>CM057455.1:341096250-343578125 GCA_016271365.2 Neoceratodus forsteri | reverse complement strand
GTTGCTTTCTGGACTGCCTCATCCAAAACTGTTTTGGACTACTCCACCCATACAAAATCTAGAGTATATTTCTCTAGACTGGGTCTGGAAATCTTCCCATTTGAAGCAATTACAACAAAGTCACAAAAACTGGCAATATGAAATACAGGAAGACACTTTGGGGTGTTGGCACTAGTAGTGCGCAGTACTGTATTACCTGCCATTGGTTTACTAAACCCCATGGTGTTAACTCTATCTCTCTCTTTTGCTGACAATTTGAGGTCCAGAACAAGTCTGCATGGAGACGTTGGAAGACCTCAACATGTACAGCCTGGAGGCAAGAAGTAGTAGTAATATTTTTATTTATGAAAACATGAACAAGATAAAAATTCCCACCGGGCTTAAGCTCATTTATAAGGGATACCTTAACTCTAAAAACCTGGTTACAATAGGATAGAAACAACTGTGTAACAATATATAAATATATAATTCAAAAATACATTCCAACATAGAAACACTCAGTAATTAATACTGACATACAACATAAAATACAGTCACACTGGACGAGAGTATATGTCAAGATGGCTGAAATAATGAATATAAACCATTTCAAGATTCAGAACAGCACACCCTCAGTAATACAGCTTGTTTTCCAACCCAAACTTTGATATTATACCAATACATTTGTTTATTTTGTACTCTCAAATGCTTTGGCAAACTATTCCAAGATGGGGGACCCTGATAATAGAATAAGAAGGGAGAGAGGGGGAAATGATAGAGGCATACAAGTACCCATATAAGGTAGACTACAAAGAGTTGTTCCCTAAGTGGGAACACAAGCACAAGATGGTGCTCAAAGAAGCTTATGGGGTTGGTGGTGGTTCAGGATGGGCACCAAGAAACACTTTTCTACAGAGTGGTGGATGGGTGGAACAAGCTGCCAAGGGAGGTTGTCAGTACTAAGTCGATAGAAGGAATCAAACATGGGTGTGACGGATATGTGAGATGTGAAAGGGCAGAAGGGATGGGGAAAAGGGGGTGAAGAAGTGAGTGCCCACTGGGGCCATCACATCCAACCTTAAGTCTGGGCAGACCAGATGTGTCAGCGGGCCTTTTTCTGCCATCAGCATTTACATTTCTATGTTTTTATGTAAGTTTGTAAGCTCTTTTGGTGTCATCACTTTAAATGTGTTGGTGTGTTATAGGGGTGCAGTAGTACCACTATAGTTAGGGTTGAGTAGGCTGTTTAATTTTAAACTCCAATTTTTGCACCTTAATAACTTTGGCGTCATTTGATGAAATAGCCCCAAATTTGGCATGTGTGGGCAGGCTGTCGGTCTCGATGTGAAACATTTCATGGTGGCATCTTGCTTGGTTTTTGAGATATGGAATGCCAAAAAAAAAAACCAGAAAAAAAACATGTTTGGCTTCCATATACTCAACACAGCATATTTTTTGCTCCCACCTACGGCCAAGATGATATTGAATTTTTTTCTTAAATTTTCAGGGTTGAAGGGGCCCATGACAAGGGTGTGTCTTTTGAAGGTTTGTTGAAAAATAGTATGCAGTTCCAGAGTTATAAGACTTTTTTTTGATAACTGAGAAATGTGAATAGCAGCAACAACAAAACTGTCGTGAGTGCTTATTTTCATGATTTACTTGCGTGTGAAAAGATGCTGATCGTGATGGATGCCATTATTATTTTTTTTAAGTCATAGACACTGAAAGTACATAAAAATGATATCATCAACTAAATGCCACAAAAGTAGGGAAATGTGGTGTTAGGGTTTGCAACCCTAGCTCCTCCCCCCCCCCCCACCAAACAGCAAAAGGAAAACACATTAGGGCTTTGGGTCTCTGGAGTCTTGGTGAATCAGTGGTGGGGTCCTCCTTGGGGTTGTCAACCTGAATGCCCATCTCATTCCATGAGCAAACAATGTCAGACATGATCTGCTTTCTTCATGCAGGGCCCACAGGAATGAAGAAAGGTACAACAAAGATTGTGTTGGCAACATGTGGTGAGACATACTTCTCTACCTTTGAAGAGTGTCTCCCTATAGAGCACTGGCTTAGGGCTGTACCTTGTGCTTCAGACAAGAGGCTATGGGTTGGGGGTGAGGGATGAGCGCTTGAGTTGACAACCCCAAGGAAGACCCCACCACTGATTTGCCAAGTCTCCAAAGACACAAAACCGTCATGTCTTTTTTTCATTTTGCTGCTTGGGGGGTTGGCATGGGGAGTTAAGAGTTGTAAACACTAATACCTCATTTCCCTACTTTTGTGGTCTTACGTTGAACCCTAACTGGGGCATTAAAGTGATTTTGTGAGCTGTGCCACAACAAATGGGATTAGTAACCTCTAATAACCTATAGAAGTTGTGATTCAATCTTCTACCATTCAAACTGCCAAAAAGTGCTGTTTTCCATGAAATAAATGCTTTTATATCAGTGCTCTGCTTCATTTGCATAACCCACCCCTTTTTTTTCCTCACCACCAAAATAAGGCTCTGCTTCTCTGAGTAACTAACATTTACATCAACATTACAATTTACCCAAAATTCCTTGGTGCTGTATACAGGACAACAAAAAACAGCTGAAGCTGCTAACGGAGTATGCTTGGTAAATGAGTAAACAACCAAAACAACAAAACCGGCTCTACTCCAAGACGAGCAATAAAGGCTTTATTAGCAAAAAAGTTTAAAAAGGCTAAATGCTAGCAACATGCCATCCAAGTAAAGCAGCAAACAAAGCCCCGACCGGTTTTGCAACTAGTGCATCATCTGGGGGATGGTACATTCACACAATGAGACCTATTTAAGTAGGGGTCCCTTAAAGGGACAGTTTAATCACCAGAGCAAAATGTGAAGCATACATGTTTATACACACAAAGCTAATGTGACTACCAGCACCACCAATAAATAATCACTGGGATACAAAAGGTATATGTAACCTGAAATTATTAAAACACAGTTAAAAACTGCATTGAGGAACTATAACATAATTTCTTAATTTAAATATTAAGGCACAAGGGGCAATTAAACAAACAAAATTGAAGAAATTCGAGCATGACAGACAAAATTACTTGTTGGACAGAGTATTGGATTGGAATAATAAGAATAATAGAAATAAGAAGGGTAGAAATAATTATCATACCCTTTATCAACAACATCAACCTGGGTCACAACCATGCTCTATCCTTAAACCTCATAACCACTCTCTAGTATACACTTCCAACAATGAATCTGAGGGGGAGCCTTTTTTAGAGGAAGAAGAAGAGGAGACGGAGGTACCTCATGACCACAGGAGGAACGAAAAACCCATGGTACAGTTCCAAGAACCATCCCAGCAGCCTCCACAACAGCATAGGGAGGGGAGATTACTAAAAGACCAGATACAGGTAACTCCATCACCTCAAATCAACCTCATAAACAGACCAGGAGGGGTGGACAGAAACACAGGAGGAAGATTCCGTGGCAAGAAGAAATAAGTAACAGTTCAGAAAATATTGTAATCAATATCTCTGGGATAAATTTAACACCAGATCAACTGTCAGAATTGAGAAAAGGATTGTCCTTCGTACCTACAACCGACACTATACCATTTGACATATATGTGGCCCTTCACAGATTCACGCGGAATCTTAATTTAAAAGCACAGTTTGAGAAAATCAAGATGTGCCATGGGACTCCATCAGTGGTGAGTCAGGACGACAATACCTTTATTTGGGACAGGAGGTAAGGCCTTTTAAGCCACCCTCTACTTTTCTGCCACATTATAATGACACAGTAAGGGTGTTTGAATGTGCCTGTGAATGGGGGTTCAAGACTATACTGGACAGAGACAGTAGACCCACCTTTGTCAACATAACACATTCAGAATCGATGGCATTGACATCGCTGATGGATAATGTTAATTTAGTAATTAAATCTGAGGACAAACGGGGTTGTATTGTGGTTATGTCCACTGAACAGTATACAGCAGAAATTAATAGAATAGACAACTTCAGGATACTTCATTCTATAAAAAACTCTTGAGTGATCCTACCTTTATATTCAAAAGGGAGGTATATTCTTTTTTGTTTAATGCAGAATCTAATGGTATTACTGACCATGATGACTTGTCATTTCTCACTGTGGAACAGCCAATTAGAGACAGTATTTATACCCTGTCAAAAAATACATAAAGACATGCATAATCTTTCAGGACGACCGTTAGTTGCAGGAATTGGCTCCCTAGTTGAGCCGCTTTCAAGATATGTGGATTCACATATTAAAGTTTATGTATCTTTCTTAAGATCATATGTACTGGATACTACACACATATTGGAAGTCCTGGAAGATATGCAATCAGAAAATTATTGATTATTGGTATCAATGGACATTTGTTCATTGTAGACCAATATTCCACATAGTGATGGATTGGAAGCCCTATAGTACTGGCTAGATCTTGATTCTCAGATGCACAATGGTAAGACGGTATTTCTTCTTGAATGTGCAGAACATGTACTTACCAAAAACTGCTTTTTCTTTCAGGATATGCATTACCTACAGGTCAAAGGGACAGCAATGGGGACAACATTTACCCCCAATCATGCTAATCTCTATTTGGGCAAGTGGGAAACAGAATATGTCTATAATGGCCAGGTCAATCCTTTCCTGGATAAGACTGACATGTGGCACTGCTTTATAGATGACATCAATAAAGAACAACCCCAACGCCCAGATGTTAAGACTGCATAGGAATTGTAGTAATGAGTCTTATTTCATGATTAATGTTTCTGAGATGTGTAGTAGATTTATGGCTAGTGGCTACGGTTTACACACAGTCTACAAAGTGTATGGTGAAGCCATAGAAAAAGACAGAAAGGAGCGCCTTACAGTAAAGGATCATGAAAAAGATACCTAGGATGAATTTTCTTACAGAATACACCAGACACACAAGGGACATAGAACAAGTGTTAAATAACTGGAATATCCTAAGATCAGAACCATTACTCAAAGAATGTGTAAGAGAAAAGCCGAGAATGGTGTACAAACGTGAACATAAAGGATAAATTGTTCCAGTAGTTGCTTGTGTGCCTGATGGTATTTGGTTGCCACCATTGCCACATGGAAATTTTCAATGTGGCAACTGCAAATTTTGTGCTTCAATCCTGAAAACTAATACATTCACCACACTTCATAACATGAAAGTGTACAAGATAAATAATTTTTTTAACTGTAGTACAGACAGCTTGGTGTATCTGGCAACTTGTGAGTGCTCTGCATTTTATGTTAGCAAGACGACAAGACCTTTTAAGGGCAGGATAGGTGAACATCTGAAGTCAGTTCTTGCTGAAGACCCTTTCAATGCACTAGCCAACCATTGTAGAATAGCAAGAAACGATGGTCATACTGTAACATTTTGTGCAATAGAGAAGGTAACAGTGGGGCCATGAGGAAGTAACCTCAAAGATAAACTTAAAAACAGAGAGTCATTCTGGATATTCACATTAGGGGCATTGACTGCACAAGGCCTCAATGATAGAACTGAGCTGTTGTCTAGCATTAGAAAATAAAGTGTCGTGTCAGGATAGGTAACAGGTTTTGTTAGTACAAAATGATGTGATTGCCTTATAAGACAGGTGATTGTACCTCGACAGTAATTAATATTTGTTGTCCTTAGGTCCCTAATGACATGTGTTGCACCACCTTGTTCCTGAAAGCTTTATGAAACAAAAGAAAAAATATTGTTTCAAGCATGGACTATAATGGTGACAGTGAACACTAGATCAAATGGACCTTAATTTTTCTGTTATTATATATATATAAAAAGTACCCATTGTGCCTTAATATTTAAATTAAGAAATGATGATATAGTTCCTCAATGCAGTTTTTAACTGTGTTTTAATAATTTCAGGTTATATACACCTTTTGTATCCCAGTGATTATTTATTGGTGGTGCTAGTAGTCACATTAGCTTTGTGTGTATAAAAATGTATGTTTCACATTTTGCTTTGGTGATTGTACTGTCCCTTTAAAGGATCACTACTTAAATAGGTCTCATTGTGTGAAGGTACCATCCCTCTGATGACGCACTAATTGCGAAACCGGTCGGGGCTTTGTTTGCTGCTTTACTTGGATGGTATGTTGCTGGCATTTAGCCTTTTTAAACTGTTTTGCTAATAAAGCCTTTATTGCGCATGGTCTTGGAGTAGTGCCGGTTTTGTTGTTTTGGCTTGGTGCTGTATGTAAAACATTGACAGTTCCCTTGCATGACATTATTCTGGGGTTGTGGCTGCAAACAGAAAACTGGAGGACACAGTGTTAATAAAACTTAAATAAAAATGACTCCGACAGATTTTTTTACAAAACAAATTGCAGCTTCAACATCTGAAGCATGGGTGGCAATGGCATACCATGTGAAAAAGGCATCTGCGAAAGCTCACAAAATCACGCTAATGTCGATTTTGGCAAAGCAAATATATGTATATCTTCATTTTGCAGTTCTCTCACCCAAAGAACTTAAGGATGCACTGTTATAAACATATATAATTGATTTTCTTATTATTTTCCAGTTTGTTTCGTAACCCCCTGCCCCCCCCACACACACACACACACTCCAGCATTTAGTCTGGGTGACACCTAGGTCTACTTCTGTAAGATGCCACCAGGTCTCATTCATAACTGAGCCACTGGGTGTGGACTCCTTCCCCGGACAGTAAACTTTCTGATGGCACATTAAACTGGTGATCTGAGATTGTTCTTAAGTCCATGTTTCCTGTATAGCTGGGCAGTGCATTGCAAGAGCCACTGGGCCGTGTATACGATTTCTGTCATTTGCACTTTTTGCCTGCAGTCCTCATCATTTCATGCTCCTGTGACAATAACCAATGTAAGGATTTTTCAGTAATTTGCCTTAATCTTCCCAAGCATCTGTATAACATTAATGCAGGTCACTGGTGATGTATTCACCATGGGTACTGTGAGGGGCATGGACTTGGTGGGGAAGGGGAGATGGCAAAGTCCAGTGACTGCTGGCATGTCATTCACACCCGGAAAATAAAAATAAGAAAATGTTTTCCTCCACTGGCCTGCCAAACCTACAAATGGTAACCATCTTTTAAGAAGCCCAGATCAGTACATTTTATAGCAAATCAGTGTTTTCACAAGGACATAATGCAATTTTGCATATTCAAGCAGGTTTTTCCTCTCTAGACAATCAAAACTAAAGCCTCTTATTTAAGTTTTTTGTTTAGACTGGTTTTCATGAACTTCCCTCACTTTGACTTACATTTCTCTAGTGTCAGAGCAGGATACCTGTTTTCCTGCTTTAGGTGACATGTGGCCAGCTCGATCAGGACTGCTCCAGACAGACCAGAACAGTTGGCACCAGTGACCCTGACAGGTGAAGTTCCATTTTTCACTCTCACAGCCTCTCAACCAATGCAATAATTAGTTGTGGATAATCTTGTGGAGATGACACACCAGTTCGGGCAACAGAAATAGGCACTGTCAACTTCTGTTCGCCTTCAAGAACTGAGACGAACCAATAGAGTAATTGGCATGGGGGAGATAAGACTATAAACTGGAGGGGGAGGGTAAGAAAGTCTTGCAAACAGCACTGAATATTAATTACTGTAGCTTATTTGTGGCAGGTGTTCTTGGCAAGCATCTGCTGTAAACTACTGTTCGTGGTGTTGCAACAGTTTGCAAAACCCCAAAAACCACAGCCATGGCCTAGTGTGAGCTACTGTAATAGCTACTATTCACTGGTGACCTCAAGGCATATACCCCCTATAGTTTCTGCTTAGTCTCCAGGCCAACTACCATAGTCTCTCTAGCTTCACTGATTTTTAAATTATATAATATACCCTCCCCCAAGAAAAAACTGTTATGTATCACAAAACAAACAAATGAAGATACACTAGCTAGGGGGCTGGTGGAGGCAGAGACAGTGGAGGGGTTCAAGATGGGGTGGGACAGGTACAGGGGAAGGGTTCGGAAGCAAAATCCAATGCAGCAAGAATATCCGAAACTGGGAAGGGAGAAGCCAGAGAAGGCGAGGGGGACAGCAAGGTCAGCACCCAGGGTGGGGGCTGACCAAACGAGCAGACACGAAAGACCGTTAGGCCTATTCTGCTGGCATTTTAATATGTTAGTATGTTAGTAAGATATTAAATGAAGGACATTACACTGCTCTTCGAAATATTTTCCATCCATAGATGGATATTTTTTTGTTTTTTCCTTTTTCTCTTTATGTTTTTTTAACATTGATTGAACTTAGTCTGAACACAGGCACTGCTCTCTGGCAGCAAAAGTTCAATTAGTTGACTACTGACTAATGGTCAGACTGGAGAACTTTACTGTGCACGTCTGTGTGTGTCTGGTCAGGTTACCCATTCTGTCGCCGTCCATCCCATTCCTGGTGGGTGGAGTCAGGTGATGGGTCTTTTTTTAACTGATACTGACTCTGTGTGCTCAGTGGCACACCTGATCATATTGAATTTTTTTGGTGATGACATTGCATCCCTCTCCACTATCACCTTACTTCCATGCCTCTGTACTTAAAGCTCCACATCCATCGCTACTCACTGGCACTCTCCATAAGTTGCTTAGTCAGCACTGCCTTTCCCTGCTCCAGGCCTGCCCTGTACTCCCATGAAGAACTCCTCTGGTAACAAGATAATTGTGTTGTCCATGCCAGAACCAGACTTACTGCCATCTTCCTTACATGATGATGACTGAGCAGTGGCACTGGGTTGGGTGGTACTGCTGCCGATGCATGATTTGTGGCATGGAGCATCCTATAGTGCTTCAAGCCAGACCGACAGTTCTTGATACTCACACACACGTTACTGTGGTGGCAACCACTGTAGTGTTCACACAAGGTGGAAAAGGGGCATGCTTGCTTTTACAAATCTGGTTGGATCTATCCTATCCTGGGTAGGGGAACTGAAAGCACCAGAGGGAGAAAGACAGGGAGGCCACTGTGCTTCTGGGATGCTTAGCATGGTTTCATCATCAGATGCACTGGTTATCTGAGTGAGAAAGTTACTTGTAGTCATGGTGGAACCAGTGAACTATAAGGGGACTAATGAACTATGGCTTCTTTGGCCATACTACTGTATCATGCGCCCAGCCCTAGGTCTCGCAGGTGTAGCCCTTGCCCTACCACAATGACTCCCAGCCCTTTCTCTGCTCCCTTCTCTACCACCACCACTTGCAGAACTGGTACTTGGTTAACTGGCACAGTAGAACCATTGCCTGCCCCTCCCTCCCATGTCTTATTCTCCTCCATTTCTTTTCCTCATGGTTTCAATAAGATACAACAGGCGACAGCTGCACGTACCTGCACCCCTTGCCCATTCTGGCACCCTCTTCCTCACCCTAATGGAGAGCCCTGATGTCTCATTGCAGCAGCCCGGTTTACTTATTTTTCACTCACAGGCAAAAAAAAAAAAGAAAACTACCAATAAAGAAAAAAAGATAGATTTCTGTGCCTGCACTGCCAGCAGTCAAGGTATTGCTCAAATAAATTATTGAGACTACCCCCTGCACTTTTCCCAGTCTTCTGAGTTTACTCTGCTCTGCTACTGCAGAGGAAAAAAAAAAAAAAAGAAAGATGGATTTCAATGCACTCTACACCACCACCAGTATTCAGAAATAAAATACGTGTGGAATAAATGCTCCCTGAACCTTTCCCAGTCTGCTAAATTCACTCTGCCCTGCTCCTGCTGTAAAAGGGCCTGCAGCTGTCAGCAGGCTTACACTTTATACTCTCTCCTCTCCTGTTTTCTGAGGCACAGTTTTGTTAACCTCCCTGAAGCTACAGTTAAATACAATAAAAAATTAGATAACTGAAATGATAATGCATGATTTTCTGATGATTTTAAATGTTGTCTGATAAAAAAACAAATTCTTTTCACATGGAAGGCGTTCCTTCACTGCCAGGACCCTCCCTGGTGAGAGGGAGAGCTGGAAATGACACCGAGATGTGTGCAGGGCATGGAGTTCTGGATCTCCAGCACTGCTGATTGGCTGCTGCAAGTCACGTGGTTTACCAACAGCTTGGACATACTTAGTGTGTGCTCCCTGTAAAAAGTGCTAGATCATTATGTCGCAGTGCTGAAATATTTGAGGGAAACCATGTTTTTGGACCTGCTTTGCTGGTGTCCAAAACACCAGATTACAGCACATCCACCAAATACAAATGTATCATTGGCTCATCCTTGCACACCAGGCTTACAACTGAAGAAATCAGTATCTTTAAAGTGCCCCATTTGCCGTGGTATTTGCACTGCTGATTGCTAACTGCCACCAGTCAGTCTCACATGCTGTGGTACAGCCATGCCAACACAGCAGGTGGGATCTTTAAACTGCCTGCCACTTGCCTTAGCTGATCAATCCATGTCAAACGCCATGTTGCCATTACCAGTCCTGAGTACCCCACTTTGGCTCTGCAACTTTTCTTTTGTTTGCTCACATTACATCACTGCCATAATGTGCTTAAAAACAGACCTTGTTTGTTTACAGTACAGTGTTTAGTCTTGTTGTATTACTGTATGGGCCAATCACTCATTCTCCACTAACTTCTAAGTTGTGAAGTCATGTGTTCTTGGTTGGTGATGTTATGTTGCTAAGCTTCCAAATGCCAGCTCGCCTCATTTGTGTACAGTTGCACCGATAAGTGTACAAAATCTCATGGGAATCTGGTACCTTCGAGAGTTATGAGGGTTACACTAGGCAGCCTTAATGATGGGGAAACATTTTATTTTTGACAACTGAATAACGTCAAAGGAGAGCCGTGCAGCTCCAAACACCACTTCTCTTGAGTTCAGAGGAAGGGTGACAACCATACAAAGTCCAGGCCCATGCTTGCTGATGCAATTTATGACCCTGCATAACATGAGGCATTGCCAAGCCTAGCAACTGACCCTGACTATCAGGAATGCCACTACTGTAAGTTTATAGGTGCAGTGAGAGATATGCGTCTTATGGTATATTAGTGAAAAAATGAGTGGAGGAAAATATAATTAACTATGCAGCATCAAGTTGCCCATTACAGAAAGAGTAAGGTGTTTCTGGGAGTCCAGTTGCCTTGGTGATGCAGTTGGTAGTACAATCAGAATGGTATTCTGGGTGGCATGGGTTCAAAGCCCAAATAAAGCTCTTTCTTTCTTTCTTTCTTTCTTTCTTTCTTTCTCTCTCTCTCTCTCTCTCTCTCTCTCGAATATTAGTGTCATCTCATGACAGTTGGCTGACAGAACCACTAAGAGAAGATGAGGGGGTTTCTCTCTGCTGAAACAGTATGAGATAATGCTCTTATAACATGAAAGGCCTCTTGCCACAGCACATAGAAACTTATTATAAATCACTAGAGTGGGCTAGCATGGTTTAGAATAAGTTTTCTGTTACCTTTTCTAATTTATACCAAAGTACATGTAAGCAGTAGCACTCCTCCCACCCTGCCTCTGATGTGGACTGCTCCACTTTAACATCCCTTCACAAGATAAAAACTGTAGGCAGGATAAATCTGCAGTTCTGAGCGCAGACTGGCTAAAATCACAGAAGTGATTTCTAATAACTAATGTATCACAGAGTCTATACCTCCTGGAATGTTTGAAATATGTAAACGCAGAAAGTGATTCATCGGTACCTCTTTCTGTTCCCTTGTATACTTATTACTTTTATTTGATTGTCTACTTATAACTTTGTGTAGAGCCTTAATGTAACGAATAAGTGGGTTTCAGCTGTCCGTTTGGGAGTCTCATGAAAACAAGATGATTCTATCCTGAAGAGTAAAGATTTTAAATAAATTTAAGCCACTCTGGGGGGAGGTGCTTACTGCAAATTCCCTTGCTCTATTCCGCTGGGTTGGTCTTTAGGGCAATTGGCAGCTGGTGTCCGCCCTCAGGGTGTGTCTTCTGGGCCCATCTGTCAATAAAAGGAGGGTGGTACAGAGTTCAAGAGGCCGGCGGTGAGATTTGCGCACAACTGTGGGCCAGAGTTCGTACCCCAGCCCGAGAAGTTGCTGCCTTCACTTTTTGGCACTGCTCCGTGCTCAGGTTCTGTGGGGGTGATTGGCAGGGTAAAGCGACTGTGGAAGTAGACCCCATTTGAGGCTTTGGAGCTGCGGCCTGGAGGAGTTATTGGTTTGGCACATCCCGTGCTCCGCGGCACCAAGGTGGGCTGGGGCCCTTTCCATATGGAGTGAACTGACAGTAGGGGCACTGCGGTGGTAGCAGAGCCACAGCGTGGTCATCCTGGTGGTGGCAGCACCAGAAGGCCTTACCTGGGTGGCACACTGCTGTTGTTTAGTCTGGTGGCCTGCCGGGAGAGATGTTAGCTGCACCCACTGTGCCCACATCCAGATTGGGTCCTGCTTTGGCCCGAAACTGCAGGAGGCGGGTGAAACTGTGAGGAAGGAGCCAGTGCTGAGTTAGAGCTCCCTGTGTATTGTGTCAAGAGTGAGGGCTGCCTGGGAGTACTGCAAGGCTGGCAGTGGTCCCAAGGAGCTTGCAGTTGAGTGAGCCCTGATGTTGTGTGGCCACGCCACACACAGTCCTCTTTTCGTTTCAGAGCCTCTTGGCTCTGAGAACCTGCATGGAACCTGTTCCCTGGCCTGCCTAGGCCAGAGTTGCTGCTGCTCTGTGCAGCCTAGATGCTGCCTTTTGTGAACTGTGCCAGTGCCCCTTTGTGCCTCCAGGCCCATGGAGCTGTGTAGTTTTTATTTCTTTTATCAATTTTATTAATTAAACATTTTTTATTCTTTACTGGCACCTCTGTTTCAATCTGTTCCTGCCAGTACTAACTACCTTTGCCCCTTAGCAAGTTTTCAAGCTATCCCTCCAGCTGCAAGCCCTGTACCTGTTCTCCAGGTGTCAGCTAATTGGTGACGGTGCCTGTCCGGTATGAATTCAGCGAACAAGGTAAGACAATCTAATTTATTTCCAACTGTGTCCCTGTTACCAAATTACTGGCTTGTGCTCCCCTTCAGCTTGTTAACATCAGGACCCTTAGACCTATGCTGAAGGGAAGTTTACATAAATAAATGAATAAAATGCTTTTTTATTTTCCATATGTATTTTGTCTCCTAGGGCACCCTGGCATACCCCATTCGGTTGACCTTCGCAGCCCTGACACCAACTTTCTCAGGGACTCACCCCACCAGTTGCACTGGACAACATGGTGGGTGGGGGCCTCATTCAGTGGTGTGGTGTTTGTGAATGGTTGTTGACACTCTGCCTGCCATGGAGGGGAGGTCCACCATTTTCTCCCCTTGGGAGCAAGCATGCAATGACTTATGCAGCTGTGTGAATACGCATGGTGAAACTGGCATCTGGCAGCATCTCCCACCCCAGCTTGGTGCCTCCAACTGTGTTGCCACCTTGCTTCAGCCAGGTGACAGTCATGGAGCAGAGGGTGCTCCCCCTTCCCTACCCTGAAGGAAGTGATCTGTCCCTGGGATGTGTGATCCTCCTTCCCCTGTCAGCCCCTGTATGAGCTGAGTCTGCTCCCGAACCCAGGTCAGTGGCCTAGCGAGTGCTAAGGCTAAGGCTACTGCTGGGATAATTTATAAAAACCTAACCACATGGGTAAGAATTAAATGATTATGAGAAATTAAAAATAAAAATATGCTTTTTGATAAATTATTAAAAAACTAAGAGCCAAACGGCATAGAAACATTGACTTTGATGGCAGATAAGGACCGCTTGGCCCACCTAGTCTGTCCATTTCCCTACCTACAGGATAGGCCCAGATCCTAGTTAACCAACAGCCTATGACCAACAGACTTTGTTAGTGCGTATATGTTCACAATGTATAATGGTGTTA
The DNA here is from genome assembly GCA_016271365.2 of Neoceratodus forsteri. Taxonomy (NCBI): domain Eukaryota; kingdom Metazoa; phylum Chordata; order Ceratodontiformes; family Ceratodontidae; genus Neoceratodus; species Neoceratodus forsteri. The sequence continues at coordinate 343,564,333 of CM057455.1, read as the reverse complement.
TTAGCTCATTTAATCAATGCACCCAGTTTCCTTTCAAAGCCAATTGATTTGCAAAAGTTTTGTATTAAATGTGATTTTATAGATTTGGGGTGCCACATTAGAGACAAGTGTTCTAGCTTTCTGTCAGGATTTAACAGAAGTATATGTGTATGTATACATATTTTTTGTATATGGTATTTTTACTTTTAATGCACTTTGCTCTGATTAGATTCATTTCACATGTAGATCATTAAGAGAGGTGCATAAATCTGTGCTTGTTCTGTGTTTGTGACTGATGCACCCCCTGAGAAAGACCCATGTGGTCGAAGCACCGGGGTCAGTTACTGTGTCCTCACATGTCTGAATAAACTCACCTTTGATATTATGAGGAGAGTTGGTTTCAACCTGAGTGCTACCTTGGTTGTAGTGTCAAAGGCTACTGCTGGGCTACCCAGCCGGCTCCAGTAAAATGTATTTTTTTTCCTGAAGAGTTATTCTTACGGCGTTCTGGTTCAGTTATCAGAAATGGGAGTTTCAGTTAATCATTTCTCTAGTTCTTTGGAGCAGTCACAGATTTGCTTGTCAGATGGGTGGAAAGAGATGGAGCAAGAGGCAAAGTTGGTGAGCAGTGCGAAGGGATACTATGAAAAAAAATCCAAACTCATCCTGAATAAATGGTGCACATTTGGCTCACAGAAGAGGATCCTGAACATTTCTTTGTGGTTGCATTTCACATCAGAGAAAGAAGGCAAAGCCAGTTTAGCGGTTACAGCTGCCACACAGGCTGGTTGCCTGATGAGTTCATGGTAAACGGATGTTTATCGTTCTGATGGCCTGAGTTTGCACCCTAAGACCCTTACTGAGAAGTAATGCATCAGATGGCAGAGGCAGTGCTGAGCATCCAAGTCAGAAGCCTCTGCATCTGTGAAGGTGAATAACTTTTTCTGATACACGACTTCCTGCGTTTGGCAAGGGGGGTAGGGAGAGCTAGAATATGTGGTCCTATGTCGGGAAGCAAAATACAGTTGCCTGCATGACACGTAACTTTAACATATGATGCTGTCTGCCCTGTGCTGTGGTACTAAGTGGCAACTGGTTTACTGACATTTTCCCCTCTCAGGTTGTACCCCATAGGGGCAAGGTGTAGGACTTTAAGAAGAAAAATCAGTCCCATGAAATAAAAAGTTGTACACAGGTAGATGGCACCACTGTTTCTACCCCACCCAGTTGCGGTGCCCTTATTTCTGGGTCATCACCCCTCCTCTCTAATAACTGGTAAATATCCTGCAGACTTCAGCTCCCAGCTTGACTTGGATAACTGTGTCCAAGGCACAAGAGGGGATCTGCACTGGGCAGCTGGAGACCAACAGCAACCACCCCATATGGTGCAGGAATATAGGCTTGTGGAGTGACTTGCAGAGAACCTGTTCCACCAGGAGAGGAAGAGGGGCAAAAATAGAAAGTAATAAAAATAAACAAGCAGCAGACCAACTGTAAGATACATTTTTCTTTAGAAAAAAATAGGGCCGCTCATTCCTTGTTTATTTTTCTCTGCCCTGCTGTCTCTTTCAGTTTGCTGACATCAGCTTTTGTGTAATCCTCACAGTGTTACTTCTGGACAGGGTTATTAAACAGTTTCAGTAGCTGTGAGCTGCCTCAGCTAGGTTAGAAATGCCACAGTGGGCATGGCAAAGGAACATCGGTATGTATAGCTTTTGGTAACCTGGTAAGTGAAGGCCTATTTTCAAGCAGAACCATGAAGCTTACACAGTGTGCAAGGTAAACAGTACAGGAAATACAGAACAGTGCCAACCAGATGGCCAATTACAATACTAGGACCACAGTAACTAAGTACAGGAACATAAATTTGTAGACAGCTAGGGTTTTTAGTACAGTTCTAAAGCCCTGGTGGGTGGCAGAACCTCTAAAACCCAGTAGAAGGGAGCTCCAGATTTTGAGGCAAGATAGGAAAATACGTTGGGTTCAGTCAGGAAGGACTTGTCAGAAGATATCCGGCAGTAAGAGCAGCTGGATGTTAGGAGCAATCCAGACAAGAAGATGAGAATGTGTGATTGTAGTATCATGTCTATGAAGCAGCAGGGGTGAAGGAGTTGCGAGTGGCCGAGGATAGCCAGCACAGTCCAACATAAAATAAACGGTTATAAGTAAGGCTATTAGTGGCTAGCACAAAACAACAAACTTCATTACAGTTAACATCCACAGATATACAGATACACACAGAAGGTGATGGCAGATAAGGACCGTGTGGTCCACCTAGTCTGGATCAAGGGTTGTCACCAGGTGCTTAAATAAAATGACAGCTTCTACAGGTGAGCCATAAAGACATACGATGTTACAGCCAGCCAAGTAGTGTGTAAGGCTGAGGTGCTAGATGCCACACTTTCACCCATGCCGGTGACCCGGGTTCAGGAGTGAAGTCAGGTTAGTGAGAGTTGTCCGGTGGGCAGAGGTTTGGAATCCAGAGGACTGCTGTCCTCTCCTGGGGAGCGAGGATCTTGCTGCACAGCTCCTAGGCTGTCACCACATGGGGGAGTGGTGGTAGGGCAGTGGTTGTAACACGTCCATGATGGCCAACAGCAGAGCACATGGTGTGTGCATAGCCTCCACACGAACATGCACTGGTGCTCCTTGTACGCTGCTGGTTGGAGCTGAAAATGGAAAAATTGAGCCAGCATATGACACTGGGCTTGTTCATCAGTTCACACCATCACTCTGGCCTCCATGCAGGATCTGAATATGTGCTCTGGCGGGGAGGACCTCCCCTCCTGGCCCTGCCATTGTGGGGGTGGTGCAATCCATGGGAGATACGCACTGTGAGTCCTGGGTGGAGGTGGCAGTCAGCTGGGGGCAGGCTAGGAAACACCTTTGTGAAATAAAAGACATACAAGATTAGAGTGTTGTCACTAGCTTGGAGTTTAGGTTTATATCCAAATATCATGGTCTGTGTCTTCTTAAAGTTTAGGATCAATTTGTTTTAAAGTAGCAAGGACTGGACTTCACCAATGTCATGAATCAAGGAGGGGTTGAGGTCAGCATTGGTTCTTGCACTATACTGTAGTAGAAGACAAGGACATCGGCATATATTACAGTAGAATGGAACAGGAGGAGACAGAAAGGGGTAGATTATTTACCGTACAGATAAAGAGAAAAGTTAAGGGGCCAAGAACTGGAACACCAACCTGTTTAGCAGCCAACTGCAAACTGAATGATCAATTTTTAACAAGTTAGTTTTAGCCCCTTAGTTTATTTGCCAGCCAGTTTAATGCTATAGGGGAGACATCAAGTTCTGTAAGTCTGGAGCACAGGACTATGTACGTACAATATTTCATGTTGTCTAAACCCATGCTGAGCTACTGGGAGAAGATTATTTCTACATACTGTAAGTACTCAAGCTTGGTGGAAAACACTTTCTCAAGGAGTTTGCTAAGCCACACCAATATGGCAACCAGGCAATAGTTCTGTAATGCTTTTTGGGTCACCCCTCTTGAGCACAGGAACAATAGTTGATACCTTCCCAATACCAGGGACAGTGCTTGTCATGCGTGAGAGGCTGAAAACCTTTTTTAAGGGCACATACAATATTGGGAGTTGCAAGCTTTAGGTGCGAAGGCTCAAGACTGTTACAGCCAGGGCCACCTGCTTGACCAGCTGCCATGCCAGTGACCCTGGTTCAGAAATTAACTCTGGATGCATGGATGGGCATCCAGGCTCGGAAACAGTGATGCCAATGGCAGGGCTTCCCTGCTGGGTGGGGGGGTGTGTGCAGCTGCCAGCACCACAGCGACCCCTGTGGCAGGTCAGAGAGCTTGATCACCCCTCCCCCCCCCACCAACGTGGGTGCTGTGGTGTCTGAGGCTAACAGTGGCAAGAGCCACGTTATGTAGTGGATGGAGGGCAGACGGGGAAATAAAGGGAGAAAAAAGGTTGTATGAATGATGCCAAAGAACACTAGGCCCTCACACCATGGGTTGTTACCACAGACTGTGTTCTGCAGGGGGGGATTCCATGGGACATCCTCCCATGGTGGAAATATTGTGCAAGAAAGCTGGTTGTGGATGCTCGCGCATCACTTTGGTAATAGTGGACATGGCTGGGTACCGGTAGTTATTCTGGCCAGAAGAGAAAAAAGGCATGCCTTGGGAGGGATCAGTTGTACAGTATATGGAGAAAAATACAGTACTCTACCTTTCCCTCCCCCAGGTGGCCAGACCTCATCCCAAGGCCACCTCCCCCCACTCCCTAACCCTGGTTGTCTCCTACCCTCTCATACTAAATGAGAAATAAACTTTTATCATTTAATACTGATTTCTGGCACTGTGCCAGGAGCTGGCACAGTCTAGTTAATACATTCTCCCTCCCAAGTCTAACTCTCCATCACCAGTGTGCTTCACTTGATGGCACTCCCTGAGCCCCAGTCCATGTATTTTTCAGGAAGCCAACAGTAGTACATCTACCATAGTTTAATCCAGTTGCCCCTCTCCCCAAACTGCAGCACACCATCACCTAATGTAACCCCCCTAAAAATGGGGGTTCCCAAAAGTCTTCCTTGGGTGTGCTTAAATGCCCACTGCCAGGTGGGCGTTCTGTGTCTTTACAGGTGTAAAAGTCCTTGCATGTGAGTGCCCTGTAAGCCTCCATGTCTCTCCCTTTAAGAGACATTATTTTTGTAGTGTATAATTAATCTGGGTAGGGGTTGAGTGTTTCCAGGCTTGAGTCCCATCCAAGCTGCAATAATATTGCTCTGTTCTGCGATCACTAATGGTGCAGAGGGAGCTCTGTTAGAACCGATAATTGTTTGCTGATTAGTTGCTCTAATAATAATAGTATTATAGTTTGTCTAACCTGCCTTTCTTTGCAGCATGGACATTTCTGTATTGCACCAATCAGTACCTTTTGGGGACCTTAAAATGGAGTCTGTCCCCAGGGGTCTTGTGGGAGTGAATTTCTGTAGGAATTGTAGTTTTTTTTCATTTTATTTATTTATTTACGAGTTTTACCAGGAAGGCATACTGAGCAACAATTGCTCAATTCCAGCTGCGACCTGGGGGCCAGGACCCAATACAAAGCAAAACACAGTGTCAGACTGAGACATTACAACAGCGAGAGGTATGGCTAACTGCCTTACAGACAACGGCAGAATAGCTACAAGTAGACAGTTTGGGGAAAGATAGAGAAATACATGATTCATTTTGGCACCTAACTGGACTTGGAGGGGGAGCACTTGTTTGACAGACAGATGAATCAACCTACCAAACCCTTTTTGGATCAGAAGGAAGTCCAGGTGCTATCTGCAGCAGTCAGTCAGTCTGAGTTTGGAGTTGAGAGAGTGAACTGCTCAAGACATTCAAGCAGCTGCTCCTGCGTAGTAGTAGTGCAGGAAACTGGTGGGAAGGCTGTGTCTGGCCTGCCTGCTTCATCTTCCCTTCTGAGGGATCTGCTAGTGAAATTAATCAGACTGAATCTGAACCAGCTTGTGACCAGAAATATCGAATTGTGACTGCCCTGTTACCTGAAGAAGACCGAAGATTTGCTTCACGCGATCAGCCTGTCAGGAAGTCTGAAACCACCACAAAACGTACGGTTTGCGCAGAGACACTGTGATTACGACTGGACTGTCATCCGAAGTGTAGTACTGCTTTTTATTTACTATAAGTGTGCTGAATGTTCTCAGTGGGTCGTGATTTGGTTCCTCACTTTCCAATTGTGTCCTGCTTGCTGGAAGCTGAATCCAGCGTTACTGGACTGCCATCTGAGTTGTTCTCCTGGCCTGGGCTCTGCCGCCTTGGCCCAGCCAGCTACTCACGTCGCAGAGAAGACTATCGATGAGAGACCTGCCTGGGGATCAGCCCCCTGCTCAGTGTCATGAACAGGAATGACACCATGGTGAATAGTATGGGCCCTGCTTCTCCTGGCAAACCAGCAAGTCATTTGGCAGTGTCCATTTTGTCCATCCTGCGTCCTGTACTGGGTAGTGTAAGTAAACACCAAGGTAGCTCCCTGCAACATTAGCTAAATCAAAGTGTGTCATCGATTTGATTGTTTTGTTTGATTATCACGAACTGAGCCATCTGGCTCTGGATTACAAATTGTGGGTTACTGTGCACGACTCTTTCTTCCCATCATTGGGGCCCTGACCAGCTGCAACGCTGCATCAACAACTGGGTACTCAGAGTGTGTGTGTGACTGTGTTGAGGGACTCTAAAGTGCATGCCTTGTAGCCTGACTGAATCAGGTTGCTAGACCAATCAACCTGATTATACCCCTCTCTTATTCAATCCCCCTGAATAAATCAGATCTGACTCTTTTTTGCACTTAAACTGTTTGAGGTGCATCTCTGTACTAATAGCACTGTATTGTTGTTGCTGGCTGTGTCTAATCTTATTTTACAGGGGGTCTCCAGGGTCAGACAGGTGGAACCAGCCCTGGTAGTAAGTGCAATCAGAGTGGGGATATAGTTGTGGTTTGGGGGCTATTGTACCTGTGTATTCTGTTCATTGTTTAGGCCACTAGAGGGGAAACAGGGGGGTCACAGTGTCCCAGAGAGCTGTACCTAGGTCAGCTATGCTACCTCCAACCCTGTTCTCCAGGTGGAGGCACCCGATTTCAGTACCCAGGCCCCTTAACCTGCAACTTGTCATGCAGGCAAGGGTAGTAGCCCTTGGGATAGAGCCACCCAGGGGTTACACTAACAACTACAGTTCAATTTAGATGACTGTATTAATATGAGGTGTGTGCAACCAAAAGGGAAGTGGGAGGGGTATGCATCATGACGACGCTGCACTCCAGTCATGCTCAACTCATGATAATACACTCAGCTGACAGACTGTAGTAATAAGGGGACACTGACTGCAGTTTGTGGGGGAGAACGACTGTGCTAACCCAGATATACTACTACTGTCCCCACACTGTGATTGGGGGTCAGAGGAGCAACACTCAAATACTGAAACTCTGGGGGATGGGAGGGGTCACACTAGGAAGGGAGATGCATGTACAAGACAGTGCTGTCCCCTGCCAGGAGTCCACAATTTTTTTTTTCCAAATCCCTGTGCGAAAATGGGGAGGGGTGGAGAGCAGGAGATGACTGACATGGGGCATGGGGGTGACCAAGGGACTAGCCCTGGCCACCTGGGAAGAGATAGAGTTTTAGTTTATTTTTTTTTTTAATTTTCTTCAATTGTAGCCAACTACCAAATAACAAATAACTGAGTATCTGGGGAGACGAGTACGAATATTTTAAATATGGTGACCAGGACAGGCACACTGAGCTGGGACTCATTTTCTGGTGCTACCCGAGGGAGGAGATACAGCAGAGACTGAAAAAAAGGTTCTCATACTCCCCTAGATAATTGTTTATTGCTTACCAGTGTCTGTTCATTGCACTGTCTTTACTCTTTATAGAGCCAGCATCTGCCCTTGCCTTTCAGGGTGAAAAAGCCACCAGCCGGAATGCTATTTCTCTCCAACAGCTTTCAGAGGAGGCCATAAAAAGAATATTGTGAATTGATAATGTGCAGTGATAGTGTACAACCCCTAAATAGTCCCAAACCTTTCAACTATCAAGCTTTAAAGAAAGCATGAACAGTACTTTAAACTCTTAGCTTTTTTGCACCTGCACAGTAAATAACAGGAACATGTCACCACAATTTTTTTTTCTCTCTTTGTTTTCAACTCTCGTGTTTGGTTTATTTTTTTATATTTGCATGTGCATGTAAACATTTTGTTAAAAAGAATTTCATTTCAGAGGTGTGTCACTGTTGCATCCAGTGCAACTCAGGCTGAAGGGGGCTCGACAGTGACATCCCAATGATCAGCTAGGCTGATTGTGATGCATTTTTCATTTTGAGGGGTGGAAACTTCTCATTGTTTAAAGGACCCAACCGCTCCATTCACAGAACGGCTAGCCCTTTTCATCTGCATAAACCCTCCCATTAAATTTTTTTTTAAATATTCTGCAGTTAGTCAATAAATAGCCCCATGTCGTCCTGGAACGGAAGCTTCAATCTAGAAACTACCTCCCACTGCCAAGTACCCCTCCCATTTCCCTGTGCTCCCATGCCTGGTCGTGAAATGAACTCCCTCCCAATGCCAAGTACCCCTCCCACCTCCCTTTGCTTCCTGTGCTCCCTCTGAATTTTCTGACACGGGGTGCCTGATTCCAAGTGCTAGCTAGTACCCCCTACCCCGGCCACTTCCACTGTGTGACACCAGGGAGCCCACTCCAGGGGCTGCCAAACATGACACTAATGCTGGGGTGCCCAATCCCTAATGTTAGTACCCAAAATAAGGAAAACTGTCCTACGTAGTCTTTTTAATTTTTTTATTCCTTGTAAGAAAGCAAATGGTCCATCAATGTCTGGTGCCACTGCCACCCCTCTGCTGCTATTACACTTCCCCTTCCGTCAGCACCCACTCCTTACTTACCTACCAGGGGTCCAATGTCAAAATCCTCTCTGGACCAGAGACATGTCTTCGAACTTCAACACTGGACTGGGAACAGAGAAAATCAGGTACTGTATGAGTTCAATGTGTTTCAATCCGTTTTGAACTTGTACTCATAACTTGGTCAATTTTTTATATTTTTCCCCAAAATTTTTAACATGGCCTTTTTGGGACCCCAACTCGTGAACAAGGTAGGTGAAATTCTTCAAATTTGGCCTGAAAGGTCATTTCAAAATCACTTCGCAAAATAATGTTTTGGCTGGGACTTGAAAATGTTCACCTAGTGGGTTCAAGAGGTGGGGTTATAAGATTACATTGAAAATTTTGGGTCAAAAAATTAAAACCAACAACATTTTGAATGTACATTGACATTTTTCAATGCTTGCTCATCACTTTGGTAATTTTCAATATTTTGACCCCAAATTTTCAACATAGCCATTTTTTACACCACCTCATGCACTCAACAGCTGTGATTTTTTGAATCCTGGCCAAAATGTGATGTTGCACTTGTGGTGCAAAATGATGTTTTCCCCAGTATTTGCTAAATGACACCTGTCATGTTGGGGGTATAGAAAGACTATGTTGAAATTTTGGGGTCAAAACTGTTACAAAAAACTAAAATGTAACATTGTTTGTGGGGATAACCATTTGCCCAGTGGGGACCACGTTGTCTTCCCATGCCAATGACTTGAGTTCAGGTGTGGGCTCACTGAGTTGGCTAAATAGACTGAGGCTGTGGGAATTGATCTGCGGCATGTGACACTGGTCCAAGCCTGGGAGGGACAGAGCAGTGTTGTGGCACACACGCATCTTGTGGCAGGCCAGGGAGCCTTCCATCACAGGGGGACTGATGTATGTGTCGAGGCTTGATGTACCCATGCACTGTGTCTGGACAAGCGGGCTAACCTGGTAGTTTTAAACTACAACACAGACCTACAGTTAGTTGGAAGTCAGGATCCACCATGAATTATTCATCTCTCTATACCTTTAAAGCCCTACACGATCAGGGACCCGGTTACCTGAAAGATCTTCTGATTCCCTACTGCCCCCTCTGCCCCCTTCGCTCCGCCAATGAGGGATTGCTAGAGATTCCCAGGGTTCGTTTGAAGTTATCAGGATCTCGTGCTTTTGCCTATTCAGCTCCTACCCTGTGGAATTCTCTACCTCATTGGTTGAGAGAATGCCCGACCGTTGATAGTTTTAAAATTGCTTTAAAAACTTATCTTTTTAACTTGGCTTTTCCTTTATAGTTTGATTGTTTAATGTTGATTTCTGTTTTATTATTATGTACAGCGCCTTGATTTTGAAAGGCGCTTTATAAATAAATACGAATTGAATTGAATACGAATTATGCATGCCTGATACACACACCATACATGAACACATTTGGCACTAACAAATGCTTGTTCTTGATTCCTTTCATGTGATGTTCAAAGTATCTAAGTTACGTTCTCCTTTTTCCTGGCTGTTGGTCCTTTGTTTTCAGCTTCGGTGTTTTTCTTCACTTCTCTGTCTGTTTTCTTGTTTCTCTTCTTCCCTTTGTTTTGCTCTGCCTCTTTCTGTCACTACCTGAATTTTGTTTCATTTCAGCTCTTAAGACTTGTTATTAAACCTTTTACCACAGTTCTGGTTTCTATTTTTGTGACTCTCTGCATTTGTGTTTATCAACACCCACTCTACTACCTCTTGCAGTTCATATAACTGTTTATTGTAACGGTTAAACTGAATTATTGTTAGTGTAAATGTTTCGGTTTCTCTCCGCCTGCCACTCTCTGAAAGTAAAGACTTTGCACTCGCTGACCTCCTCTATTCAGCCTGATCTTTTGCAGTCAAGCAATCTGAACTAGACTTTCTTTGCTCTAGCTACTCGCCACTATGCATGTACTGGGGAAGACTTTGATCACTTGGCGTTAGCTTTCTGTCCCCATAGTGACCAGTTGTGTTGTCCTGAATTTTTGGGATCTGCTGAAGAACAACAAAGAATCCTAAGGCTGTCAAATTACCAGATAAGAATGTCCCAGCAAGTTTTTGTTGCTTTCTAACTGGCAGAAAGGAGAGGAGTCTGGTTGAGATATTAACTCTCATGCACACCATATCCCGAAGTGCTTTACAATCAATGAACAATTGACAGTGACCAGTAGCAATGCACAGACAGGTTAAACTGTGAGTGACAGAAGTTAGAGAGCCTCCAACCTCACAAGGACAACAACAAAAAATAAGAAACAATATTATACTTCATATATTTACCATCCTCACGTACTTTATGACTTAAGACATTTTCAAGACAACAAAATCTCTCTCACTTGGTCTTCATCAGCTCTTGCTGTGTGTTTACATACAATTTCAGAATCCTTGGTTTGTGCGGTAGTATTGCAACTGGCTGATGTCATAAGCGGACCGTCATGATGCCAAATGTCAACAAGCTGCCAGAGCAGAGGACACAGTCAAAGGGCCTGTGATCTTGGTTTTGGGAGTGTGATCCTGATTTTATTTATGTTTATTTATTTCAAAAGTTTTACCAGGAAAGAAATATTGAGCTGAATAGCAGCTCATTTCCAGATGCGTCCTGGGTTTTTTGGGACCGCGATACTAGTTTTAGGTCCATGATCGTGGTTTTGATATCTGTGGCCTGTCAAGTACAGTCCTCAGATGGTTTAAATCTTTCCTTACTGGCAGAACTCAGAGAGTGGTGTTTGGGATTTATTCCTCAGCACCACTCTCTCTGCCACATGGGGTTCCTCAGGGCTCTGTTGTGTCCCCTTTGTTGTTTGCGGTGTACTTGCTGCCATTGGGAGACACTGGGAGACGGTATGGGCTGAGGTTTCACTGCTATGCAGATGATACCCAGCTCTACCTGTCCTTTGTGCCTGACCAGGATAGTGTGATCTCTGTCTTTAATAGCTGCCTCGTTGAAATTCAGGATTGGATGCGGGCCAGCTGTTTGAGGTTGAATCCTGAGAAGACTGAGGTGTTGGTGGTGGATCAGGGTCGCAGGATAGAGAGGGTGGGGGCAGGGTCTGCCTCTGGGCTTTGGCTCAGAGGTAGCAAGCTCCTGCTCTCTGTTCAGGTGCAGAATCTGGGTGTGATTTTTGACAAGGGGCTGACACTGCGTTCGCAGGTGTTGGCAGTAGTCAAGTCCTCTTTTTACCATCTGAGGAACATTGCCCGGATTAAGTGCCTTGTTCCATCTTGCGACCTTCCAACGTTGATCCACGCCTTTGTGACCTCATGCCTTGACTACTGCAACTCCCTCTACCTAGGCCTTCCGGGGGTCGATATCTGTTGCCTGCAGCTGGTGCAGAACGCGGCAGCCAGGTTACTGACAGGGGTTTCCTGGGTCAGTCATATCACACCTGTGCTGTGCGAACTGTACTGGCTGCCTGTACAGTGGCAGATCACCTTAAAGGTCAGTTTGCTGACCTATAAGGCTTTACACGGACAGAGTCCAGGCTACTGCAAGAGCTCCTGGTTCCCTATTGCCCTCTCCGACCTCTCCGCTCAGATGACAAGGGATTGCTAGAGGATCCTAGGGTTAGACTGAAAACTTCAGGTGCTTGAGCATTTTTGTATGTGGCCCCTACCCTATGGAACTCTCTACCTCATCGGATACGAAAGTGCCAGACCGTGGAGAACTTTAAAGTGGCCTTAAAGACATATCTGTTTTATGTTGCTTTTGAGGATTGTCTTTGAGAGAACTATTTATTGAATATTAGATTAATGCTGGAGCTATGGTTTTTACTGTTTTATATCTGATTTTTATCGTTTTACTGCACAGCACCTTGATAAACTTGAATTGCGCTCTAATCATAAATATTATTATTATTATTATTTCTGACCATGATCCTGGTTTTGGGACCGTGATCCTGGTTTTAGAAAAGTGATCCTGGTTCTGGGTCTGTGATCCTAGTTTTGGGTCCATGATACTGGTTTTAGGAAAGTGATCCTGGTTCTGGGTCTGTGATCCTAGTTTTGGGTCCACAGTCCTGGGTTTGGGACCATGATCCTGGTTTTGGGTCCATGATCCTGGTTTTGAGTCTGTGATCCTGGTTCTGGTAATGGGATCCTAGTTTTGGGACCATGATCCTGGTTGGGGGACTGTGATCCTGGTTTTGGAAATGTGATCCTGGTTTTGGGTCTGTGATCCTGGTTTTAGGAAAGTGATCCTGGTTCTGGGTCTGTGATCCTAGTTTTGGGTCCATGATCCTGGTTTTAGGAAAGTGATCCTGGTTCTGGGTCTGTGATCCTAGTTTTGGGTCCATGATCCTGGTTTTGGGACTGTGATCCTGGGTTTGGGATCATGATCCTGGTTTTGGGTCCATGATCCTTGTTTTGGGACTATGATCCTGATTTTGACATTGTGATCCTGGTTTTGAGTCTGTGATCCTGGTTCTGGTAATGTGATCCTAGTTTTGGGACCATGATCCTGGTTTTGGGACTGTGATCCTGGTTTTGGGAAAGTGATCCTGGTTTTGGGTCCATGATTCTGGTTTTGGGACTGTGATCCTGGTTTTAGGAAAGTGATCCTGGTTCTGGGTCTGTGATCCTAGTTTTGGGTCCATGATCCTGGTTTTGGGATGATGATCCTGGGTTTGGGACCATGATCCTGATTTTGACATTGTGATACCGGTTTTGAGTCTGTGATCCTGGTTCCGCTAATGTGATCCTAGTTTTGGGACCATGATCCTGGTTTTGGGAAAGTGATTCTGGTTTTGGGTCCATGATCCTGGTTTCGGGAATGTGATCCTGTTTTGGGGAATGTGATCCTGGTTTTGGGTACACAGTCCTGGTTTTGGGAACATGATCCTGGTTTTTGGACTGTGATCCTGGTTATGGGATCTGAGAAGGTGCATGTTTTACATGAAAACATTTGAATGGACACAGGACTGAGTGTGTGGGAAGGGGTCCTACCATTACATTGATGGCAGCCTGCAATGTTTTTAACCTTTTTGCATTTTATCCTGTTTGGATTTAATAAACGCTTTGGACTACCTTGTGGATCTTTGGCCTGCTGTTTCTTCATTTTCTGGATGGTCTCCATGTTGCTGACTCCTTCCTCATGCTAATAGGGACATCTTCAGCAAAGGTAAGAAAAATGAGTTTATGTAAAGATGCGATCCTGTCAAACTGGAGACATGATACAAGGGTACCAAAATGTGAGTGGAAGGGAGAGAGTACCAGAGGTATCAGAGTGTCTAGTGGTCAGTACTGAGGAAGGGGATATTTATTTATTTTATTTTATTTAGTTTTTTGTTGACTGGGTAAGTGCACTAGACAGATAGTACCTGGGTGTGTAGGTGTGTGTTGGTGGTATTAGTGTGGAAGGTAAAGTACACTGAATACATGTTGGGCCCAGGCTGGGCAAATCCAAATCCTTTTCAAATCAAATCCAAACTCATCCTGGAGTTTTAAATCCAACACCAAATTCAAATCTACCTCAGCTTTGCCCATCCCTATCAAAAAGTGCTGTGATTTATTTATGCTCATTGTAACCGCCATTGTTATTGTACCTATTCACTTTTTTAGGATTGCAGTGCTGAAAGAGAGATTTCTCTCAACCTACTGCCCAATAAATCAGAAAGAGTGGTGGATCCCTGGAACAGCCTTCCTGCCAAGGTAGTGTGGAATGAAAACTGTGGTGGGGCTCAAAAATGCCTGACATAGACACAAGGGAATCATAGGGGTGAGGAAGGGGGTGGTGGTGGAAGAAACAGCATCGTAGATCAAGGGAGGTCTGCAGCAAAAATGAAGGTAGAAAAATAATGAGCAGACTGGGTAGGCCAACTGGCCCTTATCTGCCATCAGATTCTATGTTTAAATCTTACATTTACTGGCCTTTTAGCAAATTGTTGTTTTTGTACTTTCTCAAGTGAGTACAAATGGTGCAGGGGTGGTGTGTAGCGAAGACCGTCTAGTCCACAAATATTTGTGCACTACAAAGTTGACCTGAGAAGAGTCCCTTAGGTAATCATTTTAAATTCAGCCACAATGCCTCTGTGGTTGGGCTGCAATGGATGTGATTCGAATGTAACCCCCCTACAAATGGGGGTTCCCGAAAAGTCTTCCTTGAGCTTGCCTAAATGCTCACTGCCAGGCTGGTGTTCTATGTTTTAGCAGTTTAAATGTATTGCCAGAGAGTGCCTGTATAGCCTCTGTGTACTGTCTCTTTAAGAGCTGCCTGGATTGCAGTTATAATTAATCTGGGAGGGGGCTGAGTGTTGCTATGCTCGAGTCCCGCTCGGACTGCCAGATAATTGCTCCGTTCTGCCACTGCTATTTGCGCAAAGGGAGCTCTTTTATAAGATGTGCTTATTTGCTGATTATCTATTAGAGTGATAATAATATTGCAGTTTGTTCTAACCTGTTTTCTTTGCAGCAAGGACTGTTCTGTCTTCTCCACCATCTTGGCCCGGGACTGTCAGAATGGGCCAATCAGTACATTTGGGACTCTAAAATGGGGCCTGCCTACAGGGGCTTGGTGGGGCCAAAACTTGTAGGAATTGTAGTTTTGGACTTTTGGCGCCTAAAATAACCTGGAGGGGGAGCCCTTGTTGTGACTGACAGACAGATCGGCTAACCAAACCTTTTGGATCTTGGGGAAAGCCCCACACTGCTTGCAGTTTCAGATAGATCTGAGTTGGGAAGTGAAGCAGTAACAGCATGAGATAGTTCGAGCAGCAATCCTTAGTGGATTTGCGCGGGAGAACTGTAGAAAGGCCTGAGTTTGGCCTGCATGCCTGCCTGCTGTCCCTGAGATGGAACTTGTGCTTTTTTTGGACTGAATCTGAATTTGGAGAGCGAATTAAGCCACTGAATTGTGACTAGGCTTTAACCTGAAGAAGACCAAAGATTTGCTGAATGCGATTGGCCTGTCAGGACTTCCAGCTACCTGTGAACTCCCGGATTGTGCAGAGACTCTGTAATTGTGACTGGAGAGCCATTTGCCTGGTACAGTGGATATTCCTTACATATGAATGTGCTGTGTACTTATAGTGGGTCATGAATTAGTTCTCCACTGTGTGTCTGAACTGTGTTTTGCTTGCTGGAGACTGTATCCAGCTCCACGGACTGAATCCGTATCCATTTCCGTTTGCCTGGGCCTGCTACGCTGGCCCAGCCAGAATACCTGCTACGCAGAGAAAGTCATCGATGAGAGACCAGCCTGGGGATCAGCCACCTGATCAATGCCTTGAACAGGAACGATGCCCCGATGATTCGTGTGGGCCCTGCTTCTCCGGGCACTCCAGCTCAACAGCCTGCAGTCTTGATTTCATCCTGCCTGTGTCCAGTATTGGGTATCGTGAGTAAACATCATGGTAGCTCCCTGCAACAACAGCTAAATCTAAAAATGTTGTCATCTGATTGTCTTCTTGCCTTTTCTTTCACGAACTGAACCCTCCGGCTCCGGATTACAAACAGTGTGTGTTGTGCATGTTGCTTTCTTCCATCACAGGGCCCCAACCAGCTGCAATGCTCCTGGCTAGCCCACCATTTTCCTACCTGGGTACTCAGTGTGTGTGACTGTGTAGGGACTCTGAACTGCATGCATAACTGTTTGATTAATACAGCCTTTAAGCATATCAACCTGATTATACCCCTCCCTTGTTCAAGTCCCCTGAATAAATCAGATTTAATTATGTTTGCATTTAAACTGACTGTGGTTCCAGTTTGTGCCAAGAGTGTTGTACTGTTGTTATTTGCTGTGCTTAACCTTGTTTTACAGGGGGTTCCCAGGGTCAAGCTAGAGGAACCAGACCTGGTGGTAAGTGCAAACAGTGTGGGTAATTGCCTGGTGAATAAGGGTCATTGTGAAAGTAATTATTTATAAAAAAACTTTCACATGAATTCAATCTGTAAACAAAAACTTTCAGATGATATTTTAAATGAGAAGAGTATGAAATGTTCACATACTGAATATATGCAGGGAAAGGGGAAGTTGTTTAACCAGGAAAGGCACACTAAGCCAAAGCTTGTTTCTAAGTGCAACTTGGGAGCACAAGGAAGTTAAGTGCACTGGGGGGCACTGTCTGAAATTGGAAACAGGAAAAATTCAAGAGAGATGTGAGAAGGCACTATTTCATGGAAAGGGTGGTGGCTGTGTGGAATGCACTACCACTGGAAGTGGTAACCTTAAAGCTGGTGAGCAATTTTAAGAGGGGGTGGGACAGGGTCAGAAGGAAGGTCACTACTATATAGGGAGGGGGGCAGCTACATAATTAACAGCTGCACACTCAAGCAGACTTGATAGACCTTAGGGTCTGTATCTGCTAGCATTTTTTCATATGTTTGTACTGTATGTTCATAAAAGACTTGCTCAGGGTCACACAGTATGCAAGTGGGGGCTGTGGGATTCAAACCCATGTCTCCAGGTTTGCAGCTTAATGCCCTAAACCACAACGCTATACTGCATCCTCATATATGTAATATATCCATTTTCAAGTTTGACTGTGATCTTGATTTTCCAGTTTCTAATTATGTGACCTTTTGTCTTTCTGCTTTTCATGTAATTGAGAGTGTCTCTGCCTCACCCCGGTGACGTCTCATTGCCCAATATACCTGATGGATGTAGCCATAGGGCGCTGCCGAAAATAAGCATCAAGTCCTAAAAGGAAGCAAACAAGTGTCTCAAGTGCAACATCAGATATCTGCACCATCAGAGTGAATTCTGCTTCAGAAAAGAATTCAAAGACCAACCGATGCATCATTTCCAGGACTTTTTACCCAAATACAGCTCTATGTTATGGTCAGATTTACTGATGGTCATTTCTAAATGCTGCTGCATACATTGACTACAAATAATTATAATAGGGGCCTTTTGTGTATAGATTAATTTTTTTGTTTTGATTCATTGATTTTATTTATGCAGTATAGCACTGTCTTTTTCTGGTCATGGTTGTGGGGAACTGTCACTTTAAATTTTTTATATTAAAGAGCTAGTGGAGTCAAAACAGATAGACAGGAAAATAATACAAATGTTAAGAAGTAGTCACTTGTAACTTTTTATTTCTGAAGTATTTTTCTTTTTTCTTTTGCTCATCAGAAAGTCTTGACCTGGCAGTCACTGAATTGCTGTTCCTAAGCAGCAGTGATGTCTCAGTCACTGAGGTCACAATGCTGATGATGTAGTGGGGGCAGTAGAGCTAGATATGTCAGCTGCTATGCAGAGTGCTGTTCCAGACATCACACCTACTAACATCAGACAAACAATCTTCTAATTAAACAAAGGAAAAAGAAAAAGTACCTCAGATACAAAAAGGTGATGGTTGGCTGCTTGCAAAATCTAATATTAGTTTTAAGCAGTACACTAGCTCTTTAAGGTCATATAATCTATAACGCTGCATATTTAAAGCAGTCTATGTGACCCATAGGCTACCCCTCCCCCCAGGAAGCTTGAGGAGGGCAAACCTCTGGGGACTTTTTGTGTGAGCTGCTGCCAATTCTGTTTATGTGAAGGTGAACTGTTTTTTTTTTCCGGCACACGTTGCACTGATATACTTTGCTCTATCAAGAATATAGCATTTTTCCTGCTGCATTTTATTGTTAAAGGGGGAAAGGGAAATTGTTTTACCAGGAAAGGCACATTAAGCCAGAGCTTGTTTCCAGGTGTGACCTGGGAGCACAAGGAAGTTAAGTGACTTGCTCAGGGTCACGTAGTATGTAAATGGGAGCTGATGGGATTCAAACCCAGGTCTCCAGGTTTGCTGCTCAGTGCCCTTAACCAATAAGCTACATTTACTTATTTATTGAAATGTTTCATCAGGAAGGCACACTGAGTGACAAGTCGCTTGTCTCCCGGTGCGACCTGTGGGGAAGGGGTACATTAGGAATGAGACATTAAACATTCAAGTTATAAGTTCAACATTAACATACAGTTGTAAGGTAGATGTTGCAAACAGTGTTACAAAAGTGTTCCACATGGTAGGTAAAAACATGGACAATAATAAGTGCTGGGTTAATAAGTAGCAAGTGCTTATGTGAAAGAAAAGGGGGAAAAGGGAGGCAGTGGTGAGGAGTGTGTGTGGGTGGGAGAGTTGTATCCCTGGAGACCACTTCAGGATGAGATGATCTGCACTGCACTGACCAGAGAGAAGGGGATAAGGAAGTGCCCCAGAGAGACCCCTTCAGGATGGTGGGGGAAGGTAGTAGATGAGAGATACAAGCCCCTTTGGGGGGGGTAGGGGAGGGGCCCATGGAGACCATTCGGGGCCCCTTATATTCTTTGAGAGATCAAGGGAGGCCAGTAAGGGGGAGCAATTTGGGGAAAGGGGAGGAGAGCTAGGAATTTGGGTGGGTGTGCACAAGGCAAAATGAAGGTGATGGTAGAGGGGTAGGGTTTGTCCAGGGCTTAGAGAAAGGAGTTAGGGAGGGACATGGCAGGAGAAGCTAGGAGCAAGGTAATTATTGAGGGCAGAGCTGATGGAGTAGGTGGAGGATTAGTGCCAGATATGAGGGGCGAGGGAATTCCAGATTTTTGGGAGGCAATGAGAGTAACTGAATTGGCCAATTTGGGTGGATCTGCGGGGGACTACCAGGGTGCGAGACTCAGTTGATCTAAGGGAATGTGAGGGTGGGGGGGAGAGTTATAAAGGAGGAGGTGAGGTAGGAAGGGAGCTTACCCAACCAGTGCTTGGAGGTGATTTTAACCCAGTGGGAGAGCCGCCTATTTGCAAGAGAGGGGAAGGATAGGGCACGATAAAGATCACAGTGGTGGGTGCAAGGGGGGTATCCAAGGCAAAGCGGCAGAAGGAATTGAAGAGGGTGTCCAGTCTGGCCAGGGAGGACTTAGGAGCAGCACCATAGACTATGTCACAGTAGTCAAAAATGGGCAGTATCATCTTCTGGACAAGTTCATGCCTAGCAGTAGAAGGGATGCAACTACGGTTCCTGAACAGGGCACCGAGCTTGGGGCGCAGTTTTTTTTGGATGGCATCAATATGTCCAGAGAAGTTTAGGTGTTGGTCCAACCAAACACCTAAGTACCTGAAGGAGGATGTGTCCTCAAGTAAAGTCCCACCAAAGGTATGAAAAATGGGTAGGTAGGGATGCCTTGAGAGTCCCTGCCTTGTGCCACAGGTCATGGAGACTATCTTCTTGGCATTGAGGAAAGGTTGATGGTTAGCAAACCAGAGCTGAACCTTGTCAAATTGTTGCTGTAATCTGGTTGTAACCTCATCAGGACAGGAGCCAGATGCATACAGGACTGTATCATCAGCATACATATGTATAGCAGAGGATGGGGAGCAAACAGAGGGGAGGTCATTTAAGAAGATGGAGAATAGGAGGGGGCCCTAATACAGAGCCCTGGGGGACTCCAGTACTAATCGGGAGAGGAGGGATGGGGAAGTGTCATCCAAGACCTCAATTGACTGGATTCTGCCAATAAGGTTAAGCCTTAAACCAGTTTGTGGCGGAGGGAGATAGACCAGCAACTGGGAGTGAGTCGAGGAGAAGAGAGTGAGAGACAGTGTCGAAGGCCTTGGCCAGGTCACCAAAAATGGCTATACTGCCTCCACTTTATTGTTAAGCACCATAATATGCAGCATAACTGTGAAAATGGACATCACCCTTTACTGACTGTGCAACAGATTAGAATGGGATGTATTTCCAACTATCTGAACAACCTTTTAAACACTGGATGGAGAAATAAGAAAATAAACAAACATATTGAAGATACCAATACCATCTTTGGTGCCAGTTGTCTATAACCCGGCTATTTAATTTTCAAGGATCTATATTTGTTGCTTACATACTGGACATGCTTGCTTATATGCTATTACCTTAACTTATTCTGTACCTTATTTTTGCTCTTCCTTGACTTTTGTTTGAAACCTTGCTCATGTATTCTCATGGACCAATAGTAGTTGTTTTATCCTGTCACTGTCAGTTATTTGGTTTATTTGTTCCCACCTGTATTCATTAATTTTGTACCATGTCACTGCCTTGTCATTACCCGACGTTTGTAATTGTGCACTTTTTCTCTACCGTTTCATTCACTGGCCCAGATATTCAAACTGCGCCAGGCTGTGGTGCAAGCCTGGGCGCAGCTCAACTTTGTTGCGCACGGGTGTGGCCTGGGTGATATTCAACGGAGCTGCGCTATGGCGCAACAGCTTTGAATATCGCACCCTGGCCACCCCCACTGTGCATGGCGCAGTGGCACTGCACCAGCGCAAGTGGTCAGAGTGGAGCATGGAGATGCGGTGGCGCAAGTGCCATTGTGCCATGCACAGCACCTGCGATATTCAAACAGGGACGTGCAAATGGGGCCATAAGTTATGCAAGGCACACAGGGGGCCATTTGCATCTCATTACAGCCCCATTTGCATGCCATTAGCATGCAGGTGCGCCGATCCCCGATGACTTGCGCCTGGCGCCCTGCCAGCAGCCATCACCGGGGACCGACGCCCTGCAGCACGATCGCGGGAAGTCTCGTAAGAGAAAAAAAAGTCCAATATCCCAGGTGGTCCAGTGGACCGCTATGTGCCCCGATCGCGGGCATCACTGTATTCCCCCAAGTCCAATAACCCTGGTGGTCCAGTGGACTGCGCTGAGCCCAATCGCGGGCATCATTCCTCACCCCCAAGTCCAATATCCCTGGTGGTCCAGTGGACCGCGCTGAGCCCGATCGCGGGCATCATTCATCACTCCCCAAGTCCAATATCCCTGGTGGTCCAGTGGACCGTGCTGAGCCCGATCGCGGGCATCATTCATCACCCCCAGTCCGATATCCCTGGTGATCTAGTGTACCCCCACCCCACCCGCCCACTGAGCCCCACCCCTCGCCTCCCTCCCCCCAGCAGCCGGCAGCACCCACCCGCCTGCCGCTGACTGACAGCTCAGTAGGGTGCATGCCCTTGGTTCAGAGCATGAGCCAATGGGCATGCAGTTTACGCTGCATTTCTTTCAGTCCAGATATGTGAATGAATTCATTCACATATCTTGGACTGAGTAGTATGGCTGCACGCCCATTGGCTCATGCTCTGAACCAATGGGCGGCAGCCCTACCGAGCTGCCGTCGGCGGGTGGCGGAGCAGCAGGCGGGTGGGGTGCCGCCTGCTGGCTGGACGGGGGAGCACGGTGGTGGGGCTCAGTGGGCGGGTGGGTGGGGGTACACTAGATGACCAGGGATATCGGACTTGGGGGTGATGAATGATGCCCGCGATTGGCTCAGCGTCCACTGGACCACCAGGGATATTGGACTTGAGGGGTGCTATTACAGATGCCCGCGATCGGGGCATGGGGGGGCAGGAACTGGTGGCTACCCACAGGTGGCAGCTGCTGTGTTGCACCCTGCAATGCGGCAGCTCACCTGTGGGTGGCCATCACTTGTTCCTTTTTTTTAGCGTACTTTGTGCAGGCGCGGGTAGGGTTGCGCAGCATGACTCTGCCAGCTCGGGCTGAATATCGGGCAGTGCAGGTTATGCATGGGCACCCCCCCCACCTGTGCCTGCATACATTACTGATGCGTCCGCAGAACACCGGGATTTGTGCGGTGCACTTTTCCCTTTTAAATGTCGCACCGGGGTGCATCAGTGGGTTGTGCATGTTGTGCCATGCACAACCCTTTTGAATATCTGGGCCACTGTATTCTTGTTGGTACCTGTTATGTACTCTCCCGGGTCGTACCTAAAAATAGGAAGGTTTTGTCTAGTGTACTTACCTGGTAAACAAAAGGTAAATAAATAAATAAATATTTGCAGACAAACTTAATTGTACAAGTTTGTAGTTACCTTCACTGAGTGCGTACCAGCCCCCCAACCCAGAAATAAGACCAATTTAGAACTGTATAATTTAAGGTTTATCCCAATTCTTGAAGCTGAATAGAGTTGACAGTGCCCCACTGCTCTCACAGTAACTGGTATATCATCTCTCCAAGATTATCCACAACTAATTATTGTTTTGGGTTGAGAAGCCATGAGAGGGAAAAATGGAACTTGGCCTGGCAGGGTCACTGGTGCCAACTGTTCTGGTCTGTCTGGTGCAATCCTGGTTGAGTTGGCTACACCTGATCTAAAACAAGAAAACAGAAGACGTCCTGTTGTGATCCCCCCAATCCAGAATCAAGGGTCAATAGAGGGACTATTAAATATTAATATTTTGGAGCTGGTCCAGTGGTGCAGAGGGTTGAGGTGCTGGTCGCTACACTGTCCAGCCTGCCAGGGACCCGGGTTCGGGAAGAGGCTAGGGTTGCTTGGGAGTCAGTCGGATAAGGGAGGATGGAGCATCCTAGGGACTGATCACCTCACTTGGGGGGGGAGGGCAGCCTGCATCCCACCACTTGACAGACTCTGGTGAAGGTTGAGTGGCAGCACCGGTGGGAGCAGCCAACTTAGTTTATTGTTCTAGGAATTATTACCTTTGAGCCAATGGCTCTTTTTACAAAGGTTCCACGTCATCAATGTACAAACAAACAAGACATGTTACATAGAATGGTCAGCAAATTATAAAGGTTTCAATAAGCCAGCCTAATACAGTACATCACAGGAAAAAAACCAAAACATTGGAGGAATGGTCAAGGTGGGAAGGGTAGGAGGAGATATGGGGAGGGGAGCAGACTTAGAGTAGTTAGAGGTACTCAGATGCCTTGTGAGGCTGATGGCAGATGTATCGCATGATTGCATGTTGACGTCTGAAAGAAAAGCAGAAGAAAGCTTTGGCCACTCAGCTCCCCCCCCCCCAGGTCCTGCACGACCCTATGTGGCAGCCCAGCCAGAGCAGTGGATATCCAGCAAGGCCACTGCAGGGGTCAGTGATCAGGCGGGGGCTGACCAAAAAAGGAGCAGAAACTGCTGCTGAAATACATGTTTGGTACTGTATTTGGGGACCGGGATTGGGGGAGGGGCTAATAAGGGGAAAATTTGTTTAAAACACAGCGTTGATTCCTGGCATAGAGTCAGGAGCAGGCAATACTTTTTAAAATCTGTCAATGTGTATGTGTGTTGTGGGGGGGGTGGGGTGGAGGGTAGGACAAGAGACTAGTCCTGGCCACCTGGTGAGGGCGTGGAGGTTTGTGTTGTACGTCTTGCTATCTGACCATGTGAATGGCAAACCTGTTTGGACTCTGACAAACTTTGCCTGGTTGGAAGTTCACAGGTATAAACTTTGGGATGTAGACACAGCTGTAAAATCAATAAAGGATGTTGTGTCTGATAAATGGGATAAAACGGATTCCACAATGGTGAAATTTATGTCCCATTTTATTTCCTTTATTCACTAGTTATTTGCAATCTACCCGTACAAGCTCAAATGTGCAATTTTATATGGATGGTACTATACTTTATGCAGAAGGAAGTAACTAAATGTTTGGAGGTCATACTTCAGTCTGAGTTCAACCTACTTCAGAACTGGTCAGTATCAAAAAAGTTAATTTTAAATACTGAAAAAAAAAACATTATGGTCTTTGGTGCAGCATAAAAGCAAGCCAAGATGATAAATGAAGAATGCCTTACTTTTCACTGGCATATTGATTATCTAGGAAAAAATATTCCCGGCAGGCTGGAGTAACTCTTCAGGAACATCAAGTGCTATGGTTTAAAGTCTAAGATGAAAACTGACACTCAATGTCTCATCCCTTCAGTTGACTATTGTGACATAATACATGCTGTTGGTAGTAATTGTGCCCTTGCTTGACTGAATGTGGCCTATAGTAAACTGTCACTTTGTGTAAGGTTTCTGAAAAGATACTCACAGTTTCGATCTCCATGAAAGGTTGCAGTTAGTAACACTGACATGATAGGATGTGGCTTGTGCTCTAATAGCCCACAAGATGGGTGCTTTAAATAGGAAAATGCAAATAGTTCTCCGGCGCCAAAAAAAGGGGCCTAATGGTCATATGATTAGAGTCCATCAATCACAGTGCTGGATTTTTCCAACCTGCTTAATGACCAATATGATGTACTGCAGTGCGTTCTTTTTATGGATGCTGCAGCGTGTATGATGTCTAGTCTTTTATTTATTCATGTATATATGTATGTATGTGTTTATTTTATGTTATTTGTGGCTGTAAAAGGGCTTTGTCCTAGTCCACTTACTGGTTAAAAAGAAATGAAATGAAATTAAATTTTATAATGCTTGTAACCTGCAAGTCTGTATTTTCTGTTCAGCTGTTTTACAACTATAGGCTCACACTCAGTTGTGTTCTGTTCTTACTGGCCTCTGTGGGTTTTTTTTATGACTTGCACTCTGGCATTGGAGGTCATCGTAGAACTGTATGATGTAGTTTATGCCCTTGCTAAACTCTTACATTGTTGACACAACACTTCTGAGTTCTACTGTGGAATTCTGTGGTTGAAAAGGACAAAACCTACATCATCAAGCTCCAAAATAATACACAACATGAGTGAATCAATCAGAGACGCCTACTGAGTTTACTAAATGGCAAGTTAAGATGGCATAATAAAGAATTACAACAGTGCTTAAAAAACAAACAAAAAAAAAACCCAACAACAAACAAAAAAAACAGCTTCTACAGAAAATAAATTACTTACAGATTTAACGTAGTTCTTTTGCCAAAAGCAAGTAGAGACCGATTTTATTTTTTAGGTGTTTTTGTGGTAAATTATCAGTGTACTTACTGACTTGTGTGCCAGTTAAGTCTTCTAGTTTTTTATTATTGTTATCTGTAATTTGTTAACCGGGTAAGACCCAAGAGCATTAGATGCCTTTTTTCAAGGAGGACCCGGAGATGTAAACCAGAGCAACAGTGCAGAATATATATACAATACAGAATAAATATGCAATTCATCCATGTATACAGTAAACTAGTGACATTACACTTTCACGTAGACAAGTCCAAACAGTATTTCTGAACTCCATATTAAACCTATTCTGTGAATTGATAGTGCGTTACAAAGCAGGTAAATGATTCCAGAATGTAATGGCTTTATAAATAGAAGAATGTTGGCCCAGAAGGAAAGGAAGTGTAGGGGTCTATGAAATGAGTATGGGCCAATCTAGCACTCAAGGAGCCAGTGCTGAGGCTAGCGTCGGCCATAAATAAAAATCTATTGGAAATGTCTAAAACTGATGAAGGTAAAACAAGAAATACATGAGTCAAAAGAAGGCCAGCTAAGGTATTTGTAAAGAATGCAGTGAAGAGAAACACTAGGGCTGGAGGCAGCAAATCTGCATATGGATTTCTATACAATTTAAACCTTTTGCAAGTCAGTGATATTGGCAGTACCATAGATTGGAAGTCCATAGTCTTCAACTGACAGGAGTAGGGATTGAACTTTAGCCATGTTTACACGGCTGACCTCACTCCTTCTTTGCAGCATCGCCAAGCTGCCCCGACCCAAAAGACGCTTGGCTAACATGTCTACACAGCTCCCCTCAGCGTCGATGTAAGATGCACTGGAGAGGGGCTGGGAGTTGCAGCAGTCAGCTGATGGAAGCGCCCACAAGTTGAAGCGAGTGGTGCAGCCTGTCCACATGGCTTCTTAAACCGCTTGTTCCCGAACGCATCCTCAAACTTTCTGGGACTGTCGAGCATCGCAGGGAGTGGCTTACCGCGATTCGGTAAGTGTCCACATGGTGGCATTTGCACCTCAGCAACCCACGCGCTTGGGTTGTTGTGGTACAAATGTCGCTGTGTAAACATGGCTTAAGACTACCTTAAAGTGAGTGGCTAAATAATTTTTTAGCCTAAAAAGCTGAACAAGGCAAGTGTATAATGACTTAAGCAGTGTGGAGAAATGTTCTTTAACAGAGAGAGTCTGGTCTTTAGTAAAGCCGAAATACTTGAAACTGAGTGTCAACTCTCTAAATAAATGTACCACTCAAATCTTTATGTCATGGGGAGCATAGTTATGACCCAAGATCAAATTATATAAACTTTAAAATCTGTAGAACAAGTACTGACATTGATAAAAAGTCTCTTTCTGACCTATCGCCCAGGCATTAGAACTCTCTCCTCCAATCCTGCCGACTTGCATGAAACAGCCAGTCTTTTAAAAATCTCACGTTTATATTTGTACAGTATGACGCAAAACAATGCACATGTGTTTGAATGTAGATCTGATTATTTTGTTTCTCAGTTTGATGTGACTGTACGTTTGGTGCTGCCAGCTCGGAACAAGATAGTTTACATCTCAGAATGGTTTATCCTGAGACTGAATTTCTTTTTTAATAAAGACATTCTTCAAACATAACAGCAGTCTATACCATCACTGAACACATATTTTCTCTAGTATTTTTCTGAAGCTGTAAAACACCAGTGGTTTGACATTGCTGATATGCTAGTTACAGATCAGTAAACTTATTGGGGTAGTCACAAAAATGGCAATTTTCTTAAATAATTCTACAATAAAATTATCAACCCCAAAAAAATATTTCTATTCTATACCAACACAGGACAATGAATGCATTTCCTAGTATAGTGTGTGTGTGTGTGTGTTGGGGGTGTTGTTGACAACTGTTCTGGTAAATGTTACCCTATTGCATAGGATTCTAGAAACATAACATATGTTATATTATATTGCAAGTAAATTGGTTTGTCCCCACCTTGAGTACTGTGTATAGTTTTGGACTTCTCCTCTTAGAAAGTACATTGACAAGGTGGAGGCTGTACAGAGGAGAGCAACCAAGATGATATAGAGGCAGTAGAGGAGGCCCTATGAGTAAAGGCTGAGGGTCTCAACATGTACTCTTTATGGAACAGGAGAGCCAGGTGGGACATGATTGAAACCTCTGAATACCGTCAGGGGATAACAAAGGTGGAGTGAGTGGAGCTTTTTCAGGTTCAGCACAAGCGTGGTTACAAGAGGGAACACAATGAAGTTAGTGGTGGTTGGGGGCGATCAAGCATTTCTTCATGGAAAGGGTAGCGGACAGATGGAGCAGGCTGTCTAGGGAGGTGGTGGATCAAGGACAGTGACAGAATTCTAGTATGTGTGGGATAGGCACATGGGTATCATTAAAAGGAAGAATCACCTGAAGAGAGCGGGGGAAACTAGGGCCACACAGGACTCCTTGCCACTGCATAAGATAGGTAGGTAGGGATAGGGTTGACTTATGGGCATTGTGGTCCTTTTCTCCAACAAAATCTATGTTTCTATTACATTACAGAGTGACAAAAGCCTCTCTTTCGTGCTGTTGTTACCATCCTACTATCCAAACCTGCACCATTCTTTCATTTAGGCTGCATACCTATAGATGAGGGGCAAGCAGCAATAGCTAGACTTCACGAGGGACTTAAAGTGTCACCTTAATACAGCCTAACAAAGTTGTAACAGTTACTTCTTGCTGTTAACTAATGTTTTTTTCAAACATTTGCTCTTAAAGAGCCTTTGCCAACCTATGACCCCCCTCACCACTGCCAAATCTGGCTTTTTTAAGAGGTGATGTCAGTAGTTCAATGTAGGAAAAAAAAAATTTACTTGCAGGTGTTTTGCTTACTCCCTCAAAATGCTGACTCTCCACTACAGCTGAATGTGTAGAATAAAATAATGTGTACTCTTCAATCCACCCCCTCACCAAAAAAAAAACTGGCACTATTAAGTCTTTAGCCTACACTGATCTTTAGACCTGGCGCCTAACATAATTTCTATATCTGTGTTTAATGTATTAATTTAAGTTTTGTTTTTATTTCTTAATAGAAAATATACTGTAACTGTCTCAGAGACACCAGCAGAGCACCCCCCCCCCCAAAGCGGGTGACATGGTGTTGTGCCATGACCTCAATTCATCACTGTGTAGCGGAGAAATCTGGAGAGTGCTGCAGAGGCAGAGAGCTCTTGGACTCCACAGTAAGGGAGCATCCACACTTGTTTGAATACCTCCTGTGGAGGGCTTTGATCAGCACTGGAAATCATGGCAGAACAACAATGGTGTCCTGCCCCCTCCCAGACATGGCTATTGCCTGGCTATTGAGGAAAGAGAGGTGGACAAGGATAAACAGTGAGGAAAAACAGTTCACAACTGGTGCAGGATGTCCCATGCCACCTCAATACCATCCCCCAAAGCACCTATCCTCAATTCCTCTCCACGGGCCGTGAATTAGCATAAGCTTCAGGACACAGGCCTTGGGGCCAGTCATTAGAGGATATTTCACATGGGGTGTGACCCACTGGGAACGTCAGTTTGGAACCAAGAGGGCAGAGCTGTGAATCTGACAGGCAGAAAGTTGGCAGGCAGGGGGATGAGGAGGAAGAAGGATCATTTGGTGAGCATGGGATAAAAAGATAACATCCCTGCCAAAGAAAATAGCACAATACTGGTATACTACAAAGATACTATATTACAACTTCACTGATGAGTGTACCAGGGTCTGTGGCTACCATGCCCCCCACAAAACCACCAGGGTGAAGATCCATCCTGAGTCTACATCTGCTCAACATGCTTAGATCCCTGCTGCCTCAATCATGCAGCTTGGGCAAGCTCAGAATATCTGGTGGCCCCACGGATGGCTCAACTATATGCAGCTGCAAAATTGCTGCAAGCCCACTATCAGGAGAGCAAACATCAAAATTATTTGCAGTTCTGGGATGACTGCGCCTCTAACCCATTACAGGTCTGGGCTGGAATTAAGCAGCTTCTAAATGCCAATCCCAATGCCCCCATGACCCATTTCCCACCTCTCCCCGATGGCCAGCCTCTGGATGACCCCTCTGACATAGCCAACACCTTCAAAAGTGGCTTCACCAGTCTACCCCGGACACACCAAGCCAACCTGAAAGTCACAGAAATGGGACACTCCATGCTTCCCTTGAGCATCCCTACTCTGATTTACCCGTCACAAGAGTATGGGGCAGGGGTGAAGCCAGCAGCTGAGCCAAACAGACACAATTTTCTCTGAGCTCTGTAGCTGCAACAGTTTACTTCAGAACAAAATACAAAAATTACATACAGTCTTATCTCTGCGTGAGCATTTCATAGAGCACACACGGAACAGAACAATTTGATACCTCTTTTGGTCAGTTCATTGCAAGAGAAGACCGACAGGCCAAAACATCAAAACCATAGTGGTGGATGGCTCCAGATTGCCACAGACTGCTTGAAGAGAATGTGGGTTCCAGTAAAGATTCTGCTTTGGCCACAATATCTGCTAGTGGAGACTCCCAGCCATCTACACCTACTTCTGTGAATGTGATTTGAAGACAGGGGAAAACAGTATAGAAAGTTAATCTGAAGGTTGTTGGGTTCCAGCAGGTACTGGAAAGGGGAAATGCAAAAACCTTTACACAAACCTGACTGACTGAACTTTTACAATTTAAGGGAGCCTGGCACAATGCCAAAGCCTATAGAAACACACCACACAAAACTCAGGGCCTGAAGCCTCCACTGAGGACTATACTAGTGGTTTTGGGTTCCACCCCTGGGAGAGGTAAAGCTCCAAGTACCCCCAAAGAGGTTTAGACAGCAAGAATGGGAAGAGAATCATGTTAGAAGTTTACCAGACCTCAGTTTTGCCACTTGTGTGAGGCAGAAAGGGTCTGACTTAATCAGAAGCCAGCTGCGTTAGCTGGGTATACATCAAGTTCTCCTGATACTATCATGTTTGAAGATGGCCTACAGAGGTAAGAACATACAGTACCTCTTTTGGAACCTTCAGAGGCTGGCAAGCCAATAAGCAACATCCTAAAGGAATTTGAGGTTAAACAGGAACATTCACACTCTTGGCACTGATATGGTTGATAAGTAAAGGGATTGTTTTTACATAGTTCTTGGGATTAAGTGGGAAACATAGAAACATAGACTTTGACAGCAGATAAGGACCGCTTGGCCCACCCAGTCTGCCCATTTCTCTACCTAATGGATAAGCTGCAGATCCTAGTTAACCAGCAGCCTACTTCTTCCTACCCCCACTCCCTAGAATTGCCTTATGACTGTCCCATGCATGCTTGAATTCCACCACTGTTTTTGACTCCACAACCTCCTCCGGAAGGCCGTTCCATGCATCTACAACCCTCTCTGTGAAAAAATACTTCCTTAAATTACCTCTGAGCTGCCCCCCCATCTTCAAATTGTGCCCCCTTGTTCTTGCACACCCTTTTTTTGAAAGATGATACCCTCTTGGACTTTGTTGATTCCTTGAGGTACTTGAAAGTTTCTATCATGTCCCCCCTCTCCCTCCTTTCCTCGAGGCTATACATATTAAGCTCTTTAAGCCTCTCTTCATATGTCTTCCGGAGGCTCGTAATGTTTAATTTGTGATGGGCAGTACATCGTAATTGCTTTTAGTTGCACTTTTCTCATGATGTATAATGGCTGCTTGAGGTTAAGGATAGTGGTCTTCCATGTTGAAGATACTTATAGAACTGTCTTCTCAGTGTGCACAGGATTTGGGCATTCACTCATGACGGTGGGGCAAGCTGGATGCTATGCTGTATTCAATGCTGTTCTTTAGGGGGCACCTCATTCGGTTGCAGATTGAATAGCCCACTCTGATGCTGCTCAGTACCTTTTAGCTCAGCTGCTAGTTTGAAGCTACAGGGATACAGCAGATCCCAGAATGTTAAAGCCATATGGTCAACAGCCCTCAATGTAATATTATTAGGCAAGATGTTACCCCTTTACTTTAAAGATGAGTTCAGGGACAATATAATTTATTTGGTTCTTTTATTTTCATTTCAAGTATATAGAATAATACAGTTATCTGCTGGAACTGCTGAAATGCTTTTGAGCAACAATATTTTTCTTATATGTAAGTCTCGTAAGTACCTGGTTTTAATGCTATGAAATACTTTCACAATTCTGTTTTCGGAACTATAAGTCCACATAAAACTTTTGTCGATATTTGTAGTTTTTCCTTGTATGGATATTTCATGTTCATGGCTGCAGCAAGCTGTGATAACTATATTGTAAGCCCTCATGTGATGGAACTTCAACAGGGAGTTGTCCTATATTCTACTATTACATGCTCTATATATTACTTAAACTATATCCCTGCAGTCAAAGCTTGTACTGCTTGATGCAATATCAATAAAATATAAGTTTAAAAATAAAAAAAACAAAACAAAAGAAGAGATCGGGACCAGATAACCTGTTGCTACATGGGCAGATACATTGCATGCTTTATGTCAGTCTATTGCATATCCCATATCCACCTATCTATCTATCTATCTATCTATCTATCTATCTATCTATCTATCTATCTATCTATCTATCTCTGATATTTTTCAAGAGTGGTCTGTGACATCTCATGAAGTAAAGCCATGAGTGACATCACAGGGGTCACAAATCACAAATAAAAATCAAGCATATTTCTATTGGGCCATTGCCATAGTTAATTTATATGATAACATGGGTTTGTTCAGTAAGATAGTTGGATGACCCGCTGTCTCAAGGAAGTTACTGCTAAAGTGATGTAAGTAGAACTTTCTGAGAATAATCAAACTTCCAGAATGAAATGATGTCTGACTTGTATTTTGAAGGATACAGTGAACATATTTGCTTTGTCATCTACCTAGGTTGAGAATATTCTCACTGTAGGTCTATGACAAGCAAAGCTATCAGGGTTATACGGTAAAGTTTATTTTCACAAGTATTGCTGTGCCTGGACCTCTGCCCCTCCCCCTTCTGATCAGAAAAATTCCTCCCTGCTCTCTTCCTTGCTGGCTGGACCCCACTAACAGGGATAAGTCAAAGAGTGAGTGGGGGACAAGCAGTGGATATCTGGTGGCTAGTGGTGAGGACCATTCCAATAGGTATGGGATTAACAGCCTGAAGCAGCCCACTGGGTAAAGAGAGAAAAATAGAAAGTCACTCCCACAAAAAAAAAAAAAATGCCATTGCACAGGCCAACATTTTTATCATAGTCAATTTAGGCTCACAACGTAGGTATTGTGTTGTGAGACTATGTAAGGAAGGAAGGGGAAATTGTTTAACCAGTAAGGGCACACTAAGCCAAAGCTTGTTTCCAGGTGTGACCTGGGAGCACAAGGAAGTTAAGTGGCTTGCTCAGGGTCATACAGTATGCAAGTGGGGGTTGATGGGATTCAAACCCAGGTCTCCAGGTTTCCAGCACAGTGCCCTTAAACTACTGTGCTACACTGCCTCTTATGTAAGATGTAGGATTGTGCAGCCTATCAAGTTTGCCTCTTGGGTACTCGGGCAGGAAGAACCTGAAATGCATCTCTGTTTTAGGTATCAGTTGAGTCTAGTCTTGAATCCAACCTGACTTTTATAGTTCTGAGTTCAGCATTCTAACCAGCAGCAGATCTAGGATTTTACAATGGGGGTGATGGGGCTGGACCTTGATATGTAAATGTTTCTGAATGTGCTTCATAGAAACATAAACTTTGACTGCAGATAAGGACTGCTTGGCCCACCCAGTTTGCCCATTTCCCTACCTATTGGATAAGCTGCAGATTCTAGTTAACCAACAGCTTACTTCCTCCCACCAACCACTACAATTGCCTTATGTCTGTCCCATGCATTCTTGAATTCCCCCACTGTTTTAGACCCCACAACCTCCCCAGGAAGGCGGTTCCATGTGTCCACCACTCTCTTAGTGAAAAAAAATGTCCCAACATTGCCCCTGAGCCGTCCCCCCATTATCTTTAAATTGTGCCCCCTTGTTTTTGCACATATCATATCCTTCATATAATCTGCTACTAGCTTTTTGTTGCACATTTAATAACAAATACATTTTTTTTCAGAATGGGGTTTACATAATTTATACAATCTGTTTTTATATTTCATTTTTACTAAAAAAATGATAAAGCATGCAGTTTTGGTATGGTTTGGAAACTGGCAAAAAGGTAAAGAAAGCATGCATGCAAGTAAGTTGTGTCCAGTGGGGGAGGGGCACCTCTTCCACCCCCTCTTGATCCACCGCTAACCACACCTTTGTGTCTCCAATGGGACTGAAGAACAAAAATCAGCAGCACAACAGTCAGTCAATGGGATGGTATTTGGTTCTGAGATTGCATGTTTCACAGTTCCAAGCACTCAAACTAGTACAGTAATTAGGATAGCACACTTCCTTCACAATCTCCCCAGGCATAATCCATTCCTGAACAAAGGAAGACACATTCCATTTGGGTCTCTTTGGACATCCACATTTATAACTCTAACCTACAACATGCCAAAAACACAGCACCTCCACCTCCCCCCACCCCCCCACACACACTTTTTCTGTTGTCCCATTTTTCTTTTGGTAGCCCCATTAGAAAATATAAGATGCTGTTGTCAAAATCAATCAATCAATCAAAATCTTTATTTATTCAGGCGAACATCATTGAGCATAGCTCATTTACAAGATGGACCTGAGTGGTCATAACAAAAAAGGTTACAGAGTGTATACAAAAACATGATATTGAATAAGCACAAATACAATCATTTATGAGTGAGATAGATGTACAAATATTTACATATATACAAGGCAAAGGACAGTAAACCAAAAACCTAATAAAGGAGAGAAACAAACAGTCTAGATAGGGATAAGGCTTGGATAATGGTACATG
This sequence comes from Neoceratodus forsteri, assembly GCA_016271365.2. Taxonomy (NCBI): domain Eukaryota; kingdom Metazoa; phylum Chordata; order Ceratodontiformes; family Ceratodontidae; genus Neoceratodus; species Neoceratodus forsteri. Next base: position 343,530,491 of record CM057455.1, on the reverse strand, counting down.
GGTGGGCATATATGTTTGAGGTTTGATGTGGAAAGGACCAGAGGAATGATAGAAGAATAGGGAGGAGCTTTAAAAGAGGGGGGGTGGGGGAGAGAGGGGGTGTGGGAGGGGTGGGGGTGTGGGAGGACTAGGCCTTGTGGAAGCAATTGCATGAATCTGGGATTAGGCTGGTGTACAGCTTTTTGAAGGATGTAAGGGGAATCAGTGTTTCCATTTTCAATGTCTTTTGGATAGAATTCCAGATAAGTGCCAGGGAATAACTGATTGCAGCTCTTCCATACCGGGTGCAGGTGATAGGAATCTTCAGCAGGAACAGTTTGTTGATCCTCAAGGTGTAGGGCCTGGATGTGATCTGATTGAAGCAGTCTGAGATGTAGGAAGGGAGTTTGTTTGTCAGAGCTTTGTAGATCCAGGTAGCAGCATTTTTTCTTCTATGTTGCAGGGATGTCCAGCTGACTGCATTGTAGAGAGAGCAATGATGAGTGCTAGAGGAAGGTCAGTAATGAATCTAATAGCTCTATGATACAGAGTGTCTAGTTTGTTTAGATGGAGAGGAGCAATGACCATAGAGAAGTCAGCATAATCAATGAGGGACATGAATGATGCAAGGATTAATCTTTGTTTGGAATCTTTGGTCAGGTAGTGTTTGATCCTATAGAATAGACCAAGTCTTTGTCTTAGCTTTTCAGGAGCTCTTCAACGTGGGTAGTATAGTCTAGTTTATTGTCTATCCATACTCCTAGGTATTTGAATTTGTCAACATATTCCAGATTTTCACCAAGGATGGTAGAGAATTGTGGGAGGTGAATGATGGGATAGTGGAAGAACAGTTCTTGGTGGCAAAGAACATAGCTTTGGTTTTCTTAGCATTTAGTAATAATTTCTTTTTAATAGGTTATGCTGGAGGAGGGAGAATTGAGACTGTAGGAGCTCACAGGCTTTTGATGGTGAGGATCGCTCACATAAAGTACAGTGTCATCTGCAAAAGGTGGATATTAGAAAGAGAGATTGGAGTCAATATTGTTGATGTAAATGGCAAAAGGATGGGACCAGGATGGAGCCTTGCGGTACACCTCTTAGGAGTGGCTTAGAGGTAGATAGATCACCATCATTCTTTACCAGTTGTAGTCTTCAGAGATAGCATCTGAACCATTTAAGAGAGAGTGAGTCAAGGCCTATGGAGTTCAGTGAGGTGATTAGAAGATCATGATCCACAGTGTCAAAGGCTTTGCTTAGATCCAGAAACACAGCACAGGTATTATTCTTTTTGTCTAGGGCAGTCTGCCAGTCATTTGTGACTTTTGCTAGTGCAGAGATGGTGCTATGCATAGATCTAAACCCAGATTGAGATGGATTTAGGAGATTGTTGGTATCAAGGTAGGCAGTTAACTGAGAGTTTACCAGCTTCTCAAGCATCTTGGAAAGTATTGGTAAGATGGAGATGGGCCTATAATTATTGAGGGTCCATGGGATCACCCTGCCTTAAGTAATGGAAACACTTGAGCTGTTTTCCATATTGAGGATAGAACCAGTGGCAAGTGATAGATTGAAGAGGTGGGTGAGGGGGGCGGTTAAGGCATACAGTGCTACTTTTAGAAAGTAGGGATCCAGGGAGTCTGCACCTGCACTTTTGGTGGTATCTAGTTGGAGTAGGAGGTCTTCTACTTCTTTGAACAATATTGGTTTGAATGAGAATGTGGAAGCAACCTTTTGACTCTCAGTAGATTGTAGGTTTAGAGATGATCTTAATAGGTTTGCAGGAGAGGAGTCGAAAGCCAGGCCAGCTGTAGTGAAATGATCATTGAAGGCATTCAAGATATTTTGCTTGTCGGTGATTTCAATATTATTTAATTGAATTTTGGATGGTAAGACAGGGTAGAGGTTTGACCTAGGATGCCCTTTATGGTACCCCAGAACCTGGAAGGGTTGTTATAGGAGGCATCTAGTTCAGCTGTGTAGAAGGTTGCCTTGGCTTTTCTTACTTGTTTTGTGCAGGAGTTTCTGGCTTTTCTGAATTGGAGCCAGTCATTTGGGTCCTTTGTCTTTCTTGCCCTTTTCCAGAGTTTGTCTCTGGCAAACAGTGCGGATTTAAGGTCGGCAGAGAACCAGCGACAGGATTTGAGTTTGGTTCTGACACTGGTGAGGGGTGCATGTGAATTGAGGGCACTTATGATTATATCATTTAGGATTTGAAGAGCTGTCTCTATTGAGGCTGTGAGATAGAATTCTTGCCAACGTGTGGTGTGGCACAGATCATGGAGATATCCTGTAATATTAAATTAATATTAATAAACATGTAATATTGTTGTGTTTCAAGTTACAATATTATTCCTGAGGTGAAGATGTGTCAAAACCCTTGATAGTGCTGTAGCATTTACAACCCAATAGAACAGCAAAATTACCTTTTTCTGTTTGTTTTACAGTGACACACCTTTTGATAGCTTGTAGAAAAAAAAAAACACATTTCATTGTTGCAACAGAAAGTAAGTTGGCGGAAGACAGACTGCCACAGCTGGAATTAACAATAAAGTGTCGTGAACCACTTGCCTCACAGCTTGTCAGAGCAGATGCTCTCCCCTCTCCTACTCACAACCCCCCCAGAAATCTGTTTTAACCCTGGACAAGAAATTGTCATGGGCCACACAATGTGGCCATCTTTTTCTTCTGAATTCTATATGGAAGGAGTTTGTTTTGTTACTGAAACAATATCCCACCACAAGGCCTTGGAAATAAAAGAATGTGACTTATCCAGAATTTTAAAAAGCCCCCAACATTTTAGAGGAAACTTTAAAAATATACATATATGCTTTAGACAACTTTTATAATGGTGGTTAAACTCGAAATGTTTAGATCTGGGAATTCTTATAGCTAGATTTCTACTAGGTGGTGGAACTGTCATTTCTAAGTGAAGGAACTGATGTGGTAGTTAATGACAGAAGATGACAGGTGGTGGAACTGTCATTTAGTTTTTGAAGAGGTGGTGGAACTGAGTTTCTGTGGGTTCCTGTCCAATTTAACCCCCGCATGGCAGAACTACTATAATTAGGGTTAGGTAGGCACTTTAATGTTAAACCACAATTTTTAGATGCGTATATCGCAGCTGTTCCTTGACAGAAGTGCACATAGATCTCTTGATCTGTCATTTTTGGGTCAGTTTCTTTTTTTGACTATGGAATGGCAAAAAAACATGAACACCAGATTTTGCTCTAAGGCAGGCTAATTAATGCACCAATGCATCTGACTTGCACAGAACAACCAGTGGCACGTGTACTTTAGTCTCAATAGGCCTAGAAAGTAAACAGTGAAGCCACCATTGCTCCAATGGCATCATGACCAGTTGCAAAAGCCCATCCACACTGCTGGTATAGTAGCTCATCTAGCATCTAGCTCATCCCCCCCTTCCCCCACCTCTCCCACCACAAGGCACTTAAATGCTGATTTCTTATTTTTAAACAAATGGTGGCAGGGAATCATCCCCACTGTCAGTAGTGACGCCACCACTGCTTTGTTTCTCTCCCTCCCACCTTCCTCTCAAAGGCATATGATCACCAACTAAATAATTACCAGCAGTTGGTAGCCCATCACTGCCACTGGCAGAGTTGCTGCTGCATCTCTCTACCTGCCCAGTGCCTGACCCAGTAAAATAAATGAGCTCCCCTGCCCACCACCATTTGTCATACACCACCCTCCTCCCTCCCACTCAGCCCCCAATAAGGGATATCAAACATCCTTCAGCAAGAGACTGACACAGTCCTCCATCCGTCTCAGACTGCCAACACATAATGATTGAAGATTAAGTTTGCAGTTTCATTCATTAGATGGCAGCTAGGTAAAGTGGAGGGGGGCTGTGCAGGTCACCTGCCGAGGGACATATGGTATCCTAGTTTTTTTAAATAGGGCGAGTGGGGCATTTTGAAAGAAGGTGGGTGGCAAGGATATATAACAGTGGCTGTGGTGTTGGTCACAAGGGGGGACTGTGTGTCCAGTGTGTGTGGTGGGTACCTGGTCCGGTGAAGGCACACTCTAAGTATACTCAGTGCTGAGAGGGCTGTACAGTGTGAGAAGGTTCTGGGAGTTCTAGAGAGTAGCAATGGGGACAGTCTCTGGCATACCTCTCATTTGTCCCTGATTATGCCGGATATCCCTAATTTTACCCCTCATAAATGCTAGATCCCTCATCCACCCCTCATGAGAAAGGTGCTGCTGACCCAACACATAGAATGTGCTGTCAATTCAGACTTTAAAGCAGACATTCATATAATATTCTTAATATTCTTCAGCATATTCGTAATATGCTTAATCACAAACTTTCTACACGTGAACACACTGGTTCACACTGTGTCTTGAGCTTCCATCTCCAAGTGTGAGTATGTGTTCCTTCATTATAGGGGTCAGTGTCACAGAAACTTAGAAATATAGACTTTGACGGCAGATAAGGACTGCTTGGCCCACCCAGTCTGCCCATTTCCCTACCTATTGGATAAGCTGCAGATTCTAGTTAACAGCCTACTTCCTCCTACCCCCCACTAGAATTGCCTTAGGTCTGTCCCATGCATGTTCGAATTCCCCCACTGTTTTAGACCCCACAACCTCCTCAGGAAGGTGGTTCCATGCGTCCACCACTCTCTCCGTGAAAAAACATTTCCTCACATTGCCCCTGAGCCGTCCCCCCTCTATCTTTAAATTGTGCCCCCTTGTTCTTGCACATCTCTTTATCTGAAATATGCTACCCTCCTGGACTTTGTTGATTCCCTTGAGGTACTTGAAAGTTTCTATCATGTCTCCCTGTCCCTCCTTTCATCAAGAGTATACATATTAAGCTCTCTCAATCTCTCTTCATACGGTTTCTGTTGCAGACCCTGCACCATTTTAGTTGCCCTCCTCTGCACTGCCTCCATCCTGTCTATGTCCTTGTGGAAATGGGGTCTCCAAAACTGCACACAGTGCTCCAGAAGGGGTCTCACCAACTGTCTGTACAGAAGGATAACCACTTCCCTTTTTCTACTTGTGATGCCTCTCCCTATGCATCCCAGTATCCCCCTGGCTCTCCTTACTGACCTCTCACATTGCTTGCCCACCTTTAGGTCATCTGATAGGACTACCCCCAAGTCCCTTTCCCTTATTGTTGTTGTTAGTACCTACCCTGCCATTGTGTACTCTTCTCCTGGGTTTTTGTTTTCCAAGTGCATTACTTTGCACTTCTTTATATTTAATCTAAGTTGTCACAAGTCTGACCATTCCTCCAACCTTGCCAAGTCCCTTCTCATCCTTTCCACCTCCCCGTGTATCAACTCTGTTACAGATCTTTGTGTCATCTGCAAAGAGGCATACCTTTCCTTCCAGACCCTCTGCAATGTCACCTATAAAGACATTAAAGAGGAATGGACCCAGTACTGAACCCTAAGGTACTCTACTAGTAACCCCCCATTCTTCGGCGTGGGTTCCTGCAGCGTAGCAAATTCCCAGAGGGCCTGGGTGCAAGGCAATGTCACAGGGCCCCTCCCTAGTTTTGAATAAACATCAAAATTATGATTTGGCCCCTCAAACCTCATGGGCCCCAGTGCCACTGCACCCCCTGCACTGTTGTAGCTACGCCCCTGGTGGGTTCCATTCACTATTACCTTCTGTGTCCTGTTGTGCAGCCAGTTTGCTACACAGGCTATCACCCTGGGACCCACTCCCAGGATGGCTAACTTGATTATTAATCTTTTGTGTGGGACTGTGTCAAATGCCTTGCTAAAATCTAGGTCGGCCCCTCCCTGGTCTATTACTTTGGTCACCCAGTCAAAGAAATCGATAAGATTAGTCTGACATGACCTTCCTGCTGTCCCTCAATTTGAGTGTCTGTGTCCCTCATTTCAGAGCCAAAAGGCTGAGAGATATGGTCTGTGGTCTGCAGCAGGAAAGTGTGTGGGGTTTCAGTGTGAGGGGCATCATGTACAAAGCATGCTACAGGCTTGAGCCAATGTGAGGACCCTGTGCATTCACAAATCAGGCTATAGGTTCAAGTCAGTGTGCGAGGATCTGTACATTGTGAGTCGCCTTGCAGGTTGTTCACAAAGCATGCTATAGGCTAAAAGTCAGCCATTAAAAGTATTGACAATGTCAATGAAGGCTGGCATTGCCATGACCAACTTGTGAACTGTGGTATACCCAGACTTCAGCAAGGCATTTGACAGAGTTCCTCACTGGAGGCTGGTCAGATAGATAAAGGAACTTGGGGTAGAGGATAAAATGACAACTTAGGCAGAGAACTGGCTGAGGAGTAGAACAATGAGGGTGACAGTCAAAGGGGAGTTTTCAGAGGTCAGAGAGGTGACAACAGAGGTACCTCAGGGGTCAGTATGAGGACTGGTCATCTTCAGTATATTTATCTCTAACAGTATCAAGGGTGAGATATGCCTCTTTGCAGATGTCACAAAGATCTGTGCAAGGGTAGACTCACAAGAGGGAGAAGGGAACTAAGGGACGTTCTGCTGGTCAAAGGTTTCACAGCTGAATTTCAATGTTAAAAAATGTAAAGTATTACACATTGGGAAAATGAACCTAAGGGTGCAATACAAAATGGGAAGGGTGGTACTGGATACACTACAAAAGAAAAGGATATAGGGAGGATGATATCAGAGACCTTACAAATGTCTGCACACTTCAACAGGGTGGTAAACAAAGCAAACAGAATGCTGGGATGAACAGAGCAGGGATAAACAGTAGAAGTCGGGAGGTGATCCTCCCACTGTATAAGTCACTGGTGTGGCAGCACATGTAATACTGTTCAAGGTACTGGAGCCCACACTTGAGGAAAGACTGGAACAAGTTGGAGGCAGTACAGCACAGGACATCTAAGATGGTCCAAGGCCCAGGAGAAATGGCATATAAGGAGAGGCTGCAGAAATTAAATATGTATACCCTTGAGAAGAGGAGGGAAAGCAGCGACATGATTGAGACAGACAATACAGTGAATCCCAAGGAACTCTTCTCCTTGAGTTCAAACACAAGGATGAGAGGGAATTCACTAAAGCTGGCAGGGGCAAGATTCAAAATGGACACCTGTAATCACTTCTTCAAGAAAAGGGTGATGGACAGGTGGAATAAGCAACCAAAGGAAGTGGTACAGGCTGAATTAATCAGCAGCTTCAGGCAGGGATCATGTGGCTTAATTACAAATAAGGGGACAGCAACAAAGGGGAGTATTGCCACTAGGGCAGGGCAGAATAGTTAGGGTGGGCAGACAGGATGGACCAACAGCCTTTTTCTGCCATCAGCATCAGTCTATCTTGTGTATCTATGGTTGTTAAATATCTTTATCAAAAGTAGGGAATTTTGGTGGCCCAGCAATGCAGAGAGAGGGCTGAGGCGCTATATGCCTTACGTCTTCAAAGCTGGTGACCCGAGTTCAGGAATTAGTTTGTGTCACCAGTGGTCGGCCGGGGGACGGGTGCTGGAGAGGATGACACAGCCGCTAGCAGCTCTTCTCTCCCAGAGTGGAAGGTAAAGTCTTCCCGGCACTTGGCTGCCATCGAGTGAAAGCTTGGTGGCAGCATGATGCAGATGGGGGAGGCTGGCACTAGGACAGGGGATGGTGGAATGGGGTTGCCCATTCCAGAGCACATGCGCACCTTCACGTATAAGCATTATTGCATCAATGAGGCCCTGGGGAGTAAGGGGAGCAAACAGGGGGAAAAAGTGATGGAGCCAGGGCACTCATGAAGCCCTGTCTGGAACACCAACACCTGCCCCATAGGACCACCGATCGGAAGACGGAAAGAGGTGGATGAGGTAGGTGGCTGGCAGTTAGCATATGGGGACAGGGCTGATAGCCTGCCAGGTTACAGCCAGGGGGATAAAAACCTTTATACATACATAAAAAAAGAATTTAATTGCAAAAAAATGAAATTAAAGCATTAGTTAGGGTCGCAGCTCAAAACATTAAAAATAGAGAGCAGCAAGGAGAATAAAAAGTCCACTGAGCCTTACTGAATCTTATAGCTTAGCATTCCCTGAGGTCTGAATGATCATGCAACATGTGTTGCCCTAACTTCCGTGCCTTGCCTCCATGCACTGGTATGTGACTGTAGTTTTTCTACCTGAACAGTGTCAGTTTAGAACACCTGGAGTGAGCATACTTGAGAGACAGTTTGCATAGAAAGCAAAGTATGGCATCTGTACAAAGATGACAGGAAAGAAAAATTATCCAAATTGTTTGGTTTTCATGCATCTCTCCAAACCATATAAACACACTCTCAAGACTCAATCCCAGAGCAAGGCATCATGTATCACAGGGCAAAACCAAGACCGTGCTACGTGATCATTCAAACCATGAGGAATGCCATGCCACAGAGTCAACTAAGTCTAGTGGACTTTTTGCCCCAACGCTGGGGTTCATTACTTTGAAACTCTGGGCTACAACTCTGTCTTGTGCAATAATATACTATTTTTTGCATTTAATTAATATATTTCAGGCAGGTTGCTTATCCTTTTAGACTTGTGTACATTAAAGATATTTTCTGGTTTGTGGTAAAATATCCACAGGTACCATCTGCAGAACCAAACTTTAGGGCCTGCCCTTTTACATTACTACAGGCATTTTCATTAAACCACGATCTTTTCCCTTAGACTGCATCTGTTTACATCGTTTATTTTGCTATGAAGTCATAATCCTCCATTTACGACATCACAATGCATTGCCATGGAAATTATTTTGATGTCACAAGCACAGGATTATGGCTTTAGGGCTGGGACAACAGCAGGAAGAGATAAGGTGCAACTGACAAAGAGTCAGGTTTCATACAAATTCTTTAGTGGAAAAAAAATGGAAGTTCACACAATTCAGCTTTTTAAGGGAATCCATTTTAAACCCTGCTGTAATTGTTTGGGGAGGCAACTGGAAAATCATTTTTACAAGAAAACAGCATAACGGTCCTCTTAGTCATCATCTCCTCTGCCTGCTTGTCTGCATCTGACACCATGCAAAATACAAAACAGTCAGACTATAACACACAAGGCTTGTAATCCCATCTCAGGGTTCTGGTGATGTTTGCAAACAACTCAAGCTTCACTCTGTTTTTTTTTAGTTCTCGATTTTAACTCTCAGAAAAGGTTTAGAGGACATGTCTTCAACATACATGTCAGATCACAATGTGTCAACATACCAAATATTCTCTTTTACACAAGCACAATATAGTCATTAATTTTTCATACAGTCCCAAGTGCTCCACATAACAGAACAATATCTAACATAGAAACAGTGCCACTCAATAAACGTCCCCCAAATTCAAAAGGTCCAGGAGGTCCAGGCTGCTCCAGGAAAAAAAATGTTATCCCGTAATGACCACGCTAATGATCAGTCATGGAACAAAAGTCTCGTCCTCCTTGGAAACATAGAACACCCGGCTCCTCCACTTAAGCTCAAACTGTAGTTCAGTACCCATGCAATGTGCTGAAAGCTGCTCCAAGGAGTATAGCTCATTAATAATCTTATGCCACACAGCAATATTGGGGGGCTGTGGTTGTCACCACAAATGAGTAATTGCCTTTTTGGCTGCTAGCAAATACGTACATCATGGATCTGGAAGAAAATCTAACATCCTGAGGAGGGAGAGATAGAAGAGCCAGTTCTGGAGTTAAAGGAACATCTGACTCCAGCAATCTCTGAATACGCCCGCCTGCCCACCTGCTGCCAGAATGAGGCCAGGACTGGACACGGCCAGAAAATATGTGTGCGTGATTGGCTAAGGTGTTCCCACAATGGCACCAGCAATGTCCATGCTGGGCCGGAAGATTTTTTGTGAGTTTAGCAAGAGTGTTAAAATATCGAATCCTGCACTTCCAGGCAAATCTGTGGCAATATGGAGTGGAAGAAGCCTTAATAGACGGAGTCATACTCTACAACCAAAGCTTGAAAGGGATATTAGTGGATAATTCTGTGTTCCAGGCTTCCAAGACAGAATATGTGCCGTCACTACGATATTCTTGTAAGCTCTTATATAAGTCTCCTATTAGGTGCTGCCAGCGTACGCCTATTGTTGTATCAAAAAGAATGTACAATAATAATAAGGGGAGAGGGTCCAGAAGACGTTTCCTCTGGAGACCTTTATATATTATAAAGGAATGAACCTGCAAGTACTGGAAATATTCCCTATTTGTTAACTGATAATGAGATTGCAAGTAATCAAAAGGACTGACTACCTGAGCATCTAGAAACTGGAAAAGGTATGACAGTCCCAGCTGGCGCCATTTCTTAAAAGTGTGGTCAATTTGAGCAGGCAAAAAATCAGTTTCCGCTACTAATAGCCTCAAAAGGTAAAAAACGCGGGCTAAAGCGAGAAGGGCATGCAATTTAAACCACGAGCATAACGTGTGTGCTGTATGTATACAGACTAAAATCTTGAAGATTTGGTAGTTCTGTTAGAGGGGCAAATAATATTTTCCCATGGTCAAACAGATCATTTATAGTAAATTTGATGTGTTTCTACAATGACTGAAACCTGGTGTTGAGCCAAAGCATAACTATACCCACGTTTGCGGCTCTAAAGTAATTTAGTAAATTAGGAAGGTTTAAACATCCCCTTGACAGTGGCAATTGAAGGAAGGAGTGTCCATTAAACCCACAGATGGCGCCCATCCCAGACAAAACACGATCAAAGCTTATTCCAGGACGAAAAACAGAAAGAGGAGGGGGCTATTGGGATCATCTGAAATAAATACAAACCGGGTAAAATATTAACACAGATCGCCTCTATTCGAGAGTTAAAATACATATGTAAAAATGACCACTTATGTAAACCCTGTTCAATAGTCTATGTCAATGGTTCATAATTCATCATTTCCAGACATTGCAAATCCTGGGGTAACTGAATGCCAAGGTATTTGAGTTTTGTACTTTTCCAACGCAGGGGCAGCATGGATTTTAGACTCGGGGAAGGCAAAACGTTTAGGGTTAGTACTTTTGTTTTAGTAACAACTCTCATGGTTTTTGGTTCACCAGAACTCCTTGATGGAATTACAGCCTTGTAATTCACATTTGTCCTTCATTTATTTTATATGTAGTAAAACAATGCAAGAAACAGGAGAGGAAGATAAACTACAAATGGAGTTCTGGTTACAAGACTGAGTAAACTTTTTCACTGTGCCTTGAAAACTACGTTTTTCAGTTTCCTGAGAAGTCTGTGGTTCTTTCCAGGATGCTTCCATGCCACGTCACTGCCTGGACCCAATGAGCTGCAAGACCCACTTATTAGTTGGGCGGAGCTTCCATTTGGATCTGTATTGTGTCACACCCCCCCACACACCCAACACATATACCTCTACAGCAAAGGATATTTTACTTACATGGTATTAGCTTGATACAGGGCCCTGGGAATGCAGTAAAAGAACAAATGTGACTTAACTAGAGCCCCCTACTTCTTGTGTGACTTTAAGCACGTCACTTAAGCTCCCAGTGCTCCAGTCCACCCAGCTGGAAAACAGGGAGAAGCAGGACCCCACTGAAAATGGGGTACTGCATCTCAGCTAGGCTAGCCTGGGTAAATAAACTGTATAAAAAAATATAAACTTAAACTTATAATGAAACATAGATCCCCCCCCCACCACCATCAGTGTCTCTGCAGCTGAGCCAGTATGTCAACAGTACCGTACCTGGACTTCCCTTAGCAAGTTCCTTGTTCCCATCAGTACTGTATCACTCCACGGCAAGTGCTATTTTAGTTGGAAGAGATGGCTTACTTTTTCTTCTTTTTACAATACTAGTTGGCAATGAGGTCTGGAAATGGTGTAAAAAAAAAAAAGAAAGAAGCAACATGACCTAACTAGAACTCGTACTCACAGGTCTGCTAACCTTACAGCTGTGTGTTATGATCATTTCCTGCCCCTGTGATCCCAGTTAGAATGAATCTCTGTATAAACTATAACCTTAGATTCCTGTTCTGAAGGATACTATTCAGGGGTGTTTTTACCTGTAACAAAGAACCAAGTAATAATGCAGAATATTTATTTATTCTTTACCAGGAAAGTGAATGGAGACGACATCTCATTTAAAGAATAAACTCTGCTCCTGAACTGAAAGGGTTAAAGTTTAAATGAACAATTAACTGAAGAGAAGCTGATTGGGATGTACGATGCATTGTTCTTTATTCATTTTGTAGGGATATGGCAGACATTATTAGCTGCGTAGTTAGTAGAACGAAAAACAAAATGCAGGCATTTGTCTTATAATGTGCGTGGCTACTGCTTCTTCTTTCTCTGGTTTTAAGGTATGATGATGGATTATCCTGTTACAGGACACAGTGGAATGGCAACCCACTGGATTCCATCACTTTTCCTTGTATAATGACCACCTCCTCCTATTCTCTGTAAAACTGGTATGTTTCTGGAAGCTGTTAGAATGGAAACCAATCCCCCTTGTTTTACCCCCACCATCTCCTTCAAAAAGGTAAGTCACCTTCATGAATACTGGTACGCTGTCCTCTCCCAGACATTTTTCTCTTTTTTTTATGTTTCCCATCAATTTTTCCTAGGACTGCTCGGTCACCTCCTTTCATCTACTGAAGCCCCTTACTCTTCCCAAAGATCCCCCTGGGATCTACCTGCAGAAGCTCAATGGATCACACCACAAAGTCTCAAGTAGAAAGTCCAGATCTGCATTTCAACAACAGCAGCACACAAAGGCTGTCTGCAGACTACACAGTCGTATCAAATGGAGGCCGAAAATACAGTCATTCAATTGACTGGAAACCATATCTTTACTCCACAAGTTATTGAGTGAGGTTGGGTGACAAGTGGAGTATGTGTTCCTCTTTTTTTTTTTACTTTAAAAGTTTTTTTTTACCCTATTACAAATAGCCTTAATCCACCCACTTGTTAAGACTCAATGTAAACTAACAACATTCTCACCTGGGACCAATGGTTCCAATTCTTAGCCCACAGGGCACATGGCAGGTACCACTGAGTAGTATGCTCCTAGTAGGGGGACTCCTGTGGGCATAAACTGTTTTAAGTAGAATAACACATGATCCTAACCCTCCACTCATCCACGTGAATATAGCATGTGTCTTTGGGCCCCAAAACAGACTTCTCCTGCTGTTTGTAAGCCCTAAAAAGCAAAAGTGCCCCCTCTTCGCCCATTTCTAGCCTTTACCTACTGAGCCAAAGAAAGGGAACCCTAAACTTCACTACTGCTGCATCTGAGCTTGCTCTGCTGTTACACTCTCAGAGTGGGAAACACATGTCACAGCACTTTGTAATCAGGACTGATAGACTACAATGAGGCATGCTTCCTGCCCTATGGTAGTGTAACCCCCCTGCAAATGGGGGTTCCCAAAAGACTTCCAGGAGCTTGCTTGAATGCTCCAAGCCTGAATGGTGTTTGGCATTTAAGCCATTTATCAGTGAGTGTTTTTAGAGCCTCTGGTACTGTCTCTTTAAGAGCTGTCTGCTTGCAGACATAATTAGTTTATATGGGGGGACTGTGTGCTTCTCTGAGTACCACTCGAGCTGCTGCCAATTCACTTCATTTTGCAGTCACTAGGAGTGCAAAGGAACCTATCTGAAAGATGTAACTGTTTGCCTGAAATTATTTAGAGTAATAATGAAATTACAGTTTGTCTAACCTGCTTTCTTTGCAGTCAGAATCTGTCTGCTAGTTCCCATTCTAGTTTTGAACTGCTGAACTGGACCAATCAGTGTGGGTAAGCTAGCTCTAAAATGGTGCCTTGAATGAATCAGAACTTGGACTCATAATCTGAGCCAGCCACAAGAGGATTGTATGGCAGTGACTCTGGGAGATGTAGTTTAGACTTCAGTGCCTTTTGGACCAACAGCAGCAGTCTATTGTGAGTGACAGCCAATCCAGTCAAGAACTGGGAGGAACTCAAAGGAAGTGCCGGTTTTGTCGGTTGGAGTTTCAGTTGAGCTTTGGCAGTGAAGAAGGAAGGAGCCCTGTGCTTTTCAGTGTGCAGTTTTACTCAAAACGTGTGTAAGGCCCAGAGTTCCGTCTGCAGCTTGTGTAACAGCTTGTTAGGACTGAATCTGCCCTGTGAAAAGAATCAAAGGATCTCTGAAGAGTAGAAACCAGGCTCACCCTGTAGAAGACTGGAGGAATTGCTGAAAATTGCATTCGGTCTGTCAGGAACTGAATCTGCTGTGTGTTCTCCCGGTATTGTGCAGTAATTGCGATCGGGATACAGATGCAGCCTGCCTGGTATAGTGCTTTTATATGGATGTGTGAAGAGGTTTGTGTACCTCAAGTGAGCCCTGCTGACATTGAAGGACCCTATCTTATTTGGAGGTCGTGAGTACTAATTCAGGGTCGCCCTGTTGAATTGCCACATTAAATCCAAATGGAATTACTGTACTGCTGACTGTTTAATTCTCCTTTCTCTGTGTGAAAGGGCCCCTACCAGCTGCCACGGTTTGACTAGCCACTAGGGCTTGGGTACCCAGGGACAGTAACTGATAGGGATAGGCTCCTGCATGGGAGCCATAGGTAGATTATTAGAGTGATAAGCTAATTAACCTGATTTCCCCGTCCTTGTTATATCCCCCTAAATAAATCAGAGCTGCTTGTTTCAGCAAAGTTATACTGCCTGAGGTATTTGTCTCATGTTAAAGTACTGTACTGTGATTGTTGCACTGTATCTCATTTCACAGGAGGTCCCAGTGCCGGAACCAGACCTGGGGGTAAGTGTATACTGTGAAGGTAATTCTGATATATTGTGTGGGCCACTAGTGGGAAGAAAGGGGGGTTGCAGTGTCCCAGAGGGCTGTGACCAAGTTAGTTTAACTATTGCAAACCCTGACCTCTGGGTGGAGGCACCCGCCATTGGATCCAGGCCCCTCAACCTGTTAGTGGCAAATCAGGCAGGGGTAATAGCCCCTGGGATAGCGCCATCTAGGGGTTACAGTAGGTTAAATCATTAGGGCCTGAATCACAAAGGAAGTAGATGTTGTAGACGCCTTCAAAGAAGTGTAGCGTGAGGGCAGGGGCATACAAAGGTCCTCTCCTCACATTCAGGGACCTCTTTTCACCCACTGAACCAAGCAATATGTGCATCTCTGCTTCTGCTCTAGTCAGAAAAGATATTCCGTGGGATGGAGGGAGGTCTGAGAAGTGCATGCCACATGAGTGGTACCGGACCATAGCACAATCATGTAATCTTCATTTCTACCTTCTGAAGACATAGTGAGGACTGGTATTTTGGAGCTGCTGCTTAGATTTGAGCCCCTATATGTGTTTCTCTGGCACTTTTCTATGTGGAGGCAGTGTAGCGTAGTGGTTAAGGGCACTGAGCTGCAAACCTGGAGACCTGGGTTTGAATCTCATCAGCCCCCACAAGTCACTTAATATCCTTGTGCTCCCAGATCACACCAGGAAACAAGCTCCGGCTTAGTGTGCCTTTCCTGGTTAAACAATTTCCCCTTTCCCTTTCTGGGCTCTTGTCTCCTAGCTAGCAGAAACTCACATGGCAAGCAGAGAAAAGTGCATTCGGCAACAATGTGAGGCTGTGTTGGGGGGCACCATGAGATGCAAACTGGAGTGAGGGGGCAGAATCATGAGTGTGGGATTTATTTAGACACTACTTTTTACCTACAGGAGTTTCTCTGTCAGCAACATAGCACCTAGTAGTGCCTGCTATGCCCCCTGCTGGCTGAATAGTCAGAACCTGAAGGTTGCTAATCTGTGGTACGCTTGACATAGAAAAGTGCTGCGAATGTCAGATACTGTCCTGTCTTGAAGATCTCTCAGCTGTTGCTTTTTGTTTTAAACTGTTGCATATATAAGGCAGGCCTTTTTGGTGCCAGTTAAGAGTACTAGGCAGAGAGAGAAAAGCAAGTTATTAACAATGGTCTAGGCGTTATCATAGGATCAGTATGGAGAGGAGGTATAGCAGGGAGGTAGTTGTGGGGCACTCTTCTCCAGGGTCACACCCTGGAGGAGGGGGCACTACCACATCTGCAGGACCTTTGCGTAGCTCCATGCTCAGCTGGTAGCAGCAAGAGATGAGGTATCTCAGTTGCAGCACCAGTTCAGCTGGGACCCACCCCCCATGCCCCACTCTTCCAGAGGCCCAGTGGGATGGAGGGTGGTGAGGATGGAGAGGGGGAAGGGTGGCAGGGGCAGCCACAAGGGGTCCGACCAATCTCAAACTGTACAGACAGCAAACTGCACTCCTGGAGGAGCCTCAGATACCTGTCTCTGTCAGGGGGAGAGGGGACCCTGTGTCAGTCAGGGGAAATGGGCAGAACAATTTGGTGGTATCCAAGGGAGTGAGCAGGAGGAAGTCAGGAAGAAGAGTCTTAGTGATTGGGGACTAAATGATTGGGGGAGTAGAGAGGATGGTGGGTGGGGGAGGGAGGGGAATGAAATAGATACCTCCCTGGTGCATCAGCAATCTGGGATATAGATAGGATAGGGAGGATGAGAGACAAGGGGCAGGGGGTGCTGTAGGTGCTGATATCCTTGGGTACCAACTATCTGGTGAGCCAGCCTGTGGAGACAGTGAAGCTAAACTTTAAGAGGCTAGGGGGCAGACTAAAGGCACACTTGGCTTTCCTGGCCTCTTCCAAAGTCCTCCTTTTGCGGAATAGGGGGAATGGGAATGATACAGTAAGAAAGGAAGAGACTAAGGAGTTTAATAGGTGGTTGAAGGCATGGTGTCAGTAGGAGGGGTACCACTTTTCTGGGGGACTGAAGGGCTTTTGAAACAGGAGGCTCTTCAAGGGTGCTGGTCTTCACCTGATGAGAGGGGGCCATTGCCCTGGGGCAGAAATTTTGATGTCTACAGTGGGCAGTTAAACTGACTGCAGAGGAGATGGAGGTTAGGGGAAACACTGAGAAGGAAGAGCGGGTGGGGAACTTAGCTAAGGCTCCCCCTCAACAGGGGACCAGTAGCAGTAAGGTGGGTAACAGTAAGATAGATGTTCAAATTAGGTTGGGGGAAGAAACTAATGATGGCGGACTGACAAAGCTTACATTCAGTGTGAAAAATAAAAAATTAGGGGAACTAGGGAAGAATAATGGAGAAGGAGTAGGAAAAAGCAAGAGGGGACAGGGAGAAAAATGGGAAGGGGTCTGCCTTAAAGAGCACCTTTCCTGTTCTTTTCTCAACTGCCCCTCCCCCCCAAAAAAACATATAAGCATCCTCACCTGGCCCCAAGTCTACTGCTGCTGAACACATAATTTTCTGATGCAGCTATTTTGGTAGGGAAGGGATCGTATTATGGCTTCATGGAGCAGAGAGTCTGACTCATTCCACTTCCTTGTCCTGAGTGCCACCCCTGCGCGATTATGTAATGTGATGCAATAATATGGAGATTACAAGGGCATGTATGATACTGAACTATAGGGACAGGATTTAAAGTGTCTTTTTTAATACTGTTATGTTTCAGTTCAGATAAGGTTACCACCTGTCCTGATTTTCGCAAGGCAATCCTGATTTGGGCAGCTGTGTCCTGCAAAAAAACATGAAAAATACTACATGCCCCAACCGTATAGTAGAAAAAATATTTTCTAACTTTCCTCCTAATGTTGCAGAAAACTATAATACCTTAACTAAAATAACTTAAAATGATAAGAAACAGTAGAAACAATAGGAAGGCTTTAAGCCTGAGGTTCAATGGGCAGAGCAACGACGTCACTCCCCCATCAAGCCTTAAAAGACCACTCCTCCTTGACTGTTCCAGGATTCATTTCTCGTTGCGGCCAGAGGTGCCACCCTTCCTCCCTCCTGTCGAGTTCCCCATATGCCTTAGACCACCTCCAGTCACGCATTCCTTCATCCCTTCCTCGTTTTGAGGCATGTTGCCACTTGTCCCTTCTGTTACCTGCTTCTATTGTTTTTTCCCTCCGCGGGATGCTTCTGGACATCGCTGTCAGAGATGTGGATCGGTCCTACCATCCTTGGAGTTGCCGCCTTCCTTTTATTGCCGCTGTTTCTTCATCTGGCCCTCTGAGTTGGCTCCTCACTCCTGCAGCTCCCTCGGCCTCTCCATTCACCTCCTCGGATTGTGGCTCTGCTCCACCCTTCCCACCTCCTTTGGCTTCCCGACTCTCCACTGCGCTGCTTCTTGAATTTCCAGTGCCTCCGCCTTCCTCAGACTCTTCCATCCTTCGCTCCTCCTTTCCCTGTATTTCTGCTGTTTTGCCTTGCAGTGATTGTGGACTCCGCATTCTAGTGCTTTTTGTGCTTTGTGTGTTCTGAAGCGCTTTTCAGGTGGTGCTGGACTGGTAGTGCCATGACTTGCTCCTCTGCTACTTTCTTTGGCAGTCTTCCTACTTGCTTCCCTTTCTCTGTCTTCCATCAGACCCTCTCTACTACCGCATTGTGGTGGGCGCTCATCCTCCTCCTTCCCACATTTTAATAAGCTCATAGTGGGCCATTTCATGCTGAATCATGGTTTTCATCGGACTATGTATTTTCTCCACCATGACATTTGCCTTCTTTTCTCTAGATGATCACTGCTATGACTAAGTGTTGTAGTGTAACCCCTAGGTGATGCTATATCAAGGGCTACTACCCCTGCCTGCATGGCTAGTAGCAGGTTAAGGGGGCCTGGGTAATGAAACGGGTGCCTCCACCCAGAGGTCAGGGTTATTAGTGGTCAAGCTAACCTGGGCACAGCCCTCCGGGACACTGTAACCCACCCTCCTTCCCTTCTAGTGGCCTGAACAATATACAATAATTACTTTCACAATGACCCTTATTCACCAGGCAATTACCCACACTATTTGCACTTACCACCAGGGCTGGTTCCTCTAGCTTGACCATGGGGACCCCCTGTAAAACAAGGTTAAGAACAGCAAAATAGCAACAGTACAATGTTTTTGGCACAAACTGGAACCACAGTCAGGTTAAATGCAAACAAAGTTAAATCTGATTTATTCAGGGGACTTGAACAAGGGAGGGGCATAATCAAGTTGATTTGCTTAAAAGCTATATTAATCAGACATTTATGTATGCAGTTCAGAGTCCCTCCACAGTCACACACTGTGGGTACCCAGGTAGGAAAATGGTGGTCTAGACAGGAACGTTGCAGCTGGTTGGGGCCCTGTGATGGAAGAAAGCAACATGCACAACACACATTATTTGTAATCCGGAGTTGGAAGGCTCAGATCATGAAAGAAAAGTTAACAAGACAATCAGATGACAGCACTTTTAGATTTAGCTGTTGTTGCAGGGAGCTACCCTGATGTTTACTCACAATACCCAATACTGGACACAGGCAGGATGAAATCAAGACTGCAGGCTGATGAGCTGGAGTGCCCGGAGAAGCAGGGCCCACACGAATCACCAAGGCGTCATTCCTGTTCAAGACGTTGAGCAGGGGGCTGATCCCCAGGCTGGTCTCTCATCGATGACTTTCTCTGCGTAGCAGGTATTCTGGCTGGGCCAGTGTAGCAGGGCCCAGGCAAATGGAAATGGATATGGATTCAGTCTGTGGAGCTGGAGACAGCCTCCAGCAAGCAAAACACAGTTCAGACACAGTGGGGAACCAAATCATGACCCACTATAAGCGCACAGCACATTCACATGTAAGGAAATTCTACTGAACCAGGCAAATGGCTCTCCGGTAGCAATTACAGAGTCTCTGCACAATCCAGGAGTTCAGAGGTAGCTGGAAGTCCTGACAGGCCGATCGCATTCAGCAAATCTTTGGTCTTCTTCAGGTTAAAGCCTGGTCACAATTCAGTGGCTTAATTCGCTCTCCAAATTCAGATTCAGTCCGAAAAAAGCACAAGTACCCTCTTAGGCACAGCAGGCAGGCATGCAGGCCAAACTCAGGCCTTTCCACGGTTCTCCAGTATGAATCCACTATGGATTGCTGCTCGAACTATCTTGAGCTATTACTTCTTCATTTCCCAACTCAGATCTAACTGAAACTGCGTGGGATTTTCCCCAAGATCCAAAAGGTCCGGTTGGCTGATCTGTTTGTCAGTCACAACAAGGGCTCCTCCTCCAGGTTATTTTAGGTGCCAAAAGCCCAAAACCACAATTCCTACAAGTTTCAGCCCCACCAAGCCCCTGTAGGCAGGTTCCATTTTAGAGACCCGAATGTACTAATTGGCCCATTCTGACGGTCCAGGACCAAGATGATGGAAACAAACAGAACTGTCCATGCTGCAAAGAATGCAGATTAGAACAAACAGCAATATTATTACTACTCTAACAAATTATCAGCAAACAAGCACATCTTCTAACAGAGCTCCCACTCAGATTAATTATTACTGCAATTCAGGCAGCTCTTAAAGAGACAGTACACAGAGGCTATACAGGCACTCTCTGGCAATACATTTAAACTGCTAAAACACATAACACCAGCCTGGCAGTGAGCATTTAGGCAAGCTCAAGGAAGACTTTTCGGGAACCCCCATTTGTAGGGGGATTACAGTAGTTTTCATTGTTCATTTGGTTTATTGCCCTTTTCAGGTATTTTAGTTAACATATCCTAGTTTTCTGCACTGTCTAGAGGAAAGTGCAATATTTTCTTTTCTCCTATACAATCAGAACATTTCGCATTTTTCATATTTTTTCACTGGGCATGGCTGCCTGAATCAGGACTGTCTTGACAAAATCAGGTCAGGTGATGACCCTAGGCCACTCCGATTTGGGAATAAGCTCCTCCCAGTCCCTACACCCTCCTTTCCTCTCCTTCTTTGACCTGACAGTTGTGCATCTCTTGTTGTTGCCCTCCTCCCATTCCCTCCACTCTCCATTTCTCTTCTTCTCTGGCCTCTGCTTTCTTTTGGGGGCTTCCCTATCCTGATATCCCGCTATACCACCATACCCTACTCATTCTTATCGCCTAATATTCCCTCCTGCATATCACCCTGCCTACGCATCTCCTACTCCGAACCTATTCCCTTGTTCTAGTCAAATCTATTCAGATGTCCTCCTGGTACTGCCTACCTCATCATTGGCTGCTGGCTTCACCCGGCTATTCTCACTCCTACTGTCATGCAGTTCTCTCCATTCCTAATTTGGCTCTCAGTGGTCCTGGTTGGCATGCACTCCCATAGTTACCAATAACTGTAGCTTCCTCATGACATGAGTCTGGTTCTCCTTCGTTCAATCTGACCTCAGGGTCTATTTATTCACATAGATTAATCGAGCATATCTCTCATTGGGTCTTACGCTACCTCATCGAACTGCTCTCCACTCGGAGACATGCCTTCTGTGTCCATTGTTCCTTGGCTTGGGGCTAGCCTGTAGCCAATGGTCTTGCTCTGCACCCCTGAAGTTTGTGCCTAAAGTGTGGGACGCTCAGAGCGGGGTCCTTCTCCCTGGCCCATAATGGGAATGTCTTCACTCCGGGTAGACCTTCAGTCGCCCCTCGTCTCAGTGACACCTCTGGATGTAGAATTTATACTTCCAGCTGTGAGGGGTGGAGCTCTCACCTTCAGAGCCCCTTTTGCTGCCTGAATGGGTTCGGAGGTACCCTCTATGCTGTTCTCCATCAAGGCCATCTCTGGTTCACCTGGTCCATTTCCTAGGCTCCCATAGGCCAGCTGAGTGCCTCAACGGTCATCTCTCTCCCTTCTCTTGCTTTTGAGCATCTAGTTGTAGAGACATTGCTCGCAACCCTCAACAACTGTCCATTCAGAAGGACAGAATGAGAGCTTCCTCTAAATTGAAATATTTTCCTCCTCCCTCGATCTCAACTCTAAATTGCAGTAGCTGAGCTGTCACTAATCAAAACGTCCTTCAGCCTGGAGGGAAGGCGACCTATACCTTGGATCACCAGAGGTTTCCTCCTCAAAGGTTTTATGTTTTCTCTCCTCCATGCCAATGGTCATAATATTAGTCAGGTTTAGTGCTTTCATAGGTTACTTAATTAGATTCCGCTGTTGGATGGAGTCGGATGGTGGCCCCGCCTGTTCCCTCTCTTCTTAGGAAGTCCTCCGTTCTGCATCTTGTCAGCTTTCATTTCATTCTTTGTCCTCATCATATCTTGTTCTTTTCCTGTCCTTCCCATCTACGTCTCTCTCCTTACTTTCCGGTCTTGATATGTTCTGATTTCTTGCCTCTTTGATGCTCGACAACCTTTTGGGTTACTTTTTGGGCTTCTTCCTAAACTATCTTTAGCCAAGGGAATAATTCCCATGGCACCTATGGGAGAGAACCCTCATCTAGTGTTCCCTGCATCAAACCCCTACAGGGTGGTATATCCCATGGATAGAGAGGCGAACAGCCACAATGTATCAAAGTCACACAAGCATACATCTCATCCAGCTGTGTAAGCACAATTGAATGGGAAGGCTTTAAGCCTGAGGTTCAATGGGCAGAGCAAAATGTCACTCCCCCATCAGGCCTTAAAAGGCCACTTCTCCTAGACTGTTCCAGGATTCGTTTCTCGTTGCCCCACCATCCACCTCTCCTCTTCCAGTGGCTCATCTCTCTTTCCCATGGGCTTCTTACTAAGCTACCTTTAGCCAAGGGAATAATTCCCGTGGCACCAATGGGGGGAGCTTTCCTCTAGGGTTCCTTGCATTGTACCCCTACAGGGTGGTAGATCCCATGGATAGAGAGGCGAACAGCCACAATATATCAAAGTCACAAGCATATATCTCATCCAATTGCGTAAGCACAATTGAACTAAAAATGACAACACGTAGTCTTAATTCTGATTATTTAGAGTAAACAAATCTGTTGCATTGGTCGAGGTAACATATTGTCCTGCAAAAAAAACATGTTTTGGTAAGAAATGTCCCACTTTGAGCTTCTTAAAAGGTGGTAACCCTAAATTAAGAAAAATTACAGCCACGCCTTGACTAACAAGGGCCTTGTTAATCAAGCGATGGGCTCGTTATTTTTCTGAACTGGAACCTAACAGTATAAAAAAAGGGGGTTTAAAACCCTTCCCTATAGTACTCTATGGAGCACATCCCTGCACTCTTCATATTATTGCATCATATAACATGCTAGCGCAGGTGTGGCTCTCAGGACTAGGAAGTGTAAGGGATCGGGCTCTCGGTTCCACAGAGCCAAAATATGATCCCTTACCTTTCAAAATAGCTTCAACAGAAAATTATGAATTAGGCAGCAGCGGACTTGGGGCCAAGTAAGGGTGCATATATGGTTTTGGGGAAGCACCAAGCACAGGTCACGCTTCCACTGCCGGGCAGTGTCATGTCAGGATGTTACGCTTGTCGGGCAGTTGAGTGTTGGGAAAACGGAGTCAGGATGTTTTGTGTCAGGAACTTACATGTTGGAATTTTGTATTAGACCAGAAAAGGGGTAGGATTATTTCTTTTCTTCTACTTTAAATGGCTTGCCTATGCATCCCAGCATCTTGCTAGCCTTCCCATATGCCTTGTGACATTGGGCCGAAGTCTTAAGGCTGCCCCTTACTATAATTCCCTGGTTCCTTTCCTTTGAGTTCTCTTCTAGCCTCCCTCACCAATATTCCGTTTTTGGGTTCACGTTCCCCAAGTGCACAACCTTGCACTTTCTGGCATAAAATTAAAGTTACCAAATCTTGGACCACTATTCAAGTTGCTCCAACTCTGGTCTTATTTCCATTACTCCCTTTTCACTATCTGCTCTGCCACATATCTATGTGTCATTTGCAAAGAAACATATCTTGCCCTGGATAACTTCTCCAATTTTACAAATAAACAAATTTGAGTACAGTACCGGACCTAGGACTGACCAATGACCACTCAGCACCACTCCTCAGCTTCTCCCCCTAGCCAGTATTCCATATACCTTGTGAGTTTCTCACCCACCCCCCAAGGCCCCTAAAGTTTTTAATAGCCTTCTGTAGGGCGCTAAGTCAAAGACCTTGCTGAAAGCCAGGTGCAGGATGTCCATCACTTGGCCCTTGTCCAGCTCCTCAGTCATGGTTTCCAGAGCAAATAATGTTATAAAAATCTAGAGCTCTAAGTGAATCAATAAATAAAGCATCAGTGCATCAGTGAACAAACTGTCAGTGAAGTTTTACTGCGGGCGGGCCAACCCACAGCTTTGTTCTCCAGTCAGCTTGTTCTGCAGAAACCTGCAACAGTGGGTAAAAGAACACCCACGTGTATATGAAAATATCCTCCTATTGTCTGATGCCACTTCAGAGAACTATACACCATACGTTGGCAACATTTAATAAGCTGCAACACCAGAAGCTACCGGATCATATTTCCCCTCCATCAGCCCTCCCTTCACTGAAAAAAATGACGTTATTTACAGGTGACACAGGCTTGCTTTATGCTACCTTTTTCTATTGCCCTCCAACCTGTTACATTCCCCACAGACACTGGTTGATTACATGCCATATACCACCCTCAAAACTTAAGTTAGCAGGCAATTAACATTTTCAGCAGCGTATCCTTTCAGTGGGACAAAGCACTATAAAGCCGTGTTAATTCTGTAATGCATGACTGTAAAATCTGTCACTCATGAGGACCTATAAAAAGATGATTGGTCCAGGCTGCCTCAGTCTGGTTCCTAGTCTTCAGAGAGCCATCTAGGACCACTACTGGCTCTACAGTGTTGGCTCTGAGTGCCCCCAGATGGTCCGGCTCACCCCTCCATTTGCTGTACCAGCTGATATTGCCAGAGTTACCAGTTCCTAGGCACAGTAGTTAGGAAGCAGATGCAGGGTGCAAAAGCTCAACACAGCCACAGCCTAAAACTATACATTACCCTTTTAGACAGGAAATCAGTTACAAGGAAACATTAAAGCAATATTATACTCTCAAGTACTACTGTTCCTCACCCGGATCAGCTATGCAAATGTAACCCCTAGATGGCGCTATCCCAGGGGCTACTACCCCTGCCTGATTTGCCACTAACAGGTTGAGGGGCCTGGATCCAATGGCAGGTGCCTCCACCCAGAGGTCAGGGTTTGCAATAGTTAAACTAACTTGGTCACAGCCCTCTGGGACACTGCAACCCCCCTTTCTTCCCACTAGTGGCCCACACAATATATCAGAATTACCTTCACAGTATACACTTACCCCCAGGTCTGGTTCCGGCACTGGGACCTCCTGTGAAATGAGATACAGTGCAACAATCACAGTACAGTACTTTAACATAGACAAATACCTCAGGCAGTATAACTTTGCTGAAACAAGCAGCTCTGATTTATTTAGGGGATATAACAAGGACAGGGAAATCAGGTTAATTAGCTTATCACTCTAATAATCTACCTATGGCTCTGTGCACAGGCCTATCCCTATCAGTTACTGTCCCTGGTACCCAAGCCCTAGTAGCTAGTCAAACCGTGGCAGCTGGTAGGGGCCCTTTCACACGAGAAAGGAGAATTAAACAGTCAGCAGTACAGTAATTCCATTTGGATTTAATGTGGCAATTCAACAGGAAGCGACCCTGAATTGGTACTCACGACCTCCAAATAAGATAGGGTCCTTCAATGTCAGCAGGGCTCACTTGAGGGTACACAAACCTCTTCACACATCCATATAAAAAAGCACTATACCAGGCAGGCTGCATCTGTATCGATCGCAATTACTGCACAATACCAGGAGAACACACAGCAGATTCAGTTCCTGACAGACCGAGTGTAATTTTCAGCAATTCCTCCAGTCTTCTACAGGGTGAGCCTGGTTTCTAGTCTTCAGAGATCCTTTGATTCTTTTCACAGGACAGATTCAGTCCTAACAAGCTGCAGACGGAACTCTGGGCCTTACACACGTTGTTTGACTAAAACTGCACACTGAAAAGTACAGGGCTCCTTCCTTCTTCACTGCCAAAGCTCAACCGAACTCCAACCGACAAAACCGGGCACTTCCTTTGAGTTCCTCAAAGTTCTTGACTGGATTGGCTGTCACTCACAATAGACTGCTGCTGTTGGTCCAAAAGGCACTGAAGTCTAACTTCATCTCCCAAGTCACTGCCCATACAATCCTCTTGTGGCTGGCTCAGATTATGAGTCAAGTTCTGATTCGTCAGGCACCATTTTAGAGCTAGCTTACCCCACACTGATTGGTCCAGTTCAGCAGTTCAAAACTAGAATGGGAACTAGCAGACACAGTTCTGACTGCAAAGAAAGCAGGTTAGACAAACTGTAATTTCATTATTACTCTAAATAATTTCTGGTAAACAGTTACATCTTTCAGATAGGTTCCTTTGCACTCTAGTGACTGCAAAATTAAGTGAATTGGCAGCAGCTCAGTGGTACTCAGAGAAAACACAGTCCCCCCATCAAACTAATTATGTCTGCAAGCAGACAGCTCTTAAAGAGACAGTACCAGAGGCTCTAAAACACTCACTGATAAATGGCTTAAATGCCAAACACCATTCAGGCTTGGAGCATTCAAGCAAGCTCCTGAAGTCTTTTGGGAACCCCCATTTGAGGGGGTTACACCCTTCCTAGCCTGGGAAAGCTTGGCGTCCGCGTCAAGCAAGTACCCCATAAGTTTCAACTGCAACCATATACATTTGCATTAGGCTCGCATGTAATCATCAGTCAATATATCATTTTACCAAGAACACATTTCTGAAACATTGCAGTACGTCACTCTTTACAGTATTACATACACATTGTACCATAACTCAAGTTATTACCTCTTGTACATGAAACCTGAAGAGAGGGCCTTCCTATCAGTTACCTTGGGGCTGGATGGGGCAAGGGCACCATATGAGGAGCAACACAAGTAACTTGGAGTTAGCACTGATGCTCAGTTTGGGCAGTGAGCTCGGGGACACATACACTCCTTTATGGACAACATTGAGAGGCAAGTCCACAGGCCCCAAAGTGAATCATAACTGAGGTGCACCACAGGCTTTACAGCTCGACCAGTCTTTCTAGAGAACTGTTATAGTCTCTGCACTCTGAGCCTCATTTTCAGCATTGTCCTCACTTGTCAGGGAGTCTCCATGGGGGTAGAGAGGCTGGAACTTGGGGCACTTTCAGCTCCAGGAGTTACAGTTTCTGAGTCCACAACATTTGGCTCGCATGGAAGCTTTCGGACACTGGCAGTGGACTGTCAGGGCACTCAGAATACTCTTCTTGTTGGGTGTATCACCAGTCTGCCCCAATCTATCATTTCCTCCCTGAAGCTCAAACAGTTCAACCATGCACAATGATTCCATTTCATCTGATCTGATGCTTTGCACTTCACTTTCTGGGAGCATTGGCTCCAGGGATGAAGCTGGGAGCTTAGACAGTCCAGAAGGTCCAGCTTTGTCTCCAGTATTGACTAGGGGATTGCCCCGAAACAATTGACTCAGTTCGTAAGAAGGATAGTATTCAAAGTCACTCTCACTTTCTTCCGATATGGACTGACAGTCATGCTCAACTGGGACTTGTGGAGGAACACTTTAACTTTGCTTCTGTAGGTGCAGACTTTCTTGATCTTTTCTAGCAGCAGCTCTGGTCACTGGTCCAGAGGGGCATCTTCTAGGGCTCAGACTCAATTAAGATTTGTCCAATGGGCAGTAAATGATTTCTATGTATTGTTTTACATCTTTTGAATTATTCTCAGGCCTTACTTTGTACACTGGCAGATCATCTAGTTTGCCCACTACAATGTGAGGGAGATGGTGCCATTGGTCAGCAATCTTGTGCTTGCCATGCAGTCCCAGATTTCTTAGCAATACCGATCTCCCTCCTGGAGTTCCTGTGCTTTCACCTTTTTATCATGCCTTTCTTTGTTGGCCAG
The DNA here is from genome assembly GCA_016271365.2 of Neoceratodus forsteri. Classification (NCBI taxonomy): domain Eukaryota; kingdom Metazoa; phylum Chordata; order Ceratodontiformes; family Ceratodontidae; genus Neoceratodus; species Neoceratodus forsteri. The sequence goes on along the minus strand of CM057455.1, from coordinate 343,502,884 downwards.
ATTTCTTTTGGCAGCCATGGTTTGAGCCAGTTAGTGCGCATGAGTTAGCTGGGCCTTTAACTTTTGCACATACTGTAAATAGTTGTCAGCTTGAACCCCATCGGAGAGACCCCAAAACACACATCTACTGGTAGTCGAGCTTCTCTTCAAACATCAGAGTGAGGGAGAATCCAGTGGCATCACTTTTGGTGCAGTTATAAGCATGTACCAGGGTGCTAATTTGTTAGCTCCATCTGAAGCTTCCTTTGGGTGCAGGGTGCCTAGCATATCTAGCAAAGTCGCGGTTGAAGCGTTCAGGCTGTGGGTCCCCTGGGGGTGGTAAGGAGTGGTTCTGGACTTTCGCCTCCCACAGAGAAAGCATCTCTTTGATCAGGCGACTCTCAAAGTCTCTCCCTTGATCAGAATGGATTCTTTGTGGAGCCCATAGTGAACAAAAAGTTTTCTACAAGTACTTTGGCCACAGTGGATGCTTTCTGGTCTTTCGTGGGAAAGCTTGGGCATATCTCGTGAAATGGTCAGTGACCACCAGCACATTACTGATATTTCTTTGATCTGACTCAAACTCAGAAAATCAATACAGACCAGCTCCATGGGTGCACTGGTGGTGATGTTAACAAGGGGCAGCCCTCTGGGGCAAAAGCTTTCCTCTGTAACTTAGCGACTACAAGTTGAAATGTGTTGCTCCACATCAGCCCCATCTTAGGCCAATAGAATCTGGATCTCACCAAGTCAAGTGTTCTGTCTATACCAAGGTGCCCCATGTGGTTGTGCAAGGACCTCAGTACTGAGTCTCGAAGGCAGTGGGCAGCACTAGTTGTTGTTTGTCTACTTGTCCCCTCTGTCTACTGTTTCTCTGTATAACAGTTTATTGATCAGTTTCAACTTAGGACCTTCTTTGTATAACAGTGCAGTTCTCAAATCAGTGGAGGCGTAATTTGGACATCTTTTCCTGCATAGAGGGCTTCTAAAGCTGCTTTGATCATGGGATCGTGAGATTGAGCCGCCTGAATACTGTCATTGTCCAGCTGAGGCAGTGCACCAATGTCTATTGCAGAAAAGTGGCAATAAGCAACAGGTATGCAATTCTCAGAGGTCCCAAGCAATCCACCATGCAGTCCACTCGTCCGTGGACATTGTTCCTCCCTGTCAAACTTCGGCCAGAGTGCCCGAATGTCAGGTTCTGCCAATCGGACCCAATCATTCTGGAGAACAGGCCTCCGGAGAGAGCATCAGCATCTATGTGGTTCAGACCTGCTCGGTATTCGAGAGCATAGTCATATGTAGATAATGCAGAAAGCCACCTATGGCCAGTGGCATCCAACTTAGCTGAGGTCTGCACATAGGTCAAAGGATTGTGTCAGTTTTACTAGTATTTTAGCCCCATACAAGTACTCATGGAATTGGTCAACAATAGCCCACTTCAAAGCTAGGAACTCTAACTTATGTACAGGATAGTTCTTTTCGGATGGGGTCAGGCTTCTACTGGCAAAGGCCACTGGTCTCAGGCCATTCTAGTGCTCTTGGTACAACACAGCCCAACCCTTGCAAGCTAGCATCAGTGTGCAGGACGTAAGGTTTTCTTGGATCGGCATAGGCCAGCACTGGAGCATGGGTGAGTTGATATATGATCTCATGAAAAGCAGTCTCACAATCAGGAGTCCAGCGGCCCCAAATACTTCACTCGGATGAAAATACACTCTTTCAGTCTTGAGGACGCTGACTTTTAGTATTTTTGTGGGTTGGGGATACCCTTGAGTAAGGTTAAGTAAAGGCGGATCACTCTTGAATAGTCCTTGATGAGCGCGATAATAACCACAGAATCCCAGGAATCTTTGCAGTTCTTTTAGATTTTGGGCTGTGGCCAGGTGGTCAAGGCCTCAACTTTACTTGGTGGTCTCTATTCCCTCGGTGGATACTATGTGTCCACATACTTTACTGATGTTTGAAAGAATTGACACTTATCAATGGACAGTTTAAGGCCAAAGTCCTCCAGTCGGTCCAATACCTTAAATAATCTGCTCTCATGTTCCTCCAGTGAGCTGCCAAACACAATAACATCATCTAGGTATACCAGGCACTCTAGTAAGTTCATGTTCCCCACTGCACGCTCCATCAATCGTTGAAAAGTGGCTGGGGCACCTGAAATCCCTTGAGGCATCCTCATGAATTCATAGAAGCCAAGCGGACAGATAAAGGCCGTCTTCTCACGGTCCTCTGGGGCCATCGGGATCTGGTAGTACCCACTGCGGAGATCCAGCACAGAGAACCACTTGCTCCCGTTAGGCAGTCAAAGCATCCTGAATACGGGGGCATTGTGTACTGATCAGGGATAGTCCGCGGTTTAAGGTGCGATAATCCACACACATCCTTACTGTTCCATTCTTTTCCTCCACTACCACAATGGGGAAGCATAAGGGCTTCTGGATTCTTGTATTACACCAGCAGCTAACATCTCTTGCAGATGCCGTCTCACATCATCTATGTCAGCAGGTGCCAGGCGTCGAGACCTCTCACGAAATGGTCTTTCGTCATGCAGCGGATGTTGTGCTCACTCCTTGCGCATCCTACATCCCATTCCTTTAAGAAAACACCTGGTCTCTCTGGGCAAGCTTCTCACTGATCCTCACTTTCCATTCAGCTGGCAGCGGGGAGTCGCCGAAATCAAACAAGTCAGGCGTTACTCTGTCATTCTTCCTTGAACTCTTGCTGCTGGGTAGCACTGCAGTGTCTGCACAATGCACATTAGCCAGGATGCAACCTCTGTTTACTCGAATGTCTCTTTCAGACACATTATGAACTTGGACCATTACCCTTCTGGCATAAGCATGGGCTCTAGCGGGCAAAATACTAGGCTTGACCAGCAGTCCCTCTGGCAATTTTCCATCGCCTGGTGCATCCAACATTAATATTTTATTCTTAACATCCTTTCTGATACGGACCTCTCCCTGTAAGGTACACTGGGCATTTGGCGCCAGGATCAGAGACTCAGGATCCTTCTTCCATACAATTCCGACCGGTTCCTCTGGTTCTGTTTTTTCAGCATCTCTCTGTGCCTCATAGGCCTTCTTAATTAAAGCCGGAACTCTTAAAGCTCTACTAGTCTTTGACCCTGTTTTCATAACACAACTGTGCCAGCCTTCCGAACATATGAGCATTTGTTCCAATCAACAAAGGGACACCATCATACAGTCCAGTGGGGACACACTAAGGCTAGGGTCTCTACTTGTTCGGCCACTCCAGCCGGAGGTGGGAAAGACAGCCAAATTCGGATATACCGGAATAGGGTGAGCCTTCTCCTTAACCCCATACATGCAGTCCTTCTAATGGTTGTAAGGGTACTTCTGACAAATGCTTCTGATACCAATCCTGGAACATAATTGTACTTGGGAGCCACTGTCTAATACAGCTCTTGTAGACACTCCATTCACCTTTACAGTGGTCTCCATGGAGGGACCCACTATTCTGGACCAGTCTGGAGGCGGTAGTGGGGGCCTGGGCAACTGCCTTGCCACAAAAGGACGTGAATTAGCATTTTTGGTGCCTCACTGGGATCATGTGGTGCACCTCTTAACCACTGATTTCTTCTCCGAAGCTCTCCTTGTAGCCTATGCAACTTTGTCAGTGTCTTTTGGGGACTGGCATTCCCTTTTCATGTGCCATCTTTCCCACAATTATAGCAAAACATACTTTCTGGAGTTTGAGCTGGCGGGCGCCACACTGGGAGCCAGGCGGGGTATTACTAACTGGAAACCTGGGTGCCATCTCTGTCTGCGGCGTGATAAGCATTTGGAGACATCTCGTCAGTTTCTGCACTTCCATGGTCAAGGAATTGAGTTTGGAGCTGTTATCAACAGGAGATACATGGGTGGGTACCCCCACCCCATCAGATGCAGTCGGATATAGGTCAGGCCCCGTACTTGCAGGCGTGGCCTTCATAAAGGACTGTTTTGAATTCCGGATCTCTCTCAACAGTTCGCTTCCATTGTGGCATATCTTTTCCTTGTCAGAGCACTCATTGACTGTCAACCTCTGCCCTGAACTTCACTTGATGGGTCACCCTCAGTCACTCGGGTCGTAGCCACAGCTGTTGGTGCAGGTACCTCCGAGGTCGCCTTTTCAACTCCTCAGATTTCTCTCATTAACTCATCATAGGAGGTGGGGATTCCAGTCGATTTGCCAGAGTAACTGAAGCAACAGCAGTTCTGAGAAGGGGCAGACTTAAGGATTCTGTCCAGTCTGGTTCGGTCTAGTTCAATCGCTGGCAAACTACCCTTTCTGAGGCATTCTTGCAACAATTTTTCCAGCCGAGGACATACACAGACAACAACTCCCTTGGTACTGTTGTGCATTTCTTACTCTCCACCATAGGTCCTCATCAGAATCTGGGCTCCCATACACATTCTCAAGGCCTCAAGATAGGCCTGTGCAGTCGCTTCAGGGTTACTGGCCCGTTTGCTACGGATGGTAGCCAGGGCAGGACCTCGGGCTCTCACTAACCCTCTTTCGCTTTTCGCCTTCCGAGCATTGCCATTCTAGCACTTGAGGGGCAACATAGTCTATCAGGTCTCCCAGTCATCCTCCCTTGGGGGGTGGGAGGTGCCAGAGAAGATCCTCAACCTTCGGTAAGAGTCGTGACTAATGGCAGGTGCAGAAATAGGAGTCTGCATTGTTCAGCCACCATTACGGGCACTGGAGCAGGAGAGGGTGTTGGGGAGGAACACTTCAGGTGGCAAGAATAGTTTCTTCAAGTCCTCCACAGTTTCCCTCTCCAGCAACCATTCAGCAAATTTCTCCTCAAAGTTTCAGATAGTGGTGGGGCTGATTCCCCCAGGTCTTTACTGTCCTTAGTTATCACTCTCCAAGCAGTGAGGGCTCCCTCTGGGGTAATGGTCTGTGGCACTTTGGAGCTATCTATGGGATCCTTAAACTCTACTAGGGCCAGGAAAGTGTGGGTGAGCAGATTAGCATGCCGACCCACCACCACAGGGTTTGTAAACCTTCCACCTTGGAAAGTACTCCTGCACAGTGTCCGTATTGATACCCAGGGGATGTCCAGGATAAGCATAGCATTTTGGGGTCGATCTCCTCCCCAGTACACCACTCCACCAGCGGTGCAGCCACTTCTGTCGGGTACCCATTTTTTCTTAACAGTGGTTCGTAAATATGGCCACTAGAGGACACACAATCCCAGCGGTGAGCCTCAAGATGTAACCCCTAGATGGCGCTATCCCAGGGGCTACTACCCCTGCCTGATTTGCCACTAACAGGTTGAGGGCCTGGATCCAATGGCAGGTGCCTCCACCCAGAGGTCAGGGTTTGCAATAGTTAAACTAACTTGGTCACAGCCCTCTGGGACACTGCAACCCCTTTCTTCCCACTAGTGGCCCACACAATATATCAGAATTACCTTCACAGTATACACTTACCCCCAGGTCTGGTTCCGCACTGGGACCTCCTGTGAAATGAGATACAGTGCAACAATCACAGTACAGTACTTTAACATAGACAAATACCTCAGGCAGTATAACTTTGCTGAAACAAGCAGCTCTGATTTATTTAGGGGATATAACAAGGACAGGAAATCAGGTTAATTAGCTTATCACTCTAATAATCTACCTATGGCTCTGTGCAGAGGCCTATCCCTATCAGTTACTGTCCCTGAGTACAAGCCCTAGTGGCTAGTCCAAACCGTGGCAGCTGGTAGGGGCCCTTTCACACAGAGAAAAGGAGAATTAAACAGTCAGCAGTACAGTAATTCCATTTGGATTTAATGTGGCAATTCAACAGGAGGCGACCCTGAATTAGTACTCACGACCTCCAAATAAGATAGGGTCCTTCAATGTCAGCAGGGCTCACTTGAGGTACACAAACCTCTTCCACATCCATATAAAAGAAAGCACTATACCAGGCAGGCTGCATCTGTATCCCGATCGCAATTACTGCACAATACCCAGGAGAACACACAGCAGATTCAGTTCCTGACAGACCGAGGTGTAATTTTCAGCAATTCCTCCAGTCTTCTACAGGGTGAGCCTGGTTTCTAGTCTTCAGAGATCCTTTGATTCTTTTCACAGGACAGATTCAGTCCTAACAAGCTGCAGACCGGAACTCTGGGCCTTACACGTTGTTTGACTAAAACTGCACACTGAAAAGTACAGGGCTCCTTCCTTCTTCACTGCCAAAGCTCAACCGAACTCCAACCGACAAAACCGGGCACTTCCTTTGAGTTCCTCCAAGTTCTTGACTGGATTGGCTGTCACTCACAATAGACTGCTGCTGTTGGTCCAAAAGGCACTGAAGTCTAAACTACATCTCCCAGAGTCACTGCCCATACAATCCTCTTGTGGCTGGCTCAGATTATGAGTCCAAGTTCTGATTCGGCCCAAGGCACCATTTTAGAGCTAGCTTACCCCACTGATTGGTCCAGTTCAGCAGTTCAAAACTAGAATGGGGAACTAGCAGACACAGTTCTGACTGCAAAAGCAGGTTAGACAAACTGTAATTTCATTATTACTCTAAATAATTTCTGATAAACAGTTACATCTTTCAGATAGGTTCCTTTGCACTCTAGTGACTGCAAAATTAAGTGAATTGGCAGCAGCTCGAGTGGTACTCAGAGAAGCACACAGTCCCCCCATACAAACTAATTATGTCTGCAAGCAGACAGCTCTTAAAGAGACAGTACCAGAGGCTCTAAAAACACTCACTGATAAATGGCTTAAATGCCAAACACCATTCAGGCTTGGAGCATTCAAGCAAGCTCCTGGAAGTCTTTTGGGAACCCCCATTTGCAGGGGGGTTACACAAAAATGAGCAGAACAAAAATGGCTGATCTAAAGTATCCTCGGAAAAATTAGCTATTTTTATCTGTTCTGATCTTTTTTTTTTAATTACCTAACAGTGGTTGTCGTTGGAAATCCTGCAGCAGTTTCACATTTTATGCAGGGCTTTGACTCCATTTCTAGTCTGCATTTTGCTGCTGTATTGTTTACCTCTCCCCCCCACACTGTATCCAAAGGAACAGTTATTGGCTTATGCAACTTTTTTCCTGCAGTGGCTGATTTGAATAACAAATTATTTCCGAGGTAAGATACCATAGTCATTTATTTTAAAACAAATGTTATTATTTTTATTTAGGGCTTTATGGATGACGAAACCATTTATCCCGCTGACCTCTGAGGGCTGCCTGAACAGCAGAAACCAAGGAAAACCAATCAAAAGACAGTGAAACCAGAAATGATTGTGGAAAAACAAAAATTCTCCTGCTTTGTATAATTTTCTGATACAGTCAGTATCTATGCCTCTAGAAATATGGTCTACAGCTACAAAGATCAGTATTAACCTGGCTTGCCACGGAAGGTGTCAGGGTGGCTCAGTTGGTGGTAGCACATCTGCCTCCAAGCCAGAGGGTCATGGGTTATAGTCCCTCACTTGGCATTGGGCTCATGCCATAATTCGCTGGCACCCAAGTGCAGCAGTAGTAGGGAGCTTGCTGTACTGGCCAGGTGTACAATCCTTCAGATAAGATGTTTAATAGGGACCCCTTCTTCACCCTCTCTCATGGTGTCCAGATGGAAGTAAAAGAACCCAAGGCACTTTTTACAAGAGTAGTAGATTTTCTCCAGTGTCCTGGCCATCATTTCTTGTCCCATAGAAAACCTGGTTTGTGCAATTGTCCAAGGCTGTGTGTGGGTGTTGATATGCAAAATGGCTGCAACTACACGTTTACAATTGCTTCAACACTGGTCTCTCATGGCTTGTAACATGAGCCAGGCTACAAGTATGTATGAAAAGTGCTATATAAATTCTTCTTTCTTTTTTTCTTTTGTACTCTCTCTGTTTTCCCTCATTACCTGGTGGGTCAAGCTCTCCTTTAGCCTGTCCATAAGCCATGATTCCATGGCTATTAGAGTGGTCATCCCTTACCGTGGGGGAGGCCAAGAATCCAGAGGTCCAGGCGATGTAACTGTGCAGAAAGATCAGAGTGACTACATTTGCCTGAGAGCCACAGCCATTACTACCTGTTTTAGTATCCTCCTACACCCCCCCAGAGCACAGCTTGAGATGGGAGAACTTTTGGACAGTCAGAGGCTGGCATCTGATACACCCTCTGACTGACACTCACTAGCACAGAACTGGAACCTATGGCAACATCCTGTAGCATGCTGGTAGTGAGATTTCACCCCTCTGCCAGGAGACGTGTATACCAGCCTACATGATCCCTCATGCTGAGTCAGCAGGGGCTGTTGTGTAACAGCAGCACACAATATCTGCACCACTCAAGAATGTGAGGATACAGGATGCGTAACACCAAGTTGTGAAACCGGTCAGGTTCATTTCTGCTCCGTCCTGTGTTTATGTGGAACGATATTTTTGGTATGTGTTTTAAATTACCTAAATAAAGTTTTTTGTAACCTGACATTCTTGAGTAGTTCAGATATTGTGTGCTGTTGATTTTCCATTTTTTTTTTATCCAGCACACTCTGTTGTGGCTGAGCTGTTTTGTTGACCGCTGCTGTTGTGTAACAGCGAGCTACCTACTCTCCTCTATGAGCAGGAGGCATCCAGGATGCAAACTCTGCAGTGTCCCTGCTGCCTTCTGTCAGCTGCCCAACCTTGGAATGCAAACTAGGGCCATCAGCATGGAGAGCTGCCAGCCTGGTGGTGCTGAGGGCTGAGGCACTGGGTGCCACACCTCGTGCCAGGCCGGTGATCCAGGTTTGGGAGCAAACTTGGGCTGTCGGGGTTCAGTAGGGGAGGACTGAGCATCCAGAGGACTGCTCTTCTCTCCTGGGGGCAAGTGGGTGCATTTGCCACAGAATTAGTGGCTCCTGGTGGTGCCTGGGGTGGCGCAGCTTGCAGCATGCACTTCCAGGTTGGGGTGATGGTGGACACCTTATGCACGGGTGCAGCAGCACTCCCCTTTGCATACTGGGCATCATGGCATGGTCAAACCCTTGGGGCAATGGTAAAGTGGAAAATCCCTGGCACCCGGACAGGCAATGGGGGGCTCAGTGGACTGCCCCATGCCCGATGCCAGGTCCATCCTGGCTGGCCAATGTCTCTTTCTCCCCTCTGCCTGGCAGCCCTTCTATTTATTTATTTATTTTATTTATTTAGGGATTCGGATCATACCTTTGAGCTCAGAGCTCTTTTACAAAGGTTCCACGTCAAACAGTGACAATGACAACAATAACAAACAGTTTATATACAATACTCGAATTGTAGGTAGCTAGTATACAATAAGGTTACAATGTCATTCACAGTACCAATGGTGATAGTACAGCATCAAGAGCATTCAACTAGAGTGAAGGACAGTGTTTCTATGTAGTGAAGGAGGTAAAGAGGTGTGACACCTAGTGTGAGAGTCTGAGGGGGAAGAGTCAAGGTGAGGGGGAGGGGAGACTGGGCGGCCAAAAGACGTGGCTTTGTCTAGGAGGTTGAGAGGTAGTGGTAGTAGGTTGGTTTTAAGGTTGATACAGTGTGAGAAAAGGCACAGGGGTGAGAGGAAGACAGAGGGATAGGGGCAAGGGGAAGAGTGGGGGTAAAACGAAGGGGAAGGAGGGTGTGGGTGAGTGGGCATTATGGGTGTTAGAGTCCTAGTGGCAGTCACAAACTGTCCTAGTAAGAAGGTGTTGCCTTAGGCCATATTTGAATTGCGAGATGCACTGGGAGTTTAGAATGTTCACTGGGATTTCATTGAGCCATTGGGGGGCCCTATAGCTGAACACACGCTGTCCCTGCACAGTTCAACAGAAAGATGTTGATAGGGCCCCCCTCATCCTGCCTCTGGTGGTATGGCTGGTAGCAATTGGTGTTAGGATGCTAGAAATGCATGGGGGGGGTTACCCATTGGTGCCTTTTTTCAAGGAGACATGTTTGGAATATAATCCTGTTCTTTAGTGGCAGCCAATTGGTCTCCTCGTATAAGGAGTAGGTGTGGGTATTTCGATCTGCAGCCATTGTGAGCCTACAGGCCGTGTTGAGGGCAATGTGAATCCTTTTTAGTGCAGTGTCTGTTGCTGTACCATAGACCACCAATCCATAGTCAGTGGTAGAAAGGATGGAGCTGGAGACTGAGAGACGCAGGGCCTCTGGTGTGAGATATTTTTTATGCCTATTGAGTACACCCAGCTTGGTGTTCACTATCTTTACCACTGTGTCAATGTGTTGGGTGAAGGTGAGGAAATCATCAATGGTGACCACCAGGTACTTGAAGGAGTGAACTTGTTCTAGCGCCTCACTGACTTTATTGGAGATGGTGAGGGGAGGGAGCTTCTTTTTGTGCTGTGGGCTGGCTGTGAGCATCACCTTGGTCTTTTTGTAGTTTAATAGAAGTTTATGGCTACAGAACCAGTCTTCCAACTTGTAGAATGATGCCTGCAGCTCGGCATGGAGGGGCGACTATTGATGAACTGCTGGTGAGAAGTACAGCATTGTCTGCGTAAAGTATCAGTTTAGTATCACAGGCTTCAGGAAGATTATTTAGGAAGAGGTTGAATAGTAAGGGTCCCAGTATTGACCCCTGTGGGACCCGTAAAAATACTTCGCTGGAGCTAGATACTGTGTGCCCAATTTTTTACACGTTGGCTTCTGTGTGTTAGGTAGTCCTTGAACCAGCAGACAGCAGTGGTTGTAACTCCCAGGTTCTGTAGTTGAGTCAGGAGGAGAGAGTGATTGACAGTGTCGAAGGCTTTGGTGAGGTCCATGAAGACTGACCCCACCAGTTTTCCTTCGTCTAGTGCCTTGTGCGAGTAATCAGTGTAGTCCAGCAAGGCAGTGGAGGTACTATGATTCTGCCTGAAGCCATGTTGGTTGGGACATAACAGGTTGTATTTGTTGAGGTAATCTGTGAGTTGGGTGGCCACAATCTTTTCCAGGGCTTTAGGTAAGGGAGAGAGGATGGATATTGGCCTATAATTGGCGGTGCATGTCATATCACCATTCTTGTGCACTGGCGTCACAAGAGCCTGTTTCCAGATCCCAGGGAATTGTGCAAGAGCTGGCAATGTGTTAAATAGTTTTGTAACTGGCACAATGATGATATCCAGTGTTAGGGATAGGAGTTTCATATCGACTCCATCACTCCCCATTCTCCTTCTAGATTATAGATAGGGCACTGGAGGAGTATGGTGGTCCCCTGGGGGCGCTCAGAGTCAGGGGGTGGGGCTGTCGGAGGAGTTGGGGGGGGTTCCCAGGTAGGCAGAGACCAGATCCAGGAGGATGTCAAGTGTGGCAAGACAAGGCAGCTCTGAGTGGCCACACCAGAGAGAGAGAGAAGTGTAAGGGGCCAGTGAGTGGTGGATAAAGAAAGTTAAAAAAAAAAGCAAAAAAAAAGCGTGGAGAGCTGCAGTTTGGCCATCTCTTGTACCTGTGATGAAAACATTTGTTTTCGGTGTTGGGGGAGGATTCAGAAGTCAAGCTAGACAAATGTACAGTAGCTGTGCACCATATTTTTTCTTAATGTTTTTTTTGTGCTCTGTTTTATGCCCCCTTATAAGTACCATAACAGCACCTTTCTTTAAGCTAAGAGAGCAAGTAAAGTGTACCTGTGCAATGGTCGCCAAGGTTGTTTTGTGGGCGGCTGACAGGCCACTATGAGCAAACTCAGTACTCATGGTTTGTAACAGTCAGGGGTTTAGATAAGTTATCTTTCGTGGAGGTCTAAAACTTCTATGAGCCAAAATCTAGAAGTTATTCCAATTTTTGGGAAGTCAAACATCTTCCTGGATCCTCCATTTTGGATGTTAATATAAACATCAGAGGTAAAGTACAATTTCTTTCTGAAAAATCCATCATGGCTGACTTCCATGCCTGCAATTTTGGAAGTCATCTATTTTTTTCTGTTTTACATTTGGACATTAATGTCTTCCTTCCCTTTTATTTTGGAAGTTTTTGTCTTATTCTTGGAAGTGAAGTACTCCTAAAATAGAGTTAAATGATTTCCTGATAAGAGTATTACACAACAAGGGATTTATCTAAGTGTTTTGTAATCTTTTTTTTTTTATATTATTTATTTATGAGCATTTGAAAGAAAAACTTTACAGAAGGGTTATACACATTTGTTACCCCAACAAGAATAACACAATACAAAAGTAGTAGCACTTCCCCATTAGACACTCCATGGGGAGAATTACTGTAAAGATTTTAGCTTTCACATATAAATCCCTAAAATGCATGCAGCAAAGGAAGGACAAAGGGAATCAAACAAGCTAGATCTGAACAGTAAAGGAACAACACTTCACAGTGGTAAATTAGATTCCCGTATGGGTTCGTTTTGTGATCTTAAATGCAGAATCCAAGCCTGGAAGGTAGCCAGCATAAAAGTTCCAGGTGGGGGCAGTAAAGCCTGCTTAGCAATTAACCATAGACCATGGTGCCATCTAGGATCTGCCTCAGTCCTTATTGCCAGGAGTCAGTGTGGCTCAGTTGGTAGCACATCTGCCTCCGAGTGCAGTATTAGGGAGTGGTATACTGCTGGGGTGTGCCATCCTTCGGATGAGATGTTAAACTGAGGTCCCTTCTACCCATCCTGGTGCTGTCCTGGTGGGTGTCCAGGTGGAAGTAAAAGAACCCAGGGCACTCTTGGCCAACATTTCCCTTCCTATAAACTGATTCATGCAATTGTCCAGGCTGTGTGCGGGTGTTGATGGGCGACATGGCTGCCACTACACATTCAGTCACTTCACTACCCAGTCTAGCATTGCTTGTAAAGTGCTTTGGGAAACACTGTATATGAAAAGCGCTATATACATGCGTATTCTTCTTCTTATAAGTGTGAATGGTTTAGAGACTCAGTGGTTTATTTTGGGGGCAGTTGTGGCGGGGAAATGAAGATCTGCAGGACAGCAACCTACGCTCCCCATTTCAACACACACACACACGTGTCCAGTTCCTTTTTGTTTTCATCACTGATGCTTCTGTTGTGTTTCTGTTTATCACAGTTTCACTGACAAGATCTAGTGTGTTGCTTGGGTTTGTGGAGCCCTGTGTAAATTAGATTGCGGCTTCAGTCAAAATAGCAGTATTTCCCCTGAACAAACTGGCCTTACTGGACAAACATTTTTTGCCCCATACCAGAGAATCATTTTGGACCCATTTTAATATTTTATTGAGAAATGAAAAAAATGGAGATTGACAGGTAGACCAAAATCATCCAGTAAAATGATCGCAAAATAAAATGTGAGGAGTTGCCTGCTGAAGTTCAACTACATATTTTAAAGGAAGGAAACACGGCTGCACACTCAGTCATGCACTTGTTCTATATTTTATTTAGTTAAGGCATGGCACACAGTATTCTAGTCATCACAAGGGCCACTAATGTTTCAAAGCTACTGTAGCACCACTTTCTCAGAGCTGGTGGTCCTCCATGCATCAGTAATCTAGCAAAATGTCTGTCTAACACCAGGTTCAAAGAAATAAACAACTAAGCTTACAACTAAAATTGTAATTGTAGCCCCACACACACACACACACACTTGGGAGTGTCTGGTTGTGCATTTGAATGTGCACTGAGGATATGGGTGGGACATGTTGTCCCAGTCAGCTAGGGGTTAATTAGTTTCTGTCCCATGGGGCGGACTTGGTAGTCTGTAGGCAGAAAAAAAGGGAAGTGTGGGAAAAAGGGGAGAGAGAGTAGAGCGGGGAGAGAGGAGGTTAGGTTAGAGCGGGAGCGACTGCCTGCTTGGGTGGCACAGAAGTTTTCTCTGGGGGTGTGTGAGAAGTTAGCCCCATGGTGATGTGGCACTGGCTGTTGAAACCGGAGGCCCCATCTGGGGCGATCATTAGTCTAGCAGCCTCGTAAAACATAAAGCAGCGGTGGGGCGAGAGAGACTACCACCGCTGAGGCCCGAGGGAGAGCACAGTGAGTCAGACCCAGGATGAAGGGCCCACAGTGTTGCAGATAACTTTATGGAATGCCGTGTTTAGTGGGGGAATGGGGTGAGCACTGGCCCCGAAGAGTAAGCCATCTAAGCCAGGACAGAAAAAAGGTAGTCTAGGATCCGAGGGACCACTAATCCCTGGGAGAAATGGAGATGTGTGGGGAAGATGGGAAGGCTAGCCCGAAGGTGAGAAGCAAAGTGTCCTGTTCCCGAAATAAATTCTGACACATGGGACTATGCAACCTGGCCCCAAGGTGAGAGGTCAGGGGAGCACCAAATGCAGAGAAGCAGCTTTGGACAGTGAGCAAATTGAGCTGCCCATGGATTTCTTTTGAAAGGAGTGGAGGAATGGACTGTTTTGTTTAAGATTAACTGAGCTTCCTGAATGTTTTGGGGTCATCCAGTTTACACCCAGTGTTATAGACTATATGCTTCGGGACGCATGCCACCAGGTGACTGCCACGGTCCAGTGCAATGAATTTTCCTCCCCGTGTGATTTACTGCTCCATGGAGTATGTAACCCCCCCTGCCAAATGGGGACTTATCTGCCACCATGTAGTTCTGCCTCCTGCTCTATTTCTGAGCATCTCCCGATCCTGCCTGCATTTTGTTTCTGGTCCCCCAGGTGTTGTCCTGCCCCTGGTGCCTCAGCTAAGCAGCCCAGAGCAAAAATCCAGCCCTTCAAGGCTCAAGAAAAGCCGCCAAGATCACCTGCTATGTAGTCTGCCCTCAGGGCAGCGGGGATCATGCAGGCACAACCGGCACCTATGATCTTCAATCACTCGAAATAGCGGTTATTCCGGGAGTGTTCTGTCAGTCCTGGGATCCCCATCGCCTAAGTGTTACCTGGTGACCATGGACAGGCCGCTGAGAGGCCGCTCCATGGAAAATTAAGGGAGACCCATGAGATGATCTGATCGGGGCTCATTAATATTTATGAGCCAGAGCCACGATCAGAAATGAACATTCATGACAGCCTATCTGCCCTCGGGGCAGCTGTATATTGGCTGAGTCTGAAATGGAAAAGAAATGGTTTGTTTTTAAAATAAATATTGTAACTGCTGCCCTGTATATTGGTAAACATGTGTTACGATGGGGGAGTGGTTAAATAAAAAATGGTTTGTTCCTGGTTGTAGCAGACAAAATAATGGGACTCAGAGAAATAACAGCCTATCTGTTGCTGCAAGGCATCCTTAAACATTGGCAGCAGCGACAGGAAAACGAACTGAGCAAACTCCTTGATCAGTACTGCGAAAGCAAGTACTCAACCTGGGCTAAAGGACTGTGGGGCGTTGGGGCAAATATTTCAATAATTTCTGGCTGCACCAGAACAATATTCAGGACTGTATCTAATCTGCCACAAGGACAGTGGGTTAAGCAGCCATTGCAAGCAGCCACAGCCAATCGGAAAGCCAGGAAAACAAAGCCAGGATTTGTGGGACATTCACCAGAGCCCATGGGTAAATGCCAAGTGCTCGTGGGGCCTTACAGGAGCCTAATTCTAGGTGGCAAAACAACAGACCAACAGTGCATCGAGTGAGGTTCATGCATTATTCATTTCTATGATTGACAGATCCTCAAGCCAATCGGAGGACTTGCAGCCAAAAACAACAGCCAATCAGGAACCTCAGATAAGCCCTATAAGAGACAGTGTTTTTCAGCATTTTGTCAGATTTGAGAGATTCGAGAAGGAGAAGGAGATTAGAGTGGGAGCCTTAGGCCCCTGCCATACAAATAGGCCTGGTCATTCCAGCTAAGCCTCTTGATCCAGGAGGGGGAATTTATGTTTTATTTAAGTTGAAGTAATTTAGTTAAGTTTGTTAACTGGCTAGTCTGGAGGTTGCCAAATTGTCCTTCAGGTGCTAGCCTTCCTCTCCACATCAGGGAAAGATGTGGATGGAAACCAGATGACATCAAGCAGTGGTGAGAGCACTGACAAGAACCTCAGACATGAGAGGACTGAAGACACCAGGAGCCTTCTATAGTGGAGATCGACAGTGGAGGACCTGTGTGAGTATTCTTGTATGCCCTGGTGCAAGGAAGAGATACAGCAAGCTAAACTTATGGGTCTTCCAGCCCTTGTACTTGTTCTATGCCAAGAAAGAAAGATAAGTAACTGTGGGCCAACATGCCCTGTACCTACCTTTTTTTTTTTTTTGTCTTTGGTAACTGGGTAAGGCCCACTAGGCACAAATGCCTGTTTTCAGGGGTGACCTGGAAGCACTGGGCGGTTAAGTGACTTGCTCAGAGTCACACAGTATGCAAGTGGAGGTTGTGAGAATCAAACCCTGGTCTGGTCTGCTCGATGTACCAAGCTCACTCACAGCTCATTACTCTAACCTCTTGGCTATTCTGCCAGCCTGCCAGTCACTACTTAAGTGAGAGAAAGCAAGAGAAATTAATCTGGGCTGCCTTGCACAAAGTGACTGTTTAAATCTAGTAGTTCTTCAGTTCGCACCTTGCCTGCTACCCTGTCTGGTCCAGCGCAGGTGGATCTTTGGAACTGTGTTATGCAGATTGTAGCAGTTGTTGGGGGTACCAAAGACAGCCCAGACAGCGTGTAATCAGAAAAAAATCATATAATTGTGCTGATACTCATCTGTACCCTCTATTCGGTCAAGACTGTCCTGTGGAGCTGCCAGCCATAGCCACTTTGCCACCTCAAGGGACATGAGACCCTACAGTAGTCAACTTAAGACTATGCTTAAACCTTGAAAATGAGTTTTCCACCTTATTTGAATTATGTCTGAGAATACAGACATGTTAGAGATGTATTGATATATGAATGTACTGGATGTGACTACTATATATGTAAGAGGAGGCAGTATGGCGCAGTGGGTTAAGGCTCTGAGCTGCAAATCTGGAGACCTGGGTTTGAATCCCACAGCCCCCTAGGTGCATACTGTGTGACCCTGAGCAAGTCACTTAACTTCCTCGTGCTCCCAGGTTGCACCTGCAAACAAGCTTTCAGCTTAGTGTCTCACCTGGTAAAATAATCGGTAAAAAAAAGTATATGTGCTGAATATTCAGGATTTGTGAATCCAAAATCTAGCCAAGTTAACCGGGATAGCTGCCTTTTCTGAATCATTCAGTTCTTCGACATGCAGGGTAATCACTTCTCTTCTGCCACAAGCAGGGGAAACCCCTGCTGCTCTGCCAAAAGCAGGGCAACCCCTGCACCTATGATAAGGATTGTCAGCTGTTGTTGTTTATTTGTCTTCCAAGTTAGCCCCTTCCTCTTAAATCAAAGCCAGCCAACGCAACCAGCTGCAACATCCACCAGGCCTGCAACAATCCAGGACTTTGGGTATCTGGGTACCCAGGGTATAGTGTGAGATTGCGGGGTTTCATACGTATCTGGGACTGGTACCAGTGGTGGGGAAAAATTACCATGTAACATCCGATTTAGTCAGCAGCTTAGACAGCCAGGGCTCTGGGTATCATTGTCTGGTTGGTGAACTGTGATTTCCTTTTCTGTTAATTTAATAGCCACCCAGCTGGAGGGTTCACCAGCACAAGAAAAGTCAATGTACATTTGTAAATAGTAATCAGCATAACTTCTGTTCCTCCTGTTTCCCCATCTTAACTTCTATGTCCCCAAAGTAAATCTTGTTATTACTGTTTTTGCAAATCATGATGGGTGAGCATGTTATTAGAGAAAGTCATTAATTACCAAAATGTCTGAAATGTGGGGAAATGTCAAATGGGTCATGTTTGGGGGTGGCAAATTATATTTGTGGGTGGTATAACATCTCAGGGGGTTATACCAGGTAACAACTAGCCCACATTGAAGGTAAACTCTGAGTGGAGGCACTGAGCAATTGTTTTAAACTTGATATAAGTTCTCGAAACCAAACCCCTCAGCCTATGTCCAGAGTAGTATGCAGGGGTGTAACTCTAGGAATGGCACCATCTAAGGATTACAAGTAGATGTTTTACTGCTGCTCCTCTCATTAAATTGGGATCACGTTTGTTCTTTAATTCCAGTGAGTTGCCTTGTTTTTAATGACTGTTTGGTTACTAACTGCTGTCTTTTGCCCCTAGCCCAGCATCAGTGAGACCAGGCTGCACCCCACTGCAACAAGGACCTCTGTGAGGATGTGCCTGCACTCATGTGACTGCCCCCTTCCTCTGGACTGTTACCACCAGCATACGCCTAGACACTGGGGAGGGGGTGGCTTACATGAAAAAGGAGATTTACAGTAAATTGGATGTCAACTGTTACCAGAATGAAAACAGAACATGTACACATGACCTTACTAAAAGGTTAACCAGCCTTCTAGTAACTGGTGGCTGTTGATGTTTTTTGGTTTAAACCATTTAGTTGGGAAATCTCCCAATTCCTCACTTCCTACAGTGTGTCTGGGAAACCTCACAATCCATCCAACATTCTGTGTTGTGGATGAGTACTACTAGGAATTCCCCTGCAATTTGCAGCATTTACAGACTCCTCCAGCATGTAGCTAGAGGTCGTTTTCCCAGATCAACTTGGATTCCTCATCCTGCCAGTAACAAATTTTCCTTTCACCCATCAAAACCTTTTTATGTTCATGGATGCAACACTTAGTGGCATCAGATAAGCAGTACACTAGGTAGTTGGGTTCATCTGCAACATAAAATGCAGTCTGTTTTGTTCTGCCATTTTAAAATATTTTTCAGATTTATCTGTAAAAGAACTGAACCAAAGTGTATCACTGTACTGTGCTATTGTCACCACACCCTTTATCCTAAGTTCCCAGCTCAGCTACATTCTGTGGGAAACATGCACAATGTTGTAACTGAGTCAGGATTATTGGGAGATCATGCTGACCCCACAGGACTCATGATCTGAAGCAGGGGATCGGCTGCTGACGAGTGTTGCTGGAGTAGTGGTTATCAGTGCAAACTGTGTGGACTCCATGGGGGCTGCCATCTTATGACCTTCTGACCTCAGGGATGGTCAATCAACAGACTTCCTGGTCCGAGTACTGCTGCTGGGTTTCTGGGAAAAGGCAGGACAGTGTATTGGTGCCTTTAGCAACTCTATTAGAAATCAGGCAGGGTGAGTGACAAGTGACTGAGCTAATCGGTACTGTGCTGCTATGGCTTGATATAAGGTAGACTAATGAGGAGGAGTCATATCTCTGAAGGATCCCAAAGGAAGTAAACTGTTTGGCGGCCATGGGTAAAAGTGTGCCATCCCATACCTCGTGTTGGGATTGTAGCAGGAGCTCAAGCAGCATTTGTGTGTTGGCCTGTATGAGAAATGACAGCTCCATGTAATAACAGCACATCATTAACCGCGAACATCATAACAGCGAGTCTGGAATAGCAACGCCAACCATAGCGCATACCAAAAATAGCACAGCATATTACTGCTACTAAAGCTCACAACCGGACAGAGGGCAGCCACAAGTAACAGCACTGCTTGCACCAGCAACACTCTGCAGCACTACCTGTGCCATTGTTTCGACACTCATACGGGCCCTCTCCGGCATGTCATTCATGACCCTACAATCCCCCTTGCCATCTTCAGACAAGGATGAGAAGCCAAAACACACAGCAACATTTCTACCAGTCAGGCTAGCTTTTTTAAATTGTATTTAATGCAGGGGGCTCATCTCCCGTGCCCCCGACCCCCCTATCTCTACGATTCTTACTCCACACTGCTCATTGATGGTGGGGGTATCAGCCAACTCCAATTGCTCAAATGTGCAGTCACTAATGTATGATGTCGCTATATTGTGCCACTCGCTGTT
The DNA here is from genome assembly GCA_016271365.2 of Neoceratodus forsteri. Classification (NCBI taxonomy): domain Eukaryota; kingdom Metazoa; phylum Chordata; order Ceratodontiformes; family Ceratodontidae; genus Neoceratodus; species Neoceratodus forsteri. The sequence goes on along the minus strand of CM057455.1, from coordinate 343,483,263 downwards.
TCACACAACTCGCTATAATGGCATTCGCTATTATTGCTTCGCCCATATTGTATCGTTATTTTATACTCACTGTTATGACGTGCTACCAGAAATGACAGCTGAAGATCAGTGTGTAGCCCTCAGTTGAGGAGTACAGACTCAGACTTCTAGCCCCGGGCAACCATTGAGGAGAGGGAAAGGGGCACATGAGCATGGTCTGAAATAGTAGTCAGTTCCAGCTCTGAAGCAGTGAGAATCCTGGAGGTTCAGCTACTGCTGGGGCACGTGAGGCCTATAGCACCTCATGGAGTCACCCCAGGTAACCATGATTACAATGGGGATTTGCCCTATTTCAAGGAACTGCGTGTGAACACAGTTTGTAAATTGGCCATCAGGCCAGCCAGATTACAAATACTGTACCACATCTGCAGAGGTGCAAAGCCATTTTAGCAATAGCATGGCCTTTGTGGGGGAAGGGGGGTTGGCAAGGAGCCCATTGCTCCATGTATACATTTTAAGTGCATCAACACTGGGAAACCCACAGCAACATTTAGGGGCCTGCAATATTTCAACATTTGTTAGCAAAAGACTGCTGTGTAGAAGCTCTTAACTTTCTAGAGGTCCAAGTTAGTACCAGGTGGAAGAGGGTAGTGGCCTCCCCTATAGGAGGGCCAATAGCGCACGGTGGGTTGCCACATAATCAAACAGAAAGTGAGAAGGGCTGGCCTAGTTGGGTCTTGTTATCGGCAGCTAGGGTGCTTGTCATCATGTTGCATGCCTGTTAGGGCCTGACCAGTAAGTGGCTGGGGACAGTTTGTCAATGATTAATCGAGGCCTGCTTCTCTAAGGGTTCCATCCATGCTAACCTAATTTTTCTGTTGCAGGGCCTGCTGTGTTAATAAATCTGTATTCTTTGCTCTACACTGTTATCTTTAATGTCTGATAATTTTCTGTGCATGTCATTGATAGAGGGGCCATCATCATGTTATTGGAAGGGGGTTGGCGAGAGACCCTAATTACGGTGGGCAGTTTCCAAGAGGGTTGCACAAGACTGTCGACTAGCCCACTATAAATTCTCCTCTGGGTGGAGGCACTGCACAATTTAGTTTCTGTGGAAATCAACTACCCTCACTGGTAGTCAAGAAAATAACCCAGGAGCCAACATTACCATCTCTGGCAGCCTACTGGTGTTAGGCGGGGCACCTCCCTGGACAAATCCCCTTACAATGTCATTCACAGTTTTTCTTCTTCTACAAAAAGTGTCAAATTGACCTTGATATGAAAACCAGTTAATTATATCACTAGAGGTTTATTTCTCACTCTTACTGGTTTTCCATAAATGCTTCTGCTAGGAGTAGTAATAAATGGATACTGAGGACCCAAATTACATTATTAGAAAGGAAAATAATTAACTTTTATATAGCCCATTAAATATATACTGTATCCCAAATAGCACTGAGTAGGTGGCTAGGGACATGAAAAGGGACTTGGAAAAGTTGGGCAGTGGTCCAAGGTGTGGCAGCTGAAGTTTAATGCTAATTATAAGTCTAATTAATAATTCATGAGACAAATGCACACTCTGATTGGCTGCTGTACTGGGCGTTAACCCCTTAGAAATGCCAAGTACAGATCAGAGCGCACGCGCATTTGTAAACTCTTTAAAAAAAATGTTTTTCCCAGTTCTTAAACACGATTACACTTGTAATCGCAATAATGACCTCACAGACGGTCATTTCCTTTTGATTAATAAATGTCTAGGTGGGGTTGACTCTTCTCCCCCAGCCGGTCATTAATTACCAAGAAAAGACTTGCTGTTCAGTCATGCTTGCTTAAAAAGTACAAAGTTATGCATGTACCCAAAGATGTGTTATTTTGGTTGGGGGTGAAAAAAATCCATCTAACCAGTCATAATTACTGATAGCCTCAAGTCAATGGTCCAGTACGCCAGGGCACTCAGGAAGGCAAATAGAATGCTAAGATTTACAGGGAGAGAGTTCTCCAACAGCAGAAAAGAGGTACTGTTGCCCCTCTATGGGCACTTGGTAAAGCATACCTGGAGTATCTGTCCAGTACGGAGCCCACACCTGAAAATGGATAAGGGCCATATAGAATCTGTGCAAAGGTATGCTACAAAAAAACTCAGGGTCAGCAAGGAAAATCACATGAGGAGCGTTTGGTCAGTCTGAATGTGTACTTGCTGGAGTCCAAAGGGTGGGGCATGATAGAAACCTGTAAATATCTGAAGGAGCTAAACAGGGTAGAGAGTAACAACTGTTCAGGTACTGATAGATCAGCAACTAGAGGGCGCAAGTATAAACTGGTGGGGAAGGGGTGGGTAGATTCAGTAAGGGCATGGAGAAGCACTTCTTCACTGAAAGGGTGATGGATAGATGGAACAGTGTGCTATGGGCGGTGGTATGGATTTCCAACAGCAGAAAAGAGGTACCGTTGCCCCTCTATGGGCACTTGGTAAGGCATATCTGGAGTATCTGTCCAGTACTGGAGCCCACACCAAAGCAGCATGGATTTACAGCAGGAAGGTCATGTCAGACGAATCTAATAGATTTCTTTGACTGGGTGACCAAAGTAATAGACCAGGGAGGGGCTGTGGATATGGCCTACCTAGACTTTAGCAAGGCATTTGACACAGTCCTACACAAAAGATTAATAATCAAGTTAGCCAGCCTTGGGTGGGTCCCAGGGTGGTAGCCTGGGTAGAAAACTGGCTGCACAACAGGACACAGAAAGTAATAGTGAATGGAACACATTCCAAAGAAAGGGGGGGTCACTAGTGGTGTACCTCAGGGCTCAGTACTGGGTCCAGTCCTCTTTAACATCTTTATAGGTGACATTGCAGAGGGTCTGGAGGGAAAGGTATGCCTCTTTGCAGATGACACAAAGATCTGTAACAGAGTTGATACACAAGGTGGGGTAGAAAGGATGAGAAGGGACTTGGCAAGGTTGGAGGAATGGTCAGACACATGGAAACTTAGATTCAATGCAAAGAAGTGCAAAGTAAAGCACCTGGGAAACAAAAACCCAGGAGAAGAGTACACAGTAGCAGGGGAGGTACTAAGAACAACAAAAATGGAAAGGGACCTGGGGGTAGTCATATCAGATGATCTAAAGGTTGGTAAGCAATGTGAGAAGTCAGTAAGGAAAGCCAGGGGGATACTGGGATGCAGAGGAAGGGCAGCCCAAGTAGAAAAGAAGTGGTTATCCCTCTGTACACACAGTTGGTGAGACCCATCTGGAGCACTGTGTGCAGTTTGGAGACCTCATCTATGCAAGGACATAGACAAGATGGAAGCAGTCCAGAGGAGGGCAACTAAAATGGTGCAGGGTCTGCATTAGAAACCATATGAAGAGAGACTGAGAGAGCTTAATATGTATACCCTTGATGAAAGGAGGGACAGGGGGACATGATGAAATGTTCAAGTACCTCAAGGGAATCAACAAAGTCCAGGAGGGTAGCATCTTTCAGAAAAAAAGATGTGCAAGAACAAGAGTGCAAAATTTAAAGATAGAGGGGGGACGGCTCAGGGGTAATGTGAGGACATTTTTTTTCACGGAGAGAGTGGTGGATGCATGGAACCGCCTTCCTGGGGAGGTTGTTGGGTCCAAAACAGTGGGAAATTCAAACATGCATGGGACGGACATAAGGCAATTGTAGTGGAGGGTGATAGGAAGTAGGCTGTTGGTTAACTAGAATCTGCAGCTTATCCAGTAGGTAGGGAAATGGGCAGACTGGGTAGGCCAAGTGGTCCTTATCTGCCATCAAAGTCTATGTTTCTATGTTTCTATGTATGCGCCACAGTGTTGACAGGTTTCAGGAGAACTTGTGACAGCTATAAGGGGTCTGTGAATAAGGGAAGCGTGTGACGAGTAGTGGGAAGGGGCAGAACTGCCTCCAGACATTCAGTGTAGTCACAACTGAAAGTACCGCATTGTAGGTTGGTGAGACTCCTGTAGAAAAATGCAAGGTGCGATAGACTATGACACTTTTTTTGCTGACACCTTTCTATGTTTCTGTGTTTCTTCTTCGTAATCCAGAAGATGGAAAGCAGAGAATGTTTTCAGCACATAGGGAGATTCAGGGGCAGATTAGAGAGAAGCTGCGTGACTCGGCTCGGGGTCATACAGTTCGGAAGGGGCAGTTGTGAGTTCAAATCCAGTACACCCAGGTTCACAGCTCTGTGCTCTAACCACTACTTCCCAGAAATGTTTGAAAAAGGTTAGATGTTTCAGGGCCTGAGAGACTGAGAAAAGGCAAGCAGTGAAAAAAAAAACACACCGACATAATCCTGTAGCAAGCCTGAGCTTAGTTCTTTGTTGCCACTACATGTCACCCATAATACAGGTTAGAAGGGCCCCCGTCAGGTGTCTGTTAATGTATAAGAGACTCAGAGCATGAAGTCTGAGTGAAAGGAATGCAAAGTGATGATGCGCAGTTCTGGTTGCTCAAATTTCCTGAGAAGAGTCACGTATTATACAATAAGAGACACCCGACAGAGGCCTTATCAAATTAATATTAATCGTGCGAGTTAGCTAGAGTGATTTATAATAAGTTTCAAGTATGTTTTTATTTCAAAAGTTAAATAAAAGACCATCCTCACCCCAGCTCTGAAGTGGAATGCACCACTGCCAAGGATCCTCCATGAGAGACCACTGTACACCGGATAAAAGGTACAGTGGTTCTGTGCCCTGATATAATAACACAAAAAACATCACGTTTTGCCATGGATCTTTAAGCAATCCCTGTACAAAAAGTTAAAGTGTACCCAATGTGTTTAGAATACTCCAGACCAAGAAGCAGAATATTATCTTAGGAAAGGGAGTTCACCTTGTTAGACCCAGCTCTGCTTCTGGACATGTTTGATGGCCAGACCTTTATTTTCACGGTCGAGCAACCGTTACAGACTGTTGCAAGGTCAAAATATGTAACTATGTGCCTGAGTGAATCCAGTGAGCTACAAAATCATAAATTATCAGTGGAGTCCGGTCCTGAGGTCTGGTCAAACAGTGTATATGTGTGTAACCCCTGCACACGTAACAGAGTAATAATGATTGTATACTAATTGGTCACATATGATTTAGAGACTATTTGCTGAGAGACTGTAAAAGTGTTATAATATGTATGGGTTTTCTCATTTGCTCTGTTTCATTTTTGTTTACGTAATGAAAAATTAGGAAATAAAGAGATATAACAGATTGATCGATCATTTATGATTTATGTAAGAGGCACAAATCAAGTTCTAAATTTAGAGTTCTCGGTTTGCCTTTAATTGAGTCTCCTGAAGACTATTTCAGTGCTTAACAAATTTTGGCATTTCTATTCGCCTATTACACACCTGCTGGTCATTAATACCTGGAACAGTTTCTTCATTACTTGTTGCAGATGAACCTTAAGGTATGGAGCTGGTTTTTAAAAAAAATGATGCAGTAACTGTGTCTATCACACCCCTTTCCCACCATCGGTGACTGAGTGCCTCAAATCGTATATTCAGGAGGAAATATATTACAAGAACAGCCCACCATTACCCCAGCATCCAACTGAAGCACCTCGACCACAGAAGGTAGTTAGGAGGTTGGCAGGTGGTTAGGAGGGGCAAATCAGGTGCCCCATCACTCAATGCTCCCCAACATATCACCTCCACAAACCATATAAAAACTATAAACAGGTATCTGCCTCTATCTCCGAAAATCAAAAAAAGGGGTAGAGGACACTGCAGAGCAAGACACTGCAGCACAGGAGCTAGCACTACAAAACTTGCCCAGAACAGAAAATATATGAGGACAGATTAACGGAGCTCAGTATGTATACCCTAGAGCAAAGGAGGGAGGGAGAGAGGTGATATGATCGAAACATTCAAACATCTTAAGGGCATTAACAAGGTGAAAGAGTCAAACATGTTTCAATATAAGAAAAATAGCAGAACAAGAGGACACAGCATGAGATTACAGGGAGGCTGACTAAGGGGTAATGTGAGGAAGTTCTTTTTCACAGAAAGGGAGGTGGATGCATGGAACAGCCTACCTCAGGAAGTGGTGGATATGAATACAGTGCAGGGCTTCAAACAGGCATGGGATAGGCATAAGGGAGCAATACAGATGAGTATGAATGGATAGCCCATTGACAGAGCAAAGGCCTATGGCACATTCATAAGGTAGAAAAAAATGGGCAGACTGAATGGGCCTTGCGGTCCTTATCTGCGGTCAACTTCTGTGTTTCTATGTTTCTATCGTCAGGTCCACTGCTTAACCTTTATTGTGAAATATTGGTTTGGAACTCTTCCATCATACCTCTCCTCTTTTCTGTCCCCTGCCTCTCCTACCTCCTACCCACTGCACTCAAAGGAATCCCACACCTCCTCCCTCCCCCATCCTCACTCAACTGCTGGTCAATCTGCCTTCCCCTACCGCTTTCCCTTCCCCTTCCTCTGGAATCAACTGTCCTCTTCATTTTGTCTAACCTCCTCGCTCCCTGCTCTCAAGCACCTGCTTAGATTCCCATCTGTTGCTTCTCGCTGCTGTCCCTCACCCTACCGAGCCCCTGTCTTCCAAATGTCTCTAAAACTGTGGTTAGGATTTTATTGTAGCCCGAATGTTACTTGTTTCTGCACTTGTTTATGCATACTACTGTATGTAAATGTTACCTTTGTATGTGTGTCTTTCCCTATCCCTGGGTCACACCTGGAAATGAGCTTTGGCTTAGAGTGCCTTTCCCGGTTACCAAATTTGAAATAAATAAATAAAATAAAAATCAGTCCCGTGTGTTGCCACAGCTGCGCCAATTTTAAATGCCACAACTGTATCAAATTTGCTAATCTCTGATGCAGTTACAGCACCTGGACCTCCTGTATGGCAACTTGCAGCTAAGATTAGCCACATGCAGCTTGCAAGAGGCCCCAGCACTGTTACACACTAGACCACAGAAAAATCATTTAGCAGGTGTCTAAACGAGACATGGAATAGAAAATCTGGTTGTTTTGCCACAAATCCGGCATGCCATATCTCTGATGAATCCAGAACCTGCAGAAAAAATCGACCTTTGGAAATCCAGCCCATGGACTGCAGATTATTGATTCCCAGATCAGAATGAACTGGTCATGGGTATCACATTCAAACAGCGATGGGAATAGTGCGACCATTACAGCAACAAAATTGGCGGTTCACTGCAATTGTCCCTGGTATTCCCAACACTGCTGTCTCTGGGGATATTGCCCCCTCCCTGAATCAATTCCGACTCGGAGTTAATTATCTATAGTACAGGAGGTGCAGGGGGCAGAGCCCCCAAGCATAAAACACTTGCTTTCCCAGACGGCCCAATGCCGACTGTTGTCATTGTGCCGTCACTATTATGCTGTTTGACACAATTCTTGTTGCTGCGGCATGGTGGAATCCTGGTCAAGTGATGTGATGGATATTCATTCTTAGAAGTACTGCAATGAATACCAGGGATGCTCAGAACTGGCCCATTTGAAGCCATTAGAATTTGGAATTGGTCAGCTCCATGGTGCCGAGTGAACCCCTGGCGACCTGGGTTCACACCCAGAGCCCAGGTACTAGGAGTAGAGGACGACAGGGAGGGGATTCAGACCTTCCATTACATGCTTCCCTCCTGGGGGAGTTAGGCCTTGGCACCCGTGAGCAGATTGGGCAATGTGCTAGGGGGGACGTGGTGCCTCGACGCCCCCGCAGACGTCCCCCCCAGGGTCACTGTGATAACGTAAGGCCGAGAACTGCTGTGGGTGGGGCTGAAAATGGAAAAAGGAGCTCCCTGCCTAGCTGGATGATGAGTACTGGCTCCTGCCACCACGAAGCCGTGAAAAACAGCCAAGTCTGCAGTACCCAGGATATGCCGCTTGCTGGTAAGGCACTTCCCCTTGGAAGAAAGGGACCTGCCCGTTGAAGGGATACATTGGGGTACCTGGGATAGGCTGCAGTAGGGGTTGGTGGTTGGGGTCAGGTGGGTGCCAAGGATCTAGGCACTCCGAAGGACTGGCCAGACAGGGATGCTGAATGGGTGGAGCACAAACAGAAAATGCAAAGAATTTGGAATTGCAGAACATTCAGTTCTGAGTCTGATTTAATTCTGTTTCTAGTAAAGACCTCTGAATTGGAACTGGGATCAGAATGCCAAATCACAATTCTTTAAAAATTTCGGAATTATGATATTCAGATGGCAATTCTAAAATCCCGAGTCTGAAAAAAGGATTCGAATCCTATAGTTCAGATTCCAAGTTCACAATTCTGAGCATCCCTACTAAATAAATTCAGTAATAAAATTCACTAAAAATACCACTAACAGGTAAATCTGGTTCAATTTCTGTTGGTTTGTATCTGTATCCATCCCCCAACACACAATAGTCTGGAAATAGCATTGTCTAGCCACACTTTGTTTTACATCTTTATATCAGTATTGAATGGCCTGGTCCAGCAAGAAATAGAAACAAGAAATAAAAGTTCAAACCAAAACCCTGTCTGACTTACTGTTTGATTCACTAGGTTTCTGACCACACGCTGCTAATGAGCGTAGCTAAGCTCACACTGAACATTCAAAACTGTTCTTAACGAATGTTAAAGAAGAACGGTGCTGAACCTGAAAGTCATTTTTTCCCAGTAGAAGCTGTTTTAATGTACTGGTTTCAGCTCTGTTATTGTTCCATCTCTATGTGGTCGTATTAGTTATGTTAGAAGATGTTTCTGATTTACACACTGGTGTTTAGTGCCATTTCAGAACTGTGTTATGTAGTTTATATCCCTCTTAACTACAGAGTTATGTACTGTAGCTAGCAGAACATGGATGCATTGTGCCAACAATGGAAGAGCTGAGCGAGAACATAAAATATATCATACGGTCCTCAAATGGTACAAACGAAATGTGTGTAGATCAGAAACACCTACTAGGATAACTAAAAAGCCTGCAAAGATGGTACAGAATTAGAACCGGTATTTAAAAATCAGTGTCTACAGTGGAAAATGATGTACAGGTTCAGCACAGTTCTCCTTTGAAGAACAACTTTTAGAAACCACTGGAAAAAAAACATGCTAGCCATGTATCACAATCCAATAAAATATTGCCAGTACTCACCACAGAATGCCTCTTTTTAACAAGAAATGGGGCAAACTTTATATCCTATATCTGAATTAAGGATTTCTATGAGTTCGCTCTGGTTCCCCATTACGTTTACGTATACATATACAGTTTTTGGTATTCTTGTATTTTTAGTATCTTTTACTAGGTTGAACGACACACTCCCTGGGGAGGGGGGATGGGGGATTTTGGGGTGGAGGGGGTTGGGGGAAGTCATTGGCCATGTTCAATGTCTTATGCTATTACATTGTTGATGGCTATATCTAAAAATTTAACAAAGCTGATTTAATTTAAAAAAAATAATCCAATAAAGTATAAATTATGAAAAAGCAACACTACTTCATCCAGGTTTGGAGGGCTTTTTGTTATCTTCAATCAAGTTTTTTCTCCTTTTCTGATATCCCCCCCGTCCTTGATCTGGGGCTATGCCCTGGTAATCAAGTCTACGATCATCTGCTAATCGTACCAATACCACTGTTGGGGTCCTCTAAGTGGTGCCAAACACCACCAACCACCATCCTGAAAGAAGTGGGGGTTTTCTCCTTCCGTTTTTGCTGCCTCCTCCTCCCCCCTGAGGCATCTGTTGTAGCCTCTGCCAGTCTTACTTGCCCAGATCAGGCCTCTGTGGCACAGCAAGATCCCCGGCCCTCCACAGGGGGTCACTGTGGTGCCTGAACCTGGTGCCAACCCTTCCCAGCTCGGTGTGCTGCCACGCAGTAGTCCCACCCCAGCCTTCTCCCAGGCTGTCCAGGAAGTTGCTAAGTCCACTCCTGGACATGGGTGGTCAGCTTAGCACTGCATCAGGCCATCAGGTGGTCTGAGTTGGGAGGGCTTTTGAGGCCCTTTCATATGTGGGAATTGAAACCTACTCCCAGTTTTAAGACGTGCTAAGTAATTTTTTTCTTAGCCATCCTAAATTCTTACCTGGAGCACTGGTATCAATACAGGGGTGGGGTAGACTTAGCTTTTCTAAAAATTTGCCTCATTTGGAATATAACTGGGCTTGAGTAACTGAAAATTGATTTATTGAATTAAGTTTTGCCTAACCACTTTAGATGTGGCATCTCATTTACAAGGAAGGCCTGATGGATAGCAGAAGCAAAGAAATACACCCAATAGTTAGTAATATACAAGTACATTACTGCAAATATGTCTTAGTTTACAAATGACAGGACAATCCATTACAGGTGAACAGCATGACAGTACATGTTTGCAGGGAATAAGATAAGCCATACAAATGCTTCGTACAATAATGATAGGCAGTCCGGACAACAGAACAGGTCAAATGGCAAAGTGCAGCATCGTCCTGCTAACACTGCATACTGCTGGACAAAAGTGTGTGTGTGTGTGTGTGTGTGTTGGGGGGTGGGTGGCCATATTACAGTACTAGATTGCATAGAAACATAGAAGTTGTTGGCAGATAAGGACCTCTTGGCCCACCTAGTCTGCCCTATTTTCCCTCTCTACTGTGGCACTGCACACCCCACTTGATCTTCGGTTTCCCCTCTTGCCTTATTTCTAAGGTCCCCTTGTGTCTATCCCATGCATGCTTGAATCCCTTTACCATTTTAGCACCCACCACCTCTACTGGGAGGCCATTACAGGCATCCACCACTCTTGCCATGAAGAAGTATTTCCTCACATCTCCTCTGATTATCCCCCTCTCCAGCTTCATAGTGTGACCATTTGACCCCTTACGGTTACCAGCTGTCAAAAAGCCCAAACCAGATCACATTTTACAGGAAAATGATATTTTCACCAGGACAGTATATATAAGTAAGGCCCTTGTTACTTGAGCGGTGGCTTTGAATTTAAACAAACATCACTCTCAAGTATATCAAAAATATATCTTTTAGAATGCTGTTTAAAATCAAAGCCACTGCTTAAGTAACAAGGACCTTACTTATATATACTGTCCTGGTGAGGTGTCACAGGGCTGCAGCTATGAATTTTGGGGCCCAGGACAAGTCACTTGAAATGGGCCCCTGTTTCCCATACCAGCTAATGCCAGGAGTAATGCCAACTCCTCAGGTGGGCCCCTCCTGAGCTCAGGGCCCCGGACAACATCCCCACTTTTCCCCCCATTACTGCGGCCCTGGGTGAAAATACCATTTTCCTATAAAATGTGACCTGGTTTGGGCTGCTTGACAACTGGTAACCATAATCTAATACTGTAATATGCCCCCCTTCAATATGCATACACACACACACACTGTTGTCTAGCAGTATGCAGTGCTAGCAGAACAATGCTGCACTTTGTTAGTTGATCTTTTCTGTTGTCCAGACTGCCTGACATATTGTACAAATCATGTGTATGGCTTATCTTATTCCCTGACATGTACTGCCAATGTATCTAGCTGGCCTGCCCGTACAGCGCTAGTGATACTGTTGTGGCGTTGATGACCCAAGGTCGGGAGCAACCTCAGGAGTTGGAGGGTTGGCTAGGGATGGGGTGGGTGGAGAATTGAGCATCCTAAGGGCTGCTCCTCTCCTCCAGGGAAGGAGAGGATCAGTGGCCAGTGTTAGTCTGGCCCCTAGCTGTGGCTGGGGGTTAGCACACTGACACTACAATAGGGGGGCAGAGACCCCGTGTGCTGTGCATGGGAGCATGCATGGCACCACCATGGGTACCACTGCATGTCCCTTCCTCTGTGCCAGGGGAGAGGGGAGAAATGGAAAATGGGGAGCATAAAGATATTAATAAAAAAAATGTATCTGAAAACCTGGCAGTCACAAAACACTGGAGTATGTGTGCGGGCCATCAGTCTGGGCAGTGGAAGTAAATGGGATCACCAGCTCCAATAAACCCACTTATAACCCCTTCCCTCTTGAAAACTCTGAATTTAAAAATGTAACTTGATGGATCTGATGCTTTACAGGAAAATGAGGTTCCTGTATTCTTTATGCAACTGAACTAGTGCTCTTTAAATGAGAACTAAAGTTTATGAGAATTCTATAAAGCCCAACAACAACTCTTCCAAATGATGTATTGGGCTTACCTGTAAGTGTCACAAATACCACGATATAAAATGGGTAAGGAAATTCCTGCTTCCTGATTGGCTGAGACTTGGTTCTAGCCATGGCCTTACTTGACCACTACTAATGGCTAAAAACAAGTCCCTGCCAACCAGGACAACTCATATATAGAAATCATAAGTCAATTACTTCCTAATTTCCATCACCAATATGGCAGCCGACCTTACTCATATAAATACCTTCAACTAGGCCCTAAAAATAAAATCCCATTAAAATTAAACAAAGTAAGTACATCATTTAATGTTATTTACACTCATGAGCCCCTTCTTACATGGATATACAAATTAAAAAAATCAGTACTATTCAGAGTTTCCATTGCTGGTATTTCTTTGATAACCATGCCTCCCTCAATCCCTACCACTTTGCCAGAGAGCTCCCTGCTTCTTACTCTGCAATGGATACAATTGAGGTTTCAGCTCCACTTGAGGCATGTGTGTGTGTGTGTGTGCATATCACTGGAACACTGAAGAATTATGAATTCACGTATTCCATATTACCATTCCATGTGTTGTGTTTGTGTGTGTGTGTGTGTGGGGGGGGGCTCTACTATTCGAATAATGCAGGGCTTTGAATTCTATTCCATGGTAAGCAATTACACAATGTATTGAATGTGTAGGAAGACAGATGAATGACAGGCAAAGACATCTGTGGAGGGACTATTTTACATTATTTACAACATCGCATTATATTTTTGTGGCTTTTAAAACTTTCAGAGTGTTTGTCTTTTTAAAAGTTGCCTATGGGACTATTTTATATAAGCGATAAGGCACTTCTAGGATGTTGGTTGTACAAGGTTTACTCCACGCTCAGGGGCTGAAGGCGCTCAGCTTCACCCATGCCTTACAACACCCCTGACCGCGGGGTAAACCTGTCATGCCTTATTGCTTACATATTCATATCTAAATCAGCCAGATATTAAAACAAGACAGAAAACATATCATGGAAAAGACAGGCAGTTATATCGTGGTTGGTCTAGGTGTGCTCAACAAGCAGGGGCCTGATATTCCAAAGTTTTCTGGGGCACTAATGGGTATTTGCCCACGCAAAACTAGAGTTTGTACTGGATCCCCATATTCAAAAGGTACTGTTGTATGGGCAAAGAGCGTTTGCACCCATGCAAAACATGATGTATGTGGGTGAGCAAAGGGAGGGGCATGGCCATGAATAGCTGTACTACCCCATATTCAGAAGATTTGTGCTGCACAAAAGGGTTTAGTTTGGTGCTTCTGCACAGCGCAAATACCGACAAACAAAACCCTGATTTAACTCTGGCAACCCTAGTGTCTGACATAGGTAAGGCAGCCACCTAGTCGGTTGGCCTCTAGGGGAGCACAGCCGCCCCTTGTGGTCCCTGACATCTTCCTGCTGCCTGCCGACCTCCTGGAGCTGCTCCACTGACCACAGCTCCAAGTATACACCGCTAGGCGCAAGTTGCACTTTCCTTCTAAGGGCCTCTCTCAGGGAATCTCTGATTGGTGTGGCGCTCCTGGACCCGGTTCCTGATTGGACGACCTGGCCTTACTGCTGACGTTGATTGAAGCGCTCTCTCTCCCATAGACTTAACATTGCCTGGATTGCTGCCTTTCTGTACCAGTATGTATCCTGCCCCCTTCCCCACCCCCAGGCCATATTAAATACACCTTAGCTCCTCCCTTTGTCCTCCCCCCATCTCCTATTGGCTCTGATTGATAGCCTTGAGCCTCCCGATTTTACTAATCCTGCTCTGCTTTCTACCCTCCTGGGGAACTGCCTCCTATACAGTCATACAGTCCCAACTCAGTATTACATGGCAGCAACACAGCGCAGAGTGAGGTAGTTTCTTTGTCACTTCAGCCCTACCCACTTTATCACAGGTTATGCTTATTTCTCTCCATTCTGTACTGCTGGTACCTGTAACCCTCACCTCCAGACACTATGTACTGCATCACCTTGAACCTGACCATGCTGCTTCTTCTCCTAATACCACCACTCACCTGCACCAGCACTGCAAACATCCTGCTATACTCCAGCAGCATCTTGAATTCTACTATTCCCAAGAGCACCTCTCCTGTAAACAAGACCTATTTTTATACTCCGCTGCTACGCGCCACTGAATACTACTGGTATAACTACCACCCACTGCTTGAGTTCCCCAATCTCCTTCAACTCCTTGCCCCCTGCAGCAACCTCCGCTTAAGTAAACCCCATAGTAATAGACAGAGAAACTTATCTAAGCTCCTTGCACTCTACCTGTCTAGGATTGCCATTTTCCTCTTGTTGCTCTCCAGTAACGTTCACCCAAACCCTGGTCTGCCCAAACCGCCAAACCACCAACCTCTCAAGTCTACATCCCTTACCCTTGCATCCATCAATATTCAAAGCCTGCTATCCAAAATAGATGACTTGCAAGTCTGGGTTTTTCAGCATAGGCCAGATATATTAGCTCTAAATGAGACATGGCTCTCTCCCAAGGTACCTGACAATGCCATATCCATTGCCGGCTATGTCCTCTTTAGACTCGACTGTGTCGGCAAATAGGGTGGAGGCTGTACCATATACCGGAAGGATTCCCTTAATGGACAAGTCCTCCAACTACCCCCACCACTAACAATGCTCAAATGCTAGTCTTGGGACAACTAGGTAAATCTCTTACCGGTATCTCTGTCTACATCCTGCACCGAGAACAGGCCACTGGCTTCCGGATGGTCACGGGCTACCTTGAAAACCTCCCTGAACGTACTGAAACTGTAGTTTTGGGTGACTTCAATATAAACTGGGTTGCTCCAGAGGCAGACCGCTACAAAGATGCCCTGTCTGTCACTGATATCACCCAGATGGTACCCTCACCCACTCGGTTCAATAATAAGACAGGTAGTAGCTCCCTACTAGATCTGATACTTACGACTCATCCTAGCAGAATCTCCAACACCAAAGTCCTGCCTGAGTCTCTTAGTGATCACTCACCTGTAATCTGCCATTGGTCCAATAGACTACCCAAGGCAAAACCTAAACTCCGTTACCAGTGGGTCTTAAAGAAAGGAAAGCTTTTGCAATTCATAGCATCTCTATCCCTGATCGACTGGTCCCCCTAGACTACATGAGTAACATTGATCAAGCGCTAGACTATTTTATTGCAAGTTTCAACGAAGTCTGTGACACCTCTGCCCACTTTAAAAAAGGAAACGCAGAGGTTCCCCCAATGGCTGGATTACCCCTGGACTTATCACAATGATGAAGGATAGGGATAGCCTTTGGGATCATGCCTTGGCCTCAAGGTCCCTTTCTGACCTCCAGTGCTATAAAACTGCTAGGAACCAATGTACCCAGGCTGCGCGTAGAGCTAAACAAGTCTACTACAACCGTGAGCTTACTACCTCCTGGGGTAACGGTAAAAACTTTTGGGAAAATGTCAAAAATGTCATTGGGAAACCCAATAAATCCTCTCCCTCCATTCTTGAGGTTAATGGGAACGTAACTCAGGATCACAAAGTAATTGTGGACACATTCAACTTAGCATTTACTGATCTCAATACTACTCTTTCCCAGGACTTTTTCAATGAACCTACCCTGCCAGGCAAGACTGACCCTCCTCCTAACATCCCCCCCTTCTATTTAAAAAACCTTTCCCCTAACAATGAAAGGAAATACTTATATAAGGCCCTAGGTAAATCAAGCTACAGCAGTGATTCACTAGATCTAAAACTTCTTTCCCTCTCCCTTGAGGCAGTCCTACCCCCTCTCACCAAACTCCTTAACCTCTCACTCTCCCTCAATCAGTTCCCTCAACTCTGGAAACCTGCCATTGTTACTCCAGTGCATAAAAGTGGCGATAAGACACAACACACAAATTACCACCCCATCTCTGTCCTCCCCCCACTTTCTAAAGCCCTGGAGCGTGTTGTTGCAGACCGACTGACAGAGTACCTTGAAAAATGTAATATCCAATGCCCACAACAACACGGTTTCAGAAAAGCACACAGCACTACCACCGCCCTGTTAGAATTTGCCACCCACATACACAATGCCATGGACACTGGACACCTGCTTGGTGCGGTGTATATAGACCTGACCAAGGCCTTTGATATTGTTAACCACCAGCTTCTGCTTAGCTCCCTTCCTGCTTTAGGCCTCTCTGCTGATGTAACTGATTGGTTTGGTAGTTACCTCCCAGGATGCAGTCAAAAAGTTAAGATCAAAGACACTCTCTCTGACAGCCTATCTGTGCATTCAGGAGTCCCCCAAGGTGCCATACTTGGTCTGTTACTTTTTAGTCTCTTCATCAACAACCTCCCAGTAGCCTGCAACAACAAAATGCTCCTTTATGCCAACGACGCCATCCTCTTCTTGACAGACACTGACCCGACTCCTCTTTCCCGCGATCTTCAGACAAACTTCAACCTTATTGAAACATGGTTTCATCATTATAAACTGCTGATGAACTATTAAAAAAAAAACAAAGGCTATGCTGTTTTCTTCCTCCCATAGCAAATACAGAGCTGGTAACCTTACCATATTGAATAAACAGCACCTCCCTCTTGACCAAGTCGAGTTCAAATACTTGGGGATAACCCTTGACTGCTCTCTCTCTCGTACAGCAAGCATGTTAATCTCATTTCTAAGACCAGAAATACCCTCCCCACTGATTGATGGCCCATTCTGTAAAAACATATATCCCTGCTGCTAGTGGCCCATCCCCCAGTGATCGCCAGCCCGTTCTGTACGAAATAATATCCCTGGTGCTAATGGTCCCCCCCACC
Source organism: Neoceratodus forsteri (assembly GCA_016271365.2). Taxonomy (NCBI): domain Eukaryota; kingdom Metazoa; phylum Chordata; order Ceratodontiformes; family Ceratodontidae; genus Neoceratodus; species Neoceratodus forsteri. The sequence goes on along the minus strand of CM057455.1, from coordinate 343,466,415 downwards.
CTCTGATCGCCAGCGCCCAATGTAAATATTATTATCCCTGGTGTTACTGGTCTTCACTCACCGCCCCATTCTGTACAAAATAATATTCCTGGTGCTAGTGGTCCCTCCTCTGATCCCCAGCCCATTCCATCTGAAATAACATCCCTGGTGCTAGTGGTTCCCCCGATCACCAACCCTGACATAAATATTATTATCCTTGGTGCTAGTGGCCCCCCTCCCTCTGATCACTGGCCCATTCCACACATAATAATATCCCTAGTGCTAGTGGTCCCCCTCCGATCACTAGCTCCGATGTAAATATTATTATCCCTGGTGCCAGTGGTCCGCTCCCTCTGATAGCAAGTCCCAACATAAAACCTATTATCTGTAGTGGTAGTGTCCTCCCCCCAATTGCCAGCCCCGATGGAAATATTATTCTTGATACTAGTGATCCCTATCTTCCTCTGACTGTCACCCCCTCCATGACAACAAGAGACTCCCTGGTGCCAGTGCCCCCCCCACTGCCAAACCCTCCCTGGCATCCAGTGGTTCCCCTCCTGCAGAACCAGGCATTACCCCCCCACTCACCTTAGCATTATCTGAGGTGCCCAGGAGCATACAGTGAGTGCCTTCTCATGTCTCCTCGGCCAGCCACTGTATGTAGAGGCAGGGAGCGGGCCTTTTATTTATAGGACAGGCTGAGGCACCTAGTCCTAAAACTAAGTAGAGTGCTCCCTGCCTGTACATATGGTGAGCTAGCTGAAGAGGTGTGAGGAGGGCTGTGCCAGTTGCCATATGCTCCCGTGGCACCACAGATAATGATGAGATGAGTGGGGGGATTTATGCCGGGTGCCGTGGGGTGGGGGTGGGGGGACCACTCGACACCATGGAGGTTTTTTTTTGTACTTCCTGGCTGGCGATCAGGGGAACAGACCACCGGCACCAGGAAGTCTCTTGTTGTCATGGAGGGGCTGGCGATCGGAGGGAGGGTGGGATCACTAGCACCAGGTATAATAATACCTATGTTGGGGCTGGCGATCGGGGGGGCATTATCACCAGGGAAAATGGGTTTTACATCAGGGAGGTGGGGACCACCAGCACCAGGGATATTATACTTTATTTTGTACAGAATGGGCCACCAATTGGCAGGAGGCAGGAACACTGGCACCAGGGATATTATTTTGTACAGAATGAGCCAGCGATTGGCAGGGAGGGGGGACCACTAGCACCAGGGATATATTTTTTACAGAATGGGCTGGCAATTGGGGGCACTAGCACCAGAAATATTTACATGTCGGGCAATTGGGGGCAGCACCATGCTAACCTGCTTCGCTACTCATGCAAATACATATGAAGAAGCTAGCAGAAGAAGGCCATTTGGTCTATCTAGTCTGCTCATGTGGCAGGGTGCAAAGCATGAGCTACTGTCCCTGCCCTCCCTCCCTCCCCCACACCTCCCATGCTCCCCTACCCATGATACTTACCTTCTCCCTATGCCTGTCCCAGCCTCTCTTAAAGCTGCCCACAGTCTTCGACAAGATCACCTCTTCCGGCAGCGCATTCTAAGTGTCCACAAATGAGCCCATAATTGGCATGCAAATGGCTTAGCGCCTTGCATGCCAATGGGTGTATTTGCTTGGGTCCCTTTGAATATTGCAAATAGCGCTTCTTCACTATCCATTCTAATGTGACTTTGGGAGCCCTGTCGAGGTAGTGCTAAACAGCTTAGCGCTGGGCCAACATGGCCCTATTTTCAGTCGAATAGCGCCAGCGTGCTATCTGACTGAATATAGCATCTTTGGGCACCTGGGCAATCGCAAGGAGCAGTGCCAATTTTTGGCACTCTGCTTTGAGCTAATTTGAACATCAGGCCCCAGGTGTTTACATCTATTAAAGAGGCAATTGTCTTATTTTATTAATTATGTTTTAATGTGTTAAAAGAATTTTTACTTTCAGGCTGTTTTATTTGTACAATTAAACTGGAGAGTTTTCACTTTTACTATTTGGGAAAAGAGTGGGAGCAGGTAATTGTGGGGGATTTCAACATTAACTGGCACTCTAACAAGGAAAACGAAGCCAGGGACCTAATAGCTGGCTTATATCTTACACAGATGGTTACCCTTCCCACCAGGCATAACTACAAAACACGCACCAATACACTCATTTACTGGCTACTATGCTCCAACCCAGATAACATATTAGATGTTAAGGTTCTGCCTGATAGCCTCAGCGATCATTCGCCAATCATGTGCACCTGGTCAAACAATTTCACAAAGTGCCCATCAAAGGTCACTACCAATTGGGTGCTGAGACCTGGACTACTAAATGATTTCAAACTCCATTTATCCCTGATCGACTGGTCGCCACTTGAACGTGCAACTGATGGCAACATCGCCTTTGAGTTCTTCCAAAATTCGTTTACTCGGGCATGTGATATTTTTGCCCCATAAAAACCAAAAAAGTCAAAGGAACCCACACCCCCTGGCTTAATACCTCACTCCTAGATCACATGAGTAATAGTGACAACCTGTGGCACAACACTAAGGACTCAGGAAATCTGCACGATGTATCCACATACAAAGCTGCAAGGAACTCCTGTACCAGGCTCATTCGCTCGTCGAAAACTAGCTATTTCAAGGACCTCCTCAACAAAAACTGGGGGTCCTCTAAAGGGTTCTGGAACACACTAAAATCCCTTACTGGAAAGACCTCCAGGGCATCACCGGACCTATTAACCACTGGCTATGGGTCTCTCCAGGAACCCCTACTGATTGCCAACGAGTTCAATACCACTTTCACTGATCTATCAGGAGTGCTTCCCAGTGAGTTCCTAAACCCAATGGATAACCAAGCTCACGGAAACACCATACCCTCTTCGGAGAGGGAAGGGCTGCCACTCTTCTATTTTAGGCAAGTCTCAATCTTTGAAACCATCAAGCAAGTAAAGAGGGTCCTCGGAAATATCAGAAGGGGAGTGATCTGACAGATATGAAGTTGGTTGCCATAACGCTTGACGTACTAGCAGACCCAATCTCCAAGGTTTTTAATGCCTCCCTAAAATCGGGTGTGTTCCCAGATGCCTGGAAATCTGCCTTGGTTACACCAGTTTTCAAATCTGGGGATAAAACACTCACCGCTAATTATAGACCAATATCCATCCTCCCACCCCTCTCCAAAGCTCTGGAGAGAATAGTCTCTGAACAACTTACTGACTTCCTGGACAGTCACCAACTACTCTGCAGCAATCAGCATGGTTTCTGCAAAAAACACTCTACCATCACCGCACTGGTGGACTACACCACCACTCAGCTCTACAATGCCTTTGACCTAGGGATGGCAGTGGGGTCAGTCTTCATTGACCTTACAAAAGCAATGACTCAGTTAATCACCAGCTATTACTAAACACACTGCTATCCATGGGACTGGCCCCTGATACAGTCACCTGGTTTCGTAGCTATCTGACGCAAAGAACTCAACGCGTTAGAATTGGTGACTCACTCTCTGATCCTAAGGTAGCGACCCTTGGAGTACCACAAAGGTCTGTACTTGGACTGCTCCTTTTCAGCCTGTTCATTAACCGCCTCCCTGAAGCCTGCCCGGCTAGCTTCGTTTTAGATGCAGATGATGCCGTTATATTGGTGTTAGTTAGGGACCACTTGACCATCGAAGAAGGCCTACTCAGTAGTTTCCACAAACTTGAAACCTGGTTCTGTCAACATAAACTGCTACTAAACCATAAAAAAAACAAAAGCATGCTGTTCTCGGTCCCACAGAACAAAAGGAATTTTGTCCCCCTTCGAATTCTGAACCAAAAGGGCATCACACGTGAACAAGTCTCCTCATTTAAATATCTGGATGTTTATCTTGATGAAACTCTCAATTTCTCCCACCACGTTGATCAAGTTGTCAAAACCATCAACATGAACTGGGCATCCTCTACAGAAACAAGCACTCAATGACACCTGTGGCCCTCAAATTAGCTACAGGCAGCACAGTGTTATCATCTGTTGATTATGGCTTACCAGTATACATCACAGGATCAGACACTGCCCTAAACAGAATACAAAAACTCGTGAATAGGGCCTGTCGTGTGGCACTTGGGGCAAATCGATGGACTCACACCTGGGCACTCTACTCTGAGAGAGACTGGCTCACATTGTACCTAAGAGTCCAATACCAAACATGCCTGATCGTAAAAAAAGCGCAACTATTTTTATTTATTTAGTTTTTGTTGAGTGGGTAAGTGCACTAGACAAGTCCTGTCTATTTTCAGACATGACCCGGGGGAGGGGGATACAGATGAATGCCGACTGACCTTGAACCAGATTAAGCTGTTGGTGGTATTTTTAGTGAATGAGGGAAATTTGGCCAGGTCACCGGGGAAATTCCCCTACTCTTTTCAATAAGTGCCATGGGATCTTTAACATCCACCTGAACTACCACCAATCCAGGCAGATGGGACCTCGGTTTAACATCTCATCCGAAAGATGGCACCTCAGAAGTGCAGCACCCCTCTCATGCTGCACTACAGTGTCAGTAATGGGATATTAACTCAAGTGCCAGATGTGAGAACTGAACCCACAGCCCTCTGATCTCCCGGCCTCAGAGGCGAATGTACTACCTACTGAGCCACTGACACTGACACTAGGCTACATGCCAGAATGCATATGCAGTCTGTTCAAGAAGGCTGTGCACACTAAACAAACAAGGAATGCGACAAAAGGAAGACTACAAGTCCCTTTCAAGCGCACATCACTGACCCAAAAATCCATTACTTTTAAGGGCCCCAAATGGTTTAATGAGCTGCCCAAAACACTGACAGGAAACACAAAGCTGAGTCTGTTCAAAAGGGGGCTATGGTCCCACCTTAAGAACGTAACCACTTGTAACTGTGCAAGAAAATAATTCGACATATTCCTCCTGCCTCATCCCCCACCTCCTCACCTCTTCCCCCCTCCCCTTCAACTTACAACCCTCCTACACCACCTTTCCCTTACTCCTCTCCCACCACCTCTAGCTACTTTGACAATGCCAATCTGGCTGCCTCCCTCCCCCTCCCCAACATCCCCAAAGCTTAACACTGACCTATTATTACTTATCTCACTATTCCCAGTGTATCCCTTCCCTGCAACAACTTGATGTAATGTAATTTACTCTACTTTTAAGATGTATCTGAAACTAGCAAGTCTTGTACCTCGTGCTATTTTAATGATGTTCATGATGCCTACCATGTTTTTCTTTTTTCACTGTTATCTTAATTTGCACTTATTGTATTGTATTGTATTTGTATTGCTCTGTTTTGTCCCTGACTTGGAACCTTTGAAAATGAGTCTTTGACTCAAAGGTATTAATCCCAATTGAAATAAATAAAAAAAAAAATAAAAAACTTTCCAAACTGCTAGTACAATTCAACTGAATTCTGGTGTTGTGATGTTGGAAAATACCTGCTCCTAAGGAGCCCAAAGTATTTTGATGAGAAACTGTCAATTTATTTCTGTCTTTTTCAGAAGAAATAGACACTTCTTTCAATAACAAGTTCCACCTTTTAATGTATGTTTGTAATGTTCTCCATCTGTGTACTTTTGAAAATAATACAGAAATAATCATCTGTTTTCTCTCCCCTGCACACAAAATTCTGATTACAGTAGGTGGCAGATATATCAACTGTTAAGTCATAACTATAGCGCACAGATGATCAAAAACCACACAGTTCAAGGCTGGCTCCATGGTCCAGTATGGTGGGGATCCAGTCTAGCATGCTGGAGGCCCAGGTTCACACCTCAAGCCTGGGATGGCAGGAACTTAGGCCTGCAGAGACGCTGATGGCACTAGTAAGGGAGAACAGTGGGCTACAAAAAACTAGGACAATATAATGAATACCAGCTTTTTAACCACTAGTCCAACTGTGACATCACTTCCTGTCTCCAGTTTTCATGATCTGGCTTCTGTCTTGTTTACATTTATGGTAGATTTAGGTATGACTATCTCCTGTCTGCTCATATCTACTGTTAAACCCAACACCTTGTTTACAAGAGAATGTTACGAGCTGCCAGACTTTAAACCAGCAGTGCAATAAAAAATGGTCAGCTACAATTAATAACAATAATAGTGTATCTGTCAGATCTACTTTTCTAGGTACCTCCTGTGCCGTGCACTTTAAGTTTGCTTTTATTTTCTCAATCCTAAACCTTGACAGGTCAACAATGCTATTTCTAAGTCAAATGTGGCAGCCATCTTCTTTTCTTGAGAAAAAAACTCAACTGAAACATTTATAAAATACACAAAATTTTTGTAGAATTAAAATTTGCCAAAACGCAAGACTGGAAGAATCCTATAGTATTTTAAAGTAAAAGGTGGGGTCATTTTTTTCTGCCTAACTTCAGTGTACTGCTGCTTTAGGAAGTCTTTTAAATATTACTTCCCCTTTAAAAATTACAAGTATTATTTTATTATTTCATTGAGTGGACCTTCAACAGTGATTTTTGCAGATTTTGACATGGCTTTTGGTCCAGAGAGTTACTGATTGTCGAGTGTTCCACAAAAGCTTATCAGCCACTTCTGAAATTACTGCTCTCACAGTATTAGAAATCACATGGCTTCAGGGGCCTCACTTAGCTTATCAAATGGATATGACGGTTTTCCTATAAAACAAAGTTGTCTTTATGGAAGTGTGTGTGTGTGGGGAGGGGGCTAGAGTTCTGAAGCCTTGAAGCCCTCATTACATCCAGGGCATCAGTCGCTTGTCCCGGAGGAAGGGAGCCTTGGGCAAAGTTCCAGCATTCATCCATGGACAGAGGCAGCCATGGATTAAGTTAGCCAGACCACTTTGTTTGGTTTCCACTCTCGGATGGTGGTGGTGGTGGTGGGGGGGGGGGGTTGAAGCCTGATGGAGGCATCTGACCAGGGAGCATAAAAAGCCTGCTTGAAAAATAAAGCCCAGGGGATGGTGGCACTGAGTTCTGCTGTCACAGTGCTCCCTTTGGTGGGACGGGAAGCTTGATCCTCCACAGGGGTTTGCTGTGCATGCACAAGGCTGACAGATGCATGACTTGGCACCGTGCAAGAGGAGTGGAGTGAGGTTGGGGAAAGCAAAACCAAAGGGCATGCATACGACAGTGCAGGACCCAGGTGCATGCCAAGGGATTGCTGGTCCCAGAATCAGATGATCAAAAATTAAAGAAGTCCCCATTCCAAGACTGAGTGTTGGCAATCACACTAAAGAAATTTCATCCACAACACTATAATGCAGTTGGGTTGTCTTATTTAGTAAATCCAGGTAGTACTACAAAAGATTGCCAAATACAAGATCTCACACAAACCCTGAGTGAGGGTTGGGGCAACCAGGAAAGCAAAAATGAAAAAATAAATTTAGGAGGGAAATAAGGGTAGCCGGCAAAATGACAATGTCGGTTCTTGTAGCCCCTCGGTTACATAGAAACATAGAATTTGATGGCAGATAAGGACCGCTTGGCCCACCCAGTCTGTCCATTTCCCTACCTACTGGATAAGCTGCAGATCCTAGTTAACCAGCAGCCTACTTCTTCTTACCCCCACACCCTAGAATTGCCTTATGACTGTCCCATGCATGCTTGAATTCCACCACTGATTTTGACTCCACAACCTCCTCCGGAAGGCCGTTCCATGCATCCACAACCCCCTCTGTGAAAAAATACTTCCTTAAATTACCTCTGAGCCCCCCCCATCTTCAAATTGTGCCCTCTTGTTCTTGCACACCTCTTTTTTTGAAAGATGCTACCCTCTTGGACTTTGTTGATTCCCTTGAGGTACTTGAAAGTTTCTATCATGTCCCCCCTCTCCCTCCTTTCCTCGAGGCTATACATATTAAGCTCCTTAAGTCTCTCTTCCATATGTCTTCTGGTGCAGACCCTGCACCATTTTAGTTGCCCTCCTCTGGACAGCTTCCATCCTGTCTATGTCTTTGCGGAGATTGGGTCTCCAGAACTGCACACAGTACTCCAGATGGGGTCTCACCAGCTGTCTGTACAGAGGGATAATAACTTCCTGTTTTCTACTGGTGATGCCTCTCCCTATGCATCCCAGTATCCCCCAGCTCTCCTTGCTGCCCTCTCACATTGCTTGCCCACCTTTAGGTCATCCATTGGTTCCATTGGATTCTGATGGCACTGGGGTTAGGCAGGAAATTGACAAGGCTGGGAAGTTGCTGGGGGTAGGACAAACTGGTGAGAGCAGAAACTTCAACAAGAACAAACTCTGGCCCGAGCCAACAGGGCTGCAGTGGAGGAATTTGGGGTAAAAATATTGAAAAATTTTTTATAAATATTTTTACACCACATTTCCAACATAGCCTTGTTATGAGCCTGCCTCATGAAGAAGGGCAGATAAAATGTTCAACTCCTGGCCTAGAGGTGGTTTTGTGCAGAGAATGCAAAATCACCTTTCAGGATGCAAAAACGCATTTTGGCCAGGAGCTGAAAAATGACAGCTGTCACGTTCATGAGGTGCTGTACAGAAATGGCTATGTTGAAAATTTGAGGTAAAAATATTGAACAGTACCAAAGTTATGAGCCTGCATTCCTAAACGTAGGCTCATAACTTTGTTTTTTAATATTTTTACACCAAATTTTCAACATAGCCTTCTTATGACCCCACCTCATGAACAAGGGCAGAGAAAATTTTCAACTCCTGCCCAAAAGGTGATTTCGCGCAGGGACCGCAAAATCAGATTTGGGGATGTAAAAAAACATTTTGGCCAGGATTTGAAAAATTACAGCTGTCAAATTCATGAAATGCTGTAAAGATATGACTATGTTGTGAATTTGGTGTAAAAATATTGAAAATTACCGAAGTTTATGAGTCTGCATTCACAAAATTCAGTGTAGGCTCATAACTTTGTTTATTTAATATTTTTATACCAAATTTTCAACATAGTCTTCTTATGAACCCACCTCATGAACAAGGGCAAAGAAAATGTTCAGCTCTTCTTTGAAAGGTGATTTCATGCAGGGACCGCAAAGTCACCTTTAGGGACAGAGCTGCCTAATGTCCATGCTACTGTTCATGAGGCAGGGTCCCAAAAACGGCATGTTGAACATTTGGGCCAAAAATATGCAAAAATGCCCAAGTTATGCCATTAAGTTGATAACCCCATTGAAATACATTGACCTGCATACCTGTTTCTTCAGTTTGCTGTCTGGCTTTGAAGAGTGAAGACATGTATGTGGTCCGGAGATGATTATGGCGTTGGACTCTAATGGATAAGCAAGGGGCTTGGGGGTGCGGAGGGTGGGTGCTGAGTGGGAGGGTCAGGTGGGGGGTCAGGAACAGCCACAAAGACATTGATAGACTGTTTTCTTTTACATGTGAAAAGAAGAAATCAAGACAGTTCGATCACGACACTGGGGATTGGGCACCTCCAGTGTCACTGTTAAGTTCGGGGGCACTGAGAGAGAGGGTCGGTGGGAGAAAAAAATATATATTAAAAAAAAAGACATGGCAGAACACGATCATGACACTGGGGAACTGGGAACCGCCAGTGTCATTGTTCTGTTTCTGGGTCCCTACTTTTATTTAAAAAAGTCTGTGAGTGAAGCATTCTGGTGGTAGTGCTCCCATACTGATTTGGCAAGTTCCCTGTAACTCCATTACAATTTTCCTGTAGATTACATTATTTTCTATGGAAGCCGAGTTGCTATATTATATATAACCAATTCAAGTCAGTTCTGGGACCAACCTTCCTATAGCTGGTTTGATTTTCCTGTAAAATACAGGAATCTCTCTCACTCTGGAAGCCCTGCAACAGCACTCACAGACTGATAAGTTCATAGCTTCACAAGGAAAGAGAACCCGCATTTGCTTTTATTTATTTATTAATTTTTGCATTACAATACCTCTGAGCACAGACAGCTCATTTACAAAGGTTCCACGTCAGTGGGGAGGGGAGACAAACAAGCAAAGGGGTAAAAGTACAGTGTTTCCAAAACAGTAAAATAAAGTGAGCAAATATATAAGTATATATATATGCAGTTTTATCTTTCTAATTGGAAGAAAGCGTAGATGAGTGGGGGGGAAGGGTAAAGATGGGAGAAAGAAAGTCCTTTTAACTGAGGACAGCACAGCACAAGAAAACTAGAGAGAGCAAGGCACCTACACCATTTTACAGTTTGAACACCACTTCACTCCAGTTGCTCTGCCTTTTGTTTTGCAGAGCAATTCCACATAGCTGATCGGAAGAATGTTGCAGCAGCACTGCTACTCTCTGCCTTTAAGTTCAGCCTCTGCCACTCCAGCTCTTTTCTCCCGAGTCAGGCATGTCCCGACTCCCCAGCAGACCCGACTCCCCAGCAGATCTACTCCAATTGCAGGAATGCCAGTGTGCCACCAAACAAATGCCTGTCTTCTGTTCTCCTCTGCTGCTTACTCTTTTTTTGGGGGGACATTTAAAGAGTTACTGACACCTCAAAGAAAACTTTAAAAAGCATAATACTTAGGTACTATTCGGCCAGCATTCCATTTTTATTTTATATATTTACTAACATACTAACTTGCCAGCAGAATAGGCCTAACGGTCTTTTGTGTCTGCTCGTTTGGTCAGCCTCCACCCTGGGTGCTGACCTTGCTGCCCCCCTCACCTCCTCTGGCTTCTCCCTTCCCAGTTCCGGATATTCTTGCTGCATTTGATTTTGCTTCCAGAGCCCTTCCCCTGTACCTGTCCCACCCCCTCTTGAACACCTCCACTGTCTGTGCCTCCACCAGCCCCCTAGGCAGCGCATTCTATGGCTCCACCACCCTCTCAGTGAAGTAGCACCTCCTCCTTTCTCCCCTGAATCTTCCCCCCTCCAGCTTCCACCCATGCCCTCTAGTGGCCCCCCTCCTCCTTCCTTGACACCGACTGTTCCTCCCTATTTACCCTCTTCATGTACCTGAAGGCCTCTATCATGTCCCCCAGTCCTTCTCTCTTCCAATGTGTACATATTTAGCTCTTGAGCCTCTCCTCATAGGTCCTGTCCCCCAAGCCCCAAATCATTTTGGTTGCCCTCCTCTGGACCCTCTCCAGGAGAGTAATGTCCCTCTTTAAGTGTGGCCTCCAAAACTGCACGCAGTACTCAAGGTGCGGCCTCACCAAGCAGTTATACAGAGGGAGTATCACTTCCCTCCTTCTGGAGGTGATCCCCCTAGCGATGCATCCCAGCATCCTGTTGGCCTTGGCTGCTGCCCTCCTACAAGTCTCTGAGCAACTTATTTGTAATGGATTTCATTAACTGCAGGTACTGTGGAACAATTTTCAGAAGGACAGTCTTACAGGATTTAGGACACTGTCCTACATGCTGGGCCTTTGGAGATCTTAGGTCTCAGCTCCGGGCAGCATGGGCAGAGATTGCACGCCTCAAATTTCATATTGAAGAGGAAATACATTATAAGAACCACCCACCATTTCCCCAGCATCCAACAGAAAAACCTCGACCGCAGAGGGTAGTTGGTCAGGAGGTTGGCAGGTGGTTAGGAGGAGCAAATCAGGTGCCCCATCACTCTCTGCTCTCAACACATTACCTCCAAAACCATATAAACACTACAAACAGGTATCTGCCTCTATCTCTGAAATCAAATAAAGAGGCAGAAGACACTGCAGAGCAGGACACTGCGGCACAGGAGCTGGCACAACAATACTCACCCAAATCAGGAACCAAAACTAAACAAGCACAAAGAAATCCAAAAACTTCTGATCATAGGAGACTCCATGATTGGGGAGTTGATACCCATCTCCAGCCAGGGGTGATGGTCAGATGTCTCAGGTACATCAGCATGGAGACACTGACGCGTGCTAAAATTGTTCACAAAGCAGGAGAAAACTTTGATGTCCTAGTACACATAAGGGACTAATGATCTGCTCAGCGGTCAGTTGTGGAGACCAAAGAACACCTGACTAGGCTGGGTGACAAACTATCATCTATTTAGTCATCTCCTTCTCTGAGATCCTGCCAGTCTGGGAGAGGGAGCAGATGGACGGAAGGTGAAGAAGGAGATAGGGAGCTAAACACGTGGCTCAAGGACTGGTGCCAGAAAAAGGACACAGATTTGTAGGGAACTGGCAACAGTTTTGGGGGCAAGTTCTTTAAATTTGATGGACTGCATCTGACTAAGGAGTCAGTGCATTGGGGCAAAGTTTAGCGTCTTTGCAGAATATTTAAACTAGCAAATGGGAGAGGTGCAGCACCCACTCGTCGAATGGAAGAACACCCTCCCCCTCAGCTAGTGGTCAAACAGGAATTCAAGCGTGTTTGCCGTTCATTTGCATCACCAGGTAAGAAAAAGGTTTGTCTCCCATACGATGCACAGGGGTAATGCCAAACTTCACCCAACAACTAACACACACAAATCTGGCCAATGGAAAATCATGTACACAAATGCTCACAGCCTGGAAATAAGATCCCAGACCTGCAGGCAATAATGTCAGAGGCTAAACTGGACATAGTAGCAATTAGTGAGGCGTGGTTTACCAGTAACCACACTTAGGAGACTTCAGTACCTGGCTATGTTTTGTACAGAAAAGACCGAGGTGCAAAAGGGGAGGAGTGGCCCTGTATGTTAATGAAAATATCAAAGCTACAGAAATTCAGAATAACATAAGGAGCCAGAAGAACTCGGTCACCCTGAAACAGGAAATGGGACAGCCATAAGAACTGGGGTTGTCTACAGGCCCCAGACCAGAGGGAGGACATAGACACATTACTGTTAGAAGATATACAAAACATGACAGCTAAAGGGAGGTTCTGATAATGGGAGACTTCAACATGCCAGATACAGATTGGTCAATACCAGCAGGAACATCGGCCAGAACTAGACACATAGTGGATTCCCTGCAGGAGGGCCTCAAACAACTGGTACAGCAACCCACAAGAGACAGGGCTATCCTAGATCTAGTACTGACTAACAAAGAAGGGATCACAGATCTCCAGGTAGAAGGTCACCTGAGGGCCAGTGACCATCACATGGTATGGTTCAATTTGGCTACTACATCTAAATCATCCCATTCCAAGGCAAAAATATGGGACTTCAGAGGAGCTGACTTTGATAAGATGGCCAGCAAATTAAGCTAGCCCTGGCAAAAAGAAACACAGGTGAGGAGGTACAGGCAAAGTGGCAAGCATTAAGGATACAATACTTGAAGCAACATCCCATTGTGTTAGACAGAAAGGAAGTGTAAAGAGAGGAAACCACTTTGGTTCTCAAATACAGTAGCAGAAAGGTCAGAGCCAAAGGCTGGCCTTCAGAAAATATAAAGGGAACACAGCGGGATGAAGACAGGAGGCATACCAAACTGCCCTAAGGGAAGCAGGTAAGGCAGTAAGGCAGGCAAAGTCCCAAACTGAGAAACACTAGCCTGAACAGTAAAGAAGGTGACAAGACTTTCTATAGATACATTAGTGAAAGAGAGAAAGTCCAGAGGGTATTGCTAAGCAATGTAGAAAAGGGAGCATGTGAGAGGGAGGACCCTGTAAAGGCATCTATCCTAAATAGATACTTTTGCTCAGTATTTACTGAAGAGAAGGTAGGGCAGGGCCCAGCTCAACATCATGGACACAGGGGAGGAGGTGAGCACTACTCCTTCACAAAAGAAAGGGTCCTACAAGAGCTTGCTAAGCTCAGGGTGGATAAGGCAATGGGACCTGATGGCATACATCCCAGGGTACTTAAGGAGCTAAAGGAGGAACTAGCAGAGCCATTAGCAGAATTGTTTAGTGAGTCTCTGAGCACGGAGAGGTCCCAGAAGACTGGAGAAGGGCTCATGATCCCACTCCACAAGAGTGGTAGCAGGGAAGGTGGGGAACTACAGACCGGTCAGTCTTACCTCAGTAGTGGGCAAGATTATGGAGGCACTCCTTAAGGAAAGGATAGTGCAACACCTGGAATCCATAGGGGCTGGGATCCAAGACAGCATGGGTTTACAAAGGAAGGTCCTGTCAAACTAATCTCATAGATTTCTTTGACTGGGTAACCAGAGTGGTGGACCAAGGGGAGCAGTTGATGTCGCCTACCTTGACTTCAGCAAAGCTTTGACACTGTTCCATAGAAGATTGATAAATAAGCTAGGTAGGCTCGGGGTGGGTCAGAAGTTGGTCAACTGGGTGGCAAACTGGTTGACTGGCAGAAAACAGAGAGTGGTGGTAAATGGTATACAGTCAGAAGAGATGCAAGTCACAAGTGGGGTACCTCAGGGATCAGTCCTGGGGCCAGTCTTATTCAACATCTTCATTAGTGACCTTGCAGATGGACTAGAGGGTAAGGCTTGTCTGTTTGCAGATGACACCAAGATCTGCAACAGAGTAGATGATCAGATGGGGTGGGCAGAATGAGAAGAGATCTGGATAAACTAGCAGAATGGTCAGAAGAGTGGCAACTGGGATTTAATGCAAAGAAGTGCAAAATCATGCACATAGGGAGAGAAACCTGAAGCCACTTATAGGCTGGGAGGAGTTGCTAGCAGTCACAAAGGAAGAAAGACTTGGGCATCATCATCACTGATGACCTAAAATCATCAAAGCAGACCTCTAAAGCAGTAGGTAAGGCTAGGGGGTGTTAGGGTGTATTAGTAGGGGTATCACAAGTCGTGAGAGGTAATAATCCTCTGTACAAGACATTGGTTAGGCCCCATCTGGAGTACTACGTGCAGTATTGGAGCCACACCTTCACAAGGACATTAACAAATTGAGGCAGTCCAGAGAAGGCAGCCAAAATGGTGCAGGGACTGCATCAGAAGACATATGAGGACAGATTAGCAGACTCAATATAGTACCCTTGAGCAAAGGAGGAGAGAGGTGATATAGATCGAGACATTTAAACACCTTAAGGGGCATAAACAAGGTGAAAGAGTCTAACATGTTTAAATATAAGAAAAATAGCAGGACAAGAGGACACAGCATGAGATTAGGGAGGCCAGTTAAGGGGAATGTGAAATTCTTTTTCACAGAAAGGGTGGTAGATGCATGGAATGGCTTACCACAAGAAGTGGTGGCTATGAATACAGTGCAGGGCTTCAAACAGGCATGGGATAGGCATAGGGAGCAATACAAATGACTACGAATAGATAGGTCACTGACAGAGCAAAGGCCGATGGCACATTTATAAGGTAGAAAAAGAAATGGGCAGACTGGATGGGCCTTGCGGTCCTTATCTGCCGTCAACTTCTATGTTTCTATGTTTCTATGAGTTGTTCATCTTGACATCCACCACCACCCCCAGGTCCCTCTCAGCCATCGAGACTTGTAGCATTTCTCCCCCCCCCAAGGTGTACACTTGGCCTGGGTTTCTGGCCCCCAGGTGGAGTACCTTGCATTTCCCTGCATTGAACCTCAGCTTCCACTTTCTAGACCATCTTTCCAGAGCCTCCAGGTCCCACTGTGAGGCCACCCTCCTCCTCCCCATCCACCACCCCCCAGTTTTGAGTCATCCATAAGAGACTCATCTCACTCCTGATTCCTGTCCTTATGTCAGAGCGTGGCGTTGAAGAGGAGAGCCAGGACTGATCCTGTGGGACCCCACTATGACCCTCCTTGGGGATGAGACTATCCGCCAACTCGACCCTCTGGGTCCGGTCCTGAGCCAATTGCCTATCCATCTGATCATCTGGTTCCCCACCCCATTTCTCCCAGCTTATTCAACAGGCCCATGTGAGGAACAGAGTCAAATGCCTTGCTGAAGTCTAGAAAGAGGATGTCCACTGGTTTACCCAGGTCCAAGGCACTCGTCACCCAGTCATAGAACTCCACAAGGTTTGTCTGACACGATTTCCCAGGATGAATCCATGCTGTCTATCATCTAGGCACCCTGACTTTTCCAGGTCCCCCCTAGCCTCTCCTTGACAATGCCCTCCATCACCTTGCCCACCACCGATGTCAGGCTGACGGACCTGGTTCCCACCTCCCTTGATCCCCCCTTGCGGATGGGCACTATATTGTACCTTCCAGTCCTGGGGCACCCACCCTGTCCTCAGAGATGGTGAAAAGCTCCGCCAGGGGTTTGCCAGGACTTCATAAGTTCCTTCAGCACTCTGGGATGTAATTTATCCGGCCCGATTGCTTTCTCTGTCTTAAGGGGCTGAGGCTTCCCTCTCTCTCTGCTGTGATTTCCACTTCCGTACCTCTTCTCCCTGCTTAGTTCCCCCTCCTGCCAGTGATGCCTCCCTCTCCCCAGACCCGCCCGGTCAGGTGAGGTCCCCCCTCCTCAATGTCTCTGTCTCCTCCCATGTATGATGCAGCACCCCATTTTCCTTGGTGAAAACTGGTGGAAATACTCACTTAGTACCTCAGCCTGCTCCCCCGGGTCTTGTGCCCACCTCTCCCCTGATTTAATCCTGCTAATCTGCCCCTTCACCCTTCGTTTTTCCCCAATGTATCTAAAGAACCCCTTGTTCCCGCTCTTAATTTCCCTGGCCAGGTTCTGCTCCTTCCTTGCCTTAGCCACCCTCACCACCCTAGTGGCCCTTCTAGCCATCAGCTCATACTCCCGTCAATCCCTTTCACTCCTTGAGCACCTGAATTGCCTATAGGCTGCCTTCTTTCCCCGCACCACCTCCTGGACCTCCCTGGTCCACCAGCAGGGTTTTCGGGTCCTACCACATTTTCGTCTTACTCTTGCACAGGTGCTGGTAGCATCCTGTACCCCTCTCCTGATGATTTCCCACCTACTATCAGCATCCATGTCTGACCCAATCACATCCAAATGCTCCTTAAGGATCCTTTCCATTTCCTTAAAATCTGTCCCCCTGAAGTCAGTTACCTCCATCTTTGTGCAGCCTTCTAGCCCTCCTAGGTCCAGGCAGAACCAGACTGTGGCATGGTCACTCCCCACCAACGGGTCCCTTACCTCCAGGCCCCCAATCTGGTCACTGTCTGCCAGGACACACATCCAGTACCAGCGCCTCCTGGTCAGTTCCCCACCTGCTGAGTTGGAGCAGCGTCCTGAAGACATCCAACAACCTCTGTTCCCTGGTCACAGAGATGTCATAGTCTCAGTCTGTTCCTGGCATGTTAAGTCCCCAACACCACCACGTTCCTCTGCCCAGTGTGCGGTGTCTCCCAACATCTGCCACCAAACTCTCTCCAGCTCCTCCGCCCAGACAGGAGGTCTATACACCACTCCTATTTTTACTCTCTGCCACCTTGTTATCAAGGTGACCCAAATCGCCTCCACAGTTCCTCCACCTCCTCTACTCCCCCTATGCCAATGCGGTTTTGACTATCATGCAACCCTCCTCCCTTCCTCCCCTGTCCTTCCTGAACATAGTGTAACCCTCAGGTTCAGGTCCCAGTCGTGTCCTGCGGTGGCCAGGTCCCAGTGACCACTGCCACATCCACCCTCTCCTCAGTTAGCATCACCTGGGCGCAGGCACTTTATTGCCCAAGCTCCTGGCATTTAGCAGGACTACCTTCCATCCTTTCCTATACTTCATTTCCCCTGCTCGTGTTCCCTTGGGGATTCTGTTTTTCCCTGGTCTGCACTTTACCGGTGGCCTTTTCCGCAATCCTCCAGCTCCCCAGGGGTGGAGACAGAGTCCCTCCTTATCGGCACCCCCTTGACAGCCTTTTCTCCCATCCTCCCCCTTCACAAGTTTAAACCCCACCTTTCACCAATGAACCCCTATTTTTCAACTTAAAGATTCCCTGCCTCCAAATTGAGATGGAGTCTATCTCTAGCATACAGCTCCTTATCCTCCAGTCTCCCCCAATCCCCATCAACCCATACCCTCTGGCCTCACACCACTCCCTGAGCCACTGGTTTATCTCCCTAATCTTCCTTTGTGTTCCCCACTAGCCCTTGGCACCTGCGGATTTCTGAGAAGGAAACTGTGCATCCTATGTCATGACAGACCCTGGCAAGCTCCCTGAATCTTGCCTGTATCTCTAGCTCACTATTTCCTCAATGTCATTTGTAATCAGGTGGACCAGTATGTCCAGGGAACCCCCACAATCCTTTGCCAGCTGATATACCTCAGTGCTTAGCCCTGTGCACCATTAGTCCAGAAACATTTGTTCTAACTGGCCAGGCTTCTCCTCCTATCCCATTTGATACCCCTGATCATAGAATCCCAAACAGGAGCACTCTGACAGCTCCTTTTCCTCCATTCCCCCTTCCATGTCCCTCATCCTTTCTACTGGCCCCTCCACCCAGCCGGCTCCTTGTTCCTCCCCTATCTGGGTGCCACATGCCACCCCTCCTTATTTATCCTGCCACCTCCCTCCAATCCTCACTCTCCTCCTCCTGAGTATCCTTCTGTACCCTGCTAACTCCCCCCTCACTGCTCGCGACTGGTCCTTCTCCCCCATCTGCTAAACTAGCATGGCTCATCCTCCCTCCCTTCCTTCCTGTTTCTATTTAGTCCCTCCTTGCTTGTCGTGCTCCCCTGGCCTAAATCCTCAGCTCCCTTTACTGAATCCTTCTTGTACTTCTGGTCCTTCTCCTTTACCTTTCCTCCCAACTGGTCCTTCTCCTTGCGCTTTCCTCCCTCTTCTCCCTACCTCTCCTGCTCTGATTCACTGCTCCCCCCATCTTCCTGCATTCCAGGTTCCCCCCTGTTCTTCCTGCTATCTGGCCCCTGCCTCCTGCCCCCCACTCCCTTTCCGTCTCTAACCACCCCTGTCATGGCTACATCACCCCCCTCATCCTCGAGCAGAAGAAGAGAATTGAAGCGGTTATTGAGTGTAAGGTCTGATCCACCTCCCCGCCTTGCTTCCTTCTGTCCAGCCCCGGCCATCTGCCTACTTCCCTGAGAATGTTGTCCCTCTGTCCCTCCTTTGTGAGGGTCCCCAGTTACCTGCCTGCTTCCTTGGTAGTGTCCTTTTGGACCCCCTCTGCCAGGGTCTCTATGTGACCCCTTAGTATTCTCCTGCACTCCTTTCCCTATGCCCCGCCCCAGTGCTTGGTGCAACCCCGTGGGAGATCCCCTGCCCCTTCCCAACCATACCTCCCCCTTCCCTCACTGTCTCCTAATCCCTGCAACCTCCTCCCTAGCTGTGCCAGCTGGTAGCACACTGGAAACCACCAAACTTCCAAGCCCAGTCCAGTATCATGGCTGCTCCACACCCTGTGCACCCCACCACCCTCCCAAAGATGCCGGCCCTAATGATGTGTGGTCCCATCCCCTTTCAAGTAGGTTTCCTTGGGTGAGCCACCAGGTTCCCCCCTAGTCCAAGATACACCCCTACTGCCTAATCAGGTTACCCACTAATCTTAGATACAGTCCCACAGTACACTGATAACCCTGTTACTAGGTGCAGTACAACACAGTAAACTTATAAGGGAAATGAACAACTCCCTAAGCTGCTCTCTCCCAGCCTTTAAATCCAACCCGCAGTGGCTAGAACTACATGAGCTGCACCTGCAGCCTTTTCTTCCAACTGCAGGACAGGTATTCCCCTATAAATTAGCAGAACTCTGGGAGGGAGGAGTGGGTCTTGGGCAGACACCCGACTCGAGAGAGAGTGTATCAGCCCTGTGTCTCCCCTCCAAGCCCAGCAGCCAAAGAACCAGGCCCCAGCAAATCCCACCAAATAGGTTTTAAATCAGAAGAAATAGGCCTCCACCAGCGCAGCCTGTTACACAGTGAAACATCCAGCAAATGAGCCCACTTACAGCCACCAAATCAGTTTTCAAACTTTCAACAGCCCCCAAAACAATACCCTGCTAGCCCCTTAGAAGTAGGAAAGAAAAAAATAACCTTCTACCAAGTAAAATCCACAAGAACCCTGTGAAAACAACAAGCAGCAGCTACTGTCCTGGAACACAACTGATCCTGTCCCCTTCCAGTTCCTTCTGAGAAGACAAAGCAGCTTACACCACAAACCTGATTCAGCTCTGCCTCCAGTCAATTAGCTGAGGTGAGACCTGGCCAGACCATTAACACCCTTCCCCACTATGCAGTAATCTTTGCTGCTACTGAAGTCAGCAACAAGGAATCAAAATTCAACTCAAAGCCCCCAAAATATGTTTGCTGCCAAAGGAAACAGGACTCCAATTTAATCAGCTTCACTAACACCACATCAAAATAGGCTTGAAATTAACAGATATAGGTCTCCAATTCAAAGAACCAGGCCCCAGCAAATCCCACCAAATAGGTTTTAAATCAGAAGAAATAGGCCTCCACCAGCGCAGCCTGTTACACAATGAAACATCCAGCAAATGATGATGATGATGATGATGATGAAAACTTTATTTTTATACAGGAAATTCTAATCATTAGGATTGTACAATCCTGTTCTCAAGATAGTCCTGTTTATATTTCACTTAGTTATATCTAAACATATAACATTAATCAAATAAATACAAAATATACACAATACACAGCATTTCAATATCCAACAATACATAAATGAGCCCACTTACAGCCACCAAACCAGTTTTCAAGCTTTCAACAGCCCCCAAAACAATACCCTGCTAGCCCCTTAGAAGTAGGAAAGAAAAAAATAACGTTCTACCAAGTAAAATCCACAAGAACCATGTGAAAACAACAAGCAGCAGCTACTGTCCTGGAACACAACTTCCTGTCCCCTTCTCCTCTGCATTATTTATTGTTGAGGAAATCTGCATAAATATATGTTCTTTATCCCAGAGTTTCTTTAGAATCCATCTGCCCTATAGCTTACTCCCTTCGTCAAGTCATAATCACATAGAAACATAGAAACATAGAAGTTGACGGCAGATAAGGACCGAAAGGCCCATCCAGTCTGTCCATTTCTTTTTTCTACCTTATAAATGTGCCATCGGCCTTTGTTCTGTCAGTGGCCTATCTATTCATAGTCATTTGTATTGCTCCCTTATGCCTATCCCATGCCTGTTTGAAGCCCTGCACTGTATTCATAGCCACCACTTCTTGTAGTAAGCCATTCCATCGTCCACCACCCTTTCTGTGAAAGAATTTCCTCATTCCCCATAATCAGTCACCTCTAATCTCATGCTGTGTCCTCTTGTCCTGCTATTTTCTTATATTTAAACATGTTAGACTCTTTCACCTTGTTAATGCCCTTAAGGTGTTTGAATACCTCGATCATATCACCTCTCTCCCTCCTTTGCTCAAGGGTATACATATTGAGCTCTGTTAATCTGTCCTCATATGTCTTCTGATGCAGTCCCTGCACCATTTTGGTTGCCCTTCTCTGGACTGCCTCAATTTGGTTAATGTCCTTGTGAAGGTGTGGCCTCCAATACTGCACGCAGTACTCCAGATGGGGCCTAACCAGTGTCTTGTAAAGAGGGATTATTACCTCCCTCTTATGACTTGTGATACCCCTACTAATACACCCTAACACCCACCTAGCCTTACCTACTGCTTTAGAGGTCTGCTTGGATGATTTCAGGTCATCAGTGATGATGATGCCCAAGTCTCTTTCTTCCTTTGTGACTGCTAGCAGCTCCCCTCCCAACCTATAGGTGGCTTCAGGGTTTCTCTTCCCTATGTGCATGATCTTGCACTTCTTTGCATTAAATCCAAGTTGCCACTCTTCTGACCATTTTGCTACTTTATCCAGATCTCTTCTCATTCTGCCCACCCCATCTGGATCATCTACTCTGTTGCAGATCTTGGTGTCATCTGCAAACAGACAAGCCTTACCCTCTAGTCCATCTGCAAGGTCACTAATGAAGATGTTGAAGAGGACTGGCCCCAGGACTGATCCCTGAGGTACCCCACTTGTGACTTGCATCTCTTCTGACTGTATACCATTTACCACCACTCTCTGTTTTCTGCCCGTCAACCAGTTTGCCACCCAGTTGACCAACTTCTGACCACCCGAGGCCTGCCAGCTTATTTATCAATCTTCTATATTGGAACAGTGTCAAAAGCTTTGCTGAAGTCAAGGTAGGCAACATCAGCTGGTCCCCTTGGTCCACCACTCTGGTTGCCCAGTCAAAAAAATCTATGAGATTAGTTTGACAGGACCTTCCTTTGTAAACCCATGCTGTCTTGGATCCTGTGCCCCTATGGATTCAGGTGTTGCACTATCCTTTCCTTAAGGGTGCCTCCATAATCTTGCCCACTACTGAGGTAAGACTGACTGGTCTGTAGTTCCCGCCTCTCCTCCTGCTACCACTCTTGTGAGCGGGATCACATGAGCCCTTCTCCAGTCTTCTGGGACCTCTCCTGTGCTCAGAGACTCACTAAACAGTTCTGCTAATGGCTTTGCTAGTTCC
Source organism: Neoceratodus forsteri (assembly GCA_016271365.2). Classification (NCBI taxonomy): domain Eukaryota; kingdom Metazoa; phylum Chordata; order Ceratodontiformes; family Ceratodontidae; genus Neoceratodus; species Neoceratodus forsteri. The sequence goes on along the minus strand of CM057455.1, from coordinate 343,444,275 downwards.
ACCTTTAGCTCCTTAAGTGCCTGGGATGTATGCCATCAGGTCCCATTGCCTTATCACCTGATCTTAGCAAGCTCTTGTGGGACCCTTTCTTTTGTGAGGAGTAGTGCTCACCTCCCTCCCCTGTGTCCATGATGCTGAGCTGTGGGCCCTGCCCTACCTTCTCTTCAGTAAATACTGAGCAAAAGTATCTATTTAGGATAGATGCCTTTGAGGGTCTCCTCCTCACATGCTCCCTTTTCTCCATTAAGCTTAGCAATACCCCCTCTGGACTTTTCCTTTCACTAATGTATCTATAGAAAGTCTTATCACCTTCTTTTACTGTTAGTGCTAGTGTTTCCTCAGTTTGGGACTTTGCCTGCCTTACTGCCTTCCCGCTTCCCTTAGGGCAGTTTGGTATGCCTCCCTATCTTCATCCGCTGTGTTCCCTTATATTTCCTGAAGGCCAGCCTTTTGGCTCTGACCTTTTCTGCTACTGTATTTGAGAACCAAAGTGGTTTCCTTCTTCTTTTGCACTTCCTTTTCTGTCTAACACAATGGGATGTTGCTTCAAGTAGTGCATCCTTAATGCTTGCCCACTTTGCCTGTACCCCCTCACCTGTGTTTCTTTTTGCCAGAGCTAGCTTAACTCTGTTGGCCATCTTATCAAAGTCAGCTCCTCTGAAGTCCCATATTTTTGCCTTGGAATGGGATGATTTAGATGTAGTAGCCAAATTGAACCATACCATGTGATGGTCACTGGCCCCCAGGTGACCTTCTACCTGGAGATCTGTGATCCCTTCCTTGTTAGTCAGTACTAGATCTAGGATAGCCCTGTCTCTCATGGGTTGTTGTACCAGTTGTTTGAGGCCCTCACCCTGCAGGGAATCCACTATGTGTCTAGTTCTGGCAGATGTTCCTGCTGGTATTGGTATCCTCTGTTGTGACATCACAATCTGTTGCCATGGGAGTAAATGTGATATCACAAGCTGTGTTCTGTGATTTTAGGTAGGGAGAAAGCAGCAGGAACAGACAAACTCTTCAGGAGCAAAGATCCTGTTTTCATACAGATGACCTCAGTATTAAATATTGGGGAGGAGGAATACAGCACTAATGGAAAATACAAGCTGGACTCTGTCTAAACATTAGGTTTTGTTAAAGTTCTCCTGAATGTGTCACCAGCTCTTTAAACACTCTGCCCCTGACTAGCCACACCCCCATGTGATACCGCAGCCAATCAAGAGTCATAAGAATGCAGCGGACCTAACTAAGAACATCACCTAACAATGTCTGCGCCCTCTAATCTGTTGCTGCAGCTATTGCCTCCACAAACACAGCTGAATGCCCGCAGAAGACCATGAGCCCATGAAGAAAAGAATGCTGGCAGACAGGATAGCTTAGCGGATCTGTGACAGTTACTTTGTGGTTTTGTGTCAGTATCTTACTTTTTTTACTCAGTTGTACTTGCACTCAGTGAGCTTCTACACTATGGAATCTTCAATCCGCAGCTCTGGCAGCTTTCACTTTTTCAGTCACTTAGTGAATTCTACCACTTGCGCCAGCTTGCCGCTGACTAAGAGCTTAAGTCTCTGCATTGCAGCCCCCTTAGCCCCGGTAAATCCACCATGAAAATAAAATCAGTGGTCATGGTGGAACACATTTCTCTGCATCTGTCCAGATAACTACCACACTCTACTGCACATGCGCTGGTAGTCGTGCATCGCAATATGGTTTAAGAGCCATCTTGGATACGGTGAAGTATGCTGTGACTGCCAACAGAGAAACAATAGTGCAGTGTGACTCTTGTATCTGCCAATGGAGACAACAGGTGGAGTGCTTCACGGTCACGGAGGCGACTGTGTTGCAACTCCTTGTTGTTCGGTCGGAAGGCATGCACTTAGTCCTTTTCTGGCAGCAAGAAGTCTGCAGGGCTTCACCCACTGCAGCCCTAAAAAAAACAAAAGGAATGTGAGGAGACTGTGTGAATCAGAAATGGGTTACAGTGCCTGTATTACAGTACACTGTTAAAAACGAACATGATGGACTAGATTGGGCAATGGGGCTTTTCCACTTTATTTACTTAGGATATCCCAAGCAAGATGCAGCGTCTCATTTTTAGAAGGGTCCTCATTCTAACCCAATTTTATGTCTAGGAAAACTGAAGCAAAGTGACAACAAATGACATGTTCATGGGTAATACTGAGCTTAATACTGTGTTTAAAAGGCAGATGTAGTCCTAGTGGCCCTTTGAGCCCCCTCCCCACACACACTTCTTAGTGGCATTAACTTGTTAAATTTCCCCCTTTCATATAGCTATCTGTTCAATTTTTTTAATAGTTTTGCTTTCACTATGTATTATTTCCCACACCAAATTGTTCCACACTTCCACCACCCACAGGGTAGAAAAATACTTTTGTCCGTCCATCCTGAATTGTTTATCCTTAAGCTGTGTATTATGACCTATGGAACTTTTCTCATTTTTGTAATCCATACTAGGGCTATGTTGTAGTTGTTGATCTTTATTAATATTAAGCTAAAAACGTAAAGAATCTTAGAATGAAAGCACTGAAGCAAGGGTTACCCAAAAAGGGCATTGTCAACAAAGCCAAGTTGCAAAGAAATACAAAAGCACACATGTCCCCGTAATGCAAGACATCATGGGAGGTATGGGAGAACAAATTATATTTGATGTAAAATAATTATAACTATATTCGCTGAAGTGATAATTGTGCAAAAATAAAATAGTGCTAACTGGCCAAAACTGCACATTTTCAATGGGCGTGAATTAGGCGGTAATTGCAGAGCACGAGATTACATTTACACAATTGTAGCCGATTAGCACCATGCACTAAATATAACGTGCAAAAGAATGAACAGTTCTACAGCACAATATATGCAAATCACCATGAAAATTTAGGCTGGCTCTGCTTTAAGCAGGAATGCATGGTGCCAAAGGACCTTTCACACAATATGCAAAGGCTGAGAAAAGAAGACATAGACACTTGTTTTGTCCTACACAGAACACATTTGTGTACCTCATCTGAATGTCACCCTAGGGGAAAATCAGCCCAGCCTTATGTGGTCTGATCACGTGAGATTACAGAATATCAGAAAAAAATCCAGTCTTTTCTAACCTTTCCTCTATGCTCATAGATTCATAGAATGGGCTGTTGATCAAGTACAGTCTGTGGTGATACCGTAGGTAGGGAAATATGGGCAGACTGGGTGGACTAAGTGGTCCTTATCTGCCATTAAAGTCTGTTTCTAGCCCCCGCATAATTTTTGTAGCCCTTCTCTGGACCCATTCCACCATGGCTATGACACTTTTCGGGTGATGTACCAGAACTGACTTCTACAGTCCACGTGAGGTCTCAGCAACGCCCTATACAACGTAACCAATAAAACCATGTTTCTGGATGCAAAGTTTTTCCTCATACACTTCTAGATTCTGTTGGCTTTAGTTACTGCTCCTGTCTCTGTACTGAGTTGCATTAGGCTGCTTGTGATTCGTATTCCCAGATATCCATACTTTGATCTGGGTTCCATTTATATAGTATTCTAAGAGTCTAGTATTTCATTAGGTGCATTACTTAGAAACATAGAAACATAGACTTTGACGGCAGATAAGGACCGCTAGGCCCATCTAGTCTGCCCATTTCCCTACCTACAGGATAGGCCGCAGATCCTATTTAACCAACAGCCTATATCTTCCTGCCCCCCACAAGAATTGCCTTATGTCTGTCCCATGCATTCTTGAATTCTCCCACAGTTTTAGACTCCACAACTTCCTCAGAAGGCTGTTCCATGCATCCACTACCTCTCTGTGAAATAATACTTCCTCACATTGCCCTAGACACCTCCTTCTATCTTTAAATTGTGTCCCTTGTTCTTGCAAGTCTCTTTTTCTGAAAGATGCTACCCTCTTGGACTTTGTTGATTCCCTTGAGGTACTTGAAAGTTTCTATCATCCCCCTCTCCTTCTTTCCTCAAGGGTATACATATTAAGCTCCTTTAGTCTCTCCTCATCGGGCTTCTCTTGCAGACCCTGCACCATTTAGTTGCCCTCCTCTGGACTGCCTCTATCCTGTCTATGTCCTTGCGGAGATGGGGTCTCCAGAACTGGACACAGTATTCAGATGGGGTCTCACCAACTGTCTGTACAGAGGATAACAACTTCCTGTTTTCTGCTGCTGATGCCTCTCCCTATACATCCCAGTATACCCCGGTCCTCCCTCTGCCTTCTCACATTGCTTGCTAACCTTAAGGTCATCTGATATGATTACCCCAGGTCCCTTTCCTGTTTTGTTGTTGTTACTACCTCCTCACCCATTGTGTATTCTTCCCTGGGTTCTTGTTTCCCAGGTGCATTATTTGCCTTTTTGAATCCTAGCTGCTCATCGTCAGACCATTCCTCCAACCTTGCCAAGTCCCTTTTCATCCTTTCCGCCTCCTTGTGTATCAACCCTGTTGCAGATCTTTGGGTCATCTGCAAAAGGCATACTTTCCTTCCAGTCCCTCTGCAATGCCACTGATGAAGACATTAAAGGACTGGACCCAATACTGAACCCTCTCGGTACCCACTAGTAACCGCCCTTTCTTCAGAGTGGACTCCATTTACAATTACCTTCTGTGTCCTGTTGTCCAGCCAATGTTTTCCCAGGCTACCACCCTGGGACCCCTCCCAGGCTGGTTAATTTGACTAATAATCTTTTGTGTGGGACTGTGTCAAATGCCTTGCTAAAGTCTAGGTAGGCCATGTCCACAGCCCTCCCTGGTCTACTACTTTGGTCACCCAGTCAAAGAAATCTATTAGATTCGTCTGACATGACCTTCCCGCTGTGAACCCATGCTGCCTTGGATCCTGTGCTCCACTGACCTCTAGGTACTCAACTATTCTTTACTTCAGAATTGACTCCATTACTTTCCCTACCACAGAGGTCAGACTGACAGGTCTGTAGTTTCCTGCCTCTGTCTTGGTCCAACTTTTGTGAAGGGAATCACATCCGCCTTCCTCCAGTCTCGGTACCACACCATCCTCCCATGATTTATTAAAAGAGTAGCCAGTGGTTTCACTAGTTCCTTCCTTAATTCTTTTAGATTCTGGGGTGAATTCATCAGGACCCATTGCTTTGTCCACCTTCAGTTTTAGGAGTTCTTGCAGAACCCTTTCTTCTGTGAAAGGACTGGGATCGACCCCCTATCAAGAGTGCTTCTGTTAATTGGATTAGGCACTTCCCCTCCTCTTTGTGAATACTGAGCAGAAATATTAGCTCAGTATTCCTGCTTTCACTGTCCCCCTCTGCCCACCCTGTTTATTCTATTCAGCCTCACTATCCCTCCTTTGTCTTTCTCAGCTCGCTGATGTACCTATAAAAGGTTTTATCCCCTTCTTAACTGAGTTGGCTATCTTTTCCTCAGTTTGGGCCTTTGCTATTCTGACTTCCCTCCCTGCTTCTTTCTGCCTTAACTGGTACAGCTCCTGTCCTGCTCCTTCTGTGTTTCCTTATACTTCTGGAATGCTATCTTTTCTTCCTGACTTTCACAGCCACCTCTCTTGAGAACCATAGTGGCTTTTTCTTTCGTTTGATTTGTTTTTTGCTTCACACAAGGCTTGTTGCCTCTGTGATGGCAGTTTTGATAATTCCCCATTGTTCTCCACCCTCCTTCTAGCCTGTTTGCTAGTGCTTTTCTGAGGCACTCTCCCATCTTGCCAAAGTCAGCCCTCCTAAAGTCCAGTACCCTCACTTTTGTATGGCTTGACTCTGTAGCTGAGTTTAACGTGAACCACACTGTTTGATGGTCACTTGTCCCCAGATGGCAACCCACTTCTAGATCTGAGATCCTCTCACTGCCCCCGTTTGAGAGTACTCAAACTTTTTAGCTTTCCAGATTTAATTTCATCCCACAGTTTTGTGACCATCTGCTGGCTGCCTCTAAGTCATTCCGCAGTTATTTTGATTGTATTTCAATCTCTACTATAACTCCCAGTTTGAAATCATGTGTGAGTTTCTGGGACCAGGTCTACAGTCGTCAATCCCATATCCGTAATGAAAAGATCTGGGCCAAAAACAGACTCCTCTGTCATGCTGCTTCCCACCCTTTCTTCACTGTATTTGAAACCACTTATTCTGCCTCTCTGGGTCCCACCAGTCTGCCACTGTTATTTCTCTATATTCTGCACTTCCATTAATACTGCCTATTATGGGACCAAGTCAAAGGCCTTAGTGAAGTCAGGGTTTCCCTTACCTACTGTCCTGCTCACTTGTTCATAGAAGACCAGAAGGTTCGTTAAACATGAGATACATGCTTTGAAACCATGCCATGTATTATCACTTCCGTTTTCTTGCTCCATGTAGTCTATTATTTCATCTTTTACCAGGGTCTCCAGATCTTACCTAACACTAATGTTAGGCTAACCAACCTGTACTGTGAAGGTGAAGCTCTGCTTTCTTTCTTTCTTGAATATTGGTACCGCTGTGGCCGTTGTTCAGTCTTTTGGTACTTTGTCTATTTTGACTATTACTTTGCCTGTTTTGATTGGTACTTTGTTTTGATACTTCCATGGTAAGATAGTGACTATAGTGGGATTTGAACCTGGCACCTCCTACATTACAGTGTTCCAACAAGTGGAGTACACTACCAAGTCTCCAGGTAGTTGCAGAACATTCTTAGGTTTATAAGGCGTTGTAAATATATCAACCAAGTAGCCATTTCCATTCCTTACTGTATACTGCATAGACACATCTTCCTTTGGTACATAGGTCACAGGACTTACCTAATACATCTCAGGTTGGTAGTGACTTTTTTTATCATTCACTGACTGCACAGTGGCAAACAAGAAATGCATTGTGGGGTCCTTGTCCAATTCCTATTGCGCAGCTACCCACACCCCCAAAATAATGTCCCAGTTAACACTGATGGGCATCCTTGTTGTCAGCGTCACACGAGGGGACAAGGACTAAATTGGCATGAAGCTGCACTCACTAGATGTGGTTCCCTTAGGCAAAGCTGAGTCACATCAGTGAGGCAGTATTGGGAAGCTGGTACTGCTGGGACCTATACTGCACCTGTCATGTGGACTATTAAAGGACTTTTGACTCCAGTGCCATGACCCTGGCACCTGTTATGAGCACTGAGAAAACTCCTCCAAAAATTAAAAAGAAAATACAAAGAAAAATCAGTAATAGAAATACATACAAAAAGAAGGAAAAAAAGATCTGGGTTACTCTGCCATGTAAAGGTAGGAGGATAACAGAAGGCTCAAATGTATACTGTAGCTACAGAATATAGTGTGTACGGCATGGAAAAAATGATAAAAACCAGCCTTCTCAGGCAGATGGAGAATGAACTACTTTACTAAAAATTTCCCTTTTGAGGAGGAAAATATTTAAAAGATACACAGTGAACAATTTTTTTTATGCTAGCAATAAGGCTCTCCCAGTGGACAAATAAAAAAGTAAGTTAATCACTCCCTGAGGGGCAATTTGGCACTCAGCTGCACCCTGTGCCACATTATGCCCCTAGAGGGCAATTAACAGACTGTGATCTAACCACTGGTCATGCCTTATTGCTTAAAAAAAAACCCTGTCAGCTGCAAACAAGGCCCTCAGAGCGATGGACTCAAACCATCATTTCCATAGAAAATCAAAATCCCAGTGATGCATTCTTTAAAGGGAACATAATCCTGTTTTCTTTTACATTTTTTACTAGAATTGGAAATTTGGAAATGTGTGACGTCTGTCTAATGCCCCAATGCATTGTTTGTTGTGTTTGTTTTGAAATAGTCTTATTTTTTCCTTATTTATTATCTGTCGTTAATGCTGCCTTTTCCCCACCTATTGTTCATTTATTTATTTAGTTTTAGCTGACCAGGAAAGGAGGGTCAGATAATATTGCTTATTTTTTTTTTTTGGGGGGGGTTAGAAACTGACTGAAATTACTGAATCAGATTAAATTGTTGGTGGTATTTTAGTGAATTTTAATTACTTATGAGTTCCAGAACCAAGTCATGTCAGTTGAGCGGAAACCTAGAGTGAAGTTTTCCATGCAGGGCTCCTATTTAACTGATGTCCCTGGGTTCTGGAACAAATAAATACAGCGTTCCTTTGCTATAATGAACAGAATTGGAGAAATAACATGAATTCTTCATACCTCCCTGTTTGTTACATTGAAAGATACTCAAAAACAAGGCTGAGCAACATGCAGCACTGTAATAAGTGCCAGCAAATCGCAGCCAGTAAGTCCCAAGTTGAGACAGGTGAAGGTGGGAAAATTAGCTCCACAAATTAATCCATGAATTTGGCGCAATTCATGGAGTGCGGATCAATCTGCGAAGTTTTGCTGTGAAGTGTGGAATTTTACCCACAAAATGCAGAATTCTGCACTTTGTGGTGAAATTCCACACTTCACAGTGGTGAAACCTTTGCGATTCGGGAGTAGTAGAAGTTGCAGAGGACAGGGAAAACTTTGCAAAACTCCACGAATGTGAATTTTGACCACTTCATGGCAACTTCACCGGCGAATTAAAACTTTGGCACATCTCTAGTCCCAAGATACTGTACACTGTTAAATTTAATTTGTTTTAGAGTTTGCCAATGTAAGTTTAAACCCTTTCCACTCCCATGATTGGTGTCACTGTCTTGGGCCACCCATTCACTTCCCTGACTGTTGCACCCAGATGCTAAAGGTTTGAATCTATGTACTTAACTGCACCTTCTTCGTACAGTACCTTCTTTGTACCATCATCTTTTTTTCTCCACCACCTTCTGTCCATTATACTGTTGCAAATGTGAGTGGGCAAGCTATTAATTAAAAAAAAAATACAATACGTGGTAGCAAACTGTGCTCACGCTTATGCCAGCCCACTTCCTCAACTGCAGCTACTGGACCTAATAAAATCATGAAAAGTGCTACGAAAGTTCTACAAATCAACTCTGCCACAGTTCAGGTTCTACAATGTGCAGCACAATAAATCAAAGTAAATCAGAGCTAACCCAGTCACAGTTTTGGGTTCTGTTGAGTGGGTATCCTCATATCCTTGCTCTCAGAGAAAGAGGTCAAAGCAGCACCCGACACAAAATGCTAAAGTGGGTCCAGTCATGCTTTTAAACTTTTAAACTATAATACTTTACAGTACTGTCTGTCCAAATTTTGTGTCTTAACAAGTTAGCTGACTAGGTACTTGTTTTGCAGCAGTTTCTTTGGTATTGCTACTCACAGCCACTGTTTTTCAGTCAGCTGATTATTATTTTATTTTATTTTTTCTTTTGGTAACCGGGTAAGGCCCACTAGGCAGACATGCTTATTTTCAGGGGTGACCCAGGATCACTGGGGTGGTTAAATGACTTGCTCAGAGTCACACAGTATGCAAGCTGAGGCTGTGGGAATCAAACCCAGGTCTGCTGGATGCACTAAGCTCATTCATGGCTCATTATTCTAACCTCTAGGCTATACTGCCTAGAGGTACCAGAAGGTGGCAGATGTGCCGTTAGCTATACCAGGGATTTCGGTAAAGCAGGGTTCGGTATAGTGAGGGAGCACTGAATTAAAAAATAATGTTAGATGGGGGAACAAGCAACATTAACAAGGGACCTTAAGAAAGGAAATAAAGAGCACTATTTCAAAACAAACACATAAAACAGTAGACTGAGAACACTAAACAAACTTCATGCAGGTCTAAATTTCCAAGCATAAAAGAAATGTAAGAAAAACACAAGATTTATGTAACCTTTAAGAATGTTGAGCCTATCTGTTCTTCACGTTCACTAAATAAATACCACCAACTGCTTAATCTGGTTCTGTATGTCAGTTTGCATCTGTATCTTCCCCACCCCACCCCACCCCCCCCATGGGACAAAGCTGAAAATAGGTAAAATTGGCTAGTCTTCCTTTCCTGGTCAACAAAAGCTAAATAAATAAATATTTTAATTAAGTGGACATTTACTGTGGGGTCTAAGTAGGCTATCAGCCAATTAGAACAACTTCTCAGGACTAATAGTCTCTTTGTTTTTAAATGAAGCCCCCCACCACCACTCAAAAACATCCCCAAGGAGATGCTTTTAAAGAAAAGCAATCACTTTGTAGCCTTGTAAGAAATAGTCTGACATCCAGCCCATGACACAGAAGTGCAGCCCTTTCCCTGTTCTGTGACGTTTGCTTATGAATGCAGATGCTAAATCATTTACTCCATCTTCTTCCCAAGGGCCATGCAAAAAAAGCGTGTAATTTTTCCATCATTCAGACTGGACAGATGGTACTGAGTTCCAACCAGCTGAACACCGTGAGTCAAGAGCAACACCATGTGAAAGAAGTCACTGGGGTTCAAGCTGCGTATTATTAGCTGTGAGAAAAAAACACTGGTTTCCTTTTATGTGATGGACTTCCACATCCAAAAACTGGTGAAAGATTGACAGTCATGGAAACGGAAGACCTCGAGCTACAGGTCTTGTGCACTACAGGCATTTTTCTGTTTTGCTCACCTGCAGGAATCTCCTGCTCTTGAAGGGAAAGGGCACAGTAATCCAGTTTCCATGTTCTTTAGCCCTGGGGCACTTCACGGGAAGGTAAAGGCTGTCAACAATGTTCAGCATGGCAGTTTTCAGATGTGGACCACATTGTCAAGCTAAGACAAGGAACTATGTGAACAAATGTTTACCTACTGATACCAGAGCCTTAAAATACATGTTTCATTGGGGATGAGATATGCAGTAATAATAGCAGTCAGGTTCACACTGGTCTAGGGGTGGGGCCCCCTTAGAATATTTGCACTAGAGGCTCATCCGGAAAGTGGGTACTGGGGACCCAGAGTTTGAAACCATTATCAGCAAACTATTTCAGTTTCTTATACTGGTTCAATGTTTGCATTTTGTGTTAATGTGCAATAAGCTGAAAACAATCCGTGGAGCAGATCAGACACTATATCTTAAGCCCCCAGAATTGCAGGGTCTCTTCCTGGGATGGCTTTCCTCTGCTGTGGTGTCAGGGTGGGTTCTGCAGTTGCCACCACCTTTTTACTTTTTGTTTTTTCATTCCCAGTCCGATCCCAATGTAGTTTACCCATTGGAAGCTGAGGTCTTTACCAAAGCAAATTGACAAACCAATTGTTCACAGCACTTCTAATATCTTAAAGTTTATTTTAACATATATTTTGCAAGGGAAGGAGCTCTTGAGATCTCTGACCATCTTGCTTGGGCTCTACAGCACCCCCATTAACAAACCATTTCCCATTTTCTTCCTGCTTTCTTTCTAAATTTTTCCTTTTTTTTAATATTTAATTTTATTGCCTTTTAGCACAATATTACATGACATATTTCATTGCTTACATCCCAGATATACAGTCTACTATTTATAATAGCAAAAAAAGTAGCAACCACATTATTAATTCAAATGAATAAAAATAACAAATTTCTCAAATGATGGGGAGGAGAGGATTCGCCTGCAGAAAAGGCAGGGGGTAAGGATAAGCTCTTAGCTCTTTATCACGTTAGGAATGGTGGATGAATAGCCTCTTTTTCCTTCTGTCCTCTACCTTTGATGTCTTCCATTTCCACTATATTGTGCCATGCGTTTTTGTAGGTGTTTCTCTTATTAGTTGCCACTGTTTATTGTTATCAAATTTTGGAAAAGATAGAGCATTCCAGATCTCAAGTATCATTCTTTTAGTGACCATAGTTACCAGTGCAAAAATTTTACCCAGATTATGATCTATATTTAGAGATTCTTTATTATTAAAAAGGAATAGATTCTGGTAGCCAAGGAAGGTGCCCTATCCCTAATATCCATTACAAATAATTTTTGTGTAATTCTCCACCATGGAACAACCTCTTTATATTCTTAAATGCAATGGAATAGGTTACTTAAGTCTCAACAGCAATGCCAACAGTAATCATTTAAAATGTTATTTATTTTTGCAAAGATATATGGGGTGAGAATGCTCAGATCAACTATTTTTATTTCTGTAGTGATTTATTTTTAGTGACTGTGTAGATTTCATTTGCTTTATTGTGTAAGCTGTTACACTACATTTGATTCAAGGCAAGATTTGCCTCCTTTCACCATTTTTCATTAGTTTTCCCACTTTGGAACAGAATATACTGAGATTAAATTATTGTATGTTCTGGAAAGCAGCTTTTTGCTTCCCATTTTAAAGATTTTGCCTTCTTCTGAGCTTATACGGGATACATTAGTCTCAGGTTGGATTCCGTCTTGATTACATAGGGATTTGAATTTTTTCTTAACCATATTATATGTCACAAAAATTAACCTTCATGCTCTTAGAGACTGCTTCTATAAATTGGGAAAGGAGCAAAGTCTTCTAGCAACTAACAGATCATACCAACTACATAGCCCTAATCGTCTAATTCTCTTTATTCTAGTATAAGAAGTTGGCCATAGACTATAGCTGTTTATAATGCTCAAGGGCAGACATAGAGTATTACTTTTTTGCAGTTTATTTCTTGCTTGGCTAAAAGGAGACAAAAAAGATTTTATTGGATTGGAATGAACCTTATTATATGGTTTATTTGAGAAAAACAAACCCACAATATAGCTATCCGTATCTTGTCTGAATAAAAATTCTTGAAAAATGGAATGCACCTATTGGTAGAAGAAAACTCATTCCCAGACTAGTCTCACAATACAGAGCAGAAAATAAAAATAAGGGTCTGGGCAACTGAGCCCCCTCCTATGGATTACTAACTGACTCCAAGCATCTCTTAGTTTCCCTTTTTTATGGACACTATTCATCCCCAAATGGATATTAAAAGGTTCTGCCAGTTTTCTAAGCTATTGCATATTTTCTGTTTTACTTTATTGTACTTATTTTTCCCATTTATATTCTAATCATTTGTTAAGGTCACCCCTAAGCATTTAATGCTCTTTTCCAATCTGAATTCAGCCAAATTGTTCCTTAAGGCAAAATCTTCTCCCTGAGATATTCTTATAACAATAGATTTCTTTCTGTATTTGTTTCTGACAGTTTTGCCCAGACCATTGCCAGACACAGCATGTTGGATTCAGAGGGAAAAGGGGTGGCACCATTATCCCACGGGTTATTTTGTTCGATTACATTAACGTGTACAGACACTTCCCTGTCTGTTGAGAGCTGATAGGAGCATCCTACAGCATGTAAACATGGGATAAAGAAACAACAAATGGCATTGGTGCTGCCCTGTTTTCTACAGATTCCTGCAACCTTAGTAATAATTAAAGGGGAACAAATCAGAGTGCAGTGCAAAGTGTCAAAAGTGAAGTCTGACTGTTTAAACTATCAGGCAATGCAAACATCTGGGAAGTGACGAATGCTTCCTAATTTAAGTAGCACTGCTGCTTTAAAAAGTAAATGGGCTTGACAAAACAGAAGTTTATCCTTAATTAAGGCCAGCATTCTGCTCCACCCAAGGTGATTCCAGATTTCAAAAGAATGACATCCAGTTTCTGTGTGCTTTATATACAGTATTTTAGTCTGTTGACCACAAGACTGGGTTTCCAAGCCTGACTTCACTGACATAACCCAGCGAAGGGAGGTGCTGAGGAGAAAAATAAACAGGTTTCACAGGTCCCTGCCGTTCAGAGTGAAAGCTGCACAGCACCGTCACTCTGTCTTAGAACTGTTATTATAGCTCATTAGCTTACTGGCGTTGTTATGCATAGAACAATTTTACTCAGTAACAGTGAGTTCAGTCTTAACATTGGTTTAAATTTATAAAAAAAGCATGAACAAATATAGAATACTGTAAGGCGACTGATGTATAATAGGTTTTTGTTTTACACACCTGCAGTGTGGGATGCCACATGTACCACAAGAGTGAAGCTTAAGCAGTTTATACTGGCACCCCACACCAAGGGTGTGTAAAAAAACCTCATTAAACACCACTCCCCGTGTTTTAGTTTTCACAATAACTTTTTTATTACAACCTCCAGCTTTCTGCTGCCCCCATGTTCTGACAAATGCCCACTTTTGTAATTCACCCTGAAACCCCCAGCTTAGCAGTACATTCCCCAATAGTTCATGTTTGCATAATATAGGTCATATAAATATATATATATATATATATATATATATATATATATATATACACACACACATATACATATATACACCTTATATAGTTGATCCTGTCATTTATTTCTACAGATGAAAACATGTCATACAGTAAACTGTGGAGCAAGCGTAAAACACGTTTGAACAGTAAACTGCTGAGCAAGAGTTGGGGGGGGAGTTGACAACTACTGTAAGTTGGGTTTTTCAGGGTAAAATAAAAAAATATGGCAGTTGTGAGAAAACAGAGATGAGGGGTATGGCTTCAGCCTGGTTAGATTAGCTTGGTAGCTGCCCTCTGCTACACACACAGCTGAGCATTGCAGGCATGGATTTCAATTCCTTTATAACTGTCACCAGTTATTATAGTCAAAATGATTGTACTGGGCAGGTAACTTTCCCTGTTACTTATTCACCTCCTTATCCCAACTCCCCCATTCTCCTTTTCCCTGAGGAGCTCTGGCAAACACTCCACCCCAACTGATGCAGGAAAACCAGAGTGCAGATGGCTTTCTCCTTCTGGCTGCCTCCCTGTGGATCCACCTCCCTTTCAGCTTGGGGTCCTCTTTTTCTTGACAAGTGCTCAAAACTTCAGCTTGGGAGCTGATCCAGCCTTGCTGCAGTGAGGGTATCTGGCTCTGCTTTCAGCTGTGTCTGTGCACTCACCACCAGCTACCCCACCAGCATGTTGTATGCTTTAACAGCACCACTGAATCACACCTGCCAAGGTTCTTTCCTTACACTGCATTCCTTTACTAGTTAGGCCTCCTGCACCTCATCGGCATGGTTCACCTTCATTATCCCACTGCACTGTGATCCAGAAGGTTGCACTTTGTTATTTTTGCACCACTTTAAAGCCATCCCTGTTGTATACCTTGTATTGTTGCAAGACTGCAGTGTTTTTGACTTTATTGCATACTTTGCATTATTCCTCCTCCCCATAGGCCATGGCAAAAAAGCTGATCCCAGGATTTGATTCTTCTTATTTCCAAAAATACATATTTTCCTTTTAACTTAGTTTTGCACAAATATTTGTCAGAAAATTAACATGGAGCCTTTGACCCCAATACTTCCTTGGAACAAAAGATGTACTTTTTTTTAGTATTACTAACAAGTTTAAGCCTCTGGAGGAAAAAAATAAATACAAATAATTTTGCTCACCACTCTAGAAAAATGCTCAGAAAATTCTGTGAAACAATTTATTAATTTATTCTGGTCTAATGTTCCCCCTTTCCCTGTCCTCCCTCCCACAAGGTGCACCTGGAATGGAATTAGTATAAGCTCAGTTTCCTGTCTTGACCAAAAGTGTAAATAAATAAATAAGTATAAACTTAGGTAGCTTGAATTTTTTTTATTAAATTACAAGGGATGGGGTTGGGGGGTTTTGGGGGGAGGGTGGAGGAGGTCGCAACAGGGCCTGGAACAGGCACTGATTCTTGAGCAGCCTCAATAGACCATAGGGCCTACTCTGCTGGCTTCTTAGTATGTTAGTATGTTAAATTACCATTGCTTAAAAACTTCACTAGGCCAGTGATCATTCTGTATAGAGCAATCAACTCAGGGAATATTCTCTCTCCCTCTTTTCATAGCGCTGTATCACATAACATGTTCCAAAAGATTTTGAAGAAGTTTTGTATTGATAACTCTGTTTGCAAATTTTTTTTTGTATAAACTATGTATTGTCTTGTAATATTTATGACTACATTATTGCTTGCTCACCTATAAGGCCCTATATGGACTGGGTCCTGGCTACCTGTCGGAGCTCCTGCTACCTGTGACCTCTGCTCGCTCCCTCCGCTCCTCTTCGAGGGGCATCCTGGATGTTGCTATGGTTCAGCTCAAGACATCGGGTGACATGCTTTTACTATCTGTGGGCTGAGCCTGTGGAACTCACTTCCATCTGCAGTCTGGGAGGTTCCCGCGATTAGTGTTTTCAAACTCAGGCTGAAGGCCCACCTCTTCAACCTGGCTTTTATGGAGTGATCTCCCAAACCTATTGTTTTAGGTAGTATCTATCTACTTAAATGGCTGTTCTTGCTGATTTTATTATTATTTTGAAACATTTTATTGTTTTATTTGTGTTTTATATGCTTATAAGATACCCAGAGCCTCAGGGATTGGGTGCCCTAGAAATAAAGTTGCCTTCCCTTATGTTTTTGTGTCCTCCTTGAAAATGGACATTTTACACCCTAGGGGTAACAAGACTATCAAATTTTAAATCACACATAATCACAGAATCACAGAAGGATATGAGTCAGGAGCCTGAGTCCATATAGACTCGACCAATTTCTATCTTAAATAGGCATATTTTCTATTGCCCATGTAGTCGTCCAAGGACACCTTGAAGCTATCTAGTGTACTGCTAGTCATCACATTACTAGGAAGCTTATTCCATGAGCTAATTACTCTTTGACTTAACCACTGATCTCTTATGTTTGTTCTATAAAATTCTCCTTTCAGCTGATGTTGGTGGAATCTGCTACCTCTTTTTTATTTCTGACTAGACCAATTGATTCCCATAAGTCTTTGTTTTTTAGAGCTCTATATATTAAACACAAGTCGCCCTTAAGCCTCCAATATACCAGACTATACAGCCCAAGATGTCTCATCCTGTCACCATACTCAACGTCCCATAGTTGCTTTATATTTTTTGTTGCCCTTCCCTGCACAGTCTCAATCAACTTGATGTCCCTGAGCTTATGCGGTGCCCAGAACTGGACACAATACTCCAGGTGCGGTTGCACAAGAGACTACAATGGAACCACAATTCAGCTATCTCTACTTTTAATATTCCTATAGATGCACCCCATTATTTTTTTTGCCTTGCCAGCTGCAGCCTTACATTGTTCTGAAGAAGATAGATTGCCTGAGACCAGCACTCCCCAGTCTCTTTCCATATTGGAAACCGGAATAGATTTACCATAGAGATAGTACTTGGCCTTTTTATTCTTATGACCCATATGCATGATCTTATGCTTGTCTTAAGTTGAGGGTCAGTTTATTTTATGTTACCCAGTCCCTTACTTTGTTTATTTCAGAAACTGGTGGACAGACTGGTTATCGTTCACTATGCTACCAATCTTAACATCAACAGCAAATTTAGTAGCCCAGCAACTAGATGACATCTGTAGAGGTGCCACATAGATACTGAATAATGTTAGGCTCAGTACTGACCCGAGGGACGCCGCTAGTGACTTCTACCCATGGAAGCTGATGACCTGCCAGACAAACTCTCTGTTCCCCCCTTCTAGCCAGGATTCAACCCACTTGACAATATTGATATTGAGCCCAGTGCCTATCAATCTTTCAATAAGCTGTTTATGAGGCAGGGTATCGAATGCTTTAGAAAAATCTAAATATAGGACATCAACTAGTAAACCCATGTCCAGAGCACTACCCACTGGATTAAAGAAATGTAACAAATTGGTTTGACAGGATTGACCAGTTTGAAATCCATGCTGGTTTATATCCACAATACCGTTACTGACTATATGTTCACATATCATGTCTTTTACTATACCTTCAATTAACTTGCTAATGATTGATGTCAAACTGAGTGGTCTATAATTCGTACAATCGCTTTTTTAACCTTTTTTGTGTATCGGGGTTAAAGTGGCCTTTTTCCATTCTTGGACAGGGTTCCACTATGCCGTGGTGACAGGGATGTCGGCGACCTCCCCTACAGTGACACATGGTTGCTGATATCCCCGACACTGCCGATCCAGGCTCCCGACCTGAAACTACACCGACACCTGTTCAGTGTGCATATGGGGGGGGGGGCTATGTGCCCCTGCACCCCACTGGACTTATAGATTCCAACTCTGGGGAGGTGGATGTCGGGGGAGAGTGGCCAAACTCTGGAGTCGATGACTCGGTCATCGCTTCAGCAACCAGGTCGACACTGCAGGTATCAAAAGGTTGTTGTCGCTGTGAAAATGTTGCTGTTACAACAGTATACCCTTGGACAGCAGTACCTACAGCAAGTGAAGTATTTAGGATATCGGTCAATGGCCCTGCCAAGACTCCAGCTAGCTTCTTAAACGAGGCAGGATGTAAATTATCTGGGCCTGGTGATTTGTTTGTATCTAATTTTTCTAGTCTACTAACCACATTCCTTTCTTCAATTATGTGTAAATTATTTGGTATTCCTTCACACAATCTTTCCCATTCATTGGTTGTGAAATCTGTCTTAGGTTTGTATATGCTTGCAAAGTATCTGTTAAATACTGTTGCTTTATCTTTTTCTTCTTTTATTTCTTGATTATTTACCACAAGGGGCTCTGTTACGTAATGACCTTTTCTTGTGCTATTGATATAGCTAAAGAATGCCTTTTTGTTATCCTTCAACACAGTTGCTAACTGCATCTCATAATCTGTTTTGAATTTTTTATAGATATCTTACATGCTTTGCATTTCCTTTTATATTCTGCAGCATTCCTAACAGCGGGATTGTTCTTACATTTGTAAAAGGCTTTCCTACGTTGTGCAATGAGTTTTTTGATTGTACCACAGAAACAAACGGGTATCTTGCCCTCTTTGTTATATTTAACCCTGACTGTGATATACTTCTTTGAACAGTCTTCAATTTTATCAACAAATTTCTGCCATGTTCCTTTCAGGGTTTGGTCTTTGAAATCCTCCTTCCAATTCCAGCCCCCAATTTACTGGTGTATGTTAACAAAATCAGCTTTCCCATAACATCTCACCCTAGTGTTACCAAGCAGTGCTTCCCAATTTGTATTAATTAACAACTAGACCATATTATGGTCACTGCTGCATAATGGTTCCCTCACCCTGCAGTTAATGGTGCCAATATCAGGATTAGTAAGTACTAAATCTAGGATGTTGTGACACATTGCAGCTTCAGTAACCAATTGTTGCATATTGTTGAGTGCTGCAAATTCCAAGAGTCTCTTTCCACTGGGTGATGTAGCTGTATTTAATTTCCAATCTACGTTGGGGGACTGAAATCACCCATAATTAGGGCATTAGGTCCGTGTTTAATTTGCTCTATTTTATCAAAAAATACAATGTTTTCCTCTCCTATTAGACTTGGTGCTCTATACCCCCCCACACCAGCAATTTCTTGCTGTTTTTAGGGAAAATAGATACCCAGACTTGCTCCACATATTCATATGTTGGATTTGTGTTTATGATTTCACATGATTCCAGATCATTTGAAACATATAACGCCATTCCCCCACCATGCTTGTCATGTCTATTTACATAATATATTTTATAATCCGGTATATCCATACTCCATTTATCATCACCCACCATGTCTCAG
The DNA here is from genome assembly GCA_016271365.2 of Neoceratodus forsteri. Lineage (NCBI taxonomy): Eukaryota > Metazoa > Chordata > Ceratodontiformes > Ceratodontidae > Neoceratodus > Neoceratodus forsteri. The sequence continues at coordinate 343,424,974 of CM057455.1, read as the reverse complement.
TCACCCCACAAAACTGCACCCTTTCTGACTTCAAAATGTACACAAGCTCATCCTTTTTGTCAGTTAGGCTTCCTGCATTTATTAAGAGGACTTTTAACTCATGATAACTTCTTATATGCCCTTCCCCCATTTGTCAGTTGTCCGTTTAAAGTTTTTGTTTTAAAAAATAAAAAAGACTTTGCTTCTATTTTTTTAATATTCTGTTTTTTTGAGTTTTGAATAAACAAAATGCAATTATACAGATCCTGTTGGACATATTCAGGGCAACATTTCATAATTGTGTATAGTTCCTGTAAGATACTTAATGTCCGAGCCTGCATTACACACTATGTGGTGAAAGGAAAAACCTTACAATAAAGAATATTTTTAAAGATGAGCTGTTAACTGTGAAGGTATCATGGAATTAAGTACACATGTTCCAAAGAGTAGCAAACACACTGATCTGAGACACATTTCTTGCCTTTTATTACATCGCTTGATTATCAGAAGAGTTAAGACACTGCAGCCCCGTCCACAGGCTATGTGTATACATACACACAATTAATGACCCTCATTTGTAAACAGAAACTCTTGTTGCTGTATTGGTCCTTGTAGCACAAGATCCATACAAACAGATGATTTGATACCTTTTATTGGACCAACAGAGTTGTTACAAAAGAAAACAGGTTCCTCATTTGTAAAGAAATACAAGACTCAAATGGTTGCTTGATTTAAAAGAACTGTCATATAAATCAAAACAAACTCCTATATTGTCCCATCTGTATTTTTCAAGTATATTTGTCTCCTAAAGACCCACCAGCCAAGACCTCCTCTAGCTACTGCCAGTGCCACCTACATCACCAGTCCTCAGAGCTCCTCATTGCCTGATGTCCACTGGGACCTCAGGGCAGCCTCTACACATTGTTGAGTTGCCACATTGGTCTGCCCTCCCCCCAAGGTGGGGTCCTGTCTTTAGCTCCTTGGTAGCATCCCCCACAAAATCCAGCCATCTACAGGTGGAGGTCCTAGCAAGGCCATCCGGGCGGGGGGGGCCTGAGGTAGCAGCCTGAGCAGACATAAGGTGGCGGGCAGAGCATCATCTGCCTAACTGATGCATCCTATCAACCAAAAGTGCACATTCATTATTAGATGCCTGCACACTTGACACTCTCCCCTCCCAGTGCTCACCACAAGTTCCGAAGACTTCATTGTCACCTGTGGTCACCCAGCTGACAGTAGCACAGCAGGACACACATCTCTCCCTCTCAGAGAAGGATAATGTACACCAGGATGCTCAATCTAATGGTCCCCACCATCCCCCAAGGGCCCCCTGCATCGCCAGCATCGCAAGTGGCCAGATGCTTTGGCATGCTTTCATAAAACCCACCCTCTTTCAGCCTTGGGAGCTGAGCAGGATTTTGTACTCAATCACTGGGTACCATCCTTGCAGCCCACACTGCTACATTCAAATGTAAAAATGTTAAAAACAAGTAATCAGTAAATTTAACCATAAACTTTTCTTCCTAGGCGTTGACCAGTGAGACACGTGCAAAATTATTGCAGACCATCAACAGAACTGGTGAACAATGCACATTTCCAATTATTTGGCCTCTACATTTTTTGGTCCACTACTTAAAGAAAGAGTTCAGGCATCACCACCTTCTATGGAGGGAGCTCCCTCCTCCACACGCCGATTGTTCTCCAGCTCTAGTTTGGCAATAAGCTGTTGTGCATCCTGGGGTTATGAAACAAATAGGTCTTTATCCCAACATTGAGTTTGAGATAAGCAGGGATCAGCAGGGCAAAAGAAAGATTGAACGCTTAGAGCCTATGCTTGGTCTCCACAAATTCCTTTTGATGAAGCCTGGTTGAGCAGGATAGGTCATGGCAAAAAATTGATCTGGACCTCTCTTTCCTGAAAATGCTTGAAGCATGCGGAGTGTAATGCCCTGTCTTGTAGCCCCACTATAGTGAAAGTGAGCAATAACATCTGGGATTTATGTATACTGGTGGAATATTTTGAGGATTAACATGGTAGGTCTGTTCTATAAATTCTGGGCTTGGAGGAGGCTTCCAGTGGAGTACTTTGGGCAGTCAGTTTAAAAAAAATATTGGGTCCTCCCACTCATTTCAATCTAGAAGCCAAACAGTTCTAAGGCTCCATGCCCGGGCAGCATTATTTAATTGCTCCACATGAATTTTTAGCAATTCATTCTCCAATATGATTCTGCTAACTGCTGACATAGATCTCTCTGCTGCCTCAATGGATACATCTCCCACATGCAATGGCAGTCCGGGAGATTGCTTGCTGAACAGCAACCAAGTGTGAGGCGACATCATCACATTTCTTTCTCCATGCTCTGTATTTATTTGCACATGGTTTTGAAATGGATGCTTTATGTCTGACAGCTCTGTGGATGCTAGCTTCTCCAGAGTGTCTTGCAGTCCAGATCACTAAGTCCTGTCTTGGGCTTCAAAAAAATCTGCCATTTGGAATGTTGCTCCTCTTGGTTTTCCTATTGTACTTACTCCAGCCTCACTTCCTTGGATCGGATCTGGTTAAGGGAGTGTAATTTAGCTGAAGAATAGAGATGCAGCAAAGTTTTATTTTACCAGCAAAGTTGTGAAATTTGCCTTCATGAATAACTTTAGGAATTGCCCATTTCACCACTTTGCATTGAATTAAGATGAAGTTGTAACTTCACCTGAAAAAATACCATTTTGACTGCCAAAAACTTTACAAAGCTGGCACTTCACTTATGTGGCAAAAACTTCACAATGTTTTTTTTGTGGAGCAAAGTTTGCCAGCTTCGCACATCCATAGCAGTTAAATATTCAGCCTATAGCAGGTGTGCTCAAAAATACATCTATCTCAGCTGACAGCACTGCCCCTGCTTCCCATTTGTTTTACCACACCACGCTACTTTAACCAGACTGTGTTTAACAATTGGAATTCTGGAATTAAGGGCTCCTTTGATGTCACTAGCCAGTAACCTCAGGGTGCACAATCTCTCCTGCTCTACCTGGCCTCCCCTTAACACCCTGAATACCTGTATTTAACGTTTGCCTATTCTGTTAATTCTCATTCTGTCCTTTTTATACTTGTATTTTTATGTGTTTTCCCTGCTATTCTTGGCCTCCTAGAGACCCTTTCCTACTGACCACTGCTCCAATTCCTGGCTGCAAAACATTTTATGTTTTGCCAGATCTTGTTGGTGACAGCTGTCATTGTCAACAGTGTTAGTGGCTCAGTAGGTAGCACACTTGCCTTGGAGGCCGGGAGATCAGAGGGCTGTGGGTTCAGTTCCCACATCTGGCACTTGGGTTAATATCCCAGTACTGACACTGTAATGCAGCATGAGAGGGATGCTGCACTTCTGAGGTGCCGTCTTTTCAATGAGATGTTAAAATGAGGTCCCATCTGCCTGGATTGGTGGTAGTTCAGGTGGATGTTAAAGATCCCATGGCACTTATCGAAACGAGTAGGGGAATTTCCCCGGTGTCCTGGCCAAATTTCCCTCATTCACTAAAAATACCACCAACAGCTTAATCTGGTTCAAGGTCAGTTGGCATTCATCTGTATCCCTCTCCCCTGGGTCGTGCCTGAAAATAGGCAGGATTTGTCTAGTGCACTTACCCAGTCAACAAAAACTAAATAAATAAAAAATTGAGGCACAGGTCAGGAAGTATAGGAACATCAGGAGCAGTTGTAAAATTCACAAGTGATTTATTATTAATAACAATAAAATAAAATAAAAAATAAAATTGTTCAGTATAACTATTTACAAAGGCAGTATAAACAGAGAAAGTCCATCTGGGTTTCTTCTCCATTTCCAATCTCAGCCTCTCTCAGTCTTTGTCTCTCCCTCTTGCAAGAAATTGCAGCTGTTTTTATAAGTCTTTGCAACCTCCGCTCGTTAAGAAAACAGCATACTTCGAACACAGTGTTCTTGTATGTTTCAACAAGTGCAGCTAAAAGAACATTGTGACCCGGAACTGACCTCTTACTTACAGCTTCTCAGAGAGTTTGCAAGCTAACTTCTCAAGTTAATCCTCTGAGTTCCAAACAGCTTTCTGCAATCATTTCAACAGTAGAACTCTATACATGTCAACAGTAAAACTATATGCATTTTTAAACAAAGTGATCCCAGTATCAGTTACATTTCCACATAATGATCCATATATATTTTTATTCCAGCAGATATACAAGGGGGAGAAGAGATGGAACAGCAAGAGAAGGTAGAGAGATAGCGAGAGTCACAGAATTGCAAGACCGTCGGGGTGATCAAGTCCTAGGTCTCAGGAGAAAATCTGGTTGCACAACCAGACAATCAAGAGACAGAAGAGGAGAGACTAGAACAGATCCTTGCATTTAACTCCTTCTTCATAACAACTGGGACAGGGCTGTATTCAACTCTGTCACAAAAGCCAACTGGTATATGGGGTGCCACAATGGAAGGTGGCTATGCAGGAGGGGGAAGTTGTGTGAGGCTAGATGCTGGGCTGTTTTAACAGTCTTTGCCAACTCACATAATGTCATAAAGTGGGCAGGAGGGTGTCTATTGGTATGTGCCACACTCATTTCACTTGGTGGTAGAACTGTGTTACTGTCACCTTGCTGCTTCAGTCCTTAAATACCTTCACTTGGTTAATCCAAAAACTAGTATACTGCATTACTCTTTCTATACATAAAGAGAACTTTTGTTGTTGGTATCAAAAAAAAACAAAACAGAGTTGGCTGGTGTTAACAGTAGCTGGTCCAGTGTCTGTGAGGAGGCTCAGAGAGGTGGTGCAAAGGATCATTGGCAGTGTGTACGAGAGGGATGGTTGTCTGTGGGAATGTCCAGCTCCATTTATAACTTCTGCTTGTACACTATATGAAATGCTTTAGTTTTCCTTTAGAAACAATGGGAGCTATGCCAATGAATTTCCTGTTGAGCTCTCCACTTTTCATGCAAGATAGGTCATTCAGGGCATTTCATAAAGCTGAACATTGGTTCACGGCCCAAAGACTGGTCCTGAACCTACAAAAGACTAAAGCTATGCTCTTTTCACATCGCCAAAGCAAAGCCAGTGGTGCCCCCCTTGTGGTACTGTTTAACACTCTACACCCCATTGAGCAGGTTTCCTCCTACAAGTACTGGGGTATCACCTTTGATTCAGCCCTTTCCTTCCATTCCCACATCAGCACCCTTTCTGCTGCCACCAATGTCAGGCCTGGATTATTATTATACCACCATAGGGATTGCCTCCCTCAAGAAGCAGCTCTGAGACTAGCAATCACCTCCTCTGTCCTGTCGCTAGTTGACTATGGATTGCCCATCTATGCTACCGCCAACAATGCTGTTCTTGTTAAAATCCAACTCTCCATAAACAAGGCCTACAGGCTTCTAACTTGTGCCCCAAGGCACACCCACACCTGTCTGCTGTACTCCTCCACCAACTTGCTCAATCTAGAAGAAAGGCTTCGTTTCCAAACCGCCTTCTTGTAAAAAAGACCCTTCTCGGGCTCCCCCCCCACCCGGGGTCTCTACCTCCCTCCAGCAGACCTCCCCCTCAGTATCCACTCACAGCACTGTCAAGACTTTGCTTACTGTCCCAAGGGTAAGGACCTCTATGGCCCAGAGATCCTTCAACTACAGAGCTCCCACCTGGTTCAATTCCCTTCCACTCAACATAGCTGACTCCACCAAGCTAGGTCCTTTCAAGGTTGTCCTCATAAGCCAGCCGAGTAGCTCCCACTGTTGCAACTGCTTTTAATCACCCCCTCCACAGGACAATTCACCCTTCAGGCATGCCATGGTCTCCCTGACTATCTGTAGCCTTCTTGGGAACACTGTATGGGCTTTGCTGTGAGTCCTGTGGTCAATGCCTCATTTACTGTATACAGTAATAAAACTGTCTCTTTGATTTTCACCTGACGTGGTACTTGTGTGCCTAAAATATGTTTACTGTGTCCTATCTATTACTACCCTTGTACCACCAGTGAATGTCTGTAACACTGGTTGCTCTCTAAGCCATTTTTGTATGAACCGTATCACTGTATTGTTGTTGTGTTGTTCCCATGATGAGGTGCCTTTGTAAATGAGTCCTTGACTCAAAGGTCTGTAAAACTGATACTCTAAATAAATAAAATAAATAAATAAACATTCTTGTAGTGATGGGAACCCTGTATGTTTTTATCTGCTCAGCACTGCCATAAAAGGAAGATCGAAAAGGAATTGTTCAAACTACAAGTTACAGTAAAATGGTATGGGGCAATTTAAATCGTATAGGATATGTCTTAACCAAGCCATGGTAGGCTGTGTGGATGAGGGTTTACAGCACAAGAAACCCCAGGTTCGAATCCCACTCTTGCTATTTACTTACTGACTCCGAGCAAGCCACTTGACCTTCAATGGCTTCAGACTCCCAAATGCAACTTAAAGAACCCAGGCCCCATGGCAGTGTTGGGCTAGAAATGAACTACTTCAGACAATCCATTGTGTTTATAGTGAATGCATGTTCTTTCTGGACTGTTTACATCAATGTAGTCCACACTTAGGCAGGATTTTCAAGAAGGAGGTTCCTTGCCTCCTTTATTGCATTTAACTTTTCAAAGTAATAATTTATGATGAATGGGCCCAACAACCTCAGCACAAAATGGTTTCAGGAATGTTCCAATAAACATTTTGCAGCTGTTTTAAAAGTCCAGTGACTAGCAACACAAATAAGTGTAAGAGAGACTCAAAAAGCGCATGGCAGGCAGCACTTTCCCCATATTTGCTTAGGTGGAGGGAGGGCTGGCCATTACTTGTTTATCAGCGGTGGGAATAGGCAACTGACTGCTGATTTTTGTCTCTGCTGGCCAAAGAGCGGCTTTCGATAAGAGGCCATTAATTCTACATCAGTGGCGGGAATGGGTACCCAACTGTCAGTCTTTCCCTGTGGCAACTAAGCAGCTTTAGATGGGGGAGGGGGCAGAAGAGGGCCATCCACTACTTGTTTACTGGTGGTGGGTATGGGCACCCAACCATTAGTCCTTACAGTGAAAAAAAAGGCAATTCACATAAACAATTACATAAGCAGACATTTCAGATGTTTGGGACAGTTGAGAATGTAAGGGACTATTTTACAACATCACTGTGGAAGAACAATTTGCTCTAATCAATAGCTAGCTCATGGCATAGGGTCAAACATCAAGAATAGAGAACTCTATAGTATAAAGGTTAATGAACAAATTAGCCAGCCTGTGTGAAACACTGGCTGGACAACAGGACACAGAGGGTAATAATAAATGGAGTCCACAGTGAAGAAAGGGGGGTTACTAGTGGGGTGCCACAGGGTTCAGTACTGGGGCCGGTCAGGGGCATAGCTACAAGGGTGCAAGGGGTACAGTGGCACCCAGGCCCATGAGGTTTGAGGGGTCCAAATTAATTTTGATGTTTATTCAAAACTGGGAAGGGGTCCTGTAACATCGCCTTGCACCCAGGCCCTCTGGGAATTTGCTACGCTACTGGGGCCGGTTCTTTTTAATGTCTTTACAAGTGGCAATGCAGAGGGACTGGAAGAAAACGTATGTCTCTTTGCAGGTAACACAAAGATCTGCAACAGGGTTGGTACGCAAGGTGGGGTGGAAAAGATGAAAAGGGACTTGGCAAGGCTGGAGGAATGGTCAAATGTATGGCAGCTTAGATTCAATGCAAAGAAGTGCAAAGTAATGCACTTGGGAAACAAAAACTCAGAAGAAGAGTACACAGTGGGGGATGAGATACTGACAACAACAAAATGGAAAGGGACCTAGAGGTAATCATATCAGATGACCTAAAGGTGGGCCAGCAATGTGAGGAGGCAGTAAGGAGGGCTGGGGGATACTGGGATTCACAGAGAGAGGCATCACCAGTAGAAAACAGGAAGTTGGTTAAATCACATCTGGAGTACAGTGTACATTTCTGGAGAACCCATCTCCACAAAGACATAGACAGGAGGAAGCTGTCCAGAGGAGGGCAAACAAAATGGTGCAGGGTCTACACCAGAAGACATATGAAGAAAGACTAAAGGAGCTTAAGATGTATAGCCTTGAGGAAAGGAGGGAGAGGGGGGAAATGACAGAAAATTTCAAATACCTCAAGGGAATCAACAAAGTCCAAGAGGGTAGCATCTTTCAGAAAAAGAGATGTGCAAGAACAAGGGGGCATAATTTGAAGATGGGGGGGGGGGGGACAGCTCAGAAGTAAAGTAAGAAAGTATTTATTCACAGAGAGGGTTGTAGATGCATGGAATAGCCTTCTTGAGGAGTGGTAGAGTCAAAAACAGTGAGGGAATTCAAGAATGTATGGGACAGACATAAAGCAATCCTAGTGGGGGGTAGGAAGTAGGCTGTTGGTTAATTAGGATCTGCAGCTTATCCGTTAGGTAGGGAAATGGGCAGACTAGGTGGGCCAAGCAGTCCTTATCTGCCATCATATTCTATCTTTCTATGTTTCTATAGATGAGTAGGTCCCTATGGTAAACCCCAGCCATGTGTCATTTTAAAAGATTGTTGCACCACCCCATTACTTTCTGTACGAACTTTGGTAACTTTTTAAAGTCTGATTTCAGAATATTGCTGGGTACCAGCTCTGAAAATATGCTGAATGGCTGTGGTCACATAATACTCCAATAGGAAGACTACCAGCATGCCCTCATCCAAAGGAATACAGTCACAGATGTTACATCAAATTCAGAGCTGGAATGTTCAGAATGGTTTGAGGATTTGATCTGAATCTCAGGTGGTTTATTTTAGACGCACTGCAGCAGTAGAACTTGCCAATTCTCCCTTGGCTTAAGCAGAGGGTCAGTATTCAAAATAGAGCCCAGCCTGTAGAGTACAAGGACCATTGTGCGATATATATTCTCCCAGGTGTCAGCATCGCTCAGTTGGTGGCACATCCACCTCTGAACTAGAAAGTTATGGGTTCTAGTCCCATACTGGGATTGGGCCCAAATCTAAACGCTGGCACCAGAGTACAGTACTGGGGGGCTGCTGTATTGCCGGACGAGATGTTAAACCAAGATCCCTTCTGCCCATGCTGGTGCTGTCCTGGTGGGTGTCAAGATTGAAGTAAAAGAACCCATAGCACATTTCACAAGAGTAGAGGACTTCCTGCAGTGTCTTGGCTGACATTCCCCTTCCCATAAAACCAGTTTGTGTAATTGTTCAAGGCTGTGTGTGGGTGTTGATGTGTGAAATAGCTGCCACTACATGTTCAGTCACTTCACTATCAGCCTAGCATTGCTTGTAAAGTGCTTTGGGATACAATGTGTATGAAAAGTGCTATATAATTGCTGATTCTTCTTCAGCAAAGTTCCAGCAAAATGTTATCATTCTGCTGGTTGTCTTCCCATTCACAGGTTGAAAGATGTAAACCTTCAATGTCCCACCCATTAGGAAAAATACTTGTGACTCTTCACCCATTTAATTTCCTCTAAAACTCCGAAACACTAGAAGTAAAAACAAGTGATTTAATTTTTTTTTTGCCTGCTACTATACTTTGGATAACCTGCCTGAAATGTCATGGACTAGTGAACAGATTATTCTTGGACTCTTGTCTTCACAAGCAATGTAAGATATACAGTCAGCAGGCCTGTAACCAACAGGATACCAAACCAGCTCAGATCATCCTTTATACCAGCAGGAACAATACTTGAAATCTTTCAGGCACAAAACAATGGGGCCAAGAAATTTAACATTAATTTTTTTTTTATACAGGGACTGAATCAGATATTTTAGTCAGATGCAGTTTTCTAAGTACATACAAAACTCTAAAAATGTGCCAATATAGATGTGTCTTGGGGAACGGGGGGAATGCTGAAACAATAACAGCACAACTGCAAACTGCGGGAGCATTTACAAGTGAAAAAACCTTTTCCCAGACATTAGTCCAAGTTAACGTGTAGGCATACCTTTCAACCTCTCAGCATTAAAAAACATAGCACTGGCCTTCAAAACGTATAGCAAATGGCCAGAATGTGTAGCACTTTCTTCTTTTAAAGAATAATATATCTACAAATAGAGGGCCTCATATAGTTAGCATTAAAGAATGTTTCTATTAAGTTAGTTCCACGATTTGATAGTTTGTATGTCCAGAAATAGCATAACACTATTAAGAACATCCATAAACCTTTGCTAAGCAGGGTAAAGTTGAGTGCAAAAATGACAGCACTATGCAAGATTCATAGCAGCTGAGAGGTATGTGTGTAGGAATATATTATGTCGTCGAAGACTAGTGTCAATAAATATAGAGCCCACTTCTTAGTCACGAGGGACTGGCACTAAATTATTGTGGCATAATTAAGTGCCAGACCCTTACTCACTACCCCCTTGAGTTCTGCTAAAAGAGGGGGGGGTGGGGTCAGAAAGCCCTTTTAGCCCAGTGCATATCAAAGTGTGTGTGGGGCACAGAAGGAGATGTAGCTGACTTGCTGCGCCATTCACATAGCCAGTTACTACCAGTGCAACAGGTGTAGCATTTAAATGATGCACCCTACCTAAGAACTTTTATTTCTTGTAGCAGAGGTTGTCAGGTAGCTGTGTGCACTGTGCATGGACATGACGGGACTGAGACTGGAGTGGAACCAAGCTTTACAATGGATGCACATGGGTGAATAGGGCTTAGGAAGGTAGGATCCAACAGACTACCAGGGAGTACTTTTGTAGGGATTGGGGACCCAATGGACTAGCAGGAAGGCATTGAAGGACAGAGAGCTGGGCCCACACTCACGCTGAAGGTTCAGGCTGGGTGGTGGTGGGGGCGGGCTGAACAATGGATGTGCCCAAGCATGTCTGCATGTTACTGCACCATGTAGAAACATAGAATATGTGAGCAGATAAGGGCGCTTGGACTTGGCCCACCCAGTCTACCCATTTGTTCCCTGCCTAAACTGTCACCGCAGACTATGCCTAATCTCTGGCTACTCCCCCCGCCCCCCCACACACTTTCCTAACAAAATTCCTTTGTGCCTATCCTATCTATGCTGGAAGTCCACCTCTGTTTTTTTTTTGCCTGTTTAAGTTTTCAAAGTAATTTGTCAGTGCAAACATGTATGTTGCATGAGCTGGTAATGTGCACTGTTACTGTGTGAAAACCTAGTCTGTGCATAGTAACAGAAGGGATGCCTCATGTGCATTCCAGGATTTGCACTGGGAAACTTCTTCCCCACATCGCACATCCAGTGTACTCAGCATACCAATTCAATGGGGTCAGTGCAATGGGGAGCACATGTGCCTTTTCTGTGGACCACAAAACTGTGGCTGAGAATTGGACCTATATTACATTGCCCAAGGCTACAGTCTGAAAATATAGTATGCAGTCCAACGCTACAGTCTAGAAATGTAGTACACAGTTCAAAGCTAGTGTCTAGAAATATATTATGTAGTCCAAGGCTATTGTCTTTAAATCTATTATACAGTTCAAAGCTAGTGTCTAGAAACATTATGTAGTCCAAGGCTATAGTCTGGAAATATATTATGACATTCACAGCTGGTGTGTAGAAATATATCATGTAGTCTAAGGCAATCGTGTAGAAATGTATTATGTAGTTCAAAGCTAGTGTCTAGAAATATATTGCATAGTCCAAGGCTATTGTCTAGAAATGTATTACTGTGTGTAGTTCAAAGTTAGTGTCTGGGAATATGCTATGTAGTCCAAGGTTATAGTCTAGAAAGTTATTACATAGTTCAAAGCTAGGGTCTAGAAATATGTTATGTAGCCCAAAACTGGTATCTAGTAATATATTAGAAACGTAGGATAGAATCCCGTATTGACAACAGATCCCCAGGCACATAGGGAACTACGGGCAGATTAGATGGATCCTTGGTCTTTTCCTACTGTCATTGTCCATGTTTCTAAGTTTCAAACCCTTCTAGTGATAACATTTGACAGTCTGGTTTCTTTTTCCCTTTTAATTTCTTTCTTGTCTGGTCAGGATCAGCCACACATCTATACATAGATAGATAGATACAAATATATACATATAGATATATTCCATGGAAAGCAACCAATATCGCCACCTTCACACAAGGGAAACAGCTGAAAAAGCAACTCAAATCATCACATTCACATGGGGGAAACAGCTGGATGGAAAGTTTCTGGGTTGGACGATAGACAGACGTCTGGGGCTTTCTAGGGAGTGGTGTGTATGAGTGCATGTTGCTAGTGAACCACTCAAAATATACTACAGTATCCCAGACAACAACACTCAGTCGCAATTTATGCATTGGTATTCCCCCAAAGAAAATGACAGGGCTATGTGTGAAATAACTGAATGTAAATGTCACTTGATAGGGCCTATGGTGGGGGTACTTAAGGCAAGGGTAAATGTCAGTGTGGTCTAGTGGATGGAGCTAAAGTATGGCAATCAGGACAGCCATATTTAAATCTCACCAGTCACTTACACACTCTGTGTCACTTCATCTGCTAGTGTACCAGTCCACCCACAGTTTTACAGATTTTAATATTTCTGATTGTAATGTGTGTTTTTTAATTGTTATTTTGTTTGGTTTGTGTACAGCACCTTGGTTTTGGAAAGGCGCTTTATAAAAAAAAAGATTTAATTCATTCATTTCATTCATTCATTTCATTCACCCAGCTATAAAACTGGGTAGAAGCAGGACTCCACTGAAAATAAGACACTGCATACAAATTAAGCTATCCTGGGATAATTTATATATATATATATATATATATATATATATATATATATATATATATTTGTAACAGTTAATCCAGTACAAGGCATGCAGTCATACTATGATATGTGCAACCCTTAATTTGTATTGTAGGCACGAGGCAGCAGGCCAAGTGTGTTCAACCACCCAAGGTGTGCGTATATCAGCATGAATGCATGCACTGTAGTGGATTATATGTCTTATAAAATGGACAAAAATTGTTTTGTGGGAGGGGTGAAAAACAGAAAGACATGCAGGCATGTGGTCACTGTGTGATAATGCACAATCATATTTATCTATTTATTTATTTGCTTTTGGTAACCGGGTGAGTGTGCTTGGCAACAATCCTGCCTATTTTCAGGCATGACCTGGGAGAGTACAACAAAGAGAATACAGTGATGACATCAGGACAAGTCAGTAACAATAAGAAAATAGGTACAATTACAGTACAATCAGATAGGACATACATAATATAAAAAATAATAGTTCTATTTATCCAATCTCAATTGCTAAGATACAACAATATAGATTATTCCAATTCCTCAATGATTATATGTAGAAATAGGGAGGAGACTCCCAGCTACCTGCAGTTGCAGACACCAAGTGCATAGAAGTGGGAGAACAGCGAACGTTTGAGGGATAGGTGGGAGTGGGAGAGTTTAACCATAGGGGGGAACGAGTTCCAGAATTTAGGAGCGAAATAGGAGAAGGCCTGTTCCCCCATTCTAGTAGTGCAAGGCCGAACTAATAGCATGGGGACAGAGGAGGACCTAAGTGAGTGGGCGCAGGAGACCGGGGTAAGCATGTCACCCAGGGTGGCTAGACTGGGAGGTCTAGTGAGGGAGTCGACAAAACACCCTAGTGAGTAAGAACTATACACTATAAAAAATACAGGATGAGCAACTCTATGGACAACTAGTGTGTTTTGCCACCTCGGGGTTCAGATTCCCATGAACCTCTCGAGCTTCGCTCTCGAGGTCATAGGGAATCAGAACCCCTCTGTGGTAGAACACACTGGTTGTGCATAGTTGCCCATCCAGTATTCTCTATATATTTGGGATATTCCATAGAGCATGCTGAAAAAAAAAAGCTTTTTATTTATTCTGGAATGTTGCTGACAATGCTGCCCAGCAGTGAGAGGCACAGCAAAGTGGCACCTCAAGTTCTAGGTCAACATTGTCTGCAATATTCTATGACCTACTGTAGCATTTGTTTGCTGCATTCTAATGGTACTCACCATTGCTCCCTCTACTCCTCTTTATTTATTCTTCCTCTGTCTTCACATTGCCAGAACTGCTATGTCTCATTCATATCCAAATAATGGCTTGGGTCCCTTCCCTCTTACCTCTTCTCACTCCTCCTTTCCCTCTGCCTCCTGTTCCCTTTGCTCCAGGATCCTCGCTCTATCACCAGTCCTCATCCCCACACTTCGGCTGTGCAGTCAGCCTTTTCCTGTCATCTCCCTTTACTGTGAAACCTACTCCCATCCTCTCTCTGTTTTACTGTCTCCCGTTTCCCTACCAGCTGAAGCTCCTTCCCTTCCCCTCTGCTTATGTCGTCCCCCTACTTGACTTGCTCCCCCCTTACATCTGCCTCCTACTCCAGTGCAGGTGTGGCTGAGCTGCCTGATTTTTGCTGCTTGCTCTTACTGTATTTACTCCTGTTTTAATCATAGAAACATAGGCTCTGATGGCAGATAAGGACCGCTTGGCCCACCCAGTCTGCCCATTTCCCTACCAATTGGATAAGCTGCAGATACTAGTTAACCAACAGCTTACTTCTTCCTACCCCCCACTATAATTGCCTTATGTCTGTCCCATGCACTCTTGAATTCCCCCACAGTTTTTGACCACACGACCTCCTCAGGAAGGCCGTACTATGCGTTCACCACCCTCTCCATGAAAATAATACTTCCCCACATTGCCCCTGTGCCATCCCCCCCTCTATCTTCAAATTGTGCCCCCTTGTTCTTGCACAACTCTTTTCTGAGAAAATGCTACCTCTTGGACTTTGTTGTTTCCTTAAGTACTTAACATTTCTATCATGTCCCTTTCTCCCTCCTTTCCTCAAGGGTATACATATTAAGCTCCTTTAGTCTCTCTCGTATGGCTTCTGGTGCAGACCCTGCACCATTTTGTTGCCCTCATCTGGAATACCTCCATCCAATGTCCTTGCATAGATGGGTTCTCCAGAACTGCATGCAGTATTCCAGATGGGGTCTCACCAACTGTATGCGCAGAGGGATAATAACTTCATGTTTTCTACTGGTGATGCCTCTTCCTGTACACCCCAGTCTCCCCCAGCCCTCCTTACTGCCTTCTCACATTGCTTGCTTACCTTTGGGTCATCTGATATGACTACCCCCAGGTCCCTTTACTCTATTGCACTTTACTGTGACGTGTGAACTGTCAGTGCTATGTAACGGCATTTAACTGTGTACTGTGTCTGTGCTGTGCAATTGCATTTAACTGTGTACTGTGTCTATGCTATGTAATTGCATTTAACTGTGTACTGTGTATGTGCGATGTATTTGCAGTTAACTGTGTACTGTGTTTGTGCTGTGTAACTGCATTTAACTGTGTACTGTGTCTGTGCTATGTAATTGCATTTAACTGCGTACTGTGTCCATGCTATATAGTTGCATTTAACTGTGTACTGTGTCTGTGCTATGTAATTGCATTTATTTATTTAAATCTCAGATTACAAATACCTTTGTGCTAGGAGTAGCTTATTTACAAAGGTTCCATATCAAAGGAAAGGGTTACAATAAGGTTGGGAGTTATAGACAACATTCATGGTATCAACGGAGGTACCAATTTAACTGTGTACTGTGTCTGTGCTATGTAATTGCATTTAACTGTGTACTGTGTCCATGCTACGTACTTGCATTTAACTGCGTACTGTGTCTGTGCTATGCATTTGCATTTAACTGTGTACTGTGTTCCTGCTATGTACTTGCATTTAACTGTGTACTGTGTCCATGCTATGCATTTACAGTTAACTGTGTACTATGTCTGTGCTATGTAATTGCATTTATTTATTTAAATCTCAGATTACAAATACCTTTGAGCTAGGAGTAGCTCATTTACAAAGGTTCCACGTCAAAGGAAAGGGTTACAATAAGGTTGGGAGTTATAGACAACATTCATGGTATCAACGGAGGTACCAATTTAACTGTGTACTGTGTCTGTGCAATGTAATTGCATTTAACTGTGTACTGTGTCCGTGCTACGTACTTGCATTTAACTGTGTACTGTGTCTGTGCTATGCATTTGCATTTACCTGTGTACTGTGTCCCTGCTATGCACTTGCATTTAACTGTGTACTGTGTCCGTGCTATGCATTTACATTTAACTGTGTACTGTGTCTGTGCTAAGTACTTGCATTTAACTGTGTACTGTGTCCGTGCTATGTATTTGCATTTCACTGTGTACAGTGTCTGTGCTATGTAATTGCATTTAACTGTGTACTGTGTCCATGCTACATACTTGCATTTAACTGTGTACTGTGTCCGTGCTATGTATTTGCATTTAACTGTGTACTGTGTCCATGCTACATACTTGCATTTAACTGTGTTCAGTGTCTGTGCTACGTACTTGCATTTAATTGTGTACTGTGTCTGTGCTATGTATTTGCATTTCACTGTGTACGGTGTCTGTGCTATTATTTGTGTCCCCTGTTCCCCTTCCCCTGGTCACAGCTGGAAATGAGCCTTAGCTCAATGTGCCTTTCCTGGTTACCAGTTTTCAAATGAATAAAATAAATTCTAGCGTGAATAAAACGCTTACAGTATTTATGGATGTCTTAGGGAATGCCTTATTTATACCAATTGCACATTGAAATTCATTGTAATGAAGCCACAGGAAAAATAACAAATAACGTAGGCTGCATGGAAAACAACATGTTACTCACCTGGGATGTGTATAACATGGCTGAATAACCAATTTTATGCTGCTCTGTTATTCACACCTCCCATGGTATAAATATATACATATAACATGTTTGGGCCCCTCTTCCCCATTGAAATTGCCATCATGCATTTCCTAATATACAATGGTAAACAGGTAGCATATACACAACCAATTAAGAATTTCTACTGTATTAATGTGTTAATAATATCTTAATAACACATTAATACCTAACAAACACACAATGAATCAGCATACTAATAACATTGGTAACAACTACCTTAATAACACATGTATCATACACAGTAGTAACACATGTAACAACAAATTATAAAACACCTCTAACAAACCACATAACCGTAACAGCCTCTACAACTACAGCCCTTACAACACCAGCTCACAACCTAAAAAACCAAGAATGTCTCTAACCTAGGAGACAATACACAAGCTCTCTCCCATATCACTTACTACATAACCATGCCCTTTGATGTTCTAGGAACCACCTGAGACACCAAGCCCTCTATGCTGCTGCCTAACCCATGCTAATCGAGTCTGACTACCAGGTCCTCCTCCTTTAGGCTCCTCACTACAGACTGTCACTTCTGACTGTACAACCACATCAGAGTACAGCTCTTAACTGCACAACCATACTGGACCACTGCTTCTGACAGCAAAAACACTGGCCCCATCACTTGTGACCGCACAACATGCCTGCAGCTATAATAAACCAGACATTGACATTTGACATTGCAGAGGGACTAGAAGGAAAGGTATGTCTCTTTGCAGATGACACAAAGATCTGCAACAGGGTTGATATGCAAGGTGGGGTGGAAAGGACAAAAAAGGGACTTGGCAAGGTTGGAGGAATGGTCAAATGTATGGCAGCTTAGATTCAATGCACGGAAGTGCAAAGTAATGCACCTGGAAAACAAAAACCCAGGGAAAGAGTACACAATGGGGGGTGAGATACTGACAACAAAAATGGAAAGGGACCATTGGGGTAGTCATATCAGATGACCTAAAGGTGGGCCAGCAATGTGAGAAGGCAGTAAGGAGGGCTGGGGGGAAACTGGGATGCACAGGGAGAAGTATCACCAGTAGAAAACAGGAAGTTGTTGGCCCTCTGTACAGACAGTTGGTAAGACCACATCTGGGAGTACTGTGTACAGTTCTGGAAACCCCATCTCCACAAAGACATAGACAGGGTGGAGGCTGTCCAGAGGAGGGCAACCAAAATGGTGCAGGGTCTGCACCAGAAGATATATGAAGAAACACTAAAGGAGCTTAAGATGTATAGCTGCGAGGAAAGGAGGGAGAAGGGACATGATAGAAACTTTCAAATACCTCAAGGGAATCAATAAAGTCCAAGAGGGTAGCATCTTTCAGAAAAAGAGATGTGCAAGAACAAGGGGGTACAATTTGAAGATAGAGGGGGATGGCTTAGAGGTAATGTGAGGAAGAATTTCTTCACAGAGAGGGTTGTAGATGTATGGAATGGCCTTCCTGAGGAGGTCATAGAGTCAAAAACAGTGGGGGAATTCAAGAATGCATGGGACAGACATAAGGCAATTCTAGTGGGGGTAGGAGGAAGTAGGCTGTTGGTTAACTAGGATCTGCAGCTTATCTGTTAGGTAGGGAAATGAGCAGACTAGGTGGGCTAAGCGGTCCTTATCTGCCATCAAATTCTGTGTTTCTATTCTAAACCATGTTACTCACTTGCCATACTAAAGAGAAATCCCATGTTATCACTCACCTTTTTATGACAGGGGATGTTAAAATGGGCACTCTTCCTTTATGAGGCTCCTCACTGCAGACTGTAACTTCCTACCACACAACCATGTCAGGCCATCCCCTCCATCTGCACAATAATGCTGGAGCACCCCTTCCCATCACACAAACACTCTGGACCACCAGTCCTGACCGTACAACATGCCCACAAACAAAATAAACCAGGCCACTCACATGCCATCCTGAAGGAAATCCCACCGTACCATTCCCCCTTTTATAGGGGGCACTAGAATGGGTGCCTGCAGGGTGCATGCCTTCCCTACACTATAGAAAATACACTAGTCCCACATATCACTACACTATGGAAAAACATTAAAGCCCTATGCAAAACCTGCAAAATCTAGAAGGAAATACAAAATGGCCTAAAAAACTATCCAAACATATGTATTATATGAAAAAAACAGTGGCAGAGTCTGGCATACTCAATAAATAATATTATCTCTGGGTCGTACAAACTCATAAAGGCCACTTGTCTGGCCTCATGGCTTCATGATCCCTTGAAGGTATTATTTCCTCATAAACCACACTTTGCCATCAGTAATTCTCTTTCCTCTCTCTAAATATATTTATTTTTTTATTTAAATTTTGGTAACCGGGTAGGCCCGCTGAGATCAATAATAGTCCCTTTTTCAGGGGCGACCCGAGGTTAATTACAACAATGGTACAGCAGGACAATAATGTTACATTAAGTTCAATAACATACAATAGATTATACTCCATACAAGGAGGCAGTCATTAGACATACAGAGTAATACAGGGGACTGTTATCAGTCCTTTGTCATACATGTTAGGTGAGATCAACAAACAAAATCATATATCAGACAAGCAACAGGAATGAAGTGTGAAGATCAACGATTACAAATGCATTGGTTTAATCCCTGCAGATACGTTTTAAGTCCCTTTTTAAACCCCACAAGGGATTCACATTCCTGAAGTTTGGATGAAAGTGAGTTCCATATGGGAGGGATGAGGGATGAGAAGGCCCTGGACCCTTGGGAGGACAGTGTCCGGGGGACCATGAGAAGATGTCTGTTGGATGACCTTAGAGTCCTATTATTAGTTTTAGGTTGTAGTAACTCAGCCAGGCTAGGTGGGGCAGATGCCAATGTAAGTTTATAGTCTAGGCATAGAGAGGAGTAGCGTAGTCTACCTTCCAAGGTGGGCCATTTAAGGGCTTGCAGGATTTGGCAATGGTGTTCTCTATGGGGCGCCCCTATAGCAAATTTCCGATCCTATGGTAAAGTGTCATAAGTTTTTATCTCAGTACTTCATGGGAGAGAAGTACAGGGGAGCCATACAGTAATTTAGGTAGCAAGGTACCATGGGCAATCTTAGATTGTGACTCCAGGGTGAGGTAAGGGCTGAGTTGATACAAGAGACCTATCCTTTGGTTCAGTGTTTTGGATAGGTGATCTATGAGAGCTTTGAAGTTGAGATCCCGGTCAATGGTGAGCCCTAGGTATATTAGTGAGTCTACTACCACCACCTTTTCCCCAGATGAAAGGGTGAGGTTATATATATATATATATACATATATATATATTTATGCAATACATGTGAGTATATTGACAGGCACCTATCAGTGATATTTTTGCTCACGCCATACCTAGAGTGAAAATACTAAAATATTCTCACTCTAGGTCCCCATGAGCAAAAATATTGTCACTGTAGGTCCTGACTGGTTGGAGTCAGCAGTGTGAGCAGCTCAGTCTCACTTTATCAGCCCCCAGCTGACTCACACACAGACCCCAACACGACACCTCTAAGTGTGAAACCGACACTCACACCGAGATGTACTCTCCCTGTACATTTAAAAAGTTTTAAACCCAAACTGAATATAAATCTGCCATTTTGCCACCAATACCATATGTTGCTTTACTTTCATTTTAATCACTGCTATGAAGCTCCCGTACAATGTCGATATAACCCAGACTCCTGAACATCCTAATTGCCACCGGCCCTCACTTAAAACATACCTGGTTAACGTTGCAGTCTTTTTAGGTGAATGCCACACAGAACCTCTCTCTGCAGTGAGGCTGTACTTAACAGTGCCCACTCTCTCACGCTGCAGTAATGTGATGACATGGTGACATGCTGATGCACAGCATCATCGGCCAAAAGGGAAACTAAACGGCCTTTTCTCCACTCATGAGTGCTCAGAAATTTCATTTTAATACAGTAATGCTACCAGATTAAAAAAGAAAGCATTACTAGACAAACAGACCTTGCATAAATAGAATATGCCATGGCCCCAGTGGGAATATTTATGACATGTCCCCCTTGTGCAGTCTGACCTTTGACATCACTCATGTTATAAGGTCAAGCTGCACTCAGGGAAAAATATCACAGATATTCCCACTTTGGCCATGGCATATCTAACATAGGTAGGCATTCCCCCCATGGGAAAAGCCACCTAAAACAGAAGTTAATAACTAATGACATCATTGATCTATAGAACAGAACTTGGTCAAAACATCACCAAAACACAGGCTTCTTCAGTTTGCTTCTGAAAACTCAGTCAGAAGTTCTGTAAAAAGAAAGCTCTCACAACATGTTAGATGTGTGCCCCCCCCCACACACCTAGTAGACAGAATTAATTCTAAAGCAGGCAGAGATTTAGCTTGCAAAACAAGTTAGAAAGCAGTTGTGATATTAAACCACAACTTGTTTTTTATGTTGGCATCTTAAAACTCAATCAGGACATTTGTACAAAAAAGGCTTTCAGAACATGAAATTTGCTTCCCTCTCTCAGACTTGAAGAGTTGATGGTAAAGCAGTGCACAGAAAATCATCTTGCTATTTGCAAACTATAGTTCTTCAAATGCAAACATAAGTTCAACGTCACACAAAAGGGTGTTTAAAAAACTGGCCTACCACTAAATTGAATACTTCTCTCTTGCCTGAATCCATGTGTATGTCACACTAGTCAATCATGCAGCAATCACAATATAACACAGCAGCCCATTTAACACTAGAGATGTTGCAAAGTTTAAATTTGCAGGCAAAGTTCTGGCGAAGTCACCCACTTTGCCTCCATGGAGCAATCCGTGAATGTTTGCTATTAGGCTGAAAATTCACCTATGTGACTTCGCTGGATATTTCGGCATGAATGGCAGAATTTTGCCCACAAATGGTGGAATTTTGACTTCGAACAGTGGAATTTCGTCTGTGAACGGTGAAATTCTGCCATTTAGGGTGAAATACCACCCTTCTTGGGCAAAACTCCACACTTCATGGACAGAAATTCACACTTCATGGATTGACCTACACTCCACGAATTGCGCTACATTCACAGATTATTTTGCAAAACAAATTTTGCCAACTCCGCCCATCTCTGTTTAACACAGTAACTAAAACCAAACACCCCTCAAAGAGTAACTTTTCTGGTACTCGCCTTGACACCCCAGAATTATCCTTAGGCCCCTCCGGGTTGCAGGCTACATTAACAACATTTTTTTCATTAGCTGACTTTAGGGTGGAAGAGATCATATTGTGAATCCAAGGAGCAGAGAGCCTGTTCCCTTTCACGTCCCTATTCAGAGACACACACGCGTTCTCGTGTTTTGAGACACAATAGTCAGGAGAGCACGGGGTGTGCTCTATTTACTTCATTGTGGCTTGTTTTTAAATCATGGTTTTTAAAATTCTAAATACTTGATTTGAGAAACCAAGGCCACTGCTCAAATAAGAAGGCTATTCTTAGTTGAGTGGTGGCTTTGAATTTGTACAAATTGGTCATTCAGAATATCAAAAACCATGATTTAAAAACAAGCCCTACTGAAGTAAATAGAGCACACCCTGTGCTCTCCTGACTATTGCATCACTGAACATGAGATCACGGTGGGGTGTGTCTCCAAATACAGAAACAGAAGGGATCAGGTCCTCGGTCCAACAGAGCCAAAATATGATCCCTTCTACCCCTAAAACCACCTGATGATAAAATTCTGTCAATGCAGCCTGCAACTCGGTGGGGCCTAAGGATCATTCTTTGCCTCGATGGAGGGTGATGATTTTGAGAAAGAGCACAAAAGGTACTCTTTAAGATAGACAGAGAAACACAGCAAATAGGAGCAAACTCAGTGACTTTTTACCATTTTGTGATTCAAGTTTGAACAGACTATTCAAGTCGAGTCTCTGCCCTCTCCTTCCTCCTCTTCTGAATCAATGCTGTAAAGGTGCACACCAATATGATCACTTTACTGCACATGCCCAATCTGCTGAAAGCTGACTGGTTTTTGATGCCTTCAAATGCAGTTGGAGGAGTTTACTTTCAAGGTACTCCGAATGCCATTTCTGGGGGTGTAGCATGATGGTTAGAGTAAGCAAAAATACCCAACATGGTAGGAGGTATTGGGCTATACTGGACTACCCATGGGCATAATGAGGCCTGGTGCCAGAGGTGGAGGGCCTTATAGCCCCTAGAAGGTCTGGTATAGCCCATACTGCCCACACTGGAGGGTATTATTACGCTTATAAAATGGGTTATTTTCAAATGTTAATAAAATATTTATAAAATAAAACAGTCACTTAAAAATGTGAGGAAAATAAATACAAAAATATGTTGTTGTACACTGCTAGCTTTTAAATAAAATAAATTTAGTTCACAAAAGTAGTTCCTCTACTGGTACACTTCCCAGTAGAGGGCACTTTTTTTTGTTATGCTTTTATTTTTTAAAACACCAACTTGTGAGTCAGGTGCATGCATGCCCCCCCCCCACACTGACTATTATAGTGCTGACTGGGAAAAGACACCCTGCCGGTTTGTGCTGTTAAACAGTGTGATCCTTTCTAAGTTGCATGGAAGCAGATTGAGAATGTCTGACATGAGGCAAGACAGGGTAGAGTGGCAGACACCGCCACCAGCTGAATGGACTTCTACAGAATTCAGAAGCCTAGGATGCATGAATACCAACCCACACTCTCATACAAAAGCTTCTTCTGATAATTTGTCTTTCTTTCGCCAACAGCTCGTTGTGGGGAGCATCAGCTTGGCATTGGGACATAATCCGAGACAGCAGAGAGAAGTGAGGGACAGAGGCTTGTGCTTCAGTTCAAAGCAAGTGCATGACAGAGAGGACAGTACTACGGAGCACTAAGTTTATGGGGCCTTTTTTGGTCAGTGACTCTGCTACGAAGCAACAGTTTACTTTGTTTGTATTTTTACTTTTGATATTGGAATGAGTCAGTGAAGGGGTTGGGAGAATCGGGCCAAAGGGGGAGGGGTTGGGGAGCAGGCTGCAGCCTGATGCTACATAAGAGTGATTGCTTTGAACAGAGCAAAGAGAAAGGTCACATTGGTTTTCTGTTTGGTGATATGAATGGTAAGGTTGAGAGAGAGTCAGACAAAGCAGGGTGGAGCAGGAAAAAAGTAAGTTCATTAAACGAGTGAAAAAGACGTGATGCCTGATCCTTTTTTTTAAATGTTCAGAGTGGGCACAGTGATTGTATTTTCCAGGTCTCTGTTGGCACATAATGCACCCCTTGGAATGGGGTTCAGCCAATCAGAGACCAGGAAAATTCAAACCCATTTTCTAAATGTATGCAGTTGTTGGGCTGGGAGTACATCCACATTACAGGTGTCAGCACAACCAGCCCAAACTTGGGTTAAATATATTCTGAGACACATACAATCAAGCCATATTCCCATACCAGTGAACAATATTGTATGTTTACGTGTACATTCTGCAGCTTCCAGGCAGTGGCTGAGCTGCAGGACAGAAAGGCAATTGGTCGTCCCTGGGTTCCATTTTGTGTCATTGGGACCACAGTATGACCCTATGTCATCCTATCCTGTAGCTGCAGAAATGTGCATATAAATAAAAACAGTGCGCTGCTACAGAAATAATGAGCCCTGTCCCAGCTCAGTTTTTAAACAATGGAAAATAATCCTAGTCACTCTTATTAGGGACTAGGCAGTTTGAGGTCACTATTTGGCAAAGTCAGGGCCCAATTTAGAATCAGGACCCTTCTTTTAAATCTAGCAATAGAACATAGGAGACAGAACAATAGGCCAGACAGAGGGAGAGGGAGAGGTTACTTTAAAGCATTAAAGACAAAATAGATATTTGACATCTGATCAGTGATTGTGATAGAAACTTAGACAGTGATGGCAAAAGAGACCTGAGATACATCCAGTTTGTCCAGAATATCTACTTACTTCCACATCAAGACCTATTGTCGAGCAGGGTCTATGAAGCTGACTGACTCCACGGTCCTACTGTTTGCCCACTACACACCCCTGGTACCACCTTCCTCTTCTCACCCTTTGGTATCACCATGCCCCTGTAGCTGTTCACCTGACTCTGAACCCCTTTACAGCCCAGCCATGAACACCTCATTTAGTAGCCTATTTCACTGGTCCACCACCCTTTCTGTGAAAAAGAAATTCCTTGTTTGTGTCCCTCTTATACCTCCTTCTGCCCAGTTTCTGCCCGAGCCCTCTCGCTACAGCACTCTCATTACTAGTGAACAAATTGTTAATTCGTTGACACTGAAGATCACAATTAAAGATCAGATGTTAAAAAATCAGTGACATATACAGGAGCCTGCAGTAGTCTGCGGCAGAAGCCCTCCCCTTCCTTACACAACTGGACTGATATTTTGGCACTGGTAGTGGTGGGTACCTACCTACCTACCTACACCTGGAATGTATGCCAGTAAATGTGCCACCCAGTCCCTGCCACCTGCCTTTCCCTTTCACTATCATGTCATTCTTGGAAGGGGGTCTTGTATGGCTTAATATATACAGTATTAACATTTCTTCATTGCAATGGGGAGAAAGGAGGCTGGGGTGATGCAAGAGTGGGAGGTGAAGGGTTTTAGTTTAAATGGTTATGGGTAGTAGAACAAGGGTGGGATAATGTTCTGAAGTGGGTGGTTTGGTTTTTGGCTTTCACGCCACATAAAAAAAACAAAAGGACTTCACACAACAAAGTTGGGTTAATGTGTGAAAACATTTCCCAGCTATGCAGAGCATGAAGTTCCTAGCTTTGCACCAGCTTTGCTGGCAAAGTTTCCATCCACTGCATCTCCACTCACTACGAGGGGCCTGAACCAAGACCCCCTCAGTGATTGACAAACCAGTCAATAGGAGCTTAGTCAGATGATTACTTACCTGACTATACCAACAGTGAGCTCAGCTGTGGAAAGAAAACATCTGTCACTTTGGGGGCTCCCATTACACTTAGGGCACTGAGCAACTGCCTAGGTGTGCCCAGCTGTTAATTCGGCCCTGTCAACAGTTTCAAAATTCTGAAGTTCTAAGTTCAGTTTTCAAAGTCCATTTCCCACCTGGGGGTATTGCCTACTTTTCTACAATGTAAAACATACTGATTTTAAATGCAAGTTCAGTTTTAAAAACGGAGGTCTTTAACATGATTTCTAATGTTTTAAGCACACTGTTCCAACATCTCTTATGGTTATGAATGCTTGGTCCTGTGTGTGCCCAAACCACTCCGTTTTGCTTCACATTTCTTTCACATAAAGGACTCGAGGTGCTTTTATTATAACCATAAGAGATGCCAGTTATAGACAGCACATATAGTATAACCATATACAGGGTGGCCATCCTGCATTATCGAGCAGTGCAGCAACAGTCTCAGCTCAGCCCCAAAACAGGTACTCCACTGCAGTGCTGTATGAGCTACTCATGTTGGGCACCGGAAGTCAACCTGCTCAGCCAGGTAACAGCATCACACTTCTGTCTGGTAGTCTGCCCACTGAGCTAACTGCCTCTTCTCAGATCTTGTGTGCAGGCTGACTGACAGACTGCCTGACTGACAGGCACGTTATGAATCTACTCTAAACAATTATCAACCAACACAGCTCTCTGCAACATAGCCATACACTTAACATTTTAAAAAGGGGGAAACACCCGAGGAAAAAAAAAACTTTTAACAACTGTTCCAAAAAATGCTTTTGTTAAAAAAATACACTTCCTGTACAAATGTGAGAACCGGTATAGAAATCTCATTTTACCTTCTGATCACAGGGTGTTCAGGCACTCCGTTGGCCAACCCAAGGCCCTCCCTAGCCCTAGGTAATCCCTGCCACCACCTATTTAGAGTTGCCACCACTGACTTTTCTCAAGCTTCATAGGACTGCTGTCTGCCATAATGGGGAGCTGGGCCTAACTGGTCCACCAGTTTAACTGGCCATTTAACTGGTGGGGTTCTCATATCTGGCAAAAGAGGGAGTAGGATTGCCCCTCTCTGGGTGAGTGAAAAGGTACTATGATGGGTGTGAAGGTACAAGGTGGTGCCATTCACCTGGGCCACTACCCTGTGCCTTCTGCTAAGTATTCTTCTCTCCTTCCCTGCCATGTTGTTAGGTAGAACTGAAGCCCCATCCACCATACAGCCTCCACTTCAAGCTAGCATGAAGTTACCCACTCACCTCATGCTCCCCTGGTGCACAAGGGAGCAGTGTGGCAGTGAAGACCTCCACCCTTCCTGGAGGTGGATGAGAGGAAGGAGGAGAAGGAAAAGGAAGACAAGGTGCCCTACTCAGTTCTGTTTCTGCTCACCTGCTGCATTATTCTGGGACCAGAGCTCCACGTGTCACGTGGAGGAATAATCACTTTGGTGGTTTGAGCCAGTCAGTGCTGAGAACTGCAGGATCACTTATCGTATATACAATTGGTGCCCCGAGCGTCAATGTTAAAGTGAAGTGCTCCACTTCAGAGGCAGGGGGAGGAGCATTACAGTCCCTTTGTTAAATTAAAAAAAAAATGTAAAACAAATTATAAATTGCTCTTGCTGACTCAAATGATAATCATTTATTAGTTGATGTGTGCTGCGAGATATGTCTTATATTGTACAAGAGTGTCAGTTAACACACTTTGGGGAGAGAGAGAGAGAGGATCCCTTACTTTCACTTTGTGGTCCTCTCACCCAAACTGCATGAGATGACACTCTTATACAACAAAGCAAACATCCAAGAAAACATCACTTTTGCCAGTGCTCCATCCATTGCTAGGAGAATGTCAGATATGGTGCAAGTTGCCACAAATAGAAGTCAACAAAACAAACACTGCACAGCGGCAGTCCCAATTGCAAAGCACTATCTATACCAAAAATAACTTTACCTGGAGAACTCAAGTTTGCTTGTGCCTACTGTACTTTTAGGTCAGTCCTTTTCTGCTTCCAAGGCATAAAATTCAGTCTTTGGCACTGTTACAAGTAATCCACAATACAGAAAAAAAAACCTTCATATTTTGAAACCAAAAACTACTCTGCTCTGATGAAGATGTGTCTGAAACGTTAACTATGTGCTGCCTCAGGTGATGTCATCTCATCTCCATACTGGCAAGGTGGAAGCATATCTGCAAGCAGTTTTTGTCTGTATTGTTGATTACTTGTAGCAATGCTAAAGAATGAATTGGAATTCAGAAGGTACAAGGAGACCCAGAGAGAAGAGGATAGGGAAGTGTATCAGGGAAAATAGAGAGAGGCAGGCAAGGTGGTAAGGAGAGCAAAAACAGAAACTGAGGAAAGAATAGCTCAGGGGGTATTAAAAGGGGAGAAGACATTTTTTACATATGTTCAAGACAAAAGGAACACAAAGGAAGGGATTGTACAGTTGGGGGGGGACTGTACAGAGGAGGACAAGGAAATTGCAAACACCTTCAGTTTTCACAGTAGAAAGGGACTGGGAGGAACCACAAAAAGTCACCAGAAGCATTGTGTGTGTGTGTGTTGGGGGAGGATTTGACAGTCATCCATTTTCAGTGGGGAGAGACAGAGAGCACTTGACAACCTCAAAGTAGACAAAGGTATGGGGCCAGATGGGGTATATCCAAAGGTACTAAGAGAACTTGGGGAGGTACTAGCTGCACCTCTGACAGATCTTTTTAACAGATCACTAGAAACTGGTGTGCTTCCAGAGGACTAGAGAAGAGAGCATATAAAAGTGGTAGTAAGGAAGCAGTGAGCAATTATAGGCTTGTTAGCCTGACATTGGTGGTGGGTAAGATAATGGAATCACTATTAAAGGAAAGAATTGTTGAATATCTTGTATCAAATGGATAGCAGAACCCAAGGCAACATGGATTCATGGAAGGTAGGCCATGCCAAAGAAATCTAATAAACTTCTTTGACTGGGTGACCAAGGTACTAGATGGATGTGGCTTACCTCAGTTTCAGCATGGCATTCAACACCAGTCCACACAGGAGACTAGTAAGCAAGTTGGGTAACTTAAGGTTAGATAGAAAGGGAGTAACCTGTATTAGAAACTGGCTAGCGGGAAGGATGCAGAGGGTAGTGGTGAATGGAGTGTGCTCTTGTGAAGGGAGGGTGACCAGTGGGGTGCCTCGGGGATCAGTGTTGGGACTGGTCCTTTTTAATATCTTTATAAGCGACATAGTAGCAGAACTGGAAGGGAAGATCTGTCTCTTTGCAGATGACAATAAGATCTGTAACAAAGTGGACACACCTGGGGGGGAAGGGTAGGTAGAATGTGCAGGGATCTAGAGACTGGAAGAGTGATCTAGGGTATGGCAGCTGGGTTTTAATGCAAAAAAGTGCAAAATAATGTGTTTAGGCCTTAGGATCCTGGAAGCAGAGTACAAAATGGGTGGAATGCATCTGACGAAGACTAAACGGGAAAAATACCTGGGGTAATCATACAGAATGACCTAAAGGTGACCAGGCAGTGTGATAAGGCAGTCAGAAAAGCCAGTGGGATGTTGGGATGCATAGGCACAGGTATCTCCAGTAGAAAGAGAGAGGTGGTTCTGCCCCTGTATAAATCGCTAGTGAGACCCACCTTGAGTGCTGTGTCCAGTTCTGGAGACCACATCTCAGAAAGGACATAGACAGAGTATAGGCGGTCCAAAGGAGGGATACCAAAATTGTGCAGGGTCTACAACAAAAGTCCTATGAGGAGAGGTTAAAGGAGCTAAATACGTACACCCTGGGGGATATGATATAAACTTTTAAAATACCTTACAGAGGTTAATAAGGTATAGGATGAGAGTATTTTTCAGAGAAAAAGGTGCTCTATAACAAGGGGGATACTATGAAGCTGGAAGGGGCAAATTTAGGAAGGATGCAAAGAAGTACTTTTTCATAGAAAGGGTGATGCACAGCCTTCCAGAGGCGGCAGTGAGGATGAAAACAGTAACTGGGTTCAGAAATGACTGGGATAGGCACAAGATAATTGCAGCGGTAGGGTAGAGAGGAGAAGAGATTGCAGTGTGGATTAAGTAGGGTCTGGGGAAAAAATATAGTTGGGCAGACTGGGTGGGCCCAGCACACCTTATCTGCCATCAGATTCTACATATCTATGTATCTATGAATTCTATGTCCTTAGAAACAATAAAGGACTAACCTACAAGTACGGCAGGCACAAGCAAACTGAGTTCTCTGGGTAAAGTACTTTTCAATACAGATGGTGCTTTGCAATTGGGACTGCCACTATGCAGTATTTGCTTTGTTGACAATAAAACACACATTTAAAAGGAGAACACCTACCACCCTAGCACCCCACCTGAACTACAAACTCCCTGATTGGACTTTTAAGCCCATGGAATACATTTTTTTTTATCACTTGTGCTGTTTAGTATACGCTCCAATGTACCAGCTGTAATGAAACCATCCCTGGAGCTGTGTGCTGCTATTTCACATTGTCAGCACAATGCTCATTATATCACTTTATACAGGTAGTGCTGTGCTGAGAATGTAAATTGCCACCGTACAGCTTCAGGGATGTTTACATTACGACTGGTACATCAGAGCACATATTAAACAACACATTTGAGAACAAAATTATTTGGGGAGCTTAAAAGCCTAATCGGTTGGTGTGACAGGGTTGGGATGAGACTCTGTCCCAGGTGTTATGCAAAGAGTTAAAAGCAAGGATCTCTTCTGTCCTCCTATTCTGTCCAATATCTATCTCTTGTCTGTCTAATTGTGCAGTCAAATTGTCCCTGTGGCATCTAGGATATGGCCACTCCGATTCTCCCACAACTTCCCCATGTTTTCTCCCTTTCTCTACTTGCTGTTTCTATTCTTTTTTCTTCCCTTGCTTCTCTGCAGTTAAAACCTATGTGTTTTTATGTGAAACCAACCTCTTGGTTTGCAAATGTATACAGTTACAGATATATCATTAAAAAGAACAGCAGAATGTTCCACAAGCTTGTTTGCAGAACTGCCAGCAGGAAAACCAACTCTGGCCAGAATGTGTTAATTGGCTACATCTGTTGAGAAGTCTGGATGTACTGGTCCTGGGAAAGAAACTGATGAAGTTTGGTACATTGTGTGAATACAGGAGATAATAGCTTATGAGAACAGGATGCGGAATTTAATTGTCAGGTGAAAACATCCTATACAAGAGAACAGTGTTTGTTTAGAAACAGAAAGATTGAGATGTAGATTTAGAGATATCCTCAGATGAAGGAGTGTGTTTTATTTGAACTACCTGTATGACAGCTATCCTGCATGATTTTATTTTTTTATTGGTAGTGATAATAATAAAATGCTACTTGTGAATTTTATGACTTCTGATTTGCCTGTGCTTCGACGATGAGGTGTGGAGTTGTAGTTTTGAGGGGATGCTGGAGGGACAGGGGTTCTCCTATAACAGCACATATAAACTTATTTATTACATCCCCCAACTGTACTTTTGAACCATCACAATGTGTAAATTCTGAGAGGGGGTGGGTTAAGGATATTACAGTATGTACAGTAACTAAGAAAAGTTCTTTTGTTGCAACAGTGTAAGAACTTAGCAAGGACATACACTACATTACTGAGTTCTGAAATGGTCTTTTCCACAAGTGTGTAAATTAAAACATCCTTTGGGACAAGACTATTTTGATAGAATGACAGAATTTGAACCAGTGTTAGAAACAGCTTCAACTGGGAAAAATGACTTGGAGGTTAGCATAGTTATACTTAAAGAGCAGGTGCTGTGTTCACATCCTTGTTTCAAAAACCTGCTCTACTCAACTATTACAAGTTACTAAAGAATGCCTTTTTTCAATGTTAGTTTTGTTTTCCACACATTTTTACCAACTGACACACAAGGTCTGTACAAAAAGCTTCTATCAGGATTTTCCTTCACAGGCCTTCAGAACATACAAGCAAACAGGATGTGAAAAAGACAAAGACACATACGAGGAGAAACTGAAGGAAGCAGGAAAGCAAATCAGGGCAGCTAAGGTGCAAACAGAAGAAAGGATTGCCTTGGAGGACAAAAAGGGAGACAAGACCTTCTTTAGCTATATCAAGGAGAAATGGAAAACCAGTGGAGGTATAGTCAGACTTAAAGGGGAGGATGGGGAATGCACAGAGGATGACAAGGACAAAGCAGGAATCCTTAACAGATACTTTTACTCAGTATTTACTAATGAAGAAGAATATTGTGGTCCCACCTTGACAGAAAAAAGTGCAGACAGCAGCAATATGAATTTAGCAACTTTCACAAGGGATAGTGTCCTGAAGGAGCTAGAAAAACTTAGGGTTGACAAGGCCAAGGGTCCTGATGAAATATACCCCAGGATGCTGAAGGAACGTGGGGAAGACCTAGTGGCACCGCTGACTGAACTGTTCAACCTCTCACCTGAGGTTGGGGAAGTTCCTATGGGCTGGAGGAAGGCCATAGTTGTCCCTCTTCATAAAAATGACAGTAGGGAAAGTGTTGGCAAATACTGCCCCATAAGCCTGATCTCAACTGTCAGCAAAACGATGGAAACCCTAATTAAGGAAATAATTATATCCTTTCTCAAAAAAAATGATGTAATGGACCCAAGACAGCATGGCTTCACCACAGGAAGATCATGCCAGACAAACCTAACAGATTTCTTCAATTGGGTAGCAAAGACAGTAGATCAGGGCAGTGCTGTGGATGTAATATACCTAGACTTCAGCAAAGTCTTTGACTCGGTCCCACACAGAAGACCATTGAACAAACTTGTCAGTACAGGAGTTGGGCATAAAGTGGTAAACTGGGTATGGTGCTGGCTTAGTGGAAGGACTCAGAGGGTACTGGTAAACGGCCAACTATAAGAGGGGAGAGAGAGGTAACTAGTGGTGTGCCACGGGGATTGGTGCTGGGGCCTGTCCTCTTCAATATTTTTATCAGTGACATATCTGTGGCCCTAGAAGGCAAGGTGCGTCTATTCGCAGATGACACAAAGATATGTAATAGGGTAGACACTCCAGAGGAGTGGAAAGGATGAGGGCTGTCTTCAAAGGCTAAACAGGTGAACAAAAACTTGGCAATTAAATTTCAACACCAAAAAGTGCAAGGTCATGCACCTAGGGAGGAAAAATCCTTGTGAGGAATACCTCCTGTGTGGAGTGAATTTGGAAGCCACAAAGCAGAAAAGGGATCTGGGGGTTAGTATAACAGACGGCCTGAAAACATCCAAGCCGGCTGGAAAAGGAGCATTAAAGGTGAACAGTATGTTAGGCTGCATAGGAAGAGGAATTACAAGTAGAAAGAGGGAGGTGATTATGCCACTGTACAGATCAGTGGTAAGGCCTCATCTGGAGTACAGAGTGCAGTTCTGGAGATCTCACCCAGAAAGGACATAGACAGACTGGAGACAGTGCAAAGGAAAGCTACAAAAATGATACTTGGACTCCACAACAAGACATATGAGGAACGTCTGCAAGACCTAAACATACTCCCTGGAACAATGCAGAGAAAGGGGGCACATGATCGAAACCTTCAAGTACTTGAAGGGAATAAACAAGATTCAGGACCTATTTCAGATCAAGAATCATGCAAGAATGAGGGGGCATGGCATGAAGCTGGAAAGAGGCAAGTTCAAGAGTAACACAAGAAAGTTAATCTTTACCGAGAGGGTGGTGGATACTTGGAATGGCCTTCCACCAGAGGTTGTGGAGACTAGGTCAGTTGGATCATTCAAGAAGGCCTTGGATAGGCACAAAGGTATTGTAACACTGAATAGCAGTTAGGGGAGGGGGGGCTAGGCTTATGGGCAGACTAGATGGACCATGCGGTCCCCTTCTGCCATCACTTTGTATGTTTCTATGTACGTGGTGCACTTGTTATTACATTGTAGATCTTACCACGGCAACACATGGTGATGTCAGAAACTGCAATTATGACATCAGTTGGGAACATTCAGATGGTTTCTGACACATATAGTAGAACAAGTACTTAATGGAATATTTAAAGTGCTCTTGACACCATTGGTATAACTTTTAAGAAATGTAATATTAAGACATTATTCAACTTATATGTAACTTTTCCCATAATTCTCACCCTTATTTTACTTATTACTGAGGGCATTTGCATTTTTTGTCTTCCTCCTGGTAGGCCTGCACCCCCATCCAGACAGACCCCCAGAGCCCCGTTTGCCAGCTTCTCATGGACTACTGCTTTCCCCTGTCTGCCCCCACAGCTTACCTCCTATGGCAGGGTGCAGCAGTACCCCAGCTGCCACTGCAGAGGATCTGGTTCGGGGGAAGCCGCCATGCCACTGATGTGGGGCCTGTGAGAGGTTGGTCCATCACTCTGCCCCAGGCCCACCAGCTTTCTACCTTTTTCTCCCTTGCCCCTGAGATACTGGCCTGGGGAGTGATGCCAGCACACATGTAAGAGTGGTGTACGCCATGCGCCAGCTTCTCCCTGCCCAACAAGTCGCTCCTGAGTGCACTGTCACCTGTGTGTATATGCTCTGGCTGCTTAACCACACCTGATGTTACAATCATCTGCTTGTGACATCACAGACTGTTGCTGTGGAGATGACTGTGATGTCATAAACAAGCAGTGGGTTTGAATCCTGGAAAAAACACTTAAACGACCGGGCCTAATGTCAAATTTTACAGAGGGATCTGAATTTGAAGTTGAGGCATATAAAAATGCAGCTTTACAAAGAGTAACTGACATTTCTGTACAACGTGATGTGGACAGGCTGTTGAACAAATAAAACTTTCAGTTTTATAAAGACCCAAACTGTTTATATGGAACACAGGAATATTTGACCCTTTGTGAGGATACCTTACTTAGAAAAATATTGGCCAATCTTAGATTTAATGGTTTCCAGAAAGATATTTGTAAGGGTCAAACCTTGAGTGGGGGACAGTATATAACAGATGAAAAAGGTGTCTATGAATGTGAGGTATTACATTATTCAATGCATATGATTTTTGAATGCCCCGCTCTGGAGTCTATAAGAAGCAAATGACTTGAACCACTCTGAACATTTTGCCATGGCAGCCATTTTGCATCAAGGTTAAGCAATCGAAAGCTTGGACTTCAAAAAATACTCCATGTAGTTAGGAGTTAAGAAATGTGTCTGCCCTAAGGTAGATCTCTTGTGCATTTTACTGCACCACTCAGATATTAACCCTTGCTGTGCTCCACTGCTCAATTTGCATGATATGACAGTTGTATGCACTTGGATAATCTCTTGACATATTGTTGTTTAGATGTGTCCTGCTTTCTATTTTTGTATGCACCTTTGTTCAGATGTAATGCTGTCTTCTTGTTTTCTGTTTTTGGTATGTTCAGCTGTTTTTAGCTATACATGCTTTTAACAATATAGTCGAAGTATCGGGATTATGATGTCAGGTGGAGGTCAGCCGACACATCATATAAGTATAGGAGTCAGTGATTCTGCCTGCAGGTGACTGTCCAAAAGAAAAAAAGAGTAATAGCTGGAAAGAATATCAAAAGTGGCATAAAATATAAACAGAACTGTGTCTAAATTTTACATTTTTCAAAGTATTGCTATGATTGCCGGGGCTCTTCAAAAGAATGATACTAGGAGAAGTCAAATTCCTAGAAAACGTTGAAGTTACGTGCAATTGCAGTTATTATACTGGTGGTAAACATCTTGTTTTAGTTGCGCTTGAAGATCAAATTGGGTGGGCCCCCATCCCTGTTTGAGACTTTGCAACAGGCACTTTAGGTGGGGCCGGGCTGCAGGACAGAGAACTGACATATTCCGAATTTTTGTGCTGCTGAACAGTCCATTAAGCAACCAATAACCACATCAGTATTTTTTATTTAGTTATTTAACCAGGTGAGACACACTAAGCTGAAAGCTTTTTTACAGATGCAACCTGGGACCACAGGGAAGATAAGTGGCTTGCTCAGGGCCACACAGTATGCAAGTGGAAGCTGTAGGATTCAAACCCAGGTCTGGTCTGCTGGATGTCACCAGATTTGCAGCTCAGAGTCTTAAACCACTGTGCTATACTGCCTGTTTGGGAACAGCTAGAGCCCCCTCCACCATACCAGACAAAAAGTGAGCATTTACCTGATCACGTTTATTGAAAAGAAAGCCCTAAAACCAAAAATGCTAAAACTCCATTTCTGGTTTCATGTGATTCCATTGCTGTGGGGTGCAGAAACCTCATGGACATAGTGGCGGATAACATCTTCTAAACGGCCACAACCTCACACTGACAGAAAAGGAAGTGCACTCAAATTTGTTTGCACTAAAGTCAGCGACTTGTCTGTTAAAGGCCTGGGCTTTTAAAACTTGCTCAATGTGGCTTCTATAAATAGACAATGCCTACAATGATGTCAGGCAGAATTTGCAACTGGGAGTCCAATCCTTGTCCATGGAAGTAAACCCAATGGTACTTAAAACACTCGTAAAAGGAAAAGTACACAATGACACACTGCCATGAAGCCAAACATCTCCGTTTTAAAGCTCTGCCGTCTTAACACTTTTTATTTTATAACCATTTAGATGGTGCAGGTTGACCTTGACAGAAGTTAATGGTAACACTCCAAAACAAATTGAACTTGATGTTACTCTACATGCAGCCTGCTTAAGAAAACCAAACACAAATTTAAGGAGTGTGCCGATTGGAACAGCTATTATTAAAATAAATGTTTAACAGATGCCAATTTAGCAGGAAACAGATGTAAATGCATTCCCCATTCCTGTCGTTATAAATCACTTTTGTGATTCAGCCCATCACCGCTCAGACCCACGGGGCCTCTATGTCTACATATAGTGGTCATCTCATGTGGCTGACAACATTAAAGGAACGCTCCTCTTCAGAGGTAGCAGGGTGGTGCTGGCCAGGGGCATTACATTCACTTTTAAAAATAAAACATCAAACATAAAACAAATAATAAATCCCTTTTGCTAACTCACATGATTTATAATAAGTTAATTAAATGAGTTACATATGCAATAAACCATGACAGCGTGTGCAGTTAAGGACTTTATTGAACACTGCTGGGGAGTGAGGCATAAGGCCAAAGGCCAAGTTTTTTATGCCCCTGAGAAGTCCATTCAAATCCTTCAATACACACCCTGGAATGAGTGAGTCTGCTTATAAAATAGCTTGCTGCTTTTTTGTATTACCTGCAAGGTGAAACTTTTTTAATTAGATTTTTTTTTTAAATAAATCATTTTTTTCAAATACATTTTAAATATCATATATATACATGAAATGGTCCCTGATTTTGGAGGTATTGTTTTGTTTTTTTTAACCTTGGTAATGAGATCTGGTACCCGACCGTGCAGTGCTAGGAATTTCATGCATCGTCAGGTGATGTCTCTTGGTCAGTGAAGTTACTAGACTTTTTCTTGCCATTTTATAAAATAAGTTAATTACACTTTTTGGTCCTTTTGCTTCAACTGAACAAGATGGCACTTGCATCATAAGAGAACTCCCCCCAAGCAGCAATAAACTTAAACTAACATTATTTCATCCACTGACGATGCAACAGCAAGACTCCCCTCGTGGGTGCTGGTCATAAGGGAAGGGCACCTTCCTAAGAGCTTTGCAGGGACCCCTGCAGCATTTTTTGGCCAGGTAACGTGCGCTTTAAGTGGAGGAACAATAGCTCTATCAAAATGCTGAAAATCCCAAACTCTCAATAAAAGCCAAAAAGAGCCAAGGACTTGATCTTAACTCATAAACCTCTTAATTGACTGCATATTTTTTAACCAAGTTCCTTAAAATGTATTGCTGTCCCCGCACATGTGGAGATAGTTTTTTGTTGCTTAGATCCTAAGCATCTAAATGGCATAATTTTACATGATTCCTGCAGTGCCTTAAGAGCTAAATTCTTGGCGCCAGTTCTGAAGTTCAAATAATTGTTCTGTTTTACTCACCTCATAGTCCCTGCGCCTGTAATTGTAAAGCAGCAATTTCCTAGTTAAAAGCCAGTCTGTATGTATCTAATTAATCCATCTGTGCTCTGTTCATTTTGTTTCAATTAATTGCAATGTAGTCACTGCACCTTGTTTGAAATAACATTTCTAACCCTGTTTGTTGAGTAAACCAGGCTGTTTGCTGTTTGCATTTGCACTGAGTAGTTTGAAACCGCAATAAGGGAAAAGTTGTTAGCCTGCCCCTGAACAGTAAAGTCATTATTAGCAGTGGTGAAATTTTCAAGTCGCCATTTTAAAGCAGTAATATGCAGTTGCAGGCTAGCTAGAGCAAACAAATAGTAGCCCTCCCCCTGTAATTCGGCTTAAGCCCCCCCTTTGCACCTGTGCAAGCTCACCTGATATTAATTGTGCTCTCCTCTTTCTCCAACAGAACAGCAAGGCTCCCCTCATGGGTGCTGGTTGTGAGGGAAGGACACCCTCCCACGAGCTTTGCAGGGACCCCCGCAGCATTTTTTGGCCAGGTAATGTGTGCTTTAAGTGGAGGAACAGCAGCTCTATGGAAAAGCTGAAAATCCCGAACTCGCAATAAGAGCCTCGCTGACGCTGTGCATCAGCTCCCCACCACCCCCACCACCACTCTTGGTTGGCTTGTTGCTTTATAGGTGTAACCCCTAGGTGGCACTATCCCAAGGGCTACTACCCCTGTCTGCCTAACTACTAACAGGTTGAGGGGCCTAGGTCTAATGGCGAGTGCCTCCACCCAGAGGTCAGGGTTTGCAATAGTTAAACTAATTTGGTCACAGCTCTCTGGGACACTGCGACCCTCCTTTCTTCCCACTAGTGGCCCACACAATATATCAGAATTACCTTCACCGTATACACTTACCCCCCAGGACCGGTTCGGTCAGCGGGACTCTGGGGACTCCCTGTAAAACAAGATGATACAGTGCAAAAACCACAGTCCAATACTTTAACATAAACGAATACCTCAGTCAGTGTAACTTTGCTGAAACAAACAGATCTGATTTATTTAGGGGGGGTATAATAAGGACAGGGGGGAAATCAGGTTAATTAGTTTAAACGCATTAATAATCACAGTACTGTGCACATATTTCAGAATCCCAAATGTTCCAAATGTCACTCTTACTGGGTAACCAGGCAATAAGAGGCTAGCCTATTTGGTGCAGCTGGTTGGGGCCCTGAAGATGGAAAATGCATGCACAATACCCAAATTGTAATCCAGAGCCGGTAGGCTCAGTTCGTGAATAAAGAAAGGAAAAGTAATCAGATGAACACTTGCAATTAGATGATGGCAGGGAGCTACCCTGATCTGTACTCACAAATTCAATGCTGAAACTGAATGGAAGGCAGATTGTCCTGGATTGCCAGGAGGAGCAGACCATGTGGACAAGGTCCTTGTGATTGGACCCCATGGCAGTTCAGAGCAAATGGATGTAGACTGGATTAAGCTGGGGTTTACTTCCAGCTTCCATGCACTCAATTCACTGTACAGGGGATTTGAAATGCGAGTACCCACGAGCACTACACACATTTATATGGAAAAAAGAAAGTACTGTATCAGGCAGGCTGCTTCTCTATCCCGATCGCAATTACTGCACAATACCCAGGAGAACACACAGCAGATTCAGTCCCTGACAGACCGAGTGCGATTCAGCAATTTCTCCAGTCTTCTACAGGGTGAGCCTGGTTTCTACTCTTCAGATCTCCTTGATTCTCTTCACAGGTCGGATTCAGTCCGAACAAGCACTTGCACAAGCTGCAGACCGAAACTTGGGGTCTTACACGCGTTTCCAGACTAAAACTGCGCACCGAAGGAGCACAGGACTCCTTTCCTCTTCACTGCCAGAGCTAAACTGAAACTCCAATAGACAAAACCGGGCACTTCCTTTGAGTTCCTCCCAGTTCTTGGCTGGATTGACTATCACTCACAATAGACTCCCCCTGTTGGCGCAAAAAGGCACCGACGTCCAAACTACATTTCCCAAAGTCACTGCCCATACAATCCTCTTGTGGCTGGCTCAGATTACGAGTCCAAGTTCTGATTCGTCCACAGGCACCATTTTAGAGCTCCCTTAACCCACACTGATTGGTCCAGTTCAGCTGTTCAAAACTAGAATGGGGAACTAGGCAAACACAGTTCTGATTGCAAAGAAAAGCAGGTTAGACAAACTGTATTTTCATTATTACTCTAAATGATTTCTGGCAAACAGTTACATCTGTCAGATGGGCTCCCTTTGCACTCCTAGCGACTGCAAAAACGGAGCGAATTGGCAGCAGCTCGAGTGGGACTCAAGCAGAGAAACACACAGTTCCCCCATACAAACTAATTACTGTATGTCTGCAAGCAGACAGCTCTTAAAGAGACAGTACCAGAGGCTCTAAAACCACTCACAGATAAATGGCTTAAACGCCAAACACCATTCAGGCTTGGAGCATTCAAGTAAGCTCCTGGAAGTCTTTTGGGAACCCCCATTTTCAGGGGGTTACATAGGGAAGGAGAGGCCCATGGTGACCTGTTTTAACCTATCAGGCAACTTTTCCATTGGCAGGTTATCAGGACCTACCACTAGAGGTTGATATTGCCTCTCAGCCCTACATTACAAAGTGTTACCTCGGTGTGTGACACTTAATTAATACCCATACCTCTAAAAAAAAAATATATATATATTCCTGTTTATACCCGCTAGCCTTCACCCTCCCCAATCAGCAGCAGAAAAATATAATTCTTTATCAAACTTCTAAACACTATCAATGTTAAACTTGATGTTAATTACTTCCTAAAATGCCAAGCAACATTGCTGTATCTCCCTCTCTCACTCACAAAATGACATCATGGCTTACTCTCCTCTTGATGACTCTTCCCCTCTGCACACCACCCTCCTGCTCTGCCCATACTCACACAACCCCCCCTCCTTCTCACCAAATACCTCCTCTGACTCTCAGCCCGAAGTCCACTCCTGCTTCTATATCCATGTCCAAGCCCCCCATCCTCCCCTCATGCCAAGCCACCTACTCCCAGTTATTAAGACTACTCCTTTTCTATATGGCCACAAAATATTGCGCTTTGCATGCTCCCATAATACCAACAAACCACACCACCATGCAATCCCATCGATGCACACTCACAAGAAGATCCTAAAAAATACCCTGTCCAGGATAGCCATTATCCTCCTGCTACTTGTTGGCAACATACACCCCAATCCTGGCCCCAATGACCACACCCCTCGCTTAACAATGCAACATAAAGGGCTGCGTCTGGCTACCATTAATATATGTAACCTCCAAAAGAAACTAACCCCACTCCAAGCCTGGGTCAGCCTCCACCACCCTGATGCTCTAGCCATAACTGAGACTTGGCTATCGCAGCATACCCTTGACTCGGCTGTGCACATCAGGCTACACTTTGTTCAGATCAGACAGACTGGGTAAGTGGGGTGAGGGTAGCGCTCTGTATCTTTGGGAATACCTGCAAGGCATAAATATTGCAACATTGAACCCTGCAGAGGGAGCACAGTCCCTCACCATAAGGGTTGCTATTGGTAACTCAGGTAAATCTCTCTATCTAATGTCAGTATACATACCCCCTCACAACCAAAGGGATGCCTTCATATCCATCCTTAACACTATCGCCCAGCTCCCAAAAAACTCAGAAGTCATAGCACTTGATGATTTCAATACAGACTGGCTTGTTCCCCAGTCAGCCTCCCACAGGGATGCAACTGCTGCCCAAAATCTGTCCCAAATGGTCCTTACCTCTACTAGAGTAAACAAAAACCTAGGCCCAAGTTCCCTCCTTGATCTCATACTCACAAATCATCCCGAGCACATACAGGATGTCCAGGTCCTCTCGGACTCACTCAGAGATCACTCCCCTGTAACCTGTCTCTGGACAAACAGCTGGAAACTCCTACCCCCCAGGATTTCCAGGTATCACCAACTTAAGAAAGGGACTTTGATACATTTCCAAAACTATCTCAGAAACCTCGACTGGTCTCCACTTGATCACCAGTTGTCAGTTGATACTGCCCTGTCCTTCTTCATAAGTTCCTTCCAATCTGCCTGCGACATTTTTGGCCCCTTTGTAAAACAGATGGAAAAAAACAAATCCTCCCCCTGGGTAACTCAGCCCTTGCTCAACCAAATGAAGGCCCATGATGACCTGTGGCACCGCGCCCTTCAGTCAGGTTGCCTCTCTGACCGACAACTGTACCAGGCTGCCCGAAACTCATGCACCTGGGCTATCCGACAGGCAAAGGCTGCTTACTATAAGGCCAATCTTACTGTCAACTGGGGAAATGGGAAAAGGTTCTGGGAAAAAGTAAAGGAACTCAGTGGCAAGTCCACCTCCCCTCCCCTCCCCCTACCATGCTTCTTATTGATGATGTCTCCACCCAGGACCCCTACAAAATAGCAAATGCATTCAATAATTCTTTCTCTGACCTCAGTACACTTCTGCCCTCTGACTTTTTCACTGTAGATAGATACATAGATACATAGACAGTGTCGGCAGATAAGGGCCTATGGCCCACCCAGTCTGCCCATTTGAGCTTGTAAGTTCAGTTTATGTTTTCCTAGAAGTCTGTTGCCCCTTACCCCTGACCTCCAGAATTCCTTTATGTCTATCCCATGCATTCTTAAATCCCGTGATTGTTTCAGCCCCCACCACTTCCTCTGGCAGGGTGTTCCACTTGTTCACCACCCGTTCTGTGAAGAAATTCTTCCTCATGTTTCCTCTGAATCGTCCTCCCTCCAACTTCATCCCATGCCCTCTAGTCCTGGTACATCTTTTTCGCTTAAAAATAGTGTATTCCTGCACCCTGTTCCTCCCTGTGAGATACTTGTATGTCTCTATCATATCCCTCTCCCTCCTCTCTCCAGGGAGTACATGTTCAGTTCCTTCAACCTGTCTTCATAGGACTTGTGATGCAATCCATGCACCATCTTTGTTGCCCTCCTCTGAACCTTCTCTACCCTGTCTATGTCCTTACGTGGTATGGTCTCCAGAACTGTACACTGTACTCCAGGTGGGGCCTCACTAGTGTCTTGTATAGCGGAATTATGACCTCCTTTTCCTGCTGGTGATGCCCTGCCTATATATCCCAGCATCCTATTTGCTTTACCTGCTGCCTTGTCACACTGTTTCCCTACCTTGAGGTCATCAGAGATGATAACCCCAAGATCCCTTTCCTGTTTGGTGCATGCTATATCCTCACCCCCAACTGATATATATATTACCAGGGTTTTTGTGCCCCATATGCATTATCTTGCACTTCTTTGCATTGAATTTCAACTGCCAAACCCTGACCATTCTTCAAGTTTCTGCAGGTCCCTTCTCATTCTGTCTACACCCTCTGGTGTGTCTACTCTGTTACAGAGCTTTGTGTCATCAGCGAACAGTGAAATTCTGCCTTCTAGGTCCTGTGCAATGTCACTGATGAAGCAAAGGCCGATGGCACATTTATAAGGTAGAAAAAGAAATGGGCAGACTGGATGGGCCTTGCGGTCCTTATCTGCCGTCAACTTCTATGTTTTTATGAATAGGACCGGTCCCAGCACTGATCCCTGTGGTACCCACTGGTCACTCTTCTCCTCTGTGGAGTGGACAGCCATTTACCACCACCCTCTGTGTCCTGCCACCCAGCCAGTTACCTACCCACCACACTACTGTCCTGCCCACACCCATATTCCCCAGTTTGTGTAGTAGTCTTCAAGTGGCACAGTGTCAAGGCCTGCTGAAGTCCAGATAGGCCATGTCCACTGCCCTCCCCTGATCCACCTCCCTAGTCACCCAGTCAAAAAATTCAACGAGGTTGGTCTGACATGACTTCCCCCTGGTGAAACCATGCTGCCTTGGGTCCTGTAGTCCATTGACAACCAGATGTTCCACCAATCTCTCCTTCAGTAGTACAATTCCCACCACCCCCAAGTGCTCCGCCTTTTCACTTCAAAACTGTCTCCCCTAGTGCTGCCTGCTCATACCTGGCCAGGTCTCTAGGTAAGACCAGGCAAAGCGGCAACTCCCTAGATGGAAAACTGCTCTCCTTAACCCTTGATGCAGTCCTAACACCCCTCACAAAAATTATCAATATGTCCCTATGCTTAGGGCAGTTCCCATCTCTGTGGAAAAAAGTGGTGATTACGCCAATTCATAAAAATGGTGACCATACCTCAACTAGTAACTATGGGCCCATTTCCTTACTCCCTCCCCTCTCAAAAGCACTGGAAAAAATAGTGGCCGATCAGCTTATTGACTACTTAGACTCACACCATCTACTATGCCAGCAACAACACAGGTTCAGGAAAGGACACAGCACAACCACTGCCCTACTGGAATTCACCTCCTTTATCCATGATGCCCTAGACCAAGGAGACTTAGCTGGGTCAGTCTTTATTGATCTCTCCAAGGCATTTGATACCATCAATCACAATATGCTCATTGCCTCCCTTCTCTCCGTTGGCGTTTCCCAAGTAGCAGCTGGCTGGTTCACCAACTATCTCCACGGCCGTACCCAACAAGTGAAGATAAATGACACCCTCTCTACTACCCTTCCCGTCCAGTTGGGTGTCCCCCAAGGGTCCATCTTGGGCCTGCTTCTTTTCTCACTATACTTGAACTCCTTATGTATGGCCTCCTCTGGACATCTTCTCCTCTATGCGGATGATGCTGTGATCTTTAGTCGGCACCCTGACCCTACCCAGCTCCAAAAATCCTTGCAGTGCTCCTTTATACAAGTAGAAACATGGTTTACCTCCCACAAACTTGTACTCAACTCTAAAAAGACGAAAGCATTGCTATTCAGCCACCTGCAACACAAACACAGCACGTCCAAAATACCTATACAAACCTCACTGGGTACCATGCTGGAGCCAGTTACTAAATTCAAATATCTAGGGATTACCCTTGACTGTGCACTTACCTTTCATGAGCATATTGTGTCCACATGCTCTGCAATAAACATCGGAATCAGTCTCCTTTACAGGCATAGATCCTGTCTCCCACCTGATGCCCTAAGGTTAACCATTTCCAGCTCCATCCTTTCCCTGGTGGACTATGGAATACTCATCTATGGTGCTGCCTCTGACACTGCACTGACCAACATTAAATGCACCCTAAACAAAGCCTGCAGGTTGGCCACAGGCTGTGATTGGCTCACGCACACCTGTGACCTCTACCAATGGTCAGCATGGTAAACTTTCAAGGGTGACTTTTCTACCAGACCTGCT
Organism: Neoceratodus forsteri; assembly: GCA_016271365.2. NCBI lineage: Eukaryota > Metazoa > Chordata > Ceratodontiformes > Ceratodontidae > Neoceratodus > Neoceratodus forsteri. The sequence continues at coordinate 343,380,308 of CM057455.1, read as the reverse complement.
TACTGGCCCAAAAAATCCAGTTGGGTTTAGCCCCACCTTGCTGTCTCCAGCTCCTCCAAAAGAGTCTGCCGGCCCGTGCCACTAGACTTTCCGACACTACAACATTCCATGTCCCTTTTGTAAAGACCTTTGCTGACCAAAGGTCCTTTTGCTACAGGGCCCCACTCTGGATGAACTCAGTCCCTGATTCTATCGTATCAATCCCCAGGCTAGGACCTTTTAAACCTGAGTTGCGGAGCTACATTATGTTCAACTCTCACTGCGACTGCAGATAAACTCCATTAAAAGACCTAAATATGTATTTTCTGCAGTTTATGCTTGTGTCTCCAATATATGCCTCAACTATACACACCTTTGGTGTTCCCATACATATGTATTATTATCTAGCTTTGCCTCTGTACCTAGCACTGTATCTCTGTATTAGAGCAGTACTCTGTATTCTGTTATACTTTGTACCTGTCCTCATCTATGTATGATGTGGAGCCTTTGCAAATGAGTCTCTGACTCAAAGGGTTGTAATTCCTAGACCTTCAATAAATAAATAAAAAAAACCTACTGGGGCATACAAGGTTCCCTGCCCCACCTAATCACTACAGTCAAGCACTGAAAGTTTCAGCTTTATCTCTTGAAAGAATGTCTCATACAGAGGAAGCTCTGAAAGCATACCTAGATTTACCACTCTTAGGCTTTTGCTGAAGGAACCTTAATAGGAATTACAGAACGCGCAAGGAGTAACAGTACCAGTTACAGATGTTACTGAACACGGCTCTATTATTTAAATATTCCATTTCTTATACATGTGACCTGGTGTCTTGTATATCTCCAATCTTCTGTTACTCTATGGTAACCAATTCAAAATAATCATGCCCAGGAACCTACTATCACTAGTTAATTTCCCTAGACACATCAAAATAGAATTTGGCTCATGAAATTAAAATGAATATCGAAAGTGGAAGTGCAGCTGCAATCTGAAGTGGTGACATGCAGACAGGACTCAAACATGTACATTTGTGAGAAAAGGATAATGCAAAGATGTACCCACAACTAATGAGTCAATCAAATGAATATATTCTTACCCCTACCTGGTGTTCACAGGGTATATTTTACCCAACCTCAGATGTGAGGGGTGCAGGCTGTGGTCTCATAAGATGAACCTCTAGATCTTACTCATTATTTGGCACTAGGGGATTCTGGGTACTGAACCACTCTAACCCTCTTCTAAACAGTGAGTCCATGACCTGCATGGCATGCCTATCTCCTGCCGAGTCTGTGAGTGACTTGGGTCTCCAGCATAGATTTGCAGTGCATTTCCACCCAGCCATGGGGCAACTTCAATTAATTTCCCTGGTTGAGACTTTGACCTCAGCTTGGTCAAGAATTTAGAGACAACCAGTCCTGCAACATTGAACCCTTCTGTAAAGTCGCCTGGTTGGGTGGGGTGAAAGGCTGAAAGGCTGATAATCCCTATGTGAGTGTCATCTGTGAGAAGTCTCCAGTCTGAGACCCAAATCTGACTTTGTTTCTGTTGTAATGTGACATGTGGCATCAAGCTCCACCCTCTTTCTGTGAATGGAATCACTCTAGCATGACCAGGCTAATGTCCTGTGCTGGCATTTTAAAGTGGTGGTCACCTAGCTAGGTAACAGATTTCTGTATTTCCCTGCTTTAGCTGTTCATCAAGTTTCTTGTTTTAAGCAGTTATTCAAAGAATGGTAAACCTGTATGAAAATATGAAATTATGTTAACATAATCTTTAGAACGGAGGAGGATTTCTTTTTATAGAACACCTTATACAACAAGTACAGTATGTTGAAGTGTGTTACATACAATGCCCGTGGGTTGATGCTAAGAGTGGAAGGACTGCATGCAGACAGACATGGAAGACACTAAGCACTTAATGACATTCATACAGTCACAGACAACTGTCCTTCCTGATCTACTGAGAGAGGCAGCCAGAACACAAGGGCTACCTCCAGGGCCCATGCCCTTTCCTGAAAAGCACCACTGGATCTTTGGATTCCACCTGAACAGCTAATAGAGATGGATGGAAGAGGCCTGGGTTTTATACCTTACTCGATGAACAGCTCTTCCAGTATGTGCCAGTTCTGGTCACCAGAGTACAGAGAGGACTGAAGAGACTGAGAGGGTTCAGCATAGGGCCATCAAGCTGACGAGAGACTTGGGAGACAACAGCTACAAAGAGAGACTGGACATGTAAGTAATAAGCCATGACAGGGTGTGCATTATAGAATTTTAATGCACACCCCAGGGGTGTAGTAAGGCATAAGGCTGAAAGCCAAGTGTCCTTTTGCCCCTGGAAAGTGCATTAAAAGCCTTTATAACATAGGTTGGCAGAAATGCGCAACCCTATTGGTACAGTCACTCTCTGTCGCCATGGATTAAATACTCTATTTAATTCACAGTTCCACAGTAAGAAGAGCTGGTGGGATACTGGGATGCATAGGGAGAGGCATCACCAGTAGAAAAAAGGAAATTGCTATCCCTTTGTACAGAGAGTTGGTGAGACCCCATCTGGAGTTCTGCATCCAGTTCTGGAGACCCCATCTCCACAATGACATAGACAGGATGGAGGCTGTCCAGAGGAGGGCAACTAAAATGGTGCAGGGTCTGCACCAGAAGACATACGAAGAGAGATTAAAGAAGATTAATATGTATACACTCGAGGGCAGGAGGGAGAGGGGGGACATGATAGAAACTTTCAAGTACATCAAGGGAATCGACAGAGTCCAAGATGGTAGCATCTTTCAGAAAAAGAGATGTGCAAGAACAAGGGAGCACACTTTGAAGATAGAGGGGGGATGGTTCAAAGGTAATGTGAGGAAGTATTTTTTCATGGAGAGGGTTGTGGCTACATGGAACAGCCTTCCTGAGGAGGTAGTGGACTCAAAAACAGTGGAGGAATTCAAGAATGCATGGGACATTTTTTTTTATTAGTTGTTTAACCAGGGCTAGCACACTAAGCTAAAAGCTTTTTTACAGGTGCGACCTGGGAGCACAGGGAAGTTCAGCGAATTGCTCAGGGTCACACAGTCTGCATGCAGAAGCTGTGAGATTCAAACCCAGGTCTGGTCTGCTGGATGTCACCAGATTTGCAGCTCAGAGCCTTAAACCACTGCACTATACTGCCTGACATAAGGCAATTCTAGTGGGGGGGTAGGAGAATGTAGGCTGTTGGTTAACTAGGATCTGCAGCCTATGCATTAGGTAGGGAAATGGGCAGACTAGGTGGGCCAAGAGGTCCTTATCTGCTGTCTATTTCTATGTTAACGATCCATGTAATATGTCATCAGCACTCGTTGCCCCCGTGGCAGAGCTGAGTGCAAGGCAGTGAGCAAAAGGCTGTGCCACAGTACAGTCTCCATCAGCACACACCTAGCACCCTCGGCTCACTTTTATTTGGGATTGTATCAATTGTATGTGTAACATGAAGGCTGCGTTCAGGCAAAAAGCAATGTTGGCATATCTCAGGGATATCAATTGTCAGAGATGAATGGAAGAAGAAGCAATAATAGCAGGCAATTTGTACACAGCAAATCATGCTTCACATTTAATAGTAAAATACTTCCTTGCAAAGAACTGTTAGATGTATTTATTTATTTATTCATTCTCAGATTGACAACACCTTTGAGCATAGTACAGCTCATTTACAAAGGTTCCACGTCAAAGAGAGGGAGGGGTAACACAAACAAAAACAAACGGACAAAGGAAGGCAAAATGAAACAATTCAAGGATAACAACAAAACAGCTAAGTATCAAAAAATTGTACATACATTCCCAGGTAAGATTAAAGTAAAATTTTATGAAATAAACAGTGAGAGGAGGGAAGTGGGGGCAGAAGAAAATAGGGAGGGTGAAAAAAGAAGTGAGAAGGGTAGCAGCCCAGGGCTTTGTCGAGAGATAGCAAGTGGCAGGGGAGAGGGTGAGAGTAGAAAAGTGGGGAAGGATAAGAGGAGAATGAGCCAAGGAGAAGAGTCTAAGCTTGTGGCCAAGAGGGTTGAAGAGGAACCGATTAGGTTCAAGAGGGCAAGGCTGTTCTCAACTGAGGCAGTCACAGGTGCTCTGTAGCAGGATGTGTTGACGCAGAAGGTATTTAAACTTGGACATCTCAGTTTGGCTTGTTAGATCGTGGCCAAAGTCATTTAGCCAGATGGGGGACTCTGTAAAGGAAAGACCATTGGCACTGTGTAGTTTGAGAACCTTGATGCAAGTAGAAGCTCAGAGTCTGAAGCCCGGGTGTGGCGGACCTGGAGGGATCTGGGTAGAAAGCAAGAGGTTCCAGTAGATAGATCTCCACTGAGTGCTTTGTTTGCTAGTATACATGAGTGATACTTGAGCCGACCTAGTAGTTTGAGCCAGCCAGTTTCAGTATGAAGATCACATGTTCTAGTGAAGAGGTCAGAGTTCACGATGAGCCTACAGGCTTTGTTAAGTGTTAATTTCAGCCTTTTTAGAGATGTGGAGGTGGCTGCACCATATATTGCCATGCTGTAGTCAACAGTGGATACTACTGAACTGTTGACCGCAAGTCTAAGTGCTTCCGAGGTTAGATTCCTTCTATGCCTAAATAGTAGGCCTAGTTTCGCATTCGCAGACTTGGCAATGGTCTCAATGTGGGATACATAGGAGAGACTGCTGTCTAAGGCTATTCCAAGATATTTGAATTGTTGAACTTGTTCTAGGGGAGCTCTGAGGTTGTTTTTTTATTAACATAACATGCGACCTGTGCTTATGTCGGGGTAAATGATTTATATCTGCCTGTGTTGGTCTCCTGTCTGTCCGTCGAACGTTGGGGGGGGGGCACACTGTCAGTATATGTTGTGGGGGGTGCAGTGATGTCGATGCAGTGCAGTTTCATCCCATTTCAAAGCATTCATTGAGTATCCCCCACCGTGGTGCTTAAGACAGACAAAGAGAGAAAGAAAGAGAGGCATTCTGTAGCTGCAGTGTGCCTTGAAAGAGTGCCGATCTTGATGGCAAGCTTAGAAGGGCAGTGTTCACTGAAGAAAATAACTTGTCAGGGCAGAAGCGAAATGACAAATATCAGGAACAGATCCATTTTGCTCAAGTGTGCACTCCATAATGTGTAAATGAGAAGCCCCTCTTCCTGATCCCTGTCTATCATTACACTGAAGACAATATCGGGCGTGGGGAGAGGGAACAGGTAATCACACTGTGGAGAGAGAGAGCGAGAGTTGGAGCATCCTGCAGCCAAAGGCATGGGGACACAACAGTAGTTAGTTTTGTCAGTGACATTCCTGAGGGTGCAGTGACAGTGTACAGTAGCAGTTGATGTCAGTGAAAGCAAATGTTATACTGCAATTAGGGAACAGCAGCAGTTGAAGTGACAAGAAGTGTGGCTGACATACAAGTGGGGGGGTGGCACCACTGCCACGCTGTGTGTGTGCTGTGTCTCTCTATCATGTGGTGTGGGATATGCACGTCAGACTGCCAGGGGAAACAGTGAGGCAGGGAAATGGTGATGCACTGCAGAGGTACAGACAGTTGTGCGTGTGTGTGTGCGAGTGTGTGTGAGACAGAGAGAGAGAGAGAGTGTGTGTGTGTGTGTGAGAGAGAGTGAGAGGCACACCCAGAGACACACTGAGAGAGAGAGAGAGAGAAAGACAGAGAGAGTGAATGTCCCAGACTGAGAGAATGCTGCCTAACAAAGTATATTATGCACAACAAGTGTCAGAAGTCATGTCAGTACTGCATTTGTTATTTATTTATTTATTGAATTTTGGTAACTGGGTAGGCCCACTGAGACCAAAGGTCCCTTTTTAAGGGTGACCTGGAATTAGTTACAGGCAGAAATTAACATTGTACAATGATAGCAAGATAAATCACAGGCATTATTTCTGACATTTGTATTTGCATAAAAGCAGTCACATATCGATTATTTGTTGGGGACTATTTTTCCAGGTGGCAGGATACAGTCACTTTTTGGTATTTAAACAGGGAAAAAACCCTTTATGCTGTTTTCTCCTTGTTTAAATATAACCCATGCTATAAGTACAATAACCCACTCCAGGGTATGAGGTTATTGGGGATTAATCAATATTCCAGGTGCTGTGAGGACACTCAGCCTTCAGCCTCATGCCTCACAACACACCCGGGGTGTTGATTAATCCCCAGTAACCCCATACACTGTTGTGGGTTATTACTTACATAATACATACTCTAGAGGGGCTTATTACACTTATAACATGGCTCTAAGAAGGTTTTCCTGGGAGGAAAATGAGATTCTGCATCTGACCGTGTGGCTATAGAGACTTAATACAAGTCAGGTGATGTCTCCCGGCCAATGACATTTCTAGATTTCTTCTTGCCATTTTATAACTTCACATTATTTTGTCTAGAAAAGGCTGTATCCACAGATGTTTGAGCTGGTGTGTGCCAGCAGAATAAGATGGCATTCCATCAAACTGAAGGGGAGGGGGTAGAATAAGGAGAAAGATTTGAAAGCATTACTTCACGTGCAAAATAGCCTACCTAAGCCTCTTTCAAAAAAGGACTAGACAAATTCCTGAAATAGAATGGTACTGAGGGTTACACAGCATGAGTAGTGGCAACTAGGGGCGGGGGAATACCTTATTTCAAATATTCGGCTGAATACTCGTAGTTGAGTCCCCAAATATTTGGAAATTCGGTTTTCATATATTTGTTACTCGTGTCCCTTTGGGAAAAAAAAGAAATAGCCTACCACACTCCTCTCCAGCACAATCCTTTAAAACACAACCCCCACCCCAACTCTTTGCTACGACTCCAATCCCACCCTCCTACTCCCAGCATCCACACATTTAAATTTTAACGAAGTAAAACTCCCATAATGGGCAACCAGTATGAACCTGTCCACCTTCTTGGCTGGCGGCCATCGCATCTTTAATACTTCAATGTATAAAATCAATATTATACAACGGCAAGAAAAAATCCAGGAACCTGATTGGCTGTCTGCCCTTGGCAGCAGTGAGGTTATATGAGCACAACCTCACTGTACTGATTTGTCATTGCATTTTCTTCTTCTGTTCAAACACAAAGATATATTGCCACATTACAAATCTACTAAAAACATTTACATTTTTTTTTTAATTTGTATAACAACAAGACATTGTATAATAGCAATAATGCACTCCGGGGTGTGGGTTATGCTGGGATAACCTCACTTCTGAGACACTGGATGCACTCAGCCTGCGGCCTTATGCTCAACCACCCAGGCATGAGGTTATCCCAGCACAACCCACACCGTGGAGCGCATTATTGCTTAATTCACCCCCCCCCCAGGAAGCAGAGCCCAACTCCCACCCTCCTCCCTCCAGTACTCAAATTTTCTTAAGTCACAGAGAAGCCCCCTATCCCAGGCAAGAGGGAAGGTGACCAGACATCAACCTGCTCTTCTCCATGGCTGCCCATTTTCTGTGAATGGAAATGCTCCTGTGCTTGATCACGTGATCAGCTGTTTTACTATGTGAGCAAGCACAGGAGCACTTTCATTCATAGAAGGCGGCCAGCTGTGGAGGGCAGGTTGCTGTCTGGTCACCTTGCATCTTGCCTGGGGTGGGGGCCTTGTCCATGACTTAAGAAAAGGTGGGTCCTGAGGGGAGGAAGGTGGGAGTTGGGTGCTGTTCCAGGTGGGGGAGGGGTGAATATTGATTTCATTAATTAAAGTGCTAAAGACAGGATGGCGGCTGGCCATGAAGACAGACAGATTCATGCTGGCCACCCATCGTGGGAGTTTTATTTCTTTAAAACTTAAATTTGTGGGTAGTGTGGGGGAGGGAGATTGGGATTGTAGTAGAGGGTGGAGGATGGGGAGTTGTAGCTTAAAGGACTGGGTTGGGGAGGAGGGTAAGAGGGCTGTTTCTGTCTTTCTTTTTTTTTTGTTTTTTTTTGTTAGTATGTCCCAAATAGGAATAGGCATGAATAGTGCCACTGTTCATATCCAAATAATGAATAGTGCATTATTTATGGTATTTGGGAAATACTACTTATTACTTGCACACCCCCTAGTGGCAACATTCTGGCTGTTAAGTTTGGATATCTGTCCATACTTAAATTGGATACAATACCTGCCGTGAGGCAGGAGCAGCAGACAAGATGAGCCCTACATCCGTTCTGTAATCACAATACACTGTGTTACTGTGTTAGTAGTGCAAAATGCTCTAGGGTTGCACTGCAGTGCGAACACTGGGCATGAGCCCAAGTCCCTGGTGTGTGATCTGAACCAGCCCATGACCCTCTGGCACAAAAGTTATAGTAGTACCACTTTATCACACTGTAAATATAATTAAAGGTTGATGGAGAGCAGCTGACCAGTCAGAGCACTCCATTCTTCTGCATGTGAGCCACTCTTGTTCACCAGAGTGGACGAGTGCTGCTGAAATTCTAGCAGTCCAGTTTGACCTATAATGTAAAACTAATACACCTCATGGAGCCACTCATTGCTGTATAAGAATGGATTCACTTGCTGTGCATTTGTCAGGTGTTAAAATAGTTCATCTTTGTTTCTCTGCTCTCTCCTCCAACACACACACAGGTAAAACAAAAACAGCAACAAGTGACTCCATACATTGTATTAACACACATAATAGATGGGAAGCCATGCACAGCGAGGCTGTGTTTCCATCGAGGGGTTGTGGTGACATCATAAACAACAAAGGTGAAGCCCGAGCAGTTTACAACAGTGCCAGAATCCTGACATATGTAGATGGTTAAGGACAGATATGGACTTTCATACATTCTTTTTATGACTCACCTGTCTAGGCTGGCCCTCTTTTCCGCCAGTCCTCCCAGCCCCATCACCCTGGTTTTCCCCGAAGTAACTCCCACTCCCCTCCCCCCCCGGATAGGAATGCTGATCTCCCAGCAAAGCCAGAAGTCCTGGTCTCTGAAATTTTGTATGGAAGAACAGACTGTTTAAACCACTCCTGGCTCAACAAGTAACTGACTGCATGCATCTTCTTTGTTAAACCATGCCACTTTCTAACTCAGGCATGTCACGCTAACTCTGTGGCTTCCTAGTGTGTACAACAAACTACCAAACTGAGAAGTTCATTCAAGCAAAACTTGACAGCCATATCATTCACTAGCATTGTGTCCTCCTGTCACCCTGCCATATGGTACCCGACCCTCATCACCCTGCTGGTATGAAGTGCCACTCTGCTTTTTTGTTGTGATTTGTTCCACAGCATCACTCAGAGTGAGTCTACGCTACCTCAAGCTCGCCCCTCTGTCAACTCATGGAAGTTATATCAGCAAGGCACTGTAAAGAAATGCCCCCAGACCCACTTACCCACAGATGACAGAGTTGGTCTTGATGTTTTGGGCCAGGAGAACTCACCAACAGTGACTTCAACTCTTGATGACGACTATCTCGTTCTTCTGGATGTTACATCATACAAAACCTAAGTTTTATGACCAGTGAGTATGTATATATATATATATATATATATATATATATATATATATATATATATATATATATATCCCCTAGGTGGCACTATCCCAAGGGCTACTACCCCTGCCTGCTTAACTACTAACAGGTCGCGGGGCCTAGGTCCAATGGCAGGTGCCTCCACCCAGAGGTCAGGGTTTGCAGTAGTTAAACTAACTTGGTCACAGCCCTCTGGGACACTGTAACCCCCCTTTCTTTCCACTAGTGGCCCACACAATGCATTAGGAATATCTTCACAGTGTACACTTACCCCCAGGACTGGCTCTGTCGACTGGACCCTGGGGACCCCCTGCAAAACAAGATGATACAGTGCAAAAACCACAGTACAATACTTTAACATAAACGAATACCTCAGCCAGTGTAACTTTGCTGAAACCAACAGATCTGATTTACTTAAGGAGCTGTAACAAGGAAGGGGGAAATCAGGTTAATTAGGTTAAACACATTAATAATCACAGTACTGTGGGCATATTCAGAGTCCAAATTGCCACTTTCACTGGGTACCCAGGATGGGGGGGGGGGGGGCTAGCCAGGATCGGTTGCAGCTGGGGCCCTGTGATGGAAAAAACACTGGCACAATACCCAAATTGTAATCTGGAGCCGGTTGGCTCAGTTTGTGAAGAAATGAAGAAAAAAAACAACAATTAGATGACACACTTGCAATTCGATAAACAGATGGCAGGGAGCTACCCTGCTTTGTGCTCACAAACTCAATGCTGGGAACTGGATGGAAGGCAGATTGTCCTGGATTGCCAGGAGGAGCAGACCATGTGGACAAGGTCCTTGTGACTGGACCCCACTGCAGTTTAGAGCAAATGGATGTAGTCTGGATTAAGCTGGGGTTTACTTCCAGCTTCATGCACTCTATTCACTGTACAGGGGATTTGAAACCCGATTCTCCACAAGTACTACACACATTTATATGTAAAAGGAAAGTGCTATATCAGGCAGGCTGCTTCTCTATCCCGATCGCAATTACTGTACAATACCCGGGAGAACACACAGCAGATTCAGTTCCTGACAGACCGAGCGCGATTCAGCAATTTCTCCAGTCTTCTACAGGGTGAGCCTGGTTTCTATTCTTCAGATCTCCTTGATTCTCTTCACAGGTCGGTTTTAGTCCAAACAGGCGCTTGCAAAAACTGCAGACTGAAACTTAGGGCCTTACACGAGATCCTCGCGCTAAAACTACACACCGAAGAAGCACACAGCTCCCTGTCTCTTCACAGCCCAAACTGATCTGACCTTTCCAGTAGACAGAGCTGGGCATTTCCTTTGAGTTCCTCCCAGTTCAGTTGGCTGGTTTGGCTGTCACTCACAGTAAACTCCCCTGTTGGTGGAAAAAAGGCGCCAAAGTCAAAACTACATTTCCCAGAGTCACTGCCCTTACAATACCCTTACAGCAGACTCCAGAGGAGAGTCCAAGTTCTGATTCGCCCAGAGCAGGCTCCATTTTAAAGGATCCCCACCATGATTGGTCCAATTCAGCAGTTCAGAATCAACATGAGGGAGCTACTTTGCATTGTCCTTGCTACAAGAAAGCAGGTTAAATCAAACTGCATTTTCATTATTACTCTAACAGGTTACAAGCAAACCCGATCTAATCATTTTACTCAAACATAGGGATCATCTCTGGCACTGTGCCCATGCAACATCCAACCCTGGGGATATTCATAAATATAAAGCTGCCAGAAATGAGTGCATGCGGGCAGTTAGGAGAGCCAAAAGCAAATACTTCAAGGAAACTCTCTCCAACTCCTGGGGTGATGGAAAAAAATTTTGGAGTAACTTGAAAGACCTTGCAGGCAAGGACCCTAAGTCACCACCCACCATGCTAAACATAAATGGAACACCAACAACTGACCTGTACACCATCACCAGCACCTTAACAATGCATTCTCCAACTTGGATAGTGTTCTCCCTTCTAATTTCTTTGATGCTCCCTCTGGTAGTAACCCTCCTGCAACTACTCCGCTCCTACACCCTGCCCCACAATTCTACTCAAGGAGATCCCAGTGCATGAAGCCAGAACCTATATTTGAAGGCCATTCACAATGCAGGCTACAGCGGTGACTCCTTGACCTGAAGTTGTTAGCACTTGTCCTTGAAGAAGTCCTTGAACCCTGACAAAGGTCCTCAATCTATCACTAAGGATGTCCCAGTTCCCATCTCGCTGGAAACAGGCGACCATCACACTGGTACACAAAAGTGGAGACAAATCACTGCACTCCAACTACAGACCTATCTCCATCCTCCCTCCATTGTCTAAGGCCCTGGAGCGCATCGCCTCAGACCAACTAGTCAAGTACCTGGAAAAATACGACATCCAGTGTCCTGAGCAACATGGTTTCCAAAAAGGGCACAGTACCACCACTGCACTATTAGAATTCACAGGCTTCATCCATACCACACTTGATCAAGGAAACTGTGTAAGGGCAGTATTCATCGACCTTACGAAAGCCTTTGATACTGTGAACCACCCACTCCTACTCAAGCAATTATCAAACATTGGGCTCTCCAATGAAGCGCTGCTCTGGTTTTCAAGCTACCTTGGGGAGAGGGTCCAGCGGGTTAGGATTGCCGGTGTTACCTCGGAAGAAAAGCCAGTCCTTTCAGGGGTCCCACGGGGGTCCATCCTGGGGCCACTACTCTTCAGCCTCTTCCTCAACGACCTTCCCAGTGTCTGCCACCAGAAATTACTGCTCTACACCAATGACGCAGTCATGTTCACCAACCACCAAAATGCAGAGCTCCTCGAGAAATAATTACAACTTGAATTCATGCGCATCGAAGAATGGTTCAAGTCACACAAACTGGTCATGAACTACAGCAAAACAAAGGTTATGACCTTCTACAATGCCAGGAGTAAGTACAAATCCCGTGACCTCAACATCCTAAACCAAACAGGGACCTTACTTGAACAAGTTCCTGATTTTAAATACCTAGGTGTCACATTGGACAGCTCACTGTCCTACCATCGGCACATAGATTCTATCGCCAAAGCCACCAACATCTGTATAGGCCTGCTTTACAGACACAAACACTGCATGACTCCTGACACTCTCCGGTTGGCTATCAACAGCTCTGTCACCTCCATCATCGATCACGGGCTAGCAATTTATGGCTCTGCCTCCGCCTCTGCCCTCTGCAGAATTACAGTTGCACTCAACAAAGCATGCAGGCTGCTAACTGGGGCTGATCGACTTACACACACTTGTGACCTGTACACCTGGGCAGGATGGCTACCTCTCATCAGCCGGATACAGTATCAAACCTGCCTCTTAGCCAAAAAAGTCCTCCTCGGGGTCATGCCCCCGGGCATTGAAAAGCTACTTATCGACTACCATAGCACCCAGAGAACTAGAAGTTCACAACAACTAACCTTCCTTGTCCCCAGATGCTGGACTACCATGGGCCAGAGGACCTTTGCCCACAGAGCACCACAGTGGTATGATACTCTCAACAAAGAAACTCTTACTGCTGCTGCTCTTAGCCCTTTTAAGAGACAACTCTGACTTCATCTAATTTCAACTAGTCGTTGTGACTGCCTCGCCTAATCGGGGCCCACTGTTCACTGCCCTCCACTTCAGTCTTGAAAGCTCATCTCCCTCCTTGCCTCCTTCTCCTGCCTACCCCTGCCCCTCTCCCTTTCCTCCACGGGGCATTTCATGAACATCATGAATTTCCACAGAGATAAAGGCTTAGAGGTCTATCAGGTCTGTGCCTGAATGTGCAGCTAGCACCCCTTATTCTGCAGCTGCCCCTCCCTTCCACCCTTCCCCTTCATTAACCCTCCCCCTTGTCCTGTCCCATCCTCGTTTGAAGCAGTCCACTGTTCTACTGCATACCACTTCTGCAGGTAATGCATTCCACCCAGCCACCACCCTCTCTGTAAAAAAGTGTCTCCTCATCTCCCTCCTGAACCTTCCTCGCTCCAGCCTCATATCATGGCCCCTGGTGGCCCTCCCCTCCCTTACTTTGAACAGCCCCTCTGTACCCGTCTTGTTTATTCCTTTCATGTATTTAACGGTTTTGATCATGTCACCCCGTGTCTCCTCTCCTCCAGTGAGTACATGTTCAACTCCTTCAACCTCCTCTCGTATGATAAGTCCCCCAGCCCCTTGATCATCTTTGTTGCCCTGCGCTGCACCCCCTCCAGTAACTTAATTCTCTCTTCAGATAAGGACGCCAGTACTGCACGCAGAACTCCAGGTGTGGTCTAACTAACGACCTATATAGTGGCAGAATCACCTCCTCCCTCCTCGAGGATATACCCCTTGCAATACAACCCAGCATTTTGTTGGCCTTTGCAGCTGCCTTCCTACATTGTGCCAAGTTGTTCATTGACCCTGTAATGAGCACACCCAGATCCTTCTCCTCCTCTGTCTGGGCTAGCTGCACTCCCAGCTGGTAACTCCTCCTTGGTTCTTCATCCCAAAATGCAGCACCTTGCATTTTTTGGCATTAAAGCCCAGTTGCCAGGTGTCTGACCAGGTTTCAAGCTTTGCCAGATCATCCTGCAACCCCTGCCATCCCCCTAGGTCATCCACCACCGCGCCAACCTTGGTATCATCAGCAAACAGACTGATCTTGCTCTTGATGTCCCATGATATGTGTGCAATGAATATCCCAAACAACACTGGTCCCAACTCCGAGTCCTGTGGGACACTGCTCGTCACCGCCCTTGGGTGTGAGAGCTCCCCACCTACCACCACCCTCTGTTGCCTTTCCTGCAGCCAGTTTCCTACCCATCTCACCAGCTTTGTACCCGCCCCTGAGCCTACTAACTTCCTTCCCAGCCTTCCATGTGGCACCGAGTTTCCTGACTTCTATCCCTCCTCTCCCTCCCCTTTAGAGCTCTTGCCCTCACCCTCTACCCTCCGACAATGGCCTTCCTGCCTGCATACCCCCTTTCCTCTCACCTGCAGTGCTTATTTCCAAGATTGCCCTTGGCTGGTTATGTCATGCTACCTAACATTTGGCACATTTTGAATTACTGGAATTTCCTAAGCCTCAGTCTCTTACTTCTTGTTATTGTGTAGCTATGTATTATTATGTTGACCTTTGTATGTATGTATACTCCCCCATTCCTTCGACGTGGAACCTTTGTAAATGAGCAGTTCCTGCTCAAAGGTATTTGTAATCCTAGATTTCAATAAAATAAAAAAATAAAATAAATTACATCTTTGAAGAGTGCTCCTTCTACCCACTTAGCGATGGCAGAAATGGAGCGACTTGGCAGTAGCTCGAGCGGGACTCAAGCAGGAAAACACACAGTCTCCCCCATACAAACTAATTATGTCTGCAACCAGACAGCTCTTAAAGAGACAGTACCAGAGGCTCTAAAAGCACTCACAGATAAACGGCTTAAACGCCAAACACCATTCAGACTTGGAGCATTTAAGCAAGCTCCTGGAAGACTTTTTGGGAACCCCCCATTTGCAGGGGGGGGTTACATATATATATTTATGCAACATGTGTAGACTCAAACGCCATTGTATAAATTCATTTATTTACACTACTGTTGCATACATTTCATATAAATATATATAATATTAAAGGTTTAAGAAACACTGACATCCCCTAAGCATCATACTGTTTTTTTCCCCCCAAGAACACTTTGTATGGCCTGCTGTAGACTGCAATGTAACTGTTTTTTTCACCAGCTTCCATTTTGTTAGTAAAAGTGAAAATGGCAATTGGTGCAATCATATAGAAACTTTTGTTTCCTATCTCATTGTAACCTTCCTCAGTTTTAGGAACACCCACACACAGTCCAGTTCCCCTCATGATGAAGTTGTCTCCTTTCGCTGCATCATGGGTGGCAAGGCTGTGTTGAGGGGTGTTTCCAAGTTTGAGGAAGGATGCAGTGGGAGTAGCTCTAGGATGATAAGCAATCGCATTTTTGTATGATAACAATACTATGGTGGACAGCAATTTTATCATTTTACTAAGAAAAAAGGAAGCTGGCACAACACAACCAGCTACATCAGCATATTGTACAGAAGGTGAACGATCATAAAATGTACTTTTTAAACTAGGCACAGTCTGACCTTAATGAGGTCTGACAGTGCCCCTAAAACACTGTTGTTGTCACCCACTCCCCACCGTCACTTAAACATTTGGATTCCGACTTCCGGTGCTGCGTTCGACCGCATGGCAGTGCTCTAGTTGAGCTCTGTACTTCCCGTGCCCAAAAGTTGTAATTTTAGCCATTTTATTACTGGGATTTTAGATAACCAGGAGAGCTTCTACATGGCTAAACACCAACTGAAACGGGTTTCAATCATTTTGCCAACTTACCAATCGAACCAGAGATTTCTGATCACGAGGCCTCAGACTCCAGTACATCCACGTGCTCACATCCAGCAAGGATTGCTACCTCTACAAAGAACTCAGGGAATCCCAAACGCAAATCTAATCCAGACATGGATGGTAAGCTAGATAAAATATTGGGAGAACTGACCAGACAAGGGGCGACATCTTAAGTGTTAAATACCAAGATATATAAATATGTGTACTGTGTGGGGGATGGGTTTGGGGGTTGGTAGATATGGGGGGTGGTGGGAGGTGGGGGGGTGGAATACATCTATTACCATGTCATCTTCATTTGCTGATATAATGTGAACCTTATACTTTTGTGGATGGATGTATTCACTTTTTGTAAAGTTTCAATAAAAACTTGAATGGAAAAAAAAATATATATATATATATTGGGAGAACTGAAGGAGATCAAACTGGACTTTAGAGATTTTAAGAAAGAACAAGAGCAAGTGAGAGCAGACATCACAGAACTACAACAAAAATTTGGGACTTGGGGCCAGCCTGGTGATGCTGAGGGTTGAGGCGCTGGACACCACACCTCGCGCCACGCCGGCGACCCAAGTTCGGAAATGGACTCGGGCCGCAGGGGGTCGGCTGAGAGGGAGAAGGATAGAGCGCCAGATGTCTGCTTTCCTTCTCCGGGGTGGAATGGGAAGCTTTCCCAACGCTACACCGCTGCCTACTGGGGAATCTGGGGGATGTCAGTGCGGTTGGGGATGCTGCAATGCAGGGGATGGCACTGGCAGAGGACTGGAGCAGACGTACATCTCTACATACACCTGACTCCTTGTTCCTCATTGCACGCCAGCATCGGGGAAACAGAACATGGGAAAAATCCCTGCACTGATCTAGGCGACGAGCCTCAACATTTGTTCCGGGACAGAATCCGAGAAGCAGACTCCAATGTGCACACTCCCACCAGTGAACAGGGGAAGATTTGGGGGATCTCTGCCACCCTGCCCGAAGGGTGATCCGAGGCCCTGAAGGTACGAGGGAAGCATTAGCACTCTAGGGGAAGACTCCTCGGGACTGCTGAGTAGGCTCTGCGAGGGGAGCTCTGAGAGAGGGATCTGTGGTAGCAGTAGGAGGATAAAGATGAAAGTAAAAAAGAAAAGTTGGTACTTTAGAGGAGACTCAGACAGGACAAACAGAAGCACTAGAGGGCTATCAGGCTACAATTTCACAACTCGTGGACACTTGTCATCCTTTAGGAGAGAGACAAAAGGATACAGAAAACAGAAACAGGAGAAAAATTATTAGAATTTATGGGCTGGCCAAGGGAAGTGAAGGAGACAACATGGAACAATTTTTAGTATCAATGCTATGGGAAGCCCTGAATTTAGATACAAAACTTGATTTAGAGATAGAATGCGCCCACAGAGCCCTAGGCCTACCCAACAAGGAGTGTGCCCTCATTCAATAATTGTTAGATTCCTATGCTTCACCACCAAGGAAATTGTTTTAAAAAAGGCCTGAGCCATGGGGAAAATATTTTATGCTAATGTGAGATTGTTTCTGGACAATGATTATGCTCCAGCCACGATGCAAAGACATGGAGAGTATATCCCCCTATTCCTGGTTTTGAGAGGTTTAAAATTGAAATTCTGGACACCCTACCCGGTGAAATTGGTCATTCAGTTCCCTAATGGTCAGCAGAGTTATGATACAGCAGGTGAGGCCTGGACAGATCTAAAACACAGGAATTATGAACTATCTACAAGGATGCCTCTGCCGCAGAGATTTAATCCAGTGGGAGTACCATCGCGTAGACCCTGCTCCCAGGACATTGAATCACAACAGGCAACCTTGAACTCTATCAAGCAACTTCTCAGGCAGTTTGCGAGGGGCAATTCATAAACAGACTGGAAGGTAATTTGTAAGACATAGTGTTGCAAGGTAGGACTCGGGGGCTGTCTGTCGGGGGAGGGAGGATGTGCGGGAGCTCTCAATGCTTTTGGAGGGAGCTGGACACTGGACCTAGCCAGAGTGGCGGACTGGTGTCCTTGACTTGGGGGGGTTCTTATATTCTACCTCAGGCTGTGGAGATGAGTTGAGTTGCTCTGTTGGGGAGATTGCCTGATAGATATGGTTCAAAGGTTGGATGTGGGGCTTATATAGGCTGCAGGGCATAAAACTAGTCAGCAGGCCTCCTACGGGGTGCTGATTTACTGTTTGGCACTGCTGAGGGTAGGTAGCCTCCATGAGTGGGGTGCGAGAAACTGAACACTGAGGTGGGGGGAGTAGTCCCTCTTAGCTCTGGTCCTTATGACCCTGAGTACATAAAAGGATCCGGCCAAGGCCTAGGCCCAAGGAGATGCACAGAAAGACCATAAGGTTAAAATAATACCCGGAGGTCATTCCACGACTAATGATACTCTGATCTGAGGGGCTAATTACCCAGTCTCAACTGGGGGCTTATTTCTCTCCAGTCAGTATTAGGCCTGGATATGAACAGCAGGCTTTTTCTCTCCTGGTGAGTGACCAGTTCTGATTCCAGATTGCTTTGGCAAATTTTGATCCTTAGAAAGGTGGAATGGAGCTCCTGGATGGGCTGTGGGTGCGGGGACCTGTGCTTGAGGTAGGTTTCGGGCTTAGCTCACACTCCTTTGGGCTGAGGGGCGGCAAGCGCAGTGGCCTCCCCTGTGCCGACTCCCCCTTTGGTTCCTGCTGGGAAGGCATCTTGTTCAACTCTATATCTATCTGTCCTTTGCACAAGGAGATTATATTTCTGGGATATGGGTCATGATGAGCGAGACCTTCAGACTCCCTCTGGTGGCAGCTAATGGAGGAATAACACACTGTAGTTAAAAACTGTGGACTATCAGTTCCCAAAACTGAAGTTTTGAACCTTCATAGTTACGGAAGATTTGGAACCCACCGCTTTTTTAGTAGGCAGGCCGGGAGGGTGCTAAAGACATTTAGGAACTGGACTCGAAGTGCGCAATTTAATTTATGTTTGGATAGCTATTGCTTTTTTATTCATCTTTTTTCTTTAACTTTTTATGTTGTTTTTGGACTTTCCCTGCAAATTTTTTTCTGCATTTAGAGGTGCTTCATACCCCGGATAGCAACTTGTTATACGAGCTACAATTCCCATAACAGCTCCTAAGGAAGGGGCAGTTATCTGTGTGGTTAACCTAGACTCTGGAAGTCAATTTTGTATTGTACATAGTTGGTAGCATTTTAGTTTTTCCTTCTCATGAAGGCTTCATGGGGAAACCTGTACATAGTTATATATTTCCAGAAAATAAGGTCCGCATGAGAATATACAGGAGAGAGGAGCATATACTGACTCGAATCAGAGGATATGGGCAGAGTGCATTTGGGATGAAATGTCTAGCTTGAATAGAGAACAGTCAGGTAACGGTAGTTACATCCTTTGGTTATGGCCCACTATCAGGATATAAGGGTAATCTCCCAGAATGTAAATGGCTTGAGTGGCCCAATTAAGTGAGGGAAAATAATGTCATATCTAAAGAAGTTCCATCCCCAAATGATACTACTACAGGAGACCCATATGAACTCTATCGAGCACCAAAAAACCAGCTAAATTTGGTATGGCTACTGTAGTGGCTAGCTCCCACCAAGGTAGTAGAAGGAGGGGTACAGCCATCTTAACACCAACGTACTCAGCATTTCAGTTGCAGGATTCTTTTTCTAATAGGGAAGGCACTTTAGCAATGGTAAGAGGAACATGGTGGGGGATACCATACACAGTGACTAGTATATATGTCCCACCGACAGCTGAACCCACACAAAGACAATGTTTATTTCAGAAACTTATACAACTTAAACAAGGGACCCTACTGGTGGGTGGGGATCTGAACCTATTGATGGACCCAGGCAGGGGATAGTTCTGACCCAAAGTCCCCAAGATCCACAAAAGGCCAGAAACATGGCAGGAAGATAATACGAGATTTGGGCCTTATAGATGTCTGGAGGCACCAGCATGGGAAGGATAGATATTATACCCATTATTCGGCCATACATAGCTCATATTCAAGAACTGACTATTTTTTGATTTCGGCCGAGCACAGAGACAAGGTAAAGGAGATACAGATATCACCACTTATTCTATCTGACCATGCCCCGATACTAATGGACATTCGTACGGACAGAGGTCCAGGTCAGTGGTGCTTTAATACTTCACTCCTTGGACAAAAGGATTACATTAAATTAATAAAGCAACAGATACCAGACATAATTAATCAGAACAGGACATCTGCGGTATCCCCGGGTATCCGATGGGATACTCTGAAGGCAGTGATAAGGGGGAACACCATCACATTTGCCTTTCAGGCTAAGAAAAAGCGGGAACAACAGCAGGTGGAGTTGTAGGCTGAAGTTCAATTTTGGCAAGCTGCACACATGCAGGGAGATCAGGCAGCTCAGCCTCAGGTGAATTCCATTAAAGCTAAACTCCAGGAACTTTTACAATATAAAACAGAACGAGCACTACTTTATCTAAAACAAAGATATTTTGAAGGGGTAGCTAAAGCTTCTAAAGTACTAGCCTTTCGGCTTCGGGCCCAGAGGAATAGAGGAACCATTAAACAGTTAAGACACCCACAAAGCAGACAGGTTTTATGTAAGACTAAAAATATTTTGGAGGGCTTTAAGATTTTGTATGAGATTCTTTATTCCCAGGAGGCTGAACCAGAAGAAGAGAGATATATAAATTTCTTCAAAGCCATTACCCTTCCCCACCTCTCCACTGAGCAGAGAGATTGGTATTATGCCCTGTTTTCCCCCAGGAAATAAAGGCGGTTATCAAGAAAGCTAAATTGGGTAAGAGTCTGGGTATGGGTGGGCTGCCCTCTGAATTTTACAAAACATTTATGAAGGTGCTCATGCCTTCATTGTGCTCGGTATTTCGAGCATTACAGACAGATGTCACCCCCTTCTCCCCCTCTTGGCAATATGCAAATATTTCTGCCATCTTAAAACCCGACAAAGACTCTCTTAACTGTGAGTCCTACAGACCCATCTCAGTACTCAATCAAGACTATAAATTCTATGCAAGTATACTAGCAACCGATTGGACACTATAATGCCAACACTAATTAACAAGGACCAGACAGGGTTCATCTCTAACGTAGAACAACAGATAATATTAAGAGGACCCTATATCTATTGGAAACAGTAGCTGACTCCCCTTCACCCTTCATTCTGTTAAGTATGGATGCTCAAAAAGCTTTTGACCGTGTTTCCTGGAAATTTTTACATCCTGTTATAAGTAAATTAGGTTTCCCCTCCAGAATTCAATAAACTAGTTAAGACCCTGTATAGCTCACCCCAGGCAGTAGTGAAGGCCAATGGTTCCTTCCCTGACCGCTTTAATTTGGCCAGAGGTACAAGACAGGGGTGCCCACTCCCCCCCTCCTATTCGCTTTGTATGTGGAGCCAATAGTGCAGTTAATAAGGGAAGATGAGACAATAACGGGCTTAGAAACAGACGGGGTAATCCATAAAACAGCATTTTATGCTGATGATTTGCTAATCTGCTTAACAAATCCCACCACCTCTTTACCTAGACTTTTTGACAGGTTAGCTGACATAGAAGCCTTGTCACGCTATAAGCTGAATACGTCCAACACAGAAGTCCTCAGATGGCAATTCGAACCTTCTAAAGGTCTGAGAGACAGCCTCCCCCTCAGATGGAACACTAAAAAATTTTGATTTTTGGGTATCCAAGTTCCCAGGGACCTAGGGGATCTGTACGAGGTACATTTCCACCCTAGGCTTTAACTATGCAACTGAAGATTGAACTACAGAGATGGCAGAGCCTTCCCATTCCCTTATCCCAAAGGATGGACTCTATAAAAATGAGAATTGTCCCATGTTTCTTATATTTATTTCTGGATCTTCCATTTCCAATCCCTGCTACAGATTTCAATAAATGGGATAAAATGATCTCCGGTTATCTATGACAGGGAAAAAGACCCAGAAAGGCCTTAGGACTGTTACAGTTATCAAAGATTAAAAGAGGCTTGGCCCTACCACACTTAAAATCATATTACCATGCGGCACAACTTGCCCACGCTCTACAGTGGCTGGACTCGAACACAGATACACACTGAAAGAGGCTGCAACTTCAGCAGAATGGACATGGAATTGAATTTATACTTGGCCACCCCCACCTAGAAGGAGCAAGATAAGAGAAAAAGTACAGTCCCGATTCACGACCCAGATTTTACAGATTTGCAGTCTAAAGTTAGAGGAAGCACAAATAAGGGATTCAGCAGTGGCTCTGATAAGTATAGCTCTAGATAGCCTTTTTTTCCCCCAGCACAACAAGATACCACATTTGAAAGCTGGAGAAGAAAAGGCCTGAGTCACATATTTCAATGCTTCAGCGCAGGGATGTATGTCTCCTTCTCACAGATCCAGCAACTATGCTCTCTAGGAAGAACCGATTTTTATTGGTTCCTTCAGATTTGGCACTACATACAGCAGAAATGTGGTCTGAACTTGCAGGTAGCTGAAATATAACCCTTTGTCCAAATAATGATAGAAACTAAATCTAGGCAATTGCCTGAACTCGTAGTCTCAGTCCTATATAAAGCCATCCTATCTAGTCAAAACAAATAATTAACAAAAAAATTCAAAAATCTTGGGAGGTGGAATTAGGGGAAGAGGTATCAGAGTCCGATTGAGTAGGGATATTCACTAATCTTCATAAGTCTACGACATCTTATATTTGGAAAGAATATGGTCGGAAGTGTATAGTGAAATTCTCTAGAACTCCACATATCACAGCAAAATATGACAGACTGGGAAGAGGAGGATGCTGGAGGGCCTGTGGAGAGAACTCAGCCACACAGAGCCATGAATTTTGGACGTGTCCTGTGCTCAGGGATTTTTGGGTTATGGTGGAGAAATTGGTGCGAGAGCTGTTCCCCGCGGTGACTCAACTCTCGATGAGACTGGCACTCTTACCCCCCAGAGGTACCCCCCAAAGGTAAAAAGTTGGCATTCTAAAAGACTGTTGACTATACGTCTTCTAGCTGCAAAGAAAACCATATCCAGAAGATGGCTCACCCCCCGACCCTCCTTGGAGGGGAGAGTGGGAGGACCTGATATACCAGAGTTATGAGATGGAAAAAATTACAGCTAAGGTCAATTTTAGGGAATAAATAGCTACTGTGGGAAATGAAGTATAGGTAGGATATTGTACCCTAGGGGACTGCTGAACCCTGTATTGTTATTCACCCCAGGGGTGGGGTGGGATGGAGGCTGGCTAAGTTTCTTTATGCTTTCCATGATGTATAACAATTTTATATGGCCTTCAATTGTATTGCCTCTGTACTCGAGCTGATTGGATTGTCATAACTGAGCGAATGTATCCTCTATGCTACTGATATAATATGTACCATGGACCTATGAATAAATACAAAAAAAAAAAAATAAATAAACATTTGGATTCAAGTTCAAATGTAAAAAAATCCTGTCCTGCACCCAGCTGCACAAGCACCTACCCAGCCAATGTCACAGAGAACCCCACATGCAAACCCGAGTTTCCCACGCTAAGCCACTGCACCAACCAGGACATGCAAATGTGATGGTTGGCCTTTTTAAAGGTATTATTTTTATTCCCCATTTTTCCTGCCCCCATGCCACACCCAGAAGGTGGGGTCACCCTTGCTGCACACTTCCTTTGCCTGGAAAGGTGACAAGGCAGCAGGTAAAGCAAATAGGATGCTGGGATGCATAGGCAGGGGCATCACCAGCAGGAAAAGGGAGGTCATAATTCCACTATACAAGACACTAGTGAGGCCCCACCTGGAGTACAGTGTACAGTTCTGGAAACCTTACCTATGTAAGGACATAGACAGGGTAGAGAAGGTTCAGAGGAGGGCAACAAAGATGGTACATGGATTGCATCACAAGTCCTATGAGAACAGGTTGAAGGAACTGAATATGTACTCCCTGGAGGAGAGGAGGGAGGGAGAGAGGGGATATGATAAAGACATACAAGTATCTTACAGGGAGGAACAGGGTGCAGGAATACACTATTTTTAAGCAAAAAAGATGTTCCAGGACTAGAGGGCATGGGATGACGTTGGAGGGAGGACGATTCTGAGGAAACGTGAGGATGAATTTCTTCACAGAACGGGTGGTGGACAAGTGGAACACCCTGCCAGAGGAAGTGGTGGGGGCTGAAACAATCACGGGATTTAAGAATGCATGGGATAGACATAAAGGAATTCTGGAGGTCAGGGGTAAGGGGCAACAGACTTCTAGGAAAACATAAAGTGAACTTACAAGCTCAAATGGGCAGACTGGGTGGGCCATAGGCCTTTATTTGCCGACACTGTCTATGTATCTGTGTATCTATGGAATTGCAAGTGAGCAACTGCTTTCACTGCTGACACCAATGTTGCTCTGAAATTAGCCTGCTGGGAGTGCACAAATGCAAAGTGGCTCAGGCCCTTCCTCCCTGGGAACCGAGAGCCTCAGCTCCACAACATGCCTGGCCCTAGCTGGCAATAGCACTGGATTCTAGGGGTCACATGTGAATCTCAGTCCCGAGATAATGGCTCTTACTTTCTGGCTTATTCAATCTCTCCATCAGGCCACCAGCTTCTACATCTTCCATCATGGTACCACTTCCTGGACTAGTCTTCAGTCCTTCACCCACGAGACTCACAGGCATACCCTGGCATCTCTGGCAATCCCTGAACGTGGACGGCCCTGCTTCCTGTCTGGAAGTAATGGGGTGAGGGATGTTAACTATGTAACCTAAAAAACACCTGTGGCATCAGGAGGATGGGTCCTTAACAGAGTGGACCAATGGTTAGTTCCTGAAAAAGGTGCTTTTGTGCACCAGTGTACTTACCTAATTTACCAGGGTCATGCCTGGAAAAGGTGCTTTAGTGCACCAGTGTGCTTACCTAATTTACCAGGGTCATGCCTGGAAAAGGTGCTTTAGTGCACCAGTGTGCTTACCTAATTTACCAGGGTCATGCCTGGAAAAGGTGCTTTAGTACACCAGTGTGCTTACCTAATTTACCAGGGTCATGCCTGGAAAAGGTGCTTTAGTGCACCAGTGTGCTTACCTAATTTACCAGGGTCATGCCTGGAAAAGGTGCTTTAGTGCACCAGTGTACTTACCTAATTTACCAGGGTCATGCCTGAAAAGGTGCTTTAGTGCACCAGTGTACTTACCTAATTTACCAGGGCCATGCCTGGAAAAGGTGCTTTAGTGCACCAGTGTACTTACCTAATTTACCAGGGTCATGCCTGGAAAAGGTGCTTTAGTGCACCAGTGTACTTACCTAATTTACCAGGGTCATGCCTGAAAAGGTGCTTTAGTGCACCAGTGTACTTACCTAATTTACCAGGGTCATGCCTGGAAAGGTGCTTTAGTGCACCAGTGGGCTTACATGGTTGCCAAAATAAAACTAAACTAAACTAATAACTTGGGTGGCTACAGGTGGTCATCATTCAACTTGGAGTTAATTAGTTTTGTATGGGGGGGACTGTGTATTTAATGCTCAAATCTTGCCCGAGCTGCTGTCAATTTGCTCCGTTTCTGCCATTGCTACATGTGCAGAGGGAGCCTTGTTGAAAGATATAACTATTTGCCAGAAATCATTTGGAGTGACTGAGGAAATATAGTTTGTCTAACCTGTCTTCATTTTAGCACGAACTATTTCAGTGTAACTCTTTCATTTTGGTCCTGAACTGCTGAAATGGACCAATCAATGGGGAAGGGTTCCTTAAAATGGAGCCTGTGGATGAATCGGAACATAGGACTCTCAATTTTGAGTCAACCACAAGGGGACCTCTGGGTGGAGGCACCCGCCATATAACCTAGGCCCCTCAACCTGTCAGTAGTCAAGCAGGCAGGGGTAGTAGCCCTTGGGACAGTGCCACCTGGGGGTTACATGAGATTTATCAATTGCAGTACCCTGGGGTGATTTACCGCTCCACTTGGTCCTGTAACTCATTTTATATGGGGAGAACAAAGTGTGCCCTCAAGGTCAGGGTTGGGGAATATCTTAGCTCCATCAGAAACAAGGATGGACAAAGTGCTCTGTATAATCAAAGAGAGTATCCGAGATGGAGCGGAGCACTCCCTCACCTTTTGTGGAATAGACAGGGTGGAAGTTGGAGACAAAGGGGTGGTGACTTCAAACATTTGCTATTAAAATGAGAATCCCTTCAGATCTATGAGCTGTGGGTGTTGCGACACCCTGCATTCAAGGACAGCATTGAACGTCAAGCTTTTTTGAAGTAACAAAAGGAATTAATTATGTTCCAAATGTCATCTCCCGGAATTAACCATGTTGCCTGTCCTATATAGGCCTACATCTTGATGTAGTGTTTCAGATATGAAATATTGCTATTTTATTTGTAGTCATCATTTCTGTGCGTATCAAGTTGCAACATCCAGTCTATGCTGTGGTCTGCAATGTATTTATGCCATACCACATGTACCCTTCTATGGGTGGGGTGGGGGGTTATAATAGCTGCAGTATGTGTATTATATATGAATTTTCAAATGAGCTCTGTGATTGACATTGCAAATATTTGACATGATTTTCTCGACCCCTGTTTTTATGATATGTGAGAGTGAGTCCCATGCTCCAGTTCCATCTCCCATTCTGTGATTAGGGTTTGCACAGTTAAAACTTCTTTTTATGACGATGCCTGATGCTGGGCTTTAAATATATATATTTTTTTATGTATTCCCTTTATTAAGTCCTCTCTGCACAGTCATTGCTATAATCAGTAAGGTGCATTAGAAATATATATTATTTTTCTATAGCAAACATACACACCCCACTCCCACCTCTCCCCTATACCCATCCACTCTGCATAATGAAATGTTTGACACGTGGCCGGTTTTGGTGCTTGGTCATTATTTTGTGCTTTATGGCAAGAATGTGTAGATACACAAATTTTTTTGGTTTATAAACTTAATTTATTGACAGACTTAACAGGCAGCACATATCAAACAGTAAATGTGTGTCACAGAAAGATTTTGGGTTCACGGATCAGTGGAGAAACAGAAGGGTTCACAGAGAAAACAGTATGTTGAGATACTAATACCTAATTTAGGGAATCTAAGGTGCAGGAACATATTCTTGCCTGTAATTTGATCTTTTTGGGTACCTCTTGTGGTTCCCCTATCTGTAGCTTACATTTACCTGCTGGCTAGGTGAGGTCTAGTAGTTAGGAAACCAGTTTTCCACCAAAGGCATTTTGAGGAGTGCACATAGCGATTCATATTTCTATACAAACATACGAATAAACAAATTGGCCAGAAGGATTAGGCCCTCTGCTCTATTAAGTCTGCTTGTTGTGCAGGGTTTACAGCTCAGGCTGTTGTCCCTGCTCACCCCTCCTTGATCATTCCATCCCATTCCTCCTCCCCTCTCTTGACCATTATCCTCCCCGTATCTATCCCAGCCCCTCTTGAAGCTGCCCACCATCCTCGCTGAGATCACCTCTTCTGGCAACACGTTCCACTTGGTGGCCCCCCTTTCTGTGAATAAATGTCTCCTAACCTCCCTCCTAAACACCATCCCTCCAACTTAAGGATGTGCCCCCTAGTAGTTTTGCTGCAGCTTTGTCTGATGAGACCCTACTTGTTCACACTGTTGATCCCTTTTAAGTACTTGAAGGTCTCAATCATGTCTTTCCTCTCACTCTCCCTTCTGTCCTCCATGGAGTACATGTTCAGGGACCTCCGTCTCTACTCATATGTTTTACCCTGCTGCCCTGCAATCATCTTCTTAGCCCTCCTCTGGACCATCTCCATCAGGTTGATATCCTTTTCAAAGTGAGGGCACCAGAATTGCACCATATATTCCAGATGTGGCCTAACCAGTGACCTGTACAAGGGCAGTACCACCTCCTGTCTTCTACTGCTGATCCCCCTTGCTATGCACCCCAACATCCTGTCTGCCCTTGCTACTGCCTTCTTGCACTGTTTGAAGTGCTTCAGGTCACTAGATATCATTACTCCCAGATCTTTCTCCTCCTTCGTGAGAGATACCTGGACTCCTCACAGGTAGTACTCTGTCCTGGGACTTTTGGCTCTAATGTGCATAATGTTGTATGTTTTGGCATTGAAGCCCAGTTGCCAGCTCTCAGATCATCTATCAAGTATTCTTAGGTCCTATTTAAGGTCCTGTATACACTCTGTTGAGCCTACCCTCCCACAGAGCTTGGTGTCATCCGCATTTTGTACAGGATCAAGTATTGGGTTCTCTTCAGTTTCATGCAGTCCAACTATGTGCTGACTGATTGTACCACTGATGGGGCCCCCTCTTGGAACCAACCCTGGGCAATCACTTTTTGTCCTATAATGTTTTCTGTAAACAGCCATGGCCACAATACATCATTGCCACACATAGCACTTTGGCAATATTCTTCCAGCAAGACTGGTTCCCTCTCCCCTGCACCCCCCCCATCGAGAAGTATATGGCTCATTTATGTATATATGATTTATACGGATCACTTTCCATGTTTTGAATATATTTTTATGTTTTTTTGTGTTTAATAATTCTACATTTAAATGGAATTATCTGCACATTGCTCTTTTTTTTTTATTATTCTGTTTATCTGCATCGCAGAGCTGGCAGGCAGCTTCTGCCTTCTACCAGAGGGCCCATCTTTCGAGCTAAGCTGCCCCTGATCCCACTCTGCCCCAGTAGTTCCCCCGAATTACCCCCCTGGCAGGGCTGGAGGGAGGAGGCTGGCCCCCCCCAGAGCACAATCCAGACGCCAGGGAAGTAGGTGTCGGAGGCAAGTCCAGGTCAGCATGGAGCCTGCCAGCTCCATTTTTCCAATTTTCTCCCCTCCCTTCACTGCAGGCATGCATGCGCATGCACAGAAGTGTGCTCACGCTGCTGTCCACTGCGCCCTCCCTTTGTGTCACTGCCCCGTCCTGCACTACCCCGCAGGCCTCCACCTGGTGGCAGTCCTTCAGCGAGGAGAGGCAACCCACCCAATCAGCCAGGAGAGGAGAGCAGTCCCTTGGACACTCGATCCTCCCCCCCCCCCGGCGACCCACACTCACTCCCGAACACGGGTCACTGGCATGGAGCGAGGTGTGGCATTCAGTGCCTCAACTCTCAGTGCTACTGGGCCAGCCTTTCTGTTCTGGTTTTTAAATAGAATTTTTTGACACTGCCTTTATCATAATTTTTTACTTAAGGAAGCAACATACACCAGCCAGCACTCCCTGATGACACTTTGATATACAAAATCAGTTAGAGTGTTTCTGGTTCTCTTCCAGCATCCCCGCTGTGTAAGGACTATAGCAAACTGAGGTACCTGGGTGCTTACTGTGAATAAAATAAAGCCTCATTGCACTTATGTGTTTATGCCTCCCGGTACTGTTTTTAAAGCAGTTCATGTTCTTACAGTGGTAATCCACAGTTTACCAGTATACCACAGAAAAAGTGTGCATAAGACAATTAGCTCAGGGGTGGGGATGGGGGTTCCTAATAGCTACACCTAAGAGATGAAAAGGGGCTCCAAGACTTTAAGAAAAAGTGTAACGTATATAAGGACATGATAATAAGGCTACTTTCTGACTGACTGAAGGTTGGTCTGAAGTGCACAGTACACTATTCTGCTCAGGATTATCCCACGGAGTACTTTTAAAATAGTTTACAGGGCCTCAGGCTTCTCTAATATGTCAACAGGTGGCTTGGAGGTTTCTAATTACCTGCTTTTCAGCTACTGACAACTGTTTTACCCCTTCATAGCCAGAGTCAAATGACATGCAAGCATGACTGGGGCGGGACTTTTTTTGTGTGTTTTTCAATGACTGCTGATCAGCTTGACAGCACAGAAGATTTTGTAGACTTGCTAAATTTGGCAGCACAAATGTGATTAGACAAATCTAAAAGATGTCTACTTTTTGTTGCAGCACACTTTGTGATCCTGGGTGGACCCTATTGAAGCCTCTTTCAGCTGCTGCCAATGTTTTATTTATTTATTTATTGAATTTTGTTGACCTGGTAGGCCCACTGAGACTAGAAGTCCCTTTTTCAGGAGCGGGACTGAGGTGGGAGGGGGGATACAGATGGTAACCAACTGAAATTGAACCAGATTAAACTGTTGGTGGAATTTTTTAGTGGCCTATTATGGGGCAATGCCATCACTCCATAAGTATACCATGTCTACTAGCGCTGCTCAGATAGTGCTTTTGTGGATCCTACCACTATCTGTCAGATAGTGCTGGTATCCTACCTAGGATCCTACTAGATATCCTAGCAAAGACAGATGTAGGATCCAGGGTCAGATAGTGATGATCCTAGTCAGGATCCAGGGATCCTATATCAGATAGTTAGGATCCAGGGTCAGATATCAATGGATCCTAGGTCATATTCAAGGATCCTAGGTCAGATAGTTCGGATCTGGGGGTCAGATTGTGATGGATCCTAGGTCAGAGAGGATCTGAGCTAGATCTGTTGCTAGGACCCACAGGACACACAACATTTGTAGGATCCATGCACTGGATCCTTGAGGGTCGGATCCATGGTCAGATAGCACTACTATCCTACCATAGCAACTATCTGGCCAATGGGAAGAATTTGTTATATCCTAATTTCTAGGATACTATCTGAGCAACACTACATTCTACCATTCAGCAGTTTGGACCTCCCCGAATCTCCCCCAGGCAAGGGCATCACCACGTCAGCACCTTCAGTGGACATTTCATTTCATTTATTGATTATACTGGTAAAACATATTGAGCAAGAAATTGCCCATTTTCATACGTGACCATTTTAATACACTACAAAAACATCAAAACAAACAATGAGACTATAAATTGTCACATTTACAACAAAAACAAATTATCAATAACTCACACATTGGGTTCTTAAAAATAGCAATAGACTTGCTATTTGTAACTGATTTTGACAAATTATTATAAAATCCAGTAGTCTGTAAATCAAAAGCATACATCCCCTTATCTGGCCTGCAACTGCTGGGTAGACTGATCACTCAACTGTGTAATCGGAGGTCCCAAAAGGTAGTAGGACAAGCCCTGGCCACAGTGGGCAGTCAGAAAGCATCTGCTGGACATAGAAACACAGAAACATAGACTTTGACGACAGATAAGGACTGCTTGGCCCACCCAGTCTGCCCATTTCCCTACTGAATAAGCTGCAGATCCTAGTTAACCAGCAGCCTATATCTTCCTACCTCAGGTGAACAGGTGGACAACCTAATTTTATCATTTGCTTCCTCAATATCCAGCCTGCAAGGGTGCGCATGTGTTCTACCCTCTCAGATGTGCTCAGAGTGCTCAGCTGTGCTGCCACCAGTGGTCACTTAGGTGGCAGTAGTGCAAGCAGTGCAGCACTTCCTCACCCAAAGAGGAAAGTGTCTCCTGTGATGCTTAATGCCGCCACCCCAGTAGGCACTCTGGCAAAGCAAGCTCAGGACCTGAACCCAGGTTGCCCACACTACAAGTGGCAGAGCTACTGCTGCACCGACAAGCCTGCCTAAAGATGGCTACATTATTGGTCAAATCAGAGAACAAACAGTCAAGCTTTGGAGAGACTTGTTAAAGTGATGATCTGGCCATCAGCCCAAAACGCAAGTTGACTTTAAGGCTGTGTTCACACTACAACACGGTAAGGGAAACCATTTTTTAAAATGAATTAATTACCATGCTGTAGTATCCATGTTCTATCATACGCACTGCTGCCAGCCTGTTGTAAACTGTTATTAAAAACAGTTTACAGCATCCGCACTACTGCCTCTGCACCGAATTACCTGGCAACCAATTTAGATGTGGGGACATCCAGCTTCATTTCGGGAAACCATGCTTGAGTGTCCGTACTATAGGTAAATCCGAGTTAACTTCTAAAATGTTTTTAAAACCGTGTTTAAGCCTAGGTCTTATCAGGGTTTAAACACAGTTTTAAAAAACGGATTCAATGCGTGTTAAGTGCGAACGCAAGCCGTGCTAGGGCACTTTAAAATGGTTTAAGCTGCTTAAACCATTTTAAATAGCCTAGTCAGAACAAGGCCTAAGGGTGGGTGAAGCTCAGACTTGGCAAAGGTGGTTCATCTTTGATTTGGAACTGTTCTCTTCAGTTCAACTTTGACACTTTGGCTGAAGCCACTTTGGGTCTTTGATATGGGGGTCAAGTATGCTTAAAAATAGAGGCAAGGGACACCCCTCCACCACCCTTTGCCCACCCCAGTCACTCCCATCCTCTGCCCTACTTCCTGTTTCTCCAGTCCATTTTTTTTAATCGACTCAGTTGGCAACTGTCACAGTGCCAGGCACCAGCAATTGTATTTTAGTAAAAAAAGTGACTGGGGCAGGGTAGGGGGTGGCCATGCGATGAACCCTGGCCACTTACGGGGATAAGGGATGAAGATGGTCATTAGGGCCATCGCAGGACTACTAAGTAGGCTTTGGTGGACTAGATGGGTCAGAGCCTTTTTCAGCAATCATACTATATAGTCTATAACTATAGCTAGAATTAGTTTTTTCTTGACTGCAGCAACACACTGCCTATCTGGCTTCAGTTTACGGCCCACAGTTCCCCCCAGATCCTTTTCCTCCATTGTGCTGTTCAAGCTACACCACACAGTGTGTATGAGTGACCCAGATGCCTTGTCCCTAGATGTAGTACCTTGCACTTCCCCACATTAAGTGATTTCTGATTGCCGATGTGGTGTGCATGTATTGTTATCTCGTATGTTATTGTTTTAATGTCTGGGCCATCTTTGAAAATGGACATGTTCTTGGATTTATCAGGTTAATAAATAAATGATGATGCTGAAGAAGATAATGTGTCTGAGATCACTTTATTGATTATCATTCTTCCCCTTTTGCCTCCCGAGCTCTCTTGCTAGCTTATGAGCCACAGGCACTGATCCTCTGGTTGGGAGGGTTTTATTAGACACTGATTATTCTCCTCTGAACTTCAAGCATGCGGCCACTCCAGATACAGAGCTCAGATTACATTGCTGCTGTGCCACTGCAGAGATCAGAATTTCTGCAACTTTTAATCCCCATTATAAAAAGAAGCTGTTCTGGAAGCAACTACAGGGATGTCATTTAGGATCACCACAAGTTCTTGGAACTAGAGGTGGTGAGGTAGCTATTTATGTCAAAGACAAATCTGTGGTCTCTATCATCAGCTCAGCCTTGGCCCCATGCGAGTTTGAAAGTCTCACACTACAGGTACAAATTGCACCTGGAATATCACTTTGTATAATAGGCTGTTATAGGCTCCCGTCCGCGTGGTTGCAATTTCTAAGTCATTTAAGCCTTATCCTGGAGCAAAGGTCAACTGAGTCTATATTATTAGGTGACCTCAACCTAGATTGGTTGTCCAGTGCTTCCTGTCCCCTAAAGACCCTCTGTAATTCTCTTGGGCTGACACAACTCATCAGTGAACCCACATGCCCTAACAAATCAAATCCTTCCAATAGCACCTTGTTGGATATTATCCTTGCCAGCAAGCTCTACCTATTCACCCATGCTGGTGTCTTTTTCTCTGACATTAGTGAACACTGCATCATCGCCTGCATGAGGTCTAATCACACTACCTCCGGTGCATCTAAATTCTCCCTCAAAAGGTGCCTCCGATACTTTAACCCCTGTGCATACGCATCAGATCTATCTCACTCTGTACATTGGACTGATTTTTACCTAGTAAACTCAGTGTCCACTGCCTACGATATATTCCAAGACATAGTATTAGGCGCCATCAATAGACACGCACCCCTTGTGAAAACTCGCATTAGGAATAAGTCCTGCCAGTGGTTCACCACTGAGTTAAAGGAGGCTATGCGTAACAGAGATATGCTGTGGAGAAAAGCTCGTAAATCCAAACTTCCAAACAACTGGACCCTTTTTAAGAAGGCTAGGAACCTCTGCACTGCAATGGCCAGAGAAACAAAGGCTAAGTTTTACCGCACCCAATTTGACCAATCAGCTAAATGCCCCTCAAAATTCTGGAAATTAATTAAAGACATTGAAGGTCATCCCTCCGGCGCCACCTTGCCATCACAGATTTCGACTGATGCCAATATTCTCACTGATAAACCGTTAATTCTTGATGCCTTCAACAATCGCTTTGCCACTGCAGAGCTCGCCTTCGACACTTCCCCAGCAAGTTCACTCCATTCGCAACTGGGAGTCATTGACCAAGATACCTCCTTCTCAAACACATCCTTCTCATTCCAACCCACAACCCTTAAGGTAGTCGAAGACCTTCTGCTCCAGTTAGATGTTAGGAAAAGTGCTGGTGCACACCTTATTGAGCCCCACCTCCTAAAGTTGGACTTCCATGTTCTTGCAGTGCCCATCACCCATTTGTTCAACTTATCCCTCTCACAGGGTGACATTCTCACTATTTGGAAGACAGCACATGTTATCCCTCTGTTCAAATCAGGAGATCCCAGTGACCTGAATAATTACAGGCCAATCTCCATACTACCAACTCTGTCCAAACTACTAGAAAAAATCGTGAAATCTCAGCTCAGAAACTACCTGGAATCAGCAAATTTGCTTAATCCACTACAGTCAGGCTTTAGAGTGCAACATAGTACAATCTCGGCACTGGATAAGGTCACAAACGACTGGCAGTGTGAACTGGACAGGAAGAATTTCATAATGTGCAGTGTTCTTGGATCTAAGCAAAGCCTTAGATACCATTGATCACGACCTGCTCCTCTCAGCCCTCCGGTATATTGGATTGGACTCTCTAGCTGCCAGTTGGTTTGAGAACTACCTCACAGGCCGCTACCAGCAGGTAAAAGTGGAAGGTGAAGTCTCTCCCCTAAAACCCCTCCTGAGGGGTGCACCCCAAGGTTCCATCCTGGGACCACTGCTATTCGCTATCTATATATACAGAATACACGCCACCAGCAAAAAAGCCCAAATACACCTCTTTGCGGATGACATTGTGCACTATGTCAGTGGCCCCTCACCAGAGGTGGCAATTACAGCCCTCCAGAATGACTTTAACTTGCTGCAACACCAGCTCCTAAATCAAAAGTTGCTTTTGAATGCCAAGAAAACAAAAAGCTATGCCTTCTCTCCTTTCCCAATTTACCTAACCCAGCCTTGGCTGGGTCTCTCCCCTCGATATCCACTTTCCTGGGTGAACAGTTAGAGTATGTAACTCACTTCAAATACCTGGGTGTATGGCTTGACAACAGACTCTCCTTCTTAGAGCATACAGAACAATTGACAAAGAAGCTTCGACAAAGGCTTGGCCTATTCTTTAGGATAAAAAATCTCCTCCCACCAGATGCAAGGACGAGACTAGTCCAAACTACCCTTACTAGACTACACAGACCTCCTTTATAGCCACGGATCAATCGGTGCTCTTTCAAAACTTGATACGCTCTATCATAGAGCTCTAAGGTTCATAACAGATCTTCCTTACTCCACCCACCACTGTTTGTTGTATACCGCTGTAGGCTGGTCTTCTCTTACCCTCAGACGACAAAGAAATGCCGCCATCTGGACATACAAAGCTATTATCAATAAACTGCCTGACTATATCTCGGTCCGCCTGTCACCTTGCATTCTAAGCAGATATGCACTGAGAAGTGCCTCCTATATTACCTTAAAGGTAAAAAAGGTCAGATCTCGATTTGGCTGGGCACCCATTAGCCATGCGCTTCCCCAGCTATGGAATAACCTGCAAAAAAAACTGAAATTAAAAACTAAACTCAGCATTTCAGCCTTCAAAGCACTCTGTCTTCAGCAGAATAAGGAATCCTGTGCTTGCTATCCCTGACTAAACCTCCCCATATCATTCTTGTCTTGGCTCATCCTAGATCCTGTTCCAAGCTGGTGCATGGCCCTCTCCCTCCCCCCCATTCCCTCTTCTGTTGCCTCTCTACTCCTCCTTTCCCCCCGGTCCTTCGCTGATCCCAACCTCTCTCTGGCCCTCTCCCATCCACCTCATCCTCGCTTCTCTCCTTCATCCTCTCTTCTCTCCCCCTTTCGGCTATCCACTGCTCTTGTCCCATTAGTATACCCACTATCCCCTTCCCCTGCATCCCCTGTCTAGTCCCATTCATCAGGTTCCTCATTTAACTCAGCACCCCCGGTTCATACTTCCCACTATTTGCCTCGGATCTATTCGTCTTCCTCCCCCTTCCCGCCCTACTGTCCTGTTCTATCTTCCGACCTGTGCTCTAGGTCCCATTTGTTCTCCATGGTACTTTACGGGGTCCACCTTGAAAAGAAGCTCTGCTCAATGGTGTTCGCCTGGTTAAAGAAAGATTTTGATTGATTGGTTGAGTGAAGTTACAGCTGAAACACCTGTGTTTTCCATTGGAACACCCATGTTCTAGTACTGTAACTGCAAACCCTTTGAAACCCCTAAATAAAGATTAGCCCAGGATTCAATTATACAGAATCGAGGCTGAAGAGTAAAAACCTTGCAACCCCTTTGGTCTAGTAAAGTAACACTACTGAGCACTTGAATTTGCAAATATTTATATATAAGATCTACAAATTTGTACATAACCCATACTTTCTATGGAAACAAATGTGAAGAGCATTAGAAAACATATGCCAAGTTTGAACTCAACCTTCTGTGTAATGTTTCTGTTTGCAAGATTTCACTCAACACTGCACTTGATCAATGAGTAGAAGAGCAGGGGGCTGGCAGTATAGCCCAGAGGTTAGAGTAACAAGTTGTGAATGAGCTTGGTACATCCAGCAGACAGACCCGAGTCTGATTCCCACAGCCTCCACTTGCATACTGTATGACTGAGCAAGTCTCTTAACTTCCCCAGTGCTCCCAAGTCGAACACAGGCACAAGTGCCTAGTGGGTCTTACCCAGCAACCAAAGAATTCTAAATACAGTAGAAGCCACTTCATCAGGACGCGGTTAATAGGGACGTGCAATTTATTTGGATGGCATGTTCTGTCCCTGGAAGCTCCCCCCCCCGGTACAGTATAATAAACAGGTACAGTAGTTGCTGTAATCTAATAGGTATTAATACAAAGTACAAAGTGCCAAGGTCCTCCCCACTGATCCTCGATGTCCCCCATAAATATTTATATATCTTCCCTGGTACTGTAGCGAACCCCCATTCCCAATGTTCCCCATAAATATTTATATATCATCCTGGTAGTCTAGTGGACCCCCCCATCTCTGATCTCCTCCCAACCAGTTATATAACATTCCCTGGTCTAGTGGATCTCCCTACCCGGCAGGCAGTACCCTGCTACCCCCCACCCCTCCATGAGCCAGCGACAGTCACAGCCCTCCGCTCTCCACCACGGATGGCCACTGACTGAGCTTTCAATGAGCATGTACTGTATACAGTACATGCTCACTGACTGACAGCTCATGGACACCCAAATGTAATTTGTTCCCCCAGCCCTGACTCGCAAACAGAGCTGGGGAATGCTATCCATACACTGGAAACGCTGCCTGCTATGGAAATAGGGAAGTGTGAACATTGCTATGGCAACCTTCACTAATGCTTCAATGTTTGGAAAGTACAGAAGCAGCAAACTCTCCCTTGGGACCAGATTAGCGTCAGCACCAGACTTTGCAGAAATTTAGTTTTTAAAAAAACATTAAAAATACACAGTAGGAAGGGTGAGGTGGGGGAGGAAGGGAGCAGTTAGATGTATAGCGAAGACTGAGGAGGAAACTGATGACAGCTTCAGCCAAGGAGGTGAGGGTGGCTGTGATGAAGAGTGATTGGCAGGCTGACTAAGCAACAGTTCAAAAGACCATTTCCCAGTCTAGTGAACTACTGACCATTTTCAATTTAAAACTAGTCAATAGCTCAAAAACTGCCAATGTCATGTGACTGCCTAAGGCTGCACATGGTTCGGGATGCTCACGATAAGCCTAAAAATCTAGGACACAAAAAATATCAGGCACTCGCCCCCTTCTTGTAGAATTTGAAAAAAGAATATCAATCCAAAGTGTATCAAGTATTCTGTGCAATTTCTCCTGTCGCTGTAATAAAATATTGCACTTTATGCACTTAAACCTTGTCTGGAGCTGCGTCGTTTGAATTTTTGCAAGAAGGGGGTGAATGTTTGATTTTTTTTTATCCTGGACATATATGTACAGTATGTATGAGTGTGTCTGCTGTTCTTAGCCTTTGATGATTGCACTGTGAGGCCTTCTGGCACTATGCAGTTCTGCTTAAAGTTGAGCCAGTCCAAATTCTCTC
This sequence comes from Neoceratodus forsteri, assembly GCA_016271365.2. Taxonomy (NCBI): domain Eukaryota; kingdom Metazoa; phylum Chordata; order Ceratodontiformes; family Ceratodontidae; genus Neoceratodus; species Neoceratodus forsteri. The sequence continues at coordinate 343,342,353 of CM057455.1, read as the reverse complement.
ATGGAGATTTGCATATGTTTTCTATGATGCTTTGCATTATTGGGCTATGTGCAATTGTGTTTTGTTAAGTATGTATGTGTGTGTGTAGTATATATATATATATATATATATATATATATATATATATATATATATATATATATATATATATATATATATATATATATATACACACATATATATATTCATTCTTTTAAAATCTGATTAATGCAACATTAAAAGGGTTCAGGCTAAAGCAACAAAAGTAGGGAATGTGGCTTTGAGGGTTTCAACCCTGCCTCCCACCACCATCCTCAAAGCAATCAGGGCGAGTTTTCTAGGCTGTCAGCCCCAAAGGTCACCCCATTATGTATGTACATGCTTCTGAAGTGTATGGAATGGGGTGAGTTTCAGGACTGACAACCCCTAGGAAGACTCCGCTTCTGATTTGCATTAGGGGTGGCATTGGGGTTTTAGGGTTGAAAACCCTAAAACCACATCTCCCTACTTTTGTCACTTTAGCCTGAACCCTACATGTTGCATTAATGCAGTTTTTTGCAAAGAATTTCCTTACCTTTTGAGATAGTATAATGGTATTCTTATTTTCCTATTGGAATGCAGGGCCCACCGGGGCCTGTACTCCCATGCATCCATACTTTTTGAGATAATGTAATCGTATCCTTATTTGTCTGACAGAGTACAGGTCCCTCCATGTCCTGTGCTCCCATCCCTCCATAGTTGTGTATATGCAAGTTTGTGGGGAAACACAGGGCCCTCTGACCCTGTGCTTTCATATGTAGAACAACAGCAACCAAATTGTCACATAGTCTTCCTATTACTCCGCCTCATCAACCTGGTAGTAAAAATGGTCAAATCCCCACCAAACCATCATTGTATACCACTGCAACATAATTCCACAGCAGGGACACAAAAATATATTTTGGGCAAGATTTGAAAAATGACAGCTGTCACATTCATGAAAATTAAGAAAGTTACGCACCACCGTAGCGAAATATAAGCAGATGTGCACAACTTTGCTATTTTAGCATATTTTGACCCAAGATTTTAAACATACCCTTCTTCTGATCCCACCTCATGAACAAGTATGGTGACAATTTTGAAATCCCCCCCAAAAGGTGATTTCACCAACAGACCATGAAATCGCCTTTTGTGCAGGATTTGCAAAGTGACACTAGCATTGTTCAAGAGGGTGGGGTATCAAAAAGGGTATGTTGAAAATGTGGTGTCAAAATCTTGAAAAATGACAAAGGTATGCACCACATTTGAAATACCCATTGAAATACATTGATTTCCTATATGAAAAAATATATTTTTTTTGTGAGTTATCTTATGAAACAAGAATCTTGTTTCATATCACGAGTCATGAAACAAGATGTATAATCTTAAATTAAAGCAACAGCATTTTAAGGGCATTTCTGCAACAGTCAAGTGCAGAAACCAGCTAATGGGGTCCTGATAAGCAAGCTACATGTGTTGGCTGCCCTAGAAATTTCATTTTTGTGGGTTTTCAAATGTGAATTTTTATGGGAAAAGGGAAAACAAGATGGTGGTAAATTAAACAATGATTTTCCCCTCATGAAAAAATATAGTCCCCATACCATAAAAAATATTTTTTTTATTTCATACAGCTATTTTCCAGTGCTTACTAAGCATGCTCACAGCCAGGTAGTCAACATTTCTAAATTAAATAACTTTGGAATGGATTACAATTTTTTAACCAATCAAGCAAAAGACACAGGCATGGGCTAGCCCCTTTCTGCTCAGAAAATTCCAGGCCAAAAATCAAAAACTTGTGGGCGCTAGCCACGTTGACCGAAAACCCATTCAAACCAATGGGGAAAAAATTCTGAAAAATTAACTTTTTGCACTATCTGTATCTCAGAATCCACACATCTAACTGGAATGAGATGTGGTACATCAAGTGATCTGCCCCCATAGACTGCATGTGCAAAATTGCATGCACATCTGTAGAACAGTAAAATAGTTATTAAAGTGCAAATTTTGGGGTTTAACATAAAAGTGCCCATACAACCGTAAAATTAGGGGTGGGACCGCGCCCCTGTAATATCTATAATTCATTGTAAAAAATTACATGAATGCATTGTTAAGGTTCCATAGTCACAAATGAAAGGAAATGTGGTGTTAGGGTTTTTTCAACCCTAACACCCTCCTGCTCACCCACTCCCTAGCCTCATGACCCAGGGCCAAGCTACTGGTCCAGGGCTGCGCCCTATGGATCTCCTTCTTCAAGCTAAAGGTCAGACTCTGTTCCCAAAAAGTCTGCTGCACCAAGTAGACCTAAAGGATCAGTAATAATTTTCTACAGATAGATAGATAAAGATAGATAGACAGACAATTTGTTGCACAAATATTGGGATATATTATTAAAGCAACACAACTAAGGAAATGTGATGCTGGGGTTTTCTGAACCCTAACTCCACCGGCACCTACCCCCATCCACCCCCCACTGTGAACTTCACCAAACTGAATGGCAAAGCACAATCCAGGCTTCACACATATGTTTAACACTGTAAATAAATTACATAGTATGAGGAACACTGCTACAGCCCATGACGAACACTGCACTCTTGTGTTATGATACGAAAGGCCACAGGACAGCCCCCCACTGACCCACTGGAGACGAGAAGGAAGAGGAGGCATGACTGAAACTTTTAAATATGTGAAGGGGATGAATAAGATGAAGGTGGGGAGCCTGTTCAGAAGGAAGGAAGGGGATAAAACTAGAGGGCATAGCCTAAGATTGGAAGGTGGAAGACATAGCGGCAATGTGAGGGGACAGTTATTTCCAGAGAGAGTGGTGGAGCCCTGGAATAAACTACCAGAACAGGTGGTGGAGGCTGAAATGGTGGAGGGATTTAAAAGAGCTTGAGACAGACATATGAGATTTGGAAGGGAGGGCATGTAAGAGTGGGGTAGATGCGTAAGGGAGGGGCGTAAGGGCAGACTCGATGGGCTGAGGTGGTCCTTTTCTGCCGTCAGATTTCTATGATTCTAGGATTCTAGGATACAAGTCATATGCAAAGCAGCTGTAGCTACATCACCACACTCATTGTGCCACACCTGCAGTGGCATCACCACATTGATTTTGGAGAGGCTACAGCCCCCCAATCTAAGTTAAAGCCCCAATCATTTTGCTTAAAAATAATAGGCATTGCTTTTAACAGTTTAAATTCTGCAGCCGCATCTGATGGGGCTGCAGAATTTAAACAGTTAAGAAACGTCAATCGGGCTCGGCACGAATGGTTTCTGCTGCAGACTGCAGTTATAATAACTTAATAGGCTAATGCTAGCCAGAGAGAGAAGTAGACTTTTTTAAATGAAATAGTTGTAATTTGTTATTTGTGTCATCTGTGACCATCTCCATCTGGCATCCGAGAGTCTGAGAGAGACTGACTGAGGACCGGCTGTGAGTGAGCCAGGCACTGGAGCCACCTGCCAGTAGACTGCGAGCGATGCAGCCAGCAGCGTGAGCCGAGTCGTAATGCTTTTTTTTTTCATATAATAATTAGTTGTTGTCAGGAGTCAACTCACTCAGGTACACAGTTACTTTAGTAGAGTATGAGTCACGGTCGAGTCGAGGGAGAGTCCCCGAGATAAGTCGGGTAGTTAGTAACAGGCTGCTGCTGTGGTGCGAAGTGCGTCCATGCAGACAAAGGGAGAACTTTAGTTTAAAGAACTCAGCTGAGCAACGGGAGGAAAACATTCACAAGTCAGTCACAAACTGAATCGCTTATCCCTGCCTGATGTGCAAGTAAGTGAAGTGTGTGACTAAAGGTTAGGGTTTACTTTCTGGGGACACTTTCACTAACAGGGGGTGCTCAGTGCTTCATTGAACATATGGAAGAACTATTAAAAAACTCCATCAGAGACTTGGCTTCTATTTTAGAATCAAGCACTTCCTCACAAGCAATGCTAAGCTAAGTTTGGTACAGGCCACGTTTCTCTCTATAATTCACTATGCTGACTTCTTATATAGTCGTTGCCCCATCTCCCATTTGGGTAAGTTGGATACGCTCTATCATAGGGCACTGAGGTTTATTACAGGACTGCCATACGACACCCATCATTGCTCTCCATATGCAGCAGTTGGATGAACCTCACTCCATTTCAGAAGCGACAGAAATGCAGCATTTTGGACATTCAGAGCTATATCCAAGCAACTACCGCAATACATCTCGGATTGCTTCACACAAACTCCTATAAGCAAATATGCTCTAAGAAGCTACTCCTCCATCCTGCTCAAAGTACCCAAGGTCAATACCTACTTTGGAAGAACAGCCATCAGTTTCATGCTGCCCTGACTATGGAACAAACTGCAGAAAGGCCTGAAACTGAGTATACCTATATCCATTACGTTCTTCAAAACCCTTTACTCAAAGCTTGTCAAGGAGCAATGCAAATGTTTTCGATAGCACTAAAGTGAATTGTGCCCTTTCTGCCTTCTGCATCTCTTCTCCTTCCTACCAACTTCCACATGGTCTGCAATCCCTCCGTACTTCTCCCATGGCATTTCCCTCTTGTACATCCTTCCCTATCTTTCCCCGCTGCTAACTGTTCCTTCCCTCCCTCCCTCCCTTCCGCCACCAGTCTGCCCTCCTGGCCCCTTAGCTCCCCCACTGCTAAAGCTGCTGAAGCCCATCACCCACCTCCTATCCAGATTCTTCACTGACTACTTCCTTGCACCCTATCAAATCTATCTTCTCAACCATGTATGCAAGTCATCAACACTTCCTCCACGCCACATTTCAGTATTCTATGACCTTAAAGTTATGTAAAAATTGTAAATATGAAAAATGGTATAGAGTTATCAGAATTTCCTGATAATTCAACTATGTATATTGTATAAATCAATGGTATGTATATTGTATCTTGTTCCTTGCATTGCACTATGTTTATGTAATTGTCCCTGACCTAACCAGGTCCATCTTGCAAATGAGCATTGCTCAGTGATGTCCGCCTGGATAAATAAAGATTTGATTGATTGATTGATTAAATAAATTCACTGGGGATTCGAAGAAGGTGCAGGTTACAGCGAAAAAGAAAGGAGAAGGATCAAGGAGACTCAATGCTGGAGAGTGACTTGGGGGTGGGAGGGACGGAGGGAGTCAGGACCAGGGAATTTTCAGTGACAGTGGCTGGAATGATGGAACAGAAGTGGTGTCTGGCTCAAGTCAACTAGTCAGCACTCAGACAGCAGCCTGCAGCAGCACTTACTAGCAGCCATGGAGGAGGCTTCTGGCTTGCATGTTGCTGCTGAGCAAGGACTGGAGTCGTCAGTGGTAGCGCGAGTTGTCTGGTGTCTTACTTGCTCAGGAGTCCTTTACCCTTTCCAGCAGATCTGCTAGGATAATGGTGTCAGTCTGGTGTCTTACTTGCTCTGGGGTCCTGTAACCTTCCCAGCAGATCTGCTGGGATAATGGTGTCTGGCTGGTGTCTTATTTGCTCTGGGGTCCTAACCTTTCCAGAAGATCTGCTTGCATAATGGTGTCACTCTTTCCGTTGTCCTTGGTGGTCCAGTAACCACATTTTTCCACATGTAACCTTAAATAGATGTGATGATAACCAGGCTTTTCAAACATATATTTCACCATTAAAATGCAGGAAAAAACACCATTTGAAGGTAAAATTTTCAAAAATATCCGAGGGGCATGCCCCCAGACCCCCCTAGCTTTGTTGGGATTTTTACTAAAGGGCATTAGCCCCCCCCCCCAACTTTATACCTCTGGTGACGACCCTGCACACCTGTAGTGGACTTTACAAGTACCACTGGTGAAACAACTGCATCACATACATTGCAGAAGACCTGAAGCAGATATAGTGAGGGGCTCCGCTGGCCACTGATGAAACAGCTGCATCATCACACACAATACATTTTTATCTGTGAAAAAAAAGTGCAGGATCTAGTTTTATTTTTTAATTATTTTATTTTTAACTGCCATTTTTCAATATTTTTGGCCATAAATTGCAGTAATGTGCAAGCTGACTCCCTTTCCTCACACCCACACGAGTAACAGACTGTCACAGGGTGTGGGTATAGGATAACACAATTTCAGGCAGATCTCAAATCAGGTGCATAAAAAACACACAAGTGCGTTTATCATTTTAATTTTTTCAAGTAAAATATACTGAAAGCAAAATGGTAAGTCGGACAACTGCTTAGCTTCAACAGTTTCTAAGGCTTTTCTTCAGCCTAGCATGAATCAAACCGTGTGAAAGCATACACCACTACGAGGTCTTCCACCTCCCTCCGTCAGTATCCAACTGACCACCCTATCTATCCTTTCAGCACTGAGGTAGGGCTTTTTATTAGCTCACTAGAAGCTGGAAAATTTTCCACTGCCTTTTGATTAACAGCAGACATAACATAAAATATTATTTGAGGGTTTGGCTGGTTTCTAGTTAGTTTTTAGGTTAATATGCACAGAAAGCTTTATAAGCACTTCGGCACTTAATTTATAACCAGCCAACCAGCATGTTGGACATTATACAAAACATATAAACTGCTTGGGGAAGGGGTTTCAATTTATCCCAAGGGTCACTCTGTCACACAGACATTAATTCATATCCAAAATGTTTTTTCGAGGACAAGAGAATTCCATTGACTGGTACTAAAAGTCACAACAGCAGTGGAATTCTTACAAAAATGATGCAACATGCTTGTGAAAACAGACTATGTAATTTTTGTGAAACAATCTTAGAAAAACTACAAAATATGGAACCGTGGAAGAACAAACTTATGTTCTTAATTTAAAACCTACAATTAAAAGCAAAAAAAAACAAATCGCAGAGCAACTGCCTTGGCACTAAATCTAACAATCCTGAAAGCTTCAGGTTTCAACTGTAAACTGTTTCTGTGCTACAGCATGTGTGAGTAACAGCAGGTCTTCGCCACATTTTCACAAATTCAACCTTCTATAATTTTCAAACTGCCAAAATGAGCTTTACCAAATTTTCAGGATCCAGTGGTACTGGGCTCAAAAATGTGCCTGTACCCTGGGTGGCCATTTTTTATCAGGTTAAGCAATCGGTTGATCAGACTTCAAATGGAGCTACAGGGTACAATAAGTTGGTGCAAGAATTGAAGTTTGATGTAGCAATACCTTCTCAACCCTAACTATAGTGGTAGGAATAAAATGAGTAGACTGGATGGGCCAAGCAGTCCTTTCCTGCCATCAGAGTCTGTGTTTCTATGCTGCTGTGCCAGACAGATATAGATATAATGAAGCAAGAGTCTTTTATAGTGCTTTTCAAGTTTGGCCTCACCAGGACCCAAACCAGTAAAACCATCATAGGGCTGGTTCCCCTTCCCCTGGGCTGAGATACAGATGATACACACTTAAGAGTCCTGAGAAGGACAAAACACGTGTCTGTGCCTTCTGTGTTCCGCTTTTTCAGATTGCGTGTGAGGTCGTTTGACCCCATACTCTCCTACTTGTATTTAAAGAGAATGTTTCCTGCCTTTTACAGTGAGCAAGCAAACTGAAGCCACAGAAGGCTCCCTTACCTGAATGGGAGTCCCTCCTTAGTATTTTACAAATTTTGGGCGGGATTGACAAAGGATATGTGCTCAGGGCATCTCGATTGGCCCGGCGCAGTGGAAATGCACTGAGCGCATACTGTGTTATTCACAGAGGTTGCACAGGGGAATGCCCCTGATGCATCCCCTTTGTGAATACCACAGTTGTGCCCAAACCAGGCTGTGCCGGCACATCCCCCACGTCGGGCTGGGAAACCAATGGAGCAGCGGATCTCACAATGCACTGCACCCAAAACTTCTATTCAGAGCAGACAACATGCAAACGGAGTCATTAGACATGCAAGGTGCAATGGGACCATTTGCATGTCATTATGGCCCCATTTGCACTGCGCTTGCAGGGATGCACCCCACAAATGCACTGGGCTCCCTCCAAGGGCTGTGTGCCTCCACCACCATACACTGACACCCCGGTTGGCTAGCGGCACCCCCTCTGCCTGCAGTCCTGTACCAAATGTACAGTGCCCCACACATCCCTGGTGGTCTAGTGTGCCCCCCATGCCCGTCTCCCCATTAGTACGGACACCCAGCTGAACCCCTGGTAGTGATGTGGACCCCCCTCCCTGCCCCAACCCGAGTGCAGCAGCCACAGAATGACCATCATTTTCCTGGTGGCCCAGTGGACCCCCCCACCCAGGCACCCCTCCTCACCCTGCTCCCCCGTCCCAGCTAATGCCTCACATTGGCGGATGGCACATCCTACCTGCAAACCACCACCGGCCATCCGCTGTCTGTGCTGCCACTGAATGACAGTGTACAGTATGCCCTGTAAGCCCACTGGTAGCGCCTGTCCGACCAATGGCTTGCACGTGTGTACTATCGCTTCTATTCACAACTATGTGACAGTCGGGTCTGTCACAACGTAGTGAATGAAAGTGTACAGTACACACTGCAAGCCCATTGGTCGACAGGAGCTACCAATGGGCTTACAGGTGTAACCCCTAGATGGCGCTATCCCAGGGGCTACTACCCCTGCCTGATTTGCCACTAACAGGTTGAGGGGCCTGGATCCAATGGCGGGTGCCTCCACCCAGAGGTCAGGGTTTGCAATAGTTAAACTAACTTGGTCACAGCCCTCTGGGACACTGCAACCCCCCTTTCTTCCCACTAGTGGCCCACACAATATATCAGAATTACCTTCACAGTATACACTTACCCCCAGGTCTGGTTCCGGCACTGGGACCTCCTGTGAAATGAGATACAGTGCAACAATCACAGTACAGTACTTTAACATAGACAAATACCTCAGGCAGTATAACTTTGCTGAAACAAGCAGCTCTGATTTATTTAGGGGGATATAACAAGGACAGGGGGAAATCAGGTTAATTAGCTTATCACTCTAATAATCTACCTATGGCTCTGTGCACAGGCCTATCCCTACCAGTTACTGTCCCTGGGTACCCAGGCCCTAGTGGCTAGTCCAAACCGTGGCAGCTGGTAGGGGCCCTTTCACACAGAGAAAAGGAAAATTGAACAGTCAGCAGTACAGTAATTCCATTTGGATTTAATGTGGCAATTCAACAGGGAGCGACCCCGAATTAGTACTCGACCTCCAAAGAAGATATGGTCCTTCAATGTCAGCAGGGCTACTTTTGATCTCCAAGAGACTCCTCACACATTTATATGGTAAAAAAAAGCACTATACCAGGCAGGCTGCATCTGTATCCCAATGTAATTACTGCACAATAACCAGGAGAACACACAGCAGATTCAGTTCCTGACAGACCGAGTGTAATTCAACAATTTCTTCAGTCTTCTACAGGGTGAGCCTGGTTTCTACTCTTCAGAGATCCTTTGATTCTTTTCACAGGCCAGTTCAGTCCTAACAAGCAGTTACACAAGTTGTGAGCAGAACTCTGGGCCTTGCACCGTTTTTGACTGAAACTGTGCACTGAAGGAGCACAGGGTTTCTTTCCCTTCACTTTCAGATCTCAACTGAAACTCCCAACAGACAAAAACTGGCACTTCCTTTGAGTTCCTCCCAGTTCTTGACTGGATTGGCTGTCACTCACAATAGACTGCTGCTGTTGGTCCAAAAGGCACCGAGTCTAAACTACATCTCCCAGAGTCACTGCCCATACAATCCTCTTGTGGCTGGCTCAGATTATGAGTCAAGGCACCATTTAGAAACTAACTTACCCCACACTGATTGGTCCAGTTCAGCAGTTCAAAACTAGAATGGGGAACTAGCAGACACAGTTCTGACTGCAAAGAAAGCAGGTTAGACAAACTGTAATTTCATTATTACTCTAAATAATTTCTGGCAAACAGTTACATCTTTCAGATAGGTTCCTTTGCACTCCTAGTGACTGCAAAAATGGAGTGAATTGGCAGTAGCTTGTGGTACTCAATCAAAGAAACACACAGTCCCCCATACAAACTAATTATGTCTGCAAGCAGACAGCTCTTAAAGAGACAGTACCAGAGGTTCAAAAACACTCACTGATAAATGGCTTAAATGCCAAACACCATTCAGGCTTGGAGCATTCAAGCAAGCTCCTGGAAGTCTTTTGGGAACCCCCATTTGCAGGGGGTTACACCCTTCCTGGCACCAAGGAGAAACAGCGTCCCGCGTCAAGCAGAGTACCATAAGTTTCAACTGCAACCATATACATTTGCATTAGGCTCGCACATGTAATCATCAGTCAATATATCATTTTACCAAGAACACATTTCTGAAACATTGCAGTCGTCCTCTTTACACAGTATTACATACACATTGTACCATAACTCAAGTTATTACCTCTTGTACATGAAACTTGAAGAGGGGCCCTTCCTATCAGTTACCTTGGGGCTGGATGGGGCAGGGGCACCATATTAGAGGGCAACACAAGTAACTTGGAGTTAGCACTGGCGCTCAGTTTGGGCAATGAGCTCGGGGACACATACACTCCTTTATGGACAACATTGAGAGGCAAGTCCACGGGCCTCCCAAGTGAATCATAACTGAGGTGCACCACAGGCTTTACAGCTCGACCAGTCTTTCTAGGGGAACTGTTATAGTCTCTGCACTCTGAGCCTCATTTTCAGCATTGTCCTCACTTGTCAGGAGTCTCCATGGGGGAGAGAGGCTAGAACTTGGGCACTTTCAGCTCCAGGAGTTACAGTTTCTGAGTCCACAACATTTGGCTCGCATGGAGAGCTTGGGACACTGGCAGTGGACTGTCAGGGCACTCAAAATACTCTTCTTGTTGGTGTATCACCAGTCTGCCCAATCTATCATTTCCTCCCTAAGCTCAAACAGTTCAACCATGCACAATGATTCCATTTCATCTGATCTGATGCTTTGCACTTCACTTTCTGGGAGCATTGGCTCCAGGGATGAAGCTGGGGCTTAGACAGTCCAGAAGGCCAGCTTTGTCTCCAGTATTGACTAGGGATTGCCCGGAAACAATTGACTCAGTTCGTAAGAAGGATAGTATTCAAAGTCACTCTCACTTTCTTCCGATATGGACTGACAGTCATGCTCAACTGGGACTTGTGGAGGGAACACTTTAACTTTGCTTCTGTAGGTGCAGACTTTCTTGGTCTTTTCTTAGCAGCAGCTCTAGTCACTGGTCCAGAGGGGCATCTTCTAGGGCTCAGACTCAATTAAGATTTGTCCAATGGGCAGTAAATGATTTCTATGCATTGTTTTTACATCTTTTGAATTATTCTCAGGCCTTACTTTGTACACTGGCAGATCATCTAGTTTGCCCACTACAATGTGAGGGAGATGGTGCCATCTGTCAGCAATCTTGTGCTTGCCATGCAGTCCCAGATTTCTTAGCAATACCGATCGCCCTCCTGGAGTTCCTGTGCTTTCACCTTTTTATCATACCTTTCTTTGTTGGCCAGATTTCTTTTGGCAGCCATGGTTTGAGCCAGTTGAGTGCATGAGTTAGCTGGGCCTTTAACTTTTGCACATACTGTAAGTAGTTGTCAGCTTGAACCCCATCAGGAGACCCCCAAAACACACATCTACTGGTAGTCGAGCTTCTCTTCCAAACATCAGGCGGTAGGGGAGAATCCAGTGGCATCACTTTGGTGCAGTTATAAGCATGTACCAGGGTGCTAATTTGTTGGCTCCATCTAGGCTTGTCCTTTGGGTGCAGGGTGCCTAGCATATCTAGCAAAAGTCGCGGTTGAAAGCGTTCAGGCTGTGGGTCCCCTGAGGGTGGTAAGAGTGGTTCTGGACTTTCGCACTCCCCACAGAAAGCATCTCTTTGATCAGGCGACTCTCAAAGTCTCTCCCTTGATCAGAATGGATTCTTTGTGGAGCCCCATAGTGAACAAAAAGTTTTCTACAAGTACTTTGGCCACAGTGGATGCTTTCTGGTCTTTGGTGGGAAAGCTTGGGCATATCTCGTGAAATGGTCAGTGACCACCAGCACATTACTGATATTTCTTTTGATCTGACTCCAAACTCAGAAAATCAATACAGACCAACTCCATGGGTGCACTGGTGGTGATGTTAACAAGGGGCAGCCCTCTGGAGCAAAGCTTTCCTCTGTAAGCAGCGACTACAAGTTCGAATGTGTTGCTCCACATCAGCCCCATCTTAGGCCAATAGAATCTGGATCTCACCAAGTCAAGTGTTCTGTCTATACCAAGGTGCCCCATGTGGTTGTGCAAGGACCTCAGTACTGAGTCTCGAAGGCAGTGGGCAGCACTAGTTGTTGTTTGTCTACTTGTCCCCTCTGTCTACTGTTTCTCTGTATAACAGTTTATTGATCAGTTTCAACTTAGGACCTTCTTTGTATAACAGTGCAGTTCTCAAATCAGTGGAGCGTAATTTGGACACATCTTTTCCTGCATAGAGGGCTTCTAAAGCTGCTTTGATCATGGGATCGTGAGTTGAGCCGCTCGAATACTGTCATTGTCCAGCTGAGGCAGTGCACCAATGTCTATTGCAGAAAAGTGGCAATAAGCAGCAGGTATGCAATTCTCAGAGCTCCCAAGCAATCCACCATGCAGTCCCTCACGTCCGTGGACATTTGTCCTCCCTGTCAAACTTCTGGCAGAGTGCGAATGTCAGGTTCTGCCAATCGGACCAATCATTCTGGGGAACAGGCCTCCGGGAGAGAGCATCAGCATCTATGTGGTTCAGACCTGCTCGGTATTCGAGAGCATAGTCATATGTAGATAATGCAGAAAGCCACCTATGGCCAGTGGCATCCAACTTAGCTGAGGTCTGCACATAGGTCAAAGGATTATTGTCAGTTTTTACTAGTATTTTAGCCCCATACAAGTACTCATGGAATTGGTCAACAATAGCCCACTTCAAAGCTAGGAACTCTAACTTATGTACAGGATAGTTCTTTTCGGATGGGGTCAGGCTTCTACTGGCAAAGGCCACTGGTCTCAGGCCATTCTCGTGCTCTTGGTACAACACAGCCCCCAACCCTTGCAAGCTAGCATCAGTGTGCAGGACGTAAGGTTTTCTTGGATCGGCATAGGCCAGCACTGGAGCATGGGTAAGTTGATATATGATCTCATGAAAAGCGAGTCTCACAATCAGGAGTCAGCGGGCCCCAAATACTTCACTCGGATGAAAATACACTCTTTCAGTCTTGAGGGCGTGACTTTTGGTATTTTTGTGGGTTGGGGATACCCTTGAGTAAGGTTAAGTAAAGGCGGATCACTCTTGAATAGTCCTTGATGAGCGCCGATAATAACCACAAAATCCAGGAATCTTTGCAGTTCTTTTAGATTTTTGGGCTGTGGCCAGGTGGTCAAGGCCTCAACTTTACTTGGGTCGGTCTCTATTCCCTCGGTGGATACTATGTGTCCCACATACTTTACTGATGTTTGAAAGAATTGACACTTATCAATGGACAGTTTAAGGCCAAAGTCCTCCAGTCGGTCCAATACCTTAAATAATCTGCTCTCATGTTCCTCCAGTGAGCTGCCAAACACAATAACATCATCTAGGTATACCAGGCACTCTAGTAAGTTCATGTCCCCCATTGCACGCTCCATCAATCGTTGAAAAGTGGCTGGGGCACCTGAAATCCCTTGAGGCATCCTCATGAATTCATAGAAGCCAAGCGGACAGATAAAGGCCGTCTTCTCACGGTCCTCTGGGGCCATCGGGATCTGGTAGTACCCACTGCGGAGATCCAGCACAGAGAACCACTTGCTCCCGTTTAGGCAGTCCAAAGCATCCTGAATGCGGGGCATTGTGTACTGATCAGGGATAGTCCGCGGTTTAAGGTGCGATAATCCACACATCATTACTGTTCCATTCTTTTCCTCACTACCACAATGGGGAAGCATAAGGGCTTCTGGATTCTTGTATTACACCAGCAGCTAACATCTCTTGCAGATGCCGTCTCACATCATCTATGTCAGCAGGTGCCAGGCGTGAGACCTCTCACGAAATGGTCTTTCGTCATGCAGCGGATATTGTGCTCAGCTCCTTGCACGCATCCTACATCCCATTCCTTTAAAGAACACCTGGTCTCTCTGGGCAAGCTTCTCACTGATCCTCACTTTCCATTCAGCTGGCAGCGGGAGTCGCGAAATCAAACAAGTCAGGCGTTACTCTGTCATTCTTCCTTGAACTCTTGCTGCTGGTAGCACTGCAGTGTCTGCACAATGCACATTAGCCAGGATGCAACCTCTGTTTACTCGAATGTCTCTTTCAGACACATTATGAACTTGGACCATTACCCTTCTGGCATAAGCATGGGCTCTAGCGGGCAAAATACTAGGCTTGACCAGCAGTCCCTCTGGCAATTTTCCATCGCCTGGTGCATCCAACATTAATATTTTATTCTTAACATCCTTTCTGATACGGACCTCTCCTGTAAGGTACACTGGGCATTTGGCGCCAGGATCAGAGACTCAGGATCCTTCTTCCATACAATTCCGACCGGTTCCTCTGGTTCTGTTTTTCAGCATCTCTCTGTGCCTCATAGGCCTTCTTAATTAAAGCGAACTCTTAAAGCTCTACTAGTCTTTGACCCCTGTTTTCATAACACAACTGTGCCAGCCTTCCGAACATATGAGCATTTGTTCCAATTAACAAGGGACACCATCATACAGTCCAGTGGGGGACACACTAAGGCTAGGGTCTCTACTTATTTGACCCTCCAGCCACGGAGGTGGGGAAAGACAACCAAATTCGGATATACCGGAATAGGGGTAGGCCTTTTCACTTAACCCCCATACATGCAGTCCTTCTAATGGTTGTAAGTACGTCTGGCAAATGCTTCTGATACCAATCCTGGAACATAATTGTCACTTGGGGCCACTGTCTAATACAGCTCTTGTAGACACTCCATTCACCTTTACGTGGTCTCCATGGAGGGACCCACTATTCTGGACCAGTCTGGAGGCGGTAGTGGGGCCTGGGCAACTGACCTTGCCACAAAGGGCGTGAATTAGCATTTTGGTGCCCTCACTGGGATCATGTTGTGCACCTTTTAACCACTGATTTCTTCTCAAGCTCTCTTGTAGCCTATATGCAACTTTGTCAGTGTCTTTTGGGGACTGGCATTCCCTTTTCATGTGCCCATCTTTCCCACAATTATAGCAAAACATACTTTCTGGAGTTTGAGCTGGCGGCGCAAACTGGGAGCCAGAGCGGGGGTATTACTAACTGGAAACCTGGGTGCCATCTCTGTCTGCGGCGTGATAAGCATTTGGAGACATCTCGTCAGTTTCTCCACTTCCATGGTCAAGGAATTGAGTTTGGAGCTGTTATCAGCAGGAGATACATGGGTGGGTACCCCCAACCCCATAGCAGATGCAGTCGGATATAGGTCAGGGCCCGTACTTGCAGGCGTGGCCTTCATAAAGGGACTGTTTTTGAATTCCCGGATCTCTCTCAACAGTTAAGCCCCATTGTGGCATATCTTTTCCTTGTCAGAGCACTCATTGACTGTCAACCTCTGCCCTGAACTTCACTTGATGGGTCACCCTCAGTCACTCGGTCGTAGCCACAGCTGTTGGTGCAGGTACCTCCCGAGGTCGCCTTTTCTCAACTCCTCGAATTTCTCTCATTAACTCATCATGGGGTGGGGATTCAGTCGATTTGCCAGGCGTAACTGAAGCAACAGCAGTTCTGAGAAGGGCAGACTAAGGATTCTGTCCAGTCTGGTTCGGTCCAGTTCAATCGCTGGCAAACTACCCTTTCTGAGGCATTCTTGCAACAATTTTTCCAGCCGAGGAGACATACACAGACAACAACTCCCCTTGGTACTGTTGTGCATTTCTTACTCTCCACCATAGGTCCTCATCAGAATCTGGGCTCCCATACACATTCTCCAAGGCCTCAAGATAGGCCTGTGCAGTCGCTTCAGGGTTACTGGCCCGTTGCTTGCGGATGGTAGCCAGGGCAGGACCTGGAGGCTCTCACTAACCCTCTTTCGCTTTTAGCCTTCCGAGCATTGCCATTCTAGCACTTGGGGGGCAACATAGTCTATCCAGGTCTCCCAGTCATCCTCCCCTTGGGGGGTGGGGAGGGTGCCAGAGAAGATCCTCAACCTTCGGTAAGAGTCGTGACTAATGGCAGGTGCAGAAATAGGAGTCTGCAATGGTTCAGCCACCATTACGGGCACTGGAGCAGGAGAGGGTGTTGGGGGAGGAACACCCCCAGGTGGCAAGAATAGTTTCTTCAAGTCCTCCACAGTTTTCCCCTCTCCCAGCAACCATTCAGCAAATTTCTCCTCAAAAGTTTCAGATAGTGGTGGGGCTGATTCCCCGGTCTTACTGTCCTTAGTTATCACTCTCCAAGCAGTGAGGGCTCCCTCTGGGGTAATGGTCTGTGGCACTTTGGAGCTATCTATGGGATCCTTAAACTCTACTAGGGCCAGGAAAGTGTGGGTGAGCAGATTAGCATGCCGACCCACCACCACAGGGTTTGTAAACCTTCCACCTTGGAAAGTACTCCCTGCACAGTGTCCGTATTGATACCCAGGGGATGTCCAGGATAAGCATAGCATTTTGGGGTCGATCTCCTCCAGTACACCACTCCACCAGCGGTGCACAGCCACTTCTGTCGGGTACCCATTTTTTCTTAACAGTGGTTCGTAAATATGGCCACTAGAGGACACACAATCCCAGCGGTGAGCCTCAAAGATGTAACCCCTAGATGGCGCTATCCCAGGGCTACTACCCTGCCTGATTTGCCACTAACAGGTTGAGGGCCTGGATCCAATGGCGGGTGCCTCCACCCAGAGGTCAGGGTTTGCAATAGTTAAACTAACTTGGTCACAGCCCTCTGGGACACTGCAACCCCTTTCTTCCACTAGTGGCCCACACAATATATCAGAATTACCTTCACAGTATACACTTACCCCAGGTCTGGTTCCGGCACTGGGACCTCCTGTGAAATGAGATACAGTGCAACAATCACAGTACAGTACTTTAACATAGACAAATACCTCAGGCAGTATAACTTTGCTGAAACAAGCAGCTCTGATTTTTTAGGGATATAAAAGGACAGGGAAATCAGGTTAGTAGCTTATCCTCTAATAATCTACCTATGGCTCTGTGCACAGGCCTATCCTACCAGTTACTGTCCCTGGGTACCCAGGCCCCAGTAGCTAGTCCAAACCGTGGCAGCTGGTAGGGGCCCTTTCACACAGAGAAAGGAAAATTGAACAGTCAGCAGTACAGTAATTCCATTTGGATTTAATGTGGCAATTCAACAGGGAAGCGACCCGAATTAGTACTCACGACCTCCAAAGAAGATATGGTCCTTCAATGTCAGCAGGGCTACTTTTGATCTCAAGAGACTCCTCACACATTTATATGGTAAAAAAAAAAAGCACTATACCAGGCAGGCTGCATCTGTATCCCAATCTAATTACTGCACAATAACCAGGAGAACACACAGCAGATTCAGTTCCTGACAGACCGAGTGTAATTCAACAATTTCTTCAGTCTTCTACAGGGTGAGCCTGGTTTCTACTCTTCAGAGATCCTTTGATTCTTTTCACAGGAATGATTCAGTCCTAACAAGCAGTTACACAAGTTGTAGACGGAACTCTGGGCCTTGCACGTTTTTGACTGAAACTGTGCACTGAAGGACACAGGGTTTCTTTCCTCTCACTTTCAGATCTCAACTGAAACTCCCAACAGACAAAAACGGGCACTTCCTTTGAGTTCCTCCCAGTTCTTGACTGGATTGGCTGTCACTCACAATAGACTGCTGCTGTTGGTCAAAAAGGCACGAAGTCTAAACTACATCTCCCAGAGTCACTGCCCATACAATCCTCTTGTGGCTGGCTCAGATTATGAGTCAAGGCACCATTTTAGAACTAGCTTACCCCACACTGATTGGTCCAGTTCAGCAGTTCAAAACTAGAATGGGGAACTAGCAGACACAGTTCTGACTGCAAAGAAAGCAGGTTAGACAAACTGTAATTTCATTATTACTCTAAATAATTTCTGGCAAACAGTTACATCTTTCAGATAGGTTCCTTGCACTCTAGTGACTGCAAAAATGGAGTGAATTGGCAGTAGCTTGGTGGTACTCAATCAAAAACACACAGTCCCCCATACAAACTAATTATGTCTGCAAGCAGACAGCTCTTAAAGAGACAGTACCAGAGGTTCTAAAAACACTCACTGATAAATGGCTTAAATGCCAAACACCATTCAGGCTTGGAGCATTCAAGCAAGCTCCTGGAAGTCTTTTGGGAACCCCCATTTGCAGGGGGGTTACACAGGCATATTGTACACTGTCATTCAGTGGCAGCACAGTCGGCGGGCGACCGTAGTGGTTTGCGGGTGGGATGTGCTGCCTGCAGACGTGAGTCATTAGCTGGGACAGGGGGAGCATGGTATGGAGGGGGTGCCTGGGTGGGCGAGGGGTCCAGTGGACCACCAGGGAGGTGATGGTCATTCTACGGCTGCTGCACTTGGGTCAGGGCAGAGAGGAGGGTCCACATCACCACCAGGGGTTCAGCTGGGTGTCCATACTAATGGAGAGATGGGCATGGGGGGAACACTAGATCACCAGGGATGTGTGGATCACTGTACATTTGGTACAGGACTCCAGGCAAGGTGGGGGGACACACAGGACTGCCAAGGTGTGCAGGCTGCGGTGCTGCTGGCTGCAGTATGGCAGTCTGCCTGTGGGTGGCCACCCACATAAGTCTAGTGTTACTGAACTTATCTTTTGGCGGTGCATCCCTGGACATGCCCCAGGGATGCACCACCGATACGGGCTGTGAATGGGGCTGCATCTGGCATGCATGGGCACGCCCTCTTCACAGCCCCTCCAGGTGTGCCGCATATCATTGCTGGCTTTGTGCGGTGCATCTATGATGCATTGGCACATCAGGGTTGCACCGGTGCATCAGACTCCTTCCAGAATCAGCTTTCGGCGCATGTTGGAGATGCGCTGGCGCATCCCTTTTTGTGAATCCTGCCCTCTATATTTAGCTCCCTAAGGAAAGGAAGGGATCATAATTTGCCCTGAGGGGCTAGCTGCTCGATCCCTTCCACTTCCTGATCTGCAACTCTACGGCGGCTCCAACAGTTTGTGATGTAAGTATAGGGAGAGCATGAGGGAATTGGGGGGTGAGGTGCTCCATTCAACTCTATGAAATGTCATTTTACAAGCTAATTTTTCAATTTTAATGTGACATTTGCTAAAAATCAAAGCCAGGGTGCAATCAACAAGAGCCTTGTTAGTTGAACCCTGGACTTTGAGTCTCACCAAAAGTTGCATTAAAATTGTAAAATCAAAACTGAAAGGAGCTCACCTCTGCACTTGCCCTATACTTACACCACAAAACAGAGTGAGGGACAGAGTCACAGATCAGGAAGTGGAAGGGATCGAGTCGCTAGCCCTTCAGGGGCAAATTACAGTCTCTTCTCTTCCATAGGGGGCTTAATATGAAATCTGAAAAACACTAACCTCTTATGTCTTCTTTAGTGCAACAAGAAAGGTACCCTAAAGCAGAACTAGAATAAATTAGTCCATGGTAATTTGCATATATTTCCCCATGATGCTTTGCATTATTAGAGTGTGTGTACGTTTGTATTTCTTATACATATATATATATATATATATATATATATATATACACACACACACACATAAAACATGGATAAACCCTCATTTCCATTGATATTGTCATCAGCTATATTTGCCTTCATGCAATAGAGATGGAGATAAATGCACTGTGACAAATGCATTTATCAGAGTAACTACATGTGTAAATCAGATTTATGCATACAGTATGTCATCGGCGATTGATACATATAGTTGCTACCTCATCACCACTCTGCTAGCTGCCCCACCCCCCACCAGCCAGCACTACCTTCATCATTTACACGTAATATACTTTTATGTCTCTCTTCCCCACACTGTCTCACACTGTAGTCATCCTGCACCACTCCTACTTCATGAAGCCTACTGAACTCCCCCTCACAAAACCTAAACAAGCTTTTCATTTCTGCAGCAAAAGGATTCCTTTTTAATAGGTTATCTTCTTTTCCCTGCAACGTCTCTCTAGTGTCTCGCCCGCTCTCCTGACTGCCTTCCCGATGTCTATTGGTCTTCATGCCACCTACTGAACTCCGCCTTGCAAAACCTCAACACGTTTTTTATTTCTGCAGCAAAAGAATTTCTTTTTAACAGATTAGCTTCTTTTTTCCTGCAACTTCTCTCTGGTCTCTTGCCCGATCTCCTGACTGCCTGCCCAATGTCTCTCTGCCTCCCTGCTCCAACAAAGATAAAAGGAATCAGCTTTGTAAATAATAAAGAAAGCATCTTCTTTATGTTCTTTAACCAGTCATAACGTAGTACAAGTAAAAAGGGAAAGCAAACTAAAAAGACTCACTCTTTTCTTTCCTCTTGCTCGCTAGGTGAGTCCACCATTTTCTTCTGAATTTCTGTGGAGCACATATCGCTCAGCCAATCAGCACAAACGTTACAATGATGATGTAATGCCCTGACATCTTGAGCATAGCAATGCCCACAGTAACAGCACTCCTAAAAGCGCAGTGACTTGGCAGACCACAAAATAGACTACCAAAAAGTACAAAAAAGGTTATTAAAAAAAATGATAACCAAATTTAAAAATACACACAAGCTCAGCCCCTACTGCATAAGTGAAATATGCAATGGGGAGCTTGTGTAATACACCATTTATCTGCACTCAGCCAGTTTGGCCTCAGACACATCACTCGTGGTTTATGCTACTCGTGAAGTTACCTGAGGTCAAACTGCCCTTGTGCAGGTAAATGATGTAGCACACAGTTCCCCATCACATAGCCCTTTTATATCTGATGGTACTCAATTATCCAATTAATCCCTACCATGTAAGTATCACTGATACACTGATAATACCACTATAGTAGCACACTAATAGCACATCAGCATCTGACAAACACACCACAAAGCACCTTATTACAACCTTATCAACACAGGTAACAGGAAAGGTGTTCAACCTCCTTAACTTGGCATTTTTGGAGGAAAGAAAGTGGGCTATGGGGTTTGGTGAGCACTTCATGTTCTGGATTCAATTACTCTAAACTAGACCAGTGGACAAAGTCCACACAAATGGTACTACCGTGGAGCTGTTTGCCATCCAGAGGGGTACCTTGCAAAGTTGCCCCCAGATGCTGCTGCTGTTTGCATTGAGCATGGAGCCCCTGGCAGCTGAAATAAGATGGGCACCTTTGATACAGCAGCTAACCGTAGTTGGTATTGATAATCATATTTTGCCTGATGCTGATGATGCACTCATGCATATTATTGATCCATGGAAATCCACGCCCCACATTATGCAACTGCTGGACAGTTTGGGGGGAGTTTTAAAATCAACAATGAAAAAAACTTTTAGTAATTAATGGCAGTCTGCCCACTGACTACCGTTCAACATTCCCTTTAAATGGGTAAGGGACTCAGTTTGGTAATGGGGGGAGTGCAGATTCCCACAAACCTGCACAGATTATATGCTGTTAACTACGTACCATTAAAACAAGCAATATATGCAGACCTAAATAGATGCCAATCATTACCATTACCTTTCTCTACTCGTACTGAAACAGTTAAAATGAATGTCATGCCATGTTTTTTTGGTTCTGTGTTCTGCACTACCCTCGCCTATCCCCGGTTGTGAATGGAAAGAGCCTAACAAAATGTTATTTAAGTTTACATGGGGTGAGAGATAACCATAAATTAACTGGGATACTCTGCTTCGAAACAAGGATCTGGGAGGGATGGGCATTCCCTGCCTCAAAACCTACTATGAAGCTGCAAACTTTTGCAAGATATGCTGATATATTTCTTGACAAATTGTGGACAGCTCTGGGGCAGAGAGCCCACACAACTATTCTACTCGGTCACCTCCCATGGACAGAAGTACAAGCTGTGCTTTCAGACATCCCTTATAAGTAAACAAAACATACCCTCCAGACCTGGCTTACTGTTAGTGAGGTAGCAGCACACAGGCCCAATTTGGCACAGACTTCCAATTACTTGGGTAACAGAGTTCAAACTGGCTAGACTGGATTGGTTATTTAACACATGGGGATGAAATGGGCTAAGCTCTTTACCCAATTTTAGGATAATAACGGTAACATTAAAAACTTTGGACAGTTGTAAGTGGAATTTGATCTCCCTGCTGTAGATCTGTTTCACTATCTCCAGTGCCAGGACTTTATCTTAAAAGGACCAGGGAAAAATGGGGTAGTTGCCCCTCCACCTTCCGAGGTGAACTTCTTGGATATCAGAGCATGGGGGGGAGGGGGCAGTTACAAAAATTCATATTCCATATGTACATTCACCTCAGAGACAATAACGTGGAAACAGGGATCCTCTGGATACAAGACAAATGGGAGAGGGAAAACAATCTCCACTTAACTCAAAACACTGAGGAATAGTTTGGAAGAGCATACACCACACCACTGCTTCAGGTTTGTGGCATGAATTCAGGTGGATGGTAATCACCTGTTTTTTTTTTTACCAATTATTTTACCAGGTGAGACACACTAAGCTGAAAGCTTGTTTGCAGGTGCAGCCTGGGAGCATGAGGAAGTTAAGTGACTTGCTCAGGGTCACACAGTATGCAAGTGGGGGCTGTGGGATTCAAACATAGGTCTCCAGATTTGCAGCTCAGAGTCTTAAACCACTGCTCCATACTGCATACGCTGGTGATCTCCTGTCACTATGGAACAATTAACACCAACCTCTGTTGGAGGCAGTGTGGGGACAAGGGCAGTCATACTCACAATTTTTGGAGCTGTCTGATACTGCAGCTATTCTGGGGGGCAGTGTCCCAACAAATCAAGGAGACTCTGGAACTCTCCACAAAACATAAAATGGTTAATCTAATTCTAGGCCTCCCAACGAAGGCAGTACAGAAAGGGGATAAACGATATATTTTCTTGATACTCATCACTGCAGTGGTAAAAACAATTACACAGCAATAGCCATCACCCCTACCCCCTCTAATAAGTGCTGGCACAAAGTAATTCACTCAGTTCATAGCATGGATACCATTGCAGCTTTATTACATATACAGAAAGATAAATACTGCTCAAAGTGACTTCCCTACTTTAACTTTCAGGAGGACATTGACGGAGTCCTGCTACTAGAACAAATTATGTAACAAGTCACTGTATAATAGGAAGTACTGATGTCCAAATATGAATAATATGCTTTCATTTTATGATCTTACAAAGCCCTAGGGGAGGTCAGTGATCTTGGAATTATGGGTACTAGCCATGGGAGTTGACGCCAGGAAAACATAATTTTGCACAACAGAAGAGGTATATCAAATGTATACATTCTAAAGAGCCTCATATGTATTTCCAGGCATAGAGCACTGTTGTTTTTGTTCTTGTGTTTGTTTACCTTGTTTTTTCACTCTGTAGAAAAGATATCCTTAAGGATGACTGATAGGAAGTGGCACTCGGATTTATTGATGAAATGCCAGGACATTTTGCCAACTGTCAGCTCTGGGATAAAAGCACAATAATCGTGAAATGTTTTATGTTTCCTGCTGATGCTCATTTCTGCACCAGATGTGTTTTATAATAAATACATTCTAACTGTACAAGTTGTACAAAATACTGGTTTGTAATTGTTTTTCTTGTATCTTCCAGTAAACTTCAAGTTTTAAATAAGCAAACAAAAATGCACGTAACATTCACCATATTAACACATGTAACAGCCACCTTAAGGACCTCAGAACTCCTCACAAATACAGCCCTGAAAATGTAGCAGAACAGTAAAAATCTACCTACATAAATTATCCTAGCTTGAAGTCTTATTACTCACCAACACCTCTCACCATACTCACTTACAAAACAGCTATGTCCCATAACATTCCATCTCTCTCTCTCTCTCTGACAGGCAAGCACTCCATGATGCTGTTTCTGCCAAAATGCCTGCTGCTGTTGCTGACTCCCACAATGCCCCCAACCCCAAACAGGATTCTGTTGTGACCTCAAGACTCCCCAGTGCCATCCTAAACACATGCCCAGCACTCTTGATCATGCATTCCACACCGCACCCACCTCAGATGCAATTCCAGTGATAAAAAGGACAGATCCCTGCTGACACACCTCCTTTTATAGGGACCCCGTAAAGTATAGGAAAACAAAAGGGGCAAGCTAAGAAAATGCCCTACAACATGGAAAGCACACAAGGACAAAAGAGGCAAAAGCCTGTAATGATTGCAAAAGTGAGCTATACATTAAAAACCACCATCCAGCTGTAATATAAATCAAAGCACCAATGGTACTAAAGGCACCAATGAAGGTTTGTACAAAATAATTATTTGTCCAGAAAGAAGGCTGACAGCTTTCTCTGGCAATGAAAAGGGAAGTGGCTTGGGAGGGGAACAGGACATTCATGCTGTGGCAAAGGATATCCAGCACTGAGTGCAGCCTCCCCACACACACACACACACACACACACACACACACACACAGTTGCAGTGAATTTTCGTAATGAACGGTCTATTTGAAATAAATGTTCCCAAGTTGCATTTAAACCTCAGAGTCTCAGCTGGAACTTTTCAAGTTATGAGCAATGTAGAACTTCAGACTCAATGAAACTCTATCATTAACATGAGCAATGACATCTAACAATTTCTCTCATATTACATAAACTGCAATGAGAAAGAAAAAAAAATCCACTCTGAGGATCGAGCTCAAGCCCCCTATTCTTCACAGCTTGGTAGCCTGTAACACTACTGCTGTGCTAAACTTCCTTGACAGGAAATGCGTGCTGTAGCAAAAAACATCCAGCAGTGAGTGCTGAGCCTCCTCCCCCAACAGCTGCAGTAGATGTTTACAATTAGCAGTCTGTCTTTTGGCAGTGGCATTTCCCAAGTTGCATTTAAACTTCTAAGTCTGAGCTGCAACTTTTCAAATTATTAGTAATATAGAACTTCAAACCTTGCTGAAATTATATCACTCTCATCATCAATGGCATCTAACAATTTATCTCATTCTACATACATTGTAGTGAGAAAGAAAATAAATCCACTCTGGGGATCGAACCCAGTAAGTACCTCAACCCTCTATTGCTTGGTAACTTGTAGTTCTAATTCTGTACTATGTTTCCTTTACAGGAGATGCATACTGTGGCAAAAGATATCCATCAGTGACTGCAGACAGCACCCTACATGGCTGCGGTAGATGTTCGCAAGTAACAGTATGTCTATTTAAAGTAGTGTTTCCCTTGTTGCATTTGAACCTCAGAGTCTGAACTGGAATTTTTAAAGTTATCAGCACTACAGAACTTCAAACTTTTTTGAAAGTATATCACTATTATCATCATCAGCAATGACATCTAACAATGTCTCTTATGCTACATAAATTGTAAAGAGAAAGAAAAAAAATGTTCCACTCTGGGGATCGACCCCAGGACCCCTACCTACTACTTCTTGGTAGACTGCAGCTCTGCTGCTGTACTAAGCTTCCTATAGAGGAAAGGCATGCTGTGGCAAAGGACATCAAGCAATGACTGCTGACCCCTGCGCTATACAGCTGCAGTGGATTTCCATTTTGAAGTAGTGTTTCCCAAGTTGCATTTAAACCTCAAAGTCAGAGCCGAAACATTTTGAGTTAACAGCAATATAGAACTTCAAACCTTGCTGAAACTGTATCACTAACATTAACAATGACATGTAGCAATTTCTCTCATACTACTGTACATGAACTATGGTGAGAGAGAGAAAAATATGTGCCGAGCTGGGGATCAAGCCATGGCTTTTCTTGGTCCGAAACCCTATGCCAAGACCTAAAAGCCCTATCATTGATATCATGCAGTCGAATCACTCACACTTAAGTACCTTTGAACCTGGTTATGCAAACAAAGAGTATGAATGACCACAATAAGCAGTTTTAGCTACACTTCTGGCACCTAAAAATGTCTTATGACAAAGTCCCATATACTCATAAAAACTATCTCGTGACCCAACAAGCTCATAAAGGGTACTCATTCTTCTGGCTCATGGCTTTATGAGCTTGTTAGCCCTTTGACTCTCTTTCTCTCTTTCCCTCTGTTTATGTATAGAATTTTTGTAATGGCACTGTATAATTCAATTTTACAATTTATGCCCCAATGTCTATTCACTGTATGTATTTCTGCCTGTGACTAATTCCTGGCCAAGCCTGAAAACTCAGTATCTTGTTCCAGCAGGCTTATGCTTTTATCAAAAAGAAAAACACTTTAAAATAAATTTACACATATATATATATATATAGGGGTATGTGTGATTTTGTATTTCTTTGAAACTTGGCTTCCCGGCTGATGCCCTTTGGGGTAACCCTTGCCTCAGTGCTTATGCACTAAGGTGGTTCTTTGTGTGTGTGTGTGTGTGTATATATATATATATATATATATATATATATATATATATATATATATACATCTGTACATATATATATACACACATACTGTACATACATACACACACACAATAACCCACAACAGGGCATGCATTTCTAAAGAATTAATGCATTCCCTGTGTGAAGTTATGCCTGATGTCATGAGTGACCACCATCCCATCAAATGTGAATGGTCCGTAAAAGTGCCTAAAAGTTCCTCCAGATATGTTGCATGTCGAAACTTGGTAAGTTTGACTCCCCAGAGAATTGAAGCTCTGTTTAATGAAACTGATTGGTCTCTCTTAGTATCTTGCACTAACATTGACACAATATGGGAGTTTTTTTGTACAGCCTATAATACAATCATAAGTACAGTTTCCCCTTTAAAGAAAATAAGAATCAGATCTTCCAAACAAGAATGGATCACAAGGGACCTCATTCATTTAATGAGAAAACGTGATAAATGTTGGAAACTATATAAGGCATCGAGAACTCCTACCCTTCTCCAAGAGTATAAGACACTTAGAAATAAGTGCAAATCTGAAATTAGAAAAGCTAGGGTCGCTTATTGACTAAATGAACAAAGGAACTAGAGGTCAAACCCTCAAAAAACATGGAATTTCCTAAACAAAATTATGGGAAGACAAAAAACAGCTTCTGCCCCCACCATTCTTCAAAATAAGTGACCATTCTAAGGTATCTAACATCTTTAACAATCACTTTGGGAATCTTGGTTCTTATAGTACCCCTATAATTTTTGATGGTGTGACTGATCCTAATGATACCCACAATGACACTAACCCAAAAGTTTTACTTTAAATTTATCACCCCTTATTTAATAAAAAAATTTTTTTTTTGAAAAACAATCCAAAACCCTCTCAGGGTCAGGACGGAGTTGTTATCAGGATCATTAAATTAGGCATAGATTGTTTTGCCCATCCTTTAGCACATATTTTTAATTTTTCTTTATCTCAAAATGTTTTTCCGAGTAGTTGGAAGTGGGCAATTATAAAACCCATCTTGAAGAATGGAAATCCTTCCTTTGTCACTAACTATAGTCCAATATCTCTTCTATCGACCATATAAAAAATTCTGAAAAAAAGATTGTGATGGACCAAACCTTAGGTTTTCTTGGGAAATATTCCTTACTCTCAAGGAACCAACATGGGTTCAAGCCAGGGCACAACACTGAAACGGCCTTGGTGGGGCTCACGGGCAGTGTACACAGTGCACTTCATAGAGGGCACTCATGTGCGGCATTGTTCGTGGACCTCACCAAGGCTTTTGACCTGGTTGAATTCGATCTTCTTCCAGGTGTCTTTCACGGTCTTCACTTTTCTGGGGATGTAATCATGTGGTATCAACATTTTCTATGTAACAGATCTTTCAGAACTATCATTGGTTCATCTTTATCCCATACCCTTCCATTAGTTTGTGGTGTTCCCCAGGGCTCAGTCCTGGGGCCACTAGTTTTTTCATTATTTATGAATTCTGCCCCAAATATCTGTACCAAAACAGAGATGATTCTTTATGCTGATGATGCTGTTATATATTGCATTAATCCCAGATCTGACACTGCTCTCTCCCACCTTCAGACTGACTGATCATCTGCAGGATTGGTTATCCTCAAATCACTTGATTTTGAATTCTCAAAAAACAAAGGTAATGTTTTTTTCCAGAACAAGAATGCATCCACTGATTTCCCTTTCATTACTGATATAAAGGGCAATAACATCGAATTTGTTTCAGTTTTCAAATATTTAGGTATAACTTTGGATAATCAGTTCCCTTTTGAACCTCATATTCAGAGTCTGAGGAAAACCGTTCACCAAAGATTGGGTATTCTTTATTGAGCTAAATCCTTTTTGACCTCTGAATCAAGAAAACTTTTAGTTCACAGCTTTCTGTTTTCAGTACTCAATTATGGAATACTCATACCTACCTCTTCATGCCACAATGTTCTGAGTCCTCTCAGAGTAATATATCATTCAGCTCTAAGATTTTGGCTAGATTTACCTTTTCAAACTCATTGTTCTGATTTGTATAAACAGTCCTATTCTCTATCTTTCAATAATAGAGTTCTTTTCAAAATGGGCACTTTTTTATTTAAAGTAAAATGTAATCTCCTTCCCCCGTTCACTTCTTTAATGTTTCCTAGGGTAATAAATGCATTATCTACTAGGTCTCAGTCCAAATATAAATTTAAAACACAATTCCTTAAGACCACTTCTGGGCAAAGATCTTTATTATTCAGAACACCCATTTTTTTCAACAAAATACCATCAGAAATTGTTGAGATTAGTTTCATTCAGTGCTTTAAGAAAAGGTTAAAACATTGGCTTTTCTCAGAAACGTAATGTATCTGCTTCTGTAACTGCGCTTTATTTATTGTATAGTCTGCTCCATTGTTATATTTTTATACTGTGTTTTTAGATTGAACTTGTCACCAGTGAAAACGGGCAATCTTGCTCATCTGTAATTACAAGTATAAAAAATAAAAATGAAATGAAAATGAAAAATGAAGGGCACTTGGCCAATGTCCAAATGACTTTCAGTGCACCTGGGAAGTGCATTAGTGTTCTAGAAACCCATGCCATGGAGTGGGATATTGCACTTATAAAATGGAAAATATATTTATTTTAATGGATACAGGGTTTTTTCCTTTAGTTTGGCTGTTGCTAGGTAAAATAGGTAAGTTTGGTAACAAAAGCTGTGTACCTTTGAATGAACCAGAGCACAGCATTTGTTTGTTAGAAACTTATGCCCGGTTGTAGATTTACATGTTTAAAAAGTAGGAGAAAGTTTTGTTTTAATGGAAAAGGTTTTGTTTCCATTTAGTTAGGTTGCTGCTAGGTAGATTAGAACAGGTTACTTACGAACTGTGCAGTTTCTAGGTAAATAATCAACAGTCAGGTGTAATTTTTTAACCAACAAAGTTGTTCAGTTTGGTGAGTTTTTTTATATACCCCATTTTACAAATATAATATAGTGTATAGTGAGCCCTTATTCAGTATGTATTTCCATCCTTGTGAAGTGTTGTTGTAGTACTGTACCACAGTTCAAAGGTCATGGAACAAACGTCACTGTACCTTTTTGTAGTACAGCAACATATCAGCTGATTGCAAATCTGTGGGTCGCCTGCGCTGAGAACTGCCATGAGCATAGTGTTTTTTTTTTTTTAAAGAGGCACTGTCAGCTTTGCCCCTTCACCTTTTGCCTGATCCAAAAAGGGTACCTCTTGGCACACACCTATTAAACATTTCACTTCAGAAAACACCCATATGTATGAAATAAAAGTATATTTACAATTTTATTCTTTTTTAGCTGCAATTTCTATCCATTCGTCCTGATCAAAAGTGCCCCACATCCAAGAAGCACATCCAAGTCGGGAACGTGGGTCTGGCAGGAGCGTGTTTATGAAATGCAAGTTTTTCACATTCTGTCAGTAAAAGAATAATAATCCGATGCCTTATGTTATACAAAAATGCTGGTGCCATCTCCCACGACAAGCCAAGCACTGTGAGTAGTAAAAGATACTATTTTAAATCCGAGCCGAAATCCTGGGCATGCACTCGAGAATCATGCACAAAGATCCCACGCAAGCGTAAGAGTGTACCATTGGTGCGCATGCCCAGGATTTCAGCTTGGATTTAAAATAGTAAGGTTTACTACTCGCAGTGCTCGGTTTGTTGTGGGAGATGGCAGCAGCTTTTTTTTTATAACATAAGGTGCCAGATTATTATTATTTTAATGACAGACTGCGAAAAATTTGCACTTCATGAACGTGCTCCTGCCAGACTCGCGTTCCAAACTTGGATGTGCTTCCGTGATGTGGGGCACTTTTGGTGAGGACGAATGGATAGAAATTGCGGCTGAAAATGAATGAAATTGTAAACATACTTTTATTTCATACATATGGGGGGCTTCTACAGTGAATGTTTAATAGGTGTGTGCCAAGAGGTACATTTTTTGCATCAGGCGAAAAGCGAAGAGGCAAAGCTGACAGTGCCCCTTTAAGTGAAAATGCCAAGCCATCAGTGTGGGAAGAGAAGACTGGACATAAACTAGTCACAGAACAGACACAGATAAGTCCAGGGTTAACTTTTATTTTAAAACTCGCGGTTTTTATAAATGACTTTTGTTAAACAGTCATTTCAGTGCGAGGCTCTAGATGACTCTGCTTTCACTCTCCCTGCTCACTTGGGGCTTCCTATGGCCAACCAGCCAGTACCGTCATCTTGGGCTTCTGATTACATTGGCTGTCTTGAGCTTCGCTTCGCTGTCAAGGTGTGATGTAATCAGAACCCCTCTGTGGCAGGACAGGCTGGTTATGCATGGTTGCCCAACCTGTATTCTCTCTATTTCTGTTATATATATATAAATATATATATTTATCAAATGGGTAGGAAAAAAGCAGCTCGTCTAGTGGACAGTCATCATCAGGTGACCACACACCTGCACATTTACCCCCCTTCCACTCTACGGTGTGCTGTCGCGCTCTGATATATGCACACCTTGGGTGGTTGATGCACTTGGCCTGCAGCCTCGTGTGTACAACGCACACCAAGGTGTGCTTATATCAGAGCACGACCGCACACCTAAGAGTAGGTAATCTATTACATACACACACACACACAGTGCTCCCTCCTCTATCTGCCCTCCTTTCATCCACCACCCTCTCTTACCGAATATGTGAGCTCCTGTCCTAGTTTCCAGAAATGTTATCTCTCCATTTAACTGCCACATTCTGTTATCCACCACCTTTTTTATCCACCAAAATTTAGGATGCATGGAGGTTGGTGGATAAAGGAAGGAGCAATATATATCCATATATATTTATTCAACACTTGTGAGGATATTTTGTAACACATAACAATATTTTTGTGAACTTTGGACCTACAATGAGAATACCAAAATATTCTCACTGTAGGTCACAAGAAGAAAAATATCCTCACTGTAGCTTTTGATTGACCCCTTTCCACTAGCACGAGCTCCACAGTTCCAAAATGAGAACTTTTTGTTTCATCTCCATCCTGCTTCTCCATCAACACTTTCACTTTCCCAGCCTTCTCAGAAAAGCATTTAAAATGACTATAAACCATTTTTCAACACATTTTCCCCAGTTTTAGAACACCCACACATCATCCACTATGAACCATTTCACAAGAATCACTTCCAGTACTGTATAGCTCCCTCTATCTCCCATCCACTGACCACCGACTCACCACTGGCACTTTCCATGACTCATGGATGCCAAGCACTCTCCAGTGGTCCGAACAGTAGCAGGATACTCCCAATTGCACTCACAGTGACTGACTGTACCTATCACTCGGATCTGCAACTTGCAACATGATGCAGTGATACACATAATAGTGTCAGTGCATCAGACCTTATAAACAACCGCTCGGTCATCCTGAATCACCGCTCACCATCGGAAGGGCTTCCAAAACCACATATAAATGTGCAACAACAAAAAACAGCACCTCACAAACAGAAACAAGTGCTGGATAATGGAAAATGCCATGCCCCCTACAGAAATAGCAGTGACATTTCTCCCTTGTGTATTTTGACCTTTGACATTACTGTGGCTTCTCCACTCGTGATGTCATAAGGTCAACGTACATGAGGGAGAAATGTCACCAATATTTCTGTATGGGGCATGGCATATCCCTTATATTATATATGTAATAGATTACCCACTCTAGGGTGTGTGGTCGTGCTCAGATATATGCACACCTTTGTGTGTGTTCAACCACCCAAGGCGTGCGTATAACAGAGCAAGATCACACACCCTAGAGTGGCTTATCCATCTTATAAAATGACCACAAATCTTGGCGGGGGGCCAAAAAAAGTAGCCCCTGTGTGGCACAAATAAGTGTTTCATTAGTAGATGATCTGGTTGATCCTGCCATAACTGGGAAAGGTTTAAACATAGTTATCTGGTTGATCCTGCCATACTTTTTTCAATAAAATATAACTTAAAAGTCTTATCTGGTTGATCCTGCCATTTTCACAACATCTTGCTGTACAAGCGCGCTTTCACTTTTAGTGTTATAACCTAGTGTGACCTAGTGTTGTCAGTCCTTGTTGACTTGCTGCCTGAAGTTTAAAATACACCTCACACTGTTAAGCAAGTAGAAATATCTTTTTCATCTTAAAATACTTTCTGTTTTGTCTTTATTTCCTTTAGCGTTCTGAGAAAGAAGCCACTATCTGTATACTGAGAGGAGACTGACCGTGCAGCGCTTTCACTTTTATTACTAATATGTAGCGTTGCCGAGCGGGATCTATAAGGGCAAGTCACACACATGCAGACATTTAAAGCCCATCCCTCTCTCTCTCTCTCGCTCTCTCTCTCTCTCTCTCTCTCTCTCTCTCTCTCTCCAAAAGCAATGTAAACTGGGTGTGTTTTAGGAGATGTCTCTAAAAGAAGCCACTGACTGAAGTGAGAGGGAGAGTGAGCACAGAGCGAGAGAGTCAGTGGCTTCAGAAAGGTCAACACAAGGTAGAGCAACTACTGCTATAGCAACACTCACTCTGCCTTGTGCTAACCTTTTCTGAAGCCACTGACTCTCTTGCTTTGCGTTCTGCGCTCGCACTCCTCTCACTTCAGTTGGCAGCTTCTTTTAAAGAAATCTCCTAAAACACACAGTTTGCATTGCTTTTGGACAGAGAGGGATGTGCTTTAAACATCTGCCTGTATGTGACTTTCCTTTATAGACCCCGCTTGGCCACGCTATATTTTAGTAATAAAAAAGAATGCTCCACAATCGGTTTCCTCTTAGTATACAAACGGAGGCTTCTTTCTCAGAACACTAAAGGAAATGAAGACAAAATGGAAAGTATTTTAAGACAAAAAAGGTATTTTTCCTTGCTTAACAGTGTGAGGCTTATTTTAAACTTCAGGTAGCAGGTCAACAAGGACTGACAGTGCTAGGCCACGCTAGGTTACAACACTAAAAGTGAAAGTGCTTGTACAGTAAGATGTTGTGAAAACAGCAGAATCAACCAGATAAGACTTTTAAGTTACATTTTATTAAAAAAAGTATAGGATCAACCACATCTTGAGTACACGGGGGACTTGCACATTAATTTACGTGTGTGTGTGTGCCTATCTGTGCAAGGTGTGGAGTGATCTCACTTCTGGTGAGAAGGCTTTGATGTCTGGAAAGTAGTTCAGGTGTGCGGTCGTACTGGGAGGCGTGCGGGTATTGTGGAATAATGCACGGTCATGTTACATGTTTCATCCAATCAGCATACTGGATTTTCAGTGATTTTCCTTACCCATTTTATAATATATTATATAATATATAATATTATGTTAACCTGGGGTTGGGGCAGGCCCGGTGGCTCTGAGGGTTGAGGTGCTGGACACTACACCTCATGCTGCGCTGGTGATCTGGGTTCAGGAACGGACTCAGGCATCGGGGGGTCAGCAGGGGAGGGTTGAGAACTGAGCGCCCATGTGGAGCTCTCCTCCCCGATCTAAGGGGATGGGTTGGCCCAGCAAGCCAGGGACCCCCGGTGGAGGCCGAGGGGCACTGCAACAAGGCAGGCAGCATGTACTAGCATGGCTAATGCAGGCAGGGTTGCCATGCACCTGAGCATTGAGGCGTGCTGCAGAACACAGAAGAACCTGGTCCTGGGGGTAGGCGACGGCAGCGACCCCACTGCCGGGTTCGACCTGGCCGACCTTCAGAGTTCCTCCGCCAGGGGCCCACACCCACAGCTGCAGTCTATGTGTGCAAGTGCACCCGACATAGGAGGGGCGGCCCCACCCTGGAGGGTCAAGCCGGAGGTGCCAGCTGTGAGGCAGGGCAGAGGAGAGAGGAAGGTTCGGTCGGGGGGATTTCAGGCAGGGTAGTACTTGGTCAGATGCCTGACAGAGGCTCCCAGGACTGCGACCAAGAGGGGAAAAAGAACTGAAAAAAAAAATGAGGTTGGGTGGGAAAATAGCAAGCTGGGTGGAGGCCTGGCTAGCAGGGAGAACTCACAGGGTAGTGTTTAATGGGGTGCACTCCAAGATGGCAAGGGTAAGCAGTGGAGTGCCACAGGGGGTCATTTTTGGCATTGCTCCTCTTCAACATCTACAGCAATGATATTGCGGAGGGTTTGAGAGGGAGAGTGTGCCTATTTGCTCATGATACAAAAATCTGCAATAGGGTGGACTCCCCGGAGGGGGTGGAGGACATGAGGAGGGACCTCAGGACGCTCGAGGAGTGGGCTGGGAAATGTCAGCTGACATTTAATGACAAGAAGTGCACTGTGATGCACCTAGGGAGGAAAAACATGTGAGCAGGGTACACGCTGGTTGGGGAGGAAATCAAAGAATCAGAACAAGAAAAGGATCCAGGGTTCATAGTCTCCTCAAACCTTAAGGTAGGTTTCCAATGTAGTAGGGCGGTGGGAGGGCCAATGGTATGCTGACATGCATAGGCAGGGGCATTACTAGCAGAAGGAGGGAGGTGATAATGCCCCTCCACAAAGCAATGGTGAGACTGTAGTTAGAGTACAGGGTTCAGTTCTGGAGACCACACCTCCGCAAGGCTATAGATGCATTGGAGAGGGTTCAGAGAAAGGCAACAAAGATGGTGCAGGGTATGCAGGGGAAGACATATGAGCAGAGGTGCAAAGAGCTGAATCTGTACACGCTGGAAACAAGGAGGGAAAAGGGAGACATATTTGAAACCTTTAAATATGTGAAGGGGCTCAATAAAATAGGTGAAGTGGGTCTGCTGAAGAGGAAAGAGGGAGCCAGAACTAGAGGGCACAGCCTCAGATTGCAGGGCAATAGATTCAGGGGCAATGTGAGGGGGAGCTTCTTCACAGAGAGGGTGGTGGAGCCATGGAACAGACTGCCAGACAGAGTGGTGGGGGCTGAAAGAGTGGAGGAATTTAAGAGGGCATGAGACAGGCATATGGGGCTGAGTATTGGGGGAGGGTGGTGGCAGGCAGGGAGGAGGGTATGTGAAAGGGGAGGGGTGGGCAGACTAGATGTGCCAGAATGGTTCCTTTCTGCCACCAAATGTCTATGATTCTATGAGATATATACAGTATAGATATAGATATAGATATAGATATAGATATAGATATAGCTAGCATTTAAAGGGACCTGGGGGTAGTCATATCAGATGACCTAAAGGTGGGCAAGCAATGTGAGAGGGCAGCAAGGAGGGCTGGGGGGATATTGGGATGCATAGGGAGAGGCATCACCAGTAGAAAACAGGAAGTTATTATCCCTCTGTACAGACAGCTGGTCAGACCCCATCTGGAGTACTGCGTGCAGTTCTGGAGACCCAGTCTTCGCAAAGACATAGACAGGATGGAAGCTGTCCAGAGGAGGGCAACTAAAATGGTGCAGGGTCTGCACCAGAAGACATATGAAGAGAGCTAAAGGAGCTTAATATGTATAGCCTCAAGGTAAGGGAGGGAGAGGGGGACATGATAGAAACTTTCAAGTACCTCAGGAATCAACAAAGTCCAAGAGTAGCATCTTTCAAAAAAGAGGTGTGCGAACAACAAGAGCACAATTTGAAGATAGAGGGGTGCGGCTCAGAGGTAATTTAGGAAGTATTTTTCACAGAGAGGGTTGTGGATGCATGGAACGGCCTTCCGGAGGAGGTAGTGGAGTCAAAAACAGTGGTGGAATTCAAGCATGCATGGGACAGTCATAAGGCAATTCTAGGGGATGGGGGTAGGAAGAAGTAGGCTGCTGGTTAACTAGGATCTGCAGCTTATCCAGTAGTCAGGGAAATGGGCAGACTAGACTGGGTGGGCCAAGCGGTCCTTATCTGCCGTCAAATTCTATGTTTCTATGTTTCTATGTTAAACAACTTCGGTGGAGGAAAGCTGATATATTTTGATATATTTTTAATTTTGCTGATGACAAATCCAAAAAAGGAAAAAAATGGCTATAAAAATGAAAGTAACACATTTATGGTCATTTTTTGGATGTGTCCTCTGACATTTATTTCCATTTTTGGTATTTCATCAGTCTCTTAGGCTGTTAATCAGCTTGACTGGCAGCCCAAACAGACCAGTCAGCGACTCTGTTTATAAGGCCTTTTCCAACACGGACATTATGCTATGCAGCACCTCGAGCTTAAGAACCAGAGCAAATTGACAAGATGGCATAATAAACAACTAAGGAGTGATCACTTTAAGATAGAAAGGTGGAGAGGATGGTAGGTATATTGAGAGAGTAGTAGAGGCCTGGAATTGTTTACCAAGCAAGGTAGTTGACAGCTGTTCTCTGAACAGTTTAATTCAAATCTGGACAAATACTTATTAGTGGGTGGTCTCAATGGCCTAGTCTGTTAAATACGGTGCACAAGCATGTCAGGCTGACGGCTAGTCTTGTCTGTAATTTCTATGTATCTATGCATCTACATCACTTGGCTATCACTTAACCACCAATCAGTATCCTGATCTAAAACTGACCAGGGTGCTGCTGGTGCCATCTCCTTGCCGCCCGTCTCTAGAGAATATGATTTCTGCTGATTGACCATACTACTTCCTACCTTTCTACAGCCTCTTGTTTTTTTATATTCTTAAACATTAAGGCCCACCTCAGGCCACAGCAAACGTCTTATCCTTCTGCGCTTTAAAACAACCAGCCAGACCTGCTCTGTCCATCCACTGTACTGTGCTGAGAGGATTGCCTGAGCTACAATCAACACTGGGCTACAGGTTTTCCCTTAATGACTCCATGCTAAATTATTACAGCATACTTAAATGTAAACCCTCAGCACATATTAATAAAGCAGGGGTTTCATGGTCTGATAAACAGAATTATATGTCATGCTTTGACTAAAAATAAAAGAAAAGAGTATCACCTTTTCAGCACAGCCGTTGAACTGCAGTCACTTTTAGTAAAAGCCTACATAAAGGGCAGACAGAAGCATGGAGAACTTATTGTACTATTTTAAAAATAAATACAAGTTTTAAAACAATGCGAAAAAGCCTTCTATTAATTCCATAATCAAACCCACCTTTATAGTTAAAAAAGACATAACAAGTATGTTGGGTGCTGACAGTGTTCTTTAAAAACAAACACGGAAACTAATTCTAGGCTCTAGTGTGAAGTGTTCTGCCTAATCTTCATGTGCTGGTTTCCTATGTATTTTTATTAAGGAAATGGACATGTCAAGTATGGCTGGGTAGTGAATTTATTTGGGGCGGAGGAAATTCAGTCCCTTTGATAAACAGAAAGCCTTTGATAAACAGAAAGCTTTTTATGTAGATACATACTTTAAATCAACTTTTGCATTTGATGTAGAGACTAAATAAAAAACAAACAAAAAAAAAAAAAAACAGCATCCTGGTACAGTGCTCTGAGCCATGGTCACTTGGAACCAGAATCTCCTCCCCCACCTTGAACTGCCAGTAACCCAGCGCAGGCAACCAATGCATGCAGATTAGCTGCTCTGTTCTCAGTCAAAATCCTCTGCCAAACTGATAACCTTTTATGGCATCAATAATAAACGGAGAAAGATGGGAAAAGAATTTGGACTGACTGGATTTAAAAGTGGCAGTGGCTCACGCTGGGAGTTATGGAATGACAAAACAAACTACGAGGTAGCTAAGGGAGTCCATGCCTGCAGCCAGCCAACAACTGCCGCAAGTGGACACGGCAAAAAGGTGGTTAACAGGCAGTGGTGTAGCAAAACAGACCCATAGCTTGGTTTGTAGTTAAACAAACTGTTTTTATTTATTGAACGTAGCAAACTCAAGGCACCCCACTGGCATCCACCAACATTTCATTCACCCCAACGTGAGTTTTCTCAAGGCATGGCCAAGTGGTGCAGAATCTTCTTTTTAAATAGAACTCTTAAAGTGACAAGTACAATAAATTAACCTTAAAGTAATATTCAATTTGTAATGCAGCATATTGCCCTTGCAACAACGCACACACATACTGTACATAGTGGTATATGTGAAAAACACTTACGGAATGGGTCCCTCAAATCCAACCCCACTTCTGGTGAGATTTCACCCCCTAAAAGCCAGCATCTAGAGCCAGTCTTAAGCACCCTCCATCCCTGTGGCTACCCCACCCACCCATCTGAACATCAGTCT
This sequence comes from Neoceratodus forsteri, assembly GCA_016271365.2. Taxonomy (NCBI): domain Eukaryota; kingdom Metazoa; phylum Chordata; order Ceratodontiformes; family Ceratodontidae; genus Neoceratodus; species Neoceratodus forsteri. The sequence goes on along the minus strand of CM057455.1, from coordinate 343,303,928 downwards.
TTGATACTGAAGTATTGGTAAATGCATTTATTTCTCAATCAGACCCCTGCTGAAAGAGGACAATAATGGGCACCTCAGGCTTGTGCAGGAAGTTTGAAAATGACCTCAAAATTTCTTGGGGTTACCTGTCTCAGTTCGGCCCATCCAGTCAGAGGCATGGGGCCGGATTTTCAAAGAACTGTGCGCGTTTTTGCCACAGCTGTGCTACTGTCACTTGCAACATGCCTGTTAGACCACAAAAGGCCCTGACGTTATGCTGCAAGAGTTGCAGGTTGGCGCAATGAAAATGATGCCATGGGTCGAAAATGCATAAAAGAAGAATAGAGTGTTTGCTTGGACCAACAAGTCCTTCGTCTGATGAAGGACTTATTGGTCTGAAAGCTAGAGCACTCTGTTCTTGTTGTTACATCTATGTTGGTCCATTAAAAAGTATCAAATCATTTGCTTCTGGATCTGTTCTTACAAGGACCAATACGGCAAACACTAAATCTAGATTTCAAAAATTCATGTGTAATTTTCCTGCTGTAAAGTGCACAAATTGGCACAAATGTGTCAAAACATTTGAAAACAGCCCACAAACACTTTGGTGAAATTGTAATTGACACAGACTGTGCCTGAACTCGGACACAGTGCCAGCATCGCATCCCTTGAAAATCCACTCTAGAAAGTCTGGATGGGTACGGTGCCTTCTGTAATGACCTCTTGCCAGAGCATAGTGAACAATCTTCTGTAAAATGAATTACAGGCTTGCACATTTAATTGCCAAACCCTGGGATTGGTCCTTACATCCCTGGTCTCAGACACAGTAGCTCTAACTGTTCAGCTAAGTGAAAACTCCCCTTTAGCCAAGGCGTTAGATAAATGCATGTTCCTTGCATGTTGCAATGTCAGCTTGTAACTGTAACCGATGCCTTGCCAGATTAGTCATTGTGTAAACAGACACAGTCCATTCCTGACCTTGCTGGGGCCCCCCAAAAGATAAGACCTCCTGAATTCTTTGTTTTATTATATTTGTGAACATGGGATTTGCTTGCCAGGTAACTTGAGGAGCCGCATAAATGATGTTCCACCTCTCCCAACAGTTACCTAATCATTATAAGCAGTGAAAGCTGTAAGCAGGTGCATGGCAGACTGGCTGAAAGACCAGGAAGCACATTGGTGAAAACATTACAGCGCTGGGTTGCTAAAGTTTTCTCAGTTTTCTGTCCCCGGAATTATGATCACTTGTTCTTTAGTAGGCCCAAAGTGCAAGTCATAATAGCACTTGGTGATAACAGCATGATTCAGCTGTCAATTATTCCAAAACCTGCCTCTGATAACCCTCACTGTGCAATATGTATTTTTTCACTGGGACCACGAGAGTCTGTGCGAATAGAGGAAACAGTGCTGCTGCCACTGTTTGCTCTTCCCATAGTGAGTTCAAGGGTCTACACAGTACTTGAGAACACTGTTCAAGTGCAGTTTTTTTTAAAGCAGCAGCTATCCCTCCCTGAGCAGATAAGGGAGGGTTAAGGCAGGGTTACATGAGATGTTCCTTGCCAGCTCATCCTGTCTTTCACTGAGAAAATAATGACTGGGGACCCGGCAAGCTTCTTCTCAGAGACCGTATGTACCTTTAGATAAAACAAACCTTTATTTGAATAACTACACACTGGCATTGTACTGTGGATTCCTCATGAACTGCACACTGCTGCTTCAGATGACTGATTGCTAAAACTGGGGTCTTACTCTTACAAGCCTGTCACTTTGGCAACAACTGATCTGCCCCTGTACCATGTGTGCAAACACTAGTATTTATTTGCAACACAAAATGTCTTAGCATTGGCTGAGACCCTTCACTAGGAATACACAGTGCATTATCTTTTATCAGAATAAAGGAGTACAGGCATGCACAGGAAAATATGTTACTAGGTAGGTTGCATGAATTGACTGCAGGGCAGTTGAATGGAAATACAGTGCCACAATTCCCTTTTACCGAAGTTTGCAAAATGCAGAGAACTCCTTATGGAATTGTTACTCTCATTTACAGAATTTCTTTCCCACTTTTGAGGAGCGTGTTTGTTCTCATGCACACATTTAGATAATTTTTTTTCCCAGTTTTGAGGAAGATGTCTGCTCTTTTACTCTCATTTTGATCATTTCTTTCCCAGTCTAATCTCGTAGCCTTGTTAAGATAATTTCTTTCGAATGCCATCAGAACCGCGCAATCGAAAACAGCGTGGTCCAACAAACAAACTTTGAGTGACTATTTTCACATGGATGGTAGAAAAACTCTTCTAATTTTCAATGCATAATTAATTTCAGGAGGATTTTATCTAACACATTTTGTTCAAAACACTTGCAAATTCCTGCTTGTGAATTTTACTAATTTATTTTCCCAGTGCTGATGTTTGACCGTGCTGTTTTTGGTTTCGTGGTTTTGACGTGGAACTCATTTCTTTCCCAGTTTGGAGGAGGGTACAGGGTGTCTTTTCTCACACACATTTAGAGAATTTCTTTTCAGTTTTGAGGAGGATGTTTGTTCTCATACTCTCGTTTGGATCATATTTTTCCTATTTCTGAGTATGGAGTCTGTTCTCATATTCTCATTTAGATAATTTCTATATTTCATTTCTATTTGATACTCAGATCCACACTTGAGATTTAATTAACTACTTTGACAATATCTGGAGCTGGAAAATTGTAAATGGCCAAAGCGCTAACAATTTAAATAAGCTGCTCTCCAAGTGCTCCAATGTATTGAAGCTTGTTTTTTGTTTTTATTGGGTTCACCACAACATAATCCAGATAGACCATCTTAGGGTAGTTGGTTCATTCCACTGGGGTGTCACACTGATGAGTCCTGGTAGGACGAAACACGTGTCTGTGTCTTCTGTTGGCACTCTTTGGAGGCTGTGTGAGAGGCCTTTCCGCACCATGCATTTCTGCTTAAAGTTGAACCAGCATAACATTTTGTGGTGATTTGCATATACAGCCCATGATGCTTTGCATTATGGGAGTATGTGTGATTTTGTATTTCTTTGAAACTTGGCATCTCGGCCAATGCCCTTTGGGGTAACCATTGCCTCAGTGCTTGCGCACTGAGGTTCTTCGTCTTTATTGTATATAATACTAGAACAACACAAAATCTTGAATCTAGATATACCAGAGAGGGTTGCATAGTCTTATATTGGTGAACCGGATTCAGGAGTGGGCTTGGGAGCCAGATCAGGTGGTTGAGGGGGGCTGCGATAGCACTGTGTTATGGCAGTACTCCCAACAGGGGATGGACAGTGCTGGGTTCTGGCACTGCAACAAACCCAGTGATGGGCTAGTGAGCTTGTCTCCACTGCAAGGGCATCACTGCATGCATGAAAGGTCAGGCAGGGCACAGTCTAGCATCAGTGGAAGGCGGGCAGGATTCAGGAAAGGGGGGAAAAAAAACAGAAAAACATCCATGTTTACCATCCGTTGGTACTCTCTGGTCCTGCTCCATGTTGCTCCTAACTGCTCGGATGGTGGGGGGGAGTGGCTGATGGGTCTGGGAGGTCACCAGACAAGCCTGAAGATCAGGTGAAAGTTGTAGACCAGGCGTCATATAACTACTGCACATGGGAAAGAAAGGCTCTGTGCCCCTCAGACTTCATCCATTCTTGCTGCTTACACCTCCCCTGATGTCACACTTCTCTGCTCCTGACATAAAAATCCTTTCTGTGGCAACTGGTTGTGATGTTATCAGCAGAGGATAACAATTTCATGGCAGAAATAAGCACTGTGATCAGATGAAGCCTAGGAGGAAACGAGCTGCTTTAATTAAACAGTTTTTAGTTATATTAAAACAAAAAGAAAAACACAGAAGGTCCTGGAATTTAGAGTTTTGAGAAATTTTGTGTAACTGAGTTGTTTTGGTGCCATCTATTGATAAGTTTTACTGGAAACCAGAAAATCAGAACATTTTACTAGCCCAAACCAAAATCTAGCAGCATTTGGCCAGTACATTTGGCCAGGACTCCATTTTGGGCCCCCTACTATTCCTAATGTATGTGGACAACCTGAGCAAAGACATTATCAAATCTAACATCCACCTCTTTGCGGATGACACCATCCTCTATGTTTCAAAACCATCCTTTGAACAGGCTTCTTCTGCTCTCCAGTCTGACTTCAACAAGCTCCAGAATAATTTAATCTTATTTAAGTTATTGCTAAATGCCAAAAAAACTAAGATAATGTTTTTCTATCCCCCTTATTCACATAATGCTCGCTCCGTTAACAGCACACCTACCCCTACCAGCATGATCCCAGGGGATACTCTTGAAGTGGTACATCATTTCAAATATTCAGGCTTTATATTCGACTCCCACCTAGCCTTTATCTCCCACATCGAGGCATTAGCAAAACAACTAAGAATAAGTCTTGGATTTTTCTTTAGGAATAAATCTCTGTTCTCCCAAGATTCCCGAACCAGGCTTGTACAGGCCACCTTCTTTCCCCTATTGGACTATGCTGATATAATATACTGCAACTGTGCTTCCATGTACCTCCACAAACTGGACATTCTCTTCCACCGCACCATCAGAGTTATAACCAGTACCCCAGCCAGAACTCATCAGTGCATGTTATGCAAGGAGGTGTGCTGGCCCTCTCTTTCTACTAGGAGACTTACTCACATTCATATCTGGACATACAAAGCTCTCCTTAATAAACTGCCCCTCTTCATCACTTCTATCATTCATCATCTTCACAGCTCTTATGCACTCAGGAAACGTGCTTATATTTCCTTGGAAGTACCTCATTTCTGCACATGTTTCGGTAGGCAGCTGTGAGTTATGTCCTCCCCACCACCTGGAACAAGCTTCAATCCACACTAAAGCTTCAATCTCTAACTCCATTAAATGCCTTCAAATAATCCTAGATGGAATTACTTCTGAATCCTGTCTTTGCCCTCAATTCTTCCCCTAGTTCCCACATCTGCCTTCTCTATATGTCTCTCTTTCTAGCATTGGTTAGATTGTAAATTTCTGCACTTCTACTTGCCACACTTTTACTTATCCTTATTTCTTATTTGTGCGTGTACTGTGTTTGCCCATAAGAAGTAATATTATGTGCCTTTAATCTATGTGTAACTACCATTATTTGAACAATGTATTTTCTTTATTCCTTTTTGCTACTCCTCTATGATATACAATGTATTGTTTCATGTTTATCCAAGTTATGTTCCTTCGATGTATTATGTTGAGTATGTTGTACAAGGACCTCCTTGTAAATGAGCTTGCTCAATGGAATTTATCCCTTCAATAAACTCAGCTGAACTGTACAGCAGTGCCAGTTTCATGCCCTAAAATTACTGGGATATCCCTATGTACCTGATAATAGTACAAAATAAAATGCCATTGAAACATAAAAAGGAATCAGCCTTCTCCTCCCATACAGACTTTAATTCTTACAGCAGTGTACCTACAGTTTTAGCAAAGCTGTGCTACACATCCAGTACAGTCTCTGCACTACCAGTATCTGACTCACTGCTCTGTAAAGCTCTTTGTGATGCACTGTTGCATAAAACCAAATTCTATTAAAACTTCTAGTCTGTGCATCTGTGCACTCCTTGTTCTAGTGCATTTATAAGCTCCCTGCAGACACAGTGCAGTCTGCAAGTGAGATGCAATGACCCCAAGATTAAAAGCCTTCATGCTGAATAGAAGTACCCCAGAAAAAAAAAAAACATAACCAAGGATACCATCATAATAATTGTCTCTTTTTTGATTCTGTAATGTTTATTCACTTTTTTAGCTGTGTCCCTTGCAGATGAAGGTTGTTGTTGTTGTTGGTGGTGGTGGTGGTTGCACAGTGACACCCCAGTTTTTCTTTTTTAAGCTGCAGGGTTCACCGTAGTTGGAAGACCAAGATCTGAAACATATGATACCTCACAGCCCTGGGACAAGTGGGGCAGCCAAGAAGGAAATGCCCCCTTAATATATTAGTCTTTGCTGCATCGTTTGGGGAATTTTTATAGCAAGAGATAAAACCAGACTGAAAGACAAAGACATCAAAGGCTCAGCTAGGTTTATCTACAGGATGTCGACATGCCAGCTGGAGATCTGGTCTACTACTTAACAAACATAGCCTATACTTTGAGAATGTGGCATTCAGTTCGGTGGGTCAAACTGCAGTAGCAGAGACACTGATCCATATTGTAAACTGTGAGAGGTAGCCTTCTGGACACTTTGATTACTTGTTAGGCATTTAGTCTCTTAAACCCTCCAGCAGTGTTGTGTAAAAAATGTGGTTCAGCCCTTCTAATAGCAGGAAGCTATGAGAAAAAGACATTGACTCAGCATAGGTTATGCTATAAATATTTTATGATGAATAGGATAAACTAAACTAGCCAGGAAAGAAAAACAGTTCCGAGAAGGGGCAGAACAATCCATTTCTTAGCTACGTTTCAGGTTGGAACTGGTTTAAGTTTCGAAAAGATATATATATATATATACATATATATATACACACACTTATTTATTTATTTATTAGCTTTTGGTAACCAGGTAAGTGCGTTAGGCAAAACACCTGCCTATTTTCAAGAACGACCTGGGAGTGTACAACAGTGAGGGGACAATATAACAAAAACAAGTAAATACATATATGCATATATATATATATATATATATCTGTGAACTATTGCATAAGAACATGGAATGTTATAATTATTGGGAAGGCATGCCCCTCTACCTTTATAGTGTATGTCCCCATGGCGAAAACCTGCATAGGCTGAAGTACCGGGGCTAGGTAGTCCTCCTGATAGTCTACATGTTAAGTGTTTAATAAACTGTTATAGTTTTGCATTACATTTCTGGTTGCCACTCTTGATTTTGTGAGTACAGCATACTCAGTTCTTTTACCTGCCATCTGGCCTGTTGCTCCTCTGCCAATATACCTTAGCTTACCTGCTACATACCTAATTCTCTGTCCCTCAGCACTTCCCCTCTTCCCCAGTATCAATTATTCCCCCAGTTTTTTTTATTTTGTTGAGTTGATAACTATTTCATTTTGTTCCGTTCACAATTTATTGCATGGTAACTTATTTTTCTTTCTTTATTTTATTTATTTATTTAAAATTGGTGACCAGGAAAAGCACGCTGAGCCGAGGCTCATTTCCAGGTGCGACTCGGGTACAAGTAGTACAAAGTAGGAGACAGGTAAATACAAATACAACAATTATCAAGTGACAGACGAGTGATGCAGAATTACATAATAACCCTGTTTATTTTTTATTATACAGTACATATTCCATTTTTTGTATCGGTTATATTTTCCTCTCTTCCCCCAGGATGCATCTGGAAATGAGCTGTTACCAGCTCAGTATGTTGTTCTTGGTAAAACCTTCGAAATGAATGAATAAATAAATAACTAGATAAATAAATAAATAATACCCTGTGATGTGTTGCACATTGCCCTGCTGACACAGGGGCCATGCATGTCTCGGTCAGCACTAATTGAGGCAGGATTGAGTGTGGGGACAATAATCTCTGGATGATCACGCCCACTATTTGACTCGTTTATGTTTCCCAACCATCCAACCGCAGAGCTGAGTCCTATTCCCCACCCACCTTCACACTCAGAGAACCACTACTGATATTTCACTGCACATTGCTCCCTGATGTAGCAGGCCAAGTTTGAAACCCACCTGGGTTTGAATCCCACAGCTTCCACTTACGTACTGTGTGACCCTGAGCAAGTCACTTAACTTCCCTGTGCTCCCAGGTCACACCTGTAAAAAAAGCTTTCAGCTTAGTGTGCTACTCCTGGTTAAACAACTCAAAAAAAACCAAAAGTTCAAAAGGTTGCAGCTCCCTTCCACTATACCCAGAGAAATAAAGACACTGAATTTCCATTGTCCAAAATGGGAAACTGCATTTTATTTTCCCCAAAATTTAATTAAAAAAATCCCAGAATGTTTTGAATTAAATTTATCACAACTTCTTTCCTTTCGAAAAAAAAAATGATGCTCAGTGGGTTTTATAGCATAGCAAATTAGCATTTATAGTCGGGGTTTATATGACACAAAATAGAGCAAAGTGGTGTTTTAGTGCTAATTAGTGGCAAAACATGGTGCAGAATGTTAAACCTAGCATTACAAGTTTAAAAAAATGTTTTTTTTTTGGCCAGAAAATGGCAAGTTCTGTTTTTCTGTTCATTATGTTTGCTTGCATGCATGTGCAAGAAACATAGTGCCATCATCCGAGTTTTCGGAGGTGTGGCAGCCCTCTTCCAATTCAGTCAGTGTGTTTGCAGGCGTGGCTATTCCAAATAGCAGTGGTGTGCAGTTGAAAGGGGGAGATACGCTTCAGTGAGCAGCAATAAATTATCGCCTGCTCATGGCGCTCCCCCTATACACACACACACACACACACACGCATGCATACTGCGTGCTCACCCCCACATGTATAATAGCAGGGGTGCCCAATCCCCATCGGCTGTGCTGCACCCCCACAAACAGAGTTGTACATGTTATGCTGCGCCCACCTCAGCGTACACACATGAGAGGGCTAACTGGGGTGGCCAATCCTCAAGGCTCCACTGCCCCCCCAAGAGTACAGGGTGCCATGCTGGGAGCCTACCCCAGCGTGGCAACAGATGCTGTCACAGACGGGGGGTGCCCAATCCCCTGTCGGCTCCACGCCCCCCACACAAGCCATCCTTGTGCCACGCTGGGAGCCCACTCCAGCATGGCAAATGTCCCGCATCGTCTCCTCCTTTGTTAAAAAAAAAAAAAAAAAACCTGCAACAGAAAAACAGTCCCTAGCAGTCTCTGCCTCCACCCGCGCCCACCCACTGTGCACCCTGCCTCCCCACACCCCCACCCCATTCTTACCTCCGGACTCTGGTGCAATGATCTTCGGTGGACCGGGAACATGTCTGCACTCTTCAAAGCCGACCGCAAACTGAGGAAATGCCAGTAAGTTGTATAATGTAATGAATAGGGTTTTTTCAACTTTGCTGCATATCTCAGGCATGTTTTGGAATCTTGGCACCAAATTTTCAACATGGGGTTTTTGGGACCCCTCCTCATTAATTCTGTCACTGTCATGGCGTTAATCGGGCCTGAAGGGTGATTTCGCAGTCACTGCGTGAAATCACCTTTCGGGACTGATTAACAAAATGGCAGTGCCAGTGTTCATAAGGTGGGCTCTCAAAAGCCTATGTTGAAAATTTGGTAAAAAATTCTGTGGGGACTGTTTTACGTAGCGCAGGTGTTGCGCTTGGTCCCACGACGCTGTAAGTTCGGAATGTTCAATATTTTCACTCCGCATTTTCAACCTTGCCATTTGACCACACTTCCTTATGAGAAGTACAGCTGTCATTTTTCACATCTCACCCAAATGTGTTTCCGCTCATGTAGCGCACAATGGCACAGTTGGTGTGCGAAATCAATGTTCGGGACACATTAAGAAAATCACAGTGACACTGTTCATGAGCAGTGGTGTTAAAATGGCTATGTTAAAAATTTGGTGAAAAAATTCCCAAAATTGACTATTTTACGAGCATGCATTGCGCTGCTCCTACGCACGCTCGTAAGTTCGTGAATTTTCTATATTTTCACTCCAGATTTTCAACATTGCCATTTTACCACACCACCTTATGAGCAGTACAGCTGTCATTTCTCACATGTAGTGCACAATGGTGCAGTCGGTGTGCGAACTCAATGTATGGGACACATTAAGAAAATCACAGTGATACTGTTCATGAGCAGAGGTCTTAAAATGGCTATTTTGAAGATTTGGTGAAAAAATTCCTTAAAATGACTGTGCTACGAGTGAGCATTGTGCAGTTTCCACACACCCTCGTAAGTTCATGAATTTGTAATATTTTCAGTCCACATTTTCACCAGTGGCATTTTTCCACACTTCCTTATGAGCAATACAGCTGTCATTTTTCACAACATGGCTGAAATGTGTTTTCACACTTTCAGCACAGAAATGCATGGTCGCTGTGGGAAATCATTGTTCGGACAGATAAAGAAAATCACAGTGACACTGTTCATGACCGGAGGTCCCAAAATGCCTGTGTTAACAATCTGCTGTAAACAATTCCCAAACTAATTACTTTACGGGTGCACATTGCACAGTTTCTATGTACGCTCGTAACTTCACCAGTTTTTTTAATATTTTCACTGCAGATTTTCAACATTGCCATTTTTTACACCTCCCCATGAACAGTACAGCTGTCATTTTTCACATCCTGTTCAGAATGTGCTTTTGCACCTGTGGTGACAAATGCCGTAGTTGCTGTACAAAAGCAGCTTTCGGCTAACAAACTGATATTGCCACTGTTCATGAGGTGGGGGTCACAAAAAACCCATGTTGAAAATTTGGAGTGAAAATACCAATGAATGCATGAGGTGTTTGGGTTTCCGACCATAACACCCCACCCTGTAGAGAATGACAGGCATCAGGGCTGTGACTTGGGATTGTCACCTGCAATGCTCATACCATTCCACCCCCACCCACACCCTGCAGCCACTGAGAGACATCGAGGTGTGCCTTGAACTCTTCGGCCCCAAAGTTCACCCCATTCTCCTATACCGCACCCATCTCACCGTATTTCCTGATGGAATGAGGTGCGCATAAGGGCCAAAGACCCCAAGGCACACCGTGACACTTGTCGGTGTCTGCACGGTAGGGTGTGGTGAAATGGCGTGGCCGTTATGCCTGATGACCCAAAGGCACACCCCAATGCCTGTCACTATCTGCAGGGTGGTGATGGGGTTGGCTTCAGTTCAACACTTCACTGCCATTCCTATTATGCAGCTCTGTAACCTGTATACTACCAATGCCAATGCCAGCAAGCAAACATTTGGCATTGACAAATGCTTGTTTTTCAGTTGTTATGGAAAATTATGGACTCTACAAGGAGGAAGGCATCCTGCCTGGACACTAAGTCCTCCTCCTTTTGCTCTGTAGTGAGGTTCTGGACACAGGAAACAAAAATGGATTGATAGTCAACAGCAGCTCCCTAGCCATGATGTTATCGGATCAGTTGAGGGAATATCTTTTACAGCAGGGCACGTGATTTTTTATTTAGCACACATAACAACATATTTCCCAAAACAAGAACATTTAGTTTGTGGTATATATGGGTGGTATGAACACACATACATATAAATATATTATTAACAAGTTGTTATATTTGTATATAAAGACCAAAATAAGCCTGAAAAACATGATAGTGTGTCTTTAATTGTTCTCCATTTGCACTGCTACGTGGACGAGACGTGGATCACTATGGTCTGAATTATTTCGATGAAGACCTGGAAAATTGAGGTCACGGAATGTATACTAGCCATGAACCACATGCTGGTTCTGTAAATAAAACAAAAAACAAAAAACAAAAAAAAAGGTTCCTGCCAATAAGAGGCAAAGCGTGAGATGGTTTTGCATTGTGTTTGCTTAGTATGGTGCTAGAATGCTATTCACCTTATTACGTGGTGCTGTAGTAATGGAATGCAATAACAATGAAGTTACTGCATGGTGATCAGAAACCTGAAAACCAAGTGTCAGGTCTAGTACTGAACAGGTAGCCTGCTGCATGAGCAGCACTGCTTCTGATACAGCTCCACTGCCTGTGAGCCACCCAAGCCACATTGAGCTTAGAAGGCAGTATAGCATAGTGGGTAAGGGCACTGAGCTGCAAACCTGGAGACCTTGGTTTCAATCCCATCAGACCCCCACTTGCATACTATATGACCCTGAGCAAGTCACTTAACTTCCTTGTGTTCCCAGGTTTCACCTGAAGACAAGCTCTGGCTTAGTGTGCCTTTCCTGGTTAAACAATTTCCCCTTTTCTTTACCCTCACTGGGGATGGGAGTGAGTCTCATTTAGATGTACTCCTGATCTCCCTCCCCCATTTTCTGGGAGTGCTATAATCAACCTCCCCACCACACACACACATTTTTTCATCAAGTTTCTTATACTCTTTCACTGTCTCCCACATTGGGCCACCCCAGCAGCAACTTCCGATTGCCCCCACCTCCATGACAGTGGAGGGATGCATGGCATGGCTCCTTGGCCCAATGCAAGGAGTTGATGTGATGTCAGAACCTGGATGCCTCCCTTCCCGGGCATGCTCACGCTCTGTTCAGTAGCACTCTCCAGCTCTGGCTGCACCCCTTCTGGCTCCCCGAGGCAGCTCCCAAACCAGGGTCAGGCTGGGATGTTAGGCATCCCCGCTGGGCATTTTTTCTAATTATTTCATTTAGGTGCCTACAGACCTGAATTGGTCTCGTGCTACCCTGATTCACATGAGTTCATAGGCTTGGCCTAGAGCAAGCCCAAAAACAAATTCGAAATTATGGCTATTAGATAACAGCAACTGGCACAGAGGTTTACCCAACATCCTGGTCTTATACCATAAAATGATGACTCAACCCTCATTTAGGGCTGGATTAAGGCACAGGCCACACAGACTCAGGCCTAAGGCCCCTGCCTGCCAGTTGGCCCTCAGCAATTCCCCCCAAAAGCCTTTTCCTTCTGCCTGCTGCTTTTTCTTTGTAAAGGACATAGCTGCTGAATAATCTGAGCATGACAGGGGCTGAACTGGGAGGCAGTATAGTGCAGTGGTTTAAGGCTCTGAGCTGAAAACCTGGATACATAGGTTTGAATCCCACAGCCCCCACTTGCATACTGTGTGACCCTGAGCAAGTCACTTAACTTCCCTGTGCTCCCAAGCTGCACCTGTAAACAAGCTTTCAGCTTAGTGTGTCTCATCTGGTAAAACAAAGGAAAAAAAAAAGAACTGTGATGTGACTGTCTCCTCCCTGATTAGGAGTTAAGTACAGCTGACAGCTTCAGGTGGCCCTGGCCAGGCTGACCTTTAAGGTGTAAACAGGCCGATTTCCTTTGCTTTGTCTCCTACGCTCCCTGGTATCTCATATGGAAGAATTAGCTGGAAAAATCTCTGCCCCCGATTGGTATTTCTGATAGGGAGAGTGATTGGCATGAATCTTAAATGGTAGTGGTAGTTTGCCCACTATTTACCTCATCTTGTGCATTTGAGGGGGCCCCCTATCATTCCATTTGGAAGGACTGGAGAGCCTGTCCCAATTTCCAGGTGCCTCTCATTAGCACAGTGATGCTCTGTAACATGCCGTGGCCCTGGGTCACATAGTATGCAGGTAGAGGTTATGGTTCACAAATCCCAAGTGTTCAGAGCCTGCATGTTCACTAGGTTCCCACTTGGGTCTCTAGCCACCAGGCTATACTGCCTAATGTACTAGTTAATTTTGACACTCCTTGACTGGAAGTGGATTAGTATTGTTAAATGTATTTCTCCTCTCAGGGAAAATCAGTAGGGGGTTCCTGGCTAAGTTTGGGTTGGGGTAATAAGTGTCATGAAAATGATCGTCAAAGTTATGAATAAAACAAAGAAAGGGGGCTGAATTTTCTAAGTTCCTCAACAGCACAGTATTGCAGTTCACAGACAGTATGGTCAAGCCCGATCTTCAACACCACCCACAAAACTACATTTTTAATGACACACAGTAGTGAACAGGCTACAGTGCTATGGATAGGCTTACAATGTCATTAGGGCAGTGGTGGCCTTTAGAGTATGTTTGTTTACTTTTCAGGCAATTGTACATGTTATGGGGCTATATACATACAATACTACCTCCCCATTATGTACAGTTGCCAGCAAACTGAACAAATAGTATCTGAAGGTCACCGCTAACTCTATTATAAGTCTTTCTAGAGCACTGCAGCCCCTTCCCTATGTGGTTTTGTGTGTGGGGCTGTATCTGGAAGAAAGGCTGTAGTTGCAGTAAGTTAAGTAATATAAGAAAGGTAGCAATCATGTATACTGAGGGTAACCTTGCACATACAGTGATTACTCGATTATTAATGCATCATTGGCAAGCATTTAAACTAGCCAAGGGGGAGGCACTGAAAAGGAACAGGGAAAACCCAGCCTTCCCCCTCACAAAACACAGTAGCTGGAGAAATAAACACTAAGGTAGTGAAGTCAATGGGGAGCAGGACTGGGGTAAATGAAGAAACAGGCAGTATGGACAGGGATGGGGCTAAAAGGGGTATGGCCATCAACAAATGGAGAGTGATGAGTACTAATGCCCGTAGTTTGTGTAACAAGCTCCCTGAACTAGTGGCCTTGATGGAAGAGGGACACCTGAATATTGAGGCAGTCACAGAAACATGGTACACTGAGAACCATGACTGGGATTTCAACATACCAGGGTGCACAATCTACAGGAGGGACAGGGAGGGTAAAAGAGGAGGAGGAGGAGTAGCTCTCTATGTAAGGGAAGGGATCAAAGCAATGGAACTAAAGGATTAACAGGGAGTAGAGGAGACACTGTGGGTTACCCTGGAGACAGGTTATAGCACCACAATTTGCACAGGGGTTGTTGTATATAGACCCCCGTCTCAGGGGGAGGCAATGAACAGGGAAATAATAGAACGCATCCTTAGAATGGCAGAAAAAGGGGAGATATTGTTGATGGGGGGCCTGAATATGCCAGATGTTAGCTGGAGCACCCTGGCTACAGCCACATCCAAAAGCAGGGTTATTCTCGGTGCCCTACAGGGGGACATGCCTCAGACAGCTAGCAGTGGAACCCATTTGGGAGGGAGCAATCTTAGACCTGGTACTGTCAAATGTGGATAGAGAAAGGATCTCAGATTTAGAAGTGGGTAGCCATCTGGGAACAAGTGACCACCAAACAGTGTGGTTCATGATAAACACAGCCATAGAGTCGAGCCATACAGAAGCAAGAATGTTGGACTTTAGGAAGGCTGACTTTGGGAAAATGGAAGAGTGCCTTAGAAAAGCACTAGCAAATGGGCAAGAAGGAGGGGTGGAGGAATAATGGGAAAAAATCAAAACAGCCATCACAGAGGCAACAAGCCTTTGTGTGAAGCAAATCAACAAAGTAAAATGAAGGAATAAAAACACTATGGTTCGCAAAAGAGGTGGCGGGGAAGGTTACGGAGAAAAAGGTAGCCTTCAGGAAGTTTAAGGAAATACAGAAGGAGCAGGACAGAGCTGTACCAGTTAAAGCAGAAGGAAGTGGGGAAGGCAGTCAGAAGAGCAAAAGCCCAGACTGAGGAAAAGATAGCCAACTCAGTTAAGAAGGGAGATAAAACCTTTTATAGGTACATTAGGGAGTGAAGAAAGACCAAGGGAGGGATAGTGAGGCTTCATAAAGGGAAGCGAGGGTGGGCAGAGGGTGACAGTGAAGAAGCAGGGATACTGAATGAATACTTCTGCTCAGTTTTCACAAAAGAAGAGGAGGGGGAGGTACCTAAATCAAAGAATAGAAGCACTTTGGATAGGAAGGTCGATACCAGTCCATTCACAGAAGAAAGGGTTCTGGAAGAACTCTTAAAACTGAAGGTGGATAAAGCAATGGGGCCTGATGGGATTCACTCAAGAATTCTAAAAGAACTAAGGGTAGAACTAGTGACACCACTGACTACCCTTTTTAACTAATCATGGGAGCATGGTGTGGTACTGGAGGACTGGAGGAGTGCAGATGTGATTCCCCTTCACAAAAGTGGGAGCAAGACAGAGGCAGGAAACTACAGACCTGTTAGTTTGACCTCAGTAGTTGGGAAAATGATGGAACCACTTCTAAAGGAAAGAACTGTTGAGTTCCTAGAGGCCAGTGGGGCACAGGACCCAAGGCAGCATGGTTTCACAGCAGGAAGGTCATGTCAGACAAACCTAATAGATTTCTTTGACTGGGTGACCAAAGTAGTAGACCAGGGAGGGGCTATGGATATGGCCTACCTAGACTGTAGCAAGGCATTTGACACAGTCTCATACAAAAGATTAATATACAAGTTAGCCAGCCTGGGAGTGAGTCCCAAAGTGGTAGCCTGGGTAATAAATTGGCTGGACAACAGGATACAAAGGGTAATAATAAATGGAGTTCACTCTGAAGAAAGGGGGGGTTACTAGTGGGGTACCACAGGGTTCAGTACTAGGACCAGTCCTCTTCAATGTCTTTATAAGTGACATTGCTGAGGGATTGGAAGGAAAAGTATGTCTTTTGCAGATGACACAAAGATCTGCAACAGGGTTGATACAGAAGGTGGAATTTAGAGGATGCAAAGGGACTTGGCAAGGTTGGAGGAATGGCCAAATGCATGGCAGCTTAGATTCAATGCAAAGAAGTGCAAAGTAATGTACCTGGGAAACAAAAACCCAGGGGAAGAGTACACAATGGGGGGTGAGCTACTAACAACAACAAAAATGGAAAGGGACCTGGGGTAGTCATATCAGATGACCTTAAGGTGGGCAAGAAATGTGAGAAGGCAGTAAGGAGAGCTGGAGAGATAATGGGATACACAGGGAGAGGCACCACCAGTAGAAAACAGGAAGTTGTTATCCCTCTGTACAGACAGTTGGTGAGACCCCATCTGGAGTACTGCATCCAGTTCTGGAGACCCTATCTCCGCAATGACATAGACAGGATAGAGGCAATCTAGAGGAGGGCAACTAAAATGGTACCGGGGTCTGCAGCAGAAGATATAGGAAGAGAGATTAAAGGAGCTTAATATGTATACCCTCGAGGAGAGGAGGGAGAGGGGGAACATGATAGAAACTTTCAAGTACCTCAAGGGAATCAACAGAGTTCAAGAGGATAGCATCTTTCAGAAAAAGAGATGTGCAAGAACAAGGGGGCACAATTTGAAGATAGAGGGGGGACAGCTCAGATGTAATGTGAGGAAGTATTTTTTCACAGAGAGGGTTGTGGATACATGGAACAGCCTTCCTGAGGAGGTAGTGGAGTCAAAAATAGTGGGGGACTTCAAGAATGCATGGGACAGACATAAGGCAATTCTAGTGGGGGGTAGGAGGAAGTAGGCTGTTGGTTAACTAGGATCTGCAGCCTATCCATTAGGTAGGGAAATGGGCAGACTGGGTGGGCCAAGCAGTCCTCATCTGCCATCAAATTCTATGTTTCTATGTATTCCCCCAAATACTGTTTGTACAAAATGTTAGCCATTCTATTGCCCCTTATTATTCTGCACACTTGAAAATCTGCCCCATTTTGCTTGTACGAAAATGGGCAGAAAATTAAGGGTGTACTGCAGATTATCAGACTGAAATCAAACAGTATGTGACACGGGGGGGAGAGGAGAGGAGAGGAGAGAATGGTATTGCACTGTCACTAATATGATTTTGAGAGAGAACAGAAGGGTAGGAATTTTTTATTTTTACTCTTGTTGCCTGCAGCTCTTTACTGACTATCATGTGTTATGTTTACTGTTTGTTTATGTTTGTAAGGGTGCCCTGAGCCTTCGGAGAAGGGCATCCAACAGAAATAAAATCTACTACTACTACTACATACAAACTGTTTACAAACTTGGGATACAGTTTGCATGGAAAGGGATTCCGAAGGTGCCCTGGAGTCTGTGAGAGTGTCCCTTTGCAGCGAAGCAGCATGGTCATGGCAGGGCAGAGGGGGTGCAATTTCTATTGGGCCTATAGGCCCCAGGTTGCCTTAATCTGGCCCTGCCCTCATTTACTTTGTATCTCTGACTTCCTGTGGTAAATCTGTTTCCCCTACCTAGTGACATAAAGGTAGCAGGGTAAAGGAGGAAGTGTAGAAGTCCTCCGTGCAAAAGAAAATGCTAGCAGAGCCCGTACCTGTATCTCTCATAGCCTGGAAATTTTGTGACCACTACCCCTTTTCCTCAGTGCAAACAGCCCATGTTGCTTCCGCAGTGGAGCCCAAGCAGCCCATTTTGAATATTGATTGTTTGCGCATGGTTGTTTTGGGTTGCCTTTTTAATACTAAGCCCAGCGCATTTTCAAAAATTAATGTTTCCAAAAATTCCCAAGCTACATTGATAGGGTAGGGTGTGTTTTGTGTGTGTGTGTGTGTGTGTGTGTGTGTGTGTGTGTGTGTGTGTAGAGGAGAAGAGAATTTAATTTTTTCTCTTATTCAGATTCCTTAGACACTTTCGGTACATCAAGTTGTTGTGCACTGACAATTTATTGACATCAGTATATATCAGGCTGCATGGTCTTAATTCCTTGGTGGTCCTTGACAAGAGTTTTTTGTTTGACACTACAACTGTCAATTTATAGTTATATTATCATTTATAAAGTTCTGTTACTACATTAGAGGCTTTTGAAGTTTATGGAGCATACTATCTAGCTGGAGAGTATAGCTGGGTAATTGGTCCAGCTTAGTTTTACACATCATACAGTGTGTACTGATCTTTTTAAGACAGCTTTACTGGTAATTACTTGTCTGTAACACATGCATTGAAACTTCTTGGAGTCCTAAAACAATCTTAGTATGTCTTTAATCTGGGTGGGGTTTGTTTTCAGTAATTGCATTCTTATACACATTGTGACACTCATAGCTTGATTTAAGAGTTATCTGCCCAAGTAATATTATCTCATGTCAATTGAATTTATATGCAGTGGAATTCTTTGTATGTGCTTTGCACCAAGCACCTTTGACCCTGGGACCCTCCCAGCTTAAGGTAACATGGTACTGTATAGCTTCTCTGACATCATCTTCTGCTTTTTTAAATGAGTATTTTAAACCAATGGGGATTGTTTCTGTTTTTTTTTCTGCATGATCTAGTTGTTAAAAGTATTGTTTTTTCTAAATAACTGTCATTACACTTCTGATGAAGGACTTGTCGGTCTGAAAGCTAGAGCACTCTGTTCTTGTTGTTACATCTATGTCAGTCCATTAAAAGGTATCAAATCATTTGCTTCTGGATCTGTTCTTACAAGGACCAATACGGCAAACACTAACTCTAGATTTCAAGCCACATTAATGAAGTTCTGAAGCAGACACCTTTAGATACCACACGAGAACATTTCCCATAGTGTCCACTGTGCTTCACAATATACTTGGGTTTCAGGCCTGCCACTCACAAGTCTCTGACCCTTCCCCTGATTTGGTATGGTAAGGGTCTCTAATGTTTGACTAATCCAAATTGTTAGCTTCGCATTGTCCCAGACACTGATCATAGCTTTGAATGAAGGAGTCTTGGACAAACAACAAATAACAGGACAATATCTGCAGTATAATTATTCCACAGTTATCTTATCATGGCCCCGTTTCTTAGCAGGGCCACCATAGAACAGGCAATTGCTGACTGAAGCTACCCTGCCTGTCAATCACAGTTTTAACTGGGCAGCCACTGTACAAAACTTACAATACACCTTGACAGATACAAGGAAGCTGTTTGCATGGCACTAACAACCACTAATTATTCGAAACACAAACTAGTGAAAAAGACATGATGGAACGTAACTGGGAAATTGATCCAGGCCCTCAGAATACCATCCTAGTGCCTCATAAACAGAGCTATCAACCAAAAGGCAACTAAGCTTTCTGCTGCCGTTTATTTTCTCAAACTGCACATTCTGCAGCTAGTAACCATTTACGTGGAAGAAAACTGTCTACACAGTTACCGCTAAGCCTGACAGTTCAGATAGAAACATTGAAACATAGACTTTGATGGCTGATAAGGACTGCTTGGCCCACATAGTCTGCCCATTTCCCTACCTACAGGGTAAGCTGCAGATCCTAGTTAACCAACAGCTTACTTCCACCTACCCCCCACTAGAATTGCCTTCTGTCTGTCCCATGCATCTTTGAATTCTCCCACAGTTTTAGACCCCACAACCTTTTCAAGATGGTAGAGCACCAGAAAAAATTCCAGGGTCTGAGGTCAGTTTCTAGTTAGGTCACAATTTATTTTCTATTCAGCAAGTATGTAATATGTACTATTCAAAATGGACAAACTGATACAAGCAGGGGGCTAGGTAAGTCACAGACCTTAGCTCCTTTGGAGGGAGCCCGTCGGCTCTTCTCCATTCATGCGCCACCCTGGCAGCTGACCAAGAGCCCAGCTGACCAGAGGAACAGTGCTGCCAAGATGGGCTGGATCATCAAGTTGGGGGATGGGGAGAAACTGGTAAAACCAGGAAGGGGTGGATAATAAATAATAACAAAAGAACTTCCCAAACAAACAAAACTCTGAAATTATTTTTGTTGGATGGAACAGCTGGTCTCAGCCATGCCTAAGTCTACAGATGAAACTCCTGTTAGTGCAACAGCGGGAATTCCATCCCAGTTTACTGGGAGGAGATTTGCATCCAGAAAAGAACACAGTTTGCCGGGTAAAGGAGTAATACCTTTTACTTTTATTAGAGTAACACGTGGTTAACATAGCACTCGTGTCATTCTGTCGGGTATATTTTGCAGTCAACGCAGAAGATATCTGTTCAGCATTTTAGTTTAAAAAGAAAGCATGATTATTTCACAAATGCAAGTTAAACTGCAGAGCTGTTTGTAAAGCATTGCAATGTAGACTGTATCTGGAAGGGGTCAGCAAAAAGCACTCCAGTGAGAGGAGGGACAGTTTCATCTCTGCCTAACAAAGGTTCTTTGTTCTGTGGGTTCTGCTGAATAAACATGGCCCTCACCTTACCTGCTGACAAAATGTAACCAAAGGACTACAGTACGTCATGAACCACAGTAAGATGAAATAACAAAACAAATGCTCTTCTGCCATGACCTAGAGAGTAGTGCTGCCCTGCCCTGTGTACGATAAACACAATTTGGCTGCACCACAAGACACAAAACAAAACCAGTTACTATACATCAGAGTATGGGAACAGCCTTCAAACAATGCAAACATCTTCTAAAGCATGAGAAGGTGGACTCGGGACACAACCCAGACAGGCAGCTGAACACACAGCAAGCAGAAGCACTATTCAAAGATCTCTTTTTTTTATGTGACACCAATAAAAGTCTTTAACAAACTGCTGATGCTCTAACGCCGCTTGTTGCTTTTTTTTCCACAGCTAGTAGCATAATATGCCCTTCATCTGTTAACTTTGCTGTGCACAGGGCAAAAGACCATCAATATAACAGCGGATTAAAAATGGCAGCAGTCAATTCCTGTTAACTGGACAACCTGTCCACCACAAATTTTAATCAGCACTTTTGCAGAAAGCTGCCCTGAATATATAGTGTACTTTCAATGTGCAACTTGAGTGGTTTTTGTAATACAGTTTATTTGCTTAGGGTAACCCACTGGAGCCGCAGCAACTCATCTTCAAGGGGGCCCAGCTTGTACTCAGTTTGATGGCACTGAAGGTTGAAGTACACGAAGGTGAAGTGACTTGTTGAATGTCCCTCAGTGAGCTAGTGCGGTGGTGGGATTCGAACCAAGCACTTCCTCTCCACTGTAAAAATAAAGCTGGGGACATAAATCCAGTCTTCTGACTGGCTGGAACTGTTGAGGATACCAGATGGGTCCTGCACATGCCTTGCCATTGTATGAAGCGATGGGGGAATGTGGTGAAGTACAGCTTTGCTGAAATATATTTTTTAAGATTACATTCTTTAATATAGTTGCTTACCATGTTACATAATAGCGGTAAGGAACTTGATGGTGGGGTATCTTTCAGTAATGACCCCCTCCACCTGGACACAAATACTAACAGTGAGTAATCACTTGGATCCCATTGACCAGTGTCAAAGCCCTGGTTACACATTATCTAAACTATCCGTGTGCACGATTTAAAATTCCAACAGCTATGACTCTGCATTTGTACCTGCACCTTGCTGTATCAATGTGTTTTCTACTGTAGCTTGTAATAATCCAAGTGTAACAATGGTAAACTCTTCTCCTACAACCAGGATTCTAGGCTGCCCTTGCAAAGGACAGCCTGGTCTCAAATAGGACACTTCCTGATAACATAGCAGTTAAATATAGCAGCATAGCTGTGTAGCTGGCAGTATAGCCTAGAGATTAGAGTAATGAGCTGTGAATAAGCTTGGGACATCCAGTGGACCTGGGTTTGATTCCCACGACCTCCACTTGCAAACTGTGTGACTCGGAGCAAGTCACTTAACCTCCCCAGTGCTCCCGGGTCACCCCTGAAAACAGGTCTTGCACCTAGTGGGGCTTACCCAGTTACCAAAGACTAATTAATCAATAAAAATAAAGTTGTCTTCACCACCACCAATGTGTATTACAGCTTAGGTCTTTTTAGCTAACTATATGCAGCACCATATATAGTACTATGGAAATCACGTGCATTGTATGGAAATACAACACCCTATCTGTAATCTGCAAATGTGATACAAAATCATGTAACCCTTAGGTTTACAAATGGATGAAATAGACCTTGAAGCAATATAAACAGCATGAGCCTGTTAAACAATGGGTCTGGAATTTATGTAAATAGCATGTGCCAGGGATGAAAGGGGCCTTGAAATATGTAAATATCATGTGCCCAGGACAAAGATGTGTCCAGCATTTATGTAAACAGTATCTGCCAGGGATGCAATGTGGCTGCAATCTACGTAAATATTGTGTGCTGTGGTCTCGAATCAATGTAAATATCATGCACCAGGGCTGTAACATTCCTAGAATCAATGTCAATATCGTGTGGCAGGTCTGTAGCATTCCTGGAATTAATGTAAGTATCATGTTCCATGGATACAATGGGCCCAGAATCAGTGTGAATAGGGTGTGCCAGGGACAAAGCAGGCTCAGAAGTAATGGAGACTTCATATGCCATGCACAAAACGGGCCTGAAATTATGTAAATATCATGATCCAGGGAGGTTATGTATTAATGTACACAGGGTGGCCAGGGATAACACAGACAGTGTATCTAAGTAAACTGTGTGTGTACAAGAGATGAAAGAGGCTTGGAGTCAATGTAATTAGGGTGTTTCCGGGATAAAACATGCGCAGAACAAATGTACAGTAGAAAGTGTGTACAAAGGAAGCAACAGGGCCAGAATCAATGTAAATAGTGTGTGCGGGAATGAAATGGGCTCAAATCAATGCAAATATTCTGTGTCAGGGATGAAAGAAGCCTGGAATCAAAGTACATAAAATGTGCCAGGGATGAAATAGGTCTGGGATCAATGTAAACAGCATATGCCAAGTATGAAACAGGCCCATAATTTGTGCAAACAGCATGTGCCAGGGGTGAAACAAGTCTGGAATCAATGTAAATAACATGTGACAGAGACAAAATGGGTCTGGAAACAAAGTTAATAGCATGTGACAGGAATGAAATAGGTCTGGAATCCATTAAAAAAAAGCATATGCCAGGGATGAAACAGGTCCAAAGTCAATATAAATAATGTGTGATAGACATGTAACAGGTCCAGAATCAAGGCAAAAAGCATGTTCCAGGGATATATGGACCTGAAATCAATGTAATCGGCATGTGCCAGGGATGAAACAGGCCTGGAATCAGTGTAAACAGCACATGCCAGGGAGGAAACAGGCCTGGAGTCAGTGTAAACAGCATGTGCCAGTGAATAAACAGGCCTGGAATCAGTGTAAACAGCATGTGCCAGGGATGAAACAGGCCTGGAGTCAGTGTAAAAAGCATGTGCCAGTGAATAAACAGGCCTGGAATCAGTGTAAACAGCATGTGCCAGGGATGAAACAGGCCTGGAGTCAGTGTAAACAGCATGTGCCAGGGATGAAACAGGCCTGGAGTCAGTGTAAACAGCATGTGCCAGTGAATAAACAGGCCTGGAATCAGTGTAAACAGCATGTGCCAGGGATGAAACAGGCCTGGAATCAGTGTAAACAGCATGTACCAGGGATGAAACAGGCCTGGAGTCAGTGTAAACAGCATGTGCCAGGGACGAAGCAGGCTCAGAATCAATGTAAACAGCATGTGCCAGTGAATAAACAGGCCTGGAATCAGTGTAAACAGCATGTGCCAGGGATGAAACAGGCCTGGAGTCAGTGTAAACAGCATGTGCCAGGGATGAAACAGGCCTGGAGTCAGTGTAAACAGCATGTGCCAGTGAATAAACAGGCCTGGAATCAGTGTAAACAGCATGTGCCAAGGATGAAACAGGCCTGGAATCAGTGTAAACAGCATGTGCCAGGGATGAAACAGGCCTGGAGTCAGTGTAAACAGCATGTGCCAGTGAATAAACAGGCCTGGAATCAGTGTAAACAGCATGTGCCAGGGATGAAACAGGCCTGGAATCAGTGTAAACAGCATGTGCCAGGGATGAAACAGGCCTGGAGTCAGTGTAAACAGCATGTGCCAGTGAATAAACAGGCCTGGAATCAGTGTAAACAGCATGTGCCAGGGATGAAACAGGCCTGGAATCAGTGTAAACAGCATGTACCAGGGATGAAACAGGCCTGGAGTCAGTGTAAACAGCATGTGCCAGGGACGAAGCAGGCTCAGAATCAATGTAAACAGCATGTGCCAGTGAATAAACAGGCCTGGAATCAGTGTAAACAGCATGTGCCAGGGATGAAACAGGCCTGAAGTCAGTGTAAACAGCATGTGCCAGGGATGAAACAGGCCTGGAGTCAGTGTAAACAGCATGTGCCAGGGATGAAACAGGCCTGGAGTCAGTGTAAACAGCATGTGCCAGTGAATAAACAGGCCTGGAATCAGTGTAAACAGCATGTGCCAAGGATGAAACAGGCCTGGAATCAGTGTAAACAGCATGTGCCAGGGATGAAACAGGCCTGGAGTCAGTGTAAACAGCATGTGCCAGTGAATAAACAGGCCTGGAATCAGTGTAAACAGCATGTGCCAGGGATGAAACAGGCCTGGAGTCAGTGTAAACAGCATGTGCCAGGGATGAAACAGGCCTGGAATCAGTGTAAACAGCATGTGCCAGTGAATAAACAGGCCTGGAATCAGTGTAAACAGCATGTGCCAGGGATGAAACAGGCCTGGAATCAGTGTAAACAGCATGTGCCAGGGATGAAACAGGCCTGGAATCAGTGTAAACAGCATGTGCCAGGGACGAAGCAGGCTCAGAATCAATGTAAACAGCATGTGCCAGAGACAAAACAGGCCTGGAATCAGTGTAAACAGCATGTGCCAGGGAAGAAACAGGCCTGGAATCAGTGTAAACAGCACGTGCCAGGGACGAAACAGGCCTGGAATCAGTGTAAACAGCACGTGCCAGGGACGAAACAGGCCTGGAATCAGTGTAAACAGCACGTGCCAGGGACGAAACAGGCCTGGAATCAGTGTAAACAGCATGTGCCAGAGACGAAACAGGCCTGAAATCAGTGTAAACAGCACGTGCCAGGGACGAAACAGGCCTGGAATCAGTGTAAACAGCATATGCCAGGGACGAAACAGGCCTGGAATCAGTGTAAACAGCTGGAATCAGTGTAAACAGCATGTGCCAGGGCGAAACAGGCCTGGAATCAAAGTAAACAGCATGTGTCAGGGATAAAACGGTAGACCCAGAATCAAAGTACTGTAATAGCATGTGTCTGGGATGAAACAGGCCAGAATCAATGTAAACAGCACGTGTCAGGCATGAAACAGGCCCGGAATCAAAGTAATAGCATGTGTCTGGGATGAAACAGGCCAGAATCAATGTAAACAGCACGTGACAGGCATGAAACAGGCCCGGAATCAAAGTAATAGCATGTGTCTGGGATGAAACAGCCATGGGATAAACATATAAAATCAAATCAAATTTTTATCCAGGTGAATATCGTTGAGCAGGCTCATTTACAAGATGGACCTGGTTAAGTCCAGATTATAGTACAAACAGCTATATTTACAATGTGGATAAAACATAGTAGGAGTGCAAATCAAGACACACAGATGTACCTATCACAACAGTTAGTTAGGGATCATCAATAAGACACAGTGAACAGTATAAAATAGTGGGAACAGGCTAGACGACAAGAGATTCAGAGATGGATATTATCACAGGAATTTTCCTAAAGAAAAAACAAACGAGACCTTGGTATCACTAACATAACAGTCAGACAAAATAAGCGATAACAGCTTTTCTCTTGACACAGTTCACAAAAAGGAATAAAACAGGTATGGTTATGTCAGAATGGGAGCAAACAGCCTGCCAGGCACTTTCAACGACAGCCCCAGGGAGCGCCTACGTTAGGACTGGGAGGCGGCAGTCCTAATGTAATGTAATGATAAAAGATGTGAGTGAGGTACTGAGGCAACGGATGGGACAGCTCCTACCACACATATTTTCCAAAGCTAGGTGCTAGTGCTGGCTGTCCGTGTCCAGCAGACCGTCGGGTCCCAGGAAGGTTGCAAGGCAGGGAAGGTAATGAATATGCTTGGCGCCTATTGCCGATCTCAGGCAATGGTTCATAAAAGGAGCATAATAACTCGTGTTCCCAAGAATTGCAATCTAAGCCATGAGGAAGGGGATCCCATCGGTCAGGGAAAGAGGTGGTTACAGCTATTTTAGCAATGGACATACAGACCATTTGATTTTGCCGGAATTGGAAGAATTGCTGAAGTAAACTGCAGAAGCCAATCAGGAGCAAGGCCCGGAAGGCGCTCGCAATCCGATTGGTTGGAGGCTTTAGCGGTGCTTTGCTAGAGATGAATCTGGGTGAATGGTTTCGGATGGCGGCTTGTGAAAGTGCAGCCACCTGGGAGCTAGAGATTTTACACTTTAGATGCAGATGCCCCTTAAAAGACTTGCCTATGTCTAGCAAGAGGGGTACAGAGATCGGAAAGTAATAAGTACATAAGGATTGGTAAAAACATGCACTAATAAACCTGGGGTAGAATCATTAATGGCTAAGGCTAGTCTCGGGGAACAAGCCAACAGCGATTAGCGATCAGGCGCCGGTGAAACAGCTGCACGGTTCACACACACCTCGAGCATATAATGACTTGAAAGCATTAATACTTTGGAGGTAGCTTACTTTCAGTAGGTTTTTGCATTTTGTTCCACAAGGATGGCAACGTAAAACTAAAGACCATTCTGCCATAGCAGGTGAAAGCTTTAGGGATGCATAGGGAGATACAGGAGGCACTTCTTAAGCCGTACGGTCCCAGCTCACTGAGGGGAAGACATTCAGATATATAATGTGGGAGCCTTTTTGAAATGGCTCTGTAGGGCCAAAGGACTGCATTTCTTTCATGCCCGAACGTAAGTGAGGACCATCCTCCAGCTTTGTACAGTAAGCAGTGATGAGTAGAGATGGGAAGACCAGTAATGAACCTGATGGCCCTATGATAAAGCGTATTCACTTTGATAAGCGAGGCTTTGGGACAGTGACTATATAGGAAATCTCCATAGTTGATTAGGGAAAGAAAAGTAGTTTGGACTAGTCGCAGTTTGGCATCATGAGTGAGGAACTGGCCAATTCCATAGAATAGACCCAATCTCTGCCTTAACTTCTTTGCCAGGTCTTCAACATGCTCAGAAAAAGAGAGGTTCTGGTCTAACCACACTCCTAAGTATTTAAACTCTGGGATAAATTCCAATTTCTCTCCCAGGATTGTGGAGATCAGAGGCAGTACTCCAGAGCTGGCAGGGTTTGTCACACGGCTACAGGGTGAGAACAGCATTGCCTTTGTCTTTTTCGCATTTAAAAGAAGTTTTTTGTGGAGGAGCTGGGTCTGAAGCAGGTCAAATTCTTCCTGTAGGTCTGCACAGGCAGCTTTGGCAGTCGGACGACTTACGTATACCACTGTGTCAGCAGCGAACAGGTGTATTTTTGCCATGTTAATGCTCACATCAATATTGTTTACATAGACAACGAAGAGCAGCGGACCATGTATGGATCCTAGTGGCACTCCCCCTCAGAAGAGGTATAAGTGAGGATAACTCCCCCTCAGCTTTGATTTCACTCCCCTCAGAAGAGGTTTGAGTGAGGATAACTCCCCCTCAGCTTTGATTTGTTGCTGACGCCCTACCAGGTATTCCATGAACCACTGCAAGGATGCTGAGTCAAGGCCTATGCTCTTCAGAATGGAGATTAGCAGGTTGTGGTCCACAGTATCGAAAGCCTTACTAAGGTCTAGAAATACTGCACAGACAAAAAGTTTTTTTTGTCTAGATCACTGTACCAGTCATTTGTTACTTTGGCAAGGGCCGAAATAGTGCTATGTTTAGTCCTAAAGCCCGATTGCATAGGGTTTAGTAAATTATTAACTTACAGATAGGCTCTAAGTTGATTGCAGACAACCTTTTCCAGGAGCTTTGGCAGTAAGGAAATCAGTCTGTAGTTGTTGAGGTCGCAGGTTTCCCCAGATTTAAACAACGGGATGACATGGGCAGTTTTCCATATCATAGGAATGGACCCTTGGGACAGTGATAAATTAAATAGTTGGGTGATAGGAACAGCAAGGACATGATAAGCGATTTTTACAAAGTAGGGATCCAATGAATCTGCTCCAGCACTCTTCTTAACATCCAACTGAAGTATCAGATCTTCAACCTCCTTCAATAATAAACGTTGAAATGAGAAGCAGGGCACTGGGGCAAGATAGTCTATGCAAGGGGCACTTAGCTGGGAGTGAACCAGGGCTGCAAGGGAATTGTCAAAGGCTACACCAGCTGTGGCAAAATGATTGTTGAATGCTTCTAAGATCTCCTGTTTTTCACATATAGTTTCCCCCCCCTCAGATGTAAATTTTGGTGGCAAGGAGTTACCTGGGGTACGTCTGCACATATCCTTGATTGTCCTCCAGAATTTAGAGGAGCACTTTGCAGCTAAGAAAGAATGATGCCTTGGCATCTCTGGCCATTTTTGTACTTGCATCATGTGCCTTCCTAAAGTGACACCAATCTGAGTACAGCTTCATCTGCCACGCCTTTTTCCATCGGATTTTTACCGTCGGGGAATGTACATCCAGGGCTCCTACCAGAATTTCATTGAAGATATCGTACGCCATGTTGACTGTGGTGGCGAGGTAGAAGTCTTGCCAATGTGGCAAATGTCCCAGTTCATATGTATAAGTGGCTACATCGAAGTTGCGCTGTGTCCTTTTTGTGATGAATTTAGCTGAAGGGCCTGTGTAATGTAGTGACCTAACTGCAGCAATGAAACAATGATCACTGACGTCAGTGAAGAAGGTTCTAGCATGCGTGAAAAGATGTGGCTTGTCAACTAATATAACATCTAATAATGAACTGTTACAAGGGTTCTTTTTATTAGGACATGTAGGTTCTTGAATTAGCAGCATTAACCCACAAGCATCACAAAAAGTGTTTAGGGGTGAAGCAGTCTTTGAGAGCCAGTCAAAGTTACAGTCCCCAAGTATAACTGTTTCAAGATTCTCTTTCTCAATGACAGAACCAAGATGTGATAGGCGTACTGTTCCCACAGATGGGGGTCCATAACAACCAATTACTCTGATGGACAATGAATTAGATAATTCGATCTTAAGTGAAAGACTTTTGAACTCATTGTTAACAGAGGTTGAATCCATGCAGGATGTTGTAAACCTTTCCTTGACATATATTGTAATTCCACCTCCGCTAATAGGTCTATCAGTTCTGAATAAGTGGTAGGAGGGGATGCTGATCTCTCTATCCTGGGAGGCTGGCCTAAGCCAGGATTCAGATATTACCAGGATATCAGGTTGAGTATGACTGATCCACACCTGTATCATAGTGAACTTATTTAGGAGACTACGGACATTGACATGCCAGAAACTCACTCCTTTAAGAGTGGCTGTGTCCGATGGAGAGGGGAAAGATGGGGCCATGGTTTAATTCGATGTTGCCTGAGCATATCAGTAGCAGAAGTAGCAGCTTTGTTAATGCATCAAAAGTTAGTTTAAGAAACCTGGCCCTGGTACGCCTATGATTCTTGACATGTTGGGTAAGCCGATCACCACCCCTAAGGGTGTACCGCCCAAATGCTAGGTGAAGCAATACCCTGATTGAGATGTGCAGGCAGTGGCTAATACAATATGGAACAGTAGGTCTAACTTGAGGAGGCAGCTCAATGCGAGTACCAAGACGATGGGTACCCAGGTGTACTCAGACAGTAGTAGTATCTGCACTGCACATAAGTAACTAGGGGGCAAGTCAATGTTCAGAGAACAAAACTTTAATGGGTCAGTCTCTGCTTGCACAGGCTTCTGAGGGTAAAATGCCATCTGGGCACAACAGAGGATAATCAGTAGAGATATTAGCGAGGAATCCCTCATAAGGGTGCTATCCAGGACCCCATATTCAAGATGTAATAAGAGGTAAAGTATAGTATGGAAGCAAAGGAACCTCAACGACAGTGTCAGGAGGCGCCTAATGTCAGCGGCTGGCTGTCTTGGAGGCGTTCCTAATAGGACAACTGAAAAATTGGAGAGGTCGACAAAAGCCTTTGTGGGCATGCTTTTGGAAGTGGGCAGGGTAATGGTGTATTTAATAAGTGGAGGGGCAGGGATGGGTGGGAGGGCGCAAAATTAACGGCATTTGCTGTACCTTGAGCAAGGAGAGTCCGGGCTTGAGGTCTCGGGCGGCTGCTGTAGAAGCACCCACCACCCGGTGTCCAAGAGCCTGCACATGTGGGGCAGGGAGCCCCTTGAGAGCATGTCCTTAGCTTGAGCGAGAAGAGTCCGGGCTTGAGGTCTCGTGCTGTGGCTGTGGAAGTGCCGACCGCCCGGTGTCCGAAAGCCTGTGCCTGTGGGGCAGGGAGCCCATGGAGAGCTTGTCCTCTGTCAGGGATGGAGCAGGTCCGAAATCAAAGTGAACGGCATGTGCCAGGGATGGAGCAGGCTCAGAATCAATGTAAACAGCATGTGACAGGCATGAAACAGGTCCAGAATCAAAGCAATAGCATGTGTCAGGGATGAAACAGCCATGGGATCAACATAAATGGCACGTGACAGGGATGAACCAGACTCAGAATCAATGTGAACAGCTTGTGCCAGGGATGAAACAGTCCTGGAATTAATGTAAACAGTACGTAACATGACATGAGCTGCAAGGTCTCCTGCTGAAGTGTTAAGGAAGTTCGCTGGTAATTCAGAATCGTCCATTTGCAGTACACTCAAAAACATTTTCAAGACTCTTCACTTGCAAAAGCATTTTTTTATAAATGTGGAACCATTGTTAGATTAATGATTTTCCCTATTATAAAATGTCCAGTCAGATGTCTGAATGCAGTAGGATGATTGTGGAAATATGCTCCCACAATTGTGGCCATTGGCATCTTTCAAAATGCTCACAGTACTTGGACTTGTTGAAACTTTAAAAAGACTGTGCAGTATTTTTAAAGGACTGAGTTGAATGTCCCATTATATACATGTTAGCACTACTGTTCTGGCAACATTATCTGCATACACATATTACTTGGTGTTTTCCTTCATTACAGCAGCACAATGCAGGCCTATGGCATATGTATGTCACAGTGAACTCTTCCATGCCATGCCCACCATGGCGAATTAGGTATATTGGTACAGTGTTGTGCTGTGTATCATCATACACATGACTGCCACATCCTCAGACATCTACAGTATGACTGTAGCATGTACAGTCAACAGGTGACATTGGTGGACGTGTGTTGTCCCACATGCCAGTGGCGGCCAGCATTAAGAACGTGTGACATTCCTCACGGCAATTATTTATGTAGGCGGTTTCACAATGTTATCTGCCACACTACACACACATACCATGTCATGCATCTTCGGCTGTCAGGGAGGCTTTTCATACTATGCACATATGATGGCCGTTTTCTGGCACACATATTTTGCTTCCTTACAGGCATGACAGACACCCCTAGCAGTAACATTATTTCAATAGCAGCGAGGGACAGGCAGTACGACATCTGACTATGGTAGGGGCATACCATGCTTGCTCCCCTTGCTCTGTCACTTATGCCTGATACATACCTTCAGGGCTCTGTAGCCTGCAGGGTCCAGGGTACTGTCACCCTCGGTAGTGTAACTCCTGAGGTGTGCTACCATACACTCTTCCCGGCTGCTCAGGGGCATCAGCTGGCTTGGTCCTCCTCATGGCAGTGGCACAGCATATGTTGTGGGCCATCTGTTCCATTGGATACTATTGTACCTTTTCTACAATTCCCGTATGATGCACCTTACAGGGCCTATAGCAATGCCAAAGTGGGCACCTCACCCCAGCCCTGTGTCCTGTGGTCCTACAGCTCCATGTCCCCACCTCTGGGTAACAGCAGTCAAGTTGGGCATTGACCTCCTCTAGTAGGATGTCAGTTGATGCCGCTGTGTCGTTTTTCTGGCACCTGTGTGTGCCTGACCTTGCTTCTGTTTTTCCTTCTGTCACTTCTTCTGTCATATTTTTTGATGCAGCTTTTGTCATTCTCACCCCATGCATCATATTTATGATGCAGCGCACATCTTGCATCATTTTGGGTGACTGCCACAGAGAATGTTTTTCTTGCAAAATACAGCGCACAGTATTTGGCGCACCTGGATTAGGCCAAAAGTGGCTGTTTGACGCACCTTGCTTCAGTCCAAGGACCCTTTGAAAATCCAGTCTCATGTTTATTATTTACAAAAAACAAATATGCAGTTAATTATCTGAGCATAGTACATACACCTAGTCACATAGCCATGAGGGCGCCACACCTCTTAATACTAAAATATAGACTGTTTAATGCTATAATGATAAAACTTTTTTGGGGAAAATAAGGGTCAGAAAGACCGAAAACAATGTTCATATTCGATTAATGCTGCTTTATAACACCCATGAACTGTATGGTTATTAGTCCATATTAATCAGTCCCAGTCAGTTTGAAAAATTTCTCCCCCTCCCTAATGGAGGGATGGAGAAGATTCTACCATGCTATTCCTTTTCTATGTGTACTATTAAGTGCACAAACATTCCTATTGGTCTAAGCATCAAAGATATACTGGATTTCTAAGGCGCAAATATTTTTAACAACTTTCCAACACTGAAAGCTGAAACAGTTTTACAAAAAACAGAACAGCCACAGATTAAATAATCAGAATGGGAGTGGGCTCCCCAGCATAACTATAAAGGAGACCGGTAAAAGAATTAAATCACAACTTTAGTTTTTTTTTTTTTTTTTTTTTTTTATTATTAACTGTGGCAGTGGGTAGGCCCAGGGTTTGAAAGGTAATGTAAACAATAGTCTATTACAAAAGGCAGCTCACCTGGGATCCTAACACTTACTCACAAGTCTGAGGTTAGGGAAGAAAGATTGTTAAACACTCCACTAAGGGTCCTCCTCTTTAGATTCTGCAGACCCCTTTTGGCTCTTTCTCGGTGGTGCATCCTTCTACACCCACTTCAGGGTGTCTGCTGGGTCTGAGAAAAGGAAAACCTTCCCCTTGTGCACTATACATAACCTCACTGGAAATACCATCCCATGACTGACTTCTGCATTGCAGAGCATGGCCTGAACCCCATCAAATTTCTTTTTCTTCTGCTAGGTTGCGTAGCTGATATCTGCGTACATTTTAATGGTCTGCCCATCTTTTGAAATGTACCTTTCATGCCTCACAAGGGCCAAGAGAAAATCCTGTGTTTCCATGTCATCAGTCACCAACTCAATTATCCGAGGTGCCTCCAGATTATCAGGCCTACCACGAGGGGCAACTCTACAGGTCTTTTGGATCTAAAATCTTCGAGTTGTGATGGCATCCCCCCAACTGTTGTGTCAGCCAACTTCAGGGTGTCTGCTGGGTCTGAGAAAAGGAAAACCTTCCCTTTGAGCACTATACATAACCTCACTGGAAATACCATCCCATGACTGACTTCTGCATTGCGGAGCATGGCCTGAACTCCATCAAATTTCTTTTTCTTCTGCTACGTTGCATAGCTGATATCTGTGTACATTTTAATGGTCTGCCCATCTTTTGAAATGTACCTTTCGTGCCTCACAAGGGCCAAGAGAAAATCCTGTGTTTCCATGTCATCAGTCACCAACTCAATTATCCGAGGTGCCTCCAGATTATCAGGCCTACCACCAGGGGCAACTCTATAGGTCTTTTGGATCTAAAATATTCGAGTCGTGATGGCATCCCCCCAACTGTTGTGTCAGCCAATCTTTAAGAATGAAGGGTAAATGAGCCCCCCCACCCCCGCTGCCCTCCAGCATTCCTATAATGTGTTAGTTAGCTGCATGGGCCTGGTTCTCCAGTGTTTCCAGGAGGGATTGCAAGTGCGCATTTTCTTTAGAGTTGTCGCTGTCCCCAGGGCTACATCCGCACATTTTGTTGCTTCTGCATTTCTGGTCTTAACAGAGTCCATAGATGTCTCCTAATTCCATCCTAGTCATTTACGGATTATTACCTCTTCAGGCAGGACAGGGGTAAATGCAGGGCTGGTGTTGCCTGTATGTCCATCAGAGTTTTTCTGGCACCATCTCTCCTAGGGAGGCTACACCCTCCTCCCGTGAGTTCATGTTATCTTAACTATCCTTTCCTTTTCTTTGCTCATTTTCATTGGAGTTTTTTATGCTTCACTGAGAATCTCCCCCTCTTCTCTGGTGGATTCACTCTCAACTCTCTCTCCACACCCTAACTGCTGGTGAGCTTATCCTCTTGGGTGACTTCAACATTAATTGGCTGTCCCTGTCCTCCAGGTCAACTAGGATTAAGTCCTTTAACCTTTTGCAGCTCATCTGAGAACCTACTCTACTCTACTCAATCCCCACTCATCTAACCACACCCTCCTGAACTGGATTCTCTCCTCTCACTTCCACTGCATGGTGACAGCAGGCATACTGCTGGATGCTTTCAGTAAACACTGCATGACGTTCAGTGTCAGAAAAGCCCGGCTCCCTCCCTCCCCCCTGAAGTGCATCTGGTCTAGATCACTCCAGTCACTGAACAAGGAGGTGCTACTGAGTGACCTGGCTGCTACTGGTTGCTCTCCCATGCTCACTGCCCCAGACATTGATATGGCATTATCCCTCTTCCACTCGTTATTTACTTCTGTTTGGGATAAATACGCTCCATCAGGAAATCCAATGTAAAATCATCTCACCATCCTGGATAGCCTGCAATCTCAGTGAAATGTACAAGCTCCATAACCAAACCTGGGCCAAGTACACATTTTCCTGCTCTCTACAGGACCTCCTCTCCTATAGAGCACTTAGGAACGCTTGCACTATGGCCGTCTGGAATGCTAAGTCCCTCTAGTTCAAGGTCAACCTCCGGAACCCCTGGTGAAACATTTGAATAAATAAAATAACACTAACTATCCTTCTAAACTGTGGCAGGTGATTCCCTTTTTGACCCCACAGTCCAGTCCGCTTCCTCAATCCTTCTAGTTAATGGTTCACCAATATCAGACCCTTCCTCTGTCACCACTCACCAGTCACTTCAGTGAGTTCTCCAACTGTTTTTCGACTGCACAACCTCCTTAGGAAGGCTGTTTCATGCATCCACAACCCTCTCTGTGAAAAAATACTTCCTCGCGTTACCCCTGAGCCGTCCCCCCTCTATCTTCAGATTGTGCCCCCTTGTTCTTGCACACTTCTTTTTCAGAAAGATGCTACCGTCTTGGACTTTGTTGATTCCTTTGAGGTACTTGAAAGTTTCTAGCATGTCCCCCCCTCCCTCCTTTGCTCGAGGGTATACATATTAAGCTCCTTAAGTTTCTCTTCATATGTCTTCTGGTGCAGACCCTGAACCATTTTAGTTGCCCTCCTCTGGACTGCCTCCATCCTGTTTATGTCCTTGCGGAGACTGGGTCTGCAGAACTGCACACAGTACTCCAGATGGGGTCTCACCAGCTGTCTGTACAGAGGGATAACAACTTCCTGTTTTCTACTGGTGATGCCTCTCCCTATGCATTCCAGTATACCCCAGTGTGGAAGGATTGGGATAGTAGACAAAACACAACTCCAGAAGTGTTGGAAGGAACTCAGACATCCAAGTATTTATTTAAAGCCACCAAATACTGGCTCAAATAACAACAAACTTCTTAACGACAAAATAAAGACAAAATTCCAAAAAAAATCCTATAGATACAGCTCTAGAAAGCAGCTAGAGCAGTGTTACTCTCTGGAAGACCAACACAAGACTCACTTTAATTGATTTTTGAGCTCATTTTAAGGAAAGAAGAAGTCATGTGACTCGAAACCCCTTCCCTGGGTTCAACAGAAACATATCTTTTAGTTTAAACTAGGTTTCTTTTAGTCTCACATACATCAGCTATATTGAGATATTATATACAATCATATTTATTACCCTAAATTCCATTTTTACAACGTAAGAAACTAGTTTCACATTTTAAACTCCTCCCACATTAGCATAAGATATAAATATGAACACAAGGGGGCCGGCCGGCTCTTAGAAAGGAAGAAGAAGGAAAAGTAGGGGAGAGAAAGCAAGCAAGCTGAAACAGTCCAAGTAAATAAAATAAAAACTACTTTTTAAACATAACTTAATGCACTCAGAGTTTTAACTCCGATTATCCATAGATTTTTAGCTCTTTACAATTTTATCCATATGTGTTTTAAACACTTTAATTCACTCTCTAGTTCTTATTTAACAACTTGAGCTTTAAGCAGTCCTGTTTTCGGGAATAAAACATCCCTGCATTTACTTTTGCTTCATTTATCAAAAATGCAAGGCTCAATATGGAAAAAGGGGAAGCTGAACTCCGTACTGCAAAACGCCACCTTTTAAAAACCACAGGAGGCGTAACAGCAGCAGCGGAGTTGCTGTCTAGATGTGAGCCTATTTTATTAGCGCTTTGAACTGCGAGTTGAAATACAGGGAGAAAAATGTCCTCGCTCCTTGGTCCTAATGATGCAAGAGAGATGCCTATCCTCTCGCATATTCAAGAGGAGCCGCGCACCAGGGCGATTAGAGTTAAAGGGCATAAAGGAAAAATTCATTACCGGAGATTCCTTCTTGAACCTGCGCATGTTCGAGAGGGAGAAAAAAAAATCTCCGGTAAAATTGAAGCATTTAAAACTTATGTCTCCTTGCAAAACGGAGATAAGAAAACTTGAGGCTCATGCTCTACTTGATACCCTGAAAGATTTGAAGAACAAAAGAAGGTGGGGTTCGTTTTGAATTCAGGAGTTAGCGACTTACTAAAACAAAATAACCATACGGAAGAAAAGTATGAGTGTGTAGGTGGCCAATCTACACATCATACTTTGTGTAACAAAACGAGAAAGACAAGGGATTTTTAGGGCTGTTGCGCAACAGACTTATAAATAAAAAAAAATATATATAAAGATTGCCAGCTCCTGAAGACAAACAAATGCAGGGGGAACCCCTTCCTTTGACACCCAGCCCTCCTTACCGCCCTCTCACATTGTTTGCCCACCTTTAGGTCATCTGATATGACTACCTTCAGGTCCCTTACCATTTTTGTTGTTGTTAGGATCTCACCCCCCCAATGTGTACTATTCCCCTGAGTTTTTGTCTCCCAGGTGCATTACTTTGCACTTTCTTAGCATTGAATCTAAGCTGCCATACATATGACCATTCCTCCAACCTTGCCAAGTCCCTTCTCATCCTTTCCACCCCACGTTGTGTATCAACCCTGTTGCAGATCTTTGTGTCGTCTGCAAAGAGACATACTTTTCCTTCCAGTCCCTCTGCAGTACTTATAAAGACATTGAAGAGGTCTGGTCCTAGTACTGAACCCTGCGGTACCCCACTAGTAACCCCCTTTCTTCAGAATGGACTCCGTTTACTATTACTCTCTGTGTCCTGTTCTCCAACCAATTTTTTTACCCAGGTTACCATTTTGGGACCCACTCCCAGGCTGGCTAACTTGTATATTAATCTTTTGTGTGGGACTGTGTCAAATGCCTTGCTAAAGTCTAGGTAGTCCATGTCCACAGCCCCTCCCTGATCTACTACTTTGGTCACACAGTCAAAGAAATCCATTAGAGTCATCTGACATGATCTTCCTGCTGTGAATCCATGCTGCCTTGGGTCCTGTGCCCCTCTGGCCTCTAGGTACTCAATAATTCTTTCCTTCAAAAGTGATTCCATCATTTTCCCTATCACTGAGGTCAAACTAGCAGGTCTGTAGTTTACTGCCTCTGCCCTGCTCCCACTTTTGTTAAGTGGAATAACATCTGCCCTCCACCAGTCCTCAGGTACCTCCCACATCCTCCTATGATTTGTTAAAGAGGGTAGTCAGTGGCATCACTAGTTCTACCCTTAGTTCTTTTAGAATTCTGAGATGAATCCCATCAGGCCCCACTGCTTTGTCCACCTTCAGTTTTAAGAGTTCTTTCAGAACTCTTTCTTCTGTGAATGGGCTGGTATCAACCCCACTATCCAGAGTGTTTATATTGTTTGGTTTAGGTACCTCTCCCTCTTCATTTGTGAATACTGAGCAAAAATATTTGTTTAGTATCTCTGCCTTTTCACAGTCACCCTCTGCCCACCCCCTCCCCTTTATTAAGCCTCACTATCCCTCCCTTGGTCTTCCTTCACTCCCTGAGGTACCTATAAAAGGTTTTATCCCCCTTCTTAACTGAGTTGGCTATCTTTTCCACAGTTTGGGCCTTTGCTGTTCTGACTGCCTTCCTTGCTTCATTCTGCCTTAGCTGATGCAGTTCTCTGTCTTGCTCCTTCTGTGATTCCTTGTACTTCCTGAATGCTATTGTAATTCCCCTGCAAATGGGGGTTCCCAAAAGACTTCCAGGAGCTTGCTTGAATGCTCCAAGCCTGAATGGTGTTTGGCGTTTAAGCCATTTATCAGTGAGTGTATTTAGAGCCTCTGGTACTGTCTCTTTAAGAGCTGTCTGCTTGCAGACATAATTAGTTTGTATGGCGGGACTGTGTGCTTCTCTGCTTGAGTACCACTTGAGCTGCTGCCAATTCACTCCATTTTTGCAGTCACTAGGAGTGCAAAGGGAACCTATCTGAAAGATGTAACTGTTTGCCAGAAATCATTTAGAGTAATAATGAAAATACAGTTTGTCTAACCTGCTTTCTTTGCAGTCAGAACTGTGTTTGCCTAGTTCCCCATTCTAGTTTTGAACTGCTGAACTGGACCAATCAGTGTGGGTTAAGGTAGCTCTAAATGGTGCCTTGACGAATCAGAACTTGGACTCGTAATCTGAGCCAGCCACAAGAGGATTGTATGGGCAGTGACTCTGGGAGATGTAGTTTGGACTTCGGCGCCTTTTTGGACCAACAGGGGCAGTCTATTGTGAGTGACTGCCAATCCAGCCAAGAACTGGGAGGAACTCAAAGGAAGTGCCCGGTTTTGTCTGCTGGAGTTTCAGTTGAGCTCTGGCAGTGAAGAGGGAAGGAGCCCTGTGCTTTTTTCGGTGTGTAGTTTTAGTCGGGAAACGTGTGTAAGGCCCAGAATTCCGGTCTGCAGCTTGTGTAACTGCTTGTTAGGACTGAATCTGTCCTGTGAAGAGAATCAAAGGATATCTGAAGAGTAGAAACCAGGCTCACCCTGTAGAAGACTGGAGAAATTGCTGAATTGCACTCGGTCTGTCAGGAACTGAATCTGCTGTGTGTTCTCCCGGGTATTGTGCAGTAATTGTGATCGGGATAGAGAAGCAGCCTGCTTGGTATAGTACTTTCTTTTTACCATATAAATGTGTGAGGAGGCTTGTGTAGCTCAAGTGAATCCTGCTGCCATTAAAGGACTTTTGCCTGTGACTGTTTACCATATAAATGTGTGAGGAGGCTTGTGTAGCTCAAGTGAATCCTGCTGCCATTAAAGGACTTTTGCCTGTTGCAGTTTGCCATATAAATGTGTGAGGAGTCTCGTGGAGCTCAAGAGTAGCCCTGCTGACGTTGAAGGACCCTATCTTGTTTGGAGGTCGTGAGTACTAATTCAGAGTCGCTTCCTGTTGAATTGCCACATTGAATCCAAATGGAATTACTGTACTGCTGACTGTTTAACTAATTTTTCTTTTCTCTGTGTGAAAGGGCCCCTACCAGCTGCCACGGTTTTGACTAGCCACTAGGGCTTGGGTACCCAGGGACAGTAACTGGTAGGTATAGGCCTGTGCACAGAGCCATAGGTAGATGAGTAAAGTGATAAGCTAATTAACCTGATTTCCCCCTGTCCTTGTTATATCCCCCTAAACAAATCAGAGCTGCTTGTTTCAGCAAAGTTATACTGCCTGAGGTATTTGTCTATGTTAAAGTATTGTACTGTGATTGTTGCACTGTATCTGCTTATTTTACAGGGGTCCCAAAGCCTGAACCAGTCCTGGGGTAAGTGTATACTGTGAAGGTAATTCTGATATACTGTGTGGGCCACTAGTGGGAAGAAAGAGGGTTACAGTGTCCCAGAGGGCTGTGACCAAGTTAGTTTAACTATTGCAAACCCTGACCTCTGGGTGGAGGCACCGCCATCGGATCCAGGCCCTCAACCTGTTAGTGGCAAATCAGGCAGGGGTAGTAGCCCCTGGGATAGTGCCATCTAGGGTTACATCTTGGAGGCTCACCGCTGGGATTGTGTGTCCTCTAGTGGCCATATTCTACGAACCACTGTTAGAAAAAATGGGTACCCGACAGAAGTGGCTGTGCACCGGCTGGTGGAGTGGTGTACTGGGGAGGAGATCGACCCCCAAAATGCTATGCTTATACTGGACATCCCCCTGGGTATCAATACGGACACTGTACAGAGAGTACTTTCCAAGGTGGAAGGTTTACAAAACCCTGTGGTGGTGGGTCGGCATGCTAATCTGCTCACCCACACTTTTCTGGCCCTAGTAGAGTTTAAGGATCCCATAGATAGCTCCAAAGTGCCACAGACCATTACCCCAGAGGGAGCACTCACTGCCTGGAGAGTGATAACTAAGGACAGTAAAGACCCGGGGGGGAATAAGCCCCCACCACTGTCTGAAACTTTTGAGGAGAAATTTGCTAAATGGTTGCTGGGGGAAGGGAAAACTGTGGAGGACTTGAAGAAACTATTCTTGCCACCTGGGGGTGTTCCTCCCCCAACACCCTCTCCCGCTCCAGTACCCGTAATGGTGGCTGAACCAATGCAGACTCCTATTTCTGTACCTGCCATTAGTCATGACTCTTACCGAAGGTTGAGGATCTTCTCTGGCACCCTCCCCACCCCCCAAGGGGAGGATGACTGGGAGACCTGGATAGACTATGTTGCTCCCCAAGTGCTAGAATGGCAATGCTCGGAAGCCGAAAAGCGAAAGAGGGTTAGTGAGAGCCTCCGAGGTCCTGCCCTGGCTACCATCTGTGCTAAACGGGCCAGTAACCCTGAAGTGACTGCACAGGCCTATCTTGAGGCCTTGGAGAATGTGTATGGGAGCCCAGATTCTGATGAGGACCTATGGTGGAGAGTAAGAAATGCACAACAGTACCAAGGGGAGTTGTTGCCTGTGTATGTATCTCGGCTGGAAAAATTGTTGCAAGAATGCCTCAGAAAGGGTAGTTTGCCAGCGATTGAACTGGACCGAACCAGGCTGGACAGGATCCTTAAGTCTGCCCCCTTCTCAGAACTGCTGTTGCTTCAGTTATGCCTGGCAAATCGACTGGAATCTCCACCCTTCTATGATGAGTTAATGAGAGAAATTCGAGGAGTTGAGAAAAGGCGATCTCGGGAGGGACCTGCACCAATAGCTGCGGTTACGACCCAAGTGACTGAGGGTGACCCATCAAGTGAAGTTCAGGGGCAGAGGTTGGCAGTCAATGAGTGCTCTGACAAGG
Source organism: Neoceratodus forsteri (assembly GCA_016271365.2). NCBI lineage: Eukaryota > Metazoa > Chordata > Ceratodontiformes > Ceratodontidae > Neoceratodus > Neoceratodus forsteri. The sequence goes on along the minus strand of CM057455.1, from coordinate 343,262,576 downwards.
AAAAAGATATGCCACAATGGGGCGAACTGTTGAGAGAGATCTGGGAATTCAAAACAGTCCCTTTATGAAGGCCACGCCTGCAAGTACGGGCCCCGACCTATATCCGACTGCATCTGCTATGAGGGTGGGGGTACCCACCCATGTATCTCCTGCTGATAACAGCTCCAAACTCAATTCCTTGACCATGGAAGTGGAGAAACTGACGAGATGTCTCCAAATGCTTATCACGTCGCAGACAGAGATGGCACCAAGGTTTCCAGTTAGTAGTACCCCCGCCCTGGCTCCCAGTGTGGCGCCTCGGCCAGCTCAAACTCCAGAAAGTATGTTTTGCTATAATTGTGGGAAGGATGGGCACATGAAAAGGGAATGCCGGTCCCCAAAAGACACTGACAAAGTTGCATATAGGCTACAAGGAGAGCTTGGAGAACAAATCAGTGGTTAAGAGGTGCAAAATGATCCCAGTGAGGGCACCAAAAATGCTAACTCACGTCCTTTGTGGCAAGGTCAGTTGCCCAGGCCCCATTACCGCCTCCAGACTGGTCCAGAATAGTGGGTCCCTCCATGGAGACCACTGTAAAGGTGAATGGAGTGTCTACAAGAGCTGTATTAGACAGTGGCTCCCAAGTGACAGTTATGTTCCAGGATTGGTATCAGAAGCATTTGTCAGATGTACCCTTACAACCATTAGAAGGACTGCATGTATGGGGGTTAAGTGAGAAGGCCTACCCTATTCCGGGTGTATCCGAATTTGGCTGTCTTTCCCCACCTCCGTGGCTGGAGTGGCGAACAAGTAGAGACCCTAGCCTTAGTGTGTCCCCACTGGACTGTATGATGGTGTCCCTTTGTTGATTGGAACAAATGCTCATATGTTCGGAAGGCTGGCACAGTTGTGTTATGAAAAACAGGGGTCAAAGACTAGTAGAGCTTTAAGGTTCAGGCTTTAATTAAAGGCCTATGAGGCACAGAGATGTTGAAAAAATAGAACCAGAGGAACCGTGGAATTGTATGGAAGAGGGATCCTGAGTCTCTGATCCTGGCGCCAAATGCCCAGTGTACCTTAAGGGAGAGGTCTGTATCAGAAAGGATGTTAAGAATAAAATATTAATGTTGGATGCACCAGGCGTGGAAAATTGCCAGAGGGACTGCTGGTCAAGCCTAGTATTTTGCCGCTAGAGCCCATGCTTATGCCAGAAGGGTAATGGTCCAAGTTCATAATGTCTGAAAGAGACATTCGAGTAAATAGAGGTTGCATCCTGGCTAATGTGCATTGTGCAGACACTGCAGTGCTACCCAACAGCAAGAGTTCGAGGAAGAATGACAGAGTAACGCCTGACTTGTTGATTTGGCGACTCCCATTGCCAGCTGAATGGAAAGTGAGGATCAGTGAGAAGCTTGCCCAAGAGACCAGGTGTTTTCTTTAAAGGAATGGGACGTGGATGTGTGCAGGCTGAGCACAATATCGGCTGCATGACGAAAGACCATTTCGTGAGAGGTCTCGACGCCTGGCACCTCGCTGACATAGATGATGTGAGAGCGGCATCTGAAAGAGATGTTAGCTGCTGGTGTAATACAAGAATCCAGAAGCCCTTATGCTTCCCCATTGTAGTAGTGAGGAAAAAGAATGGGACAGTAAGGATGTGCGGGATTATCGCACCTTAAACCGGGCGGACTATCCCTGATCAGTACACAATGCCCGCATTCAGGATGCTTTGACTGCCTAAGCGGGAGCAAGTGGTTCTCTGTGTTGGATCTCCGCAGTGGGTACTACCAGATCCCGATGGCCCCGAGAGGACCGTGAGAAGACAGCCTTTATCTGTCCGCTTGGCTTCTATGAATTCATGGAGGATGCCTCAAGGGATTTCAGGTGCCCCAGCCACTTTTCAACGATTGATGGAGCGTGCAGTGGGGACATGAACTTACTAGAGTGCCTGGTATACCTAGATGATGTTATTGTGTTTGGCAGCTCACTGGAGGAACATGAGAGCAGATTATTTAAGGTATTGGACCGACTGGAGGACTTTGGCCTTAAACTGTCCATTGATAAGTGTCAATTCTTTCAAACATCAGTAAAGTATGTGGGACACATAGTATCCACCGAGGAATAGAGACCGACCCAAGTAAAGTTGAGGCCTTGACCACCTGGCCACAGCCCAAAATCTAAAAGAACTGCAAAGATTCCTGGGATTCTGTGGTATTATCGGCGTTCATCAAGGACTATTCAAGAGTGATCCGCCTTTACTTAACCTTACTCAAGGGTATCCCAAACCCACAAAAATACCAAAGTCAGCCCCTCAAGATTGAAAGAGTGTATTTTCATCCGAGTGAAGTATTTGGGCCCGCTGGACTCTGATTGTGAGACTGCTTTCATGAGATCATATATCAACTTACCCATGCTCCAGTGCTGGCCTATGCCGATCCAGAAAACCTTACGCCTGCACACTGATGCTAGCTTGCCAGGGTTGGGGGCTGTGTTGTACCAAGAGCACGAGAATGGCCTGAGACCAGTGGCCTTTGCCAGTAGAAGCCTGACCCCATCGAAGAACTATCCTGTACATAAGTTAGAGTTCCTAGCTTTGAAGTGGGCTATTGTTGACCAATTCCATGAGTACTTGTATGGGGCTAAAATACTAGTAAACGACCAATAATCCTTTGACCTATGTGTAGACCTCAGCTAAGTTGGATGCCACTGGCCATAGGTGGCTTTCTGCATTATCTACATACGACTATGCTCTCGAATACCGAGCAGGTCTGAACCACATAGATGCTGATGCTCTCTCCCGGAGGCCTGTTCCCCAGAATGATTGGGTCAGATTGGCAGAACCTGACATTCAGGCACTCTGCTGGAAGTTTGACAGGGAGGAACAAATGTCCACGGATGCAGTGGACTGCATGGTGGATTGCTTGGGACCCTCTGAGAATTGCATACCTGCTGCTTATTGCCACTTTTCTGCAATAGACATTGGTGCACTGCCTCAGCTGGACAATGACAGTATTCGGCAGGCTCAATCCCACGATCCCATGATCAAATCAGCTTTAGAAGCCCTCTATGCAGGAAAAGATGTGTCCAAATTACGCTCCACTGATTTGAGAACTGCACTGTTATACAAAGAAGGTCCTAAGTTGAAACTGATCAATAAACTGTTATACAGAGAAACAGTAGACAGAGGGAAACAAGTAGACAAACAACAACTAGTGCTGCCCACTGCCTTTCGAGACTCAGTACTGAGGTCCTTGCACAACCACATGGGGCACCTTGGTAGAGACAGAACACTTGACTTGGCGAGATCCAGATTCTATTGGCCTAAGATGGGGGCTGATGTGGAGCAACACATTCGAACTTGTAGTCGCTGCTTACAGAGGAAAGGTTTGCCCCAGAGGGCTGCCCCCCTTGTTAACATAACCACCAGTGCACCCATGGAGCTGGTCTGTATTGATTTTCTGAGTTTGGAGTCAGATCAAACAAATATCAGTAATGTGCTGGTGGTCACTGACCATTTCACGAGATATGCCCAAGCTTTCCCCACCAAAGACCAGAAAGCATCCACTGTGGCCAAAGTACTTGTAGAAAACTTTTTTGTTCACTATGGGGCTCCACAAAGAATCCATTCTGATCAAGGGAGAGACTTTGAGAGTCGTCTGATCAAAGAGATGCTTTCTCTGTGGGGAGTGCGAAAGTCCAGAACCACTCCTTACCACCCCTAGGGGGACCCACAGCCTGAACGTTTCAACCGCACTTTGCTAGATATGCTAGGCACCCTGCACCCAAAGGACAAGCCTAGATGGAGCCAACAAATTAGCACCCTGGTACATGCTTATAACTGCACCAAAAGTGATGCCACTGGATTCTCCCCCTACCGCCTGATGTTTGGAAGAGAAGCTCGACTACCAGTAGATGTGTGTTTGGGGTCTCTCCTGATGGGTTCAAGCTGACAACTATTTACAGTATGTGCAAATGTTAAAGGCCCAGCTAACTCATCGTACATAACTGGCTCAAACCATGGCTGCCAAAAGAAATCTGGCCAACAAAGAAAGGTATGATAAAAGGTGAAAGCACAGGAACTCCAGGAGGAGATCGGGTATTGCTAAGAAATCTCGGACTGCATGGCAAACACAAGATTGCTGACAGATGGCACCATCTCCCTCACATTGTAGTGGGCAAACTAGATGATCTGCCAGTGTACAAAGTAAGGCCTGAGAATAATTCAAAAGATGTAAAACAATGCATAGAAATCATTTACTGCCCATTGGACAAATCTTGATTGAGTCTGAGCCCCAGAAGATGCCCTCTGGACCAGTGACTAGAGGTGCTGCTAAGAAAAGATCAAGAAAGTCTGCACCTACAGAAGCAGAGTTAAAGTGTTCCCTCCACAAGTCCCAGTTGAGCATGACTGTCAGTCCATATCAGAAGAAAGTGAGAGTGACTTTGAATACTATCCTTCTACGAACTGAGTCAATTGTTCTGGGCAATCCCCAGTTAATACTGAAGACAGGTTGGGCCTTCTGGACTGTCTAAGCCCCAGCTTTGTCCTCCTGGAGCCAATGCTCCCAGAAAGTGAAGTGCAAAGTATCAGATCAGATGAAATGGAATCATTGTGCATGGCTGAACTGTTTGAGCTTTCAGGGAGAGAAAATGATGGATTGGAGCAGATTGGTGATACACCAGAACAAGAAGAGTATTTTGAGTGCCCTGACAGTCCACTGCCAGTGTCCAAGCTCTCCATCGCGAGCCAAATGTTGTGGACTCAGAAACTGTAACTCCTGGATCTGAAAGTGCCCCAAGTTCTAGCCTCTCTACCCCATGGAGACTCCCCTGACAAGTGAGGACAATGCTGAAAGTGAGGCTCAGAGTGCAGAGACTGTAACAGTTCCCCTAGAAAGACTGGTCGAGCTGTAAAGCCTGTGGTGCACCTCAGTTATGATTCCCTTGGGAGGCCTGTGGACTTGCCTCTCAATGTTGCCCATAAAGGGTGTATGTGTCCGCAATTGTGCCCAAACTGAGCATCAGTGCTAACTCCAAGTTACTTGTGTTGCCCTCTAAGTATAGTGCCCTTGCCCCGTCCAGCCCCAAGGTAACTGATAGGGAAGGGCCCCCTCTCTTCAGTTTTCATGTACAAGAGGTAATAACTTGAGTTATGGTACAGTGTGTGTGTAATACTGTGTAAAGAGTGACGTATTGCAATGTTTCAGAAATGTGTTCTTGGTAAAATGATATATTGAGTGATGATTACATGTGTGAGCCTAATGCAAATGTATATGGTTGCAGTTAAAACTTATGGGGGTACTGCTTGACGCTGGACGTTAAGCTTTCCCAGGCCAGGAAGGGTGTAACGCCCCTGCAAATGGGGGTTCCCAAAAGACTTCCAGGAGCTTGCTTGAATGCTCCAAGCCTGAATGGTGTTTGGCGTTTAAGCCATTTATCAGTGAGTGTATTTAGAGCCTCTGGTACTGTCTCTTTAAGAGCTGTCTGCTTGCAGACATAATTAGTTTGTATGGGGGACTGTGTGCTTCTCTGCTTGAGTACCACTCGAGCTGCTGCCAATTCACTCCATTTTTGCAGTCACTAGGAGTGCAAAGGGAACCTATCTGAAAGATGTAACTGTTTGCCAGAAATCATTTAGAGTAATAATGAAAATACAGTTTGTCTAACCTGCTTTCTTTGCAGTCAGAACTGTATTTGCCTAGTTCCCGTTCTAGTTTTGAACTGCTGAACTGGACCAATCAGTGTGGGTTAAGGTAGCTCTAAAATGGTGCCTTGACGAATCAGAACTTGGACTCGTAATCTGAGCCAGCCACAAGAGGATTGTATGGGCAGTGACTCTGGGAGATGTAGTTTGACTTCGCACCTTTTGGACCAACAGGGCAGTCTATTGTGAGTGACAGCCAATCCAGCCAAGAACTGGGAGGAACTCAAAGGAAGTGCCTGGTTTTGTCTGCTGGAGTTTCAGTTGAGCTCTGGCAGTGAAGAGGGAAGGAGCCCTGTGCTTTTTTCGTGTGCAGTTTTAGTTGGGAAACGTGTGTAAGGCCCAGAGTTCCGGTCTGCAGCTTGTGTAACTGCTTGTTAGGACTGAATCCGTCCTGTGAAGAGAATCAAAGGATATCTGAAGAGTAGAAACCAGGCTCACCCTGTAGAAGACTGGAGAAATTGCTGAATTGCACTCGGTCTGTCAGGAACTGAATCTGCTGTGTGTTCTCCCGGGTATTGTGCAGTAATTGCGATCGGGATAGAGAAGCAGCCTGCCTGGTATAGTACTTTCTTTTTACCATATAAATGTGTGAGGAGGCTTGTGTAGCTCAAGTGAATCCTGCTGCCATTAAAGGACTTTTGCCTGTGACTGTTTACCATATAAATATGTGAGGAGGCTTGTGTAGCTCAAGTGAATCCTGCTGCCATTAAAGGACTTTTTGCCTGTTGCAGTTTGCCATATAAATGTGAGAGTCTCGTGGAGCTCAAGAGTAGCCCCTGCTGATGTTGAAGGACCCTATCTTGTTTGGAGGTCGTGAGTACTAATTCAGAGTCGCCTCCCTGTTGAATTGCCACATTGAATCCAAATGGAATTACTGTACTGCTGACTGTTTAACTAATTTTTTTTTTCTCTGTGTGAAAGGGCCCTACCAGCTGCCATGGTTTTGACTAGCCACTAGGGCTTGGGTACCCAGGGACAGTAACTTGATAGGATAGGCCTGTGCACAGAGCCATAGGTAGATGAGTAAAGTGATAAGCTAATTAACCTGATTTCCCCTGTCCTTGTTATATCCCCTAAATAAATCAGAGCTGCTTGTTTCAGCAAAGTTATACTGCCTGAGGTATTTGTCTATGTTAAAGTATTGTACTGTGATTGTTGCACTGTATCTGCTTATTTTACAGGGGTCCCAAAGCCTGAACCAGTCCTGGGGTAAGTGTATACTGTGAAGGTAATTTGATATACTGTGTGGGCCACTAGTGGGAAGAAAGGGGTTGCAGTGTCCCAGAGGGCTGTGACCAAGTTAGTTTAACTATTGCAACCCTGACCTCTGGGTGGAGGCACCCGCCATTGGATCCAGGCCCCTCAACCTGTTAGTCGCAAATCAGGCAGGGGTAGTAGCCCCTGGGATAGCGCCATCTAGGGGTTACACTATCTTTTTCTCCCTAACCTTCCCTGCCACCTCCTTTGAGAACCATAGTGGTTTTTTACATCGTTTTGTTTTGTTTATTTGCTTCACACAAAGGCTTGTTACCTCTGTGATGGCAGTTTTTATTATTCCCCATTGTTCTCAGACCCCTCCTTCCTGCCCACTTGCTAGCACATTCCTTTGGCACTCACTCGTTTTGGCAAAGTCAGCCCTCCTAAAGTCCAGGACCTTTGCCTTTGTATGGCTTGACTCTACTGCTGTGTTTATCGTGAACTGTACTGTTCGATGGTCGCTAGTTCCCAGATGGCTACGGTATGGGGCAATTTATTTTAATCCCCTGGATCTGTAGAGTTTCTTCAGAGGGATCATTCTGATCTGTCTAAGTCTGGCCCTGCATCAACCATGTGGTGGGCACTCCCTTTGGGTTTTGTTTTTTGTGTCTTCAAGCACCCGCTTATCCTATCGAGGATTTCCCATCTCATGCAGGGGTTCATCAGCAATTGTCTCTCCAGGTATGGCTGTAAAATTCTATCAGCAAATTGTGTTTGAAAGGCTTTTAGGTAAGCTAGCTGTTGTGCTCTAAGCCCTGTTGGCCACCTTTCTTCACCTCTGTAGTGCCTCTTCTGTCTTTCACTTCATGAATTTCCCCTGCACAGTTACACATTGTAGGTGTTGTGCTAACTAGCATGCATTATGCTCCAGTAACTGAGATTGAAGTTAATACACAGTGGAGTGTGCAGAGTGATTATTTAGTCTCATGTTGCTCTCTGTGAGGTTTTGGGGGCCCAGGGGTCATGGGGGGAGGGGTATGGCATACCGACAGTTTTAAACATAATGCTTGTTTGAATCTCAATGTACCTATGTAAATCTGATTGTAGAATATCCCAGTTTTTTTTTCCAACAACTTCAGCCCCTGTTGGAGAGTGGATCTCCTAGTACATGCATCCAACGTCCCGCACCACTTTTTTTGTCATATAAATGTTGTTGAAATAATGTTATAACAGTATGAAACATCATTTACATACATCTTTTGAAACAGAAAGAAATATCGATTAATGAATGTTCAAACAAGTAATTCTCAGGCCGAACTATCTAAAATAGTACTGAACAAAGAAAGTAGATCAAATGACTATTAAATTGCTGGTAGGTACTATACTGTGTGCAGACAATACTAAACATTTGAGGAAAAAAGTTACAAACATCCTGCGCCATATGTGTGACATCCTACAGTTTGTTTTAAAGGGGCCATGAGGCAACCAGCAAAAAAGTCATAGTTGTCAGTAGGGCTCAATTCCCATCATTTCAAGCTTTTGAGTGTATCCCATGGTGCACTTTGTGAGCAGACTGGAAGGAACTCTTGGCCTTTATCTACTGGCAATGACTATGTTTCTTCCATTGAAAATGGGAATTTAAGTTGTTTCAGTCTTGATCACTAAGGCATTTGCCTAATGCCTGCTAGAGTTCAGCTGCCTTTTTTTTAAAACTTTTTATTTTGTATTTCATACAAGTGCATAAAACACATATTTGCCAAGCATATATACCAATTATTAATTTGCCAGTATACATTACTAAGGGAATAATGACTATACACTTCAAGTGGTACAGCATTGGGGGTAGCTATTGATTACTATTGCAAAAAGATTATTGTTTTCTAACGTATAGGAGCTACAGCCGACCTCAAATAGGTCCTTTTGTATGAATCGCCAGTTTATAACAGAGACATATCCTTCCAGAGCTTGCCATAAGCTCATACTTCCCCCAATCAACAGTAAACTAAAGGGTCTAGACTCCAAGAAATTCTATTCCTATTTATCCAATAAGAATTATATGCACCTCCTGTTAATGCCCTCTGAGAATGCTGTAAGGCCTGGTAACCTGCCTCGGCCCAAATATTGTGGTATAACAGGATAGGGGGCAAGGATGTGCAAACCATATGGGCTTGGAATTGCTAGCCATTAAACATTAACAATTTAGGCAGGTATAACTTCAGTAACCTTTCTAACGTTCAGTACTGCCTGTATTCAAAAACAACAAACAGCCAGGCTAGGATAACATGCATGTCTGACCCTGAATCTCCCCATATTTGGGGGACCCAAGGTAAAAAGGCAAGACTGGTAGAATGCTAAAAAATCACCTTGTTAGTCTCATTAGAATAAATGTCCAAATATAGAAAATATAAAATAGCAAACCAGTCTTCCACTTTTCTGTATAGGGTCCTTCGTAAAGTTGTTTCAGTCCAACTCGATCTCCTCTTCTGATTGCTGGTCCTCATGGGCTCTTCATGCTGCGATCCTTTCCACACACAAACCTGCTTCTTTTGGATCGGTGAATCTGTATTGTTTATTTATGGCCATCTGAGAAGCAGAGTTGAGAGGGAAAAGCCAATGAGTAGGTTATACCCAAGTCCCCGAGTTTATATTTTACCCCATCAAATGCTTTATGTCTCATTCTTGTAGCGTAAGCAAGATCTGGGAAGAAAAGAATATGATTATCCCCTTGAAATATGGGACTCCTGTTTCGAATGGCCCCAAGAATTAAGTCCCACTGAGATACAGATGTTAAGCGTAAGTAAAACTGTACGTGAGTTTTCAGTTCCAGTGCTGGGCCTGTGAGGGGTGATCCTGTAGGCACAAACAATCTTGAATTCAGTCAGTCCCACTATTTCCGCGAGCCATGAACTCAGGTATTGCAGCAGATTCTCTCCTTCCACCGTTTCAGGCAAGCCCAAAATTTGGACATTTGCAGCCCGGACTGTGTTCTCCAGTTGTTCCACGTGGCTCTGAAGGGCTGCTTTCTCCTTGAGCGATGTAGTAGTCACAGCTAAGGCTTTTTACGACAGTTGCTTCAGCATTTTTAGACAATTCCCCCATAGCATCAAGTCAGGTTTCGACTGCCAGGAATAGCTGTGAGAATGTGTCCAGCTTTTGGTCCATTTATTGGATAGTTTTAGTAAGCGCAGTCATGGCGACCTGTAAGGAGTTCAGGGAGGCCACGGGTTGCTCTGGGTCTGCTATGGAGGATGCCCCATCTGCATGGTCTGGCTGCCTAGTAGCAGGAGTGCGTGGTTGGAAGGAATCCTGTTTTGCTGTTTTTGTTCAGCCCATTTCATCGGCAAGGTGGCATTTACCAATGCAGGAGGTTATATCGAAGAGACTGAGATGTATCCTTAGCTGGTTCCAAGTAATTTTGGGCAGTTTTTAAATGTTTTTTGCAGAGCTTGTCTGGGAGCTCCAGAAAGTTGCTGTCTCTGGCTGGGCTGCTATCTCTGCCCCCGAGTTCAGTTGCCTTTGATAGCTATTCCCCAGCTCAGGTCATAGTCCTTGATTTATGGCATTACAGTCCGTTGCTGTGGAAATGATTGTGATGTGAGGATTAGAACCTCAGCTAGAAAACAATCTTAAGGTGCAGTTGAGCTCTTAGGGGCAACAATTCAATTTTTATGCAAATACTTCAAGTAATAAACTGCAGGATGGCTTAAAAATTCAAGGAGTTGATGGTCTGGTGGCACAGTAGTGGTGCTGCTGTTGGCTATGCCAGTGACCAGGGTTTGGAAACAGTCCTAGGTCAATGGGGCACAGCCAGGGCAGGAAGGATTGAACGCCCCTAGGACTCGTCTTCTCCCTCAAGGAAGGGGGCTCTTGTAGCTCTGCTGAATGTCTGACACTCAGTGGAGACTGGGTGTCAGCACAGCTTGGAACTCAGTAGCAGTGGAAGAGCTCCAGACAGACACGTGGACATGCCTTGTGGATGCCAGTGCACAGGCATGATAGTACATTGGAGTTCCGGGGAGAAAAAGAAAGAAGAAAACCACCCGCTGGTTTCTGGATGATGTTGGCCCCTTGCAGGCTTGTCACCCCCAACTAGGCAACCCCCTCCAACTGGATCCTGTATTCCTGGGGTAAGGGCCCACCCTGACGACTCCATCACAAGAGAATTAGTTATGTTGCTGTATTGGTCCTTGTGACTAAAGATCCAGAAAAAAAGAGACTATTTGATACTTTTTATTGGATCAACATAGATGTTACTATTTTCTTTTGTAATATCTAAGTTGGTCCAATAAAAGGTATCAAATCTTCTCTTTTTTTCTGGATCTTCCATCACAAGGGGTAACTCATGACGGCCAGCTGGGGGATAAGTCTTGGAGAAGGTGGGTGATTGGACTAGGGGTGGTCTACCCAAAGGAGAGAAAAGCGGGCATCTGGAGGGAGAAAATTATGCACTGAAAATAAAAATCAAGAGGTTCTGAACGTTGTACATCTGGGTTTGACTGATACCAACTGGAATTTGTTTTTTCTGGTGGCTGGTCTCTCCCCCCCCCCAACTCTCTCTCTGTCTCTGTCTCAGTACAGTGGGAAAAGCTTAAAGCAGCAGTGCATGTTAGTGTGAAAATTGTGACCTGTACCTTTTTAATTCTTTTTTAGACTGCCCCTTATCTCCTGCTTTGTAGGGTACCCATTTTTAGCAATTTTGAGTCTGCTTTAGCACTTTATTTTTAACATTTGAAATAATAAAGGGGACGTTCCTTTTAATACGACTCCGTCTGGGTTTTCATCAGCATTCTCTGCTGTTTTTGAACATGCATTGTTTAACAGGCATGGCTAAAAACAGATCATTTTGATCCAGTCCACCTTCCTGGTAAATAGAAATCAATAAAAATAAAACCTCACTTTTCTAGCAACTACAATTAATTAGCATGCAGCAGACACTGCCTTCTGACCTTTTGGGACAATAGGTGTACAAGCACAGCAAAGAATATTAATAAAAACCTAGCCTAAGCCCTATTAAATGGAGCACTCCTTTTGTTATTTCAAATGTTAAATGAAAGTGCTAAAGCAGACTTAAATTGGCAAAAATGGGTATCCTACAAGACAGAAGGTAAGGGGCACTCTAAAACAGAATTAAAAAGTACCCTATAGGTAAACATGTTGTCCACTGGGTACAGGCAGGTCAGCTGTGACCTGGTTCTGATTCTGACTCTGGTTTTCTTCCAAATGGTTCTGATATACTCTGATGAACTGTAGACCTGTTTTAGTCTATTTGAGTATGAGAAATGCATCAGTGACTTACTTAAACATGGACGTAAAACAGAAGATTCAGTAAACAAACAGGGTTGCACATAAAAACAAAGCGGTATCAAACAGAAGATTCAATAACACTGAAAATCACCAAAACTGCTACAGAAAGTCACTGTCAAAATGGCTTAAACATTGACATGAAACAGAAGAGTCTGTGAACAGGGTTGCACCCACAAATTAAGTGGCGTGATTCATGACTAAGTGACATGAAACAGAAGACAAGATTGCACCCAAAAAATGAAGAGATATCAAACAGAAGATTAAATAACACTGGAAACCACCAAAACTGCTACAGAAAGACACTGACAAAATGGTTTATTTAAACATGGAAACCCAACTGAGAGAAGATGAGTTAAAATAAAATCTGTGAATTCAGCAGTCAGCCAACAGGGGTAAATTTATATTTTGTTATACTATCAAAAACATTTGAGTTTTATGTTACTTTTCTAAGTTTTTATAGACTCTATAATGAAAAATGATATACTGGTATGCAAGTTTAATTTTACACTGTATTTTTTTTAATTCTTTGGTAACTAGGTAAAGCCCACTAGTCAGAAGTGTCTGTTTTCAGGGACAACCTGGGAGCACTGGGGAGGTTAAGTGACTTACTCAGAGCCAAACAGTATGCAAGTGGAGGTTGTGAGATCAAACCCAGGTCTGCTAGACATATCAAACTCATTCACTGCTCATTACTCTAACCTCCAGACTAGACTGGCAGCCAAATAGCTCAGAGAACAATGACTATGACCTAATAGTAGTTCAGGCACAGAGATTGGCAACATAGAGTCTATGCTATGGCAGTATGACCTAACAATAGTTCAGGCACAGAGCTGGGCAACACAGAGTCTACACTATGACAATATGACATAGTAGTAGTTCAGCCACAGAGATGGGCAACACAGAATCTATGGCAGTATGACCTTTCAGGGCAGCACAGAGATGGGCAACACAAAGTCTGACACGTAGGTGACACTCCCTTCAAAATCTGTATGGCACTATAAGCCCTCCCCTTAAACTTACTGAGGCACTATGACCTTCACACAGAGTTACACTCTCTGTTCCATGTCATAATAGTGACCTAAAAACAGCGATCGCTATTATGGCAAGTGTACATCGCTGAAAAGCAAATCCGCGATATACACTTTAAGGCAACCTGACTTCCAGATGTAAAAAAAGTGTTTTTGTGGGTGGAGGGACTGCGCCCCCCCCATGCCCCTTCACAGGGGACTTTGTCCCCTGCACCCACCTGAATTAGGATTTCTAACTCTGGGGGCAGTCGGGGCAAACGGATCTCACACAAAATTGAGTGCCACAGCTGCAGCAAAATGTAACCTGTTCTGGTCTTGAACCAAGTACCTGCTCTGCCACAGCTAGCCTCCCACACCACCATGCCACACAGCTAGCTCAGTGGTAGCAGGTACACCGCTTCCTGAAAACTCCCTTCCCTGTCCCTCCCCTTCCCCTCGCTATTCCTCCCTTACATTTGCTCTTCCCCCAGTCGCTATCCCATACCCTCGCTATTCTGCAGGGTAGTCCACAATTAAAGCACCCAAAATGAGTTGCTATATTTCTAGTCACTCATTTTGGGTCACTCTTATGATGTGATACCATCCTCTCCTGTCTGACTCTACTCCCTTTAATATTTTTTTTTATTTTCTGTACTCTGCTGTTGAATTCAGTGGTCTCTCTCTCTACCAAAATTTTTTATTTTTTTAATTTTTATTTTGGAGTCTGCAACATTTGCTGCTGTCTACTCTGCACTCTGCTGTTGAATTCATTGGTCTCCCTACTCTCGCATTCTCTCTCTCTTTCTAATTGTAACAATTATTGTATTTTATTATGCAGTCTGCTGCAATGTCTGCACTCTGCTATTGAATTCGTTGATCTCTCAGTCTCTATTCTCCCTCTCCAAAAAATGATTTTTGCTGTTTTTTTTAAATTCCACACACACACACACACACACACACACACACACCCCTATCTCCGCTGAATGCAAAGCCCCAAATGCGCTCTATACTCGGTTTCCTAGGGATGTCTTGTGGAGGCTGACACAGAGGTTTGGCTAGAACATGCGTCAATCACAGAACAGAGACCCTCATCGGTTGGCTCCCTTCAGTACCCCAGGATCATGAGTGTTTCTCTTTGTTGGTCATGTGATGGTCCAGTGACTCGGGAGTCTTCAGCAGAAATCGGAAGGAAAAAAGAAACAACTTTTTTAAATTTTCTGCACCTTTCTGCACCCTGCTCTGCCATTTCTCTTCTTTTGTGCAAATGTACATATTTTGTATTATGTTATCTTACTGCAGCTAATCCCTCTCCCCTTCACCCCAGAATGCTTCTGGAAATGAACTGTTTGAGCACGTTATGTCATTCCTGGTGAAACGCTTAAACAAATAAATAAATAAAATGCCCATGCAGTACTGGTGGCAAGAGTGTTATTCCAGACTGGACTGCACTTCTGAACCAGGCCGACTCAACAATTTGGGTCAAGCCACGAAAGGCTAAGTTTTGCCGGTGAGAGCTGAGTTGGCCTTGTATTGGGGGGGGAGAGGGACTGCACCAGAGTTATAGATGTAACCCCCCTGCAAATGGGGGTTCCCAAAAGACTTCCAGGAGCTTGCTTGAATGCTCCAAGCCTGAATGGTGTTTGGCATTTAAGCCATTTATCAGTGAGTGTTTTTAGAGCCTCTGGTACTGTCTCTTTAAGAGCTGTCTGCTTGCAGACATAATTAGTTTGTATGGGGGACTGTGTGCTTCCTGAGTACCACTCGAGCTGCTGCCAATTCACTTCATTTTGCAGTCACTAGGAGTGCAAAGGAACCTATCTGAAAGATGTAACTGTTTGCCAGAAATTATTTAGAGTAATAATGAAATTACAGTTTGTCTAACCTGTTTTTTTGCAGTCAGAACTGTGTCTGCTAGTTCCCATTCTAGTTTTGAACTGCTGAACTGGACCAATCAGTGTGGGTAAGCTAGCTCTAAAATGATGCCTTGGACGAATCAGAACTTGGACTCATAATCTGAGCCAGCCACAAGAGGATTGTATGGGCAGTGACTCTGGGAGATGTAGTTTAGACTTCAGTGCCTTTTGGACCAACAGCAGCAGTCTATTGTGAGTGACAGCCAATCCAGTCAAGAACTGGGAGGAACTCAAAGGAAGTGCCGGTTTCGTCAGTTGGAGTTCAGTTGAGCTTTGGCAGTGAAGAAGGAAGGAGCCCTGTGCTTTTCAGTGTGCAGTTTTAGTCAAAAACGGTGTAAGGCCCAGAGTTCCGGTCTGCAGCTTGTGTAACAGCTTGTTAGGACTGAATCCGTCCTGTGAAAAGAATCAAAGGATCTCTGAAGAGTAGAAACCAGGCTCACCCTGTAGAAGACTGGAAGAATTGCTGAAAATTGCACCGGTCTGTCAGGAACTGAATCTGCTGTGTGTTCTCCCGGTATTGTGCAGTAATTGCGATCGGATACAGATGCAGCCTGCCTGGTATAGTACTTTCTTTATATGGATGTGTGAAGAGGTTTGTGTACCTCAAGTGAGCCCTGCTGACATTGAAGGACCCTATCTTATTTGGAGGTCGTGAGTACTAATTCAGGGTTGCTCCTGTTGAATTGCCACATTAAATCCAAATGGAATTACTGTACTGCTGACTGTTTAATTCTCCTTTTCTCGTGTGAAAGGGCCCCACCAGCTGCCACGGTTTGGACTAGCTACTAGGGCTTGGGTACCCAGGGACAGTAACTGATAGGGATAGGCCTGTGCACAGAGCCATAGGTAGATTATTAGAGTGATAAGCTAATTAACCTGATTTCCTGTCCTTGTTATATCCCCCTAAATAAATCAGAGCTGCTTGTTTCAGCAAAGTTATACTGCCTGAGGTATTTGTCTATGTTAAAGTACTGTACTGTGATTGTTGCACTGTATCTCATTTCACAGGAGGTCCCAGTGCCGGAACCAGACCTGGGGTAAGTGTATACTGTGAAGGTAATTTGATATATTGTGTGGGCCACTAGTGGGAAGAAAGGGGTTGCAGTGTCCCAGAGGGCTGTGACCAAGTTAGTTTAACTATTGCAAACCCTGACCTCTGGGTGGAGGCACCCGCCATTGGATCCAGGCCCCTCAACCTGTTAGTGGCAAATCAGGCAGGGGTAGTAGCCCCTGGGATAGCGCCATCTAGGGTTACATCTTGGAGGCTCACGCTGGGATTGTGTGTCCTCTAGTGGCCATATTTACAACCACTGTTAAGAAAAATGGGTACCCGACAGAAGTGGCTGTGCAACCGGCTGGTGGAGTGGTGTACTGGGAGGAGATCGACCCCAAAATGCTATGCTTATCCTGGACATCCCCTGGGTATCAATACTGACACTGTGCAGGGAGTACTTTCCAAGGTGGAAGGTTTACAAAACCCTGTGGTGGTGGGTCGGCATGCTAATCTGCTCACCCACACTTTCCTGGCCCTAGTAGAGTTTAAGGATCCCATAGATAGCTCCAAAGTGCCACAGACCATTACCCCAGAGGGAGCCTCACTGCTTGGAGAGTGATAACTAAGGACAGTAAAGACCTGGGGAATCAGCCCCACCACTATCTGAAACTTTTGAGGAGAAATTTGCTGAATGGTTGCTGGGAGAGGGAAAACTGTGGAGGACTTGAAGAAACTATTCTTGCCACCTGGGGGTGTTCCTCCCCCAACACCCTCTCCTGCTCCAGTGCCCGTAATGGTGGCTGAACCAATGCAGACTCCTATTTCTGCACCTGCCATTAGTCACGACTCTTACCAAAGGTTGAGGATCTTCTCTGGCACCCTCCCCACCCCCCAAGGGGAGGATGACTGGGAGACCTGGATAGACTATGTTGCCCCCCAAGTGCTAGAATGGCAATGCTCGGAAGGTGAAAAGCGAAAGAGGGTTAGTGAGAGCCTCCGAGGTCCTGCCCTGGCTACCATCCGTGCTAAACGGGCCAGTAACCCTGAAGCGACTGCACAGGCCTATCTTGAGGCCTTGGAGAATGTGTATGGGAGCCCAGATTCTGATGAGGACCTATGGTGGAGAGTAAGAGATGCACAACAGTACCAAGGGAGTTGTTGTCTGTATGTATCTCGGCTGGAAAAATTGTTGCAAGAATGCCTCAGAAAGGTAGTTTGCCAGCGATTGAACTGGACCGAACCAGGCTGGACAGGATCCTTAAGTCTGCCCCTTCTCAGAACTGCTGTTGTTCAGTTACACCTGGCAGATCGACTGGAATCCCACCCTCCTATGATGAGTTAATGAGAGAAATTCGAGGAGTTGAGAAAAGACGACTCGAGGGACCTGCACCAATAGCTGCGGCTACGACTTCGAGTGACTGAGGGTGACCCATCAAGTGAAGTTCAGCAGAGGTTGGCAGTCAATGAGTGCTCTGACAAGGAAAAAGATATGTCACACGCGCGAACTGTTGAGAGAGATCCGGGAATTCAAAACAGTCCTTTATGAAGGCCACGCCTGCAAGTACGGGCCCTGACCTATATCCGACTCAGACTGCTATGGGGGTGGGGTACCACCCATGTATCTCCTGCTGATAACAGTTCGAACTCGATTCCTTGACCATGGAAGTGAAGAAACTGACGAGATGTCTCCAAATGCTTATCACACGCAGAGAGAGATGGCACCAAGGTTTCCAGTTAGTAATACCGCCTCGGCTCCCAGTGTGGCGCCTCGGCCAGCTCAAACTCCAGAAAGTATGTTTTGCTATAATTGTGGGAAAGATGGGCACATGAAAAGGGAATGCCAGTCCCCAAAAGACACTGACAAAGTTGCATATAGGCTACAAGGAGAGCTTCGAGAGAAGAAATCAGTGGTTAAGAGGTGCACGATATGATCCCAGTGAGGGCACCAAAATGCTAATTCACGTCCTTTGTGGCAAGGTCAGTTGCCCAGGCCCCCACTACCGCCTTCTCCAGACTGGTCCAGAATAGTGGGTCCCTCCATGGAGACCACTGTAAAGGTGAACGGAGTGTCTACAAGAGCTATATTAGACAGTGGCTCCCAAGTGACAATTATGTTCCAAGATTGGTATCAGAAGCATTTGTCAGACGTACTTTACAACCATTAGAAGGACTGCATGTATGGGGTTAAGAGAAGGCCTACCCTATTCCGGTATATCCGAATTTGGCTGTCTTTCCCCACCTCCGTGGCTGGAGTGGCCGAACAAGTAGAGACCCTAGCCTTAGTGTGTCCCCCACTGGACTGTATGATGGTGTCCCTTTGTTGATTGGAACAAATGCTCATATGTTCGGAAGGCTGGCACAGTTGTGTTATGAAAACAGGGTCAAAGACTAGTAGAGCTTTAAGAGTTCCGGCTTTAATTAAGAAGGCCTATGAGGCACAGAGAGATGCTGAAAACAGAACCAGAGGAACCGGTCGGAATTGT
Organism: Neoceratodus forsteri; assembly: GCA_016271365.2. Classification (NCBI taxonomy): domain Eukaryota; kingdom Metazoa; phylum Chordata; order Ceratodontiformes; family Ceratodontidae; genus Neoceratodus; species Neoceratodus forsteri. The sequence goes on along the minus strand of CM057455.1, from coordinate 343,243,994 downwards.
ATGGAAGAAGGATCCTGAGTCTCTGATCCTGGCGCAAATGCCCAGTGTACCTTACAGGAGAGGTCCGACAGAAAGGATGTTAAGAATAAAATATTAATGTTGGATGCACCAGGCGATGAGAAATTGCCAGAGGGACTGCTGGTCAAGCTTTAGTATTTTGCCCGCTTAGCCCATGCTTATGCCAGAAGGGTAATGGTCCAAGTTCATAATGTGTCTGAAAGAGACATTCGAGTAAACAGAGGTTGCATCCTGGCTAATGTGCATTGTGCAGACACTGCAGTGCTACCCAGCAGCAAGAGTTCAAGGAAGAATGACAGAGTAACGCCTGACTTGTTTGATTTCGGCGACTCGCTGCCAGCTGAATGGAAAGTGAAGATCAGTGAGAAGCTTGCCCAGAGAGACCAGGTGTTTTCTTTAAAGGAATGGGATGTAGGATGCGTGCAGAGTTGAGTACAATATCCGCTGCATGACGAAAGACCATTTCGTGAGAGGTCTCGACGCCTGGCACCTGCTGACATAGATGATGTGAGACGGCATCTGCAAGAGATGTTAGCTGCTGGTGTAATACAAGAATCCAGAAGCCCTTATGCTTCCCCCATTGTGGTAGTGAGGAAAAAGAATGGAACAGTAAGGATGTGTGGATTATCTCACCTTAAACCGGCGGACTATCCCTGATCAGTACACAATGCCCCGCATTCAGGATGCTTTGGACTGCCTAAACGGGAGCAAGTGGTTCTCTGTGCTGGATCTCCGCAGTGGGTACTATCAGATCCCGATGGCCCCAGAGGACCGTGAGAAGACAGCCTTTATCTGTCCGCTTGGCTTCTATGAATTCATGAGGATGCCTCAAGGGATTTCAGGTGCCCCAGCCACTTTTCAACGATTGATGGAGCGGCAGTGGGGGACATGAACTTACTAGAGTGCCTGGTATACCTAGATGATGTTATTGTGTTTGGCAGCTCACTGGAGGAACATGAGAGCAGATTATTTAAGGTATTGGACCGACTGGAGGACTTTGGCCTTAAACTGTCCATTGATAAGTGTCAATTTTTCAAACATCAGTAAAGTATGTGGGACACATAGTATCCACCGAGGAATAGAGACCGACCCAAGTAAAGTTGAGGCCTTGACCACCTGGCCACAGCCCAAAAATCTAAAAGAACTGCAAAGATTCCTGGATTCTGTGGTTATTATCGCGCTTCATCAAGGACTATTCAAGAGTGATCCGCCTTTACTTAACCTTACTCAAGGGTATCCCCAACCCACAAAAATACCAAAAGTCAGCATCCTCAAGACTGAAAGAGTGTATTTTCATCCGAGTGAAGTATTTGGGGCCGCTGGACTCTGATTGTGAGACTGCTTTTCATGAGATCATATATCAACTTACCCATGCTCCAGTGCTGGCCTATGCCGATCCAAGAAAACCTTACGCCCTGCACACTGATGCTAGCTTGCAAGGGTTGGGGCTGTGTTGTACCAAGAGCACGAGAATGGCCTGAGACCAGTGGCCTTTGCCAGTAGAAGCCTGACCCCATCCGAAAAGAACTATCCTGTACATAAGTTAGAGTTCCTAGCTTTGAAGTGGGCTATTGTTGACCAATTCCATGAGTACTTGTATGGGGCTAAAATACTAGTAAAACCGACAATAATCCTTGACCTATGTGCAGACCTCAGCATGTTGGATGCCACTGGCCATAGGTGGCTTTCTGCATTATCTACATATGACTATGCCTCGAATACCGAGCAGGTCTGAACCACATAGATGCTGATGCTCTCTCCCGGAGGCCTGTTCCCAGAATGATTGGGTCCGACTGGCAGAACCTGACATTCGGGCACTCTGCCGGAAGTTTGACAGGAGGAACAAATGTCCACGGACGCAGTGGACTGCATGGTGGATTGCTTGGGAGCCTCTGAGAATTGCATACCTGCTGCTTATTGCCACTTTTCTGCAATAGACATTGGTGCACTGCCTCAGCTGGACAATGACAGTATTCGGCGGGCTCAATCTCACGATCCCATGATCAAAGCAGCTTAGAAGCCCTATGCAGGAAAAGATGTGTCCAAATTACGCCCACTGATTTGAGAACTGCACTGTTATACAAAGAAGGTCCTAAGTTGAAACTGATCAATAAACTGTTATACAGAGAAACAGTAGACAGAGGGGGACAAGTAGACAAACAACAACTAGTGCTGCCCACTGCCTTCGAGACTCAGTATTGAGGTCCTTGCACAACCACATGGGGCACCTTGGTATAGACAGAACACTTGACTTGGTGAGATCCAGATTCTATTGGCCTAAGATGGGGGCTGATGTGGAGCAACACATTCGAACTTGTAGTCGCTGCTTACAGAGGAAAGCTTTGCCCCAGAGGGCTGCCCCCCTTGTTAACATAACCACCAGTGCACCCATGGAGCTGGTCTGTATTGATTTTCTAAGTTTGGAGTCAGATCAAAGAAATATCAGTAATGTGCTGGTGGTCACTGACCATTTCACGAGATATGCCCAAGCTTTCCCACCAAAGACCAGAAAGCATCCACTGTAGCCAAAGTACTTGTAGAAAACTTTTTGTTCACTATGGGGCTCCACAAAGAATCCATTCTGATCAAGGGAGACTTTGAGAGTCGTCTGATCAAAGAGATGCTTTCTCTGTGGGAGTGCGAAGTCCAGAACCACTCCTTACCACCCCCAGGGGACCCACAGCCTGAACGTTTCAACCGACTTGTTAGATATGTTAGGCACCCTGCACCCAAAGGACAAGCCTAGATGGAGCCAACAAATTAGCACCCTGGTACATGCTTATAACTGCACCAAAAGTGATGCCACTGGATTCTCCCCTCACCGCCTGATGTTTGGAAGAGAAGCTCGACTACCAGTAGATGTGTGTTTTGGGGTCTCCTGATGGGGTTCAAGCTGACAAACTATTTACAGTATGTGCAAAAGTTAAAGGCCCAGCTAACTCATGCGTACTAACTGGCTCAAACCATGGCTGCCAAAAGAAATCTGGCCAACAAAGAAAGGTATGATAAAAGGTGAAAGCACAGGAACTCCAGGAGGGAGATCGGGTATTGCTAAGAAATCTGGGACTGCATGGCAAGCACAAGATTGCTGACAGATGGCACCATCTCCTCACATTGTAGTGGGCAAACTAGATGATCTGCCAGTGTACAAAGTAAGGCCTGAGAATAATTCAAAAGATGTAAAAACAATGCATAGAAATCATTTACTGCCCATTGGACAAATCTTAATTGAGTCTGAGCCCTAGAAGATGCCCCTCTGACCAGTGACTAGAGCTGCTGCTAAGAAAAGATCAAGAAAGTCTGCACCTACAGAAGTAAAGTTAAAGTGTTCCTCCACAAGTCCCAGTTGAGCATGACTGTCAGTCCATATCGGAAGAAAGTGAGAGTGACTTTGAATACTATCCTTCTACGAACTGAGTCAATTGTTTAGGGCAATCCCTAGTCAATACTGGAGACAAAGCTGGGCCTTCTGGACTGTCTAAGCCCCCAGCTTCATCCCTGGATCCAATGCTCCCAGAAAGTGAAGTGCAAAGCATCAGATCAGATGAAATGGAATCATTGTGCATGGTTGAACTGTTTGAGCTTCAGGAGGAAATGATAGATTGGGGCAGACTGGTGATACAATCAACAAGAAGAGTATTTGAGTGCCCTGACAGTCCACTGCCAGTGTCCGAAAGCTCTCCATGCGAGCCAAATGTTGTGGACTCAGAAACTGTAACTCCTGGAGCTGAAAGTGCCCCAAGTTCTAGCCTCTCTACCCCATGGAGACTCCCCTGACAAGTGAGGACAATGCTGAAAATGAGGCTCAGAGTGCAGAGACTATAACAGTTCCCTAGAAAGACTGGTCGAGCTGTAAAGCCTGTGGTGCACCTCAGTTATGATTCACTTGAGAGGCCTGTGGACTTGCCTCTCAATGTTGTCCATAAAGGAGTGTATGTGTCCCCGAGCTCATTGCCCAAACTGAGCGTTAGTGCTAACTCCAAGTTACTTGTGTTGCTCTCTAAGTATGGTGCCCTTGCCCGTCCAGCCCCAAGGTAACTGATAGGAAGGGTCCCTCTTCAGGTTTCATGTACAAGAGGTAATAACTTGAGTTATGGTACAATGTGTGTGTTATACTGTGTAAAGAGTGACGTCTGCAATGTTTCAGAAATGGTTCTTGGTAAAATGATGTATTGACTGATGATTACATGTGTGAGCCTAATGCAAATGTATATGGTTGCAGTTGAAACTTATGGGTACTTGCTGACGCGGACGCCAAGCTTTCCCAGGCCAGGAAGGGTGTAACCCCCTGCAAATGGGGTTCCCAAAAGACTTCCAGGAGCTTGCTTGAATGCTCCAAGCCTGAATGGTGTTTGGCATTTAAGCCATTTATCAGTGAGTGTTTTAGAGCCTCTGGTACTGTCTCTTTAAGAGCTGTCTGCTTGCAGACATAATTAGTTTGTATGGGGGACTGTGTGCTTCTCTGAGTACCACTCGAGCTGCTGCCAATTCACTTCATTTTTGCAGTCACTAGGAGTGCAAAGGAACCTATCTGAAAGATGTAACTGTTTGCCAGAAATTATTTAGAGTAATAATGAAATTACAGTTTGTCTAACCTGCTTTTTTGCAGTCAGAACTGTGTCTGCTAGTTCTCCATTCTAGTTTTGAACTGCTGAACTGGACCAATCAGTGTGGGGTAAGCTAGCTCTAAAATGATGCCTTGGACTAATCAGAACTTGACTCATAATCTGAGCCAGCCACAAGAGGATTGTATGGGCAGTGACTCTGGGAGATGTGAGCTTAGACTTCAGTGCCTTTTTGGACCAACAGCAGCAGTCTATTGTGAGTGACAGCCAATCCAGTCAAGAACTGGGAGGAACTCAAAGGAAGTGCCCGTTTCGTCAGTTGGAGTTCAGTTGAGCTTTGGCAGTGAAGAAGGAAGGAGCCCTGTGCTTTTCAGTGTGCAGTTTTAGTCAAAAACGGTGTAAGGCCCAGAGTTCGTCTGCAGCTTGTGTAACAGCTTGTTAGGACTGAATCCGTCCCTGTGAAAAGAATCAAAGGATCTCTGAAGAGTAGAAACCAGGCTCACCCTGTAGAAGACTGGAAGAATTGCTTGAAAATTGCACTCGGTCTGTCAGGAACTGAATCTGCTGTGTGTTCTCCCGGTATTGTGCAGTAATTGCGATCGGGATACAGATGCAGCCTGCCTGGTATAGTACTTTCTTTTATATGGATGTGTGAAGAGGTTTGTACCTCAAGTGAGCCCTGCTGACATTGAAGGACCCTATCTTATTTGGAGGTCGTGAGTACTAATTCAGGGTTGCTCCCTGTTGAATTGCCACATTAAATCCAAATGGAATTACTGTACTGCTGACTGTTTAATTCTCCTTTTCTCTGTGTGAAAGGGCCCCTACCAGCTGCCACGGTTTGGACTAGCCACTAGGGCTTGGGTACCCAGGACAGTAACTGATAGGGATAGGCCTGTGCACAGAGCCATAGGTAGATTATTAGAGTGATAAGCTATTAACCTGATTTCCCCTGTCCTTGTTATATCCCCAAATAAATCAGAGCTGCTTGTTTCAGCAAAGTTATACTGCCTGAGGTATTTGTCTATGTTAAAGTACTGTACTGTGATTGTTGCACTGTATCTCATTTCACAGGAGGTCCCAGTGCCGGAACCAGACCTGGGGGTAAGTGTATACTGTGAAGGTAATTGATATATTGTGTGGGCACTAGTGGGAAGAAAGGGGTTGCAGTGTCCCAGAGGGCTGTGACCATGTTAGTTTAACTATTGCAACCCTGACCTCTGGGTGGAGGCACCCGCCATTGGATCCAGGCCCTCAACCTGTTAGTGGCAAATCAGGCAGGGGTAGTAGTCCTGGGATAGCGCCATCTAGGGGTTACATAGAAACATAGATTTTGCCGGCAGATAAGGACCGCTGGCCCACCCAGTCTGCCCATTTCCTACTTAATGGATAAGCTGCAGATCCTAGTTTTACCAGCAGCCTACTTCTTCCTACCCCCACCCCTAGAATTGCCTTTATGACTGTCCCATGCATGCTTGAATTCCACCACTGTTTTTGACTCCACAACCTTCCTCCGAAGGCCGCTCCATGCATCTACAACCTCTCTGTGAAAAAATACTTCCTTAAGTTACCTCTGAGCCGCCTCTTCTATCTTCAAATTGTGCCCCTTGTTCTTGCACACCTCTTTTTGAAAGATGCTACCTCTTGGACTTTGTTGATTCCCTTGAGGTACTTGAAAGTTTCTATCATGTCCCCCTCTCCTCCTTTCCTCGAGGCTATACATATTTAGCTCCTAAGTCTCTTCATATGTCTTCCGTGCAGACCCTGCACCATTTTAGTTGCCTCCTCGGGACAGCTTCTATCCTGTCTATGTCTTTGATGGAGACTGGGTCTCCAGAACTGCACGTAGTACTCCAGATGGGGTCTCACCAACTGTCTGTACAGAGGGATAATAACTTCCTGTTTTCTACTGGTGATGCCTCTCCCTATGCATCCCAGTATCCCCCCAGCCCTCCTTGCTGCCCTCTCACATTGCTTGCCCACCTTTAGGTCATCTGATATGACTACCCCCAGGTCCCTTTCCATTTTTGTTGTTGTTAGTATCTCACCCCCCATTGTGTACTCTTCCCCTGGGTTTTTGTTTCCTAGGTGCATTACCTTGCACTTCTTAGCATTGAATCTAAGCTGCCATACATTTGACCATTCCTCTAACTTCCAAGTCCCATCTCATCCTTTCCACCCCACCTTGTGTGCATCAACTCTGTTGCAGATCTTAGTGTCATCTGCAAACAGACATATTTTTCTTCCAGTCCCTCTGCAATGTCATGAAAGACATTGAAGAGGACCGTCCTAATACTGAACTCTCGGTACCCCCACTAGTAACCCCCATTTCTTCAGAGGACTCCATTTACTATTACTCTGTGTCCTATTCTCCAGCCAATTTTACCCAGGCTGTCATCTTGGGATCCACCCCAGGCTGGCTAGCTTGTATATTAATCTTTGTGTGGACTGTGTCAAATGCCTTGTTAAAGTCTAGGTAGGCCATGTCCACAGCCCTCCCTGATCTACTACTTTGGTCACCCAGTCAAAGAAATCTATCAGATTTGTCTGGCATGACCTTCCCTGGTCAGAATCCATGCTGCCTTGGGTCCTGTGCCCTCTGGCCTCTAGATACTCAATAATTCTTTCCTTCAGAAGTGATTCCATCATTTTCCTACCACTGAGGTTAAACTAACAGGTCTGTAGTTTCGCTCTGCCTTGCTCCCACTTTTGTGAAGGGGAATCATATCTGCCCTCCTCCAGTCCTCGGGTACCACCCCATCCTCCCAAGATTTGTTAAAGAGGGTAGTCAGTGGTGTCACTAGTTCTACCCTTAGTTCTTTTAGAATTTTGGGATGAATCCCATCAGGCCCCATTGCTTTGTCCACCTTCAGTTTTAAGAGTTCTTTCAGAACCCTTTCTTCTGTAAATGGGCTGGTATCAACTTCTGTGTTGGTTTGCCCATCACTCTGCATAACATGCACTGCTGCTTTAAACCGTATTTCAAAAACATCTTTAAAAGAAATAAAAAAAAGCATGATTCCTGTTGCTTTAAACTGTATTAAAAAAAAACAGAAAGCATGATTCAAACAACATGAAGTCTTGCTATATTATGACAACTGCAGTATGACTGCAGGTTAGAACTGCTCCGGAGGTGAAATAGTTAACTTTCCATGCAGGCATGGAACTTAGAGCACGAGCTCGGTTGAAAACTCTGTCTGTTGTGCTTCAAACGCAAACTGTCAGATTCTTTACTCCGTCTCACTGAACAGTCGCTCCGGAGATTTCTCCTTCTGCTCGGTTCATTTTGTCGGTTTAAAAGTATTATTTTTCGGGTTTTTAGCCGAATTAAACCGAAACCGTCGGTTCAAGCTCTGTCTGTGGTAATGTAAGTAATAGATAGGTTTTACATTTATTTTTCTGTGTGGAACTTGTATCTTTATCGGTTCGGGTTTGAACCGATCAGGTTGTATTTAAAATCTACTATTCCTTTTTAGAGTGCAGTTCCCGTTCTTATCCGTTCTAAAAAAACAGATTTCATTACGTTTTTCCACGACCGTGACACGGTTGGGAACCGATAAGGGTGTCTTGCTTGGTGGATTGCTAACAACAGGCAAGTTGGTTAGCTGGCATTATGTCTGAGAAACCCAAAAGAAAACCGACCCACTGGGTTTCAACACTGTAGTGTTTGTGGGAAGCTTTACGGCTGACCCACACAACACATGTGTTCATTGTCTGGGGTTTGACCAACTTCAATCAGACTGCCAGATTTGTCACAATTTCCTGCTGCCACCATAGATAAGAGAGTTGGTAGGCCCAGGAAAGGGAGGCTAAAAGTCCGCTGACCCGATGGCCAGCCCGGTTCGGTGCCAACCGAATCGAGGGAGTGCCCTCTGACCAGGACGATACTCGGCAAACGAAGAGCCGGGTTCTGAGGAGCCGGTTCCAGCAAAGGACTAGAAAGTCAGCTAGTGTAGAGCCAAAAGTTCTCTCCCAACTGCTGAGGAAATAGCTAAAGCAATTCAAATTGTCCAGTCTCTTCTCTCAGTCCGACCAACCGACACCTTCAGGTAGCTGCTCGTTCAGCCGGGTTCCACCGTTCAAGATTATGATTTTGAGGATTTTATGAACCGGGGAGGGGAAGAGGAATATGAGGAGAGTGAATATGGTTTTGAAGATCTGATGTGCCCATTGATCCGACATCTCTCCAGATAGACCCTAGGGTTTCTCCTCCAAGGCTTTCTGAGACCCCTTCTCATTTCATGTTTTATAAAAAGTTGTTGAAACTTCCAGCCCCTGTTGAGGAAGCTGTTGATGACCAAGAGGAGCCAGACTATGTAGAAATGATGGATATTCCAGAGTCTAGGAGACTGTCTATTCCTTTGCATAAATCTTTTCGAAACAGACAGTAAAAGTTTTTAAAATCCTCACACTATACCTCCTGTGGATAAAAGAATGGACAAGAGGTATACCTTATCAGGTTCACACTGATTTCACTCAACAATGCAGCCATGGGGGTAGTGCAGGCTGCAGCTCAGACAGGCCAATATTCCCTAGCTTCATAATCTCCTGAGAAGGACTCCAGGAAGATTGATGCTATGGCAAAGAAACAGTACATGGCAGCATCTTTGGGACTCAGACAAGCAAATTATATGGCTTATGCTGCTAGGCACCAGAAACCAGATGGGATACTGTGCTGGCCCTAGCGAACAGAAGTCCCTGACCAGCTTGCCAGGGAGCTGGAACAGGTGGCTATGGATGGTATTGAGGCATCCAAGGTGCAATTTATGCTGCAGTGGACTCTAATGATGTTTCATCAAGAGTCATGGCTACATCTGTGGCACTTCGCAGGATGGCTTGGCTCAGATGTACTACCCTGTCTCAGGATACCCAGTCTAAGGCCATGGATTTTCCTTGTTGTGGGAAATTCTCATTTGGGGAGCAAACAGAGAATTACATGAAGAAAATGGATGAATATAGGACCACCTACAGGAGTGCACAGGCCAAGGAAAGGCAGGCCACCTCAAAAGCATCTTCCTAGAGGCAGGGGCAGGCCTTTCATAGGCCTTTTACCAAGCTCCAAGCTTCCTCCTCCGGCTTATGCTCAGAGGGGTTCTTTAGAGGAGAGCAGACGGGTACAAGCAGGTCTGCTTCCACCCTTCAGCCCAAAGCCCCTGCCAAGCAGGCACCTGATGGGATTACCAGGCCGATTCTCCTCTACCTGTAGGCAGGCTGGCTTACTTTTTCCAGGACTGGAAGTCTTTAACATCAGACAAGTGGGTCCTGGAAGTAGTAAGTCAGGGACTGGTTCTCGGCTTCAAAAATTCCAAAGCTGAGAACCAGATCTTTCTACCTGCAACTCCATCAGAGGCACTCGCCCCTAGAGGCAGAGGTCTCTACCTCCTGGCTCTCAGAGCTGTGGAAAGGGTTCCTCCCACACCAGGGCAAAGGTTTGTACTCCAGGTACTTCCTTACCCAAAAAGACAGGAGAATGGCGCCCATCCTGGATCTCAGATATTTAAACAAGCACCTTTTAAGCCAAAGTTCAAAATGGTGACTCTGGGAATTATCCTACCCTCTCTAAGGCCAGGGACTGGCTAGCTTCCTGGACCTCAAGGATGCCTACTTCCATATTCCATCAGAAGCTCCCATCGAAAGTACCTCAGGTTCGAGCTGCCCTCAGGCCACTACCAGTTCAGAGCAATGCCCTTCGGCCTCACTTCTGCCCCAAGGGTATTCACCAAATGCCTGGCTGTGGCAGTTGCCTGCCTAAGAAGGCAAAAGATTGCCATCTTTCCTTACCTGGAAGATTGGCTCTTAGTAGGCCAGTCCCCAGACCAGGTCAATTTACACCTTCAGATAATGCAGCAACTGCTTACCTTTCTAGGTTTCCTTCTGAATCTCTCAAAGTCAGTTCTAGAGCCGTCCAGCTTCTACCTTCATAGGCGAGAACTGAACACACAGGAAGCCAGGGCCTCCTCCCCTGGACAGGCAAAGACCCTAGTCTCCTGGCCTCCTCATTTACCCTGCAGGTCTCCCGGCCAGAAAGGCATTTTCTGCAGCTCCTAGGACACATGGCTGCTCCACAGCAGTTGTGCAAGGAGCAAATTTCAAATGAGGGACATCCAGTTCCATTTGAGAGCTTTTGTCTCAAAGAAAGGATCCTCTTACCAAGCTGATCCCAGTAACTCAAACCCTGATCCAAGCCCTCATAGTGGTGGCAGGATCAGAGCAACCTGAGACAAGGGGTTCTTTTGTCACTCAGTCTCATTCTCTAATCCTTACTACAGATGCGCCCTCTTCGCTGGGAGCTCAAATGGGCACTCACCACCCAGGGTCTGTGGTCTCTTAGGAATCTCTGCTCCACATCAACCTGTTGGAGCTCAGAGCAGTTTTTCTAGTACTTCAAGTTTTTCCAAATCTGTTCAGAACAAGAGTATTCAGCTCAGAACAGACAACACCACTACAATGTGGTACATCAACAAGCAAGGGGCACTTGGTCTACAGCCTTGTGCAATCAGGCGATGAAGTTGTGGTCTCTGGCTTACTCCTGAACACCTCCTTACAGCAGTTCACCTCCCAGGCAAGGACAATGTCCTGGCAGATGCTCTCAGCAGGATTTCCCAGGGCCCACGAATGGTCACTTGATCCCGTGGTCTGGGAGTAGTATTTGCCAGATGGGGCACCCTGCAGATAGATCTTTTGCAGCCCCAGACAATCACCAACTTCCTCTTTTTTTTGCTGCAGGCCCCCAGTGTTGGGCTCACTCCCACTGGATGCCTTAGTCTCAGTTGGGAGGAAGTTTCTCTATGCCTTCCCTCCCTTCCTCTCCTGTTCAAAGTGCTAGTCAAAATCAGATCCCAATCATGCAAAGTCATTCTGATAGCTCCGGATTGGGCCAGACAGCCTGGTATCCACTCCTGCTGTCCTAGCAGTCCATCCTCCCTGTCTCTTCCCAGGAATCACAATCTGTTAACCTGTGCCCAGGAAGGGTCTGGTACCTAATCTCAAATCTCTAATCTCAAGGCTTGGTTCTGAAGAGTTAGAGTTTGCTGATTTACACCTTTCCCAAGGTGTAATGGATATATTGAAGGCCGCAAGGAAGCCTTCCACCAGGGCTACTTATAATTCCAAATGGAAAAGGTTTTCCATATGGTGCTCGAAAAGCTTATTTCCCCAGTCTCTGCTGATCTACCCACAGTCCTGGATTATATGGTCCACCTGAATTCTTTGGGGCTGAGAGCAGCTACCCTGAAGGTGCACTTGGCAGCTGTGTCTGCTTTTATTTCAGCAGGTGAATCCTCTTCCCTTTCAGCTCATCCTGTATTTTCCAAGTTTTTTAAGGGGTTGTTTCACACCAACCCTCCATTCAGGGATCCTGACCCTGCCTGGGATCTTAATGTTTGCATTGCTCAGCTTATGCAACCCCCCTTTGAGCCCTTGTCTTCAGCTGAGCTCAAGTACTTGACTTGGAAAACTGTGTTTTGGTAGCCATCACCTCTGCCAGATGGCATAGTGAATTACAAGCGTTGTCAGTGGAGCAGGAGTTATCTCTTTCACAGAGATAAGGTGGTCCTTCGGACTAACAGAAAGTTCCTGCCCAAGGTGGTTTCAGATTTTCACCTTAATCAATCTATTTCACTTCCAGTGTACTCACTGACCACCTCCTCTGGGGAGAGGATGCTGCACAGCCTAGATGTGAAGAGAGCCCTTAGTTACTACATAGAGCTGCACTAAGGGTCATAGGTTTGACTCTTCAACTGTTCCTCACCCGTGCGAAATTGGTAAAGGAAGCCATCCACTCAAAAGATGCATTGCCAGGTGGATTGTCTCTGTATCCAATTCTGCTGTGAGAAGTTGGGTAAAGTTCCCCCTCAGGCCTGAGGGCTCACTCTACCAGAGGTACAGCTGCTTCTCTGGCTGCTGCCAGAGACTTTCCTATTCTAGAAATATGTCAAGCAGCTACCTGGAAAACAGTTCACACTTTTACCAAACATTACTCCCTGGACATCCAGGCTAGGAGTGATGCTTGATTTGGCACAGCCGTGCTTCAGAGCCTATTTCCTAGGTAGGTTCTATCCTTCCTCCATGGGGGTACTGCTGTGTAGTCTGCAATTGTCATAATATAGCAAGACTTCATGTTGTTTGAAGAAAAAATTACTCACCTTAGTAATGTTGTTTCTTCTAATGGAGTCTTGCTATATTATGACTCCTCCTTCCTGCCTGCCCTCTCAGAACCTCTGTTTTGGGGATGTGGGTGGGCAGTACAGGGTTGGCACTTTTGTTGATGCCCACCTTGTTGTTTTTCACCTACCTTTTTGGGTGAATTGGTGTTGTGTTTTTGCATTTTTGGGTCTCCTGACTTGAGTCTTTGTTTTAGGCCAAAAATGAGTGTTTATGTTAGTAGCCAGTTGGCTAGTGTAGGTTTACAGCTTCCACACAGAACCTTAGTGAGTTTTAGCTCGTAAAGATCTGACAGTTTGCGTTTGAAGCACAACAGACAGAGTTTTCAACTGAGCTTGCGCTCTAAGTTCCATCCCTGCATGGAAAGTTAACTATTTCACCTCCGGAGCAGTTCTAACCTGCGGTCATACTGCAATTGTTATAATATAGCAAGACTCCATTAGAAGAAACAACATTACTAAGGTGAGTAATTTTTTCTTCCACAGCAAACTGCAGATAATGCTCTTACAACAGCCTGGTCCACACTACTCCTCTTTTTAAAGTCAATGAACATGAAATAAATAAATATTTCAAATATAATTTTGATTTGACATTAGCCCAGCTAAGATAAAACATTTGTTTTTTCACTGGGGTCCTGCTTTTAACCAGTGATTAAAGCTGGGAGCACTAAAGATCAGGTAGGTGAAGAGACGTGCTCGGGTTTGCAGAGAGAGGTGGTGGTTCTGAAGGCATTTGAAGCTGGGGTGCCTTGGATTACCGGCCAGTGCTCAAACTGCAGCACTACACTGCCTTCCATGATTAACATTATCTTGCGAAAAAAAGATTTAAAGGGTGACCTGTTTGTCAACTGCAGCTATAAAAGAGCACCCCCTCCAAAACCCTCTCTAATCTCAGGAGACTATTTTGTGCCAAGCTGATAAGGAAGTCAAGAACCACGCGAGTCAAATAATGTGGCACTGCCATCTAGGAGCAGGGCCAATATGCCTATAAAGTCAAGGGGGGACACATTCCCTCCAAAATCCCCAGCCAGGTAACAAATTTTGGGCTAAATAAGTCCCTAAGATTATTTTATTATAATGTGTCCCCCACCAAAATGGTTTTGAAATGACAGCTCTGCCTGGGAGACGGGAATCCTATGCTACAGATCACGGAGGGAGGGGCAGGTAGTAAGGAGTAGGAATGGGCTGCCTGGTGCTCATGTATTCCCCCTGTTAGAGACCAAGGAGTGGCACTCTCTTTGGCTATGATGGCAGCTGTTCACCAGGCCTTTCAAATAGAAGGAATGTTTGGGCAACCAACCATATCACCATTATGTCAGCACATCTTTGCTGCTGGAGTTCCTTTCTCTACCTGATTTACTATTCCAACTCCATGCCACTGTGGATAACCATGATGTTATGTCACAGTCATGGACTATGTTTGCAGACGTGAATGTGTGCGGTGATAGGAATCACACCTTTGCCAGCAGGTGCTGCTCTTGAAACACCATCTGGGTTCTGGGTGCTGTGCATCCTCAAGTTGGCACAGTTGGTGGTGACATTGTTCCATTTTTGTTTCATTGTGATAACTAATATCAATGACTCTGGAGTGGCTGACATAGTGCTGACGCGTTTGTGATGTAGTAGGTTGCCCAGATGTTCTTTTTCTGCCTTTCAGTCAGAGGAAGTATGCATCTGGGTGACTCCACTGTGGAAATGTGTGTGTGTGTGTGTTGGAAGGGGGGGGTGAAGGGCAAATTCCAGGGGGAAAACAGAATCTAAAGCAGCAGTTTGTGTAAGTTGCCATGTATTTTTTTTTCAGTAATAATGTATTTTCAGCAAAAACATCAATGTACCTACTTTTCCTTTCATTTTCTTTTATTCCTTAACAGAGATAGAGTGGTCTGAAGTTTTTAAATGGGCTTGCTCCCTTGCCACACCCACCATGAAAAAAATCAGATACATTGCTGCGGTGCTATGCTGTTTGCCATATCCACAACCTGGGGTAACACCATTCTACCACATCCACAGTCATAGGCGGAGGAGCCAGTGGGTCAAGGGGATTTGCAGACCCCTCACTTTTGTAGCTAAAGGGCCAGACAATGAATCTTGACCCACCACATTTCAATCAGTGGAGCGGCATTAACATGAGGCTGGTAAGATTTTTCCAATGACAGCAGGGAGGCTACTTTAAACCTTTTGGTACTAAACATACACTGAAAATCCTGGCAACCAAAGCTATACTTTTTGGAAAATCTCAAAGAAATATTTTGTTTTACTGTTACATGTGTTGCACTATAATTGTATAGTCATTTATGGCTTCCTTTCTCCTCTCAAACCTCTTCAAAACCTACAATTCCTGATGCTGTTCTGTTTTTAATATGAATAAACCATGCATTTTTGTTACTAAATCATGGATTATTCAGGATTATAAAAAGCTAGGTAAATTGACTAAAGTATATTTAAGAAGACAACTGTTTTCCCAACACTCTGGACTAAGGTGTTCTATGCAAATCTGCCCCCAAAACACTTTTTGTTACACTTATCTGCCACTGTCTATAGTATGAATCTTGTATGTATAGTACATTCCAAAAGTAACTTCAAGTGGAAGAGATTTTTAAAAATTGTCAGTGGCTGCCATCTTTATGGACTTGCTTTAAGAATTACAAAATTAGTTATAAAAGCTCTTATAAAAAAAATTCTGAGGGAATTAAGACTACACTGATGATGAATCTAAGGAAGTCAAAAATGCATTTTTGCTAAAAAAAAAAAAAAAAATTATGTGATGAAATGCTTCGCGCGGAAAACAAATACTACTGCTTTAATAGGGCATCCGCTGGGTGTCTCTTACGGTATAAGAGATTCTGGGCATGAGGTTTGAAGGTGAGGACCCTGAAGAACAGCTGAGAAGTCTTGTCTGTTCAAACCTCATGAGAGGGATCTCTTAGACACCTGCAGAGGACCCCTTAACTTATTTACAAATCACTCAAGTTAGCTAGAATGATTACAATAAGTTCTTGTTTTTTTTTTTTACTTCAAATGTGAAATGAAGCCGCTGGGCCCACCCTCCACCTGGCTGTGAAGTGGAATGAATCACTCCCAACATTCCTGCACGAGAGACAATGGTACACAGGATAAGAAGTGCAGTGGCTCTGAGTGCTGATTGGCTGAAATCATATCATTTATACTGTAGTAATAAAAACTGAGGGGGAGAGAGAGAGAGAGAGAGAGAAAGGACATGAGCTCTGAACCTGTAATTTGCCCATTTCTGAGTTGTGGTAGAAAGAAAAAAAGAAAGAAAGAAAGAAAGAAAGAAAGACAGACAGAAAGAAAATGGCAATCTACAACACCTGACAACAAGATCTGAAATTATTTTAAAGTATTGAAGCCTCAAACACTAGAGTAATGTAACATCTGAAGTCAGAACTTCTTTCACTACAGAAAGTTGAAACCCCTCTCAAATAACAAACAATATTTCACGTCTGCTCAGAATCATTTTCCCATCGTTTGGAGTACATAGGATGCTATTTATTACTGCCCTGGCTTCACCGCTTGAACTCCTGTGACTTTAAATTCTGTCTTAACATCATGGCCTCTCTAAATCAAATAGATGACCCCACAGGGCTTGCTACTCCAGACGGCTTTAAAGAAACAGTTCAGGTTTTCTGTAAGTTTTTGTTTTCAATTGAAAATTACTAAATACACTTCAAATGTATGAACATAGGAATTTTGGAGATGGCAGTGTGGCCCACCACATTAAGCCCCATGCCAGCTCTGAAGGTTCAGCTGGGGATTCTGAATTCAGACATGAACTTGTCATGTTAGCACCACCTCAGCCAGGACCATGGAATATGGTAAGCTGTACTACAGCCCGAGGACCCTTTGAGAAGTTATGCTTTCTCTCATTCTGACAGAAATGTATTTATTTTATTTATTTATGACTTTGTTAACCGAGTAGGTGCACTGATCCCAAGGACCGATTTCAGGCACGACCCAGGCCACGTAGGTAGGCACAGAGTAGACATATCAGAATAACAAGAACATAGCAAGGGCAGGTAATACATAGTGAAAGGTTACAGTTGTTACATTTGGCAATACATGGTGGCAGTAGTTGAGGGACAACAAATAAAGTAAAGCTCATGGTAGTACAGTTTCAGTAAATAAGAGATCCTATTTGATTACATTATTAAATGATTATAGTCTGGCAGAAATGACCACACCTAATCTTTTTTTCTCACAATTTATAATGTTTTCCACTTCTGTGGTGCTGCCTCCTTTCAGCATGGTGTCAGCATAGCTCAGCTGGCAGCACAGCCACCTCTGGGCCAGAATGACGTGGGCTCTAGTCCCCCACTTGGAATGGGCTCACACCATAAATGCTGGCACCCTAGTGCAGAACTAGAGGGATGCTACACTTTTGGGGTATGCCATTGTTCGGATGAGACATTAAACTGAGGCCCATTCTGGCCATCTCTGGTGTTGTCCTGGTGGTTGCCAACGTGGAAGTAAAATAATCTAAGGCACTTTTCACAACAGTAGCGTATTTTCCCAGTTGTCTTGGCCAACGTTCCCCTTCCCATATAAGCAGTTCATGCAACTGTCCAAGGCTGTATGTGGGTGTTAATGGACATTAAACTGAAGCCCCTTCTGCCCCTCTCTGGTGTTGTCCTGGTGGTTGTCCACACAGAAGAAAAATAAACTAAGGCACTTTTCACAAGAGTGGGGGATTTTCCAAGTTGTCCTGGCCAACACTCCCCTTTCCATATAACCAGTTCATGCAATTGTCCAAGGCTGTATGTGGGTGTCAATGTGCAAAATGGCTGCCACTGCACATTTATAGTCACTTCACTAACAGTCCTTCACTGCTTGTAAATGGCTTTTGGAACACAACGTATACGAAAAGCACTATAAAAATGCCAATTCTTCCTTCTCTTCTTGATGCATGCACCCAGCCCTGCCCCCATGTCTCCAGTACCCACCTCCAGTGCTTAGCTCAACAGCTTAACCCCTGTGGTGGGGACGGGCCCAGCCAGGCTGCATTGAACACTTCCTGCTTTAGTGCTGAACACAATCCTTGGTGCAGTGGAATGGCTGGTGGTAGAGAGCAGGGCAGAAAAGCTCAGGCATTTTTCCTGCTGTGTATCAGAGCTTTTTTGGTCCTCCCTCACACAGCGTGGCATTCTGGAGGAGGGGCAGGCATGCTACCTCCTCCTAGCACTGTCAAGAGCTACTGTTTGAGAGGTGTACTGCAACCCCTTCCTCCTTGGAAGGAGAGTGTATGTGCAGATGCCCATCACTCTGTAATATCATCTCCAGTTGACCCAGGTACAGGTGAGGAACCCAGTTTACCAGTATGCTGTATGGGCACCTATTCAGTTGGCACAATGGAGCAAGTTTCACACCTAAGCTTTTGAGTGTGTCCCCTGGTGCAGTGGTCTTTTTATTTATTTATTTTTATTCATTTTCAATGTGCACAATACACAGTAAAAATGGCAAATCAACCCATATAAACACAGAAATGCAAAATATAGAACTGCCAGGGTAGGAGTAGTTTTCTATGGCCTGTGTTACCTCATATCAAGAGTTCTAAACAACAACATTGAGTGTCCGGAAAAAGTCCAAAAAAGACCAATTGCAGCATGTGCATGGAAAAAGGAACAGAAATGGCTGTCTGATAATTCACCAGGTACAGGTGCACCAAATAACACCACCAGTGGTGCTTAATGAGTGCAAGAAATCCTTTGATTATATGTCTCAATATAGTTGCACATGCAAAACCAAGGAGACTGGCTATAATTAAGATAAAAGTACAGTAGCCAATTACAACACTGTAGAAAGTATTACTTGGAGAGATACATATTTTTCAAATGGTTAAGTCAAACAGCAGTGAACCAGAACATAATAACAAAAATAGTTGATTTTGTCCCCATCTATTTAAGACACAAGTCACAAGTGGCAGCTTGGCTTCAATGCCAAGAAATGCAAAGTTATGCATAGTGGAGCCAAGAATCCCAGAACAGAGTATTACCTGGGTGGAGTCCGAGTATCTGCATCAGAGGAGGAGAAGGACCTGGAAGTGACGCTCACTAGTGACCTGAAGCATTCCACGCAGTGCAAGAAAGCAATAGGAACGGTGAACAAGATGGTGGGATGCAGAACTAGGGGGATCAGTAGTAGGAGAGAGGAGGTTAAACTGTCCTTGTGCAGGTCACTAGTAAGGCTGCATCTAGAGTATGGAGTTCAGTACTGGTGCCCACACCTCAAAAAGGACATTGACCTGCTGGAGAAGATACAGAGGAGGGCTACAAAGATGACAGCAGGTCAGCAGGGTAAGGCATACAAGGAGAGATTGGGGGCACTGAACATGTACTCCCTGGAAGACAGGAGAGAGAGGGGACATGATTGGGACCTTCAAGTACTTGAAAGGAATAAATAAAGTTGATAAGGAGAGTCTCTTTAAGCTGAGTAGCAACCATAACATGAGGGGGTACAGTCTTAAGCTGGAGGGTGGGAGGTTTAGGAGGGAGGTCAGGAACACTTCTTCACAGAGAGGGTGATGGATGGGACACTTGGAATGTGCTGCCAGAAGAGGTCATCTCATTGAAGACAGTGGGCAGCTTTAGGAGAGGCTGGGATAGGCATAGAGGGAAGGTAAGGATCTTGGGTAGAGAGGATGGGAGGAGTGGGGAGTGAGGGCAGGGACATTAGCTCAAGCTGTGGACCCTGCAATATGAGGAGACTTGATAGACCAAATGGCCTTCCTCTGCTGGCTTCTTCGCATGTTCGTATGGAGCATTTACCTGTCTGAACAAGTATATTGAGGGGCTACCCTCAATCTCAAAGACATTCAGGGCTGTACTCAGGACAGCTGGGGTAAACTTACTATGTGTTTGAAATCATGGCAACAGTGCATCTAGCACAGTCATCATCTCACCATGTGGTACCAGCCATTTTAGATATCACGGCTCCCCACTACAACCCCAAGCTGTACCAGGAAGGAAATTCAGTTTCTGTTTTGTTCGGGGCTGAAAAACCAAAATTTATAAGCACTACCATAGCCAAACGTCGGGTAACTTCTGCACCCCTTTTCAAGAAAAGTCAACAGTGCCCAAGCATACCATAGTTAAAGCTATGGACAGACGTGGACTTGCACACTTTAGTAAGTTAAGTAAAACTGTAGTAAATTAACAGGAGCCAGACCTCCACTTCAGAGTCATTAGGATGAGGATGGTGAACAAAGTCTTGTTTGATTGCCTCCAGGCACTTACCATTTTCGACAGGGTCAGAGAACATGAAAGTTTTGCTGGAGTAATTAATCCTGAGTCATGCTGCAAGCTGTAAGGAATAATTAATACTGAGAGTGTGAATACTTGTTCTCACAGCATCAAAGCTTTTGCGATGCTGTCTAGTCGCAAAGCTTAAATCTGGGAAAAAATAAATATGTTCCCCAGTCGCTACCTTAAATGGGCCTCCTGACGTAACTGCTTGAAGAATGTCATCTTGAATATGAGGGCCAATGGTGACACTCATGATAGTGCTAGGTTGCTTGTCCATGGGTTTCTTCCTGGGAGTTAGGCAGCAAGACTTGCAAATATAGCCACGCAAGTCCAAGTTCAGCTTCTGAGAGAGCAAAGCTATAACAAAAGTTTTTAAATCTGTACCTTCCAGAGATTCCGGGACTCCCAGAACCTGAAAGCTATTTGCTTGGGCCCCATTCTCCAGTGTCTCAAGCCGTAGACGTAAGAGCTTGTTTTCAGACACCATTCCTGCCACACCTGTTGCTGAAGTGTTGGTGGAACCTGTTGCCTGTTTGGCTTCTGAGACTACCACATCCATTTAAGCCCCCATGGATGCAAATCTAGTATCTAAATTGTCCAATTTTCTACCAAGGACTCATAGAGCTTGGAGTAAAGCAGCGTTGGTTGCAGCGGGCCTCTCCCTCCCTGGCCTGGGCCGCTACCATGCAGCTGATCTTGCGGCTGCTCTGCCTTTCCCTTCGCCATGTTTTGCTGAGTGACCTACCATGCTTTCCCCATAATTTTACCATTCCAAACTTTGACTACAGGTAACAGACCACAACGGCTTTCACTGAGACTAATTTAAACAGGAACCGATGTCACTAAAAGGCACTCTTTAGCATTTAATAACAAAATGGCTGGAGCTCTTTGGAAGCACATCTGCTCATGCTGGCTGTTTGCCATGCCTCATCCCTGGCTCAGTTGTCCTAAATGAGTGCAGCATAGACCCTTCTTCAGACCAACTACATACATTTTATAGATGGATGTGGCGGGCATACCACCAGCCCAGGTTTGCACGCAGTAACAGCATATTTTATGAACTCATACATATCTAACAATGGTGCAGGGCCAAGCACAGACATGCATAATCTGTGCTGGCACTAAAAACCGTCCCCTCACCTGCCCTGATCCATATTTTCTAACCCCTTCTAGGCTGATATCAACGTCCATCCAACCCATGTCATTAGCCCACAAGTCCAGTGGGCCCCCAACTCAAACTCAAGGCAACAACAATCCCTGGCCCCATCCCCCCCATGTATATCTGTTAGCAAAATTGGTTCCTTGTAGAACTCAGTCCCCCAACATCCATGCACAACAGGAATAGCATTCCGAGACTCCTACTGCTTTGCTTGAAAGGGTTCTTAGGCTAGGGGTTGTCTGTGACCTACTGCAACTCTTTTGCTGGTGGTGCCAAGTATAAACCCCACCCCCTCCTGTGAAAAAGCACACTCTGAGGTGTTCTGCTGCAGGAGGGGGAAGTGATCACTTTCAAACATAGCTGGGGGTTACAAGGACTGGTGCTAAATCATGCTACAAATGATTTGTGAATAGAGCCCTCAATCTCCAAAAAATTTCAAACAAGACCAAGGATTAGTTAATTCTGTTTGCTGAGGAGAGAGTTTGTGTGGAGAGGATTTTTGGAAGTTTTGCTGTTTTATTTATTTTAATTTAGCTTTAAGTGGAATTTAGCTTAACGGTTTCTGTGGCTGGAGGGATTGTAAAAGCCCTCCCACCCAGCCCTTCCACCAGCTGTCACACCTCTATAGACAGTATGAACCATGGGTAGGATTGTGGGGTGCAGTGGTTGTGGGGCAGCAGTGTGGATGAACATACTGTGAAGGCTGGGAGGGTGCCCAATGCACCACAGGCTAAGGAGGCTCGAGGGAGAGTTTCAGTGGCTTGGCAGGGAGCTGGGGAGCCTGAGGGGTGAGGTGAGGGTTGCGTTGGTGGAAGAGCTGACATTTGAGGGTATTGGGGGCACCACAAAGAAGGAACAGTGGGTCAAGGGAAGGGGTCAGGGGTCAAACTAGACAGGAAGCCAGCTGATGAAGGGTGGACTCAGGTAGGGCCTTGCAAAAGAGGAGCAATAGTAGGCAGGAGGGAGGGAGGAGAAAAACACACAATAATGCAAAGAGGGTAGGGAACACGTTTGTAATACTACCGACACATGAGGAAGAGGACACAGGAGGAGATTGCACAAGGATAGTACTCACGAAGAGGAGGGAGTGGGGGCATTACTAGTGGAGAGATTGAGCACAGCATGGCAGGGGGAGGAATAATACTCGGAGAGGTGAGGAGGGAGAGGGAGTTTGACAGTCAAACAGGAGGAGAGGGAGGGGTCTCAATTGAGAGGGGCAGGGGGGAAGACACTGTGGCAAATAGTAAAAGCACCGTCTTTAGTGGCCCGGTGAATGAGAACCTGGGTGGGGGGTGGCGACGGGCACAAGGAAAGAGGAGGGGGGTATACTGGTGTTGGGAGACTCCATACTCAAGGGGATCAGATGGAGAAGTAAGGGGAAGAGGCACAGTCTGATATGGGTGGAGTCCTTACTGGGATTAAAGGCAGATAAGGCAGGACAGGCAATCCTAAGGTTTGCAAGGAGTGGTAGGAGGAAACCGCACATTGTGGTACATGTGGGGACAAATGACCTAGCGGGGGAGAAATGGTGAAGGTAACAAGGGAGAGGTTTGAGGAAGTGGGAAGGATGTGCAAGGAGACTGGGAGGTCTGTGGCCTTCTTGGAGGTGCTACCATTGCCCTGTGAAAGCACAGTGAGAAGGGAGAGGATTGGAGAGTTTAACACATGTTTGGTAGAATGGTGTAGAACTACGGGGTACAGGGTTGTGGGCGGCTGTGGCAGTACCTGGGATAATGACCATCTGTTTGCAAGGGATAGGCAGCATCTGAGCAGGGAGGGGACGGAGGTATTAAAGCAAAGACTGGGGAGGTATACTGCGACAAAGGTGGATTTAAACTAGATGGGGGGTGGCAAGTGGGCAGCAGGTAGGCAGGGATCTGATAGAGTGGAGTCACAGCCTATCCCCAGGCTAGCAGAGAAGGACTTGGGGAGGCTGAAAAGGGAGGGATTAGAAGGGAGGAAATGGCGAGCAATGGAGGGAAGGGGGTACGACGAAGGATGGTCTTGCTGAATGCAAGACGCTTAGGCAACAAATCAGCTGAGCTACAAGCACTCTTGATAGTGTGGAGGGTGGATATTGCAGCTGTCATGGAAATGTGGGTAACCACTGGGACTGGGATCTGGCAATTCCAGGGCACAAATTATACAGGAAGGACCATAAGGAGGAGAGAGGGAGTGGGGTGGCAGTCTATGTGAGGGACGGGATCAAATGCACAAGGGACAAGGGGGAGGAAAGGAGAACAGAGGCAATCTGGCTGCAGCTCCTAGGCTTAAGGGGTAGGAAACTGAGGTTTGGGGTGGTATACAGGCTGCCGTCCCAGTCTGAGGAGCTTGACAGGGAATTAGCGGGACAAATCAGAAAGGTATGCAGAAAAGGAAAAGTGGTCATTGTGGAGGATTTCAACTTGCCAGGGGTGACCGGAGCATTCCGGTCACCTCCAGTGCTAGGGAGCAAGTGCTCCTGGACACGATCCAGGAGGGTCTCCTGATGCTGTTGGTCAGTGTACCTACTAGGCTAAAGAACACTTTAGATCTGGTATTGCTGAATGGGGAGGCAGTAAGGGAAATAAGGCTGGAGGACCCACTAGCCAACAGCGATCACCAAACGGTGTGGTTTAATATCATGATATGTGCGGAGCCAGAGAAATCAGTAACTCGATTGGTAATCTTCAGGGGGGCAGACTTTTGGAGGATAAGGGAAGTACTAAAAGGGAAACTGAAGGGCATAAGGCAGGAGATGGATGCAGAGCAGAAATGGTATAAAATTAAATGGGGATAACAGAGGCAATAGAAGCCTGCACCAAGACACAGAGTAAGAGGAGCAGAGCAAGAAAACCATGCTGGTTGAACAGTGAGGTAGTGGAGGTGGTGAGGGCAAAACGAGAGGTGTACCAGAGGTAAAGGAGGATAAGGCAGGAAGGGGAAGGGGAGCAGTATGCAAGATGGTCCAGGGAGGTGACCAGAAAAGTGAGAAAAGCCAAGGCCCAGAGGGCACTGAGAGACGCCAGAGGGAATTAATGGGGGGACTTTTCAGATACATGAGGGAGAAAAGGAAGTGCAAGGAAATAATAGTGAGGATAAAAAAGGGTGGGGAGTGGACAGAAAAGGGGGAGGTATGGGTGGAAGCACTAAATGAATACTTTTGCTCAGTGTTCACGGAAGAAAGGGGGGACTGCTACTACCACGGGCTGGGAGGGTGAGGACGGGGAGAGGAGGAGGAGGAGGAGATAGATAAAAGAACTGAGGGAGGCAGAGTCCTAGAGAGACTGAGAGCACTGAGGGTAGATAAAGCACCAGGACTGGATGGTATCCACCCCAGGGTGCTGAGGGAGATGGCAGAGGTGTTGGCGGAACCACTGGTGGATCTGTACAGCACCTCACTGGAATCTGGATTTGTGCCACTGGACTGGAGGATGGCACATGTAGTACTGTTACACAAGAGTGGACCAAGGGACTAACCTGGTAATTATCATCTGGTAAGTCTCACCTCCACAGTGTGCAAACTCATGGAAACGATACCAAAGGAAAGACTGGTGTCGTACCTGGAGGACAACAGCCTCCAGGGTATGAGGCAGCATGGGAAGTCTTGTCAAACCAATCTAATACAATATTATGACTGGGTGACAGGTGAGCTGGATAAGGGTCATGCGGTGGATGTTCTTTACTTGGACTTTGATTCAGTGCCTCATGGGCAGCTTGGGGGGATGCTAACTGGTGTAGGGGTAGGGGCAAAAATGACGAACTGGATTACAAGCTGGCTGAGTGGGAGGCTGCAATGGGTGGTGGTGAGAGGGGAGCTCTCAACTCCAAAGCCTGTGACAAGTGGGGTGCCACAGGGCTCTGTACTGGGACCAGTATTGTTTGGGCTCTTTATATCAGACATTGCACACGGGGTGTTGAGCAAGGTAAGTCTGTTTGCAGACGACACCAAAATGGGAGCAGTGATGGATGGAGGGGAGGGATGGAAGCAGCTGCAGGGGGACCTAAGCAAGCTAGAGGAGTGGTCAGAGAGGTGGCAGCTGGGGTTTGATGCAAAGAAGTGTAAGGTTATGCACTTTGGGGCGAAGAACCCAAGGAGAGAATACTGGCAGGGGGATAAGCTGGGGAACACCGAGGAGGAGAAGGACCTAAGGGGTAATGGTAACAGGGACCATGAACAACACTGCCCAATGCAGGAGAGTGGCTGCAAAAGCAAACAAAATGCTGGGGTGCATAGCGAGGGTTTTTTGGTCCAGGCCAAGAGAGGTGATCTTGCC
Source organism: Neoceratodus forsteri (assembly GCA_016271365.2). NCBI lineage: Eukaryota > Metazoa > Chordata > Ceratodontiformes > Ceratodontidae > Neoceratodus > Neoceratodus forsteri. Next base: position 343,218,578 of record CM057455.1, on the reverse strand, counting down.
CCTCTACAGGTCGCTGATGAGGCTGCACTTGGAGTATTGTGTGCAGTTTTGAGGGCCATACTTGAAGCGTGATATCAGGCTACTGGAGGGGGTGCAGAGGAGGGCAATGAAGATGATATGTGGAATGAAGGGGAGAGACTATGAGACCAGGCTGGGAGGTCTGTGGGTGGTCTGTTTCTGCTGGCACATTCGTATGTTCATATGGGGCATATGGCACAAAGAGGTCACAAAGGTAGGGTGCACCCCAGTTTTTTCAGGGCTCCTCCCCTCAGCTTGTAATTTGGGAATCATCTGATAGCAGCATCACTCGAAGCTGAGGCTTGTAATTCACTTTTGTTGCCTTCTAAGGGTCTCCAGAAAATCATTAAATAATCCATGGTCTCACAAACTAACTTTATGATGTTCAGGGACAGATCTAGACCTTTTTTTCAAAGGAGAAGCAATTTTGTCATGGGGGAGCACCTCCCCCCCCCACAAAAAAGTAAAATGTTACCTTTTAAAACTCAGATTAGGTTAAAGCCACTACTTTTTGCTAGCCTAAGGGGGTAGTGAGTGCTACTTCTCTTCATAGCTGGATCAGGCAATGATGATGAGTACTGATTGCTAACTGGCCAGTGATGCTTTTCAGTGGCCTTGTCTTGCAACAAAGGTCGCCACATTTTTTTTTACTTCCATGTACCTTGTGTTTTTTTGCAATAGCACACTACCTTAGCCTGAACTGGAGACTAGGATCTTAACTGGGGAGACAGAGCACTGTACAAATTGTGTTGCCTCCATCCATCCAGGAGTGGAACAGCAGTCCTGAGTGGAAAGTTGAAATGCTACTTCAGTGGTTAAACAAGCTGAGGGGGAGGAAGAAAAAAATGAGGAAGTCAATGAATGCCCCCCCCCATAGAAAATGGAGCAACAGAGGAAAAGCCCAGGGGAAATTCATACTCCGGGGGGAAAGTGATATAGGGAAAGGGGGGGGGAGGAGGGGATGGGAGGGTCAGGAGGCAGTTCTAAGGGTAAGGGAAGAGTGAAGGAGGATGGTCTGAGGGAAAATGAAAAAGGGGATAACAGTAACAGAGACAAGGAAAGGGTGAAGGATGGAAAAGGTAATGGGGGAATGTAGGGACAGAGAAATGCAAAATGAGTGGTGTGCCATGTGTGCAAACATAAGAAGCTTATAAAATAAAATTCCTGACCTGGATGCAACCATTGCATGGTCTCACAGGGGGGAGGTCATGCCTCATAAATGTCATAGATTTCTCTGACTGGGTGACTAAGGAAGTGGATTGGGGGAAGGTGGTGGATGTGGCCTATCTGGACTTCAGCAAGTCCTTTGACACTGTGACACACTGGAGACTATTTAAGAAACTTAGCAACCTGGGGGCTGGAGAAAAGGTTGTAAACTGGATAACAAACTGGTTGAAGGACAGGAGGCAGAGGGTGGTGGTGGTGGTGGTGGTGGTGGTAAACGGCAGTCATTTGGGGGATGAGTAAGTAACCAATGGCGTACTGCAGAGATCAGTGCTTGGTCCTGTCCTCTTCAATGTCTTTATAGGTGACATTACTAAGAAACTTGAGGGGAAGGTGTCTCCCTTTGTGGATGACACAAAAACTGTAACAGGGTGGACACCCAGGAAGAGGTGGAGAAAATGAAACGGGATCTGGGGAAACTTGAGTGGTCTAGGGCGTGGCAACTGGGTTTAAGTGCCAAAATGTGCAAAGTCATGCACCTGGGGAGGGAAGCCTGGGGGCTGTGTATAAGCTGTGCGTGCATGTGTGTGTGTGTGGGGGGGGGGGAGGTACTTAAAGCCAGCTAGCAAGAGAGGGACCTTGGGGTAATCATGTCAGATGATCTCAAGGTGGTAGGGCAGTGCCACAAAGCAGTAAGCAAGGCTAGCCGGTTGCTGGGTTGCATAAGAAGGGGGATTTCTATCAGGAGTAGGGAGACAGTGCTGCCACTATATCGCTCACTAGTGAGACCCCACCTAGAGTATTATGTCCAGTCCTGGGGGCTGCAACTCCCAAAGGACACCGATAGGGCGGAAGTGGTCCAGAGGATGGCCATCAAAATGATGTGGGGGTTGCAGGAGAAACTATGTGAGGAGAGGTGGAGGGAGCGCAACATGTACTCTCTGGAGGACAGCAAAGAGAGAGGGAACATGACTGAGACCTATAAGTACCTCATGGGGGTTCACAAGATGCAAGATGGAAATCTCTTTCAGTGGAGAAGGAGTACCAGAATACAGGGGCATGCAATGAAGCTTGGGGGGGGGGAGGGGTTAAGACAGATGTGAGGAAATACTTCACGGAATGGGTGATAGAAGCCTGGAACAGCCTGCCAGAAGAGGTGGTGGAGGAGGAGAACACAGTAAGGAGCATCACACATGCAGGGGATGAGCACACGGGCATAATAGGCAGATGAAAGGGAGGAGGTAGTGACACCTGTGACCAAATAGGGTCCAGGGTGTAGAAATAGGCTGGGAAAATAGGGCAGACTAGATGGGCCTACTGTTCCTTTCCTGACAACAAATTCTGCTTTTACGCTTATATGAATTATGTTAGTAGTGAATTTATCTCTTACATTTGTTGTGACTACAGTACATCTGGTGCTCTAATGAAGAACATCTCATCTGTAAGCAAGCTTTATCCACACTCTGTCCATCTTAACAATAGCAATGGAAATCAGTCCATAAATTCAACCCATCCAAGAAAGGACAGCTCTTTGCAGGTCATTTTCAGTACAATCTTTGTCATACTGATGTAATCCCTCAGTCTTAAAAGGGGAAGGAAACATTGCAAGGGTTCTCAAATTGTGAAAGCTTAGTCAATGCAAAGACCTTTCAAATGAGGTACTGGGCTTACCTGTAGGTGCCAGGACTCCCCCGAAATGAATGTATAAATAAATCATCAGAAAACTGAATCAAGGCAGCAGCAGCCATATCATGGCATCTTGAAACAGAACGTGACGTCACTGAGGGGAACACTATTACAGCTTGACTCAGTAATACAGAGGGGAAAAAAACTAGATGCACATTCAACTCGGAAATTAAATACCTTTTCACTTTTATTGCTATCCACTTGGATTTCCAGCAAGGTTTTGTAAAAACTTCATCAGGGTGTAAGTGGAAAACTATCTAAAGTGACAAAAAAATTCTAGTATTAATAATGTTTTCATTTAGGCAGTGGATCATACTGAACAAATGTAAGAAAACAGCAATAAAAGGCTCATCTAAGAGGTGGTAAATAGTTCTTTACAAAACTATATACATAATGGGTAAGTGTGGTATACAACGGTGAATACCCAAGGGGCTAATGAGACTATAATTGCCACCAGGCAGAAGGCCGAGTGACTTTATAGTCTCATTAGTCCCCGAGATAGGTACTTCCAAGTGTATTGTACTTACCCTTTACTTACTGAATGTAATACATTAGGTTGGTAACTTTTTAGTACCTGTAGGTCTTTTTTCATGTCCGCCATTTTGCTCTGTAGAGACTCCCTGGTTTGTTTCTTATTTTTGTCCCCTAGTGTTTTTCCATAGTGTAGTGGGTTTTTGGTTTGCTTTTTTTTGTCCTGTTTGTTTTTGTTTTTCTATAGTGTAGTGGTTCCCTATATAAGTGGACATGATTGGGGGTGCTTCTCTCTTTTAGTTCATTGGTAATATATGGCATTCAGTTTGGTGTGGTGATTCAGCTTAGTGGGGTGGTCAAGAATGGCATTTGTGGGGTGCAGCATCTTTTGTGAGAAGCATCAGGGATGGTATGGTAATGATGGTGCTGGGAGAATGGCATCAGAGCGGCAGGAGTGGCATGTGAAAGCATGATGAATATAGGGTCTTTGGTAATGATGTCTGGAGTGTGGAGGAACTGGCTGCAGGATGATGGCATCTGGTGAGTTGTTAGTTTCAAAGGAGATTGTTCTTTGCATGCTGTTTTTGTCCCCAGGGCTACAGAGGCATCACTGGATCCTGCTGTTTGTTTTACAGGTTTGGGGGGGGGGGGGTTCTTTCTAGGTGTGTAATAACTGTGGGAATTATGGTTAATTTGTTTCACAGACATTTTTATAGATGTGATAATTGGTTAATTGGTTTGGTTATTAGCTTCTGATAAAACATAGAAACATAGTCTTTGACGGCAGATAAGGACCGCTTGGCCCACCCAGTCTGCCCATTTCCCTACCTATTGGATAAGCTGCAGATCCTAGTTAACCAAAAGCCTACTTCCTCTTACCCCCACTAGAATTGCTTTATGTCTGTCCCATAGGATCCATGACAGTCGCTCGACAAATTTGTTGCCGACTGACTGTACAGTGACACCTTTATGTTGACTGGTTTTGCGGTTGGCCTAAAGGCAGTCACTTCAGACTGTGTTTTCTTCGGGGTACTTTGCCCCCCGAAACCCCCATGAGGGGGACTCTGCCCCTGCACCCCCCATAACTGACCTAATCAACTCCAAGCTGGAACTGATTTGAGGAGGGGGTACAAGACCCCCAGAAAGCGGTGCCGGTGTCCCGCACCGACACTACAGCGACCTGTTACTGTTGTGGCTGTAGTGTCGGTCGTGGTAAAATTGTTGCCATAGGGAGTACATACCTGTCCCATGCATTCTTGAATTCCCCCACTGTTTTTGACCCATGACCTCCTTAGGAAGGCCGTTCCATGTGTCCACAACCCTCTCTGTGATAAAATACTTCCTCATGTTGCCCCTGAGCCGTCCCCACTCTATCTTCAAATTGTGCCCTTTGTTCTTGCACATCTCTTTTTCTGAAAGATGCTATCCACTTGGATTTTGTTGATTTCCTTGAGGCACTTGAAAGTTTCTATCATGTCCCCCTTCTTCCTCCTTTCCTCGAGGGTATACCTATTAAGCTCCTTTAGTCTCTCTTCGTATGGCTTCTGGTGTAGACCCTGCACCATTTTAGTTGCCCTCTTCTGGACTGCCTCCATCCTGTCTATGTACTTGCAGAGATGGGGTCTCCAGAACTGCATGCAGTACTCCAGATGGGATCTCACCAACTGTCTGTACAGAGGGATAACAACTTCCTGTTTTCTCCTGGTGATGCCTCTCCCTATGCATCCCAGTATCCCTTCAGCCCTCCTTACTGCCTTCTCATATTGCTTGCTTACCTTTAGGTTGACTGATATGACTACCCCCAGGTCCTTTTCCATTTTTGTTGTTGTTAGTAACCCCCCAAAGTGTACTTATCCCCTGGGTTTTTGTTTCCCAGGTACATTACTTTGCACTTCTTTGCATTGAACCTAAGCTGCTATACTTTCAACCATTCCTCCAACATTGCCAAGTCCCTTCTCATTCTTTCCATCCCACCTTGTGTATCAACTCTGTTGCAGATCTTTGTGTTGTCTACAAAGAGGCATGACCTTCCTGCTGTGAATCCATGCTGCCTTTGGTCTTGTGCTCCGCTGTCCTCTAGGTACTCAACAGTTCTTTCTTTCAGAAGTGATTCCATCATTTTCCCTGCCACTGAGGTTAGGGTTACCACCTTTTAAGAAGCCCAAAGTGGGACATTTCTTACTGAAACATGATTTTTCACAGAACAGTACGTAACCTCGAGCAATGCAGCAGACTTGTTTTCTCCATGCAATCAGAATTAAGGCAATGTATTGTAGTTTCTTAGTTGCATCTATTGCTTCTTATCATTTTAAGGTATTTTTATTAGGGTATTTTAGTTTTCTGCAACTTTTAGTGGAAAGTTAAAAAATATTTTTTCTATTACAAAGTCAGCACATTTAGTATTTTTCATGTTTTTTTGCAGTACACAGCTGCCCAAATCAGGACTGTCCAGCAAAAATCAGGACAGGTGATAACCCTAACTGAGGTCAGACTAAAAGGTCTGTAGTTTCCTGCCTCTGCCTTGCTTCCACTTTTGTGAAGGGGACTCACATCTGCCCCCCCCCCCCGCCAAGTCCTCAGGTACCACACCATCCTCCCATGATTTGTTAAAAAGGGTAGTCAGTGGTGTCACTAGTTCTCCCCTTAGTTCTTTCAGAATTCTGCGGTGAATCCCATCAGGCCCCATTGCTTTGTCCATCTTTAGTTTTAGGATTTCTTTCAGAACCCTTTCTTCAGTGAAAGGAGTACTATCGACCCCCCTATCCAGAGTGCTTCTATTGTTTGGTTTAGGTACCTCCCCCTCCTCTTCTTTCGTGAATACTGAGCAGAAGTATTCATTCAGTATCTCTGCCTTTTCACTGTCACCGTCTGCCCACACCCTCCCCTTTATTAAGAATCATTATCCCTCCCTTGGCCTTTCCTCACTCCCTAATGTATGCATAAAAGGTTTTATCCCCCCTTCTTAACTGAGTTGCAGGGCCGGCCTTAGGGTATGTGGCGTCTCTAGGCGAACTTGCAAATGGCACCCCTCCCGACAGGCCTGCTACCTGGATTTTTCCGGGGGTTTTTTAGTGAGTAGTAAAGGTATATTGCACACATAGTATGTGAGAAATGTCTGTAAAAAGTCAGGAGTCTGGGGGCCGGTAAGTCCCCAGAAGCTCTGAGGTTTTAGGTGCTTTTTGGTGCATTTTAAGGCTTACATCGAAGATAAAACAAAGTTCCATTATCTTTCAAGGGAGTCTTATACACTAAAGTAGGTGGAAGGAGGGAATTACTTCACAATGAATATATATAGTTATGAAAAAATGTCACAGACCCAAACAGTGGAAAACCCGTACCTCAGCAACACATATTTTTTCCTTTAACAATTCAGTTACAAAACATTACATTCTTTAATCCTAACTAGATTCAGCAGGCTAGTTAGTGCCCATTTCTGTTTACTGAAATGCAACTGCAACTTGCCTGCAAGAGTTTGCATTTTGTTTTAGGCCAAGATTGCTGCAGATAATAAACTTTCTGACAGCAACCACACCAGGAAAAAGAAACTTTTGTTTTTCCTTCACTCTTTCTACCAGGCAGGGACTGACACAGCACCCACAACTGGGTCTTGCCATATAGCACAGGTGGTTTTAATTTATTTAACCCAACAAAGTACTACATAATCATCTTATACTGCATAGCATTTCCACCATGGGGGAACCAGGGCAAGTCAGAACTGGGGCTGAGGGTCCACAGTCCAGGAAGTTTGGAAACAAGAAACAAAATGTCAGAAAATTGCAGTTTTTTGTTTTAGATCAGCTGACTGGCTGCATCATTTCAGAATCATCACTCAGTCTGTCACTGGCCTTGTTAGATATAATGGTCCTCCTTTTGCCAAATTGCTGCTCTGCTGGTCTGACTGCCCCTCAGGAAACAACATGACTGCCACCAGTCCAGGACTGGATATACTCAGTAGACCCTGCGGGACCCCCTGTCTCCAACAACAGTCAGCTGTTGTTTTTTCCTCTGGCCTGAGTCTGGGATAAAAATCTCCTCCTCTGGGAAGCGGAGGGGGGGGGGGACTGCCAGTCTCCTCCACACAGCCAAATCCGGGCTGTTCGTGCCACCTAGGCCTGCTCTACTCCCCCCCCAGCTGGCTGGCTGCTGCTCCCTCTCTCTGCAGTCACTGACCTGCAGGCCCTATTCAAGCCTGGTAGTGGGTACTTTAACTTTACTCCCACCATTCCAGTCCCCGCTCTCGAAGGGTCTCTATTGACTTTTCCAACTGACTACCACTGTACAGCCCCGCACCAATGGTGATGAGAAACCTCTCCTCGACTGCAACTCCACGATGGTCCGATACATCCGTCGCCCTTCATGCTAACTCTTCGGATCTTGTCCTTTCCCTGATCCTATCTGTAGGTAGGGAAATGGGCAGACTGGATGGGACTTGTGGTCCTTATCTGCCATCAACTTCTATGTTTCTATGTTTCTATCTGGACTCAGTAAGTCCTGGCCGATGCTGGCTTCCATCTCTCCCATGTCACAGCGCGCCAACTCTGGTGCCTTCAGCAGCACAGCGCCCCTGCACTCTCCTCTCCAGTAGCTCCCCCTGCCCTACACACTGACCTCCAGTCCTCTTTGGGGTTGTCTCATTTCTTTTGCAAGTTTAAAACCAAACTCAGCTCTCCCTCGTCACTCCCTAACACAGCCGCTCAATCCCTTACTGCCTCATGGCTGTCTGCATGCGTCACCAGAACTGATTATACCAAATGCCAGCCATTCCCAGTGCACACCACTCAGCGCATGCACTCCAGCCGCTCTGTCACCAAACATAAAATAGACAGCAGCAGAGATCTAATAGAAATGGGAGTGTCTCTTTTATGGGTGGGTCAGGCAGGCAGGCAGGCAGGCATGCAGCCACAAATCTGATGAAAGGGTCTTCACCCCCTCCCTCCCCCCAAATGACACCAAATTTGGCCATGTTAAAGAGCTACTGACGCCACAAGGAAAACTTTAAAAAACATGACAATTAGGTACAATTTTACTTGCATTCCATTTATATCCCTTAGATTTATCCTCCATGTTATTTATTACTGTGGAAATTTGCATGAATATGTGATCTTTATCACTTAGAGTTCCTTTAGAATCCATCTGCCTCTATAGCTGGCTCCCTGCTTCAAGTCATAATCCTTCGTTCGTTGTAACATCACAATCAGTTGCCATGACAGTAATTGTGATGTCACAAGGAGTGCATTATGACCTCTGGTAGGAAGAAAGCAACAGGAATACATAAAGTCTTCAGGAGCAAAGATCCAATTTTTCTGCAAGTAACCTCAGTAATAAGTAATGGGGATAAGAAATACAAACCTAATGTGAAAAACAAGCTAAACTGTGTCTAAATATTATGTTTTGTTAAAGTTCTCCTGAAGGTGTCAGCTTCTCTTTAATTTTCATTCCATCCAGGTCACTCGCAAAAAAAATAAATAAAAAAAAATTAAAAAATGTAACTTTGTTTGATGGTGACAGCCCCCACTGAATGGCGCCCTAGGCGGCTGCCTAGTTCGCCTATCCTTAAGGCCGGCTATGCTGAGTTGGCATCTTTTCCTTGGTTTGGGCCTTTGCTATTCTAACTGCCTTCCCCGCTTCCTTCTGTTTTAACTGGTACAGTTCTCTGTCTTGCTCCTTCTATATTTCTTTATACTTCCTGAATGCTATCTTTTTCTCCCTAACCTTCCCCACCACCTATTTTGAGGACCATAGTGTTTTTTTCCTTCATTTTGTTTATATGCTTCACACAAGGGCTTGTTGCCTCTGTGATGGCAGTTTTGATTTTTCCCCATTGTTCCTCCACCCCTCCTTCTTGCCCGTTTGCTAGTGCTTTTCTGAGGCACTCTTCCTTCGTGAACCACACTGTTCGGCTGTCACTCCATAGAGCTGATCCATAGAGTTCAATGTACTCTAGACATACATATATATATATATATATACATATATATATATATTTATATATATATACATACACACTCTTAATTACTGTAGGTACATACTTTTAATTGCATTATTACTGTGGATATATACTTTTTATTGATAATTTATTCTTGGGTAGACAGGGAAATAAATGAAGGCCTTTTGTATGGGGAAGCTCCCACTTCCCCATTGATATAACATTTTACATATCTATATCAAAGTGGGCCAAAAGGGGAGATAAAACTTTTTTTAGGTATGTGGCAGAAAGAAGGAAGGTGAGGCAAGGAATAGTAAGGTTGCGGGGGGAAGGAGGTTTACAACTGGAAGGGGATTTTGAGAAAACAGAGGTGCTAAATAGCTACTTCTGCTCGGTCTTCACGGGGGGGGGGACCCACGCTGGGGGAGAGGGATAGGGAAGGCAAAATGGTGGATCCTAGCATGTTCAGCATAGACAAGTTAAAGGAAGAACTGAGCAGGTTAAGGGTGGATAAGGCAATGGGGCTTGACTGCTTGCACCCAAGGGTACTCCGGGAACTGAAGGAGGAGCTGGCAGCCCCATTGATGAGACTGTTTAACCTGTGCCTGGATACCGGGTGTGTGCCAAAGGACTGGAGGAGGGCAGAAGTGGTGCCACTACACAAAGGGGGCAGTAAAGAGACGGCGAAGAATTATCACCTGGTCAGCCTCGCCTCGTGGTGGGCAAGGTGATGGAGGCTCTAATCAAAGAAAGGGTGGTAGACTACCTGGTGGACTGCAGACTTTAGGATGAAAGGCAGCATGGCTTCACGAATTGGAGGTCATGCCAGATGAACTTGATAGAGTTCTTCAACTGGGTGACTCAGGTGGTTGACCAGGGAGGGACGGTGGATCTAGCCTATCTGGACTTCAGTAAGGCCTTTGACACCATCCCTCACAAAAAGCTAGTAAATAAGCTGGAAAGTTTAGGGGTGGGACAGAAAATAACTAGGTGGGTGGAAAACTAGTTGGCAGGCAGAAGTCAGAGAGTGGTAGTAAATGGGGTGCATTTCGAGGTGAGGGGAGTAAAGAGTGGGGTGCCACAGGAGTCAGTATTGGGACCCCTCCTTTTTAATATATACATCAATGATATAGCAGAAGGGCTGCAGGGAAGAGTGTGCCTATTTGCAGATGATATGAAAATCTGCAAAAGGGTGGATACCCCGGTGGGGGTTGAGGCCATGAAGTATGACTTGAAGACTCTGGAAGGGTGGTTGGAAACTTGGCAACTAAAATTCAATGCCAAAAAGTGTGCTGTGATGCATCTGGGGTGTAAAACCTGCATGCAGCTTACAGTGTATGAGGGGAGGAAATAAAAAAAACAGAGCAAGAGAGGGTTCTGGGGATTATAATATCAAGCAACCATAAGGTGGGTAGCCGGTGCAGCAAAGTGGTGAGGAAGGCAAATGGAATGTTGGCATGCACTGCGAGGGGCATAACTAGCAGAAGGAGGGAGGAGCTGATGCCTCTCTATAAGGCCATGATGAGGCCACACCTGGAGTATGGGGTCCAGTTCTGGAGGCCACACCTATGCAAGAACATAGATGGGATGGAGAGGGTCTAGAGAAGAGCAACCAAGATGGTACATAGTATGAAGGGGAAACCATACAAACAGAGGTGGAGGGAACTGGATCTGTACCCATTGGAGACTAGAAGGGAGAAGTGGGACATGACAGAAACTTTTAAATACATAAAGGGGATCAATAAGGTGAGGGAGGGGCGCTTGTTCAGAAGGAAGGAGGGGGCTAAAACTAGAGGGCATAGCCTAAGATTGGAAGGAGGAAGATTTAGAGGCAATGTAAGGAGGCAATTCTTCAGAGAGAGTGGCGGAGGCCTGGAATAAACTACCAGAAGAAGTGTTGGGGGCCGAAATGATGGAGAGATTCAAGAGAGCATGGGAGAGACATATGAGGTTGGGATGTGGGGGGAAGGGGAGGGCCCATAACTGTGGAGATTAGTAGGTGAGGAGGAAAAGAGCAGACTCGATGGACCTATGAGGTCCTCTTCTGCCGTCAGATTTCTGTGATTCTGTGATCTATATTCTCCATCTATCTACCTATCTAAACATATATAGTTACATACTTTTATACAATGCAAGTGAGTATACAAAATAGCAAATAAATGCATATATTTTAAGGGTAGGTGAGCGGGAGTGAAAATAAATATTTTTTTTCCAATGTAGCTCAGAGAAAGAATAGTTACTTTGAGAGAATCTCCTTCATTGAGGTACATCATGGAACTGTAAGCCATCGGCATCACGACCACCTGGAAACTTTTGCTAGCTGGGGCCCTCCATGTCAACATGCATCGTCACCACCTATATAATATGGGCGGCCCCATCATGCCTCAGTTCCCTGCCAGAGACAAACTCGGAGGATCATTGGCCCAGCAGGGACCAAAGTAACCAGGACCAAACCAGGTACAGGAGAGACTATGGAAACCTAAGTAGTACACTGCTGAAACTGGGCATAAGAGGAGAACCAGCTTGTGAAAGTAGGCAAGTTACACCACTCGAAAAAAGGGGAGAGAGGGAGAGCTGTGGCTAAGTGGAGGTGATTATCTTGAAGATCTACTTTTATAGTACGTAACTATTCTGTCTTATTCGAGGACATCTCCCTCCATTGAGCCACATCATGGAATGATTCCCAAGCAGTACCAAAGCACCAATGGAGGAAGGCAGGATCTAAATATACTGAATAAGGAGGACTTGCAGGACAGTAAGGGCAAATCCGGCATGCCTACGAGAGATGACGTCTAGACTGTAATGTTTAGTGAATGTATGAACAGTAGTATTTCAAGTGGTGGCATTACAGATGTCAGCAGCAGACACATTGTGAAAACACGCCACAGAAATAGCCACTCCCTGGTAGAGTGACCACAGACAGGACCAGGAAGCTGTATATCACACTTCTGGTAACAGACATTAATGGAGCAGGCCAACTATCTGGAAAGTCCCTGCTTAGAAATAGGAGAGCCGGTCATCCTGGGGGTGAAAGCTGCAAACAGCTACGAGTATTTTTTACAATCCTAGGTACGATCAAGGTACCAACTCAACATCTGATGGAAGTCAAGCATGTGCAGAAGATGTTCTCACTATCCATAGGAGTTGAAAAGTAAACCAGAATGTCAATAGCCTGATTTGGTGTATGGTTAGAAATTACCTTCGGCAGAAAACAAGGATTGGTACACAAAGTAACCTGATCCTTGAGGGAAACAAAGCAAGGAGGCTCCACAACCAGAGTTTGCAATTTAGAAATACATCTAGAAGATGTCCTAGCCATGAGAAACAATGTCTTCCAAGAGAGGAAGCGCAGATCATAAGTAGCAGCAGGCATAAAGGTAGGTGCAGTAAGGGTCTCTAGAACCATACTGAAACACCACACCAGAACTGGATCATGAACCAGGGGATGCAGAAGTAGCATACCTCTGAGAAACCTGTGGAAAACCTCAGGCTGGGCCTCTACTTTGTCATTAGTGAGGGCATGAAAAGCTGACAATACAGCCATGTGAACCTTTATTGAGGAGTATCCGAGCCCTCATCCATAAGGGACAGGAGGTTGTCCATAACTTGACTGATTGGACAAATAATGGGGTCCAGCTGATGGGCAGTACACCAAACCATTACGTTTCCAATTTTGCTAGTAGGTGTATCTACAAACCAGCAGCAAAGCAACTGCAACCGCTGAGGGTACCCCAAAGTGTGAGAATTCTACATCCTCAGGAGCCAGACATGATGCTGCAGTGTTCTATGGCGCAGTCCCAGACTCACATTGCCTCTCTGCAGAGAGGAGATGAGTGGACTCCACCTTGATGGTTGATGTAGTACAGCATTGAAATGTTTATTTTTATTTATTTATTTATTTCGTTTTTGATTATCGGGTAAGTGCACTAGACATAAAATGCCTATTTTCAGGCATGACCCGGGAAATTGTCTATACAGATCAACAGCTGGTGACCACGAAGCAGGGTAAAAAAGGCCTGTAGGCCAAGCAGAACAGCCCTCATCTCCTGAGTCTTGCTGCGTAGAATCGTGTCTAAGAGTGACCATTAACCCTGAGCCCGAAAGCAGCCCAGATGGGAACCCCACACAGAACTGGAGGTGTTTGTCATCATCACTAGAAAAGGAGAGGAACAGAGAAAGGGGGACGCCATTTCCATGCTGGAGTGGTCTAACCACCACAGCAAGGAATGACGAAGCGGAGGAGTCACTTGTAGGAGGCACTCCAGTTCATCCGAATGTTGAGCCCATTGGGCACAGAGGAACCACTGTGAAAACCTCCTATGCAGATGCACTAGGGGGACAGTGACAATAGCAGCAGCCATGATGCCTAGTAGTTATTAGAGACATCTGACTGAGACAAAGTCACTGGAAGAAACCAGCTGAGACTGCGGCAATCAACACCTTAGCACAGTTCTGAGGGAAGAAAAGCAAGACTCAGTCCAGAACTGCCCCTATGTATTGGAGATGCTGGCTCAGTGTGAGTACTGATTTTGGCTCATTCACCAGAATTCCCAACTGCTCGAAGAGCTGTCTGATGTGAAGCAGCGTGTAAATTGTTGCCTCCTTTGACAGGGCCAGTCATCAAGGTACAGGAAAACATAAAGGCCCTCACTTCAAAGGGCAGCTGCAACCACTGCAAAGCATTTGAAAAAGATACAAAGTGCAGAGGACGAGCCAAAAGGCAAGACAGGAAACTGATAGTGAGAGTCCTGGAGCATAAACTACAGGTATTGTCTGTGGGACTTGCAGATCTTGATATCGAAGTAAGTGTCCTTCAAAGCTAGGGCATATAGCCAATCCCTTTACAGCAGCAGGGGGAGCAGGGACTGCAGACAGACCATGCAGAACTTTTTGTATTCTACAAACTGGCTGAGACCCTGAAAGTCCAGGACAGTACATACATCTCCTGTCCATTTTGGTACCAGGAAGTACCAAGAATAGTAGCCCTGATTCATTTCTGGAATCAGGATGGGCTCTATTGAACTCTTGCAGAGGAGGGATTGAACCTCCTCCAGTAGGAGGGCAAGATGGCCTAGAGAGTAACAGTTTAGCAAAGGAGGATGTACAGGAGGGACAGAAAGAGGTTCTTAGGCATGTCCTTGCTGAACCACCTCTAGCACCCAAGCATCTGTCATGATCTTTCTCCAGTTTGGAAGGAAGAGGGAGATACAGCATCTCATAATAATGCCCTCATCTACAGGGGTGGCAGCAAGTGGAAGGCAGTCCGAAGGCTCTGAATGTGGCAGGTGCGCCACCAAGACACGTAACCTTGGTGACCATAGCAGCATGGGCACTGGGAGGCAAAGGGGCCTGAGGGGAGGTCTGAGTCTGCTGGAAGCCATAGGAGTGAACATAAACAACTGCTGATAAATCCATTTATCAGAGCAACTATATATATAAATGTAAAATCTTACATTTACACATATCATTACTATGTCAGACCCGATTAATACACCTAGTTAAGTAAGCATTAATCACCGACGAAGGTGGCATCTAATGGGAAGTTAATGCATGGTTAAGACCGTTCTGGCACGAGGCCGCAGGCCAAGTGTGTACAACGGTCCAACCATGCATTAACTCCCCATTAGATGCCACCTTCGGAGGGGATTAATGCGCTTGTAACATGGTCTCTCCATGGGTATAGATCTGACACAAATATTTTTGGTGACCCTAAAGAACAGACAATGACACCAATAAACTTAATGAGTTCTTTTTAGTGTTACTTTTTGCACTGTTAACAAACCTCTCTTACATACATATATGTAATTTTTATGTTTTGGGTGTGCTTGTACAAAGATTTCTGAGCAGCTGTTCGTTTGCTACTGCTGCTAGGGTGACCACTGCATTGCTGTTTTACTCGTTCACCCTGTAGGTCTCGATCTCATTTGCATACCACTGCCGGTTATTTGGTGCGCACTGCTCGTGCTGTTTGCCTGCTGAAACTTGCCGTCTAATGACTCGATATTTTCACTACTCACAGTTGCCAACTCTTTCCGGTTTCTCGTGTGTCTCTGCTTCGTCCTGCTTAATTAAAGGTGTCAGTGCCATACACGGTACAGTTCTGTAACTTGAATCCATTTCCCGATGCTCTCTGTGCTGCTCCCTTTTCTGGTCCGTTGCATCCTCTGTCCCTCTCTACTTCTGGAGGTTCCTGTGGTATGTGTGTGGTGACTCCTGTGTTTTCTGTGCTGTCCGCTGCTGTATCCCGCTGCACATTCTCCGCTTTCTTTATCGTCTGCATACTCCTTGTCTACCCATTGCTCCTCTCCCACATAAACTACATATTATTTTATCTCTCTCCATCACAATCCTTTCTTCTTCCTCCATTCTCTGTTTTGCCCCGGCTCCTTGTTAACACTTGTCCCACTACTACTAAACCATTCCTACTTGCCATTTCAAAACCTGCTCGCTCCACTTTCTTCTCCTGTGCTATTTTCTCTGCTGCTTGTTTTGCTCCTTTGGCTGCTTTGTGCAGTACACAAGCAACACGGCATTATCGTGCCATAATGTCGTGTTGCTCTTGTAGCATGTGTTGCACTTCAGCCAATTGCCTGCCTTAATTGACCTCTTCTTATTTTTGCCATGTTACAATTTGTTATAAGTCAAACCCCACCACCACCCACTGTCTGGCCAGCACTACTTCTCCTGTTTTCTTTACCAGTCTCCACACTGCCAGCTCTTTCAGTGGCCTGCTCTACAGATCTTCAGCTCTCATTCACCTGACATTCCTCTCCCTTCCACATTACAAAGAGCACACGTTTACTAAGCAGCTCACAAAAAAGAAAAATACACTTGGTTTCATATATCTTTTTTCTAGAACCACAGTGTTTCATTTACACTTCCCCTGCTTTCTCACTGTTCACTCCAGTCCTGCTCTGCTCGCTCCATCTAACCACACTTCCCTTACCTCCCACTGCACTAGTTCGCAATCCTCCGATAAAAAACATACCTTTTTTTTTAAAAGCAAAGCTTTCCCTCAGACACTCCGCATCCATTTCTTCTCACACTGCTTGCTCTCTCTCTCTGCTTGCTCTCTTTTCCCGCTCTTCACAAATTTGCTTCCTGCTATGTTGATCTCTTCCATCTTGAGCCTCAAAGGTCTCCTTTGTTTTTTAATTAAAAAATATAAAAAAATATCTCCAAAACAAAATAAACTCACTATTCCCTTCCAAACTGGCATCTACTTTCACTAATCCAAGCACTCTCGGCAAGCGAGTCTGCCATTTTTTTCTTGAATTTTTTCGGGAACTCCACTTCCTGAGCCAATCAGCTGCTCTGTTATGACATTGACACATTCTCATGACACGGTGTCCCTAGCAACAGCATAGCATAGCATACAAGCTTAGAAAGGAACAACAATCAGGCAAAGCACAAAAGAAACCACACGCATTTAAAGATATATTTTATTAAGTATCGTAAACTTAAAAAAAAAAAAAAAAAAGACACGGTCCATTGCATAAATGAAATACTTTTTTTTTTTTTTTACCAGGAGAGACGCACTAAGCTGAAAGCTTGTTTACAGGTGCGACCTGGGAGCACACAGAAGTGACTTGCTCAGGGTCACACAGTATGCAAGTGGGGGCTGTGGGATTCAAACCCAGGTCTCCAGGTTTGCAGCTCAGAGCCTTAAACCACTGCGCTATACTGCACATATAAAATATATAAATATGTGATGTGGAGCTTGTTGGATGACTGATTTATTTTCACTCGTACTATTTGAACTTGGGCACATCACTCATGGCTTACACCACCCATGAGGTTATCCAAGGTATTATATATATTATATAATATATAATATAGTTATATATAGGGAATAGAACAAACACAGATAACTATAGGCCCATCTCCATTCTACCCCCTATCTAAAGCCCTTGAAAGGGTGGTTTCTGACCAACTTACTGGGTATTTAGAGAAGTACAGTTTACTCTGTAAAAAAGCATGGCTTCTGAAAGAAGCACTCCACCCTCACTGCTCTGGTTGATTACACCTCCAAACTCTCTGATGCTTTGGATGCAAGGATGGCTGTGGGGTCTATCTTTATAGACCTCACTAAAGCTTTCAATACCGTTAACTATCCACTTCTCTTAAACCGCCTGCTGGCCATTGGCCTGTCCAGTGATACTGTTACCTGATTCAGCAGTTATCTCTCCCACAGGACACAATGTGTCCATCCTAGGCCCACTCCTATTCAGCCTCTTTATAAATTCCCTTCCCTCAGCCTGCCTTGCACATACAATCATCTATGCTGACGATGTCTTCATTTGGGCAGCTGGCAGAGAGCAATCCTCAATCACCACTCTGCTACAAGAAAGCTTCCGTATACTTGAAACTTGGTTCACGCAGAACAAACTGATGCTCAACCATAAAAAAACAAAAAGCTTGCTCTTCACTGTCCCACAGAAAAAGAACAAACACAGCACCTTGATGATCTGGAGCAGCCAGGGTGACATATTGGAACAAGCGTGCACGTTCAAATACCTTGGGGTATACTTGGACAGTACGCTCAGTTTCACTAATCACATTGACCATGTGGTCAAAACTGCAAATATAAAGCTGGGTGTTCTCTACCGCCACAAAAACTCAATGACTGTGGCAGCCCTGAAACTAGCCACAAGCAGCTCAGTCTTATCCACAACAGACTATGGCCTACCCATCTATGGGGCTGGCTCTGACACCGCTTTAAAAAGAATAAGAACTCTCCGAAATAAGGCCTGCAGACTGACCCCAGGGGCTGACCACCTAACTCACACTGGTATCTTATACAATGATACAGGATGGCTCCCACTCCACCTTAGGGTGCAATACCAGTCCTGCATACTGGTAAACAAAGCAGCACTGGGACTCATGCCAAATATGACCAGCAGACTTTTCAAAGCTGCACAACCGTTTCAGCAAACCAGAAGAGCGGCCAAAGGAGGACTCCTAGTGCCTTTCAAACACACTAAGCTTGCCGAGAAATCCCTCTCCTACCAGGGACCCAGAATGTTCAATGAGCTACCTAATACCCTCATGGAGTGTATCAAGATCAGCCAATTCAAAACTGGGCTATGGACTCATCTAGAGCGTGAAAAGGTCTGTCGATGCTCTAACAAATAACCCCCCTGCTCTCAATAACTCCACCACCATGTGCACTTACCCCTAAACCCATCACTTTCCCCAGCTTTCAATCTACCCCCCCATTTTCCTCTCTCTCTTTCCCACCTCTATCCTTATTTCCCCTCCCCACCCAAACCCCACTCCCCTCACACACCTCATTGCACTTTACCACAGCACTACATGTTTCTCCTCGACAAAGCCTTCTCTGGCTGCACTACCTTGGTGTTCTTCACCCCTGTCATGGCCCTGGCCATAATACCACCCCTCCAAATCCAGAGTCTCCTCCCTGCCTGCTGGTCTCCCTGCACCCCAGTAACGTGTTTTTCTTCCTTTTATAACAGTGTGCTTACCTAATGTTTCTGTAAATTTATGTTCTGTGTAGTGACATTAACTGTAATCATCTGTGATAACTACTGTGATTCTATCATAACTGTTTTGCCCTGTACTGTATTTGACTGTATTGTAATTAACTGACTTGGAACCTTTGCAAAAGAGTCCCTGACTCAAAGGTGTAATCTGAAACAGAAATAAATAACTATACAATAGGCTGACTCAACATATGCAATCATTTATCCAACAGTTCCCCATAGCATATCCCTTATTTATATATATGGTGTGGGTATGGATTGGCCAAGATACAACTACTATTTTATGAGTAACTTGCAACATAGCACTACTATCTCATCTGCGAGCAAGATATTACTACTGTCTTGCAAAGCTAGGTACATCACAATTGAATACTGAACTAGTCACACAGCAGCTTTTACAATGCTGATGACATCACAATATCCATGTGCAACACTGAAGCTAGCAGATGTTAGATACTTTGTAGACTTAGTTGCTTTCTAGTTCACATCTGTATGGATCGTATCGGTTTGTACTTTACTGATTGTACTGATTCGTACGCTATTGATTTGCTTCTGTTATGTTGAGCAATTGATCAGAGAAGCACAGTTTACATTTTGTACTTGTTTCCTTTTCTAACTTTTACATCATTTCTATCACAAAACCACCTAAACATCTGCTGCGCAAATCAAATATTACATGGATAAGAGTGAAACTGGAGAAATATCTTCACTTGCTATACTTGACCTTTTCTGACCTCAGTTGTGGCTTTGCCACATATATAATATATGTATGCATAGGGGATATACAATAGGCTGACTTAAAATATGCAGTTTATCTTCACAAGTGAGGGTCCAGGACCATCACACATGAGTGGCACAGCTTATGACTTACGAAATTCCTGTACCCTTCACGAGTGATGGCAAACTGGGTATTTTGAGGTAGACCATTGCATGTTTGGTTTATGCAACATCAGTTTACTAGTTATTGCTTTTAAATCTACTGCTTGTATGAAGATTTTTACTGTTTCTCTTTGAGTTCAACTGCTGGCTTCAGCACTGCACATGGCTTCTGTGATGTAATTAGCAGTGTGAAGGCTGCTCTCCGATTGGTTCAGTATGCACCGGTGAGGGCTTGTTCTGCACAGATATCCATCCTAGCTGAAATGTTGTTGTACCACAGTTCAAAGGTCATAGAATGCGGTAATACCCTACTGTGGTACAACAACATTTCAGCTAGTTTGGAAAGCGCATGAACCACAGTTTAACTGAAGCAACAGAAACAGCAGGCTCAACTAGATACAGATTCGCTGTGGTAGTGGCACAATCACTTGAAAAATTCTGCGCGGATGCAGAATCAACCAGATAGAAAGAAAAAAACAGTGCAGGATCAACCAGATATTAAAATTTACTCTCAAAATTAAACACCGTTAACACCGATAACTGTCTTCTCGCTAACTGAGAAGTTCATATGCCATTTTTTTATAAATACTTCCCAAACCCGATTTTCAATCAATCAAATACCATACTGTACACATACAGATGTTCCCTAACAACCACATCAGTGAGCCAGCAATGAGCCCTAAGCCCTGGAATAAAACGCAGCAGTGAACAATCTTTTGTTTTTATAAAAAAAGTGACAAAATTTTAAATTATTTTAGCGGCACCATACACTATAACAAAATACTGGACAGGCAGCTCTATGCTCAACCAGTGTGTTCTCCCACCTCAGGGTTCTGATTACTATGGACTTCTCAAGCTTCATTGTTGAGGTCAGAGGGGATGAGAACCACTCTGTGGCAGAACACACTAGTTGCACATAGTTGTACATCCAGTATTCTCTATATCTCGATATGCTGGTCAGCACTGTGACATACCCTACTTTGCAAGATAATATTATCTTGCTATGTTGGGTCAGGAGATCATATTATAATTATTTATAAGTATACACATGTGGTAGAGATATTTATACAACATGTGTGGATCTGGATTGGCCAAGATGAAACTACAATCTTATGACCAGCTTGCAAGAGTATGCTACTGTCTTGCAAAGCTGGGTATGTCACAATGGAATACATGACCAACTTGCAAGATATTACTACTACCTAGCAAGGCTGGGTATGCACAATGGAATACTAAACCAATCAGAGAGCTGCTTTAACAGTGCTGATGACATCACAATAGCAATGTGCAGCACAAAAGCCAGCAGATGTGAGATGCTTTGTAGAATTATAGTTACTTTCTACTTAGTGTCTATTTTGACTGTATGACTTATATTGATTGTACTGATCAGTACTGTATTGATGGTGGTAAAAAATTAAAAGAAGTTTAGTTTCCAAGTTGACAGTGGTTCCACCTATTTTTTCTCTGCATTATGAATACAGCCACAGGAATCAATCTTCTTGCAGCCATTACATTTTTGAATTTTACAGAACCAGCTGCCCCAAATTTTTTCCTTCCTCTAATGAAAGGTTGGCTGTCAATGATATCACTTTATGTTTCAAGATTCCATGAAATGGCTGTCCACTTGATTTAATTTACTGGTAATTTAGACATTTAGGACCCCATCCTCAGACAATTTTCAGAGCCTCCACACATGCAGACGGTCAGAAGCAGCCATGGAGTGCTCCCTATGTGCAGGATACCCATCATTGGGGCACTCTGCAGAACCCACAATATGAGCTGTGTGCCCCCTCTGTACCCAATCCTGCCTGTGTGCCTTGCTACAAGGGCAGGTGGGACTGGTGCAGACCAGGGGATGAGGGCTGGACTCCACCTGATCCTCAGTCTGAAATCCGCAGTACAGAGGGGAAGCAAAGGGGGCAGCAGCTAGGCCAGCCTATGGGCAGCAAGAGAAACTATGTGTCCCCCTTCACCCAGACACAACACAGGTCAATGGGCTTGATCACCCCTCCCATGTCCAGCCCCTAGCTTTAGGAGCCTCTGCAGCAGGCTGGGGGCATCAGCAGTACCAACCAATGTTCTTTCTATAATTATATGTCTCTTGTCAGGGATACAACAGTCCTGGAGGACTGCATACCCTGAAATGCCTTGTCCACCTGCGCAGGTCAACTCATGTACTGATGAAAGCATCTGATTGGATGCCCATGGTCTGGACCCCTCCATCTATCCACCCACTGCCCCAATGCACAGCTCTGCACCAGTGGACCACATGGGGCAGGGGCTGTGGATACCGAAAGGCACCCAGACATGAGGCAATGCACTCCAGATATGCACAAGTTGCATGTATCTGGGGTGCCTTTGAGGATCAGGCCCTTATATATCAGGACTTCTGACACCTAAAAGTAAGCCCTATACCTCATTTGAAAGATCCTTTCATTGGACCTTTACAGTCTGAATGACCCCGGCACTGTTTCTTTCCCCTTTAATTTACTGAGTCACAAATAACCACTTTAGACCGACAAGTCCTGATAAAAGGACTGGTGGCATAGATACCTGGGAGGCTGATGCAAGCCACAGAATCCCATGCTGAGTCCAGATGGGGTGGGGCGGGGGTAGTGGAGATAAGACAGTTTAATCCTTCACTTACTGAACAACTTTTGAACTCTTTTATGTGAGAAAACTTTTATTCAAGGCATTGTGCTTATATTGTGGGTGATAATTACCCATTATGTGTTTTCATATAATATATGGGCTCCATTTTTGTTTTCCGTAGAGAAATCCAGTTATAATTCGCTGTTGTAACTAGCTGGTTATAATGGTTAACACACTCTGTGTTTCTCTATGTGGAAGCTGCAAGCCACAACTCTCCTCATGTATACTGTCACAGTTTCACACTAAATAACTGTAAAAACAGTGTCCCTTTTAATTGCTGTGGTGAAAAAAATGAAGCCCAGCAATTGTACAAAACAAAGCATAGGGTGGTGTGTGTAACGAGAATTTGATGCACATTTTCGGTGTGGGATGCATTTATAAACACCTTGAGCTATGCTGTCAGTGTTTACGTAGTACCCTACACCTCAGGTGTGTATAAAATTCTCGTTACACATACCACCACATGTATTATTCTGTTATGTAAAGGTGGCCATTGATTTCTTTACAGCAAATCAAAGACATAAAAAACTCATAATACCATCGTTCCGACACCAGAAAGTTATAATACCATTGTACAGATATCAGGTTAATGGTATTATGAAATGGAATGTTCAGATAGTTCCATATATTACAAAATAATAACAGACAGGAAACTAACAGTTACTTTTTTGTTTTCAGAATTGTTGACCAGGGAAGGCCATCTAAGCTGAAGCTTATTTCTAAGTGTGTCCCAGGAGCACAGGGAGGAGAAGTGACTTGCTCAAGCTCCAGTCTTGTGGTTTATGATGTCACCAGAACCAGTTAATGGTATTACAGCCTTGTCACTGACACTTTCCTGTCTATTATTCAAGCGGTGTATTTATCAGTCACACCTGTAAAATGAACTTTGTTCCTGTCTGCGTACACAGTTAACAAAATAATCCAACTGCCAACAAAAACTAGAACTGCCTTGGAAAAATTTCTTACTAACTAGTAAACCCACAAGTGAGTGATTCTAGTGTTTAAAGTAAATTACTGAGCACAATTTACTACCACAGGATTATCCTGCCATGGGTGATGCTCCTATTAGACAGAATCCTGCTTGAAGCGGAGGTACAGTGAAAAGCACACAATTCTAAATATGAAACAGCAGATTCCCCAAAAGCATCAGGTCAAAACTGAGATCTTTAAGTATCTTCATTTAAAAGGATGCTGTCAACCCCCTTAGGCCTCAAAGTGTCCCTAGCTTAAAAACCCATGATTGTTCACATTCTGTAGAGACTGCTGATGTAGCTGGTAGTTTGATTCGGATTCTTTGTTTCTTTTTAAAAATGAAAAACAGACTACCCATCATATTAGTGTTACCACACAAAAACATGTTTGTTTACAGTCCTTGATCAAGTCCCACTGCATCTTTCCTGGATCTGGGAGCACCCCCCAACACAGTCTAGCCACTCGTTATGCAGTAGGAGGAGAGGAGACTATTGCATCACGAGTGGCTACTACACTATTTGGGGTGTTTCTAATGCTCAAGAAGTATGCAATAATAGCAGACCAAGGATCTGAAACAAAACAAGGTTGGGTACAACTATACCATTAGCACGCATTTCAGTTCTACTAAGGAAGGAGGAAGATAAAATAACCTGCATCATCAAATAATTTTAAAGTAGGTTAAGCAATCGTAAAATGTGGGTTTTTAACTAGAAATGGTATGATGCAAAAAAAAAAAAAGTTGACAGTGTCCCTTTAAATGTTAAAACCCTTTTTGTAACACTGTTTTACTGACTGTACAAAAAATCTTGTTTCAGTGAAAAGCTACTGCTGATGTCAGCTCCAGAACTAACAGCCTAGTCCTCAATAGCAACAACATTATAAGACTCATTTCTCCCATACTTAATCAATCTATAGCTGCTGCAAACATTGGAAAAAGGAAGCTGCTCATGGTTTGGGTTCGGTCTATGCCTGTCCAACTTGTGCAGATGCAGTACTTCAGAATGTGGAGTGGGAGGAGATTTTTGGAACACAGCAGGAGACATGACTTTGGAATGCCAAGGTTGTAAATGATTTCAGAAAACTACATGGATGAGAATTCAAACAGTACAATGGCAGTGCACCAAATGCCTACAAAATGTGTCAGAGCTATAGTGCAATTAGGAAAAAAATAGCCATTTATTGAGGCAAACAAAACTGGAGTGCATACAAGCAACATCCGCCTTGGGAACCGTGTCCTGTCCACATCTTCCATGGTTGCTGCTGGTTATATGCACTCGGGTTTTGGTTGCCTCTGTGTATGTAGGAGACACAACGGCCTGACTCAAACTATGCCATTTATCTGCATGAGTGAGGGAGCAGGAGAATAACTCATGAGTGGCAGAGCCACGAGAACAAGAAACAGAAGCACACCATGTATGATTGTGCCAAGGAAACACAATTTTGAAGTGATGTGGAGATGTGCAGTTTTGTAATGGGAGGGGTGCATAGTTTTTTTGGTTGTGCTGCCCATGTTTTAATGAGCCATGCATGATTTTGAAATGTGGTGGTGACCTGTAATTTCAGAATGTGGGGCAGGGGGATGCACAGTTTCAGACTGTGGTGCGGGTATGGAATTTTGGAATTCAGCGGTGAAACTGATTTCAGAATTTGGGGGGGGGGGCACATGCAGTACTTTTAGAATGTGATGACAATGCACAATTTTGGAATGAGACAGAAGCATACTTTTGGAATTTGGTGGGGACGTGCAATTTTAGAATGTGAAAGGGATGCACAAGTTCAGACAGAATGTGATGGGGATGTGGAACGTTGGAATGTGTCACAGACATGCAGTTTCAGAATGTTGCATGAATGTGGTAAGGATATATTTTGAAATTTGCATTCCAGAACCATGTGTCCCCACCACACTTAAAACTTGTGCATCCCCACCACTTTTTGAAAGTGAGTATCAATGCTGTATTCTAAAATGTCACACCCTTGCCATATTTCAAAATCGCATGTCCCCCACACTTGCTAAAAGTGTACATTCCCACAATCTTCTGAAATTGCATGTTTCCATTACATTCTGAAAGTGCATGTCCCTGACATATTTTGAGATTATGTCCCACCCTCTCACATTAGAAGATTGGGCATTCCCATCACATTGCAAAATTATTCACCTTCCACCACAATTCTACATTGTACATGTCAGCTACGTTAGAAAATGGTGTGTCCCATCACATTCGAAAAATGGCATCCACACCACATTAAATTGCATGTCCCTTCCACATTCCAAAACTGTGGGCCCCTGCTGTATTCTGAAATTGCAACTCTGCCACATTTTGAAATCTCATCCTGGCAGTATTCTCAAATCATGCACGATCTTGACATTCCAAAGCTATGTCCTTAACTGCATTCCAAAACCACCTAACCCACCACATTCTTAAATACCATGCATTTGTACAGTATATTCTAGAAACACATGCACCACATCTAACCCAGTGTCAACTTTTTTTTTTTATATTCACTACAACTACAGGTTTATTCAGTTTTATCTTCTGATGAGTTCATAGCAAGTGTAAGGAAGATCAGCAGTAAATAGAGAGGAGAGTGAAATGTCAGCAATGCAAGTAATGTCATAATATGAATAGGTTACACTTCATTTTAGGTGTCTGTTTCAATGTAACTAATCATTATTTACAAGCAACAGGGTAATTACATTGTAGTTACATGTTTGTTGCATGCAACCACATTGCAAATGTATATCACCAACATTCAGACAAAATAAAAAAACTCTTTTGTAAAAAAAAAAAAAAATTGTTTTAAAAAAATATCTCTTTGTTGTGACATTATATATCAATATAAAAATGTACATGTCGATATATGACAATGGGCTAGAATTCACACTATTGATGTAAAAATATATTTTTTTTTATTTAGTTTAACCAGGAATAGCACACTAAGCTGAAAGCTTGTTTTACAGGTGCGACCTGGGAGCACAGGGAAGTTAAGTGACTTGCTCAGGGTCACACAGTATGCAAGTGAAAGCTGTGGGATTCAAACCCAGGTCTGGTCTGCTGGATGTCACCAGATTTGTGGCTCAGAGCCTTAAACCACTGCGCTATACTGCCTCCTTAATAAATAAATATAAATAAATATAATTATTGGTCAGCAATTTTTCTCTATGGGCTGACTGAGTTGATATTTGTGGTAAAAACTTGTGGGTTACTACGGCATTCATGCACCCTTTCACTCAAATCGTAGTGCTCCCTCATTGGCTTTTGTTCTGTGTATAGGAGCGCTGAAGACTCCTGCAAACATGGTGGCTCTGTCTCTCGCTTACCAAAGAGCTGCCACAACAAGCCCCAACTCTCCTTATTTTTTTTTAAGCTGTATCTGGTTGATCTTGCCATCTGCATTTTTAAAAAGGCTCTATTTGGTTGATCCTGCTCTTCAGCCACTTCGGGAATAGGGCCGTGTCTTGACTGGCAGTGCTAGCGCGATCGGGACAACTAACTGTAAGTAAAAGAAAAACCAAATGATTAAAAAAGGAAAGAAACAAAGAACAAATGAGAGAGTGACAGGGAGACAGAGACCATATGTGAGTGTGTGTGTGCATGTCTGTGACTCTTGGTCACAGAAGTCGGTCTGGAGAAAAATTGCTGACCAGCAATTATATAAAATAAAAGATGGGAAAGTGTGTGATATGAGAATTTAATGCACACCCTCGATGTAGAATGCTTTAATAAACCTCTCAGGTATACATTAAATTCTCATACCACGTACTTCCTAGCAGTGCCTCTGAGGCCGGGAGATCAGTTGGCAGTGGGTTCAGTTCCCACATCTGGCACTTGGGTTAATATCCCAGTACTGACACTGTAGTGCAGCATGAGAGGGGTGCTGCACTTCTGAGGTGCCGTCTTTCAGATGAGACGTTAAACCGAGGTTCCATCTGCCTGGATTGGTGGTAGTTCAGATGAATGTTAAAGATCCCATGGCACTTATCGAAAAGAGTAGGGGAATATTTTATTGAGAACTCAACAAAAAACAAACAAAGTTGTATTACATCATACTAATACATAAAAAAGAAATCAATAATAGAAATAGGAGTCTCCACACACAAAAATTTGAAACCAAAAAATTCCAAATTAGACATAAATCCCCGTCCCCCCCTTCAGAATAGCCAGGGTGGATTAACTCTCAAAATTCAAGTCACCATATTCATAAGTAGAAAAATATTTATACAAGAAAAAAGAAAAAGAAACAAAAAAAAAAAACCAATAAGCTTTGGAAGCAAATACTGCATCTTATGAAGAGAAAAAACAGAAAACATAAGATCTCAAAGAGCAACCCCTCACCCCTACCCCATTCTACTGACCAGGATAGAGGGAGAAAAAACAACCCCTCAGCTCATATGCTGATTAATAAAAAATAATAAACACATTTTAAATAAACATATTCATACAATATGTACCAAACTCCTCGACTTTACATCAGAGAGGTCCCATATACCAGAACCATAATATAAACTGTAAACACTAGGAATCATACTATGATACTGATACAGTAGTACACTTTTTATCAGAGGTAAAAATACTTTATGAGTCTAAATATTCCAACAATAAGAAAACTATGATTTCATTACCTATGGTTCTCTCCAAGCGTATGTATGAAAATAATGTAAAAAACAAAACAATGCCTCTCACCCCATATCTAACCAGGACATGTTTCTCCACCATAATTTATACAACTCGGGTAGAACTCTATTCTGTTCCGTAGCCTGCCACTTCAATATAGCCTTTTGTAACAATAAAGCTATCTGGTCTCCTGTTAACACTTGCTGTCGAAGAGACCAGCCACACCTAGCTAACCAAAGTTGATAACTAATAAAACTCATCAGCAAGCGAATAGTAATAACATCAAATCTTACCCATACTCCAGGTAGTACCCCATCAAGCCAGATGCTTGAGGGTTGACTTCGAAAAGGATTCAGAGGCCATTTCCTGTGAAAAATCTCCCAAAAGGCTATGGCACTCCAATAAAAAATGGGAAAAAGTCTCTACAGTATCTGTACAAACACCCCCTCTGGGACATGTACGTTCTGTAATACCGTTATGCTTTAAATTCCCTCGGACACCTAATTTTTGGTGTGCACATAACCAAATAAAATCTCTC
The DNA here is from genome assembly GCA_016271365.2 of Neoceratodus forsteri. NCBI lineage: Eukaryota > Metazoa > Chordata > Ceratodontiformes > Ceratodontidae > Neoceratodus > Neoceratodus forsteri. Next base: position 343,190,156 of record CM057455.1, on the reverse strand, counting down.
ATATAATATGGAAGTCTTTTGTTAGATAAAAAGGAGTTTATCAAAGAAGATTGGGTAGTAGATAATTCAGTATACCAAGGGAAAATATAAAAGTTACCTAGTATCCAATTATATAGGGATTTCCGTGATAGTGTACAAAAGGAATTTTTCTGCACTTTCCGAGTTTTTAATTTACTTATTACACCTGAAAGATGTCCAGGTAGGTAGGCCACCTTCGTTTGCTGTGGGAGAGGAAGAGTTGGGTCCCAATCCTTAAAAAGGGGTCCAATCTCATCCTCCATCCAGAGGATCCAAACCTTGTCAATGTTTGTCAACACTGGTACAAAATTAAAAAATATAAAAGTCACATAGCAAAAAAACTACTGGGTTTACCATACCCAACCCTTCGTCTTGTATAGGTAAATAAGTAACCCCTCTCTTGACAGGGTTCAGCCTGCTACCCCATAAACACTGAAAGAATACACTATAAACTGTAGCTTCCAAATTCACCGTGGGAGGAAATACAGCAGCAAAATACAAAAAAATGGGACAATAAAAAGGTTTTAATTAAATAAATCCACTTTCCTTTGGTCAGCTGCCATTTATTCCAATGTGTGACTTTTTCTTTTGCTGATGTTAGAAGTTGCTCCCAATTATACCTTTGGGGATCATTCCCACCAAAAAAAATACCCAATATCTTCCTGTAAGTTCTATCTATAGGAATTCCCCAAACAAGGGATACATCACCAGCATCATATCCTAAGGACAAAATCCCACTCTTTTGTACATTAATTTTGGATCCAGAAATATTATTAAAGTCACGTAAAAGGTCACGAGCTGCTATTGCATAAGTTCGGTCAGCCAAAAAAAGTTCTAGATCATCTGCAAAAGCCAAAGCAACCACCTGTTCATCTTCTGATCCCACTGACAGTGCAGTTATTGCTTCCGTCTGATATAGTGCATGTAAGAGAGGGTCACGAGATAAGACATATAGTAATGGACTAAGAGGACACCCTTGTCTTACCCCCCCATGAACAAAAACTGCATCACCCACCCATCCATTAACACTTGGGATCAGGCTTATACCAGAATAGCAAGTCTGTAACCAAGTGACAAACAATGATGGAAATCCAAAGGACCATAATGTCTCCCACAAATAGTTATATTCGACTCTATCAAAGGCCTGAGATTGATCCAAACAAACTAAATGTCAAATAATTCCTGACTGTCTCCTTTATGTAAGATTTCCCGGACCAAAATTAGGGCATCCTGAACCCGCCTTCCCGGTATGCTACTATATTGGGACGGATGCACTACCAGATCTATAATAGTAGCTAATCTTTGACTGAGAAGTTTAATTAAAATTTTATAGTCAGTATTCAACAGCAAAATCGGTCTCCATTGTTTTAAATCTCCCTGACATCCTCCCTTAAAAATCAAAATCAAAAGGCCCTCCAACATGCTCTTAGGGAGTTTTTGCTGGGATAAGCCCTCATTTAGACACATACAAAATTCTGATCCTAAAACTTTCCAAAAATATTTATAGACTTCATGTGAAAGACCATCAGACCTGGGCGTAATACCAGGTTTAAGTGACCAAATTACATTTTTTAGTTCTGTCGGTAAAATGGGGCTAGTCAAAATAGTGCTAACGTCCTGTGGCAGTTGGGGTAGATTTAGGGTTCTCAATCACTGTCGCATTTTATCTACTGCTAAATGTTGACTATCAAAAATCTGAGAGAAATGGGAAGTAATTTCTCTCAAAATATCCCCCTTGTTATACACAGTACTACCAGTAGAGGTAATCAAATATTCCATATTATGATGGTCTCGGAGAAGTTGAATAGAATCAAATGGCAGCGTATCTTTTCTTTTACCACTAATACTGTACTTTTGTTTATATTCTACGATTTTAGAGCTTCAATTGTTTCTTAGCTAATTCACTCTTAAGACTTTAACTTTCTGTAGGTCTGCCGGCCCTAAATTGGGTCTGAAAGACGTCCAGAAGGAAATACTATTTCTTGAAAAAGCAATTTCATCATTTTTAAATTTTCCATTAATCCGTCCTATTGTACGAAAAAAGGAATGTATTTCTGTTTTGTATCTTCCATAAGTAGAAATATCATCATATAAGAAAATACTGATTTTCTCACCTGTAGTACTGCTAGAAAGCCTTCACACACTACTGGAATATAGAGTAATGAGGTATTCAATTTCCAGGTCCCTGGCCCCCTTTTAACCACAGGAAAATCACTAATAACTACTGTTAACAACTTATGGTCCAAGGTTGCTACAGCTTGGAGAAGTGCTAACTTAATATTTGAGAAAGCAGAAACAAAAAAATAATCAATTACAGAGGCCCAAGGGCCACAAAAATATGTATACCGCTCTTTTATCGGGAGAGAACCAAAGGCATCAATCAAGCCCACATCACTAACCAGGTAAGCCAGACACTGAGCATCACAACATACTTTCTTATTACGGGCAGGGGTAGTGCACTGGGCCAAAGTAACATTAAAATCCCCTCCCAAAACCACCAAATGAGAAGTCTGTAATAAGGGAGAGAGAGACCAAAAAAGAAGTCCCCTTTCGTACTTTGTTTGAGGAGCATAAATATTTATGAGGTGAATTAAGTGGTGAGCCCAAATTATGTCCAACAGCAAAGCTCTGCCTGGCAGTACCTCTAACTGTTGCACAACCTTAACTTTAGAAGAAAAATAAAACAAATCCCAACCCCTGAACACTGGTCCTCCCCTTGGGACCAAATACTATCTTCCCAAAGCCATGCATCAGAGGCCGCAGACCTCTCAGCCATGGAATGTAGGTGTACATCTTGAAAAAAAATACAATCTAAGTTAGCATGCAAAAAAGACGAGAAGGTATTGCGTCGTTTACATAATGATTGAATGCTATTGACATTCAAGGATGCTACTTTAAAAGAGAAAGGATCCGTAGATCAAGCAAAAAAAGGATCTTCATTTCACTTTGCTTGAGGCTCTCGTTACTCTTCCACTTTTAGGCCCCTGAGCAGAATGCTCAGTAGACTCTAAGCAGTCTCCCTGGGAGCCTATCACCAGTGTTCCATCAATAGGAGAGTAAACAGGATCTAAATCTTAGGGAGCCTCAGCCAATACAGAAAATTTATTTGCATCTTCTACCGGGACCACCAGTTCTGGTTTTCTTTTACCCTTTAGTTTGGTAGATTTCCCTTTTTTCCTGCACCAAAGTAAAGTCCATCCCCTAGCAGTGGCTTAGGAGTTATCTGAAGTCGAGGTATTGAGAATAGCATGAGAACACCCACACATGAAAAAAGGCCTATTCTCCAAAATGTGGGTTTCTTGATTTTCATCCTCGATCAAAGGGGTAGGAGCAGGGCTGTTTCCAATAGTAGGTACCCCTAAAGTCGGGGATTTTTGGGTCACCACAGGACCTGTACTTTGTTTCACTGCCAGATGGATATAATGATCCTGCACCCCAAAGTCAGCATCCTCTGTGTTCCATGCAGCAGAGGGACAATCATCAAATATATGTCCAGGGGTATCACAAAAATTACACCTAGGTTGCTTAAAACAATGGGCACTAGGGTGGCCCATTTCCCCACAATAAGAGCACTTCAAAATATCACAAGATGTGCTAATATGCCTAGATGAACCGCATTTAAAGCACACTCTTGGTTGCCCAGGGTAAAATAAAAAACCCTTATCCCGACCAATAAAAAAGCAGTTGGGCAAATGAATCAAATCTTGGTCATTATGATGTAATTTTATGTGAAATTTCCACTCTCCATTCTAGAACCCTCCTGCATCTAAAATGGGCATGGGATTACCCTGGATATCACATCTTTTTTCTAGCCAGTGCACAATGTCCACGATATTCACCCCCTCATTTCGAAATAGAACGGTGATGACTCAGAAGGGCTGTTTAGTAAGGGGAAATACTATAAAGTCTGCCCGTAAAGGGTTAGTTTTCAGATTTATATATCTGTACCAAAATGTCTCCAATAATGCAGGGGTACGAAAACTAACATCAAACGTAAACTCCCCTTGTACATGAATGAGTGCATATACCTCAAAGAGAAAAACCCCATACTCTGTTTAAGTAGGATTTACCCACAAAAAACCTGTCTGGGGGATTTTCACGAGGGCCTACTTAGAGTAGGCGAATCACACTTCTTCTTTTTGCTAGTTCCACTGGTTTGTGGAAGTGACTAGCATAAGATGGCTTGGTGGGCTCCCCAGGGTGGAGGCCCAATGTGGGGTCAGTGGTAGTGGATGCGCCTGGGGTGTCATCAGGGCCTACTGCTTCAATATGTAACTGCCTGGTAGAAATAACTTCTGGTTGAAAAGCAGCTAATATTTTATCACAAGGAACCAAATCATCACTTATCTGCTCCATTAAAGGGGTGTCATGTCCAGTATTGGGCTTCCAATGCCCGTCAGAGAGAGGGATCCATCCTGCTGCAAGCAGGGCCTTATCCGGAGACCATGACCCCAGTTCTTCTGCACTCCAATCCTGTCGTGGAGATAACGGAACTGAGTCAGGGGAGACCGCAGAAGTGTCCTCGACTGACAGCAGCTTCGTAACTCCTCCTGACCCTGCAGTACCTGGTGACACATCCGATCATTTCCGCTTCCGATCCTCTGCCTGCCGCATATGGTCTGAGGTCAATTGCTCACTGACACATAATAATTCAGCAGCTAAATACTGCTGCTTCTGTTCAAGACTCAAAGGCACTCCCAAATGGTCTGCTACTGAACAGCTGCTCTGGACGTTCTGCTGGCCACCTCGCAGGTGCATTCCAGCCATCCCCATAGTGATTTCTTCGCCCGGAATACTCATTTCTTCTGGTGCAGTTTCCAGATCGCTCACAGCCTCAGCCATCCGTTCCACACTAGGTCCAACAGTAGAGTGAGACATCTCGCCGTGCAACAGGCCCCCTTACTGCAAGAGTAGGGGAATTTCCCTGGTGTCCTGGCCAAATTTCCCTCATTCATTAAAAATACCACCAACAGCTTAATCTGGTTCAGTTTCAGTTGCTTACCATCTGTATCCCCCGGTCGCCCCTGAAAAAGGGACTTCTAGGCCCAGGGGCTTACCAGGTCAACACAATTCAACAAACAAACAAACTTCCTCATCCTTTATTCTATATATATTGATGCTACCTTTGGAAAGTATAAAATATGTATTGCTACAGTATATGTTTACTACTACTGATATACTATATTGATACTAAGAAATACTTGATCATTTTGCAATGATACATATCAACATAGATAGGCATGTATTGACGTATGAAAACTGTATCAGCAAGCACTATTCATACCAAACTGACTGCAATTTTTCATTCATTTATTTTATTCATCTCTTTTTGAGGAGTGCCAAGGGATCTTTAACATCCAGCTAAGCAAGCACCAGAACAGGCAGACAGGACTGTGGTTTAAAAAAAAAACCTTAGGTTTCTATTGTTTCAAGGGCCTGCCTATAGAGGGAGCTGTAGCATTATCACTCAGGACACTGCTGACCTGGGTTCAGAAACCAGCCTGGGGCATCAAAGATCGGCAGGGGAGAGGAAGATCAAGTCTCCCAATGGACACTCTCCTCTTCCAGGCAGTGTGGGTGACAGATGCTGCCATGCGAGGGTCACCTGGATGCCTGCAGGCAGCAGTTCTTGGGAGGGGATGGTGCTTGCTGCCACATGTTGTCATATGCATGCCTGCACATCCTTGCCTCAGATGTCCCAGAGGAGGAGGAAAGGATAGAAAAAGTGGAAAGATGCTGACAGCTGAAGGATGACGCTGGTCTCCTGTGGCCCCCACACAACATCGACCTTGGCATCCCTCTCCACTCGGATTCAGCTCTGCAGGAGGATTTATTTGGGACCCTGACAGCCCCACCATGGATGGCAACCCAGGAAGACAGAGGCAAGGGGTAAGTCCAGGGAGAAGACAGGTGATGGTGCCAATGAGATCAGCAGAAGGGGGCAGGGTCAAAGAAGAAGGGCATAAACAATAAATTAGACAAAAAAGTCACCAGTAAGTTTCTAGCCCTAAAGATTTCAAAGATATTTTCTTTTAAAGAGGGCTAACTTTAGAACCTTTGGTGCTAGGAACTTAGTTTTTTTAAATGTAACCTTGGAGTCAGTTATGTCGCTACATTGATATACCACGTTGCTACAACTCCCATACAGTACATTGACATAAAAAAAAGGTTTTAAACATTAAAATGCTGTTGATAATTGTCAGCTTATAATGTTTTTCCTTGTAACAGAATAAACACTTTTTTCTAGTTAAAGCTGGGAGAAACAAGTCACAGAAGGCTGCTGGCAGTCAGGACCAGGCAGTGAGTTCTGGAGCCGACATCCTCAAGCAGCTCTTTACTGAAAAGCAGGAGAGGTTAGGGAAAGGTTACTTAAAAAAACAAAAACAAACAAACGAAAAAAGAATTTCCACAAATTAGTCAGTAACCATCTTGCACCTCCCCAATCCACAGTCCCACATTCTCAATGCTATCACATGGGACGAAGTAACTATTCTCTCCATTGCTTGAACAGAACCCCCGAGGGACTGAAAACAGAGGATGAAACACATACTTTTCAAAATATACTGTATTAGAAGATGAGCAGCAAATTCTGCTAGCCAGTTCTTCTTGCCCACACTTTTTTTTATCTGTACTTTAGTCTCATTCCTGTCACCAGCGCTCAATTCCCTTAGGAAATCCCAGGGTACCTTTCGGTCCCAGCACTGCTCACACCTGCACTCACTTGCCTCCACATAACCTTGGATACCCCCCAGGTAGGACTGGGTGGGAGATGTATCCCCAGCAACAGTTAGGCATCAGGCGGTGGTGCAGGTGGCTGTTGCGCCTGGACACCCAGATCACTGTCATGAGCATCGGCCATTTTCTCATTTTCTGTCCCTCCCTTCCAGCACCAGTGACCGCGATGTGAAGCATGCTGCTGCACAGTATCAACTAGTCTCTGTGTGCCCCAAAGGTGCAGCACCAGTGACCGCGATGTGAAGCATGCTGCTGCACAGTATCAACTAGTGTCTGTGCGCCCCAAAGGTCCAGCACCAGTGACCGCGATGTGAAGCATGCTGCTGCACAGTATCAACTAGTGTCTGTGCACCCCAAAGGTCCAGCACCAGTGACTGCGATGTGAAGTATGCTGCTGCACAGTATCAACTAGTGTCTGTGTGCCCCAAAGGTGCAGTGCCCAGCAGCTCCACCTTTACTTCCCCAGCTGGTGCTGCTATAGCAGCAGTGCTCTGACCACCCCCCCCCCATAGAAGAAGAGGGTCCCCTGGGTTGCTCAGCCATCCTTTCCTGGCTCCTTCCTGAATGTGGGCCACCAGCTTCGACAGTGGTAGCCTTACCACTGCTCTGATGGCCCATTTCCCTTTTGTCCGTCCTTTAACAGATGATTATTCTTTGTACTTTGTATTGCATGTCTTTACCTGGACCTCCTGACCCGTCTCTCTCTCTCTTGTAAATGGAAAGTGTTTTTCCAGTGAGTGATGTTGGGGGTATGCAAGGGCCTGGTTCACAATATGCAATTTACTGCACCTTTATTTGTGAGGGGGCAGTACCACAACTCAGGAAAGGCCAAGCCACAAGTTAGTTTGAAAAGTCCTGCCCCCTCCAAGGTGAAGATAAATGGAGTATTTTGAGGCAGACCATCGTTCCCCCACCCATCAATGCAGAGGTGCTTTTGCATGCTAGGAGCTCTTGCACCAAGGCCTAAAAACCCATTCTGGTGGTCTCCACTGTCATTATTAGGGTGGGGGGTGAACACTATCCCTACTCTTTCGAAACAGGTCAGATAGTACTGAATATCTGTGAATGTAGAGTAGACAGTATACTATCGAAATCACATATCCTGGCTAAGGGGGCCAAACGCCCATGTGTAGTACACAGAGGTCAAACCTGTCACTGGCCCAAACTATTCAAATGCTGATTGATCTTTATTCTGAGAGAGCAACGTTTTCTTTTAACTAGCCCTGCTTGCTCATATATATATATATTTTTTTGCAATTGTTTAACCAAGAGAGACACACTAAGCTGAAAGCTTGTTTACAGGTGTAACCTGGGAGCACAGGGAAGTTAAGTGACTTGCTCAGGGTCACACAATATGCAAGTGGGGGCTGTGGGATTCAAACCCAGGTCTCCAGATTTGCAGCTCAGAGCCTTAAATCACTGCTCTATACTGCCTCCCTATTTGAAAAGGTAACATCTCAATGTCGAAACATGCTGGGCTAGTGAAAAAGTCTGTGCGGTCAGTGGATTTTATAGCCACTAGCATCACTGGCTGGTGGCTGTAAAACTTTAATTTCGACCCCTTAATGCACTATCCCAGTCTCTGTATAGCCTGTTGTGAAATGAATGTGTGATATCTTGTGCAGTTGATGAGCAATAAGGACATAAATGCATATAAAAGACATCTATAAGGGTCTTATACAGGGATCTCAGGGACGTGAGCACCTATGTGCTTTAGGGGAAATTGTTTAACCAGAAAAGGCATACTAAGCCAGAGTTTGTTTCCAGGTGTGACCTGGGAACACAAGGAAGATAAGTGACTTGCTCAGGGTCGCACAGTATGCAAGTGGGAGCTTTACCCCCAGTCAATACTCCAGGATGCAGGTGCTTCATCGATGCATGTCCCTAGGATACCCAATTTCCTCCGATTGCAGAAAAAAAAAGGCAAACTGTAGTAAAAAATTTTCTGCAGTTCGGTACTTTTTCCCACAATTGTGGTAATCTTCCTCCATAATTGTGGCACACAGTGCTAAACTGTAGTAATTATTCTTTTCACAAATTGTGGTAAGAAAGAAATAATGTGACCTACTGGGTATTGAAGCCCCTCCCCTAGAATTCCATCAAGGTGTTCTAATCACTGATCTATAGGCTCGCATGATTGGATCCGACTCTTCCCGGACACAATTCATTTCTCTGGTAGTGCAAATCCTGCAACTGGGAACAATCGAGATAACAATTAGTTGTTTTAGGCACAGTATTAGCCACTGCAATGAAATTGACACTACAATTTGTGATCTAAATTGCTTGGCATTGGCTAACACTGCACCAAAAACAACTATTTTTTTTTTGTAATTTAGCTCTTTTTGCTGCGACTGCAAACTGTGGGATTCTCAAACTTCCCCCTCCTGAGATCACCATTTTTTTCTACATAGAGTCCAAGCACCACAAAATGAAAACCCTACCAACAGACCTGTTACTGCTTTTATAACCAGGAGACACTTGTTTTTTTAACAATCAACCCCTTCAGGATTGACTTCCTGCACACACCAGCAGCAGTGTACATGTCAGAGTTGAAATTTTTGACCTATGCTTTTTTATTCTATTTTTAGATCGTCCAATATCTCCTGTCTTGTATGATCCAAAATGTTTCCCCATTTTGACTCTGCTTTAGCGTTTTGTTTTATAGTTGAAATAATAAAAAGAATATCCCTTTCAATACGCACTACATGACCTCATGGGATAAAACAGCTGAGGATAGAAACATAGACTTTGTCGGCAGATAAAGACCACTTGGCTCACCTAGTCTACCCAATTTCCTACCTATTGGATAAGCTGCAGATCCTAGTTATCCAACAGCCTACTTCTTCCTTCCCCCCACCAGAATTGCTTTGTGTCTGTACCATGCATTGAATTGCCCCACTGTTTTTGACCCCATGACCTCCTTAGGAAGGCTGTTCCATGCGTCCACAACCATCCCTGTGAAAAAATACTTCCTCATGTTGCCCCTGAGCCGTCCCGCCTCTATCTTCAAATTGTGCCCCCTTGTTCTTGCACATCTCTTTTTATGCAAGATGCTACCCTCTTGGACTTTGTTGATTCCCTTGAGGTACTTGAAAGTTTCTATCATGCCCCCCCCCTTCCTCGAGGGTATACATATTAAACTCCTTTAGTCTCTCTTCGTATGGCTTCTGTTGCAGACCCTGCATCATTTTAGTTGCCCTTCTCTGGACTACCTCCATCCTGTCTATGTCCTTGTGGAGCTGGGGTTTCCAGAACTGCATGCAGTACTCCAGATGGGGTCTCACCAAATGTCTGTACAGAGGGAAAACAACTTCTTGTTTTCTACTGGTGATGCCTCGCCCTATACATCCCAGTATCCCCCCAGCCATCCCTACTGCCTTCTCACATTGCTTGCTTACCTTTAGGTCATCTGATATGATTACCCCCAGGTCCCTTTCCATTTTTGTTGTTGTTTACCCCCCATTGTGTACTCTTCCCCTGAGTTTTTGTTTCCCAGGTGCATTACTTTGCACTTCTTTGCATTGAATCCAAGCTGCCATACTTTTGACCATTCCTCCAACCTTGCCAAGTCCCTTCTAATCCTTTCTACCCCCCCATGCATCAATTCTGTTGCAGATCTTTGTGTTGTCTGCAAAGAGTCATACTTTTCCTTTCAGTCCCTCCACAATGCCACTTATAAAGACATTAAAAAGAACCAGACCCAATACTGAACCCTGTGGTACCCCACTAGTAACCCCCCTTTCTTCGGAGTGGTTTCCATTTACTATTACCCTTTCTGTCCTGTTATTATGGTGTAAATCATATTAAAAGGTGCATTCCTTTTATTATTTCAAATGTAAAAAAAGGTGCTACAGCAGTCTAGAAAATGAGGGAAAAACAGCATCTTACAAGACTGGAGAAAAGGAGCAATACAAAATGGAATGACTATGTATGGGTCAACATTTTCACAATAACATGCACTGCTGTTACTAATATGCAAAATATTTATTTATTCTATCTCAGGAAGGGCTCGTTTAAAGATTAAACTTGGTTTCCCTACTTAAAACGTCCCCAAAATTTTTTTTAAGTGTAAAACTAGACAACAAGGCAGATGCCAGTACTGTACTTTCGAAAAGCCTAACCAAGGTGTTCTGCATTGACAGTCGTTGTTGTTTCCAGCTGGGACTTGGCCAGACATGAAGCTAGGCAGGCAAATGGGTAGACCGAATGGACCTCTGCATCTTTTTTTGATGACACAGTTTATGTTTCTATGTTATATTATAGAGCCCATTGATACTATGCTCTAACTGGTGGTCGAGAATTACGAGGTTTCATAAAATGAACAATCACATACTTTACTACAATCTTACATGAAAAAAATCCAGCTACAAAACGTATCCTGATAACAACTTGGTGCTGGGAAAAAAAAGTTAAAAACACTAACATGACACAACCCCCAAAAAAAAAACCTGCTTAATCATTTTGTGCCATAAGAGGAAGAGAAATATTTAACAGAGTGCTTAAACATAGACATTAGATGTCTGGCCAGAGGCTTCCTAGTTCAAGAAACCACTTCCTTTTTAAAGAGACTTTGTCAGTTTCAGTTAATACATATTCAGGTTAGTCCTCCAGTGTGAGTGAGTGTGCAGTATGTCAATGCAGCTTGCTGTTGGAACTGGTGTGTGATAGTCATACTTATTCTGCACCACAGCTAAAAGCTTTATCCCACACAGAGCAATCAGCTAAGCAGCAGTCTCCCCTCTATGAGTGCCACCATGGCCCAGACTAGACTTTTTGGGCTCTGTGCAGCAATACATTGCATGTTTTAGATGCCTGTTTCCCTAATTAGAAGTACCAGTAAAGAGCAGCATCACGTGTTGGGGAATACAGCCCTTACAATACAAGAGCACAGCTTCTTATAACTCCATGGTTAATGACCCAGAAACTCTGTTTTTTCCCATTGTGACTACTGCTCATAACAGTTGAGGAAAGATTGCGAATGTTTTTCACTCCTTGATAAAGGGTCATACGTTTGACTTGAAGTGCCGGGGTTTCCCAGTACCACACTGACGTTTTTGTGTCCAAGCCAGATGAAATAAATCATGAGTTTTTTGGCGTTTAATCACTGTGTTTTGGCGTTATTTATACTAAAAGAACTGCTTGTTTGTGTTTTGCTGAACCTTTTTCAGCCTTTTAAATAGCATCCCTCCAATTCATAGGTTTTGTAAAAACAAGGGATTCTGATGGCAGAACTAAGTTTAAAATTATAGATCCAGCCAGCTCCGCGGTGCCAATTGATGGTGCATTACTCTGGCATGCTGGGTTAGTGCCCCAAACCTGGATGCCAGGAGTGGAGGCCATCCCGTGGAGGGGGGGGCATAGTGAGCCAATCTCATAGTGGCTCCTGGTGGTGCTTTATGGAGGCATTCTGGTGGCATAGGTGACTATGTGCTGCCAAACACCCCAGCCCCTAGTACAAAGCCGTGGCCACACACATTGTGAAAGTGGGAGGGTGCCCCAGAACAGAGCAAAATGGCTGCCTGCAGTGCTGCCAGGTGATGGCCTTCAGTGGGCCTCCCTCCTGCTGCCGACCGCTGAGCACACCGCGACTGTCCCCCAACTGACTTACCTAGTGTAACAGGTGCTTTTTTCCCCCCTATCACCCCCTGGGGGTTCCCCCAGCAGGAATAAGCCAGACCACCAATGAGGAATGTTGGCAGAGCTCTGGGGGAAGCTGAGACAGGTGCGGCAGTGGGGGTAAGGTCCGATGGGCAGAGGGAGAGCCAGCATGTGAGAGCAAAAAGAAGTGGGGCTGCAGGGGCCCTGGAAGGAACAAAAAGAAAAAAAAATATAGATCCAGGGAATTCTCCTGACCAATCAGAGTGCTCCATTCCTCTGCATGTGTGATACTCTTATTCTGTGAAGAGTGCTTCACATGCATCTGCCTTGAAAACACTTACATTCAGGAAACTTTTTAGAAATGTTTTCATATATTATTGATTGATCTTGATCAGTAATATATAAATACTGCCACTGAGACCTCTCTTAAAGTTGTGAGAGTAGTATCACTCACATCTTTAGGGTATCAGAACTACTTATCTTAAGTTTGCAGTTCTCATACCATATGAATGCGCATGGGACTACTCTTGCAACTGTAAGAGTGCTATTGGCAGAGGTATTGACATACAGCAGCAGTTTATGTTAAAATAAAGTGATATTCTGCAGTCTGCACTCCTTTTCAACTCCCCCTTCTTGGGATGGTGATCCCTACTGTTCGGTTTGAGTCCAAATTCATTTCAATGGTAACACATTCTGTTTTAATGTTCACCATGTAAGAGCTTATGTTTTGTTACCTGGAGTTAGCCTTGATGTCTCCAGTATCCCATAAGACCAGGACATGGCATCTGTTGCATGTCAGGTCATCTTAAAGACACCCCTCTTTCAGGAAGTGTTTAATCCCTCAAGTATGTTTGGTCTTATAAATTGAAGGTTGCGGTTATCTAAACTATTTATTGCTATTTATCTTGTATTACCATTGTACTGCAGTGTACAGTAAGATATGCATAATTCATTCTACTCTGTTATATTATTTTTATTGTTGACTGTGTTTACTTTTTAACGTGCCCTAAGAGCCTATCTCCTGCCTGGTTGCACTGCAAATAAAAGATGACTGAGCTTAGTCACAAGAAAAGTGAAATAAAGAACAGCCAATTCAAAATAGCTGAGAATACTGATGAAAACCTGGGGGCCTCCTTATTTTAGGCCAATCAGTATCACCAGGATGACCTACTGTCCTACCTGAGACTGTTTCCTAAAAGTTTCCAAAGTGAGAGAGGCGTCCCTATGAGAAGTCTAAAAGCACAGAGAAATGGACACCACTCTATCACTGTTATCATGTACATGAATTTATTGTAGAAACCTCATTGGCCACCAAAACTTGACATTTCACACATTACTGTTTATTCATGAGAGCTGGTCCATTCACAACTGATAAAAAAAAAATGTTTTGGAAAATATCTCACAGGTACATAAGTGCTACTATCCTAATGAGACTGCCATATGCTACTTTAAGCAGGCAATGATTGATCTGTAATTCGGATTTCTGCATCCCTGGCAACTGTAAACCTGGTGTTTCAACTGTTAAACCTTGAGGATGGTAGTACTTATGCACCTAGGTGCCAAATAATTGTTTTCCCCCAATTGTGAATGGACCACTGCTCATGAACAGGCACTAAGGTGTGAAATGTTAAATTTTCAGTGGCCAATAAGACTCAACAATAAAGCCATTGAAATGATGACAGTGGTAAGAGTGGTGTCCATTTCTCTGCACTGGCAACCTTATTCAAAAAGTTCTCCTTTAATTATGTCAAATCTTACTACTTGGTGACCTTCCAACATTAATTCATGCCATTGTTACCTCATGCCTTGATTACTGCAATGACCTTTGTCTGGGGTTACCAGGGGTTGATATCTGTCAGTTGTAGCTTATGCAGAATGCGGCGGCCAGGCTGCTGACTGGCTTACCTAGATTACACCATATCACACCGGTGCACAGTGATCTGCATTGGCTGACAGTACATTGGCATATCCTCTTCAAAGTAGGCTTACTGACTTTTAAAGTGCTACATGGACAAGGTCCGAGTTACCTACAGGATCTCCTCCATCCTTACCGTCCCCTCCATTCTGCTGATGAGGGAGTGCTGGAGATTCCTAGGGTACGCTTGAAAAACTCTGGAGCCCACTCCTTTCCTTTTGCTGCTCCTACTCAATGGAATTTGTTACCTTGCCAGATTAAAGAGTGCCAGATGGCTGATAACTTTAAATCTGCCTTTAAAACTCACTTACTTAACTTAGCATATGCTGAACTCAGCTATGATTACTGCTTCACCTTGGTTATTGTCTGTCAGTTATATTCAGTTTATGTTACATTCTGTTGGTTTGTTTTCATATATTTGTAAAGCGTTGTGGTCTTCTTGGAACAGTGTTTTTAAATAAAGTTGACTTGACTAAAAAACAATGCTAAAGCAGACTCAGAAAGAGAGAAAGGGCACATCCTAACACAAAAGAGAAAAACAGCAGTCTAAAATGGAATCAAAATTGATATGCACAACTTTTGGACACACTATGAATTACCCCCCAAAACTGCTGCTCATCAAATCACTTTTTTGCTAAGCATGTTTATATTTAGACAACAAATCACCCTAGCTCAAATCACCAAATAGCTTCTTTCAGCTGGACAGCCAATTGATGCTGCCTGCATCCTTTCAATGAGATGTTAAATCTAGGTCCCATCTGCCCATCTCTGATCACTCTCCAGGTGGAAGTAAAAGATCCCATGGTACTTACTGAAGATGAGTATGGGCATTTTTTATTAAACTATTTAATAATAACATATACAAAGCCAAAATACACATTTACATTTTACATGGGTTGCAGACCAAACCCCTACGTAATGAAATATATATAAATCTTCACATTACTAATAAAACAAGTTAATAAAACTCATAAAAGGAAAGTGAACAAAATATACAGAACACCACATAATAAGATCTGATGCTTATGAAACACTGAGCAGCCTATCACTCAGGTGACATTACCACAAAGCTGCTCCCTCACAGCTGGTCTCAAGGAGCTGTTTTTCTTCAAGTACTGTACAGTTCACAAAAGTCACACAATACCTTCTTAAGTAATTCTAACTGAGGTATGTAGAGCTGTTTTAAAACAAGGTGACACCTTGTCTGCCAGATATGATACTCATAAAAACACAGAAACATAGAAATATAGAAATTGATGGCAGATAAAGACCGCTAGGCCCATCTAGTCTGCCCATTTTTCTTGCCTACCATAAAAGCCTAAAACCCTACTTGGTCTCCGGATTCACCTCCTCATTCCCATTGCTAGGGTTCCTCCATGCCTGTCCTATGCAAGCTTGAATACCCCAATATGTTTCCCCAACCACCTCTGCTGGGAGTCTATTCCATGCATCCACCACCCTTTCGGTGAAGAAATACTTCCTCATGCTACCCCTTAGTCTATTCCTTCCAACCTCATTTCATGTCCCCTTGTTCCTTGACATCTCCTTTTCTGAAAGATGCTACCCTCCAGTGTCCTATTTATGCCTTTTAGATATTTGTTGGTTTCTGTCATATCTTCCATCTCTCCTCTCCTCCTGGGTAATACATTGAGGTCCCACAGTATCTCGTCATGACTTTTGGTGCAGGCCCTGCACCATCTTTATTGCCCTTCTTTGAACTGCCTCCACCCTGTCTACATCCTTACAGAGATGCAGCCTCCAGAACTAGACACCATATTCCAAATGAGGCCTCATCAATGATCTGTACAGTAGCATCACCACCTCCTTCTGCTGGTAATACTGCTCCCTATGCACCCCCGCATCCCACTGGCTCTCCCTGCTGCCTTGGTACATTGTTTGTCCACCTTTAGGTCATCCGATATGATTACCCCAAAATCCCTTTCCTGTTTGGCGACCATCAGTTTCTCCCCCCCCCCCATCATGTAATCCTTCCTTGGGTTCTTGCACCCAAGCTGCATGAATTTGTACTTTTTTGCATTAAATCTCAGCTGCCACACTCTGGACCATTTCTACAGTTTACCTAGGTCCCTCTTCATTTTCCCACCCCTTCCAGGGTGTCCACCCTATTGCAGATCTTACTGTTACCTTCAAAGAGGCATACCTTACCCTCCAGCCCCTCTGCAATGTCACATATGAAGACATTAAACAGGACTGGGCCCAGGACTGATCCCTGTGGCACCCCACTGATCACCCTCCTTTCCTCAGATTGAGCACCATTTAGAAACATAGAAACATAGAATTTGACGGCAGATAAGGACCACTTGGCCCACCCAGTCTGCCCATTTCCCTGCCTACTAGATAAGCTGCAGATCCTAGTTAACCAGCAGCCTACTTTTTCCTACCCCCATCCCCTAGAATTGCCTTATGACTGTCCCATGCATGCTTGAATTCCACCACTGTTTTTGACTCCACGACCTCCTCCGGAAGGCCGTTCCATGCATCCACAACCTCTCTGTGAAAAATACTTCCTTAAATTACCTCTGAGCCCCCCTCTATCTTCAAATTGTGCCCCTTGTTCTTGCACACCTCTTTTGTAAAGATGCTACCTCTTGGACTTTGTTGATTCCCTTGAGGTACTTGAAAGTTTCTATCATGTCCCCCTCTCCTCCTTTCCTCGAGGCTATACATATTAGCTTCTTTAGTCTCTCTTCATATGTCTCCGTGTAGACCCTGCACCATTTTAGTGCCCTCCTCTGGACAGCTTCCATCCTGTCTATGTCTTTGCGAAGACTGGGTCTCCAGAACTGCACGTAGTACTCCAGATGGGGTCTGACCAGCTGTCTGTACAGAGGGATAATAACTTCCTGTTTCCTACTGGTGATGCCTCTCCCTATGCATCCCAATATCCCCCAGCCCTCATTGCTGCCCTCTCACATTGCTTGCCTCCACCTTTAGGTCATCTGATATGACTACCCCAGGTCCCTTTCCATTTTTTTGTTGTTAGTATCTCACCCCCATTGTGTACTCTTTCCCTGGGTTTTGTTTCCCAGGTGCATTACCTTGCACTTCTTAGCATTGAATCTAAGCTGCCATACATTTGACCATTCTTCTAACCTTGCCAAGTCCTTTTCATCCTTTCCACCCCACCTTGTGCATCAACTCTGCTGCAGATCTTTGTGTCATCTGCAAAGAGACATATTTTTCCTTCCAGTCCCTCTGCAATGTCGCTATAAAGACATTGAAGAGGACTGGTCCTAATACTGAACCTCATGGTACCCCACCAGTAACCCCTTTCATCAGAGGGACTCCATTTACTATTACTCTCTGTGTCCTATTTTCCAGCCAATTTTTTACCCAGGCTGTCATCTTGGGACCCACCCCAGGCTAGCTAACTTGTATATTAATCTTTGTGTGGGACTGTGTCAAATGCCTTGCTAAAGTCTAGGTAGGCCATGTCCACAGCCCCTCCCTGATCTACTACTTTGGTCACCCAGTCAAAGAAATCTATCAGATTTGTCTGGCATGACCTTCCTGCTGTGAATCCATGCTGCCTTGGGTCCTGTGCCCTCTGGCCTCTAGATACTTGACAATTCTTTCCTTCAGAAGTGATTCCATCATTTTCCCTACCACTGAGGTTAAACTAACAGGTCTGTAGTTTCCTGCTTCTGCCTTGCTCCCACTTTTGTGAAGGGGAATCACATCTGCCCTCCTCCAGTACTCGGGTACCACCCCATCCTCCCATGATTTGTTAAACAGGGTAGTCAGTGGTGTCACTAATTCTACCCTTAGTTCTTTTAGAATTCTGGGATGAATCCCATCAGGCCCCATTGCTTTGTCCACAACCACATTTACCACAACCCTTTGTCTTCTCAAACACTGCAAACAAGACAAGCAATATTCTAGCATTATATTTTCCCCAATGCTGGAGATCAAGACCAAGAACCAATGTATGGTGAGAGATAATATAAAACAGAGGTTCCCAATGTGCCTGTGCAACTTCATTTCAAAAGGTTACAATAAAAGAACAGGAAGAGAATAAGTGTTCTTGAGTTTCTAACTGGCCATTGCAGGTGTCTCTTGGATAATACCACTCATTCTGGATCTTATGCTTATATGCATTCCACACATTGTGCCTTACATGGCAACAATGCCACATTATTTCCTACAGTTTCTGTGGAATCTTTGGTTACACTAGCTCTTTCAAACTTTCTGAGGTCATGCCCAGGGAGCTCCTGGAAACACAAGATGTTAAAAAAACCTTTTCTCAAGAATAGACTGCTACAACCTTTTCCTTTTAATCTGTTCCAATTATGTGGGAGTCAATTTCCAAGTTTGTATCTTCTGTGGTCCAAAATGGTCACTATCAGCCTCATTGAGTGGGGGGTAGATACATGGTTCCCTAGCACCACCTAACCACAAAAGGCTCCAATCACTCCTGTACATAAGGTGTCCATTCAGATGAGTACAGGTGTTACCCCTGGTGCATTCTTCAGAGGAAAAGGTGCTCTAGAACAAGGGGTCATGATATGAAGCTGGAGGGGGGTAGATTCAGGAGATATGTGAGGAAATACTTCTTCACAGAAAGGGTGGCGGATGCCTAGAACAGTCTTCCAGTGGAGACAGTGGGGCAAAAACAGTGATAGGAGTCAAAAAAGCTTGGGCTAGGCACAAGGGAATCATAAGGGAAAGGAAGGAGGTGGAAGAGACAGTGCTGCAGATCAAGGAGGGTCTACAGTGAAAGCAAGCACAATGAAAAGGGGCAGATTGGATGGGCCAAGTGGCCCCTACCTGCCATCAGTTTCTGTGTTTCTATGTGTCATGGCCAACATTACCGCATTAAAAATACAGGTCCATGTACTGCACCCCCCCCCCCCACCACCACTGGATGCAGCTGGAAACAAGTTATAATAGCTTCAGGTCTCTTTCCTGGTCAAAAATTACAAATAAACAAATGTATGGGTTAGCAAACGAATTGTTATTTAGATAAAAGATAGATACAATTTTATTTTTATACAGGTAACATGTCATTAAGGGAAAATATCCCTGTTTACAAGACAGTCCTGTGTATAGCAAGTTCCCGCTACAGTAAAAACAATACAAGACACAAATTACACATTAACACTTACAATCATTAGAGAAGCAGCTTTCCAATTCATTGTTAAAAGCAGATACTGATGGTGAAGTACAAGCAGAATAAAGGTAATTTGTTCCAGTATAAAGTAGCCTGAAAACTTAGTGTCTTATCTCCAAATTTAGTATTGCACCTAGTGAAGCTAATTTTGTTAATGTGCACTGATCCATTCAGATCACAAACTTGATTCTCTTTTTTACAAAATAAGGTACGAGTAATGTAATGATTAGGCTGAAATATCAAAGTCTTGTGTAATAGTTTAAGCCAAGTTTTAGCACATCTTGTGCCCAGGGACTGTCAATTCAACTTTTTTAACATTATACAATGGTGAGTTGTAAAAGTATAGTTCAACACATATCAGGCTGATTTAAAGTGTAATTTATCTAACTTATCTGGCAGCCCTTTTGTTGCAGTACAATATATCAAATTACCATATTCCAGGGAAGGTAAAACTAACTGCTCAGCAATTATTTTCCTGGCAGATCTTCTAAGACGCTTAGTGGTACATCTTACATACTCTCCAGTTTCTTATTAACATTACTAACAAGTGAAGTTACATGTCCTGTAAAAGATAACTCAGA
Organism: Neoceratodus forsteri; assembly: GCA_016271365.2. NCBI lineage: Eukaryota > Metazoa > Chordata > Ceratodontiformes > Ceratodontidae > Neoceratodus > Neoceratodus forsteri. The sequence goes on along the minus strand of CM057455.1, from coordinate 343,170,178 downwards.
GTCAAAAACCACACCCAATATTGGCATTCACTAAACTGGGCAATCTATTCACCACTATTTGTCAAACTGTACAACTGAGGTTTATTTTTTGATCTTAAATGAACCAACTTGATTTTCTTGACATTCATTACAAGCTTCAACCTGGTGAACCACTGCTGCACTCTGAAAAAAATCCACCTGTAATTTTTCCTTACGATCTGACACGTCTCTCCCTGTGGCAATCAGAGCCATGTCATCTGTGTACAATCTCACTGAGGAAAACTGGACTGCCTGAGAAAGATCATTGTTGAAAGGCAGAAACAAGAAGGGCCCCAAGACAGAGCCTTGTGGTACCCCTCGAACTACATCTTTCCTCGCTGAGATAGCCTGGGAGACTGATACCCTCTGAGAGCAATTATTCAGATAGGACCTAATCCAGTCCCAAGGACCATCTCTTATCCCTAGGACTATTATTCTATCTAGTAGCAAAGAGTGGTCCACCAGGTCAAAGGCCTTAGACAAGTCTATAAAAAGGACTGCTTTTTCCAGTCTGGAGTCCGAGGAAGAGGAAACCAAGTTGCTAAATTCCAACAAAGCAGTTGTAGTTGTGTGCCCCCTCCTGTTTTGGTGGCTATTGGCCCAAATGACCTAAGAGCCTATATTGCAGCTAAAACTCTGAACAACATGATTGAAAATGTTTGGTGTGATCCTTGGAAATCTGCAAGAGGGTGGAGTCCCAGACACTAAAGCTCACTCACATAACTGTAATTAATATTTTTCCCCCAATTAAAAAAATGAAGAACTGTCTCATTTCATCAGCTCTAATGGCAGGACTCAAGCAGTGGAGGTATGTACAGCTGCTACTAAAGCCCTATTTACAGAAGCTGCCAATAACTAAGATTACGCTTTACACAATGCCTTTGTATCTAGTTTCAGAGCACACTGGAAAAGGCTGTATATCAATCCTGTTTAGTCAGATACCATCAGCACAGTAAAAAGAGTTGTTGTAGCCCGCACTGATACTACAGTCCTTGGAATTTAGTACCATAAAGCTGGGTCTGCTGTATTTTCAGAAACATCAGTTCAACCAATTGTCCAGCTGTCTTACAAGTTCAGCTCACTAAACAGTTTTAGACTGTCTCCATCAGCACTTTATGAACCCTCTATAACGCCCACTTTCTTTAAGCTGCTATTACGCCATTTTAAACATCTGTACATTTGACTTATTTCTCAGTTGTTTTCTTTAAATAATATTCAATTTTCTGATATGTTTTGCTGGATTGTGTCCTTCCAAAACATTTCTTTCATAACTGACTTTTTAAGCCCCCCCCCCCAAGTCACATTCATTTCTCAAGCAATCCTCCGGTTGAGTTCCCATTGGAGCAAATAATAAGACACATAATATTTTTTTATTAGTGATTTATCATTGCAACTTGGACGGTGCCTTTTACCTCTTCAGTATTTGCACTGTCTGTTTCTAATTGTTTTACAGTGCTAAACAATCAGTGCAGAACAGTGAAAAGTTACATTACAGAAGGTCCAGGAAACACTGGAACAGAAATTCAAACCAGTATCAAAAAAGTAATACAAATAATTTTCTGAGTTAATTAAAAGCAACCATAACCTGTCCAAATAGTGGATATTATTGAATGGAAGATAGAAGCAGGTGATTATTTATAATCCTTTCCTACTGTCTTAAATAAAATGTAAAGGAAAGAGGTGTGAAAAGTGCTGGATAGAGCCCTGTCCACTGCCCGCTTTATGTTCCTTTCCACTATGTAGCCAATCCCGTCAGATCCCTTCATAACATAACACAACTACTCGCAAAACAAGAAATAGCTGATGCAGGGTCAATGACAGGCATCCCAACACCACCAAATGGTGGCAAAGAATGTATTACAGGGCAGCGCTGCATCTGTGTTGCAAGTGGCGGTGTTAGTGGCTTCTTTCATATACAGACCAAAAAGGGAATCTAAGATTCCTCAGAAGCTGCCTGTGATCCAGCAGCACTTGCAAACTTCAAAGAAACACTACTACTATGATGACGTCTACAAAAAGAAAAGCTGATGACAAAACCAATCTGCAAATAATGCTTGAAAAGATTTTCCAGTCTCTGGGGATGAGTTTTTAAAATATAATAATCAAACACTATTCAGCTAATAATTAATTTGTTTTCTATAGTTAGATACCCTTATTCTTTGCTACTGTATTAGTACATTTAAATAAAACAGGAGCACTATTCCACAGAGTCCATCTGTCCCTTCTGCAATCACTTCAGATAAGTAGCAATCCTTTGCTTATTACATCACAACCTGTGTTGCTGTAGAAATGATTATGGTGTCCCAAGCACAGAATTATTACATCAGGGCAGGTTAAGGCAGGAGGACCAAGTGACAAACATCCGGTGTTTGTGCAAACATCCTCCTTGAGGAAGAATGAGGTGAGATAAATGCAGAAAAGCAATGGAATCTATGATGAAGTGCATCAATTACCACTTCTAGAAGGTTTTACTGGGATTAACTTTAACTGTTTAATTCATATGGCACAGACATAGATACAATACAGCTTCATAAGGCCATAGCACCTTGGTTTCTAAACTACATATACTAAGGCCCATTTATATGTTTCTTTATATCCTGCAGCTCACTATCATATGCATAACACATGACTTCACTGAAGAAAGGATAGACAGTATTCCAAAAGAATATTACACACCTCTAAAACACTTTACCCAAGACTCCTTAGGTAAATAAGAAAGTGAAAAAGGGGGAAACAGGAACACAACTTCATTACAGTTGAAAGAGGACTTCCATAACAAACTTTAAAACAGTCATATTATAACAAACACACAACAGCCTTTAATTTACATTATTCCACTTCTGACTGATGCAACTTGTTTCAGATATTTGTGAATGCATGATTGTATGGTCACTGCATGTGTGAGAAGTAGAAGAAGATGGGCCCTATAAGGGTGAAGATCATGCCAAAACACATATCTCAATGTTTACATTAACATTATTATGAACAAAATAAAGGAAAAATAAGTGTCTGTTTTTCTTTCAAAAGCATATGTTCTAAAATATGTCCTAGTGCCAAAATGCCGAGCTTGAAAATGAAAATTTGGCTACCCCAGTATATTTGTGCTATGTTTGTTCCAGGTGTAGCCAGCACATACTTTTAGACAAAGAGCACCCTAAGTAGGATAAGCATATTTTTGAATAGATAGATGCATACCAGACAACATGCATTCCCACTGTAGAACACTTCCACTGTGAGCCAGGCATTCACAACACAACACAACCTTTCCAGTGCCCACATTCCCTACCCCATGATTGGTAATCATTGCAGAGAGCAACCCTGTCAAACCTTTCCATTACAATCTATCAGTCAGTGTCGCCAGACCAGGAAAAGTCTACTTAAGAAAAGGACTATCTAGTTTTATATATATATTTACTGTATATATATATATATATATATATATATATCACACACACATATATATATATATATATATATATATATATACACACACACACACAATATATATATATATATATATATACACACACACACAACACAATTCTCTCAGATGATGCAAAACAACAGGAAGAAAAAACATCTTGTACTCAAGTGCTGCGTAGATTGCCATATAGTCTAACCAGGTGTGACATCTCAGTTTATAAATCAAAACATTTATGCTTTTATTTATTTAATTAGTTACTTCATTAAGATTTGGATTGCCAGGATGAACCATGGACAATGGCCTGTTTTCCTGGGTGACTGGGGAGGAAGAAGGCAGTGACCTACAAACACACATTCATGTTGACATCTACCGCAATTTCTTAAAGTTCACAGACAGTAACTAAGAATATTGTAATATTACAAACAAGTGCATTTGTTAATCTGATATTTAATCTGATATAATGGAATCGCATTTCATCTTGATTCATTTACAAACTGTCTTCTGAAGTTCACCATCTCAAATGGTAGAACAATCTCTTTAGAAAAGAATATGCAGTACCAGTAATTTAACAACCTCTCCTCAGTTTTTTTTGTTACTATCCTCATCCTGCAATTCAAAGTAACTCGACAGCCACACCAGCAAGTCCTCACTTTCTCCTAGTTGCTCAGTGGCCATTAAAAAACAGAGGCACATTTTGTGCAAAGACACATTCATTTCATAAAGGGCAGAACACATTTAGAGGGGACTTGGTTATGGGGTGAAGTCAACAGTTCAATGTGAGGTGACAAAAACTTCCATTTTTTTTGTTCAACTCCTCCAGCTACCATTTACACTCCGAACACATATGGAATGCTGATGTTCCCACACAGCTGAACTCCTAAGATGAAAAACATTTGACCACTTCAGCGCCCCTACACAAATACCCACCCTCACCACCACAAACCAGCACAATTAAGTTTTCCTATACAGATCTGTTAACCCAATCCTTAAAAGCTGTCTGTTTTTTTATGTCACTGTACCTACCAGCTCTTGTTTCAGATTCCTACCAGAAAGGCCCAAACAAAAGTACAACAGAATATCAAATGTATGCACAGCACCCCAAGCCAAATGTCCTACCTGTGTGTAGTCAAAGTCTGATAGGGGAGCGATACTCTTGATGTACTCCAGTCGGAACTGGTTCTCTGGATTGGCTATTGGAACAGGGGGTATTAAAGTGCTCATCGCTGAAACTATAGTCTGCAATCGGATTAAAAAAACCAAAAAACAGGAGAGGCATTAATCTGGATGAATACATATCAATAAGAGATAAGCCAGTCTGATCAGGGCAAATGGGATTGTAATCTTAGAAACACAACAACCCTTAGCCTACTTGTGGTTCAATGCAGAAAGAGAGAGAGAACTATAAATACACAGTAATGAGACATTTTAACACTCACCACTATAGCATCCTTTACATTTTTTCTTATGTCCTGGATTTTTTGTTTCTTTTCTCTGCATTGAAAAACAGAAACCAATACATTGTATTACTCCTTCCCTTTAACTGCAGAAATGTGTTTCAAAATCTGGGCAGACTAAACTGTGCATTATGGATATATCATTAAATCCTAACCACTGTGGCAGCAATTCTAATACCTGTCAGCATTCTGAAATGTTGCTACCTTATGTAATAACAGGCGTTACTTCATTCTGATGGCATTCTACAACGCTCCTATATAAAGACAGCTATAATAACTTAACATTTTGCACACATGAGAAAAGAAAAAAAAAACCGGCAGCAAGTTTTCAAGAAATTGTGTCTGTCTTGACTGACATTCATGCATTTTAAAAATTGCAAAACGAGGCCTCGTTTCCTTGAGATAAAGATTTGTTTCACAGTCTGCAGACCACAGGGTTACAGAAACTAAATACCGCAAATATGAACAAGGGAGCACTGCCTCGACAGAAGCAGCAGGATGTAGGCAAATACAAGGTGTTCGAGCGCATGCATTCTAAATGTTGCACACTTATACATTGTATTATATACTATATGCGTGTGAATGTGTGCTGTGTGACCATGGCTGGAACCTGCTGGAGATACCTGGGACTCGGCAGATGCTGCAGATGCACACAGAGCCCACCACCACATCAACAGGCATATACTGTCAACACTACTGAGAGAATGGGACACTTATTCCCCTTAAAAACTAATGTCATTAAAACAGTGTGTAACAATATACAGTAGCAGATAGTCATCATAACATTAAAAAAAAAAGCAGAGCGAGGGAGAGATTGTCGCCATGTTGTTGCTACACAGGGCCCTGGAAGCGCTGCAGCAACAGTATTAGACAGGGGGTATAAAAAACCTGAACACCTTCTCTCTCCTCACATTGTCATTATCCCTCATCCAGCCAACAGAACACACAGCCTTTTTTTCTCGCAATGATAAATCTCGAGCATTTTGCTTTGCAGAGAAATCAAAATAATCCACTTACTCCGAATTAAATCCATTGACGTGCAGAATCCTCATTTGTTTGACAATAGTGCTTTTTCCTGACTCACCAGCTCCTGAAAAATACAATATTACAGGAATCATCATCATCATAATAATAAATAATACCCTGTCCTCTTCACATTCTTATTACACCGACTAATAAAATCCACAGCCCACGTTAATACTGCTAGCTATGTTCCATCCTTTGGCCCTCCGTTATGTTCCCGATGTCTAAGGCAGTCGGATTTATATTTTAATTCTCACCCTCGGTCTCCCTTACCCAGCAAAAGCAGACGATGGGTAGCTTTATAAGCCTGTCTTTCTCTCTGTAACTGTTTTTCTATTTTTTTGTTGGCTTCTCGTTGTGCTTTTTCATCGATGCGTTGATCTTCCGTCTTGCTGTTGCCTAAACAGCCCATCTTTCCAGATATTTTATATAAAAAAAAATAAAATAAAAAATAAAAAAAACTCCAAAATATTAAATCCTTGCAACGTCCCGTCGCTTTTAAGCTTCCCTGGATGCCGTCAGAGAAAACGGGGATTACAAAATGCCAGAAAGATGCCCGTCAGGCGGTGTATTTTTATAAAAAAAAATCTGCTTTAAAAATGTCTATAAATAACACACAATGAGAGAGAAGGGCTCCTCCTGGAAACCAGCCTAATGCTGCGCTCTCACTCTCTCTCTATTTCTCTGTAAATTTTTCTATCTCTATTTTTGTCTCTCGAACTCAGCACTGCCTCTTTCTGCAAGTCCAGGAAATAACCAAAACCAAATCCTCTTTTTTTTTTCTTCTGCTGCTGATATCTCCTCAGTTGTATTTGAACCCAGTTCAGTCTCTCCTTCCTTTTCCCCCCGCCTCTCCTGCCTTGGGTTTTAGCAGTATTTCTCCACGAGCAGTAGTCCCTCTAATAGCCGCTCTCTGGTACCTCAGCAACACTATCTCTTTCAGCAAGACACCGGCAAAGGGTCAGCTCGACAGCAGGGATTATACTCCTAACTCAGCATTTTTCAAGTCCAGCCTAGACTGTACAGGAGAGCGCAGGAACCCGACTCTAGCCCAGTGTGCAGCTCTTTCACTCACTGTCACTATCAACTAGGTATATAAATATATGTGTATGTATATAGTCGCTTAATCCATATTTTCTTCTTAGTGACTCGCTGTCCCCTTTTATCCCCCTCAGCTCTTTCCTTCAGAGTCCTAACGGGAAGCACAGGCAGACACAGCCCCACTGTCTATTTACTCCTTGCCAGTGAGTTTGAAAACAAAACAAAAATGTCTCGACTTCAACCCAGCTCATAAGAAAAAAAGAGGAGTGTGTACAGTAAGGCAGAAACAGAAAGTAAGCGGCTCCACCTCCAACCTGGGAAGGCGTGTTCAGTGCTGTCAATTTCGCTCAGTGCGGGGACTCAGCACCGCCGCTAGCTCCCAGCACTGGCATAGCACCAGGAAACTGTTAAATGGTCACATCTACTAAAACTTTCGAACTGGGAAGTTGCAAATTACATAATCACTCGGGATCCCTTTTCATTATATCTGCTGTAGCTGTACTATATGAGCAGGGACAGTAGCCTTTTCACAGGGGTAAACCATTATACAGATATACAGGGATTACTGTGATGAAGGTCTTAACCAAGGATGTCTGATTAAGGGTTATCACTTGTCCTGAACTGGTCAGGACAATCCTAATTTAGACTTCTGTGTCCTCACAGAAACATGGAAGGGAGAAGAGCTGAAACTAGAATTTCTTTTCCTTTTTTTTTATTCTGACTTCCATTAAAAATACTTTCAGGGCTTTTTGTAAAAACTGACCACCAGAAGAAGGGACTTATGTTGGCCTGCCTTGGTCCAATAAAAGTTATTTAAATCACCTACTTTGTCTATGTTTCATTAAACATAGGGGGTAACTTAAATGAAGTATTAATTAATTAAAAAATAGCAAAATAGAAAAGGTTATGTTTCTCCTTTTATGGAATACCACTAGTAGTCTTCTGCATACATGACATCCGCTACTTAAGGAGTTGTCACTTTTCCCATTTTTGGCAAAGGATACAGAAAAGGTTTACCTGGCATAGCTATAGGATAAGCTTTGTAAGCATAATTCCTATCAATACAGTTTACATGCATCAATATACACCACTATACATCAATATGTTGTCAGTGTCAGTGGCTCAGTAGGTAGCACACTCGCCTCTGAAGCCGGGAGATCAGAGGGCTGTGGGTTCAGTTCCCACATCTGGCACTTGGGTTAATATCACTCACAGTACTGACACTGTAGTGCAGCATGAGAGGGGTGCTGTACTTCTGAGGTGCCCTCTTTCAGATGAGACGTTAAACTGAGGTCCCATCTGCCTGGATTGGTGGTACTTCAGGTGGATGCTAAAGAACAAATGGCACTTATCGAAAAGAGTAATGGAATTTCCCCAGTGTCCTGGCCAAATTTCCCTCATTCTCTAATAATACCACCAACAGCTTCATCTGGTTCAAGGTCAGTTGGCATTCATCTGTATCCCCCTCTCCTGGGTCGTGCCTGAAAATAGCAGGATTTGTCTAGTGCACTTACCTGCTCAACAACAATAAAAAAATATATTTGAACAATAGTATTATTGCTAAAAAGTGTATTGATGTATATCACTGCACACCAACCTGTGCCAATACATGGAAGCTAGATCAGCAGGACAAAATATGCTGGCATTACTCCAAACAAAACACTCCAAGCTTTTTTAAAATAATTTCTATCCCTAATTGTTCTAACGTTAGTATTGAGCTGCTTACTAAAACAATATTTTTTCTTTTTTTTTCTTTCTTTCTTTTTTCTTTTATCTCTTATTTACCCAGGAAACCCCAATTTGAAGTGCAAAATCTAATTTTCAGTGGGATCCTGCATTAACCCATTTCATCAGCTGGGTGGACTGGAGCAATGGAAGGTTAAATAATTTGCTCAAGGTCACACAGTCAGTAGCTAGCTTAAGTGGGGGTTGAACCTGTGATCACCTGGTTCCCAGACAGTGCACTAACACATTAATTCTCAGACTTTGTCACAGTGAGCCTCCCCCAAGTGATGTAAAAGATCTTGAGCCTCCTGAAACAAAAAAAGGAAAATAATCTTGGGCCTCCCAATAGAAAGAAATAATACACTTTGCGTAGTACACCAGGAATAAATGAAATGCCACTGAGTAGTTAGCCGAGTTTATTCTCATTTTATTCAGCTTATTTTTCTCCCCCAATGTATAACCCCTAATATTATCATACTCACCCCCACTCTTCTGACTCTCGGACCCATGTTACCCCTCACTTCAATAACTATATGGGTCAGATTGCTTTCTCAGTATGTTTCCCTTCGACCTGGAACCTTTCCTCCCCCACCTTTTCAGGGATCATGTTGCTCCCTCCTGATCCTAGTTTCGCTTGTTTTACCCTTGCATTTGGGCTGTTCTTCCACCAGTCTAATGGGTCAGTTGTTACCTCTCACAATTTGCACATTGTTCCTACAATATCTGTTTGCACTATTGCGTATTCTGAATTGTATTCATGCCAAGTACATTTCCCCTGGGTCACACCAGGCGACAAACCTTTGCTCAGTATATCTTTCCTGGTCACCAATTTGTACATACATAGATACATACTGTACATACATACTTAAATGCATACATGAATGAATGAAACAAAATTTGCTATTGAAATACATTTTCAGGTTCCTGAGCCCCCTCTTGAACAGGCTGGGGCTTCCTGAGGGAGGCTGTCCTCACCATTTGAGAAACAATGCACTCCACCTTACTGCCTGTATTTCTCTACAAAATACACATCTGACAAGACTTCTGCATACAAATATCACTAAGCAAAAGGAAATACTGTAACAGGAAGCAGAAGTGGTCAGTAATGAATTCCAGTGCACATCACTGGGAGGGGTTCCCTAAGATGAAACAGTGAGGACACAATATAGTACTGGAAGTGCATGAAACAAAAGTGGGAGCAGGCAAGACCTGACCACTTTATGCACAGTACACACATTACACTAAATATACTAAACTATGCATTAAAAAAACTGAAGGTCACACAAAGTAGTAGGAAAGTAAAAAACACACATGCAGCAGCAACTTTCACCAGTACACTACTGCACTACCTACTGCAAAAATACACAAACCTAGTGAACGTCCTTCTCACTTTTACTGTATTACTATATGTCAGTTTTAAAGCAACATTAAACTACTTTAATGTTTTGAACAACCTATTTTAACTCCTGAACATGCCATTTTGTCTGTGAAATAACACACTCCAGGGCTGTGTATTAAAGCATTTCAATGTACTTCCAGGGGTGTATGAACACTCTGCCTTCAGCCCATGCCTCACACACCTAGCATTTTATTTATTTATTAAATTTTGTTGACCAGGTAAGCCCACTGGGCCCCGGAGGTCCCTTTTTCAGGGGCAACCTGGAGTTAGTTACATAGAGTTGAACAAGTACAGCTAATGGATACAGAGTAGTACATTACATACAAGTGTATAATATTTTTGTACAACAATATTTGGACAACAACAGTCAATAGATACAGAGTAGTACATTGCATACAAGTGTACGATGTTTTGTAACACCACACAACATCCATAGCAGCTGTTAGGTTGAGGGCAGGTAGTACTTTAAAAATATACAAGCAAAGTGGTATACGTCTTTAAAAGGTACAGTGTTACAATTGGAGTTGCTATCTTTATATAGGAGAGGGCAACTATTTACAGGGGGAGTACCCTAGGTCAGCTGTGGTAATTAGATGCCGGGGGTGTGATTTAGCTAGCCTTCCGGACATACGCAGGAGCTGAGATTTTGGAGGTGAGCACGTATCCTCGTCTGAAAAATAACTGGGGAGGTTGCTTCTTGTAGTTGACAGGGGAGCTTGTTTAGGGTTAGCACCTGTTCTGATTTTTGCAGGATAGTCTTGATTTGAGCACTTGTGTCCTGCAAAAATAACTATGACAAATATTACATGTCCTGACCTTATAGTGGAAAAAATATTTTCTAATTTTCCTCTAAATGTTGCAGAAAACTCTATTACCTTATAATGATAAGCAACAATAGAAAATACTGAAAAAGGACAACAATTAGTCTTAATTCTGATTATTTAGAGAAAACAGGTTGCATTGGTCGAGGTTACATATTGTCCTGTGAAAAGTCATGTTTCAATAAAAAATGTCCCATTTTGGGCTTCTTAAAAGGTGGAAACCCTACCCTGGCGTGTAAATCAAAAATGTTTTAACACACACACTGTCATGGTCTAATTCTTACTTAAATAAATCATTAGCATTGTTTCAGCTTATATGTGTTCTGTCAGTACAGTTTCCATGCATAAAAAAAAAAAATCAGAAAAAAAACTTCAGGTAAAAATATATAGTAATCATATACTTTTAAAATTAATTGCAATTATTTTAATATGTTGTATTTATAGAACTTATCTATGTCTGCCTGACTCCAGAGTTTTAAAAAGTCCCTAGCTCTAGCAGTTTCAAAGCTATCCCTTTCCAAAGATACTGGCCCTGATGATTTTTAATACATTGGGAATGATGCATTGTGCTTGCATCAAAGGGAAATTATGCATGGGACTCACTGCACCGCACCTTGCGTCATTTCTAATTTTTGTATGAGGCATGTGGCAAACAGGGGTTGGCGTGCACCAAACTGGCTTGCACCATGCTTGCTCCACCCACCTGAATGTGCCAAGATGTAAAGGGGGTTTGCACTGAGACCTTGCTGCACCAGCCCCTTAAACAATATTTTGGAAGCAGTCTGGTCCCCTCCTTGGTCAGACCAGTCCAGGGCTGGTCTAACACCTTGTGCACTGCCCCGCCCATAGTGTGCTTGCTGAAGTTTTCCAAGTTGCACCCCCCCCAGAGCAACATGCTGGACATTAGGGCTGTGTGACATATGCTACAGTGAAATAACAGGTGGTCCCTTCACAGGTATGTGACACTGTATGTGGCACATGCCATCATGGTATGCCACCAGTTGTTGTCATTGCACTGCCCACAGTGCCACTAGGCTGTGCAACAGATGGCACAGTGCTCACAGCTCCATGTCTGGGATATTATCCTGCCCCCCCCCTTGTGCGGCACATGCCAGACCATCACTGTGGTGCCTGCCAAGGGGTTGTGGCAGCCATGTGTCTGGGGTTCCCTAAGGGCACTGCTGTAGGATTGCACCACAGCCTCTGTCAAACACCTCCCAGCCATGTGCCACTTGTTTAGCACATGAGAGCAGCTGCAGCATATCTGTGGACTTTGGTGCTAGGACCCCGCCTGTACTAAAATCAGGTGTAGGGTCCCTAGCGCACTGGCATCCAGTGCAAGCTACTGTTTGCTGCAGCTTGTGTTAGTATAAGGGCCCCTTTGAAAATCAGGCCCACTTTCTTTAAAAAGGGCTTTTCAACCTATGGGGCAAGAAACATTTTTTACAGAATGTTTGGAGTCCTGTTGATATAGATAAGGTCTATCATTCCAATTGTCAAATATATATATGTATTAAAATAATACGGTTTGAAAGTATTTCAGTATAACTTAATGGTATATCGATACATTTAAAAAGTTTATTGCTATAAACTTTTCCCACATTTTTTCAAATGTAATTAAGACACTTTTTAAACTTTTTGCTCAGATTCTTTGGTTCATATAAAAGCAAACTAAATTACAGTGGAATGGTTTGTAAATTGAATATGTGTTTCCAAAGTGGTATACTCATGTTACATTCAATCTTTATTTCCTATTCGAGTAACCTTCAAAATGTTCCCATCCTATAAAAGTAATGGATGATAGCAAATAAACAAAAATTATTAAATCAAGAATCCTGCTCTGTCTGCACCCTTCTGCACACTCCATTGCCATTTTTACTCCAGTTTACACAGGTTCTTCGCCCTCCTCCCGCACAGGCCATTTCCTCAGAAAATTCTTGTGATACAATAAGTCCTCTCCCCTGTCTGGACTCCTGTATATGAATCTCTATCCCAGGAACCTGAGGTCCTCTGACCAACACCTTCTCCATATCCGCTCCTTAACACTGGAATAACCTCGCCGGCCCCCTGTGCCCTTTCCTCAGCCATTCCAAGTTTAAATCACTATTCGGGGGTCACCTGCTATTCCAGACTGTTCACTGGTGTCCCACTTGATATATGCATACTGACTGCAAGTGTACCATGACATGCAGAGTGGGAACATTTTCAAATGTTTCATTTTCACTTCTTTTATATGATGACCAGGTGAGTACACTGGCCCAGAGGCCCTTTTTCAGGATGATCAGAGTCTAACAGGTACATGTCCATAGTACAATACTTCAGAGGTACTGGAGTAGACACAACGGGGAGGCGTGAAAGAATGAGGAGGATCTAAAAGTTAGAAGAATGGTCACGAGTTTGGCAGCTAAGATTCAACGCAACAAGTGCAAAATTATGCACTTAGGGCACAAAAACCTGGGGGCAACGTAGCAAGTCAGGGAGGGGAGTATTAGCAGTCACAAAACAGGAAGAGATCTGGGGGTTATCATTTCTGATGACCTGAAGGTAGCTAAAAAGTGTGACAAGGCAGTGGGAAAGGCTAGCGAAATGCCTGGATGCATAGGGAGGGGTATCACCAGCAGAAAGAGGAAGGTAATAATCCCCCTGTATAGACTGCAGGTGAGACCCCACCTTGGGTACTGTGTACAGTTCTGGAGGCCCATCTTCGAGAGGATATAGATAGGGTGGAGGCAGTGCAAAGGAGGGCAACCAAAATGGTGCAGGGCCTGCATAAGACGCCCTACGAAGAAAGGCTTAAGAATTTACAGTAAATATGTACTCCCTAGAAGACAGGAGGGAAATGGAGGGATATGATAGAGACATTCAGGAATGTCATAGGAATAAGCATGGTGCAGGAAGGGAGCATTTTTCCAAGGAAAAGATGCTAAAGGACAAAGGGTCACAATATAAAGCTGGAGGGGGTGGGAGGCTGACAGGAAACTTGAGGAAGTACTTCTTTATGGAGAGGGTGGTAAACACTTGGAAAAGCCTCCCAGAGGAAGTGGTGGGAGCTAGAATGGCCACAGGATTTAAGAATGCATGGGATAGACACAATGGAATCTTAGAAGCAAGGGGGGGGGGTGTAAGGCGGAGTCCAATCAGGGTCTCCAGTGGAACTATTGGTAGGGAATTTAGGGCAGACTAGGTAGGACAAGGGGTCCTCATCTGCTGACAACGTCTATGTTTCTATGAGGTAGGCACAATAACATAGTGAAATACAAGCTCAGTGATAGTTTTATAACAAAGTGACAAATGCAGGCGGAATGAACAAATCAGCATGTCATGGTACAGATGCAGTCAGGGGTGCATTTATCAAGTGGGGCACCAACAAACACTTTGGGATAATAGGTGACCCCTGATTTGTGATTTAAATGGAGAATGGCTGGAGAAGAGGCATAGGGAGCCAAGGAGGTTATTCCAATGTTAAGGAGTGGATATGGAGAAGGTATTGGTCAGAGGAGCTCAGGTTCCTGGAATAGAGATTCATATACAGGAGCCCAGACAGGGTAGATGACTTAGTGTATGACAAGAATTTTCTGAGCAAATAGTATGTGAGGGAGGTGGGGAGAGAACCAACATAAACTAGAGTAAAGTGGCAATGGTGTATGCAGAAGGGTGCACTGCAGACAGAGCAAAGTGCCAGATGCTGTTGTAAACTGAGTTAAGTCTCCTTGTTTCTTTGCCAGGAGTATTTAGATATGGGGGGTAGTTAAACAGAGGAAGAAGGGATCCTTTGGCAGTGGCCAGATGGCTGTCAGTGGTAACACAGGCTTAGTCTGTGCGTAACTTCCAATTTTTGATTAATAGCTGTTCTCACTTGAGTTATATGGGCACTGTAAGACATGTTGGGAACTAAGGCAAGCCCAAGACAGATAACAGTAAAAACTTGTTCAGGTGGGGTACCACTGAGATCCAATATTTGAAGGGTGAAGTTAGTTTGTCTGAATTTGTGTGGGAAGCCAAATAGCATGGATTTGGTCTTTTTCTAACTGAATAGGGCTCATCTGCCCAGACACCAGTGCTGTACTGATAAGAAATCATTATTCAGGGAAAGGATGAAGCCAATAAGGGATTTAGAGCTACGGTATAGTATATTACAGAGTTTTTAGTGCACAGTAGGGTACTCCTGTACAGGCAGGATATGGTAAAAGAGTTGATTAAGAGGGAGAACACCAGTGACCCCAAGACTGACACACAAACAGCAAAACACAGCACCGCCAACCAAGTGTGTAAGTGTAAAAAAGGATGCAAGCTTTATTTCTGCAATATAAAGTGCATAATGCAAAATACTAGAAAAAATACACTTAAGAGTTTCTTGAAATTGAATATACTTTATTAAAGATAGACTCAAAACACCCCCACAACAAAAGACGACATAAGACATAACAACAAAAGTATATCCCCCCAACCCCCCCGACCAGCTTCCTGGTACATGAAAAGAAAAAAAAAAAGGGGAGAAAGAGCAGACCCAACTCATAGACAAGGTACAATACAGGGCAAGCCAGAACACATACCACAGGTGGTACGTAGACTGTCCTCCAAGGAAACACTTAAGGACTGTTACCTGATTTAAATTCCTTGCAGTTGACATGTCAGGTGCTGCTTCATTTTAATAGTGTGAGCCTCAGCAGTGTGTACAGCTAAACTGAGCGGGTCAGAGTATCAGACATCGATTGTGGCCTATTTGAGTATGGGAGGGACTGAGCAGCAGCTGCCAATCACAGACTATTTAAGTATAGGCGGTACCAAGTACCAGTGGCTGACCGTGGCCTATTTGAGTATAGGGGGATGAGTAGCAGTCACCTATCGCAGACTATTTCAGCATGGGGGAGACTGAGTAGCAGCCACTGATTGCAGACCTATTTGAGGATGGAAGAGGGGGAGTGCCAAGAAGCGGCTCCAGATTGTGGCCTATCTGAGTATGGCAGGGTGCAGAGGACAGCCGCTGATCATGGCATATTTCAGTATGGGTGTGTATGCTGAGGAGCAGATGCCGATTGCAGCCTATCTGAGTATGACAAGGTGCAGAGGACAGCCACTGATCATGGCATATTTGAGTATGGGTGTGTATGCTGAGGACAGACGCTGATTGCAGCCTATCTGAGTATGGCAGGGTGCAGAGGACAGCTGCCGATTATGGAATATTTGAGTATGGGTGTGTGTGCTGAGGAGCAGCTGCCAATCACGGCCTGTTTGAGTATGGGGGGGGGTGAGAAGCAGCCACCAGTCATGGCCAATTTGAGTATGGGGGGGGCAAGGAGCAGCCACTGGTCATGATCTATGTGACTATTTGGATGGGTGCCAAGGAGCATCTGCTGATCGGGGCCTGTTGGAGTATGGGAGGATACCAAGGAGCAGCCACTGATCATGGCCTATCTGAGTATGGGGGATCACTGAGGAGCTGATCACACCAAAAATGGATAGGTTTCATTTTACTTAAGAATAACACACAGCATTCTGAGACTGATTCAATCCGAAATGGCTCAGGCAGTGACTAAATAAGATGTGGCTCAATGCTGATGCAGCTCAAGCCATGTCTGGAGTCAGCCTGGGAGTTAGACTGCAAGAACAAGACCTAATTTAGAACCAAACTAGCTAAAAACAATTAAATAGTTTTTTTGGTAGGTGATGGTTATGTTTTGTTTGTAACTTAAAGATGGTTGGGGTGACTGTTGCTGTAGCTAACTAACGGTAACTGTGTGAAGCATGAAAGTAGTCCTTACACAGTATCTGTGTAGTAACACAGGTATGTAAAGCTTGAAAGTAGTCCTTACACAGTATCTGCGTAGTAACATAGGTACGTGAAGCATGAAAGTAGTCCTTACACAGTATCTGCGTAGTAACATGGGCATGTGAAGCATGAAAGTAGTCCTTAAACAGTATCCACATCGTAACATGGATAAAACACCTTTTCTTGATTCCATAAACTCATTAATAGGAGTTCCAAGAAGTCTGTCCTGACTACGTTAGGCACCATTATAAAGGGATTTCCAGTCATTCATTTATGTTGCCACTGCTTGAGAACAAAGTATCCAGCCTTATAGGACAGGCAGTCCTTACCTATGATTATAGGGATAACAACATGATTAAAGGGAAGTTCCAAGATACTAAAAATGGTCTTCTGAGGAAAAAATGGAATGTTGTCCGTACGTCCACTATGGGAGGGAAGGGATCAAAAATTGTGCCAAACAGACAGAGAGACAATCGCTTCCACTTCCTGGTCTGCTGCCCCCCCTCCATGCGCAGATGTTTTGTGATGTCTAACCAGGGAGAGCATTGGGGCATGCCATATACAAGTCAAAGGGGGAATTTTTCAGAGCTGCTTTATATTAATTAAAGCAACTTGTGATATAAATGAAAGCCAGTGCTCAACTAATAGGGCTCCTTTAGTTGAACGATGGCTTTCATTTATATTAAAGTTTGCTTTAATTAATATAAATCAGCTCTGAAAATTCCCCCATTGTATTGTATGAGGTGCACCCCCACGTTCTCACTGGTTAGACATCATAAAACATCTGAATGGGGGGGGGCTGAGGGCAGCAGACTGTGAAGTGGGAGGGATTGGCTGGTCGTCTGTTCAGCACAATGTTTGATCCCTTCCATCCCGTATTGGACATATGTACAACATTCTGTTTTTACCTCAGAAGACTATTGCCAGCATAAGATAATGGGTTACTGTATTGAAAAAAAAAACACCTGAAACCCATGTTTAATATATTGGAACTTCTCTTTAATCACATGATAATTTATTTAGTTAGCTGTAACACCTACAGGGTGTGACACATATTTTTATTTCGCTTGGCAACCATGTCAGAACAAATGCAAATCTAATTTCTGAGCCGTGTCTGCTGTGTGACATTCAGCCACTATCCCAGTGTCACAATAACTGGCTGGACAAAGCGAATGTTCCCAAGGTGTCTGATGTTGCCCTGGGCTGGCAGGACTGAATGCCCCATAAAATGGGTTAGGCTTTGATAATTCAGCCAAACTGATTTGGGTTTCAATTCAATAACTGGCATGGGGCAAAACATAATACCAATAGGGGGTAATAAAAGCCTTACGATTAGCAAAGAATATGTATTACTCTAGCTGTCTTGTGGCAGGTGGTGATGGCATGTCACTGTTGGGGATTTCTGTGTTTGTGGTGGTGTGATGGAATCTGCAACCACTAAGGCCAAAGTGGCACAACCCACTAAAGTAGAGTACTAAATATTCATTGCTGACCTCAAGCATATACCCCTTTAGTGTCTACTTTACCCCATACCACTTACTATATTCTCCCTGATCCCACCATTTTTTAAATGATTTAATAATATCACCAAACAGAAAAAGAATGCATCAAGAAACATACGAACAAATGAAAGCAACGGTGCACGTTATGGCGAAACTATTTACCTCTCTGCCATCCTCCTCACTATCCCCTTCTACAACAGTTTAATGTGTTCAATATAAAAAATATAACATAGTGGCACAGTAGCGCCCCATAGTAAGATTGGGTAGGGTGCTTAATGTTAAACACCTAACTCTGCATCTTAATAGCTTCACCCCCACTCAAGAGAAGCACACAAAACTTTGCATGCATAGTTGGGGGGGGGGGGTCTCTTGATTTGGTAGGTTTTGTGTCAATAAGATGTTCAGATTCAGAGATTTGGATAGTGCAGAAAGTGGAAAATTAGTTTTTTTTTTATCTCACCTACAGCCCGCATGGTTTGGAATGTTCTTCTGAAAGTTTCAGAGTAGAAAGAGCTTTCCCCAAAATGGTGCCTTTAATTTGTTTGGTGAAAAAAATATTGATCTGTTCCTGAGTTATAAGGATTTGAAATTCTGGTTCTGAGCATGCTCAGTAGGGTTTTTCCTAAATACATTTGATATGAAAAGAGACTTTGAACTTAGTTTTTTTTTTCTCACAAAAGAAGAATCTTCTTTCGTGAGTCAAAATTTTTCTTTCAGGAGAAAAATTCTTTTTTTATATGGCAGCCATCATGTTTTTTATTGAAAGAAATATTGAAAACCCATAAAATGATGCCCTGGAGAGAAACAGGAAAAAGGGCACTCCACTGTTTCAATTAGTTTAACAAGGTGGTGCACCAAAACAACCACAAAATCAATACAACAAAAGAACAGTGCACCCAACCGTAACTGAAAACTAGTGCACTGAGTGTGATACTACACTTACATGTCACACAAGAAATGTTTAAACAGAATACTCACAATTTTATTCCAGATCGTTTTCTTGATAGGTGACACAAAAACAGTGCAATGTGTGGAATACAAGACACATCAACAAATTAAATGGAGGGAGGCAGTCCCATCAGCAAAAGCAGAGATACCAGTGAAAACTGGCGAAAAGACCCTTACATTTCATTCCATCTGGGCGGGGCTTCTTCAGAGGATACCCACTCCCTGTAACAACCATTCTTATGTAGTGCTACCAATTATTAAAGCGCTCGTGCAAAAGAGAAAATCAATTAAGAACACTTAAGTTAAATGGTCTAACATCCATGACAGTAGCTTACACATTAATAAACTACACTGAAAATAATTACATTGTGCAATTAGCTTTTAATTTAAATACATTTCTTTGCTTGAAATGCCTTTAACATCCTGTAGAGCGAATCTAGTTGCTTGCTTAATTTAGGCAAATATCAGTGGTTCAAAACAACTGATCCCAACCATTCCCAAACAAAACAGTGCTTATTTACAAACATGAAGAATTTCTTCCTAATCAGTAGATGGCTTCAATGTCCATTGGTAAACAAGTCCATCCTTTCTCCTTGATTTCTTCAGGAAATAATGCCCCAGTCTTACTTGTTGTAGTAGCATTGTTAAAGCAAGCATAGGCATCCCCCAGTCTGAATGACTCGACTGAGCTAGTGCATTTGTTATGGAGAGATAGACAGACAGACAGACAGACAGACAGATAGATAGATAGATAGATAGATAGATAGATACTTTATTTATATAGCACCCCTTCCCAGAGGCTTGGAGCACTGTACAATTTCTTAAAAACAACATCAGCAGAAAAACAATATCATAGTATATCTATCTAGAATATAAAACTTTCAATAGTTATATCAATCATGTGCTTGATTAAACATGAATGTTTTTAGCCCATTTTTAAAGGTTTCCACTGAGGGTGCCTCCTGGCCTCAAATAACCTGACAGAAAGTTCCACAGGGTTGATCAGACTGCAGATGGAAATATTATTTAACCAATAAGGTAGTCTAGTTCTGTATCCCATTGTTTTCCTTGTTACTACTTTTCATTTTCTAAAACAAGCTTTTGGTTGTTGTAGTATTTTGGCATTTATATATTGCATTGATGTCTGTGGGTATTTTCTTCCTGCAATACTGTTTAACCCCCAAAAAATGCTTACCCCCTGCTTTCTACGCTCAGCTTTCTGTAGTTATGATAAGCCAGGTTTTAAAAATATATAGCAATGTAACTCAAAATCTGTATTTTTTTACTTGCTTTACAGTCCATCAAGGAAACGCGGCGGTCTGTGAGTTACAGATGGAGAGGATATGCCTATGTTTGCTTTAAGAGTGCTACTACACCCAACAAGACTGGGGCATTATTTGCTGAAGAAATCAAGGGGAAAGGATGGACTTATTTACCAATGGACATTCAAGCCATTTACTGATTAGGAAGAAATTCTTCACGTTTATAAATAAGCACTGTTTTATTTGGGAATGGTTGTGATAAATTGTATTAAACCATTGATATTTATTTGTGTAAATTAAGCAAGCACCTAGATTCACTCTCCAGAATGTTTTATGCATTTCAAGCAACAAAATGTTGTATTTAAATTAAATGCTAATTGCACAATGTAATTATTTTCAGTGTACTTTAATAATATGTAAGCTGCTGGCAGGGATGTTAGACCATTTAATTTAAATGTTCTTCTTAACTGACTTTTTTTGCATGAGCATTTTAATAATTGGTAGCACTATATACGAATGGTTGTTACAGGGAGTGGGTATCCTCCGAAGAAGTGCTACAAGGAAAGTTCGACCACCAGCTGCGGTTTCATTAGGCAAAAATAAATAACAGAAACCAATTTGAATAACCTCGCAAACCTCCTGTACATGGATTACAAAAAGTGTCCAAACTGAAAAGTGTGTCTAGCAAAAAGTTACCAGTTTATTTAACTTAACAAAATAGGCACACTTAAAAATAATGCAAAAAATTAGGTGCCACCCCCGCAGAGAAGCCCTTTTTTGGTTTTAGACGGCGTTTTGCTCTCTCTACCAGAGGTTTATCAAGGGCTGAGACAACAGTGCTACACCAAACCTTAAATACTGCCTGAGGAGTGAACAAGGCACAATGTGAAAATATACACAGTGCAATAATATAATTAACTAATACATATAAACACTACTAAAATATCACTAGTTGGCTCACAGGTAATGACAAGATCAACCGGGTATACACACTTTCTGTTGAAAGATAAGAGAGAGAAGGAAACTATCCATTTTTACAGACTTTGTGATAATCAGTTTGAAATATAAGTTATACATTCTCACATGGCGCACAGTACAACAATCTGTAGAGTCCCTTCTCAAACCCCATACTAATTATATCAGTAATTATCAGGTCCCGTAAATAAAAGTCTCTGTTCATAGAATCATAGAAGCTTGATGGCAGAAAAGGACCCCTCTGGCCTACCCAGTCTGCCCACCCATCCCCTTTCACACTCTCTCCTCCCCGCCTGCCACTGCCCTCCCACCAATACTCAGCCCCATGTGCCTGTCCCATGCCCTCTTAAATTCCTCCACTGATTTAGCCCTCACCACTCAGTGAGGCAGTCTGTTCCAGGGCTCCACCCCCCTCTCCATGAAGAAACTCCCCCTCACATTTCCCCTGTATTTATTTCATTGCAATCTTAGGCTGTGCCCACTAGTTCTGGCTCCCTCCTTCCTCTTTAGTAGCCCCATGTCTCCTACTTTGTTGAGCCCCTTTACATATTTAAAGGTTTAAATCATGTCTCCCTTTTCCCTTCTTGTTTCCAGCATGTACAGATTTGGCTCCTTACACCTCTGCTCCTATGTCTTCCCCTGCATACCCTGCACCATCTTTGTTGCCCTTCTCTGAACCCTCTCCAATGCATCTATAGCCTTGCGGAGGTGTTGTCTCCAGAACTGAACTCCGCACTCTAGCTGCATCCTCACCATGGCTTTGCACAGCGGCATTATCACCTCCCTCCTTCTGCTAGTAATGCCCCTGCCTATGCATGCCAACCTTCCATTGGCCCTCCCACCGCCCTACTAAATTGGAACCCTACCTTAAGGTTTGAGGATGCTATGATCCCCAGATCCCTTTCCTGTTCTGATTTTTTGATTTCCTCCCCACCAGCGTATACCCTGCTCACGTGTTCTTACTCCCTAAGTGCATCACAGCATACTTCTTGGCATTATATTTTAGCTGCCACTTTCTGGCCCACTCCTCAAGCGTCTTTAGGTCCTTCCTCATGTCCTCTACTCCCTTTGGGGTGTCTACTCTACTGCAGAATTTTGTATCATCGACAAATAGGCACACTGTCCCTCTCAAACCCTCTGCAATATCATTGATGTAGATGTTGAAGAGGACCGGACCCAAAACTGACCTCTGTGGCACACCACT
Source organism: Neoceratodus forsteri (assembly GCA_016271365.2). Classification (NCBI taxonomy): domain Eukaryota; kingdom Metazoa; phylum Chordata; order Ceratodontiformes; family Ceratodontidae; genus Neoceratodus; species Neoceratodus forsteri. The sequence goes on along the minus strand of CM057455.1, from coordinate 343,147,612 downwards.
CCTTACTGTTGCCATCCCGGAGTACACCCCATTTAACACGACCCTCTGAGTTCTCCCTGCTAGCCAGGCCTCCACCCAGCTTGTTATTTTCCCTCCCAACCCCACGCTTTCCATCTTGCTCACCAACCTCCTATGGGGGATGGTGTCGAAGGCCTTGCTGAAATCCAGATAGGCCACAGCCACTGCCCCACCCCAGTTGATCACCTGAGTCACCCAATCAAAGAACTCAATTAGGTTGGTCTGGCATGACTTCCCCTTGGTGAAGCCATGCTGTCTGCTGTACTACAAGCCACACTCCTCCAGGTAATCCACCACTCTCTCCTTGATTAATGCCTCCATTACCTTCTCCACCACTAATGTGAGGCTGACTGGGCAGTAGTTCTCCTTCAGCTCCCTGCTACCTCCCTTGTGAAAAGGCACCACATTCACCTTCCTCCAGTCCTGTTGTACCCTTCCCGTATCCAGGGGCAGGCTGAAGAGCCTAGGCAAGGGTGCGGCCAGCTCCTCCCTCAATTCCCTGATCACTCTGGGGTGCAACCCATCAGGCCCCATTGCCATGTCCACCCTTAGTCTATCTAGCTCTGTCCTGACCCTATCCACAGTGAATGGGCTCTGATCCACCCATTTGCCCTCCTTCCCCTTTGGCTTTAGCACAGGACCCCTACCTTCCTCCTCCTCCTCCGTGAATACCGAGCTAATGTACTGATTCAATGCCTCTGCTTTTTCATGGTCCCACTCCAAGTTGAACCTTCCTTTCCCCCTCAGTCTAGCAATCTCCTGCCCTGCCCTTCTCCTTTCCCTCACATATCTGAAAAATGTTTTATTTATTTTATTTATCTAGTTTTTGTTAACCGGGTAAGTGCGCTAGTCAGCAAGTGACTGTTTTCAGGCACGACCCGGGAGGTACAATTACAATACACAAAGAGTACAGCCAGATTATTAAGACAACGAGTACAAAAAATGCAGAGAGAAATACATATGGCAATGTAACATACATTAGTAAACAAAAATATACTTTAGCACTTGATCATGGAACATACTCAAAAATGTGAATAGTAGAAGGCAGAAAATAAGAGAGGATAGGCATCAGTAGAAAAGACACAAGGAAGGGAAAACTGGCAAAAGGATGGGAGGGAGAGATTAAGTGGAAAGGAGGTGCCGTCAGATACGGCAACAGCGGGGTGAGGTACCAACCTGCGGCCGGGCCTATGGAGCCGAAAGATGGCAGGTGAAGAGAGGGTGGTGGGGAGCGGCAGTAGACGGCAACAGCGGTAGGAGGTAGGAAAATACAGCCGGTCTGGTGGAACGATAGACGGCAGAGCAGAGTGAGGATGCTTGGTGAGAGGGGGATAGAGGCGGAGGAGTTACGCAATAGCGGCAAAGTGTCAAAGTCAAGCCGAGCCAGTGGAACCAGAAGGCGGCAGGGCAGGGAAGGGGGGGGTCGGTGAGCGGTGGGAGTGGCGGTGATGGGTGGAGAGTGACTAAGCACAGCCAGGAGGGTGGGGACTAAGGAGGGGCATGGATGAGGTAGGAACAGGTAAAGGTGAGTTTGGTGGGAGTGGCAAAAGGGGAAGAGGATATAACAGAAGAAGGGGGAAGAGAGCAGCAGTGGGTTAAGTGAGGAGAGGCTGTGAAGTGAAGATAAGAATGTCATGGAGTAGAATAGCGACTTACAATTGTCAACAGCTAACATTAGGCTTATAAAGAAACAGGTTAAGGCAACATTAATTACAAGGCACAAAATAAAACATTAATTACAAGGCACAGTATAGAACACCCATTTGGACAGGCAAAAGTGCTAGCAATGAGGAAGCAGTACAAGTGCAGCGGATCAGGTAGGGTCAAAGCAAACACATTTGTCCATAGTAGTGAGGAAAGTCCCGAGTTTGCTCTTAAAAGTCACATGAGTGGAGACATCTCTTAGATCCTGAGGTAGTAGGTTCCATAGGTGGGGGGCAGCATGATGGAAGGAGCCCATGCCCTTTTTAGTCCGACAAAAGGGATGGATAGTAAGTCTGATCAGCCGATCTAAGATTCCTTGTGGGAATGGCTGGCCTGAGGAGATCAGACAGGATAGCAGGCTTGGACGTCCTTAGGATGGAATCAACTAAATTGTACAAGTAGTACTGTCTGGTAGAGGAAGGAGAGAGCCAACCAAGGTCCTGATATAAGAGACAATGATGCTGCAGCCGAGGTGCTTTGGTTGCATACCTGCACACATTATTGAAGGTAGTATCCCATAGTTGCAGTGAAGATTTGGTGGCCAAGGACAGGATGGGACACCCATATGTAAGGGTTGGCAATAGAATGCCTCTGGCTATCGCCAATTTAGCAGCAGGGGTGAGCAGGTATTTGGTTCTATAGGCAGCCCCCAATTTGCAGTTAATTGACTTGCAGGTTTCCTGTATATGTGCTTCAGGTCCAAGGTTTGATCCAGGTGGATGCCAAGGTAACGAAAGGAAGTGACAGTTTCTATAGGGTCCCCATCGATATCAGAGACAGAGATGGTCAGAGGACAGGATCTAAGCTTGTGATTGGAGCCAAACATCATAACTTTTGTTTTATTTGTATTTAAAACCAGGCGTTGAGAGTTCAACCAGTGTTGTACAGCACGAAAATCTGCAGTGAGGGCAGCATTTAGATCCAGGACCTTATCAGAGTGATAATAAATTACCAGGTCATCCGCATAAAGAAGTGAGTGACCTGTGGTGACCAGCTCAGGAAGTTTATTGACTAATAATGAGAATAGAAGAGGGCTAGTATAGATTTCCGGGACCCCAATGTTGATAACAGCACTGTCTGACATGGATGAATTAAACTTAACAGCTTGTGTTCTGTTGAGAGGTAGCTTTTGAACCAGGTAGTGACTGGGGAGAGAAGCCCAAGGTACTGAGGCGGATAGTAGCAGAGAATGGTCAACCAGATCAAAGCTTTTGTTAAGTCAATGAAGACTGCCCTGTTAACTTTTCTCTATCCATATTGGTAACGATATCTGAAGTGAATTTTGCAAGTGCTGTCATGGTGCTGTGATGCTTTCTAAAACCATGTTGTGCTGAGCTTAGTAAATTGAATTTCTCAAGGTATTCAGTGATTTGCATGGATACTACTTTTTCCAGGATTTTATTCAGAACAGACAAAATAGCAATAGGTCGGTAATTTGATATGTCATTTTACTGCCTTTCTTAAATACAGGAGTGACTTGGCTGCCTTCCAGACTTCAGGACAATGCCATTGGAGAGATAGGGTGAAGATGTGTGCCAGGGGCCAGAGATGTAGTAAGAAGCCATTTTAGTAGTCTTGGTTCTAGGCCATCTGAGCCAGTACTGGTGTTTTCAGAGAGTGACCTGAGCAGCTTTAGGACCTGATGCCTAGACACTTCCCTGAAATAGAAGGGTTGGTTAAGTTTGGGGTCCTTCAGATGCTGTGGGGTTAAACTGTGAAGCAGAGGATTGTGATGGGAGGAAGCTGTGTAGGCAGATAAGTCAGAAAATTGTTGGTTAAAAGCATTTGCAATGGTAGTAGAATCATTACAGTGTACACCATGTAGGACCATATCTGAGGGAGTGACATCTTTAGCAGAACCCAAGAAGGACTTAATGTGACCCCAAAACTTGAGGGTCATTGGAAGAATTAATCAGCAGGTTTTGGCAGTATTTACTTTTGCCTGCCTGATGCATCTTTTACAGTCATTTCTGTATTGTTAATACAGAATGAGATCTGACTGCAGTCCAGTTTGTTTGTACTTTTTCCATTGATTGTCTCTAACTTTTAACTTTTGAAGCAGGTCTTTTTCACCACCTCACTGGCCTTACCCTCCTTTTTGACTGTAGGGAGGTGCTTTTTGGAAGTTGCCAAATTCAGTCAGAAATGAATTGAGGGCAGTATCAACATTGGTTGTGGTATAAATGTTAGACCAGTCAACACAAGAGAGGTCAAATAGGAAGGCTTGTTTGTCCAGGGCAGCATAGTTTGAAAACCTAATCAGACGTGGTGGAGGAGGAGGAGGTGGACAGGATCGCCATCGACAAAGTGTGGGGGAATGATCAGTGATTGAGTCAGCAAGCACTGTGGCATCTAGTACATGATCAGGTCTGGTGGTGAGGATCCAATCAAGTAGGGACCCTGAGTGCTGAGCAGTAGTTCTGGTAAAGCCTGTGACAGTTTGGTGTAGATTGTGCTTCTGTATTAGAGATTCAAGGATGCTGTGCTGTAGACCCAGCCAGTTAAGGTTCAGGTCCCCAAGGAGTAGAGCCTCATTTGATTTTACATTCTGGGAGACATATTGTAGCAAATTCTGGAGACCACTCATCCCGCTTGTAGGTGGATTGTAGACACAAATGATATGCAGCAGTTTTGAACCCAGTGCCAGGGTAGCATGCAGAGTTTCACAAGGTGTTAGGGAATCAGTGCAGGGTAGGATGTTCAGGGATAGATGATTTTGTACATAATTCAACCTCCCCCTCTCTTTACCTATCCGGTCTTTCCTTAGAATGCTATAACCAGGCACAAGACAAGTGGCATCAGGCACCCAAGGCTTCAGCCAAGTCTCTGATAGGCATAAAATGTCAGGGTTAATCAGTTTAGCCCAGGCTTGAGCTCAGCCAGGTGACTCGTGAGACCGGATATTCATGGGGCTATAACCAGACCCTTTTTGTTGCAGCCGTTGCAGGGTGAAGCGCAAACCATAGGGGCCCGGATTGTTCATTATATCCGGCAAGCATAAGGAGCCGCCGGCAAGGTGAGAAAGTAGGTTGGCAGAGAGAGTGCCTAGCTGGCGCTTGGGTCTACAATAGTTCAAGAGATAGGAGTGGATAGACAGATAGATACAGCCCTTTTGATGAGGATAGAGTGAGCAGGGTAGAATTCGAGTAATAGTACAGCAGGATGTTAGAAAACCTGAAGTCACTATCATTGTTAGCATGGGGATAAGTAGCAAGAGATGTACAAGTGGTTAGCCAGTTTAGACATAACAGGAGAGAGGAGTATAAGTGGTGAAGTTTTAGAGGTGAGAGGAGGGTTCATTAGGGGAGACTGGGGTGCAGCACCATATCTGAAGTGGCCAGTTTCACAGAAGAAACTATGTTGCTATCTGAATACCCTGATCACGTAAATGACCTAACCTAAAGTTAAACTTCAGCATGATTTGTGTAATTTGTCGACTTCCAAAGCGTAATATTAAAACTACGATGCTGGCGAATATTTAATTCAACGTTCCTGCCAGCCCTGCTGTGCTCTGCATGGTGGGGTGGGCAAATTTAATAGTTTCAGGATACTGCTTAACAGTCAATAACAGAATAAATTATTTAACAAAAGCTAGTAGTAATGACATTTTGAGAGTGCTGAGGTGGCCCTGCTTATATACACACACTGAAAACTAAATGGCAATTAATGCTCTAATGCTTTAAAACAGTTATGAACAATCTTATTTGCTAATATTAAGATTTTCCAGAATTAAGCAGTAGAATTTTGAATGAGAGAAGTTCGTACTGTAGAGCCACGGCATTTCAAAAGAAACTGGCCAATAGGAGCACACAGTCAGGGAGACCAACCAATCAGGTTGCAGAAGTAAGAAAGCACTGCTTTCCGGCTGGTCAAAAAGTTACCGTACCTGTCATTGTTGCTGGCTGGAGAGGGTGGCGTGGGTGGTGGCTTTGAAGGTGCTGGTCGCCCCGCTAAAAGGTCTTGGAGGGCTGTGGTTGCTTGCAGGCTTTTGTGGTCTCCGGTTTTGGAGGTGCCACTCGGGCTGCTGGCAGAGGCACAGTTAGGAGGGAGCTTGGAGGGCTTGTATGGCAACGGAACGCCTGCTCAGGGGATCCTCCAAGGAGAAAGCAGCAAATGAAATAAAAGATAGATCCAGTGGAAATGATGAACTGAAGAGGACCAGAGTCACAGAAAGTGTTAAATTCCTTCAATGTGATGAACTTTGGCCTGGGCATAAGCAGGATGTGAAAACCTTTGTCTGTCTGTTTCCTTTGTTTTCAAAGTTGTTGTAGAGCAGCCCTTTAGAGACATTTATCCCCCCTCTTGGCCTTTTTGGCTATTTTGTCCTCAGTTGCTGCCTTTGCCTTTCTGACCTCCCTCCCTGCCAAACTCCTCTTCTCTCTATACTCCTCTCTGAGTGTCCTCTTAAATTTTCTGAAAGCCCTCCTCCTTTCCCTGACTGAGCCTGCCACCTCCCTTGTGAACCAGAGCTGTCTCCTCCCCCTCCTGCTCTTCCTAACCTTTTTTATGCACATTTCTGCTGCTTCCTGAACCACTCCCCTGATAGCTTTCCATAATTCCTCCACTTCCCCTATATTCACCGTATTTTCCATTTTTCCCTAACTATCTTCCTCATCTTATCAAAGTCCATGTGTCTGAAGTCCATGACTATCATATTGGCTTTTCTTATCTTACCCTCCTGCCCTGATCCTGAACTGTATCATGCTGTGGTTGCGGGTGCCCAAGTCTTCTCCCACCTGTGCCTCCTCCACACTCTCCGCATTTGTCAGGACCATGTCCAGCAAGTTGTTTCCCCTCATTGGCTCCCTGACCAGCTGTTGAAGGACTATCCCCTGCAGCATGGCTAATATCTCTCTGCTCCTTGCCGATACTGCATCTGGGATTTCCCAGTTGACATCTGGGAGGTTCAGGTCACCCACCAGTTGCAATTCTCCTTTTCTGGGCCAGCCTCGTAATTTCCTGAGTTAGTCCTCTTCCCCCCTGCGCAGGTGGCCTGTATACCACCCCCAGCTGCAGGGATTCACCCAACTTCCTACCTAGCGTTACCCACAGCAGCTCAGTCTCCCCATCCTCCTCCTGTCCTTCAGTTACACTAATGCCTTCCCTGTCGTATAAGGCAACTCCCCCCCTTCCTGCCCTCCCTGTCCCTTCTGAACAGTCTATAACCTGGAATGGTCGCGTCCCAGGTGTGATGCTGTGTGCACCAGGTCTCGCTTATTGTGACTATATCAAGTCCCTTGTCCTTCATGATGGCCTCCAGGTCCACCATCTTATTTCCTAAAAACCTGGCATTTGCTGTTAAGCCCTTCCACCAGGCTCTCATTTTGTTTCCCCCTTCACCCGTCACCCTCATGCCCAACCATTTAGCACTGTCCTGGGGGGGGGGGCTGGTAGCACCCCAAACTTTCTTCCATGTGGAACAGATTTTTTCCCCACCCCCCAAGCTAGTTTAAATTGTAGGTATCTGCTATGAATTCTCCTAGTTTACCTTTCAGAACTGCTGCTCTTTCAACCTGGATCAGCTGTTGCTCTTTCAACCTGGATCAGCCATTAGGCATGACAGGATATTCCCCAGTTCCACTGCGCATGAAATCAGCTTGATTGAGTACACTCCTAGAAGCATAATAAACCATGGTCCAATTTGTGTACCTGTTGTCATAGAAACCATGAGCCAAAAACCCTTATTTTGACAGCAAGGGCTTCTCTGTGTGGGTGGCAGCTAATATTTTATATATTGTATATTTTTTAAGTGTGCTTATATTGTTAAGTTAAACAAATTGCTAACTTTTTGCTAGACACATTTTTCAGTTTGGACTATTTTTGTAATTCCACATATGGTATGGCTGTGAGGCTATTCAAGTTGAATCCTCTGAAGAAGCCCCACCTAGATGGGATGAGATGTAAGGGTCTTTTTGCCAGTTTTCACTGGCATCTCTGCTGCTGCTAATGGGACTGCCTCCCTCCATTTCATTTTTTGATGTATCTTGTATTCCGCACATTTTTTTGCACTGTTTTTATTTCAGCTTTCAAGAAAATGATCTGGAATAAAATTGTAAATACTCTATTTAAACATTTATTGTGTGACATTTAAGTTTGTTTCCTGGTATTTCAATATCACACTCAGCACAGTGGTTTTTAGTTAAGGGTGGGTGCACTGTTCTTTTTTTGTATGGATACTGGAGAGAAACAAAACACATGAATCTAGCTAAATGGGCCCTGTTTAGCAAGATTCTGGTGTCTTATTTTTGGAAAAAGAGCTCCAAATGCAGTTTTGGGAGATTCCTAAAATCTTAGCTGGAAGGCTTAGCGAGGGGTCCTGATTCTACTTTTATGAGGTGAAATTCTTCTTTCATGAGTCTCAAGAAAGAAGAATCTTGGCCCATAAAAGAGGATTGTGGGACTTTGTTTTTCTTCATAGTTCTTTCATTGGCTGACCTTCAGTTTTTTTCACAGTTCTTTCATTAGACAACCTTCCTCTTTCATGAATTTCAGAAGAATTCATGAAAGAAAAAGGCCAGCTCTTGAAAGAACTATGAAAAAAAAGTCCCACCATCTTCTTTCGTGAGCAACCTTCTTCTTTCATGACTTGTTTCATGACTCAAGAAAGATGAAGGTCAGCTCACAATAGAATTATGAAAAAAACTAAATTCAGCCATCTTCATTCACGAGCCAACCTTCATTTCTTATTTGTCATGAAAGAACTCATGAAAGAAGACAGTTGGCTCACGAAAGATGACGGTGGGACTTAATTTCTTTTGACAGTTCTTTTGGGAGAACATATAAAAGAACCAGTGTTCTTTTGTGAGATCTCAGGAAAGAACTGTCTGGTATCTATCTATCTATCTATCTATCTATCTATCTATCTATCTATCTATCTATCTATCTACCTCTCCATCCATCTATCAACAAATCTTTCTCCAGCCCTCTCCTCCATGTCACCTGCCTTGCCTTTCATCTTATTTTTTTTAAATACTAAGCAGACCGGGTTGCCCACCACAGGTACTACTTCTTCTCCCCCCTTCTAGGTCACCCACCCCCTTTGTTTAACATACATGGTAGCATGAAGGTACCCACTCCCAGTGCCTCTGAAGATCATCCGGGAACTGGGGTGCCTGATCCCCAGTGTCAGCTTCTGTCCCATTACAATAAAGAATACAATCCCTCTGTGATCTGTTTTTTTTTTTGATAAAGTTGAAAAAAGAAAATAGTTCATTGGCAATCTGACCCCCCAAACCTCCACCCACCCCACTCTGACCCCCCACTCAGCACTATCTGTCCACCTGCCTGTCTGTCTATCTATCTGTCTACTTTTACATTTTTCTTAAGTTGATCAGGGTGCCCATCCTGGAACTGCATCTTTCTCTTCCATCTCCTCTAGGTCGCCCAACCCCACTGTTTTTTTTTTTAACTAATAAGAGGACTGTGGTGTCCACCCTTGGTACCACCTCTCTTGCCCCCCCATTTCCCTTCAGGTTTCTTGCACCCTTTCCTTTAGTTTTTATATATTTGGCGGCACTGGTGGGCTCACACTGGTTCTGCTAAAGATCATCCTGATGCTTGGGTGCCCAATTCCCAGTGTTGACTATGATCCCCCTACAATAAAGAAAACCATCCCATGGTCTTTTTTTCCTAACCTTTAAAAAAGAAAATGGTTCATCAGCAATATGACCCCCATATACCCCTACCCATCCCTGACCCCCACTCAGCACCCACTACCACACACTCCCAACAAGCCCTCACTCACCTGAACATGTCCCATAACATATATCTACTCTCCATTTGAAGACATGTCTTGCTGCTGCAACTTGCAAATGCAATATGAGAAACTAAGGTAAGTGCTTTAAACAGCACTTACCTTATTTTCTCAGATCAGACACTGGTTCCAGCAGCAAGACATGCTTTCCATCAGAGAGTGGGTCTACTTCATGGGACATGTTCAGGTAAGACAGGGTGTGTGTATGTGGAGCAATGGGTGCTGAGTAGGGGGTTGGGATGGTGTGTGTGTGTGTGTGGGGGGAACTGTCAATGGACTATTTATCAATGAAGGATGGTTTTCTTTATTGTAGGGGGACCATAGCCAACACTGGGAAATAGGCACCCTAACATTGGGATGATCATCGGTGGCACTGGGGGGTGAGAACCTCAGTGCTGCCAGGCATATAAAATTAAGTGAAGAGGTGTGTCCTGGAGGGGAAGGGGGGCAAGAGAAATGGTACCAGGGGTGGGCACTACAGTCCGATTACTAGTTAATAAAATCAGGGGGTGAGCAACCTGAATGGGAGGGGGTGAAAGAAGCGGTACCTGGGATGGATGCCCCTGTCTGCTTAAGAAAAATATAAACATAGATTACACAGCTAGCTAGAGAGAAAGAGAAAGAAATAGAGATAGCTAGATAGATAGATAGATAGAGATTCAGTTAGAACAGTGAGCTGCCAATGCTCTGATCCATCTCTCTCTCTCTCTCGCTGTGTGTGTGTGTGCGTGTCTATCTATCTGTCTATTGATCTATCTATATATCTATCTATCTAGTGAACTGGGGTTCTCAACCCCTGACACTACTTCTTTCTCCTACCTTCCTTCCTTCCAGGTCGCCGCCCCTTCCAGATTTTTTTTTAACTAGTAAGCAGATAGGGGTGCCCACCCTTAGTACCCCTTCTCTTGCCCCCCTCCAGGTTGCCCTTCCTTTATTTTTACATATCTGGTGGCAATAGTGTGCCCACCCTGATGCTGCTGAAGATCATCCCAACTTTAGGGTGCTCAATTCCCAGTGCTGGCTATGGTCCCCCTACAATTAAGAAAACTGTCCCTCATTGATCTTTGTTTTTTTTTTCCTAAGCTTAAAAAAAGAAAATGGTCCATTGGTGATCTGACCCCCCCCCCCACACCTAGGGGTGTCACAATAATACAATTTCCATGATACAAAAACTGTGATAAAATTATTGCAATAACCATTATACCATGATGTAACATAAGAAGAAATCTTTGTACAAAGCATCAGGGAGCATAAGTGTGGAAGGGGCAGTTTTTCCTAAAATACACAAAACAATTGATTGAAAGGTCTTAATACCACAGTATACCTTGAATACAGTGGTATACCACGAATCGCGAATATTGCGGTATTAGAAATTGCACACGGTATCAATACCATCACTTCGGATACCATAAAACCGGTATATTGTGACATCCCTACCCACACCCCCACCCACACCTCCCTGACCCCACTCAGCACCCACCACCACACCCCACACCTTCTCATTCACCTGAACATGTCTCATGGTGTACATCCACTCTTCAGTCTCAGACACATCTTGCTGTTGCAACCTGCAACTGCAATATAAGAAAATAAAGGTAAGTGCTTTAAACCTCACATACCTAATTTTCTCATATTTATTTATTTAGTTTTTGTTTACCGGGTAAGTACACTAGACAAGTTTTATGCCTATTTTCAGGAACGACCCGGGAGAGTACAAAAGGGTACAACAGGTACATTGATACAGTAATTGGTTCAGACGAATACATTCAGGTACAAAAACAGGAGAAAAGACAATTTTTACAGTTTTTACATTTACGTGAAAGGTACACCCAGATACAGTGCTGGGACAAGGTATAAGTTAGAGATAAATTCAATGACCAACAGGGCTGGTGAGGATTATGAGCATAGTAACATCATAGCGTCGGTCAAGCAAGGGAAGGGGGATTTGGATGAGGACATAGCACAAGAGTGGTGACGCCAGAGCAGGAGAGCAGAAGCCGCACCAGTGGACACCGGGAGGCTAAGGAGGCTTAGGACATTCACAGCGAGAAGCCACCTTAAGATGATCCCACAGGGAGGTCCAGAAACTCTTGTGAGAGGAGGCAGTACGGACTCTTTCAGGAAAGGAGTTCCAGAGCCTGGGGCCATGGACAGCAAAACTCCGGTCCCCCATGTTGGTGCGGGAAGTAGGTACACTTAGTAGGCCGGGGCCTTGGGATCTAAGCAGGTAGGGGGAGAGGTCAGCAGGAGCAAGAAACTGGGCCAGTTCCGGAGGGGTGCCGGAGCTAAGTACTTTACTCACGAGGCACCCAGTGCTAAAGATAAGGTGATTAGCGGGGATAGCCAGCCAAGCTTCTACAATAGAGCTTCATGGCCAGTGATAGGTGAGGCGGGGGTGGCCAGGGCAAAGCGACAGATGTTGTTATCGTTGTGCTCCACTTGCTTAGGAGGGTCTTAGAAGTATGAGCAAATATGGTGAGCCGTAGCTGAGGGAGGGAAGTAGTACTCCCCTGGCAAGAGCTAAGCGAGCCACTGGAGTGAGGTTGTACCGAGCCCTGTAGGCCATCCCCAGTTTGCGGTTTACCCCACTACAGGCATTATGGATATGACAACCAAGGTCCAATTGGGGATCAAGCGCCACTCCAAGATATTTGAGGGAGGTCACGGTAGGGAGAGGGGAGCCATCTTCATAGTTGATATGTAGGGGAGTTGAAGAGGCTCGTATTTTGGCAGAGGAACCGAAGAGCATAGCCTGGGTTTTGTTTTGATTTAGGACCAATTTATGGTTGGAGAGCCATGCCTGGATGTTCCAGAGGTCTTCAGATAAGTGACGGTTTAGTGTGGCTGTATCACAGGAGTGGGCCAGGAGAACCAGGTCATCTGCATACATGATGACACAGCAGCTGGAGACCACATCAGGGAGATTGTTGATGAACAGGGAAAAGAGTAGGGGACCCAGCATGGAGCCCTGAGGGACACCAGAGGTGACAGGCCGGGGGGCAGAGAGGACTTTATTGAATTTAGTTAGTTGTTTTCTGCCATATAGGTAGTCAGAGACCCAGTTTAGGGCGGTGGGGGACAAACCAAGGGACCTCATCTGCAGGGCAAGCAGGTCGTGGTCAACGAGGTCGAACGCCTTGGATAAGTCAATACATACCACACCTGAGAGTTTTCCCTGATCCATATCACAGTTTCTGGTTCCAGCAGAAAGATGTGCCTTCCATTGGGGAGTGGAACTGCGTTAAAGGACATGTTCAGGTGAGTGAGGGTGCATGTGTGTGGGGGGGTGGGTGCTGAGTGGGAGGTTGGGGTGGGGTGTGCATGTAGGGGCAGACTGACGATGGACCATTTTATTTTGTTCAGGTGAGAAAAAAAGATACATGAGGGATGGTTTTCTTTATTGTAAGGGGACCATAGTCAACACTGGTGAATGGGCACCCCAGTGTCAGGAGGCTGTTCGGCAGTGCTGGGGGTGGGCACCCTGGTGTCACCAGGCATATAAAATTAAATGAAGGGAGGCAGGTGACCTGGAGTGGAGGGGAACAAGAGAGGTGGTGTGGTGGTGGTTGTCACAGACTCGTTTAGCCGGTCAGCCCTCTACTCCCAAAGTGCCAACCTCTGAGCGTATGATTTGTGTACAGTGAACAGAACAAGGTAACCCTCTTGTCTGTTTTGTGGGTTCAAGTCACCTTAGTCTCAAGTTCTGGAGGGATTCAAACTGATAACCTCTTGTTAGCATACCCAATTATCAGGCTCAGATAATTCTGTCTTTGGGGGGGCCAGATATCTTTGCCTACGTGCACCTAATCAGGTATTTCAAATGAACCCTTAAAACTCTATGCAAGACTTTCGAGAACTCTATCCATTTCCCAGTTTGTTATATCAATAAGCCCATACACAGTGTTAACTGTAACCTTTAAAAGCTTCACTTAAATAAAAAGAAATGTCAAGGCACTCCAGGCAGTTTCCATTTTAAAATATATATTTTTACTTTAAAATAGGAAAACAGAAAATATTACAGAACAAAATATCCCAACACATACAGCCTTAAAAACAAACAGGTTTAAAGTGCAAGTTTCTACAATACATACATTCAGACTGGTCTAATCTTACTCTCTTTCAGTGCTGTGATGTTTCTTCCTCAGTCAGATAATATGAAAAAGTGTAATTGTCAAGGTTCTCTCAGCAATTAAACACAGTTCTGAGCCGGCCTTCTCTGAGGTCACCAAACTCCGCCTTGGTGTAACAAATCTATATTTATTATAACACAGGATGTCTAAATAAAATATAAAAAAAAAACATAATAGGTGACCTCACTGACTTTCCTCTCCTCAGGTTAACCAGACAAAACTGGTTTGTGCTCTGCTACACATACATATCAAAAGTTTCTTTGATATAAGTTACTGTATTCAAAGCAAAAGTGTATTTGACTCTTTAATCCCGTCTGGGCCTTGGTATCTACACATCAAAGGTCTCTCTGATGTAATTCAAGGGTTTCCTGGGAATGGATATTGTACCTTCCAAATTCGTCTGGGTCCTGTTTGGCCCAGACATCAACCTCTTTGATGAAATAAGCTGGTTTCCTGGGCTAATACCAAAAACACATGCATGCTCTTTCCATTTGACACCTAGAGCAAAATCAAAGGATTTCCCTGGGGATGCCATGAATGGCTAATTTCATTTCCTGGGATCAAAGCAAATTTAACATGCTAATTGAACCTCAGATCTCTGTAGTTTAAAATACCTCCTGTCCTTTGAACTTATCCCGGGGGGGGGGGTTGATGTGTCAGTTCAGCAAGACTATAGTTTCCTCAAACTGACCTTCCCATTACATATTTTATATGTAACAAAAAAATTGATACAGCACTCAGAACTGGCTGTCTACGTCACAGTGGTCACCCAGGTCTGCTTACTAGTTAAAAAATGGGGGTGGGTGACCTGGAAGGGAGGGGGTGAAAGAAGCAGTACCAGGGGTGGGCACCCTGGTCCACTTAAGAAAAATCTAAAAATAGATAGGTTACACATATAAATACTGTAGATAGATAGACAGACAGATAGATGGATAGATAGATAGATAGGATTCATTAGAGCAGTGAGTTGCCATTGCCCTGATCTGTCTCTCTCTCTCCCCCCCTCTCTATCTTTCTTGCTCTATCTTACTATGTACAGTATGTATGTATCTGTCTATTTTTTTCCTTTTCTTTAGTGAACCAAGTGCCCACCCCCAGTACCACTTCCCACCCCCTTTCCACCAGGTCACCTGCCCTCAATGTTTTTTTTTTATGGTAAGCAGATGGGGTGCTCACCCTGGTACTGCTTCTGTTGCCCCACTCCCCTCAAGGTCATTTGCTCCCCCTTCTTAATATAATAAAATAATAGTGGACTGGGGTGCCCACCACCCTGTACTGCTTCTTTCAGCCACCCCTCCCCCCCAAAAATAGGTGGCATTACCAGGATGCCCACTCTTGGTGCTGCCAAAGATCATCCTGACACTGGGGAGTACAATTCCCAGTGTCAGCTTCTGTCCCCCTTCAATAAAGAAAACTGTCCCTTCCTGATTTTGTTTTGTTTTACAATCTGAAAAAAGAAAACAGTCCATCGGCGATCTGATCCCCTTCCAGTATCTCCACCCCACCCTGACCCCCCAATCAGCACCCACCACCCCACA
Organism: Neoceratodus forsteri; assembly: GCA_016271365.2. Lineage (NCBI taxonomy): Eukaryota > Metazoa > Chordata > Ceratodontiformes > Ceratodontidae > Neoceratodus > Neoceratodus forsteri. The sequence goes on along the minus strand of CM057455.1, from coordinate 343,132,469 downwards.
CACCCTCACTCACCTGAACATGTAACATGATGTAGATCCACTCTCCAATCAAAGATACGTCTTGCTGCTGGAACTGGTGACGGTAATATGAGAACATAAGGTAAGTGCGATTGAATGTATTTCAATGGGGTTTGAACTTTTATTCATAAAGTTGTCACTTTTAAACATGTTTACACCACATTTTAAACGTGGCCTTTTTGTGACATCAACTCATGAACAAGGGTGGTGAAATTATGCAAATCCGTCCCGGAAGGTCATTTTGAGGTCTCAGAGCAAAATCACCTTTTGGGCAGAATTTTGAAATTTTCCTCACCCTTGTTCATGAGGTGTGGTGATCGTAAGAAGGCTATGTTGAAAACTTGAGGTAAAAATATCAAGAAACAACAAAGTTATGAGCGAAGATTGAAATTTTTGTCAATGCATGCTCACAGCTTTGGTCATTTTCAATATTTTCAACCCAAATGTTCAACATAGCTGTTTTTTTTACTCCACCTCATGAATGTGACGGCTATTATTTTTCAAGTCCTGTTCAAAATGTGTTTTTGCACTTGTGGTGCAAACCAATGTTTATGTCTGGATTTGAGAATTTTCACCTACCAGGTTCATGAGGTGGGGTAATAACATGGCTATGTTAAAAACTTGAGGTCAAAATATTAAAAAAAACAATGAAGTTAAGAGCTTATGTTGGATCTTTTCTATACAAGCTCATAAGTTTGGTAATTTTACAAAATTTTGACCCAAAATTTTCAACAGCCATTTTCCACACCACCTCATGAACATGACAGCTGTCATTTTTCAAATCCTGGCTAAAATGTGTTTTCACACCTGTGGCATGAAATGACGTTTCTGCGGAGATTTGAACATTTTCATAAACGGGGTTTATGAGATGGAGTCTTAAGAAGGCTATGTTGAACATTTGGTGTAAAAATATGGTAACATGACCAAGTTATGACTGAATGTTGAAATATTTTTTGAGCTTCTGTAACCTGATGAACTCTGCATTTGGGCCCTATGCATCTGCATCTGTAGCTGCACAGAAGTGCAGGGCACCTTCCATAGCCAGCCAGACTCCTCACTTGGTCCCGCGCATCTGCAGCTGTAGCCACATGGAAGTGCAAGGCTCAGGAGGCCCTGTGCTTCCATGCCCAGACGGACTCCTCATTTGGCACAGGGCTCGGATGGCCCAGCAACTCTACATATGTAGCCTTACGGAAGTGCAGGGCCCAGGGTGTCCTGCACTTCCATAGCCTGATAGACTCCACATTTGGCACAGGGCCCAAAAAAGCCATGAGTGTCTGCATCTATAGACGCATGGAGATGGATCTGTGAATGAGGATATGATTCCACTATCTCAAAAAGAGAGTAAATTCACTGCAAAAAACTGTATTAATGTACCAGTTAGTGTTCAACTTAAAACAGCAACAGTAGGTAAATGTGGCATTAGGATTTCCAATCCTAACTCCCCATCCTCCCAAAGCAGAAAAAGGACAAGTCCACACAACCAACCACAGGCAGCCATCATCAGGTACGGAAAACCACAGGTATTCAAAAAAGGCCTTAAAACCTACCTGTGTTGTCAGGTGTTTGGTTCTATGGTGGATTTTAACCAATTTCAGTCGATTAATGATATTTGTGGTTTTAGAGTTTCATTGTTACGTCATGATGGTCGTTAGTATTAGTATTGGTTGATTGTGCTGTTATAATATATTGTAATGGCACCCAGGGCCTCTGGGGAAGGGCGCCAAAAACAAATAAAACTACTACTACTATTAACATACAACTGTTTCCAGCTGACACAAATGCAGTAGCACTGTAGCTACCTTTGTGGATTTCTATCTGCAGCTGCACGAGAACAGGCCCCACAGGGGCATGTGCTTAGCAGCCACGCATGTGTGTGTGTATGCTGTACAGCATGTTCTGCAGACAGAGGGTCCCATGAGGCCTACATCTCTGCAGAAAGAGGTACTCATGCATACTGTATGAGGTACCTTGCTAGATAGCATGATCTGCTACTGAGTGGTTTTCTATAAGCAGCTGCATAATTGAAAACCTGCTACTACTTTGAACAATTTCTAGATCTGCTGCTGAAACCATGATACTCAAACTGCAACAGTACTTCTGTCTGCAGAGGGCAGGTCCTACAGTGGTCTGCCCTTCTGCAGGCACAAGTTAGTGTGTGTGTGTCTTACCCTTGTGGTTGAAAAGATGCAGGCCTCTCAGGAGCCAGCAGGAAAAGGAAGGTCATAATTCCACTATACAAGACACTAGTGAGGCCCTACCTGTAGTACAGTGTACAGTTCTGGAGATCTTACCTATGTAAGGACATAGACAGGGTGGAGAAGGTTCGGAGGAGAGCAACAAAGATGGTACAGGGGTTGCATCATAAGTCCTATGAGGACAGGCTGAAGGACTTGAATATGTATTCCCTGGAGGAGAGGAGAGAGAGAGGGGATATGATAGAGACATGCAAGTACCTTACAGGGAGGAACAGGGTGCAGGAATACACAATTTTCCAGTGAAAAAGATGTTCCAAGACTAGAGAGCATGTGGTGAAGTTGGAGGGAAGGTGATTCAGAGGAAACATGAGGAAAAATTTTGTCACAGAAAGGGTGGTGGACAAATGGAACACCCTGCCAGAAGAAGTGGTGGGGGCTGAAACAATCATGGGATCTAAGAATGCATGGGATAGACATAAGGAAATCCTAGAGGTCAGGGGTAAGGGGCAAGTAACTGCTAGAAAAACGTAAAGGGAACTTACAAGCTCAAATGGGCAGACTGAGTGAGCCATAGGCCCTTATCTACCAACAGTGTCAATGTAGCTATGCATCTACGCTTCTACGGAAGAAGTACTGTTGCCATTTTTGTATCTGAAAACCTAATACCTCCTTGAACAATTTCTAGATTAACTGCTGAAATCATGATACCCACAGTGCAACAGCGGCCTGCCTTTCTGGAGCCAGAAGTCAATGTGTATGTCTTACACCTGTGGCTGAAGCGGTGCAGGCCCCTCAGGAGCCTGTGCTTCTGCAGACAGAAGTACTGTTGCAATTTTGGTATCATAGATGTTGTGGCTTCCACGCTTCTGCAGCTACAGGGTTGGTGGGTGTGTCTTACACCTGCAGCTGCAGAAGAGCATGCCCATCAAGTGTGTGTGTATGTCTTACAGTGTGCATGAGCATCTGAGGCTACAGAAGTGCTGGCTCCTTACAGGCCTGCACTTCTGCAGACAAAATAACTCTTGTAATTTGGGTATCATGTATTATATTTGTTACTGCAGTGGCCTGTGCTTCTCCACACAGAAACACTGTGATTTGAGTATCCCGGATTTCTAGCTGCAACAAAAAGTTAGTGAGTATGTTTTGCGGTGCGCACGCTGCAGATAGAAATCCACAAAAGTAGCACATCAGTGTAACCCCCCTACAAATGGGGGTTCCCAAAATGTCTTCCTGGGCTTGCCTAATGTCTACTGCCAGGCTGGTGCTCTGTGTTAAACAGGTTAAAAGTGCTTGCATGCGAGTGCCCTGTTAGCCTCCATGCCTGTCTCTTTAAGAGGCATCTATTTTGTAGGTGATAATTAATCTGGGTGGGGGCCAAGCAGTTTCAGGCTCGAGTCCCACCCTGGGCTGCAGTACAGCTGCTTCATTCTGCCATTGCTAATTGAGCAGAGGGAGCTTTATTAGGAACTGTGATTGTTTGCTGATTATCTGCTTTAATAATAATAATATTGTAGTTTGTCTAACCTGCCTTCCTTTGCAGCATGGACTTTTCTGCTAAGCACCACCATTTTGATTCTGGTCTGCCAGTTTGGATCAATCTGTACCTTGGGGGACCCTAAAATAGAGACTGTCCCCTGAGGTCTTGTGGGAGTGAATGTCTGCAGGAATTGTAGTTTTTACTGTCTGGCGCCCAAATGGACCTGGAGGGGGAGCCCTTGCTGTGACAGACAGATGGATCAACCAACCGAACCTTTTGGATCACTGGGAAAGCCCCCTGCTGCCTGCAGCAGAGCCTCAGTTTGGAGCTGGAGTTGGAGTTGAGAGAGTGAACAGTGCGAGACATTCGAGCAGCTGCTCCTGTGTAGTAGCGCGGTGGGAATCGGCGGGAAGGCTGTGTCTGGCCTGCCTGTTACCATCTTCTCGAGTGAAGAAGTCTGCAATATTATATCGGACTTTATCCAAACATTCTATGATTGTGACCATAATCCCCAATTGTGACAGAGTGAATTTCACCTGGTGAGGACCGAAGAGTTGCTTCTGAGCGATCGGCCTGTCAGGACCTGAAATAACCGCAGAGTGTATGGTTTGCACAGTGACACTGTTTAATTGCATCCGGACTGTCATCCGAGCTTTGGTATTTACCTTTCTGTGCTATAATTGTGCTGAATGTGTAGTGTGGGTCGCGATTTGGTTCCCCACCATGTTTGAATGTGTCACACTAGCTGGAAGCTGCATCCAGCAACTTGCCGGACTGTATCTAAATCATTCACCTGGTCGGGGCCTCACCATCTCGGCCTAGATTGCCGTTCATGCCGCAGAGATTCATTCCAATGAAAGACCCGCTCGGGGATTCAGCTCCCTGCTCAACACCATCGAATAGGATCAACCACCAAGGAGCGTTGTGTGGGCCCTGCTTCCCCTGGCAAACCAACTTATCATCCTGAGATCTTCATCTCATCAATCCTGCATCCTGGTCTGGGTAGCATGAGTAAACATCAGGGTAGCTCCCTGCAATAAAGCTCAAATCAAAGTGTGTCACCTGATTTAATTGTTTTGGTTGATCATTACGAACTGAGCCATCTGGCTCCGGAATACAAATTGTGGGTTAAAGGGCATGTTGAGTTTTTCCTCCCTAAGGGCCCCAACAACAGCTGCAACACCGGCCTACCCCGCGCAATGCATCAGGCTAGCCTGCATTACAACTGGGTACCCAGAGTGTGTGTGACTGTACTGGAGGGACTCTTAGGGCATGCATGGTTAACCTGACTAAATCAGATCTAAAATCAAACACTAGATTACTGCCCCACCTTTGTCCACGTCCCCTAAATAAATTAGATCCAGATCTTTCTGCATTTAAATTGGCTATTGTGTACCTCTGTGGAGGGGATACTGTGTTGCTATTGCCTTTCTCCATTACAGGTCTTATTTTACAGGGGGTCTCCAGGGCCAGTGCAGCTGATCCAACCCTGGTGGTAAGTGTGCCAAGTGTGGGTCTAACATTGCATTCTTGTGTTAATTGTGATTGTCTATTTGCTGACCAGTATAGGCCACTAGAGGGGTTAGAGGGGGGATAAGTGTCTCAGAGGGCTGTACCCAGAGCAGCTACTCTACCCTTAAACCAACCCTCTGGTTGGAGTCACCCGTTCACAGAACTCGGGCCTCTCAACCTGCGGCAAGTCACACAGGCAGGGGTAGTATCCCTTGGGATAGCACCTCCTAGGGGTTACATCTTGGAGGCACCGCTAGGATCTGTGCCATATAGTGGTCAGAAGTGGGAACTGCAACCCTGATACTTGGAATCTGTCAAAAAACGGAGGCGCTCACCATGTCCAAACTTAAGATTGCCCCTGACAAGCTGGTTGTGCATTGCATGATGGGGTGGAGCGAGGCTGAGGGAGTAGACCCCCAGCATGCCATTTTATTGCTGGATATCCCCTTAGGGACTGATAATACTACTGTTGTAGAGATTGTAGAACAGATAAAGGGCTTGCGGAAGGTTGAAGTGAAGGGAAGGGACTCGGACTTGTTTGACCAGACCATGGTGGCCCTCCTCTCCTGTAGCCTCCCCATAGACCCTGAGAGAGTGCCCCTCATTATCCTGCCTGAGGGATCCCAGAAGGGGTAGCAGATTATTCATTTACACAGTGATCCGTCCTCTCTTGGGGGTTCCCCGAAAGTAGAGGGGTTCAAGGACAAATTGTTCAGATTACTAGCTGCTGAGGGGTGAACTGCCAAAGATCTAGTGAAAATGCTAGACATTTCTGAAGAGACCACTTCCGTACAGTCCCCCTAGCTTCTCCAGCTACCGCTAGAACTTTCCCTGTGGTAGCATCCCCCATTGTGATACCCTCTGTACACCTGGACTCTTACTGTAGGCTCAGGCTGTTTTCAGGTGCAGTCCCAGTGCCTGTGGGGGAGGATGATCTGGAAACCTGGATGGACTATGCCACACCCCTAGTCCAGGAGTGGCAATGCTCTGAGGGAGAAAAAAGAAAGAGACTTATAGCGAGTTTAAGGGGCCCTGCACTGGAGGCTATCCATTTCCTTCATTCCACTATCCCAGAAGCCACTGTGGCCGAGCACCTCTTTGCCCTGGAAGGGGTGTTTGGCAACACCAAATCTGGAGAAGACCTGATGTGGAAATTTAAATCTGCCAAACAATGGAAAAATTAAAAACTGTCTGTGTTTGTTACCAGAATCAAGAGGGCCTTGCAGAAGGCCCACAGGAAAGTAGGGATGCCTGCCCGTGATCTGAATCGAGTCAGATTAGAACATATTTTGAAATCCACCAAGTACTGCAGTGTGCTGATGTTGAAACTGAAATTGCAAGATTGAAAAGCAAATCCGCCTGAGTATTGCTGGCTTATGAAGGAAATTCGGGAAGCTGAGAATGATGAAGAGGGTTGAGAGCCCTATGCCGGGGTTGCCCGTACCAGCCAAACCCCTGACCAGACTGACGAATGGAATGATGAGTCTGAGCTCCAACAAATGAGAGAGTTGTTTAAGGAGGTGAGAGAGATAAGAGCAAGTCAACAAGCTGCTGAGGTGGTTAAAAGTTTGTCCTCCTGTCAGACATCCACGGAGCTCGGAGGTAAAGTTTCGCTCGGGGTAGGGGTGGGGGTTCACGTCATTGCCCCTGAACTCCAGGTTGAATCCAAGTTGAAGGAGGAAGTGAGAGAGCTGAGAGCCCTGGTGGGAGATCTCATTCGAGCCATTCATGTAACTGATCCCTGGAGAGGCCAAGAGGGGAGGGGAAGGAAAGTGAGCCCCAGCCCAAAGAGGACCCTCGGGGTTTTCTTAGTCAATCTAAAGTGGGGAATGACCCCCTTTCCCCTAGAGTCTGAAAGGAACCAGTATTCTGTTACCACTGTGGGGAGGATGGACACACTAGGCCGATCTGCACCCTTCCCGAGAACTTGAGAAGAGTCACCTTCTGGTTGTTGGCTTTAGTTCGGAGGAGCAACATAAGGCCTCAGACCAGGCCTGTAAAAAAGTCCTATTCTTCAAAGACTGCTATAGGGCGGACTGCTAAACCAACTTCACCCTATTGGTCCGAAGTGGTGGGCCCTTCAATGGAAACTACTGTGACTGTGAATGGTGTTTCTGCTCAGGCTGCACTAGACAGCGGATCACAAGTAACCATTGTGTTTCAAGACTGGTACAACAAACACTTATCTGATGTGCTCCTACAACCTTTAGAAGGCTTGCATGTGTGGGAGCTGAGTGAAAAGTCTTACCCCTACCTGGGGTATGTTCGAATCTGGCTGTCTTTTCCCATGGCTGTTGCCGGAGTAGATGAGCAAGTACAGACCTTGGCCTTGGTGTGTCCACCTACAGGACTGTATGGTGGTGTTCCCCTACTCATTGGTACCAATGCTCACATGTTCGGGAGGTTGACCCAACTGTGTCAATAAAAGCAGGGATGGCGAACTGGACGGGCAATGCAAATTCCAGCCTTGGTGAAATGAGCGTATGAACTGCAAAGACAGAATGCAGAGATGGAGAAAGATGACCCCTTGGGGATAGTGTGGAAGAAAGATCCTGACTCCTTGGTGCTACCGCCCAACGCTCAATATACCATCCGTGGTGAAGTGCACCTCAAGAAAGAAGTGAAAAACAAAATCCTCATGCTGGATGCCCCAGAGGAGGGGAAGTTGCTGGAAGGCTCGTTAGTCAAGACCAGTACTCTACCTACTCAAGCCCATGCTTATGCCTGACAGGTGGGTGGTGCAAACCAGAATGAGTCTGATCGAGAGGTTTGAGTAAATCGGGAATGTACCTTAGCCTCGGTGCATTGCGTAGATACTGCGGTGCTGCCCAGCAAAAAATGCTCCGGTGAGAGGGAGGAGGTGACTCCAGACCTGTTTGATTTTGGAGAGTCCCCACTGCCTGCTGAATGGAAGACCAGGATCAGTCAGAAAGTAGCCCAGAGGGACCAAGTGTTCTCTCTAAAAGAGTGGGATGTGGGATGTGTCAATGGGGCTGAGCATCACATTCGACATCATGATGATAGACCATTCTGAGATAGGTCACGTCGCCTTGCCCCAGCTGATATAGATGACGTTCAGAGGCACTTACAGGAGATGTTAGCATCTGGGATTATCCAGGAGTTGAGGAGCCCCTACACCTCTCTGATTGTAGTGGTACACAAGAAAAATGGATCAGTAAGAATGTGTGTAGATTATCAGACTTTGAACCGGAGAACTGTACCGGACCAGTATACCATGCCCTGCATCCAGAATGCCTTTGATTGCCTGAACAGGAGCCAGTGGTTTTCAGTGCTTGATTTGAGGAGAGGGTATTATCAGATCCTGATGGCCCTAGAGGACCATAAGAAGACAGCATTCATTGTCCCCTGGGGTTCTACGAGTTTCTGCAGATGCCTCAAGGTGTTTTGGGCACACCTGCCACCTTCCAAAGGCTGATGGAATGTGCTATGGAAGATATGAATTTATTGGAGTGTCTGGTGTACCTGGACGACATCATCATATTTGGGCATACTTTAGAAGAGCATGAGGCCCAGTTGTTCAAAGTTCTTGACCATTTGGAGGATTTTGTTCTGAAACTGTCTATAAACAAGTGCCAATTCTTTCAAACATCCGTGAAGTACATTGGGCATATAGTGTCAGCAGATGGAATCCAGACAGACCCCAGCAAAGTGGAGTCCCTGACCACCTGGCCTCAGCAAACCAATTTGAAAGAATTACAGTGATTCTTGGGGTTCTGCGGCTATTACTGCCATTTCATTAAAGACTACTCAAAAGTCATTCACACCTTACTCAACCTTACCCAAGGCTATCCCCCTAGTAACCGAAAATACAAGAAAAGTTTCATCAAGGAGGAAGAGAAAGTGTATTTCAAAACAAATGAGCCATTCAGGACCCGGTGGACCCCGAGTGTGAGCATGCAGTTTTCGAGATCATTCATCAACTCACCCATGCACTGGTGCTCGCTTATGCTGACCCCACCAAACCCTATGTCCTACATACAGATGCCAGCCTAAAAGGGCTAGGGGCTGTCTTATATCAAGAATATGAGGAGGGCCTGAGACCTGTGGCTTTCACCAGCAGAAGTTTAACACCATCTGAGCACAATTACCCTGTCCATAAACTTAAAGTTCTCACGCTTAAGAGGCCTGTGGTGGACCAATTCCATGAATATCTCTGTGGGGCTAAGATTCTAGTGAAAACTGATAACAATCCATTGACTTACGTGCAGACTTCAGCAAAACTAGATGCCACCGGGCACAGGTGGCTTTCTGCCCTGTCTACATATGACTATGTGGTGGAGCACCGACCTGGCTTGAGCCATATAGACGCAGATGCCCTCTTGAGATGACCGAACCCCATTGACAACTGGGTCAGGTTGTCTGAACATCCCATCAAAGCGTTGTGCCAAAAATTTGATAAGGATGACCACCCGTCTGCAGACACTGTTCATTGCTTGGTGGACTGCTTTGGGCTCCCAGACACAAGTGTCCTTACAGCCTACTGCCATTTTACAGTGTTATACCTCAGTGCATTACCTCAGTTTGATAATGACAGTATCCAGTGGGCTCAATCCCAAGACTCAATGATCCAGCCTGCGCTCAATGCTCTGCATGCTGGAAAAGATATATCCAAACTTCGTTCTTCTGATTTACGAACTGCTTTATTGCTCAGAGAAGGCCCCAGGCTTAAGCTATGTGACCAGCTACTATATTGAGAGACAGTAAATTGCCAAGGTCAACTGGACAGGCAGCAATTGGTGTTACCCACAGCTTTCAAACAGTTGGTACTCAAATCTCTACACAATCACATGGGGCATCTTGGTTACGACCGGACACTTGACCTGGTGCGCTCTCAGTTCTACTGGTCGAAAATGGGGGCTGATGTTGAGACCCATATTCAAATATGCAGTCGTTGCCTCCAAAGAAAATCTTTGCCTCAAAAAGCTGCCCCACTAGTCAATATCTCCACTAGTGCCCCCATGGAGTTGGTTTGCATTGACTTTTTGTGACTGGAGCCTGACCAGAAAAATATTGGGAATGTGCTAGTTGTAACTGATCATTTTACACGCTATGCTCGGGCCTATCCCACAAAAGATCAAAAAGCCTCCACTGTGGAGATCACGTGATGCGCCTGGAGGAGTAGCAGGTCTAAGAGGCTCGCTCTCGCTGCTCGGAGAAAATAACTAACTTCTCGTCTTTTTCTGAAGCTTTCACCTGTACGTACCGCAGTGTCAACAACCGCAGAAACGATCGGAGAAGGGATCCCGGCCTCAGACCCAATGGAGGAACCAAAAACGGAATTAGAAGCGAAGAGGCCTAGATGCAGTACTTCCCCGACTGACCCTCCGGACGACCTGGCACCGTCTTGCATATACGGGGAGCTCTCAACCATTAAGGATGCCCTCTTTAAACTTATAGAAGACGTCGTGGAATTTAAGCCTGCATTAACCCAGTTGGCTCGTCGAGTCACGGATGCAGAAGCCCGCATTTCATCCTTAGAACGGAATTCTGAAAAACAAGGCCCAGTCATGATCGAACTTAAGAGGGCTGTAGCAAAGATGGAAGATCGCATCGGAGACCTTGAAGGCAGGAACCGCAGAAATAATCTTGTTTTGTTGGGGCTGCCAGAAGGGGAGGAAAGCCCTAATACAATCACCTTTTTGCAAAAGTTTTTGAAGAAAATAATAGGCCCATCTCCTAACGGCCCGAATATATTATAGAAAGGGGCATAGAGCCTTAAGAGCTAAACCTATTCCTACAGATCCTCCAAGGCCTATAATTTTTAAACTTGAATTATCTCGATAGAGAGCACATACTGAAAGAGGCGAGGAACTCTCTGCAATCCTTTGGGAGGGCAAAAAACTAATAGTGCCTGACCTAACATTGAAGAACAGGATGGCAAGGGCTAGTTTTAAGCCCCATTGTCTCAAGCTTTGGGGCATGAGTATAAAACACCGCATATTGTACCCTGCCAAGTTGGAAGTCACGTCCAAGGATGGGAAGAAGCTGTTTGAGGCTCCTACTAAGCTTGAAGGCATTAAAAGATATGTTTCGGACCTCTTCCACAAGACCTGAAATGCACTGTTATGCTTTTAATTCTCAGCATATATATTTACCGCTGGACTGAACTGATACCATACAACATGGCTTTCTCCACAGACATAAGGATGGACATTAAATAATTAATGGACTTTATATCTTTATCCCCTCCTTTATTCATTTCCTCCCCTCATCCCCTTCCCCTCTGCCATTTTCCCTTCCTTCACCCCTTCTTTCCCTATTCCTCCCCTTTTCGTCCTCCCTACCTTCTTCTTTCCCCATCCCCTTCTTTTCCTTTCTTTCTTCCCCTCTCCCCATTTCCCCACCCTTCCCCCTTTCTAATCATATTCCCTTGGTTTATTTTTTTATTTGTACTTGATAGAAGGAAGTTAAAATTAATAAGTTTAAAATTATTCCTGCAAAGCACGATCTACTATGTTTAGTTGAGGGCTTCAGTCCTACTCTGGCCCAGGCTTTTGGGGAAGGGTGGCTTAGTACAGCTTTCTATATGGAGGGTGACTACTCTGTTTGGGGCTAGGCTACCCTTTTGTACAGTAGTGCTCGTAATCATTCCCAGGCAGTACATAGCCCTTATAGATATATGAAGGCCAGGCTGCTAACAGATTGGGATCTATCCAATCCCGCCTCTTCCCCCTAGATTCAAGCGGGGTTCCTTCCCCATTATTATTTTGCCATAGTTTTGGTGGCTAATAATAGGACTAGAGGGCTAAGCCATTTCTGTTGAATTCATAATTAAGAAGTATAGGGTTGTTAAATATGAAGTTCATATGTATAATGTTCGGCGATGCCCTAGAAGTTTATACTGGCTAAAACATTCTAGCATGTGTATGAATAGCTCAGTACGTTGTTTTTAAAATGGCATGGTTATTGCCCTATTTTTTTTAATTTTTTCTTGTTAATATCCACCTGTTAATTTTATAAAGTGGCTTAAGGCGGATAATTTATTTAGGGTATGTAACACCCTCCCTTTATTTTTTAAGGCTCCTATATTAATGTTAGACCTTAAGACGAGAGGTAATTGGTCCCTTTATTTCCTTTCTCCCATTTCCAGAGCGAGAGGCCCCACTTTCAGAGATGCCACAGTCCAGCAATTTGGGCTGGGGCCAGGGGTAGGTTAGTTTCGAGGATTGGGATGGGGGGTTTGGGTAACAGGAGGGTTTTCTTCTTTTTTATTCCTTGTTAAGCTGGGGTTACTGGGGGGTGAGGTCTGGCAGCTCAACCAATTAGGAAACGCTTTTAACTTTTCGTTATATGTTTTCTGATTTAAATATAATCTCTTGGAATATAAAAGGGGGAAGGGATAACAAGAAAAAGTATATTATCCTCAACCATCTGGCACGGTTCAAGCCGTCAATAGTATTTTTACAAGAAACGCATATGACCCCTGATCAGCTTCCCTTTCTTAAGAAAAGATGGGTGGGCCAAGTTTTTGGGGCCGGGCTTTCCACGAGCAAAAGAGGTGTTGCCATTTTGCTGGCTAACAATGTTCCCTTTGTCTCATCAGAGGTAATTGCTGACCCAGAGGGCAGGTATGTTATTGTGGTGGGCAAATTGGCAGGGCAAGTCTAGTGCTAGGTTCAATTTATGGTCCTAATCAGGATTCCCCACCTTTTACCCAGTTGGCAGTTCTTATTGCTCCCTTGGCTGATAAACCGATAGTCTTAGGTGGAGACTGGAACATGGTCCAATCAAACTATTTGGACCGTTCATGATCTAAAGGCTCTCTGCCATCCCGGCCCAGAGAGCATTATTCGAGTTCATGTCATCATTAGGGTTGTCTGATCCATGGCGAGTATCTTACCCTAAAGTTAGAGAATATACCTTTTACTCCACTGGTCCATAAGAGCTATTCCTAATAGACTATTTCTTAGTAAGTTACCAGATTCTCACCTTGATCTATGAGGTTACTATTTCAGGCCGTGTTATCTCAGACCACTCAACCATTGGCCTCGTGCCGAACTCCCTCTCCACTGCCAAGATCATACTCATGGTCATTAAACAACCACTTGATAAAGACTCTTCTTATTAGACGATTCACTTTCTATAGTCTCATTCTATTGTGAGAACTGGGGATCGTTGCCAAGCAGTGGATATGGTGTAGTGGCATTGAAGGCCACCTGGAGAGGTGAGTTTATTAGATTAGCAACAATTCATAAAAAGCATTGCTCGTTCTGCAATGGACTGTCTTGATAAAATTAGAGCCTTGGACGCCTATAGGTGAAAAATCTAGAACTATCTCCCAGGAGCAGGAACTTGCTTCTCAAGTACGTGGTATGGAAGCAACCATGAAAGAAAGGTAGAGATCAGCCTATAGTTTGAAGGCATCTTACATTGGGCAAGGTAGTAAAGTTAGGAAGATGTTAGCTTGCGCTAAAACAACGAGCAGCAGCAAGATGGGTTGTTACAATAAACCACCCCAGACTGGTGAGATGACTTCTACCCCAAAGATATTTTAAATATTTTCATTAATTTCTATAAGAACCTATTCAGTTAACCGCTGTATTCTAGGAATGCACCTAGAATGAAAGATTTCCTTGCCGCATCTCTTCCCCAAGCTTTCCCAAGATCTTGTCATTCTCTAGAAGCTCCCCTCAAGTTTGAAGAAATTTCACAATCTATCGATGCCTTGAAACTTGACAAGGCACCAGGCCCAGATGGGTTTTCTGCCGTGTTCTACAAAACCTTTATTGCACCAACTATTTACTTTTTGGTGTAAGGAGGGGATCAAGGACCATTCCCTTTTTGAGGCTAGGAAAATTCTCCTGCCAAAACCAGACAAACCCCCAGATATGGTGACGAACTATAGGCCCATATCCTTATTAAATATTGATGTAAAGATATTTGCTAGATTTTAGCCAATAGACTAAAGACAGCTTGGACTGAGCTATTAAGCTCTGAACTGGCTGGTTTTATGTGGAAGGCGCTCCTCGTGCGACCATTTTAGAAAATTGTTCTATTTAATACAAGAGTCTATGAGCTCAGACAAAGAAGCCTCTCTGGTTGCATTAGATGCCAGAAGGTATCTGATAGGGTGGAGTGGGAGTTTATGTTCGAGGTGTCTCAAATTTGGTATCCCAGATACTTTTGGTTACATTTGGGTCTTGTATACATGCTCCTCATGCAGAATTTCCTGTAATAACCTGATCTCACCTCCCTTCCGGTTAGAGAGGGATCCTGCAAGGATGCCCCTATCACCATATTTATTCAATTTGTACCTGGAGCCACTTATTAGAACTATCAAGTCTGACATGGGCATCCACGGAGTGCGCATTGGAGATGCGACTTAAGGTCTCTGCTTTCGAGATGATTTATTAATCCACGTATGGCATAGCTAATTTTCACCCCGCAGTTGTTGTCTATTATTTCATGTTTTAGTGAATTTTCTGGATATAAGTTAAACAAAAGTAAGACTTTAGTTTATCCACTTTCCCCTCCTACTATCCATCTTGGTGTCTTCTTTAGGGCTTGAGTTGGCAGACGGAATATCTCCTTATCTGGGTATCAAAATTCTAAGGACTTAAGGAGTTATATGACTTGAACCTCAAACCTCTAATTAAATCAATTGGGAAGACCTTGAAGATGGTCTAAACTTCCTTTATCCTTTTGGGAGGTCAATATGATAAAATGATGGTCATGCCGAAATTTTCCTACTTCCTCTTCAATCTTAATATATATCTTCCAAGGTCCTTCTTTAATCTTTGCCATAGGTACTGCACTGATTTTATTTGAATGGCAACCCACCCCGTGAGAGCTTATGGTAAACTCACCAGCGTAGGGAAGAAGGTGGCCTACAGCTACCAGATTTTTATATTTATTATCTGGCAAGCCACGCGGTTAGGCAGCTCAATGGGTATTGAAGCCGGACACCGCAGCAAACGACACTATCGATTGGCTAGTGGCGCGGAGTGTTAACCTAGATCTAGAATCTTTACCTTTTTCTTCCTGGTCCAAAATATACACCTAAACTTAAAGCCACCCCACTTGGTTGGAGTATCAAAGCCTCCATCAATTGTATTTGCAACTAGATACCCCTTTAGGAAAGACTTGATGCAGCCCTTGGTCAACAACCCGAACATATTGATTGGTAACCAACCTAAGATGTAGTGTGGGTAACCCAGCCAGAAACTTAGAATTGCAGACTTTGTCTCCGGAGGTTACCTTAATCCGTTGTCAGAACTGGTAGATAAACTGAGAATAGATCCTAAGGACAAGTTCCGGATATACCAAATACGAAATTGTATTCGTGCTTTCTTAAAGAATGGTCAGAGGCATGTGAGAGCAAGTAACCTGTTAAAAGAAATTACAAAGTTGATATTATCTGGCAGAGTGATATCTAAAATCTATAAGTTCATCCTTGTACTAAGGGATACTAAGGCCTCCCCGGTTCCTCACTATTGGGAAACAAATCATCCCTGAATTGGCCAGAATCAACTTGGGAAAGGTCTGAAGGACTTATAATAATTATGTTAAACAGGATAGACTACGGGTTTACAATTCAATATTCTGCACAATTTATATATCTTTCCCAGCTAAACTTTCATGTATATACAAGCAAAGATCTCTAAATGTCAGATTGTGGCAACCCCTGGCTAGTATCCTGTATAAACTTTGGGAGTGCCCTAAGGTAATTAAATTTTGGGAATCAATCCGCTTATGGATGGCCCTTCATGAGGTAGTACAGTGTTTTAATCTCTAGATTTGTATTCTAGGTAATTTTTCCCACATCCCATCTGTAGTCCATAAAGGTCAATTAACACTAATCACATTAGTGGCTAAATTACTGCTCCTCCGTTATTGGCGTAGAGAGGGAATTCCCTCTTGTAAGGAATGGTGGGACACCTTTTTGGAAGCCCTAAATGCAGAGAGAATGGTGGCCTCTTTTTTTAATTCGAGGAGAAAATTTGACAAATGTTGGGGTAATATATACCAAAGGCTGAGGATCAGCATGCTAAATTCTGCAATAAACACCCAATAGGCCTTATATTCCGATAGCACGATGCAACTTTTAGCTAATTAGGCCTAGGTTGCAATCAGGGTCCAAGAAGCTTGGGTATCCCTCTCCCCATTACATCCTTCCTTTTCTTTCTCTCACCACTTTCTCTACTTCTCTCTTCCTGCCTCTTATCATAGGCTTTTACTTTTTTGTACCTGTCCTTTGTAATTTGTCACTCTTCAACCTCTGTCATGCAGAGTGAAGTTAGTAGGAGGTGATACTAAGGTGTATGCTTTTCTTTTAGTACTTTTATATATGGACATAGTAATCCTTAAGGTATATTGGGTTTTTCTTTATGTCCTTTATTAGAGCTGCCAGACCTGGGGGAGGGAGGGGTCTGGGGTGGGGTGGTGTGTTTTTTTCCCTTTTTCTTTTTAATTACTTCTTTTCCCTGCTCATTTTGTCTGTTTAACCTACTCATTATAACCAATGTAAAAGATGCAGGGACGGGTTACTATGTATGATTTATTGTTAATACAATAAAGTACAGTTATTTGCAAAAAAAAAAACCTCCACTGTGGCCAAGGTGCTGGTAGAAAAATTATTTGTCCATTATGGTGCGCCCCAACTAATCCACTCTGATTAAGGAAGGAACTTTGAAAGCCAGTTGATAAAAGAGATGCTCTCCCTGTGGGGGGGTGCAGAAGTCTAGGACCACTCCTTACCACCCTCAAGGGGATCCCCAGCCTGAACATTTTAACAGGACCCTCTTGGCATGTCGGGCACGCTTTACTTAAAGATAAGCCTAAGTGGAGCAAACAGATTAGCACCTTGGTACACGCTTACAACTGCACCAAAAGTGATGCTACCAAGTTTTCTCCATTGTCTCATGTTTGGACGGGAAGTCTTGCTTGCCTGTAGACGCCTGTTTTGAGTATCCCTCGGATGGGGTTTGTGCTGAAAACTATCTGCAATATGTACAAAAACTAAAAGCTCAGTTAAACCATACGTATCAACTGGCACAAACTATGGCTGCGAAGAGAAACCTCGCCAAAAAGGAGAGACATGACAGGCGGGTAAAAGCTCAGGAGTTGTTGCCTGGAAACCGTGTTGCTGTGCAATTTGGGACTGCATGGAAAGCATAAAATTGCCAATAGGTGGCACCATCTTCCACACATAGTAGTCAGCAAACTGGATGACCTACCTGTGTATAGAGTGCATCTTGAAAATGACTCTTGAGCTGTTAAAGCTATGCACAGGAACCACCTGCTGCCTATTGGTCAAGTGATTATTGATGCTGACCCATCAGATGTTGCCCCTCCGGGGCCTGTGACTCATGCTGCTGCTAAAAAGAGACAGAGTCAACCTTCTCCAGTCGTTCAAGAATCAAGGCCTTCAGCCCCGGCAGGTTCTAAATGACAGTGACTGTCAGTCTGAATCCAACAACAGCAAGTGTGAGACTTATTACCCTTCCTATGAACCGAGTCAATTGTTTCAAGGTAACCCTATGTGTAATTATGGGGATGAAGCTGGGCCTTCAGAACTACCTAACTCTCCAGCTTCTTCCCTAGAACCTATGCCCCCTGAGAGTGAGGTGCAAAGTATAACGTCTGAAGTAGCTGATTCACTGTACTTAGTGGAACTGTTTGAACTGCCCGAGGAGGAGCCTGATGCCATGAACCTTCCTGGTGACATACCAGAAACTAATGACCATAATGAACTTGACTTTGCTATTCTGAATGACCAAAGTGTACCTTATGTTGTTGAAAGTCTCACTCAAGTGTTTCAAGATCAAGATGTTTCAGAATTTTCCCTTGATGACAAATCTGGGCCTTCTACAGAGTACAAATAACAGCATAACATGGTGGAAACAGAATCAACAGAGCAAGAAGCCGATAATGTTCCCTTTCTCGAGTCTTCACCCAGTGCAGAGGTATCCCTCCCTACTGGAGAAGAGACTAATGCCAGTGTTGATACCCCAGAGCCTGTGTCTGTTCCCCCAAGAAAGTCTGGAAGAGCTACTAAACCAGTAATATGTCTTAGCTATGACTGTCCTGGGAGGCCCGTAGACCTCCCCTTAAATGTTGTCCACAAAGGTGTACATGTCTCTGAAAGCTCACTGCCCAAACTGAGCCCTTCTGCCACATCCTTTAGAACTTGGTGTCCCTGCCCCATCTAGCCTCAGGTTAGCTGATAGGGATGGGCCCCCATCCATGTTGTTTAGAGTGCAGGAAACAACAACTACTTCAATAAGTACAGTAATGTTATTGTGTGTGTAACCCCCCTGCAAATGGGGGTTCCCAAAAGACTTCCAGGAGCTTGGTTGAATGCTCCAAGCCTGAATGGTGTTTGGCATTTAGGGCCATTTATCAGTGAGTGTTTTAGAGCCTCTGGTACTGTCTCTTTAAGAGCTGTCTGCTTGCAGACATAATTAGTTTGTATGGGGACTGTGTGCTTCTCTGAGTACCACTTGAGCTGCTGCCAATTCACTTAATTTTTGCAGTCACTTAGAGTGCAAAGTGAACCTATCTGAAGATGTAACCGTTTGCCAGAAATTATTTAGAGTAATACTGAAATTACAGTTTGTCTAACCTGCTTTCTTTGCAGTCAGAATCTGTGTCTGCTAGTTCCCCATTCTAGTTTTGAACTGCTGAACGGGACCAATCAGTGTGGGGTAAGCTAGCTCCAAATGGTGCCTTGGACGAATCAGAACTTGGACTCAATCTGAGTCAGCCACAAGAGGGATTGATGCGGCAGTGACTTGGGAGATGTAGTTTAGACTTCAGTGCCTTTTGGACCAACAGCAGCAGTCTATTGTGAGTGACAGCCAATCCAGTCAAGAACTGGGAGGAACTCAAAGGAAGTGCCCGGCTTTGTCAGTTGGAGTGTCAGTTGAGCTTTGCGTGAAGAAGGAAGGAGCCCTGTGCTTTTCAGTGTGCAGTTTTAGAGCTAAAACGTGTAAGGCCCAGAGTTCCGTCTGCAGCTTGTGTAACAGCTTGTTAGACTGAATCCTGTCCTGTGAAAAGAATCAAAGGATCTCTGAAGAGTAGAAACCAGGCTCACCCTGTAGAAGACTGGAGGAATTGCTGAAAATTGCACTCTGTCTGTCAGAAACTGAATCTGCTGTGTGTTCTCCCGGTATTGTGCAGTAATTGCGATCGGATACAGATGCAGCCTGCCTGGTATAGTGCTTTCTTTTATATGGTGTGTGAAGAGGTTTGTGTACCTCAAGTGAGCCCTGCTGACACTGAAGGACCCTATCTTATTTGGAGGTCGGAGTACTAATTCAGGTCGCCCCTGTTGAATTGCCACCATTAAATCCAAATGGAATTACTGTACTGTTGACTGTTTAATTCTCCTTTCTCTGTGTGAAAGGGCTACCAGCTGCCACGGTTTGGACCTTCGCTAGGGCTTGGGTACCCAGGGACAGTAGCTGATAGGGATAGGCCTGTCACAGAGCCATAGGTAGATTATTAGAGTGATAAGCTAATTAACCTGATTTCCTGTCCTTGTTATATCCCCTAAATAAATCAGAGCTGCTTGTTTCAGCAAAGTTATACTGCCTGAGGTATTTGTCTATGTTAGTACTGTACTGTGATTGTTGCACTGTATCTCATTTCTCAGGAGGTCCCAGTGCGGAACCAGACCTGGGGTAAGTGTATACTGTGAAGGTAATTCTGATATTGTGTGGGCCACTAGTGGGAAGAAAGGGGTTGCAGTGTCCCAGAGGGCTGTGACCAAGTTAGTTTAACTATTGCAAACCCTGACCTCTGGGTGGAGGCACCAGCTATTGGATCCAGGCCCTCAACCTGTTAGTGGCAAATCAGGGGTAGTAGCCCCTGGGATAGCGCCATCTAGGGGTTACATCTTGAGGCTCACCGCTGGGATTGTGTGTCCTCTAGTGGCCATATTTACGAACCACTGTTAAGAAAAAATGGGTACCCCGACAGAAGTGGCTGTGGCACCGCTGGTGGAGGGTGTACTGGGGAGGAGATTGACCCCAAAATGCTATGCTTATCCTGGACATCCCTGGGTATCAATACTGGACACTGTGCAGGGAGTACTTTCCAAGGTGGAAGGTTTACAAAACCCTGTGGTGGTGGGTCGGCCTAATCTGCTCACCCACACTTTCCTGGCCCTAGTAGAGTTTAAGGATCCCATAGATAGCTCCAAAGTGCCACGGACCATTACCCCAGAGGGAGCCCTCACTGCTTGAGAGTGATAACTAAGGACAGTAAAGACCGGGGGAATCAGCTCCACCACTATCTGAAACCCCTTTGAGGAGAAATTTGCTGAATGGCTGCTGGGGAGAGGGAAACTGTGGAGGACTTGAAGAAACTATTCTTGCCACCTGGGTGTTCCTCCCCAACACCCTCTCCTGCTCCAGTGCCCGTAATGGTGGCTGAACCAATGCAGACTCCTATTTCTGCACCTGCCATTAGTCACTTACTCATCAAGGTTGAGGATCTTCCTGGCACCCTCCCACCCCAAGGGAGGATGATGGGAGACCTGGATGACTATGTTGCCCCCAAGTGCTAGAATGGCAATGCTCGGAAGTAAAAGCGAAGAGGGTTAGTGAGAGCTCCGAGGTCCTGCCCTGGCTACCATCCGTAGCTAAACGGGCCAGTAACCCTGAAGCGACTGCACAGGCTCATCTTGAGGCCTTGGAGAATGTGTATGGGAGCCCAGATTCTGATGAGGACCTATGGGAGAGTAAGAAATGCACAACAGTACCAAGGGAGTTGTTTGTCTGTGTATGTCTCTCGCTGGAAAAATTGTTGCAAGAATGCCTCAGAAAGGGTAGTTTGCCAGCTGATTGAACTGGACCGAACCAGACTGGACAGAATCCTTAAGTCTGCCCCTTCTCAGAACTGCTGTTGTTGCTTCAGTTACGCCTGGCAAATCGCTGGAATCCCCACCCTCCTATGGATGAGTTAATAGAGAAATTCGAGGAGTTGAGAAAAGGCGACCTGGGAGGTACCTGCACCAACAGCTGTGGCTCGACCCGGTGACTGAGGGTGACCCATCAAGTGAAGTTCAGGGCAGAGGTTGACAGTCAATGAGTGCTCTGACAAGGAAAAGATATGCCACAATGGGGAACTGTTGAGAGAGATCCTGGATTCAAAACAGTCCTTTATGAAGGCCACGCCTGCAAGTACAGGCCCTGACCTATATCCGACTGCATCTGCTATGGGGGTGGGGGTACCCACCCATGTATCTCCTAGCTGATAACAGCTCCAAACTCAATTCCTTGACCATGGAAGTGAGAAACTGACGAGATGTCTCCAAATGCTTATCACGCCTGCAGACAGAGATGGCACCCAGGTTTCCAGTTAAGTAATACCCCGCCCTGGCTCCCAGTGTGGCGCCTCGGCCAGCTCAAACTCCAGAAAGTATGTTTTGCTATAATTGTGTGGAAAGATGGGCACATGAAAAGGAATGCAGTCCCCAAAGACATGACAAAGTTGCATATAGGCTACAAGGAGGCCGGAGGAAATCAGTGGTTAGAGGTGCGACATGATCCCAGTGAGGCACCAAAATGCTAATTCGTCCTTGTGGCAAGGTCAGTTGCCCAGGCCCCCACTACCGCCTCTCCAGACTGGTCCAGAATAGTGGGTCCCTCCATGGACCACTGTAAAGGTGAATGGAGGTCTACAAGAGCTGTATTAGACAGTGGCTCCCAAGTGACAATTATGTTCCAGGATTGGTATCAAAGCATTTGTCAGGTACCCTTCACAACCATTAGAAGGACTGCATGTATGGGGGTTAAGTGAGAAGGCTCACCTATTCCGGGTATATCCGAATTTGCTGTCTTTCCCCACCTCCGTGGCTGGAGTGGCCGAACAAGTGAGACCCTAGCCTTAGTGTGTCCCCACTGGACTGTATGATGGTGTCCCTTGTTGATTGGAACAAATGCTCATATGTTCGGAAGGCTGGCACAGTTGTGTTATGAAAACAGGGGTCAAAGACTAGTAGAGCTTTAAGAGTTCCGGCTTTAATTAAGAAGGCCTATGAGGCACAGAGATGCTGAAAAATAGAACCAGAGGAACCGGTCGGAATTGTATGGAAGAAGGATCCTGAGTCTCTGATCTTGGCGCCAAATGCCCAGTGTACCTTACAGGGAGAGGTCCTGATCAGAAAGGATGTTAAGAATAAAATATTAATGTTGGATGCACCAGGCGATGGAAAATTGCCAGAGGACTGCTGGTCAAGCCTAGTATTTTGCCGCAGAGCCCATGCTTATGCCAGAAGGGTAATGGTCCAAGTTCATAATGTGTCTGAAAGAGACATTCGAGTAAACAGAGGTTGCATCCTGGCTAATGTGCATTGTGCAGACACTGCAGTGCTACCAGCAGCAAGAGTTCAAGGAAGAATGACAGAGTAACGCCTGACTTGTTTGATTTCGGCGACTCGCTGCCAGCTGAATGGAAAGGAGGATCAGTGAGAAGCTTGCCCAGAGAGACCAGGTGTTTTCTTTAAAGGAATGGGATGTAGGATGCGTGCAAGGAGCTGAGCACAATATCCGGCTGCATGAGCGAAGACCATTTATGTGAGAGGTCTCGACGCCTGGCACCTGCTGACATAGATGATGTGAGACGACATCTGCAAGAAGATGTTAGCTGCTGGTGTAATACAAGAACCAGAAGCCCTTATGCTTCCCCATTGTGGTAGTGAGGAAAAGAATGGAACAGTAAGGGATGTGTGGATTATCGCATCTAAACCGGCGGACTATCCTGATCAGTACACAATGCCCGCATTCAGGATGCTTTGACTGCCTAACGGGAGCAAGTGGTTCTCTGTGCTGGATCTCCGCCAGTGGGTACTACCAGATCCTGATGGCCCCAGAGGGATAGTGAGAAGACGGCCTTTATCTGTCCGCTTGGCTTCTATGAATTCATGAGGATGCCTCAGGGATTTCAGGTGCCCCAGCCACTTTTCAACGATTGATGGAGCGTGCAGGGGGACATGAACTTACTAGAGTGCCTGGTATACCTAGATGATGTTATTGTGTTTGGCAGCTCACTGAGGAACATGAGAGCAGATTATTTAAGGTATTGGACCATGGAGGACTTTGGCCTTAAACTGTCCATTGATAAGTGTCAATTCTTTCAAACATCAGTAAAGTATGTGGGACACATAGTATCCACGAGGCAAGAGGCGACCAAGTAAAGTTGAGGCCTTGACCATCTGGCCACAGCCCAAAAAATCAAAAGAACTGCAAAAGATTCCTGGATTCTGTGGTTATTATCGGCGCTCATCAAGGACTATTCAAGAGTGATCCGCCTTTACTTAACCTTACTCAAGGGTATCCCCAACCCACAAAAATACCAAAGTCAGCGTCCTCAAGACTGAAAGATGTATTTCATCCGAGTGAAGTATTTGGGGCCCGCTTGGACTCCTGATTGTGAGACTGCTTTTCATGAGATCATATATCAACTTACCCATGCTCCAGTGCTGCCTATGCCGATCCAAGAAAACCTTACGGCCCTGCACACTGATGCTAGCTTGCAAGTGGTTGGGGCTATGTTGTACCAAGAGCATGAGAATGGCCTGAGACCAGTGGCCTTTGCCAGTAGAAGCCTGACCCCATCCGAAGAACTATCCTGTACATAAGTTAGAGGTTCCTAGCTTTGGAAGTGGTATTGTGAATTCCATGAGTACTTGTATGGGGCTAAAATACTGGTAAAACTGACAATAATCTTTTGACCTATGTGCAGACCTCAGCTAAGTTGGATGCCACTGGCCATAGGTGGCTTTCTGCATTATCTACATATGACTATGCTCGGTCAATGACGAGCAGGTCTGAACCACATAGATGCTTGATGCTCTCTCCCGGAGGCCTGTTCCCCAGAATGATTGGGTCCGATTGGCAGAACCTGCATTCGGGCACTCTGCCGGAAGTTTGACAGGGAGGAACAATGTTCACGGACGCAGTGGACTGCATAGTCGGATTGTTTGGGAGCCTCTGAGGATGCATACCTGCTGCTTTATTGCCACTTTTTCTGCACAGACATTGGTCACTGCCTCAGCTGGACAATGACAGTATTGATGGCTCAATCCCATCCCATGATCAAAGCAGCTTTAGAAGCCTCATGCAGGAAAAGATGTGTCAAATTACGCCCACTGGATTGAGAACTGCACTGTTATACAAAGAAGGTCCTAAGTTGAAACTGATCAATAAACTGTTATACAGAGAAACAGTAGACAGAGGGGACAAGTAGACAAACAACAACTAGTGCTGCCCACTGCCTTTCGAGACTCAGTACTGAGGTCCTTGCACAACCATGGGGCACCTTGGTATAGACAGAACACTTGACTTGGTGAGATCCAGATTCTATTGGCCTAAGATGGGGGCTGAGTGAGCAACACATTCGAACTTGTAGTCGCCACAGAGGAAAGCTTTGCCCTGAGAGGCTGCCCCCTTGTTAACATCACCACCAGTGCACCCATGGAGCTGGTCTGTATTGATTTTCTGAGTTTGGAGTCAGATCAAAGAAATATCAGTAATGTGTTGGTGGTCACTGACCATTTCACGAGATATGCCCAAGCTTTCCCCACCAAAGACCAGAAAGCATCCACTGTGGCCAAAGTACTTGTAGAAAACTTTTGTTCACTATGGGCTCCACAAAGAATCCATTCTGATCAAGGAGAGACTTTTGAGAGTCCTGATCAAAGAGATGCTTTCTCTGTGGGGAGGCGAAGTCCAGAACCACCCTTACCACCCCAGGGGACCCACAGCCTGAACGCTTCAACCGCACTTTTGCTAGATATGCTAGGCACCCTGCACCCAAAGGACAAGCCTAGATGGAGCCAACAAATTAGCACCCTGGTACATGCTTATAACTGCACCAAAGTGATGCCACTGGATTCTCCCTCACCTCTGATGTTTGGAAGAGAGCTCGACTACCAGTAGATGTGTGTTTTGGGGTCTCTCCTGATGGGGTTCAAGCTGACAACTATTTACAGTATGTGCAAAAGTTAAAGGCCCAGCTAACTCATGCGTATCACAACTGGCTCAAACCATGGCTGCCAAAAGAAATCTGGCCAACAAAGAAAGGTATGATAAAGGTGAAAGTAACAGGAACTCCAGGAGGAGATCGGTATTGCTAAGAAATCTGGGACTGCATGGAGCAACAAGATTGCTGATAGATGGCACCATCTCCCTCACATTGTAGTGGGCAAACCAGATGATCTGCCAGTGTACAAAGTAAGGCCTGAGAATAATTCAAAAGATGTAAAACAATGCATAGAAATCATTTACTGCTATTGGACAAATCTTAATTGAGTCTGAGCCCCAGAAGATGCCCCTCTGGACCAGTGACTAGAGCTGCTGCTAAGAAAAGATCAAGAAAGTCTGCACCTACAGAAGCAAAGTTAAAGTGTTCCCTCCACAAGTCCCAGTTGAGCATGACTGTCAGTCCATATCGGAAGAAAGAGAGTGACTTTGAATACTATCCTTCTTACGAACTGAGTCAATTGTTTGGGGCAATCCCTAGTCAATACTGGAGACAAAGCTGGGCCTTCTGGACTGTCTAAGCCCCCAGCTTCATCCCTGGAGCCAATGCTCCCAGAAAGTGAAGTGCAAAGCATCAGATCAGATGAAATGGAATCATTGTGCATGGTTGAACTGTTTGAGCTTTGAGGAAAATGATAGATTAGGGCAGACTGGTGATACACCGAACAAGAAGAGTATTTTGAGTGCCCTGACAGTCCACTGCCAGTGTCCTAAAGCTCTCCATGCAGCCAAATGCTGTGGACTCAGAAACTGTAACTCCTGGAGCTGAAAGTGCCCCAAGTTCTAGCCTCTCTACCCCATGGAGACTCCTGACAAGTGAGGACAATGCTGAAAATGAGGCTCAGAGTGCAGAGACTATAACAGTTCCCCTAGAAAGACTGGTCGAGCTGTAAAGCCTGTGGTGCACCTCAGTTATGATTCACTTGGGAGGCCTGTGGACTTGCCTCTCAATGTTGTCCATAAAGGAGTGTATGTGTCCCCGAGCTCATTGCCCAAACTGAGCATCAGTGCTAACTCCAAGTTACTTGTGTTGCCCTCTAGTATGGTGCCTTGCCCCATCCAGCCCCAAGGTAACTGATAGGGAAGGCCCCTCTTCAGGTTTCATGTACAAGAGGTAATAACTGAGTTATGGTACAATGTGTATGTAATACTGTGTAAAGAGTGACGTACTGCAATGTTTCAGAAATGTGTTCTTGGTAAAATGATATATTGACTGATGATTACATGCGAGCCTAATGCAAATGTATATGGTTGCAGTTGAAACTTATGGGTACTTGCTTGACGCGACGTCCAGCTTTCCCAGGCCAGGAAGGGTGTAACCCCTGCAAATGGGGGTTCCCAAAGACTTCCAGGAGCTTGCTTGAATGCTCCAAGCCTGAATGGTGTTTGGCATTTTGAGCCATTTATCAGTGAGTGTTTTTAGAGCCTCTGGTACTGTCTCTTAAGAGCTGTCTGCTTGCAGACATAATTAGTTGTATGGGGGACTGTGTGCTTCTCTGAGTACCACTCGAGCTGCTGCCAATTCACTTAATTTTGCAGTCACTAGAGTGCAAAGGGAACCTATCTGAAAGATGTAACTGTTTGCCAGAAATTATTTAGAGTAATAATGAAATTACAGTTTGTCTAACCTGCTTTCTTTGCAGTCAGAACTGTGTCTGCTAGTTCCCATTCTAGTTTTGAACTGCTGAACTGGACCAATCAGTGTGGGTAAGCTAGCTCTAAATGGTGCCTTGATGAATCAGAACTTGGACTCATAATCTGAGCCAGCCACAAGAGGATTGTATGGGCAGTGACTCTGGGAGATGTAGTTTAGACTTCAGTGCCTTTTTGGACCAACAGCAGCAGTCTATTGTGAGTGACAGCCAATCCAGTCAAGAACTGGGAGGAACTCAAAGGAAGTGCCGGTTTTGTCAGTTGGAGTGTCAGTTGAGCTTTGGCAGTGAAGAAGGAAGGAGCCCTGTGCTTTTTCAGTGTGCAGTTTTAGTCAAAAAACGTGCGTAGGGCCCAGAGTTCGGTCTGCAGCTTGTGTAACAGCTTGTTAGGACTGAATCCGTCCTGTGAAAAGAATCAAAGGATCTCTGAAGAGTAGAAACCAGGCTCACCCTGTAGAAGACTGGAGGAATTGCTGAAATTGCACTCTGTCTGTCAGGAACTGAATCTGCTGTGTGTTCTCCGGGTATTGTGCAGTAATTGCGATCGGGATACAGATGCAGCCTGCCTGGTATAGTGCTTTCTTTATATGGATGTGTGAAGAGGTTTGTGTACCTCAAGTGAGCCCTGCTGACACTGAAGGACCCTATCTTATTTGGAGGTCGTGAGTACTAATTCAGGTCGCTCCTCGTTGAATTGCCACATTAAATCCAAATGGAATTACTGTACTGCTGACTGTTTAATTCTCCTTTTCTCTGTGTGAAAGGGCCCCTACCAGCTGCCACGGTTTGGACTAGCCGCTAGGGCTTGGGTACCCAGGGACAGTAACTGATAGGATAGGCCTGTGCACAGAGCCATAGATAGATTATTAGAGTGATAAGCTAATTAACCTGATTTCCCCTGTCCTTGTTATATCCCCTAAATAAATCAGAGCTGCTTGTTTCAGCAAAGTTATACTGCCTGAGGTATTTGTCTATGTTAAAGTACTGTACTGTGATTGTTGCACTGTATCTCATTTCACAGGAGGTCCCAGTGCCGGAACCAGACCTGGGGGTAAGTGTATACTGTGAAGGTAATTCTGATATATTATGTGGGCCACTAGTGGGAAGAAAGAGTTTGCAGTGTCCCAGAGGCTGTGCCGAAGTTAGTTACTATTGCAAACCCTGACCTCTGGGTGGAGGCACCCGCCATTGGATCCAGGCCCTCAACCTGTTAGTGGCAAATCAGGCAGGGGTAGTAGCCCCTGGGATAGCGCCATCTAGGGTTACATGTGCATCATAGTGAAATTATAATGTGTATGATAAATGTGTAACTGTTATCATTACAGAATATATAGAGTGTATCATAAATAAGTATAGTAATGCTACAGGTTTGCATTTACTGATGCACCAGTCTTTATTTTTGTCTCATATAGTGATGAAACATATGTCTCGAACAGCATAATGTTTTCCTATAAGTCATTGTGAGTATAGACTTGATGCAGATGCCAAGTTCTTTCAGGGAGGAAAGGTGTAACCCCTACAAATGGAGGTTCCCAAAATGTCTTCCTGGGCTTCGCTCAATGTCTACTGCCAGACTGGTGTTCTGTGTTAAACAGGTTGAAAGTGCTTGCATGCAGTGCCCTGTTAGCCTCCATGCCTGTCTCTTTAAGAGGCATCTATTAAGTAGGTTATAATTAATCTGGGTAGGGCAGAGTAGTTTCAGGCTCGAGTCCCACCTGGGCTGCAGTACAGCTGCTTCATTCTGTCATCGCTACTGTACAGAGGAGCTTTATTAGGAACTGTGATTGTTTGCTGATTATTTGCTTTATTAATAATAATATTGCAGTTTGTCTAACCTGCCTTCCTTTGTAGCATGGACTTCTTTCTGCTAAGCACCACCATTTTATTTCTGGACTGCCAGTTCGGACCAAATCGTACTTTGGGAACCCTAAAATGGAGACTGTCCTCGGGGTCTTGTGGGAGTGAATTTCTGTAGGAACTGTAGTTTTACTGTTTGGCTCCAAATGGACCTGGAGGGGAGCCCTTGCTGTGACAGATAGATGGATCAACCAACCAAACCTTTGGATCACTAGGAAAGCCCTCAGCTGCCTGCAGCAGAGTCTCAGTGTAGAGTTGGAGTTGAGAGAATGAACAGCTCGAGACATTCGAGCAGCTGCTCCTGCATAGTAGTGCAGGGGAATCGGTGGAAGGCTTTTTCTGGCCTGTCTGCTATCATCTTCTCGAGTGAAGAAGTCTGCAATATTATATCGGACTGTATCCAAAATTTCTGTGATTGTGAAGAGAATCCCAAACTGTGACAGAGTGAATTTCACCTGGTGAGGACCGAAGAGTTGCTTCTGAGTGATCAGCTTGTAAGGACTTGAAATAACTGCAGAGCGTATGGTTTGTGCAGAGACACTGTTTAATTGCAATCGGACTGTCATCTGAACTGTGGTATTTACCTATCTTTGCTGTAATTGTGCTGAATGTGTAGTGTGGGTCACGACTTGGTTCTCCACCTTGTTTGAATGTGTCACACTAGCTGGAAGCTGCATCCAGCAACTTACCAGACTGTATCCAATCATTCACCTGGTCTGGGCCTCACCATCTCGGCCTTGATTGCGCCACACTGCAGAGATTCATCCGACGAAAGACCCAGTTGGGATTCGCCCCTGCTCAAT
This sequence comes from Neoceratodus forsteri, assembly GCA_016271365.2. Taxonomy (NCBI): domain Eukaryota; kingdom Metazoa; phylum Chordata; order Ceratodontiformes; family Ceratodontidae; genus Neoceratodus; species Neoceratodus forsteri. The sequence goes on along the minus strand of CM057455.1, from coordinate 343,102,943 downwards.
GCCATCGAACAGGATCAACCACCACGATGGCCGTGTGGGTCCTGCTTCCCCAGCAAACCAGCATACCATCCTGAGGTCTTCATCTCATCAATCCTGCATCTTGGTCTGGGTAGCGTGAGTAAACATCAGGGCAGCTCCTGTAACAAAGCTCAAATCAATGTGTGTCATCTGACTTAATTGTTTTGGTTGATCATTCTAACTGAGCCATCTGCTCCGAATACAAAATGTGGGTTAAAGTGCATGTTGTGTTTTCCTTCCTAAGGCCCCAACAACAGCTGCAATGCCAGCCTACCTGGGGCAATGCTGCATGCTAGCCTGCATGACAACTGGGGACCCAGAAAGTGTGTGTGACTGTACTAGAGGGACTCTTAGGACATGCATGGTTAACTTGACTAAATCAGATCTAAAATCAATATCTAGGTTACTGCCCCACCCTGGTTCACATCCCTTGAATAAATCAGATCCAGATTTTTCTGCATTTAAACTGGCTATTATTTACCTTTGTGGAGGGGATACTGTGTTGCTATTGCCTTTCTCCATTACAGGTCTTATTTTACAGGGGGTCTCCAGGGCCAGTGCAGCTGATCCAGCCCTGGTGGTAAGTGTGCCAAGTGTGGGTCTAACATTGCATTCCGATGTTAATTGTGATTGTCTATTTGCTGACCAGTATATGCCACTAGAGTGGTTAGAGGTGGGTATCAGTGTCCCAGAGGGCTGTACCCAGAGCAGCTATGCTACGCTTAAACCAAACCTCTGGGTGGAGGCACCCATTCACAGAAGTCAGGCCCCTCAACCTACAGCTAGTCATGCAGGCGGGGTAGATCCCTTGGGATCGCACCATCTAGGGGTTACATCAGTGCTACTGCATTTATGTCAGTGGGCAACAGGTATATGTTCTTTGTCGTGCCTGATGATGGTGGTCTGTTGTTGGTTGTGTGGTTTTGTCCTTTTTCTGCTTGGTGGGGTAATTAGGGTTGGAAACCCTAATGCCAGATTTTCCTACTTTTGTTGCTTTAAGATTAACCCTAACTGGTACTTTAACACAGTTTTTTTGCAATTAATATTTATATATGTAAAAAAATAAACACCACACTTCATAGCTCCTCTTTGAATTTTTTTATTTTATACAGACAGACACACACGCACACACACACTATATATAGTTACAGTTCATCTGTGGAAAGTTGAATTTGAAGATAGGCTAAGAATTCAAGAGTTTCTGAATTTTGCTTCAGGCAACGTGGTCAGGCAATATCCCCAGCTGTATTGAAGCATCCATCTTAAGTGACAGATTTTGGAGATGTCCCATAAAACATAAAGCCATTATAGCCAGTGCATGCCAAATTACTTATCTATCTTGCCAGAACTGGATTGGGTCAGTATTTCTACTAGATACTGGCTCTGCTAGATAAGCCTGCAACATATACTCTAAAGACGCATCCAGATCTTCATCCAAAATGTCTGAGCAGTTCTGGCATGCATTACCTAAAAGCTCTCAAATATCTTTAGGCGCCTGTGGCAGGGTGGTCTCTGCCATTGTTTTGAGGCTTGAAAATAAGGTCCCAGAGCTATAATTTGTAAATAGTACAGCCATGATAATGTCTTCCCCAAGGCAATGGTTAATATGTATAGAATGCATTGCTTCAGTTTGGAGACTGCTTTCTGAGGAAAGAATATGATAACCCAAGCACACCTCTTCTGTATCTTTTAGCTGCACAGCTTTTGTCCTGTCTGTCAATATTTATTACTAGTTATCCTGGACTGATCCAGGAGGACTCCCTTGTCTCTTTTCTCTGTCCTTCTATTGTTCACCCCCCCCCCCATTATGGAAGTGACAACAGGTTAATTTTCTGTATAAAACTTCCTGTTTTGTTGTTATTTAGGCACCATGGTGATGGTAGCAGAAACACCTGTAAGAACTCATGTACAGTATATTTAGTTACCCTGGCTCTAGTGGGTTAGCAGTGGCCCAGGAAAGAAAGAGAGAGAGAGAGAGAGAGAGAGATGGAGTCCAGGGCTCAGGACTTGCTTCCGCTGAGGTGAATAGCCCCCCCATATTAAAAGCAAGTGAGATTTTATAATGTCCTTGATTGTGTATAAATATTAACAGACAGAAAAACATGCAGGACTGGTGCCCTGTTTTACAGTAAAATGGAGAAATAATCAGTCTAGGAACAATTATGAAGTTCATGTAACCATTTAAAAGACAACATTTGAAATTAGAATAAGCACAGTTTTCTTCCTGTTTGCTTCTATTACTCTTTAACTGATAAAGAAAAGTTAATCTAAAAGGCAGTTTCTCAATGCAACAAGTTTCAATTAATTTATCCTGCTGGAGGCTGGAAATGGTTTGACTGACTCTCAGCAGCCAGCTATCTGCTGTCCCCTATTGGCCTGGCCCCACCTAGAACTGATGACTTTATAGAACATAGGATTAGAGAGTAGTGACAGTTAAGGGGGAGATTCCAAGTAATTAAGGGAAATACACTGAAAACTCTTATGTAAAGTGAAGATGAATCATGTGATTAGTGAATATGTACAGTATTGTTTTTTGTTTTAATGAGTGTTTCATTATCTCTGTTTCTTTTGTGATTTTGGTACACTGAAGGTTAATAATGTAAAATTTGAATCTGACTGACAGTAATGTGATTCTCTGAACTATAAAAAGAATCTGTCAGCAACTTTTAGTCAGTCCACAGAACTGCAAAGAGAGACTGCCTGAGACGAGAGAGAGAGCATATGCCTAGCTAAAAGTGTGAGTGGGTGTAGCTGAACAGCAGGTAGAGTTGTTCAGTTGCTGTACTGCCTTGGTATACAGGTATGGACCACTGGAACAAAGGAATGCACATGAGGGGACTTGGTTAAGCCTGTCAAAGAGTACTAAGGGGAGTGCTAACTAGCCATGAGGGAGCTGAGGGTAGACTCCAACGGACTGGAGCTGTTTGCTTCTGGCTAGATTGGACTCATGGGAAAGTGCAAAGACTAGTGAGAGTGAGACCCCTCCTTAGTAAAGGTCCTCCCTAGTGTAACCTTGGTAAGTGGGAGCTGGCAGAGTCTAAAGAATGCCAAAAGCAAATAAATTGTGCCATCCTGCAGGACTTTTTACCTGATTTCATGCCTGCTGTGTTCTTCATGAACACCCACACTTCCACTGTGTCTCAGGGTCATCATCATTATCAAACTCTTCAATGTCACACTCATGCATGGTACTGGCACTGAGAGAAGACAGACAAAGAGCAATATGACCAGATATTGTGTACGCACACTCTTGCTGGTTTCCTCAAGCTGCTTATGTTGTTCTAGCATAAGCATATGCAACAGTTTCTGTTTCATCTGCTCCATCTGTCCATTGGAAATTAACATGTCTTTATATTTGTGATCCAGTAGTGTAGCCAGGGCAAATGCGGTGTCCGATTAAATTATATCAAACTTCTCTGCAAGTTGTGTGAGAAACACCTGCACCACTTCTTTAATGAGTGTTACACCCTGCTGGTGCTGAAAGGACTCAGATGAATAGGTGGTGTAACCTCATCTACGGTCAACATTAGCTCTACCACTATTGCTGCCACAGCTACCACCACCAGCATTTTTCATTGGGTTGCTGGAGAAGATCTAAAACAATGCGTATGTGGCATCCTAGTATACTCACCATGGTAAGGACCATACTAAGGGTTGCTGATTCTGCACTGAATGTTTTTGGCTGCCTGTTCAAATATTCACAAAAATGGAAAAAGGATTTGTGGAGCACACCACCACACCTGTGGTAGATACCCATCACAGACCACAATCATTGAATTCCATAGCCCAGAAAACAGCTTTGTATTCCATAAGTTTCTCCACCATAGAAAATATGGAATCCCATCATGATGAAATTCTTTGATTAAGCAATGCTGATGAATAGTGTTCTTCTGCTGGTAATGACAGAGGATTTCATCATGTTTGGGGAATGATTGACATGTTTAATGATGTTCTAAATAGCATCAAGTGTTTCTTTTAACTGTCCATGTTTGTCAAGCACATGACTCAACACTATATTTAGTGCTTGTGCAAAACAAGGCATATGTCTAAAATCCCCATCATTCATTGTCTTTAGCATATTGCTGCCACTGTCTGTCACAGAGATTCCCCACATTTAGATCATGAGGATATATTCAGATGTCTAGCATTTGCTGGATGAACCACAGAATGGGTAAGATTTTTGAAACCTGGTACAGGGCTTGCATCCAGCCCCGCACAACCATTTTTAGGTTCTGGCCGTGCAGTTCTGAAATGACAGTGACTGTCAGTCTGAATCCAACAACAGCAAGTGTGAGACTTATTACCCTTCCTATGAACCGAGTCAATTGTTTCAAGGTAACCCTATGTGTAATTATGGGGATGAAGCTGGGCCTTCAGAACTACCTAACTCTCCAGCTTCTTCCCTAGAACCTATGCCCCCTGAGAGTGAGGTGCAAAGTATAACGTCTGAAGTAGCTGATTCACTGTACTTAGTGGAACTGTTTGAACTGCCCGAGGAGGAGCCTGATGCCATGAACCTTCCTGGTGACATACCAGAAACTAATGACCATAATGAACTTGACTTTGCTATTCTGAATGACCAAAGTGTACCTTATGTTGTTGAAAGTCTCACTCAAGTGTTTCAAGATCAAGATGTTTCAGAATTTTCCCTGGATGACAAATCTGGGCCTTCTACAGAGTACAAATAACAGCATAACATGGTGGAAACAGAATCAACAGAGCAAGAAGCCGATAATGTTCCCTTTCTCGAGTCTTCACCCAGTGCAGAGGTACCCCTCCCTACTGGAGAAGAGACTAATGCCAGTGTTGATACCCCAGAGCCTGTGTCTGTTCCCCCAAGAAAGTCTGGAAGAGCTACTAAACCAGTAATATGTCTTAGCTATATCGTCCTGGGAGGCCGTAGACCTCCCTTAAATGTGTGTCCACAAAGGTGTACATGTCTCTGAAAAGCTCACTGCCCAAACTGAGCCCTTCTGCCACATCCTTTAGAACTTGGTGTCCCTGCCCCATCTAGCCTCAGGTTAGCTGATAGGGATGGGCCCCCATCCATGTTGTTTAGAGTGCAGGAAACAACAACTACTTCAATAAGTACAGTAATGTTATTGTGTGTGTAACCCCCCTGCAAATGGGGGTTCCCAAAAGACTTCCAGGAGCTTGCTTGAATGCTCCAAGCCTGAATGGTGTTTGCATTTAGGCCATTTATCAGTGAGTGTTTTAGAGCCTCTGTACTATGTCTTTTTGAGAGCTGTCTGCTTGCAGACATAATTAGTTTGTATGGGGGGACTGTGCCTTCTGAGTACCACTTGAGCTGCTGCCAATTCACTTAATTTTTGCAGTCACTTAGGAGTGCAAAGGGAACCTATCTGAAAGATGTAACTGTTTGCCAGAAATTATTTAGAAGTAATAATGAATTACAGTTTGTCTAACCTGCTTTCTTTGCAGTCAGAACTGTGTCTGCTAGTTCCCATTCTAGTTTTGAACTGCTGAACGGGACCAATCAGTGTGTAAGCTAGCTCTAAAATGGTGCCTTGGACGAATCAGAACTTGACTCATAATCTGAGCCAGCCACAAGAGGATTGTATGGGCAGTGACTCTGGGAGATGTAGTTTAGACTTCAGTGCCTTTTGGACCAACAGCAGCAGTCTATTGTGAGTGACAGCCAATCCAGTCAAGAACTGGGAGGAATCAAAGGAAGTGCCTGTTTTGTCAGTTGGAGGTCAGTTGAGCTTTGCAGTGAAGAAGGAAGGAGCCCTGTGCTTTTCAGTGTGCAGTTTAGTCAAAAAAACGTGTAAGGCCCAGAGTTCGGTCTGCAGCTTGTGTAACAGCTTGTTAGGACTGAATCTGTCCTGTGAAAAGAATCAAAGGATCTCTGAAGAGTAGAAACTCAGGCTCACCCTGTAGAAGACTGGAGGAATTGTTGAAAATTGCACTCTGTCTGTCAGGAACTGAATCTGCTGTGTGTTCTCCCCGGGTATTGTGCAGTAATTGCGATCGGGATACAGATGCAGCCTGCCTGGTATAGTGCTTCTTTTTATATGGATGTGAAGAGGTTTGGTACCTCAAGTGAGCCCTGCTGACACTGAAGGACCCTATCTTATTTGGAGGTCGTGGAGTACTAATTCAGGGTCGCTTCCTGTTGAATTGCCACATTAAATCCAAAATGGAATTACTGTACTGCTGGACTGTTTAATTCTCCTTTTCTCTGTGTGAAAGGGCCCCTACCAGCTGCCACGGTTTGGACTCAGCCGCTAGGGCTTGGGTACCCAGGGACAGTAACTGATAGGGATAGGCCTGTGCACAGAGCCATAGGTAGATTATTAGAGTGATAAGCTAATTAACCTGATTTCCCCTGTCCTTGTTATATCCCTAAATAAATCAGAGCTGCTTGTTTCAGCAAAAGTTATACTGCCTGAGGTATTTGTCTATGTTAAAGTACTGTACTGTGATTGCTGCACTGTATCTCATTTCACAGGAGGTCCCAGTGCTGGAACCAGACCTGGGGGTAAGTGTATACTGTGAAGGTAATTTGATATATTGTAGTGGGCCACTAGTGGGAAGAAAGGGGTTGCAGTGTCCCAGAGGGCTGTGACCAAGTTAGTTTAACTATTGCAAACCCTGACCTCTGGGTGGAGGCACCGCCATTGGATCCAGGCCCTCAACCTGTTAGTGGCAAATCAGGCTAGGGTAGTTCCTGGGATAGCGCCATCTAGGGTTACATCTTGGAGGCTCACCGCTGGGATTGTGTGTCCTCTAGTGGCCATATTTACGAACCACTGTTAAGAAAAAAAATGGTGCACCGACAGAAGTGGCTGTGCACCGCTGGTGGAGTGGTGTACTGGGAGGAGATTGACCTCAAAATGCTATGCTTATCCTGGACATCCCCTGGGTATCAACACGGACACTGTGCAGGGAGTACTTTCCAAGGTGGAAGGTTTACAAACCCTGTGGTGGTGGGTCGGCATGCTAATCTGCTCACCCACACTTTCCTGGCCCTAGTAGTTTAAGGATCCCAGATAGCTCCAAAGTGCCACAGACCATTACCCCAGAGGGAGCCTCTACTGCTTGGAGAGTGATAACTAAGGACAGTAAAGACCTGGGGGAATCAGCCTCCACCACTATCTGAAACTTTTGAGGAGAAATTTGCTGAATGGTTGCTGGGAGAGGGAAAACTGTGGAGGACTTGAAGAAACTATTCTTAGCCACCTGGGGGTGTTCTCCCCAACACCCTCTCCTGCTCCAGTGCCCGTAATGGTGGCTGAACCAATGCAGACTCTATTTCTGCACCTGCCATTAGTCACGACTTGCACCGAAGGTTGAGGATCTTCTCTGGCACCTCCCACCTCAAGGGAGGATGACTGGGAGACCTGGATAGACTATGTTGCCCCCAAGTGCTAGGGATGGCAGTGCTCGGAAGGTAAAAGCGAAAGAGGGTTAGTGAGAGCCTCCGAGGTCCTGCCCGCTACCATCCGTGCTAAACGGGCCAGTAACCCTGAAGCGACTGCACAGGCCTATCTTGAGGCCTTGGAGAATGTATGGGAGCCCAGATTCTGATGAGGACCTATGGTGGAGTAGGAAATGCACAACAGTACCAAGGGAGTTGTTGTCTGTGTATGTCTCTCGGTTGGAAAAATTGTTGCAAGAATGCCTCAGAAGGTAGTTTGCCAGCGATTGAACTGGACCGAACCAGACTGGACAGAATCCTAAGTCTGCCCCTTCTCAGAACTGCTTTGTTTTGTCGCCTGGCAACTCACTGAATCCCCACCTCCTATGATGAGTTAATGAGAGAAATTGAGGAGTTGAGAAAGGCGACCTCGGGAGGTACCTGCACCAACAGCTGTGGCTACGACCCGAGGACTGAGGGTGACCCATCAAGGGTTCAGGGCAGAGGTTGACAGTCAATGAGTGCTCTGACAAGGAAAAAGATATGCCACAATGGGGCGAATTGTTGAGAGAGATCTCGAATTCAAAACAGTCTTTTATGAAGGCCACGCCTGCAAGTACAGGCCCTGACCTATATCCGACCAGTCTATATGGGGGTGGGGGTACCCACCCATGTATCTCCTGTATGATAACAGCTCCAAACTCAATTCCTTGACTTGGAAGTGAGAAACTGAGTCAGATGTCTCCAAATGCTTATCGCGAGACAGAGATGGCACCTAGTGGTTTCCAGTTAGTAATACCCTACCTGGCTCCCAGTGTGGCTGCCGGCCAGCTCAAACTCCAGAAAGTATGTTTTGCTATAATTGTGGGAAAGATGTGGCATGAAAGGGAATGGCAGTCCCCAAAGACACTGACAAAGTTGCATATAGGCTACAAGGAGAGCTCGAGAAGAAATCAGTGGTTAAGAGGTGCATCGACATTCCCAGTGAGGGCAACCAAAATGCTAATTCACGCCCTTGTGGCAAGGTCAGTTGCCCAGGCCCCCACTACCGCCTCTCCAGACTGGTCCAGTCTAGGTGCCTCCGATGAGACCACTGTAAAGGTGAATGGAGGTCTACAAGAGCTGTATTAGACAGTGGCTCCCTAGTGACAATTATGTTCCAGGATTGGTATCTGAAGCATTTGTCAGACTGGTTCTCTTCAACCATTAGAAGGACTGCATGTATGGGGGTTATGTGAGAAGGCTCACCCCTATTCCGGTATATCCGAATTTGCTGTCTTTTCTCCCACCTCCGTGGCTGGAGTGGCTAACAAGTGAGACCTTAGCCTTAGTGTGTCCTCTACTGACTGTATGATGGTGTCCTTTGTTGATTGGAACAAATGCTCATATGTTCTGGAAGGCTGGCTACAGTTGTGTTATGAAAACAGGGGTCAAAGACTAGTAGAGCTTTTAAGAGTTCCGGTTTTAATTAAGAAGGCTCATGAGGCACAGAGATGCTGAAAAATAGAACCAGAGGAACCGGTCGGAATTGTATGGGAAGAAGGATCCTGAGTCTCTGATCTTGGCGCCTAAATGCCCAGTGTACCTTTACAGGAGAGGTCCGATTCAGAAAGGATGTTAAGAATAAAATATTAATGTTGGATGCACCAGGCGATGGAAAATTGCCAGAGGACTGCTGGTCAAGTTTAGTATTTTGCTCAGCTAGAGCCTATGCTTATGCCAGGAGGGTAATGGTCCAAGTTCAATAATGTGTCTGAAAGAGATATCTGAGTAAACAGAGGTTGCATCCTGGCTAATGTGCATTGTGTAGACACTGCAGTGCTACCAGCAGCAAGAGTTCAAGGAAGAATGACAGAGTAACGCCTGACTTGTTTGATTTCGGCGACTCTCGCTGCCAGCTGAATGGAAAGTGAGATGAGTGAGAAGCTTGTGCCCAGAGAGACCAGGTGTTTTCTTTAGAATGGGATGTAGGATGCGGTAAGGGAGCTGAGAGCACAATATCCGCTGCAGACGAAAGACCATTTCGTGGAGAGGTCTCACGCCTGGCACCTGCTGACATAGATGATGTGAGACTACATCTGCAAGAGATGTTAGCTGCTGGTGTAATACAAGAACCTAGAAGCTTCTTATGCTTCCCCTATTGTGGTAGTGAGGAAAAAGAATGGAACAGTAAGGGTGTGTGTGGATTATCGCACCTTTAAACCGGGCGTGACTATCCCTGATCAGTACACAACGCCTGCATTCAGGATGCTTTGACTGCCTAAACGGGAGCAAGTGGTTCTCTGTGCTGGATCTCCGCAGTGGGTACTACCAGATCCTGATGGCCCCAGAGGACCGTGAGAAGACGGCCTTTATCTGTCCGCTTGGCTTCTATGAATTGCCATGAGGATGCCTGAGCGATTTTCAGGTGCCCCAGCCACTTTCTTAACGGATTGATGGAGCGTGTAGGGGGACATGAAACTTACTTAGAGTGCTCTGGTATACCTAGATGATGTTATTGTGTTTGGCAGCTCACTGAGGAACATGAGAGCAGATTATTTAAGGTATTGGACCACTGGAGGATTTGGCCTTAAACTGTCCATTGATAAGTGTCAATTCTTTTCAAACATCAGTAAAGTATGTGGGACACATAGTATCCACCGAGGCAATAGAGACCACCAGTAAAGTTGAGGCCTTGACCATCTGGCCACAGCCCAAAAAATCTAAAAGAACTGCAAAGATTCCTGGATTCTGTGGTTATTATCGGCGCTCATCAAGGACTATTCAAGAGTGATCCGCCTTTTACTTAACCTTACTCAAGGGTATCCCCCAACCCACAAAAATACTCAAAGTCAGCGTCCCTCAAGACTGAAAGAGTGTATTTCATCCCAGTGAAGTATTTGGGGCCCGCTTGACCTCTGATTGTGAGACTGCTTTTCATGAGATCATATATCAACTTACCCATGCTCCAGTGCTGGCCTATGCCGATCCAAGAAAACCTTAGCGCCCTGCACACTGATGCTAGCTTGCAAGGGTTGGGGCTAAGTTGTATCAAGAGCATGAGAATGGCCTGAGACCAGTGGCCTTTGCCAGTAGAAGCCTGACCCCATCCGAAAAGAACTCATCCTACATAGGTTAGAGTTCCTAGTTTTGAAGTGGGCTATTGTTGACCAATTCCATGAGTACTTGTATGGGCTAAAATACTAGTAAAAACTGACAATAATCTTTTGATCTATGTGCAGACCTCAGCTAAGTTGATGCCACTGGCCATAGGTGGTTTCTGCATTATCTACATATGACTATGCTCTGTACAATGAAAGCAGGTCTGAACCACATAGATGTTGATGCTTCTCCCGGAGTGCCTGTTCCCCAGAATGATTGGGTCCGATTGGCAGAACCTGACATTCGGGCACTCTGCCGGAAGTTTGACAGGGCGGAACAATGTCACGGACGCAGTGGACTGCATGGTGGATTGTTTGGGAGCTCTGAGAATTCATACCTGCTGCTTATTGCCACTTTTTCTGCACAGACATTGGTAACTGCTCAGCTGGACAATGACAGTATTCATGGCTCAACCGCCATCCCATGATCAAAGTGCTTTTAGAAGCCTCATGGGAAAAGATGTGTCCAAATTACGCCCACTGATTTGAGAACTGCACTGTTATACAAAGAAGGTCCTAAGTTGAAACTGATCAATAAACTGTTATACAGAGAAACAGTAGACAGAGGGGACAAGTAGACAAACAACAACTAGTGCTGCCCACTGCCTTTCGAGACTCAGTACTGAGGTCCTTGCACAACCACATGGGGCACCTTGGTATAGACAGAACACTTGACTTGGTGAGATCCAGATTCTATTGGCCTAAGATGGGGGCTGATGTGAGCAACACATTCGAACTTGTAGTCGCTACTAGAGGAAAGCTTTGCCCTCAGAGGGCTGCCCCTTGTTAACATCACCACCAGTGCACCCATGGAGCTGGTCTGTATTGATTTTCTGAGTTTGGAGTCAGATCAAAGAAATATCAGTAATGCTGGTGGTCACTGACCATTTCACGAGATATGCCCAAGCTTTCCCCACCAAAGACCAGAAAGCATCCACTGTGGCCAAAGTACTTGTAGAAAACTTTTGTTCACTATGGGTCTACAAAGAATCCATTCTGATCAAGGAGAGACTTTGAGAGTCGCTGATCAAAGAGATGCTTTCTCTGTGGGGAGGCGAAAGTCCAGAACCACCCTTACCACCCCAGGGGGACCCACAGCCTGAACGCTTCAACCGCACTTTGCTAGATATGCTAGGCACCCTGCACCCCAAAGGACAAGCCTAGATGGAGCCAACAAATTAGCACCCTGGTACATGCTTATAACTGCACCAAAGTGATGCCACTGGATTCTCCCCTACACTTGATGTTTGGAAGAGAAGCTCGACTACCAGTAGATGTGTGTTTTAGGGTCTCTCCTGATGGGGTTCAAGCTGACAACTATTTACAGTATGTGCAAAGTTAAAGGCCCAGCTAACTCATGCGTACCAACTGGCTCAAACCATGGCTGCCAAAAGAAATCTGGCCAACAAAGAAAGGTATGATAAAGGTGAAAGTACAGGAACTCCAGGAGGAGATCGGTATTGCTAAGAAATCTGGGACTGCATGAAGCACAAGATTGCTGATAGATGGCACCATCTCCCTCACATTGTAGTGGCAAACCAGATGATCTGCCAGTGTACAAAGTAAGGCCTGAGAATAATTCAAAAGATGTAAAACAATGCATAGAAATCATTTACTGCCCATTGGACAAATCTTAATTGAGTCTGAGCCCCTAGAAGATGCCCCTCTGGACCAGTGACTAGAGCTGCTGCTAAGAAAAGATCAAGAAAGTCTGCACCTACAGAAGCAAAGTTAAAGTGTTCCCTCCACAAGTCCCAGTTGAGCATGACTGTCAGTCCATATCGGAAGAAAGTGAGAGTGACTTTGAATACTATCCTTCTTACGAACTGAGTCAATTGTTTCGGGCAATCCCTAGTCAATACTGGAGACAAAGCTGGGCCTTCTGGACTGTCTAAGCCCCCAGCTTCATCCCTGGAGCCAATGCTCCCAGAAAGTGAAGTGCAAAGCATCAGATCAGATGAAATGGAATCATTGTGCATGGTTGAACTGTTTGAGCTTTCAGGAGGAAAATGATAGATTAGGGCAGACTGGTGATACACCGAACAAGAAGAGTATTTTGAGTGCCCTGACAGTCCACTGCCAGTGTCCTAAAGCTCTCCATGCAGCCAAATGCTGTGGACTCAGAAACTGTAACTCCTGGAGCTGAAAGTGCCCCAAGTTCTAGCCTCTCTACCCCATGGAGACTCCTGACAAGTGAGGACAATGCTGAAAATGAGGCTCAGAGTGCAGAGACTATAACAGTTCCCCTAGAAAGACTGGTCGAGCTGTAAAGCCTGTGGTGCACCTCAGTTATGATTCACTTGGGAGGCCTGTGGACTTGCCTCTCAATGTTGTCCATAAAGGAGTATGTGTCCCCGAGCTCATTGCCCAAACTGAGCATCAGTGCTAACTCCAAGTTACTTGTGTTCCCTTTATATGGTGCCCTTGCCCCATCCAGCCCCAAGGTAACTGATAGGGAAGGCCCTCTCTTCAGGTTTCATGTACAAGAGGTAATAATTGAGTTATGGTACAATGTGTATGTATACTGTGTAAAGAGTGACGTACTGCAATGTTTCAGAAATGTGTTCTTGGTAAAATGATATATTGACTGATGATTACATGTGCGAGCCTAATGCAAATGTATATGGTTGCAGTTGAAACTTATGGGGGTACTTGCTTGACGCGGACGTCAAGCTTTCCCAGGCCAGGAAGGGTGTAACCCCCCTGCAAATGGGGGTTCCCAAAAGACTTCCAGGAGCTTGCTTGAATGCTCCAAGCCTGAATGGTGTTTGGCATTTAGGCCATTTATCAGTGAGTGTTTTTAGAGCCTCTGGTACTGTCTCTTTAAGAGCTGTCTGCTTGCAGACATAATTATTTGTATGGGGACTGTGTGCTTCTCTGAGTACCACTCGAGCTGCTGCCAATTCACTTAATTTTGCAGTCACTAGGAGTGCAAAGGGAACCTATCTGAAAGATGTAACTGTTTGCCAGAAATTATTTAGAGTAATAATGAAATTACAGTTTGTCTAACCTGCTTTCTTTGCAGTCAGAACTGTGTCTGCTAGTTCCCATTCTAGTTTTGAACTGCTGAACTGGACCAATCAGTGTGGGTAAGCTAGCTCTAAATGGTGCCTTGATCTAATCAGAACTTGGACTCATAATCTGAGCCAGCCACAAGAGGATTGTATGGGCAGTGACTCTGGGAGATGTAGTTTAGACTTCAGTGCCTTTTTGGACCAACAGCAGCAGTCTATTGTGAGTGACAGCCAATCCAGTCAAGAACTGGGAGGAACTCAAAGGAAGTGCCGGTTTTGTCAGTTGGAGTGTCAGTTGAGCTTTGGCAGTGAAGAAGGAAGGAGCCCTGTGCTTTTTCAGTGTGCAGTTTTAGTCAAAAAGCGTGCGAAGGCCCAGAGTTCGGTCTGCAGCTTGTGTAACAGCTTGTTAGGACTGAATCCGTCCTGTGAAAAGAATCAAAGGATCTCTGAAGAGTAGAAACCAGGCTCACCCTGTAGAAGACTGGAGGAATTGCTGAAAATTGCACTCTGTCTGTCAGGAACTGAATCTCGTGTGTTCTCCGGTATTGTGCAGTAATTGCGATCGGGATACAGATGCAGCCTGCCTGGTATAGTGCTTTCTTTATATGGATGTGTGAAGAGGTTTGTACCTCAAGTGAGCCCTGCTGACACTGAAGGACCCTATCTTATTTGGAGGTCGTGAGTACTAATTCAGGGTCGCTCCTGTTGAATTGCCACATTAAATCCAAATGGAATTACTGTACTGCTGACTGTTTAATTCTCCTTTTCTCTGTGTGAAAGGGCCCCTACCAGCTGCCACGGTTTGGACTAGCCGCTAGGGCTTGGGTACCCAGGGACAGTAACTGATAGGGATAGGCCTGCACAGAGCCATAGGTAGATTATTAGAGTGATAAGCTAATTAACCTGATTTCCCTGTCCTTGTTATATCCCCTAAATAAATCAGAGCTGCTTGTTTCAGCAAAGTTATACTGCCTGAGGTATTTGTCTATGTTAAAGTACTGTACTGTGATTGTTGCACTGTATCTCATTTCACAGGAGGTCCCAGTGCCGGAACCAGACCTGGGGGTAAGTGTATACTGTGAAGGTAATTCTGATATATTGTGTGGGCCACTAGTGGGAAGAAAGGGGGGTTGCAGTGTCCCAGAGGGCTGTGACCAAGTTAGTTTAACTATTGCAAACCCTGACCTCTGGGTGGAGGCACCCGCCATTGGATCCAGGCCCCTCAACCTGTTAGTGGCAAATCAGGCAGGGGTAGTAGCCCCTGGGATAGCGCCATCTAGGGGTTACATGTGCATCATAGTGAAATTATAATGTGTATGATAAATGTGTAACTGTTATCATTACAGAATATATAGAGTGTATCATAAATAAGTATAGTAATGCTACAGGTTTGCATTTACTGATGCACCAGTCTTTATTTTTGTCTCATATAGTGATGAAACATATGTCTCGAACAGCATAATGTTTTCCTATAAAGTCATTGTGAGTATAGACTTGATGCAGATGCCAAGTTCTTTCCAGGGAGGGAAGGGTGTAACCCCCCCTACAAATGGAGGTTCCCAAAATGTCTTCCTGGGCTTGCCTAATGTCTACTGCCAGACTGGTGTTCTGTGTTAAACAGGTTGAAAGTGCTTGCATGCGAGTGCCCTGTTAGCCTCCATGCCTGTCTCTTTAAGAGGCATCTATTAAGTAGGTTATAATTAATCTGGGTAGGGGCAGAGTAGTTTCAGGCTCGAGTCCCACCCTGGGCTGCAGTACAGCTGCTTCATTCTGTCATCGCTAATTGCACAGAGGGAGCTTTATTAGGAACTGTGATTGTTTGCTGATTATTTGCTTTATTAATAATAATATTGCAGTTTGTCTAACCTGCCTTCCTTTGTAGCATGGACTTCTTTTCTGCTAAGCACCACCATTTTATTTCTGGACTGCCAGTTCGGACCAAATCGGTACTTTGGGAACCCTAAAATGGAGACTGTCCTCGGGGGTCTTGTGGGAGTGAATTTCTGTAGGAACTGTAGTTTTTACTGTTTGGCGCCCAAATGGACCTGGAGGGGGAGCCCTTGCTGTGACAGATAGATGGATCAACCAACCAAACCTTTTGGATCACTAGGAAAGCCCTCAGCTGCCTGCAGCAGAGTCTCAGTGTAGAGTTGGAGTTGAGAGAATGAACAGCTCGAGACATTCGAGCAGCTGCTCCTGCATAGTAGTGCAGGGGGAATCGGCGGGAAGGCTTTTTCTGGCCTGTCTGCTATCATCTTCTCGAGTGAAGAAGTCTGCAATATTATATCGGACTGTATCCAAAATTTCTGTGATTGTGAAGAGAATCCCAAACTGTGACAGAGTGAATTTCACCTGGTGAGGACCGAAGAGTTGCTTCTGAGTGATCAGCTTGTAAGGACTTGAAATAACTGCAGAGCGTATGGTTTGTGCAGAGACACTGTTTAATTGCAATCGGACTGTCATCTGAACTGTGGTATTTACCTATCTTTGCTGTAATTGTGCTGAATGTGTAGTGTGGGTCACGACTTGGTTCTCCACCTTGTTTGAATGTGTCACACTAGCTGGAAGCTGCATCCAGCAACTTACCAGACTGTATCCGAATCATTCACCTGGTCTGGGCCTCACCATCTCGGCCTTGATTGCCGCTCACACTGCAGAGATTCATCCGACGAAAGACCCAGTTGGGGATTCGGCCCCCTGCTCAATGCCATCGAACAGGATCAACCACCACGATGCGTCGTGTGGGTCCTGCTTCCCCTAGCAAACCAGCATACCATCCTGAGGTCTTCATCTCATCAATCCTGCATCTTGGTCTGGGTAGCGTGAGTAAACATCAGGGCAGCTCCCTGTAACAAAGCTCAAATCAATGTGTGTCATCTGACTTAATTGTTTTGGTTGATCATTACGAACTGAGCCATCTGCTCCGGAATACAAAATGTGGGTTAAAGTGCATGTTGTGTTTTTCCTTCCTAAGGGCCCCAACAACAGCTGCAATGCCAGCCTACCTGGGGCAATGCTGCATGCTAGCCTGCATGACAACTGGGGACCCAGAAAGTGTGTGTGACTGTACTAGAGGGACTCTTAGGACATGCATGGTTAACTTGACTAAATCAGATCTAAAATCAATATCTAGGTTACTGCCCCACCCTGGTTCACATCCCTTGAATAAATCAGATCCAGATTTTTCTGCATTTAAACTGGCTATTATTTACCTTTGTGGAGGGGATACTGTGTTGCTATTGCCTTTCTCCATTACAGGTCTTATTTTACAGGGGGTCTCCAGGGCCAGTGCAGCTGATCCAGCCCTGGTGGTAAGTGTGCCAAGTGTGGGTCTAACATTGCATTCCGATGTTAATTGTGATTGTCTATTTGCTGACCAGTATATGCCACTAGAGTGGTTAGAGGTGGGTATCAGTGTCCCAGAGGGCTGTACCCAGAGCAGCTATGCTACGCTTCAACCAAACCTCTGGGTGGAGGCACCCATTCACAAGTCAGGCCCCTCAACCTACAGCTAGTCATGCAGGCGGGTAGATCCCTTGGGATCGCATCATCTAGGGGTTACATCAGTGCTACTGCATTTTATGTCAGTGGGCAACAGGTATATGTTCTTTGTCGTGCCTGATGATGGTGGTCTGTTGTTGGTTGTGTGGTTTTGTCCTTTTTCTGCTTGGGGGGGTAATTAGGGTTGGAAACCCTAATGCCAGATTTTCCTACTTTTGTTGCTTTAAGATTAACCCTAACTGGTACTTTAACACAGTTTTTTTGCAATTAATATTTATATATGTAAAAAAATAAACACCACACTTCATAGCTCCTCTTTGAATTTTTTTATTTTATACAGACAGACACACACGCACACACACACTATATATAGTTACAGTTCATCTGTGGAAAGTTGAATTTGAAGATAGGCTAAGAATTCAAGAGTTTCTGAATTTTGCTTCAGGCAACGTGGTCAGGCAATATCCCCAGCTGTATTGAAGCATCCATCTTAAGTGACAGATTTTGGAGATGTCCCATAAACATAAAGCCATTATAGCCAGTGCATGCCAAATTACTTATCTATCTTGCCAGAACTGGATTGGGTCAGTATTTCTACTAGATACTGGCTCTGCTAGATAAGCCTGCAACATATACTCTAAAGACGCATCCAGATCTTCATCCAAAATGTCTGAGCAGTTCTGGCATGCATTACCTAAAAGCTCTCAAATATCTTTAGGCGCCTGTGGCAGGGTGGTCTCTGCCATTGTTTTGAGGCTTGAAAATAAGGTCCCAGAGCTATAATTTGTAAATAGTACAGCCATGATAATGTCTTCCCAAGGCAATGATTATGTATAGAATGCATTGCTTCAGTTTGGAGACTGCTTTCTGAGGAAAGAATATGATAACCCAAGCACACTCTTCTGTATCTTTTAGCTGCACAGCTTTTGTCCTGTCTGTCAATATTTATTACTAGTTATCCTGGACTGATCCAGGAGGACTCCTGTCTCTTTCTCTGTCCTTCTATTGTTCACCCCCATTATGGAAGTGACAACAGGTTAATTTTCTGTATAAAACTTCCTGTTTTGTTGTTATTTAGGCACCATGGTGATGGTAGCAGAAACACCTGTAAGAACTCATGTACAGTATATTTAGTTACCCTGGCTCCTAGTGGGTTAGCAGTGGCCCAGGAAAGAAGAGAGAGAGAGAGAGAGAGAGAGATGGAGTCCAGGGTTCAGGACTTGCTTCCGCTGGAGGTGAATAGCCCCCATATTAAAAGCAAGTGAGATTTTATAATGTCCTTGATTGTGTATAAATATTAACAGACAGAAAAACATGCAGGACTGGTGCCCTGTTTTACAGTAAAATGGAGAAATAATCAGTCTAGGAACAATTATGAAGTTCATGTAACCATTTAAAAGACAACATTTGAAATTAGAATAAGCACAGTTTTCTTCCTGTTTGCTTCTATTACTCTTTAACTGATAAAGAAAAGTTAATCTAAAAGGCAGTTTCTCAATGCAACAAGTTTCAATTAATTTATCCTGCTGGGAGGCTGGAAATGGTTTGGACTGACTCTCAGCAGCCAGCTATCTGCTGTCCCCTATTGGCCTGGCCCCACCTAGAACTGATGACTTTATAGAACATAGGATTAGAGAGTAGTGACAGTTAAGGGGGAGATTCCAAGTAATTAAGGGAAATACACTGAAAACTCTTATGTAAAGTGAAGATGAATCATGTGATTAGTGAATATGTACAGTATTGTTTTTTGTTTTAATGAGTGTTTCATTATCTCTGTTTCTTTTGTGATTTTGGTACACTGAAGGTTAATAATGTAAAATTTGAATCTGACTGACAGTAATGTGATTCTCTGAACTATAAAAAGAATCTGTCAGCAACTTTTAGTCAGTCAGCCACAGAACTGCAAAAGAGAGACTGCCTGAGACGAGAGAGAGAGAGCATATGCCTAGCTAAAAGTGTGAGTGGGTGTAGCTGAACAGCAGGTAGAGTTGTTCAGTTGCTGTACTGCCTTGGTATACAGGTATGGACCACTGGAACAAAGGAATGCACATGAGGGGACTTGGTTAAGCCTGTCAAAGAGTACTAAGGGGTGCTAACTAGCCATGAGGGAGCTGAGGGTAGACTCCAACGGACTGGAGCTGTTTGCTTCTGGCTAGATTGGACTCATGGGAAAGTGCAAAGACTAGTGAGAGTGAGACCCCTCCTTAGTAAAGGTCCTCCCTAGTGTAACCTTGGTAAGTGGGAGCTGGCAGAGTCTAAAGAATGCCAAAAGCAAATAAATTGTGCCATCCTGCAGGACTTTTACCTGATTTCATGCCTGCTGTGTTCTTCATGAACACCCACACTTCCACTGTGTCTCAGGGTCATCATCATTATCAAACTCTTCAATGTCACACTCATGCATGGTACTGGCACTGAGAGAAGACAGACAAAGAGCAATATGACCAGATATTGTGTACGCACACTCTTGCTGGTTTCCTCAAGCTGCTTATGTTGTTCTAGCATAAGCATATGCAACAGTTTCTGTTTCATCTGCTCCATCTGTCCATTGGAAATTAACATGTCTTTATATTTGTGATCCAGTAGTGTAGCCAGGGCAAATGCGGTGTCCGATTAAATTATATCAAACTTCTCTGCAAGTTGTGTGAGAAACACCTGCACCACTTCTTTAATGAGTGTTACACCCTGCTGGTGCTGAAAGGACTCAGATGAATAGGTGGTGTAACCTCATCTACGGTCAACATTAGCTCTACCACTATTGCTGCCACAGCTACCACCACCAGCATTTTTCATTGGGTTGCTGGAGAAGATCTAAAACAATGCGTATGTGGCATCCTAGTATACTCACCATGGTAAGGACCATACTAAGGGTTGCTGATTCTGCACTGAATGTTTTTGGCTGCCTGTTCAAATATTCACAAAAATGGAAAAGGATTTGTGGAGCACACCACCACACCTGTGGTAGATACCCATCACAGACCACAATCATTGAATCTATAGCCAGAAAACAGCTTTGTATTCCATAAGTTTCTCCACCATAGAAAATATGGAATCCCATCATGATGAAATTCTTGATTAAGCAATGCTGATGAATAGTGTTCTCTGCTGGTAATGACAGAGGATTTCATCATGTTTGGGGAATGATTGACATGTTTAATGATGTTCTAAATAGCATCAAGTGTTTCTTTTAACTGTCCATGTTTGTCAAGCACATGACTCAACACTATATTTAGTGCTTGTGCAAACAAGGCATATGTCTAAAATCCCCATCATTCATTGTCTTTAGCATATTGCTGCCACTGTCTGTCACAGAGATTCCCCACATTTAGATCATGAGGATATATTCAGATGTCTAGCATTTGCTGGATGAACCACAGAATGGGTAAGATTTTTGAAACCTGGTACAGGGCTTGCATCCAGCCCCGCACAACCATTTTTAGGTTCTGGCCGTGCGCCGAATGCTTTGCTGCAACTGCACCCAATTTTCCAATCTCGGGTGCAGTTGCGACAGTTTCCACAAGTTACAGCAGCTTGTGCCAAATATCTGGTGCAAGCTCCATAACAAGGGCCCCCAGGATTGCCGCAAGGTAGACCAGAGAAAGCTGGATACACGGGATAGAAAATACTGTGAGATCGCTGCAAGCCCCATGCGCCGTATCGTCGGTGCACCGGGGCTTGCTGAGATCTAAGAGTTTCAAAAATCCTGCCCAATGTCTCCCTGTTGTGTTTCCCCTACATTACTGCCACATTAGGTAAGGCACGTCCTCTATTTCTGTGCCCCTGTGAGACTGTCTGCTTTAATATAACTCCTACAGGTGGTGTTATGGTGCTTAATTCGGAGAAACCCAAAAGACAGTGAGATATGAGAAGTTTTGGTTTGTACTACTGCTCCAGATATCACTGGTAAATTGCACAGGACTCCCCGGCCTCCATCAGAGTTTCACTACCTACATGCTTATTGCCTCATATACTGTATACCGGGGATAACATACTGAGAAAACGTGAATTGTGATGGGATGTTGGTATTTGGGACTGACTTCCTACAAGAGTTCTCAAAAGCCAGTGTCTTTCACCATGTATAATGAGTGAAGTTCAAGGGCCATCATCTTACTAATGAGTTGAGTCTTTCACATGGAACTTGACTGATTATGTGTCAGTTTAATAGAATTCTTCACATGAAACTTGGGTGAGTACGTGGCAGATTAATGGAGTTTTTCACATGAAACTTGGGTGAGTATGTGTCAGTTTAATGGAATTACTCTTGCAGTGTAGTTTTAGTTACAAATTCACAGTGTTAGTGGGATGACCTCAGGGTCTTACTATCTCTAGTGGGGGTTGGGCTTCTTCTGAAGCAGTACTACAGTAGTAGCTGGGAATGCATCAGTTGAGTGCTGACATGGTTGCTGGATTACTAAATAAACCATCTTATCACACGTTTCTTAACTGTCCCTGCTGGGCCTCAGTCTGACTCTGACCTGCACTGGGAATGTGCCTTATGAGTAACAAGAATGCCATGTTCATATTTTAAATGGTCAGCCAGAACACTTTTCCCCACAGTTTGAGTAGACTGACCCTGACTGGTCTTTATACCACAATGATTGCAACATGCTGTCAGTGGATTTGTGGTGTCATCCATAAAATACTCCCACCTTTCAGAGGATCTCTGTGACTTTTCAGTTACAATTGCTGGGGGGGGGTTACTTCTGAAGGAATTGGGCAGCAACTGCAAGATGACTGTATTTGGGGCACTGTACACTGATGGGGATGGGCAGCAGCAAAAGGTAGTACAGTACTATGGGGCTGATGCAGGTATTTGGATTTGGATGTTCCAGGCCAAGACACTTTCTTTCTTCCTTGTTTCTTTTTCATTATCTTTTAAATGTTGCCATCTCCTCCCTTGCTGACCTCCACTCCTCAGTATCACACTCATCACTAGTCAGTGGTATAACTGGCATTACACTTTCAGGCTCCTCTCATTCTTCATCCTTGTCTTGAGTATGTGCTTCTTCATGCCCTTCCTCTCATACTTCTTCTCCCCTGTTTTCTCACTTCATTTTGTGCTTCCTCCCCTCCTATTCCCCTCTTGCTCCTCCATACCCCTGCTTCTCTCATGGATATGTTTCTCCTACCTTTTTCCCTCTCCTTATCTTGTGCTTCCTTATTCTCCACTACCTTATCTGCTTCTGTCCCCTGCCTATTTGACAGCTGCACTTCCATATCCTCCTATTCACTGGCACTATCCCATAAATGTTGCTTTGATGCTACTCGCTTCATAACACAGAACTGTGGTATTGGTACACGTTGCCCTCCTCCCTTTAAAAACTATACATTTTCCTTAGCTGACAACATTACAGTAGTGTCCATGCCAGAGCCAGACTTAGTGTCACCTTTCTTATGCATAGCAGAGGAATGTGCAGCACCAGGCTGTGTGGTGGTGGGGGAGTGCATCATACAGTTTTTCAAAGCAGAGTGGCAATTGTCACCACCCATGCATAGACAGCTGTAGCAGGTTTTGTCATGCTATTCATACAAGATGGACAGGGGGTGTGCTCGGTTTTACATTTCTACCTTGTGCTTGTGTTGGGGAAGTAGAACTGGAACTGACAGTACTTGGAGGAGGAGGAAACCAGTGTGCTTCTGGATTGCTCAGGATCATGTCAGTGAAAGCACTGAAAGACCTGGGAAGGCTGCTAGGAGTGGAACCAGTGTACCTCTGTGACCTACTGATCCAGTGTCTCTTTGGCAGTATTGTCACATGCCCAGCCCTAGTCCACACAACCCCATAACTCGCAGTCCCACCCTGACCATCTCCACTAACACCAGATAAGGAAGATGTACTTGGACCTGGCCCGGTGGAACTTTTAGCTGCACCCTTCCTCCCCTGCATCTCTTTCTCCGCCTCTTCAGTTCTTCATGCTTTCTACATCATAGTTGAAACTACAATGTAGCAGGAGATGGCACATACTAGCGTATCACACTGTAATAATATGTATGTTAAAGATTAGATGATCACATAATGCTAGATGAGAGGGAGAGAATGAAGGATAGAAAGGCCACCAACCCCACTAAGAGACACTGAGCTGAAAGCCCTAAGCCACCCCAATGTCTCACAGAGACACGCACATCACAGGCTGGATCACACACAAGGGTAAAGAAAAAAAGGATGGATTCTGCACCGACAATCAATCAATCAAAATCTTTATTTAACCAGGCGAACATCGATGAGCAAGCTCATTTTCAAGATGGACCTGGAAAGGAGAGATTAACAATACATACAAAGGAATACTCAGTTACATCATAATTGGGTAAACAATACTGTATATAAAAAATGAATTCACACTTACATAGTATTTACATAGAGCAGTAATTATACACAGGAAGTTTATAATACACACGAAATAGAGTATTAAAAAGAGCCATTAAGCTAAAACCAAGAAGAGTATGCAGCTAAAAATGATAACAACTGCAGTACTGTATATACAGGTTAAACATACGCAACTATAATTGCAGCGTGTATTTGAAGCATTCTTAAACATAATTATTGATTGAAGGAGCTTGGTGGGGCATGGAAGGGGTGGAGAGGGGGACACAAGAGGGTGAGTAAGGAGAGGTACATGGTACATGCCTGCAAGGGCATGCAGTGATTGCAAGGGTGAGGGTGGCAACAGTTAGGGAGTGGAAAGCAAAACACCATGATGGTGTCAAGGGGGTAAGCAAGGAGTGTAGGTGGGAGCCAGGGTGACATGGAAAAGGAACTAACTATAAGGAAAAAAACACAGGGATGGGAAAGAAGGAACAGTAAAGTTCTTATAGGCTGCAACATTGTCCAAGAGGGTGGGAAAGAAGTACCAGTAAAGGGATGCACTGGAGCAGATGGAGCTGAGGCTAGGGGAAGGTGACATCAGGGGAAGCAGTTACAGGATTCCTTGATAGAGCAAGAATAAAGTGCTTTGAAGGCTGATAGTTCGATTGGGTAAGCCAACTTCAGGGTTTTTTGCAAGTTGTTCCAGAGAGAGGGTAAAGTGTGAGATATAGCAGACCTGCCAAAGTGCGACTTGAACTTCGGTACTGCAAGGGAGATAATGGAGGAACTCCTTAAGGCATATTTACCTATCACACCTAGAGAAAGACAATCCGAGCTGTACTGAGGCAACATCTTCGTGATGGCCCTAAATGTCCAGGGAGATGTATTCCTCTGTCTTCTGTAGTTAAGGGATGAGCAATCTAGTGCAGCGTAAAGGGAGCAGTGATGTGTAGAGTATGGGAGACCAGCTATGAACTTCAAGGCCCGATGGTAGAGTGTGTCTAATTTAGCCAGGACAGACATGGGGCCTTGGCTGTAACCAGCAGTCAGTGAAATATAAATTAACTGTAAAACAAAACTGCTAAGATCCCCCATCCCCCCTGTCCTGTTCCCATCCCCTGCTGGGCTCCTTTTAGGTCCCTGCCCTGCTGCACCTGCAGGAAGCACACATTGTGCTGTACTCCTCTCTGCAGCAGTACATGAATTATTGGTACGCTCTACAAGAAACTACAGTTAGCCTCTGTTAAAGAGACACTGTCACCTTTTCTTTAGATTTATTAAGTGCACTGTGTCAGTTGTCCTTTTCAAAATGCATACATGCCACATGATTTGTGCATCGATACCATTTATTGATTTTTTTTTGTAAAAATAAAAATGAAAGTGGTCTGCCTTGAAGGCAGTGAGCTGATGCTCCCACACATCCTGTGCATCCCCGATGATATAATGTTGTGCCGTTCCGTGGGTAAACTTGTTCATGTGAGTTTGTTCAATTTTCTAGCATGTGAATTAAATAATCTGCATGGTACCATTGGCAGTCCTGATTTTGGAAAAGTGTCTCTCTCCCAAAAATGAGTGCTATAACCCACTAAATTAACAGTCTGGAAAATGAAGCCATGACTGTGAGCACGTAGATAAGCATTAGTGAGCTCAAACCTAGCCCTTCCCAGTCATTCCCTCTCCTCGAAGGTTTGAGAGTGGTCCACATTAAGATCTGTAACCTTCTCCCTAAGATCAACCTGTTGCAACCACTCATGATTAACCTCAAACCTGATGTGTTGGTGATACTGGAATCTTGACTCTCCCACAGGATCCCCAATTCCTCTGTTACCATCCCTTGTTTCACCGTTATTCAACAGGCTTGAGCAAAAGAGGGGTGGTGAAGTAACCATCTGCCTCTCCTCAAACATCCAGATTCAGCCTGTGTCCTCCACCTCTATCCTCCCTCTACCTATGAGATGTTCCTTCTCAAACACTTACTCTCCATCTCTGCACCCATGTTTATTGCCAGTGTCTACTGTTGCCCTGGCAAGTCCCCACCTTCAGTAACTGAGTTACTCAGCACCATCTTCTCCCAAGCCTTCTCTGGAGAGTTACTCATATGAGGCGATTTCAATTTAAATTGACTCTCCCCCCTCTTTAAAAATTTTGCCTTAGAACATAGAAGGTGATGGCAGATAAGGACCATGTGGCCCACCTAGTCTGCCCTTTTTCCCCTACCTAATGCAATACTGTAGACCCTAGTTTTGGAAAAGTGTCTCTCTTCCTTAACATTAATTCCTCCTTTTAACCCAACTGATCTCCGTCTCAATGTGCTATCATTTCAAATCACTAAATCACTCCCTCATAGACTGGGTCCTCCCATCCCCATTATATTGTGGATGCTAGTACTGTCCCCAGTGCCCTCAGTGACCACCATATGGTCTACTGTGAGCATAAGAATAATCATCTCAAAACTCCCCACAAATTTATCCAGATCCAGTCTTTCTGATTGCTGGACTTGTCCTGCCTTCATGCTGACCTGGCAGCCACAGACTGGTCCCCTATTTCTACAGGCTAGCAATATTGACAATGCCCTCAAATTCTTCACCTCCAAATTTATGTCTGTCTGTCTGGGATCATTACCCCTCCCCTTCAGAAGAACCAGAGTCTGAGGATCTCACCTCCCATGGATCTCAGCTGAGCTTCTGGCTTAACACTGAAAGCATGACCTTCCCTGGAGGATCTATAATCCTCTGGCTCCACTTCTGACCTTACCAATTACCATACCCTTCACTATGCCTGTACTAAAACTACTAGCCTTGCGAAGTCTAAACACTTTGCTTCCACACTCCAGAACAATCTTTATCAATTTTCTAAGTTCTAGAAGGTAATTCTTGCCCTTTTCTCCTCTCCAACCTAGTCCTCTCTCCCTATTGCAAGATGGATAATACTCGTATCTCTGACACTGCTGCAGTCACCTCATCTTTCAATTCCTTTTCCACCTCCTGTGCCCGTTCTTTCTTCTGTTCCTACTCCTCTCTATTTTTCTCTAATCTCTACCATCTCAATCTCCTCCTCTACTCTTCCTACTGTGCCTTCTCCCGTTCTTCTTTCTCACTCACTACTCCTGCTGCTGCTCGTAAGGCCCTTCTTGGCTCTAAATCCACACAAGAGTGGGAGCCTCGATGGCCTTGATCCCAGCCTCCTGTATCTCTCTTGCACATGCCATTGCCCTTCATATTATCAACTTCCTTAACCTCTTATTCTCCTCATCCTGTGTCCCTAACTCTTAGAAACTGGCTACTGTTATTCCTCTTCCTAAAGGCGGTGACCTCTCTTCCCCATGTAACTTCCATCCTATCTCTCTCCTCCCAACACTGGTTAAATTCCAGGAACACTTTTTTCACCCAACTCTACCTTTTCTTGACTCAACCTCCTTCTTTACTCCTTTACAAATAGAAGAGAGAAAGAAATAAGTGCTTTGGCTCGGATTTCAACCCAGGTTGCCCGGAATACTGTTCAAACTGCTCTACCAGCTGTGCCACCAAGGCAGCTGGAAATCGTGGACTTCCAGAAGCACCTTACACTTTCTCTAATACACTATGTGGTGCCCCTGATTGGCTGAGACAAAATGTTAGGTGTTGTGGCGTTTTTGGCATCACACATCTTTCTCACCTGTGTGCTGTTTTTTTTGTCTTACTGGCTATGAAGAAATAAAAGTTTTCTACTTGAAGAAAAATGTTGTTTTTGTAGTTCTTGGAGCAAGGGGTGTGTGCCCTCCCCCAGCATTGTTTTGGTGCGGTGTACATAAATGGAACCCAAACAGACAGAAGAGAGTAAGAAAGAAATAAGTGTCTTGGCTGGGATTTGAACTCATGCTGTCCAAAATACTGTTCCAATTGCACTTCCAGCTGTGCCACCAGGGCAACTGGAAACCTGGGACTTCCAGAAGCACCTTACTCTTACAATATTCCTGTATCTCTGTGCTTGTACCATTGCCCTCCCTATTACCTACCTCCTCAACCTTTCTTTCTCCTTTTCCTGTGACTCTAACTCTTGGAAGCTGACTACTGTCACTCCCCTTCCTAAAGGGGGCAACCTCTCTTACCTAGTAACAGCTGTCCTATTTCTCTTCTTCCCACACTGGCTAAACTCCAGGAAAACCTTGTTCTCTTCCAACTCTCCCATTTTCTTGACTCACCCTCCTTCTTCACGCCTTTCTACTCAGGCTTTAAAAAGTCACACTCCACATCCACTTCTATCCTCTGGCTCATTGATACTATTCTTTCTAACATGATCAGGGCCTTGACACCTCCACCATTTTTGTTGACTTAGTGAAAGCTTTCAGCACTGTTGCTCACCCCATTCTCCTGGACCAGCTTATGGTAGGCGGACTCTGTGCCTCCCCAGCCGAGTGGTTCCACTCCTACCTTGAGGGCAAGTCACAAGCTGTTTGTATTGGAGACTTCCTCTCATCCCCCATTCTCAATCAGCTCAGGCATCCCTCAAGGGTCTTTCAATGGCCCAGTTTTTTTCTCCATTTTTCTAAATGACGTCCCCACAGCCTGCTCATCTGTGTCCATTCATATGTATGCAGATGATATGATACTGTTTTTCTCGGGCTCCTCTGAGCCTGACTTCATGAACCAGCTCCAACTGGACTTCAACAGCTTCCAGCTCTGGTTCTGAGGAAATTGGTTATCCCTCAATGCAAAGAAAATGGTCTCTGTGACTTTTTTTCACCAGGCAGGGGCTTGCTAGAGTCTCCTCACATCCTTTCTTTTATAGCCTTGATGGTGCAGCTGTTAAAGATGTCTCCTACTTCAAGTACCTCAGCGTCTGGCTGGGTTGCCACCTAGATTTTTCTGTTCATGAAGATGCTATCCACAAGAAGTTCCACCCCAAACTTGGAGCACCTTATAGCAATAAGAGAAGTATCCTGCTGTATGCAGAGAAATCTTCGCTATGATGATTCTCCCCAATTTTGACTATGGAGACACTGTTTACAGTGTTGCTCCAAAGTCCACTTAAGCTAGACTGGAACCCCTCTTTCTTTGCTTCTGTCAATTTTCCCTTGAAAACTATGTACTTACCACTGTTCTTTGTATACCTCCCTCTCCCTCCCTCCCTTCTCTTGATGCCAGGCGCCTTACGCACTGTGCCTCCTTTATTTGCAAAATTTCCTTCGGCTCCCTCCCATTGTATCTTTCTTCTCTTCTTTCTTCCCCTTTCTACTGCTCACTCCCTTCACAATGCTCGCTTTCACTCTCTTGCTGTCCCACAAATGAAAGCTACTGCTGCCTTCTTGTTCCACTTCTCTGAATGATGGGGCTCTCTCTCCCCCTCATTTCCATTCACTCTGTTCCTCCCTTTCTCTTTCTGAAATTTCTCCTCCATGATTTCTCCACCCACTCCTGCAGTTTCTTTTGATACTGGGGTGGACTTCTGTCACCTGCCTTCCACCCCACATTGACACTAGCACTGCCACTCTCCCCCAATTCATCAGTCACTACTCTGTGCTCCACATATTAATGTTTAATGTTCTTTTACCTATTCCACAATTTACTGTATGGCAATTTCATTCGTTAAGCATTTCTTGTGATTTTATACTTTGTTGTCCTTATTTTCATATTATTGTATTATTTTTGTACATTGTGCTTTGTATCTGTTCTTTTCTCTTCTCCTTCCTCTCAGGATGCATCTGGAAATGAGCTGATACCAGATCAGTATGACTTTCCTGGTAAAACATTTGAAATAAATAAATAAGTTACACAGAAAAGCCCAGCTGAGATGCAACATCTTGTTTCCACTGAGGTCCTCTGTGATTCCCATTTCTACTGCTGGGCTGACTGGAGTACTCTGAGGTTAAAGGAGTAGTACACCCTCATATCTTGCAAATGTTTCCTTATCAACAAACAACTGTTTTCATATATCTGTTGGGGATGTACTGTAAGAGTTTGTTTTATTCTGTTTTCATTGTTCACACCATCTCCTGTAACTGTTTATTTCCTTGTCAACAGGCAACTCTTTTCATGTAGCTGTTTGGGATATACTGATTGTGTTTGCTTTAGTTTGTTTTGACTGTGCACACCATCTCCTGTAACTAGTCAGGGGGTCTCCATTTTCTGACTGTTCATTAGCATATGGGAACATGATGTGTCAGCACCCTTTAGACTTCACTGTATACCTGTCTGCTTACTTAGAATTCAACAAAAAAAAAAGAGTTGCAGCAAGGTGTGAAATAACACACTTACCTCCAATTAGCTTTACAAACTGTCTTAGATATAATGCAAGGTTTTTCCTTTAAACTGCATTCAATCTGTGTGTTTCTAGAGAGTTTTTCAGGTTACACATACCTTCAGCACAGAGATACTGTACATGGTGTAAATGGGTACTGTGGCATCTTGTTCTCTTATGCTAATGCATCTCCCAAGGACAATAGGATTTCAACAACCAGAAAATGGAGGCCCCCTGTTACAGGGGCTGGTGTGAACTATGAAAACAAACTAAAGCAAACACATGTATCCCCTACAGCTACACAAAAGACTTGTCTGTTGACAGGGAAACAAATAACATTTACAAGATATGAGGGTGTGTACTCCTTTAAAGGACTTGCTCAAGGTCACACACAGTGGGCTGGATATTCATACTGCGCCGGGCAGGGCCGCAAGCCCAGGCGCAGCACAACTGGGCTGCGCCAGGGCATGGACCAGGTGATATTCAACAGTGCTACACCAGGGCACAGCACCATGAGTATATGGCACTACGGTACATGCACGCCGTGCAGTGTAGGCACTGTGCCAGCGCAAGTGGCAGAACAGGAACAGGGGGATGTGCCAGTGCAAGTGCAGCGCGCAGGCACATCAACCATGATATTCAGGCACTGGCATGCAATGAGGCCATTATGCATGCATGGTGCAAATAGGGCCATTTGCATGTCATTATGGCCTTATTTGCATGCAGTGCCACCCGATCTGATGACTTGCCTGGCGCTTTGCCCGACTGCAGCCATCGGGGACCGATGCTGCTTCCATGGTGGTTCCCTTCTCCGGACACCCGATCGTGGGCATAAGGCATGCTAAATTCCCTGGTGGTCCAGTGGTAACCTCATCACCCCATCACGGGCATAGTATGATAATCCTTGGTGGTCCAGTGATACCCCCATTGCTTGATGGCAGGCATATGTAAAATTAAATTACCTGGTGGTCCAGTGGTTCCCCCTCACCCACCCACTGAGGTCCCCACCACTCAGCACCCCCGGCCATTGGTGAGCTGCAGCACCGCCTCGCACGCCTGGTCGCCGACGACAGTGCGATGGTATGGTCTGCACATATCTGGCTGACCATTACGTATCAATGGGTGTAGACTATACTACCACATAAATTATGAATGAATGTGTTCATTCACATATCATGCCTGTGTAGTACAGTATGGTCTGCACGCCCATTGGTCCATGCAGTGGTCCAGTAGGCATACAGGCAGTACTGTACGCTGTCATTCAGTGGGCGACCGGGTGGCATGTGGGCCGGGTGCTGTCCCCCCGATGATTACAGGGGGTGCTGGGTGGCAGGAGACCTCAGCGGGAGGGTGCGGAGGGGGTACCATTGTACTACCAGGGTATCTAGTGATGTTTCCACCCATGATCGGGAATGGGGGACCTTCCACTGGACCACCAGGGATTATGTCTACTTATGCCCACGATCGGGCGCTGGAGGGCATTCCACTAGACCACTAGGGATTATTATTACATATGCCCATGATCAGGCACTGGAGGGCTTTCCCCAGGACCACCAGGTATTTATCATTACTTATGCCCGTGATCGGGTGATGGGGGGGTATCCACTGGACCATCAGAGATTTATCATTACTTATGCCCGCGATCGGGTGATGGGGGGTTTCCACTGGACCACCAGGGATTTTAATATTACAGTTGCCCACGATTAGGTGATGGGGTGGGGTGCACAACGCTCCCAGGGCAGGGGGCTTGTGGTCAGTGTTCTGGGTGGACGGGTGGCCTCCCACGGCTGGTGGCTGCTGTATTGCACCCTGCAATATGGCAGCTCACCTGTGGGTGGCCTGGACTTGTTCCTGGTTTTCCCAGACACATCTTTGCACCCCCCTCAGTGGCGCAAGATGGGGTTGTGCCAGCATATGCGCTGCACATCCCGGCTGAATGTCGGGATGTGCTGCATTTGCCATGGGCACACCCACACTTGTGCTGTGATACACTACCGATGCACCTGGCACATCGGGATATGCATCACAACTTGCCGCTTTGGAATATCGCAATCTGGACGTATTGTGGGTTGTGCATGGCGATCCCTGTTGCGCCATGCGCAACCCTTTTGAATATCCAGGTCTGTGAGTATTTGACTCTAGGCAAGTAAAATAATTTGGTGCACTCAAGAGGAGACAGTTAAATGCAGAAATTGACACTCAAAACTGTTAACGAATGCTGCAGTACATTTATTTGGAGTGTAAACAGCTACAAGTGGTATCAAACCAAAAGTACTGACAAAGTGCCCTGGCACCTTGCTTATTAAGAGCATTAAGAGCATTCCTGGACACATTTCTTTTTTTTTTTTTTTTGCATGATCTGTTTTTTCCCCCTGCTACCCTGCTGCCCACACCTTTGGGTGTCCAAGCCTGTTCCCTTACCGGCTCTCCCTTTTAGCCATCTGCCACACCCTTTTCATGTTGTTCCAATTGGTCTGGTGTATCCCTTCACTGGGGGGGGGGGCCCTTACCCACTCAAGGTCTCTGGCAGGGGAGATCAAAGTGCCATGAAGGCACTTCCTCGCATCTACATCAGTCGGTGAGGCACAGCTCAGAGGCTTCACGGCATGGAGAGGGGGGCTGCCATCATCTGGCCAGCAAGAGTGGCCATTTTCCTTATGTTTTCAGCCCACTGCCCACTGAAGAGCATGCTGTGGTGTCCTTGCTGATCACGCATGTGGCGTGTGATCACCCACGTCACAAAGCATGATGCTGAAACCAGCCACAAGGAGCCATCAAAGGGTGGTGCGTCCATGCCCTGCTCCCCCAGGAAGAGAGTGTCCAAGGGATGCTCTGGAACCCTTTGTGCTGGCCTCCACTCCTGACATCCTGGGCTCGGGTGCGAACCCAGATCATCAGTGTGCCTGATGATCCCCTATCATTTGGCACCCTGGACACATTTCTGGTGGTATATCGATTACGGATCAGACATAGGAGGTTTTGTAGCCCTGTAGGCACTAGACCCAGCAGAGCTTTTTTGCCAAGGAAGCATGTTTGGAATTTAATTCTATCCTGCAGGGAGAGCCAGTTGGCGTGGGAGTAGAGGGAGCATGAGTAGGTAAGCCTATCTGCACCAAGAAGAATAAAACAACAGGCCTTACTCAGAACTAATTTGACCCTACTGAGGACAGTGTCAGAAGCCGCACCATATACTGTGACTCCGTAGTCTATAATGGGGAGGACAGTACTGCTCACTATTACCCGCTTGGTTTCTTGGGTAAGATTCTGCCTTTGCCTGTATAATGACCCTAATTTTTTATTGACTAAGCTAACAACATTGTCTGTGTGAGGCACAAATGAAAGGGCATCATCAAATTCAGTGGTGACACCTAAGTATTTAAAGGTGCTGACCTGTTCCACAGTAGCACCATTCTCGTTTAAGATAGTAAGAAGATGAACCTTTTTTCTCATCCGTGGTCCAGTAAATAGTATTGTGTTAGCCTTCATGTAATTCAAGACTAATTTATTCCATTTGAACCATTCCTCAAATGACTTGAAACTATGCTGTATGTCACCGGTGAGAGTGTCCTGGCATGGGCCACTCAAAAAGATAACGGCATTGTCCGCATAAAGCAGGACCTTTGATGCAGGACAGGTTTCAGAGAGGCTATTAATAAAGAGGCTGAAGAGGAGTGGACCCAGTATGGAGCCCTGTGGCACTCCTATGGCGACCTTTTTGATGTCTGATAGCACCCCAGTGATTTTAACTTGCTGAGTTCTTCCAGAGAGATAGCTGCTGAATAAGGACACAGTATCAAGTGAGAGGCCAAGAGAGCAGAGTCTGGAAAGCAGGAGGGAGTGACTGACTAGATCGAAGGGATTAGTTAGATCAATATAGATCGAGCCAACAAGGTGGCCATTAACGAGGGCTTCAAGTAGGTAGTTGGTGTATTCAATTAAGGCAGTATTGGTGATGTGTAGCTTAGAAAATCTTTGTTGCTGTTGGTGTTGGATATTATATTGACTGAGATATGAGACTAGTTGAACTGACACTATTCTTTCCAGTGCCTTAGACAAGGGGTAGAGAATAGAAATGGGCCTAAAGTTGGCAACAACAGAGCGGTCCCTGCTTTTATGAACCAGCGTGACTAGTGCCATTTTTCAGATGCTACAGAATTGGGAATATTGCAGAGAGAGAGAGAGAGAGAGAGAGGTTGAAAAGTTTGGTCAGGGGAAGAGAAATCTCATCAAGGGACACAGCAATTAGTTTCATGTCCAAGGCATTGCTACCCAGTCTGGTTTTACCCAGAACTCGTTTGACACATCTGATTGAGTGGCTACTGATATGACTTTAAAGTAGAACCTGGGGTAGCTAGTGCTACTGGTGGATTTGAGGACAAACAAAGGTCTACCAGGACATCAGGGTCAGGCTCTAGGTCAGGGAAAGTACCGCACTGAGATCAGTGAAGACACTGTCAAATATGTTTGCCATTTCTTCTGGGGTGAGGGTGACTAAACCGTTAACATTGAGCATAGTAGGGTGTGTTTTGTCTCCACTCCCATGGAGTTCCAAGAGGGCATGCCAAAACGTATTTCCATTACCCTACATGCAAGTCTGCTGTTCCTTGTAGTACGCAGCTTAGCTTCTCTAATGTCTGTTGTGCACTCATTACATGCAGCCCTATAATTTTGGAGGTTAACAGGAGAACCTGAGGCCTTAGCTCGAAGCCACTGGTTATCCCTGGCCCACATCTCAGTTAGGAGTGATGGGGTGACCCACTCAGCCATCTTTCCTCTTAGCATCCACTTTTTGTATGAGGCATATTTGTCACAAGCTGTATTAAATTCAGTGATGAAGTAGTTCAGTGCTGAGTCGATATCAGGGATGAGATCTAGATAGCTGCAGTCAAGTTTGGCCAGATATTCTTTGAAGGTCCCAAGTAGCCCCTCAGACTACCCTATTGATTAATCAGTTTTGATTGGGAGTCTGGTAATTTTAACGGACCAGGTGCATAGTACTGGGGAATGGTCACTTATCACGTCTGGCAGCACTGTAACCTTGGTTATCTGATCTGGGTGCGTGGCCAGTACCCAGGCAATAAGGGTATTTGTTCCAGTTTTATAGTTAGTTCTGGTGCAGTCTTTTACTACCTGGGTGAGGTGGAGGCTACTCACCAGGTCTCTGAGTGCCATACTTGATTTGGCGACCCAGTTTAAAGGATTGATGACAGGGCAGTGTTTGTGAACCTCAAAAAGGCATTCAACCTGGTAGACCATAGCTTTTTGATTGGAAATCTTAAAAAACTGGGTTTTGCGCCTTCTGTAATTAGCTGGTTTACAAATTACTTAAACAACAGAATACTACAGGTTATACTAGGACCAGTGTTGTCAAATGCTAGGGTTGTCTCCGGCAGGGTGCCACAGGAATTCATACTGAGCCCACTTTTATTCTCACTCTTCATAAATGATGCCCTGACAGTCTGCAATAAAGCCAGTATACTCCTTTATGCGGATGATGCAGTACTATTTACTCATGCAAAGGAGATCGCAGTTATCCATCAATAACTTAAAAACTGAATTTAACTCTCTGCACAGGTGGTTCGAGAAAAATAGGCTGATCATAAATGCAGCAAAAACAAAAGCGATGTTACTGGGGTCGCTTCAAAAACCCATACAAATGCCAATAACGTAATAGTAACAATGCACAGGGGTGAACTCCTTGAGATCATTAACACCTTTAAATACCTTGGTGTTATTATCGACCCAAACCTGACATTTATTTATTTTATTTATTTATTTATATCTCAGAATTACAACACCTTTGAGTTAGGCACTCTTTTACAAAGGTTCCACGTCATTACAGAAATGTTACACATAAGGACAGTTACATGGTACAGTACACTAGTTGGTTGTACAGTCGACAAATATACACTAGGAAGTGCTAGATAAGTGGCTAAGGAAGGGTTATAGATGATAAAGTCAGTGAAGGTAGACAATGTGCAGTCAATGGATGACTTTGTCATAGGACAGAGATTCAGATAACCCTGCACAGCTATGGTATAAGGCCAGGTATGTAGTCATGAGAGAACTTAGAGGTTACTCAGAGAAAGTATCTGGAAGGAGGATTGATTTAAACATGAGATACTGAGAGGTCGAAGGAAGGATAGGACAGTGATGAGAAAAGAAAGGAAAGGG
The DNA here is from genome assembly GCA_016271365.2 of Neoceratodus forsteri. Taxonomy (NCBI): domain Eukaryota; kingdom Metazoa; phylum Chordata; order Ceratodontiformes; family Ceratodontidae; genus Neoceratodus; species Neoceratodus forsteri. The sequence goes on along the minus strand of CM057455.1, from coordinate 343,067,195 downwards.
GACAGAGGGGTGGCAAGATGAAAAGTCAAAGTCTGAACAAATTGTAAGGAGATCCTTGGGGTAGTAAGGGACATTTTTTTTCGGGGAGGGAGCCTAGAATGGAACAAAGAGGGGGAAAAGGTGGTGTCTGGGGGAGGGGAGAGTAGTATGAGTAGGGGGTAGAGGGGGAGTTAAAAATAGGAGAGAAAGGAGAGAATGTATGGCCAGGGGAGGTAAGGGTGAAGATTGGAATGGGTCCCCTACCTAGGTAGGGCAGTCACAGCCCTTTCATATTCTGCCCCATTAATTTGGAGTGGTTTGTCACTCAATATCTACTCACAATCAAGTTATAGTACTTTGAAAATGGCATTAAGACAATTTTATGTGGAGTCCTTGAAATGTGACTGTTTTAATTGCGTTACTTTGTATGTTTTGTATTTGATGTGTATGTGTATGTAACATCTTGACTGTACTATACGGTCCTGGGTCGCTTTTGAAAAAAGTCTTGGCTCATATTGCTTACCCGATGAACAAAGGTTTAAATAAAAAACAAAACAAAACAAAAAAAACAGTTGTAGAGCAAGGAGAGGTTCTGCTGAGTTTGGTTTTGAAGGGTCCTATCCTGGGTTCGTTCAGGACGTTTGAGGGAAGGCTATTCAGCCAGCTGGGCACTCTAAACATGAAAGATCACTGTGCTTGTGTCATACAGCAGAGCGGGACTTGAAAGGAGAGCTTGGATGAACTACGCATTCCACAGAGATTAATTGGCCATGTAAGAAGTTGCTGAGCACCAGCATATCAAAAAACCTAATGTGTAAAATACATCAAAAACTAGGTCAGCTCTACCATGTAAATAAGTTCTTGACATACGATGCCAGGCTAAGTATCTCAAGACACCATCTGCTTTCCATACTGGACTATAGCTCATTGGTTGTTGATGTGGCACCTAAAGTCAATCTCAATGCTAAGAAAGTACTATATCATAAAACTGCAAAGTTTGTATGTCAAAGTGGCAACAGGGTAAATCACTGCTCAATTCTCAAAAAATTGGGATGGCCCTCCTTCGAAATTAAATCGAAACTGGCCTTGGCAAACTTCAGCTTCAAACTATTAGACAAGCAACAACCTGCTAGCCTAGCATGCTTGCTACAAGTCTCACCGAACTTCAGCTCAAGATCAGTTCAACATTTCTGCTCATCTTGTCCCCCGAATGTCAACCAGCATGGGCCAAACATCATTTAGTTATCGGATTCCTTCTAGGTGGAACATTATCTCGGTACCAGTCAGAGCACTAATCAACTTCACTTCATTTTCTAAAGAACTGAAGAATCATTTCTTAACACTGAACAACTGCATGTGCTCTGCCTGAACTCTGCTGTATTTCATAACTACATCTCATTTCTACGTGTTGAAATTTATTTTCTTTTCTGGTCATATTGTATTATCTATGTTTCTGCCTGTATTAGGGGAATCTATGCTCAGGGGTGTGAGATGGGGAGGCAAGGGAGCAAGGAAGAGCCGAACCTGGGTGGAGTGTATGCCAGGTATGACAGCGGGGAGAGTAAGGCAGTGTGTTCAGAAATGTGTGGAGAAGGTGGGAAGGAAGTCTCATATCATTGTACACCTAGGAACAAATGACCTAGAGGGTAGTACAGTAGAAGAAGTGCAGGAGAGGTTCAGGGAAGTGGGGGGTATCTGAATTCGGGTGGGAAGCATAGTGATGTTCTCTGAGGTACTCCCGTTACCTAGGGGAAGCATGGTGAGGAAGCTAAGAATACAGGAGTTTAATGGGTGGCTGAAGGGGTGGTGTGCAGAAATGGGGTATGGGGTAGTAGGGGAGTGGGGCGAGACATGGAACAATAAGGGGCTTTATGCCAAAGATAGGCTGCATCTCAACAGAGGGTACAAGGGCGTTGGGACAGGGTCTGGAGAAGTACATTAAAAACAACATTAAACTGAAGGGGGGGAGGGCTGAGTCGGATAGCAGAGAGGAGGCACCTTCCAGGGGAGACCGGAAGGCCTTGCCTCCCAAAGAGGGAGGAGGAGAATGAGGGGAAGTTTCCAAGACAAAAGTGGAAGGGGGAGAGACGGGAAGAGGAGGGGCAGGACACAAGATGGATAGTAGTATCCTTGAATGCAAGGAGCTTAGTAAACAAGGTGGCAGAGTTCCAGGCAATGATGGTGGAGGGAGAGGTAGATATTGCTGCCATCTCAGAGACCTGGTCCACTTAATACCATGATTGGGATCTCACGATCCCAGAATACAAGGTGTTCCGCAAGGACTGGGAGGGGTGGCTATTTATGTCAGGGAGAAGTTACTGTGTACCAGGGAGGAGGGGGATGAGGGGAGGCCAGAAGCCAAATGGGTATTGCTCCAAAGCCCTAAAGGTAAAAAGCTCAGGATGGGGGTGGTGTACAGGCCACCCTGACAGAGCGAAGAGGTGGAGAGGGAGCTGAGGGAGCAAATCAGGAAAGTCAGTGGCAAAGGGAATATAGTTATAGTGGGAGACTTCAACCAACCTGGGGTTGACTGGCAGACACTAACTACAGCACACGCCTGGGAACAGGTGCTGCTGGAGGCTATCCAGGACAGCTACCTAGTGCAAGCGGTGATGGAGCCTACTAGAAAGGGGAACATACTGGACTTAGTGCTAACAAATGGGGAGCAAGTCCAGGAAGTGCTAGTACAGGATCCTCTAGCAGGAAACGACCACCACTCAGTGTGGTTCCTCCTCAACACAGGGAGGGAGATGGCTAAGACCAGAACAAGAGTGTTATCAGGAAGGCAGATTTTGCCAGAATGGGCAGCATCCTAGAGGGGTATTTAGCTAAAATTAACCCAAGGATGGATGCTGAACAGAAATGGGCAATCATTAGGAAGGGGCTGAATGAGGCCACAAACACGTGTGACAAATCTCAGAGTAAGCAGTCCAGGTCAAAAAGATCTAGCTGCCTCAGCAAGGAAGTGGAGGGGAAGGTGAGGGGAAAAAAAGATTGGCCTTCATTAAGTTAAAAAAATCAGGGCATGAGGAGAATAGAGAGGTGTTCACAAAGGCATCTAGGGAGGCAGGTCAGTCAGGGCAGCCAAGGCAGCAAAGGAGCTGAAGTTGGCTCAGGAAATCAGAGGGGGAAAAGGGGTTCTTTAAATACATAAGGGAGAAGAGGAGTTGTAGGGATGATATTGTTAGAATCAAGAGGTGGGGGATGGGCGGAACAAGAGGAAGATCAGGCAGAGGCACTCAATGGTTATTTCTGCTCAGTGTTCACAAAAGAAAGAGATGGTCCAATACCAAACGGGAAAGGGGGCTAGGGTGGAGGGGGGGCTGAGATAACAGATGGGGTCATCCAAAAGGATAGAGTTCTGAAGGGTCTAAAAGCTTCGCAGATGGACAAGGCACCAGGATCGGATGGTGTACTCCCAAGGGTCCTGAAGGAAGTGGCAGAGGTGTTGAACAAGTCCATCAGAGGGCCTGCCAACACCTTCTTGGAGACAGAGAATGTACCCAGGGACTGGAGAATGGCTCACATGGTGCCCCTTCACAAGAGTGCACCCAATGACCAACCAGGCAACTACAGACCAGTGAGCTTGACTTTGATAGTGGGGAAGTTGATAGAGACCATTCTGAAGGAGAGATTGAGAACCTTTCTTGATAGCAATGGTCTGCAGGATGAGAGGCAGCATGAATTTGTCATGGGAAGATCTTGCCAAACTAACCTGATCGACTTCTTCGACTGGGTCACTAGGGCGGTTGACGGAGGCCATGCTGTGGATGTCCTGTATCTGGACTTCAGCAAGGCTTTTGACTTGGTGCCACACAGGAGGTTAATGAGCAATCTGAGGGACATGGGGGCAGGGGAAAAACTGGTGAGGTGGGTGGAGAGCTTGCTGCAGGGCAGACAACAGAGTATAGTTGTAAAGGGGGAGACATCCAAGCCAAGGCCAGTAATGAGTGGGGTACCACAGGGTTTAGTGCTGTGCCCTGTTTTGTTCGATGTCTTTATTGGAGGCATTGCAGAGGGGGTCAAGAGTAAGATCAGCCTGTTCACGGATGACACTAAGATTTGTGCAAAAGTGAACAATGAGGAAGGGAGGCAGACACTCAGAGAAGATCTAACTAAACTCGAACACTGGTCTGGGGAGTGGCAGTTGGGGTTTAATGCTAAGAAGTGTAAGGTCATGCACCTTGGAGCCAGAAATCCCAGAACAGCTACTGGCTGGGGGGAGTGCAGATAACAGCTTCAGAGGAGGAGGAAAGAGACCTGGGGGTAATAGTTACAGGGGACATGAAGGTATCAGCACAGTGTAGGAGGGTGGCAGCAAGGGCAAATAGGATGCTGGGATGCATTGCCAGAGGGATCACCTCTAGAAAGGGGGAGGTCTTCCTGCCATTGTATAGATCACTGGTGAGGCCACACTTGGAGTACTGTGTACAGTACTGGTGTCCATACCTCAAAAAGGATGGAAGATTACTGGAAGGGGTACAGCATAAGTCTACAAAAATGATCATGGGACTAGGGGAGTTGCCATACGAGGAAAAGTTGAAGAAGCTCAACATGTACTTGCTGGAAGAGAGAAGGGAAAGAGGGGACACGATGGAGACCTTTAAGTACTTGAAAGGCATAAACAAAGTCAGAGAGGGAGGATTGTTCTGCTTAAAGTGGGGAAGGGTCACTAGGGGGCACAGTCTGAAGTTGGAAGGGGGAAGGTTTAGGAGGAAGATGAGGAGGCACTACTTCAGAGAGAGAGAGAGAGGTTGAAAGCACTGCCAGAGCAGTTAGTCGCTTAAAGGACAGTGAATAGCTTTAAGTGGGGCTGGGATTGAGTCAAGGGCAGGGTTAGTACGGACAAGAACACAAAGGGGGAAAGGAGTGGGAAAGAGGAGGAAGGGAGGGGTTTGGGTGGGGGTGGGGCAGCTCTAGTCATATGAAACTAAGAGCTGCACAATTGGGCAGTCTTGCTAGACCTGTGGACCTTTCTCTGCTGGCAAATTCGTCTGTTTGTAACTCAGTTTCATTCTATATTTATATACATTGTAGTTTTGTCCACATTGATCCTTATCTGTATTTTTAACATGGGTTGTCCGGAGTGTGACATCTTATTGTTGGATAGGCTCTGTAGAGCCATGCATTAAATCCCCTTTTTAATGCATGGTTCTGCAGACTGACTTAGGGGATGAACCCGCCGAGTCTTGTTAGCTGTAGAGATGGCAAAAAATAGCGGCAGCCATTAAGTGGTGCAAGCGAGTGAGGCAAAGTACAGCAGTTCAGAAGGTGCACATGCAGGTGTGTGCCATCTCATTAGGTATTGGTGTCATTGCCCCAAATGACTGCTCATGTATGTGTCTCTGTATATGAGCGAGGTAGAGAGGTACAGTAGTGACAGTGGGTCAGAGAAATGCAGGCAGCTGTATTATATATATATGGGAGAGAGCTCCAATGTGGTGTCACTTTTTTAGAGTGCTGCATACAAGCAGGTGAGAGGCTTTGTACTGCCCCCACCATGGCTGAGAGAGAGACAGAGAGAACATTGTGGGTGGTCTTACATCTCGTAGGAGCCCATCTGTCTGATCCTGGTACATTGTGCATTCCACCGGCTCTGAAATAATGGTATGGGTAACTCGGTGATCAGAGAGACAGACTGACAGTGAGAAGGGGGGAGAGAGAGAGAGAGAGAGAGAGAGAGAGAGAGAGCCACAGAGAGCCTGACAGCAGGCAGAGACAGAAGGAAGGTGCAAGTGAGTGGGAGATATCAAGCTTGTGTCCCAAGGAAGACTTGCCTGGTAAGTGTTGAGGCCAATGGCTTTAGCAGCAGCGTGGTGTGGTGCTAGCTGTGTCTCTCTCTGTCGATCACCTAGGTTCCAAAGAAAGTCCCCCAGCATGGTGCTAGAGAGAGAGAGGCGAAAGAGAGACAGCAACAGTGAGAAACAATGTCTGAATGTGACACTGTACTGTCCAGTACCCTGGCAGGTTGCTGCTGTCTTGTCTTTTCTTTTCTCTACTTCAGCATAGCCGAGTGCTGGGAATCAAATTTCACTCTGGGCAAGTTGTGTTTTTTTTTCTCAGTTGTGTTCTGCAGACAGCAGCATCTTGCACAGAAAGGGGAAGAGCGACAGAGAGAGAGAGAGAGCAGGAGCAGCTCACAGCAGTTGTGACAGCTGTCATGAGAGAGAGAGAGAGTGTGTGCCAGAGCATGTTCTCCGCAGATCTTCCGTGGTTGGGGGGGCAGTGTCTCTGCGGTGTGTTGGTTGCTCTGTGTCTGTCTGGAGTCCCCAACTGCCAGTTAGAAGTACATGTCAATGTGTGTATTACGTTGGAGTTGAGGGGGGCATCACACACACACACACACCTCCTCTGCACAGTACAAAGCAGTATGAGACACAGGAAATGTCACAAATCACATCACTACTGTATGTGTGACATTTCTCTGTGCATAACAGGCATCCAGTGTGCTTTTCTTCTGAGGGACTACTTTGTGAGGCAGCAGGATACAATCCTTTTTTTAGTCTTTCCACACATGAAAATCCTTTTCTCTCCCTGTTTGTGATTTTTGTAAACAACTCATGTTATAAGTGCAATAACCCACTCCAGGGTATGGGATTATAGGCATGTAATGCATGCCTGGGGTGCTCTGAGGACCCTTGGCCTGCGATCTCATGCCTCACAATGCACCCCAGGCATGCACTAAATGCCTATAACCCCATACCCTGTCATGGGTTATTGCTAGCATATACTGTATACTGTACTTTTTGTGCACCAAGTCATACCTGTAAAAGGTGCCTTTGGCCCCAGTGTATCTTACCTGGTCAATAATATAAAAACAAACAAAAAACTTAATTTACACCAATTATATACAACTGATCAGCTGACACCACAAGAAATTACAATTTAAAGCTGACACCAGAATCCCTGATGGTGAGTTGAAACTGAATTTAAGGTTCACAAAATAGGTAGGCCCGGTGGCAGTAATGGTGAGAGCAGACAGATGTGGGGTGGGGGGGCATTGGCAGATGTGGCCTGTATGTGAGCCACTGTGCACAGGTGTGTATGCATGTATCATTTTACGACGATGTCCTGAGAACAATATGAGCAGGTGAAGAAAGCCCTGAACCCCATGGCCTCCCCTGAGGCCTTCCACAACTGTAAGTGGCAGACTATACAAAGTGATAGATAACCAGTAAGTTTACTGGACAGATTGGTGGCAGAGCTGGGGGCGAGCCACTGGAATCAGGGTTGGAGGATCACAAAGTGTTGATGTAAAAAAAAATATTGTATGATAGTACTTTTATTTTTTTTTAACTTTATGTTTTTTTCCCCATTTTGTATTCTATAGCCCGGATATTCAGACTGCGCCAGGCTGTGGCGCAAGACTGGGCACAGCACAACTTGGCTGCGCAGGGACGCTGACAGGTTGCTATTCAATGGAGCTGTGCCATGGCATAGCAGTGTTGAATATCGCACCCTGTTCACCCGCAGTGCATATGGCGCAGCGGCACTGCACCAGCGCAAGTGGGCAGAGTGGAGCAGGGGGATGCGCTAGCGCAAGTTCCATTGCGCTAGGTGCAACAACCGCGATATTCAAAAGTGCACATGCAAATGGGGCCCTAATGCATGCCAGGCACAAATGGGGCCATTTGCATGTCATTATGGCCCCATTCGCATGCAGGTGCGCCGATCCCCAGCGACTTGTGCCTGACGCCCTGCCAGGCTGCAGCCATCGGGGACTGATGCCCCCTGCACATTGCGGCAAAGTGCCCTACTGCCTGATCGCTGGCATGCTGTAAAAATATCAGTCCGAGCAGCCCATGGTGGTCCAGCGGGTAACCTCCCCACCGCCACTGAGCCCACCACCTCGCCTCCCCCAGTCAGCTGGCGGAGGCAGCTCCTCATTTCCTGCTCGCCGGCCTCTACCAACCAACTCTCTATGGTAGGGCTACACGCCTATTGGTCCACAGCGTGACATGGTGTGAGTTCGGCATCGATTAATAGTCCAGATATGGAATGGATCCATTACACATCTGGACTGTGTAGACGGCATGGCTGCACGCCCATTGGCTCAGGCTGTGGACCATCGGGCATACAGCCCAACATAGGGAGCTGGTCAGCGGGCGTGGGGTGGCGAGTGGGTGAGAGCTGCCGCCGCCGCTGAGGGGCAGCAGGGCAGTGGGGCCCAGTGGGTGGGTGGGGAAGGGGTACCACTGGACCTCCAGGGATATGGGACTAGTATTTTTACAGCATATGCCCATGACCGGGCTGCAAGTGGTCTACTGGACCACCAGGGATATAGGACTTACATTATAATAGCACATGCTCGCGATCGGGCTGCGAGCGGTCCACTGAACCACCAGGGATATAGGATTATTTTATTATTCAACTTATGCCCGCGATTGCGCTGCAAGCGGTCCACTGGACCACCAGGGATATAGGTCTATTATGTGTATACGTATGCCCGTGATCGGGCATGGCGGGGGCCACCAGAAGGTGCAGCCGGAGCTTGGATGGCCACCCACAGGTGGCAGCTGCTGTGTTGCACCCTGCAATACGGCAGCTCACCTGTGGGTGGCCAGCTGTTGCTCCTTTTTTTTTTGGCTCACCTGTGTGCAGCGCAAGTAGGGGTTGCGGATGCATGGGCTCAGCACATCCCGGGCTGAATATCGGGATGTGCGGAGTATGCATGAGCAAGCCCCCGCCACTTGCGCCGCATACATTACTGATGTGCTCTGGCGCATCAGGATTTGTGCCAGGCTCAATCCCCGTTTGAATATCGTGCCGTGGTGCATCAGTGGGCTGCGCATAGTGCAACAATGTTGCACTATGCGCAACCCTTCTGAATATCTGGTCCTATATACCTAGATCATTTTGTTCAATTCATCCAAAAACATATCACTTGAAGGAAAATATAAAACACAAAATAATAATTAAAATCTACGAAGTCCTTGAGTGCAGTATTGTACTACACTGTACTGTCCTCTGGTATAGTATTTGAGGGATCCAAGCTATATACACATATATATATATTAATATAGAAAATCAAGCTTTTCTAAATAAACTTAAGTCTGAATTATCAGGCTAGTTAACTGTGATAGCATGCTTCAGCATGTAACCCTGCTCAAACATGTATTATAAAATGACAAGAAAAATCCATAGACTTTGATTGGTCAACCTGGGGTTAGACCCATGATGTTCTCAGCACACATGACCACATTAAAGGGGACAGGACATTTGTGCTAATTGGCAGCTGTTTGGAAAGATCTTATTCTCAGAAATGATGTGCATTCCCTTAAATTATCCACATACCTCTCAACCTTTCTTCACCAAAATGTGTGACACGATGTGTGACAAATGAACAAAATGTGTGACATATTGTCTAACATGGCACTGCAAGCTCAGAACACTATAGCTATCAGTGCACTAATGTTCATAATGTTTTTTGATAACTGAGTATAATAGATTATTATGAATTTCTGATTTAAAGTCTCAATGGGGAATGTGGAATATCGCCTTCCCCACGATGGACAAAGGGTTTCTGAGAGGTAAAATGAATGATGTACCTCATAATGTGTGACAATTGAGTGGTATGATTATCCATATTTAACTGTACATGAACAAAAAGTGATAAGAAAAACTGGGTATCACATCACAACAGTGACAGGAATACAGCAAACACCATCACAGCGACATTTTCAGCAGTTTGCTGTGATGGTCCCCTAGGTTCCCAACACTGCTGCCTCCGGGGTGTTTGCCCCCTCCCCAAACCAACTCCAACTCGGAGTTGGTAATCATAAGTGCAGGGGGTGTGGGGGCAGAGACCCCTGCATGGGGGGTGTGCGTGGCAATGCCTCCCACAGAAAACACACTGTTCTCTAGTGACGGCACAATACCAGTTGGCGGTGTGCCGTTGCTGTACTGATGGTCAGCGAATTCCATGTCGCTGTGGCATGGTACAACCGAAAAATTGTATTATGGGCAGCATTCTGTTACAGTTCTCTTCATGAAACCAGTAGGTTGGAGTTTTACTACATCATGGTTTGTGTACAGAATACTAATTAGGAGCTGTTGACCTATCAGAACTTTGCTTAGAGTTCCGTGCACAAACCATGACATAGTCAAAACTCCAGATGTTCTATTAGAAGAACTGTAACAGAATGCTGCTGATAAAAACAAAACAATGTAAAATACAGTTTTTCATATCACTTTTTATTCAGGTACAGTTAAATATGAATAATTTAGCTGGCCTGATGGTGTTGAGGGCTGAGGTGCTGGATACCCTACTCCATGTCGCACCAGCAACCCAGGTTCAGGAACAACCTCGAGTCATCGAGGAGCTGGCATGGGGAGGAGGGAGCAGGATTGAGTGGCCAAAAGCCAGCTCTCCTCTCCCAGGGGAGTCTGCTTACCTCCCCGTCAGTTCTGCTCCCACTGGGTGGAGATCCAATGGGAAGCATAGGTGGAGGGGGCAGCAGGTGATTGCCAAGGGTTGGGGGGAGGAAGGGGCTGAGCTGGTACCTGGTGTGTGTGTGTGTGTGTGTGTGTGTGTGTCTCATGTGCACACACGTGTCTGCTAGGGTCCTGGGCAGGGGAGAAAATGCAAAAATTGTAAATGAAAAAAAACATATGGATAATTTAGGGGAATGTGTGTAATTTCTGAGAATGAGAACTATATAAACAGCTGCCAATTAAATATGATTCCCTTTCCACTTTAAATCCAGGATGTTGGAGAAGGGCCAAGACCCATCATTAGTGGGGGTTATTTGTCAGTTATATAGTAAAACATGGGCCAGTGTTAGAATGGGCATTAAAGGAGAACTCTCAAAAACATTCAGCATTAATAAAGGAGTTCGCGAAGGCTGTGTCCTGGGCACTGACTCTTTTCTGCTTACACATAGATTGGTTTCTGAGAGACATCGAAAACCTTAATGCAGATTCTCCAAAATTTAAAGACTGTAACTGCCCAGCCCTGGCGTATGCCGATGATATAATTTTAATGGCATTAACAAAAGTGGTCTACAAAAAAACTGGACTTACTAAAGTTTAAGTCAAATGAATTAAAACTAAAAATAAATCTTCAAAAACACAAACTATTGACTTTTGATACAAATAAATGATCAGGTTAATGGTCAATTGGGAATCCAAAACTAACTAACAAAGATAATTATACTTACTTGGGAGTCACATTTACTTCAAATGTTTCTTGGTCCAAACATCTGAAGTACCTTTCAGACCAGGCAAAAAAAAAAAAAAATTACCCAGGGTTTCAATAAATTCAATGTGTCATACGGTGGATGCACAGTGAGACCACTAGTCACAGTAATCGAGGTTAAATACTTTGCACAATGCCTACACAGATCTGAAATCTGGGATTGCAAAAACCCTGATAACTTAACCAGTTCCATTTATAAACTCCTAAGAACTACACTAGGGGTGTGGAAATCATGTCCTGCTACTTACATTCGCTCTGAGCCAGGTCTCCCCGCTGTACAGACAATAACAGATGCCAGAAAAATACATTGTTGGGTGAAAATAATGCGGCAGGACAGACTCCCTCACAGACTCCCTTAAAGATAGAAGGGGGGCGGTTCAGGGGCAATGTGAGGAAGTATTATTTCACAGAGAGGGTAGTGGATGCATGGAACAGCCTTCCTGAGGAGGTTGTGGGGTCTAAAACTGTGGGAGAATTCAAGAATGCATGGGACAGACATAAGGCAATTCTTGTGGGGGGTAGGAAGAAATAGGCTGTTGGTTAACTAGGATCTGCGGCCTATCCTGTAGGTAGGGAAATGGGCAGACTAGATGGGCCAAGCGGTCCTTATCTGCCATCAAAGTCTATGTTTCTAAATGTCTTTTGGAGAAAAGGAGTTGGCTGGGTGATAAATGTAAACTGGTTAGTTGGTTTAGTAAAGTGTGCCAGATTTTAGGGAGGTATGATCTTTCTATCTGAAGATAGAGGGTTACTAGTGGGGTACCACAGGGTTCAGTTCTAGGACCGGTCCTCTTTAATGTCTTTATAAGTGACATTGCAGAGGGACTGGAAGGAAAAGTATGTCTCTTTGCAGACGACACAAAGATCTGATACAGGGTTGATGCACGAGGTGGGGTGGAAAGGATGAAAAGGGACTTAGCAAGGTTGGAGGAATGGTCAAATGTATGGTAGCTTAGATTCAATGCTAAGAAGTGCAAAGTAATGCACCTGGAAAACAAAAAACCAGGGGAAGAGTACACAATGGGGGGTGAGATACTAACAACAACAAAAATGGAAAAGGACCTGGGGGTAGTCATATCAGATAACATAAAGGTGGGCAAGCAATGTGAGAGGGCAGTAAGGAGAGCTGGAGATACTGGGATGCATAGGGAGAAGCATCACCAGTAGAAAACAGAAAGTTGTTATCCCTCTGTACAGACAGCTGGTGAGACCCCATCTGGAGTACTGCGTGCAGTTCTGAAGACCCAATCTCCAAAAGGACATAAGACAGAATGGAGGCAGTCCAGAGGAGGGCAACTAAAATGGTGCAGGGTCTGCACCAGAAGACATATGAAGAGAGACTTAAGGAGCTTAATATGTATACCCTCGAGGACAGGAGGGACATGATAGAAAACTTTCAAGTACCTCAAGGGAATCAACAAAGTCCAAGAGGGTAGCATCTTTCAGAAAAAGAGGTGTGCAAGAACAAGAGGGCACAATCTGACGGTAGAAGGAGGACGGATCAGAGGTAATGTGAGGACATATTTTTTCACGGAGAGGGTAGTGGATGCATGGAACGGCCTTCTTGAGGAGGTTGTGGAGTCACAAACAGTGGTGGAATTCAAGAAATGCATGGGACAGACATAAGGCAATTATGGGGGGGGGTAGGAGGAAGTAGGCTGTTGGTTAACTAGGATCTGCAGCTTATCCGTTAGGTAAGGAAATGGGCAGACTTGGTGGGCCAAGCGGTCGTTATCTGCCTCATATTCTATGTTTCTATGTTTCTAATGGAGTACGTCAACAATAATATCACATTGAGTTGGAAATATAAAGATTAAATTAGAAATAAAATTCAAAATTATTGGATTCAAAAAGATATGGAAAGTGTTCCTAATACCAAGTACTCCCCAAGGTTTGCTGCTCATTTTGGAACACATGGCTTTAAATACTACCTGGATAGTCTCACAGAACCAACCACAAGAAAAGCATTCACAAGATACAAATTTGAATGCTTTGAAAGCAATATCCTTAAAGCTAAATTTAACAATCTCCCCCTTCCCCGTAAGCCCAGAAATGTTTCTATACTATAGGTGATAAAGAGAATCTTCAACATGTCCTGTAGGACTGCCCATGGTATGAAAAAGCCATGTTACACTGGCTTACACCCTTGGTCAATGATTGGAATAATGTGGACAAAAATACAATGACAGAAATTCTTATTTACACTGAGGATGACTAAACCATAGAAAGATTTGCAAAATACTTCCTTCAAATCAGCAGAATAAAGCAACATAAAATCAAAAAGATCGATGCTACTGTAATATAACATACAAGAAAAATAGATAAGGCCTTATTGCGGCTGATGAATGCCTGGTGATTGGTAATCTATTTTAGGGCCTTGTAACCTATTTTGTTGATGTTCTGCATAATAGTCTATACTGTTAATATATTGTTTTAATATTTTCTTTCTCCCAAGAATCTACTGGAATTAAAACTTTTATTCCAAGTTATTTATATTTTTGTATATTTTAATTCTGTGCAGTTTATTTTTTCTATAGTTATCTAGTTTATCCACCTTATAACTTGTTAACCATTCATACTAATTTGTACTGTAATTTTTTTTATATTGTTATGTCAGTACGCATGATTTTATGAATTTTAAACATATATTTGTCTTAAAGTCCTTTTATGAATTGTAAAGACTACAGTCAACCAATAAACTTTTACTACTACTACTACTATTATTCCTCTTTAAATGTCATACAAATCACTCCACATGCCATGTTCAAGTTGTCGACACCTGGAATGGCCACTGTGAAGTCTGCCAGTACTTATTTTTTTTAAACATAACTCTCTCCCTCCCTTCCAGTGCCATGAACTGCATCTAAAACTCCCTGGCACACATCGTAGGTGGTGTTTAACACGACACACAGTTCCCTTATTGTACATATTCGTTTGTTTTGTTTAAAAGAAAATGACTCATTAAAGGAGGCTGACACCGCAATCAGCTTCAGTACTGCCCACCTCGCCGCAACTGTGATCAGCTTCTGTCCCCGCTCCAAATTGCCAGAAGTATGAGTGTGCATCAGCATGAGTGCTGCAGGTTTGCTTACCGGTCAGCTGTTAAAGCTGGTTTCTTGCTTACTACTGCGTTTCCCGGCACTCACATCATGGTTACTGGGAGAGAAGTGAAAAACTATTACCAGGAATCAGCAGGGCACTGCTGACTGATATATGTGAACTGCAAGAGCAAGGGTGGGGGACAGACATTACACCACAAATCATGGTCAGCACAGTAAGGTGGGGAACAGAAGGGCAAAACAAAACCAGGGAAATAAGTCAGCATAGCGAGGCGGGGACCACAGGACAAGAGAAAACCAGAGAAATAAAACAATTAAAATGGGAGGGGGGGTTCAGGTTCAAGCTGATTAGTGACAACAAACAGAAAAGAGAGGGCAGAGCAGAGTTATGGTAACATGACAGTAGTTCCACCTACTGGGAAAAACAAATAATCAGCACTACTTTTTTTGTTTTTAAAGTATGCCTACCTTTTAAGAAAAGACACAAAATGTAATTTTAGTAAACATTTAAATTTTTTTTTTTTTTCACAAATGAGCCTGGACTCCAGCGTGTGTGTGTTGCTCTGGAATAATGACATGCCTTGGTGTTGGATGCACTTGGCCTATGGTCTTGTGCCCAACTACACAAGGCGTGATGTTATCTCAGCACAACACACACCCTATTGTGCATTATTGCATAAATCAATCTACCCAGAAAGAAATGGAGTTTATTCTTGTACATTTTTTCCTAGCATTTTGTTTTACACTTTTGGGATTGGTCTCAGATGCAAAGGTAAGTATGACTATAATGCAAATACGTAGCATGGACACAGTACACAGTTAAATGCAATTACATAGCACAGACACAGTACACAGTTAAATTGGTACCTCCGTTGATACCATGAATGTTGTCTATAACTCCCAACCTTATTGTAACCCTTTCCTTTGACATGGAACCTTTGTAAATAAGCTATTGCTAGCTCAAAAGTATTTGTAATCTGAGATTTAAATAAATAAATGCAATTACATAGCACAGACACAGTACACAGTTAAATGCAACTATATAGCATGGACACAGTACACAGTTAAATGCAATTACATAGCACAGACACAGTACACAGTTAAATGCAATTACATAGCACAGACACAGTACACAGTTAAATGCAATTACATAGCACAAACACAGTACACAGTTAACTGCAAATACATAGCACATACACAGTACACAGTTAAATGCAATTACATAGCATAGACACAGTACACAGTTAAATGCAATTGCACAGCATATACACAGTACACAGTTAAATACCGTTACATAGCACTGACAGTTCACACGTCACAGTAAAGTGCAATAGAGTAAAGGGACCTGGGGGTAGTCATATCAGATGACCTAAAGGTAGGCAAGCAATGTGAGAAGGCAGTAAGGAGGGCTGGGGGAGACTGGGGTGTACAGGAAGAGGCATCACCAGTAGAAAACATGAAGTTATTATCCCTCTGCTCATACAGTTGGTGAGACCCCATCTGGAATACTGCAAGCAGTTCTGGAGAACCCATCTATGCAAGGACATTGGATGGAGGTATTCCAGATGAGGGCAATAAAATGGTGCAGGGTCTGCACCAGAAGCCATACGGAGAGAGACTAAAGGAGCTTAATATGTATACCCTTGAGGAAAGGAGGGAGAAAGGGGACATGATAGAAATGTTAAGTACTTCAAGGGAAACAACAAAGTCCAAGAGGGTAGCATTTTTCAGAAAAAGAGTTGTGCAAGAACAAGGGGGCACAATTTGAAGATAGAGGGGGGGATGGCACAGGGGCAATGTGGGGAAGTATTATTTTCATGGAGAGGGTGGTGAACGCATAGTACGGCCTTCCTGAGGAGGTCGTGTGGTCAAAAACTGTGGGGGAATTCAAGAGTGCATGGGACAGACATAAGGCAATTATAGTGGGGGGTAGGAAGAAGTAAGCTGTTGGTTAACTAGTATCTGCAGCTTATCCAATTGGTAGGGAAATGGGCAGACTGGGTGGGCCAAGCGGTCCTTATCTGCCATCAGAGCCTATGTTTCTATGTTTCTATGGCTCGAGGAACAGCTGCTGTTTTATTCTGACTATATTACTCTTGTGCTAGGTTTTGTTAAGGGTCAGAGAGCTGGTTCATTTTGATAACATTTGGCCTGAGATATGATTCTACAGTCCTGTCCCTGTATGAGATGAAAATGCCGATGTTCTGTAGGTAAACTAAGTTTCAACAAAAGTATTCTTCAGCGCTCCTTAATTAAGCCATACACTACATCCAGTTGGATAGGGAGGTCGACCGGATGAAGATTTTTATATTCATAGCACTCTAAAGTTTAGATTTTTCCTTGCATCAGAATTCAATTTCTCTTACTGACTGTTAAGGTATCCACTGTGTCCTTTTTTTGTTGGCAAAACCCCAACATGTGCATCAGTTTCTTTAAAGTGAAGGTTGTAATCAGTCCGTCTCCTCTCTAACCCCTTTTAGTTCTTTCTCCATGTTGACTGTTTATTCCATTAGTTTATTACACTTGTCTTCTAAGTTTATGTCTGGAGTTTTTCCTGAAGTGTACTGCCAATTAAGTGCAGAAACATTGTGAAAATGTTTACGTTTCTTTCTCTTGTTTACTTCAAATACCTCAGCTTGAGCCCTCCAAAGCTTGTAGTGACTCTAAGTGCACCTTTCATTCAGTGTTCACAAGCATTTCTTGGGCTATGGCAGGTGAAGCTTGTAGTGACTCCAAATGCACCTTTGGTTCAGTGTTCACAAGCACTTTTGGGGTCATGGCTGGTGAAGCTTATAGTGACTCCAAATGCACCTTTCAGTGTTCAGAAGCACATCTAGGGCTATGGCAGGTGAAGCTTGTAGTGACTTCAAATGCACCTTTGGGTCAGTGTTCACAAGCAATCCTGGGGCTATGGCAGGTGAAACTTGCAGTGACGCCAAATGCACTTTTGGGTCAGTGTTCACAAGCACTTCCAGAGCCATGGCAGGTGAAGCTTGTAGTGACTCCAAATGCACCTTTGGGTCAGTGTTCATTAGCATTTCTAGGGCTATGGCAGGTGAAGCTTGTAGTGACCACAAATGCACCTTTGGGTTAGTGTTCACAAGCACTTCTGGGACTACGGCAGGTACAACTTGTAGTGACTCCAAATGCACCTTTGAGTCAGTGTTCACAAGCATTTCTGGGGCTGTGGCAGGTGAAGCTTATAGTGACTCCAAACATAACTTTGGGTCAGTGCTCACAAGCCTTCTGGAGCCATGGTGGGTGAAGCTTGTAGTGACTCCAAATGCACCTTTGGGTCAGTGTTCACAAGCAATCCTGGGGCTATGGCAGGTGAAGCTTATAGTGATGCCAAATGCACTTTTGGGTCAGTGTTCACAAGCACTTCCGGAGCCATGGCAGGTGAAGCTTGTAGTGACTCCAAATGCATATTTGGGTCAGTGTTCACTAGCATTTCTAGGGCTAGGACAGGTGAAGCTTGTAGTGTCTCCAAATGCACCTTTGGGTCAGTGTTCACAAGCAATCCTGGGGCTATGGCATGTGAAACTTGTAGTGACTCCAAATGCACATTTGGGTCAGTGTTCACAAGCACTTCCAGAGCCATGGCAGGTGAAGCTTGTAGTGACTCCAAACATACCTTTGGGTCAGTGTTCATAAGCACTTCTGGGACTATGGCAAGTGCAACTTGTAGTGACTCCAAATGCACCTTTGAGTCAGTGTTCACAAGCATTTCTGGGGCTGTGGCAGGTGAAGCTTATAGTGACTCCAAACATACCTTTGGGTCAGTGCTTACAAGCCTTCTGGAGCCATGGTGGGTGAAGCTTGTAGTGACTCCAAATGCACTTTCAGGTCAGTTTTCACAAGCACTCCTGCAGCTATGACAGGTGACGCTTGTAGTGACTCCAAATGTACCTTTGCATCAGTGTTCACAAGTACTTCTGGGGCTATGGCAGGTGAAGCTTATAATGACTCCAAATGCACCTGTGGGTCAGTGTTCACAAGCACTCCTGAGGCTATGGCAGACAAAGCTTCTAGTGACTCCAAATACACCTTTGAGTCAGAGTCCACAAGCACTTCTGGGGCTATGGCAGGTAAAGCTTGTAGTGACTCCAAATGCACCTTTGAGTCTGTGTTCACAAGCATTTTTTGGGCTATGGCAGGTGAAGCTTGTAGTGACTCCAAACGCGCCTTTGAGTCAGTTTTCACAAGCACCCCTGGGTCTATGGCAGGTGAAGCTTGTAGTGACTCCAAATGCACCTTTGGGTCAGTTTCCACAAGCACTCCTGGGGCTATGGCAGGTGAGGTTTGCTGTGACTCCAAACGCACCTTTGAGTCAGTTTTCACAAGCACCCCTGGGTCTATGGCAGGTGAAGCTTGTAGTGACTCCAAATGTACCTTTGGGTCAGTGTTCATAAGCACTCCTGGGGCTATGGCAGGTGAGGTTTGCTGTGACTCCAAATGCACCTTTGAGTCTGTATTCACAAGCACCCATGGGGCTATGGCAGGTGAAGCTTGTAGTGGCTCCAAATGTACCTTTGGGTCAGTGTTCATAAGCACTTCTGGGGCTATGGCAGGTGCACTAACTGCTGCAGCAGTCAACTCAGATGGGGATGCCTTCATGACCACGTGTCCTAAGTGAGTGACCAAACAAACTTTTCATTAGGCCCTTTCTTTCTAGGGTTATCTGTGTCAATAAGGAATCAGCTTCTTTTTCTTCTGTTGCAGTTTTGTTTTTTAATAGTTTTAACACCTTTCTTCATATTATAAATCGTAATGTAGAGAATGGATTTGGAAGAGGTCTTATGAATGCTGTCATGCTGCAGTGATCATCTTGGACCCCCACCCCTTAATCAAGATTATATTTTGGACCAGCTGGCCATGACAGCTGAAGGATAGCCAGTTACATGCTCTCCAGAGTATGTAATAGAGAGTATAGAGAATATAAACAAAGTCAGTAACAGAAGTTTAAGCTTAAAAGGAATGCTAGGTCAATCCTTCCCGCCCCCACTTCATGGACAGGGAAGAATGAGTATGCTGTGCAAATATGTACTAATTTAAAGGGATTCCCTATCCACTCTACTACCCAGGGTACCCTGTGATTCCCATGGTTTGCAAAGGTTTGTCCACTTGTTCCTTGAACGCCTGTACTGTCTTTCAGTGTTAGGCTGTTTCATAAGTCCATCACCATTTGGGAGACAAAGTGCCTCAAATGTACCCCTGAATTAACTACCTCTGAGCTTCAGGGTGTGCACCCACATCCTACTTTATCCCAAAATTTTGACAGATGCGCAAGGCACATGCACTGGCACACAGTATTGTCAGACAGAGATAATCTTTGTTCCATTTCATATACATTAGGCATCAGAAAGAAAATATACATGCTGCACAAGGCTGCCTTCATGCTTGTTCCTCACTCAACCTTTTCTTATATATATCTATGGGCACCTGCTATAATAGAAAGATTTCTTCTTTGATTGTATTTTTTTAAGGGTAGCCAGAGTTGATTAAATGGATTCTCATGACCAGTAGATATATATTGAGTTCTCTCAATTTGCATATTTGCTTGTAAGTTATTTGCCCACTAGGCCATCCTGGGTGGGTCTGCTGCCCTTGAGCAATGGTTCTGTTTGCATTGACAATTGCTGTTTTCCATAAAAAACTTCACCCCAGGGGACCTCCTTATCTCCTGTCCACCCCCAGGGGACCTCCTTATATCCTGTCCCCTTGCGCTCAGTAGGAGTATCAGAGCACTACCACATGCCAAAATGGGGTTATTTTGGGGAATGAAACAACCATATGTATACATGGGCACTCAGCATAATTACAGTTAGGGCATTCTTGAGCCTTTGAGGTGATCACTGTGTTACTCAAACTGCAACTTACTTGAAATCCCCAGAGTGCGGACCAACCCAGACAAAAGGTCCTTTACCCACTCCACTCCATATTACTAGAACTCCCCTTCCTGATACATTACTTAACTCCACTTCTGTTGAAGGCTTTATAAAAAGGCTAAAACCCCACCTTTTAGAGCATTGTCAATGCAACTGTTATTGTTGCTCCTCCCTTAACTCAGTCTAATATATCTTAGCTACCTCTATTTATTTAAAATTTGTTGACCGGGTAAGAAGCACTGGGCCTAAAGGCCCTTTTACAGGCTTGACACGGATAGACAATACATATATACATACATACAATAGAAATACAAGAAACATGGAATGCAGTAACCAACAAAATACAAACATCTGCAGCAATTAAAATTCAATATAAAACAGTTAACATTTAACTAATAAGATAACAGAAAGATAAAATAAAAATAAAGAATAAAGTATAAACGTTTATAGCTACAGTACTAGACATACAATTGTCTTAATCAGGTGTAGACTTCAGTTATGTTGTTGACACAGATGTATATTTCATCTACAGTTACGATGTGCCTCTAACACAAGTAGTTTTTTCAGCATGGTTTTAAAACTAAATGCATTCTGTATGTTCCGTATATGATCAGGTAGATTGTTCCAGGTTTCTACTGCAACTTGTTTGAAAGCTTTTTTTTTTTTGAAGTTTTACATAGAGGAACTGCTAATATCACTGTATTATTTGATCTTAAGGATTTAATGTTATTTTTTTATTCAAAGAAGGCTACAAGAGGATTGTTCGTTGCAGTATTCAATAATATATGGATAAAACATAACATATAAAGTCTGTCTCGTAATTAACGTAACCTCTACAATTTTCTACATAGTGTATGGTTTATTGTCTGCTGGTGTAATATTGTTTTTTCCTTTTATTTTGTATTCCATGAACATTGATTGTATCTCACACATATTTTCCTATTTATGAGTTATGGTCTTTTATAAATTATTGTGCAATATACTGTATGTAACTAAATGCCCTTGTCTTTGCTCACAATTGTACTTTTGATAATGTCCTGTTGTTCTTGTACTTGCTTGTAAACAATGCTTGTAACTAATTACGGGTCACCCCTGAAAAAAGGACCCATGATCTCAGTGGGCCTACCCGGTTACCAAAATTCCATAAATAAATAAATAAAACTCTCCTAGCTTCCATTGATATAATATGTGCAGTTTCTGTGGTGTGAAATAGGTCTGGTACATTATCGAGAAGGTAGTGCTGGCAGTGCAGCTGGCAGCTCTTCTCGAGTACTGTGACATCAATGAGTCACTCTAATTGGGTTTCAGACCTCACCGCAGTACAGAGGGCACACTTATCAAGTTGTTTGATAATCTTCTCTTAGCGAGAGATGGGGGAGTGCTCAGTTGTTGTTTTCCTAGTGAGAGATAAGGGAAGTGCTCAATAGTTGCTTTCCTTGATCTCTCATCAACAGCTGACACTGTGGACCATGAGGTTTTGAACGAGCACCTTTTGGAATATGGAGGACTTTCCAGAACAATGTTAAAGTGGTTTGAGTTATTCCTGACCAGCAGGTAGCAGCGGGTTCTGTTGAGAACTTTCTCATCACAGCCAGTTGCGATCAGTTGTGGTATTCCCCAGGGTTCAATTATGTCCCCCATGTTGTTCACAGTCTATATGCTGCCACTGCGGCAAGTTATTAGACAGTATGGGGTGAATTTTCACTGCTATGAAGATGATACTCAAGTACATGTCCTTTAATCAGCTGAGCAAGAGGTGGTTGCTTTGCTGGAGCATTGTTTTGATGAAATTTCTGACTGGATGGCCTCCAGCTGACTTAGTTTCAGTTCAACCAAGACAGAGCTGTTGCTTGTGGAACTGGGTCCTCGTGGGTCAGCTAGAAGATATAATGCTGTCAGAATTCCTTCTCTGAATGGCACATTCCTGACAGCTGTGGATAGGGCCAGAAATCTGGGAGTCATTGTGGCTTCACGGCTGACACTAGATCATGAGGTGTCGGCTGTGATCTGCAGTGGATTTTTTCAGTTAAGGAATATCTCCCAGATTAGATCCTATCTAATGCAAAAGAACCTGGTGACCCTAGTATGTGACTTTGTGACCTCGAGACTGGACTACCGTAATTCTCTATACCTAGGACTATCTGGGGGTTTGGCGTGTCACCTGCAGTTGGGTGCAGAATGCCACAGTCCTGTTGGTGGCTGGGGAGTTTTGTAGAGATTTGTTTGCTTGTTTGTTTGTAAAATGTTATTCTTATTCATAACAAGATGAACAAAAATATAGGATAAACTCCATTGAGTTAAAAACTCATTTCCAAGGAGGTCCAGTCTAAAATATCTAAATACATACATTAAAGGACAAACACAATTTAATACTGTAAAAAAAAAAAAACAAATAATCAGAAAACATGAACAGATTACTTTGGTCACATAGACTATCCATTTACACACAAAAATAACAATTATAATTTATACACATTTTAAGCTCTGTTCCATCTGATTAACAATACACAATATCTAAGATTAAAATACTGTATTAGATTTCCATTCATTAATGTCTTTTTTATACTGTGCCTTAACTGGGATCAACATATCAACTTACTCCTATTTATAGAGATAGATCTCACCTTGCCAATTTATTGACAGCACTGTTTCAATCTATAAATGGACTCTTATCAATTTTTTATCATCCTAGGATTGACAGGAACACTACTCTCATTTCTAATGGCAGTGTATTCCAGATTTTGGGACCCTTACATAAGGTTGAAGTTCTACCCACCCCTAGATTACATTTTGGAATAACATACTGCATACCTCTAGAAGATCACAATCCCTCTCTTTGTTCCTAACAACAAACATATTCAAAATATAATTGTGCCCTATACAAATCACAATGATGTGTATTTCTGGGGGCATCAAAGATGAAGCGGGTAAGTCTGTTGTACATCACAACCAGCCTAGCCAGCTCCACCCCCCAATGCCCCCCCCCATAGACCAAATCCCCATAATCCAGTACCATCAAAATCATAGTTTCCACAATCCTGCATCATGTCTCTTTGGTTGTGTAATACTTTAATTTGTAGAGCATTCTCAGTTTCCTACTAAGATTTCCCAATAAACATTCCAAATGCTTGTCCCATTTTAACCTAAAATCTAGCCACATCCCCAGATATTTATAACTTGTAACTTGTTGTACTTTCTCTCCCGTTTTGGTCCTAATATGCAAGGGGGGATATGAAATTGTTGAACCCCTAAAATGGACCACCTGTGTTTTCTTCACATTTATAATCAAATCCAGGGAATCAAAAAGTGTCTGCAATTCAGAAAAAGCAAGCTGTAACTTAGTATTAATACCATCCAGGGAGCTCCCCTCCACATATATCAACATATCATCAGCATATATGTGATATCTGATTTCAGGGTCACTGAACTGTATGCCATTTATATAAATATTAAAAAGTAGGGGGCCCAATATAGAACCTTGGAGTACCCCTACCTTAATCGGAAGTACTGTAGATTTGAATTCCCCAATTTCCACCATTTGTTCCCTATTTATAAGATAAGAACTAAACCATTTTTGTTCTGACCCTCTTATACCCTGATCCATGAGCCTGGACAGGAGGACATCATGATTTAGGGTGTCAAAAGCCTTTGACAAATCAATAAAGATAGCCCCAAGAGAGTTCCTCCTGTCCAGGCCCAGCTGGATATCCCCTACCACTTTTACCAGAGCAGACTGAGTACTATGTTTTGATCGAAAACCAGACTGATACTCATTTAACAATTTACCCCCCCCAAATAATTGTTTAACTGTCTAGCTACCAACTTTTCCATAATCTTAGAAACTTGTGAAAGCAGGGAAATGGGTCTAAAATTACTTATCTCTATCCCTGAACCCTGCTTATAAACTGGGACAATTTTTGCCACCTTCCAACCTCTGGGTACTTTTCCGTTGCAAGTGAATAATTAAATAAATAGGCCAATGGGAATGCAATACACGGAGCTGCAAATTTTAATAGGTTAACAGGAATGTTGTCTAAACTTTTTGCCTTTGAGGTGTCCATACTTAACAATTCACTTCTAACCTCATCCACCGATATATGGCCAAAGGAAAAAAACTTGACCTCCGTTTACCATTAACTTATCTCCCACACCCACCTTACCCATATCAATCACTGACCCAGAACTATGAATTTGGGTCTGCACCCCCGCGCTATTAAAATAATTATTAAACATGTTGGCTACTTTTGTGCCAACTGGTACCGATTTCACCTCGCACTCAATCCTCGTTATTTGTTGCTTATTTTTATTCTCTATAAGATCTGATATAATACCCCAGAACTGCCTTGGATTTTATTTACAATTCAAATGAAGTTTTCCCCTAAAATACTCCTGTTTTTGCTCTTCTGAGATCCTTAGTGTACTGGTTTCTTAGCTGTCTATAAGACAGACAATCAATAGCCTGTCTTGATCGTTTAGCTCTTACCCAGCTATTGTTCCTTGCTATCTTTAGTTTATGCAAAGAGGCATTATACCACCCATCATTAGTTGCCTTAACCTTCCTGCATCTTAAAGGGGCATGATAATTACAAATGTCAAGGAACTCTTGATGGAAATAGGACTAGACATCAGACACCTCAGGGATCAATGCCTTTCTATCCCAGTTCCTACTTTCTAAGTCCATTATAAAATTCACATAATCAAAGCTTTTAAATCTTCTCCAGGTTACAAAAATGGGATTATAGGACACCATCATATCCTTACATGTAGCAAAGTTAACCTGATGATCTGAGAAGGCATCTGCCAAAACCCTTTTTTTCCCATAAACTTCCAGACGATTTGTAAATATAAGATCCACGAGTGTGGAATTCTGCAGCTGTTTCATATTCAATCTGGTTGGGTCCTCTATTATTTGAACAAATCCCAACACCTCCTATAATTCAATTAGGGGATGGGTGGGATTTACCTGGGCCCAATTAACGTTAAAATCCCCTAGCCAAAGAATCCCGTGAGTATCCCTATAATCCATGCCATACTCTTGCAACTGAAGAAGAATCTCATATTTAACCTTGGGTGGTTTATAAATTCCCATTAATAAAAGGGGTCTTACATGTGGGAGGTCATATTTCTCCTGTGCTGTAGCAACTGTACTGGCTTCCAGTTAGGTGGTGTGCCACCTTTAAGATTGCTTTGTTAAAATACAAAGCCCTGTATGGCTCTGGTCTTACTTACCCAAAAGCCCTCTTGGCCTGGAATGCTCCCAGCCACTCTCTGCTCCACTGAGGAGCTGTTGCTAGCCATCCTGAGATCCTGTCTGGTACAGTCTGGTGACAGGGCCTTCTTTGTGGCAGCACTAGCAATTTGGAACTCCTTGCCATATCATCTTAGGAGTTCTCCTTCAGTGGAGGTGTTTAAACAGGGCTTGAAAAGCCATCTTTTTGAACTAGCCTATGGACCTGCTGATTAACTCACCAAGGTAAACTGTTAAGTACCCCTATAAAGGGCTTAAGAAATTTGCAGTTCCGAGTGGGAGGGCCAGGAACACCTACAATAGATGAGTGAGGAGTCAGGACATCAATTTTCATAGAAGTCACTCATTCTAGAAGAGTAGGGGACAATGTTTTCCATCTCTTGCATGCCTCCTTAATCTTTGCAGATAGTGGCAGGAGACTGAGCTTATCTAAATCCTCAAGTTTTTGGGGAATCTGGATGCCCAGATACAGTATTTCACACTATTTTTAGAGATTACTGGCATTCCCATTACAGAAGGTTCCCCAAGTTTTGGTTACTTGGTGGAAGAATTTCACACTCATGCCAACTGATAACTGTGGCCTGATAGAGGACCATAGGTACTAAGCAATCACATGAGTACTGGGGTTGCCCCATTAGGATCACTGAGGTATAGAAGGATATCATCAGAGTAAAGGGAACTCCCTCCCCCCTCAACATTAGGCCTCTCACCTTTAGATGATCTTCTATCACACAGGTCAGCCACTTTATGGTGAGCATATACAGCAGTAGCAACAGAGGGCAGCCCTGCCTGGTTCTCAATGACAAGAACAAGGGCTCAGACAGGTAATATTTGCAAAAAAACTTCATTAATGACTGGTTAAAGTTCAGTTTAAACTGACAAAAGTAGGGAAATGTGGTGTTAGGGTTCCAACCCTAACACTCCCCAAGCACAGGCAGCAAAAGGAAAGACCATTACGGTTCCACTTCTCCTGAGTCTTCACAAATCAGGCCTGGGGTGTTCCTTGGAGTTGTCAACCCTAATGTTCACCCCATTCCATCAGTAAAGAAGCTGAGATGTGCAGACTATATGAAAATGGGGTGAGTGTTAGAATTGAAAACCCCAAGGAACACCCCAGGCCTGATTTGAGAAGTCTCAGGAGAGGTGTAACTGTAATGGTTTTTCCTTTTGTTGCTTGCAGGATGGGGGAAGGGTGCTAAGTCTGAGAACCCTAACACTACATTTCCCTACTTTGTCAGTTTAATCTGAACCCTAATTGGTGCATTAACAAAGTTTTTTGCAAACAATTTCCTTACTTTTTGAGATGGTAGAACTGTATCCTCATTAAGGGACATGCGTGAACATATCCTTTTGGCTAATGAAGTGCAAAGCCTAGGGGCCCTGTGCTTCCATCCCACTATAGATGCATACATCCATGTTGGTGTCAAAGTGCAGGGCCCTCTTCAAAGCCATATTTATACATTCTGTTATGTGTGATACAATGAGACTTGTAAATGTACTATATTTAAATGAATATTATCTTTATTTTAATGTATAGTGGAATTGGAAGTACAACCCCCTTGAAAAAGCTGTACAATTGGAATGAAACGTTGGGGTATGATTAATAAAATCTGTGAAATTATTTACCTGCCATGAGTTTTGAAATCATTTGGAAGATTTTACAGCAGCCCCAGCATTGTTATTGTTAGGAATTGTGATAAACCACCAGGGAAAGCTAAAGAGGAACTACGAGAGGACCATTACCCACAGACTACCTTTTAGACTAAGATTTCAGTTTGCCCTATTTCCAGGCCACATTGAGGGTCCTTCAGATATTATTTTTACAGTAGGATAATGACCCGACACAAATCCTGATTGGTTCTAATGTATACACCCTAGCAGGTTGGGTTCTATATGGCTGGATATTATTTTAGCAATCAGTTTTTAATATGCATTAAGAAGAGATATTGGCAGGTAGGACCCAATGTCTTGTCTTTTCTGTGTGTTGGCAGGACTCCGATAGTATCCAGAGCCAATGTTGTGGGGGAAGACATCATTGAGTGAGTCAGTGATCATTACCTGTTTGGGGGACTTCAACTGAGGAAGACAAGTTCTGTAAAATTCAGCTGGCATGCCATCTGGACCCAGTAACTTCCCTCCCCTTAAACTTAGTGCTATTGAGTCAGTTTCTTGCCAGGACAAAGGTTTATCCAAGGCATGTTTGTCCTTTTCCAGGAGGACTGGGAGGGATACCCTACTGTACCTAGAAATATCCTTGGGTCATCATGAGAGACTCATAACTTAGAGGTATATAGGGTTTTTATAAAATTCTTTTAAAATCTGTGATTGATGTCCAGTACCCTAGTGCCACTGAAATGTCAGGCACCTCAGGTCTGGTAAATAGCTCTCTCCTCTGCTTTTTTCTTGGGCTTCCAAGCAAGGAGTTTCCTAGACCAGTCCCTATCAATATAAAAATCTCTATTTGTAAGATGTATATTATATTTTAACTGTGTTGATGTTATTGTATTCAGTTTGGGCTTTTGCCAGTTCTCTGTAAACCATTGGTGAGTTCATAGCTAGGTATTTTTATCTAGTTTATTACTTTGAGCCCCTATAGCTTCTGCTCTTCCATTTATCTCCTTACAGTTGGTGGAATATGAGATTGAAATCCCTCTTACGCAGGCTGTTCGGGCTTCCCAAATCCAAGAGTGTGACACCTCATGAGCGATGTATAAGTCCAGAAATGTTGTGACAGCCCTACCCATTAGCTCTCTAAAATGTCCCTGTCTGAGTAGTGTGGGATCCTTTGCGGTGGGGTGGCCGGGTCCTATCTGGGTCATCTTTAGAGAAGCATGATATGAGATAAGTAGGGGGTCATATTCAGTTGCCTTGGTCTGTAAAAGGAGCAGGGCTGATGCCAAAAAGCATATTTAGCCATGCATGTGATTTATGAGCATGTGAATAAAAGGAGTATGATTTATGAGTATGTGAATAAAAGGAGTACTCTCGTACTGAGGGGTGAAGCATCCTCCATAAGCCAATAAGATCTTGCTCTTTAGCCAATTTCTAAAAGGCCGGAAATCCTTTGGATAAGGATGCTGGTGTTTTCTGTGACCTGTCTAGCACGGGGTCCCAAACACAATTAACACTGCCCCTGATATGACTAGACGACAGAACTGAATCACCTCTAAAGCCAGTTCATGAAGAAAACTAACGTTATCAACATTAGGACCATATACCGTCTTCACAGTGTGTGTCTGTTCTCCAACTTTTCTTGTAAAAGGACAGCATGCCCTGTCTTATCTTTATGAACTTTAAAAATGTTTTTTAATTTATTTCAGACTTTTTTTGTCTGGGAAAGGCACACTTAGCTGAAGCTCCTTCCCAGACATGTCCTAGGAGCACAGAGAGGTTAAGTGACTTGCTTAGGGTCAGACAGCATGCAAGTGGAAGTTATGGGTTTCAAACACAGATCTGCCGGATCTCTAGTTTCACAGCTTGGTGCTTTAACCCACTAGGCTGCACTGCCTCCCATAATTGATAGGTAGATTTGGCCTGATCAAAATCGTCACCCCCTCCCCCGCCGTCGAGTTAAAACAGGAGGAGTAGATCTGTCTCCCAGCTTTTATCAACTTATCTATTTCCTGATGAGACATGTGGGTCCCTTGCACCATCAGGATGTCTACTTTTAATTTTTAAACCCACAGGCCACTTTCTTTCTTTCAGGTATGTTTTTAAGGTAATTAATGTTCCAAGTCATAATTGTGATAGTGTCAGCCATTTGATCTGTAGAGCAATATTTGCCTGTTGTATATTCGGAACATGTGGTGTCTTGTGCACCTGAGCTTAATAAGTTATACCAACTGTAACAGAGAACAAAAAGGCCCAACTGGTAAAACTGTCCCTTCCTCTCCTCCCTGAGGAGTGTAACCCAACTACATAGCCCCTTGTAAAATGTTTTTTAATTTTTACAAGGTGCAGTCACTGTTTCATCAAGTTGCAGCATGCGTAAATAACGGAAAGGTAGCGTAATCCACTGTTACATCCTAAAGAATAAAGATATCAGCAAATAAGGTAAATATCTGTGAGACATAACATCTGGACCTCTATTTATTTATTTATTGAATTCTCGGATTAATATCTTTGAGCTACAAGCTTGTTTACAAAGGTTCCACATTGGAATGTTACAGACAAATATACAAGCTGTAAACATATAACAAATAAAGATAATATCAGATACAGGTTCTAGTACAATGGTGTAAATAAAAAAACATCAAAATTGGGTAAACATGACTAGTTAAAGAGACGTGGTATAACAACTGAGAAAGATCTACAATTGTACCAAAAAAGGAAGTAGTAACAGTACCGTACAGGGGTTAAGCCTAATGCTGATTAGAACTGGAGAGCACGGTTCAGGTAGAGTTAAAGAGGGGGATAATATTGGTACTAGATAGAGAGGGAGGAACTAAGGGTTGGGGTAGGAGCAAGAAAGAATCCACCCATGAGGTTTCGTTGAGGGAGGCAAGAGGTAAGGATAGAGTATGGGTTTCAGGGTGTGAAGGGGAGGGCAAGGGAAAAAATGTGAAAGTGGGAGCCCCAGAGTGTTATAGAGGTGTGGTAATTAGAGGTATGGATGGACAGAGTGGTACAGGAGGTGTGTATTGCTATTAGGTAAGATTATGTTAGATGGGGTGGGTGGGGGTTGCTGGGAAGGTAGGGGGTAGTTACGAGTAGGTCATATACCTGAAATGGCATTAGGGGAGGTAGGGGGTAATTGCTTAGTTGGGAATATAGTTGAATGCAACAGATTTAGGTGTTTCAGTCGCACGTCCTAAGAGCAGCCAAACATGTTTGTAATTTGATTTTAAAGAGGCCAAGTTTAGATTCCGTGAGCAGGTCAGTGCTGAGTGAGTTTAGCCAAAGGGGGGCACTGTACTCAAAAGAACGCTACCCTTGTGAGGTGCGGTGAAAGGGAATGTAGAATACTGCTTTGCCAGACCCCCTGGTATGTATGTGGCTGGTGGAATAGCTGAGGTACTTCTGCAAGTCTGGGGGGGGGGGTTGTGTAAGGCCAAGGGAGATTTTTTTAGCTAGCAGACAAACCTGATATTCAATCCTGTTGTTCAGGTTTAGCCATCCAGTGCTCGTGTATAGCTCACATGTGTGAGTTTGTGTGTGCCCAGCATGAGTCTGCAGGCTTTGTTTAGGACAGTCCTTAGTCTCTTAAGGACAGCGTCGGTGCTTGCTCCATAGACAGCCAGACCATAATCTATGACTGACCACACTGAGCTGTTAACTGCAAGCTTTATGGCAATCTCTGTGAGGTAGTGTCTATACCGATACAGCTGGTCTATTCTGGCACTGACTGCTTTAGCAACATTGTCGATGTGTAGGCAATATGAGATAGAGCTGTCAAGGGTGACCACGAGGTACTTAAAGCAATTGACCATGTCAAGTATCTCGTGCCTGTTGATATAAATTTTGAGGGGATAGGTTTTAGAGTGGTTATGATGGGAGGCAAACAACATTGTTTTGGTTATCCTGTAGTTAAGCATGAGTTTTGAATTAAGGAACCAGTTTTCTGCTGTGCTGAAATCGGTTTGCATCATTTCTTGTAGTGCATCTGGAGCTGTCTGAGAAGTGTATAGTACAGCATCATCTGCATATAGAAGAATCTTGTACTGGCATATTTTAGGGAGATCATTCAAAAATAGGCTGAAGGGTAGAGGGCCTAGTACAGAGCCTTGGGCACCCCGGTGGTGACACTTTGATGGTTAGATAACACGTCGAGGATCTTGACCTGCTCCGATCTGTTGGAGAGGTAACTCTGGAACCAGCCAAAGAATTGGAGGACATCCCTAAGTGAGTCAATTGGTTTAGAAGTAAATTATGATTAACCATGTTGAAGGTTTTGGTGAGGTCAATGAAAGTAGCCCCCACCAAGAGCACACGATCGAGTGCATCATGAATGTAACCAGTAAATTCCACCAGGGCCATGGTAGTACTATGGGCCTTCCTGAAACTATGCTGCTGTGGACATTGGAGGTTGTATTTATCTAAGTATTCAACTACCTGGTCATAGACTATCCTCTTCAGGGCTTTTGAGAGTGGAGGAAGAATTGAGATTGGCCTGTAGTTGGCGAGATTAGTTCTATCACCATTTTTAAAGATTGGGGTGACCACAGCAGCTTTTCATAGTTTAGGGAACTTGCTAGCAGTGAATAAGAGATTTAGGATCTTGGTTAGGTGGGAGAGTAGGACATCTAGGGTGAGTGCTACGATCTTGAGGTCAAGCGAGTCACCACTGGATCTGGTTTTCCCAAGGACTTTCACCAGGTATTTTCTAGCCCCAGCAGTAGTCAGAATCTTAAGGTAGAAGGGTGGCAATGAATTTGCTGATGAGGCTTAGTTGTTGCTTAGGTTGGTATGATCAAGGGGTAGAAGAAAGTCTGGGGGAAGCACCCAGCTAAGGTCTGTGAAGGCCTTGTTAAAGGCATCTGTGATGTTTTTCAGATCTTGGGTAATTATTTCATCGATATTGAGCAGCGGGGTTACTGGTTTTGCCTGTTAGGGATCTGATGTTCTCCCAGAAACTGTGACTGTTGCCCCTGCCCTGTGGCTGTCCCCTATATTTCTAACTATAGTGAGTATTGCATATAACCCAATGGACAGGACCAGGGGGAAGTGACCCCGCAAACCGGGGTCTAGGGCCCCCAGGATATAGGTGCTGGGGCCGTCCAGAACCTGATAAAAGTGCAGTCTAACCACAGTTTTTCATGGTATATGGTCTGGTCTGCAGGGGGTAATATATAGGAACCAAATTGTGCATTTATTCCTGATCACCTGAGTCTTTCCTAGCAGTCTGGGGGTCACACTTTACATTTTATAGATGTCATACACAGTGTCTTCCCATTGTTGGATAGTGGGAGGGTTAGTTTGAAGCCATTTTCTTGTAATAACTTTTTTTGCTGCTGCTAGGAGTATACTCACTAGATATATTTGCTGTTTCTGTTTAAAATGTTTAGGGAAATATAATAATATGGCAATAGCAGGTGTTAAAGTTCCCAAAGCAGGGAAAGGTTTGGCAAGAACTATGGCAATTCCCTCCCAGAAGGGCGCCAAGACTGGTCAGAACCAGAATACGTGTGCATGAGTGGAGACTTCACACCCACACTGTCTCCAACATGATGAGTCAGCTGTTGGGAGGTACTTAGCCATGATTTGTGGGGTTCGGAAGTACCCGGCCACCACCTTCCAACCAAACTTCCACCATGTATAGGAACCTGTGGTACTATGCTGCCTACACCAAATCCCTGGCCGGTCCCCATGTGGGATATCTATCATGAGTTCAGCCTCCCAAGTGATACATACCGCTTCTCAAAGCACTGACGAGGAGCCACCAAAGCTTTGTAAAAGCAAGAAATTAAATGTCTGGGGCCAGGTTCCCATTGGACCTGTAGAAGTAAACGTGAAGATTGGGAGAATGGACAGGGAGGAGACGTCGAGTCCCAAAGCACCACTCAGAAAATGACGTATCTGTAAATACCTAAAAAAAATCCCTTTGGTTGAGATTAAATTTGGTTTGTAATTGCTGAAGTGATTTAGGGATGTCATTGGAATAGAAATGATAAGCATGAGCCAGTCATTTGTGACGTCAAATATGGAAGCCGTGGTCCAGCCTGGCTGGGAGGAAAGCCCCATCTAGGAAGGGCAACCCAATCCACCTCTCCCCTGCATATTTTCAGGTTTCTTTAAATATGTTGCCCAGTTGTGCAAAAGGCCTAAAGTATAAGGATCCCTCCTTAGTGGAATTGCCTGAATTTGGCTGGAATAATGTAATATAATCGAGTGGGAGTGAGGAAAGAGCTCTCGCCACCTGGACCCACAAAGGTGTCTGTGAATGGGGATGCAACCAACTTACCATATGAGTCAGTTGTTCTGTGAGGGCATATTCTTGAAAGTTAGGGAGTGCTAGACCACCATTCTCCTTCAAAAGCTGCACTTTCTAAAAGCTATTCTCAGCCGCTTTCCGTGCCATAAGTAGGTCGAGATCATGCTATTCCATCTAATTATCACTGTTATTGGCACTGGGGAAGGAATATTTTGCATTAAGTATAATATTCTATGTAGCATGTTCATCTGAATGGACTGGATTCTGTTTAAGAGAGATATTGGTAGATGGGTCCAAGTGTGGAAGTCATCCCTAACCTGGGAGGACAATTGGTTGTAATTAAGGGCAAACACCCGAGATGGGTCTGATGGAATGTGGATCCCTAAATATTTAATGGATGTATGGTCCCATTTGTAAGAGTATCTTTGTTGCAGAGTCAGGGGTGGGCGCATCCTGTATAAGCAGGACTTCTGTTTTGCTTGGGTTTATTTTATAACCAGATACCCTCTCCACCTCTGCAAAACCCTCCTCCAGAGCAGTCAGTGAGGAACCTGAATTCATAATATATAGTAGAAGATCATCGACATAATATGATTATTAACCCAGAAGCCCTGGATGTGGTCCCTCTGGCATAAGTATTGAGAAACTGGCTCAGCACATAACGCAAAAAGGTAAGGGGAAAGGGGTCATCCCTGCTGTGTGCCCAGGGACAGGGGAAAACTGGCTGGAGTGACAGCCATTAATTTTAACTGTGGCTACAGGGTTAGCATAGATGCCTTTAAGTTTTGGATACATCTACTAGGCAAATCGAACTTTAACAGTACACTTTGCAGAGAAGAGCAAGAAACTCTATCGAACGCTTTTTGCGCATCAATACTTAGGATCATTAAGGGGGTTCTGGAGGAGTGAGCCTGGTTAATTAAATAAAGGGTCCTTTTGATACTGTCAGTCATCTGTCCAATTTTTATAAAGCCAGATTGATCAGGATGAACCAGGAGGGGTAGAATTTCGTTGAGGCGGTGTGCTAAAATATTGATGTAAATTTTATAATCCTGGTTTAGTACGGATATGGGTCGATATGATTCGCAAAGATAAGGGGAGTTTATTGGGTTTTAATATGGCTGAAATTGTGGTTTGGTTCCAGGAGATAGGATATTCCCTGTTGAATGGCTTTTCCAAAGAGCCAAAAGTAAAGGGTCCTTAACAAGGTCCCATGTACTCTCGTACTCTGGCTCGGTAGCCATCAGGGCCTGGGCTCTTTCCATTTTAAAAATTTTTTATGTAAAATAAATCTCTTGAAGCATGATGGGGCATATTGATTGTGCTGCTCTATGTGGGTCTAAGGTGGGAAGCTTCAGTCCTGAATGGAAGGCCTCTATGTCCTGCGGGGCCGGGGTGGAAGTCTCTGTGTATAGTTCGGAGTAATATTGTCTAAATATATGTAATATTTGGGAGGTCATGGAGGTCATTTTACTGGATTGAGAGATTTTGATTTTTGAAATGGAGATTGTCTGAATTTGTTTCCTTAGGCAATAGGCCAATATCTGTGATGCCACCCCCCCCCCCCATAGTATTTGTGGCAAAGCCAGAGAAGTGCCTGTTCTGTTTTAGCTGCTAGTAATTTCTGAATTTCTTGTTGGTGAGTGCGACCTGATCTGCAAGAGAATTGCAACCTTGCATATGCACATTTTGTAGGAAGCTCAATTTGTCTTGTAGGTCTTTAAGTTTAGCCTCAGCCTGTCGCTTTTTTTTTAGTAGCAAATGCTATTATGTGTCCTCGTAGGACTACATTCAATGTGTCCCAGATAATCTGGGGCATTGTCAATGGAGAGGAATTATCCTGAATAATCGCGGGGATTTTTTCTTTTAGCATATCCCTTAAAATGGGGTCTTTGAATAAGGAACTGTTAAAATGCCACATCATATGTTTCCTTTCTTGAGCTGTAAGTTCCAGAATGATCAGGGCATGATCTAAGAGAGAAATGTTCTTGATATCTGCGGAGAGGATTTGTTCTACATGTTTGTTGCTTATACAGAAGGAATCTAAGTGGGAATAGTGTCTATGGGCATGGTAGTAGAAAGTGAACCTTCAGGAAGTGGGATGAAGGTGTTGCCAGGCATCCACCAGGCCCACCTCTTTGAGTAGTTTTCGCACGTGTTTCTGTCTCGATGATAAAGACAGCAGTCTAGATGCTTAAGTGTCTAATGACGGATTTAGCAAACAGTTTAAATCCCCCCCCAGATCAACGTGCCCTGTTTGTGTATGATGATCATGTCTATCTATTGTTGGATAGATGAAGGGTCACTGTCCAGGGCCACATAGACGCTACCCATGGTATACTGTTGGTCTTGGACCATCCCCACCACCAGGGCCAGCTGTCCCTCCATCTTGGTATAGGAGTCAGAGATCATAAAAGGGAAGGCGCTATCAGGACCTCAGCCCCTTTGTCTGCCATGACGAAAGGCTGAGTCTATGACCCAGGAAAAGTCAAACTTTACTAACTTCTGATGTTCTACTGCAGAGAGGTGGGTCTCTTGAAGTAGTAACAGGTCAAGCCTCAATTTTTTAAGGACAGTCAGGGTTCTATATCTCTTGACCAGTCTGGACAGCTTGTTGACATTATGGGAAGTTATTCTTAATGGGACAATCATTTACCCCAGCGACCCTCAGTTCCCCCTGCCCCCCAACACCATAACAAAGTGAAAAGAGACAAAATGTATATTGTAGGTCCCAACTAGAATGCAGTAAACTAAAAGTATACAATCTTATAAAAAAGTTAGATCAAAGAATGTTCTTCAGCATGCTTATAGAATATAACAAAGAGAACCTGTGACATACATGTACAAGCATTTGCTCATTTTGTACTGTCTAAGCATTTTCAATTTATGTATGTGGGTCTCGGGCCCCCAGGTTGCATCTGGAATCGAGCATGTTGCTCAGTATGCTTTCCTGGTAAAACTCGTAAATAAATATAAATAAATAAATACACCAGTTTGTGGGGTTCAGGAGAGATATGTTCTAATCCAATCATTAAAGGGAAAGGAATTTGGAGAAAATAAGCAACACATTATGCTAAATGGTAACAGGAAAGTGATGGGCCAACTGGGCCGCAAACTACTGGATGTAAAAGCGAGGGGTGAAAATCCCATCCGTCTCAAAATGAGTGAATAACATTTGAAAGGGACTTCCAACAGGAAGGACACTAATGATAGCTGTCCTAGAGAAGGTGACCAAACTGGTCATCTAGGGAGAAAGACACTGCCGCTAATAAGAGTGGCTCCCTTAGGGTGCCATTGACCCTTAAAGGGGTATACACTAGGATAGATTAAGGCAGGGGTGTAAGGTAAAAGGAAGGTAAGGATAGGGCAATTGGAATGTCCAGGGGTAAACTGAAAATAAAGGTGCGTCATAACTGCAGTCCACCAAATATAGTCTCCAATACCTGTTAAACTAATTGTCAGCCTCTTGTGGAGGTAGCTTGGTTTGTCCCCCAGGCCACCTACAGAAATAAAAATGATGATTAAAGGCTTTGAATAAGAATAGTAAAAAGAAATAAAACATTTCCCCCCCTGCTCCACAATAAACAGGATAAGCCAGAGGAGGCCAGGTCCAGCTGTATATATGTCATGTAATAAATCAAGCAATAGTCCAGGATTAGTGAGTAAGTGCAAGGGGAAAGACCCTCTGTCCAGCCAGCACTCATAGATCCGACCAACCCTTGGCTTGCAGAAGATCAAAAACAGTGTGTTATGCTTCCATGGTAGGGAAAGAGCAAATGGAGAGTTGGCTAAGCTGACCCCGCACTGGGCAGGAGTTTCCACAAGATCCAAAACTCAATCGACCAATCCTCCCCTTGAGTCCCCATGCACCGGGCAACCCCCCCTGGCAGGCGGGCAGTCAGGATGGGCCTGAGTTGATGGGCATCAACATATATAGCCCCCCATGGTGGCACTGCTCTGCCCGGCCTCTCACTTGACCTGAACCCCCAATCCAGGTACAGGCAGGGGAGGCCCACACGGAAGGCAAGACCTAGTGGTCCATCACTCACCACTGAGGCTCAACTAATGAGTAACCAGGAAATCGAGTTCTCACGGCTGTCCCCCCAACTGAACTGAGATTTGTTTTGTTGGCAGCAGGCCTACAGCTTGGAGGCAGAGAAGTGGTCAGGCTCCTCAGTTTAGGTCAGACAATGAGGCCAAGAACAAGACCATCAGGAGAACCCTATTTAATGGGATCCTGGCTGAAAGGGGGGGAACTATGAGCCAAAGGGGACCCTGCAGTCCCATCAGTCCACCACTGTCTCCCTTAGTATAATAAGCTAAGTTTATGTGCCTCCATTACAGGAAATGCTCGACCACAAAGTATTCCTCTATTTAATGGGTGTCTGTAGAGGTGGGTGTCGTGCACTTGGGCCTGGCATTCCAGGGACCTGTGCACCTTCGCCCACCTCTTATATTCTGCAGTCAACATGCATTCAAGCAGCTAAGTTGTTGTCTTAATAAGAAATGGAGAGAGAACCCTATTTAATGGGTTGATTGCCCTCCTCCCCACCAAGCTGTTAAGGAGTCCACCACTGTCCATCCACCCCATGGCAGCTGCGCCAACACGCCATCCTGTAAGCAAATTTAAGCTGCCAGCAGCAAGGGGACACCAGGACAAGCCTTATGTGGTTGCGAGGACTGACACCCATCTCCCAAGGTGCCCCCCACCAGAGTGGGCCTCACCAGGCCAGGTCCAAAACAGCACCATACATCTTCTGTCCCCCGCTGGATGAGAGAGGCCCAACACCCGGTCACCCAGCAAACCGAAGGGTACTCGCTGCATCAGAAAAATGTCCTTAAACCATGGAGAGAAGAAGAATCAGGTATCTATAGGTGCTATCTGCGTTAGCAATTTTTTCAATGAGTCTAGGGCCAAGTGCTGGGTTGGCAGGTCCTGTGTTAGCTGACTTCCAGTAGCTCTGCAAAGAGTGGGCCGCTGTGGTAAGGCAAGGCATGAGGGAATGCTGAAAGCACATTTCTGTATGTCCAAATACGCTGTGGCCTCATCTTCCTAGCTTTGCTGCCCTGTAGAATATTGCACTATCAGTTGGGCTAGATATGGAGTCCAAAATTTCAGATTATTTTGTCGTAATACTGAGAACAGTGGAATATGTTCCCATCTGCGTTGCATCATATAGGGAACATAATCATCTAGAAAAATTCTGGTAGCCCCATAAAATACTTTTCCCAGGGCCCATACTTTCCTCAGAAGCAGCTCCTTGGTTTGGTATCACAAGAAGTGAACTACGCTAGATCTACTGTAGATCTTGCTTTTGGATTTGTAGGCTTGGGCCCAAGGGCTTGGTGGTAGACCCACTCAATTTCCAACTGGAAGTTGGCATCTAGGGTGAGAGCTGTACACAATAAGGTTTCAGTGAAGTCCAAAATGTCTGTGCTTTCACTGTTCTCTGGGACTGAATAAATGCTAATATTTCATGTCCAGTGGCGATTCTCAGCATCCTCTTGTCTGTTGATGGTAAGTTGGCATATTTTAGTGACTAGCTCTACAGTCGACTGCATTTTATCTGAGCGAGTAGCGTGTTCGGTGCAGGCCACTCCCAGCGTATTCACTTGGCTCTCCAGCACTGTAAGGTTGAAATGGAAAGTTGTTAAAGTTTTCTGGAATGAGTGGAACTCAGATTTGAAGTCTGTGAGCTCCAAAAGTATCTTTTCTATTTTCGATGCCATTGAACTAGTTTTTTTGGAGCAGGACCTCTTTGTTTTAACTGATTTTACCGCCGTTGAATGGGTGGCGGTCAGGGACATCTCTGAGGCCTCGGATTCAGTTAAGTCCCGGTCCAGTAGATCATCATCTTGTTGTAATACACTAAATTTATTGCTACCTCATTTCTCTCTATTAGATGCCATTCCTCTTTCTCTAGTTTAGAAATTTGAAAGTTCACTTAGTATCAGTAAACTCGAGGTAAAGGTGCTGCTGAGTGGAGAGCTCTGAATTCAGGCAGACATTAATCAGGTGACACCACTGGAAGTCCTGTAAAACGTTTTTTGACCTCTTTCCTGGTCTGCAATGTAGACTCTCCTACCACAGTAAACATGGTGAAAAACAACAGTTTGTAGTTTAAAGATTCCCCTTCTACAGTAAATACAGTGAAAAACAATTTGTAGTTTAAAAACAGTGATTAAACAAATTTAAGCAGGACTATCATTTTTATCATAACCTTTCCAAGGCATTACCACTCCTCATGTCATTATCAAATGCACAACTATGCTATCAGAGAGTTGCCCCAATTATCCAAAACTGGAAG
Organism: Neoceratodus forsteri; assembly: GCA_016271365.2. Classification (NCBI taxonomy): domain Eukaryota; kingdom Metazoa; phylum Chordata; order Ceratodontiformes; family Ceratodontidae; genus Neoceratodus; species Neoceratodus forsteri. The sequence continues at coordinate 343,027,646 of CM057455.1, read as the reverse complement.
TCTTGTTGAAAATGTTAAACAACACAATGTTCATGGTTCCTAGTTAGGGGCTAGGCACTGTTTTAGTTGAAGGATCAGCAAGCACCTATGACTATTTGCACTCCTCTGACCTCAACCTTGGCCCCCTCCCCCCATCTGGACTAAAGTCATCATCAAAATATATCCTGGGAAGGAGGAAGGAGACGCCTGAATACCTACAGCTGTAAGAGTTCCAGTCTTTCAGTCTAGCAAGGATTATAAAGTCCTAAGGACTGTCTGCTTGAGGAACTTCTTATATTCTCCCTCTCAATTATTATGTCTTGCTCAGCCTGCCCCCCAAATATTCTGAGCCCTTTTCTTACCCTTTCAAGATATAAATAGGCAACTGAAGAGACACATAGTTCCCTACCCAAGAGACACATCAGGAATATGAGGAGTGGTGCAATTTTATGATGTACAATACAGTACCTGCAGGAGAATCCATGCTGGAAACTTTTGCCAGTCAATCCCACTTGGTAAAGTGTCTTTTTCTTGGAAGTGGCACAGTGTGAAGGTTAGGAGTCAGCATAATAGTGACCCAAAATAATGTCTTAATCTGATGGGCAACTATAGTGACTCTCTTAGCCCACCTTGATGTCAGCAACTAGGATTGCAGATTAAACTAACCTGCTGTCTTCTCTTGTGATGAGAGGCACCTGTGGAGCTGCAATGTACAACTGAAACAGACACATTACTAAGATAAAAATTAATGACAATGGACACTCGGTCAACGACAGTAACTTTAAAATATACAGTTACATTGAAACATATACAATGTTGGCAGAAAAAGATCCTGTGCCACACTGTCTCCAGTCTGTCGCTTGAGGGGACTAACACCCCATATTCTCCCATGCTCCTTACACTGTCAAGCCACTAGGTAGCGCTACACTACTTTTGTTTCCTATTCTGTGATTTAAATAGAATATGGGATGACTCTGCCCTCAGTCTAAACTTGCAACTCACCTATTAATTTAGCTATTTAATTAGACCCTGGGCAATCCCAACCCTCAATCTTGTGGAACACCACTCCCCCCCTTAGTCGAGACTTGAACTCCTATCTATGTATGCTAACTACTCCAAAGTCTGTGACACCATCCCTAGGCCCCATAATCACTAGTTTAACACTGACTCTTTGTCTATACCAGTCACTGGCCTGCTCATTTAGCATAATATTTTGCTCCTGTGATAGTCCCCACCACTATTCTTGAGGGATTTCTTTGTCCCTGGGTGGGATTGAACCACTATCTGAGGTACGCTTAGTACTCCAAAGTCAGCAACATCCATAACTAGTCTAGACAGCACCATTAATTGTTACTGCTGATTTTGACCCTCTTGTATCTTTGCAGCTGACTCCTGCTACTTAACCAATAGCTGCTACCAAGCGCCCAGCCTTAAATAGTATAATTCAAGACCCTGTCCATTTGAATCAACTCTCCACCTCCGCTGTTGGGACTTGAATCCACACCTGTGGGCACTGACTATACTAAAGTCAATAACACTAACAATTAGGCCACACAGTACTATTGTATTTCCACATACCCCAGGCTACTTAGAACCTCTGCCCCACACCATACACATGGCTTAGCCCACCCCCCAACACCTAGCTCATCTTTCTGCATCGGTTCCAACCTCTAGCGCTGTTGCTCCCATGTTAAGTAGCAGCTGACCCCTGCTACTTAAACAATACCTGCTACCAAGTGCCCAGCCTTAAATATTGTAATTCAAGACCCTAATATGAGCAGAGGTGTAGGGAATTGGGATCTGTACCCATTGTAAACCAGAAGGGAGAGGGGGGACATGATTGAAACTTTTATGTATGTGAAGGGGATCAATAAAGTGAAGGAGGTGGGTTTATTTAAAAGAAAGGAGGGGGCTAAAACTAGAGGGTGTAGCCTAAGATTGGAAGGCAGAAGAGAGGCAATGTAAGGGGGCAATTCTTCACGGAGAGGGTGGTGGAGGCCTGGAACAAACTACCAGAGGAGGTGGTGGGGGCTGAAATGGTGGAGGGATTCAAGATGGCATGGGAAAGACATACCAGGGTCTTCCCAGGCCTTTGAGATGGCAACTAATATGTAATGTAAATACACTGTGCTGAGTGACCTATGTATTACTGTTATTAAATGTAATGTTTGTGCTTTCCTGTACTGACATGGAGCCTTTGCAAAACAGTCTATGACTCAAAGGATAGTAATTCCGATTCTCTCAATAAATAAATAAATTAAAATATGGGGTTGGTAAGTGGAGGGAAGGGAAGGGCCCGTGGAAAAGGAAATGAGTTGGGGGGGGAAGGGCAGACTTAATGGGCCACGGGGGTCATTTTCTGCTGCTGGATTTCTGTAATTTCTGTGAAGACCCTGTCCATTTGAATCAGCTCTCCATCTCCGCTGTCGGGACTTGAATCCACACCTATGGGCACTAGGCTAAGCATCCTCTTAGTAATTTCTTGTGTGGACTAATCCTCTTGTACCTCTGTAGCCAGCACTCTGATTTTAATAGAAATCGCATCCTACATTCACTATTAAACATAATTTGAATTGACCCTGTTTATCCAACCTCCCCTCACGCCCTGAAAAAGATGATACTCCCCTCTCCCTTTTGTCTCACATCCCCCCAGTGTGGGACTCAAACCCTAGCATGTGATGCACACACCTGTTCAAAGTCTGCTGCACTTTCCACCAGGACATTCAGCCTGTTAGCATTTCTATATTAACAGGTTCCTCTAGTACACTTGTTCCCCCCCTCACATGTGGTCCAGCCCCAGCCCCAGTCCCTCCAACCTGGAACATTCCACTAAGCCTGCTAATCTTATTATTGCTGCTCCTTGAAGCAGTTATTCCTACCACAGTCATTGTGACTTCAAAAGCTCCTAAGAGCACTAGCCAGTACAATCACTGTTCAGCGTCATATTTGATGATTTTTGTCTGTCAGTGTAATATTTTGTACTGTGGTGAAATAATGATTGCACATTTGAAATCAAATTAAATTGAAAGCGTTACTGCACTGGGCACACAGCTTCTACTCGACAACACTTAAAAACTACCTCAAAGCCCCAGTTTAGTGTGTTTACCCTAAGTTATTCATCAGGTCATCACCATGCTGGTCCCATTAATAGTTGAGCTCATGCTGCAGAACAACATGGTGTTGTACTCAAGGCCCCTGTTAAATTCAACACACCCCTAGATACAACCCAATAACTGTCATATCCCCAACCCAGCCAGGATGTGTCATCTATTTCCCTCACATACACCCTCAAAAAACTACGATTAGGGCCATATCAATTAGCTCTGTGATGGTCCAGTTTCATCTATACCCTGTATCCAAGCGATCTTCACAAGTAATGCCCCTTATCAATACCCCTGCCAAGAAACAGCTTATATTTATGCAGTGTTGGTTAAAGAAAAAATCATAACGTTGTTACCCTTATGTTCCGGGAACACGGAAATAAACCCAGGCCCCACCTCTCCTATCACTTCCACTACAGACTTTGCATCAGCGCCAGGCCGAAAAAATAATGCTGGTCAATGCCTGCAGTCTCAGGAACAATGTAGATTTTGTAAAAGTTTGGGTTACACACATAAACCCTGATGTTTTAGTAGTGACAGAAACCTGGCACAAGGGCAGCATTACGGACCAACAAATAGCACTACCATCCTATAACATCTTTAGACTGGATAGGCAGTCAAGAGGAGGGGTGGGTAATTATTTATGTAAATTCCAAATTCATTGCCACCAAAATCCTTGCTATTACCAGACCCCAGAATTTGAATGTCTGTCCATAAGACTCTCCCTGCACCCATCCGAAGCAATCAGCATCATTGGCTGTTACAGAGTGCCAGCGGGGGGGGGGGGTTTAGAACTACTGTCAACCCTCAGAGACATCATAGAAACTAACTCTAATGAATCCATCAGTCTTGGTGAGTTAAACATGGACTGGTTGTCCCCTAGAGCAAATACACTAAAGGACATGTGTGATAAGCTGGGTATCGCGCAGCTCATCTCAGACCCTACAGGATTCAACGCAAAAAATAGCGCTAAAAGCTCCATATTAGATTTAACACTTGCAAACAGACCACATTAAATTGCACATACAGCCGTCTTCCACAATGATCTTAGTGATCACAACATTGTCGTCTGTACAAGAAGCCTAGAAAAATTACCATCCCATTCCACGTTCATCACAAAGCAAAGTTTCCGTAAATTCAAACCTGAAAGTTACCTAGCAGATCTCGGAGATTCAAACTGGCAAAACTTCTACCTGGCTACTTCACTAGATGAGGCTGTTAATATCCTTAATACTAACCTAACAAACCTAGCAAATAAGCATGCTCCATTCGTTAAATGTAGGGTGAAAAAGGCCTTGTAACCTTGGTTTACGTCCTTCCAAAAAGCAGCTCTGACCCAAAGGGATAATCTATGGGCCAAGATGAGGCAGTCTAAAGCTCCAGCAGACTGTCGGGCCTTTAGAATCTCAAGAAATGCTTGTACTAAGCTGGTTAAAGCAGCCAAATCAACCTATTACGTAGAAACCCTGGAGGGTACCATGGGTAACTCAGCCAAGATCTGGCAAACCATCAAAGCTGTTGAAGGACAGAGAACCCAAACTGCAATCCCCATCAAAATTATAACACAAGGTACCACGATCTCCAGTCAGGGCACCATTCTAGAAAAACTAAATTAGCACTTCGTGACAGCAGACCAAGTGTTCGACTCCTCCCCAGCTGCCGGGCTTGTTGACCTCTCACCACCCAATGATGCCCCTCGGACCCTCAGACTCAAGACTTCTTATGTTTCTCACCAGTTACTTTCAAGCAAGTTGAGGACCTATTAACAAAATTAGATATAAAAAAAGTGCAGGCGCAGACAGTATTGAGTCTTTTTTCCTATGGCTAGGGTACCACTGTCTAACTGCCCCCATAGCACATATTTTAAACGTATCAGTCACATAAGGTTTGTTAGCAGTGTCAGTGGCTCAGTAGGTAGCACACTCGCCTCTGAGGCCAGGAGATCAGAGGGTTGTGGGTTCAGCTCCCACATCTGGCACTTGGGTTAATATCCCAGTACTGACACTGTAGTGCAGCATGAGAGGGGTGCTGCACTTCTGAGGTGTCGTCTTCGGATGAGATGTTAAACCGAGGTCCCATCTGCCTGGATTGGTGGTAGTTCAGGTGGATGTTAAAGATCCCATGGCACTTATCGAAAAGAGTAGGGGAATTTCCCCGGTGTCCTGGCCAAATTTCCCTCATTCACTAAAAATACCACCAACAGCTTAATCTGGTTTAAGGTCAGTTGGTATTCATCTGTATCCCCCGCCCCCGGGTTGTGCCTGAAAATAGGCAGGATTTGTCTAGTGCACTTACCCGGTCAACAAAAACTAAATAAATAAATATGGAACAGTCCCAGCCTACTGAAAAACACTCTCTATACTTCCTTTGTTTAAATCAGGAGACCCCTGTGACCTTAATAATTACAGACCGATTTGTATCTTGCCCATCCTGTCGAAGCTCCTAGAAAAGTTTGTCAATAATCAGCTGAAGGATCACCTCAAAAAATCTAATTCATTTAACCCCTTCCAATCAGACTTCTGACAAAACCATAATACAGTGTCAGCTCTAGCCAAAGTGACAAATGATCGATTCACTGCCCTGGATAATAAAAACTCTACTGGAGCCATCTTCCTAGACCTAAGCAAGGCCTTCGACACGGTCAATCATGACACTCAAAGATCTTGATCTGAATAACTGCTCACTAAACTGGTCCACTAGCTATCTTACTGGTTGACCCCAATGCATCAAAACCAATGGACTCCTTTCCTCTTCCCTATCAGTAACTAGAGGTGTACCCCAGGCACCCATTCTTGGACCCCTGTTATTCACAATTTACATCAAATCCCTTAGTGACAACATCCATAACTCCAGATTCCACTTTTTCATGGATAATACCGTCCTTTATACATCTAAACCCTCATTGTCAGATGTCGTCACAGAACTGCAGTCTGAATTTAGTCAGTTGGAGTGAAACCTGCTAAGATCAAAACTATTATTAAACACCAAGAAAACTAAAATGATGTACTTTTTACCCTCACATCCCTCAACTTCTCTACGTGGACAGGCCACACCAGTGCCTATAATAACCTTACTAGGAAACTCACTAGAGTCAGTTGATCAGTTCAGATACCTAGTGGTATGATTTGATAGCAAACTATCCTTTGCATACCACATTGAATCCCTTGCTAGGAAACTGAAAATGACTGTTATTTTTCTACAGAAACAAATCCCTTTTTCCCTTCGATATTAGGAAAAGGCTGGTTCAAGCCACCTTTCTTCCCTTACTCAACTACGCTGATATAATTTAAAATAGTAGCACAGTAACCAGCCTCCACGAGCTTAATATCCTGTTTCATTGTGCGATCCGCTTTATAACTAACGTAACCTACAGAATCCACCATTGTGCCCTTTACGCGGCTGTAGGCTGGGCTTCCCTGGCTGCAAGAAGAACGCTACACATTAGTATCTTGGCTCTTAAAACATTTCAGAACAAAGTCCCTTCCTACATCACCTCCCTTTTTCATCATTATCTTAGCTCATACGCCCTTAGAAAAAAAGCTTTCATGCTACTAAAAGTACCCAAATTCTGCACATTTTACGGTAAAGCTGCATTTAGCCATGTAATCCCGTCCATCTGGAACATACTACAAGTCTCACTAAAACTCCCCGAACCGGTCACCTTAAACTTATTTAAAACCCTGGCCAACAAAGCGCTTATGGAAATTTGCCACTGCTAAAGCACCTAGTAGCACTCCTAGCCGGTAAACCGTTATAGTCTCATAAAGCACTTGAATGTAAACTTCTTTCATGTTTCCTCCTTTTCTCCTTTCCGGCCTGTAAGCTTACTGGCTGAAATATACATAATTTAGCCATAACTCCCCTCCTACTATACATTGCTTACCTGTCTCAACACTGTTCAAACCTGATATATCACAGTTGTATTATATTGTATCACTGTAGATTGTTTGCCTGTCTCAACACTATTTGAACTTGGTGTATCACAATTGTGCTATATTGTATTGTATTGTATTGTAATGTAATATTGTGTATACTTTGTACCAAGTTGTCCTACCAGGACCTCCCTGTAAATGAACATGTTCAATGGAGTTTTCCTGCAAATAAACTTGAACTCTTTCTTCCTGCTATTGAACTCCCTCCCAATACACCCCGACATTTTGGTTGCCTTGCTGTGGGCCTTGTTGCATTGGCTGGTTTGTTTTAGGGAGTCACTTATGGTGACTCCCAGGTTCCTTTCTGCTGATGTAGTGCCCATCTTAATCCTTCCCATCCAGTATTCCTTCCTGTGGTTCTTGTTTCCTATGTGCATCATCTACACTTTTTGGCATTGAATTTCAATTGCCAAACCTTGGACCACCTCTTTAATCTTTACTGGTCCTTCTGCAGCTCCCTTAAACCCTCCTCACTGTCTACCTTGCCACAAAGCTTAGGGTCATCAGTGAAGAAACACATCTTGTCATGTATTTTTTCTCCTTCATCACTGATGAACATATTGAATAGGACTGGTCTCAAGACTGACCCTTATGGCATCTCACTTGTGACCTTTCTCTCCACTGAATTTTGACTCCAGTAACCACCAATCTCTACTGTCTCCCCCTAGCCAATTTCCTACCATCTAACTAGATCCTTCACTGCTCCCAGATCTTCTAACTTCTTCAGCAGCTTTCTGTGAGACACTGAGTCAAAGGCCTTGCTGAGGATGACACAACGCAACAGCGATGAGAATACAGCAAACACCATCACAGCAACATTTTTGGCAGTTTGCTGTGATGGTCCTCTAGGTTTCCAATGCTGCTGCCTCCAGGGTGTTTGCCCCCTCCCCAAACCAACTCTAACTCAAAGTTGGTAATTCTAAGTGCGGGGGGGGGGTGAAGCCCCCTACAGAAAACACACTTTTCTCCAGCGACGGCACAACACCAATTGGCTGTACTGATGGTCAGTGAATTCAGTGTCGCCGAGGCATGATGGAATCAAGTAAATCTACTGCTTGTCCCTTATCCACTGCCCATGTTACTCAGTCAAAGAATACTATCAGGTTGGCCTGACAAGATCTCCCTTAAAGTAAACCATGCGTTTTACTATCCTGCATAACGTTTCTCTCCAGGTAGCCCACCAGGTCCTCTTTGACAACTGTCTCTATCAGTTTACCTACAATGGAGGTATGACTGATGGATCTGTAATTTCCCCAGTCCCCCCTGTCCCCTATCTTCCAACCTCTTGGAACCAGCCCTGCCTGTAGTGAGCTGTCAAACAGCCCTGCCAGGGGATCAGTCAGTTGTGATGCCAGTTCCCTAAGAACCCTTTGGTGGCTCACATCCAGCCTGGTGTCTGGCTGCAAGCCCTTTTCTAACCCTTTCTCCTGTAATTACTACCTGCTCCATTTCTGGGATGCCCCTTGCAGTGGCCTTTATACTGCCTTCTGTAAAAAGGACACTATCGTCCACTATAAAAATCAAGTTTGCTGTACTTGGCCCTGGTTCTGACAGTGGGAACAATGACATCGGTGGCAGTGGCAATAATGTCAATGAAGGCAATGAAAGTAATCATTTCTGGATAAGTCAGAGCATGTAGCCAGTACATTGGCATTTGCATTGATGACACCAGTAGGTGACAATGACAGCAGCAATGGCTGGGCAAGGCCTGTCAATGACATCCCTGCTGAAAGTTGTGGAATTTGTGTAGCACCAGAGCTTGATCCAGCACCTGACCTTGGTGCCTCAGCATAGGTCGAGGTGACGACCAAGGTCAGTGATGCAGCCAGTGACTTACCCGCTGGCATCTTCAACGGAGACTGAGATCTGGAGGAAAAAGCATGGCAGTGACGGTCTTTTATTTAAAGAAGTCTTTTTCAAATTCTTTTCTTTCAGTGAATCAAGCTGCTCCCATGGAGGTGAGACTGTTACTGAACTGCAAGGAAAGCAGAGGTTGGGGGTTCTCTGACTGAGCTTGCTCCTTAGAACTCGATAGGACCCTGTAGGAAAGCTGGAAGCTGCAGTTTGGGTGTTTTCCATTTGTTGAAAAAGAAGAAAGATTTTGTTGGTATCTCCTCATGGCATGGTTGAAACCTTGGTGAATAGGGCAGGATGTCATTGGAAAGGCCGGGGCAATGAGCACACAGTTTATGAGCATCATCACTGAAAATCTTCAGATTCCACCAAAAGATGCAAAAAAAAAGCAACTGCTTCTTCTATGGCACTGGCAACAACATAAATTACAACTGAAAATAACGTACAAAACGTCAGCTATCACAGGTCCACCTGATGGCCCAGTGGGCTGCACTGCACGCTCCCACACTGATGACCCGGGTTATAGCCTGAACCTGGGATGCCAGCTGGGTGGCATGGAGCTGGGGAAGTGGTGCCATAAGGCGGTGCTCCCAAACAGTGGATGGATGGCGTCAGGTTCCACCTCACTAGCAACCTCTACATTGGGCCAAGGAGCTTGCCTCTTCCACTGGGGCATGCTGGTGCATGAAGTCTGATAGGAAATAGCATAATGTCATGGAGGTGGGTAAGGTCAGGGAAGAAAATGCAGAAAAACACCCCACCTGCACCGACTGGGACCTGACTAGACTTTGGATATGGATGGGGGGGTGGACAACCCTCACTTGGCTTAGCCAGGGTGTAATCCATGGATGATCATCAGAGCCTGGTAAGTCCCGGGGATGGGTCTGGAAGGGTTAGATGAAGGAGGGGGCTGGCAGAGAGTAAGGGAGCGTAAAGAAAGGGAGGAAAAACTTCAGCTATCAAAATCCAAGAAGGTGTCTCTTTAGTAAAATGAGGGTGGTCAATGGCAGTAGAAAAGAAACTGAGGGGGTATGGGGCCATGCACATTACCTAGGCACTGATGATGTGTATCATCATGGGTAGCCCCAGCTAGACAAAAGTTTCCAAGAGGTCCTGACGCCACTGTCTTATAGTTCAATATGTGTGGCGCTATGGAGGGTGATGTCCTCAAAGAAGATTACAAGTTACTAACTAAAAGGATGGAAAGAGTATTCAGGACTTTTTCTGGCTGATATTTAGTCAGGGCAGAACTCTAGTTTTATATTAGATGTGTTAAATAGAATCCCAGAATCCTAATGCTGACATTCTACCAAAGAGTGATATACAGTACAACCATCAGTATGGCTCAAAACAAAGCAGGAGGAGTCTGTTTCAACAGTGGATAATGACAATTCTGGTAAGTTGGAAAAATGGCCCACTCACCACTAAATATTTTCTCAATGTTGTATTTTACTGCCAAATGCAAAAGCCAACATTTTGTGATTGGCTCACTTCATCAGGGCACCTTTGCTGGCTACAAACATTAATAATATTTCCATGTTTCTCTACATTTTCACATCCTATCACATACATAGGTATCTTAACCGTGGAGATGAGTTGCACCATCTATATACAATGTGGTTATAATGTATGGTAAGTGCCTATTAACCACCATAATCAGCAGTTATTATGCACTGTTTAGAATTTTAAAAGTTGTTAACCACTCTTCGGAACTTCCAAACAGTGGCACAACAAAAAAGAATGCACCAGAGTTCCATAATTCTCACACATAGAATGCAAACAGTGTTTTTTTGACCATACACTATAAAAGATGATGGCTGGTGATCAGTTGGTTTACCATGTTGCCCTAGTAACCACTCGAGGTGATTACAGCGTGGTTATCACCTGATCCTCAGCCATTATCCTCTATGTTACATGCATAATAATCAAGCATTTATTTATTTAAGTTTTGTTGACCAGGTAAGTGCACTAGACAAAGTGTCTATTTTTAGGCACGACCTGGGAGCTTACAAGAGCAGGGTAGCAATATATAACAATGAGATAGGAAAACCAAGTAAATGAAAATTAAAAATAGAGCATTTTTTTCTATAGTCATACTGTTTACATATAAATGACAAAAATACACTGGGTCAACCAATAATTGCAGGCATAAGGTCCCTAATGGATATATAACAACTGGGGAGCATTTTCCCCCATTGAGAAACCGGGTTATAATTTGCCATTATAACCCACGGGTTATAACGGCGAACACACACCGGGTTTCCAACGCTCCATGCATGCGCCTGCATCCACTCTCTCCTCTCCACTTATGGAGCACCAGACACACTTTGTGCAGGACGCAGCCAGTATAATTCGGCAGTAAGTTAATGAAAAAAAAAAAAAAAAAGAAAACATCTTCTGAGCTGCTCACTTTGTTCCCTCAGCTAACTTAAAAAAAAAAAAGGAAAAGAAAAACGGTTTTGGCAGCTGCTCATCCACAGATAGACCATGGACTGTTGCTTCATCCACATCAGACCATGGCTATTTATTTTATATAATTGCTGTGGTGAGAAAACACTCCCCAGCAATTATATAAAATAAAACACGGGGAGGTGTGTTCAACTTGAGATTTTACACAAACCCCTCAGTGTTGGATGCTTAAATAAACCCCTCGAGCTTCGCTCTTGGGGTTTATGTAGCATGCAACACCTCGGGGTGTGTGTTAAATCTCATTAAACACACCACCCCATGCATTATTCTATATATTATCTACACACATAGAACACCATATACATGCATTACCAACATTAACAAAAAGTTATATTCAAGGCACTATGCGTATTATTTAAATATTTGAAGAGTCCTGCAATGTAAATATGAATATGGAAAATTTATACCTGGTGACACTGGATGTGAAGGACTTGTATTCATGCATACATCTCATGAGGAGGTACTATATATACTAGAAAATGATTTAACATTTAGGAAGGAAAACTAACCTTTGAGTTCATTCTTGTTGAAGTTAGCTGCAATAGTACTAGAAAATATTTTTCTTAAATTTGAAAAAACATTTTATCTGCAAATTTTAGGAACTGCTATGGGGTCAAGTATGACCCCAACTTATGCAAATTTAGTGAAGTCAGCATTTGAGAATAGTTTTATTACGAATCCATTATACAATATGCACTATGGAAAAGTACTAAAATGAATATGTTTTATTGATGACATACAAATGTTGTGGGGGGGAAGAGCATTAAGCAAGAACTAAAAAAGTTTCATGAACACTTAAAATGGTACTACAGAGTATTTAAAATTTGTTTTGAACTACAGTAAGGATGCTATAGCATTCCTTGATCTGCAGATATATAAGGAATTATACATTGAAAACCCATATACACAGAAAAGACACAGACAAGAACAGTCTTTTGAATGTCAAGAGCCACCATCCAAGAGATTTAAAAGAAAATATTCCTGCAGGACAATTCCTCAGAGTGAGGAGGAACTGTACTGGGACGGATATATTTGAAGAGGCATGTGAGGATATGGAAAGGAGATTTTCCAAGAGGGGTTATCCTATTGAATATATAAATAAGGCTAGAAACAAACCTACTGAGACACTAAGAGAAACCTTACTGGTACCAAAAAGAAAGAACACAGAACTAAATAGGCTATTGTTTACTACGGAATTCAGTGACTTTTATGCAGGAATAAAACACATTTTATACAAACATTGGGATAGTTTTCAAACCGTGCCAAATGGGAAAAAAAATGTGTTTAAATAAAAACCACTAGTAGTGGCTAAGAGAACACCAACGTTACAACGAAGACTATTGAGATCTGAACACAAAAGTCTATATGAAGAACATAGGACATTTCTGGACACTCGAAGATCACAAGGGAACTTTCCTTGTAGGAATTGTTTACATTGTTCAAATACAGATTAAAGAAAATAACAAATGTATCTCTAGCTGAGGATATAGTCATTAACGATCGAATCACTTGTAGAACAGGTCATGTTGTGTACATTTTAAAATGCCCATGCGATTTTAGTACATATAAGCCAAATCTCTAGACAGGTGAGTACAACTGGGGAGTATAAGAACTCTTATTAGAAGAAAAGACAGTAGCTCTCCTGTTGCAGTGTATTTTGGTCAAGCAAACCATAATATTGCACATTTAAGATTTTTGGGGGACTAGAACATATACAATTAAGGGCAAGAGGAGGAGATTTACAAAAATGACATTTAAGCAGAGATACTTATTGGATCTGCTGCTTTAATGCTTTAAACAAAAAAAATATAACCTAAATGATGAAACAGACTGGCAAATAATAATGTAATATAATATATGACAACAGTATCACTGACAGAAAAAGGGTCATATATAACAGATAAGCATCTACAGTCCCAATTATTATTTTTGTTGGCCAAGAAAATATTTACTTTAGAAGGAAATAGTGTTTTAAATGCAACTGATTTAGATGTCCCAAGTTGTCTGTTAGGAAGATACCCATAATACTGTAAATCATTCATGGGCACAGTGAAATCATCATAGAGATCATATATAGTGAAACAGAATGAGTAAGAACTTTGAAGCTGTGACAGTCTGGATATTGTGTTCCATTATCATGGACTAATGAGGTGGATTACAATATGAGAGATAATCAAGGAATTTGCACCAGTATAGAATGTCATTGGAAATAGATACTCCATCTGCTGGCACCATGAAGGGAACTTTCCCTTATTCAGCATTTTGCTGCATGGTGTTGCCTAAGCAAGCTGGGCAACAAGCATGAGAGACAAGCAATGCAACAGCTTTGTGATGGTGTCATGACGTCACACATACTGACGTCATCATGATTCCCATGTCCTGCGGAGCCACAATATAAAAGAGTCACTCATGAATTGTAGCACTATTTCAGCTTCCATGACCCATAGTATTGATGATACAGGTAATCTAAGTGATTTTATAACATGGGGTTGCTCAGCAATAAGTTTAATTGGTCACAAAGCACCACCTGACCATTGATTAAATGCCTGTACCAGCACAGTTAGGGTGATGCTTTCCAATGTGTTATCCCTCAGCCAAGCCAAACTCATTATATGCCCTGCAAGAGAACTTTGAGTGACGGCCCTTTAAAATGTTATTTAAGCAAGCGCGAACTGTAACAATGTCAGCTGAGAAGAGAAGCATGCCATCGGGGACTGTTCCCCTATCAGCTGGCTTGTATGTCCCCTGCCAGCTCCTCCTGATATGTGTGTCTGACTCCCTACCCACCTACCCTGTGGATCTCCCAGAACCACGCCACACACCCACAGTTTGTTTCCCCACCTGAGGATGTAATTGTCTGAGGTGACAGACAAGAAGGCGAGGCAGACCTGTTCCCTCATGTCCCATTGGCTTTCTGTCCTCCACATGTTCCCCTGTAGCACTGGAGAAATATCAGGAGAGACAGCAGCAGACTGGGGTGCAGGGAGAGTGAGTGACAGCGAGTGAGCAGTGCAGGGAGCTCTGGATTTGACAGTGTGTAGTCCTGTGTTGGGGTGCGGGTGGGTGCTAATAATGCTGGAGTTGCAGAATAGAGAGAGACAGCATGACCACCAGTGGCACATTAGCAGCAATGGGCCAGGGTGAGCTTGTGTTAGTGTATGTCCGTGGTTCAGCTGGTAAGGCCCCCTATATCCTAGAGAGCACAGTAAGATTCCCAGTTTCATTCCCCATGAGCCCCCCGATGAGGCAGTGTTTGTGACAATCACCCCGTAGTGTGATGTCAGCTGCTGGCAAAGGTGTCTGCATTCCTTGTGTTTTCTGTCACTCTCATTCTGTGATTGTCGCCTGCTTCAGTGTTGTGGCTGACATCACTGCTGTGGTGCAACCCATGCAACTTCAGCCCATGTTCCCAATGCCATTACATCGTCCTGTCACAGCAGGTATAACTTCGGTTGTTCCCTAGCCATGTGCTACTGGCAGTATTCCCCCACTAGTAGTATTGCCCCGCATAATGTCTCCTCAGCACTGAATGGTAGAGACAGAACGTGACACGGAGATCGGACATGTATGGATTTGTGTGGTATCCTCTGTCTCTCTGTCTTGTGACCCTATTGTTGTGTGTTGTCTCTTCCCCCGACTTCTGCCACACACGCTGCTTCGACTGCCCCCCCCATGTGCTGCTCGCATGGCCAAGACAGAGAGAGAGGGAGAGAGAGAGTGAGAGAGAGATGGCTCAGACACTGAGAAAATGAGCAGCTCCTGTTGCAACACACAGAGTGGTAGCAGGATCGAGGAAAGGACTGCAGATTTCTGACAGTGTCTCTTTCTTTCTCTATGTGTGCTGAGTAACGGGTATCATTAGTGACTGTGTGTCTCTCTCTCTCTCTCTCGTGATGTCTATGTCAGAAGTACTCGGAAAGTGCTGTACATGGAGTTCATGGTGCCGTGCATCAAGAGACTGAATGAGTGAGAGAGAGGGAGAGAGACAGATGGTCACCGAGACGAGGACATACTTGGTGACATAGTGGGATACATCTGCTTAACAGTTGCTGCAATGTCCTCTTTCTATGTCCCTGTCTTGTCTATGGAGACACCACCAAATGCGAGTAAGAGAGAAAGAGAGTGAATTGGACCCCTTTAAGTTGAGAGAGAATGCTGTGAAAGATACTGATCGCTTAGAGGTTTGCAGTCAGGGTCCTAGTGATCCTGAAACTGCAACAGCATGGCAGAGAGAGACAGAGATACACGGGGATAAAGTGATAGCAGAATCGCAAGTCTGCATTCTCCTCTCTCTGTCTCAGACAGTAGTGTGCATTATGCATTAATTGTTAGGGACTATTTTGAGAGGTGGCAGGCTACACTAATTTTTTTACTACTTAAACAGCAAAAAAACAGCTCTCTGCATTTTTTTTGTTGTTTAAAGAGAACCCATGTTATAAGTGCAATAACCACTCCGTGGTGTGAGGTTATAGGCATTTAACCCAGGCTGGGGCACTGTGAAGACACTCAGCCTGTAGCTTCATGCCTTACAATGCACCTCAGGCATGGATTAAATGCCTATACCCCACATCCTGTCATGGGTTATTGCTAATTTAATAAAGGGCTTAAATGGGATCAGTATAACAGATTTTTTGTAAGTACCGAAATGACCTCTTTAAAATAAAGAGTATTGAGGCATTACTCTATATAGCAGGCTATTTAATTTGCAGCATCACTGACAGTGGTGAAATGAGACACTCCCATACAGGAAACAGGTGAGCATTATTTAGATGTAACTTGTAGCAATACTCTAATGGTACACTATCCCTATGTAACTTTTCAAATTAGAAATTTCAGAAATTATAGAGCTAAAAGATAACCTAAGGCTGATCATGTTACAATTTGAAGAAGTAGAAAAGGATCTGGAAAACTGTTGCTGCAGCCATAAAAATTCAGGTGAGCAGCAACTATAATAGTGAGACAAGTAAAAGAGGCTTTTAGTAAAAAGTATACCAAGTTTATTGACATAAATAAATGTGTGTCACCGGGCTGGGAAAACAGAGTATATAATTAAATGCAATTCATTTATGGGAACAAAGACAATAACATGTGGTAGTTAAGTTGGTAAAAATTAGTACAGAAAATATAATTACACATAGGAAAATTAATTTAACCTCTGGATATGAAAAATACAATAATGTGTAAATAAATATATTTCGAAATTTTGCAGAGCGGTAGAAGGTCCTATAAGGAGCTGAATGGGATAAAGTGTTAAAAAAGCTGAACAGTATAATTTTGGAAAAGCTATATCTATAAAACAAATTATATTTTTAATTTTCATTTGTCAATTTTCATTTATTAAATGCTTGATTCTTAATTTCTTATAAATGCACGTAAGAACCCCATTGGACATAGATGATGGAGCAAATATCCATAGCTAAGATACCTATGTATGTGAATAGGATGTGAAAATTTAGAGAGACATATAAATTTTATTACATTTTGTAACCAGCAAAGATGCTCTGATGAAGCGAGCCAATTACAAAACATTGGCTTGTGTATCTGACATTAAAATAAAACACTGAAAAAATATTTAGTGGTGAGAGGGCCATTTTTCCAACTTACCAAGGGCTGAAATACAGCCTGTAGCATAATATATAGAATAATAGATGGAGTGGTGTGTTTAACAAGAATTTTACACATACCCGAGGTGTCAGATGCTACATAAACCCTGAGAGCGAAGCTCAAGGGGTTTACTTAAGCATCCAACACCGAAGGTGTGTGCACAATTTTGAGTTTTACACACACCACACCTCATTTTTATATAATTGCTGGGAAGCATTTATTTTCACCACAGGAATTATATAAAATAAAAACATATCGCTGTGCAGCCGCAGTCGGGTTCAAGTACACCTCATGGTTGGGTCGAAGGGGCTGTTTAAGCATTTACTTTTTTTTCCTTCCAAAAGTGTACTTCTCAAAAGTGTCCCAAAAACTGTTTTTTTTTTTACTGTAGTTTGCAGAGTCCAAAGTGCAAGAGGTGGCGAACTGTCTGGCGAGATGACAGTTGGTACATGCATGGATTGAGGGAAAACCTGTGCTTGTTCACTGTTATGACCAGCTGGTTATTACAGCAAACTATACCCGGGTTTCCCGATAGAAAAAAAATGCTCACCAGTTATTATATAGATTTTACTGCACTTTACATATAGTGAAAGAAATATTGGTTTTAAACCTGGTATTCAAAAAGGAATGCCAGCAGCTAGAACCTGGTATTCTACCCACAATCTTTGATTTGTTCAGCAAATGAACAGTAAATTGAAGCCCTGTTATAATTTTTTTTTGTGGACAAAAATGCTCTCATCACTGGTGTCTCCCCCCCATCTCTGACTCAATTTGGTCGGGGTCACTGCTCCCTGCCCTCCATCTGGAAGGGCAGTTTAATGGCTACCTCTGCAAATTCACCAATGCTTAGTAAGTAAGAGGGCGCATGAACACAGGTCGGTTCCCATACTCCCTCACTGGCATTGAACCCTTCCTCTTAGCAAAGATGATAGTGGGTCAACAGGGTAAGGCGTATGTGGAGAGGTTAAGGGCACTGAACATGTACTCCCTGGAAGACAGAAGAGAGAGAGGAGACATTATTGGGACATTCAGATACTTGAAAGGGACAAATAAGGTGGGTAAGGAGAGTCTCTTTAAGTTGAATGGCAACCATAACATGACGGGGCAGTCTTAAGCTGGAGGGTGGGAGGTTTAGGAGGGAGGTCAGGAAGCACTTCTTCACATAAAGGGTGGTGAACACTTGGAATGTGCTGTCAGAATAGGTGATCTTGTTGAAGACAGTGGTCAGCTTTAAGAGAGGCTGGGCTAGGCATGGGGGAAGGTAAGGATCATGGGTAGAGAGGATGAGAAGAGTAGGGAGGGAGGGAGGGCAGGGACAATAGCTCAAGCTGTGGACCCTGCAATACAAGCAGACTAGATAGACCAAATGGCCTTCTTCTGCTGGCTTCTTTGTATGTTCATATGTATGTTCATATGTGCAAGTGTAGGGCAGGAACCCTGTGTCTGCATGAGAGTCTAAATTGCCCAGGTGGCTGTGGGAGTGCTGCCATAACAGCACTGAGCTGGCTTTCTTTGACATGTGAACTTTCTATTTTATGCTGCCAGTAAAATAGACCTGGCTAAGTAACTGAAGTTTGTATCCCTACCAACATCTGTTTCAGCTTCACATTATGAAGTTACACAAATAGCACTGCTCTTTAACACAAGAATTCCACATGGGCAGAAATAAAAGATTGGTTGAAAGACTAATGCCTTAGTCACAAGGCAAGCCAATGCTGTACCATTTAACAAAACACTGCTGCCGATGCTAATTGAGGGTTGCAAGACAAAAATGTCAATGCCCATTCTTGCCTCATTAGGATAAATCCTATGGTCTCAGAGGTACTTAAATCATATCATTAATAAAGGTGTTAATCAGGGACTACACAGCATTACACATGAATGCATGCACACATACAACAAACATTAAACCTGATATAGACTGCATGACTTTAAAGCAACATTGCAAGGTTTTCTTGTTTTAACTGGGATCTATTTCTAAAAGAACAAAATAAACAAATAAATATACCCCCCCCCCACAAATAACATTCTGAAATTATGTGCTAACTTTGATCCATCTCCCAGAAATCCATGGACTGAAAAAAGTAGAGTTAGCTAGAGCCATCTAAACCTGCATGGGTGTTGGTATGAGATGAGCAGATACCATGGTTTGTAAACTGAGGTTTCACTGAATAATGTTGGTTCAAATGAAGCTTACACATAGGGCATGTGTAACCCCCGAAAGGTGGAATGTGGGATTTACCTGTCAAGCGCCCAGAGGCTCGAGCTGGATCTGCCTGTGAAACATTAAGTCCTCTTGTTGGAAAAGGTGCTGGAAGCCAGAAGAAGAGGAGTTGTCATTTTTCCCTTTATTCATTTGCTGTATGCCATCGGTGAAAGGGATGCCCCTGTACCCAAAGACGAACCAAAGAGAATACTGGTGCCATCATGGTAAACCGGACTGTAATCTCAGATGGATTGTCAGATGGAACAAGTGTTGTAAAAAGTTAAAGTAGCAGCCAGCAGTAATAATAAACTGTGTGAAACAAGGGTCAGGCATGGAGTGGAGCGTAAATAGATGTATGTTACCATCTTGTTGACCTTTGGCCTCTGTGATCAACCAATTGGATTGCAAGGGGTCCTGGTTAGGACACAGGCACTTAAGAGGAACAGCAACAGAGTGCTTGGCCCCCTTTTGCAGTCACTGAGAGAGCCAGATTGTGAGTGACAAGCCTGTCAACAAATGAGATATTGAAATATGAGGTGACAAAGCAGAACCCCTCCCCAGGTCTAGGAGGAGTTTAGGACAGACCTTCCTGAATAGTTGCAGAGGAGAGAGGTGCTAAGGAGGAGAACTGAGGACCTAGCCAGGCCTCAGAAACTGAGATCCTGGTGTGAGCTGAATCTGGTTGCTGGAAGTTCCATCCAAGTTGAGAAGAATTGCTGTGAGCCCTGAAAAGCTGTGAAAGACCGAATCTGCTGATGTCACCTACAGACTGCTGTAATTAGGTGTGAGAACAAGCTCTTACCCTGTCTGGTGTATCAAGGGAAGAGGTGAAAAGGAGTTTGTCTCCTTTGTACCCTTGACTTAGAGAGCACCCATTGGGGTGAGGTGGGGTAGCTCATCGGTCTTGGCCCCTCTGAACTTGCCATGTTGCAACATACTGATGACGAGGAAAGGGAGCTTCAATGCAGTGATTGGGCTTAGCCTGTGCCTACAACCAGCATCTGCCAGTTGGTCCGGTGGCACTGAGGGTTGAGGTGCTGGATGCCACACTTTGTACCACACTGGAATCCAGGCTCAAGAGTGAGTTCTGTTTGAGCATCTGGAGGATTGCTCTCCTATCTTGGGGATGGTGGGTTGTAGCTCCCTGGCATCAGTGACTCCCAGTGGAGACTGGGTGTGCTACAGCTGGGGATCACATCAGGAAAGGATGGAGGAGATGGCAGATGTCTGCGGGCTGGCTGTGGAAGTGCAACCACCTTGTGCTGGACATCATTGCACATCTGCACCTTCACAGGTCACTCTCATGGAACAAGGAAAAGCCCCACCCTCCAAGTAGACGATGCACAGCCCTCATGCCTATCACCAGATCCCACTCGCCTGGCCCCCGAAATCCTCCAACCCTTGCTCTGCCTGCAGATAACTGGATTTAAGGAGCACCAAATGAGTGGTGGTGGCCCCACCCTGGGAGTTGCAAGCCAGGAGGTTCGCTGCAGATAGGTGCGGAGGGATGGGAGCACTTGGGGGGGGGCCTCTCAGGCCGGATGGGAGAAAGCTGGGATGTCTGGTCTGACAGAGTCTTAGGGAGCGGCGATGGGAAGGAAATAAAGTGTAACAAAAAAACAAGCAACTGCCTGCTGCTGTGACATTATCCATCCAGAAGACTCTGAAACTGCTTTCCATTGGTATAGGATAAGTGAGTACCGGCTTGCCAGTCAGAAACCACTGCTACTGAATGTTTCCTTGTTTGGATTACAGCATATGTTTGATTTCCTGTTGGAGTCAGTCAGGTGGGGTAAAATCAAGCCTGCATACCTGTAAGTGCACCAATGCACTATCTCGGCACCACAACATCAGGCCTACATCAGTGATTAATTTACCTGGGTGCACAGTTGTTAGATCGGAACTGCAGTTAAAACCAAAAGTGACTGCGTTCAAAGTTATGGAATCTGCTACTGAGGGTAGTGGGAGGCCATACAGCGCACGTCATCTAGAAATCTTGTGTGAGGTTATTGGGAGGCCTTTTGCATCATCTCTAGAGAGAAGCCCAGACATTTAAGAGTACATAGCTTGGAGTGACACAGTTGAAAACAGTGAAAGTGGTAATTGTGTTGCTATCGCCAAAATCATTGCTAAAACAGTTTTGCATAACCTCTCTTCTCATCACAGGGTCTGTGTTGCAGACTAATAAAATCCTGTTAGTTTCTAAATTTTGGCATGTGAGCATATTATAAGTGATCTACCCTAACTGGTATAAAAGTGTTTGGAATTATAATTAAAAGTGGGTTCTGGTACAGACTGGTTTCCGCATGGTGTCCAACAGCTATTTAGGAAGTGGGTTGGTATTGCATCCCACAAAGCAGTATTCTACCAATTATCAGGCCCACTATTACTTTCTCTGGGTGAAAGTACTGTGCTATTTCCCTTATTTCCATCTAAACTAAACCCCCCACATAAGGAGTTTAATGAGCTCTGGACCCTGAACCTTGTTAGGCCTCCACAGGTGCAAGGCAGGGGTAGTAACCTAGAAAATAACACCTGTAATGTCTGCATGGCAACCCAGTTACATCTTTGGTGGCAGCACTGGGATCTCCTGTTCATCAACTGGACACATCCGGGACCACTGGAAGAATGCCACCATCCTGAGTGAAATTTGGAAGAAGTTAAAAAAATTTCAAAAATTTTGAAAATTGGAGAAACATTTTGGGAAAGTTTAAAGATTAAAAATGTAATTTAAAGAAGTTGAAACGTGTTGTTTACAACAGGGTATGAACCCCAAGAATGTGTTGGTAGTCAGTAATATCTCCAAGGGAGGGGACACCCTTGAATTGTTGTCTGTGTTATGTGAATTAACTGGTCATTGTAGGATGGAAATACAACATGTGGTATGTGTGCCTGAGAAAAAGATTGTGGGGTCAACTTTCAAAGGGTGATGCAAGGCTTACATCAAGCCCTGCATCACACCTGTTTTTTGGCGCAGCTGCGCTAACCTCTTTGATGCAACTGCACCCAATTTTAATACACTGGGCACAGTTGTGACAGTTTCCTAATTTTATGGCAGCTTGTGCCAAAGATTTGGTGCAAGCCCCATAAAAAGGGTCTCCCAAATGGCACAAGATAGACCAGGGAAAAGCTGGTCTAACTTGCAGCAACTGGTGCTCATGATTGAAAATCTCAATCACCGACTGGGAGAATATGCAAGCCCCATGCAACAAATGATCGGTGCAGCAGGGGCTTGCGACATTCTCAGGGCTTTGAAAATCGAGCCCCTTGAGTTTATTAGAGGAAACTGGAAAAGATCTTTCTGCTGAAGAATTGTCTACATCCTTGACATCCAATGAAGATGAAGTTCGGCACCTTTATAGCAAGGGGAGCACTAGAGCTAGTTTGCTCAGATCACCTACCTCAGGGAGCTGGGGAGGGAGGGGAGAAAGTAAAGAAACTTCTAGAACAAGAATGTAAATTGGAGCAGGATTTAAAAGATTTGTTGATTGTGGCTGTGCAGGAAAATTCACAAGGAACTGATTTTTGGATGCTGTAGGGAGACTGATGAAAAAAGTGCGACAGCCAACATGAGAGTACAAAGAGTACTGGAGGCTTTGACCATTTTCTGGCATGCAACTGACTTTCATCAGGGAGGATGACTGATACCGGGATTGACTAAGCCACTTAGCTGGTACAAGATTTGCAATGTTCTGATGCTGAGAAAAGAGTGTGAAAGGGAAGTGTTTCCATAGTACTGCTCTAGATGCAAACATTGCCCTCAAAGTTACCAGGTCAAATATGACTGCTGAGAATTATTTAGCCACTCTGGAATGGATGTTTGATTGCATATAAAAATCAGGAACACTCCTTACAATGTTATCATTGACCGTTCAGCATGAAGGAGAACAGTTATTTGAGTTTCTGGTGAAGTCAGAGAAAATTGTGCAGAAAGCTTACAGCTTAATGCCCGACACCATGGATCGAGCCCAAGCTACTCAGGTATTAGATGGACCAGTATATTCTGATGAAATCCTATTGAATATGTGGCTGCAAGAGTGCATGGACAGGTCCCACCCTATGATGAGCTTTTGGGAGAGGTACAGTACATGAATAAGAAGGGGAGACTGTTGCCAGTGATGAGAGCCATAACCCCTAAACGTGCAATTGGGTCTGCCCCTGTGACCACCCCTATAGAGCCAAGTAATGATGAACTGCTAGAATGCACTGTCCAGCTAACACAACTGGTGATGGAGACCCGAGAGACCGCATGAGTAACTGCTGGCACTGAAGTGTCCCATTCTGCAGGAACCATGCAGCCAGCTGACATGAGTCATCAGACAGAGTTTCGTCCTAGAGATTATCCATGGATGCCAAGGTAGTAAGAGGACATCTTCTGTACTGCTGTAGTGAGAGAGGACATTTGCGGAGAGTTTCACAATTCAGAAGATTTGAGGATGGTGAATGAGCTGCAAATCAAAAGATGACAGGAACAGGGAAACTCCCAACGAAGCCTGGTATGGGAGCGCACTGGATCCCTGGATGCAAAATGTTCCCATGTGAAGACAGTCATACCTCAAACAAGTCAGACTGCAAAGAAAGTAACTGACTGGGGGAGAAAACTGTTGGACCCTCATCTGAAGTGAAAGTCAAAACTGAAGTGACGCTTACCCGAGCACTGCTGGATAGTGGCCTGCAAGTAACAACTGTGTTAAAGGATCACTAGGACCAGTTTTTAAGTTGTGTACCATTGGAGCCTCTTGAAGGGCTAGATCTGTGGGGTCTGAGTGATGAAACATATCCATACTTAGGAGTTATCAGAGTCTAGATCACCTTTCCCGAGATTGTTACTGGGGTTGAGGGACCACTTGAGACCTGTGCTTTGGTGTGCTTCCAAGTCAAATTGTTTGATGGCATACCAATCATCACTAAAACTAATGCAAACTTGCTTGGATATCTAAAACAGCTATGTGAACAGGGACAGAAAAAAATCCCAGGAGGAGTGGGATTTTGCATGGTCTGGTCCACACAGCATATATCAGACATACAGAGAAAAACAATAACCAAGAAGACAATCCTGTTGATATCGTGTGGTGTGTGGACAGTGAAGAATTGCTCCTACCACTGAACTCTGAACTGTGCCATATGAGGTATGGTCTCATCGAGAAAGAATGCAGAGAAACAGTTATTAATGACTGATGGCCCAGCAGAATGTGATCTGCCTGAGGGACTGCTTGTGACGCTTAGTATTGTACCAGTGAATGCCCATGTTTCTATCTGGAGAACAACTGTACACGTGAAAAATGTTATTGAACAAAACATCACTGTGCACAAGGGGAAGAGTTTAGCATGTGTGTACAGTGCTGACACTGCTGTTCAGTCCAAGTTGACCTGATCTCAACAACCCGAGTAAATGGAATCGACCCAAACCTGTTTGACTTTAAAGATTTACCAGTGTCTAAAGAGTAGGAAAATCATGTGAGACAAAAGTTGGCCCAGAGAATCCAAGTATTTTCCATGAATGAATAGGGAGTTGTATGTGTGAAGGGAGAACAGCACAACATTTGCCTGCATGATGAGAAACCTTTCTAAAAAAGCTCTAGACATTTGGCGCTTGCTGACATCAGAAGACATATCTGCAAGAAATGTTGGCAGTTGTATCACCAAGAGTCATTCAGCCTGTATGCCTTGCCCATTGGGGTGGTACAGAAAAAAATGGTACCATGAGGATGTGTGTGGATTATCACACCTTGAACAAATGAACAGTCCCTGTTCAATACACAGTGCCTACAACCTAAGATGCTCTGGACTGTTTAAATGAAAGTCGGTGGTTTTCAGTGTTGGTCCAGAGGAGTGGGTACTACCAAATACCCATGGCAAAGTCAGACACGGATGTAACCCCTAGGTGGCGCTATCCCATGGGCTACTAACCCTGCCTGATTGGCTAGTAGCAGGTTAAGGGGCCTAGGTTCTGCAACGAGTTCCTCCACCCAGAGGTCAGGGTTGGTAGTGGTCAAACTAACCTGGGCACAGCCCTCCGGGACACTGTAAGCCCCCTCTTTCCCTTCTAGTGGCCTGAGCAATATACGATAATCACTTTCACAGTACCCCTTGTACACCATACAAGTACCCACACTGATTGCACTTACCACCAGGGCTGGTTCCTCTGGCTCGACCTTGGGGAGCCCCCTGTAAAACAAGGTTATGCACAGCAAATAGCAACAGTACAGTACTCTTGGCACAAACTGGAACCACAGTCAGGTTAAATGCACAAAAAGTCAGATATGATTTATTCAGGGGGACTTGAACAAGGAAGGGGCGTAATCAGGTTGATTGGCTTAAAGGCTATAGTAATCAAACAGTTATGCATGCGCTTTAAGTCCCCACACAGTCACACCTCTGGGTACCCAGGTAGGGAGACAATGGGCTAGCCAGGAATGCTGCAGCTGGTTGGGGCCCTGTGATGGAA
Source organism: Neoceratodus forsteri (assembly GCA_016271365.2). Lineage (NCBI taxonomy): Eukaryota > Metazoa > Chordata > Ceratodontiformes > Ceratodontidae > Neoceratodus > Neoceratodus forsteri. Next base: position 343,002,053 of record CM057455.1, on the reverse strand, counting down.
GAAAGCAACATGCACAACACACATTATTTGTAATCTGGAGCTAGAGGGCTCAGTTCATGAAAGAAAAAGCAACCAGACAATCAGATGACAACACTTCAGATTTAGCTGTTGTTGCAGGGAGCTACCCTGATGTTTACTCTTGATACCCAATACTGGACACAGGCAGGATGAAATCGAGACTGCAGATTGTTGAGCTGGAGTTCCCAGAGAAGCGGGGCCCACACAAATCACCAAGGCATTGTTCCTGTTCAAGTGTTGAGCAGGGGTTGATCCCTAGGCAGGTCTCTTGTCGATGGTTTTCTCTGTGCAGTGGGTAGTCGGGCTGGGCCTGTGTGGTAAGGCCAAGGCCCAATGGAGATGATTTTGGATTCAGTCCGTGTGGCTGGATGCAGCTTCCAGCAAGCAGAATACAGTTCAAACCACAGTGGGGAACCAAATCACGACCCACTAGCAGCACACAGCACATTTACACATAAGGAAATTCTAATGCAGCTTCCAGCAAGCAGAACACAATTCAAACCACAGTGGGGAACCAAATCACAACCCACTATAAGCACACAACACATTCACATGTAAGGAAATTTCACTGTACCAGGCAAAAGGCTCTCCGGTCGCAATTACAAAGTTTCTGCACAATCCGGGAGTTCAGAGGTGGCTGGAAGTCCAGACAGGCCAATTGCATTCAGCAAATCTTCGGTCTTCTTCAGGTAGGAGCCTGGTCACAATTCAGTGGCTTACTTCACTCTCCAGGTTCGGACTCAGTCCGAAAAAGGCACAAGTTCCACCTCAAGGACAGCAGGCAGGCATACAGGCCAAAACTCAGGCTTTCCCACAGTTCTGCCACGCGAATCTACACTGGGGCTGCTGCTTGAATCATTCATGCTGTTATCTCTTCACTTCCCAACTCAGAACTGAAACTAGCTGCAAGCAGCTTGGGAATTTCCCCAAGATCCAAAAGGTTCGGTTGGCTGATCTGTCTGTCAGTCACAACAAGGGCTTCCCCTCCAAGTTATTTTAGGCACCAAAATGCAAAAACTATAATTCCTACAAGTTTTGACCCCACCAAGCCCCTGTAGGCAGGCTCCATTTTAGAGTCCCAACAGTACTGATTGGCCCATTCTGACAGTCCCGGGCCAAGTTGGTGGAGATAAACAGAACAGTCCTTGATGCAAAGAAGGCAGGTTAGAACAAACTGCAATATTATTACTGCTCTAACAAATGATCAGCAAACAAGCACATCTTCTAACAGAGCTCCGTTTTAGATTAATTAAGACTGCAATCCAGGCAGCTCTTAAAGAGACAGTACACAGAGGTTATACAGGCACTCTCTGGCAATGCATTTACTCTACTAAAATGCAGAACACCAACCTGGCAGTGAGCATTTAGGCAAGCTCAAGGAAGACTTTTCGGGAACCCCCATTTGTAGAGGGGTTACACGGAGAAAGCCTTCATCCGTCTGATAGGTTTTTAGAAATTCTTGAGGATGCCCCAAGGAATACTGGGAGCACCAGCCACTTTCCAGAGACTCATGGAGCAAGTCGTGGGAATATGAATCTGCTCCAGCATCTTGTCTACTTGGATGATGTCATCATCCAAAAGTCTTTAAAACTCACGCAACTTGTAGGGTTGCACACCTTTAAATCTTTGCTGAGACACTCATTGCAGGAAGCTCGAAGAGCTAAATATGTACACATTGGAAGAGAGAAGGGACCGGGGGGACATGATAGAGGTCTTCGGGTACATGAAGAGGGTAAATGGGGGAGGAACAGTCAGGGTGCTTCCAAGGAAGGAGGAAGGAGCCACTAGAGGGCATGGGTGGAAGCTGGAGGGGGGAAGATTCAGGGGAGAAACGAGGAGGTGCTACTTCACTGAGAGGGTGGTGGAGCCATGGAATGCACTACCTAGGGGGCTGGTGGAGGCAGAGACAGTGGAGGGGTTCAAGAGGGGGTGAGACAGGTACAGGGGAAGGGTTCTGGAAGCAAAATCCAATGCAGCAAGAATATCTGGAACTGGGAAGGAAGAAGCCAGAGAAGGCAAGGGGGACAGCAAGGTCAGCACCCAGGGTGGGGGCTGACCAAACGAGCAGACACGAAAGACCGTTAGGCCTATTCTGCTGGCATTTTAGTATGTTAGTAACTTGCAACTGTTATTCTTAATCTAAACCAAAAACCTCCCTGAGGAACCTTTGTTGTGTCACCTATACAGCAATTTATGTACCATTGTCTTGGGTCTTGACCCCCAGGTCGCATCTGGAATCGAGCAACTCTGCTCAGTATGCCTTCCTGGTTAAACTTGTAAATAAATAAATAAATTTGTCTCCTTTTAGTCAATTGTTGTCGTTACTGCACTTATTGTCCCCTTACAGCCTGATGAATTTCATGAGTTCTTTCTTTTTCCCCTGTGCCTCCTGTTTTCAAAAACTGCACTTCAGAACTTTAATGTCCTAACACACTGTACCTGCTCCTTTATTGTGTATTTAGTCCTACATTGTTAGAAGCAATCAATTAATGTATTTGTAACTGTATTGCCATTTTCACTTGTATAAGCGCAATGGGGCCAATGCACGAATGGGTGGGAAGTATGCGTGGAGGCGCGTATCCTGCCTGCATAGCTCCGCACCTGTGGACAGGTGCACACTGGCTGGTATTCACCAACCACCACCTGTCCATGGACACGCCCCCCTCTACGGTGTGCAGGTCCACGCAGGGCGGCCGGGGTGGAGTCGTGGACCAAGGCAGGCATCCAATGGGATGTCCGGCCTGGTTCCCAGAGTGGATCCCTTGCATCCAATGGCACGGGGCTGGGTGTGTGAATATCACCTGTGTGCAGCCGGACCCATGCAGCCATGAACCATCATCCACCATGCTCCTCTGACCCAGCCCATGGTACACAGCACCCTCACGGCACACAGATGGTCCCCTGCAGTAGATCTCCATCACCCTCCAGTATGCCGCCACCCTCGCCAGACTGCGGTGCCCAGATCTTGTGGTGGCAAGAGGCATCCTGCCAACGTATACACATTGCTGCCCATCCCTGCTGTAGAAATACCCCCCCAAGACCTCCATGCCGCATTCCCGATGGGGTTGAAATCCCCACACATACCTCCGTGCCCTGTCCCCGGAGTAGCCTCCCCCCACCTCCAATCCTGGTGCACTCCTGGCCCTCATTGGTGATCAGCATCCCTCTCTCCCCAGCATCGACATCACCTCCCCGTCCCATCCCCTGTACCTGCCTGTCAATGCTGGATGACCAGTGACACATCCCTCCTCACACCCCCTCGGCTTCCAGCCATCCAAGTGATACTGGGAGCATGCTGCCTATATATAGCAGCATACTCCGAGCATCACTCGGACAACTGGTTGCTGAGGAGGTGTGAGGTGGGCAATGCCACTGGCCGTGCCATGACACTGCACCAACAGGGAGGTACAGGGGTTAAGTGGTAGTGCTGGCAGTGCCACCGGGGTGGGAGGACCACTGACTACCACTGATTGCCCAGAGGGGCCGGGATCATGGGTCAGGGGGGTGATGTTGTATGGGACGGAGGTGTCTGCAATCCTGGGGCCAGTGCCCCTGTGTATGTGTGTGTGTGTGTGTATGTGTGTGTGTGTGTGTGTGTGTGTGTCTGTGTGTGTCTGTGTGTGTCTGTGTGTGTCTGTGGTGTGGGGGGGGTGTCGGCATTCACGGGGATGGTGACAGGGAACAGCTGTATGCTAGGGTGGGTGGCTCTGTGCAGCCAGTGGGGATGGATGCTGGGGTCCTGTTGGTGGAGGACGGTGGCTATCCACCAGGGCAGCGGTCTGTGTGCACGGGGTGTGTACTGGAGTTATGGCAGGGTCCTCCTTGCCATAACCTGCAGCCTCCTCCCCAACCCCGCGGCAGCACTATACGCCTTTGTGCATGATGTGTAGTGCTGGCATGCCTCCTGCCTGCCCTCAGCATGTTGCAGTCCATGCGGCCAGGGGATCGGGTGCATAAGGGCTGTGCACCCTGGTTTGAGCATCCCACATGGGGGGCGCAATGGGTGCGGGATGGCTACGCACTACGGATACGTGGCACATAGACACTCCGCACATATGTGCAAAGGCCCCGATTTCCTTAGTATCTTATTTATATTGTTGTATTTGTCTTGCCTCATCCTGTTGCGTCCTTCCAGAACCACCTTGTAAATGATCCCCCTCAAAGGTGTTATTCCTGGTAAAATAAAAAGGGAATTGAATTGTTGGAAAAACACTGGAAGAGCATGAAACACATTTATTTAAAGTGCTGGATCAGCTAGAGCAATTCAGACTGAAATTATCTGTGGATAAGTGTCAATTTTTCAGAAACTCAGTAAAATATGTGGGACACTTTTTTTCTCGAGAAGGAGTTTGTACTGAGCCTGACAAAGTATAGGCTTTAACTACATGGCCAAAACCTACTCAGTTTAAAGAACTGCATAGATGTTTGTGGTTCTGTGGATACTATAGGAGAGTCATCAAAGACCATATCAGGATTGTTCGACCATTATTAAACTTGACATGCAGGTATCCACCAACAACAACAAAAAAAACACACAGAAGAAATGGAAATGAGCCTGCCCTTTAACGTTACTACTGAATCAGTGAACTACTGCATCCAGGTGGGATGCCAACTGTGCACCATAGTAAACAATGAGCTTTTGCAGACATTATCAAACAACTGACAAGTGTGCCTGTGTTAATGTGTGCAGGCCCAAGCAAACCATAAACTCTGCATATGGATTGCAGTTTTCAAGGACTTGGAGCAGTGTCACATCAGTCATACCCAGAAGGCCTGAGACCTGTGGCCTTCGCAAGCAGAAGTTTGACATCATCTTAACATAACTATCCAGTTCATAAACTTAATAAAAATGTGGGGCAGTTTGAATATTATAAAAATGAATGTTTTGCCCCTTTACTGTATCCCCTACGGATGTTTAATTTTGCCTTACCTCAGTCATGGTTTAATCAGGTCCATAGAATCCTTATCTCTTTTCTATGGTAACGTAAGGCTGCCCACTGGGCCTTATCTATACCAATACACACTAAACAGGATGGTGGCTTACTGGCCTCTAATTTCTTTCTGTACTATCTGGCTGTGCATCTTACTAGACTCTCTTGTTGGGTTTGGTCACTGGTAGAACTCCCCTTGGAGCCTTACACCCCACATTGGTTGGATATAGAACACTCCCTGTGTTTCACTCAAGGATAGGATATGTGGTCACTCCTTTATCTCCCCAAGAAGAAAATCCCTCACCCATTTAAGGACACCCCTTTAGAGGCATCCATCACTGCATATTTTCAGTTCTGTTCATTAATTAGTCTGCCTGTATAAATACATATCTCAACCTCTATTTGGGAATTCTAATTATCGAATTGCTGGGCGAATTCTCTCTAGAAGCTTTTGGCCAGGTGTAGGTGTGGATACAGTGGAGGATCTCATTCACAACCAGAAACTTTAATCTTTCCAAGAGGCCTGTTCTCTATATCATTGGCCGACTTCTTGTTGTTTTCGATATTTTCAACTATTCCACATACTCCTAAAATTTTTTGGCAACAGACTATGGTCTAGCTCCCTAAACACCTTTGTTCTCCCTAATCTTGGTAACGTTCTTACCGCCCATCATATCTAGTATTATTAACGGACCATGCAGGAGCATCTGGTTGCTATTGAGGGCCCCAGGCTTTATTACTAGGATCAAGCTTTTTTCTGCTCGACAACCCTGCAAGGAACTAGACAACTATCTGGAAACAATTATATAAATATATCAAATGGGACAGATATTGTTTTATGCAGTTTCAGGTCATCCACAACCTTTACTGCACTCCTGTCAAATTGCATAGGATGGGTAGACTACCCACAGATTTGTGTTCCAGATGCGGTAAAGAACTTGACACTTTGCACCACATTTTGTGGTCTTGTGAGACAGTCACTCCCTTTTAGAATTCAATTAAAGCTCACCTAGATTCTCTGCTGGTGTTGTCTGAAGCATTTTCTCCAGAAGTATGCATCTTCGGTGAATATAATGATTCCCTCATTGGCAACCAGAGGCCTCATATGGCCCTAATCGCAGCCTGTGCAAAAAAGGTCATTCTTCATCACTGGCTGGATCAATGCTCACCCTAGTTCCTTGAGTGGTACAGGGATATTTTATTTGCCTTGCAGACTGAGTGCCTTATAGCTAGTATGTCAGATAAGACTAGCAGGTATGAGAATATTTGGGAACCACTATATGTTTTGTTAACTGTATAAAAATTAGTTCATACTTAATATTTTCCTGTTGAATCCCCCAAAAAAAAGGACCAGGTTAAACTGACCCATGTTCCCCTCGATATACTCAGCTTGTATCTCCAGTGGTGGGATAGGGGTTTTTGTGGGGGAGTGGGGGGAAGGGGTAGTCATCCTGTTCATATTATGTTCCTGGATTTGACTATGTTTATCTTTTCCTTGTATGTATCTCCAGGATCCGGTTATTCCTATATGTAATGTTTTATATATATATATATATATTTTTTTTCTTGTCTTAATAAAGTTTATTCAATTTAAAAAAAGGCTTAATAAAAAATAAAATATTAAAAAAGTTACAATTTTTGGCACCAAAATGGGCAATTTTAGACCAGTTTCATGAATACCTATATGGTGCCTACATCACAGTAAGAATTGACAACAGTCCATTAACCTATGTCAAAACAACAACCATGCTTGACACCTTTGGTCTCTGTTGGCTTTCAGCATTATCCACATATGATTACTGTGTAGAGTACCGCTGAGGATTGAAACACATTGATACTGATGCTCTATTGAGATGCTCACATGGTGACACCCAAAATGAGGACTGGGTCCAAATTCCTCAACTGTGCAAGCCTTGTGAAAAAAGTATGACATTGATGAGCCACCATCACCTGCTGATCCAAATCACTTTGTCTACAGTTTGGTGCCACTGCTAAATGTTTGCCTGCAGCCTATTGTAGTTTCATTGCTCTTGACAAATCTTATTTGCCACATGTGAACCAGAATGTTTGAAAGAGAAAACCATGTTGAGATCCAAGTTTTAGAGACATCTTACCTATGCTCCAGAGAAGGGAACCAGTTGACCAAGTAACTGTCATACACAGAGATACTCCTTTGTTTCTCAGACAATGGCAGAAATTGATGAGCTGTTAATAATGAGAATTTCAAGGTACTGGTGGGCAGAAGAAATACCACTTTTTGTTGCCAGTTAAATTCCATAAACATGCACTGAGAGCATTGTACGATGAGAAGAGACATCTGGATTTAGACCACACACTAGATCTGATTTGATACAGATTCTACTGGCCCAGGATGGGGGTAGAAGATGAAAATTACCATTAATGTATTCGTTGCATTTAAAGAAAGACACTACCCAAGCATGCAGTGCCACATGTCAGTGTCACAACATGTAACTAAAGTTGTATGTGCTCGAAACCTTTTTACAAATAACTAACTGTTGGTTTTTGGAGCACTACATCCCAGTGCGCACTCATTTTGAAATGCAGACATGTAACTAAAGTCTTGATGGAGAAGTTCATTCGTTGTTTACTATGGTGCACCTCAAAGAATCTATTTTGATCAAGGCAGAGACTTTGAAAGTAAACTAGTGAAAGACATCTTGTGTCTGTGGGGCATTTGCAAATTAAGAACAAATCCATGTCACCCACAAGGTAACCACCAGCCAGAACAGTTTCAGGACTTTATTAAATATGCTTGGTACTTTAGATCCTAAACAAAAGTCAAAATGGAGTCAACAAGTAAACACCCTTGTGCACACCTGCAACAGCACAAAAAGTGATGCCACTGGCTATTTGCCCGACCATCTCATATTCAAAAGAGAAGCTAGATTGCCTGTGCACATTTGTTTTGGAGTTTCTGCTGATGAAGTCTGCCATGAAACATATCTGCATTATGTGTAAGGCTCAAAGATCAGTTGGACTGTGTGTACAAGTTAGCCTTAGAAACCTTTGGACAGAGAACTCAAGCTAACAAAGTGAGATATGATAAGACAATGAGAGCCCAAGGACTGTTGCCAGGAGATAGGATCTTAGTGAGGAATCTTGGTTTGCCAGGAAAATTCAAGATTGACAATCATTGAGGAGATGTCCCTTTTGTAATTGTAGAGCAATTGAACAACATGCTAGTGTGCCCGAACATAGCTTGAAGGAGAGCTCGGAGGATCAAGGATGACCCACAGACATCATCTGTTGCTAACTAGACATGCTGAGACAAATGCAAATCAGAGGTGCCTGAACTACCCCAAAGACATGAAGCCACATCTGTAATACACAGAAAACCAAATGTAAATGAACCTAGTGATGGTAGCAATCCACAAAAATCCACACTTACACAGCAACCTGTACTGACACAAGTGGTGCCTGAAGATTCTTTTGATGATGAAATGCGACCAGCACAGTGTGACACTTGGCCAGCTGGTTATGATTGTTCTATGGTATTTGTAATATAGAATGTGGTATGTGAGGTATCTCACATGAGACATCCTGTGCTTCTGGGTGACAACCCCCCCCCCCAGGTTTCAGTGAGGCAGGAACCATTTAATTAACTGACTTACTTCAGAGTGGCATTTTATTACCTTTTATGATATGCCTAGGCTCTCTGAAGTGGAAATGAAATGGGACTTTATGAGGCTGCCAGAGGATGCAGATCATAAACTTTTATGACATCTTAAGAGGAAGAACATTTAATATCAACTGGTATCAAAAAGATATATTGCACCTAAGTGAGATATGGCAGAGTTGTTTAAAACCTTTGATGTCCTTGGGAAAATAGGAAGCCAGCCTCCAGTTCAAAGGAAGGGGCTTGATTTAAAGACTGGCATAATTTGGGAAATTAGTTTTTGCTGAAGTCACAGTATTTAATATACCTCCGGATAGGACATCCTGTTTTGTATATTTTTTTATATTCTGAAAGGAGGAGCTAGATGACATCATGGAAGGGGCATGTGAGAAAGACACAGTTTAAACTGAATACTGTGTCTGATCTGTTGGACACTTTTCTTTTTGACTCTAAAGAAACAGCATCTAACTATAAGCACTATAGAGGTAATCCATTAGATAGAAAAAGTCTAATTGTATTGTGGTAGGAGTTTGTCTGAAATTTCCTTGTTTTTCTTTATGTGATTGTATGCTTTGTGATATAGTGTTCTGTGTTTACATGTAACATATTTTTATCCATTTTTTTAAGTAAACCTTTTATTCCAAAGAGACTGCCTGGGTGTGTCTTCAAAGTTCTTTTTGCATGTGACGTATTGAGGGTTAAGACTGACAAAAACTGTTCAGAGCTTGATGGTGTTACCAAACTGGGAAAGGGTAAGCATATACCTAAGGTCTTTTATAGAGTTCAAGGGTTCATTTTGGATACCTGGTTAGGTGCCTTTAGACAAAAGATATCTGGCATCACCCTGAAGAGCAGATTATCTGAGCCTGTACATTTGGGTATGCTAGCATAAGGTTCACAGTTTGAATCCCCCCAGAACTTGAGACTAAAGGTGATTCGGACCCACAAGCAGACAGGAGAGTTACCCTGTTCTGTTATCTGTTCACAATATTGTGCTCAGAGGTTGGCACTGTGGGAGCAGAGGGCCTGACCTGCTGAGTGCGTTTGTGACAGATTGGTTGGCAGTGGTGCAGATAAATTTGGTAACACAAGCTTTAACTGTTCAGTGTGTCAGCTTAATACTGTACAGCTCACTTGCAACAAAAGGCAGTGATTTATTTTTTTAAAAAAGGAAACAGAACTATATAATTTTGCTTACAGTCGAGTTCCTACCTGTTTTATTTTTTTTTCTCAAGTGCAAGTTAGAGTAGCTGTAGTTAGGGAAGAAGATGGCTTCCAGCTACAGCGGGCACACTGTAGACTACTTGAGGCAGTTGTGCCAGGACAGAGGAGTTCTGTATGAGGGGAGAGCCACCAAGCAGAACCTCATGGATGCCCTGATGGCAGTAGATGCCCAGAACACTGAGTCACAGACTGTGACTGTAAAAGACCAAACCTTGAGCATGGAGAGGCCAGCAGCCAGTGCAGTGTCCAGATCCGGTGAGGATGACAGCAGGACCAGTGCCAGCGAAGGGCCACAGCAGCAGGGGAAGGTCACCAGCATTCTGGAGTCAGAAGCAATCAGGCTGCAGATTGAGTTGCACAGAATGGAGCTGGAGTTCAAGGAGAAGAGGGAGCGAGAACAGCGGGAGGCTGACCATGAAGAGCATGAGCACAAGTGAGCCTCAGAGGAGAAGAGGGAGTGTGAGAACAGTGAGAAGCTCACCATGAGGAGTGTGAGAGCCAGAGGTGACATGAAATGGAGAAGCTATGACTCCAACCACCAGTACCAGAGCAGGTAAGTGGCTTGGGTTTAACTGGAACTACAGGACTGGGTTACAAATTGAATTCCAAATTGATAGCTAAATTTAAAGAGGGGGGAGGATATGGATGCCTTTTTTAAATTCCTTTGAAAAACTTTGTATTCATGTTAAAATTCCTTGAGGGTCCTGGAGCTTCCAGCTATCCCACTACTTACCTGGAAAGCTCGGGATGCATTGGGTCAAATGGACAATGAGGACAGTAATGATTACAGCAAACTTAAAGCTGCACTTTTAAAAAAGTTTGATTTAACTGTTTAAGCATACAGAGCTAAATTCTGTAAGCTCAGGAGAAGCCCTGATATGAGTAACGAGGAGCTAGCTACCAAACAACGTCAGTTTTTAAAATGTTGGTGGGAAGGAATTGAAGCAAACTCTGTAGATAAAACTGAAAATGCTATTTTGTTAGAACAGTTTTTTGGGGCATGCCCAGCAGAGCTGAAAGCCTAGCTGGAGGACCGAGATCCCAAAACAGTGCAAGAGGCTGTGAACTCGGACCGCTATGCTAAGAACAGACCTGCTGTGAGACCGAATGGGAGGGGGGGCAGTGCAGAAAGGGAAAGCGCACCTTCAGGGCAGCAAAACCCTCTCTGCCTCCACCAAAACCAGTAAGCCAGGTTTCAGAGAAAAGATTTTCTGAGAAAAGAAATGAATGTTGGATTTGTAAAGAAACTGGGAATATTGCCAGACAGTGTCCCAAAAGGGTGAGCAATACACAACATGGGGCTAGGGAAGAAGTGGGTTGTTTGTGTGTCCCTGGAAGCATGTCTGTGAACATGAGGGAACACATGCACCCAGTAATGGTGAATGGTGTATAGATACAAGGGTTAAGGGACACTGGGGCATCCCTAACATTGGTAGAAGGGGATCAGATAGATCCTGGTCAGCTTATACCCACTTAATTTGTAACTGTGCAAGGGTTCACTGGTGAGGAGACCACATTGCCACTCACTAGTGTTCTCCTAGACTGGGGTGAAACAGGGGGAACTATGCAACAGGTGGCTGTAGCCAAAATGTTAGCAGCTGAAGTTATCACTTGGCAACAATCTGAAACAGGGGATGGCATGTGCAGTTACCCATAGCCAAGCCGGGAAGGGGAAATTGTAACTCAGGGCCCCACAGAAGCCAATGTGAAATCCTTGAAGGCTGATTCCCAGCCTGGGTCTCCTGATATGGAGACTAATGGAGGCAAGGGAAATTTCCCCAGTAGCAGTTAACCACACAGCTATGGAGGTTACTTTAAAGAAGGAGGTGACCCATTGTCAAAGGTTAGGGGATGACAGTGATCCTGAGTGCCCTGATGCTAGTGCTAGGGACCCTAATTTAGAGACTGAAGGGGACCAGTCCCATGCCTTGGGAATGTGTAAGGAGTTTGCAGCTGCTCAGAAAAGTGACCCTAGTCTAGAGAAGCTGAGGGCTTGGGCAGAATCTGACAGAGCAAAAGGAAGTGATGGTAAACATAAGGTTTATTGGGAAAATGGACTGATGTACACTCAGGCTGTGCAGACAGAGGAGTGGGGGATGAAAGGCAGGCAGCTTGTCGCTCCCCAGGGGTATCGCGAGCAGTTGCTCAAGGCTGCACACATGATACTTGTTCGTTCATTTGGGAATCACGCACTATGCAGCAGTTGGCCCAGAATTTCTATTGGCAACCACCCAGCAGGTGAAGAAGGAATATTGCAGGTTTTGTCACCAGTGCCAAGAAATAGGGAAGGCCGGTAAGAAAACCAAGCCACCCTAATTCCATTGCCCAAAGTGGAGAAGCCATTCCAGAGGGTGGAAATGGACACAGGGGGCCTCTAAATACCCCCAGCTCCTCTGGGAAGAGGTTCATCCTGACTGTTGTGGATTATGCCACCCGTACCCAGAGGCAATTGCCCTATCCTCACTAAGGACAGAGAAAGGCAGATGCCATACTTTGGGATTTTCTCCCATGTTGGCTTCCGCAGGAGGTTATCACCAATCAAGGCTCCTTCATGTCGAACCTGATGAAATGTTTGTGGAGAAGTGTGGGTGGTGCAGAGATGCACTAACTATTATCATCCACAAGCCAATGGGCTTGTGGAAAGATTTAATGGTACCCTGAAGTCAATGCTCCAAGCATTTACTGAACAGCATGGGAGGGACTGGGAGAAATACCTTCCCTACCTGTTGCTTGCATACAGGAAGGTGCCCCAAGAGTCGACAGGATTTTCCCCCCTCGCACTCTTATATGGCGCTGGATACGTGGGTCCCTAGACTTGATCTGGAAGGACTGGGAAGGCAAGCACGCCACCCAGGGAACTCCCATAGTGGATTATGTCCTTAGGTTTAGGGAAAGGCTGAAGGAACTTATGGAGACAGCCCAGAGCAACCTGGCAGCTGCCTAACAGAAAGAAAAAGTGTGGTACGTCTGCAGAGCCAGAGCTTACTCATGCACAGTGGGTCAGGAAGTCATGGTCCTTATCCCGGTCTGGGAAGACAAGCTACTGGCTGAGTGGGCAGGACTGTACTAAAGTAGTTAGAAGGCAAATGACGTGAACTATACCATAAAGTTACCTGACAGAAGATAGACAGAAAGGATGTACCATGTCAACATAATGAAGCCATATGCTAATAGGGGCTGACATGGTGTTTGCAGTATGTAGCCTGGGGGAGGACGGATGAAGATTCTCTTCTGGACTTTCTGGAAGAAAGCAAGTGGGAGTCTTCGTGGAGGTAGCAGTTAAACTGTCTCTCCAGCTGGCCCCAGACAAGATCCAGGAAGTAAGGGAGCTAGCAGACTTTGCCCCCTGTTTAGCACCAAGCCTGAGTAACCCTTAGCAACGCGTAGATGTAGAGACAGGAAACAGACGCCTAGCGGCGGACAGCATATCAGGTGTCAGAGGCTGTCCAAAAGGACATTAGGAGGAAGGTGGAGGAGATGCTGGATTTAGGGGTAATCCAGACATCCCACAGCCCCTGGGCCTCACCCATAGTCCTTGTGCCCAAGTCAGATGGCTTTACTCATTTCTGTGTGGATTGTCATGGACTGAATGCAGTCACGAAGTCAGACACCCACCCGATGCCCCGGACGGATGAACTCCTGGACAAATTGGGAGGGGCGACCTACCTTACGGCTATTGACTTGACCAAGGGGTATTGGCAGATAGAGTTAACAGAGAGAGATAGGGAGAGGTCAGCCATCATCGCTCTGATAGGCCTTATCTGAATAAAGCAATGTTTTTCGAGATGAAGAACTCCCCCCCACTTTCCAAAGATTGTGAACCAGTTGTTATAATGCTGCTAAAGATGTACGTGCGGCATACCTGGATGACACTGCTATCTTTAGTGCCAGCTGGGAGGAACACCTCTCCACCTTAGGGAAGTGCTGGGCAGGATACAGAGGGCCTGGCTCACTGTCAAAGCTGAGAAGTGCCAGGTGGCCATGGCTGAAGTGGCATACCTTGGGCATGTTGTAGGCTGGGGACAGCTCTGTCCCAACCAAGCAAAATAGAGGTGATCAAGGCATGGCCCAGGCCAGAAATGCAGAAACAGGTCAGGAGTTTAGGACAGCAGGGTACTATAGGAAATTTGTGCCAAATTACAGTACACTGGCTGCTCCCCCATCTGACCTAGGTAAAGAAAAGGATCCCTAAGAAAATTACCTGGGAACCAGCCTGTGAAAAACCTTTACTAGACTGAAGGAGGCACTGTGCAGTGCTCCTGTATTGACTAGTCCTGACTATAGCAGACCTTTATGAGTTCAGGACTGATGCCTCAGACATGTGGGTAGTGGGGCAGTACTGAGACAGACATCAAATAAATGAAAGATCACCCAGTATACCTGAGTAAAAGTTGGTTCCCAGGAACAGGCTTACTCTTACTGTGGAAAAGAATGTCTTGTCATAGTGGGCCCTAAAGAAGTTAGAGCCATACTTAAATGGGCAGCAGTTTTGAGGTACAAATGGACCACAACTCCCTGGTTTGGCTGACCCAAATGGGTAAAACTAATGGTAGACTATTAAGATGGAGTCTTACCTCACAAGGGTATGACATGACAATTCCACATAGGGCTGGAGTGACTAATCAGAACGCCAATGGTCGTCACGCCGCCTTATGAGGAGGAGTGAACTGATTGCGAGGAAGCTCATCACATGCAGGGGATAGAGCCCCAAATTCAGTCTAGGTGGGGAGGATTGAGACACTGGCCAGCTGGTTATGATTGTTCTATGATATTTGTAATATAGAATGTGGTATGTGAGGTGTCTTACATGAGACATCCTGTGCTCCTGGGTGACAACCCTCCCCAGGTTTCAGAGAAGCAGGAACCATTTAATTAACTGACTTATCTCAGAGTGGCATTTATTACTTTTTTGATATGCCTAGGTTCTTCGAAGTGGAATTGAAAATGGGACTGGCATGGAGTCTCTGAGGATGGAGATTCTAAACTGTTATGACATCTTAAGGAAGAACATTTACAGTAATATCAACTGGTGTTAAAAAGCTATATTGAACCCAAGTGAGATATGGTACTTTTTTTAAACCTTTGATGTCCTTGGGAAAATAGGAAGTCAGCTTCCAGTTCAAAGGAAAGGCTTGATTTAAAGATTGTCATAATTTGGGAAATTAGTTTTTGCTGAAGTCACAGTATTTAATATACCCACCGACAGGATATCCTGTTTTGTATTTTTTTTATATTCTGAAAGGGGAGCTAGATGACATCATGGAAGGTGTGTGAGAAAGACAGTTTAAACTGAATACTGTGTCTGATTGGTAGGACACTTCTTGTTGGACCTTAAGAAACAACATCTAACTATAAGCACTATAGAGGTAACCATTAGATAGAAAAGTCTAATTGTATTGTGATAGGGTTTGTCTGTAGCTTTCTTGTTTTTCTTTATGTGATTGTATGCTTTGGATATAGTGTTCTGTGTTTACATATAACATATTTTTATCCATTTTTTAAGTAAACCTTTATTCCAAAGAGACTGCCTGGGTGTGTCTTCAAAGTTCTTTTTGCATGTGATCGTATTGAGGGTTAAGACTGACTAAAACTGTTCAGAGCTTGATGGTGTTACCAAACTGGGAAAGGGTAAGACATACCCAAGGTCTTTTATAGAGTTCAAAGGTTCAGTTTGGATACCTGTTAGGTGCCTTTAGACAAAAGATATCTGGCATCACTCTGAAGAGCAGATTATCTGACCTGTACATTTGGGTACGCTAGCATAAGGTTCACAGTTTGAATCCCCAGAACTTGAGACTAAAGGTGATTCGGACCCACAAGCAGACAGGAGAGTTACCCTGTTCTGTTATCTGTTCACAATATTGTGCTCAGAGGTTGGCACTGTGGGAGCAGAGGGCCTGACCTGTTGAGTGCGATTTGTGACAGATTGGTTGGCAGTGGTGCAGATAAATTTGGTAACATGCTTTAACTGTTCAGTGTGTCAGCTTAATACTGTACAGCTCACTTGCAACAAAAAGGCAGTGATTTATTTTTTAAAAGGAAACAGAACTATATAATTATTATAGCCCAGTAAATTCCTACCTGTTTTATTTTTTTCTCAAGCAAGTAAGAGTAGCTGTAGTTAAGGGAAGAAGATGGCTTCCAGCTACAGCGGCACACTGTAGACTACTTGAGCAGTTGTGCCAGGACAGAGGAGTTCTGTATGAGGGAGAGCCACCAAGCAGAACCTCATGGATCACCCTGATGGCAGTAGATGCCCAGAACACTGAGTCACAGACTGTGACTGTAAAGACCAAACCCTGAGCATGGGAGGCCAGCCAGCCAGTGCAGCAGTCAGATCCGGTGAGGATGACAGCAGGACCAGTGCCAGCGAAGGGCCACAGCAGGGAAAGGTCACCAGCATTCTGAGTCAGAAGCAATCAGGCTGCAGATTGAGTTGCACAGAATGGAGCTGGGTTCAAGGAGAAGAGGGAGAGAGAACAGCGGAGGCTGACCCATGAAGAGCATGAGCACAAGTGAGCACCAGAGGAGAAGGGGAGTGAGAAACAGAGAAGCTCACCATGAGGAGTGTGAGAGCCAGAGGTGACATGAAATGGAGAAGCTATGACTCAACCACCAGTACCAGAGCAGGTAAGTGGCTTCAGTTTAACTGGAACCACAGGACTAGGTTACAAATTGAATTCCAAATTGATAGCTAAATTTAAAGAGGGGAGGATATGATGCCTTTTTTAAATTCCTTTGAAAAACTTTGTATTCATGTTAAAATTCCTTGAGGGTCCTGGAGCTTCCAGCTATCCCACATACCTGAAAGCTCAGGATGCATTATCAAATGGACAATAAGGACAGTAATGATTACAGAACCAAAGCTGCACTTTTAAAAAGTTTGATTTAACTGTTTAAGCATACAGGCTAAATTCTGTAAGCTCAGGAGAAGCCCTGATAGGAGTAACGAGAGCCAGCTACAAAACAACACCAGTTTGAAAATGAGTGGGAAGAATTGGCAAACCTGTAGATAAAACTGAAAATACTATTTTATTAGAACAGTTTTTTAGCATGCACAGCAACTGACCCAGTAGTGTACTAGGTAAAGTTAGTTCCCAGGAACGAGCTTGCTCTACTGTATGGAAAGAATGTTGTCATGGTGGCTGGGCCCTAAAAGTTAAGAGCCATGCCGTGGGCAGCATTTTGAGGTACAAATGGACCACAACTCCTGGTTTAGCTGACCGTGGGTGAAAACTAATGGTAGACTATTAGATGGAGTCTTACTCACAGGGTATGACATGACAATCTTACATAGGGCTGGAGTGACTAATCAGAACGCCAATGGCCGTCACGCAGCCTTATGATGAGGTGAACTGATTGGAGGAAGCTCATCACATGCAGGGATAGACCCAAATTCAGTCTAGGTGGGAGATTGATGACACCTGGCCAGCTGGTTATGATTGTTCTATGATATTTGTAATATAGAAGAGAAGTGGTATAGGAGGTGTCTTACATGAGACATCCTGTGCTCCTGGGTGACAACCTACCCCCAGGTTTCAGAGAAGCAGGAACCATTAATTAACTGACTTGTCTCAAGTGGCATTTTATTACTTTTTATGATATGCCTGGCTCTTTAAAGTGGAATTGAAATGGGACTGTATAAGATCTGCCAGAGGATGGAGATTCTAAACTGTTATGACATCTTGAGAGGAAGAACATTTACAGTAATATCAACTGGTGTAAAAGCTATATTGCACCTAAGTGAGATATAGATACTTTTTAAACCTTTGATGTCATCGGGAAGAATAGGAAGTCAACTTCCAGTTCAAAGGAAGAAGCTTGATTTAAAGATTGTCATAATTTGGGAAGTGGTTTTTGCTGAAGTCACAGTATTTAATATACCTACCGATAGGATATCCTGTTTATTTTTTTTTTATATTCTGAAAGGGGAGCTAGATGACATCATGGAAGGTGTGTGAGAAAGACAGTTTAAACTGAATACTGTGTCTGATTGGTAGGACACTTCTTGTTGGACTCTTAAGAAACAACATCTAACTATAAGCACTATAGAGGTAACCATTAGAATAGAAAAAGTCTAATTGTATTGTGATAGGGGTTTGTCTGTAGCTTTCCTTGTTTTTTTTTTATGTGATTGTATGCTTTGTGATATAGTGTTCTGTGTTTACATGTAACATATTTTATCCATTTTTTAAGTAAACCTTTTATTCCAAAGAGACTGCCTAGGTGTGTCTTCAAAGTTCTTTTTGCATGTGACATATTGAGGGTTAAGACTGACAAAACTGTTGAAGAGCTTGATGGTGTTACCAAACTGGGAAAGGGTAAGCATATACCTAAGGTCTTTTATAGAGTTCAAGGGTTCAGTTTGGATACCTGGTTAGGTAGCCTTTAGACAAAAGATATCTGGCATCACTCTGAAGAACAGAATTATCTGAGCCTGTACATTGAGATGCGCTAGCACAAGGTTCACAGTTTGAATCCCCCAGAACTGAGACTAAAAGTGATTCCGGACCCACAAGCAGACAGGAGAGTTACCCTGTTCTGTTATCTGTTCACAATATTGATGCTCAGAGGTTGGCACTGTGGGTAGAACAGAGGGCCTGACCTGTAGATGCGATTTGTGACAGATTGGTTGGCAGTCAGGTACAGATAAATTTGGTAACACAAGCTTTAACTGTTCAGTGTGTCCAACTTAATACATGCAAGCTCACTTACAACAAAAAGGCAGTGATTTATTTTTTAAAAGGAACAGAACTATATAATTTTGCTTACAGTGAGGTTCCTACCTGTTTTATTTTTTTTTCTCAGAATGCAAGTTAGAGTAGCTGTAGTTAGGGAAGAAGATGGCTTCCAACTACAGCGGGCACACTGTAGACCATGAAGGCAGTTGTGCCAGGACAGAGGAGTTCTGTGTAGGGAGAGCCACCAAGCAGAACCTCATGTGGATGCCCTGATGGCAGTAGATGCCCAGAACACTGAGTCACAGACTGTGACAGTAAAAACCAAACCTTGAGCATGGAGAGGCCAGCAGCAGTGCAGTGTCCAGATCCGGTGAGGATGACAGCAGGACCAGTGCCAGCGAAGGGCCACAGCAGCAGGGGAAGGTCACCAGCATTCTGGGTCAGAAGCAATCAGGCTGCAGATTGAGTTGCACAGAATGGAGCTGGGTTCAAGGAGAAAGGGCGAGAACAGCGGAGGCTGACCATGAAGAACATATGAAGGCACAAGTGAACACCAGAGGAGAAGAGGAGTGAGAACAGTGAGAAAGCTCACCATGAGGAGTGTGAGAGCCAGAGGTGACATGAAATGGAGAAGCTATGACTCCAACCACCAGTACCAGAGCAGGTAAGTGGCTTGGGTTTAACTGGAACTACAGGACTGGGTTACAAATTGAATTCCAAATTGATAGCTAAATTTAAAGAGGGGAGGATATGGATGCCTTTTTAATTCCTTTGGCTTTATTCATATTAAAATTCCTTGAGGGTCCTGGAGCTTCCAGCTATCACTACTACTGCAAAGCTCGGGATGCATTGGGTCAAATGGACAATGAGGACAGTAATGATTACAGCAAACTTAAAGCTGCACTTTTAAAAAAGTTTGATTTAACTGTTTAAGCATACAGAGCTAAATTCTGTAAGCTCAGGAGAAGCCCTGATAGGAGTAACGAGGAGCTAGCTACAAAACAACGTCAGTTTTGAAAATGTTGGTGGGAAGGAATTGAAGCAAACTCTGTAGATAAAACTGAAAATGCTATTTTGTTAGAACAGTTTTTTGGGGCATGCCCAGCAGAGCTGAAAGCCTAGCTGGAGGACCGAGATCCCAAAACAGTGCAAGAGGCTGGTGAACTCTCGGACCGCTATGCTAAGAACAGACCTGCTGTGAGACCGAATGGGGAGGGTGGGGCAGTGCAGAAAGGGAAAAGCGCACCTTCAGGGCAGCTAAAACCCTCTCTGCCTCCACCAAAACCAGTAAGCCCCAGGTTTCAGAGAAAAGATTTCTCTGAGAAAAGAAATGAATGTTGGATTTGTAAAGAAACTGGGAATATTGCCGGAGCAGTGTCCCAAAAGGGTGAGCAATACACAACATGATCTAGGGAAAGTGGGTTGTTTGTGTGTCCTGGAAGCATGTCTGTGAACATGAGAACACACTACTTAGTAATAGTTGAATGGTGATAGATACAAGGGTTAGGGACACTGGAGCATCTAACATTAGTGAAGGGGGATCAGATAGATCTGGTCAGCTTATACCCATAATTGTAACTGCAAGGGTTCACTGGTGAGGAGACCATTGCACTCACTAGTGTTCTCCTGAACTGAGGGTGAAACAGGGGAACTATGCAACAGGTGGCTGTAGCCAAAATGTTAGCAGCTGACGTATCCCCTGGCAACAATCTGAAACAGGGATGGTATGCAGTTACCCAGCCAAGCGGGAAGGGGAAATTGCAATTCTCTGGCCCCACAGAAGCCAATGTGGAAATCGCTAGGCGGCTGATTCCCCAGCCTGGGTCTCCTGATATGGAGACTAATGTAAGGGTTAGAAATTTCCCAGTAGCAGTTAACCACACAGCTATGGAGGTTACTTTAAAGAAGGAGGGTGACCCATTGTCAAGGGTTAGGATGACAGTGATCCTAGGTGCCCTGATGCTAGTGCTAGGGACCCTAATTTAGAGACTGAGGGGACCAGTCCCATGCCTTGAGATGTGTAAGGGTTTGCAACTGCTCAGAAGAAGTGACCCTAGTCTAGAAGCTGAGGGCTTAGGCAGAATCTGACAGGCAAAAAGGAAGTGATGGTAAACATAGGTTTATTGGGAAAATGGACTGATGTACACTCAGGCTGTGCAGACAGAGGGAGGATGAAAGGCAGGCAGCTTGTCGTTCCTCAGGTATCGTGAGCAGTGCTCAAGGCTGCACATGATATTCCCTTGTCTGTTCATTTGGGAATCACGTGCACTATGCAGCAGTTGGCCCAGAATTTCTATTGGCCCAAATTCACCCAGCAGGTGAAGGAATATTGCAGGTTTTGTCACCAGTGCCAAGAAATAGGGAAGGCCGGTAAGAAAACCCAAGCCACCCTAATTCCATTGCCCAAAGTGGAGAAGCCATTCCAGAGGGTGGAAATGGATATTGTGGGGCCTTTAAATACCCCCAGCTCCTCTGGGAAGAGGTTCATCCTGACTGTTGTGGATTATGCCACCCGGTACCCAGAGGCAATTGCCCTATCCTCACTAAGGACAGAAAGTGGCAGATGCCATACTGGGATTTTCTCCCATGTTGGGTTTCATGGGAGGTTATCACCAATCAAGGGTTCCTTCATGTCGACTGATATGAAATGTTTGTGGGAGAAGTGTGGGGTGGTGCAGAGATGCACGACACCTTATCATCCACAAGCCAATGGGCTTGTGGAAAGATTTAATGGTGACCCTGAAGTCAATGCTCCAAGCATTTACTGAACAACATGGGAGGACTGGGAGAATACCTTCCCTACCTGTTGCTTGCATACAGAAAGGTGCCCCAAGAGTCGACAGGATTTTCCCCCCTCGCACTCTTATATGGCGCCGGATACGTGGGTCCCTAGACTTGATCTGGAAGGACTGGGAAGGCAAGCACGCCACCCAGGGAACTCCCATAGTGGATTATGTCCTTAGGTTTAGGGAAAGGCTGAAGGAACTTATGGAGACAGCCCAGAGCAACCTGGCAGCTGCCTAACAGAAAGAAAAAGTGTGGTACGTCTGCAGAGCCAGAGCTCACTCATGCACAGTGGGTCAGGAAGTCATGGTCCTTATCCCGGTCTGGGAAGACAAGCTACTGGCTGAGTGGGCAGGACTGTACAAAGTAGTTAGGAAGGTAAATGACGTGAACTATACCATAAAGTTACCTGACAGAAGATAGACAGAAAGGATGTACCATGTCAACATGATGAAGCCATATGCTAATAGGGCTGACATGGTGTTTGCAGTATGTAGTCCTGGGGAGGGGACGGATGAAGATCCTCTTCTGGACTTTCTGGAAGAAAGCAAGTGGGAGTCTTCTGTGAGGCAGTTAAACTGTCTCTCCAGCTGGCCCCAGACAAGATCAGGAAGTAAGGAGCTTCTAGCAGACTTTGCCCCCTGTTTCGCACCAAGCCTGGGTAACCCTTAACTTAGCATGATGTAGAGACAGGAAACAGGCGCCCATTGGCGGACAGCATATCGGTGTCAGAGGCTGTCCAAAAGGACGATTAGGAGGAAGGTGGAGGAGATGCTGGATTTAGGGGTAATCCAGACATCCCACAGCCCCTGGGCCTCACCCATAGTCCTTGTGCCCAAGTCAGATGGCTTTACTCATTTCTGTGTGGATTGTCATGGACTGAATGCAGTCACGAAGTCAGACACCCACCCGATGCCCCGGACGGATGAACTCCTGGACAAATTGGGAGGGGCGACCTACCTTACGGCTATTGACTTGACCAAGGGGTATTGGCAGATAGAGTTAACAGAGAGAGATAGGGAGAGGTCAGCCTTCATCGCTCTGATAGGCTTATCTGAATAAAAGCAATGTTTTTCGGAATGAAGAACTCCCCCGCCACTTTCCAAAGATTGGTGAATCAGTTGTTAAATGCTGCTAAGAATGCACGTGGCATACCTGGATGACACTGCCATCTTTAGTGCCAGCTGGGAGAACACCTCTCCCACCTTAGGGAAGTGCTGGGCAGGATACAGAGGGCCTGGCTCACTGTCAAAGCTGAGAAGTGCCAGGTGGCCATGGCTGAAGTGGCATACCTTGGGCATGTTGTAGGCTGGGGACAGCTCTGTCCTAACCAAGTAAAAATAGAGGTGATCAAGGCATGGCCCAGGCCAGAAATGCAGAAACAGGTCAGGAGTTTTCTAGGGACAGCAGGGTACTATAGGAAATTTGTGCCAAATTACAGTACTCTGGCTGCTCCCCTATCTGACCTGGTAAAGAAAAGGATCCCTAAGAAAATTACCTGGGAACCAGCCTGTGAAAAAGCCTTTACCAGACTGAAGGAGGCACTGTGCAGTGCTCTTGTATTGACTAGTCCTGACTATAGCAGACCCTTTATAGTTCAGACTGATGCCTCAGACGTGGGTAGTGGGGCAGTACTGAGACAGACATCCAAATAAATGAAAGATCACCCAGTAGTGTACCTGAGTAAAAAGTTGGTTCCCAGGGAACAGGCTTACTCTACTGTGGAAAAAGAATGTCTTGTCATAGTGTGGGCCCTAAAGAAGTTAGAGCCATACTTAAATGGGCAGCATTTTGAGGTACAAATGGACCACAACTCCCTGGTTTGGCTGACCCAAATGGGTAAAACTAATGGTAGACTATTAAGATGAGTCTTACCTTACAAAGGGTATGACATGACAATCTTACATAGGGCTGAGTGACTAATCAAACGCTCAATGGCCTGTCCGTCTTTATGAGGTGAACTGATTTGGGAAGCTCATCACATGCAGGGATAGAGCCCCAAATTCAGTCTAGGTGGGGAGGATTGTGACACTTGGCCAGCTGGTTATGATTGTTCTATGATATTTGTAATATAGAATGTGGTATGTGAGGTGTCTTACATGAGACATCCTGTGCTCCTGGGTGACAACCCCTCCCCCCAGGTTTCAGAGAAGCAGGAACCATTTAATTAACTGACTTATCTCAGAGTGGCATTTTATTACTTTTTATGATATGCCTAGGCTCTTTGAAGTGGAAATGAAATGGGACTGTATGAGTCTGCCAGAGGATGGAGATCATAAACTGTTATGACATCTTAAGAGGAAGAACATTTACAGTAATATCAACTGGTGTTAAAAAGCTATATTGCACCTAAGTGAGATATGGTACTTTTTTTTAAACCTTTGATGTCCTTGGGAAAATAGGAAGTCAGCTTCCAGTTCAAAGAAAAAGGCTTGATTTAAAGATTGTCATAATTTGGGAAATTAGTTTTTGCTGAAGTCACAGTATTTAATATACCTACCGATAGGATATCCTGTTTTGTATTTTTTTTTTATATTCTGAAAGGGGGAGCTAGATGACATCATGGAAGGGGTGTGTGAGAAAGACAGTTTAAACTGAATACTGTGTCTGATTGGTAGGACACTTCTTGTTGGACTCTTAAGAAACAACATCTAACTATAAGCACTATAGAGGTAACCATTAGATAGAAAAAGTCTAATTGTATTGTGATAGGGGTTTGTCTGTAGCTTTCCTTGTTTTTCTTTATGTGATTGTATGCTTTGTGATATAGTGTTCTGTGTTTACATGTAACATAGTTTTATCCATTTTTTTAAGTAAACCTTTTATTCCAAAGAGACTGCCTGGGTGTGTCTTCAAAGTTCTTTTTGCATGTGACGTATTGAGGGTTAAGACTGACAAAAACTGTTCAGAGCTTGATGGTGTTACCAAACTGGGAAAGGGTAAGCATATACCTAAGGTCTTTTATAGAGTTCAAGGGTTCAGTTTGGATACCTGGTTAGGTGCCTTTAGACAAAAGATATCTGGCATCACCCTGAAGAGCAGATTATCTGAGCCTGTACATTTAGGTACGCTAGCATAAGGTTCACAGTTTGAATCCCCAGAACTTGAGACTAAAGGTGATTCGGACCCACAAGCAGACAGGAGAGTTACCCAGTTCTGTTATCTGTTCACAATATTGTGCTCAGAGGTTGGCACTGTGGGAGCAGAGGGCCTGACCTGCTGAGTGCGTTTGTGACAGATTGGTTGGCAGTGGTGCAGATAAATTTGGTAACACAAGCTTTAACTGTTCAGTGTGTCAGCTTAATACTGTACAGCTCACTTGCAACAAAAGGCAGTGATTTATTTTTTTAAAAAAGGAAACAGAACTATATAATTTTGCTTACAGTCGAGTTCCTACCTGTTTTATTTTTTTTCTCAAGTGCAAGTTAGAGTAGCTGTAGTTAGGGAAGAAGATGGCTTCCAGCTACAGCGGGCACACTGTAGACTACTTGAGGCAGTTGTGCCAGGACAGAGGAGTTCTGTATGAGTGGAGAGCCACCAAGCAGAACCTCATGGATGCCCTGATGGCAGCAGATGCCCAGAACACCGAGTCACAGACTGTGACTGTAAAAGACCAAACCTTGAGCATGGAGAGGCCAGCGGCCAGTGCAGTGTCCAGATCCGGTGAGGATGACAGCAGGACCAGTGCCAGCGAAGGGCCACAGCAGCAGGGGAAGGTCACCAGCATTCTGGAGTCAGAAGCAATCAGGCTGCAGATTGAGTTGCACAGAATGGAGCTGGAGTTCAAGGAGAAGAGGGAGCGAGAACAGCGGGAGGCTGACCATGAAGAGCGTGAGCACAAGTGAGCCTCAGAGGAGAAGAGGGAGTGAGAACAGTGAGAAGCTCACCATGAGGAGTGTGAGAGCCAGAGGTGACATGAAATGGAGAAGCTATGACTCCAACCGCCAGTACCAGAGCAGGTAAGTGGCTTGGGTTTAACTGGAACTACAGGACTGGGTTACAAATTGAATTCCAAATTGATAGCTAAATTTAAAGAGGGGGAGGATATGGATTCCTTTTTTAAATTCCTTTGAAAAACTTTGTATTCATGTTAAAATTCCTTGAGGGTCCTGGAGCTTCCAGCTATCCCACTACTTACCTGGAAAGCTCGGGATGCATTGGGTCAAATGGACAATGAGGACAGTAATGATTACAGCAAACTTAAAGCTGCACTTTTAAAAAAGTTTGATTTAACTGTTTAAGCATACAGAGCTAAATTCTGTAAGCTCAGGAGAAGCCTGATATGAGTAACGAGGAGCTAGCTACCAAACAACGTCAGTTTTAAAATGTTGGTGGGAAGGTGTAAGCAAACTCTGTAGATAAAACTGAAAATGCTATTTTGTTAGAACAGTTTTTTGGGGCATGCCCAGCAGAGCTGAAAGCCTAGCTGGAGGACCGAGATCCCAAAACAGTGCAAGAGGCTGGTGAACTCTCGGACCGCTATGCTAAGAACAGACCTGCTGTGAGACCGAATGGGGAGGGTGGGGCAGTGCAGAAAGGGAAAAGCACACCTTCAGGGCAGCTAAAACCATCTCTGCCTCCACCAAAACCAGTAAGCCCCAGGTTTCAGAGAAAAGATTTCTCTGAGAAAAGAAATGAATGTTGGATTTGTAAAGAAACTGGGAATATTGTCAGACAGTGTCCCAAAAGGGTGAGCAATACACAACATGGGGCTAGGGAAGAAGTGGGTTGTTTGTGTGTCCCTGGAAGTATGTCTGTGAACATGAGGGAACACATGCACCCAGTAACGGTGAATGGTGTATAGACACAAGGGTTAAGGGACACAGGGGCATCCCTAACATTGGTAGAAGGGGATCAGATAGATCCTGGTCAGCTTATACCCACTTAATTTGTAACTGTGCAAGGGTTCACTGGTGAGGAGACCACATTGCCACTCGCTAGTGTTCTCCTAGACTGGAGAGAAACAGGGGGAACTATGCAACAGGTGGCTGTAGCCAAAATGTTAGCAGCTGACGTTATCCTTGGCAACAATCTGAAACAGGGGATGGTATGTGCAGTTACCCATAGCCAAGCGGGAAGGGGAAATTGTAATTCTCTGGGCCCCACAGAAGCCAATGTGGAAATCGCTAGGCGGCTGATTCCCCAGCCTGGGTCTCCTGATATGGAGACTAATGTAAAGGGGTTAGAAATTTCCCCAGTAGCAGTTAACCACACAGCTATGGAGGGTTACTTTAAAGAAGGAGGGGTGACCCATTGTCAGAGGGTTAGGGATGACAGTGATCCTGAGTGCCCTGATGCTAGTGCTAGGGACCCTAATTTAGAGACTGAAGGGGACCAGTCCCATGCCTTGGGAATGTGTAAGGAGTTTGCAGCTGCTCAGAAAAGTGACCCTAGTCTAGAGAAGCTGAGGGCTTGGGCAGAATCTGACAGAGCAAAAAGGAAGTGATGGTAAACATAAGGTTTATTGGGAAAATGGACTGATGTACACTCAGGCTGTGCAGACAGAGGGAGGGAGGGATGAAAGGCAGGCAGCTTGTCGTTCCCCAGGGGTATCGTGAGCAGTTGCTCAAGGCTGCACATGATATTCCCTTGTCTGTTCATTTGGGAATCACGTGCACTATGCAGCAGTTGGCCCAGAATTTCTATTGGCCCAAATTCACCCAGCAGGTGAAGGAATATTGCAGGTTTTGTCACCAGTGCCAAGAAATAGGGAAGGCCGGTAAGAAAACCCAAGCCACCCTAATTCCATTGCCCAAAGTGGAGAAGCCATTCCAGAGGGTGGAAATGGATATTGTGGGGCCTTTAAATACCCCCAGCTCCTCTGGGAAGAGGTTCATCCTGACTGTTGTGGATTATGCCACCCGGTACCCAGAGGCAATTGCCCTATCCTCACTAAGGACAGAGAAAGTGGCAGATGCCATACTTGGGATTTTCTCCCATGTTGGGTTTCCGCAGGAGGTTATCACCAATCAAGGGGGTTCCTTCATGTCGAACTTGATGAAATGTTTGTGGGAGAAGTGTGGGATGGTGCAGAGATGCACGACACCTTATCATCCACAAGCCAATGGGCTTGTGGAAAGATTTAATGGTACCCTGAAGTCAATGCTCCAAGCATTTACTGAACAGCATGGGAGGGACTGGGAGAAATACCTTCCCTACCTGTTGCTTGCATACAGAAAGGTGCCCCAAGAGTCGACAGGATTTTCCCCCTTCGCACTCTTATATGGCGCCGGGTACGTGGGTCCCTAGACTTGATCTGGAAGGACTGGGAAGGCAAGCACGCCACCCAGGGAACTCCCATAGTGGATTATGTCCTTAGGTTTAGGGAAAGGCTGAAGGAACTTATGGAGACAGCCCAGAGCAACCTGGCAGCTGCCTAACAGAAAGAAAAAGTGTGGTACGTCTGCAGAGCCAGAGCTCGCTCATGCACAGTGGGTCAGGAAGTCATGGTCCTTATCCCGGTCTGGGAAGACAAGCTACTGACTGAGTGGGCAGGACAGTACAAAGTAGTTAGGAAGGTAAATGATGTGAACTATACCATAAAGTTACCTGACAGAAGACAGACAGAAAGGATGTACCATGTCAACATGATGAAGCCATATGCTAATAGGGCTGACATGGTGTTTGCAGTATGTAGTCCTGGGGAGGGGACGGATGAAGAAGATCCTCTTCTGGACTTTCTGGAAGAAAGCAAGTGGGAGTCTTCTGTGGAGGCAGTTAAACTGTCTCTCCAGCTGGCCCCAGACAAGATCCAGGAAGTAAGGGAGCTTCTAGCAGACTTTGCCCCCCTGTTTAGCACCAAGCCTGGAGTAACCCCTTAGCAGCGCATGATGTAGAGACAGGGAAACAGACGCCCATATGGCGGACAGCATATCAGGTGTCAGAGGCTGTCCAAAAGGACATTAGGAGGAAGGTGGAGGAGATGCTGGATTTAGGGGTAATCCAGACATCCCACAGCCCCTGGGCCTCACCCATAGTCCTTGTGCCCAAGTCAGATGGCTTTACTCATTTCTGTGTGGATTGTCATGGACTGAATGCAGTCACGAAGTCAGACACCCACCCGATGCCCCGGACGGATGAACTCCTGGACAAATTGGGAGGGGCGACCTACCTTACGGCTATTGACTTGACCAAGGGGTATTGGCAGATAGAGTTAACAGAGAGAGATAGGGAGAGGTCAGCCTTCATCGCTCTGATAGGCTTATCTGAATAAAAGCAATGTTTTTCGGAATGAAGAACTCCCCCGCCACTTTCCAAAGATTGGTAAACCAGTTGTTAAATGCTGCTAAGGAGTACGCCGTGGCATACCTGGATGACACTGCCATCTTTAGTGCCAGCTGGGAGGAACACCTCTCCCACCTTAGGGAAGTGCTGGGCAGGATACAGAGGGCCTGGCTCACTGTCAAAGCTGAGAAGTGCCAGGTGGCCATGGCTGAAGTGGCATACCTTGGGCATGTTGTAGGCTGGGGACAGCTCTGTCCTAACCAAGTAAAAATAGAGGTGATCAAGGCATGGCCCAGGCCAGAAATGCAGAAACAGGTCAGGAGTTTTCTAGGGACAGCAGGGTACTATAGGAAATTTGTGCCAAATTACAGTACTCTGGCTGCTCCCCTATCTGACCTGGTAAAGAAAAGGATCCCTAAGAAAATTACCTGGGAACCAGCCTGTGAAAAAGCCTTTACCAGACTGAAGGAGGCACTGTGCAGTGCTCCTGTATTGACTAGTCCTGACTATAGCAGACCCTTTATAGTTCAGACTGATGCCTCAGACGTGGGTAGTGGGGCAGTACTGAGACAGATATCCAAATAAATGAAAGATCACCCAGTAGTGTACCTGAGTAAAAAGTTGGTTCCCAGGGAACAGGCTTACTCTACTGTGGAAAAAGAATGTCTTGTCATAGTGTGGGCCCTAAAGAAGTTAGAGCCATACTTAAATGGGCAGCATTTTGAGGTACAAATGGACCACAACTCCCTGGTTTGGCTGACCCAAATGGGTAAAACTAATGGTAGACTATTAAGATGGAGTCTTACCTTACAAGGGTATGACATGACAATCTTACATAGGGCTGGAGTGACTAATCAGAACGCCAATGGCCTGTCACGTCTTTATGAGGAGTGAACTGATTTAGGAAGCTCATCACATGCAGGGGATAGAGCCCCCAAATTCAGTCTAGGTGGGGAGGATTGTGACACTTGGCCAGCTGGTTATGATTGTTCTATGATATTTGTAATATAGAATGTGGTATGTGAGGTGTCTTACATGAGACATCCTGTGCTCCTGGGTGACAACCCCTCCCCCCAGGTTTCAGAGAAGCAGGAACCATTTAATTAACTGACTTATCTCAGAGTGGCATTTTATTACTTTTTATGATATGCCTAGGCTCTTTGAAGTGGAAATGAAATGGGACTGTAGGAGTCTGCCAGAGGATGGAGATCATAAACTGTTATGACATCTTAAGAGGAAGAACATTTACAGTAATATCAACTGGTGTTAAAAGCTATATTGCACCTAAGTGAGATATGGTACTTTTTAAACCTTTGATGTCCTTAGGAAAATAGGAAGTCAGCTTCAGTTCAAAGGAAAAGCTTGATTTAAAGATTGTCATAATTTGGAAATTAGTTTTGCTGAAGTCACAGTATTTAATATACCTACCAATAGGATATCCTGTTTTGTATTTTTTTTATATTCTGAAAGGGAGCTAGATGACATCATGGAAGGGGTGTGTGAGAAAGACAGTTTAAACTGAATACTGTGTCTGATTGGTAGGACACTTCTTGTTGGACTCTTAAGAAACAACATCTAACTATAAGCACTATAGAGGTAACCATTAGATAGAAAAAGTCTAATTGTATTGTGATAGGGGTTTGTCTGTAGCTTTCCTTGTTTTTCTTTATGTGATTGTATGCTTTGTGATATAGTGTTCTGTGTTTACATGTAACATATTTTTATCCATTTTTTTAAGTAAACCTTTTATTCCAAAGAGACTGCCTGGGTGTGTCTTCGAAGTTCTCTTTGTATGTGACGTACTGAGGGTTAAGACTGACAAAAACTGTTCAGAGCTTGATGGTGTTACCAAACTGGGAAAAGGTAAGAATATACCTAAGGTCTTTTATAGAGTTTTAAGGGTTCATTTTGGATACCTGGTTAGGTGACCTTAGGCAAAAGATATCTGGCATCCCCCAAAGAGCAGATTATCTGTGCCTGTACATTTGGGTTCGCTAGCATGAGGTTCACACTTTGGATCCCCCCAGAACTTGAGACTAAAGGTGACTCGGACCCACAAGCAGACAGGAGGGTTACCCAGTTCACAATATTGCACTCGAAGGGTTGGCACTGTGGGAGCAGAGGGCCTGACCTGCTGAGTGCATTTGTGACACACAGTAATATTCCACAGAGGACATTCCTGGCCTTCTGAGGGAAGTTGTGACCATGCTGAAAACCAAATACTACTCCAGTAGACTCTGAAGTTGAGGTAGTTGTGCCTGAGGTTTTAAGACCAGAAACTGAAGAGGATGTTCAGTCTGCAGTAGTGGAGGAACCCATGGAAGAGCCCATGTAGGAGCTCAGTGCACCTGAGGAAGCAGCACAAGTCATCTCTAACTTGCTGGACAAGAAGAATGGGGATGTGTACCTGAGTGCCGAGGAAGGAATGACTTTGCAATGGAGATGCTCAGAAAGACCAGTAAAGTCAATATTGAAACTTTTGTATGAAGCCCCTGGTGCCTCCACCAATTTGCCCATGCAGGTAGTGCATGTCAACACTGCAGTGTCAGTGGCTCAGCAGGTTGCACACTCGCCTCTGAGGCTGGAAGATCAGAAGGCTGTGGGTTCTATCTTCACACCAGGCACTTGGGTTAAAACCCAATACTGACACTGTAGTGCAGCATGAGGGAGATGCTGCACTCCTGAGGTGTCGTCTTTCGGATGAGACATTAAACTGAGGTCCCGTCTGCTTGTTCTGGTGGTTGTTCAGGTGGACGTTAAAGATCCTATGGCACTTCTTGAAAAGAGTAGGGGAAATTTTTATTGGACAAAACTACAAGACAATTCAGAAGGAAGTGCAGAAAAAGAAAGATAAAATACAAACACCTTCAGAAATACATGCAAGACAACATGAACAAATACAATAGCTCAAAAACATACCCCATCCACCCAAACAAAACAAAGACTTGCTAAAGCACCTCAAACACTCACCACCAACCATATAAATGATACAGATCCATTCAACAAAAAATCTAGATTCTACCCATAGCGAACAACTGTGATCCCCATAAGACCCAGTCACAGTCACCGTAAGTAGGTAGATGCAGCTTGAAACAGACAATATACCTTACCCTACAACTCACCCCCTCCTCAAATACTGCTTATAAGAAAGATTCACCCTCCAGCATATCAGCAATACCCAGCATCCACATAACAATCAGTCAGAAATCTGTAAAAAAGGAACTGATCCCCAACCCCTCCATCAGTTTTGCATCAGAGGTCTAGATAAAGCCAATCTTTCTTTATTGTATGCCGTACAAATTTCCTGCTCTATTTTGAGCTTTAGACCTAATAAAGGTAACTGTTTCTGCTGCAACACAAATTGACATCTTGTCTGCCAAATTACCCATTTTATGATAGCCAGCACCACTCGAGTCATCCCTTTATAATAACCCCTCCATACATCCTGACCATACTGTCCATATATTAAAGTCTCATAATTCATATCCTGCAACTGTGGGATACCCCAAGAAGATGCCAATAACTTCCACAAATCTCTGATATACCCACACTGAAAAAAAAGGTGTGTCATTGTTTCAGTATCTACCCCACAACCCTCCCTTAAACATGATCTCTCCAAATTACTCTTATGAAAATGATTCCCCCGAACATTTAATCTAGAATGACAACAGAACCACACAGAGTCCCACACCTTAGGAGGGATCCTTGGTTCTGTCAATTGTCCAAGAACCTCAGAAAGCACTACTGACTCTGGCGTAACAAAACAAGGTTCAACAAAACACACCGAATGCAGGATTTTTTGGTACTCCATTTTTCTGGTGTTGTGTAAAAGTTCTAAAGTTGTAACATGCCAAGCTTTCAACTTTCTACAGACTTCCATTAAATAAGGAGACATACTCTGTGGGATACCCTGAAATTTCCCTCATTGCTTGATTTCCCATCTCTGACAAAAGTAGAGGCATCTGTCTTTTAACAGAGGGAC
Source organism: Neoceratodus forsteri (assembly GCA_016271365.2). Classification (NCBI taxonomy): domain Eukaryota; kingdom Metazoa; phylum Chordata; order Ceratodontiformes; family Ceratodontidae; genus Neoceratodus; species Neoceratodus forsteri. The sequence goes on along the minus strand of CM057455.1, from coordinate 342,969,572 downwards.
CCAGTCTAGTTGTTTCCTCATTAAAAATAGGCACAAAATTAGCATAGAGAAACATGGAAAAAAAGAATATTACTGGATTCAACATATTAAAGCCACCTTTACCAACTGGCCAATAAGTACTATTTCGTTTTATAGGGTTCAGATGGCTCCCCTAAAGGAATTGAAAAGCTGCACTATACATCTTCACCTTCAACTTAACTGGCAAAGGATAAAGTTGGCTAACATTTAAAAAAAGAGGTACAATGAAAGTCTTATACATGTACACCCTTTTTTTTTTTTTTGTCATAGGGCAGCCCTTCCACCTACCCACTTTCTCGTCAGCTTGGAATAAGACTAACTCCCAGTTCAAACTTGCTGAATCTGGAGCTCCAAACCAAAGTCCCAAACTCTTAATCGGCGGTTCAATTATGGGTATACCCCCAATTTCCTGCTGAGCAGTGCCTGGAATATGTATACCCGCAGTTTTACTTTTTTGTTTATTTTACAGCCTGAGATAACTGAAAAGGATTCCATCACTGCCATGGCCTGCTCCCCAGATACCCAGTCTGCCAACAATATATTAGTATCATCAGCATAAGCCAAGGCTACTGGAAAAGAATCTCACCCTAACCCCTGAATGGGTGAAATCCTAGGCCCCCCATTCAATGTCCTCAATAAAGGGCCCAAGGAAAAAACATACAAAAGAGGGCTCAAAGGGCACCCCTGCGAACCCCCACGGATCTTCACACATTTCCCTCATCTGCCATTCACCAGGGTTGAAAGAAACTTCTTTATAAATAATTTTAAGCCAATTGATAAAAACAGCAGGAATACCATATTGTTCCAATACCTGGAACAAAAAGATAAGAGGAACCTCATCAAAAGCCTTGGCCTGGTCCAGTGAAATCAAATACCCAGAAACCCCAGATCCATCAAAAGCTTCTATTAATATTTTTGCCACATCTCCCATACTACTTTGGGGAATGGCATAAGTTTGGCTAGAAGAAATGACCTCCTGGGCTACCCATGACAGACGTTTGCATAAAATTTTGCACAGACTCTTCCAGTCCATGTTAATAAGACTGATATGCCTCTTTGAGCCCTCTTTTGTATGTTTTTTCCTTGGGCCCTTTATTGAGGACATTGAATGGGGGGCATAGGATTTCACCCATTCAGGGGTTACGGTGAGATTCTTTTCCAGTAGCCTTGGCTTATGCTGATGATACTAATATATTGTTGGTTGTTTGTAACACTGTCCACTATGTTTTTGTACTTAATGACGTGGAACCTTTGTAAAAGAGCATTGGCTCAAAGGTATTAATTCCTAGAACAATAAACTTGAAACTTGAAACTTGATAGGCCTCCAATTCCGGAGGTCCACTCTATCTCCCTTTTTGTATAAAAAAATGTAAAGGCTATCCACCAAAGCTGTCAGAAAAGGGACCAAACCAGATAATATATCATTGTAAATAGTCACCAAAAAATTACTTAACATCCCCATAGATTTTTTATAAAATTCCCAGGTATGCCATCTGGACCAGGAGAAGAGCCATTCTGCAAACTGCCCATCACCTCTTCCACCTCCTTTTGGGAGATAGGAGAAGTCAGCAATGTGTTATCAACCTCTAACAACTCAGGTATCTCCAACTGGCTAAGAAATTCAGCAATCCCAGTAATAGGTGGAGTGTTATTACTAAAGGTAGCCTCCACAAAATCCTGGACAGCACCCCCCTATCATATCCCCAGTATCCGCCACTATTCCAGAATCAGTTCTCAGAGCAGCCATATATTTAGATTCAACCCTTCTCGCACAACAGTCATATGGATTGACATTTTGAGCTTTTCCTTGAGTAACAAACTTTTGTTTAAGCAACAACGAGTGGGCTCTATCATACTGATAGTTACTCATTTCAACCTTAACAGCCTGTATGTCCTCAGTGAGAACTTCTCCAGTTTCAACTGACCGGGACAACAGCATCTGAAGTCCATCTCTTAAGTGCAAATAAGTGAGATATTTATTATTTGCAGTCTTTTTTGACAAGGAACTACATAAAGCCTTTAGGTTCCATTTGGTGTCTTGCCACCAAAAAAGAGAGTTGTCATACAACTCAAATATGGAAAACCTGGCATTTAACTCCTCTTGAATGACAGACCAGGTTTCCACATCTTCTAAGGTTGCCGAATTCATTCACCAAACTGGATTGGGACCCAGTTTATTCAATGGTGTCCCTACTAAAGTTTTAATCAGTCTATGGTCAGAGGTTTCCACAGGAGAAACTGAAAAAGTCAGCACTGGGACCCATTGAGAGGCAAACAAGAAGTCAAATTGAGTCGATAAATGCCCTCTAGAAAAGGTATGATCTGGCAGTCGATTAAATTCAGCCACACAGTCCTTTAGCCACGCTTGCTTATACATCTTGTTCAGAAAATTAGAATCAGTGTACAACTTCTGCGTTCTACCTGTTTTGTCAGATAATGATACAATACAATTAAAATCCCCCCCAAAACACAGATCTAGTTGTATATAAATACGGTTACACCTGCTTCATTAAATCAACCCTCTGATATTTCGTTTGATAATTATACACATTAATGAACCTCATCTCATGAGCCCTAAGTCTCACATCCAAAATGCACACCCTCCCAGGTACTAAATCAATAAGTGGGGAGAGTCGGATGACAGGATTTAGAATTAAGAACCTGACCCCTGAGCATAACTCCTCCTCCAGAGACCAAAAAGAACCCCGAAACCAGTCCTTTGATGCCCGATGGGTTTCCCTGATGGTATGTAAACGAGTGTCCTGCACTAAGCAAATGTCTAGCAGATGACCTGCAATAACAGAAAAGGTAGTGAGTCTTCTTTTATGGTTCTTGAGACTATTGACATTTAGTAAGCCCAAAGTCAGGTACAACTCCATGGTCAAGTGTTAGAAACGACATCAATTTCAGAAACCACTGCCCTCTGGGCTTTTGTAGCAGTTCGTTTGGATTTCTTTTTTTTCTTAACTCCCCCTCTCATTTCCTGAAGCGGAAGTTCAGAGTCAGTGTCATTCTCTTGTTGGGAAGAAATCATGGAAGAAAAATCTGAGTCATCTTCCTCCTCCTCCCATTGTTTCCTCTTTGCAAGTGGAAGGAATCTATTTTTCATGCTAAGACCAGTGTCAATCAACTCAGCAGTACCCTTTCCCAGTTTTTGTGAAGCACTACACTTCATCCTTCTAGATTTCTGATGTTCCCATTCATCCGTCAGTGGTGGTGGCATAGTAGGTACCTGAAATGAAGAAGGTCCTGGTAGTGTAACTTAACTAATAGCTTCATTATCACCCACGGAATCCTGTAAAGAACATGGACCATCGACATCCACCAAGGTATCCCCTTCCGAGGATACAACCCCTGCCAAAGGGTGCCTATCAGTGACAGAGGACTGAGAGGTCTCCTGCCCCCTAGGGGAAACCAAGGAAGAGGCAGCATCAATAGATGATGAGGGGTGTTGGGTGGAAGGCTGTTGTGAAAATTCCTGATGTGATACATCTTCAGGCTGCTGTGGAGTAGTCTCCTCCTCCTCATCAGCGGATCCTTCTCCCTCTGCATTATGGGAGGTCCAAGGGCAATCCTTGAAAGTATGGCTGGTCTCATCACAAAGATCACAAGGGGTCTGGCATGTAAAACCACATTGCCAATCCCTCCACAGAGAGAACATTTCATCTTATTGCAGGCGCTGCTTAAGTGTGTGTGGGCCCCACACTGAAAGCAAGACCTTGGCTGATCTGCATGAAAAATTAAGCCACGGTACCTCCCAAGATAGAAACAGCTTGGCAAATGTTGAATAATACCTTTGTCTTGAGGAAGTCTCACCCGAATCCACCCCCCCCCCCGTCCAAATGTCTTCAGAATCAATGATGGGGTCTGGAAGGCCAAGTATAGAACATTTTGCCCATAACAAAAACAGAATATCAGAAATTGTCACCCCTTCATTTTTCAATAATACAGTGATCATTCTGTAAGCAGGCTTAGTTAAAGGGATCACAATAAATGATTTCCACTCTGGTGTTCTTCTAACTGCTTGGTATCGCTCCCAAAATAACTCCAACCCAGCCGCTGTCTTGAAACTGGCATCAAAGTTAGGGTCACCAGACGTATGGATCAAGGCATAGATCTCCTGTGCCGAGAATTCCAAACTTTCTTTCAAAAGAGTACGACCCACATATAAGTTTCTAGGCCACCCTTATATTTAATGCGAACTGCATTACTATATTTTGCAGGTTCTGGGGGTGCATGAAAAAGACCCGCATATGTTCTGTGGGAAGAGGCCCGACCTGTATTGTCAGAAGGCCCAGAACTGTTACTGTCCAGATGTTGTGGTGTGGTGGGAGGGGGCAGACTGATTCATCTCAGGCTCAGAAATAATACGTGCAGACACCAGTGGTTTGTCAGCTGGGGGGGGGGGGTGCTATGTCCATTAGGAAGTTCAGCATGTGGAGAAATCAAGGGAACATGGATTCACAGTGGGGAGGTCATGTCAGACAAATCTGATTGATTTTTTTGACTGGATGACGGAAGTAAATCTGGGTGGTGCAGTGGACATCGCTAACCTTGATTTCAGCAAAGCCTTTGACACCGTCTCACATAGGAGGCTGATAAACAAGCTGGTTAGGCTGGGCATGGGGGACAGGATGGTAAACTGGGTTAGTAACTGGTTAACAGACAGGAGGCAGAGGGTAGTGGTAAACGAGGTGCAGTCTGGGGAGAGGGGGGGTGACCAGTGGGGTGCCTCAGGGATTGGTCCTGGGGCCAGTCCTGTTCAATGACTTCATTAATGACATTGCAGAAGGGCTAGATGGAAAGGTCTGCCTATTTGCAGATGACACTAAGATCTGTAACAGAGTCGATACCCCAGAGGGGGTGGAGAAAATGAGAAGGGATCCGGGGAAGCTTGAAAAGTGGTCTGAGGACTGGCAACTGAAGTTTAATTCAAAAAAGTGCAACATTATGCACCTGGGACACAGAAACCCTGGGGAAAGCTAGAAGATGGGGGGGAGTTGCTGACAGTCACAAAGGAGGAAAGGAACATGGGGGTTACTATTTTAGATAACCTGAAAATGTCAAGGCAGAGTGCTAAGGCAGCTGGGAGGGACAGTGGCATGCTGGGGTGCATAGGCAGGGTTATCACCAGCAGAAGGAGGGAGGTAGTGATGCCATTATATAAAACCGTGGTCAGGCCTCACATGGAGTACAGTATGCAGTTCTGGAGGCCGCACCTTCGTAAGGACAGAGAAGGGCAACTAAGATGGTACAGGGCTTGCAACACAAGACTTATAAGGATAGATTAACGGACCTCAATATGTACTCACTGGGAGGGAGGAGGGAAAGAGGGGACATGATAGAAACATTCAAGTACCTCAAGGGTATAAACAAGGTGCGTGGGGGAAGACATTTTCCGATACAGGAGGTGCACAAGAACGAGGGGGCATGACATGAAATTGGAAGGTGGGAGGTTAAGAAGGAATGTGAGGAAGTTCTTCACAGAGAGGGTGGTGGACACATGGAATGGTCTGCTTTAGGAGGTGGTGGGAGCGAGCACTGTGGATGGATTCAAGCATGCTTGGGACAGGCATAGGAGAACCATAGAGGTACAGCAGTGGGTGAGTTGGAAGCAGTAATTCAGTACAAGGGCTAAGGGGCAGACTGGATGGGTCAGGCTGTCCTTATCTGCCAACAATTTCTATGTTTCTTGGAGAAAAGATTTGTGCTACGGAGGAGATCTGATGACCTAGTCAGACCTCAGAACTAGAGAGCCTGGTGCGAGCTGAATCTGGTTGTTGGAAGTTCCATTTGAGCTGAGGAGAAGTGCTGCGAGTCCTGATAAGCTGTGAAGGACCAAATCTGGAGAAGCCGTCTGCAGACTGCTGTAATCAGAGATGAGAACAAGCTGTTCTACCCTGTCTGGTGTGCCAAGGGAAGGGGTGATCAGGAGTTTGTCCGCTTTGTACCCTTGATCGAGTGAGCACCCACTGGAGTGAGGCAGGTTAGCTCATCGGTCTCTGTCCCTGTGAGCTTGCCATGCTGCCACATGCTGATTGAAAAGAAAGGGAACTTTGATGCAGTGATTGGACCTAGCCTGGGCCTACAACCACCATCTGCCTGCTGCTGCGGCACTGTCCATTCAAACGTTTCTGAGACTACTTTCCATTGGTACAGGATATGTGAGTACTGACTGATTTTCAAACATTGTGCCTGTCTGGCAAGAAAAAGCACTACGCAAGCACTAAACAGCAATATAATTCTACTGGAAGAACAGCATATACAACACAAAAGTCCATGGAGTAGGTCTTCTGTACAGGTTTCCAAAAATTACGCCTGTCTGACATGTAAGGTCTGAAGAATAAGGCTTGGAGTGACTGAAGATAAGCACAATAGAATAGGCCCCTGATGATGAAGATGGGGCTTGGAATAACTGACGCCTCATACAGTGGCGTAGGCCTCTAATGAGGAAGATGATGCTTGGAGTGACTGAAACTGGGCACACCAGAGTAGGTCTCTGAGGAAGTTGGTGGTTAAAATGACTGAACTGTGAAGAAAATACTGCATCTCATTTATTTTTAATAATATAAAATTAATATAATATTTGCTTTAGAATTGTTACTGTTGATTGTTTTTTAGTGTGAGCATGAGTGGGAGTGATTAAACATACAAACAACGTAAGCACTGAACCACACAACAGTACTGTTGCTTTACAGCCCTACATGAGCACTGTGCACAGAAACTGTGAGGGAAAACTGTGAAGAAAAACTGTATTTGTAAAACTATGTTTTTATATTGTAAATGTTTTCCAAAATCTTCTGTAGGGATATACCCTGTTCGCAGAGATATACCCTGATCAGGCTGAGTGGGTGTTTGGCTGTCATATAGATGGCTACCATGTTTTTCTTCCCATGTTTTCTACTCCCCATCTCCCCTGGCATGGACGATACCTCTGTCAGCCCTGCATGAACACATACACACACACACACACACACACACAGATTCCCCTGCGGTAGAAGCCAGCTCTTTGGCCAAGCTCCAGGGGTTGTTGTGGGGGCCAACCAGCCACCAATTATCCATGGCCAAGATGAAGTGCCAAGTGGTACCTGTCTCGTTTTGCTCCCAAACCCAGGTCATCTGTATGGCATTACATCACAACTGGGACAACTATAATGCAAAATGTAATATTATTTATTTTATTTTTTATTACTGTTATCTTTATTGAGCATGTGTGTATAAGAATAAGAACATGACATGTGCGCAATGTGAATGAAAGTAATGAGCACTCTACACAGTAACCATGAAAAAACTTATCCCATGAAATCGTGAAGAAAAACTGCATCTCTAATGATTTTCTGTAATGTAAAACTGATATTATTAGTATTTATTTTATTATTTTTTCTTATTGACTGTTATTTAACATGAGCGTGGGTATGGCATGAACATAATGTGAGGGAGAGCGAGTGACTAGCACTCTGCATAAAATTGTGATGAAACTATTGTATCCTGTGAAACCCTGAAGTAAAAACAATCTCATGTTTTTGTTTAATAATGCAATTATTATTTTTCATTATTGATCCTTTTATTAAGCATCAGCATGATGTGAGTAACGGGTAGAGTAACCAAACATTCAAGTACAGCCTACAGGTTAGAGTAATGAGCTGTGTATGAGCTTGACACATCCAGCAAACCTCGGTTTGTTTCCCATTACCTCTACTTACATACTGAATGACCCAGAACAAGTCACTTAACTACCTCAGTGCTCCTGGGTCACCCATGAAAAACGGGCCTTGTGGTCAGTGGGCCTTACCTGGTAACCAAAGAATAAAAAAAGTGTCCTCAATTGTGCAACAGGATTATGTTTTCACAATCCTACAGAAATAAATGACTGTTGTCTGGCATGGCTCAAAACATGTTTTCCTATAATATTTCTTAAAACATTGTGCTGCCTAAGCACTGAGGTATGCAACAGGACTGTCGCTTCACAGCTGTACACAAATAACTGACTTCTATCACACAGCCAAAAAAGACTTAATTCCGTATTCTTAGTAGAAAAAAAATGTGAGCTTCCTAAGCAGCGAAGAGCACAAAAAGACTTACTTCTCAGCCCTGCACAAATAACTGACTACTGTCTCACACAGCCCAAAATATTTTATCTGTAATATTTCTTAGATAAAATACTGCGTGCTGCCTAAGCACTTAGCTGCACAGCAGGAATGTTGCTTTACAGCTCTACACAAATAGCCAACTGGTCTCATACAGGCCCTAAAGACTTTTGATCTATAATATGTCTTAGTTGAATAAAAGAGTGTTGCCTAAGCACTAAGGCACACAGCAGAACTGTTGCTTCAGAAGCCTACACAAATAATTGCTAAAAATTTTGTGTCTCTGTCAATGGCTGGTTATGTCCCAGAACTCAGTCTGTACTGCTACCAGTTTTCACAACTCTTCAGGTGCCTCAAAGGTTTACCTTGTATGATACCACCACTCAGCGTGACTCTCATTTGGGGTATCTCTAGGTCTGAATCCCACTAGAACCACTGCTCATACAGTACAGTGCCCTTCCCCAAAGGGGAAATGACTCACTCCTTTTGTCACAGCTGAGAACACTTAACTTTAGATATGGTAACTATAGCCTGTATTTTCAGAAACAGATCATGGACTTGCCAGTTTACCCCTGGTTATCTATACCTGAAAAGACTCAGTCACAGAAAGTATGAAGTATGTAAAGATAACATTTAATACTCCACAATATTTACATATATCACAGGATAATACACACTAAAGACTATGGGAAATACAGCATTCTACAGAGATAAAAATAAACACATTTGAAAAGATAGAGGTCACACAGAAAAACCTAACTCAGCACTATCTAGATTCATAGAGCTGAAGAGGCTTACCCCTAATGGGGAACTGTTGAGTTATGGCAGACTCAAACACATGATGTTGCTAGTTCAATATCCCAAACATAACTGCCTTCTGATTGTAAACTTACAACAGAAATACCTTCAGCTGGCTGGCCCACTACACCTGCACCATCATACATACATCTCTGACATCACATCCTGAGACATTCTTTGGATCTCAAGGTGTCACCTTTTTCCAGAATGAGTCCAAACTGGTTTTGTGGATTGCCTTTAGCTTGCATTGCTTCTCCAGCTCCCACCTAGCAGGGTGCCATCTGGGTGAACCTACTATTTGTTTATGGACAAAACATAGCCTCTTTAGACGAAAAGGGACCTAGATATTTGATATAAGTAAAACAAAAGAGCCTTGACAGGAACTGTTGCTGTCCCCACCCGACCTCTGTAAGAACCCAGGAATTTTCACATAAAAGGTCTGGAACTGCAATATGAGGCAATTTTTAATTCTCCCCATACATTCCACAACTAAAATATTTTACAGGATACTGTAACTAGTGAGATAAAAAAAATCCTGGGTATTACATCTGTAATAGCCACTAAATAAAAATGTTAATAAACCCTTCTACACAATCTCAGCACTCAAACAGAGAAGATATTTCTGTTCTAGCTAGGATTTTTATAACAATTCTGACTGTTTTTCGTTACAGCATATAGAAGACAGTTCCTGTTCCTAACACTGTGTAATGCCCCCCCCCCCAAAAAAAATGGGGCTTACCTTTTTTTATGCCTCTGGGTGTTCTTTTGCTGCCTCCGGCGTCTGCCCACTTCCTCACGGTACCTTTGCTGCCTGGCCTTAGCCCACTGGTCAAACAGCCCCAGTAACTTAACTCAGTCCATTTCAGGCTGAAAGCAAAGTCGCGATCTGCTGGCATATTTCTGTCTGGCCGGCATTCATGCATGCACACTGGAGTGCTTTGTTGATGCCGACCGCTGTTTGCAGTCAAACCAAGGAGTATTTCTTGGTCCTGGTGCCCCATCTAAGCTAAATGGAGACCGCCAACCTCAGAGGGGTTGACGAGAAGCCCCAGGAGATTCTAAATGAAAAAGTTTAAATTGGGTATAAATGGGGCTCATGAATATTAATGAGCCTCGCATGAATATAGATAAGGTAGCTGCCTGCTGCCTAGGGGTTACATATATCTGCAGCAGTGACAGTGAGTGGGGTTTAAATTAAAATAATAAATGTGTTCAAGAGGAACTGTTGGGGCTACAAAACTGGGGGAATAAAAATCTAGAAGTGATATATCTGGCTGCACCAGGAGAACTGCTATAGAACTGTATCAGCAGACTCCATCTTTGCAGCCATTGGCCATTTGGGAGCCAGTATTAAACCAAGGGGCTCCTGGGACATTGCCAGAGACTTGTGGGGAAAAATCAGGGACAAAACCTAGGCGCAAAAATGCTGCCCAATAAAATACTCAAACTGATTCTGACAGTTTGGGCAGCCAATCAAACCTTCTGGATTACAAGGGAAATGCCCAGAACTGCCTGAAGCAGCGGACCAGTTAGAGTTGGAACTGGAAGAGTGAACAGCTCAAGCTTTCGAGCAGCTGCTCCCAGAAGGAGTGTAGGGGAATCGTCGGAAAGAGGCTCAGCTGGCCTTCCTGCCACATTCTCCTGCATCGGAACTTCCTAGTGCAGAAGCCAAATCTGTTCCAATTTTCCAGTTTGGATCTGCAGCAGAAGAAAGAAGAAGTTGTTCGTGAGACTGGGGAGTTGGACTGAAGATTTGCTACAGAAGTGATCAGCCCAGCTTGTGAGATAACTTTACTTGGATTGACAGGTTTGCACATTGAAGCGGTAATCTACAACCGAACTGCATCTGAACTGTTGTTTAGAGAAATTAGTGATTTAAATGTGCTGAATGCATTTCGTGGGTCACAATTTGATTCTCCATGGACAAATCCATTGTGCCAGCTTTAGGCTTCACCAGCAGAAGATCCCGAGCTTTTGCAGAATTGCTCATCCTGCCTGGGCCCTGCTATTTCAGCCTAGGCTGCTACTCGTGTTCCAGAGACCTTCTCGGTGAAAGACCAGCCTGGGGATTCAACCCCCTGTTCAACACCATCGAGCAGGTGTGTGTTTGTTGAACTGTTTTCCTTTCTTAAGGGCCTCAACAGCAGCTGCAACATCGGCCACCCCCAGGCAACGCTTAAGGCTAGGCTGCAAGACATACTGGGTACCCAGCCTGTTGAACTGTTTGCTTAGGACTTACAGTACATGTTGAACAATCCTGGTTTAAATCAGATTGTTAGTCATTTTGCTAGAGTCACGCCCCTCCCTTGCTCACTGCCCCTAAATAAATCTAATTGTCTCTTTTCATGTTTAACCTGGCTAGTGTGCATATTATTAGTTGGGTTGCAGTGGTAAGATTGTATTGCTGTGTTGCTAACCTTATTTTCCTGGGGGTCTCCAGGGCAGTTGCTGCAGATTCAGCCCTGGTGGTAAGTGAAACAGGGGGTAAACACATTATTACTGCTACCTGCTGAATGTGAATGTACCACTGTGTTATTACTTAGGCCACTATGAGGGTTGGTGGGTGGTTATAGCATCCCAGAGGGCTATACCAGAGCAGTCAAGCTACCCCAATACAATTCCTCTAGGTGGAGGCACCCGATCTTAGAACTCAAGCCCCTCAGCCTGTATATTGCCATACAGACGTTGTAGTAGCCCTTAGAATAGCACCACCTAGATGTTACAGCTGTAGAACTACACATTGTGCATGGGCTCTTATGGCAAATGTCTTGTTGCACAAAACCATTCATCCCTAATAATTTCCCTTTAATTGAATGGTTACAGCTGCTGTCTTTAGGACTTAGTATGCCACATTTGATTCCCAGGATAGGTGGGTTCTGAGGTTCTGAAAAGTTCTGATAAACCATGAAAAGTTTTTATAGTTCTTTTAGCCTCATCAGAACTTTTAGAACCTTTTGGTTTAAAGACCAAAATGGTATTAACCATCATGTCCTACCCATAAACTATTACAAGCAGTGGTGCAAGTGGTAGACAAGAAGTACAGGAACTCAGACACTGGCAAATATGAAATGCAGAATGAAGATCTTCCATCTGAAGGATAGCTGTGTCAAGACGTATCTATCTGTTTAGACACTAGTAGATTTGGTTAAGAGATATTGAAATATTTCTAGCAAAATAGCACTGTTGTACTAGTCAAATGTTGTTATGGAAACCCTGATTTCAGGTCACAGATCCAGAATATGTCATTATGTTGCTGGTTTAAGAGTTTCTGCTCCAGTGTCAGTGAGAAGAAGTACAGGAACTCCATTCCAGCTGCAAAAAGGTACAGGAACTGAGTTCCTGTGTGTTCCTGTTCACTTTCATCACTGATTACAAGTGATGGAAAAGGAACCTAACAAGAAACTGGAGTTGTACTATAATAAATGTAACTGTCATATACAGTGGTGCCCATTGTCAGGTTCCTTTTGTCTACTTATGTCAACAAAGCTCCTCTATGAAGAACTGGCAAGAATAGTCAGATAAATTACTTGCTAATTGCATAATTGCCTAGAATTTCCTAGTGGTTCCAAACATTAAAACTAGTTGTCACTGAGGACATTGCGACAGTTGTGTCACAATATCTTAATATATTTGGGACCCTGACACTGGGCACCACTGTGGCTAATCAGCACCCCTTGCCTAACACCACTGTGAATATGACCACCTAATACAGATCTGACTCCCTGGGTCCTTGCTTCACTTCCAGCCATCTTTCTGGGTTTTTCTACCATCACCAGCCCTTCTTTATAGCTAAAGACATACTGAGGAGTACATTAAGCTCCACGATCAATGTTTTAATAATGATCTTGGAAATCATATTCTGGCTGGTATGAGGCTCAATACAGTCCATTCAGACAGATTGTGCCTCTGGGAATGCTCTACAACATATGCATTTGCAGAGCTACTCCCAGTGGCTTAGAGTGGTGGGAGCCATGCAGGGCAGAGCTCTCAAAGCAAGGTCCCTGATGTATGGTGGAGCACATGCATAAACATTGTATGCCCTTTCCTAACCCTGATGCTGCATGCCATGGAACAACCTCCTTTCAACTCTCCCTTTTTCCTTATGGGATAGCCAGTACCTTGAGAGAGCCTGCTATAGTGGGAACCAACCACGGGGTAACTGGTTGGGGACACAGGAGAAACAGTCCTATGTAAGACAGGAGGAAAGGAGGATGCAGTGCTGTTGGGGGTAGGGTGGGGGTGCTTCAAGAGCAACATATGGTGTGAGATGGACTAGTGGAGAAAATGCAAATTCTACGAATAAAAAAAAAAGACAATAATCTTTTTATGCATTCTGTTCCCCTTTAGTTTTGTATTCAGTGAGTCAGAGTGAGACAAAATTAGCCACAGCACAGCAATAAGAGTAGGCAAACTGTGAAGCATGGAAGATATGTTGAAGATAACTGTGTGTTATCATGAAACATGCTGAACAAGGGAACTGCAGACCTGTCAGTCCAGCATCTATAGTGGGTAAGCAACAAGAGACAATAACAAGGGAGAGGCAAGTAAGTTACCTGGAGGCAAATGGACTTCAGGATATTGACCACATGGGTTCATTGTGGTGTGCTGGTGTTGGTTGTGTTAGAAAAATCTGATCGGGTTCTTCGATTGGATGAAGACTGTAGTGGACAAGGGACAGGTGGTAGACATGCAGCACCTGTATTTCAGTAAAGCCTTCAGCTCGACCCCATGTGAATGATTGCTGATGAAGCTGCATGACCTGGGAGTGAGGGGCAAAGCCACAAGATGGGAAGGAAATTACTTAAGTGGCAGAACCCAGAGATCAGTAATTACCAACAAATTCTCAGGGGGTCAGGATGGTCACTAATGGTGTGCCACAGTGATCTGTCTTGACATCAGTGCTTTTCAACATATTTGTCTGTGATAAAGTGAAAGATATGCCTCTTTGCAGATAATACTAAAATCTGTGGCTGGGTAGGTAGTGATGAGGGAATCAGAATTATAAAAGGTTACGTGGGTAGATTAGAGAAGTGGTCAGAAATATAGACATTAAAATATAATGCCAAAAAGTGCAAGGTGATGTGCATACAGATAAAAAAAAAAATTCCAAAAATGGAATATGGAATGGGGAAGTACTGTAGTTTCAGAAAGCACAGCTGAGGAAGTGGACATGCAGGTAATAATTACAGTCAGTCTAAAGGGAACAGCACTATGCAGAAGGACAGTGGGAAAGGAAAATACAATATTGGGGTGCATAGGGATGGGGATCAGCAGCAACAGAAGAGAGGTGCTTCGACTACCATATAGATTATTGGGTCCATCCTCACCTGGAATATTGGGGCGGATATTCAGTGCTATTGAAAATCCTGCAGCTGCGGGAGAAACATGGCGCAAGTGGGTTGTCACATGCGGAGCTGCAGTTTTTCCCCGCACCTGCGGTATTTTCATAGGTAGAGCCCATTTATGACCAGCTCCATGGTTTATGGCAGCTTGTGGCTGTTTTTTCCCTTCAGCTGCTGGAAAATGTTATACCCAGTGGGACCAGGGGTAACATCTCCCGCAGCTGCGGCGGACTGAAAATACAAATCTCAACAGCTGCGGAGATTTTGGACCACAACGGCAGTTGCTGAGTGGAACTTAGTCCGACCTTGTTTTAAAATATGGCCCCCGGTGTGCAGTTTTGGAGACTGCATTTAAAGAAAGCATTAGCCAGAGTGGAGGCAGTAAAGAGGGGGGTAGCCAAGATGATTCAGGCACAGCAAAAAAGGACTTACCAGGAGAAGTTGGCAGATCTAAACATACATTCTGGAGGCAAAAAGAGAGAAGGGACATGACTGAAACATACAAATATCTCAAGCAGGTAAACAAAGTGCATAGCAAAGAATTACTCAAACCAAGTGAGAACACATGCACCAAGGGTAACTCCATGAAGCTGGAGTAGGCAAATTCAAGAGAGATATCGAATATTTTTTATGGAAAGGGTGGTGGAGGGTGCAGTAAGGCACCGAAAGCAGTCTGTAAGAGATCAGTTGGGGGGTTCAAACATGGGTAGGACTGAAACATGGACTTGGTAAAACAATATCAATTGGGTGGGGGTGGGGAGGCAAGAGCCACATTTGATATGTAGGACCGGACAGACACAATGAGCCAAGAGGCCTTTTTCTGCTCACAACTTCTACATTTCCATGTTAGCAGCACACTCAAACAGAATTTTAAAGTTGCAAAGTGCTCAGTGCATATTTATCAAGAGTGCTGAAACTGGTCACCTGCTTTCCCAACTGCCTGACACACACACACACACACACACACACACACACACACACACACACAATTTTCATTTGTACAGCAGAACCCTCTGCTGCTGAATGTAAACATGGCTGGTTTCTATTTGTAGTAAAGTTTTTTCTTATGTTCCAAACATTAGAACCTAGTTGACTTTTCTCTCAAAATAGAGAAATTTGCATGGAAAATGGGACTTCATTATAACAGTTTTGCACTGCTGATGGACTATATTCCAAACATATCCAAAATATTATGCACAGCTATTGTAGCTGCTGCTGCTTCAGTCATCTCCATTTTGAACATGGATAGGCAGTCCAGGACTGCTACTAGAAGGCTGCATGGTGCTCAATAGATCAAAAAAAGCAGCATAGAAAAACTACTAACTAGGCTCTCACGAACACATCTGTGGACAGATGTAGCCTTTAAATATGCAGTTCCTTTATTGTTACAAAAATGCAGTGTTATATGCCAAGGGTGTGCATACCTGGCGTTTCATGGTGTTATCCTTCTGTACCATTCTGAAAGGGTATTTTCCCAGTAATATTTACATAATGTATAGTAAACTGTAACATCTTATAAAATACAGTCTTATAATTATAATACTATAATTTTTCAGTGCTTATGTCTGCTCTGAATGAATACAAGTTGTGACAAAACACATAATTTACAAGCCAGCCTCTAGACAAAGTGCACAAGCGAGAAATGTTGGGGCTGTCTCGCTGCACCAAGTTGTTCCCACACTGTATCTTGCATGTTGACTTTTTGCAATCAATTAAAACATTTGACCACAGTACATCAGATGTATGTGTTTTTTTACCGATCTGCAGTACACTGCTGGTGTGAGTGAGTGAGTGTGCACAATTTTTTGTTTTCAAGCCTGTAATTATCCAGGACTTGTCAATCCCAGGTTAGGGCTACAGTGTATTCTTTGCAAAATTGTTGTTAATGCATTAGTTAGGTTGAAGCAACAAAAGGACAGAAATGTGGCATTAGGGTTTCCAACTCTAACACCCCACCCCCACCCGCTAGACAGCAACAGGAAAAAACATTGCTGTTTCACCCCTCCTTGGGGTTGTCATCCCTAACGCTCACCCCATTCAACCACGAAAGAAGCTGACATGTGTAGAGTATATGAGAATGGGGTGAGCATTAAGACAGACAACCCCAAGGCACACCCTATGCCTAATTAGCGAAGACAACAGAGAGGTGAAACAGTAATGTTTTTTTCTGTTGCTGTCCAGTGGGTGGGAGTGAGGTGTTTGGGTTGGAAACCCTAACACCATTTTTCCCTACTTTTGTCACTTCAACCCTAAATATAGCATTAACGAAGGTTTTGAAAAGAATTTCCTTACTTTCTGAGATAGCATAATTGTATCCTCATTTGTCTGTGGGAGTGCAGGGCCCGGCCATCCCTCCTTAGATGTGTACGTATATGTTGGTGTGGACATTTGTAGTAAAACAGGGAGGAAACTGTCAGCATAGCCTTCTTATTACCCCACCTCATGAATCCAGTAATGAAAATGTTGAAATCCCCCCAAAATGTGATTCTGCACTACTGCAATGCCATTGTGCACCACAGGTGCAAAAAGACAGTTTGGCAAGGGTTTGAGAAATGACAGCAGTCACATTCATGAGGTGGCATAAAAATATGCCTTTGTTGAAAATTTCAAGTCAAATTATTTAAAATTGCAAAAGTTACGAGGAAACATAGCAAAATTTTAATGCATGCGCATAACTTTGGCATTTTTATATATTTTGACTCCAAACTTTTAACATAGCCTTCTTATGACCCCACCTGATGAACATGGACAGTGAAAACTCTCAAATCCTGCCCAAAAGGTGATTTCTTCATGTGATCGTGAAATCATCTTTCTGGCCGTATTTCTGTATTTCCACTGACAATATTCATGAGGTGGCATCTCAAAAAGGCCATGTTGAACATTTGGTGAAAAAACATGCAGAAATGGCAAAGTTATTCACCAAATTTGAAAACCCCATTGAATTCATTGATTTCCCGTACAAAAAAAAAATCTTTGTGAGTCATCATATGAAACAAGAATCTTGTCTCGTATCACAAGTCACAAAACAAGATTTATAATCTTAACAAAATAACATTTTAAGGGCATTTCTGTAATAGGTAAGTGCAGAATCCAACTAAGGGGGTCCAGATAAATAAGCTACATGTGTTGGTTGCTCTCAGGAATGTAATTTTTGTGGTTTTCAGATTTAAATTTTTATGGGAAAACAGACAACAAAATGGTGGCAAATGAAACAGTGATTCTCCCCTCATGAAAAAGGATTGGCCTCATATGAAAAGATAAATATTTTTTCATTTCATACAGCTATTTTTAAATGCTTACTGAGCATGCTCAGAACCAGTTATTCAAAATGTAAAATTAAATAATTTTGAAACAGGTTAATATTTTTTCACCAAACAAGCAAAATGCACATGTATGGGCCATCTCATTTCTACCCAGAAAATGTAGGGCCAAATTTCCAAACCATCTGGGCACTAGCCAAGTTGACAGAAACTCCATTCAAACCGAGAGGGAAAAAATCCCGAAAATTCACTTTTTTATCTTAGAATCCACACATCCAACCAGAACAAAACATAGCATGTCAAGAGATCTACTCCATAAGACTGCACATGCAAAATTTCATGTGAATCTACTGAATGGTTGCAAAGTTATTAAAGTACTGTACCTCAATTGGGGTTTAACACTGAAGTGCCCATACAACCCTAACTACTGTATAGTGGCATGACCACACCACTGTAATAATAAATTAAATTATCATAGAAGCATAGAATATGATGGCAGATACAGACTGCTTGGCCCACCCAATCTGCCCATTTTTCCTACCTACTGTAAACTGCAGACCCTACTTGATCTTTGGCTTTACCCCCCCTTTCCCCGCCTGAAGGTTCCCTTATGCCTCTTCCATGTCTTCTTGAATCCCATTAGAGTTTTTGCCCCTACTACATCCTCTAGGAGGCTGTTCCAGGTATTCACCACTCTTTCCGTGAAGAAGTCTTTCAGAAGACTTTCTTACACCTCCCCTGAGTCTACTCCTCTCCAGCTTCTTCGAAGCATGGCCCCTAGTTATTGAATATCTTTTGCTCTGAAAAAAGGCTTCTTCTTGAACCTTGTTTATACCCATGAGGTATTTGAAAGTCTGTCATATCCTCTCTCTCTCTCTCTCTCCTCTTTCCTGCAATGTGTACATATTGAGGTCCTTCAGTCTTTCCTCATAGGGCTTTTGATGCAGACCCTTCACCATTTTAGTTGCTTTAATCTACTCTGTGTACATCGTTCGTGAGATGTGGTCTCCAGCAATAAACATAGTACTCTAAGTGAGGTCTCACCAGTAATTTATACAGTGGTATCACCACCTCCCTCTTTCTGCTGGTGATATCCCTCCATATGCACCTCAGCATCCCACTGACTCACCCCACTGCCTTGTCACACCATTTGACCATCTGTAGGTCATCAGATAAGATTACCCCTAGGTCTCTTTCCTGTTTGGTGGTTGCCAGTACCACTCCCCCCATTTTATACTCTGCCCTTTGTTTCTGCACCCCCAGTGCATGATTTGCACTTTTTTTGTATTGAAATTCAGTTGCCACACTCTTGACCACTCTTCAAATTTTCCTAGAGCTCTCCTCATTTTTTCCACCTCCTTGGAATGTCAACCCTATTACAGATCATAGTGTCATCTGCAAAAAGACATACCTTCCCTTCCAGTCTCTTTGTAATGTCACTAATAAAGACATTAAAGAAGACTGGTCCCAGTACTGATTCTTGTGGCACCCTGCTTGTTACCCTCCCTTCCTCAGAGTTAACTCCATTCACCTCTACCCTCTGTCTCCTATCCTCCAACCAATGTTTTTCCCAGTTTACTACCTTTGGACTCACCCCTAGGCTGCTCTGTGTATTTACAAGTCTCCTAAAGTGACCTAAAGGTGCGCAAACAATGTGAAAAGGCAATAAGGATAACTGGGGAGATACTGGGATGCATAGGGAGAGGTATCACCAGTAGAAAATGAGAAGTTGCTATTCCTCTGTACAGACAGCTGGTGAGACCCCATCTGAAGTACTGTGTACAGTTCTGCAGATCTCATCTTCACAAGGACATAGGCAGGATGGAGGCAGTCCAGAGGAGGGCAACTAAAATGGTGCAGGGTCTGCAACAGAAGACATATGAAGAGAGACTAAAGGAGCTTAATATGTATACCCTCGAGAAAAGGAGGGAGAGGGGGACATGATAGAAACATCAAGGGAATCAACAAAGTCCAAGAGGGTAGTATCTTTCAGAAAAAGAGGTGTGCAAGAACAAGGGGACACAATTTGAAGATAGAGGGGGGACGGCTCAGAGGTAATGTGAGGAAGTACTTTTCACAGAGAGGGCTACGGATGCATGGAATGGCCTTCCTGAGGAGGTTGTGGAGTCAAAAACAGTGGAGGAATTCAAGAATGCATGGGACAGACATAAGGCAATTCTAGTGGGGGGGTAGGAGGAAGTAGGCTGTTGGTTAACTAGGATCTGCAGCTTATCCATTAGGTAGGGAAATGAGTAGACTAGGTGGGCCAAGTGGTCCTTATCTGCCATCAAATTCTATGTTTCTATATTTCTATGAGGGACAGTGTTGAAGGTCTTACTGAAATCTAGGCAGGCTACATCCACTGCTCCACCCTGATCTACTTCTCTGGTCATCCAGTAAAAGAAATCTATCAAATTTGTTTGACATGACCTCCCCCTTGTAAATCCATGCTGTTTTGGATCTTATAAGCCAATGTATTTAAGATATCCCACAATCCTTTCCTTCATTAATGATTCCATTAATTTCCCCACCTCCGAGGTCAGGCTGACTGGCCTGTAATTTTTAACTTCCTCTTTACTACAACCTATGTGAAGTGGGACTATATCTGCCCTTCTCCAGTCCTCTGTGACCACCCCTCTTTCCAGTGAGTGGTTGATCAGGACTGTCAGAGGTGCAGCCAGCACCTCTCTGAGCTTCTTCAATATCCTTGGATATATCCCATCTGGTCCCATTGCCTTGTCCACATTCAGATTTGCAAGTTCCTTGAGAAGTCTCTCCACTGTAAATGGGCTAGTATCCACCACCCTACAAATGATGCCCCCTGGCTGTTATCTGTGGACCCTTGCCCTTCCCTTCCTCTGTGAACACTGAACAAAAGTATCTGTTCAGAATGTAATCTTTTTCCTGTTCCCCTTGCACACACTCCCCCCAACACACACACCCTCCTTAGCTTTACAATCCCTATTCTGGTCTTTTTCCTTTTGCTTATACACCTGAAAAATGTCTTGTCCCCATTCTTTATTGCCTGGGCTATTTTCTCCACCGTTTGCGCCTTTGTGCTTCTGACTGCTTTCCCTGTCTCCCTCTTCTTCTCCTCTTGATACTTCTTCCTATCCTCCTCACTCTGTGTCTCATTATACCTCCTGAATGCTACCTTGTTTGCATTTACCTCCACTGACACCTCCTTTGAGAACCATGGAGGTCTCTTCTTTTTCTTGCTTTTGCTTAATTGCCTGAGGTTTGTTGCCTTCACTATCCCAGCTTTTAGTTTTGCCCACTGTTCCTCCACACCAACTAAGTTCTCCCCCTCCCTACCTGGACATCCCTGAGGCTTTTCTTCATCTCTGTAAAACTGGCCCTTCTGAAGTCCAGGACTTTTGTCTTTGTGTGATTTGCTCCTGTCACAGATCATATATCGAACCACAACATGCAGTGATCACTGGTTCCCAGGTGGCCACCCACTGTGACATCTGCAACACTGTCCCCATTAGCAAGAACAAGGTCTAGAATTGCTCCCTCAGAAGTGGGCTCCCCCACAAGTTGTCTAAGGAACACCCCCTGCAGGGAGTCTAGGATGTCCCTGTTCCTGGCTGATGCTGCAACTGGGATACTCCAAATCTATATCCGGCAGGTTGAAGTCTCCCACCAGCAGCACCTCACGCTTATTTGCCATCTTTTGGATAAGGCCAACATTAAATGGAGGCCAATGAGTACCAATGCCCATAGTCTGGGAAACAAGCTTCCTAAGCTAGTAGCCCTGATGGAAGAGGAACACCTGTATATTGTAGCAGTCATGGAAACATGATATATGGAGAACCATGACTGGGACGTCAACATACCAGGGTACACAATCTACAGAAGGGTCAGGAAGGGTAAAAGAGGAGGTGAGTAGCTCTCTACATAAGGGAAAGGATCAAAGCTACAGATCTGAAGGTTAAAGGGGGAGGACAAGAGGCACTGTGGGTCACCTTGGAGACAGGGAGTGGCACCACAATCCGCGCAGGGGTTGTATACAAACCCCCATCTCAGGGGGAGAAAATGGACAAGGAAATGATAGAAGGCATTCTCAGAATGGCAGAAAAAGGGGAGATATTGTTGATGGGGGACCTGAATATGCCAGATGTTAACTGGAAGACATTTACTGCAGCCACATCCAAAAGCAGGGTAATTTTTGATGCCCTACAGGGGGCATGCCTTAGACAGCTAGTGTTGGAACCCACTCGGGAGGGAGCAATACTAGACCTGGTACTCTCAAATGGAGAGAGGATCACATATTTAGAAGTGGGTAGCCATCTGGGAACAAGTGACCACCACACAGTGTGGTTCACAATAAGCACAACCATGGAGACAAGCCATACAAAAACGAGGATATTGGACTTTAGAAGGGCTGACTTTGGCAAAATGGGTGAATACCTAAGGAATGCACTAGCAAATGGCCAGAAAGGAGGGGTGGAAGAACAATGGAGAAAAATCAGAACTGCCATCATGGAGGCAATAAGCCTTTGTGCAAAACAAATAAAGAAAACAAAACAGAGTAAAAAAACCACTATGGTTCTCAAAATAGGTGGCAGGGAAGGTTAAGGAGAAAAAGGCTGCATTCAAAAAGTATAAGGAATCACAGAGGGAGCACGACAGGGAACTGTATCAATTAAAGCAGAAAGAAGTAGGAAAGGCAGTCAGAATAGCAAAGGCACAAACCAGGAAAAAATAGCCAACTCGGTCAAAAAGGGGGATAAAACCTTTTATAGGTACATCAGGGAGCATAGAAAGGTTAAGGGAGGGATAGTGAAGATTAATAAAGGAGAGGGGAGGTGGGCAGAGGGAGACAGTGAAAAGACAGAGATACTGAATGAATACTTTTGCTCAGTATTCACAAAAGAAGATAAGGAGCAGTTACCTAAACCAGACAATAGAAGCACTCTGGGTAGGGGGGTTGATACCAGTCCATTCACAGAAGAAAGAGTCCTGCAAGAACTCCTAAAACTCAAGGTGGACAAAGCAATGGGGCCTGGCCAGGATTCACCCAGAATCTAAAAAGAAGAACTAAGGGGACCTAGTGACACCACTGACCACACTTTTTAACAAATCATGGCAGGATGGGGTGGTACCTGAGGACTGGAGGAGGGCAGATGTGATTCCCCTTACAAAAGTGGGAGTAAGGCAGAAGCAGGAAACTACAGACCTGTAAGTTTGACCTCAGTGGTAGGAAAATGATGGAATCACTTCTGAAAGAAAGAATTGTTGAGTACCTAGAGGCCAGTGGGGCTCGGACCCAAAGCAACATGGATTTACAGCAGGAAGGTCATGTCAGACTAATCTAATTGATTTCTTTGACTGGGTGACCAAAGTAATAGACCAGGGAGGGGCTGTGGATATGGCCTACCTAGACTTTAGCAAGGCATTTGACACAGTCCCACACAAAAGATTAATAATCAAGTTAACCAGCCTGGGAGTGGGTCCCAGGGTGGTAGCCTGGGTAGCAAACTGGCTGCACAACAGGACACAGAAGGTAATAGTGAATGGAACACATTCCGAAGAAACGGGAGTTACTAGTGGAGTACCTCAGGGCTCAGTACTGGGTCCAATCCTCTTTAACATTTTTATAAGTGACATTGCAGAGGGTCTGGAGGGAAAGGTATGCCTCTTTGCAGATGACACAAAGATCTGCAACAGAGTTGATAGACAAGAGGGGGTAGAAAAGATGAGAAGGGACTTGGCAAGGTTGGAGAATGGTCAGACATATGGCAACTTAGATTCAATGCAAAGAAGTGCAAAGTAATGCACCTGGGAAACAAAAACCCAGGAAAAGAGTCCACAATAGCAGGGGAGGTACTAACAACAACAAAAATGGAAAGGGACCTGGGAGTAGTCATATCAGATGACCTAAAGGTGGGTAAGCAATGTGAAAAGTCAGTAAGGAGAGCCAGGGGGATACTGGGATGCATAGGAAGGGGCATCACAAGTAGAAAAAGGGAAGTGGTTATCCTCTATACAGACAGTTAGTGAGACCCCATCTGGAGTACTGTGTGCAGTTTTGGAGACCTCATCTATGCAAGGACATAGACAGGATGGAAGCAGTCCAGAGGAGGGCAACTAAAATGGTGCAGGGTCTACATCAGAAACCATATGAAGAGAGACTGAGAGAGCTTAATATGTATACCCTTGATGAAAGGAGGGACAGGGGACATGATAGAAATGTTCAAGTACCTCAAGGGAATCAACAAAGTCCAGGAGGGTAGCATCTTTCAGAAAAAGAGATGTGTAAGAACAAGGGGGCACAGTTTAAAGATAGAGGAGGGACGGCTCAGGGGTAATGTGAGGAAATTATTTTTCACGGAGAGAGTGGTGGATACATGGAACAGCCTTCCTGAGGAGGTCGTTGGGTCTAAAACAGTGGGGGAATTCAAACATGCATGGGATGGACACAAAGCAATTATAGTGGGGGGTTGCAGGAAGCAGGCTGTTGGTTAACTAGAATCTGCAGCTTATCCAGTAGGTAGGGAAATGGGCAGACTGGGTGGGCCAAGTGGTCCTTATCTGCCGTCAAAGTCTATGTTTCTATGTTTCTACTGCAAAATTATAAAGCAGATGGAAAACATCACATCTTGCTTCAAAAAGACAAGCACACAGCCCAATGGTTGCCGTTTCTGAAAATTGCTGAAGACAGAGAGGCAAGCTCTGTATTGGATGTCAGGGGCAGCATAACACTTTGTGAAATGAGGTTTGTTGGGGATGAACTCTAAAAGAGAGTCTTTCCAGGATAGACAGTATCACTAAAAGCAACTAGAATTCATCAATTATGAATGTTCTATAATAATGCTATGATTTGACTTCTGGGAATTATGTAACAGTGTGTACTGTGCTGTTGTCAAGTTTATCTTTTTGAATAAAAAAACCTTTTTGCTAAAAAATGCAATTAGTAATAAAGTCCAAATTGGGACCCATGGATGTTTTTAACTCATTCAGCTTGAGGTGGCCATTTTGAATAAGTTTAAAGACAGAATGTTTCGATTCATATGCCATGGGAGTGAGCAAGTTAACTTCCAGTCCACAGAAAATGATCCCACCCATGCAAAAAAAAAATAAAAATGAGTACAGTAAGTATGTGTGGACAGACTACACAGAATCCACAGGATGTACTTTCGTTTAGACAAAAAAAGCTTTACTATCCAGATTAAGTAGTCATTTTTCAAAGGGAAGATAAAGGCATTTCACATTGACTGTCAAAGGAAAAAGAATACAGCTGCTAATCAGTCGTCTCTATGTACTGCAGTAGCAACCTGTATGCAACACAGTGAGCAGACGTGAAATAATTACTAGCACTCGCAGTGTTTACTGAATTAACAGGTTAATCTGTCTAACTAGATTATCAGGTCAGGAAAAAAGGCGGTTGCCCAAAGATAAACCCATATTTATTTATGTATGCATGTCTCTGGTAACTGGGAAGGTGCACTGATCCAGAGGACCGTTTTCAGGCACAACCCGAGCCAACTAAGTGGCAACAAGCACTGAAGAAAAGGTTACAATGGTACATACAGTGCATTAGTACACATCCTAAAACATGGGGTGGTAAGAAAAAGGAAAGGTACAGCAGAAATAAAAGATTATAGTTCAGATTGTTTTAGTCATAATCAGCAGCAGAGTTTCTCGAAGACGAGACCTAAAAATAGGAATAGTCTCATTTGAGAAGCAGCTGAACAAACTGGTAGGAGCAAACAATTAGCAGAGATATACGCCACCCATTGAAGGCCCTTGGCCCAATTCCAAGAGGACATATGCATGGCGAAAGGCGAGTTATGCCAAACCCCATGGCATAAATCGCAACTTGCACCATGCGTTAGGCACATCGCAATTCCAAGTCGCAACCAGCGCCATGTCATATGCGGATTGCGCTGATGGTGGGTTACACCACTCACTATGTCTGCAACCCACAATGGCATGGTGCAAGGGTGGGTTATGGCAGCAACTACACCCTATTCCAAGATGGCGGCTGATACAACCCACATACGGCATTCTAGAAGCTGCAATGGTGCAGCGGAGTTGGACCATTGAGGAGCTGGTCTAAGGGGCATCTGTCTGTGCCAATCAAAGGATACCCACTCCACAGTGCCACAGAAAGTATCCAGCAGTGCTCCCCATGCCCCCAACACAAACATGCCCCCCACCCCTGAATGTCGGGGCCCCCCGGGTCCATTTTTGGGCGTGCCCCCCTGAATGGCAGTGCCACCTGTCCAGCTCCCCATGCCCCCGGTGCATGCAATGGTGTTCTGGGGCAGGGGGGGCTCTGGGGGCAGTTCACAGTGGGCTGCGACTTGCAGCATATGGGGCTATTGTGCCATGCCTGTGGCACTAGCCTATGCCTACCACAATAGAATACGGCGCAGGGTCCCAGCGTAGCACCACATGGCGCAACTCGCATACACCCGCGAGTTGCACCATGCATCTTGGAATTGGGCTCCCTGTTTCTAACAGTACATACATACACACATGAACATTGTCCTCTTTTAATAACGGTCCAGATGGGGCAATGCACCCCCGTCCTGTTACTGAAATCAAAGACTAAGAACTTGTCTGGGACAACTTTTATCCAGACAATGTAACTGTTGTTATACCCAGTCTGTATTAGTTTCTGTCTTACATGTGATGAGGTACCTTTGTAAATGAGCCTCTGGCTCAAAGTCTGTAAACCCAATATATAAAATAAATAAATAAATAAAAGACAAGATAACCTGGTGACAAAAATTCTTTGACAGACAAAATAAGTTTGCTTAATAAAGCAACATAGGTCCATAGTTAAATTCAAGCAAAATATAATTCAGTAATAGCTATTTAAATGCAAATATTTGAACAGAGAAAGAACAGATGGGGGAGGTAGGTATTTATGTTTCTTTGTAAGAGGCTGTGGTTATTAAAGATGGACTCACCCTTTTAAGGGGCTGTTTTAATGGCACACTGTATACCTCTCCCACTTACACCAACTAAGACCCTTGTTTTTTCATATGCTGGGTTTGGGTTTCTTCAGCAAACAATCAACACAATGATATTATTACATTACGCGTCGAACATGCAAACTTCTTATAAAATCCCTTCGACTGAATTTCAAAGCAAAAATTCAAGTGTCCCCTCCTACTGAACAGCAAAATGGTATGTTCCAACCAACAACTATGAAACAGAGAACAGAATTTTTATGAAGGGTTACATGCACACAGTGACATTTAGCTGTAGCATAAGTAGAATTATCAGTAACTCCTGTCTCCGATTGACTGAAACAATGGAGGTGATTTATATTAATAACCAAAGCAAAGACATAAATCTTCACTTAACATGGCATGTTCATTTCCATGGTAAAGAATTGCTGGTGCTGTATCAGCCACTGCTTCACTTCTGACATGCCAATCGTAATGAAACTAGAAAAGGGTGTGGTCCTTCTCTGTTGATTTATTTAGTTTTTGTTGACCGGGTAAGTGCACTAGACAAGACACTGTCTATTTTTAGGCATGATCCAGAAGGTTACAGAACAAAGGTACAATAGCAGAACAACAGACAGTAGTAAACAATACAGTACACTGACTATTACTTTTTGAGCACTGCAGTTTCAGGAGGAAGTAGGTTCAAAACATGACATCTTGAGCATGGTCAGAGAAAAAGAGTTCAGATAACTCCAGTGCAGGAGAAAACTGAGTGTAATTACACAACTAGTAGAAGTTCTGAAGAGGGGACACTCATTGCCAAAGGAGTTCAAACTTGTGGGGAAAGAAAAAGACAGTGGTGCAAAAGCAATAAAGAGAATTGGGATTCAGTTACAGTTACAGACACTGGAGTTGCTTAAGAACTTGTGAAATGCTTGCTTGAAATAGAAGTGGGACTGTGCATCTCTGAGGTGGGCTGGGAGGGCATTCCAGACTCTGGGGGCAAAGGCCTGTTCACCCACTTTGTTGGAACATCTAGAGGCCACCAGGAGAGATTGGTGCAGGAGCGCAAGAGGTATAATTGTTCCTGGGGGGTCATCAGGTCTGCGAGGACAGCTGGTTTGGAAGACCTTATAACGTTGTCAATCATACAGCAAAGTGTAAGTAGGCAGCAACACCAACAACAGTATTTTTTGATTCCGAAGAACCCTTCCCTCAATCATCATACATTTGAAACAGTTGAGAAGGAACCCTCCTTCTATTATGCCAAGTACTCCCTGGTGTACAGTGGCACCCTTACCATTCTCTATCCCAATCGCTTACTGTGTCCAGAGGCATCCCCCTTTCTCCCATGTACCAGAACAAGCACTGCTCTGATGTCCTATGGCACCCATCCCCCACCCTGTCCTGTGCCAAGCACTCCATGGTGACCAGTGCCACCCCCTCTCACCCTGTCAATTGTCAAGCACTCTCTGTTGTCCAGTGGTATTTCTTCCTCTCCCTTTCCCATGCAAAGAACTCCTTGGTGCCAATGACACCCTCTCTCTCGCTTATCCCTAGCTAAGCACTCCCTTATGTCCAGTGGCAACCCTTCCATCTACCTGCCCCATGTCATGCACTCCCTGGTGTCTAGTGCCACCCGTCCCTCTCTCTCCTGCTCGATTCCATGCATTTCCTAGTGTCTACCGTCACCCCTCCCTCCCTCCCCTGCTCCATTCCATGCACTCCCTGGTGTCCGGTGTCACCCCTTCCTCTCTCTCCTTGCTTGATTCCATACACTCCTTAGAGTCCACTGTCACCCCTCCCTCTCCTGCTCCATTCCATGCACTCCCTGGTGTCCACTGTCACTCCTCCCTCCCTCTTCTGCTCCATTCCATGCACTCCCTGGTATCCAGTGCATGCCCCTGCCCCATGCCTTGCACTCCCTGGTATCTTGTGGCCCCTCCCTCCCTTTTCCTTTTTTTTTAACTCTATTTCTAGCTCCGCTTGAACCCCAGAGAACTCTCTTGGACAGCCACTTACCTCCAGCTCTACCTCCGGGCCTGAAACTCACCAGCTTCCTGGCACCAGCATGGCTATCCCCTCGGCTCTGAGCCCTCACGAGGTGGGGCCACCCTATCCTCCCAGGGTGCTCTATCTACAAATTTGGGCCGGGCTGGGCTCAGCCCAGGAGCTGGATGAGTTCAGTCAATGGAGTGTGGCTGTAGGGTGGTGCCTTCGCCTATCTCCAGGAGCGGGGGTTTTTACTATTTTGTTACACCCTCCCACTCCCTCCCCCAATGGGGCCCCAATGTGCAATGATGCCAGGGATCATCTTGCCATGGCTCTGCAACCCTCTTCTTGAGCCCTGTAGCATTGTGGTATCTCCGGTCTCCACCAGAGGTCGCCACGGTGCTAGGCATCATCCTTGGACCCCCCCCGAGGAAGGAGAGTCACTCCAGATGCTCAATCCTTCCCCTCCCGACCCCCAGCAATCCAGGCTCATTCCCGAACCCGGGTCATCGGCGTGGCATGAGGTGTGGCATCCAGCGCCTCAACCCTCAGCGCCACCGGACCGGCATCTCCCTCCCTTTTCCTGTCACATGCCTTGCACTCCAACATATCCAGTAGCTCCTCCCTCCCTCTCCCTCCACCATGCCATGCACTCCCTGATATCAAGTGACCCCTTTCTCAATGCCCAATGCCATGCACTGTCTGGTGTCCAGTGTCACACTTCCCTCCCTCTCCCTGCTCTATTCCATGTACTTCTTGATATCCAGTGTCACTTCCCTGCTCCATGCCTTGCATATCCTGGTATCCAGTGGTACCTCCACCCTTTTCCTGCCCCATGCCATGCACCCCTTGGCCAATCCATAGAAACATAGAAATATAGAATTTGATGGCAGATAAGGACTGCTTGGCCCACCTAGTATGCCCATTTCCTACCTAACAGATTAAGCTGCAGAACCTAGTTAATCAACAGCCTACTTCCTTCTAGCGCCCCACTAGGACTGCCTTTATGTCTGTCCCATGCATTCTTGAATTTCCCCACTGTTCTTGACTCCACGACCTCCTCAGGAAGGCTGCCCCATGCATCCACAACCCTCTCGGTGAAAAAATACTTCCTCACGTTACCTCTGAGCCATCCCCCCTCTATCTTCAAATTGTGCCCCCTTGTTTTTGCACATCTCTTTTTCTGAAAGATACTACCCTCTTGGACTTTGTTGATTCCATTGAGGTACTTGAAAGTTTCTATCATGTCCCCCCCTCTCCCATCTTTCCTCAAGGGTATACACATTAAGCTAATTTAGTCTCTCTTCGTAGGTCTTCTGGTGCAGACCCTGCACCATTTTCGTTGCCCTCCTCTGGACAGCCTCCACTCTGTCTATGTCTTTGAGGAGATGGGGTCTCCAGAACTACACACAGTACTCCAGATGGGTCTCACCAACTGTCTGTACAGAGGGATAACAACTTTCTGTTTTCTACTATTGATGCCTCTCCCTATGCATCCCAGTATCCCCACATCCTTCCTTACTGCCTTCTCACATTGCTTGCCCACTTTTAGGTCATCTGATATAATTACCCCCAGGTGCTTTTCCATTTTTATCAGTATCTCTTCCCCTTGGTTTCTGTTTCCCAGGTGCATTACCTTGCACTTCTTTGTATTGAATCTAAGCTGCCATACATTTGACCATTCCTCCAACCTTGCCAAGTCCCTTCTCATCCTTTCCACTCCATCTTGTGCATCAACTCTGTTGCAGATCTTTGTGTTGTCTGCAAAGAGACATACTTTTCCTTTCAGTTCCTCTACAATGTCACTTATAAAGACATTAAACAGGACAGGTCCCAGTACTGAACCCTGCGGTACCCCACTAGTAACCCTCCTTTCTTCACTGTGGTCTCCAGTTACTACTACCCTCTGTGTCCTGTTATCCAGCCAATTTTTTATCCAGTCTAACACCTTGGGATCCACTCCAAGGCTGGCTAACTTGTTTATTAATCTTTTGTGTAGGACTTTATCAAATGGCTTGCTAAAATATAGGTAGGTCATGTCCACAGCCCCTCCCTGGTCTACTACTTTGGTCACACAGTCAAAGAAATCTATTAGATTCATCTGACACGACCTTCCTGCTGAGAATCCCTGCTGTCTTGGGTCCTGTGCCCCGCTGGCCTCTAGGTACTCAACAATTTATTTCCTTCAGAAGTGATTGCATCATTTTCCCTACCACTGAGGTCAAACTAACTGGTCTGTAGTTTCCTGCCTCTGCTCTGCTTCCACTTTTGTGAAGAGGAATCTCATCCGCCCTTCTCCAGTCCTCAGGTACCACCCCATCCTCCCATGATTTATTAAAAAGAGTAGTCAGCGGTGTCACTAGTTCTACCCTTAGTTCTTTTAGAATTCTTGGATGAATCCCATCAGGCCCCATTGCTTTGTCCACCTTCAATTTTACTAGTTCTTTCAGAACCCTTTCTTCTGTAAATGTACTGGTATCAACCCCCATCTCCAGAGTGTTTCTCTTGTTTGGTTTAGGTATCTCCCCCTCCTCTTCCTTTGTGAATACTGAGCACAAATATTCATTCAGTATCCCTGCTTTTTCACTGTCACCCTCTGCTCACATTCCCTCCCATTTATTAAGCCTCAGTATCCCTCCCTTGGTCTTTTTTTGCTGCCTAATGTACATATAAAAGGTCTTATCCCCCTTCTTAACAGAATTGGCCATCCTTTCCTCAGTTTGGGCCTTTGCTATTCTGACTACCTTCCCTGCCTCTTTCTGCTTTAACTAATAAAGTTCTCTGTCCTGCTCCTTCTGTGTTTCCTTATATTTCCTAACTGCTATGCCTTTCTCCTTAACCTTCCCTGCCACCTCTTTTGAGAACCATAGCGTTTTTTTCCTTCATTGCGTTTTGTTGATTTGCTTCACACAAAGGCTTGTTGCCTCTGTGATGGCTGTTTTGATTACTCCCCATTGTTCCTCCACCCCTCCTTCTTGCCTGTTTGCTAGTGCTTTTCTGAGGCACTCTCTCAGTTTCACAAAGTCAGCCCTCCTAAAGTCCAATACTCCTGCTTTTGTATGGCTTGACTCTATGGCTGTGTTTATTGTGAACCACACTGTTTGGTGGTCGTTTGTTCCCAGATGGCTACCCACTTCTAAATCCGAGATTCTTTCTCCATCCCCATTTGAGAGTACCAGGTCTAAAATTACTCCCTCCCAAGTGGGTTCCAATACTAGCTGTTTGAGGCATGCCTCTTGTAGGGCATCAAGAATGGCCCTGCTCTTGGATGTGCCTGCAGCAAAGGTGCTCCAGTTAACATCTGGCATATTCAGGTCCCCCATCAACAATATCTCCCCTTTTTCTGCCATTCTAAGGATGCTATCTATCATTTCCTTGTACATTCCCTCCCCCTGAGATGGGGGTCTGTATACAACCCACATGCTGATTGTGGTGCCATTTCCTGTCTCCAGGGTGACTCAGAGTGCCTCATCTGCTCCCTGTTTACTCTTTAGTCCGTTGCTTT
Organism: Neoceratodus forsteri; assembly: GCA_016271365.2. NCBI lineage: Eukaryota > Metazoa > Chordata > Ceratodontiformes > Ceratodontidae > Neoceratodus > Neoceratodus forsteri. The sequence continues at coordinate 342,937,661 of CM057455.1, read as the reverse complement.
GATCCCTTCCCTTACATAGAAAGCTACTCTTCCTCCTCTTCTTTTACCCTCCCTGTCCCTCCTGTAGATTGTGCATCCTGGTATCCACTGTTTCTCTGCCCTATGCCATGCAGTCCCTAGTATCTAGTGGTATCCCTCCCTCTCCCTGCCCCATGCCATGCACTCCCTGGTATCCAGTGGTCCCACTTCCACTCCCTGCCCTATGCCATGCACTCCCATGTATCCAGTGGTACCCATCCCTCTTCCTACCCCATGACATTCATTCCCTCATAGCCAGTGGTACCATCTCCCTGCCTCAAGCCATGCACTCCCTGGTATTTAGTGGTAATTTTCCCTCTCCCTGCCACATGCCATGCACTCCCTGGTGTCAAGTGGAGCCTCCTACATGCTCCCTGCTGCATGCGATGCACTCAATGATATCCAGTGACATGCCCTCCCTCTTCCTGCTCCATGCCATGCACTTCCTTGTATTCAGACGCTCCTCCTTTCCTCACCCCATCCCTTGCACTCCCTGGTGTCCAGTGGGACCATTCTCTCCTTCCTATTTGAAGTACTTCCTGATGTTTTGGAGCACTCTTCCCTTACCGATCCCATGCCAAGCACTCAGCAGGGTTCTGTGGCCCCTTTTTGAGCCCCCCCTCCACAATGGTAACTGACAGAGTCCCACCAATCACCTCCATGGTAAGCCATCATCCAGTCTGTATTACCACAGACTGAATTTAGTAAAGCCATTTGCAGCAATGTGAATTAGATGGTAGCTGGTTGAGGTGAGTGGTGGGACTGCCAGTTACTGTGGGGAATGTAGGTGTCACAAGTGGTACAGTTTGGGGTAGGGGCACTGGATGCTTGGGAATACTTGGGTGCTTCAGGGTTTGGTGGGGGAATGTGGAGGGAGTCAGGATGAAGATAGTAGGAAGGTAAGTGTTCACTTCAAAAATTTATTGGGAACTGGGACAGGGCTGGGGGAGTGGCGAGGGAACTGGACACAGAGGGAAGTGGTTAACTGGAAAATATCTGGGGTGCCAGGATGAAGTAGGGGAAGCAGTGTGGAATTCTGGAGGCAGAGGGAAGGGGAAGGGTAAATTTAGGTGTGTGTGTGTGTGTGTGTGTGGGGGGGGTGCAACTTAATGTTAACGCAGTCTAACTCTTGGTCTACATAAACAGAAGTATTTTTCACATGGTTTCACATCATGTGGAGTATTTCAATGAATATCAGCCGCTATGCCCAGAACAACATGGGTTCCGAGTCAGCCACAGCATCATAACGGCTCCACTGGAATTTAACGAATTCATACATAGCGCTCTTGACAAAGGGCACATTGTAGGGACAGCCTTCATTGACCTATCAAAGGCATTTGATTTGGTCCATCATGCCCTTCTCATCAAACAGCTCACGGATATAGGGCTAGCCCTAGAAACTGTAAACTGGCTTAGTAGTTACCTGAGCCTGCGATCTCAGCAAGTTAAGATTGGGAACATTCTGTCTGAAAGTCGACCTGTCAGATCGGGGGTACCACAAGGATCCATACTCGGACCATTACTTTTCAGTGACTTCCTAAACAACCTCCCGGCAGCTTGCCAAAGCCACATGCTCCTCTACGCAGATGATGCTGTGATCTTTGCAAGGAACCCCAACCCCTTGCTTCTTGAATGCGACCTCCAGAGTGGCTTCACAGTGGCCAAAAAATGGTTCACAGAACAAAAACTGATTATGAACTATAAAAAGACCAAGAGTATGCTCTTCTCCTTTGCCCAAAATAAGCTAAAAGGCTACTTTCTAGCAATTCAGAATGACACCAGCAACACCCTGGAGCTAGTTCCCCACTTCAAATATCTGGGGATCACATTGGACTCTGCCCTGTCTTACACCCATCACATCGATAACATGGCTAAAGCCTTTAACACCAGGATTGGTATCTTCTATAGACACAAACATGGTCTAACCTATGAAGTTCTGAATCTGGCAATTAACAGCTCACTCATAACCTTCATTGACTACAGCCTGGCTATCTATGGCTTCATAACTGACACAGTGCTCCAACGCCTCTCAACAGCTCTAAACAAAGCTTGCCATCTGCTCACTAATGCCCCAAAACTCACCCACACCTGTGAGCTTCATACTCAGTCTGGCTGGCTCCAACTGAGTAACAGAATCTGTTATCAAACCTGCCTCCTTGCAAAAAAGGTCGCTCTAAACCTACTTCATCCAGGTGTCCAGAGCCTTCTACCACCACCTATAGAGATGCCAGGCACACCAGGAACATATCCACCCAAATATTCCACGTACACAGGTGTCGCACAACTATGACTTAGCTATTCTTTGCTCACTGGGCCTCTCTGTGGGCAAATGGACTACCACCTGACATCTCTGGCACCACTACACTTGGCTCCTTTAAACATAGGCTCTGGCAGCACCTCACTGACAGTAGTATCTGTATGTGCCCCTGCTAAGCCCTCGCCCTCAGCATTAGTCTACCATAGCACTTCCAGTTCCCATCCTGCCAGGATAGTCCTACTTCAGCACTTCACCCCCCAACCCTTGCTTCTCATCTTTACCTCTTCCCTCTCCTAAACCCAGCTTCCACTGCTAGCCTTCCCTGCACGTCCCCTCCCTCACCCTATCATCCTTCTCTGTCTCTCTCTTCTCCCAGGACACAGGCATACCAAGTACAATGCCTCTGCACAATTAGTGAATTGTTGGTCGGTGCAACCTATGTGTTTCTTGTATTATGTACTCTGTGGCCCAGATATTCAAAGGGGTTGCACTGGCGCAAGCCCAGTAATACACCCCGGGGCAATATTCAAAAGGGGGACTTGCGCAGCGCAAGTCCCGATGCACCGGGGTGCAATGTTAATGTATGTGGCTCATCTGAAGGGGTGTACTCATGCATATGCAGCACATCCTGATATTCAGCCCGGGATGTGTGGCACAGCTGCTGGCACAACCCCTAGATGTGCCGCATACTGGGGCACAAAGTTAATCCCGAAAAAAATGGCTCAAATGCTGGCCACCCACAGGCGGGCTGCTGTACTGCATGGCGCAACACAGCACCTGCCAGCCATGGGTGACCACCTGCCCACCCAGAACACCATCCACAAGCACACATATCTACCCTAGTGGTAGAGTGGCACCCCCTCTTCCTGTGCCCTGATCCGTGTACTAAGAAAAACAATCCCAGTCTCTCATTGTATAGTGGTTGCCCCTTCCCAAGTCCCAATCTGTGTTAATATATCAAACTCCCATTCTCCCTGGTAGTCTAATGGTCCCCTTTCCCTGAGCCCAGATCAGTGTATTAAGAAGAACAACTCCCAGTCCCTGGTAGTCTAGTGGCACCCCATCTCTCCCGCATCTCTGATCACCATGGTTAGAGTTAATACAATGGCCCTGGTAGTTCAGTGGTACCCCCCTCCCCATCCCTCAACCCCTTTGAATATCTGGACCTGTATGTATAATCTCTGTAACTTGTCCTTAATTGCTGTGACTTTTTGTGTTAATGCATTGACGTGGAACCTCTCAACGAGCATCCACTCCCAGGTGTCATCCAAGATTTCAGTAAATAAAAATATATGAAAATGTTGACATACATTTGGTATGCATTGATGCACAAAAGGTAATAGTTTAGCCGATGACAAAATAAATAAATAAATAAATAAATAAATAAATTGATTGTCAGGACTGGTCTTTTTTTTTTTTCACTTTGGGTGTGTTATGCATAATTAAGAAATGGATAGCAAGAATGCTGAAACCCGATTGGCTGAGAGGTACTTTCAGCTGGGCTGTTAACCCAGCACAACAATCCAGCTCAAAGTAGTTCCAGGCAAACAGGACTCAGCACCCCCCACCCTGAACCATTTGCCTCTGTATTTCAGTTCCCAGTAAAGATGCTCAGAAGTGTCTGACTCGATCCGATTTAACTGTTTTGGCATTTTGCAATTTCCAGTTCTGACTCCTGTCCAATTCTGAAAAGGACTTTACAATTGGAATTGCACCTGGAATCCTAATTCCTAAATCCTAAATTTCCTAGTAAAAAACATATTTTAGCCTTAAATTTTGGAATTAGGATTTTTGGAATGGAATTCCGAAAATCCTAATTATAAAAACCAGGTTGGAATGTAATGAATCCGACTCCATGACTCATAATACAACCAACCTAATCCCAGTGAGGTCATAGTATTAATTACAATTTGTTATATTTAGCAATGGCTGATACTGAAGCAAAAGTTCTTTTACACCTAAACTGCTCCTTGCAGTGGGATTTGTACTTTGAGAAAGAAAGTGACTGCAGGTCACGTGATGGCAGCCTAACGAGCAGCAGCTAGCTCCCACCGCTCCGCATCCCTCTCATGTTTTTCCACTGCAAATCAGCCTTCTCATACTGTTCTACAACAGGAAAAGAGTGTGGGACAAAGAAACTTAAAAAAAAATATGGAGGTATACATGTGCAAGGCGCCACCGCGCCATTCACCTTCCCCTATGCCAGACAAAGACAAGGCCACCAAAAGGCCTAAACAGCAACATGCCACTACTGGTATATCTACTGCGGGGACATCAGTGCTTACCGAGGAACATTTTCTGGAGATAATGCAAACCTTCCAGAGTTCCATCACAGCTATTTCTTTCTTTTTTTAGTTGTTTAACCAGGAGTAGCACACTAAGCTGAAAACTTTTTTACAGGAGTGACCTAGGAGCACAGGGAAGTTAACTGACTTGCTCAGGGTCACAAAGTATGCAAGTGGAAGCTGTGGGATTCAAACCCAGGTCTGGTCTGCTGGATGTCACCAGATTTGCAGCTCAGAGAGCCTCAAACCACTGCGCTATACTGCCTCCCTGAGCTGCATCAGGTACACACTTCAATGGATTCCTTGGCATTAAGGGTGTCGGATTCGGAGGCTCGGATAATCTCCTTGGAAAAAAGACAAGACAGAATTGGAACGTACCAGTATGACACGGAAAATTAAAAGAATCGAGGAGAAACTAGAGGACCTTGAGGGCAGAAGCCGCCGAAATAACCTGCTGGTTATCGGGATCCCTGAAAGAGAAGAGGGTAACTCTTCATTATATTTCTACAGAAACTGTGTGAAAAAATAGTGGGGTCTTCACATAATGGCACAACATATACCATAGAGAGCCCACAGAGCGTTACGCCCAATGCCACCTGCTGGGTCGCCTCCCAGACCCAAGATCTTTAAATTATTTAATTTGCTTGATAAACAGCACATAATGGCACAAATCAAAACATTGCAAGAAGTTCAGTGGGAGGGTAAGAAAATCCAAATCTCTCAAGATTTACCGCAGTCGGTTAGAATAAAGAGACAGGAATTGCACCCCATAGTATTCAAACTAATAATGTCTGGGAAACTGTTTCGGTTTTGATACTGAGCCACTCTACAAGTGAGACTCTAGGATCAATGGTATGCTTTCGAAACGCTAGAAAATGCCCAGCTGGAACTCAAGAAGCTACTTCCTGACCTATTTAAGTGACTGGCTCTTGAAATTAGTGAGTGAATGACTTTGGCCTGGCCTACTAGTTCGTTAACTGCTTAGAGTCGACTTCAACATTGGCAAGCTTCAATATATGCAGTGACCAGTGGGAACTAAGGATCGCATCCATATGCAGATAATTATTGTCCCCAGTAATCGGTAGTTCCTCATTTGCATTCTACAGACTAGAAGGAGTAATAATGCTGGCAGATCGCCTGTCGGTTTCCCTGCAATCGTGAGGCTCTGGACTGCAATTTTTAGTGGGCCCAATTCACAGCATTATGGATGTATTTCCGGACTTTATAATCATACTCTACCAAATATACTAACTCATGTGAGGATCCTTAAACAATATTAAGGTCTAATTTTGTTACTCTCCTTTGCACAGAACCACACTGACGTGCTTTATTTGACCTAACAATAGCATATTATTTACTTTTATCGGATGGCCCTCACAAATTGAGAGGCATGTTTATACCTCATATGAAAAACCTAACTAGCATTTACATGACTAATAGTTGTCTACCCCTTGGGTAGTTATACAAGTTTTATAACTATAGAGTGTTACGACATAACATGTTAGATAGAGGTTTAAGGGAGGGAATGTGAGGGTTCGGGAGGTAGGATAATGTTGTCACTGGGTGCAAATTAACATCACCTGCAGTATATTAAGTGAGTGCAGTTGCTAGAAATGGGTGTAAAGTTTAGTTTTAGTTTTTTCTGTGTTTTTCTTTTGAGTAAAAGTGAGTGAAGTTAAATTAGAGTATTATAGTAGCATGGGGATATTAAAGAGTAGATGGGAGGGGGTGGGCTTATGCCAAACTTTTTTCCTTTTAACCGCAGTGAGTTAACTGCTAGGTACTTGGTTTGGAACCTTCTGAAACGTTTCAGTATCCTGATACTCCAATCTGAAATGCCATAATGGGGGGCCCTTACAATTTTATGACTTGGAATGTACAAGGGGCTAGAGACAGGTGTAAGAGACAAATGATCTTAAGGCATCTAGTCCAGTTACATGCAGGCATTGTATGCCTACAAGAGACACATCTATGGAGAGAAGGCACATCTCTATTGTGTAGAAATTGGATGGGACAGGCTTATGGAGCTGGAATTTCCACCAACCGAGGGGGTATAGCCATACTTATTGCCAAAACGATTTCCTTTAAGTTGACACAGGAGATATGGGACCCAAGAGGTCGATATGTGCTATTGCAGGGTACTCTGCAATCCCAATCTATCCTGATAGGGTCTATTTATGGCCCTAACACAGACTCACCTCTTTTTTTTCACAACTTCTTAACTTGATTACCCCTTTTTCTCATGAGTCTATATTTTTGGGAGGGGATTGGAATCTAACGCCCCAAACCCAATTAGACCGATCTGATGCCAAAAAAATACGACTTTCTCCCACTCAAAGGGCTCTTAGAGACCTAATGAATGGTGCGGGTTTGGCTGATGTGTGGAGAATATCATACCCGACTCAAAAGTCTTACACCTTTTTCTCCATGCCTCACCACACCTGCTCTAGGATCAATTGTTTTTTGATCAGTACCTTTTTGCTTCCAGGTATAATAGATAGCCAAATTCAGGCCAGAGTGATCTCAGATCACTCACCTGTCTGAATCTCTTACATCCTGGGTCCTGATATATGAAGAGCCTTGCTTTGGCACCTAAATAACCAGTTACTGAAATCCTCAACTACCTAATGCACATTAAAGAATTTGTCTCCCAATTCCTTATATCAAATAAAAATTAAATACCCAGGATAGATACAGTATGAGCAGCACTTAAATGTGCTCTGCAGAGCGAATGTATTGACTTGGCTTCTACTAGGGCCCAACGTTTTAAAGCCAAAACAGAAGGCTTGCTAAGGGTCATTAAAGCCTTAGAAAAAAACATCATCTGCAACTCCCTGAAGGAAGACTGGACTAAGTTAAATATATTAAATGCCCAATTTTATGAACTTATGTCTCAGAAGGCAGAATTAGCTATACATAGAACCAAACTTAAATACCCAGAGGCAGGTGAAAGGGCAGGTAAACTGTTAGCTATTAGAATTAAACAGGCAGAAATGAATCGCTGCATACTGTGCTTACAACTTACTGATCAGGATCCTATAGTTACACACCCCCAACAAATATCAGCTATTTTTCAATCATATTTTCAGAGGTTATACACGGAACCCAATGTGGACAAAGCCACTCACAGTGACATACTTGATTATTTAGATGGAATTGACCTCCCGCAACTTACTCACAACTTGATATCCCTCCTAGGTTCACCCATCCTAATAAGGGAAGTTGAAGCAGTGATCACCCAACTCCCCCTAGATAAATCCCCTGGCCCTGATGGTCTTACAAATAATTCGTTTAAAACGTGTGTTGGCGATCTGACTCCTATTTTGATAGAAGTTTACAATTACTGGTTTCAGAATGGATTCTCTGAACGCAACTCCGAAGAAGCTATTGTTACACTAATCCCTAGACCTGATAAAACCCCCTTCATCCAGAAAACTATCATCCCATCTCACTCTTAAACTCTGACATTAAGATACTTGCAAAAGTACTTGCTAATAGATTATCCCCCCTTATGAATACCCTAATTGGCCCTGAACAAATTGGCTTCATGGCAGGTAGAGGTTCCAGTGATCATATTCGTCGCTTATTGCATCTACTCTCTTTTACCAACCACTCAGACGCTCCTGCTGTTTTAATTTCTTTAGACGCCGAAAAGGCATTTGATCGGGTTTCATGGGACTTTTTATTTTTAGTGCTGAACAGATTTGGCTTTCCCTCCGATTTTATTAGCTGGGTACAACTTCTTTACAACAGCCCTACTGCCCGTGTCTGGTGCAATGGCCTACTATCTGATCCCCTTTCCCTTCACCGTGGCACTAGACAGGGCTGCCCCCTTTCACCTCTACTTTTTAACTTATACCTAGAACCATTTATCAGGAAACTTGTTGCTTCTCCAGAACTCTAGGGTATACAAATTGGTCCTGAGTGCCACCTTATTTCCACCTACGCAGATGATTTATTATTACACCTTGAAAATCTGGCTACCAGAGTACCGGCCTTACTCAGAGAAATTGATCGTTTCTCCAAAGTGTCTTTTTATAAACTTAACACCTCTAAGACAAAGGTTTTTCCAATGAATTGGAAGACCTTGCTGTCTGACATTGAAAAAATGGATTTGGTCTGGGAATCTAAATCCCTTACATATTTAGGTCTAAAGATTTTTAGAGAAATCTCATTAATAGTAAAAAAAAAAAATCTAGTGGAGCTAATGGGGATCATTATGACTGACCTAGCAAGATGGGGCACCTTACCAATTTCACTGTGGGGTAGAATAGCTACCATTAAAATGAACGTGTTGCCACGCATTCTTTATCCACTAAATATGTTAGGAGTTTTTCTCCTAAAGCGTTGGTTTACTGAGTTACAAGCCCTAGTTAACCAATACCTCTGGAAGGGAAGGAAAACCCGGAGAGCATATTTTAAGCTTACTGCCCCGAAATTACAAGGTGACCTATCGCTTCCATCCTTCTTTACATACTACTGTGCTACACACATAACTAAATTAGTACACTGGATTTTACCACATGACCAAAGGTGGGTAATTTCCCCCCCCCCCGGTTGGATACTGAACGATTCTTGACAGAAACCCAACATTGCAGTTTACAAGTAATAATATACACACACCCTTGTAAGATTCCCAACACCCTTAGAAATACTCCTACACATTGGTCTCTTAAAGTGTTATTCCAATTGCAAAAACACTGGAATCTCAAGTGGTACAAATCTCTGCAACAACCCCTCATTAATAACCCAAATTTCCAAATTGCACAAATGCCTGTCTCATCGCTCTTTTGGACCCCTTACAAACTCTCCAATTAAACGATATAGCTCCTGATGGCAAAGTTATCCCCTTTTCACAATTTCACCCAAACTTTAATATACAGGAAGTGAATCTCTTTAAATTTTGGCAAATTCGACAAGTTATCTTGACATTTTTAGGTCATACCCCTCAAGTACTCATCCCCGACTTCGATTTACAGCAGCTACTACTTGAAGCAAATCAACCACATGCGATATCCAGGGTATACATGAAATTGCAGACTCTGGATGAAGGTTTGCCGACAGGTATCTGTTATTACTGGGTGGATAAATTATCTCTACCTACTGAAGCATCAGTTTGGTGTCACATGTGGTACAATATGTATAAATTCATCAAACAGGATAGACTCAGTTTGGTGCAGTATAATATTATGCATAATCTGTATTTCTCACCCGACAGAATGTTCAAAATGGGTGGGCTTTCATTGCCCCAGTGCCAAAGATGTAAAGGATCCCCGGGTGACCTTTTTCATATGTTATAGTCCTGTCCCAAAATCTCACCATTTTGGAATACCATATCCAGCACACTAGACCCACTGCTGGGATTACAAGGGTTATTTACTTCTAACATATGTCTCCTCAATGATTTTCCCCCAGGAACCATTAAGATCAGAATGGCCCACATGGCTCTCATTTCTGCAATAGCCAAATTAATCATCTTGAGGCACTGGAAAGATGAATCTACACCACCAGTGATGCAATGGCATAGAGAAGCGCTACTAGCTTTACAGCTTGAAAAGCACATCGCCATGTTAGCTAATAGAAATCAAGCTTACATGGACAGATGGGGTTCATTGGAAGCCCTCTTGGCAATTTGGAAACCTTAGCATACTTTAGATTAATTTTCTAAATGATAAATACTGCTTTGATATGGAGAAAAATTAACAGTATGTTTGGCAAGGAGTAACTGTGGGTGGGAAGAAGGATAGGGTGGGGGAATGGGAGTGTAGCCTTAAATTTAGCCTAACAAGGTTTGATAGAGGATTGGTGTCCATTTATAATACATTATCTACATGTAATGTTTCCTCAATTCAACCTGGTAATTATTCATGTTGTGTATTGTGAAACTCAATAAAATATCTTAAATACAGAAAGTGACTGCAGAAACCTCCAAGTAACCACTTGGCCTAACAGCTCAGCTGGTAGAGCACCAGGAAGGTATTCCACGGACCCATGTTTACTTCCCAGTTATGTCTCGATATTTCTGTCTCATTCTAATTTGCATTTCAAATAGAAGTGAAACCGGAATATCTTTGTAAAAGTACCAGTCTGTAACATTTTTGTGGAATTTCCCAAAATGTAAGCATTGTCAACGTCTGTAAAAACTGCTCAAGTTCAAGCTCCCGCCAAAAATGAATATTTCGGAGCACAAAATATTTTTACATAAAAAATAACCAACCAGAAAAAGACATATGTTTACCAGAGAATGTTGGCTATAAAGGCTGTAACAGTGATTCGAGGGGTCAGACTTGTTCCTTTAAATTAAAGTTAATTGAACTTTGCCTCCCCCCCCCCCAGAGAAGCACTTGATTATGCCACAGTACTCTGCTCTAGCAAACCTCTTTCTTTGCTCAAGTTGTTGACAGGCAAAGGTGAGTGCTAAGCTTGTAATGGAACCCACTTTGCTTTAGCAACCTGGGAACAGGTGGGATGTTTTGTAAATGTAATATGTAACCCCCTCGTAATGAAGGTCTGTTGGATGCACACAATTTTCTCCCTACTGTAGGGCTTGGCACTGCCATGATATGATCCAGAAGAATAAAGGCCCTAGGAAGGAACAACACGGGAGTCCAGGGTTCAGTTCTGAGTTCAGGACAAAGGGTTTCAGAGGAATTTATCTTGTAGCATCTGTTATGACTGTCTTGGTGGGTCTTCCAGGCTCGGGGGGGGGGGCATAATGTGTCCTGAGTCTGAAGTGTGGCATAGGTATCCTGTCAGACCCAGTCTTCAGTATCCAGTGTTGGTGAGAGACTGTCACGAAGCACAGTGATAGGTCTGTGGCAAGCATGAAGGTAAGAAAAAATGGGCAGACTGGGTGGGCCAAGTGGCCTTTATCTGCCATCAGTTTATGTTTCTATGTTACAATGTCTCTTGTGAGGGTTTACTCCTCCAGGGGCTCCCCTGGATGATTGCATCAACGTCCTGTCTAGGTAAGTTGGGAGTGAAATGTAAGATCATCGGACCAGGTACCTATGGAGTGAAAAGATGTGGGAGGTGGGATGGTTGGGAGGCACTGGGTTCTAGTGTACCCATGGAAGGTACTGCACTCCATCTGGAACTGATGTACCAGCTGCCAGCTTGGGACAGTGTATTTGATGGGCCGATAAGTGCAGAGCCCTGGGGATGATGTGTGCCATGGATCCCGTGAAACCCCCAAACAGTTTCTACCATCTCCCCAGTCTCCCATTTGGAAGGGGAAGTGCAGACTAATATTCTCAGTCAACAGTTAGAGGGAAGCACTACTTCTCTGTCATACTTGATTCCAGTCACACTGCACACAGCTGAAGTTAGCCGCTATGCAGCAGGGTTTGTAGCCCAATCGATAAGGTGATTCCATTTCCCTGAACTAGTCTAATGCTAGGGGACTTGGCTCAATGAATTTAGAGCATGTTCCTTTATGGAGCAAGGGTACTGTGATATGAACATATAAACATATGAATTTGCCAGCAGAAACAGGCCATAATGGTCTATCTAGTCTGCTTGAGTGTGCAACTGTTTAGTTCCCTGGAGCTGCCCCCCCCCACTCCCCCTGGAGTCAACTATCCCTCCCCTAGTATCCTCCCCCTTCCCCATTCCAGGAACACCCATCCTAATTTTCTTCTTCACTCTGTCCCACCCCCACCCTTGAAACTAGCCACTGTATTTACTGCAACCACCTCCTCTGGAACTCATTCCAACCCAACACCACCCTTTCAGTGAAAAAGTGCCTCCTCATTTCCTTCTTAAATCTACCTCCCATTAGTTTCAGGCTCTGACCCCAACCCATTTGTGATGTGTGATTACATCAAAAAAAGGCCTTGTGACTGAAACATAAATAACTATGACCCTGCTTTACAGGACCTAGAAGTCTAGTGTGTCCCATTTGTGTCTACCTAATGTAAGAAACCGAGAAGCTGCCTGCCCAGTGGTGCAGAGGGTTGAGGTGCTGGATGCCTTACCTCGCAATATGCCGGTGATCCAAGTTCAGGAATGACCTCCAGTCATTAGGGTGCCGGCGTGGGGGGGGGAGGAGCAGGATTGAGCATGCCAGTGGGCAGCTCTCCTCTCCCGAGGGTGGTGAGAGTGGGTTGGTGCCCCCGTAGTTCTGCTCCCACCGGCTGGAGGTCCAGTGGGTAATGTAGGCTGAGAGGGGGTGGCAAAGTATCAGGAGATGAAAGGGGCTGAACTGGCACCATGGGGTATGGAGCGTACCTCCACACATTCGTGCAGCTATGTGCTGGGGCCTCGGGTGGGGTGTCAGGGGAGAAAATCTGCAAAAAATACGTGTGTGTGTCTCCATCGCTAGTTGGTGGGAGGAGGCGAGGGGGTCCAAAAAACTATAATAAAAAAAAAAAATGGAGAAACTGGAGTGCTGGGGAGCACACTGAACAGTAAATGTAAACTGGGAAACTGTTGTTTAATGCTGTGTAGTACCAGTTGCCATATGCATGAGCAGTGCTCAGCTTGTATGCTAGTAGCTGGCAGTGCAGAAGTCACTGAGAACCCCAACCTCCCCCAGGGGAAAGTGAAAACGAAAAGAGATTGCAAGCATGGTGCATTTCCCTCGGAATGCACCTAGGCTTACTCTTAGAAAGCAGTCACCTCAGACGGGGACACCACTCTTTTGGAACAACAAATGTACAACAACAAGCAATGGGACATCTTCCCAAATGACAGACCCTGTAAGCCCCTTGTCATACACTGTGAATGTTACCTCCTGATTTCCACTGGGCTTACTTGTATGCACCTTTAAGTGCTTGTTACTTTGACTGAATGTTGTGAAGTGGATTACAATACAATGAGATGCAAAAGGCCTCAGGATGATTTTATTTCACTGTTCAGCTGTGGGTACAACAAGCTGACAATTTGCTCCAAGGGGGCAGAATGCTTACCTGGGGTTTGGGGCAGGCAGTAGGGACACAAAGCACAGTTTGGTGCAGCTGCAGCAGACTGAGGCAGTCTGTGTGTGACATTATAAAAAAGGCATTGGGCACTGACATGTTTGACCCCTGAAGCTTGGGTTGGGGTCAAAGGGCACAACTGCCAGTCTGTTGGCAAACAGGCACTAGTAGTGCCAGTGAAGTAAATGGAAGAACTGTGGAACACATTGACATTAGACTTTCAGTGCGAATGCCACAGCTAATTCAAAGATTCATGTGGCCGTACAATTCACATCTTTGTGACTTAGCCAACGGGGAGGCAAGCTTGTCATCCTGAGCGGTGACCAGCCCCAGTCTCAAGGTAGGTCTGTGTAGGGAAAAGAAGGTGTAGGAGCAAGATCTGTGAAGAGTGCCAGCTCTTGCAGCTGCATATGTGAAGCAGGCCTTTGTTTCAGCTTGGCCTAGTATACAGTAGATACCCCGAGTGAAGAACTCCTGAACAGAAGGACTATATGCCAGCTACTGATGTAAGTCCAGCAACTGACTGAAAAGTGACTGAGGTTCCAGACAGAGTGAACTTGAGCCTTGTGATCTCTGAAGTGTTTTGTTTGCCATTGTTATACCCTGCTCTTCTAGCCTGTCAGCCAAATGGTGCCATCGCAGAATACCCCTACACAGTAGGAGCAGAAGACAATCAAGGAGGAAGTAGAGTCCAGTTAGACAGTGAAGATTTGAAGACCCTTACACAGACAAGACAGAAGATTTAACAAGCTGAGAGGCGGTGACACAGATCACATCTACATAAGCCACACACATGCAGCCAGAGACCACTGTGTTTACACTGACTGAGATCCTGTGTGTTCTTGAATTTGGGTGATCTGCAACCGTCCGGGTGAAAGAAAACATCATTCTTTGCTTTTATCACCAAGTGGTGTCTAAATCTGTTGAAATGAGAGTAGAATATCAGAGCACCAGTTCTGCAACAGTTTGTTTAGCCTATTAAGTCCTGTAGATTTCTGCCTGGAAGACATGATTTGCACAAGAACAGCAGCATAGTGGTGTAACTCAGACAGAAGACCTGAAAGCTTAACCTTTGTTTGTATTACAATTTAAAGAACACCTCTTCTGGTGCTTTTATTAAACCCTTACTTGCTAAATGACCTAATTTGGACTCAAAAAGTCCACATCATAGAATTTTCTGTTTCTTACTTACTTCGGGGGAAGGAATTGTAACTTCATTTTGGCCACTCGATTCCATCCCTTTTCATGGTACCGCTAGTAGCAAGCTCTGCTCCATGCTGCCCCTGTGCTCCCATGTTTTGTGATGTATTGGTTTGTAGAATGCAGTGTGCGCTCCATTGATTACAGTGGTAGTGAGATTTAAAATTCATTTTTCAGTATTTAACTCATTGTCTTCTAGCAGACGCCTGTAGTAGTCAGTAAAATACACTGGTGTGTCCTGAGGACACCTGCAGAAGTCAGCTACTGACTCCCAGTGTGCCCTTGCAACGTCTGGAGAAGTCACTTATATATTAACATATAGTGTAACAGAATATAATATATATTTGACTGCATAGCACCATTGGAAAGGTAATTTTATGCTGAACAACTTTGCCACTGATATTTTGTGTATATCATGTATACTTTAGGAGTTATTTGCATTTGTTTATGGTATTTTGCGTATGGCTTATATTGACTGTTGTAGTGAAAAAAATATTTTTTTTGCTGTTTCAACCAGCATAAAAAAAAAACTAAATTACATATTATTATTTGCATACCACCATTTGAAAGGTAATTTTATGCTGAATAACTTTGCCACTCATACTTTGTGTCTAGCACTTACAGTTCTTGATCTATTAGAATTTGTTTGTGGCATGCTGACTATAGCTTGATTTTGCTTAGGCCCAGGATTTACTGTTAACAGTATACAGGAGACAAGTGGTGCAACATCAGAGCTCCTGTGGAGGCAATGTGTTAAGAGGGTCACTGAGCAAGTGGTTTTATGAGCTGGTTAGCCCTTTCATCGTGTTTATTTCTGAGTATTTATTTGTTTGTTTATCAGGTCAGGCACTGGATCAAGGGTCATTTTTTAGCCCTGACACTGGCAAGAACTTGCAATACAAATTAACATTGCAACAAATATGAAATACAAAACAAGAATTAAACATAATTACAATTACAAAAACACTTCTGCACACACATTGTTTAAAATTATTCTTATAAACATGCAATGAGGAAGGTAAACATTAGAAACCAGGTAAGCCATTCCAGAAGTAAGGAGCAGCAACAGCCACAGAAAAAACACAGGCACTGACCTTTGATTTAAAAGATTTCATAGCTAAAACAATCCACTTAGCAGACCTTAAGCTAGATAACCAGCCAAGCTGAGAGTACAATGACCAATGATGGGTATGCAAAGGGCCAATAAAACAAAAATGACAAAGGTTGTTATAAACAACAGAAATATTCTGACATTCTTTAACACCCAAACCATAAAAAATACGAACTGCACACTGAAACTGTAGTAAGAGAGAACCTATAGCAATTGCTTTTCGAGTATCCAAAGGAAACTAAAAAACTTTAATGATAGGCGACTTACTCATCTTTCATTTTCTATACAATAATACATTTAGATGGTTAACGTTAGCTTTGATCACAATTGCATATACAGGTAAATGGTATGCAGGGAAACAATTGCTAACCACTTCTATGGGAAAAAGTCCCATTCACGTATTATATTATTTGCAAAAATCTGCATTAATGCAACATTTAGGGTTCAGGCTAAAGCGAAAAAAGTAGGGAAATTTGGTTTCAGGGTTTCCAACCCTACCCCCCCCCCACACACCTAAAACTAATCAGGAATGCAGTCTTCCTTGGGGTTGTCAACCCTAATGCTCACCCCATTCTATATACTCCAGAAACATACACACCTAGTGGGGTGAGCTTTATGGTTGTACCCCAAGGAAGACTGCACCCCTGATTAGTTTTAGGTATACTAACATACATACTAAAATGCCAGCAGAATAGGCCTAATGGTCTTTCGTGTCTGCTCGTTTGGTCAGCCCCCACCCTGGGTGCTGACCTTGCTGTCCCCCTCGCCTTCTCTGGCTTCTCCCTTCCCAGTTCCGGATATTCTTGCTGCATTGGATTTTGCTTCCTGAACCCTTCCCCTGTACCTGTCCCACCCCCTCTTGAACCCCTCCACTGTCTCTGCCTCCACCAGCCCCCTAGGTAGTGCATTCCATGGCTCTACCACCCTCTCAGTGAAGTAGCACCTCCTCCTTTCTCCCCTGAATCTTCCCCCCTCCAGCTTCCACCCATGCCCTCTAGTGGCCCTCCTCCTTCCTTCAGCACCCTCACTGTTCCTCCCTATTTACCCTCTTCATGTACCTGAAGACCTCTATCATGTCCCCCGGTCCCTTCTCTCTCCAAAGTGTACATATTTAGCTCTTCGAGCCTCTCCTCATAGGTCCTGTCCCCAAGCCCCAAATCATTTGGTTTGCCCTCCTCTGGACCCTCTCCCAGGAGGTTAATATCCCTCTTTAAGTGGCCTCCCAAACTGCCGCAGTACTCCAGGTGCAGCCTCACCAAGCAGTTATACAGAGGGAGTATCACTCCTCCTTCTGGAGGTGATCCCCTAGCGATGCATCCCAGCATCCTGTTGGCCTTGGCTGCTGCCCTCCTACAAGTCTCAGAGTTGTTCATCTTGACATCCACCACCACCCCAGGTCCCTCTCAGCCATTGAGACTTGTAGTATTCCCCAGGGTGTACACTTGGCCTGGGTTTCTGGCCCCCAGGTGGAGTACCTTGCATTTCCCTGCATTAAACCTCAGCTTCCACTTTCTCGATCATCTTTCCAGAGCCTCCAGGTCCCCCTGCAGGGCCACCCTCCCCTCCTCCCCATCCACCACCGCCCCCAGTTTCGAGTCATCTGCAAAGAGACTCATCTCACTCCTGATTCCTGTCCTTATGTCAGATACATAGGTGTTGAACAGAAGGGGCCCAAGGACTGATCCCTGTGGGACCCCACTAATGACCCTCCTTGGGGAAGAGACTATCCCACCAACTACGACCCTCTGGGTCCGGTCCTGGAGCCAATTGCCTATCCATCGGATCATCTGGTTTCCCACCCCATTTCTCCTAGTTTATCCAACAGGCCCACGTGAGGAACAGAGTCAAATGCCTTGCTGAAGTCTAGAAAGAGGACATCCACTGGTCTACCCAGGTCCAAGGCACTTGTCACCCAGTCATAGAACTCCACCAGGTTTGTCTGACACGATTTCCCCGGGATGAATCCATGCTGTCTATCGTCCAGGCACCCTGACTTATCCAGGTCCCCTCTAGCCTCTCCTTGACAATGCCCTCCATCACCTTGCCCACCACTGATGTCAGGCTGACAGGCCTGTAGTTCCCTGCCACCTCCCTTGATCCCCCCTTGTGGATAGGCACTACGTGCGCCACCTTCCAGTCTTGGGGCACCCACCCTGTCCTCAGAGAGATGGTGAAAAGCTCTGCCAGGGGTTTCGCCAGGACATCTGCAAGTTCCTTCAGCTCCTGACACCCTAAAACCACATTTCCCCACTTTTTTTGCTTTAGCCTGAACCCTAAATGTTGCAGTAACAGTTTTTAGCAAAAAATTCCATACTTTTTGAGATAATATAATCATATCTTTATTTGCCTGTGGGAGCACAAGGCCCTCTGGGCCTTGCACTCCAATCCATCCATCCTTTTTCAGATAGTGTAATCATATTCTTATTTGCCTGTGGGAGTGCAGGGCTCAGAGGCCCCTGCATTCCCATTCCTCCATACATGTGTATATGTATGTTGATGTGGAACTGCAGGGCCTGCTGGGCCCTGTGCTTCCATTTGTAAGACAACAGCAACCAAATTGTCAGCATAGCCTTCCTATTACCCCACATCATGAACCTGGTACCAAAAATGTTCAAATTCCCACCAAAAACATCATTCTGCGCCACTGCAATGTCATTCTGTGCCAGAAACGTGAAAATACATTTTGGCCCAGATTTGAAAAATGACAACTGTCATGTTTATGAGGTGGTGTAAAGAAATGGCTATGTTAAAAATCTGGGGTGACAATATTTAAAATTATGAACGTTACAAGGGAGCATAGCTAAATTTCAATGGATGTGCATTACTTTACCATGTTAACATAGTCTGACTCCAAATTTCAACATACCCTTCTTCTGACCCCACCTCATGAACAAGGGTGGTGAAAATGTTCAAATCCTGCCTAAAAGATGTTTTGGCCAAGCAACCACAAAATCACGTTTTGGGTCAGATTTGTGAAATGTCACTGCCATTGTTCATGAGATGGGGTTTCAAAAAGGCCATGTTTAAAATCTGGTGTCAAAATATGGAAAATGGCAAAGGTATGCATTAAAGTTGAAAACCCCACTGAAATACACTGAACCGCATTTACCTTACTTTGTCATATAGAAGTCGTCGGATCCAGCAGCAAGATATGTCTACGATCGGAGGGTGAATCTTCAACCTGAGACCTGTTCAGGTAAGTGAGGGTGTGTGGGTGGGTCTGGGGGATGAGTGGTGGGTGCTGAGTGGGAGGTCAGGGTGGGGGGTGGGATTGGTGAGGAACTGTTTCTCTTTTATTGGTTAAAAAAAGACACAGAGGGACTGTTTTGTTTATTTTGGTTGGTGAAGGACATCGGCGGGTGGGGGGGGTGCCACTAAACACCAGGGAAATACTTCATAATTATGGGGACAGCAATTGGAGGGTGGGGGTGCCACTAGACACCAGGAAAAAATCCCATAATGATGGGTATGGCGATCAGAGGGTGGGGTGCCACTTGACACCAGGGAAAAATCTCACAATTAAGGGGACAGTGATCAGACAGTGGGGAGCACCACTAGACACCAGGGTAAAATAAAGCTACTATGGGGATGACAATGGGTGGGTAGGGGCACCACTAGACACCAGGGTAAAATAAATCTACTATGGGGATGACAATGGGAGGATGGGGGCACCACTAGACACCAGGGTAAAATAAAGCTATTATGGGGATGACAATGGGAGGGTTGGGCCACCACTAGACACCAGGGTACAATAAAGCTATTATGGGGATGACAATGGGAGGGTTGGGGCACCACTAGACACCAGGGTAAAATAAAGCAACTATGGGGATGACAATGGGAGGGTGGGGGCACCACTAGACACCAGGGTAAAATAAAGCTACTATGGGGATGACAATGAGAGGGTGGGCGCACCACTAGACACCAGGAAAAATTGTTAAAAATGACAGGGACAGCAATCAGAGGGTGGGAACAACAGGAAAATTGAAAAAGTTAGAGGGTGCAATCAGAGGGTGGGTGGGTGGGTGGGGAGTACCACTAGACCCCAGGAAAATGTACAAAATTACATGGATGACTTGCAAAATCCTTTTTCATTTGAAAGAATCCTTTTCCATATCAAACAAAATATAAAAAAGGAAATGAAAAAGGATTCCTTCAAATGAAAAAAGAATAACAAAAAAACTAAATACAAACTCTTTTACCATTTGAACAGATCCTTTTTTGTTTGAACGAAAAAGGTCATACAGAAAAAGAGGGAAAAAACTAAGCCCCAAATTTTTTTTCATATCAAGAGATCCTTTTTCATTCAAATGAAAAAGGACAAATGAAAAAAGAGCAAAGAGACCTAAGTCCAAAGTTTTTTCCGTATCAAGGGATCCTTTTTTGTTTGAACGGAAAAGCACGTACGGAAAAAGCGGAGGTGAGTGATTAAAAAGGATTTACAAACAAAAAACAAACAAACACATTTTGGGGTCAGTTTTCCAACAGTTAATTGCAGAATCCACCTAATGGAGTCCCAGTGGGCAAGAGACATGTCTTGGGGCCAGATTCACAAAAAGTTGCAAAGGGCAATGCAAAATCTTGCACTGCGATTGCACAGTTTTTAAAAGTTTCAATTCACAGTCGGATAGTGCACTGTGCTGTCTGACTGTGAAAAGGGCTAGGTCACATTGGTGGTAACCCCTGTACTGCTGGTGCCACCCCACTACCGCCACTCTGACCTGCAGCCATGTGAACGACCCCATAATGGATAGTGCCGGTGCACTATTTCCAATTTTGGAACACACCTATGTAAATGAGTCCATTGGGTATGCAAGGTCCTACGTGGCCATTTTCATGCCCATTATGGACCCATTTACATAGGCTGCATGGAGCTTATCATGGCCCCCATTCCAGCCCCTGCCTGACATGCAGCTGCAGTTCCTGGTGGCTAGTAGTCCCACCTTCCCACGCCCGCCGATCACCGGCCCAAGTGAAAATAAACATGCTCCCTGGTGTCTAGTGGTCTCTCTCTCCACTGATCACCAGCCAGAGAAAAAGAAATGAATATTCAGTGATGCCAGTGGTTGGACCCCCAACCCCATGATTGCTGCTCGCCGGCCCGATTATTAAAGAAAAAGATGCATCCCTGGTGGCTAGTGCCCCCCCCTGTGATCGCCAATCATCATTCTGAGAAAAAAAGAATAGACCCTGGTGGCCAGTGGTCCTTCCCCCCACCCAGTCCCTTACCTGACATACAAAAATGTGCCCCTGGTATCCAGTGTAACTCCACATCCCGGTCCCATGTATAGTCAAGATAAACATTTCCCTGGTGGTCTAGTGACCCCCCTCCCTATCCCCAGCCCCAGTAAGTGAATTAACATCTATTCCCTGATAATCTAGTGCACCCCCACCCTGGCAGGTAGTGTCCCACCACCCTGATCCCCCCCCATCCTGAACTCCTGAGTCAGTGACCAGCATAACTCTCCTCTCTTCATCATGGCTGACCACCAACTCGGCTTTCAATAAGCACATACTGTATATAGTAGGTGCTCATGGAATGACAGCTCACTGTGAGCGGTCAATCAATGTCAATGAGTTCATACTGTATACAGTATGTGCTCACTGACAGCTCAGTACTGTATACAGTATGTGCTCACTGACAGCTCAGTACTGTATACAGTATGTGCTCACTGACAGCTCAGTACTGTATACAGTATGTGCTCACTGACAGCTCAGTACTGTATATAGTATGTGCTCACTGACAGCTCAGTACTGTATACAGTATGTGCTCACTGACAGCTCAATACTGTATACAGTATGTGCTCACTGACAGCTCAGTACTGTATACAGTATGTGCTCACTGACAGCTCAGTACTGTATATAGTATGTGCTCACTGACAGCTCAGTGCACTGTATACAGTATGTGCTCACTGACAGCCCAGTACTGTATACAGTATGTGCTCACTGACAGCTCAGCACTGTATACAGTATGTGCTCACTGACAGCTCAGTACTGTATACAGTATGTGCTCACTGACAGCTCAGTACTGTATACAGTATGTGCTCACTGACAGCTCAGTACTGTATACAGTATGTGCTCACTGACAGCTCAGTTGGCAACCAGCCATGGTGAAGAGAGGAGGGCTGTGCTGGTCGCTGGCTCGAGGTCGGGATGGGGGGATGAGGGTGGTGGGACACTACCTGCCAGGGGAGGGGTGCACTAGATCACGAGGGAATAGATGTGAATTCACTTACTGGGGATCGTTGATGGGGGGGTTCACTAGATCACCAAGGAAATGTTTAACTTGGCTATACTGGGGATTGGGATGGGGGGAGTTACACTGGACACCAGGGAATGTTATGTCAACGTTGGGTGGGTGATCAGGTGGGAGGAGGGACCTCTAGCTACCAGGGAAGTCTTTTTTATATATTGGGCAAGCGATCAGGTGGAGGAAGGGACTGCTAGCTACCTAGGAATATTATTTCTATTTTGGGCAGAGCTTCCGGTGTGTGTGTGTGGGGGGGGGGGCCACTGGACATAAGGGAAATTTTATATTTTTGATATCAGGCTGCGATCAGCTACTGGTGGAGGGAACACTGTATCACCGTGGAATATCTTTATTTATATGAGACTTACAATCAGTGAGGGGGACAACTAGACCACCAGGGATTATCCATATTGTATATGGGGCCAGCGATCGGAGAACAGTGGAGTGGAGGGGGGGCCACTGGCAAACAGGGAGATATTTTTTTTCTCAATTGGCCGGCAATCAGTGGGGGGAGGGACCACTAACCACCAGGAAAGATTTTAATATATTTTATTTTTTTGATCAGGCCACGATTGGCGAGGAGGGAAGGGACCATTAGACACAAGGGAAAAATATTGACTTATTCTCAGGCTGGCGATCAGTGGGTGGGGGGGGGGCACCACAGTGCCTCCACCAACCACTAGGGTTGCAGGGGATTAAACCAAGGTCTAATCTGGTGGCATTTGCTCCACGCAAGTGGACCCGCAAAAGGCCCTTGTGCAGATCAAATGCTTTGTGAATTGGACAGCACTGATATGCAGGTCTCCTCCCCTGATTTGCATTGCAGCCCCCTCCACATTTTGCCCTGGCACAAACCCAGGTTGAGAGTGCAAACTGAACTTTTCTGAATACCAAACTGGCACAAAACCCAGGTTTGCGCTGGGGCAAAGTTTTGTGAATCTGGTCCCTGGTCTCTCTACAGGATGTCACTTTTGTGGGTTTTAATTTTTTTTCCAAAGAAAACGGAAAACAAGATGGCAGCAAAAGAATAAGTATTTTTCCAAACAAAAAAGGATTGACCCCAAGCAAAAAAGGATACTTTTTCTTATGGACCAGATTCTTTTTTTGCTCCATATATCTATCCAAAAACTGTTCTGAGCATGCTCAGAAACTGAAATTAAAAAATGTAATAACTTTGGAACGGATTAATATTTTTTCACCAAACAAGTGAATGGCACATCTGTGGGCCAAGCCCTTTCTATCCTGACAATTTCAGACCAAAATTCCAAACTGCCTCGGCACAAGGCAATGACAAAAAACAGCAAATTGTTACGTTTTTGCACTATCCACATCTCAGAATCTACAAATCCGACCAGAAAAAAAACTTGCCACGTCAAGAGATCTACACCCATGAGACCACACATGCAAGATTATGTACAAATCCGTTGAACAGTTGTGAAGATATTAAAGTTCAAAATCTGAAGTTTAAAATAGAAATCACTGCTCAACCCTAAATATAGGGGTGCTACCACACCCCTATAATAACATAACACAACCAGTATAAAAATACACAAAATTAATATACCTGTACAATAGTAGACCAGTACAAACATTGAGGATCAGTGCAATATCATTTCACGAAGCAGCTCCATGTTGATTAGGCGGACAGATATTCTTTGTATTTAATTTTACATACTGTACTTATTACAATGGGGTAGAATGGGTAATGCTGCATGGCTCTCATTCTAAAAATGTTATGAAACTGTATCTTGCATTTATGTCATCCTTTTAATAGCAAAAGAAAATTTAAATGTACACGGCAGTACATTGTATTAATTTCAGTAGAGAACAGTACCACAGTCTGATCTGTTATTAGGGTTGTGAGTGACGCTAATATAATGCCCTGCCTGGCACTTTCTAACAATAATCCTTTGGATAATCACCCAACCCAATCTGTTTATCCCTCATCCATTTAACACATTCATCTTGCTGCCAAGCGCCTATGTAGATCACCCTAATCTGTGGTTAATTACACATGCCTAGCAGCATCATAGGCTTGTGAAGCTACAGACGTGGGCAGGAAGTACTGAAACTTCTACCCATATTTAAAACAGATAAGGAACCATCAGTGACAAGGTTGTAATTGCATCAAGAGATTCTGGTCACATCATAAAGCATTAACAGCAAACCTTCA
The DNA here is from genome assembly GCA_016271365.2 of Neoceratodus forsteri. Taxonomy (NCBI): domain Eukaryota; kingdom Metazoa; phylum Chordata; order Ceratodontiformes; family Ceratodontidae; genus Neoceratodus; species Neoceratodus forsteri. The sequence continues at coordinate 342,913,452 of CM057455.1, read as the reverse complement.
GAGATTTGTGATGTCACAAGAATCCCAACATGAATCACAGTGAGCTTTCTTAATGATGGCTTCCAAACTGCTATTTTTGTAATAGACGGAACTCCCCAAACATTTAATCTTCTAGCTAAAGCACCACTGATCTGATGTACAAACAATGGTATTATCAATTTCTGATGTCACACTGATGGTATTAAGGGATTTGAATGCTACTCTTTCTCTATGTGAAAAAGTGACTAGCCATATCATACAATAACAATAAGAGTATGTGTGTGTGAGTGTGTGTGGGGGGGGGGGTACTCAATGGCTGACTCAAAGCAACTGGTCTCCAAGTGTAAGGTGGCAAGACCATAGTTTATGACTGAAGAAGCGAAGAGTGTGTTAGGAAAGTTCTGCCCCCTCATTGGTGGAGCTCAATTGTGTGTTTTGAGTCAAGCCATTGCTGTATTGAAATTACACAACAGGTTACTACAGTAGTTATAACTTCACAATTAGTTGTCAATTTATCTTCAAGTATGAATGGGCACAGTCATAACTCACAAATGGCAGAGCCAGCAGTAAGTTAAAAAATAAAAGTCCTTCCCCCTCACAAGATGATGAACTGCAGATTTTGGGTCAAACCATTATCTATTTGATAGAGACACAGAACCATACTGTAGAAATAGAGAAGTAATGGACAGAAGAAAGACCTGAACAGCCCATGCAGTCTGTCCTAAGATTCCCTACTCAGAAGTGCTCTACTCTCTGTCCTCCCTCCCAGAATCCCCTTTCCCTTCCCCCATCTTTCCACTGATAACTCCTGTATAAAGCCCCCTTTATACACAGTGTTCTGTATTGGAATGACTACTACAGACACATTGCAACGTTACTCTGCTCCACAACCAAAGCGAGTGTTAGCTGATTCTGCATTCTCTGCTTGGCTGGGTTCATCGACTCTTGTAGTGTTTCACCCAACCATTTACTAGCACCCTTCTGCTCATTTCTGTCCCATGAAAAAAAGGAAATCCCATGCTCTCTTGGCTGTTGTGGAGCAGATCGCCTGTAGATGCCACATACAGGGTAACATCGCAGTTGATCTGTACCGCTTGTTCTGACACAGATTACTGCATGTAGAAGTGCCTAGAACACGCAGACTGAGCAGAAAAAAAGTGCATCACGGAGCCAGCAGTACAGGTAAGCCCCATGTAAAAGCACCATATGTGTCCCTCTTCATCTTGAACCCGCTATTGTCCTAGCCTCAACAACCTGATAAGAAACATAGAATGTGACGGTGGATAAGGACTGCTTGGCCCACCAAGTCTGCCCATTTTCCTACCTAACAGATAAGCTGCAAATCCTAGTTAACCAACAGCTTACTTCCTCCTACCCCCCACTAGGACTGCCTTATGTCTGTCCCATGCATTCTTGAATTCCCCCACTGTTCTTGACTCCACAACCTCCTCAGGGAGGCTGTTCCATGCATCCACAACCCTCTCTGTGAAAAAATACTTCCTCACATTACCTCTGAGCCATCCCCCCTCTATCTTCAAATTGTGCCCCCTTGTTCTTGCACACCTCTTTTTCTGAAAGATGCTACCCTCTTGGACTTTGTTGATTCCCTTGAGGTACTTGAAAGTTTCTATCATATCCCCTCTCTCCCTTCTTTCCTCAACGGTATACATATTAAGCTCCTTTAGTCTTTCTTCGTATGTCTTCTGGTGCAGACTGTTCCCCCTGTCTACCACCCTTTCCATGAAGTGATTTATACAACATTAGTTTACTAGATAAAACTTTGATATCTGCTGTTTGTGTGCTGCGTCTCTTTGGTTTCAGCAGCTGGCTTCAGTTCTGTACAGGGCTACTGTCATGTAGTCAGCAATATTAAAACTGCTCTCTGATGGGCTCAATATCCCATTGTGATGCAAACTAACCTTCAGCATATCAAGTTAGTCATACTTAACAGCTGAGTACCTTACATCATCAACAATGATATCACTTATTGTCTTGCTACCTTTATAGCCACTGGTGTTGTATAAACCAATTTATCAGGGCAAATTATCATCATTGGTGCATAAATACTGTTCACTCTTAAACAGATGTTTAGTTAAATCATTTACTTATATACTAAAGTGGGGGGGTGGAGGTGAAAATGTCACTCTTTTGAGGGCTGTGTTCTTGATGGTTTTACCAATGTTTTATGTTGGCAGAATGCTGCTGGTTGTTTTCTTTTGAAGTTGCTGCAATCTGAAGTATGTTTTAGAGGGGTAGTAAGGGTTTCAATACCTCTCTGAAAGACCATTCAAAGAGTTTCCCCAAAAAAGTATTGGGTTTACTTGCCGGTGTCTGCAATGTGGAGATATTAATATCTATATCAGCCATAAATTAAAACAAGGCAGCAGCCATATCATGCAAATTTGAGCAGGAATGATGTCACCATTGGATAAGTTGTGCTTAAAGATTGTGCAACGGTTTTAGCATATGTTTGGTAAAAGCTTGAGAAGCTGCAATTCAAGTTCCTGTGTCACGATTAGGGTTTCCTGAAAATTTCTTGCTGTTTGGTTTTGTGGTTTTCTTTAAATTAGCATTTGTTAACATGCTTTACAGTGGCTGAAAACAGTGGAGTTATTTCTGTCCTCTCAGTCAAGCTTAGAGAATGATTACATCATTTTGGAGTAGATTGCTGTTTCAGATTTCCAGTCAGTGCAGCACTCTGTAGAGTTAATCATTTGCTGAACTCTCCAGGTTTCTTACAAACCCAGTCTCTGGTTTGTGTTTAGATAGATAAGCTTAAAATCTATCATTATCTTCTAAAAAGCTGATCATTTCAGTTTCAATACTGAATTGAAGTAGTGGAAATCTTTCTTTGTGAGAAATCAGCTTGTCTGTACCACAGCTCTCAGTTCTTTCTAATCAGAACTCTGTTTTTTTCTAACTTTATAACACAGGGCTGTTTAATGAATATAAAATAAATCTAAATGTTGTTCATTCAATGAAATGGTTTGTGTTTGATGTAGCCTTCATAAATACATTCATGTAAGAACATTTTTTCATGTCAGATTGACAAACAGACTTGTCACAGTCTGCTACAGTATTTCAAGCACATGTACTGTTTGAAGCCACAAATTTCAGTTCTTTGGTGGTTTCTGTGTGAAAATACATCATGTATGTGTATAACTAGAAACACTATATGGCATCCTGATGCACTGTGTCTCTGCCCTACAGTTAAGGTAGGCACAGTCTACTGCCACCTGTCCCCTGCTCACAAGCCCCTTGCCTTCTGCTCCACATTCAAGGCTGCTGCAACCTGCTGCCCACTGTCTTCTCCCACACAGTCAGGGATTGTGCACCCTGCTGCCTCCATCCCCTGCCTAAAGAATCAGGGCTGCTGCACGCTGCTGTCCTCTCCCCCCAACCCTCACAGTTACAGATGCTACACCTTTTGCCCCATGTCCCTGTCTTCACAGTCAGGGCTGCTGTGCTGTGCTAAGCACAGGAGTGCCTTCGCAGCTGGGGCTGCTGCGCCATGATGCCCTACCCACCAGAGGTGTTTTTTTTTGCTGCACCCTGCTACCCTCTTCCATTGCTCCAAATGGGCAGGGCTGCTGCACCACGTGTACCCCATCTCACAGTCAGGGCTGTTGTACCCTGATGCCCCGTGTCCTGCACCACAGTTGAGACTTCTGCACTATGCTGTCCTCTATCCCTTGTCACCACAGACAGAGCTTCTGCACTGTTCTACACAGTTGGAGTTGCTGTGGCCTGCTGTGCTCCAGAGCTCAATGCCTCTGCAATTTGGGCTGCTGCACCATGCTGTCACTTGCCACAAGTTTCAGGGCATTTGCAGCACCCTTTTGCATGCCTCCACAGTTAAAGCAGTTGCACCCCACTGTCCCCCTGACACCCGGAGTCAGATCCTTTGCTATACCCTGCTGCTCACATCCCTTGTCCCAAACAGGCATGGAGCTGCACCCTGTCCCACAGTTTGGACTGCTATATCCTGATGCCACCCTTACTTGCTGCCCAGACATTCAGGGGATGCTGCACCCTGCTACCCTCTGTCCCTACCCCCACAGTCAGGGCCAGTGTACCCTGTTGCCCCCTGTTCCTGTCTCCACAGTCAGGACTGCTGTGCTGTGCTACACCCCAGAGTATTATGCCCCCTGCCTCCACAGTTGGGGCTGCTGAACCCTGCTACACATTTCCATTGCCCCAAATGGGCTGGACTGCCGCACAGTGTGCACCCTGTGCCATTGTCAGGGCTGCTGTACCCTGACGCCCACCTGTATCCTGACCCACAGTCAAGGTTTCTGCACCATGCTGTCCTCTGGTGTCTCTGTGCCCTGCTGCACCACAGAGCCCCTTGCCTCCTCAGGCAGGGAACAGGGTACAGCAAATGCCCTTAACTCTTGTGCTGCACCCATCCCAAACAGTTGGGGTTGCTGCTGCACCCTGTTGTCCTCTATCTCCTGCCCTCACAGTCAGGGAAACTGCACCTGTTGCCCCCTGTTCCTGTCTCGTCAGGGTGTAGCAAAGGATCTGATTTTGGTGGTAGGGGAACAGCAGGGTTCAACTACCTCAACTGTGGAGGCATACAAAAGGGTGCTGCAAATGCCCAGAATCTTGTGGCAAGTGGCAGCATGGTGCAGTAGCCCTAAATGCAGAGGCATGGGGCTCTAGGGTACAGCAGGTGACCAGCAACCCCAACTGCATAGAAGAGAGCAGGGTACAGCAGTCCTGTCTATGCTGACATGGGATAGAGGACAGCATGGTACAGAAGCCTCGACTGTGGGGCACGACACAGTGGGCATCTGGGTACAGCAGCACTGACTGTGAGATGGGGTACATGTGGTGCAGCAGCCCTGCCCATTTGAGGCAATGGAAGATGGTAGCAGGGTGCAGCAAAATCCCCACCTCTGGTGGCTAGGGCAGCATGGTGCAGCAGTCCCAGCTGTGGAGGCAGAGAACCTGGCACTCCTGGGCTTAGCACAGCACAGCAGCCCTGACTGTGGAGACAGGAACAGGGGGCAACAGGTGCAGCATCCCTAACTGTGAGGTTGGGGGAGAGAGGGCAGCAGGGTGCAGCAATTCCAACTGTTTGGGCAGGGGATTGCAGGGTACAGCAGCCCCGATTCTTTAGACAGGGGATGGAGGCAGCAGGGTGCATAATCCCTGACTGTGTGGGGGAAGACAGTGGGCAGCAGGGTGCTGCAGCCTTCAATGTGGAGCAGAAGGCAGGGGGCTTGTGGGGCAGGGGACAGGTGGCAGTAGATTGGAGTTGCCTCAACAGTGGGGCAGAGACACGGTGTATCAGGAACCCTTATAGTGCTTTTAGTTATACACATACATGATGTATTTTCATACAGAAACCACCAAAGAAATGAAATGTGTGACTTCAGATAGTACATGTGCTTGAAATACTGTAGCAGAGTTTGACAGGCACCTGTTTGTCAGTCTGACATAAAAAATGTTCTTACATGAATGTATTTATGAAGGCTACACCAAAGAAACACTGTTTCCGTTAATGAACAAAATTTAGATGTATTTTATATTCAATAAACAGCCCCGTGTTACACAGTTAGAAAAAAAATCAGAGTTTTGATTAGAAAGAAATGAGAGCTGTGATATAGACAAGCTGATTTCTCATAGAAGAAGATTTCCACTACTTCAATTCAGCATTGAAACTGAAATGATCAGTTGTTTATAAGAAGATAATTGTGGATTTTAAGCGTATCTATCTAAACACAAACCAGAAACTGTTTGTAAGAAACCTGGAGAGCTCAGCAAACCTTTAAATCTACAGTATGCTGCTCTGACTTGAAATCTGAAACAGCAAGCTACTCCAAAATGATGTCATTGCTCTCTAAGCTTGACTGAGAGGACAGAAATAACTCCACTGTTTTCAGCCACTGTAGAGCATGTTAACACATGCTGATTTAAAGAAAACCACAAAACCAAACAGCATAACATTTTCAGGAAACACTAATCATAACATAGGGACTTAAATTTCAGCTTTTCAAGCTTTTTTAAAAAATATATAAAAACTGTTGCACATGATCTTTAAAGAGGCATCGATGCACTAAGAACTCTGCCAAGGTGGAAAGACAAGTTAAGAAGGGTTGGGACTGGGACAGCATAAAAGGTACAGAGAGGTGAAGGAGTTTGGTGTCACACTCATTTGGGCTACAACCCTCGTTAGGGTTTAAGGAGAGCATTGTAGAGAGTGTAGCAGAGTGGGAGACATGGGAGAAAGAAAAAGGAGGGATGGTGAGAGGAGCAGGAAAGCAGCTGGGGAAGCAGAGCCAAGTGTAGAGGTAGGACAGGTAGGAGGGAAAATGGAGAAAGAGGGAGGGGGAGAAGGGAGAGAGCAAGGGGTGAAATACTGACTAAAGATGTTGGCAAAAGCTATAGGATTGGAGATTGGTGAACTCTTGAATTTGAGGACAGAGAAAGAAGACTGGGTGTCGGGGGGGGGGGGACGGCATGAATTACCTTTCAGAATTCTGATGGGCATTTCATATTATTTTGGAAGTTTCAAACAAAGTATTCAGGTTTAGCCTCCTGGTTAGCCTTTATGCTGGCCCTTCCAATCTGATACCACAACAAGTCTCTGGGGAGCCAAAGGAATTGAACTGGTACCATGCAGAATTACCATCTATCACAGAAGCAATTATCAATCATGTCATCATTGTTCTCAAAATTCCAGGTACTCTTACAAGCATAAGGGGTGTCTCATGCCAACAGTTCTATACATTCTTATTTTCTAAATTCAGTTGGCACTGTCCATCTCCACAGGCAGGATTTTCTCTAATTTTCTGTAAAAGTAAAACATTTCTAATTTTTTTTTTTGCTAATTCTTTTTCTCTCCTTGTTGCTACGGCCCTTCTTTCTTCCAGAGGGCCTCAGCCCATCCCCGATGTCCACCATCTGGGCTGCCCTATACCCCAGAACTTACCCCGGTGGCTGTGAGAGGTTCCCCAACCCCCACCTGAGTCTGGATCTAGTGGCCAGCACCGTGGCTGACCAAGAGTGGAGCCTGCAATGCACCCTCCATCATCTGCCATGGCAACTATTTCCTGGTTTTCTCCCAGGAAATGAGGTGTGTAATGATGCCTGTGAAGTGAGTGTGCACATGTCCGCATGTGCTCCCTCCTAGTGTCTGCCCCATCTCCTTCCCTTTTTCTGCAGTGTGGGTGCACTGTCCTCCAGCCTCCGATAGGGGCCAGTTAAATGCCGACCTCTAGTGACCGCCCCCAGAGAAGGAGAGCCGTCTCCCGGATGCTCAATCCTTCTCCTCCCCTGCTGACCCCCAGCAGCCCATGCTCATTTCCAAACACGGGTCGCTGGCGTGGTGCGAGGTAAGGCATCCAGTGCCTCAGTGCTCAGCACCACCGGGCCGATATATACACGTCTAATTTTAAATTCAGTTTCCATTGTTTTACAACTGAAATCTTCAAGATGATTTACAAGATGTTTGCTTGTATAGTTCCTGTGCCCCTCATGGTTATGCAAGCAATAACACACAACAAGGTGTGGTTTATTGCCTAATAAGAGCATGCCTAGGGGTGTACTAAGGCCTTATGCCACTGGGCATGCTCTTATCAGGCGATAAACCACACCTCGGAGTGTGTTATTGCGCTTATAAAATGGGTAGTTCAGTAAGTATTTAAGAATTAAAAAAAGTAGAAAAAAAAGTAAAACATTTAGAAAGGTGAGGTTTAATATTGAAACAGTAAAAATAGTCCCTCTGTTGGTAAGTTGTGATGGCCAGTACAGGGTGCTATATACACACACAAACACACACACACACACACACACACACACACACACACGCAGAGACGCACCCCCCCCCCCACACCAGATTGTTATTCCATGTACCTTCACACTGCATTCATGACTGGCAGAAACCCGGGCAGAGGCAGGTATAACTGGTAATGAGCTTGATGAGGTATTTATTCAAGCTTCGTTTCTATGACCGACAAACATTTTGTTGTTATCCTTTTCATGCTGCGACTTTTTTTATTTGTTTTTAGAAAGCAGTAAAATTATATTTACTTGCCGCGTACTGCATTGGGAGCAAGTGTGTCCCTGATCGGTTCCCGTAGAGAGCGATTTTGTTTGTAGCGCATTTTGAGTAAGACACGGCGGCAGTAGTTTTCCAAAACTGTGTTTAAAATTTGCAGTTTGGGGAATGCCGGAATAAATAAGTGGACCGCTACTGGTAGCAAGATTGCTGAAGGACTGGGAGTCGGTTTGCATTTAACAGGCATTCATAAAGCTCGAGGGGATGCTCTGTGGATCGCCGGTGGCTGTTCATGAAGTGGAGATTGCGAGCGCAGTTTTTTCTTGAATTTTGGGCAACGGAGTTCAGAGTTTGAGGAACAGAGGTCAAAGTTTGAATGATTAAGTTTTTCCAGTGATGTTTTACTTTGTTTCTCTGTATTTCAGTAGATTTACAGAGTGGTGGGAATAGAGCGGGGGTGGGGGGCGCTGCAGGTCAAAAATACAGACGGAGTTGTGGGAGACTGTAACTGAAGAGCAGACTGCTTGACACAGTGATTTCTGGGGTTATGAGTCCTGACTGGCTGAAGAGGTGCCGGTTGGCACAATATGGGCTGATATGGGCACGGCCAGAGGTGCCTCTCAGCCAATCAGGAGTCAGAAAAATGTCAGCCCATTTTATAAAAGAGTTTATTTTCAATTCTTTGTGTGCCATTTTCTCACCTGAAGAACGTAAGAATGCACACGTATAACCATAAGAGACAGAATAAACTAGATATATAAAACTATAATAAGATCTGCAGCTATCCAGGCAGGTGGTTGCCCCAAACCCGTGACCTCCAGATAGGAACATGAGTATCACAGACGGAAGAGAATTTGGAGATGAAAGAGGGGAGGGCCTTGTCTAAGTTAGTAGCAGAGAGAGAGAAAAGGATCAGTCAGTGGTCCAAAGGTCACCACGAAGGACAGCTAGGTTGAAAAACCAGAACGACCTGCTGTAGGTGTACTTAAGGTGGGCAGCAGGGCTGATGCATACAATCCACCATTCTGTAGTCACCAAGTATGTCAGAGAGATTGACGGCTTCTACACTGCATTGGGAATGAGTGGCGAGGACCCAGTCTATTAAGGAGTGGAATAAAGATTAATATGGGTAGGGTCAGTGATGAGCTGAGTGGGAAGTTTAGGGACTGAAAATGATGAGTAAATCGTAGATGGGGATAGACAGTTGGTGTTTAGGTCTCCAAGGAACAAGAGTTCACCAGAGGGAGAAGGAAGAAAGACAGGATCAGAGGTCAACAAGAGAGCACGGGGTGGCACCAGGGTGGCAATAAATGGTAGTGATGAATACTGGGATGGTGGAGGGAAATGAGACCTTGCACAGCAGAAGTTCTTGGGAGGAGAGGACACTAGACTAATGCATGACTTCACATTTAAGACTTCTCTACTGAGGACCAAACGAACAATGGTTTCTTTCGCCGTACTATCACGCACCATGCTCTAGTCCTCCTCTTAGCTCCACCACTGTGACTCACAGTTCCTATCCCACCACCACCACCATCTCTGAGTCATTCTCCACTACCACCACTTGCAGAAGTGGTATTTGTTAGAACTGGCATGGTGGTACCTTCCCCTGCTGCTTTTCTCCCCCCTGAATTGTTTTCTCCTGCAGTTCTTTTCTTCATGTTTTCTGCACACTTTAATGACACACACATGACAGATGATGATATGAGTCACCACCAGATGTTAACTATGATGACTCGCATAATGCAGTCGTTGACTCTTTTTAGATGCTCACATAATGTACACCCACACACTGCAGTAATGCACAACACCGCACACTTAATCAGGAGCTCACATGTGCCCACTGACATACCCTCCTCACCTTCACTATATTGAAACACCCTCCTCCTCACCCCAACTGAGAGACCTAGTGTCTTACTTCAAAAGCCTACTTAACTTTGTTTTCACTTAATCACAGGCAAAATATAATAAAAATAAAAAAAGATGGATTTCTATGCCATGTACCACCAGCAATCAGTAAAAACAATTATTTGTCAAATCCTTCAGAAACCCTCCATGTACCTTTCCCAATGTGAAGTTCACTTTACCCTGCTCCTGCTGCAGGAGACTGCCAGTGCAGGCTCACATTACACTCTCCTCCCCTCTGCAGCAGCACACAATTTTACTGACTTGCCTGCCTGAAATTACATTGAATGTGACTTAGCTAACTAGAATGCTACTGCATGATTCTTTGATGATTTCTAATGTTTTCCAATTAAAAATTGCTCCTTTTACAATTGTAAGCCCTGTCCCCAGGTATGCCCTCCTGAAGTAGCTCTGTTCTGAGAACAAAATGCTGGGGTTCAGGTAACTGTCGAGAGGGGTAAGATCGCACCTATTCTTGCTATTTTTGCACTAAAACTGTAACTTGAATTGGGGTATAATATCCGAGTCTCTGCGATGGCATTGTTTTGCACCTTGATGGTATGACCTGCACTTTATAAGACCCATGCTGTGAGTGAACTGTTATGAAATTTGTTTAAAATCTGAAGCAAAATGATATGGAAACATGAAGACGTTGAAGATAAACAAGACTATGGGTCTCAAGCTTGGGTATTTGTGAATATTCTTCATTCTTTGTACAAAGACTTGGTAAATCCTTACTTATCTATATAGAAACATAGAAGTTTATTTATTGAATTTTGATGACCGGGTAGGCTCACTGGGCCCCGGAGGTCCCTTTTTCAAGGGCAACCCGGGAGTTACAGGACTAGCAGGATACACAATTATTACAGATGTAGATTATTGCATGTAAACAGGTGAATATCTATATATAGCAATGACATATTACATAACAGGTTACAAAGATTAGCAAAGTGAAACAAAGGAGGAGAGCCAGAGCAGCACCTGGGTCACAATTACCCAAGTAGAGTATTTTTGGAGGAGAGCCCGTAGAGAAGGGTTGGGGCTCCCAGCTCAGGTTGGAGTGAGGTAAGTGCTCATATAGTAGGGTAGTGTGGAAGTGTCAGGTAACATTGCAATGGCATTGACTTGTGGCAAGCATGCGTGCCTCGAGTCTTGTTCGGAAGCTCGCAGGTGATGGAGCTTCAAACCCTGGTGGAGGAAGGTTGTTCCACAGGGAAGGGCAGGTGGGAAGAGGACATGCCCACTGTCTTGGTCCTTACCCTAGGGACTTCGAGAAGAGTTTGGCCCTGAGGTCTGTGGGTTGCGAGGATTCACTTGGCAGTTATGGAGCCCAGGCTGGGGGAGGTGCTACACTAGGCTTATGTGCTGTAGAGCACTGGGTACCTGAGATGGGCTTCGAATGAAGGCCAACTGAGAAGTGCTAGAGAGTCACAGTGGTGGCTCCTAGAGTGGGACTGAGTGGCGAAACGGACTACCTTGTTGTACAAGACCTGTAACCTATTGAACTCAAGCTTGGCCGTTCCCTGAAGTATCGGGGCAACATAGGTGAGTGTTGGGAGAAGGACACTCAAGGCAATGGCAGTCCTGGCTTCAGGGATCAACTGATCCTTGAGACGACAGAGTGTACCAAGTTTACCGTGAATGACTTTGGTGACTTGGTCAACATGTTGTTTTAGAGTGAAACCTTGGTCCAAAGTAAGGCCAAGGTATTTCATGGAGGCAACCACTTCAAGTGTGTTACCCACCCTGGAAGCGAGTTGTAGATGTTGTGATCTGTTTTGATGGCAGATAAGGACCGCAAGGCCCATCCAGTCTGCCCATTTCTTTTTCTACCTTATAAATATGCCATCGGCCTTTGCTCTGTCAATGGCCTATCTATTCACACTCATCTGTATTGCTCCCTTATGCCTATTTATTTATTTATTTATTTTATTTATTTATTTAGACAGCAGTTTGGAAAACCTTTGAGCCATAGGCTCATTTACAAAGGTACCTTGTCACAGTAAGACAAACAAAAATACACAGTATAACAGTATAATACAGTATAACAGTAACTTAAGACAGCAATAAGTACATAGACTTGAGGCAAAGATGACTACATCATCAGCGTACAATAGAATGTTCCCCGAGCAAGAGCGTGGAAGGGTGTTAAGGTAAAGGGAGAATAGTAAGGGGCCAAGAATGGAGCCCTGGGGAACCCCAGAAAAGATGGGACAGATGTCTGAGTAGGTGCCATTAATTTTTACACACTGTGAGCAGTCAGACAGATAACTGGTGCACCAGGAGATAGGCCCAGCAGCAAAACCAGAGACACTAAGGGCATCAAGAAGGAGGGGGTGGGAGACAGTGTCGAAAGCTTTAGAGAGGTCAATGAAGACTGCACCAGCCAGAGAACCAGTGTCTAAGGAGGAGTGGAGAAAGTTGGAGAACTCTAGGAGGGCTGTGTTGGTACTGTGGCCCACTCGGAAGCCATGCTGCTCAGGACATAGGACATTGTAGGTGGAGAGGTAGTCAGAGATTTGAGAGGCCACCACTTTTCCAAGGCCTTGGAGAGAGGAGAGAGAGAATGGAGATTGGCCGATAGTTTCGAGCCACAGTCCTATCACCACTTTTAAAGATAGGGGTGACAGTGGCAACTTTCCAGGCAGTTGGAACCTTCCCCAGGCAAAGAGAGTGGTTGATGAGGCACGTGATCGGGGTAAGTACTGTGTCTAAGACCAGCCATAGGATACACGGATCCAGGGTGTCACTGCCCATACTATTACTCTTGAGGGCAGTGACAAGGTGCGGCCTAAGTTCTTGGGCAGAAACACGGCGGAGGAGAAAATAAGGGTGAGAAAGATTTACGGCAGGCGCTGGGGGAGGAGGGTCAAAAAATTTTTAGGGAGGATAGGGCTAAGGTCAGTGAATGAGGTGTTGAGGTGGTTGGCTATGAGGGCTGGGTCTGCGGAGATCACGCCATTAATGTTGATCTGGGAGGGTGGGGGAGTGTGCACTCCCATTTAACTGTTTAATGTTATCTCAGAAGGTTCTGGGGTTCCCCCATGAGGCAGTGAGTGAGGACGGATAGTGCTCAGACTTGGCCTTTCTGATGGCCCGAATGCACTTGTTTCGGGCGGCAGCATATAACTGCCTGTCACTGGGCCGGCCAGTCTCAATGGCACGGTGCCATAGGTTGTCCCTATGTTTGAGTTGGTGGATCAAAGCTGGGGTTACCCAGGGGGCATTCTGCCTTTTAGAACGGCGGGTCGACATTGGGGCAAAGATATCACAGGCATTATTAAAAGTTCGGGTAAAGAAGGAGAGAGCTGTGTCGATGTCAGGAGTTGCCTGTATAGGAGACCAGTCAATTTGGGACAGAAGTTCCTTAAATTTTATCAGTCCACCAGGTATTAGACGCCTCCGGCATGTGGACTGTGCTATGGGTTTGGGGACTGAGGATGACCAGTGGAATAGAATGGGGGAGTGATCGCTGACAGAGTCTGGGAGGACTTGTACATTGGGGATCCGATTAGGGCAGTTGGTGAGTACCACATCAAGCAGGGTACTGGAGCCTCTCTTGGGGTTAGTCCTGGTAGGGTGGGTAACTAGTTGCATTAGGTCTAGTGCAGAAAAGGAGTCACGGTTAGAGGAGGAGGAGGGGCTGAGCCAGTTGACATTTAAGTCACCCACCAGAATTTGATTGGCGGAAGGAGGTAGTGAGGAAAGGTATTCTGTAAGAGAGGCAATGGCCTGCTTTTGGTCCCTGGGGGGGCACGTATGCAGTAGTCAGATAAAGGGGTCCCTTTAAAGGGTCAGGGGTTAGTTTCAGCATAAGCGCCTGGGCCCTGGAGTCAAGGACGGGAGCAGGCAGAGCTAGTACAGGGAGAGATTCCTTGACATAAATAGCACAGCCGCCGCCCCGTCTCCCAACACGGTCAGATCGAAAGAGGGTGAAACCAGGAAGGGAGACTAGGGAATCAGGGGAGGATTTCGACAGCCAAGTCTCAACCAGAGCAACGACATCAGGGTTAATTGATGTGACCAGGCATTGTAGTAAGTCAAACTTTTTTAGGAGGCTACAGATATTCATGGAGACCATGCATAGGCCTGTGGTGCTAGTCGGGGAGCTCCTGGGAACCGGGCCAGGGTTTGGATGAATGTTCCCCAGCAAGAGTAGTAGCATGACTAACACCCTGGCTGGGAGATGGTGAAAGGTTTTCCTACGATTGACATGGGGGGAGGGGAGGTTAATGGAGCAGGGGGTGGGCAGGGTGGTACAGGAAGGGAAGACAAGAATAAGAAGACACCCAGATGTGCCTGAGGTGAGGAGGAAGCTAGGGGGAGGGCAGGGAGGACCGAGACACACAGAGGTCCCAAGGGGCAAGAGAGCAGGTTCAGGAGCAAGGGGAGGGAGGGGTGCCAGGGCACAGTGCGGAGTAGCAGATGGGTAAGTGGGCAAGTGCACTGCTAGTGGGGATAGGCACAGGCAAAGCGTGAGGCAGGGCCAATACATTGTGGTGAGCAAGATCCAAGGGAAGTAGTACTGTACAGTTAGGAGTAGGAAGTAGCGAGGGAGAGCATAGGTCCCTCTAGTGGCCAGCAGGTATAACCTGCAAATGGGAAAGTGGGGAGATAGGTTCTGGGCAACAGGACGTGATGTCACCGGATGTGAGGTCACGGGGGTGGATCCTTAAATTGACAGCCACCCCTGGGTGGGTGGTGGGTTGGGTAGGCACCCCTGCAGGCGTCAGACGAAGAGAAGAGGCTCTCTTACCTTGAAAGTAATCAGGCTGGAAATTGCTTCCTCAGCCTGGCCAGGTGAGCTGCTTGTGTTGCTTGTTCGTCCCGAGTGCCTGCCGCGGTCGGCAGTGAGCTTGGGGTGCCTATGTAGTGAGAAAATAAAGCCTCTCATTACTATGCAGGGAGAAAATATTGTGACTTACACAAAGGCTCCACTTAAGCAAACAGGGCTATTCCAAAATGAGGTCACACTAGGACCCAGCTATCCTAATACCTTCAGTTACAAGCACAATTAGATCCAATACCACAATATTAAACAAGTCTGCTCTATATTAGCTGCTTAGTATATCTGGCTTTAAGGTATAATCAGCAAGGCAACTCTAGGGCACCCAGTGAATGCCTAGCTTTACACTTCAGCATTAGTAGCACAAAGAAAAGCAAATAACAACCACACCCAGCTGTGAACAGGGAACAAAGTTCATAAAATATAAGTGTTCATCAGGTAGCACCCCCTTGCAGGCGTCCAGACGAAGAGAAGAGGCTCTCTTTACCTCGAAAGTAATCAGGCTGGAAATTCGGCTTCCTCAGCTCCTCAGGTGAGCTGCTTGTGTTGCTTGTTCGTCCCAAGTGCCTGCCGCGGTCAGCAGTGAGCTTGGGGGGGGGCTGCCTCAAAAGTAATCAGGCTGGAAATTCAGCTTCCTCAGCTCCTCAGGTGAGCTGCTTGTGTTGCTTGTCTGTCCCAAGTGCCTGCCGCGGGCCAGCAGTGAGCTTGGGGGCTGCCTCAAAAGTAATCAGGCTGGAAATTCAGCTTCCTCAGCTCCTCAGGTGAGCTGCTTGTGTTGCTTGTTCGTCCCGAGTGCCTGCCGCAGTCGGCAGTGAGCTTGGGGGGCTGCCTCGAAAGTAATCAGGCTGGAAATTCGGCTTTCTCAGCTCCTCAGGTGAGCTGCTTGTGTTGCTTGTTCGGTCCAGTGCCTGCAGCGGTCGGCAGTGAACTAGGGGGGGCACCTCGAAAGTAATCAGGCTGGAAGTTGGCTTCCTCAGCTCCTCAGGTGAGCTGCTTGTGTTGCTTGTTCGTCCCGAGTGCCTGCCAGCGGTGCAGCGAGCTTGCGAGAGGCTGCCTCGAAAGTAATCAGTATTGAAATTCGGCTTCCTCAGCTTCTCAGGTGAGCTGCTTGTGCTGCTTGTACATCCCGAGTGCCTGCCACGGCCGGCAGTGAGCTTGGGGGGGCTGCCTCGAAGTAATCAGGCTGGAATTGGCTTCCTCAGCTCCTCAGGTGAGCTGTTTGTGTTGCTTGTTCATCCCGAGTGCCTGCCGCAGTCAGCAGTGAGCTTGGGGGGGGGGGCTGCCTCGAAAGTAATCAGGCTGGAAATTCGGCTTCCTCAGCTCCTCAGGTGAGCTGCCTGTGTTGTTTGTTCGTCCCGAGTGCCTGCCGTGGTCGGCCTGTTTGAAGCCCTGCACTGTATTCATATCCATCACTTCCTGGGGTAGACTGTTCCATGCATCCACCATCCTTTCTGTGAAAAAGAACTTCCTCACATTACCCCTTAATCGGCCTCCCTCTAATCTCATGCTGTGTCCTCTTGTCCTGCTATTTTTCTTATATTGAAACATGCTAGACTCTTTCACCTTGTTAATGCCCTTAAGGTGTCTGAATGTTTTGATCATATCACCTCTCCCTCCTTTGCTCTAGGGTGTACATATTGAGCTCCGCTAATCTGTCCTCATATGTTTTCTGATGCAGTCCCTGCACCATTTTGGTTGGCCTTCTCTGGACTGCCTCAATTTAGTTAATGTTCTTGTGAAGGTGTGGCATCCAGTACTGCACACAGTACTCCAGATAGGGCCTAACCAGTGTCTTGTAAAGAGGGATCATTACCTCCCTCTTCCGACTTGTGATACCCCTACTAATACACCCTAACATCCCCCTAGCCTTACCTACTGCTTTAGTGGTCTGCTTGGATGATTTCCCAAGTCTCTTTCTTCCCTTGTGACTGCCAGCACTCCCCTCCCAGCCTAAAGGGAGCTTCAGGGTTTCTCTTCCCTTTGTGCATGATCTTGCACTTCTTTGCATTAAACCCCAGTTGCCACTCTTCTGACCATTTTGCTAGTTTATCCAGATCTCTTTTCATTCTGCCCACCCCATCTGGACCATCTACTCTGTTGCAGATCTTGGTGTCATCTGCAAACAGACAAACCTTACCCTCCAGTACATCTGCAATGTCACTGATAAAGCTATTGAAGAGGACTGGCCCCAGGACTTGTGACTTGCATCTCTTCTAACTGTATACCGTTTTACCACCACTCTCTGTTTTCTGCCCGTCAACAGTCTGCCACCCAGTTTTCCAACTTCTGACCCGCCCCAACAAGAAAACAGTGCCTATTACCCTGACTGAGTGCCTACATGCAGCTTGTCTTCAATTTTTGTAGTGAGTTCAGCTTTGTTTGAGTGTAGCCGAACCTCAGGAAGTAAGGAGTATGAATTCAGACCTAATGAAACTGGAGGAGTGGTCAGAGGCCTAGCAGTTGAAAATCAATGCCAAAAAGTGCAAAGTCATGCACATATGCAGAGGCAATCTCAAAGAGGATTACTACCTTGGGGGGTGGGGTGGGGCTGTAGCTACTAGCTTCCACCAGCCAGGAAAGAGACCTGGAGGTCATAATATCAGAAGACTTAAAGGTGGGGAAACAGTATGAAAAGGCAGCACTAAAGGCCTGTGGCATGCTGGGTTGTATCAGGAGGGGAATCTTGAGCTGCAGGAGGGAGGTAATGTTGCCACTCTACAGGGAACTTGTGTGCCCCCCACATGGACACCTCAAAAGAGACATTGACAGAATGGAGACGGTGCAAAGGAGAACACCAGATGGCATACGAGGATCAGCTGCAGGAGCTCAACATGTACTACCTGGAACAACGGAGTGAGATGGGGACATGATTGAGACTTTTAAGTATATCAAGGGTATAAACAAGGTTAGGGTCCAGGAGCTGTTTCAGATGAAGGAGAGTGGTAGAACTAGAGGGCACAATATGAGGCTGAAGGGTGGGAGATTCAAGGGCAATGCTAGAAAGTATTTCTTTACCGAGAGGGTGGTTGACCCATGGAATAGCCTACCCCAGGAGGCGGTGGGGGCCAAAATGGTGAGAGAGTTCAAAAATGCATGGGATACGCACAAGGGTATCATTTTACAGAAAGGCTGGGGGGGGGGTTATATCCTACTGCAGTTTTTTGGCAGAGTACAGTAGATGGATCTTGTGGTCTCCTTCTGCTGTCACTTTCTAAGTTTCTATGTTTCTAACCCACTGAAGTGCACCACCCTTTTACTCTGTGCACGTAATCTGCAGTATTTTTCTGTCTGAGTAGCCCCAAGTGTGGTGCAGTGTTTTATAATTTACAGTGGGCTGGCATCTTTGGGCCTGGGACACATGGCCCTGGGTTGTGAAGTATTAATTGGAGCCCGTACAGGTAACATAGTGCCTCAATCTATCAGGAGGTAACTACAGTAAAGCCCACTTAAACGCATACCTCTTAAATGCATAGCCTGCTTTGGTGCATAGCTTTCTAAAGTCCATATTCCATTTGTATCTCCTCAGTGTTAACTGGACCTGTTAAATGCATTTAAAGAGCAGCTGATGCCATTAGGACAGCTTTAACAAAACATAATATTTAGACACAGTTCAGCTTGTATTGGACATTAGTTCTGTCCTTCCTCTCTCCATTATTTATTACTGAGGCCATTTGTATGAAAACGGGAACTTTGCTGCTGAACAGTTCAACTATTCCTGTTGCTTTCTCCCTACCTAAGGTCATAATGCTCTATTTGTGACATCACAATTACTCCCATGGCAACAGACTGTGATGTCACAACAGAGGACTATGACATGAAGTAAGGCGTAAGCTAAAGAGGCAGATGAACTCTAAAGGATATAGAGCATGTTTCCATGCACATTTCTCAGTAATGAGTAACGGGAAGGAGACGTCTATAGAATACATATAGAAAGCAAGCTAAATTGTAATTAAATAATGCAGGTTTTTCAAAGTTTGCTTTGAAGCGTCAGCAGCTCTTTAAGAGTCCTTTTAAATGCACAGATCTAGCTCCATAGGACAGTGATCTAAATGGTACTTCATGACCTGAGCGTGCAAGTGATTAACAGCTGTTGAGAGGGGTTTACTGCTGAAATGCCAGTAAAGCACACAGTCTCTCCTAATCACTTACAAAAACTAACCTGATCAAGACAATGGAGTCCTAGTGAGTACCTTAATAAAATAACCCATTTTAACAATGTAAATGCAGACAGTTTTGTTTTTACAATAGAAAATATGCAAGCTCTCTTAAATGCAAAGCCACCTTAAACACATACTTATAGCTGGCACATAGGGTATGCATTTAAGAGGGCTCTACTGCAGCTGAAAGTGGGGTTGGTCCCAGGGCCTTCCTACCATGAAATTAAAAATAGGAAGTGTCTAACAGGTACTTATCCAGGGTATTTAAAAATAGCCTGGATAAGTACCTATTAGACAATGGGTCGTAACAAACACTCTGCAGGTGCGGGGAAGGTTGTCTTGGCCTTCTTCCACCTTTAATTACAAAGTAATATTGAGCGTAATACTCAGGGCCACCTCAATGGCCCAGTGGCACTGCATCATGTTGCTGTGCTGGTGACTGCAACAGCTGCCGCTTGGCAGTGAACTGCAGTCGGGGAAGGACTCTACAGCACTACTGGTGAGGCAGTGACCCTTGTGGCAGACCAAGGGAGACCACTCCCTCTGTAGGACTTCAATGAGTGCAGCTGAGGCACAAGAGACTGAGTACCCACCAAGGGGTTGAGGGACGGCGGAGAGAAACATGGGGAGAAAACCCAGGCTCTACCTCAGTGAAAGTCTGGCTTCCTGACTCTGCTGGGTCCAAGTACATAAAGACTTAGAGTTCTAGCCCACAGCATGTGGGCTGCCTTAGGGTGGGGGGTGGAACAGCCCCCACCATGGGAGACACCGGCGGGGTGTGAGGTCCCAATGGGGGACTCAAAGGACTAACAGGGCTGCTTTTGGGTACATCCCTGGGACCAGTGTATATACCTGGTGAATCATGGCCAAGGAAAACAATAAATAAAAAAAAGGGCATCACCAAGCCCAACTCAATACAAGGGGATGAACAGAATGGCTAACCAGCCCAGTATTAACAGTTTCCTATTCTCTGTAATTGTAACACCCAATAACTGTTAAAAGGACAATAGATACAGCAGGAACAATATATGTAACACAAACAGTTATCACAGTGGCTATGTGGAGGAGTGGGACAAAGAATAGGACATTTTAGGGAAAAAGGCAAAATTAAAGTGCAATTACTAATAATACAATCTTACCATCAAAAAATAAAAATACCAACTGCTCTCTGTCCCACAGTTCCCCCCCCACACACTGCACTGGTGCACCTGTATGCAGTCCCTTATGAAGCTTCAAACAGCCGTTGCATTCACGCCTGTGAGTTGGCGCATTGTAGGCCTTTGGTGCAGATGGGTTGCAGCACTGGTGGGATGATATACATTTGCCAAACCACAATGTTCCAGTTATGAAGTCTTAGACTCCTGGAGAAATGCCCTACGAGGGGGTTGCAAATAAGATAAGGTTGCCCACAACTACCCAGGTTCTATCTAAACAATCTTTACTCATTTACACAGTGGTGCACGTAAAGGCCCCAGTTACCATTCATGGGCTGGTCAGGCAGCAGTCTGCATAGGAGTTAGTTTATTGGTGTCCCCCTGTTTTCAGCTCTTGGTGTCCTGGCTCCTTAGCAGGATGCATGGTGTAGTGGATTAATCTCTGATCCGTCACCTCATCAGCATCTTCACTCCATGGGGGCCTTTTCTTCACTTCCCTACAAGGGAGCAGCAAGCAGGCACTTAGGTTAAATTTGGCAAAAGCCCCCTACTGGGACAAATCCAAGTAGCAGGGGTCTAAGAGAACCAATGTATCTTTCCTCAGACCCAGAGCAGCCAACGTATCCCATCTAACTGAATAAATGGTACTCAGATTACAAGGCAGAGGACTCTGAGTCTGTGGGAGATGCTGACTAGCAACCCCAAATGAAATTTACATCACAGCAAAGGCTGTAGCTGTGAGCTGTCTTTTGTAGTTCCTCTCTCCTCAGATCTCTAACTCAGTGTCTTCGCACTGGTGTTGCAGCAGCTTCTCATATAGGCATTCATTCTGTGATTCGTTAATGAGAGGGCCTTGACTCAGTCCTGCCCTCTCATTGTCTCTCACTTTCCAACCATTTTGCTGGGACTACATATTCCATAATACTTGTAGGCAGCTACCTCTGCCCCTTTGGTGCATGTGAGGCTCTTTCATCTTACTAATTGGTCTGCTGAGCGTGGGCTGTCTGTTGACCCCAGCCCTTAGCTGCAGTTTCTGGGGATCAGGGGTTTTCAGAATGGCACTGCCCATGCCCTTCATGGATGTCTTTTTTTTTTTTTAAACATTCGGTCCCTCAATGCAGCTACCAGCTCTTTTAAGCTCCCAGTCCCCATTGCCTGTTATGAGGACCAGGAGTCAGGAGGAGCATCCAGGAGAGTGTCGGCACTCCTCCATTTGGAGTTGTCAGCACCTTTGATGTGCATGTCTGAGCTGTGTGGCCACAACTTGCTCCTCTACCACTTCTCGCAGGGGGCCAGAAGTTGATGCCAGCTTCCACTGGGGCTCCACGGTCCCATGCTACAAGTCTCAGGGCTGGGAGTAAAGAGATGAGGCAGCTACTGATGTGCAGTGGTAGGCAGTGGCTCTGGTCCAGGAGCCAGAAGTAAGTCTCCATTTGGGAGGAGGGCTACAACATGAAACAATCTCCCTTCAGCAGCCAGGTCCTTCCCTTGTGAGACAGAGAGAGACAGAAAGAGTCATAGAGAGACTCTGTTGGAAATTGCACCAAGATGTGTATAGCATGAAGAGTTCTTGATCCCCCATGTCACTGATCAGCTGCTACACGTCGCATGGCTTACCAACAAACATGTGGTTCTTGTCATGAGATGCTGTGCCATGATATCGTAGTGCTGAAGAGAAATGGAGTCCCTTTGAACTGGCTTCACTGGTGTCAAAACCATAGAATCTTAGCATGTTCACTGAATGCAAGTTCAGCATCAGCAGCTCAGAAGGGCATCTTCCAGATATGCCATAAGGAGCCATAAGCAGGTCTGCAGGCCACTATCCCCATGACCCTCAAGTATATGTATTCTAGCACTGGATAACAGGGTGCTGCACAACAAGGACATCTGTTTAAAGGTGTGTATTAATGTTATCTAGTGAAAAATGTTGCTAGCTTGGGCTATCCTGCATCTCCTTTCCAACCTTTATTCCGTGAACTCTGGACGTTATCAAATTAACACTTTGTGGGAGATCTCTACTTCAGTTACTTTGTCTAGACTCAATGAAATCTCTTGTGGAAATTCAAAGGCTCCATATACTCCCAAGTCCTTATCTCTTTACTAACCAACAAGTTGTTATCCTCCTTGGTGATCCTATTACATGCAGTCCCTCCCATGCCTGGCAACACATTTGCGGTATACATTCTACCACTGGGCCAGGTCATTAGACAGTATGGTGTGAATTTTCAATGCTATGCAGATGCAAATATACGAATGTGCCAGCAGAAACAGACCACCCGGTCTGTCTACGTCTGCTCAAGTGTGCAGCTAGCACCCCTAGTTTGCAGTGCAGATGACACTCAGCTGTTCCTGCCTTGTACATCTGATGGGCAGGGGGGTGGTCTCATTACTAGAACAATGGCTTCAGGAGATCGCAAAGTAGATGACCTCTAGATGGTTGAGCTTAAACTCGTTCAAGACAGAGATGCTACTGGAGGAACCATGTCCTCATTGGCCAGTGGCCTGATGGGAAGCCATTGTGATGTCATCTCTGAATGCCATGACTTTGGCAGCCATGGATAGGATTACAAATCTAATAGTAATTGTGGACTCTGGACTGATGCTTGCACATCTTGTGTTGGTTGTGGTCTACAGTGGAATTTTCCAACTCAGAATTGTCTTCGGGATTAAACCCCATCTGATGCAAGAGGACCTAGTGACCCTGGTGAATGCATTAGTGACCTTGAGACTAGACTATTGTAGTGCTCTTTATCTAGGGATACCAGCGAGCTTGGGGCACTGCCTGCAACTGTTGCAGAATGTTGCAGCCAGGATGTGCTCTGGATCAGCAAACATGGAACGTCATGCCTGTGCTGTTGCAACTGCACTGATGCACCATCTTCAAGATCACACTGCTAACCTGAAAAGCCTTGCATGGTTTGGGGCATGGCTACCTTAAATATCTCTTAGCCAGGTACGCTCCCAATTGACCCCTCTGCTCCACTGAGGGTTTTATTTGGCCGTCCCGGAGGGTGCGTCTTAAACTATCTAATGATAATGCATTCTCGGTGGTGGTCCTGTTTATTTGGAACTCTGCCTTGCCATCTCATGAGTTTCCTGTTGGTGGAGGAGTTTAAAAAAGGGCTTAAAAGCTATTTATTCATCTTTGCACACAGTACAACCTGGGCATTTAATTTATACAGGACATTGTCTCAGTGTTTCAAACAACTGTATTTACAATATTTAATAATTTATGTATTTGTGCTGAGTTTTCTGTTAAGTATGTCCTCTGTTATGTTTGATCTGTCAAATGCTCTGAGCCCATGTTGGATAGGGCACTATATCAAATAAAATGCCTTGCCATGCCTTATAAAAAGGGTTCTGAAAATCCTACCATTTCACAGATCAGCTTGTATCACATGACAGTGGAATAAGAGTGCACATACAAACATTATTTATTGCTTGGCACTAATCCGACACCCAAACCTCAGGACACAAACAAGGGGCCGCATTTACAAAGAGAGACAAAATTTCTATAGCTGTGGAAAAATGGCTTGTGGCACTGCAGAAATCCAGTTGCACCACATTCACAAAGAAAATGTCCGCAGTTGCGGAAATCCATAAAACAGACAAGTTCCGGACGTCCACAAGTGCTGAAATCTCCCTAACATTCTTTCCTTAGCTGAGGAAAAAGCTCAGCAGGCACAACAACAGGTGAACCATATTAACTGGAGCAGCAGACTTCGACAGTCTTGCCGTAGATACAGCAGTAAGTACTCAAGAGACCAGCAGCCAGTCCCTCAACTGAGACCACTCCAGCACCACTGGTACCAGCAGGGCCATGCACCACAGTGGCTGTCTGTAACTGTTGGTGGAACTGATGGTTGCATCTCTCCCTGGAGTGTTAATGTTGTCTGCTTCAGTAGCACTCACTGTAGGCTGTTACCAGCTCTGCCTCAACTGCCTGTGGGGCTCCTTTATGGACTGCACTGGGTCTAGTGGCTGTAGTTTGTTTTATTTCAATGAAAACGTGTGCTATTTTTGTTGTAACAACTGACACTGCTATAGGTTTGCTATTACTTGTGCCTACCTCTCCACTATAATTGTGTCTCAAGTTTTGGTACACTGCACTTTGTTCAGGGAGAGTTACGCCTCACTCTTTGTGGTGCAGCATGTATGTAACATTTTTCCCCCAACTACAGAAAAACACTGGCTATGAATAGCCTCTAAGGGGATATGCCATACTTTTCAATGGCTTTTTTCCCTCAGGAACTTCCATAGCTGCACTTTTTCCCACAGTCCTCAGTGTATTTTTTTCTGCAGCTGCGGATGTTTTGTGTATAGCACTCTGAGCAAATTCCCCTTTTTTTCCACAGCTACGGAACTTTTGGGGAATTAGGGAAGGTTTTGTACCTTCAGATTGTTTTGTGAATCCCTCCCCCCATAGCACTACAGCAGACCCACAGCTGACTCATATAAAAACTCAATAGTTCTCTATCAATATTGCTGTCTTTCAGAACTTCTCTCTTTTATAATGTCTCTCTCTCTCTCAGTATCTCCAGCCTTTGGTAGAAAACTCTGTTCCTGTCTCACAATCTGCCTCATCTCTCTCTCTCTCTCTCTCTCTCACACAACACTACCTCCTACATTCTGCTAGAGATAACTCTTCTTATGCATCTCAGCATCCCACTGGCCCTACCCACTGCTTTTTCACACTGCCCTGCTACTTTGAGGCCATCAGATATCATGACCACGAGATCCCTTTCCTGCTGTATGTCTGTCAGTACCTCCCCCAGCCTATATTCAGCTCCTGGGTCCCTATGCCCTAGGTGCAAGATTCTGCATGTTTGGGCATTGAACCTCAAATGCCATGCTCTTGATCACTCCTCAAGTATTCCAAGGGCTCTACGCATTCTCTCCACACCCTCCTGAATGTCCACCCTATTACAGATTTTGGTATAATCTGGAAAATGCATACTTTCCCTTCCAGTTCTTCTAAAATGTCACTTATGAAGAAACTGAAGAGGAACAGTCTTAGTACTGACTCCTGCAGTACCCCATTGGTCACTCTCCCCTCATTAAAGTGAGTACCATTGACCACCAACTTCTATCGCCTATCCAGTAACCAGTTCCTTCTCCAGTCCACCACTTTGGATCCCACCACTAGGCTGCTGAATTTCTTTATCAGCCTCCTGTGAGGCACAGTGTTGAAGGCATTGTTAAAGTTCAGATAGGCCATGTCCACTGTCCTCCCCTGATCTAGCTCCCCTGGTCACCCAGTCAAAGAAATCAATCAGATTCATCTAGCATGATCCCCCCATCACTATGAATCCATGATACCTTTGGTCTTGTAGCCCAAAGTATTCAAGATACTATATCTACCTTTTTTAAAAGGGGTTCCATTACTTCCCTCACCACTGATGTGACACTGACCGGCCTATAGTTGCTAGCCTCCTCCCTGCTACTGCTCTTTTGGAAAGGGACCATGTCTGCTCTCCTCCAGTCCTCCAGAACCACGGCTGTTTCCAGTGAGCGGTTGAATAAGGCTGTCAGCAGGGCAGCTAGCACCTCCCTGAGTCCCTTTGCATGTATCCCATCTGGTCCCATAGTCTTGTCCACTTTCAGAACTGCAAGTCCTTTCAGGACTCTTTCCTCTGAAAATGGACTTGTGTCCACTTCCCCCTCTTCATTTCTGCTGCTCCCTTGTGACCTGCCCCCACCTCCCTCTACTGTGAAGACTGAAAAGAAGTACTTGTTCAGGATATTGAACCAGTATTGATATATGATCTCGCCAGCCGGTCAGTTGTGGAGACCAAGGAACACCTGACTAGGCTGGGTGACAAACTATCATCTATTTCATCCGGCATCTCCTTCTCTGAGATCCTGCCAGTCTGGGAGAGGGGAGCAGACGGACGGAAGGTCAGAGAAGGGGAGATAGGGGAGCTAAACACGTGGCTCAAGGGCTGGTGCCAGAAAAAGGACACAGATTTGTAGGGAACTGGCAACAGTTCTGGGAGCGAAAGTTCTTTAAATTTGATGGACTGCATCTGACTAAAGAGGGAGTCAGTGCATTGGGGCAGAAGTTTGACGTCTTTGCAGAATATTTAAACTAGCAAATGGGGAGAGGGGTGCAGCACCCCATACGTCGAATGGGAAGAACACCCCCCCCCTCAGCTAGTGGTCAAACAGGAATTCAGCATGTTTGCCGCTCATTTGCCATCACCAGGTAAGAAAAAGGTTTGTCTTCCCATCACGACTTACAGGGTAAGGCCAAACTTCACCCAACAACCAACACACCAAAATCTGGCCAATGGAAAATCATGTACACAAATGCTCACAGCCTGGGAAATAAGATCCCAGACCTGCAGGCAATAATGTCAGAGGCTAAACTGGACATAGTAGCAATTAGTGAGACGTGGTTTACCAGTAACCACACTTGGGAGACTTCAGTACCTGGCTATGTATTGTTCAGAAGAGACCAAGGTGCAAAAGGGGGAGAGGGCCCTGTATGTTAATGAAAATATCAAAGCTACAGAAATTCAGAATACACATAAGGAGCCAGAAGAACTGTGGGTCACCCTGGAAACAGGAAATGGGACAGCCATAAGAACTGGGGTTGTCTACAGGCCCCAGACCAGAGGGAAGACATAGACACATTACTGTTAGAAGATATACAAAACATGACAGCTAAAGGGGAGGTTCTGATAATGGGAGACTTCAACATGCCGGATACAGATTGGTCAATACCAGCAGGAACATCTGCCAGAACTAAACTCATGGTGGATTCCTGCAGGGGGCCTCAAACAACTGGTACAGCAACCCACAAGAGACAGGGCTATCCTAGATCTAGTACTGACTAACAAAGAAGGGATCACAGATCTCCAGGTAGAAGGTCACCTGGGAGCCAGTGACCATCACATGGTATGGTTCAATTTGGCTACTACATCTAAATCATCCCATTCCAAGGCAAAATATGGGACTTCAGAGGAGCTGACTTTGATAAGATGGCCAACAGAGTTAAGCTAGCCCTGGCAAAAAGAAACACAGGTGAGGGGGTACAGGCAAAGTGGGCAAGCATTAAGGATGCAATACTTGAAGCAACATCCCATTGTGTTAGACAGAAAAGGAAGTGCAAAAGAAGAAGGAAACCACTTTGGTTCTCAAATACAGTAGCAGAAAGGGTCAGGAAATATAAGGGAACACAGCGGGATGAAGATAGGGAGGCATACCAAACTGCCCTAAGGGAAGCAGGTAAGGCAGTAAGGCTGGCAAAGTCCCAAACTGAGGAAACACTAGCACGAACAGTAAAAGAAGGTGACAAGACTTTCTATAGATACATTAGTGAAAGGAGAAAGTCCAGAGGGGGTATTGCTAAGCTTAATGGAGAAAAGGGAGCATGTGAGGAGGAGGACCCTGTAAAGGCATCTATCCTAAATAGATACTTTTGCTCAGTATTTACTGAAGAGAAGGTAGGGCAGGGCCCACAGCTCAGCATCATGGACACAGGGGGGAGGGAGGTGAGCACTACTCCCTTCACAAAAGCAAGGGTCCTACAAGAGCTTGCTAAGCTCAGGGTGGATAAAGCAATGGGACCTGATGGCATACATCCCAGGGTACTTAAGGAGCTAAAGGAGGAACTAGCAGAGCCATTAGCAAAATTGTTTAGTGAGTCTCTGAGCACAGGAGAGGTCCCAGAAGACTGGAGAAGGGCTCATGTGATCCCGCTCCACAAGAGTGGTAGCAGGGAGGAGGCGGGGAACTACAGACAGGTCAGTCTTACCTCAGTAGTGGGCAAGATTATGGAGGCACTCTGTAGGGAAAGGATAGTGCAACACCTGGAATCCATAGGGCACAGGATCCAAGACAGCATGGGTTTACAAAGGAAGGTCCTGTCAAACTAATCTCATAGATTTCTTGACTGGGTAACCAGAGTGGTGGACCAAGGGGGAGAGTTGATGTCGCCTACCTTGACTTCAGCAAAGCTTTTGACACTGTTCCACATAGAAGATTGATAAATAAGCTGGGTAGGCTCGGGGTGGGTCAGAAGTTGGTCAGCTGGTTGCAAACTGGTTGACGGGCAGAAAACAGAGAGTGGTGGTAAATGGTATACAGTCAGAAGAGATGCAAGTCACAAGTGGGATACCTCAGGGATCAGTCCTGGGGCCAGTCCTCTTCAACATCTTCATTAGTGACCTTGCAGATGGATTAGAGGGTAAGGCTTGTCTGTTTGCAGATGACACCAAGATCTGCAACAGAGTAGATGATCCAGATGGGGTGGGCAGAATGAGAAGAGATCTGGATAAACTAGCAGAATGGTCAGAAGAGTGGCAACTGGGATTTAATGCAAAGAAGTGCAAAATCATGCACATAGGGAAGAGAAACCCTGAAGCCACCTATAGGCTGGGAGGGGAGTTGCTAGCAGTAACAAAGGAAGAAAGAGACTTGGGCATCATCATCACTGATGACCTAAAATCATCCAAGCAGACCTCTAAAGCAGTAGGTAAGGCTAGAGGGGTGTTAGGGTGTATTAGTGTGGGTATCACAAGTCGTAAGAGGGAGGTATTAATCCCTCTGTACAAGACACTGGTTAGGCCCCATCTGGAGTACTGCGTGCAGTATTGGAGGCCACACCTTCACAAGGACATTAACCAAATTGAGGCAGTCCAGAGAAGGGCAGCAAAATGATGCAGGGACTGCATCAGAAGACATATGAGGACAGATTAACGGAGCTCAATATGTATACCCTTGAGCAAAGGAGGAGAGAGGTGATATGATCGAGGCATTCAAACACCTTAAGGGCATAAACAAGGTGAAAGAGTCTAACATGTTTAAATATAAGAAAAATAGCAGGACAAGAGGACACAGCATGAGATTAGAGGGAGGCCGATTAAGGGGGAATGTGAGGAAATTCTTTTTCACAGAAAGGGTGGTGGATGCATGGAATGGCTTACCACAAGAAGTGGTGGCTATGAATACAGTGCAGGGCTTCAAACAGGCATGGGATAGGCATAAGGGAGCAATACAAATGACTATGAATAGATAGGCCACTGACAGAGCAAAGGCCGATGGCACATTTATAAGGTAGAAAAAGAAATGGGCAGACTGGATGGGCCTTGCGGTCCTTATCTGCCGTCAACTTCTATGTTTCTATGATATTTGCTTTTTCTTGATCCTTTTCTGCAGTCTCCCCCTGTCACCCTCCTTATTTTCACTATCCCTGCTCTTGCTTTCCTCTTCTCACTTACTGTATGTACCTGAAGAAAGTCATCCCCTTTATCTACCCCTCTGGCTATCCTTTTCTCTGTCTGCATCTTTGCTCCCCTCACTGCCTTTCCTGCTTCCTCTGTTTTACTCTGTATACCTCCCTGTCTTCCTCTCTCTGCATTCTCTTATATCGCTTAAATGCCACACTTTTTTCCCCTCATCATCTTGGCCACTTCTTCAGAGAACCATAATGGTCTCTTTTTCCTTCTGCTTTAACTCACTTCCTTCGTATAGAGGTTGGCTGCCTTAATTATGCCATCCCTTATTTTTCCACACTCTGCTCTTGCCTGGCAATCCTCCCTGTGAGGCAGTTTCTGAGGCAGTCTCCCATATCTTTAAAATCCATCATCCTAGAGTCCAGGGCACTGATCGTCCTCATGTGGTTTACCTCTGCTCTCATCTTAATGTTAAACCACACAGTACTGTGAACACTATTACCAAGGACAA
The DNA here is from genome assembly GCA_016271365.2 of Neoceratodus forsteri. Taxonomy (NCBI): domain Eukaryota; kingdom Metazoa; phylum Chordata; order Ceratodontiformes; family Ceratodontidae; genus Neoceratodus; species Neoceratodus forsteri. The sequence goes on along the minus strand of CM057455.1, from coordinate 342,883,773 downwards.
TGCCCACTGTGACGTCTGCAACACCATTCCAGTTTGTAAGCACAAGGTCCAGCAGTGCCCTGTCTGTAGTAGGTTTCTTGACTAACTGCCTGAGAAAAAACTCTTGAGGGGAATCAAGGACGGCCCTGCTCCTTGCTGAAGCTGCAGCTGAAAGGCTACAATACACATCTGGCAGACTGAAGTCCCTAACTAGCAGCACCTCCCCCTTATTTGCCATCTTGATGATGGCACTCCTAAGTGCCATCCAGCTCCTCTCTCTCTCTCTCTCTCTCTCTCTCTCTCGCTCTCTCTCATCCCCTTTAATGTTAGCAAGCTCCCTTGTATAAAGCTGCAGCTGCATAGCTAGGTTTGAGCTTAGCCATCAGAGCGAGTAGCCAGAGCCTCTGACTGCTCTTAAAGGGCCTAAAGGAAGTAACTTGAGTATGACTTGTGTTTTTGGGATATACATATAGGGAGGGATTTCAGAGCCATGTCGGGGACATGCAGTACAATCGTGTCACATTTCTGATACCTGCAGCCATATGTTAGACCACCTAAAAGGTGGTCTAACTTATGCATGCATCTGCTGCGACTGAGGTGGATTGGGGGCCTTATAATAACACATGCACCAGTCTTTGATGCATGCAACATTATTTTATCATAAAATGACATCCCCTGCTGTAAATACAGCAAAATATTTGAAAATTGAAAATGTTTTGCTGCATTTACCCACCGTAGGCGCACCCCAAAATCAAGAGTTGCACATGTGGTAGCGGCTTCAGACATCCAGCCCCCTGTCACAGCAATTCAACTAAAATGTTTTGCAAACTACTTGCCTTCATCAGAAGTCCAGTAGGAAAATATTTGGCACTTATAAAACATTTAGCAGTACATTATAGTGGCAGGAAACGTTTCTGTTTCATTTTCAGGGGACTTGTTTCTTTTGTAGCCCAGTATAGTCACTACAATCAATAAATTCTTCCCTTTCATGCTTGAGCATACCCCTTTTTACCAGTAAATGTCCCATTTTATAAAAGCAGTAGACTACTCGAGTTGTTGGGGGTTGATGTTTTAATAACCCACAGCATATAACAGAGATAGCACTCAACCCACATAAAGTAAAATATGCCAGTGCTTGCCTCTTTAGTCTTCTTTCCTCCTTAATTTTAGTTAGTGGATAGAGTACAAAAATAGGGAAAATATTAAAAATACCAATAGTGTAGCTGCCTCAGTCCCCTAGGATGCTGCCTTAGCATCCCTGATTTACTGATTCGCTACTGCTTCTTCAGATGAAGAGCCGAGTCAGGCAGAGGAGAATCTAGTTATGGGATAACTTTTAAATCAAAGTCCTCATTTTGCCCCCCCCCCCACTCACATGGACAACCCCTGTAAGACTTTTGTTCGAATCTGAAAGAGAGATTTGTAGGAGGTGTTTCAGAGGAATTTGATCTGAAATACAGTAACCTCACCTATGATGAAAATGTGGCACTGAATGCATTAAGAAACAGTCAGCACATAATGATGAAGCAGGTGGACAATGGGGCAGCACTGTCGTTATGGATACAGAACACTATGTAGCAGAAATTGACTGCCAGTTGTCTGACATGGCATGTTACACTAAACTGGAGAGAGACCCTTCTAAGCAGTTTCTTGTCTACTGTCCAAATTAACTAATAACATTATTATTATGCCATAATATAATTCTTAATATTAGTGTGTATGCATCTTTCTCTCTCGCTCTCTCTCTCTCTCTTTCTATATATATATATATATATGCATATATATATATATATATATATTTATATACACACACACACAAACACACACACACACTGAGCACCCTATTAAGGCAACCATATGCACACTGTCTAAAGTCCACCAGGGCTACTGGAATCCTACAAGATAGCCTTGCTTGTAGAGCAGAAAGCAGTTAACTAAAAGAAGCTACATTTTCTTATAAATTTAACACTTACACCTCAGCAGGAGTCAGTGACTGTTGAGATTAAGCAGACAGATACTTTATTAGAAGTAGAAGGGGTCTTATTTAGGGTTAAAAAAAAGAAAGAAAAGAAAGAATGTCAGTGTGTGTTCCGTGCTGGGAAGGGTACTGTACCAACTTACTTTGCTAAACCAGTAGGAGGAGAGAGAGAGAGCTTAACTGGGGGTGTGCCTTAGACACTATAAAAGCAGGTGACTCAAATTACAACTTCCTGTTGCTAGCCTTTTTTCTTACTAATTGCCCTCCATCTCACCCACCCTAAGCCAGTTCTACTTTTATAGCCACTGAATTTGACTGTCAACAGGAACTTCCTGTTTGGCAGTAGGAAGGGAAGGATCATAGAGAAACACTGGTTTAGTCAACCCTAAACGAAAAAGGTAGCTCACTCTCCACCCCAGCTGCTGGTGGTCTGACTGAGCAAGGAAGAAGGAGGCTACTGAAGAATATAGGAAGTTGCTGTCCAAGAACAGGAAGGGTGAGAGCTGTAAGGAGAGGAGAGAGTAAGCATACTGAGAAACAGGAGAGGGGACACAAAATAAGACATGATAGGAGTGGTGCAGTGCAATGGCTGTGGGGCGGCAGTGTTCCGGGAGATATTCTGGAGGCTGCAATGCTGCCCTATTTGCAGGCACCTCTCTGGTTTGAGGGAGGAGGTTGTCTGTCTCCAAGCTGACCTGGCTAGGATTCGTGAATCCTCCACCCCCACCCAGGGACCACTAGGGCCAATGCCACTACCTCAGAGGTTGCCAAGAAAGAGGAGAGGCTGGACCAGGGTGGGCTCAGGGAGGGAGAAGGTGGTGGAATAGAGCTGCATCCCTCCAGCTGTACCTCTCCACAATTCATTCGCTCTTCTGGTGGATAGTGGTTCCTCTATGGAGGCTCCTGCAGTGGAGACCAAGGAGGATGCTGGGAACCTTCACAAAGGAGACCCACAGGAGGGTGGCATGGGACCCCAGAGGGGAAGGAAACAACTCCTGGTGGGGGACTCAATCTTTGGGGGGCAGAAATGTGGGAGGAAGGAGAGAGGGAGGTAAGCTGCCTGCCTGGTGCCACCGCTTGGAGGGACAGGAAGCGAATCCTCAGGATCGTGGGAGCAGCTGCACAAGGGAGGGAGCTGGATGTCATTGTCAATGTAGGGACAAATGAACTGGCTAGGAATGGGATCAGAACAGTGCAAGAGGAGTTCGTAGAGTTGGGGAGGGGCCTTAGACAAGTAGCGCATACGGTAACCTTCTCGGAGTTGCTGTCTGTCTATGGCAAGGGTGATGTTAGGGTACTTCTCACCAGGGAATTCAATGAATGGTTGCAAAACTGGTGTGGAGCTCAGGGTTTTGGCTTCACTGGGGACTGGGGAGCAACCTGGAGGGATGCAGACCTATACTGGTGCGATGGTGTGCATCTGTTGGGGGGGGCCAGGATCCTAGGTGAGAGATTTAAATGCTTCATTGGCAAGCATTTACTGTAAACTAGCCATGGGGGGAGGCACTGAAAAGGAACAGGGAAATCCCAGCCTCCCCCACAAAACACGGTAATTAGTGAGGTAAACAGCAAGGTAGAGAAGTCATTAGGGAGCAGGACAGAGGTAAATGTAAAAAAAGGCAAAGGCAGTAAGGACAGGAACAGGGCTAAAAGGGGTAAGGCCATCAAAAGTGGAGGGTGATGAGTACCAATGCCCGTAGTCTGTGTAACAAGTTCCCTGAACTAGTGGCCTTGATGGAAGAGGGTTGCCTGGATATTGTGGCAGTCACAGAAACATGGTACACAAAGAACCATGACTGGGATGTCAACATACCAGGATACACAATGTAAAGGAGGGACAGGGAGGGTAAAAGAGGAGGAAGAGTAGCTCTCTATGTAAAGGAAGGGATCAAAGCAACAGAACTAAAGAGTAAACAGGGAGCAGATGAGGCACTCTGGGTTACCCTGGAGACAGGAAATGTCACCACAATCCGCATGGGGTTGTATACAGACTCCCATCTCAGGGGGAAGGAATGGGCAAGGAAATAATAGAAGGCTTCCTTAGAATGGCAGAAAAGGGAGATATTGTTGATGGGGACCTGAATATGCCAGATGTTAACTGAGCACCTTGCTGCAGGCGATCAGAAGCAGTGTCATTCTTGATGCCCTACGGGGCATGCCTGAGACAGCTAGTACTGGAACCCACTCGGGAGGAGCAATCTTAGATCTGGTACTCTCAAATGGGACGGGAGAAAGAATCTCAGATTTAGAAGTGGGTAGCTATCTGGGAACAAGCGAGCACCAAACAGTGTAGTTCACGATAAACACAGCCATACAATCAAGCCATACAAAAGCAAGAGTACTGGACTTTAGGAGGACTGACTTTGGGAAAATTAGAGAGTGTCTCAGAAAAGCACTAGCAAACAGGCTAGAAGGAGGGGTGGAGGAGCAATGGGGAGTAATCAAAACAGCCATCACAGAGGCAACAAGCCTTTGTGTAAAGCAAATCAACAAAACACAACAAAGGAAAAAATGCTATGGTTCTCAAAAGAGGTGGCTGGGAAGGTTAAAAAGAAAAGGAGAGTATTCAGGAAATATAAGGAAACACAGAAGGAGCAGGACAGAGAACTTTATCAGTTAAAGCAGAAAGAGGCTGGGAAGGCAGTCAGAATAGCAAAGACCCAAACCGAGGAAAGGATAGCCAACCCTGTTAAGAAGGGGGATAAGACATGTTATAGGTACATTAGGGAGCGAAGAAAGACCAAAGGAGGGATACTGAGCCTTAATAAAGGGGAGGGAATGTGGGTAGATGGTGACAGTGAAAAAGCAGGGATACTGAACGAATATTTCTGCTCAGTATTCACAAAGGAAGAGGAGGGAGAGGTACCTAAACCAAACAAGAGAAACACTCTGAAAGATGGGGCACTATACAAGCACATTCACAGAAGAAAGGGTTCTGAAAGAACTAATAAAATTGAAGGTGGACAAAGCAATGGGGCCTGATGGGATTCACCCAAGAATTCTAAAAGAACTAAGGGTAGAACTAGTGACACTGCTGACTACTCTCTTTAACAAATCATGGGAGGATGGGGTGGTACCCGAGGACTGGAGGAGGGCAGATGTCATTCCTCTTCACAAAAGTGTGAGCAGGACAGAGGTAGGAAACTATAGACCGGTTAGTTTGACCTCAGTGGTAGGGAAAATGATGGAATCACTTCTGAAGGAAAGAATTGTTGAGTACCTAGAGGCCAGTGAGGCACAGGACCCAAGGCAGCATGGATTCACGGTGGGAAGGTCGTGTCAGAGGAATCTAATAGACTTCTTTGACTGGGTGACCAAAGTAGTACACCAGGGAGGGGCTGTGGACATGGGCTACCTAAATTTTAGCAAGGCATTTGATACAGTCCCTCACAAAAGATTAATACACAAGTTATCCAGCTTTGGAGTGGGTCCCAAGGTGGTAGTCTGGATAATAAATTGGCTAGACAACAGGACACAAAGGGTAGTAGTAAATGGAGTCCACAGTGAAGAAAGGAGGGTTACTAGTGGGACACTAGGGTTCAGTACTGGGACCGGTCCTTTTTAATGTCTTTATAAGTGACATTGCAGAGAAACTGGAAGGAAAAGTATGTCTCTTTGCAGATGACACAAAGATCTGCAACAGGTTTGATACACAAGATGGAGTGGAAAGGATGAGAAGGGACTTGGCAAGGTTGGAGGAATGGCCAAATGTATGGCAGCTCAGATTCAATGCAAAGAAGTGCAAGGTAATGCACCTGGAAAAAAAAAACCCCGGGGAAGAGTACACAGTGGGGGGTGAGATACTGACAACAGTAAAAATGGAAAGGGACCTGGGGTAATTATATCAGATGACCTAAAGGTGGGCAAGCAATGTGAGAAGGCAATAGGAAGGCTGGGGATATTGGTGTAACTTCCCTGCAAATGGGGGTCTGCAAAAGATTTGGTGAGCTTGCTTGAATGCTCCAAGCCTGAATGGTGTTTGGCTGCTAGTTTTTCATTTATCAGTGAGTGTTTTTAGAACCTCTGTACTGTCTCTTTAAGAGCTGTCTGCTTGCAGACATATTAGTTTGTATGGGGACTGTGTGTTTCTTGATTGAGTACCACTGAGCTGCTGCCAATTCAATCCATTTTTGCAGTCACTAGGAGTGCAAAGGGAACCTATCTGAAAGATGTAACTGTTTGCCAGAAATCATTTAGAGTAATAATGAATTACAGTTTGTCTAACCTGCTTTCTTTGCAGTCAGAACTGTGTCTGCCTAGTTCTCATTCTGGTTTTGAACTGCTGAACTGGACCAATCAGTGTGTGTGTTTAGTTCTAAAATGGTGCCTTGACGACCAGAACTTGACTCATAATCTGAGCCAGCCACAAGGGGATTGTATGGGCAGTGACTTGGGAGATGTAGTTTAGACTTCGCCTTTTTGACCAACAGGAGCAGTCTATTGTGAGTGACAGCCAATCCAGTCAAGAACTGGGAGGAACTCAAAGGAAGTGCCCGTTTTGTCTGTTGGAGTTTCAGTTGAGTCTCTGCAGTGAAGAAGGAAGGAGCCCTGTGCTTTTCCAGTGTGCAGTTTTAGTTGGGAAACGTGAAGGCCCAGAGTTCCGGTCTGCAGCTTGTGTAACTGTTGTTAGATTGAATCCATCCTGTGAAGAGAATCACAGGATATCTAAAGAGTAGAAACCAGGCTCACCCTGTAGAAGACTGGAGAAATTGCTGAATTGCACTCGGTCTGTCAGAACTGAATCTGGTGTGTGTTCTCCCGGCATTGTGCAGTAATTATGATCGGTATAGAGAAGCAGCCTGCCTGGTATAGTACTTTCTGTTTTACCATATAAATGTGTGAAGAGGCTTTGTGTACCTCAAGTGAATCCTGCTGCCATTAAAGGACTTTTGCCTGTTACTGTTCACATATATAATGTGTGAGGAGGCTTGGTTAGCTCAAGTGAATCCTGCTGCCATTAAAGGACTTTTGCCTGTTGCAGTGTGCCATATAAATGTGTGAGGAGTCTCGTGGAGCTCGAGAGTAGCCCTGCTGACATTGAAGGACCCTATCTTGTTTGGAGGTCGTGAGTACTAATTCAAGGTCGCTCTCTGTTGAATTGCCACATTGAATCCAAATGGAATCACTTTACTGCTGACTGTTTAAACTAATTTTTCTTTCTCTGTGGAAAGGGCCCTCACCAGCTGCCACGGTTTGGACTAGCCACTAGGGCTTGGGTCACCTAGGACAGTAACTGGTAGGGATAGGCCTCTGCACAGGGCCATAGGTAGATGAGTAAAGTGATAAGCTAATTAACCTGATTTCCCTGTCCTTGTTATATTCCCCTAAATAAATCCGAGCTGCTTGTTTCAGCAAAGTTATACTGCCTGAGGTATTTGTCTATGTTAAAGTATTGTACTGTGATTGTTGCACTGTATCTTATTTTACAGGAGGTCCCAGTGCCGGAACCAGCCCTGGGGGTAAGTGTATACTGTGAAGGTAATTCTGATATATTGTGAGCCACTAGTGGAAGAAAGGGGGTTGCAGTGTCCCAGAGGGCTGTGACTAAGTAAGTTTAACTATTGCAAACCCTGACCTCTGGGTGGAGGCACCCGCCATTGGATCCAGGCCCCTCAACCTGTTAGTGGCAAATCAGGCAGGGGTAGTAGCCCTGGATAGCGCCATCTAGGGTTACATCTTGGAGGCTCACCGCTGGGATTGTGTGTCCTCGTGGCCATATTTACGAACCACTGTTAAGAAAAATGGGTACTCGACAGCAGTGGCTGTGCACCTGCTGGTGGAGTGGTGACTGGGGAGGAGATTGACCCCAAAATGCTATGCTTATACTGGACATCCCTTGGGTATCAATACGGACATTGTGTCAGGAGTACTTTCCAAGGTGGAAGGTTTACAAAACCCTGTGGTGGTGGGTCGGCATGCTAATCTGCTCACCCACACTTTTCTGGCCCTAGTAGAGTTTAAGGATCCCATAGATAGCTCCAAAGTGCCACAGACCATTACCCCAGAGGAGCCCTCACTGCTTGAGAGTGATAACTAAGGACAGTAAAGACCAGGGGAATGAGCCCCACCACTATCTGAAACTTTTGAGGAGAAATTTGCAAATGGTTGCTGGGAGAAGGAAACTGTGGAGGACTTGAAGAAACTATTCTTGCCACCTGGGGTGTTCCGCCCCAACACCTCTCCCGCTCCAGTGCCCGTAATGGTGGCTGAACCAATGCAGACTCCTATTTCTGCACCTGCCATTAGTCACGCGACCTTACTGAAGGTTGAGGATGCTTCTCTGGCACCTCCCACCCCAAGGGGAGGATGACTGGGAGACCTGATAGACTATGTTGCCCCCAAGTGCTAGAATGGCAATGCTCGGAAGCCGAAAAGAAAGAGGGTTAGTGAGAGCCCAAGTCCTGCCCCGATAACACATCCGCAAACGGGCCAGTAACCGCGTTGACTGCACAGACCTATCTTTGAGGCCTTGAGAATGTGTATGGGAGCCCAGATTCTGATGAGGACCTCATGGTGGAGAGTAAGAAATGCACAACAAGTACCAAGGGAGTTGTTGTCTGTGTATGTATCTCGGCTGGAAAATTGTTGCAAGAATGCCTCAGAAAGGGTAGTTTGCCAGCGATTATGAACTGGACCGAACCAGACTGGACAGAACTTTAAGTCTGCCCCTTCTCAGAACTGCTGTTGCTTCAGTTATGCCTGGCAAATCGACTGGAATCCACCTCCTATGATGAGTTAATGAGAGAAAATTCGAGGAGTTGAGAAAAGGCGACCTGGGAGGACCTGCACTCAACAGCGTGGCTACGACCGAGAGTGACTGAGGTGACCCATCAAGGAAGTTCAGAGGCAGAGGTTGACAGTCACTGAGTGCTTCACAAGGAAAAAGATATGTCACAATGGGGTGAACTGTTGAGAGAGATCCGAATTCAAAAACAGTCCTTTATGAAGGCCACGCCTGCAAGTACGGGCCTGACCTATATCCGACTGCACTCTGCTATGGGGTGGGGTACCCACCATGTATCTCCTGCTGATAACAGTCCAAACTCAATTCCTTGACCATGGAAGTGGAGAAACTGACGAGATGTCTCCAAATGTTTATCACGCCACAGACGAAGATGGCACCAAGGTTTCCAGTTAGTAGTACCCCGCCTCTGGCTCCCAGTGTGGTGCCTCGGCCAGCTCAAACTCCAGAAAGTATGTTTTGCTATAATTATGGGAAGGATGGGCACATGAAGAGGGAATGCCGGTCCCCAAAAGACACTGACAAAGTTGCATATAGGCTACAAGGAGAGCTGGAGAACAACTAGTGGTTGGAGGTGCACAAATGATCCCAGTGAGGGCACCAAAATGCTAACTCACGTGTTTTGTGGCAAGGTCAGTTGCCCAGGCCCCTCTACCAGCCTCTCCAGACTGGTCCAGAATAGTGGGTACCCATGGAGACCACTGTAAAGGTGAATGGAGTGTCTCACAAGAGCTGTATTAGACAGTGGCTCCCAAGTGACAATTATGTTCCAAGATTGGTATCAGAAGCATTTGTCAGACGCACTTTTACAAGCATTGGAAGGACTGCATGTATGGGGGTTATGAGAAGGCCTCACCTATTCCGGGTACATCTGAATTGGCTTTCCTTACCTCCATGGCTGGAGTGGCTGAACAAGTAGAGACCTAGCCTTAGTGTGTCCCCCCACTGGACTGTAATGATGGTGTCCTTTGTTGATTGGAACAAAATGCTCATATGTTCGGAAGGCTGGCAGTTGTTATGGAAACAGGGCTCAAAGACTAGTAGAGCTTTAAGAGTTCCGCTTTTAATTAAGAAGGCCTATGAGGCAGAGATGCTGAAAAATAGAACCAGAGGAACCGGTCGGAATTGTATGGAAGAAGGATCCTGAGTCTCTGATCCTGGCGCCAAATGCCCAGTGTACCTTACAGGGAGAGGTCCGTATCAGAAAGGATGTTAAGAATAAAATATTAATGTTGGATGCACCAGGCGATGGAAAATTGCTAGAGGGACTGCTGGTCAAGCTTAGTATTTTGCCCGCTAGAGCCCATGCTTATGCCAGAAGGGTAATGGTCCAAGTTCATAATGTGTCTGAAGAGAGACATTCGAGTAAATAGAGGTTGCATCCTGGCTAATGTGCATTGTGCAGACACTGCAGTGCTACCCAGCAGCAAGAGTTCAAGGAAGAATGACAGAGTAACGCCTGGACTTGTTTGATTTCGCGACTCCCCATTGCCAGCTGAATGGAAAGTGAGGATCAGTGAGAAGCTTGCCCAGAGAGACCAGGTGTTTTCTTTTAAAGGAATGGGACGAGGATGCGGTAGGAGCTGAGCACAATATCCGGCTGCATGACTCAAAGACCATTTCATGAGAGGTCTTGACGCCTGGCACCTGCTGACATAGATGATGTGAGACGGCATCTGCAAGAGATGTTAACTGCTGGTGTAATACAAGAATCCAGAAGCCTTATGTTTCCCATTGTGGTAGTGAGGAAAAAGAATGGGACAGTAAGGATGTGTGTGGATTATCGCACCTTAAACCGCGGACTATCCCTGATCAGTACACAATGCCCGCATTCAGGATGCTTGGACTGCCTAACAGGAGCAAGTGGTTCTCTTTGTTGGATCTCTCAATGGGTACTACTAGATCCCTGGCGGCCCCAGAGGACCATGAGAAGACAGCCTTTATCTGTCCGCTGGCTTGTATGAATTCATGAGGATGCCTCAAGGGATTTCAGGTGCCCCAGCCACTTTTCAACGATTGATGGAGCGTGCGTGGGGACATGAACTACTAGAGTGCCTGGTATACCTAGATGATGTTATTGTGTTTGGCAGCTCACTGGAGGAACATGAGAGCAGATTATTTAGGTATTGGACCGACTGGACGACTTTGGCCTTAAACTGTCCATTGATAAGTGTCAATTCTTTCAAACATCAGTAAAGTATGTGGGACACATAGTATCCACTGAGGAATAGAGACCGACCCAAGTAAAGTTGAGGCTTTGACCACCTGGCCACAGCCCAAAATCTAAAGAACTGCAAAGATTCCTGGATTCTGTGGTTATTATCGGCGCTTCATCAAGGACTATTGAAGAGTGATCCACCTTTACTTAACCTTACTCAAGGTATCCCCAACCCACAAAAATACAAAAGTCAGCGTCCCTCAAGACTGAAAGAGTGTATTTTCATCCTAGTGAAGTATTTGGGCCGCTGGACTCCTGATTGTGAGACTGCTTTCATGAGATCATATATCAACTTACCCATGCTCCAGTGCTGGCTCTATGCTGATCCAAGAAAACCTATGTCCTGCACATTGATGCTAGCTTGCAAGGGTTAGGGGCTGTGTTGGTACCAAGAGCACGAGAATGGCCTGAGACCAGTGGCCTTGCTAGTAGAAGCCTGACCCCATCCTCAAAACTATCCTGTACATAAGTTAGAGTTCTAAGCTGAAGTGGGCTATTGTTGACCAATTCCATGAGTACTTGTGTGGGCTAAAATACTAGTAAAACTGACAATAATCCTTTGACCTATGTGCAGACCTCAGCTAGTTGATGCCACTGGCCACAGGGTGGCTTTCGCATTATCACATATGACTATGCTCTCGAATACCGAGCAGGTCTGAACCACATAGATGTTGATGCTCTCTCCGGAGGCCTGTTCCCAGATGATTGGGTCCGATTGGCAGAACCTGGACATTCGGGCACTCCTGCCGAAGTTTGACAGGGAGGAACAAATGTCCACTGGACGCAGTGGACTGCATGGTGGATTGCTTGGGACCTCTGAGAATTGCATACCTGCTGCTTATTGCCACTTTTCTGCAGTAGACATTGGTGCACTGCCTCAGCTGGACAATGACAGTATTCGGCGGGCTCAATCCGCGATCCTATGATCAAATCAGCTTTGAAACCCTCTATGCAGGAAAAGATGTGTCCAAATTTGGCTCCACTGATTTGAGAACTGCGCTGTTATACAAAGAAGGTCCTAAGTTGAAACTGATCAATAAACTGTTATACAGAGAAACAGTAAAGAGGGGACAAGTAGACAAACAACAACTGGTGCTGCCCACTGCCTTCGAGACTCAGTATTGAGGTCCTTGCACAACCACATGGGGCTGTTGTATAGACAGAACACTTGACTTGGTGAGATCCAGATTCTATTGGCCTAAGATGGGGGCTGATGTGGAGCACACATTCGAACTTGTAGTCGCTGCTTACAGAGAAAGCTTTGCCCGAGGAGCTGCCCCTTGTTAACATAACCACCAGTGCACCCATGGAGCTGGTCTGTATTGATTTTCTGAGTTTGGAGTCAGATCAAAGAAATATCAGTAATGTGCTGGTGGTCACTGACCATTTCACAGATATGCCCAAGCTTTCCCACCAAAGACCAGAAAGCATCCACTGTAGCCAAAGTACTTGTAGAAAACTTTTGTTCACTATGGGGCTCACAAAGAATCCATTCTGATCAAGGGAGAGACTTTGAGAGTCGTCTGATCAAAGAGATGCTTTCTCTGTGGGGAGTGAAAGTCCAGAACCACTCCTTACCACCCCAGGGGGACCCACAGCCTGAGCGTTTCAACCGCACTTTGCTAGATATGCTGGCACCCTGCACCCAAAGGACAAGACTAGATGGAGCCAGCAAATTAGCACCCTGGTACATGCTTATAACTGCACCAAAGTGATGCCACTGGGTTCTCCCTACTGCCTGATGTTTGGAGAGAAGCTCGACTACCGGTAGATGTGTGTTTTGGGGTCTCTCCTGATGGAGTTCAAGCTGACAACTATTTACAGTATGTGCAAAAGTTAAAGGCCCAGCTAACTCATGCGTACTAACTGGCTCAAACCATGGCTGCCAAAAGAAATCTGGCCAACAAAGAAAGGTATGATAAAAGGTGAAAGCACAGGAACTCCAGGAGGAGATCGGTATTGCTAAAAATCTGGGACTGCATGGCAAGCACAAGATTGCTGACAGATGGCACCATCTCCTCACATTGTAGTGGGCAAACTAGATGATCTGCCAGTGTACAAAGTAAGGCCTGAGAATAATTCAAAAGATGTAAAACAATGCATAGAAATCATTTACTGCCCATTGGACAAATCTTAATTGAGTCTGAGCCCTAGAAGATGCCCTCTGGACCAGTGACTAGAGCTGCTGCTAAGAAAAGATCAAGAAAGTCTGCACCTACTGAAGCAAAGTTAAAGTGTTCCCTCCACAAGTCCCAGTTGAGCATGACTGTCAGTCCATATCGGAAGAAAGTGAGAGTGACTTTGAATACTATCCTTCTTACGAACTGAGTCAATTGTTTGGGCAATCCCTAGTCAATACTGGAGATGAAGCTGGGCCTTCTGGACTGTCCAAGCCCCAGCTTGTCCCTGGAGCCATGCTCCCAGAAAGTGAAGTGCAAAGCATCAGATCAGATGAAATGGAATCATTGTGCATGGTTGAACTGTTTGAGCTTTCAGGAGGAAATGATGGATTAGGTCAGACTGGTGATACACCAGAACAAGAAGAGTATTTTGAGTGCCCTGACAGTCCACTGCCAGTGTCCGAAAGCTTCCATGCGAGCCAAATGTTGTGGACTCAGAAACTGTAACTCCTGGAGCTGAAAGTGCCCCAAGTTCTAGCCTCTCTACCCCCATGGAGACTCCCCTGACAAGTGAGGACAATGCTGAAAATGAGGCTCAGAGTGCAGAGACTGTAACAGTTCCCCCTAGAAAGACTGGTCGAGCTGTAAAGCCTGTGGTGCACCTCAGTTATGATTCCCTGGGCCGGCCAGTGGATCTGCCTCTCAATGTTCTCCATAAAAGGTGTATGTGTCCCGGCTCATTGCCCAAACTGCGTCAAGTGCTAACTCAAGTTACTTGTGTTGCCCTCTAATATGGTGCCTTCCCCATCCAGCCCCTAGGTAACTGATAGGAAGGGCCCTCTCTTCAGGTTTCATGTACAAGAGGTAATAACTTGAGTTATGGTACAATGTGTATGTAATACTGTGTAAAGGTGACGATCTGCAATGTTTCAGAAATGTGTTCTTGGTAAAATTATATACTGACTGATGATTACATGTGTGAGCCTAATGCAAATGTATATGGTTGCATTTAAAACCTATGAGGGAGTACTTGTAGCCTGGGACATCAAGCTTTCCCAGGCCAGGAAGGGTGTAACCCCCCTGCAAATGGGGGTTCCCAAAAGACTTCAAGGAGCTTGCTTGAATGCTCCAAGCCTGAATGGTGTTTGGCGTTTAAGCCATTTATCAGTGAGTGTTTTTAGAACCTCTGGTACTGTCTCTTTAAGAGCTGTCTGCTTGCAGACATAATTAGTTTGTATGGGGGACCGTGTGTTTCTTTAATTGAGTACCACTCGAGCTGCTGCCAATTCACTCCATTTTTGCAGTCACTAGGAGTGCAAAGGGAACCTATCTGAAAGATGTAACTTTGCCAGAAATCATTTAGAGTAATAATGAAATTACAGTTTGTCTAACCTGCTTTCTTTGCAGTCAGAACTGTGTCTGCCTAGTTCCCCATTCTGGTTTTGAACTGCTGAACTGGACCAATCAGTGTGGGGTAAGCTAGCTCTAAAATGGTACCTGGGACGAATCAGAACTTGGACTCATAATCTGAGCCAGCCACAAGAGGATTGTATGGGCAGTGACTCTGGGAGATGTAGTTTAGACTTTGGCGCCTTTTTGGACCAACAGGAGCAGTCTATTGTGAGTGACATCCAATCCAGTCAAGAACTGGGAGGAACTCAAAGGAAGTGCCCGGTTTTGTCTGTTGGAGTTTCAGTTGAGCTCTGGCAGTGAAGAAGGAAGGAGCCCTGTGCTTTTCCAGTGTGCAGTTTTAGTCGGGAAACATGTGTAAGGCCCAGAGTTCCGGTCTGCAGCTTGTGTAACTGCTTGTTAGGACTGAATCCGTCCTGTGAAGAGAATCACAGGATATCTAAAGAGTAGAAACCAGGCTCACCCTGTAGAAGACTGGAGAAATTGCTGAATTGCACTCGGTCTGTCAGGAACTGAATCTGGTGTGTGTTCTCCCGGGTATTGTGCAGTAATTGCGATCGGGATAGAGAAGCAGCCTGCCTGGTATAGTACTTTCTGTTTTACCATATAAATGTGTGAAGAGGCTTGTGTACCTCAAGTGAATCCTGCTGCCATTAAAGGACTTTTGCCTGTTACTGTTCACCATATAAATGTGTGAGGAGGCTTGGTTAGCTCAAGTGAATCCTGCTGCCATTAAAGGACTTTTGCCTGTGCAGTGTGCCATATAAATGTGTGAGGAGTCTCGTGGAGCTCAAGAGTAGCCCTGCTGACATTGAAGGACCCTATCTTGTTTGGAGGTCGTGAGTACTAATTCAGGGTCGCTCCCTGTTGAATTGCCACATTGAATCAAATAGAATCACTGTACTGCTGACTGTTTAAACTAATTTTCTTTTCTCTGTGGGAGGGCCCTACCAGCTGCCACGGTTTGGACTAGCCACTAGGGCTTGGGTACCCAGGGACAGTAACTGGTAGGGATAGGCCTGTGCACAGAGCCATAGGTAGATGAGTAAAGTGATAAGCTAATTAACCTGATTTCCCCTGTCCTTGTTATATTCCCCTAAATAAATCCGAGCTGCTTGTTTCAGCAAAGTTATACTGCCTGAGGTATTTGTCTATGTTAAAGTATTGTACTGTGATTGTTGCACTGTATCTTATTTTAGGAGGTCCCAGTGCGGGAACAGCCCTGGGGGTAAGTGTATACTAGTAATTAATTGATATATTGTGGGCCACTAGGTGGAAGAAAGGGGTTGCAGTGTCCCAGAGGGCTGTGACCAAGAGTTTAACTATTGCAAACCCTGACCTCTGGGTGGAGGCACCCGCCATTGATCCAGGCCCTCAACCTGTTAGTGGCAAATCAGGCAGGGGTAGTAGCCCCTGGGATAGCGCCATCTAGGGGTTACACTGGGATGCATAGGGAGAGGCATCAATAGTGGAAAACAGGAAGTTGTTATCCCTCTGTACAGACAGTTGGTGAGACCCCACCTGGAGTACTGTGTGCAGTTCTGGAGACCCTATCTCCGAAAAGACATAGAGAGTAGAGGCTGTCCAGAGGAGGGCAACCAAAATGGTGCAGGGTCTGCACCAGAAGACATACAAAGAAAGACTAAAGGAGCTTAATATGTATACTCTTCAGGAAAGAAAGGAGAGAGAGGACATGACAGAAACTTTCAAGTACCTCAAGGGAATTAAAGTCCAAGAGGGTAGCATCTTTCAGAAAAAGAGATGTGCAAGAACAAGGGGACACAATTTGAAGATAGAGGGGGGGCAGCTCAGAGGTAATGTGAGGAAGTATTTTTTCACAGAGAGGGTTGTTGTTGCATGGAACAGCCTCCCTGAGGAGGTCGTGGAGTCAAGAACAGTGGGGGAATTCAAGAATGCATTGGGCAGACATAAGGCAATTCTAGGGGTGGGGGTAGGAAGAAGTAGGCTGTTGGTTAACTAGGATCTGCAGATTATCCATTAGTAGAAAATGGCAGACTAGGGTGGGCCAACTTGTCCTGCTCCTTCTGTGTTTCTATCAAATGCTATCTTTTCCTGACTGTCCCCACCACCTCTTTTGAGAACCAGAGTGGCTTTTTCTTTAATTTTGATTTGTTTATTTGCTTCACACAAAGGCTTGTTGCCTCTGTGATGGCTTTTGATGTTTCCCATTGTTACTCCACCTCCTTCTAGCCTATTTGCTAGTGCTTTCTAAGGCACTCTCCATCTTGCCAAAGTCAGCCCTCCTGAGTCCAGTACCCTCACTTTTGTATGGCTTGACCATGTAGCTGAGTTTATCGTGAACCACACTGTTTGATGGTCACTTGTTCCCAGATGGCTACCCACTTCTAGATCTGAGATCCTCTCACTGTCCCCATTTGAGAATATGAGGTCTAAGATTTCTCCCTCATGAGTGGGTTCCAAAAGTAGCTGCCTGAGGCATGCCACCTGTAGGGCATCAAGAATGGCCCTGCTCTTGGATGTGGCTGCAGCAAATGTGCTCCAGTTAACATCTGGCATGTTCAGGTCTCCCATCAACAGTATCTCCCCTTTCTCTGCCATCCTAAGAATGCCTTCTATCATATCCTTGTCCATTCAGTCCCCTTGACATGGGGGTCTGTATACAACCCCTGTGCGGATTGTGGTGCCATTTCCAGTCTCTAAGGTGACCCACAGTGCCTCCTCTCCTCCCCGTTTACTCTTTTGTTCAGTTGCTTTTATCCCTTCCCTTACATAGAGAGCTACTCCTCTCCTCTCCTCTCCTTCTCCCCTCACTGTCTCTCCTGTAGGTTGTATACCCTGGTATGTTAACATCCCAGTCATGGTTCTCTGTTTACCATGTTTCTGTGACTGCTATGATATCCAGGCATCCCTTTTCCATCAAGGATACCAGATAAGGGAGCTTGTTGCCCAGACTTTGGGCATTGGTACTCATTACCTTCCATTCCCTGATGACTTTATCCCTGTTCTTATTGCATTTGTCATTTTCTCCATTTACCCCTGCCCTTCTCCCTATTGACATCTCTAACTTGGTGTTTACCTCACTTACTACCCTGACTTTTACCTACCCTATCCTGATGAAACAGATTAAAGTTTGGCAACAAGATTTCAGAATCAAGAACATTGCTATTTAACCATGTCTCGGAGAGGGTAATCACATTAAAATCATTCAGCTCTAGCCACACCAAAATTTGATCCCACTTTGATGTTAGGCTATTAATGTTCAAATGGACAATTTTCAGGACTGAATGGAAATTAAAAAATGCAGTTCACCCCTAATTATGCCAATCTCTATTTGGGGAATTGGGAAAATGAAACGGTGTTTGACTCAATATCTTACTCTTGTTTTACACAGCATTGATCTGGTTTATTGTAATGTCCTGATTGTGTGGTGGTGGTGGTGGGGCACCAGGAATTTTTGAATTTGTGAAATATTTGGAAGTGAGCAATCCGAACCTTAAATTTAACATAAATATGAACAAAAATAAAGTACATTTTTGGGGTATAACCATTAAAAAGACAGAAATGGGCATAGTAGTTACAGACCTATACCACAAGTACGGGTAGGAATAGACTTTTGTTAGCTTCCAGTTGCCGCCCCCACCTCACAATCAGGAACATTCCTAAGGGCCAGTATATTACAGTATGGAAAAAACTGCAGTGAAGAACATGGTTCTCTAAAAAGGGCAGAGGAACTAAAAACAGGTTACTCACCTGTAACATAAGTTCTAGGAGTGGTATATGATGTTCATCCACACTTTCTGGCAGTTGCCTTTCCCTTTAAGACTGGTCGGAATGTCTTCAAGCTGGCTCCTCCCACCCACCCGGGTGGTAACTCCCTTGGCTTCACCCCACGATGCCAGATCTTGCCTGTTGGAAGCAGCTGTGTGTGCCAAAGTCAGGGTGGTCGGGTGGGTCCATGTGGATGAACATCATATACCACTCCTAGAAAGTACAGTTACATAAGAACTCACCATAACAGTAGATCTTCTGAGGACTGTCTCTTAAGTAAGTCATTACTTATGGGAGCATCCACCAGATGGTGCTGTCACATGGCAGCTTCTTCCAGCAGTCTTGCATGGGGGCTGTCCACACGACATCACTTCCTGTGGATGTGTATAAAAGTGGGCAGCCCCCAGTACCCTCTGTTCACTGTCGGCTTCAGTGAGCACGGCCTGGACCGAGGTAAATGAGGGCCAGAATAAACAGAGAACAGTGATCCCACCCAATGTCCTGAGTTGCAGATTTGAGGCAACAAGGCAGGGGGATGGAGGGTGGGGGACTTACTGCAAAAGACAGGCCTCGGAAGATCTACTGTTATGATAAGTTCTTATGTAACTGTACTATCTTCAACAGACTGGTCCCTTGCAGTAAGTCATTACTTATGGGAGAGTATGAAGCAGTAAAATCTAAATAGGAGGAAAGGCAAGGCCAAAGAAGTAAATTTCATAATGTAACCCCCCTGCAAATGGGGGTTCCCAAAAGACTTCCAGGAGCTTGCTTGAATGCTCCAAGCCTGAATGGTGTTTGGCATTTAAGCCATTTATCAGTGAGTGTTTTTAGAGCCTCTGGTACTGTCTCTTTAAGAGCTGTCTGCTTGCAGACATAATTAGTTTGTATGGGGGACTGTGTGCTTCTCTGAGTACCACTTGAGCTGCTGCTAATTCACTTCATTTTGCAGTCACTAGAGTGCAAAGGAACCTATCTGAAAGATGTAACTTGTTTGCCAGAAATTATTTAGAGTAATAATGAAATTACAGTTTGTCTAACCTGCTTTCTTTGCAGTCAGAACTGTGTCTCTAGTTCCCATTCTAGTTTTGAACTGCTGAACTGGACCAATCAATTGTAGGGTAAGCTAGCTCTAAATGGTGCCTTGGACGAATCAGAACTTGGACTATAATCTGGAGCCAGCCACAAGAGGATTGTATGGGCAGTGACTCTGGGAGATGTAGTTTAGACTTCAGTGCCTTTTTGGACCAACAGCAGCAGTCTATTGTGGTGACAGCCAATCAGTCAAGAACTGGGAGGAACTCAAAGGAAGTGCCAGTTTGTCGGTTGGAGCTTCAGTTGAGCTTTGGCAGTGAAGAAGGAAGGAGCCCTGTGCTTTTCAGTGTGCAGTTTAGTCAAAGTGTGTAAGGCCCAGAGTTCCGGTCTGCAGCTTGTGTAACAGCTTGTTAGGACTGAATTCGTCCTGTGAAAAGAATCAAAGGATCTCTGAAGAGTAGAAACCAGGCTCACCCTGTAGAAGACTGGAAGAATTGCTGAAATGTGCCTCGGTCTGTCAGGAACTGAATCTGCTGTGTGCTCCGGTATTGTGCAGTAATGCGATCGGATACAGATGCAGCCTGCCTGGTATAGTACTTTCTTTATATGGATGTGTGAAGAGGTTTGTGTACCTCAGTGAGCCCTGCTGACATTGAAGGACCCTATCTTATTTGGAGGTCGTGAGGTACTAATTCGGGTTGCTCCTCGTTGAATTGCCACATTAAATCCAAATGGAATTACTGTACTGCTGACTGTTTAATTCTCCTTTCTCTGGTGAAAGGGCCCCTACCAGCTGCCACTGTTTGGACTAGCCACTAGGGCTTGGGTACCAGGACAGTAACTGATAGGGATAGGCCTGTGCACAGAGCCATAGATAGATTATTAGAGTGATAAGCTAATTAACCTGATTTCCCCTGTCCTTGTTATATCCCCTAAATAAATCAGAGCTGCTTGTTTCAGCAAAGTTATACTGCCTGAGGTATTTGTCTATGTTAAAGTACTGTACTGTGATTGTTGCACTGTATCTCATTTCACAGGAGGTCCCAGTGCGGAACCAGACCTGGAGGTAAGTGTATACTGTGAAGGTAATTCTGATATATTGTGTGGCCACTAGTGGGAAGAAGAAGGGGTTGCAGTGTCCCAGGGCTGTGACCAAAGTGTGGTTCAACTATTGCCAAACCCTGACCTCTGGTGAGGCACCCGCTATTGGATCCAGGCCCCTCAACCTGTTAGTAGCAAATCAGGCAGGGGTAGTAGCCCCTGGGATAGCGCCATCTAGGGGTTACATCTTGGAGCTCACCGCTGGGATTGTGTGTCCTCTAGGTGGCCATATTCTGAATCACTGTTAAGAAAAAAATGGGTACCCCGGCAGGTGAGTGTGCTGCAACTGCTGGTGGAGTGGTGTACTGGGGAGGAGATCGCACCCCAAAATGCTATGCTTATCCTGGACATCCTCTGTATCAATACGACACTGTGCAGGAGTACTTTCCAAGGTGGAAGGTTTACAAAACCCTGTGGTGGGTCGGCATGCTAATCTGCTCACCCACACTTTCCTGGCCCTAGTAGAGGTTTAAGGATCCCATAGATAGCTCCAAAGTGCAGACCATTATCCCAGAGGAGCCCTCACTGCTTGAAGTGATAACTAAGGACAATGAGAGACCAGGGAATCAGCCCCACCACTATCTGAAACTTTTGAGGAGAAATTTGCTGAATGGTTTGCTGGGAGAGGGAAAACTGTGGAGGACTGAAGAAACTATTCTTGCCACCTGGGGTGTTCCTCCCCAACACCCTCTCCTGCTCCAGTGCCCGTAATGGTGTCTGAACCAATGCAGACTCCTATTTCTGCACCTGCCATTAGTCACGACTCTTACCGAGGTTGAGGGATCTTCTCTGGCACCTCCCACCCCCAGGGGAGGATGACTGGGAGACCTGGATAGACTATGTTGCCCCAAGTGCTAGAATGGCAATGCTCGGGAAGGTGAAAGCGAAAGAGGGTTAGTGAGGAGCCTCAGGGTCCTGCCCTGGCTACCATCCGCGCTAAGCAGGGCCAGTAACCCTGAATTGCTGCAGGGCCTATCTTGAGGCCCTGGAGAATGTGTGGGGAGCCCAGATTCTGATGAGGACCTATGGTGGAGAGTAAGAGATGCACAACAGTACCAAGGGGAGTTGTTGTCTGTGTATGTATCTCGCTGGAAAATTGTTGCAAGAATGCCTCAGAAAAGGTAGTTTGCCAGCGATTGAACTGGACGAACCAGGCTGGACAGGATCCTTAGTCTGCCCCTTCTCAGAACTGCTGTTGCTTCAGTTACACCTGGCAGATCGACTGGAATCCCCTCCTATGATGAGTTAATGAGAGAAATTCGAGGAGTTGAGAAAAGCGACTACAGGAGGGACCTGCACCAATAGCTGCGCTACGACCCGAGTGACTGAGGGTGACCCATCAAGTGAAGTTCAGGGGCAGAGGTTGGCAGTCAATGAGTGCTCTGACAAGGAAAAGATATGTCACAATGGGGAGAACTGTTGAGAGAGATCCGAATTCAAAAACAGTCCTTTTGAAGGCCACGCCTGCAAATGCAGACCCCTGACCTATATCCGACTGCATCTATAGGGTGGGGGTACCCACCATGTATCTCTACTGATAACAGCTCGAACTCGATTCCTTGACCATGGAAGTGGAGAAACTGACGAGATGTCTCCAAATGCTTATCACGCCTGAGACAGAGATGGCACCAAGGTTTCCAGTTAGTAATACCCCCGCCCTGGCTCCCAGTGTGGCGCCTCGGCCAGCTCAAACTCCAGAAAGTATGTTTGCTATAATTGTGGGAAAGATGGGCACATGAAAGGGAATGCCAGTCCCAAAAGACACTGACAAAGTTGCATATAGGCTACAAGGAGAGCTTGGAGAAAATCGTGGTTAAGAGGTGCCGACATGATCCCAGTGAGGGGCACCAAAAATGCTAATTCACGTCCTTTTGTGGCAGGTCAGTTGCCCAAGGCCCCCACTACCGCCTCTCCAGACTGGTCCAGAATAGTGGGTCCCTCCATGGAGACCACTGTAAAGGTGAGCGGAGTGTCTACAAGAGCTATATTAGACAGTGGCTCCCAAGTGACAATTATGTTCCAAGATTGGTATCAGAAGCATTTGTCAGGCGTGCCTTCCACAACCATTAGAAGGACTGCATGTATGGGGTTAAGTGAGAAGGCCTACCCTATTCCGGGTATATCCGAATTTGGCTGTCTTTCCCCACTCCGTGGCTGGAGTGGCCGAACAAGTAGAGACCTAGCCTTAGTGTGTCCCCACTGGACTGTATGATGGTGTCCCTTTGTTGATTGGAACAAATGCTCATATGTTCGAAGGCTGGCACAGTTGTGTTCATGAAAACAGGGTCAAAAGACTAGTAGAGCTTTAAGAGTTCCGGCTTTAATTAAGAAGGCCTATGAGGCACAGAGAGATGCTGAAAAACAGAACCAGAGGAACCGGTCGGAATTGTATGGAAGAAGGATCCTGAGTCTCTGATCCTGGCGCCAAATGCCCAGTGTACCTTACAGGGAGAGGTCCGTATCAGAAAGGATGTTAAGAATAAAATATTAATGTTGGATGCACCAGGCGATGGAAATTGCTCAGAGGGACTGCTGGTCAAGCCTCAGTATTTTGCCCGCTAGAGCCCATGCTTATGCCAGAAGGTAATGGTCCAAGTTCATAATGTGTCTGAAGAGACATTGAGTAAACAGAGGTTGCATCCTGGCTAATGTGCATTGTGCAGACACTGCAGTGCTACCCAACAACAAGAGTTCAAGGAAGAATGACAGAGTAACGCCTGACTTGTTTGATTTAGTGACTCCCGCTGCCAGCTGAATGGAAAGTGAAGATCAGTGAGAAGCTTGCCCAGAGAGACCAGGTGTTTTCTTTAAAGGAATGGGATGTAGGATGCGTGCAAGGAGCTGAGCACAATATCCGCTGCATGATGAAGACCATTTCAGTGAGAGGTCTCGACTCCTGGCACCTGCTGACATAGATGATGTGAGACGGCATCTGCAAGAGATGTTACTGCTGGTGTAATACAAGAATCGAAGCTCTTATGCTTCCTATTGTGGTAGTGAGGAAAAAGAATGGAACAGTAAGGATGTGTGGATTATCGCACCTAAACCGCGGACTATCCCTGATCAGTACACAATGCCCGCATTCAGGATGCTTTGACTGCCTAAGCGGAGCAAGTGGTTCTCTGTGCTGGATCTCCGCAGTGGGTACTATCAGATCCCGATGGCCCCAGAGGACCGTGAAAAGACAGCCTTTATCTGTCCGGCCATTTCTATGAATTCATGAGGATGCCTCAAGGGTTTCAGGTGCCCCAGCCACTTTTCAACGATTGATGGAGGCGTGCAGTGGGGGACATGAACTTACTAGAGTGCCTGTATACCTAGATGATGTTATTGTGTTTGGCAGCTCACTGGAGGGAACATGAGAGCAGATTATTTAAGGTATTGGACCGACTGGGACTTTGGCCTTAAACTGTCCATTGATAAGTGTCAATTTTTCAAACATCAGTAAAGTATGTGGGACACATAGTATCCACCGAGGGAATGAGACGACCCAAGTAAATGTTGAGCCTTGACCACCTGGCCACAGCCCAAAAATCTAAAAGAACTGCAAAAGATTCCTGGGATTCTGTGGTTGTATCGGCGCTTCATCAAGGGACTATTCAAGAGTGATCCGCCCTTTGCCAACCTCAAGGGTATCCCCAACCCACAAAAAATACCAAAGTCAGCATCCCTCAAGACTGAAAAGTGTGTATTTCATCCGGTGAAGTATTTGAGTGCCAGCTGGACTCCTGATTGTGAGACTGCTTTTCATGAGATCATATATCAACTTACCCATGCTCCAGTGCTGGCCTATGCCGATCCAAGAAAACCTTACGTCCTGCACACTGATGCTAGCTTGCAAGGGTTGGGGGCTGTGTTGATACCAAAGCACGAGAATGGCCCCTGAGACCAGTGGCCTTTGCCGGTAGAGCCTATTGTCCGAAAAGAACTATCCTGTACATAAGTTAGAGTTCCTAGCTTTGAAGTGGCTATTGTTGACCAATTCCATGAGGCTTGTATGGGGCTAAAATACTAGTAAAAAGGACAATAATCCTTTGACCTATGTAGCGGACCTCAGCTAAGTTGGATGCCACTGGCCATAGGTGGCTTTCTGCATTACTCTACATATGACTAATGACACCACTACTCGAATACCGAGCAGGTCTGATTCACATAGATGCTGATGCTCTCTCCCGGAGGCCTGTTCAGAATGATTGGTCCGATTACAGAACCTGACATTCGCACTCCTGCCGGAAGTTTGGACAGGAGAACTAAATGTCCACGGACGCAGTGGACTGTATGAGTGATTGCTTGGGAGCCTCTGAGAATTGCGTACCTGTCTTGTTGCCACTTTTCTGCAATGGACATTGGTGCACTGCCTCAGCTGGACAATGACAGTATTCGTGGGCTCCAATCCCGCCGATCCCATGATCAAAGCAGCTTTGAAGCCTCTATGCAGGAAAAGATGTGTCAAATTACGCCCTCCACTGATTTGAGAACTGCACTGTTATACAAAGAAGGTCCTAAGTTGAAACTTGATCAATGAACTGTTATACAGAGGAAACCCAGTGAGACAGAGGGGGGGACAAGTAGACAAACAACAACTAGTGCTGCCCACTGCCTTTCGAGGACTCAGTACTGAGGTCCTTGCACAAACACATGGGGCACCCTTGGTATAGACAGAACACTTGACTTGGTGAGATCCAGATTCTATTGGCCTCAAGATGGGGCTGATGTGGAGCAACACATTCGAATCCTTGTAGTCGCTGCTTACAGAGGAAAGCTGTTGCCCCAGAGGGCTGCCCCCTTGTTAACATCACCACCAGTGCACCCATGGAGCTGGTCTGTATTGATTTTCTAAGTTTGTAGTCAGATCAAAGAAATATCAGGTAATGTGCTGGTGGTCATGACCATTTCACGAGATATGCCTTGAAAGCTTTCCCACCAAAGACCAAAGCATCCACTGTGGCCAAAGTACTTGTAGAAAACTTTTTGTTCACTATGGGGCCACAAAGAATCCATTCTGATCAGGAGACTTTGAAAGTCGTCAGATCAAAGAGATGCTTTCTCTGTGGGGAGTGCGAAAGTCCAGAACCACTCCTTACCACCCCCTAGGGGACCCACAGCCTGAACGTTTAACCGCACTTTGCACAGATATGCTAGGCACCCTGCACCCAAAGGACAAGCCTAGAATGGAGCCAACAAATTAGCACCCCTGGTATGCTTATAACTGCACCAAAGGTGATGCCACTGGATTCTCCCCTACCGCCTGATGTTTGGAAGAGAAGCTCGACTACCAGTAGATGTGTGTTTGGGGTCTCTCCTGATGGGGTTCAGGCTGACGACGCTATTTACAATACGTGCAAAAGTTAAAGGCCCATGCGTAACTCATGACTAGGCTCAAACCATGGCTGCAAAGAAATCCAAGCCAACAAAGAAGGTATGATAAAAGGTGAAAGCACAGGAACTCAGGAGGAGATCGGTATTGCTAAGAAATCTGGGATTGCATGGCAAGCACAAGATTGCTGACAAGATGGCACCATCTCCCCTCACATTGTGAGTGGGCAAACTAGATGATCTGCCAGTGTACAAAGTGAGCCTGAGAATAATTCAAAGATGTAAAACAATGCATAGAAATCATTTACCCATTGGACAAATCTTGGTGAGTCTGAGCCCTAGAAGATGCCCCTCTGGACCAGTGACTAGAGCTGCTGCTAAGAAAAGATCAAGAAAGTCTGCACCTACAGAAGCAAAGTTAAGTGTTCCCCTCCACAAGTCCCAGTTGAGACATGACTGTCAGTCCATATCGGAAGAAGTGAGAGTGACTTTGAATACTATCCTTCTTACGAACTGAGTCAATTAATTCGGGGCAATCCCTAGTCAATACTGGAGACAAAGCTGGGCCTTCTGAACTGTCAAGCCCCAGCTTCATCCCTGGAGCCAATGCTCCCAAGTGAAGTGCAAGCATCCAGATCAGATGAAATGGAATCATTGTGCATGGTTGAACTGTTTGAGAGCTTTCGGGGAGGAAAAAATGAAGATTGGGCAGACGGTGATACACCGAACAAGAGAGTATTTTGAGTGCCCTGACGATCCACTGCCAGTGTCAGCTCTCATACGAGCCAAATATTGTGGACTCAGAACTGTAACTCTGGGTGAAAGTGCCCCAAGTTCTAACCTCTCTACCCCATGGAGACTCCCCTGACAAGTGTGGACAATGCTGAGGCAGGTGCAGAGACTGTAACAGTTCCCCTAGAAAAGACTGGTCGAGCTGTAAAACCTGGAGCACCTCAGTTATGATTCCTTGGGAGGCCTGTGGTTGCCTCTCAATGTTGTCCATAAAGGTGTATGTACACGAGCTCATTGCCCAAACTGAGCGTCAGTGCTAACTCAAGTTACTTGTGTTGCCCTCTAAGTATGGTGCCTTGCCCCGTCCAGCCCCAAGGTAACTGATGAGCCTCTCTTCAGGTTTCATGTACAGAGGTAATGACTTGAGTTATGGTACAATGTGTATATAATATGTAAAGAGTGACGTACTGCAATGTTTCGAAATGTGTTCTTGGTAAAATGATATATTGACTGATGATTACATATGCAGGCCTAATGCAAATATATATAGTTCAGTTAAACTGGAGGTACTTGCTTGACCGGACGTCAAGCTTTGAAGCCAGGAAGGGTGTAACCCCCCCCTGCAAAATAAGGTTCCCAAAAGACTTCAGGGCTTGCTTGAATGCTCCAAGCCTGAATGGTGTTTGGCATTTAAGCCATTTATCAGTGAGTGTTTTAGAGCCTCTGGAACTGTCTCTTTAAGAGCTGTCTGCTTCCAGACATAATAGTTGTATGGGGGCGGACTGTGTGCTCTGAGTACCCTTGAGCTGCTACCATTCACTTCATTTTGCAGTCACTAGGGTGCAAGGGAACCTATCTGAAAATGTAACTGTTTGCCAAAGTATTTAGAGTAATAATAGAATACAGTTTGTCTAACCTGCTTTCTTTGCAGTCAGACTGTGTCTGCTAGTTCCCATTCTAGTTTGAACTGCTGACTGGACCAATCAAGTATAGGGTAAGCTAGCTCTAAATGGTGCCAGGGACAGATCAGAACTTGGACTCATAATCTGGGCCAGCCACAAGAGGATTATGGGCAGGCTCTGGGAGATGGTTCAGACTGGTGCCCTTTTGGACAGCAGCAGCAGTCTAGTAGCAGGTGACAGCCAATCCAGTCAGAACTGGGAGGAACTCAAGAGTGCCAGTTTGTCGGTTGGAGCCTCAGTTGAACTTTGGCAGTGAAAGAGAAGAGATTATTTATATTGGACCGATTGAGGATTTGGCCTTAAACTGTCCATTGATATGTCAATTTTTCAAACATCAGTAAAGTATGTGGGACAGTTATAATCCAATTCTGGAATAGAATGACCCAAGTAAAGTTGAGGCCTGATTACCTGGCCACAGCCCAAAATCTAAAAAGAACTGCAGGTTTCTGGATTCTGTGGTTGTTATCGGCTTCATCAAGGACTATTCAAGAGTGATCCGCCTTTGTTTTACTCTTACTCAAGGGTATCCCAACCACAAAAATACCAAGTCAGCATCCCTGGACTGAAAGAGTGTATTTTCATCCGAGGGTATTTGGGGCCGCTGACTTGATTGGAGACTGCTTTCATGATCATATATCAATTTACCCATGTTCCAGTGCTGGCCTATGTCGATCCAAGAAACCCACGCCCTGCACACTGATGCTAGCTTGCAAGGGTTGGGGGCTGTTGTACCAAGAGCACGAGAATGGCCTGAGACCAGTGGCTTTGCCAGAAGCCTGACCTCATCCTAAAGAACTATCCTGTACATAAGTTAGAGTCTCTGTTTTTAAAGTGGGCTATTGTTGACCAATCTTACGAGTACTTGTATAACAAAATACTAGGCAAAACTGACAATAACTTTGACCCATGTGCAGACCTCAGCTAAGTTGGATGCCATCATAGGTGGCTTTTCTGCATTTCTTCATATGACTGTGCTCAATACCGAGCAGGTCTGAACCATATAGATGCTGATGTTTTCCCGGAGGCCTTTCGCAGAATGATTGGGTGCGATTGGCAGAACCTGACATTCGCACTCTGTCGAAGTTTGGATGGAGGAACAATGTCCACGGATCAGTGGATTGTATGGTGGATTGCTTGGAGCCTGAGAATTGCATACTGTTGCTTATTGCCACTTTTCTGCACAGAGTTTGGCACTGCCTCAGCTGGACAATGACAGTATTCTCGGGCTCAATCCCGCATCCCATGATCAGCAGCTTTGTAGTCTCATGCAGGAAAAGATGTGTCCAAATTGCGCTCCACTGATTTGAGAACTGTATTGTTATAAAGAAGGTCCTAGTTGAAACTGATCAATAAACTGTTGTACAGAGAAACAGTAGACAGAGGGGACAAGTAGACAAACAACAACTAGTGCTGCCCACTGCCTCGAGACTCAGTACTGAGGTCCTTGCACAACCACATGGGCACCTTGGTATTGCAAACACTTGACTTGGTGAGATCCAGATTCATTGGCCTAAGATGGGGCTGATGTGGAGTAACACATCTCGAACTTGTAGTCGCTACATAGAGGAAAGCTTTCCAGAGGGCTGCCCCTGTTAACATCACCACCAGTGACCCATGGAGCTGCTGTATTGATTTTTCAAGTTTGTAGTCAGATCAAAGAAATATTTCAGGTGTTGGTGGTCACTGACCATTTCACGAGATATGCCCAAGCTTCCCACCAAAGACCAGAAAGCATCCACTGTGCCAAAGTACTTGTGGAAACTTTTTTTCACTATGGGGTCTAAGAATCCATTCTGATCAAGGAGACTTTGAGTCGTCTGATCAAAGAGATGCTTCTCTGTGGGGAGCAAAGTCCAGAACCACTCCTACCCCTTATGGGGACCCACAGCCTGAACGCTTCAACCGCACTTTGTTAGATATGCAGGCACCCTGCATCCAAAGGATGCCTAGATGGACAAATTAGCACCGCACATGCTTATAACTGCACTGCGTGATGCCACTGATTCTCCCCACCGCCTTGATGTTTGGAAGAGAAGCTCGACTACCAGTAGATGTGTGTTTTGGGGTCTCTCCTGATGGGGTTCAGGCTGACAACCATTTACAGTATGTGGTAAAAGTTAGGTCCAGCTAACTCATGCGTACTAACTGGCTCTCAAACCATGGCTGCCAAAAAGAAATCTGGCAACCAAAGAAAGGTATGATAAAAAAGGTGGAAGCATCAGGAACCTGAGGAGGGAGATCGGCATTGCTAAGAAATCTGGGATTGCATGGCGTTGGCACAAGATTGCTGACAGATGGCACCATCTCCTCACATTGTAGTGGCAAACCAGATGATCTGCCAGTGTACAAAGTGCGGCGCTGAGAATCTTAAAAGATGTAAAACAATGCATAGAAATCATTTACTGCCCATTGGACAAATCTTAATTGAGTCTGAGCCCTAGAAGATGCCCCTCTGGACCATGTGACTAGAGCTGCTGCTGGAAAAAGATCAAGAAAGTCTGCACCTACAGAAGCAAAGTTAAAGTGTTCCCTCTCACACGTCCTGTAGTTGAGCATGACTGCCGTCCATATCAGAAGAAAGTGAGAGTGACTTTGAATACTATCCTCTTGCTTAACTGAGTCAATTGTTTCGGGGCAATCTCTAGGTCAATACTGGAGACAAAGCTGGGCCTTCTGACTGTTTAAGCCCCCAGCTTCATCCCTGGAGCCAATGCTCCCAGAAAGTGAAGTGCAGCATCAGATCAGATGAAATGGAATCATTGTGCATGGTTGAACTGTTTGAGCTTTCAGGAGGAAAATGATAGATTGGGGCAGACTGGTGATACACCGAACAAGAAGAGTATTTTGAGTGCCCTGACAGTCCACTGCCAGTGTCCGAAAGCTCCATGCGAGCCAAAAATGTTGTGGACTCAGAAACTGTAACTCCTGGAGCTTGAAAGTGCCCTAAGTTCTAGCCTCTACCCCCATGGAGACTCCTGACAAGTGTGGACAATGCTGAAAAATGAGGCTCAGAGTGCAGAGACTGTAACAGTTCCCCTAGAAAGACTGGTCGAGCTGTAAGCTCTGTGGTGCACCCTCAGTTATGATTCCCTTGGGAGGCCTGTGGATTTGCTTTCTCAATGTTGTCCATAAAGGAGTGTATGTCCCCAGCCCATTGCCCAAACTGAGCGTCAGTGCTAACTCCAAGTTACTTGTGTTGTTCTTCAGTATGGTGCCTTGCCCCGGTCCAGCCCTAAGGTAACTGATAGGAAGGGCCCTCTCTTCAGGGTTTCATGTACAAGAGGTAATGACTTGAGTTATGGTACAATGTGTACGTAATACTGTAAAGAGTGACGTCTGCAATGTTTCAGAAATGTGTTCTTGGTAAAATGGATATATTGACTGATGATTACATGTGCGAGCCTAATGCAAATGTATATGGTTGCAGTTGAAACTTATGGTACTTGCTTCGACGCTGGACGCCAAGCTTTCCCAGGCCAGGCAGTAACCCTGCAAATGGAGGTTTCTCAAAAGACTTCCAGGAGCTTGCTTGAATGCTCCAAGCCTGAATGGTGTTTGGCATTTAAGCCATTTATCAGTGAGTGTTTTAGAGCCTCTGTACTGTCTTTAAGAGCTGTCTGCTTGCAGACATAATTAGTTTGTATGGGGGGACTGTGTGCTTCTCTGAGTACCACTTGAGCTGCTGCTAATTCACTTCATTTTGCAGTCACTAAGAGTGCAAAGGGAACCTATCTGAAAGATGTAACTGTTTGCCAGAAATTATTTAGAGTAATAATGAAATTACAGTTTGTCTAACCTGCTTTCTTTGCAGTCAGAACTGTGTCTGCTAGTTCCCCATTCTAGTTTTGAACTGCTGAACTGGACCAATCTGTGTAGGGTAAGCTAGCTCTAAAATGGTGCCTTGACGAATCAGAACTTGGACTCATAATCTGAGCCAGCCACAAGAGGATTGTATGGCAGTGACTCTGGGAGATGTAGTTTAGACTTCAGTGCCTTTTGGACCAACAGCAGCAGTCTATTGTGAGTGACAGCCAATCAGTCAAGAACTGGGAGGAACTCAAAGGAAGTGCCCAGTTTTGTCGGTTGGAGCTTCAATTGAAACTTTGGCAGTGAAGAAGGAAGGAGCCCTGTGCTTTTCAGTGTGCAGTTTTAGTCAAAAACGTGTGTAAGGCCCAGAGTTCCGGGTTCGCTTGTGTAACAGCTTGTTAGGACTGAATTGGCTCCTGTGAAAAGAATCAAAGGATCTCTGAAGAGTAGAAACCAGGCTCACCCTGTAGAAGACTGGAAGAATTGCTGAAAATTGTATTCGGTCTGTCAGGAACTGAATCTGCTGTGTTCTCCCGGTATTGTGCAGCAATTGCGATCGGGATACAGATGCAGCCTGCCCAGCAGTACTTTTATATGGATGTGTGAAGGTTTGTGTACCTCAAGTGAGCCCTGCTGACATTGAAGGACCCTCTATCTTATTTGGAGGTCGTGAGTACTAATTCAGGGTTGCTCCCTGTTGAATTGCCACATTAAATCCAAATGGAATTACTGTACTGCTGACTGTTTAATTCTCCTTTCTCTCTGTGTGAAAGGGCCCCTACCAGCTGCCACGGGTTTGGATTCAGCCACTAGGCTTGAATACCAGGGACAGTAACTGATAGGGATAGGCTGTGCACAGAGCCATAGGTAGATTATTAGAGGATAAGCTACTAACCTGATTTCCCCTGTCCTTGTTATATCCCCCTAATAAATCAGAGCTGCTTGTTTCTGGCAAAAGTTATACTGCCTGAGGTATTTGTTCTATGTTAAAGTACTGTACTGTGATTGTTGCACTGATCTCATTTCACAGGAGGTCCCAGTGCCGGAACCAGACCTGGGGTAAGTGTATACTGTGAAGGTAATTCTGATATATTGTGTGGGCCACTAGTGGGAAGAAAGGGGTTGCAGTGTCCCAGAGGGCTGTGACCAAGTTAGTTTAACTATTGCAAACCCTGACCTCTGGGTGG
The DNA here is from genome assembly GCA_016271365.2 of Neoceratodus forsteri. Classification (NCBI taxonomy): domain Eukaryota; kingdom Metazoa; phylum Chordata; order Ceratodontiformes; family Ceratodontidae; genus Neoceratodus; species Neoceratodus forsteri. Next base: position 342,851,439 of record CM057455.1, on the reverse strand, counting down.
AGGCACCCGCCATTGGATCCAGGCCCCTCAACCTGTTAGTGGCAAATCAGGCTGGGGTAGTAGCCCCTGGGATAGCGCCATCTAGGGGTTACAATAATAAACATGTCCAATTCAACCATACCCCCAGAGCCAGGTAGGACTAGGTCGGGTAAGGACTAAATGTTTGATATGTAACAGAAATGACCAACTCAATCCTCTTCCATGCAGGCAGATAGACCAATGATTAGGTGAAGACATTTGGCATGAAACCAGAAGAAATGTCAACTCAAATCACACCCGCTCAGGCAGAAAGGCTCAAAGGTGGGTGAGGACAGTATGCAGGAGGCATGATGTAGAAAGAACTGCAGGTGGCCAGGCACAGTGATTCATCCTGACGAGACAGAGGTAGACAGGCTCTGGCATAAAGTCAAAGTCAGTAAATAGACAAGTAGGGTGGATCAGAAAGCAGAAAAAAGGAGTACTGGGGAAAAACATCCCGGATGGTCACAGGAAGGAACAACTGAAGGGTTCCATTGCAGGGAGAGTGGCAGGAGTTCCAATCAGATCTGCATGGAGCAGTGAAGTGTCCATTTCAGGAGCAAGCCTCCAACAAAGGTAAAGAGATCCCCAGGCACCTTCGAGGTCTGCAAGAGGAGGCATGTGATACCTGAAAAGCGGTTTAGGGCACAGAAGTGGGTTCTGCCCCATGTGAGGGATGGGGATGCTGCGGAGGGGCAGACTGAGCCACCCCCTGGAAGCCCTACCGCGGTCCTGAGAGATACCCTGGTAGGGGGTCCGGGAACGAGATGATCGGTCCACGGAGGCATAGGTGTGGGACCTGGGGGCATGACAGAGGTCTGAACAGACCTAAAAGTACGCCCTGAAGCCAGAAGGGAATCCAGGATGGACTGAGCACCAGGTCCAAACAGCAGGTTCCCAGAAAAGGGGGCATCGGCAACTGACAGCTGGATGTCGGGTGGCAAACCAAAACCTGCAGCTAGGCGAAGCGCCGAAGGGTGACGCTGGTGGCCGAAAGGCTGGCCGATGCAGCAACCGCATCGAAGCATGCATGGAGCAGGTGATGGTAAAGAGAGGATGAGGCAGATAGCAGCTGAGCCAGCCTTCTCAACTCAGGGAAGGGAGGGAAGCAAGTCGGACAGGAGGTCCAATGCTGAGGCACCAAGAGTGCGAAGGTACCGGACCATATGACCCAGAAAAATAAGAATATGAAGTAGCAAAGTGCTGGAGGTATAAACCCGAACATCATAGGAATCCAGGCACTGGGAATAAACATCCGGCAACACGGAACTGATATGGCAAGGTCAGGTGCTCCGGTCATGGGCCACCGCCCTGACAACCAAGTCCACTACAGTGGTGGTAGACAAGTAGGGGTGGTCAGGAGGGGCACAGTAGAGCCTATCAGGGCCACAAGGGGGAGGCTGCAAAGAAGCAGGATGGGACCAAGCATGAAAGAGTGCGTTAAAATACGCATGAATCAAAGTTGGGACCGCCATGGCAGGCTCCTTGGGAACATCGAGGTAGACAGCCATGTCCTGACTAAGGAGTCCCAATCTGCAGCAGGGAAGCCAACAGTGGTCTGGATCTACAGCATGAGTTCTGTGAAGGAGGGATCTGGGAGTGACAGGTGGGGCAACCTCCAGACGGGAGGGCACAGACCGTGGGGAACCAAGGTCCCCAGGGTCTGAGAGGTCCCCGCCAGGAACATCCCAAATGAAAGGATCCCCCCTTCTGAAAACCCAAAAAGGTAGCCCTCAGAAATGGGAGGGGGGACCAGGCAGGAAGTGCCGGGTCCGGGAGCAAGTGCTCGGGTGATGGGGAAGGGGAGCGGGACAGGGCCAGACTCTGGCCCATGTTCCGAAGGACCTTCATCACAATGCGGGTGATGCCCGGAGCCTGTGATGGGTCCAAAGTCAGAGGACACCCAAGGACGGAAGCAGGAAGAGGACAAGCCAGCCCAGGAACCACCAACCCTGTACAGCGGGGGGAGGCACCCTGACACCTGTCGACTGGGACTGGTTAAGGAGCAAGGGACTCAGGGTGAGGTCCAAGCGGTGGGGCTGAAGGCCCAGAAAAAGTCATGACCAAAGGCCAGAAATGGGTGAGGGGGGATCCCCCTGAGAATGCCATCTGGTGCCTGGACAAGGGGGGGCATGCAAACAGAGCCCCAAGCAGGGGGTTCCAGGGTGGGAAGCCCCCATTGTTGACAAGTGAAGCAGCCTTGTTGATGAAGAAATGATGAGAGGCCCCTCTGTTGACGGTGGAATCACCCCCGTCGACAAGGGATCAAAGGGAAGCCTCTCCGTCGATGGGGGAAGCTGTCCCATTGACGAGGCATGCAAAGCATGCTGTCCCATTGATGGGAGAGGCTGCTCCTTCAATGAGGAGTGCTCTGTCAACAAAGAAAGCTCCATCAATGACAGAACAGGAGAAACATGGCCCATCAATGGGAGAAGAACTCCCATCGATGAGGGAGAAGAAAAAACAAGTGCCATCAACAGGGTAAGCATCCCTGTCGATGAGGAACATATCGTCGACGGGGCAACACTGCCCATCAATGGGAAACATTCAGAAACAAGCTCCATTGATAGGACATGGCCTGTCGAAGATAGAACAAGCCCATCTAGCGCCCTTGATGGGGAGGGGGGAGCAGCCCCGTGGATGAGGAAGGTACCATCGATGACGGAGGAGCCATCGTCGAATGAGCAAGGTGGAGGGAGTGTGAGGAGTGTGAATCCTATTCCCTCCTATGCCTGGAATGAGTGCCCTTGGCCAGGGAGTCTTGAAGACAACCCTCCCCAAGGTCCATTCTGGCCTGGCTGAGTGATCAGCCATGAGGAAGACCCAAGACCCAGCAAGAGCGCCTGGGCCTAGGAACAGCAGGTGGACCATGAGCACTAATGGAACACCAGGCCTGCTGTATTAAAAAATCAGGCTGGGCCCAACAGAAGCTCCAGACCCAGCAAGAGTGCCTGGGCCTGGGAGTAGCAGGGGTACTGTGAGTGGGTCACAGGCCTGCTATGGAAGTCTGGGGGTGCTGAGAGCAAGTCCCAGATCCTGGACCCTAAGGTAGAAAATCGGTTCAAGATCAAGTCGAAGACTGCAACCGAAGAGGTGAGGAGAGCTGAGTGTGCGAGCTGAAGCCAGCAGGAAAATGAACAGAGGGTACTGGGCCCGCCCACTCTTATACATATCCACAGGAAGTGATGTCTTGTGGACGGCCCCCATGCAAGACTGCTGGAAGAAGCTGCCGTGTGACCACGCCACCTGGTGGATACTCCCATAAGTAATGACTTACTGCAAGAGACCAGTCCATAGAAGATCTACTGTTATAGGTGAGCGTGAGTAACCTGTTTTTCTAGGGTCATGGATATGATGTTCTATGCACACTTTCTGGCAGACTCCTAGCAGTTCCCTGGGAGGAGGAAGACAAGGCGCACACCCCCTACTTGGAAAATAAGTGTTGGAGAACTGAAGCCCCAAAACAAGCATCCCAGGGTGACTCAAGGTCAATGTGGTAGTGGGAAATGAAGGTGTGTGCTGACCTCCAGGTAGCAGCCCTACAGATTTCCTGCGTAGAGACGTCCCTGAAAGCAGCCACTGAGGCAGCAGCATGGCGGGGGGAATGAGCCCTAAGTCCTACGGGAGGCTCCCTACCCACCAACTTATAGCAGAGATCAATGCAGGATACAATCCACCTGCCAATCGTCCACTTAGCTGCCAGCCTGCCAGGTGCGGCTTCAGTGAAGGTGACACATAGCTGAGCGTAGGTGACAAATAGCCAGTGAACCTCTCCCTGAACTCCAGCCGTGTGCTCCTTGTAATGAGAGAGCGCTCGCCTCAGGTCCAGAGCATGGAGCCTGTGCTTGGCCTCCGAGGTGTGATTGGTAAAATACACTGGAATATTAATCACCTGATTAAGGTGAAAATCTGATACAGCCTTTAGGAGGAACTTCGGGCTGGAGCACAGAACAACCTTGTCCCTGTGGAAGACCAGGTAAGGAGACTCCACCGAAAGCACCTGGAGCTCACTGATCCTTCTGGCTGATGTGACAGCCACCAGAAAGGTGGTCTTCTATGACATGTGAGACATGTCACACCTATGCATCAGTTTGAATGGCTTGCCCATGAGCTTTGCCAAAACCAGCAACAGATCTCAAGACAGTGGTGGCTCATGCACTGGAGGGGAAATGTGGTCAAGGCCTTTACAAAAAAAAGCACCAGACCACCTTCTGCACCACCGACTGCTGACCGTCCCATGCCAAGTAAGCAGAGATGGCTGCCAGGTGCACTTTGAGGGTCATTTACCGAAGGCCCAACTGATAGAGGGACCACAGGTAGTCAAGAATGCCACAAGAGAAGTCAAAGGGTCCAACCCCTTGCTCTGACACCAAATGGAGAATCTCTTCCATTTGAAGGCATAGCACTTCCTGGTCGACTCCTTATGAGATGCCTCTACAACAGTGAGGATATCTTCAGAGAGACCCAAAGCCTGGAACTCTAGCCACTCAGGAACTGGGCTGTCAGGTGCAGGAATTGAAGGTCCAGATGGAGTACCTTCCCCTCACTGATGAAGAGCAGGCCAGGGTGAAGAAGAAGACACCTCGGGAGCTTGCTGCCGAGGCTGAGAAGATTGGGGTACCAGAACTGCTGACGACAGTCCACAGCCACAAGGATCACCTGTGCCTTGCCTCTGCTGGCCTTGAGCAACTCTTTGTGAATCAAGAAAAGTGGAGGGAAGGCATAGAAGAGGCCTGGGGTCCAGGGCCTTGAGAAGGCATCAGTCTGCAGTGTTCCCTGCTGAGGGGGGGGGGTGGAACAGCCTCAGCTTTGCATTCTTCCTGGAGGTGAACAGGTCCACCTGAAGGGTGCTCCACTGGGAGAACAGACTGTGTACTACCTCTGGGTGGAGAGATCACTCGTAAGATGCCTTGCCCACACAGCTGAGAGTGTCCACCAGCTAGTTGGAGGCCCCTGACACATGGATGGCTAGGTGATCAGCCCCCAGGCTGCACATGAGGGTCCACACATGAAGAGCTTCCTTGCACAATGCAGGGTTTTAAATAATTGATTAGCAGTTTTTTTCTTGGGACTATACTAACTGTACAGAAAGTATATATATAGATTTTCTAGAAGTGCTGTGTTTGTTAAACACAGTGAGGCAAGAGCTATGCATTTTCACAAAGATTTAGCACTTCTATGAGCAAAACGCTAATCAATTTTTAGAGTTAAATAAATCCCTGCAATGGCAGGGAGTGCATCCCACCTTGTTTGTTGAGGTAGTACATGGTCATGGTGTTGTTCATCTGGACCTGCACCACCGATCCCGAATGTGAGGAACAAAGGCAGTCAGTGCTAGCCAAATTGCTCAGAGTTCCATCAGGTTGATGTGGCACCAGGACTCTTTGGGGGTCCAGAGCTCATGGACTCTCTGTTTCCCCAGGTGGGCACCCTAGCCCATGAGAGAGGCATCAGTCATCAGAATGACCATCACCTCTTGAAGGACAAATGGGATCCTTTCCTGCAGATGTTCTGGGACTAACCACCACTGGAGAGCATCCCACATCTGCTGAGTCACAGTGGCTAGCTGGTTGAAGTGACCCTTGCACTGAGACCACTGGGTGGCCAGCCCCCACTGCAGAGACCGCATTCTCCAGCGGTCCCAATGGACCACGTTGGCGCAGGCTGCCATGTAACCCAGCAGGCACAGGAAGTCCAGGGCAGGGTGCAAATGCCCAATCTGAAATGACTGGGCAAAGGAGGAGGGAGCCTCCGCCCTGTCCTCCGAGAGCAGGGCTCTGGCTCTGCAAGAGTCAAGCTCCACCTGATGAAGCTGGTCACCTGCGAAGGCATGAGTTCCAACTTGGCTTTGTTGACTAGGAGGCCAAGGGAGATGCAGGTCTGGAGAGCCAGGCTCCTGGACTTCTCCATCTCCAACCTGGAAGGACCTACGATCAGCTAGTCATTCAGGTAGGGGTAGACTCAGACCCACTGGCACCTCAGGTAGGCTACCACCACTGCAATGCACTTGGTGAAGACCCTGGGGTCTGAGGACAGGCCGAATGGCATGGCCTGGAATTCATAGAGGGCTCCCTCTACTCAGAAGCAGAGGAACTTTCTGGGAGGTGGATGGATCAGGACATGAAAGAAGATGTTCTGAAGATCCAGAGAGAAAACCCACATGTTCTGCTCTAGAGGTGGTATGATCTGTTACAGAGTTACCATCCTGAAGGTGCATGACTTGAGAAACTTGTTCAGAAAAAAAAAGAGAAACTTGTTGAGGTTGTGTAGATCTAGAATGGGGTGCCAGCCTAAAGCTACCAACAGTCCCTATTTTCCCAGGACAGTCCCTATTTTAGGCAGCATGTCCCAGTGTCCCCACAAGTTTTGCAAAATGTCACTTTTGTCCCTTTTTTTGCTTACTTGTCCCAGTTTTGTCCCTTTTTTTTTAATTTTGCTGACTGCTAATCCTTGAGTGACAGTTATCTCAGCACCACTGTGGCACTGTTCAGGCTGGACAGCAGTTTGCAGCTCCAACCCCTGTACCTGTGTTGCACTGCAGGCATGTTAGTGGCAGCATGGTAAAGCATGTTCCTTTCTGTAATATTAGACTGGGTAGTAGTGCAAACAAGCACATGTGGATGTCTGTCTGCCAGCAGCTTAGAGGGACTCCGGACAGAGAAGAGATCGGCAGCAGGGACTTAAGGTACCCAAACCTGATCAGCTGTAGAGAAGTGTGCGAAAACAATCTGGTGTGGAGCTAGGAGTCACTGAAGTGAAGTTTGCTCAGCAAACGAGGTGAGTGTGAACGGGTTGGATGGGACTGTCAGGAACAATACACGCAGCTTCAATGTCTGATCACAATTTAATGTAGGCTTGCTTCTAATGAACTTTCTGTACATCATGATTTGGAACTTGCTGCAGCAGAATGATGTATTGTTTTAATTTGAATGTTTGCTACTGGTGTTACTGTGGGCGGCATGGCCAGAGCAAGCAGTAAAATGTAACTGATTGTGCACAGCATGGTCTGCGCGGTGCCCATGGGAGTGATACAGAGTGGTGGTGGTGGTGGGGGGTCATGGTCAGGATGGACTGTCCCAGTTTTAGGAGTTGGAAAGTTGGTAGCTTTATGCCAGGTCCTTGTCTGCTTTGGCACCATGAAGTACCTGAAGACAAACACTGGGTTTTCCAGAGGATCCACAATAGGAACCACAACCTAGTCCTTGTGGAGGAGCTCGGCAATGTCATCCCAAAGAGCTGACAGAATGTCTGCAGATACCAAGCCCTCCCATGGGTCAGGCTCAACCAGAAGGGTGCTGCTCAAACTTCAGAGGCAGACTCCGACCAACCACTTTGAGAACCCACCTGTCTGTGGTGACAGCGGACTATCGGAAAGGAAGTGGCGGAGCCGGCCTCCCACAGGAGGACCCACGGAAGGTGTGATGGGCATGAGGGAGGCACCCCTCATCTCGTCACTGGGTAGGCTTGGAGGAAGAGGGCCTGGCTGAGGTGCTACCGGGGCCTCTCTCTCTCTCCAAGTTTGCAGATGACCGAGGCCACCGACTTGGGCCGAGCTTGCCAGGCCTGAGCTTGCTGCCCAGCTTGGGGCTGGGCTGGTTTGGCCACAAAATTGGAGGTCCAGGGCTTCTTTTTCTGCTGCTTATAACCATTGGAGTCCCTCTGGGCAGATGTCACAGAGTCCAAGGTGGCACTGGAATTCTCAATGCAGGTGAGGCGGCCCTCGACTCTGGGCCCGAACAATTCGGTGACCAGGAAAGGGACATCCAACAGCTTGTGCTGGTATCTGCATGAAGGTAAAGATTCTCAGCCAAGTCCTGTGGTGCGTAGCCACTGAGGCCATCATGGAGTGGGCACAGGAGTCCCCAGTGTCCATGGCCGTCTGGAGCTGTTGCTTTGCTACAGCCTGTCCCTAGTTCTGGACCTGTTTGACTGTGGTCTTGAGGTCCATCAGCAGATGAGGAGGCATCTCATCCAGGGTGCCCAGCAGGGCATGGGAGAAATGGACCATGAGAAGGGCTGAGCTCGCCTGGTGAAGGCCAAGCAAAGAGGCAGCGTAGACTTTTTTAGCCACGTGGTCCAGTTTCTTGGACTCTTTATCAGGCAGCTTGTCGATGTCCCCAGTGTTGCCAGAGCACCTGAACACAGACTTTGCCACCAAACTCTCAGCTAAGGGGTGCTCTGTGAATCCCAACAGGGAACCAGTAGAGACCGCATATTTGCGGGCCATCTGGGCAGACGGAGAAGGGCAGGAAGCGGGGTGCTGCCAAAGCTCCAATGCAGGGCCAAGGATGATCTCTGCCACCAGGAAGGCCTCCCCAGGAGCATCTCCCTGGTCCAGGATCTCAGTCAAGGGGTATCGAGCCCATTTCTGGACAGGCTCCATTTTCATAGCCATGTACTCAGAGATCAGCCGAAGAAGACCCATAAGGGAAGTAGGGCCTTTGTCCATCGATAGACCCCCAATTGACTCCATGTCAACTGGATAGAATTGCAAGGAGGAGCCCTCTGACTCTGAGGAGCCATTTAAAAGGGATCTACTGTCAGAGTCCCTGCTGACCCTCCAAGGACGGTCAGGAGAGATAGTGACCAACAGTCGATGGGGAAGCCTCTTGTCTGGCTGAGACTCCTTGGTTAGAGCACGTTTTATTTCCTGTACAGGTGGAAGCTCCATGGGAATCAGTGCAGATGCCGGGGTTGGCTGAGCTTGGATTGTCGTGGTCAACTTCTGAGGTAGAAAAGGCATCAGCGATTGAGGCGAGAGCCAGGTGATGGCCAGTGTGTTAGCCAGGACCGGCTTCATAGCGGTGAACACCAGCTGCTGTCACATGAGATCCACGTAGCTTTGACAAACTTGTGCTGAAGCCTCTCCTCACTCAAGGAGAATGATGATGAAAAGTAGTGGCGACTCCACTTCTCAATGCATTGCAAGCAGGAGTGCCAAAGTCGGCAGGAACCACTTGACCCCCTAGGAATAGAACCGAGACCTCAACTGTGACAGATGGGGGGACTGGCAGCAGGGCTTGGAGGGAGTCAGCGAGCATGGAGGCTCCTCTGGGTCTTGGTTGATGACCAGAGGTGGTGGGTCAGTGTGGACTGATCCATCCCTGTAATGGTCCAAGTCAGGACCGGGGTCCTGGAGAGAGAGAAGCGTCAGCCTTTTCAGTCGACAACTGGTCGACCGGCTCGAGAAAAATCTAGGCCAGAAGATCAACCAGCATCTTGACAAACCGGCCTGATGTGGTTACCATGGAACCATCGGCCTAGGCCGAGGATACGACCCAAGTCAGATCTGGAGAAGCATGGGAATCCAAAGCCCTCGACCGAGAGCACTCTTGATCTCACAAATGATGACGAGACCATTGTTTGGTCTCTTTCTTCGACTTAGATGTGTGCCCAAAGGGGCCCTGACCGAGGGTTGGCAGAGCTTGGTACAATTCTTTGAAAGGCCCCGTAAAAGAGGAGCCGAGCAAAAGTGGCACAAAGGCTGAAGCCAAAAAGGTTTGAGCTGTGACCTAGGCCACTGCCTCCTCAAATGCCGCTAGCTTTTTTGGCAGAACCCGCAGCCACAGAGACCACTCGGTGGGCATCTTTAGATTTGACCCAAGGGTACCGTTTGCTCAGTTGGTCTAACTTAAGTCAGGCTAGATGATACTCTAGAATGGTACAGTGGAAAGTTTGACAAATGTCACAGGCCTGGGGATCATGCTCATGCTCCAGGCAGTAAACACACATGGTGTGCGTATCCGTTCAGGACTTCTTCTACCTGCAGAGGCACTGATGGAACCCGGGAGTGGACTTATCATCTGTTGTGATCATGATCAATGATTGAGCCTGAAGACAAAAGTTTTTAAAAGAAATTGGAAATAAATCCAGAGATTTAATAGCAAAGGGCCTACTCAGTGAGGGAGTGGTAAGGAGGGAACCATCTTCTTCCAAGTAGAAAGGAAGTTTTTGCATCATGGGGCAGAGTCGAGGGAGTGACCACCCATGTGGGTGGGAGGAGCCAGCTTGAAGATGATCCTACCAGTCTTAAAGAGAAAGGCAACTGCCAGAAAGTGTGGGTAGAACATCATATCCATGTTCCAAGAATGGGCCATTTCCTTGTGAGACGATATTACACTAACCACTTCAGGGAGGCCAAAGAAGATGAGGAGACAAAGGGCAGAGTGTATTGGTTACGAGACTGGTGACGTAATGGGTACTGTGATAAGTTAACTTTTGTGACCACTTACAGTGCAGAAACCGTGGGACTAATACTATTCAAAGGTACTGAGGTATTCTCAGTTGAGAATCTAATCTGCTCCCCCAACACAGCAACCAGTATGCATGTTACATAGAAGAACTAGTAATCTCAGAGACTGTTCGGTAATAAGTGTGCAACTGACCCAAGGCTGGCCTGTAAACATTGGTTATCAAGTCCACCAAAGGGGTGTCACCCATGGATAAATGCCATATTTACTCTAACATTGTTAAGGGCACCACCTTTTGTAATCCTAAGAGTGGCAGGAATATTTACTGGAATTCCTTCAATAATTGTGAAACTTGAAGGGGTTGTATACCTATTGATGTGCTCCTGTGGGACATACCATGTGAGGAGAACTATAAAGCTATTAAATGGTTGGTAGAGCACTGCAGAGCGATGAGGGCAGGCAATAAAGATTACACTATGGCAAGACGTGCAGTAGTCAGGGGATAAAAGTAATCGTAGTAAGAGCAGCGGATATTGAGAGGGTGTGGTGTAATCCTAGAGGGAGGAATTTGAGGTGCACAGAAACATAAAATTTGTCAGTGGAAAAGGGCCACTTGGCCCACCATGTCTGCCCAGATATTCCCTGACTACTCTGTCTCTGCAGACTCTAACTGTTCTCTGGTGATCTTCCCTTCCCCCGCCTATTTACTTATATTCCCTTATGTCTATCCCACACATGCTTGAAGCCCCCCCCCCATTAATTTTGCATCCATCATTTCTGCTGGTAGTCTGCTCCAGGTGACTACCACCCCTTCAGTGAAGCAGTTATTCCTCACATTCCTCTTAAACTCCCCCCTTCCAGCTTCATCTCATGCCCCTTGACTGGCCCTGGTGCTTTTTCTCGTTTGAAAGTGACTCTCCTCCTGTACTCTGTTCACCCCTGTGAGGTACTTGTAGGTCCATCATGTCCCCTTTCACTCTCATCTCTCTCAGGGTATACATGTTGAGATCCCTTAGTCTCTCCTTGTAGGACTTCTCATGCAACCCCTGCACCATTTCAGTAGCCCTCCTTTGGACTGCCTTCACCCTTTCAATGTCCTTTCTAAGGTGCAGTCTCCAAAACTGGACACAATACTCCAGGTGGGGGTCTCACCAGTGAGTGATACAGTGGCAATGCCACCTCCCCTCCTGCTGGAGATACCCCTTCCTATGCACCCCAACTCAACGTCAGCTTAATGAGAAAGCCATTTTAGATATATACATTAGGAGCACTTGAATTCCCAGGCTTGAATGATCAGTTGAGTTTTAGACCATTCCTGTAGTTTCAGAAAGGGATATGGTTGGAAACTGGTGGCACTGATGGGTAATGGCAAGCACTGGGCACATATAGCAATTTTTCCACTTGTGGTTTACTTATTTATAGTAGCCCTCTGACAGTTGTTTACAGTGCCTGCTTTCTACCCATTAGAAAATTATTGAAATTTTTTAAAGGTATTGATCATTTTCTCCATAATTGACCATATACTGTGTTTAATTTTATTACTGTGTCGGGATTTTTTTTCTGGGCTATTTACACATAAATTTTGTTAAGTATTATACTGGTCTTTGGTATTTATGTATATTTGTGTACCCCTTAGTACTACTATTAATGTGCATTGTGTTTTAACAACTGTATATATTAACTGTTTGTTTTGTCATTATTATTTTTTCAGATACTGCCTGGGGAACTTTGCACATCCACCTGATTTGTGGAAGTTGAACTCTCTATTTCGACCGTACATTTCATAATGTTAATGTGATCCTTGCTGCAACTTTGGTGCCATCTACTGATTGAAACAGGGAATTGCCTAATCTGTTCCACAGATCTCAATGTGTGTCCACCTGAATGGCTCATGGGCAGTGGGTGGATTGATATCTGCAGACATCTTGCAAGGGTTAGTTCTGGGGCGTCTGCAGTTCACTCATTCCTTTTAATGACATTGGGCTAAATTTAACCCTGTGTTTCTAATACTATTAAATACATCTGTATGCTGAGGATTATGTAATTCATGTTGGCAACATACCTCTCAACTGTCCCCGATTTTCAGGGACGTCCCTGATTTGGCCTCAAAATTTTCCTCTGTCCCTCCTAAAATTTGAGTTTTTCTGACAGAACAGTGAGGATTAATAACACAAAATAATGTTAAACATTATAGTTACAGACTTGTTGTTCTTCAGAAAATGCATCTTAACACAAATTCCTTTATTCTATCAGCTTTCTGAGTGAATAGTATCAGTTTTTAAGCTATGTCCCTGATTTGGGGTCTCTGTTCCTGATTTTTTTAAGCCTTGTCCCTGATTCATGAGGCAATTGGTTGAGCGGTATGGTTAGCAACAAGTCACCCGAACCATTAAATCCCACTTTGCAATCTGGCCTGAAATCCTTCCAATGCTTCCTGACTGATAAAAAACTAATTTTAAATACTGACAAAACAATATTTATGCTTTTTGAATCACAGGACACCTAACCGAAAATTGGCTTTTTAAATATTTTTGCATGCCATGGGATCCCTCTTCAGTTGGTTGAGTGTCACAAATACCAAAGGGTCTGCTTTGACTGATCTCTCTCTTGGAATCAGTAAATTAATAGTCTATGTAAAAAGATTTTTACCTCTGTGGCTTTTCTGTACAGGAATAAAAATATCCCGAATGCAGATACTGTACTAAATTAGAAATCTTTCCAATACAGATCCTTTGCGTAGTCAACTGCAATAATTTTTATTTATGACACTGCCCCACAATACTCCCTAAGCAAACTAGGTGTAATTTATAATAAACTGACAAGTTGCATTTTAAATTGGCCTTTTGACACCCACCACTGCTGTATGCTCGACTAACTGGATTGGCCACCCCTTGCTTTTTTCACAATGTTCAATGTATTGTAACGTGCCTGAGGGAAGCCCCCCCCCCACCTACCCGAATAAATGCATTCTGCTATGTCTATTATAACAGGAGCTAAGTCAACAGAAAGCGTGGAATAGCCAGACCCAAAATTCAAGTCAAATTTTAGGGGGGAAAAAGCTTTCAGTTACAGTACCTCAGTCTCAGATGTTGGAATACCCTCCCTCCCTTATAAAAGCTGAATTGTAGTAAATCTTATTTTACTGAGAAGAGGCCATGGTTGTACAAGCAAGACCTTAAGCCTAAACCTTGCTGTAATGGGCTACGACGTTAACAACCTGTATGCATACTATTTCTACGATGCAACTGTGTATCTCTTTGTTTAGCTTGTATGCTCTTCATGTTATTTGTGTCATATTGTAACGATATTCTGTTCTGCACCCACACTGCCCCAGGCCATCATTTTAAGTAAGTATTTTGACTCAATGATTCCACACTGACGAACAAATAAATCCCTAGACAAGAACCAGAGTATCCACAATCTTACTGCAGCAGCACAAAGAATAAGCAGCCACTTCCAGAGGTCTGCGAGGGCTACAGCCACTAGGGCTGGAAGAACTTGGTGAAGTTCTGACCCTTATTAAATAAGAACCAGAACACAGTGACGTTCTGATTTGTTCTGAATTATTGACAAATATTTAAAAAAATGCATAAATGTGGCCAAAGTTGGTCACATTTGTCACAGATGCCCAAAGGAAATAATTTAATGGCTTATTTGTATACAAAATTAATATATAACTGCTAAATAAAAAAGCAATCACTCACTACTAGCCCCTTCATGGCTGGCCTATAATGGTGGTGTAACCCACCTACAAATGGGGGTTTCTGAAAAGTCTTCCTTGACCTTACCTAAATGCTCACTGCCAGGCTGGTGTCCTGCGTTTTAACAGTTTAAATGTGATTGCCAGAGAGTGCCTGTATAACCTCTGTGCACTGTCTCTTTAAGAGCTGCCTGGATTGCAGTCATAAGTAATCTGAGAGGAAGCTCTGTTGAAATATGCTGAAAATCATTTAGAGTGATAATGATAATGTAGTTTGTCTAACCTGCCTTCTTTGCAGCAAGGACTGTTTTGTTTATCTCCACTATCTTGATCCTGGACTGCGAATTGGACCAATCAGTAATAGTGGGTCCTAAAATGGAGCCGGACTACAGGAGCTGTCCGGAGTCAAAATCTGTAGGAATTGTAGTTTTGGGCTTTTGGCACCTTTTTACACCTAAAGGGGGAGCCTTTGTTGTGACTGACAGACAGATCAGCCAACCAAACCTTTTGGATCTTAAGGAATTTCCCAGGCTGCTGCAGCTAGTTTCCGTTTTGAGCTGAGAAGTGAAAGAGTAATAGCTCAAGTGATTTTGAGCAGCAGTTCTGTGTAGTTTTGCATAGGAGAACCGTGAAAGGGCTGAGTTTTAGCCTGCCTGTCTGCCTGCTGTCCTTGAGAGGGAAAATAGAGTTTATCCGGACTGAATCCGAGTTGTGAGGACTAATTAAGCCGTTGGACTGTGACCAGGCTTTAACCTGAAGAAGACTGAAGATTTGCTGAATGCGATCGGCCTGTCAGGATTTCCAGCTGCTTTTGAGTCTCCGGTTTGTGCAGAGACTTTGCGATCGTGACCGGAGAGCGGTTTGCCTAGTACAGTAGAATTTCCTTACATGTAAATGTGCTGTGTATTGAAAGTGGGTCGTGATTTGGTTCTCCACTGTACGAACTTTGTTCTGCTTGCTAGAAGCTTTATCCAGCCTAATTGGACTGAATCCGCGTTCATCTCCATTCGGCCTGGGCCATGCCATGCTGGCCCTGCCAGACTATCCCACTGCACAGAGAAAGCCACCAACGAGAGACCTGCCTGGGGATCAGCCCCCTGCTCCATGCTTGAACAGGAATGACTCATCAGTGAATCGTGTGAGCCCTGCTTTTCCTGGCACTCCAGATTAACCACCTGCTGTCTCGATTTTCGTCCAGCCTGTGTCCAGTCTTGGGTATCATGAGTAATCATCAGAGTAGCTCCCTGCAACATTAGCTTAATCTAAAAGTGTGTCATCTGATTGTCTTGTTGTTTCTTTTCACAAACTGAGCCCTCCGCTCTGGATTACAAATAGTGTGTGTTGTGCATGTTGTTTTCTTCCATCACAGGGCCCCAACCAGCTGCAACGCTCCTGACTAGCCCACCATTCTCCATCTGGGTACCCAGAGTGTGTGACTGTTTATGGACCCTGAGGTGCATGCATAACTGTTTGATTGGTAGAGCCTTTAAGCAAATTAACCTGATTACGCTCCTCCCTTGTTCAAGCCTCTTAAATAAATCAGATCTAACTCTTTTTTGCATTTGCCCTGACTGTGGTTCCAGTTTGTGCAAGAGTACTGTACTGCTGTTATTTGCTGTGTATAACCTTGTTTTACAGGGGGTCCCAGAGCCGGGACAGAGGAAAGCACTGGTGGTAAGTGCAACCAGCGTGGATACTTGTGTGGTGTATGAGGGGTATTGTGAAAGTGATTATTGGGTATTGTTCCGGCCACTAGTGAGGAAAGAGGGGGTTACAGTGTCCCAGAGGGCTGTGCCCAGGTTAGCTTGACCACTACCAACCCTGACCTCCGGGTGGAGGCACCTGTTTCAGAACTCGGGCCCCTTAACCTGCTACTAGCCAAGCAGGTAGGGGTAGTAGCCCTTGGGATAGCGCCACCTAGGGGTTACAGTGGCATATCCTGCTTGGGTCCGTGACATGAGTGTGCTGGGAGGGACAGAGAGAGACGGAGAGAGAGAAACCAGACAGATGCAGATATCTATATCATAGCACCACCAAGCACTGCAGGCACTGCCAGGAAGCTAAGATTTTTTTTTTATTAATGGTGCTGTGTGGGTATTATTTTGATGGATGTTCCAGTCAGAGTCAAACAGGCCAAAGAAATGGATATGAATGATCAAATGAGCAACACTAAGAGAGCCCACCCACCCTACCCATGTGACTGACGAACTGCTTCTTATGCCCTGGACTGGTGTACTGTGGTATATGGTACACTACCTGGTCCAAGAGGTGGTAATGTTTTCTAGTACTATGACTACTTCTACTGAATCCAACCAACATGATGAATCCTTAAAGAAGGAAAAACGAAAGACATAGTGATCACCACCACTCAGGCAGACAGCCAGTCACACATCGTATCGGTCAAGTGCAGTGCAGTCATAAAAAGTCTGCCATTGCGACCTGAAGACCTGATGACACACAACACAATTATATCCTTCCTAGTTCTACAATTGCAGCGAGCCCCTGCCAAGTAATTTAAGTATCAAAAATAAAATATAGTGACATAATAAATCTCTGCCCAGTTACTGTAAGTGAACTGTAAGCAGGCTAGCATGCCACACACACACAAACAATGAAGAAATTATATGAATTTTCAATTTAGTAGCATTTTTTTCTGTAAAGTAATCGCAGCCAAATATGGGGGATGTGAGAAATATACAAAGAGTATTTGGTTACTGGGTTTCAGGCGTCTGCTAAGCCATGCACTGTACGAAAAGTAAAACAGTACAGTCAGGATCAGTTGCTGAGGGCAAAAAAAGTGAGAAGTAGTAGTAATAAGGACTGGGGTAAGGACAAAAAGTGATAAGTAGCAGCTGTGCTCGTGAGGACAAAAAGTGATAGTAGTAGTAGTAGTAGTAAACAGCAGTACCCTACCCTACCTTCCAGATCAGACAGTGGTACTAGGTACCAACTAATAAGTTTGTGACATGAAATGCAGTTGCTTGTTGTATTTGGAAAATACCAAAACTTAGAAAAGTCTAGCACTCACCACCTCACATAACACGGATACCAGGGATCTTGATTATTGCATTTTAATGTTAAAAAAGCAGAGAAATGGCATTTCTCTGCTTTTTTTAACATTAAAATTCAATAATCAAGATCCCTGGTGTCCGTGTTATGCGAGGTGGTGAGTGCTCAGCTTTTTAAATTTTGGTATATGGCTTTTTTGCCAGAGCACCACCACCCCAGTGCGAGATTTCTTGCTTGATTTTGCTGTATTTGGACTCTGAACCCACTGATGTTATTATTCTTTTTTATTCTGTGCTGCTCATGTGATCGTTCAAGTAATAGTGGCTGGGCCTAGTCTGTCCTGACCTGACTTGTTGCAATTAATTGCTACCTCATGTAGTAGACCCTATTCACAAAAGATTTTCACCATAGGCACAAATTATTGAAAGTGTTTTGTGGATATGGCCTTCTCAGAGCAGTCAGTGTATGTTTTATTCAGGTATCATGTTTGAAATTAAAGTGAGGAATGGTGACTTTGAGAAATGTGAGGCGCTCAGCATTTTCTGGTGTCAAGCAGGATCGGGTATCAGTAATGACGTTACCAGCTGAACTAAACAATTGTTCTTGAATAGACGCTAGTCGGAGGGCAATTCATGTACTTCGGTGCAATATTTACTAAAGCAGGTCGCATATTTTGTTTGGATTTCCAGTATTGCAGAAGGATCAGCATTCCAGCTGATATTGGGTTCTGCCAGGTACATTTCAACAATGGTCTGTGCTGAGGCTGTGTTACAAGAGGCAAATGAAGAAGATGTCACAATTACATCTTCAAAGTGACTCCAGACATGAAGCTGAACCAAGTGACTGTGGGACAGTGTTGTTTTTGACTGGTGGTGAAGAAGAAGGTGTGACTGCAGTGGCTGAGGACGAAGAGGGAGGAAAATGCTGCAACAGTAGAGGATGGACCACCTGATGCCGTACTGTGTCATGAAGATGATTCTGAATGTGGTGCTGAAGTTGTACTCTCTTCCATGACAGCACGCACCTTGTCAATTGTTTCTTGTTTGTTTATCTCAAAACAAGTGTCATCATCATTATCATTCAATAGTTGCTTCAATTTGTATCGTGGATCCAAGATTGTTGCTTTAACTTAGTACTCAGAATAAAGCCTTTTACATAGTTTGTCATCTTCTTCAACTTTTTTGATCATACGTCTCATTAGATCTTGTATTCTGGGGGCAACCTGCATATGTCAGCAGCACCACTGGCAGCCTGTGTGATCATAGAACTGTCTTGCTTCTCTAACTTTTCCCTAACCAGATTCAATCTGAATTTTACCATTTTTATTAGGGGTACCACCTAGCTGAGAGTTGCTGGGTTTGCACTAACCTCCCTTGTGATTTCCTCAAATGGCTGGAGCAGGAAAATTAGAAACTGCAACATGGCCCACTGTGGTGGAATAACATAGATGTCTGCATCACTAATTTTATTTTCCAAGGTGTATTGTCCGACAGTTTTTTTTTTGTTCCAGCAGCCTTTGGAACATATAAAAGGTGGAAATCCATCGAGCAGAAATGTCTTGGATCAGTCTGTGCAAAGGTAAACTGCTGAGACAGAGAGAGAGAGAGAGAAAGCAGCCAAAGCTTCCTCAAATCAAGGAGGTTATTTTCTAGACTACACTGAATTGAATTATTACTTTTTGGACCTGTGTAAGTAACTAGTATTGATTCTCTTTTTGGGGTTGACTTTTCTTAGTTTAACTTTAATTTGCCAGGGAGGAACTGTAGCTGGGAGATATTTGTAGTCAATTGTGACTAGACCTGTTATTTAACCTCTGTGAAATAGGTGTCTGAAAGGAAGGAAGGAAGGCACTCCCTGGGGTGGAGAGTCAGATTTGTAGTTCATTGTTTCATGAGGGCATAGGTTTACTCCCACCCATCCTGCCCCTCACTGCATGTGTCCCAAGCGCATAACATCCTTTATAGCAGGGATCCTGACATCACTTCCCCGAAACTGCTAACAACATACACCTGTTCATATCCTTAAAGGCAGAGCACACTGAATAGGGGGGTAGAGAGACTCACAAGCTTGCACATACTAAAACAAGAACAAAAAAAGAAAGAAAAGCATCTGTGACAGGAAGGACACAGACGTGTGGGGAGTGGTGCAATGCACTGGCTGTGGAGCAGCAGTCCTCCGGGACACATTCTGGAGACTGCATTGCTGCCTTATTTGCAGGAACCTCTCTGGTCTGAGGAAGGAGGGTTTTCGTCTCCATGCTGACCTGGCAAGGATTCAGGAAACCTGCTCCCCCACCCAGGGACCACCCAGGCCACTGCCACTACCTCAGAGATTGCCAAGAAAGAGGGGTGGTTGGATCACAGTGGGCTTAGGGAGGGTGAGGATGGTGGAACAGAGGTGCATCCCTTCAGTTGTGCCTCTCCACAATTCATTCGTCACTCTGGTGGAGCATGGTTCCTCTATGGAGGCACCCGCAGTGGAGACCAAGGAGGATGCTGGGAACCTCCACAATGGAGACCCAGAGGAGGGTGGCACAGGACCTCACAGGGGAAGGAAACAACTCCTGGTGGGGTACTCAATTGTTAGGGGGTAGAACTGGGGGAAGGAGGGGAAAGGGAGGTAAGGTGTCTGCCCGGTACCATGGCTTGAAGGGACAGGAAACAGATCCTCAGGATCGTGGAAGCAGCTGCAAAGGGAAGTGAGGTGGATGTCATTATCCACCTAGGGACAAATGACCTGGCTGAGAATGGGATCAGAGCAGTGCAACAGGAGCTTATGGAGTTGGGGAGGGGCCTTAGACAAGTAGCACACACAGTAACTTTCTAGGAAGTGCTACTTGTCTATGGCATGGATGAGGCTAGGGTACTATGCACCATGGGATTCAATGACTGTTGAAAAACTGGTGCAGAGCTCGGGGATATGGCTTCATTGGGGACTGGGGCTTCACATGGAGGGATGCAGGCCTATACAGGCATGATGGTCTGCATCTATCCAGGATAGGAACCAGGATCCTAGGTGATAGGTTTAAATGCTTCATTGGTAAGCACTTAAATTAGCCAAGGGGGGGGGCACTGAAAATGAGAAGGGAAATCCTAGCCCCCTCCAAAAAAATCAGGGTAGTTAGTGAGGTAAACACCAAGATAGAGCAGTCAATAGGTAGACAGGCAGGGGTAAATGGAGAAAAAGACAAAGGCAGTAAGGACAGGGATGGGGCAAAAAGAAATAAAGCCATAAAAAAATGGAGGGTAATGAGTACCAATGCCCATAGTCTAGGTAAAAAGCTCCCCGAAATGGTGGCCTTGATGGAAGAGGGATGCCTGCATATCATGGCAGTCACAGAAACATGGTACACAGAGAACCATGACTGGGATGTCAACATACCAGGGTACACAATCTACAGGAGGGACAAGAAGGGAAGAAGAGCAGGAGGAGTAGCTCTCTATGTAAAGGAAGGCATCAAAGCAACAGAACAAAGGGTAAACAGGGAGGAGAGGAGGCACTGTAGGTCATCCTGGAGACTGGACATGGCACCACAATCCGCACAGAGGTTGTATACAGACCCCTGTCTGAGGGGGAGGAAATGGACAAGGAAATGACAGAAGGCATCTGTGGGATGGCAGAGAAAGGGGACATATTGCTGATGGGGGACCTGAATATACCAGATGTTAACTGGAGCACCTTTGCTGCAGCCACATCCAAGAGCAGTGCCATTCTCGATACCCTACAGGGGGCATGCCTCAGACAGCTAGTTTTGGAACCCACTCAGGAGGGAGCAATCTTAGACCTGGTACTCCCAAATGGGGATGGAGAGAGGATCTCCGATCTTGAAGTGGGTAGCCATCTGGGAACAAGCGACCACCAAACATTGTGGTTCACGATAAACTTAGCTGTAGGGTCAAGCCATACAAAAGTGAAGGTACTGGACTTCAGGAGGGCTGATTTTGTTAAAATGGGAGTGTGTCTCAGAAAAGCACTAGCAAACAGGCAAGAAGGTGGGGTGCAGCAACAATGGGAAACATCAAAACCGCCATCACAGAGGCAACAAGCCTTTGTGTGAAACAAATAAACAAATCAAATGAAAGAAAAAACACTATGGTTCTCTAAAGAAGTGTGTAAGGAAGGGTAAGGGAGAAAAAGATAGCATTCAGGAAGTATAAGGAAACACAGAAGGAGCAGGACACAGAACTGTACCAGTTAAAGCAGAAGGAAGCGGGGAAGGCAGTCAGAATAGCAAAGGCCCAAACCAAGGAAAAGATAGCCAACTCAGTTAAGAAGGGGGATAAAACCTTTTATAGGTACATTAGAGAGCAAAGAAAGACTAAGCCAGGGATACTGAGGCTGAATAAAGAGGAAGGTGGTTGGGCAGAGAGCGACAGTGAAAAAGCAGGGATACTGAATGAATACTTCTGCTCAGTATTCACAATGGAAAAGCAGGGGGAGATACCTAATCCAGTCAATAGAAGCACTCTGGATAGGGGATTGATATTAGTCCTTTCACAGAAGAAAGGGTTCTGAGAGAACTCTTAAAACTGAAGGTGGATAAAGCAATGGGGCCTGATGGGATTCACCCCAGAATTCTAAAAGAACTAAGGGAAAAACTAGTAAAACCACTGATTACCCTTTTTAATAAATCATGAGAGGATGGTGTGGTACCTGAGGACTGGAGAAGGGTGGATGTGATTCCCCTTCACAAAAGTGGGAGCAAGACAGAGGCAGAAAACTACAGACCTGTCAGTTTGACCTCAGTGGTAGGGAAACTGATGGAATCATTTCTGAAGGAACGACTTGTTGAGTACCTAGAGGCCAGTGGGGCACAGGACCCAAGGCAGCATGGATTCACAGCAGGAAGGTAATGTCAGACAAATCTAATTGATTTCTTTGACTGGGTAACCAAAGTAGTAGACCAGGGAGGGGCTGCGGACATGGCTACCCAGACTTTAGCAAGGCATTTGACACAGTCCCGCACAAAAGATTAATAAACAAATTAGCCAGCCTGGGAGAGGGTCCCAGGGTGGTAGCCTGGGTAAAACACTGGCTGGACAACAGGACACAGGAGGTAATAGTAAATGAAATCCACAGTGAAGAAAGGGGGGTTACTAGTGGGGTACCACAGGGCTCGGTACTGGGGCCGGTCTTTTTTAATGTCTTTATAAGTGACATTGCAGAGGGACTGGAAGGGAAAGTATGTCTCTTTGCAGATGACACAAAGATCTGCAACAGGTGGGGTGGAAAGGATGAAAAGGGATTTGGTTGGAAGAATGGTCAAATGTATGGCAGCTTAGATTCAGCACAAAGAAGTGCAAAGTAATGCACCTGGGAAACAAAAACCCGGAGGAAGAGTACACAATGGTGGGTGAGATATTGACAACAACAAAAATGGAAAGGGACCTGAGGGTAGTCATATCAGATGACCAAAAAGTGGGCCAACAATGTGAGAAGGCAGTAAGGAGGGCTGGGGGGATATTGGGATGCATAGGGAGAGGCATCACCAGTAGAAACAAGGAAGTTGTTGGCCCTCTGTATAGACAGTTGGTAAGACCACATCTGGAGTACTGTGTACAGTTCTGGAGACCCCATCTCCGCAATGACAGACAGGGTGGAGGCTATACAGAGGAGGGCAACCAAAATAGTGCAAGGTCTGCATCAGAAGACATATGAAGAAAGACTAAAGGAAATCAAGATGTATAGCCTCGAGGAAAGGAGGGAGAGGGGGGACATGATAGAAACTTTCAAATACCTCAAGGGAATCAACAAAGTCCAAGAGGGTAGCATCTTTCAGAAAAAGAGATGTGCAAGAACAAGGGGGCACAATTTGAAGATGGGGGGGACAGCTCAGAGGTAATGTGAAGATGTATTTCTTCACAGAGAGGGTTGTAGATGCATGGAACGGCCTTCCTGAGGAGGTCGTAGAGTCAAAAACAGTGATGGAATTCAAGAATGCATGGGACAGACATAAGGCAATTCTGGTGGCGGGGTAGGAGAAAGTAGGCTGTTGGTTAACTAGGGTCTGCAGCTTATCCGTTAGGTAGGGAAATGCACAAACTAGGTGGGCCAAGCGGTCCTTATCTACCATCAAATTCTATGTTTCTATGTTTCTAACTGTGCTTCTGCTATATTTTTTCAAACAAGTGATGGGCTTTGCTTGAGTGACTGAAATGAATGCACATTCTTTTAGCAGTGCTAATGAGAGCCTTAATCTCCCTTTCGTCATCGAGAAAACCATGAACTATTAAAGTTAAGCAATGCGCAAAGCAGCGGATGCGAACAAAACCCCCCTCTTCCAAAACCCTCCTTACGTTGGATCCATTATCTGCAGGTATAAAGCCAACAGATAGTAACTATGAAGTGAGCCACTAATGTATTGGTTTTTGGAGCTCTTCATTGATGTTGTATGAGGTATGTTCAGATGGAAAATGAAACATTCTTAGAACAGTAAACTGCGAAGCTTCACTGTCCCCAGTCCCACATGAATTATTGAAACATGCCCAGTATGCCATGACAGACATGAAGGGTTCAGGCTGACAACTTGTCCAGATATCTGTTGCGAGATGCACCACCATCCCAACAGCATTGCACAAGACACATCTTTATTTTTTACATACAACATCATAATGATCTGGAATCCCTGATGTTGAGAAGTATTTCCATGATAGTATACTATATCGAGGTTCAAGGTACTCAAGCAGCCACCTGAACCCTATATGTTCAACCACATTACATGGTAGCAAATCAACAGCTGTCATTTCTGAAATTTATTATAACAGCAACAGGGTGAGTTGAGGCATATTTGGCTTTACGCTCATATGTTTCTGAGATGGCAAGCTGTCTCCTTGAAGGAGGAGGGCTTTTGAACACATGGTCACTTTCAGTAACAGTAGGAGTCCTTTGAATGGGAGGAAGTGGTGGTTGAGGTGTTTCAGTAGTGCTGTGGGCGTTGCCACTGCTTTCATCTGTGGGAGTTACCCCGAGTTTAGTGAGCTATCACTGTCACTTTCTCTTCAAGACTCACAACTGGAGTTCTCAGTAATGCGACGTCTGCCTAGATGCCTTTTCAGTGCTGAAGTTCCCAATGCTCCTTTCTTTTTACCCCTGCTGATTGGCCATTTACAAATAGTGCATGTTGCTACCAACTCATTGGAAACACTAATGGAGAACTATGACCAAACAAAAGATATTTTTTTTAGTTTTTTTCCCAGGATGGCATGGCACCTCGGTCACCTTTTCAGGGTCTCCCCCTTGATTTTTCTTGGGCTTGTTCCTCTTGTGGTTTATTCCCACTGCCCCCTCCACAACCAAAACATTTCTACCTGTTTCTTCCTCATCTGCAATTTCCATCCCCTCCAGTAAACCTTGTGCTGCCTGATTATTCTCATCTTTAGTTTTACTACCCTTGTCGGGTTCAACCTCAGAAGAATCGGTTGAGGGTGACAGACTGGCAGTAGCATAGTATTCAATTGTTCCGTACCGATGGGTGCCTCTGTGGGTGTACCCACCAAGCCTTTAGTTTATTCAGATTTTTTTGTTTACTTGGGACTGATGATGATTCGAGACTTTCACCTTTTTTGGATTCAAGCATTTGCTTGGAAGATGAAACCTTATATAACCCCCCCTTCCCCAAAATGGGGGGGGGGGCTACCTTAAGTAATTCCCTTGGCTCCAGTAATGCCCACTGCCAGGAAGGCATCCTGCAGAGATGGTAAATCCGTAATGGTTGGTGTCCTCCTATGGATCTGCGTGAGGTTGCCATGATGTGTCTTTGCGCCTGTCTCTTTAAGTGTCAGTCAGTGTAAATGCTGTAAATGGCTTGGGCTAAGTCCAAGTATTTCAAAGCTCGCGACCAGCCAGGCATCACCCCAGTTTGTCCAACTCTGTTGTCGCTAATAGAACAAAGGGAGCTCTTCGTGGTACTGCAGTTATTCACTTCTAATTCATAGTTGTCTTTAAGACTCTGGATGAACTCCTTCCCTAATACTGCCCTATCTATTCCCAGGCTGGGGCCTTTTAAATCTGAGCTACGTACCCACATTATGTCCAGCTCTAACTGTGATTACAGATAAACTCCTTTAGCTATGGTTAAGTTCCATTGCTAAATTTACTCTGATTCTAATTTATGATTCACAGTTACATACCTTTGGTGTTTGCTCTGTATATGTATTATCCATTCTGTCTCTGTACTTAGTCACTGTACTTATCATACTTTGTATTTCTCCACATTCAATGTATGATGTGGAGCTTTTGTAAATGAGTCCCTGACTCAAAGGGTTGTAATTCCGAGACTTTATATACATAAATAAATAAAAATATAGATTGTTGTTTAACCTGCCCTTCTTGCAGCATGCATGTTCCAATGGAAGCCACCATGTTTTGGACCAGGACATCAGGTTTGGACCAATTAGGACACAGAGGACCTCAAGAGGTCTGTAGCTTAAGTGCCTCATGGGAAAAAGCTGTAGTTTTTGTAGTTTTTCAAGTTGGCGCTTAAACTGACAAATTGGAGCACCAGAACTGTGATTGACAGCTCCCCTAGTCAACAGGAATCCAGAGAGACCGGACTAGTCCTAAAATTGACAGAAACAAGAGTTCAGTTGCTGGTAGAGTGCAGAGAGAAAGCAGCTTGAGCCATCAAGAAGCAGCTCCAGGAAAAGAGCTGAAGAGAACTGGCAGGGGAAAGGCCTGACTTGCCTCCCTGCTACTATTTCAGCATCAGACTGCCTAACAGGAAGAAAGAGACTCCAGTTTCAAACGGTGTGGCAGTTCATCCCAAGACTCTATAGAGGAAGGAGCCTGTATGCTCTGAGGGAATCTGGCCTAGTAGAGGCCCAGTTTTCTCTGGTGTGCATCGCACAGTCCCAAAAGGGGATCAGGCACCAGGAACAGCCTTTCTACAAATCAAGAGGTTTGCTCAACAAAGCAGCTGACATTGCAAACCAGTCAGAAGCTAAAAAAGGAATTGGAGGGTTTGATGATTCTTCAAATAAATGTGCTGAATGCTTATTGTGGGTCAAGGCCTACTGTCCAGGGACTCCTGATTGCCAGAGAAAAGCCCACCTTTACCAGTGACCGAAATGTCTACCAGCTGGAGGGGTCACCAGCAGATAAACTGAATTTTTCCAGAGACACTCTGTTGAACGTGGGCCCATGTCCAACCCTTCCCATGCCATCTGTTCTTGTGCCAGCTACAGTTTTACCAGAGAGAGACCATCTTCCGGGATCAAGCCCCTGCACAGTGTCATCGCAGGTTGTGTCCACCTACAGGGAAAGACCATGAAGTGGAGGTGAATTGTGATGGCCCGGTTTCCCCATGTGCAGCAAATTCCAGCACCAAGTCTTCATTTCATCAGGCCATCCTAAATCAACTGGTACAGTGGGTAAATCCGGTGTAGCTCCCTGCAACAGGCATCTTGATTTTCTTAAGGTATCATCTAATTGTTCTCAGCTTAATTCCAAGGGTTTCCAATAGACTAGGCCAACCGGCCATGGATACAACTAATTTAATTTGCTTTGTACAGTTAATGGGATTGATTTTTTCCATCAAGGACCTCAACAACAGCTGCAACCCCGGGCACTGATTCTGGCCAGCCAGCATAGATCCTGGGTACCCAGTAGTAAAGGGACTAAATTAACTGTGTTTAGTAACCTGGTTTTCCAGAACAGTAATCATTTGCCCAGATTTGCTCCCCCTCCTTGTTCGCGACCCTTTAATGAACCTGATTTACTGTGTTACTTTGAACCCAGCTCGTGAGCATATTATTACCTGATTTAAAGTGATGAGCCTTTTGCTGAATGTGTTGAAAGTGCATGCCATATTTCAAAACTGTCTTTACAGCGAGGTTTGCAGGGCACATACCATGACCAGAGACCCTGCTGGTAAGTGGGACAACTGGGGAGCATATTGTTAATGCCTATTGCAAACTGTTTAGTGAATACTGTTAATGGTCATCGTCAATATCTAGGTAATCGGTCACTAGGTGGGGTTGTGGGTGGTAGTAGCTTCCCAGAGGGCTGCACCAGTATAAATAGATATCCACGCAAACCATACTTTGGGTGGAGGCACCAAACTAGTGTATTTACCAAGGGTAGGGACACCCTGGTACTTGGCAGTTTTGAACCCAGGCCCCTCAACCTGTTGTTAGGAAGGCAGGCAGGGGTAGTTGCCCTAGGAATAGTGCCAACTAGGGGTTACATCTTGGAGGCACCACTGGGATTAGCACCCCCTAGTGGCCAAGGTACAACATTACAGTTAATTGTTAATTTAGCGCCAAACTAAAAATGGAGAACCTTGCTAAGGTTAAACTTGAAACTCCCCCCCTCACAAAATGGCTGTGCACTGCCTGTTGGGGTGGAGTGAGGTGGAAGAGGTTGATCCTCAAAATGCTTTGATGTTATTGGACATACCATTGGGACTACTAAAGCGGCCATAGAGGAAGCAGTGAGCCAAGTTAAGTGTCTGGGTAAAATTACAGTTCAAGGGAGAAATGCTGATTTATTTTCTAAAACTATAGTGGCTCTTATTTCATGCAGTGCAACCAAAGACCCAAAGACTGTGCCCCCTGTTATTATGCCTGAGGGATCCCAGGTGGGATGGGGGATTATCATTATGCATAGTGAATAGTCTTCTCCGGGGGGGGGTCACCCAAAGTAGAAGGGTTAAAAGAGAAGCTGGTAAAACTGCTAGCTGCAGACTTCCATACTCCGGATAATGGCTGGATGCATACACCTGGGATACTCCGTAAGTTTGGGTTAGCACAATGATGGCCGTTCAAGGTTTATCAGATTCTACATATGCTAGTTAACTACTTCGGTACTAACTCTATATCAGACACTACAGGTTCTTGGGTTCCTGTCTGTAGAGACCTAGCACTTGCCCCACATGCTGTCTCCTCTATATACGCCACTTTGTACTTCATGGTGTTTCCAGCAATGGACGGAATTCCTAGATATTGGACCAACCTTTTCCCTCAATCCATCTCCAGATGGCCTAAAATCTGGGAGAAATGTCACAAATTCATTATGCAGGACAGACTAAGACTGATGCAATTGCAGATATTAAATGATATGTATATGACCCCATACAAACTGTATAAAATAGGTAGAGCAGAAGCCCCGGCGTGCAACAGGTGTAATGCAGTTATTGGCACTCTAATCCATATGTTCTGGGAATGTTCTAAAGTCTCTTCTTTGTGGGACCTCATCAAATCAAAAATAGATCCCCTCCTAGTTTACAGGACTATTTTACCCTGGAGGAATGTCTGTTAGGGGACTTTACGGGCTTCCCATTAATGAATAGACACTATCATATATCTATTATAGCTCTGTCGGTTAAGAAAGTAGTGCTCCGGCACTGGCGAGATTCCTTCCAGCTTTCTTATTCAGAATGGATTCAGGAGCTCCTAAATAATCTCCAAATGGAGAAAATGATGGCTAGCCTCTTGAATCAACTGGGGTCCTACAAAAAGAGATGGGAAATGCTGCATGCTCTTTGTTCTCTGTAAATCCTTAGACATGACTCCATTTAACAAGGGTTACATCATTCACTCTGTATACCTCCGCAAATCTATGGCACTTGGGTGGGATAGAAAGGGGGAGGGAGGGAGGGGGGAAGGAGGGAGTGGGGGCCGGGGAGAGGGAGGGAGGCATACACTTCTGTATTCTGTCTGTACATATCCAATGTAAGTTGTTTGTTTGTTTTTTGGAAAATTAATAAACTTTCAATTTAAAAAAAAAAAACTGCTAGCCGCTAAGGGACAGATTTTGGAGGATTTAAAAAGAGGCATAGAGAGTCCTGGCAGGGCTACTCCAGTAAAATTCTTCTCCGGCCCCTACATCTCTGCCTATGTTATCTCCCCTTGCAGTGTTCCCCATTGCGGTGCCCTCTGTGAATTTGGACTCTACAGCAGGCTCAGGCTATTTTCAGGCACTGTTCCCACTCCCCGTGGGGGAAGATGACTTAAAAGACTTGGATGAACTATGCGTCCCCTTTGGTCCAAGAGTGGCAATGCTCAGAGGGCGAGAAGTAAAAGAGACTCATGGAGAGTTTAAGGGGCCCTGCACTTAAGGCAATCCGATTCCTAAGGTCCACTAACCCTGGTGCTTTAGCTAATGGATATTTATCCACCTAAGGCCCTGTTCACACTGCAGGATGCTGGAAAACAGTTCTTTAACACGTTATTAGAAATGGATTAAAGCTTACCGTTTTAAAGCGTCCGCAGTATGTAAACCGAGTTTGAAAACGTGTTGGTGCCTTAACAAATCCGTGACAGTATGTTCTCACTGCAGTGGTATTATCCGTTTTCTGGCATTCTCAGCACCCAAAAGCTGCATACTATCATGCATTGCAGTGACACTGAAAACTGCAGAATTGTGCTCTGGAAACCGTGTCGTCCTGCTCTCACTGACGGCGAGTCTGAATTAGAATCGAAACCGTTTTGAAAACCGTGCTCAAGCCTACCACGAAACAGGGTTTGAGCACGGTTCAGTAAAACGGTTCACAAGTCGTGTTAAGTGTGAATGCAAACCTTGCTTGCAGCCACTTAAAATGTTTTACCACTGATAAAATGTTTTAAGTAGCACAGTATGAACAAGGCCTTAGAAGGTGTTTTCAGCAGTACTGAATCAGGAGAGGATCTAATGTGGAAGTTCAGGTCCACCAACAGTGGAAAAATGAACATTTGTCCTCATGTGTGACTCGAGTAGAGAGGGTCCTTCAGAGAGCACACCGTAAGGGTGGCATATTGGCTTGTTATCTAAACCGTGTGAGACTAGAACAAATTCTCAAGTCAGCCCATTATTCTAGCATGCTAATGCTAAAGTTGAAGTTACAGGATCACAAAGATAATCTCCCTGCCTATTGCTGGATAATGAAAAAATTAGAGAAGCAGAGACTGAGGATGACTGTTGGGATCCTTACGCAGGCATTGCCAGCACTGCCCCTACCTCTGAGAAACCCAGTTTAAGAGACAATGCCCTTGATTCCCAGCAAACCAGTGACCTGTTAAAAGAATTAAGAGAGTTGTGAACTAGTGTACAGACCACTGCAGATATGGTAAAAAGTCACATTACTAGTGCTTCCAATACAGAGGCTATCCAGAAGGCCCTACCAAAAAGAGCAGCACCTTTGATTAACATTGCCACTAACGCACCCATGGAGCTTGTATGTATTGACTTTTTAAGTCCAGAACCCAATGCCCAAAACATTGGAAATATACTTGTTGAAACAGATCACTGAGGGACTGAAGGACAGAGGCCCCAAGGATGGCTGGAGGTGCCTTTTAGACACCATATGAGGGGGTCGATGGTTTGACTGGTGTCTGCTGTGGCTGGACTACCTTTCCCGGGGGAACATGGGTATATAGGGAGCATCATCCATGTTCTTTCCTTGCCCTGGGACTTTTCAATCTGGAGTACAGCCAGGGAAACCTTTGATGCTACTATTCCCAAACTCTGGACATGTCTCTCTGAGTTTTTCGGCGACTGATGGAGGGATTTTGTTGTGACAGTGGACTGTTACAGGGTAACTGGCAGACTTTATGTCCTGCAACATTTTCCATTTTTCCTGGAGCTAGTGAGAGGAGCTCCAGGTTGTTAAGGAAGGTGCTTTCTTTGTGTGGACTGCACAGGTACACTGATTACTGTCAGTTTCATTGACTTTTGCCCAGCAGAGACTAGGGGCAGTGAGAGGCCCCATGGTGTCTCGACCATCCTGGGGTGGAACTGGTTTCTTTTTTGCACAGTGACTGTCTTTGCAAATTTAAAAGTCATTTAGCCCTGTCTCATGGGGCATTATTTTAACTTTGCAGGTTGCTTTCTAAGAAAGGCTGAGAAGCTTGGCTCCTTGTTTGTTTTTGCTCCTTTGTGGGGGTGTTTTGGGGATTTGATTTGGGGGTTGGGGTGTGGGGCTTAGTTTATATGAGCTTGTGTTGTATGATTGGTCAGGTCTCTCTATATTAGGTGTCTGGGGAAGTCGGGGGTCTGGGGCAGGCTAGGATTGTGTATGATGCATCCTGGCTTCTCAATTTGTGGCCCTTTACCAACCTCCCAGTTTCCAGCGCTATAGCTCACCACTGTAGAAAGGTTGGAATTAAGAGGGCTTGCACTGATCGACTTTGACGGGGCATTTGGGGGGGGGGGTCGGATTGAAGTAATCGGGTGCAGAAGGTGCCCTGGGCATTGAAGAGCCTTAGGGAGAGGCCAGACTTGTTTGGTCCCCATCCCCAGGGTTTCTGCCAGACTGAGTGGACTAGTACCCAGAAGGGCTACACTGCCCACCAATACCCTGAGTGTAGTGCTTTGCGATGCCAGATCAGACTTGGTTTCTACCATCAATCTAGCATGCATTACCAAGACCTGGGTGGGTGGTGATGCTGGCCCAGTTTTAGAGGCTACCACCCCCCCCCCAAGTTACTCGGTGGTGCACTGCCCCAGAGTGGAATGCAGGGGTTGGAGAGTGGCCATCTGTTTTAGATCTGAGCTTGACTTCACTGTGTACCAAGTGAGAAGACCAGGTTCCTTTGAATGTGTGGCATATGTGGGGGGTCCGGGGGCAGGCTGAAGGATTCTCCTGATTTACCACCCCCAGGGCAGCAGGTGAATTCCTGCAGGAGGTAGCCAACTTCACTGTTGATGAGTCATTGGAGTCCCCCAGATGCTTACTTCTGGGAGGCTTTAATGTCTGGGCCAATGACTAATCTTCTAGGCTAGGTTATAACCTCCTTCAGATGATGTCATCTCTGGGCCCGTCGCAAGAAGTTTCTTCTGTGGCCCACCAGGGCAGCCACATGTTGGACCTGGTCTTCTCACTTGGGCTTGAGATTAGTAACCTCAAGACTGATTGGGTCATTTGGTCTGATCATTGCATGGTGGAGTTCTCGTTTGGGGCCACCCCGAGAGCCCTCCCCCTGCTGGGATGGTAAGCTACTGCCCTTTGAGGAGTTTGACCCGGAGGGATTTCTGGTGGTGGCAGACCTATCCAGTGTGAGTAGTGAATGCATAGGGGGTGTGGGCAAGGCTGTTACCGCCTATAATAGGGTGATGTCAGCTGCGCTTGACTGTCTTGTACCAGTCCATGTATGACCCAAATCTTCTCACTTGAGGTCCCCGTAGTTTGATGGGGAGCTCAAGGCAATGAAGATTATGGGTCACAGGTTAGAGCGGGCGGAGGTCCGGGCTAGATGTGGACAGGCTGTGGACAGACTGGCCCTGTGCTCTCATTATGATGAGACTCAGGGGGCAATCACCCATAAGAAGGCAGAGTTCCTGTCCAGGAAGATTGTTGCCAGGAAGAATCAACCAACTGTGCTCTTTTGGACTGTGGACAGGCTGCTAAAGCCAAAAAAAAAGCCTTTTCTGATGATTTATGTGAAGAGTTTGCTCATTTCTTCTTAGAGAGGGTGTCCACTATCCGGCGGGCATTCCACCAGTGTGCCCAATGGTGGCTGACAGTGATCACCTTGTCTAGAGAGCCTAGTTGGGAGGAGTTTAAACCAGTGGAGGTGGCTGAGGTCACTGAGGTTGCCGGCGGGCTGAAGCACACATATTGTGAACTGGACCCGGCACCGACTTTGTTTTCTGATGAGATGTGCCAATTCCCTTGACCTGGTGTTTGCCTTGATTGTTCAGTGTTCTATCTCAGAGGGGGTCTTTCCAGATGTCTTGAAGGAGGCTCTGGTTAGGCTGCTTCTGAAAAAAAAAAACATCGCTAGACCATGACATCATGGCAAACTACCATCCAATCTCCAACCTCCCATTCTTGGGGAAGGTTTTTGAGAAAATTGTGGTGCAGCAGCTAGAGGAGCACCTCATGATCTTTGACTTGTATGAACCCCTCTAGTCAGGGTTTTGGGTGAGACATAGCATGAAAACTGCATTAGTTCGGGTGAATAATGACCTCCTCAGGGCTCAAGATTGAGGAGAAGGGACAATTCTCATTCTCCTTGACTTCTCTTCAGCATTTGACACGGTAGACCATTGTGTGTTGCTTGACTGCC
The DNA here is from genome assembly GCA_016271365.2 of Neoceratodus forsteri. NCBI lineage: Eukaryota > Metazoa > Chordata > Ceratodontiformes > Ceratodontidae > Neoceratodus > Neoceratodus forsteri. The sequence goes on along the minus strand of CM057455.1, from coordinate 342,818,539 downwards.
TGAGGGGAATTTAATGGACTCACCAGCATTGTCATCTGCTGGTATGAGTCCTTTCTCATGAACAAGAGGCAACAGGTAGTGATGGGGAATTTCTCCTCCTCCCCTAGCTTCCTGACGTATGGTGTACCTCAGGGCTCGGTCTTGTAACCAATGTTGTTTGCCATGTACATGCTGCCCCTGGGACAGCTCATTAGGAAATACAGTCTGGGTTTTCATTACTATGCCGATGATACCCAACTGTATCTTTCCTTTGCCCCTGGGACATCCAATGCAGTGGAAGTGCTAAATAGATGCCTTGTTGAGATAAATGACTAGATGGCCTCTAGATGGTTGCGACTGAACACCGATAAGATGGAGGTACTAGCGGTGAAGTCGAACAGAAGGTGTGATGGGAGGGTCTCTGCCACAGATACTGGGTTATTCCTGGGGTCTGTGCCACTGAAGACCTTATCTAGGGTGCGCAATCTTGGCATGACCTTTGACAGCAGATTGGCATTTGAAGATCAGCTGTCATCCGTTGTCCAGACCATCTTCTACCATCTTAGGAACATCACCAGGATGAAGCCCCTAGTTCTACCTATGGACCTCCCCACTTTTGGTGCATGCCTTCGTAATGTTTAGGCTTGATTACTGTAATGCACTCCACTTCCGGGTCTCAGGAGGTACCATCTGTAGGCTGCAGGTAGTGTAGAATGCAGCCGCCAGGTTGCTGACGGGGCAGCCTAAATACTGCCACATCACTCCAGTGCTGCGTGAACTGCATTGGCTGCTGGTCAGGTGGAGGATCGTCTTTAAGGTGGATTTGCTTACCTTTAAGGCCTGACATGGGCTGGGCCCTGGATACTTGTCTGACCTTCTGAGACCTGCTGTCTCGGCCCGCTCCCTCCGTTCTGCCTCCAGGAGCCTTCTTGTGATTCCTAGGATGAGGCTAAAGACCTCCGGTGACAGAGCTTTTAGCGTCACCAGCCCCATCCTGTGGAATTTGCTGCCACCATCTGTAAGGCAGGCCCCTTCAGTGGAAGTATTTAAGGCCCGCCTCAAGGCCTTCCTGTTTAGTCAAGCCTTCCAAGACACTGTCTGGTAGTATTCATTCCTGGGACTGCCTTCTAATGATTACTGTGTTTTAACTTTTTTATACTATCTGGCTTATTTATTAGTGTTTTATTTAAGTATGTGTTGTAGTTTTATCATTAGTTTCTATTTATTTGTATGGCACTCAGATCCTCTGGGATTGGCGCCTTGAAAAATAAACTTTGCCTTGCCTTCACCAGATATGTGCAGGCTTATCCCACCAAAGATCAAAAAGGCAGCAACCACAGCCAAGGTTCTGTGTTGAAAAAATTTTCATATATTATGGTGTTCCCCAGTGGATACATTCCAACCAAGGAAGAGGCTTTGAAAGTTGGCTAATTAAAGAAATGCTCTCTCTGTAGGGTGTCAAAAAGTCAAGGACAACTCCCTACCACCCACAAGGGGATCTGTAACCTGAATGATTTAATAGGATGTTGCTGGGCATGCTGGGAACCAGTCACCCAAAAGACAAACCAAGATGGAGTCAGCAGATAAGTACTTTAGTGCATGCCTATTATTGCACCAAAAGTGATGCGACAGGTTTCTCCCTGTATCAGTTGACGTTTGGTTGTGAAGCACGTCTCCCAGTGGACATTTGCTTTGGAGTGTCACCTGATGGAGTTCATGCTGATAACTATCTGCAATATGTACACAAGATTAATGCACAGCTTAACCACACTTATCAACTTGCCCACACTATGGCTGCTAAGAAAAATCTAGCGAATAAAGTAAGACATGATAAAAGAGTCAAGGCTCAAGAGCTCCAACTGGGAGATTGAGTTCTAATGAGAAATTTGGGATTGCTAGGAAAACATAAGATAGCAGATCATTGGAGTCACATTCCCTACATAGTCATTAGTAAGTTGGATAACCTCCAAGTCTATAAAATACGGCCAGGAGATCCCAGAGCTATAAGAACAATTCACCAAAATCATCACCTTCCAGTTGGGCAGATTGTCATAGCTACAGTACTGCAAAGTGCCACACTGACTGGGCCTGTTACTAGATCTGCTGCTTGGAAAAAACAGTCAAGCCAGACTACTTCCCCTCCTCAAACCAAGCCTTCATCAAGCACTACTGCTATTCATGACACTAATTCTGAGTCTGGTGAGAGTAAATATGAAGGTGTGCATTATCCTTCCTTTGAGCTAGCCCAACTGTTCCAAGGAATTCCCTCCTGCTAGGTTGGACACAATGCTGATAAGTCAGAGATGCCAGATAATCTTGCCCTTTCAATGACTCCAGTGCCACCGGAAAGTGAAGTGCAAAGTGTGACCTCTGAAGTAGCTGATTTTTTATGTCTTGTGTAACTTTCTGAAATTGACATGGCTAGTCCTGCTCAAATAGAGGAAACATGTACCCATGAACCTGCAACTGAAACTAACCTAAGTGGGCCTAGTAAACCTAACCTCATTTTAGAAAATATTGATATAACTAAAAGTGCTAGCAGTGAACTAAATGATTCAAGCTTTGTCGAAATATCACTTACAGATGATCATATGTCTACAGACCCGGAAAGCTTAAGTACTACTACAAATACAAGTAATATGTCCAACTCAGAACTTACAGAGAGTGCAGAAGTAACCCTTCCTGCAGAAGCTGCTTTGTTGCTGGACAACAAGCCAGGAGTCATGAACCCGAATGCCAATGTTGAGAGGACTGTGCCTATGCCTCCTACACCAAAAAGATCTAGTAGAATTGTAAGACCAGTAGTATGCCTCACCAGGAAAACCTGTAGACCTGCCTCTAAATGTGGTTCATAAAGGGATAAACATCACAACTAACTCCATTCCTAAAATAGGGTTTACTGCATTTTCCAAGTTAATAATCAAGCCCTCTTCCCATTATGTTAGGGGTCGACCTTACAAAGTAACGAAGGTCAGTTAAAAGGATACAAGGAAATTACCAGTTATGCAACTGCTCAGAGATTTCAAGAGATAATGCATACTGTAACTGTTTAAAACACAGTGAAACATGTGAATTTGACATGTCAAGACAAAAATGCCATGTAGAAGAGGCCATTTAAAGTAAAGCATGCTATGTTGTATATATTGGTAGTAAAACTGCACAGATAATGTATATAGCACTATACAGTTGCAACCTGTAAATACTGTAAAAAATGTTAATGTCAATTGTTACTTATGTTTTAGATGATGCAGATGCCAAGCTTCCTAGGCAGGGGAAGAGTGTAACCCCCCTTCCAAATCAGGGGCTTACCTTAGGTAACTCCCTGGGCTACAGTAATGCCCACTGCCAGGCAGACATCCTGCAGAGATGGTAAACCCATAATGGCTGGTGTTCTCCTATTGATCTGTGTGAGAGTGCCATGATATGTCTCTGTGCCTGTCTCTTTAAGTGCCACAGTCAGTGTAAATGCTGTAAATAGACTGGACTAGGTCCAAGTGTTTCAAAGCTTGCGACCAGCCAGGCATCACCCCAGTTTGCCCAACTCTGCTGTCACTAATAGAACAAAGGGAGCTCTACATGGTACTGCAGTTATTTACTTTTAATTCATAGTTGTCTTTAAGATATAGAGTGTTGTTTAACCTGCCTTTATTGCAGCATGCATTTTCCAATGGAAGCCACCATGTTTTGGACAAGGACTTCCCATCTGGACCAATTAGGACACAGGGGACCTCGAGGAGTCCTTAGATCAGGTGCCTCGTGGGAAAAAGCTGTAGTTTTTGTAGTTTTTCAGGCTGGCACCTAAACTGACAAACGGGAGCACCAGAACTGTGATTGACAGCTCCCATAGTCAACCGGAATGCAGAGAAACCAGACTAGTCCAAAAACCAATAGAAATAAAAGAGTTCAGTTGCTGGTAGAGTACAGAGAGAAAGCTGCTCGAGCCATCGAGAAGCAGCTCCAGGAAAAGAGCTGAAGAGAACTGGCAGGGGAAAGGCCTGATTTGCCTCCCTGTTACTATTTCAGCATCAAACTGCCTAACAACAGGAAAGAGACTCCAGTTTTGAACAGGGTGGGTAGTTTATCCCATGTATGCTCTGCGGGGATCTGGCCTAGGAGAGGCCCAGTTTTCTCTGGTGTGCATCGGACAGTCCCAAAAGGGGATCGGTCACCAGGAACAGCCTTTCTACGAATCAAGAGGTTTGCTCAGAAAAGCGGCTGACATTGCAAACCGGTCAGAAGCTAAAAGAGGAATTGGAGAATTTGTTGTTTCTTCAAATAAATGTGCTGAATGCTTATTGTGGGTCAAGACCTACTGTCCAGGGACTCCTGATTGCCAGAGAGGAACCCACCTTTACCAGTGACTGAACGGTCTACCAGCTGGAGGAGTCACCAGCAGATAAACTGAACTTTTCCAGAGACACTCTATTGAACTTGGACCCATGTCCAGCCTAGCCCATGTTGTCTGTTCTTGTGCCAGCTACAGTTTTACTGGTGAGAGACCAGCTTCAGAGATCCAGGCCCTGTGCAGTAAGTCGTCACAGGCTGCGGCCACCTACAGAGAAAGGCCGTAAAGTGGAGGTGAGTTGTGGGTTTCCCCCATGTGCAGCAAATTACAGCATTAGGTCTTCATTTCGCCAGGACATCCTAAATCAACTGGCATAGTGAGTAAATCCAGGGTAGCTCCCTGCAACAGGCATCTTGATTTTCTAATGGTATCATCTAACTGTTCTCAGCTTAATTCCAAGGGTTTCCCATAGACTAGGCCAACCGGCCACGGATACAACTAATTTAATTTGCTTTGTACAGTTAATGTGACTGAGTTTTTCCTTCAAGGATAGCAACAACAGCTGCAACCCCAGGCACCAATTCTGGCCAGCCAGCTTAGATCCTGGGTACCCAGTAGTAAAGGGACTAAATTAACTGTGTTTAGTAGCCTGGTTTTCCAGAACAGTAATCATTTGCCCAGATTTGCTCCCCCTCCTTGTTCGTGACCATTTAATAAACCTGATTTACTGTATTACTTTGAACCCAGCTTGTAAACATATTATTACCTGATTTAAAGTGATAAGCCCTTTGCTGAATGTGTTGAAAGTGCATGCCATATTTCAAAACTGTCTTTACAGGGAGGTTTGCAGGGCATATACCAGGACCAGAGACCCTGCTAGTAAGTGGGACAATTGGGAGCATATTGTTAATGCCTACTGCAAACTGTCTAGTGAATACTGTTAATGGTCATTGTCAATATCTAGGCAATCGGTCACTAGGTGGGGTTGTGGGTGGTGATAGCTTCCCAGAAGGCTGCACCAGTATAAATAAATACCCATGCATACCGTACTCTGAGTAGAGGCACCAAACTAGTGTATTTACTGAGGGTAGGGACACCTTGGTACTTGGCAGTTTTGAACCCAGGCCCCTCAACCTGTTGTTAGGAAGGCTGGGGTAGTAGCCCTTGGAATAGCATCACCTAGGGGTTACACTTAGATGTGAAAAAAACACTTTTTGGGGTTTGATTTTGTTTTTCCTTTTCAGGCTGGTGCTGTCTTTTGCAGTGCCACTGCCTACCTGAGAAATAGAATGCACCTCATCAGCACTTCGATCCTTTTTTTTAGTAGTCTAACCTGTAAAAAAAGATCCCTTTAACTAACATGATGTCCTTCTGATGACTCCCACCCATGGGCGAGTGACAAATTTACTGCTGTGACTCATGACTATACACAACACACTGACAGCACAGCAGTCCACCACCACTTCTTTCCAAGATTATCTGATTGACTTCTACAGTACAGTTAGTTACTGCTAAGTGACCAAATTCAGCGACTGTTAAGTGTGCCTCAGAATTTGAATTGGAGGCACAGACATATCTGGTGCATAGCTGCATGCAGCACAGTCCCGCACTGGTGGTTGGTTAATGCTTATACATAATGTAATGTGATATACTATAAAACTAATGATAATAAGGAGAAATAATGGGGAATGAGTGATGATGATGATGATGACACTTGCATGTACAGTAGTTTTACTTTACTTGTGTTGTAGTGTAAACAGCCTGCTATGAGTCACAAAGCCAGATTATCCCCTGGGCTACCCATAGCCAGTAGCACAGGTGCATCAACTTATATGTTCTTTGTCTGAACAGCATTTTTTTTTTAATACATGAAATCATGAATGAACATTGACAAGTGTTCATGATTTGTGACTGGATGGCACAAGTCAAAGATTTATTTTGCCAGCCTGCTGCCCCTTCCCTGTACACACAGCCACACTGAAAAGCCAGGAAGAAAAATGTATTTGTGATTTCTGGGACTGTTACATTTTTCGTGGGCCCCCCTGCAATCTCTCTCTCTCCCCGGATGGCACAAGTCAGGTATTTATTTTGCCAGCCTGCTGCCCTTCCCTGTACACACAGCAACACTGAAGCCAGGAAAAATTTTATTTAGGATTTTCTGTATCTGTAAAATTTCTCTTAGGACCCCAGTAGTCTTTCCCTCTCTCCTCTGGATCTGGAATGGTACAAGTCAAAGATTTTGCCAGCCTGTCCTTGCTCATATACACAGCCACACTGTCTAAAGCCAAGACAAGAAAAAAAACTTTCGTTTGGGATTTCTGTAACTGTAAAATTTCTCTTGGGCCCCCCAGTAGTCTCTCCCTCTCTACTCTGGATCTGGAATGACAGAAGTCAAAGATTTTGTCAGCCTGCCCTTGCTCATGTACACACAGCTACACTGTCTGAGGCCAAGAAAAGGAAAAAACAATTTCATTTAGGATATTCTGTAACTCTAGAATTAACCTTGGGCCAATGGACTGCTCTCTTCCTCCTCTGGGGATGGGGTGGCATGGCACCTGAAGTTGAAGAGTCCCTTAGAGGTGGTTGGGGGAAAGTACACCAGGACCACACTTCGGAGACAGAGGTGCGGTAGGCATCCAGTGTGCCACACATGTGTGTGTGTGGCAAGGCCATTGATACCACTGCATACATGCTCCTCCGTCCCAACAGGGCAGAGACAAGAAAGCAGGAAAAAGACATCCTGGATAGAAGGATGACTGCTGCCCCTCATACCTGGTGACTCAGGCATGGCCCGTCTGCATCCTTGACCCAGCGGGTTGACAGTGCTCCCCACCACCCCACCATGGTGGGGGTAAACTATGGGGGCATGGGGCCTGGTAAGTCCTAACAATGCAAAAGATGCACAACACCATTGAACTGCTGTATAGTAAGTTTGATTCATCTGCACAGAGGCTCCAAACTGTCAAACAGCGGACAAAGACCCACACCACAGAGGTCGCAGATACGACGAGCAATGTGGGCAAGGCTCTCACTGTGCTGACTGGCCTCATTAATGAAAATCAACTGATCCACTCTCATTTGGAGCATGGAGAATTTGTGAGAAAGTAATACACAAATTAATGGACTCTTCGAGGGATTTGAGGGTGACTTGCAATCACCACAATCACTGCCTGGGCTGGCTGGAAGAAGACTTGGGGCTGGAAACTACAGCATGACCACTGTATATTGAGAAATGTTATTGGATCTGTCCCAGGAGAACAGTCACTGAGTCAGATCCCAGAACACTGCTTCTTACAATTGGCTCTGTAAATCAAAGAGTCGCAGTCCTGAAGACTGCATGATGAAGCAGGGATCTGGAGGTGGATGGCCCCAAAAAATCTATTTGCAGATTTGAGCTTCAGAAGAAGCAAAAAAGCTTTGAGGGAGGCAAGAAAAAACTTTGAGAATATATTGTGCTGTTCAGTACTGTGCATTGGTGAAGCTTCATGTTTAGTATACTGGTCACAGCTACTGTACATTTACAATGACCCAAAAGAGTTAGACAAGCTGTCAGAGAGAATCAGGAAGGAGACTACAAGGCCCATGGACAGTGAAACAGGCTTGGACATTATGACTCAGAGACTGGCACGCTTTTGGTTTAACAGTGAATACTGTGGCAAGCTTTTACCCATTGCAAAGTGTAAACACTTACAACTGTTTAATATCTGTTTGTAGTGCTATAAATAGAGAATAATGTATGGGGTACTGAGCATTATGATAATTTAATGCACACCTGAGGTGTGGGAAGCTACACAAACCCCAAGAGTGAAGCTCGAGGAGTTTATAAAAGCATCCCACACCAATGGTGTGCACATCACCCCATATTTTATTTTTTATAATTACTGAGGAGACATTTTTTCCCACCAGGTTAAGGAAACCATGAAAAGGTTGAAAAACAGTGAGAGAAGCTGCCAAAAAAGCTGCTTTTTTAAAAATTAGGATTTTAGCTTTGGAATGTGTACTGCTCGTGTTGCTGTGAGCATTTCAATATTGCAACACAAATGTATAAAAAAACTGTGTAGTTTCTCTATTTTTACTGGTTTCTAGTAGGATCACGTCCATTCTCAACTGCAGTGGGAAGTGAAAGTAACAGCAGCTGTGCGGCTGTGACAACAAAGCTCACGCTTTCAGACTCTGAGGCAGCGCGTGTTTGCCTTAATAAAATTGCTCACCAGTTATGATATTTCTATAATGTTCTCTAACTGCTCAGCACCCTATATTACGTACTGAGGTTTTACATTGGTAATGGCTCTTGGGATGTGGAAGCATGCAGTTACCAGTATCTGTCTATTACTTATCGATTTTGCATTGCTATGAAGGTGGTGACTTGCCAGCTGGGTCCCATAGGATAGTACTGATAGGGGGCAGAGGTTATGATTTTGTTTCTGGATCCTTAACCCATTTCAGGACAGGAAAGAAGTTCACTCACCCAAGAAAAAGACATGCAGTCCAGGCAACAAGTTGCAAGTGATTTATTAATCCCAATGTACTTTTACTGCATATCAAACAGTGCCAAATAAACATAGGTACCCCTGCACTGCGACCAACTGCATCTTCTTCATAACCTCTGAAGAAGACCCAGCTGCCCAACGTGCAGGGGAACCTAACTACTGTACATTTATCAGGTGCTGCTAGATGTACAGTCAAGTACTTTGGGAAAAGTTCACCGCACTTTGATTAATTGTGGTACATGCAAATTCTCTTTATTTATTGTATTATTGTAACACGTTGCTTGTCCGTTCAGCTGTTGTTTTGCTATTGTCTGCTGCTACTTTGCTCCATCTCCCCTTTTCTGGGCCACACCTGAAAACAAACCTCAGCTCAGTGTGCCTTTCCCAGTTACCAAATTATAAATAAATGAAACATATAATAAATTCATGTGCAATTTATTGCCTGGACTGCATGTCTTGTTCTTGGGTGAGTGTGCCTTTTTCCTGTCTTGTACCAAGTATTTTGGGGCTGCTAGCACAGAGGCTGCATCTGGGGTTCTGCACTGGTGTATGCAGGCCCAGTCCCGGAGTTTGTGTCCTACATGCCTTTTTTGGAGCTATTACAATAAATAGAATAATAGATAGAGGACTGTGTATTATGAGGCTATAAAACCATCGAGAGGTCCTCGTGACATGTGAAACTGGAGAGTGAAGCTCTAGAGGTTCCAACATGTCACCAGAACATTGAGGTGGTATTGTAGCTGAGTGATACGCAGTTACCTATTTTTTAATTTTTGTAATATATGGATCCAAGGACTTTCAAGTACTCAGTGCCATTGAGGGTGCTGCACTACTGAGATGAAAGGCAGAGAGACGCTTAAAAAAGCTAGTCTTGCCCTGACTCTGTCAGCTGCTGTAATTCATTCATTGACACCAGTGCCAATCCTGAAGGGTTGAGAGGGGCTTCGTAGAGCAGGACCATCCTTCCACTGCACCTCCACAACATCGCTGGATAAGGACAGCTCCCAGGATCAGTTCCAGTTCAGCTTCCTGCTTTGCCCTGCTACAAGTCTACTCCAATTAGGTGCCAGTGTGACTGAAGTTGCGTGTCCTGTGCCATAGATGCACCTATCATGAGCCACTTGCAGTGTTCCAGGAACTGAGATGAAAGGCAGAGAGAGACATAAAAATGCCTGTCTACCCCTATCTCTGTGAGCTGCTTTAATTCACTCAACACCAGCATCGCTGCTCCTGAAGGGTTAAGAGGAGCTCGACATAGCAGGACTATTCTTCCCCTGCAACTCCACAGCAATGCTCTTATTCTCTTTTAGCATTTGTGGTCAGTGGTGAGACAACTTTTACTATGCACAGCAGTTACAGTAGTTTCATAGTTGATTTCAAGTCTATTGGCTTTAGCCTTGTTGACTTGCCACATATCAGTGGAAGAGTTATTTCATCTCTCCCCATATAGAGAGGTCGCCTCCACCCACCGGAACATCCAAAAGGCAGTAAGGTACAGACTTGCGATCAGCTGAGCAATTCCATACTCAAGCCGCTGGGCAAAAGTGTTTGGGGACTTTGTGAGAGAACTTGAATTGAACTTGACTGTTACATCACCTTTTAACCGACTGTGCAACGGAACTGTCTGACGGCGTACAAGTGGAGATAGTCTTCCGATGCTCGGGTTAACTGTAATTTAGCAGCATTCTGCAGTCTCTGGCTGTTACTTTAAGTGAATCACAGTAGGACTCTGTAACTTAGATGTTACTTTCAGTTAATCTTAGCAGGGCATGTGCTTTCAGTGTTTGTTGTACTTCTACTGTTCAGAATAACGCTACGGCAATCCTCGGCTGGTTCTTTAAATTAAAATTCAGCTGGGCATGTGTTAGAGTATCTCTTGTTCCAGTATTTTATTCTGCCTTTAGTAAGTTTAAGAGATACATTTTTAACTGCCCTTAGGTGCTCATGTTGAACTGTTGGTAGAAACTATTGCAACCCCGCCCACCTGGTCACCAATTCTATGTATAAACCAGAGCTGAATGTGCATAAATAATTCCTACCTCCTCTCTTGTTTCCCACAGCTGTTGTTGTGTGATGCACATAGGAGGGTCCCCAGTATGGTCCTGAGGACAGCAGCGAGGTCGTCCCCCCACCCCCCCCCGGAACATCCAAAAGGCAGTAAGGTATGGACTTGGCACGATCAGCTGAGCAATTCCATACTCAAGCTGGCTGGGCAAAAGTATTTGGCCCTGCTGACACTGCGCGTCAACTCCCCACCGCCCCCACCACCACCCTTGGTGGACACCCCCTTTTATAGAGGGAATGGAAAGCTTTTTAAACAATCAGCCAAGTTCTCCATCTGCAGCCTATATAAATTCACCACTAGAGGCAGCCCTAACATCATCTGCTGAGAGCAAAGAGAATCTCTCCCTCTCCTAAAGAGGCAGCAAAAAAAAAAAACTAAACCATGATGTATTTTAAGTCTGCTGCAAAAAACTTTTATCGGCACATTCTTCTACTGGGTCTAGTAGCCCTTCCCCATCTGGCCGGAATCACAGATAGCTCAACTCCCAACCCCAAGTCTGGAGACTTGCCTCCACTTTATTGTGCCTGGCATTACAAATGTGGGACAGTTTAGCAACAGATAATTACATCCGGGTGCCTCTGGAGGTCTATGTCCCACTCCAAAACAATGCAGCGGCCTCAGGCAACGCCAGAGGTCGCCAGGGCCCTTATGTGCTCTTATACCTCAAAAAAATACTCTCAAAATCACAGCATCACAAATCAGAGTCAGTCCAAGATCAGAAAAAAATGGAGGAGACACTACTTCGAGAGGATTCACCATCCTACTACTGATCTCAGGGAACGTACACCCCAACCCTGGACCCTATGGCAATAATAACCCCCCATCGAATAGATGCCTAAAAATTGCAACAATTAATATAGGGATTCTTCTGCCAAAACTTTCCCAATTCCAAGCCTGGGTTGCAGTCCATCAACCAGACATCATCATGCTCACAGAAACGTGGCTCTCACAAAAAACTCCCAACTCCTGCATCTCACTTGAGGGCTACACCACCTTCCGGCAAGATAGATTAAACAAGCGAGACGGTGGGTGTCTGGTCTATCTCCGAAGCAAAATAAGTGGCCAGATTATGCCAAATAGTGTTAACATAAAAGGTGCCCAAATTCTTACAATCAAGCTATCAATCAGCCGGCAAGTTAAAACAATGTCCTTGACTACTGTCTACATATCACCCCCCCCCCCCGGAAAACAAGCCTTGGGGCTTGACCTATTCTTTAACCACTATAACAAGCTAAACAAAGACTGGGAGCAGATCATCGTAGGAGACTTTAACACTAACTGGCTAGCACAAGACACTGTAAACATTAGGGATGAATTCCATGGCCTCTATCTTATGCAGATGGTCACGCAGGCTACAAGGCGGAACTACCGCACTGGCACAAGCACACTTATTGACTGGCTTCTAGCAACCAACCCCTAGCATATCAAAAGCATTTCTGTCCTGCCCGACACCTTAAGTGATCACTTGCCAGTAGTCTGCACCTGGACAAACAGGGGCCCTATTGACCCCCCGCAGGTCACTAAAAACCAGTATCTCAAGTAGGGGCAATTGAGCAAATTCAAAAATTACTTGAAGAATGCAGATAGGTCCCCCTTAGATGGCTGCAACAATGCCAATAAAGCTCTAAATTACTTCATAACTGTATTCAGCAATGCTTGCGACCTACTTGCCCCATTCAGAGCTGTCAAAATAAAAGGGGCCATTAACCCCTGGCTCACAGGACCACTCATTACCCAGAAGAAACAACGAGACAATCTCTGGAATATTGCCAGAGAGACAGGCAGGAAAACTGACATCACAGCCTACAAAATGGCCAGGAATAATTGCACCAGGATAGTGAGGCAGGCCAAGGTTTCCTATCACAAAGAACAGTTGGAAAAAACCTGGGGAAATGGCAGAGAGTTTTGGAAAAACATTAGGTCCCTATCTGGTAAAGAATCCAGAGCCCCACCGGATAAAATAGTCACTGCAGATGGCACTTTACAGCAACTTCTAGACCTGGCTAATGCCTTTAACAAGGCCTTCATGCACCTAAGCTCTGTACTCCCCCCGGAATTTCTCCAGTCCTCGTCAGCCATGGATCCCATAGACACAAACCTACCACCATCACGTAGAAATGGACAACCACTTTTTTACTTCAGGCAAATCATGAGGCAACAGACAGTGAAATATGTTAAAAGGATTCTAAACAAAACCAGGATTGGTAGTGACTCACTAGACATGAAACTGCTAGCGCTCACCCTGGAAGAACTTACTGCACCATTAACCAAACTCTTCAACACCTCCTTGCAAACTGGAATCTTTCCAGACAGGTGGAAAACTGCTGTGGTCACCCCTGTGTTTAAGAGTGGGGACAGAACTGATATGGAGAACTATTGCCCTATCTCGATACTTCCACCTCTCTCTAAAGCATTGGAAAGGGTCGTCTCTGATCAGCTCACTGACTGTCTAAACAAGCACAATCTGCTTTGCCCTTGGCAATATGGTTTTTGTCAAAAGCATAGAACCATCACCGCCCTTATCAACTTTACCTCCCACGCATACGAAGCACTTGATTCAGGAAAAATGATGGGGTCCATATTTATTGACTTCACAAAAGCTTTCGACACTGTCAACCACCAACTCCCGCTAAGACATCTTCGGACCCTGGGTCTGTCAATTGATACCATCTCCTGGTTCAACAGCTACCTATCACACAGGATGCAGAGTGTTAGGATGGGGGTGTTACCTCTGATCCCAGAAATGTAACACTAGGGGTCCCACAGGGCTCGATCCTAGGGCCACTTCTCTTCAGTCTCTTCATAAATTCCCTTCCCAAAGCCTGTCCTGCTAAAATGCTACTGTATTCTGATGATGCAGTGATATCAGTCCCAGGCAGCAATGCTTGTGAAATCTCTAAAAACCTACAGTGCAGCTTTGCCTTGCTAGAGGCGTGGTTCTCCCAAAACCAACTCCTACTGAACTATAAAAAAACTAAAACAATGTACCTAACCATGCCATATTCCAAAAGGAATGTTGAACCCTTGACTATCTTTAACCAGAAAGGGTATAGCATCGAGCAAGTCCACACCTTCAAATACCTCGGAGTGCATATTGATGACACACTCTCCTTTGTGCACCATATTGACCATGTAGTCAAGACTGGCAATATTAAGCTAGGCATTCTATACAGTCTCTGGCAAGCCATGACACACAAGGCTCTTAAACTAGTTACTCAAAGCTCTATCCTGTCTATCATCGACTACGCACTAGTCATTTATAGTGCTGCCACTGACTCAGCCTTAAATAGAGTTAAACAACTAGTCAACAGGGCCTGTCGCCTGGTCCTCGGTGCGAAGCAGCATACCCATACTTGCACCCTTTACTCCTCTACAGGGTGGCTCCAGCTCCACCTCAGAACAAAGTACCAGGCATGCATAATAGGAAAAAAAGGCCTACTGGGTCTCACGCCCGACTCTACTGCCGCACTGTTCCAGTGACACTCCTCAACAAAGGTCACCAGAGGAATGGCAAAGGAAGTGCTCCATGTCCCATTCAAAAGAACATGCTTTGCTCAGTGGTCACTCTCCTACCGCGGGCCCACATGGCTTAACGAACTCCCCTCTACCACACTGGAACACACAAAAATAGACCCCTTTAAAAGAGACCTGTTAACCGCTTTGGCAGAAGACAACCAGTGTGGCAGCAACCACTAGTTGACGGCCATGATATACCCCTCATCCCAACCCCACCCCCACACTTCTCCTGCGCTCCAGCACCTCCTTGACAAAACCTCTAGCTGGCTGCCCCCCCCTCTCCTGTTCCACCCCTTACCCCTTTTCCAACATATGACAAAGCCCCTCAGGTCACTCCTCCCTTACTTCAGGCTTGACTACTTGAGGCCTTCTTTTAAGACTTAACAATATATGTTAAAACACTTACCAAATGCACTACTTGTACCTGTGCAACTTAGGAAATGCTAAGACTGCTTGCCTATGTGTACAGCCTGTCAGTATTCTGTTATCAGCAATTAGCATCAGCAATGTCCATCAAACTACCACTGTATTCTTGTCTCTTCCTCTTATGAAATGTAACCTTGGAAATTGTTTGTCTGTTTGTTATACCTGACATGGAACCTTTGTAAAAGAACCTGTTGGCTCAAACGTGTTAATCTGCACATGAAATAAATAAAATAAATAAATAAATTTGTTGAGTTCCTTTTCGAATTTCTCCATAGTTGGGCTGTTTACGACCGTTGCTGGCAATGCATTCTATGAACTAACAACCCTCTGATTAAATCAATCTCCTCTTTCATTTGTTCGAACAGTTTCACCTTTTAGTTGTTTGTCATGTGACCTAGTCTTTTTCCCACCTTCATTTTTATTTAGTCCAGCTGTCATCCATATTTGCTCATTATGATAAGCCTTGAATGTGTAGCATAAGCCCCCTCTTAGTTTTCTGTATTGGAGTAAAGTCCTAAGTTTTGCAGTCTTTCTCCATACTGTTTATTCTTAACTGTTCTGATCGTTTTATTTTCCTCTGAGCTTGTTCTATTTGCCCCATATTCCCAGTATTTATTTATTTATTAAAGTCTAGGAATTACAACCCTTTGAGTCAGGGACTCATTTACAAAGGCTCTACATCACAACAGAAAAGAAAACAAAGTACAATGAAGAAATTCAGGAACTTCCAGCAAACCGATACAGTGAACAAGCAGAGTTGCACACAGTAAGCTTCATGTGTGTAATGTCATGAATGGTGCACAGTATTCCAAATGAGGCCTGATCAGTGTTTTATACAGTGCTACAATCACCTCTCTGTTCCTGCTTTTTACATTTCTCATGATACATTCTATAATCCGGTTACATTTTTTAATTGTTTCTCTGATATGATGGTCAAATTAGAGCCTGTTGTTTTTTTTTAATTCAGTATGCTTTATTGAACAAGATAAATCAGAAACTGCACTTTACAAACATTAATAAATAACAATAAACCCTGAAGAGGAAGGAATAACTATACTAAAATACAGGTTAGGTACATAAACGTATGAGAGAGTTTATTGTTTATGTAGACACCTAGATCTCTGTCTCTACCTCAGTTGTAGTAAGGATTTTGTTGTCGAGTGTGTACTGGGCCAATATGTTGTTATGCCCTAAATGAAAACATTACTTACCATAGTAATCTTGTTTCTTCCAAGGAAATCTTACTGTATTCTGACATATGCAGTATGGTCTCACCATAGGTTTGACCCAGAGCTGAAACAGTTAATAGAACCTATGCTAATAATGGAACATTAGGCTCGAGCTCTGTCCCTTGTAAACATTCCGCAACCATCAGATTCTTATGGAGCATGCATAAAAACAAGCTATCTAAACTACACTAATAATTAAATAATTAAATAACAGATTAACAATACTCAACATCAACTGTTCCCCTTTATTTCAAAATGTGGACAAAACTACGAATCAAGTCACTAGGCCCAGAAAAGAACTACCTACAGGTTCCAAACAGTATGAACAGCTGTGTTGCAGTGCCCATAGGTTCTAGCAGGGGAGGTAGGGTGGGAGCTCAGAATACAGTAAGATTCGCTTGGAAAAAACACGATTACTATGGTAATTTTTTCTTCAAACCCCAGGAAGTCTTACTGTATTCTGACATATGCAGACTACCCAAGCAGTACCTTTGGAGGAGGGTAGAGAACCTATTTAGGAAACAAGCTCTGCAGTACTGCTGTGCCAAATCTGGTATCACTTTTGGCCTGGGTACACTGACTGGTTAAGGCAGAAGTCTGATATCACCTCAGGAAGGAATTTCCTATTGGTCTTTAGGACCACTTGCTTGGTTTACTTGGTAGGTATGGACAAAAGAGAGACAAAGCCCATCGGAAATTGTCCCCCACACCTTGTGGGTCATGTTCCTAAATCTTGATTTAATTGTAGCCATTTATCTAGGCCTTTTTTAAAGGTAGAGAAGCTGTTAATGTCCACAAGTTCTTGTGGGAGCCTATTCCAAAGTCTTGGTGCTCTTACTGTATAGAAATTCAGTCTCTTACTAGTTCTAGCCTTACTTACTTCAATTTGTTTATTATGAAGTCTAGGTACTATCTTTCTCTGGGAGAAGCCTAGTCCGCACTGCTGCATCTGTTCAGGAAAGTGATGGATTTTGAATAAAAAAGGAGCTCGTCCCTACATCTTCTAGTATGTAAGGAATGAAGTCCTGTAGCCTGAAGTCTATTAGAATAGCTTTTAGATGCCAGGTGGGGCGCCATCTTTGTTACTCTGTTCTATATTTGTTCAATCCAATTTATATCCTTTGTAAGATATGGACTCCAGAAAGGAGACCCTTAATCAGAATAAGGTCTAATATGTGTCCTATATAGTGGAATAATGCATTCTTCCACCTTATCCTCGTGGACTGTTATGTACAGTAGTCTGGTTCTGTGGACAAGCCCTGGAGCTCACTGATCCTCCTGGCTGAGGTGATGGCTACCAGGAACACTGTTTTCCATGTCACGTACTTAAGCTCTGCTGAAGACATGGGTTCGAATGGTGGCTGCATTAGCTGGCCAATGCATATTTTAATGTCCCATGCAGGAGTGGGTTCCCTGTGAGGGGGGTGCAAGTAAAGTAGGCCTTTGAAGAACTTCCTAGATACCTGGTTAGAGGCCAGGGATTCCCCTTTTTTAGAAGAAAGCTAAGCAGAGACAGCTGCTAAGTGCACCTTAAGGGTGGAAGGCTGAAAGCCTAGGGAATGCAAATGTGTCAGATAGTCTAAAACTACTGACAAGCCAACTTGGTGGTGCTCTATCTGTCTCTGTCTGCACCAAACAGAGAACCTCTTCCATTTGGACGAGTAAGTCTTTCTGGCGGAAGGTTTTCTAGATACCCTGAGGACCTCCAGCACCCTCTCTGATAGGTGAAGGTCAGCATATTCTAAGTCCTCAAGAACCAAGCTCTGAGTCTGAGGGACTGGAGACTGGGGTATAGAACCCTGCCCTGAGAGGAGGTCATTAGGTTGTGCCTCTTGGGCAGGAAGATTGGTTTGGATATTGACAGGGTCAGTAACAGTGAGTACCATGACTGCTGGTCCAGTATGGAGCAATGAGGATCATTGTTGCTGGTTGAACCCTGAGCTTGTTCAGTACTCCGAGCAGCAGAGGAAATGGTGGGAAGGTATACAGAAACTTCCCTGTCCAATCCATCAGGAGTGCATCTAGAGGCACTGTACCCACTAAAGGAGGCCTGCAACAAAACAGTGGCAGCTGGTGATTGTCTGAGGCCGTAAAGAGGTCCACCTCTGGGGTACCCCACCTTCTGAACACAACTTGCAGGATCTGCCTGTTTAGTGACCACTCATGATGGTTCTGGTTGATCCTGCTGAGTGCATCTGCTAAGACGTTGTCCTTCCCTGGGAGATGAACTGCTGAGAGAGAGATCCATAGGGAATAAGCCAGGTTCCATACTTTCATGGCTTCTGTGCACAGTGGGGAAGACCTTGTACCCCCCCCTTGCTTGTTGATGTATTACATTATGGTTGTATTGTCTGTCCTGACCTGAACCACTTTGCCCTGCAGCATTGAAGTAAATGACTGAATGCCCAGAAAGACTGCCCTGAGTTCCAGCAGGTTTATGTAAAGCAGAAACTCCTGCTGGAGCCAGGTACTGTGGGTAGTAAGCTCCCCTAGGTGGGTGCCCCATCCTAGGAGGGAGGCATCTGTTGTCAAGACTGCTGCTGGTGGCAGCTGGAGGAAAGGCACGCCTTCCCTGAGGTTGTCCTTTTCCTGCCACCATTGCAGAGCTTGAAGCAGGGTTCCTGTAACTGGTGTCATCTTTGACAGGGAGTCTCTTATTTGGGATCAATGAGACCTTAGGTGGAACTGAATGTCCGTCATCTTGAAACTTGACCCTGACAATGTTGTTGTTGATGCAGCCATGTGACCCAGCAACTGGAGAAAATGCCTTGCTGGCCTGGGAGTATGAAACTGAAATGAGTTTGCCAGCTATATACCAAGTTGTCTACCCTTTCCTGGGGTTGGAAGGCTCTTCCTCTCAGAGTGTCTAATTCCACCCCTGTTGTGAACTCCAGGAGCTAAACTGGTGTCAGTACTGATTTTTTCTGGTTCACCAGGAAGCCTAGTATGCACAGGGTATTCTGAGTGTTAATCAGTGCTTCTCTTACTTGTTGAGGGGGCTGGCCTACTACTAGCTAGTCATCCAGGTATGGGAAGACTCAACCCTGTCTCCTTAGATGTGCCACCACTACTTCCAGGCACTTGGTGAACACTCTTGGAGCAGATGTCAGGCCGAAAGGCACTGTTTTGAACTGGTAGTGGCCTGAAGGCAATCTGAGCCTGAAGTACTTTCTATGTGATTGCCTGATTGGAATATGGAAGTAGGCGTCTTTTAGATCCAAAGATGCCAGCCAATCCCCCTTTCTGAGTGTAGGGAGAATGGTAACCAATGTGACCATTTTGAACTTTGGCTTTGTCAAATGTTTAAGTGTCTAAGATCCACTATGGGTCACCACTCCCCTGATTTCTTTAGTGTGAGGAAGTATCTTGAGTACAGACCCCTTCTCCTTTGGGCCAAGGGCTCCACTACCTTTTCCAGACTCAGCTGTGCTACTTCCTACTCCAACAGAGTTGCCTCTGCTCGGTTAACAGGTCAGAAAAGTCTTGCCCTCAGTTTGGGCAGAACCTTGAAATTGAGAGCAAGCCCCTGGCCCACTACCTCTAGGATCCACTGGTCTGTAGTGATGGTTTCCCAAGCCTGGAGATAATGGATCAGCCTGCCTCCTACTGGGAGTGGGGAGGTGACCCAGGCAGGCCCCTCAGGGGGTCTGCTTGGATGGTGTACCCTGCTGAGTGCTGGGGCCAGCCCAACTGCTGCCCCTTCTGCCTCTGCCTCTGAAGTATCCTCTCTAGGGCTGATAGGCTGTCAATGCCTGAGCCTGTAAGAAGGGTCTGTAGTGGGATTTACCCCTTCCCCCTTTTCCCTGGTATTTCTGTGGTGCTGCTGTCTTTTCTTTCACAGCAGCACTTTTGCAGGCTACTTTGTACTCGTCCATCTTTTTCATGTAAGCCTCTGTTTGCTCACCGAAGAGAGATATAGGCTCAGAAGGGAAATCCAAGGCCTTTGTCTGTGTATCCTGAGACAATTTTTTTTTCTTTTTAACCAGGAGAGACACACTTAGCTGAAACTTCTTTACAGTTGCAACCTGGGAGCACAAGGAAGTTAAGTGACTTGCTCAGGGTCACACAGTATGCAAGTGGGGCAGTGGGATTCAAACCCAGATCTCCAGGTACGCAGCTCAGAGCCTTAAACCACTGAGCTATACTGCCTCCAAAATTAATGGCCCTTAGTCAGGCAAATCTCCTCAGAGACACGGAGGTTGCCATTTGCCTAGCAGCAATATCATTTGCATCCACTGCCATCTGAAACTGGCATTTGGAAGCTTCTATGTCCCTTTTAGCAGTTTCAGACAAGTCTGATGCCATGGGTGCAGGGCAAGCCTTGGCTATTTCCAAAACAGTGTTGCAGATGCTCTTCTGGTATCTGGATACATATGCCTGAATAGGATTTCTTTGCCATAGAATCCATTTTCCTGGAATATTTTTCTGGAGGATGTGATACATGGGAATATTTGCCTTATCACAAGCAACAGCCTGAACCACTCCCTCATGGCTAGGATGCCCAAAAAGGAATTCTGCTCCTGACTTAGCCACCCAGTACTTCCTAGCCATCCTCTTTTCCACTGGGGGGATGGAAGTGGGGGTCTGCAAAATCTTGGAGGCCTGTCTCTTCTGCATGGGCAACAACAGCCTTTTTGTTGCTGGTACATCCATCATTTCCACATAGTCTGGTTCCTCTTCCTCCTCTGTGGATTCTTGGGTGGAGAGGTCCAGAATCTGTGCCACTTGCTTCATAAAAGCAAAGTGGGAAGATAAATCCTCAGCTCCCTTCTCAGAGAAGTGAGGACGATAAGGATCTGGGGACATTTCTGGCTCAAGAGGCTCCCCATAATCCTCATCCTCATCCTCCCTTTCCATATAAACCTCAGTAAACCGTTCAAGTGAACAGGGAACTGAGGTGGAACCTGGGTCCTGAGCTGAGGACTATGAACCGGGATGCTGAACCAGAACTGTGGTACCGGTTTGCAGCACCTGGAGAATGCTTATAGCGTTAGCTATAGCTTCTGCAGTTGGAACCGATGGAATCATCAGTTGTGGTTCCTTCACCGAGTGCTTTTCCTTCCTCTTTTTCTTAGCCGCATAGGCAGCATCTGCGGTTCTCTTTTTACTGAGGAACCTTCACCCTGGGCAGAGGGTTGTTCAACTGGTTCCTTCATTTTTTCCTTTTGAGAGAAGGAAGATTTGTCTGCAGCTGGGTCAGCTGCCTTCTCAGACATTTTTTCCTTCAATCGGTTTAAACACCTATCAAGTGTCGACTGAGGAAAATTCTTACAGATTTCGCAATCTGTTTCAGGGTGTTCAAACCCCAGTCAGACAACACACACTAAGTGAGGATCAGCTTTAGCAAACATATCCCCACACTCTGTGGAATGCTGAAAACCCGTTGGGCCAGTTCTTTTCTTGGGTAGTGACATAACAAACTAAACCCCTAAAAGTTGGGTTTTTGTGAGCCCAAGTACCACAAAAGAATATGTTTCAACTCTTTTTTCTTTTTTTTTTGTGGTTGGTTTAGAGACCGAAGAGAGAACAGAGAATTATCCAGGTTCTGCTTCAAATGAAATAACCAGTCCAAAAGGGTTTAAAATTTGAAAATTAAACTTTAAAAATGTAGAATAAATGATCAGTTTCCTCCCGGTTAAACCACAAGAGACAAAGCTGAAAAACTTACAGTAATTAAAGTAAATGTAGGCTAATCTACCTGTAAACTCAAGGACAGTGCGTTAAAAATGAACAGAAATAAAAAATTACTTCAAAATCTGAGAAAATAAAATCTTCAAGAAGGATGAAGGAGGGCTCTCCAAGGCATCTGTACTAGGCAAGTGGAGTAAAGAATCTAATGGTTGCAGAGTGTTTACCAGAGACAGTGATTTAAACCAAGCTCGAGCCTAATGTTCCATTATTAGCATAGGTCCTATTAACCATTTCGGCTCCGGGGCAGACCTATGGTGAGACCATACTACATATGTCAGAATACAGTAAGATTTCCTGGGGTATGAAGCATGACTTTGCATTTCTCTACATTATAACTCAGTCTATGGTCCCTTGCCCATTCTTCCAGTTTATCTATTTCTTGTTGTAATCCCAAGGCAGCTTTCATGTTATTTACGATAGCACCTATTTTGGAATCATCGGCATACTTGCATAGCCATGCATTACTGGATGTTTGCATTGAACTAATCATGACGGTAAAAAGCAGAGGTCCCAAAACTCAATCCTGCTCCCCCCCTGACCCCCGGTGACCCGAGTCCATTCCTGAACCCGGGTCGCTGCCATGGTGAGAGGTGTGGCATCCAGCGCCTCAACCCTCAGTGCCACCGGGCCGGCATCAACTACATTTTTATCTCCCTTTTCATGTATGGGAGTCACATTCGCCACTCCCTTAATGTATTGTCCTCCTTCAGAGACTTGTTGAATAACATACAAATTAGACCTGTGAGTTCCATTGTCAGCCCTTTAAGCAACTTCAGATGAATGCCGTCAGGGCCTGGGGACTTATCTACCTTCAATTGCTTTATTCTCTTATAAACTTCACTGATAGATGCGGGCTCACACTGACCATGATTAATTAATCAGCATGCGCTCCTGCATCTGTCTGTCAATACTATCATTCAGAGATCAGAGCTGAAACACTATGCCTGTGGTTCAATGGGTAAGCAACCAGCTATGCCCCCTCCCTGAGCTATATAAGCAGTTTCTCCCAGCCGACTTCTGAAGGATTTTTTCTTTGCCAGCTGGAGGCTCTGCTGATCTCTTCTCACTTTGGGCCTGCTGTAGCCTTGCTTGGGGTATGCTGAGGGCCTTGCCCCCCTCTGGTTTGTTTGTGCTCTGGGTTCTGCTGGATGTGTGTTTCTCCTGCTTTGGTTAGTATTTGTTTTGCTTCCAGCTGCTGTGTGCTTCCTTGTGTGCTTGTTTTTCTGCTTTCCCGTGTTTATGTTTTTGGTTTGTGTTTTCTTCTGGGGCTTTCTGCTTTTCCTCATCATATTGTTGCCCTTTGTTTGTACTGTGTTTCTCCTGTGCTTCAAGCTCCTACCAAATCTAAGTTTTCCTGCAATTGTTATTGCAAGTTTCAGCTCCCACTGCAGTTGCTGCCTCCCCGTGCTTCACTTAATTACTTGCACCTGGTCCTGGCTTTACTACCCAGCTAGCTGCTACTCCCTGTTTTACCCTAACCTGCTACATTTTGTGCAAGGCCTATTTTGGCTCAGCAGCCTTGCGTTCCCATAAGGTTTCTTTCCTGCTTCCTTACCTAAGTATTTCATTATTTACTCCATTTTTCCATATGTTAGCCCACAGTTTTCATACACCCTTTTGGGGATTTTAAATCTGCTCTAACATGTTTATTTGCACTCAGTGGGGATCAAACCTGAGTCTCGTGCAGTGCTATATTACTTTTCCATGGGATTCAAGCTTGCTTAAATGCAGTTGTACCAAGCAATTATTACTGCTGTTTTTCTGTGCATTACTGCCTATGCCTACAATGCCTATGCTTGTTTAATTGTTCAGCTCAGCTACTGTTGGAAGCTATAACTAATTACTGCTGGAAGCTGTTAACTATATTCTTCTTTCTGGTATTGACAATTCCTTAGTTTGGAATTCTTCTTTCTGGTGTTGAGAATACTCCAGTTTAGAATTATTATTTCTGGTATTGAGAATACACCAGTTTAACATTCTTCTTTCTGGTATTGAAAGTACCCTCGTTTGGCATTCTTCTTTCTGGTATTGAGAATATCCCAATTTAGAATTCTTCTTTCTGGTATTGAAAATACCCCCATTTGGAATTCTTCTTTCTGGTATTGAGAATACCCCAATTTGGAATTCTTCTTTTTGGTATTGAAAATACCTCCATTTGAAATTCTTCTTTCTGGTATTAGGAATACCCCAGTTTGGCATTCTTCTTTCTGGTATTGAGAATACCCTAGTTTGAAATTCTTCTTTCTGCTATTGAGAATACCCCGGATTTGATTTCTTCTTTCTGGTATTGAGAATACCCCAGTTTGAAATTCTTCTTTCTGCTATTGAGAATACCCCGGATTTGATTTCTTCTTTCTGGTATTGAGAATACCCCAGTTGGCATTCTTTTTTTCTGGTATTGAGAAAACCCCAGGTTTGACTTCTTCTTTCTGGTATTGAAATACTCCAGTTTGGTGTTCTTCTTCTAGTTTGAGAATATCTCAGTTTGGAATTCTTCTTTCTGGTATTCCAAATACCCCAGTTTGGCATTCCTCTTTCTGGTATTCATAGGTATCATAGGCAGTTACAGAGCAGAGAAGACTTTCGTCCATTGTGCTTGCTTAGGCCCTAGTTATGGTAGCTCCCTATTTTGTTCGCTACACAATATTTATCCAGTTCCCTCTTGAACTCAAGCATGGTCTTACTAGCAACCACCTCATCAGGCACGTTGTTCCAGACAGGAATTACCATAACATTAAACCAGTGTTTTCCCTTTATTGTCTTAAAATGTTGCCCATTCAACTGCAATGAGTGTAACCTAGTGCCATGATACTGATCCCTAAGTGTAAGACCTAGTTTCTCCCTTAAGTTGATATCTTTAAGCGATCTATACACCATACACAAGTCTCCTCTCAATCGCCTATACTCCAGTGTGAACATTCCCAGCTCTTCCAATCTTTCTTCGTAATCTTGGTCCCTAACATCAGCCACCAACCTTGCTGCCCTTCTCTGGACCCTTTACACTCTCTTGACATCTGTCCTAAACCCTGGTGACCAGAACTGGGCACAATACTCCAAATGTGGTCTCACCAGTGAACCATACAAAGGCACAATCACCTCTCTCTTCCTACTCTTAATGTTTCTTAATATTAATAAGAATCCTACCAGTGGTCCTTATCACCTGGCTACAGTGTTGATGGAACTGGAGATCATTAGTCACTCTAACACCCAGATCTCTTTCTTCGATGACCTTCCCCAGCATATGTCCATTTAGAACATAATCAGCTTTTTTGTTATTTTTCCCAAAGTGCATAACTGCACATTTATTGGTATTAAAAGATAACTTATAATCCCTCGCCCATCTTTCCATTTTAAATAAAGCATCCTGCAGTTTCTTTACATCCTCACTATTTCTGACACTAGTACCAATCCTGGTGTCGTCTGCAAATTTGGTTTCCCAAACATCCCCTCCACCAGTCGATGAGTGTATATATATATTTATTCAACAAACAAGGCCCCAGTACTGATCCCTGGGGAACCCAGCTTTCCACACCCAACCAATAAGAATTATACCCTTTAAACAAACCCTCTGCTTTCTATCACCCAACCATGCCTTTACCCAACATGTAATATACCCAGGTATTTTGTGTTCTATTAAGGCGTCCACTAATTCCCCATGTGGGACCTTATCAAATGCCTTTGAAAAGTACAAAAACACTACGTCCACAGAGGTATCCTTGTCCAAGGCCCTACTCACATGCTCATAAAACTCTAGGAGATTTGTCTGACATGATAAACCCTTCATAAAACCATGTTGTGCATTATCACAGTCCCCTGCCAAGTTCATGAACTCCACTATTTGGTCCTTAATAATAGTTTCCAACATCTTCCCCAAAACAGTGGTCAAGCTTACAGACCTATAGTTACTCAGTTCCTGTTTAGACCACTTTTTATGGATAGGGACGACATTTGCTTTATGCCAGACCTCTATCACCTCCCCTCTATCCAGTGATGTTTGGAACAATACTGTTATAGGTGCTGCCTATACTGTTGCCAGCTCCTTAAGGACCCTAGGATGGATCCCAGCTGGTCCCTGAGATTTATTTGGGTCCAGGTGCATCAATCTGTCCTCTATGTCCCCTTTATTCAATACAGTTCTATAACCAGAATTATATTGATGGTCCCTAGTACTTTCAGATTTGTCAAGACCAATGAAAAATAAGTATTAAAATGCCCAGCCATAGCCTGGTTGTCATCAACTAAATCCCCAGCCTGGTCCTTAATAGGCCCCACAGTATTTTTACACATCTTTTTGTTATTAATATAAGTAAAGAAAGATTTATGGTTATCCTTAACTCTTGTGACCAGATTTAGCTCGCATTTTCGAGTTGCCTGATTAATTGCTTTTTTAGTTTCTTTTAACAGCTTATTGTACACATCCCAATTTTTTGCACACTCACTTTTCCTGGCTTTATTGTAAGCTCTTTTTTTTCCTTTAATCAATCTTTTAATTCTAGGGGATAGCCATGAGGGAATTTTACCTATTCTATTATATTTTTTCCTAAGTGGAACATACTTATTTACCAATCCTAGAATCTTCTTCTCCAAGATAGCCCAGTTATCCTTTAATGTTCTATTTTCAAACTCTTTCTGCCATCCCCACTCCATGAGTTCCATCCTCATGTTATTAAAATCAGCCTTGTTAAAGTTCTGAACCTTGGCTGAACCAGAAATCATGGTTTTTACTCCCTTAAGTTCAAAACTAATCATACAATGATCACTTGAACCAAGTGGTGAGGTGACACTACAATGTTTAATTGAGTCCCCTAAATTACTTAATACAAGGTCTAATATGTTATCCCCTCTTGTGCTGCTTTCTATGTGTTGATCCAAACCAGCTAGTAAAAAAGAGTCCAAGTATCTTAACTCAATTGGTGTCCCTGCTATTTGTTTTGACCAATTGATGCCAGGCAGATTAAAGTCACCTAAAAGAATAATACTTTCAGTAGACTCTAAGGAGTTCAAGAAATTAAGAACAGCCTCATCATTTTGAGGGGAAATCGAGGGTGGTCGATACATAACCCCAATTGTGATATTTAGGCCATCTAGTGGCAATATCTTAATCCATAGATGTTCAATTCCTGGTATATGGGGAACTTCAATAGCTACTGATTTTATTGTGTCAGATACATACAGTGCTACCCCTCCACCTTTTTTACTTAATCTATCCATGTGATATAGATCAAATCCCAGTATATGATGGTCCCAAGTATCCTCAGATGTCTACCAGGTCTCAGTTATGGCACATATCTGGACTTTATCTGTATTCAGTAAACAAACTAGTTCTTCAAATTTGTTTGTAAGGCTCCTGGCATTAAGGGACAGGCATTTCCAGTTCTGAGATACATTAACCTTCTTAAGATATTTGGGGATACCTTCTGATGCCTGGGAAGCTTGGTGACTACCCCCTAACCCCTTGGTACCTAGTTTAAATGGTTCACTACCTGTTGTTGTATTTCCCTAGCTAGTAGTCTAGTACTATGTCTATTTAGATGCAGCCCATCGTTACCAAATAAACCTGGGTCCTTAAAGGTGTCCTAGTGGAGGATAAATGCAAACCCCTCCCTATGGCACCACCTTCTCAGCCACCCATTAAGCTGTCTTATGTCCCTATGTTTGGCTACCTCATCTCGAGGGATGGGAAGGATTTCTGATATCATAATGTGGCATCCCTGTACTCTCAAGTTCTCACCAACAGCCTCGAAGTCCCTTTGAATATCTAGAAGTGCCCTTTTTCCAACATCATTTGTACCAATGTGTAGTACCATGACTGGATTTAGGGTATTGTCCAATAATCCTGGCAACAATTTACGAACATCCCCTATACCTGCCCCAGGTAGAGTACCAACAGTTGTAAACTCATTCCTACCTTGACATAATATTTTATCTGTGTTTCTAACTATGGAATCACCAATAACCAGAAGCTCCTTGTTTTGTCTATTTACTCTTGGTGACCCTTGCTTATTGTACCCTACCGTCACTTCAAGTCTTTCTCTGAGCACACTGTGGTTTGGATCTAGTTGGTCAATATTGTCCCGAACTGCCTCGGTACTGAGGATGTCGTTTCTATTATGAATGTCAATCTGCCCATTTCCACCAATATTCCTTCTTCCCTTTTTATTCTCCTTTCTCACCCTACACCAATCTTCCTCTTCCTTAGAGTTCATGTAATTATTTGCATCCAGATGTATGTCTTCTCCTACTGTATATGCAACCCCAGCTGCCTGATCCTTTACATTTTGTTCAACACAATCATCCATAGCTGAATCGATAAATTTTTCTAGTGAAGATATCTCTATCTGTAGTTGAATCTTATTTTGCAATGATTCAATTTCTTGTTTCAAGATATCAATCAAGGTATATTTATCACAAACAAAATGATTGACCTTTTACCCCCTTCCTCATACATTTTACATGTGTGGCAAAAGTTCATACTAGCGTAGTCCCTATCTATCAAACCCATGTTTAGCTCCATATTATAGCAGGAATGACCTAAATGTACCTACTTACAGACCTTCCTAGCTCACAGCAGGTCTAGTGTCTTCTTCCCTCGACTGACGCCAACAGATGCCGCTGGCCTCTGCCCGCGTTGCCTCCGTTCTGCACTTGACTCCGCTCACTGTAGCCGAGCTTTTAATAGCGCAGTGCTATGACGTTGCCCTCATTGCTATGGCAACCATCCCGAGTGCTCCTGATTTCTGGGGCAGACTGTTGGGTAACCTGCCCTTAAAAGATCAGGTTAAACCCCACCTGGCAACACAAAATGTTTCTCCAAAGCCCACAAAGTGAGCCTGTCGGCTGCAAGCTCCTCCAGTAGTGAGGGGTTCTAGCCGCGCCACCGGGAATCAAAGTCACCCACTTCTTTCTATGATAAAATACACCTACAGCTGCTGTGTAATACTCACACGCCCGTAAGGCACCAACAACATTGAGAATGAATTTCATTCTGTGTTCCTCCTTGTATTCTGCCTGCTGCTCAGTTGCTCCTAATACTGCTGGTTCATGCTTCCATATGCTGCTGTTTTGTCTGGCCTTCCCTGGAAAAGGTGACTGACCTACACTGATTATACTAGGTTATTTTAATCATTCTGTGATTTATTTATTGTTTTAATTCTTGCTGTTTGCTTATGCTTTTATACAGTGTTTGCTTTGTATTAACCTTACCTGTTTTTAATGTAAGGTGCCCAGAGCCCCAGTGATTGGATGCCGTATAAATAAAATTTGCCTTGCCTTTTTTTGGGGGGGGGGAGTCAACATTACATTTGCTGTTTGGTCTCATGGTGCACAGCTTGTGGCTTCACTGTTATTCCCACGGTGGGGGACTGTGTTGTCTTAGTTGGGTACTGTGGTTTCAAGCAACAGAAGCTTGTTTTTTTAAGTAAACTATGATTTAGCCTGCCTATTTGCCTCAACAACTTTTCAGTCATCCACATCTAAATGCTTTAACCTTACAACTTACATGACTTCAAGATATCCATTGTATCCTATTACTGCATTGCAAATGCTTCTTACTAGACTAACCTAACTACGCCTTAATGGCATTTAAGGTATTCATGCTAATCTTTTCAATTCACTCTTTATGCTGACACCATACCAATCAGCTACTTTGTGTAAACTATATGATTTTGTTCCTTTATCCTATCAAGAGTTTCTGTGCAGACTTCATGCCTTGACCAGCAAGAAACCTTTATTTCAATCACTTGTGCTACCTGGCTAGCAAAGGACTACCTAATTTGCTATGGTGGCATTCTGTAATTTACAGTACCTTCTCCTCCAGAATAAGGAGGTGTTACCTTTTCCTGCAGTGAGGAGGCATTACAGTCTAAAACCATCATTAAACAAAAATACCCCAAGCCTGGAGGGAAGGCAAACTAGACCTTGGATTCCCCAGAGATTTCCTCCTCAAAGGGTTTTTTCTCTCTCCTCCATGCCGAAAGTCTTAATACTTAGTTAGGTTTAGTAGTATTCCCTAGTTTACTCAAGTACATTCTGCAATTGGATGGAACTGGTTGATGACCCTGCTGGCCATTCCCTCTCTCCTTAGGAGGCCCTGTGCTGTCATCAGTGTAATCCACTTATCCATGCTATTTCACTAACTTGTACTTCTCATCGATGTTTTACCAAGCTGACTCTCACTTCGGTCTGCTTCTCTACCTTATAGTCAATGATCGCTGCTAACTTTCTTTTGGGGGTTCCTTCCTACGGTACCTTTAGCCAAGGGAGCCTTCCAGTGGCACCTCTTGAGGTCAAACCCTCTTCAAGGGTTCCTTGCCTTTGGTACCCCTACAGGGTGGTAATGCCTCATGGAATATAGCGTGCGAACAGCCACAACAGAGTAACACATTTGCACAAGCATAACACTATACTGGTTGCGTAGGCCATTGAAAAATAGTAATAAGTGCTCTGAACAATAGTATTATGAAATCTCAACAATGATATTATGGGATTGGAAGTGTGATATTATGGGGATTTTTACAATGTTTTTTATACTACTATTTGGCATATTCATATATTACAAAGTATTAAATTCTAATTAACTAGAAAAATGTGGGGTCCTATGCAACTATTTAGTTGCTGCATTACGTTAGTAAAATTTACAATTTATATACATATAAGACCAATTCCAGCCCACTGGTGGCATTTAGCTCATGTTTTACATTTCCTTGTTGTATGTTTAAATAGACTGTTTGGAGTTTCTATCTTAGTTTTTGGTCCCCCCCCAAGGACAACATAAAGGAGGTAAATCGAGTATCCTACTGAAACTGTGTATATCATATTGCTTTCTTGTAATCTTAGTGCACATATTGTGTAAAATTATACATAAAACATTTAAAAAAAACAGAGCAGTACAAACAGTGACATACCAATGTCTGGACTCATTTCAGTTAGGTTGAAAAATACAAGGCCAAATTTAGTAAGCTAGGGTGAGGGGAACTTCAGTGATGAAAGCATGTTCACTGCATAACTGAAGGAACCCGGAGGCTCCAATCTTGAGGCAGATTCTCTTTTGTACAGGATGGCAAAGAGGTTCCTTTAAAAAACTCTTACTCAGTTTGCTGCTTATTTACTTGGCTGTCCCCACCACCAGTGCACCATCTTACAGGGTGGAACAGGGTGCAGGAATACATTATTTTTAAGTGAAAAAGATGTTCCAGGATGAGAGGGCATGGGATGAAGTTGGAGGGAGGACAATTCAGAGGAAACGTGAGGAAGAATTTCTTCACAGAATGGGTGGTGGACAAGTGGAGCACCCTGCCAGAGGAAGTGGTGGTGGGGGAGCTGAAAAAATCATGGGATTTAAGAAGGCATGGGATGGACTTAAAGGAATTCTGGAGGTCAGGGGTGAGGGGCAACAGACTTCTAGGAAAGCATAAAGTGAACTTACATACTCAAATGGGCAGACTGGGTGGGCTGTAGGCCCTTATCTGCTGACACTGTCTATGTATCTATGTATCTCAATTTTGACTTTTCCAAGGCACCTAATAACACTCTGCAAAAACCCTGTGAAGCTAAAATGCTTGAGTCCTTTGTCTTAGAATACAGTCTCCAGGATGCCTGGAGATGTCTGCATCCTGGCGATTGTGATTATACTTTCTATTCTCATGCACATAAAATGTATTCTCATATTAACTGTTGGTACATTCCTGTCTCTTGCTTACACCAAGTCACACATGTCACAGTTCACTCCACTGAGTTACCTGACCATACGCCAGTTACTTTAGACTTAGACCCGGCTCCTACATTTTGTAGAGGTCTCTGGTGCTTGAATGTAGAGTCTTTAACCTCTACACATTTTCATGATATGGTTCAGGAGGCCTTCGATGAATATTTTCAATTAAATAATGATCCCTCAATTTCTCCACCTACTTTATGGAACGCTACGAAACCTGTCTGGGGAAAAATTATAGCTTACTTAACTCACTTGAAGAAGAAAAAAGTTCAAAGACGTCTTGCTTTAGAGATACAACTAGCAGACTTGGATTTGCAGCATAAAAAGGAAGGTGAGTCAGCCCTTTTCTGGCAAATTCAGGATTTTGTAGTACAACACCTCTTTTTTAATTTCAATTGTCAAGGCTCTCCATGGAGGAGGTGGAGAACTCCCTTCGTCGAATTAATTTATTACTCTCAGGGTCAGAGCGGGACACCTGCTGGTGCTTCAGCTCTAAAAGGAACAAGCCTCTAAAGTTATATGACAGCTTTGCTCTGGTACTCAACCCCTCAGGTCTTGATTAAACCGCAGGATATTGCAGAAGAATTTGGTTCTTATTATACCCGACTTTACACTTCTGAACAAAATTCTAAGGATAAAACCAAAATTAATATTTTTTTTAACTGTTACATTTGCCGGCTTTGATTCAGGAGGAAAGAGACTAATTGAATAGACTGATTTCCCACAAGGAAATTATTTTGGTTATAAAAGGGCTTAAGACTAAAAAGGTGGCTGTGGAGGATGGATTTCCTGCTGAGTTTCATAAATGGTTTGCAGAGTCCCTCGTTGATCCTCTCCAATCTGCTATTTCCTATTGTATGCAACATCATGTTTTTCCACCCGAGTGGAAATCAGCTCTAATAATGGTGATTCCAAAATTGGGGAAAAAACCTGAATTCTACTCCTCCTATAGGCCTATTTTTTTTGCTTAATACTAACATTAAAATCTATGTGAAAATTATCGCAATTCGACTTCAATCAACCATTCCCAAACTGATTTATTCTAATCAAACAGGCTTTATTCCCTTCTGTAATTCTCATAATGTCCATCGTTTATTGAATATTATCTCTCATATGAATTGCTCCAAAGTAACCACAATGGCTCTCTCAATAGATGCAGAGAAAACCATTGGTAGGTTGAACTGACAATATCCATCTGAAGATTTGGCTATTTTTGGGTTTGGTGATGGTTTCATTTCTAATTTGATGTTTTTATATTCAGGTTCCACTGCTAAAGTGGGAGTTAATGGTATTTTTTTCCCCAATTTTTTCTCTACAACGTGGCACTCGCAAAGGCTTGCCCCATGTCCTCTTTACTTTTTGCTTTAGCAATGGAGCCTCTAGCTGTCTGTGTTCGGCAGAACCATTTTATCTAAGGTATTCGAGTGGGGTCTAGTATTCATAAGACTACCGTTTATGCTGATGATACTAAATTATTTTTATAAGATCAAGTTTCATCTCTCCCAACTCTTTTACAAGTGTTATCTGATTTCTGTGCCATCTCTGATTTTAAAGTTAATTTAGACAAGACAGTTGCAATTTTGTTAAGTGGCTCCCTTGATCAGAGTCAAAAAAGCTCTTTTTCCTTTTTGATGGACTCAGGATGGATGTTGTTACTTAGGCCTTACTATAACTACTAATTTATATTATTTATGTGATAAAAACCACAAGCAGATTTTGTTGGAAGTAAAGAAGGATTTGAAGAGCTGGACTTTGCTTCCTTTGCCAGTTGGGGCAAGAATTGAGGCTATCTGTATAAATATTTTACCCCACTTTTTATATATTTTTCATATGCTTCCTATTTGAACCCCAGAACTATTTTGGCAGCAATGCAATAGTTTTCAATTTTAAGTTTATTGTTTGATGTATAATGTCATTACAGACACAGAGTTAAAAAAAGATGTAGTACCAATACAAACATAGAAAAATACTTTATACTTTAATATTTAAAGACAAGACAAAATAATAAATACATACATACATATTCATACTTTCAAATTTACATTACTTATCACAATGGCCTAAATGCTTCTCAGACTTTTAATACCTAAAAGTCATTATCATAAAGTGCATCAAGTTTTAACCCTAACAGTCTCCAATTAATTTATCTAGATAAAAGAATAGAATCAATACATAACGCACTGTTTCAAAAAATACACCCCAATACCAAGTTCATTTATGAACATTAGTTTAATACTCAGGTTTATATGGAATGGGAAGTATCCCCGGATATGATGTTCAATTTTGTATAGAAGTAAATCTGAGGGGGGGTTTGGCCCTTCCAAATTTAAAGCATTATTATTTAACGGCTCATGTTGTTCCAGTTTTAACTTTTTTTTAAATCTAACCTTGACTGAGGCTGGCTAGACTGTGAAGAGGAGCAACTTTCTAAGATATCTTTGAGGTTTGCCCCTCTTCTTCCCTAGTCTTAGCTCTGATCACTAAAAGCTGTTAACCTGTGGACACAACACAATTTTGTGAATGGATAAAATGTCATTCCCCGGTCAAGGGTGCCGAGAACCTTGGCTGTCTTTCTCCTATATTGGGTAATTACGATTTCCCACCTGGGGTGTTAGATCCCATTTCTGGATTATGGACTCAATGCAGGCTTTACATGATAGATGATTTGATGGACAAGGTACTTTAATGAGCTTTGAGAAATAAATCTGGGCTTTCTCATACTGAACATTTTCATTATTTTCAGATTTGGCATTTTGTTTTGCCCCATCCCAAGCATTTTTCAATTTCTGTTCAATCTACCAACATAGAGAAATATTTCAATTTCTGTTCAACCTACCAACATAGAGAAATATTTCAATTTCTGTCCAATCCACCAACATAGAGAAATAGTTCTGGCAGGAAAGAATGATTGCTGTTATGGCCAATGCCATAACCTCATTACATATATTTCTACAACAACAAGTATATACTTCCCCTCATCCTATTTGGGATCGTTGGGAATCTACCTTGTCCCAAACATTTGAGCCCCAGTATAAAGAGAAAGTCAGGAAAATAATTAATAAAATAACTGCCTCTTTCTATTAGAGGAAATTCAGATGGAAAGTTATGGTTAACTTTTTCAGAACCCTGTCTGTAACTTCTCATTGTGAATGAAAAAAGTTGTGAATGACAGCATACAGTACATGCTGCAAGCCCACTGGTCAACAAAAGGTCTACCAATGTGCTTACAGTTGTACAGTGCAGTGTCATTCATGGACAGCACAGTCGGTGGGCAGCTGTGGTGATGTGCAGGTGGGCTGTGCTGCCCGCTGGCCTTCTACCCATGCTAGGAAGGGGGAGTGAGCTGGGTTGGAGGTGCCTGAGTGGGTGGGAGGGTAGGGGACCATTGGGCCATCAGGGTTATTGTGGATATCATGTTTCACAATGCGGTCAGGGTGGAGATGGGAGGGGGGTACCACTATACCACCAGGGAACTTAACAGTGGCTATTTTCAAGGGATCGGTGATGTGGGCAGGGGGGGTGGCCATTAGACTACCAAGGGTGTTGGCTTGTGGCTGTACTGATGGCCCTGTAGGGCACCTAGTGCATTATGCTGGGTGCATCCCTGTAGTACTCATGCAAATGTGGCCATAATGACATGCAAATGGCCCCATTGTGCCTTGCATGCCTAATGGCCCATTTTGCATGTTAGTGGCTGTGAATGGCAGCTTTTGGCGCAGTGCATTGGGAGATGCACTGCCCCATTGTATTCCCAGCCCAACCAGGGGATTGCGCTGGCACATCCAGGGCTGGGCGCAACTGTGGTATTCACAGTGGGGATGCACCGGGGGTATTCCCCAGTGCATCTTCTGTGAATACCACAGTTGGCACTCGGAGCATCTCATTTGTGCCGGGGCATCTGAGTTCTGCTGAGCACAAATGCTTTGAGAATCCTGCCCTATGTTTCTATAGTATCACTAGTGCTCCTTTTTTTTTTAAATTAAATATGCTTTATTTAATTAGTATTACCATTCACCAACATTACAATACAATACATGGTACAGAAAATGAGACAAAGACAATTATGAGTACATTACATTAGATACTGACCGTAAATTAACCAGTTCACCCCCCTACCCACACTCCTTCCTCCCCCTCCCACCTCCCCCTCCCCATTTACCTCCCACCTCAAGCCAGTACACAAATTATAATAATATCAATTCTTCTTCTGTTCCCACTAGGAGTAGGCCTAAAGACAACAGCCTAAAAGACGGGGAGGTTATAAGAATGTCAGCTCTTAAGGCACTAGTAATCTACATCCAATTTTATAAATTAAGTCAAAAGGGGGTTATGAGAGCCCTCTGCCTCCTTACTAATATGACTTAACAATTGACCATAAGTCATGGAATTTCTCCCATTTGGCATTGAACCTAGAAATTGTATCTCTATAGCTAGCAATAGTTTTCTCAATCCTTAAGTTATATAATAACCCAGCCAGCCATTCCTGATAAGTAATGGCAGTCTGATCCTTCCAGTGCTTTAATACTAGGGTTTTCACCGTGAGTGAAATTAGATTAATAAAATATCTCCTTTCCCTCACATCAATCTTTGTGTAATCTCCTAACAGACAAATCTCGGGGATAAAGTAGTCTTGTAACCCTAACAAAGGATCCGCTTTAGCCCTAATTTCGACCCATAACGGAGCAACTAGAGGACACTCCCAAAATATATGAATCAGGGAGTCCTGCACCTGACCACATCTGAAACAATCATCATTTGGCAATTTATCCATCTTACACAGCTTCACAGGGGTCAGGTGCATAGTGTGCAATATATAATATTGTGTCAGTCTAAGCTTATCATTGGCACTATATATGTAAATTCATTTCCATAAATGTTCCCAATTAGCACAACTGTTTGGAAGAGTGTCTATCCAATATTGTGAATAGTCAGCCGTATTAGGGTACATTTTCCCATACAGGGTCGCCACTAAACCGGAAACCGCATGTGGTAGCACCGCAAGGGATTGGAATTCCAAAAAAATATCACCATGGTTAGTATCCCACCGACCAGGACCAAACCGAGTAGTAAGCAAGTGTCTAACTTGATAAATGTAAAAGGCATATCTGGATGATAAATAAAACTTATCCATTATTTCTTGGACCAAGAGTATCCTCCCTAAATTAATTAGGTCACTGACTCTCATGTTAGAAGGTATTCCCAGCCTATGTGGTGAGAGAAAGGCTTTACCAACCTTAAAGTTAGGGTTACCAAATACTGGTTGAGAAACATCCCTAGTATTAGTAATCCCCAGAGACCTACACACCTGATTATGAACCTTAACCGAAGTAAAAATAACCGTGGGCCTAAGTGACTTAGGTAAGTCATTGGGGAGTATATACCAAAGACTGTCAAGTGATACTTTGGACCTTATAATAAGATTTCTTTCAATTTGCAGCCATAAAGGATTGTATTGAGATTGCCTATCATTTGAGGGGACAGTCACCCACCACATATACTTAGCAATATGGCTCGCCAGACAACAATGATAAAAATTTGGGAGCTTCAATCCCCCTAATGCTTTCGGAGCACTTAGACATTTATCAGATCTTCATGGGGGTTTATTTTGCCATAGTAATTTAGTAATCATACTCTGGAGTTTCCAAAACCATGATAGGGGAGGTAAATATTCAACATATTTAAAGGATAAAATACTCTAGGCAGCATATTCATTTTAATAACATTAATTCCACCTTATAGAGAGATATATAAGGGAGACCATCTAGTTAAATCTTGCTGAATAGTTAGGAGAAGGTTGTCAAGATTGAGTTTCTTCAAGAGAAAAGCTGAAGTTGACAAAATAATACCAAGGTATTTGAGTCTGCTAGTCCAGGCCATCTTAAATCTTACTATGTCTCCTTTATGAACATGGACGTTGAGTGGCATAATTTTGGTCTTGTTAATGTTCAACTTATAGTTTGACAATCTACTAAACTCATCAATTATATCCAACATTTTGGGGATGACATTAGCTGGGTCCGAGATGTGGAGTAAAATATCGTCCGCATAAGCCGACAGTTTCAACTCAAATGGTCCCACTGAGATACCTGTTAGAAACAGAGATAATTGGAAACTGCGAATCAAAGGTTCAAAATACAGGTTAAACAGCAAAGGTGACAATAGACACCCCTGACGTGTTCCGGAGTATAATCGGAAGGTATTAGAAAAAATCCTGTTGCAATATATTTTAGCCGTAGGGTTTGAATATAAGTGTTTAATCCACCCAATAAATTCTAGGGGAAATCCAAACTGGCTTATGGTACCAAAAAGGAAAGGCCAACTAACCCTATCAAAAGCTTTCTCCGCATCCAGCGAGACCAGAGCCATTGGTACATTTGTCTCTCTGGATGCGGAGAAAATATGGGCAAGTTTGAGGAAGTTATCTAAAGGACTTCTACCACCGATAAACCCAATCTGTTCAGGGCTAATTAGGTTATCCCAAACTTTGGTAATCCTAGAAGCCAAAATCTTAGCTAATATTTTAACATCATAGTTTATCAGGGAAATTGGCCTATAATTTGCCACCCTATCTTTGGGTTTCCCTTGTTTTGGTAGAACAATAATAGTAGCTTCTAATAAGGTGGAATCAACAATACCATGGGTACAGATATGAGAATATAATTCTTGAAGAATAGGAGTAAGCTCCTTCTCAAACGTTCGATAAAAATTTGATGGGAATCCATCTGGTCCTGGAGCTTTGTTCGGTGCCAGAGATTGAATGGCAGTAGATATTTCCATCCCCGAGATAGGGGAGATCAGCTGGGCTCTCTGCACTTGATTAAGGGTGGGGAAGGGAAGTCTAGAAAGTTATTGTTGGATTTCAGTATCTGTGGGACTATTATCTGGATGACTATGTAAATGCCTATAGAACGTTGCAAATTCGTTCACTATGGCTTTAGGAGTTGTCACTATATTGTCCCCATCTGCAGTAGCTATACAGGCAACTAATCTCGACTCTTCCTGCTGTCTCAATTTGAGAGCCAGAAGGTGCCCAGCTTTGTCCCCTTGGTCCAAATACCTAATATGGGTTTTAAACAGGGCATATTCAGCCCTTTCTCTTAGGGTGTCCGCATATTGATCTTTAAGAACCTCAAGTCGAGTTAAATAGTCATTTGTAGGGCAGGTACCCATCTTACCCTCCAAATTCTGAATGGAACCCAGCAGGGATTTTGCTACTTCTTCCCTTTTCCTTTTGAGGGTCACGGCCAGTCTAATAAATTCCTATCTTAAAAAACATTTCAGCGAACACCAAAGTTGGTCATATGCTCTAATAGAACCCCTATTTTGTTCTATGTATTGATTGATTAATGCATGGATCTTGTTCACAATACCCTTTTGGGATAGCAATTGAATGTTAAGTTTCCACTGGATGACCTTAGGAATTGTTTGGGGTATCCTGCCCTCAAGCCATATCATGGAGTGATCTGACAGCACTCTAGGGGAAATTCCACAATCCATTGGGCCCATCAACATGACCCTATTCACTAAGAAGAAATCTAGATGAGAATAAGATTTATGATAAGCTGAATAAAAGATGAAAGCCTTCTCATTTGGATGGAGGAGACGCCTAGGGTCTAGGAGGCCCAGTCCCTCCATCATTTCATGCAAGGATTTCTGTGCAGGGGATAAACTCTGGCTATTTTGGGAGGATCTATCTAGCTTATTCTCGTATGTTAAGTTCCAATCTCCTGCTAATATTATTGGCAATTGTTTAAATGGAGCTAATTTAAGAGCTATTTGGGAGAAAAACTCAGGAGAGGAGTGGTTAGGTCCCTAAATAGTGCCTAGGATAGTTTCCCTATGGTCAACCAATCCTCTCAGAAACAAAAATCTCCCTTGTGGATCTCCCATCTCTTGTAAGAGATGGAATTGTATCCCTTTAGTAATTAAGATTGCAACTCCTCTCTGAGAAGTAGAATTGCCAGCCACATAAATGGAACCAATATGTTCTCTACTAAATAAATTACCTTCACCCACCATCAAATGTGTCTCCTGTAAAAACATAATATCTGAATGCACTATAGCCAAATGTTTAAGGATTTGACGATGTTTCAGTCTAGCTCTTGCCCCTTTAATATTCCACGAAGCGATTCTCATATCGATGTATCAGTTTAATATAGGCTCCCCTAATTGGATCTCCAAGTTTTAGACCTACATGCTCAACCTTTAATTTAAAATATATCATCAAAGACTGGCTACTCACCCACCCTCCCATAACCACCAACAAACTTAGGTATTATGGTCAAATTAAAATTACAACCCTTATCCCCAAATAAACCCCTCCCAGGCATAATTACAGAACTATAAGATATGCTCTTATAGGTAAATATAACATGAACTACCCCTAGTCCCCGAGACTGATCTCCCAACTGCTTATTTGGCGCGATGTTTATCATGCTATCCCTGATTACTCCTCCCCTCCCCCTACCCCCTTATCTTCCCAATCTTATAAGCTATTAAAGCTAACTATGCTCATTATAGTACCCCCAAAGACTTATAACTCCTAGTTCCTGCTTTACAAAATGAGTAAAACTCTATAAATCTATAACATTCCACCACAACAGTAAAGCCTGTAAACCTTGCCCCAAACCCTTTAAGCCTAACCTATGTAATTATTGGACCGCCACTCTAGTCCAGAACAGGACTGCCAACATAAGTAACCAAAGTCACCCTACATCCCATAGTCAACTACCAGTCTATTAGTGCTTAGAAGGTATAGAGACCATACCGAAGAGTCTTAAGTTTGTATCCCCTAAGAAAAAAAAAATATGTTAGCTGCTCCAAGGCTTCTTTCATGACATCTCAGTTACCCTAGGATACTAACTTAATATCAATAAAATTAGGGAAAAGCAGGAAAAATTATCCCTCTAATAGCATCTATTGAGCCATCTTAGGCATATCCATCTACTAGTGTGGCAAAACATCAAGGACAAAATTGAGCTAACAAAACCTTATATAGATTGCTATACAAAGCATTTCTTTTTAGTTAAATGTCCAGTATAGAAACATAGAAACATAGAATTTGACGGCAGATAAGGACCGCTTGGCCAACCCAGTCTGCCCATTTCCCTACCTAATGGATAAGCTGCAGATCCTAGTTAACCAACAGCCTACTTCTTTCTACCCCCAACCCCTAGAATTGCCTTATGGCTGTCCCATGCATGCTTGAATTCAACCACTGTTTTTGACTAGATGGCAGACTTCACCACGATAACTCAGTGGAGTGGGCTCATTTAATCAAGTCTGGGTACCACTTCTTGCAGGTTTCAGAAGCTAAGTCCAGTGTGTCAAATGAGTACAATTGACCTTCTTTATTAATCTACAAAGTAGCAGGATAACGCACTCTAAAACATATGCCAGCAGTTACTAACTTGGACACTAATGGGTGGAGGGCTGAGTGCTTCTGACGAACTGAATAAGGGAGGTCTTGAACAACACGAATTCGCTTCCCTTCCCAATGCACTTCTGCCTGCTTAACTTTCACAAGACGTGTTGCTTATCGAAAGTTCAACAAGCGAAAATAAAAAGACTTAGGAGGCGATCTCATTAGCATAGGGCGAACGATCTGTGGGCTCTTCGATACAAACATAGACCCATTAGGAGAAGGCCCCAATTTCCGCAGCCTTTGGGCAAATACCACTGCTTGCTCTCCTCCTCTCCTCCGGAAGGCCAAGGACTACTAAATTATTCCTTCTCGAGCGACCCTTGAGATCTTCTAGGCGATC
Source organism: Neoceratodus forsteri (assembly GCA_016271365.2). Classification (NCBI taxonomy): domain Eukaryota; kingdom Metazoa; phylum Chordata; order Ceratodontiformes; family Ceratodontidae; genus Neoceratodus; species Neoceratodus forsteri. The sequence continues at coordinate 342,777,385 of CM057455.1, read as the reverse complement.
CTCCGTTTTTTTAATTCGGTGCCGCAGGGTAACCACTTCTGGGTCCATTCTCGCTCTCCAGTTGTCTAGTGAGGAAATCCTAGCTTCATTATCGTTCGTGCACATATTTAATTGCTCCATTGAAACTTTCAGCCCTCTGAAATCTGAAGCAAGGGCAAGCAGGGTTTCCTTCATTGGTGCCAGCTCCTCCAGAAATCGCTCTTCAGATAAAGCCACTTGTTGTTTTAGCAAGGTGGGAGCCTCTGTTCCTCCTGCTTTAGGCCTTTTCCGGTTTTTGTCTTTCGCTGGAGTCAGCGGGGGACTGTGCCGGAGAGTCGGCATTTTCATCTCGGCGTCCATTGTTAGAATACGCTCCGATGAGGTACCAAACGATTTCCCCAGGTAATTGAGGAGATTTTAAGTAGCTTTGATTCACAGCTTGGGGTATTTATTCAAAGAGCACAGCCACTACGTGGAGGAGAGCAGGAGAGCTATCAAAAAGAGCTTCTCACCAGGCAGCCATCACACCGGAAGTCCACTAATGCTCCTTAAAGGACAGGAATTCCACACTTTAGGGTTAAAAGTCTTAATGGGTCAAGCAGTATTTTGTAGCACAACACCTCTGTTTCAATTTCTCTGCACTTGTGAGGATTGCTTCAAAAGAATAACTAAATAAATGAAAGAACCAGAAGCAAATGATTTGATATCTTTTATTGGACCAACATAGATGGAACAAAAAGAATAAAGTGCTATAGCTTTCAGACCAACAAGTCCTTCCTCTGAAGCTTAAACACTATTAAGCTCCCGAGGAAGGACTTATTGGTCTGAAAGCTACAGCACTTTGTTATTTTTGTTACATCTATGTTGGTTCAATAAAAGGTATCAAATCATTTGCTTCTGAATTTGTTCTTACAAGGACCAATACGGAAAATACTAAATCTGTATTTTAAATAAATGAAAATAATGCCTAACAGGTGTTCTTGTGACACCTACTGGACAATGATGGAAAAACTAGCTATATGGGACAGCCTACAAGTTTACTCATTAGAAATTTATTCTAATAATTTTCCATATTCTTTACAAATATGTTCCTTGCTCCAGGAATTTAAATTATATGTCAAATTTCATGAGCAAAATTTGATTTCACAAATGGTATTGCTGTTACATATTACATTTAAAGGTGCTTTGCAACTGTTTAGAGAACATGTCTGCTGCTCTAAGATGCCTTAGAATAGTGGCCCCAATTACAACAGAGGACTTTCTATAATAGTCTGTCTTGTAAATAGTTTTTAAACTAATGCATTGTTAATTTGCCAAACATGGAAGTCTGGATGCCACCTTGCCGGTCCTGATCAAAAGACTGCAAAGCTTCATGGGAAACAAAGAAAGAATTGTCACATAGATCCTGCCACTGCTGTAAATGAAATAGCAATGACTGGGTATTACATTTTTGTTCTTATTGCTTCAGCATGAGTTTTGATGTGTAGAATAGCAATATTTAGACTTAAATCTACATCACAATTCTTGTTTAATTTTCATTTAAGCTTTGCTGTCTATTGATCAGGACCCATAAGTTGGCATCACTGACTTCTATGTGCAGCAAGTTAAGGGTGCATTAAAAAAAAATATTTACAAGGCAGAAAAATTAGGGAAATATCTGTGTTGGAATCTGGTGCCGGAATATGTTAGAGCAGCAGCCCACTTCTGTAAACCACTACCTGTCACCTTTAAATGTGTAGACCCATGGGCCACCTTGAGGCCCAGAGAAAGCACAATTTACTTCCATGCCAGTGACCAGAGTTTGGGAGCAAACTTGGAGCTGGTGATCAGCCAGCCAGGCTGGAAGGTAGTGCTCCTGAATGCAGTGTGTCACAGGTGAGGGGCAGGGAGGTAGCATGCTCTGATGCTGCAGCACCACTTGTTGGTGGGACAGGGAGTTTGCACTTGCAGCAGGAGCATGCTGCGTGCATTCAAGGTGCAACCCTCTGTATGACTGCTTGCCACCTGTGGTTCTAGGGAAGAAAAGCAGAGGACACTGAGGTAGCTGTACAGGATGGCAACAAGTCACATACAGGCTTCGCATCATCAACCAGGCATCCACCTCAATTGAGTACCCAGAACGGTATACCCCTAAAGGCCAGGGCCGCAGCCAAGAATTGTGGGGCCCAGGATAAGTCCTTTGAGAAGGGCCCACTCCCAATCCAGCTAAGGCCAGTGGTCTAGGGGCCAGTAGGCCCCGAGAAGCACTGGGGGGGGGTTAGATACTCTGTGGTAAGTTTTGGAGCTTTTATTGAAGATAAAGCACACTTTTGTTACATCTTCCCTATCCCTGACTCCAGGGAAAAATGATTTTTTCCCCTGGAGTTGGGGGTCTGGTAGACTCTGACTGGCCTTGGAGTCTGCAGCTGCAACTGGGGTGGGCCACCACCAGCCCGGAAGTAGTACTTTCTCATATATCAAGCAGACCCGGGGGGGGGGGGATTCAGAAGACGTAATCAAGTACAGGGCTTATGAACAGACTGGATGGGCCTGGTGGTTTTTATCTGCCAATGATTTCTGAGTTTCTGTATCTACCAGTCCTGGTTCTAAACTGCCCAGTGTGTTTGATGGTGCAGCAGCAGTGGATGCCACTTACCACTCCAATGGCCCAGGTTCATACTCCATGTGGCAAGCCAGGGTCATTACGGATGGTAATAGCAGGAGGATTGAGCATCCTGGAGGGGTTCGTGTGACAGCTCTTTGTAAGTGTTAATAAAAACACTTTCCTTTTTCTTTTTAATCCCCAAGTGTGTGATAGTTTTTGCACTTTTGTACTTCAAGGTTATACACTCGCCTGCAAGACTGCAGTGCCACCTGTGTGATCACAACGTAGTAGTGCAGCTGGAGAATTAATTTGTTTGAAATTTGATAAGCAGGAATGGCACAGGAGTGAGCCAAGGCCCATTTCCAGGTGCTACCCAGTGGAGAAAGAACAAAAGATGCAAAATAACAATGAAAGTAACAAGGTATAATAATGGAGTACATCCTGTTCCTAGAGGCCAGTGGGGCACAGGATCCAAGGCAGCTTGGATTCACAGTGGGAAGGTCATGTCAGACGCATCTAATCGATTTCTTTGACTGGGTGACCAAAGTAGTAGACCAATTAGGGGCTGTGGACATGGCCTACCTAGACTTTAGCAAGGTATTTGACACAGTCCCACACAAAAGATTAATACACAAGTTAGCCAGCCTTGGAGTGGGTCCCAGGGTTGTAGCCTGGGTAAAACATTGGCTGGACAACAGGACGCAGAGGGTAAGAGTAAATGGAGTCCACTCTGAAGAAAGAGGGGTTACTAGTGGGGTACTGCAGGGTTCAGTACTGGGACCGGTCCACTTTAATGTCTTTATAGGTGACATTGCAGTGGGATTGGAAGGGAAAGTATGCCTCTTTGCAGACGACACAAAGATCTGCAACAGGGTTGATACAAAAGAGGGAGTTGAAAGGATAAGAAGGGACTTGGCAAGGTTGGAGGAATGGTCAAAAGTATTGCAGCTTAGATTCAATGCAAAGAAGTGCAAAGTAATGCACTTGGGAAACAAAAACCCAGGGGAAGAGTACACAATGTGGGGGGAAGTACTAACAACAACAAAAATGGAAAGGGACCTGGGGGGGTAGTCCTATCAGATGACTTAAAGTTAGGCAAACAATGTGAGAAGGCAGTAAGGAGGGCTGGGGGGATACTGGGATGCATAGGGAGAGGTATCACCAGTAGAAAACAAGAAGTTGTTATCCCTCTGTATAGACAGTTGGTGAGGCCCCATCTGGAATACTGCATGCAGTTCTGGAGACCCAATCTCCACAAGGACATAGACAGGATGGAGGCAGTACAGAGAAGGGTAACTAAACAGGTGCAGGGTCTGCACCAGAAGCCGTATGAAGAGAGACTAAAGGAGCTTAATATGTATACCCTCAAAGAAAGGAGGGAGAGGGCGGACATGATAGAAACATTTAAGTACTGTACCTCAAGGGAATCAATAAAGTCCAAGAGGGTAGCATCTTTCAGAAAAAGAGATGTGCAAGAACAAGGAGGCATAATTTGAAGATAGAGGGGGGATGGCTCAGGGGCAATGTAAGGAAGTAGTTTTTCACAGAGAGGGTAGTGGATGCATGGAATGGCCTTCCAGAGGAGGTTGTGGGGTCAAAAACAGTGGGGGAATTCAAGAATGCATGGGACAGACATAAAGCAATTCTTGTGGGGGGTAGGAGGAAGTAGGCTGTTGGTTAACTAGGATCTGCAGCTTATCCAGTAGGTAGGGAAATGGGCAGACTGGGTGGGCCAAGCGGTCCTTATCTGCCATCAAAGTCTATGTTTCTATATAAAAACACACGCATCATGAAATCAAGTACAGTCTTTTAACTGGTACAATACCACGAGATGATTACAGATTAATAAGTAGTTGTAAATAGCAGCAAAATATTTTATTCATTGTATGAACTGGATACTCAGTTGAGCATAGGTCATTTTCAGTGAGAGAGCATGCACTCACACAATATTACATACACCATTAATGCATGCAAAACTTCGAGTACATATCATAAACATACATAAAAGCGTGGTCTTACCTTACAAAAAACATCTATATCTGTCATGTCTTAAAAAGACATTGACAATATATATACGTATTCACATTACAAGTTTTGTTCCGTGCAATTTTTATATAGTACTGGTACACAGTACACCTGATTTGCAGTTTTCTGCACTAAAGTAGACTGGTTGTCATCCTGTGTCAAAAGGGTGAATTTTTTTTGATTGTTCACTATACCAATTTTTAATGTTGCACAAACTATTATTTATTTCTACGGATCTCAGGTGGATTTGGACAAGGTTCCAAAATATAAGTCCCATGTAATAAAAATGTGATCTACCCACCTCCAAATTTCTTTTGTGTAGCACAAATTCAATCCCACCTGCTGACCTTAGTGAACCCTTAATATTTCTCTGTTGTAGATATATATATATATATATATATATATATATATATATATGTGTGTATATATATATATGTACATATATATATATTAGAGCAAAAACTCCGTTTAATGCATTAGTTAGGATTGTTCCACGGTGACAAAAGTGAGGAAATTATGTTAGGGTTGAAAACCCCCCTTGGACCCCCTGCCCACCCCTAACCGACATTGGGGTGTGCATTGGGATTGTCAGCCCCAACTCTCACCCCATCACATGTGTAAAGCAGCAGAAGTATAGGACAATGGTGTGAGAGTTAGGGACCGATGACCCCAATGCACACCCCAATGCCAGTTGGGGGTGGGTGGGGTCCAAGGGGGGTTTTCAACCCTAACACCGAATTTCCTCACTTTTGTCACTGTGGAACAACCCTAACTAATGCATTAAACGGAGTTTATTGCCTCTAATTTCCCTTCTTTTTGAGAATGATAACGAGAAATAGTGAATGTAATGCAGCGGCGGAAGCGCGGGCCCAAAAGTAACAGGAACAGCAACGCAAACAGAAGCGCTAACAGTGGCGCACATAGTAATGCAAGCGCGAATGAGAACAGAAAGGGTAACGCACATGGTGGTGAAGACGGGAACGGTCTGCCACGTAATGTGTGGTCACATAGTAACATGGTGCCTGCAAATGGAAATGTCAATGGGCATGGTGACGCAAAGTGAAACAGAAAGAGAAACAGTACTGTAGACACAAATGGCAAAAAACAACAGAAAGGCAAACGCAAATAAAAACGCAAAGGATAACGCACATGGTGGCATAGACGTCAATTGTAAGTGAAACGGGTACGGAACCACAAGCGGAAAGGGCAACGGTAACAGTAATGTAAGCGTACAGGCTGGTTTTCCCCAAAACCTGCATAGAGAAAGACAGTGAGTACAAAGAATGTATGCATAATAATGGGTATCGGAGCAGAAAATGAGGACTTGGAATACTAAATAGGTTATATCTCAGGAACGGTACAACGAAAAAAAATTTAAAAGTCACATGATTTATGACTCTCCTGGCTAGTTTTGTACTTAGCCCCCCATCAGGGGGCTGAGAATTTTTCTGATGAAAAGTCCATATCTCGCACCGTTTCCGAGATACGGGCCCTGAAAGGCGCGGCGAACGCCGTAATGTTATCCTATGGGAAAAAAAGAGAAGTTTGGAGCGCCATAACTTTGCCTCCCTGTAATATTTTTTTCACCAAACCACTGAAAGGCACATCTGTAGGCTGTTGGCTGTCCTCCCTCTAAATTTCAGGAAAAAAGACCAAACTGTTATTTTGCAGCAGGGTGCCAAAGGATTCCTGTAATGCGTCGAGCACCGTAATGTTATCCTATGGGAAAAACTGTCAAGTTTGGAGTGCTGTAACTTTGCCACCATGTAATATTTCTTCAACACAACACTGAAAGGCACATCTGTGAGATGTCGGCTGCATTCCCTCCAAATTTCAGCCCCAAACTCCCAACCATTCTTTTGCAGCGTAGTGCCAAAGAATTGCTGTCATTTTCCCACAGACCAGAAAACTACTGTCGCAATTTGCGAAAGCTTTCGCAAAAATTTGCGACACTTTCATGAGCACGAAAGTAATTTGTGAAAGTACTTTTTCCAGAAATTTGAAAACACATATTTCTGGGGTGTTTTACCCCAAAATAAAGACATGGCTAGCATCCTCAGGGTCCGACTAGGTGAATACAAAAAGAATTAGGTTGCTAGAGGGTCCCAAATTTAAATGCCAAGCATTTTTCTGATCAGTAACTGAAAAAAATGGTGGATTTTCGAAAGTAACAGGGCCATTTGCGAAAGTAAAAATGCATTTGCGACACTGTCGAACTTTTTGTTAACTTTTCCCATTGACTTATAATGGGAAATTGTTTTTTGAATAACTTTTGAACCGTTTAATATTTTTTCACCAAATCTTCGAAAGGCACTTCAGGGACCCCAGCCGCCGTTCCTGAAGGTTTCGGGCCAGTTGCGCAAACCGTGCGACCTGTACGTGCCACTGTAAAATTCCAGAAAAATCGTAAATGCGTGCAGATCACGCTTAATAACTCCGCAGCCGTATATCTGACCAGCAGGAAACTTGGCAGATCCCAAGGCCTATGGCTCTTGATCGTGTATTCCAAATTTCAGGCAAATCTGTCAAACAGTTGCAAAGTTATTAAGGTGCAAAATTTTGGGGTTTAACATAGAAATGGCTTCTCAACCCCAACTATGGTAGCACTACCGTGCTACCATATATATATATATATATATATATATATATATAACCTGTAACTTTATTTATATATTGGTTGTACATAAATGTAAGACAGTATAGTCTCCTGCGCGCCTCTAATCATTTTTTTTTTTCCGGCAGGACCCCTGTCATTTGATCGACCCTGGTCACGACCCTGGAAGCCTCCACCACCGTCTATGGCTGCCGGGTCCCCAGTCCCCGGCTTTCCCCGGAGGGCGGGCTGTGGTCACGTATTCGTGATCACGGAACCAGTATCTGGTCGGGGAGCCGCAGCGACGGTGGTTGGCGAGGTCTTCCCGGGAGGGCTTCATTTAGACAGGTAGCCCTCACCCCGCCTGTGTTTTCTATATTTTCCTCACCGAGGCGGGGACGTGCAATGACGCCAGCATCCGCCCCACCTCCCAGAGAGACTAGCGTGGCAGCGCGAGACCTCCCGGCCTCCGCCAGGAGTCCTCAGCGCTCCGAGTGCTTCCCCCACCCCCCCAGAGAAGTTCCATCCCTCTCCCCCTGGCCGGCCCTCTGACGACCCGGTCCATCTCAACCCGGTCACCGCGCCTAGCGTGTAAATCCCACTGCCGCGCCTGAACGGGCTGCCCCACTTCTAATCTTAACCACTCCAATTTGTGAAAAGTTCACATCTATGTGCCGTGCGTGGGGTGTCTAGAATGAAGCAGGTACATTTTCTGTGCATAGTGTCAAGCTCTGCCAGCTCCATTCCTGATGCCCCTGCACACAGCAAATCACTATAGTCAAAAATCAGTAAGACCATAGTGTTTACAACGTATTTCCTAACTTCGCTATCCATAGAATGTTTAGTTTTATAGCGTGCACCCAGGCGTTTCCCTAGATTCTTTATCTGGGTATTTATATGTACATTCCATTTAATTTTCTCATCAAACCAGACACTCAGATAACAATAACTCTGTACCTGTTGTAATATTGTTTGATCCACTGTTTTTATCTATAAGTTACTTACAGGTGTTTTCCGACTCTTTGTTCTGCTAAAGTGTATTACTTTAGTATTTTTAGCATTTGGTATCAATCTTGATTGCAAAAAAAAAAAAAACTGTAGCTCATCAAAAGGCCCTTTGTAACCTAATCTCAATCTGATTAGAGTTTATTCCTTCTGTATAGTGACCAGACTCCAACTGGACTTAAACAATGTTCGGCGCTGATCTCGTGAAAACAGCTATCACTAAATGCCAAACGAATGGTCTCTATGACCTTTGGCACCAGGCAAAAGCTCACCAGGCTTGATGCCACCCCAGCTTTCCATACCCTTGATGGTTCTATACTGGAAGATTTCTCCCCTTTCAAATACCTCAGGCTCTGGCTTGACAGGAACCTCGACTTTGCTGTGCATGTGGACACAATCCACATGAAGCTCCTTCTCAAACTTGGCGCTCTCTATAGACACTGCAGTTGCCTTCCCCTTCCGGCCCATAGACAGATTGTCCAAAAGATGATTCTCCCCATTTTTGACTTCGGAGACACTGTCTATAGCTCTGCCTCCAAATCCGCACTATCCAGACTGGATACTCTATTCAGTTCCTTTTGTAGCTTTGCTCTCTCCTGTCCTCCTCTTACCCATCACTGCAGCCTTTACTCTTCCCTCTCCTTTCCCTCTCTTAATGCCAGGCACCTTGCACACAATGCTTTTCTTATTGGCAAGTTCTGGCTGGTCTCTTTGCCACCCCACCTGCACTCATTCCTGTCTGTCCCTCCTATCCCACCATAATCTCTCCGAATCTACGCCCATAGGACCCCCACCCGGTAATCCTCCGGCAGAGTTGCCTTCTCTTATTACTTCCTTAACATCTGAAACTCTCTCCCCTTAGATATCTGCTCTACCCAGTCTACTAGTTGACTGTCCTATTATCTCAAACTCTACACCTCCCCTGCCTGCAACTGCACTTGATCACCCATCCTCCTCTCTTCCCCCCCCTTTCCTTCCTTTACCTTCTGTCAGCACCAGTCCTTCTCTACCATCCCTCTGTTCTTGCTCCCTCCCCCCCTCCTTTCAACTCCTCTCTGCCCTCCTACTATCCCTCTCTTGGCATATCATTCTGTTTCACTCTCCTGGCTAGGCCGCCTCTCTGGCAACTCACCTCTCTTGCAACTTACTCTGTATCTCTAACTTTTGCCAGCCTCTCCCCTTGTGGGGTTACCGCATCCTGAAGGGGTGCAGGCCCTTTCCTTTCCCTTTCCTCTACTTATTATTCCCTTGCCCAGGTTCTCACCATTGCCCCTTTCGCCTAAATTATATACACCAATCCTAATCTGCTACGACTGACATTCACCTAATTAGAAAGTTCTATATTGGTGGAATATTCTTACGCAGGTGTGTATGTACTGGAAGTACTGTATTGTAAATATAATTTATATGATTGTATTGAAATTGTATATATCTATTTGATCATAGGCATTGAATTCAATTCAATTCAATGTTATTATATACTAGCGAGTATGTGAGCAAAAATGCCCATTTTCACAAATGTCCAGCTAAACAGATTAAAAACAGACGTGTCAACATTCAAGGAATGCAGTGAAGAACAGGGTCAGACACAGTAGATTGCACACTATAACAGGGATGCAGGCAAAATAAATAAAAGGCAAAATAAACAGGAATTATATACAGAGCGGAAAGAACAAACGTGGAGAAAAAATCTTAAAACAAAGCATTCGACAATAAACTATGACATAAATAGGCACAATGGCGAACCAAATTTATAACGGAATGAACCAGTTGATTAAAACACAGTGGCAAACATGAAGATCGGGCTTCAAATTTGATGGAAATAATCAACCATAAAAGGCCCCTAGCAGAAAACAATAGCTTGGGGCAAGAGGGTGAGCAAACGGGGAGGGAGAAAGTATGGGAGAGGAAGGGGTGTGGAGTGAGTGGGGAAAGGAGGAGAGGGGGAGTTAAATAGATATAAGAGGATAAAGGGGGAACAGGTTAAACTTTTTTCTTCTTGTGGGGCTCCTGACCGGGGCACGAACAGACAAAGGCATTTAGGAGGTGGTCCTTAAGAGTGAGATTAAAGAAACTGATGCTGCTGCTGCAGTTTTGAATAACTAGGGGCAGATTGTTGTAAAGCTTAGGGCCTTTAAAGGTGATGGAGTTCTATGCATGAGAGGTGTGGTAAAAAGGGATGTTGAAGATATGACGAGAAGCCCCCCCTTGTACAACACGTAGTGACCGCTTAAAGGAAGAGACAGGTGATGCTTGACAGCAGTGAGTTAAGGTTAACCTTGTGAAGGAACGAGAGCATTTTGAAGAGGAACATATCTTCAAGGGTGAGCCAGTCTAGGGATCTGTAGAGGGTGCAGTGATGGCTGGACCACAGAAGGCCAGTAATGAAGTGAGCGATGTTATTGTAAGTGGTCCTGAGTTTGGAGACTAGAAGCGAGGATGGGGGGAGTAAACAATGAAACCATACTACAAAAGGGGTAAAAGCAAGGAGCTAGCCTGGTGTAGTCTGGAAGGTAGGGATGAGGGACTTTCTGATTCTATATAGGAACCTGAGCCTCATGTGGATCTTTCTGATGAAATTTGATACATGTACAGTATGCGGTACGTCAGGTGTGGGTCAAGGAACAGGCCCAGGTACTTAAATTTATCCAGTTTTCAATTATATTTCCCTGATTGTCTGTGAGGGTTCATGGCATCTGGAATCAAACTATTGGCTCAGTATGCCTTTCCTGGTAAAACTTTTTCAAGTAAATGAAAATATTATTGTATTGTCGGCATAAAGATGAAACTGAACATGAGGAACATCCAAAGTAAGGGAATTCATGTATATATTAAAGAGAATAGGTCCTAATATGGAGTTTTGTGGAACTCCAGACACTACTGGAGCAAAGGTCAATTTAAGTTCATTTATTATTACCAATTGGTTCTGCCCACTAAGGTAAGAACTACACCAATAAGGAGGAGATGATGTATATGACGGTGAATCAGGCATGTCAGAAACATGGGTTCCCTGTGTCCTCAAGGACAGGACTGTGGAAACAAATCAGAACAGAAAGGGAGGTTCACAGCTAGGCAAATGATGCCCTAACCAGCACCCCCTACACCAATCAGGGCCTGTCTCTTACCCCTAGGGATAATCCCAGGCACCTCCTTCCATCCTCACTACAGGCAACAGGCAACTGAATTTTTGGGTGTCACTTGCAATGGAGCAGAAAACGGGGCTCAGGGGAGGTGGACTGGTTAAATGCCTTGGCACCCATATTCAGAAGATTAGTGTGGGACTAACAGGCATAGTGCCATGCTAACCAGACTTAGCACATCTGAATGGGGGCATATTCAAAGAAGCCCCTGCGCCACACGTAGTGGATAGTGTGATTGTGCTGACTACACCATTGCACCAAAACAAATGAGAGTACCTTCTGATATACCGGGTACACTGGTATATTCAGAGGGTACTTGAAGTGATGAGAGGCTGTTGAGGCACAGCTTTTTAATGCGTCCAGCACCATGCTCCTATCAAAGGGCACAGTGGTGAGTGATACCTCACTCCCACCCCCCACCCCCTTAACTCCCCCCGGCTGTGCTAGTGCCAGAGACAACTGCCCCATCCTTCCTGATTCACGAGTAAAATAAGATTATCTTTGGTTGTCCAGTGGTACCCCCCCAACCTATCCACCTTATAATATTCGTAACCCCACCAGCCCTCATTCCTGTTTGCCTTGACAAACCCATGACAAAGTTTGCACCCAGATCTGCAGATGGCAACCAGAACAGATCCTCCGCGCACCACCTTGGCTGGCCACTGTCAAAATGACAGGGCTGTTTCTACAGTATGAGTACACTTGCTCCTGTCATGCAGATGGCAGCCAGGTGAGGTGATATGTAGTGGGTCTGTTCTGGTCACTATCTGACCTGGTATGGCTGATCATGGGTGAGTCGGGGTGATGGGGGAATGGTGGGCTGGACCACTGGATTACCAGGGATAATCTTATTTACTCAGGGATTGGAGGAGGGAAGGGGACACCACTGAACTACCAAAGATAATCTTATAGAAACATAGAAACATAGAATTTGACGGCAGATAAGGACCGCTTGGCCCACCCAGTCTGCCCATTTCCCTACCTACTGGATAAGCTGCAGATCCTAGTTAACCAGCAGCCTACTTCTTCCTATCCCCAACCCCTAGAATTGCCTTATGACTATCCCATGCATGCTTGAATTCCACCACTGATTTTGACTCCACAACCTCCTCCGGAAGGCCTGCTCCATGCATCCACAACCCTCTCTGTGAAAAATACTTCCTTAAATTACCTCTGAGCCGCCTCTCTATCTTCAAATTGTGCCCTCTTGTTCTTGCACACCTCTTTTTGAAAGATGCTACCTCTTGGACTTTGTTGATTCCCTTGAGGTACTTGAAAGTTTCTATCATGTCTCCCTTTCCTCCTTTCCTCGAGGCTATACATATTAAGCTTCTTCGACTCTCTTCATATGTCTTCTGGTGCAGACCCTGCACCATTTTAGTTGCCCTCCTCTGGACAGCTTCCATCCTGTCTATGTCTTTGCTGAGATTGGGTCTCCAGAACTGCACACAGTACTCCAGATGGGGTCTCACCAGCTGTCTCTACAGAGGATAATAACTTCCTGTTTTCTACTGGTGATGCCTCTCCCTATGCATCCCAGTATCCCCCCAGCCCTCCTTGCTGCCCTCTCACATTGCTTGCCCACCTTTAGGTCATCTGATATGACTACCCCCAGGTCCCTTTCCATTTTTGTTGTTGTTAGTATCTGACCCCCCATTGTGTACTCTTCCCCTGGGTTTTTGTTTCCCAGGTGCATTACCTTGCACTTCTTAGCATTGAATCTAAGCTGCCATACATTTGACCATTCCTCTAACCTTGCCAAGTCCCTTCTCATTCTTTCCACCCCACCCTGTGCATCAACTCTGTTGCAGATCTTTGTGTCATCTGCAAAGAGACATACTTTTCCTTCCAGTCCTTCTGCAATGTCGCTTACAAAGACATTGAAGAGGACCGTCCTAATACTGAACCTCATGTACCCCACTAGTAACCCTCCTTTCTTCTGAGTGGACTCCATTTACTATTACTCTCTGTGTCCTATTCTCCAGCCAATTCTTTACCCAGGCTGTCATCTTGGGACCCACTCCCAGGCTGGCTAACTTGTATATTAATCTTTTGTGTGGGACTGTGTCAAATGCCTTGCTAAAGTCTAGGTAGGTCATGTCCACAGCCCCTCCCAGATCTACTACTTTGATCACCCAGTCAAAGAAATCTATCAGATTCGTCTGGCATGACCTTCCCACTGTGAATCCATGCTGCCTAGGGTCCTGTGCCCCTCTGGCCTCTAGATACTCAACAATTCTTTCCTTCGAAGTGATTCCATCATTTTCCCTATCACTGAGGTTAAACTAACAGGTCTGTAGTTTCCTGCTTCTGCCTTGCTCCCACTTTTGTGAAGGGGAATCACATCTGCCCTCCTCCAGTCCTCGGGTACCACCCCATCCTCCCATGATTTGTTAAAAAGGGTAGTCAGTGGTGTCACTAGTTCTACCCTTAGTTCTTTTAGAATTCTGGGATGAATCCCATCAGGCCCCATTGCTTTGTCCACCTTCAGTTTTAAGAGTTCTTTCAGAACCCTTTCTTCTGTAAATGGGCTGGTATCAACTTCTGTATCCAGAGTGTTTCTACTGTTTTTTTTATGTACCTCCCCCTCTTCATTTGTAAATACTGAGCAAAAATATTTGTTTAGTATCTCTGCCTTTTCACAGTCTCCCTCTGCCCACCCTCCCTCCCCTTTATTAAGCCTCACTATCCCTCCCATGGTCTTCCTTCGCTCCCTGATGTACCTATATGTAACCCCCCTGCAAATGGGGGTTCCCAAAAGACTTCCAGGAGCTTGCTTGAATGCTCCAAGCCTGAATGGTGTTTGGCGTTTAAGCCATTTATACAGTGAGTGTTTTAGAGCCTCTGGTACTGTTCTTTAAGAGCTGTCTGCTTGCAGACATAATTAGTTTGTATGGGGACTGTGTGTTTCTCTGTTTGAGTACCACTCGAACTGCTGCCAATTCACTCCATTTTTGCAGTCACTAGAGTACAAAGGGAACCTATCTGAAAGATGTAACTGTTTGCCAGAAATAATTTAGAGTAATAATGAAATTACAGTTTGTCTAACCTGCTTTTTTGCAGTCATAACTGTGTCTGCCTAGTTCCCCATTCTGGTTTTGAACTGCTGAACTGGACCAATCAGTGTGGGGTAAGCTAGCTCTAAAATGGTGCCTTGAACGAATCAGAACTTGGACTCATAATCTGAGCCAGCCACAAGAGGATTGTATGGGCAGTGACTCTGGGAGATGTAGTTTAGACTTCGGCGCCTTTTTGGACCAACAGCAGCAGTCTATTGTGAGTGACAGCCAATCCAGTCAAGAACTGGGAGGAACTCAAAGGAAGTGCCTGGTTTTGTCTGTTGGAGTTTCAGTTTAGCTCTGGCAGTGAAGGGAAAGAAACCCTGTGCTCCTTCAGTGCACAGTTTCAGTCAAAAAGCGTGTAAGGCCCAGAGTTCGGTCTGCAGCTTGTGTAACTGCTTGTTAGGACTGAATCCGTCCTGTGAAGAGAATCAAAGGATCTCTGAAGAGTAGAAACCAGGCTCACCCTGTAGAAGACTGGAGAAATTGTTGAATTGCACTCGGTCTGTCAGGAACTGAATCTGCTGTGTGTTCTCCCGGTATTGTGCAGTAATTGTGATCGGATAGAAGCAGCCTGCCTGGTATAGTACTTTCTTTTACCATATAAATGTGTGAAGAGTCTCGTGGAGCTCAAGAGTAGCCCTGCTGACGTTGAAGGACCCTATCTTGTTTGGAGGTCATGAGTACTAATTCAGGTCGCTCCTGTTGAATTGCCACATTAAATCCAAATGGAATCACTGTACTGCTGACTGTTTAAACTAATTTTCTTTTCACTGTGTGAAAGGGCCCCTACCAGCTGCCACGGTTTGGACTACGCCACTAAGGCTTGGGTACCCAGGGACAGTAACTGATAGGGATAGGCCTGTGCACAGAGCCATAGGTAGATAGTAAAGTGATAAGCTAATTAACCTGATTTCCCTGTCCTTGTTATATTCCCCTAAATAAATCAGAGCTGCTTGTTTCAGCAAAGTTATACTGCCTGAGGTATTTGTCTATGTTAAAGTATTGTACTGTGATTGTTGCACTGTATCTTATTTTACAGGAGGTCCCAGTGCCGAACCAGCCCTGGGGTAAGTGTATACTGTGAAGGTAATTCTGATATATTGTGTGGGCCACTAGTGGGAAGAAAGGGGGTTGCAGTGTCCCAGAGGGCTGTGACCAAATTAGTTTAACTATTGCAACCCTGACCTCTGGGTGGAGGCACCCGCCATTGGATCCAGGCCCCTCAACCTGTTAGTGGCAAATCAGGCAGGGGTAGTAGCCCCTGGGATAAGCGCCATCTAGGGGTTACATCTTGGAGGCTCACCGCTGGGATTGTGTGTCCTCTAGTGGCCATATTTACGAACCACTGTTAAGAAAAAATGGGTACCCGACAGAAGTGGCTGTGCACTGGCTGGTGGAGTGGTGTACTGGGGAGGAGATTGACCCCAAATGCTATGCTTATCCTGGACATCCCTGGGTACAATACGGACACTGTACAGGGAGTACTTTCCAAGGTGGAAGGTTTACAAAACCCTGTGGTGGTGGGTCGGCATGCTAATCTGCTCACCCACACTTTCCTGGCCCTAGTAGAGTTTAAGGATCCCATAGATAGCTCCAAAGTGCCACAGACCATTACCCCAGAGGGAGCCCTCACTGCCTGGAGAGTGATAACTAAGTACAGTAAAGACCCGGGGGGGAATGAGCCCCCACCACTGTCTGAAACTTTTGAGGAGAAATGTGCAAATGGTTGCTGGGGGAAGGGAAAACTGTGGAGGACTTGAAGAAACTATTCTTGCCACCTGGGGGTGTTCCTCCCCCAACACCCTCTCCCGCTCCAGTACCCATAATGGTGGCTGAACCAATGCAGACTCCTATTTCTGCACCTGCCATTAGTCACGACTCTTACCGAAGGTTGAGGATCTTCTCTGGCACCCTCCCCACCCCCCAAGGGGAGGATGACTGGGAGACCTGGATAGACTATGTTGCCCCCCAAGTGCTAGAATGGCAATGCTCGGAAGCCGAAAAGCGAAAGAGGGTTAGTGAGAGCCTCCGAGGTCCTGCCCTGGCTACCATCCATGCTAAACGGGCCAGTAACCCTGAAGTGACTGCACAGGCCTATCTTGAGGCCTTGGAGAATGTGTATGGGAGCCCAGATTCTGATGAGGATCTATGGTGGAGAGTAAGAAATGCACAACAGTACCAAGGGAGTTGTTGTCTGTGTATGTATCTCGCTGGAAAAATTGTTGCAAGAATGCCTCAGAAAGGTAGTTTGCCAGCGATTGAACTGGACCGAACCAGGCTGGACAGGACCTTAAGTCTGCCCCTTCTCAGAACTGCTGTTGCTTCAGTTACGCCTGGCAAATCGACTGGAATCCCCACCCTCCTATGATGAGTTAATGAGAGAAATTCGAGGAGTTGAGAAAAGGCGACCTCGGGAGGGACCTGCACCAATAGCTGCGGCTATGACCCGAGTGACTGAGGGTGGCCCATCAAGTGAAGTTCAGGGGCAGAGGTTGGCAGTCAATGAGTGCTCTGATAAGGAAAAAGATATGCCACAATGGGGCGAACTGTTGAGAGAGATCCGGGAATTCAAAAACAGTCCCTTTATGAAGGCCACGCCTGCAAGTACGGGCCCCGACCTATATCCGACTACATCTGCTATGGGGGTAGGGATACCCACCCATGTATCTCCTGCTGATAACAGCTCCAAACTCGATTCCTTGACCATGGAAGTGGAGAAACTGACGAGATGTCTCCAAATGCTTATCACGCCGCAGACAGAGATGGCACCAAGATTTCCAGTTAGTAATACCCCCGCCCTGGCTCCCAGTGTGGTGCCTCGGCCAGCTCAAACTCCAGAAAATATGTTTTGCTATAATTGTGGGAAGGATGGGCACATGAAAAGAGAATGCGGTCCTCAAAAGACACTGACAAAGTTGCATATAGGCTACAAGGAGAGCTTGGAGAACAAATCAGTGGTTAAGAGGTGCACGAAATGATCCCAGTGAGGGCACCAAAAATGCTAATTCACGTCCTTTTGTGGCAAGGTCAGTTGCCCAGGCCCCCACTACTGCCTCTCCAGACTGGTCCAGAATAGTGGGTCCCTCCATGGAGACCACTGTAAAGGTGAATGGAGTGTCTACAAGAGCTGTATTAGACAGTGGCTCCCAAGTGACAATTATGTTCCGGATTGGTATCAGAAGCATTTGTCAGACGTACCCTTACAACCATTAGAAGGACTGCATGTATGGGGGTTAAGTGAGAAGGCCTACCCCTATTCCGGGTATATCCGAATTTGGCTGTCTTTCCCCACCTCCGTGGCTGGAGTGGCAGAACAAGTAGAGACCCTAGCCTTAGTGTGTCCCCCCACTGGACTGTATGATGGTGTCCCTTTGTTGATTGGAACAAATGCTCATATGTTCGGAAGGCTGGCACAGTTGTGTTATGAAAAACATGGGTCAAAGACTAGTAGAGCTTTAAGAGTTCTGGCTTTAATTAAGAAGGCCTATGAGGCACAGAGAGATGCTGAAAAAATAGAACCAGAGGAACCGGTCGGAATTGTATGGAAGAAGGATCCTGAGTCTCTGATCCTGGCGCCAAATGCCCAGTGTACCTTACAGGGAGAGGTCCGTATCAGAAAGGATGTTAAGAATAAAATATTAATGTTGGATGCACCAGGCGATGGAAAATTGCCAGAGGGACTGCTGGTCAAGCCTAGTATTTTGCCCGCTAGAGCCCATGCTTATGCCAGAAGGGTAATGGTCCAAGTTCATAATGTGTCTGAAAGAGACATTCGAGTAAACAGAGGTTGCATCCTGGCTAATGTGCATTGTGCAGACACTGCAGTGCTACCCAGCAGCAAGAGTTCACGGAAGAATGACAGAGTAACGCCTGACTTGTTTGATTTGGCGACTCCCGCTGCCAGCTGAATGGAAAGTGAGGATCAGTGAAAGCTTGCCCAGAGAGACCAGGTGTTTTCTTTAAAGGAATGGGACGTGGGATGCGTGCAAGGAGCTGAGCACAATATCCGGCTGCATGACGAAAGACCATTTCGTGAGAGGTCTCGACGCCTGGCACCTGCTGATATAGATGATGTGAGACGGCATCTGCAAGAGATGTTAGCTGCTGGTGTAATACAAGAATCCAGAAGCCCTTATGCTTCCCCATTGTGGTAGTGAGGAAAAGAATGGGACAGTAAGGATGTGCGTGATTATCACACTTAAACCGGCGGACTATCCCTGATCAGTACACAATGCCCCACATTCAGGATGCTTTGGACTGCCTAAACGGGAGCAAGTGGTTCTCTGTGCTGGATCTCCGCAGTGGGTACTACCAGATCCCGATGGCCCCAGAGGACCATGAGAAGACAGCCTTTATCTGTCCGCTTGGCTTCTATGAATTCATGAGGATGCCTCAAGGATTTCAGGTGCCCCAGCCACTTTTCAACGATTGATGGAGCGTGCAGTGGGGACATGAACTTACTAGAATGCCTGGTATACCTAGATGATGTTATTGTGTTTGGCAGCTCACTGGAGGAACATGAGAGCAGATTATTTAAGGTATTGGACCGACTGGAGGACTTTGGCCTTAAACTGTCCATTGATAAGTGTCATCTTTCAAACATCAGTAAAGTATGTGGGACACATAGTATCCACCGAGGGAATAGAGACCGACCCAAGTAAAGTTGAGGCCTTGACCACCTGGCCACAGCCCAAAAATCTAAAAGAACTACAAAGATTCCTGGGATTCTGTGGTTATTATCGGCGTTTCATCAAGGACTATTCAAGAGTGATCCGCCCTTTACTTAACCTTACTCAAGGGTATCCCCCAACCCACAAAAAATACCAAAAGTCAGCGTCCCTCAAGACTGAAAGAGTGTATTTTCATCCGAGTGAAGTATTTGGGGCCCGCTGGACTCCTGATTGTGAGACTGCTTTTGATGAGATCATATATCAGCTTACCCATGCTCCAGTGCTGGCCTATGCCGATCCAAGAAAACCTTACGTCCTGCACACTGATGCTAGCTTGCAAGGGTTGTGGGCTGTGTTGTACTAAGAGCACGAGAATGGCCTGAGACTAGTGGCCTTTGCCAGTAGAAGCCTGACCCCATCCGAAAAGAACTATCCTGTACATAAGTTAGAGTTCCTAGCTTTGAAGTGGGCTATTGTTGACCAATTCCATGAGTACTTGTATGGGGCTAAAATACTAGTAAAACTGACAATAACCTTTGACCTATGTGCAGACCTCAGCTAGTTGGATGCCACTGGCCATAGGTGGCTTTCTGCATTATCTACATATGACTATGCTCTCGAATACCGAGCAGGTCTGAACCACATAGATGCTGATGCTCTCTCCGGAGGCCTGTTTCCCAGAATGATTGGGTCCGATTGGCAGAACCTGACATTCGGGCACTCTGCCGGAAGTTTGACAGGGAGGAACAAATGTCTCACGGACGCAGTGGACTGCATGGTGGATTGTTTGGGACCCTCTGAGAATTGCATACCTGCTGCTTATTGCCACTTTTCTGCAATAGACATTGGTGCACTGCCTCAGCTGGACAATGACAGTATTCAGGGCTCAACTCGCGATCCCATGATCAAAGCAGCTTTAGAAGCCCTCTATGCAGGAAAAGATGTGTCCAAATTACGCCCCACTGATTTGAGAACTGCACTGTTATACAAAGAAGGTCCTAAGTTGAAACTGATCAATAAACTGTTATACAGAGAAACAGTAGACAGAGGGGGACAAGTAGACAAACAACAACTAGTGCTGCCTACTGCCTTTCGAGACTCAGTACTGATGTCCTTGCACAACCACATGGGGCACCTTGGTATAGACAGAACACTTGACTTGGTGAGATCCAGATTCTATTGGCCTAAGATGGGGGCTGATGTAGAGCAACACATTCGAACTTGTAGTCGCTGCTTACAGAGGAAAGCTTTGCCCCAGAGGACTGCCCCCCTTGTTAACATCACCACCAGTGCACCCATGGAGCTGGTCTGTATTGATTTTCTGAGTCTGGAGTCAGATCAAAGAAATATCAGTAATGTGCTGGTGGTCACTGACCATTTCAGATATGCCCAAGCTTTCCCACCAAAGACCAGAAAGCATCCACTGTGGCCAAAGTACTTGTAGAAAACTTTTTGTTCACTATGGGGCTCACAAAGAATCCATTCTGATCAAGGAGAGACTTTGAGAGTCGTCTGATCAAAGAGATGCTTTCTCTGTGGGGAGTGCGAAAGTCCAGAACCACTCCTTACCACCCCAGGGGACCCACAGCCTGAACGTTTCAACCGCACTTTGCTAGATATGCTAGGCACCCTGCACCCAAAGGACAAGCCTAGATGGAGCCAACAAATTAGCACCCTGGTACATGCTTATAACTGCACCAAAAGTGATGCCACTGGGTTCTCCCCTACCGCCTGATGTTTGGAAGAGAAGCTCGACTACGGTAGATGTGTGTTTTGGGGTCTCTCCTGATGGGGTTCAAGCTGACAACTATTTACAGTATGTGCAAAGTTAAAGGCCCAGCTAACTCATGCGTACCAACTGGCTCAAACCATGGCTGCCAAAAGAAATCTGGCCAACAAAGAAAGGTATGATAAAAGGTGAAAGCCAGGAACTCCAGGAGGGAGATCGGGTGTTGCTAAAAATCTGGGACTGCATGGCAAACACAAGATTGCTGACAGATGGCACCATCTCCCTCACATTGTAGTGGGCAAACTAGATGATCTGCCAGTGTACAAAGTAAGGCCTGAGAATAATTCAAAAGATGTAAAACAATGCATAGAAATCATTTATGCCCATTGGACAAATCTTGATTGAGTCTGAGCCCCAGAAGATGCCCCTCTGGACCAGTGACTAGAGCTGCTGCTAAGAAAAGATCAAGAAAGCCTGCACCTACAGAAGCAAAGTTAAGTGTTCCCTCCACAAGTCCCAGTTGAGCATGACTGTCAGTCCATATCAGAAGAAAGTGAGAGTGACTTTGAATACTATCCTTCTTACGAACTGAGTCAATTGTTTGAGGCAATCCCTAGTCAATACTGGAGGCAGCTGGGCCTTCTGGACTGTCTAAGCCCCCAGCTTCGTCCCTGGAGCCAATGCTCCCAGAAAGTGAGGTGCAAAGCATCAGATCAGATGAAATGGAATCATTGTGCATGGTTGAACTGTTTGGGCTTTCAGGGGAGGAAAATGATGGATTGGGGCAGACTGGTGATACACCAGAACTAGAAGAGTATTTTGAGTGCCCTGACAGTCCACTGCCAGTGTCCGAAAGCTCTCCATGCGAGCCAAATGTTGTGGACTCAGAAACTGTAACTCCTGGAGCTGAAAGTGCCCAAGTTCTAGCCTCTACCCCATGGAGACTCCTGACAAGTGAGGACAATGCTGAAAATGAGGCTCAGAGTGCAGAGACTGTAACAGTTCCCTAGAAAGACTGGTCGAGCTGTAAAGCCTGTGGTGCACCTCAGTTATGATTCCCTTGGGAGGCCTGTGGATTTGCCTCTCAATGTTGTCCATAAAGGAGTGTATGTGTCCCCAAGCTCATTGCCCAAACTGAGCGTCAGTGCTAACTCAAGTTACTTGTGTTGCCCTCTAATATGGTGCCCTTGCCCGTCCAGCCCCAAGGTAACTGATAGGAAGGGCCCTCTTCAGGTTTCATGTACAAGAGGTAATAACTTGAGTTATGGTACAATGTATATGTAATACTGTGTAAAGAGTGACGACTG
Source organism: Neoceratodus forsteri (assembly GCA_016271365.2). NCBI lineage: Eukaryota > Metazoa > Chordata > Ceratodontiformes > Ceratodontidae > Neoceratodus > Neoceratodus forsteri. The sequence continues at coordinate 342,755,291 of CM057455.1, read as the reverse complement.
CAATGTTTCAGAAATGTGTTCTTGGTAAAATGATATATTGACTGATGATTACATGTGTGAGCCTAATGCAAATGTGTATGGTTGCAGTTAAAACTTATGGGGGTACTTGCTTGACGCGGACGTCAAGCTTTCCCAGGCCAGGAAGGGTGTAACCCCCCTGCAAATGGGGGTTCCCAAAAGACTTCCAGGAGCTTGCTTGAATGCTCCAAGCCTGAATGGTGTTTGGTGTTTAAGCCATTTATCAGTGAGTGTTTTTAGAGCCTCTGGTACTGTCTCTTTAAGAGCCGTCTGCTTGCAGACATAATTAGTTTGTATGGGGGGACTGTGTGTTTCTCTGTTTGAGTACCACTCGAACTGCTGCCAATTCACTCCATTTTGCAGTCACTAGGAGTACAAAGGAACCTATCTGAAAGATGTAACTGTTTGCCAGAAATAATTTAGAGTAATAATGAAATTACAGTTTGTCTAACCTGCTTTCTTTGCAGTCAGAACTGTGTCTGCCTAGTTCCCCATTCTGGTTTTGAACTGCTGAACTGGACCAATCAGTGTGGGGTAAGCTAGCTCTAAATGGTGCCTTGACTTAATCAGAACTTGGACTCATAATCTGAGCCAGCCACAAGAGGATTGTATGGGCAGTGACTCTGGGAGATGTAGTTTAGACTTCGCGCCTTTTGGACCAACAGCAGCAGTCTATTGTGAGTGACAGCCAATCCAGTCAAGAACTGGGAGGAACTCAAAGGAAGTGCCTGGTTTTGTCTGTTGGAGTTTCAGTTTAGCTCTGGCAGTGAAGGGAAAGAAACCCTGTGCTCCTTCAGTGCACAGTTTCAGTCAAAAAGCGTGTAAGGCCCAGAGTTCCGTCTGCAGCTTGTGTAACTGCTTGTTAGGACTGAATCCGTCCTGTGAAGAGAATCAAAGGATCTCTGAAGAGTAGAAACCAGGCTCACCCTGTAGAAGACTGGAGAAATTGTTGAATTGCACTCGGTCTGTCAGGAACTGAATCTGCTGTGTGTTCTCCGGTATTGTGCAGTAATTGAGATCGGATAGAGAAGCAGCCTGCCTGGTATAGTACTTTTTTTACCATATAAATGTGTGAAGAGTCTCGTGGAGCTCAAGAGTAGCCCTGCTGACGTTGAAGGACCCTATCTTGTTTGGAGGTTGTAGTACTAATTCAGGGTCGCTCCCTGTTGAATTGCCACATTAAATCCAAATGGAATCACTGTACTACTGACTGTTTAAACTAATTTCTTTTCACTGGGTGAAAGGGGCCCCTACCAGCTGCCACTTGTTTGGACTAGCCACTAGGGCTTGGGTACCCAGGGACAGTAACTGATAGGGATAGGCCTGTGCACAGAGCCATAGGTAGATAGTAAAGTGATAAGCTAATTAACCTGATTTCCCTGTCCTTGTTATATTCCCCCAAATAAATCAGAGCTGCTTGTTTCAGCAAAGTTATACTGCCTGAGGTATTTGTTCATGTTAAAGTATTGTACTGTGATTGTTGCACTGTATCTTATTTTACAGGAGGTCCCAGTGCCTGAACCAGCCCTGGGGGTAAGTGTATACTGTGAAGGTAATTCTGATATATTGTGGGGCCACTAGTGGGAAGAAAGGGGTTGCAGTGTCCCAGAGGGCTGTGACCAAATTAGTTTAACTATTGCAAACCCTGACCTCTGGGTGGAGGCACCGCCATTGGATCCAGGCCCTCAACCTGTTAGTGGCAAATCAGGCAGGGTAGTAGCCCCTGGGATAGCGCCATCTAGGGGTTACATATAAAGATTTTATCCCCTTCTTAACTGAGTTGGCTATCTTTTCCTCGGTTTGGGCCTTTGCTGTTCTGACTGCCTTCCCAGCCTCCTTTTGCTTTAACTGATACAGTTCTCTGTCCTGCTCCTTCTGTGATTCCTTGTACTTTCTGAATGCTTTCTTTTCTCTTGAACTTCACTGCCACTTCCTTTGAGAACCATAGTGGTTTCTTACATCGTTTGTTTTGTTTATTTGCTTCACACAAAGGCTCATTACCTCTGTGATGGCAGTTTTATTATTCCCCATTGTTCTTCCACCCCTCCTTCCTGCCCATTTGCTAGTGCATTCCTTAGGCACTCACCCATTTTGGCAAAGTCAGCCCTCCTGAAGTCCAGTACTTTTGTCTTTGCATGGCTTGACTCTATTGCTGTGTTTATTGTGAACCATACTGTTTTTTTTCAGGAATCGGGCAAGTGGGGATATCACTACACTGCCAGGAATAATCTTATGTTATTTGGGGATCAGGCGGGGGGGGGGGGGGTTACTGCTAGACTGCCAGAGACGGCCTATATAGGGATCAGGAGAGGGCAGAGGGGAATGGCTGAGGCTCTGCACAATGCCTCTGAATACTGGTGTTTGAAGGCACTGTGCTGAGCTGATAATTGCATGCAAATGGCCCTTTTAGCACAGTGTATACCATGTGTGGTCATCAGTGTGCAGAATATGGCTGATACCATCCTGGTTGGGATGCACTATCCCACTTCGCTCTTGGGTACCTGTTACTAGCTAGGGACTGTGTTAGTGTCACACATATGCACTTTGCACAGTGCTAACACAGCCTAATATTAATACAGGCAACATGCACTTGACAGGGTGTGCTGCCTGTATGAATGTGGGCTACCTGATAGCAGCATGCTATATTTTGTATGGCGCTATTTGTGCACACTGCAAGCAGCTGCTGCTGAATTTGAGGCCCACTTGTCTTTTATCCTGTGTAATGTTGCACTCCCATGAAGACTGTTGGGCTGTTCAACCCCCCACCAGTGAAAGGGGGATTCAAATATTTGACAAAGTATTTTAAATTCCACAATAAATATTAACAATAACCTGCATCACTCACTGCATGCATTTCATTTATTTTGCAGGGACATTATTATACATGTACAACCAGTAGTTCATGTTTTATCCAGCCACCTGTCATGGTGTGTGGTCATTAACTGGTTTCAGAGATAGCTTCCATTTTCAATTATTTTGTTTATTATGATCAGTTCTGACTTTTCCTTGTCTTTTACATGAATTTAAGCCTGGCTGCCAGTCTATTTCAAATGTTGCTCCTCATTCCAGTTCCAGGCCTTGTCTTTCTCTGTAAGCCAAATGTAAGCCCCCCCCCCCCCGGTGTCTAGGGGTATCCAGATGGTAAAAGCCATGGGAGGCAGCACTATGCAGTCAAGAAAACACAGTCCAGACATATCATAGGAAAACAGTACCTGGATTTCTTCGGGTGTTGCAGGTGATGGAAAAGATCCATCGGAGGGTGCCATCGGATGTTCTGGGTGACGAACTAGAACACTGGAGAGAGGATGCTGACCTTCACCTGCCTGGCCTTGCCAGCTACACGGTCCTTTGCAGGCTGTCTTCACCAGCTGGGCTTCTCAATGTCTTCATTGAAGGTGCCTGGTTCTCTGGGATCCAACCCTGAAACACACTGTTAGCTGTCTGTGGAGGCAAACTTCTTTTAGCAGCAAACGGTTCTAAAAACAAATGAGGCAAACACCAAAACTGTAGAAAACAGGATCCCATTTAATGAACAGATGATGAAAACAGGAATAGTCATTCCATGGAGCAGTAAAACGCAAATTGGTTGCTTTGGACCATGTGGTCACCTCATAAGCTTGATAGTCACTCTGGTCCGGAAAGGTCACATTGAAGTTAGTGATGCTCTGGACCATAAAGGTCACAAACGTGAACAAGTTAGTTCAGGTGGCCACCCATAGCCTAGGCAGCTACAGTCCAAATGCAGGCAGCAAACTTGTGACCAAGCAGGCCCTCAAACAGCAGGCAGAAACATGACTTTCCTTTCCTCTAGTCTCTCTCTCTCTCTCTCAGCTCCCAGCAAGGAGCACAGACCTCCAGGGGATAGTCAATCCTGCAAAAGCCACCCTCTTCATCTGCTCCTCCCTCCACGTCCCCTGAGTCCAAACCTCCGAGGGACGGCTGCCCCAGCTCCACAGCCACCCTTAGAGCTGGCTCCTTTAGGACATAGAGCTCAGGAATGAAAGTCTCATCCAGAGGGGCAGACTGGGACCAGGGGCTTGCCCAGGACCCTGGCCCACCAGTAGCCCTGCCTCACCTCATATTGTCCCTTCACACTGGCTCCCTTGCACGCAGCGCCAGACATGCTCCCTTGCTGGCAACAAACTTTTCCCTGCCCGTTTCAAGGGACCGAAGCTGCAGGCTGACCCCTAACACAGGGCTCCTGAACAAACAGCTGCTGCTATGTCCTTCTCCCTGACGGAACTGTGTGGCCCACAAAACAAAAGCATGAGAAGGCAAACACCCCGCTCTGTCCTCCTCCTCCTCTCACTCTGCTCCCTCTCCAAATCTCCTGTCTCTCTCTTTCATGCCCACAACTTTCAGGTGCCAAAACTCCCCAGGTCCAATCACAGACCAGCTCAAGGGCACCAAAAACACTGTCCTCCCTGATGCCCACTGGGACACAGACCCATTTAAACTATTTAGAGAGTGCTCCCCAATCGGCACCAGCTGGCACCAAAACCACACCAGAGAAAAGGAGCAGCCACTCCTTTACATTTTCCCCGAAGGTGGCTGCACATGTCCAGTAGCACAGACTGCCGAAAAACTATTTACAATCTTTATTTTTATTATTAAAATTTCCTTCCGTGTCCTAGGTGGTCCTGATCCTGGCAGACCACAGAAACCAGAATCAGGACCTGGAGTAGCCGCTCTGTTAAATGTACTTTTAGCGGTGGCCATGCATGGGCCCTTAAGTGTGGCCACCATTACTATTTACAATCTGCAGCCCTGTAGCCACGATAACCCCCCAGGACTGAGAAACCACCCCAAAATGCGCCCGGAGGTGCGGAAACACCAGTGCAGCACTTGACCCCACTACCAAGGGCCAGATCACCACAACGGGGTGGCTAGAGCTGCAAAGAGTCACCTGCAGACTGAATGGGTCTGAATCCCTCCAGAGCCACTGACTGATCCCGAGAATGGAGGAGAGACATGGAACAAGAGCTCCCATTAAGGTAAGCCCGTTTTGGGGGGCTTAAATGAAATCTTTCAATTTTGAGGCTAAAATACGTTTGTTTACTTATATTTATCTGTGATTTATAATAAGCTCTGAGGGGCACTGGGTTGTCTCTCTTATGGTATAGCAGCATCAAACTGCACAAGTCTGGACAGCCAGAAGTGCTCTGCTTCCCTTTGTGGCCCTCCTGCCCACATTTGAATGAGATGGCACAAATAACCATGAGAGACCCTTCTCACTACCCTGTATTAGTGTTTAGAAATGGAATTTAAAGGATGGTATTGCAGTGGTTCCTGCTATGACAAACACTTATCTTTTTATGTGGCTAAGCTGCACTCTGCAAGGAAAAAAACAAAAAGGTAGACAGACATGCTAGCAGAGTGCTCCCTGCAGAATGTTTATAGACTTGTGACCACTGCCTCAGAATAAAATTAAGAAGAAACAAACACCACCTCTGTCTGAAAACCCCTCCATGTGTGCCTTCACTCCTTTATTACAACCCCATCTGCAGACCCCCCCTCTTCTGAAGCCTTTGCCCTGTCATGGTATTGGGTGACCTTCTTAATTAGGTCCTACCGCCTTTGACTTTATTCCCTATAGTGTCCATTACGTTCGCATTGCTTTGGACTCCTTTTCATACCTCAAGTACACCTGGATATTTACCCCATATCTTCTTTCTATATAGAGCTCTGGCTTATTTGTATGTCATTTATTCTTACGGTGTTTATCTTTTATATGCATTATACACCTTAGCAGCTATTTCTCATAATTTACTTTGATTTACCTGCTAGCTGTAGTTGCATTGTGTTTCATTTAGTGTCCGTGGATATTTTGCCAGCTGGTCTTGCAGTCCGTGCATTTAGCTCTGTATTACTCTGATACTTTCCCTCATTCTGTAATGTATTAGTCTTTGTATACACTGTATACTACATATCTGTGTAGCTGCTGGGTCTGTGCATCCCATCATTGTATATATATATATATATGAGATGTCTTGCTGAAAATTGTTCATTAAAAAGTTTAACTCTCAGGAAGAAACTCTGCAGGGGTCATGTTGCAGACATGTATTGTAACTTGAATTACTTTGGTGGGCTACAATGGTGATGGTATAAAAAGTACACTAATATCACTCAAAATATGACAGCATCACCAAGGAAACTGTAGAAAGGGGAGAGGGTAATGACAAAAAATGTGAAACAAATCAGTGTAGTTGGTCTGTGAAACTGAGTGGTAGAAGACCACTTTGCACACTGCTGACTTGGTATGTTAGGGGAGGACGGCATGTTTGATCACATGCTGTCCTCCCCAGACCGGGGGGGGGGGGCATTGTTTGTCCCTCTATGTAACTATGTCCTAGTGCTAGGCATACAGAGGCCCTTCAGAAATGGGGAGGGGAGTATGAGGGGGAAAGAAGTCTGATGCTCAAAGAAATATGTTGATAACATCTCACTTTGGAACCAGCTCCTCTCTTCCCTCCACTTCACTACGTCACCTGGCTTCCTCAGATATCAGATGAGACTGCTTCCCTTCCCCAGGGTTTTAAATAATTGATTAGTACTTTTTTCTTGGGACAATACTAACTACAGAAAGCATTTATATAGGTTTTCTAGAAGTGTTATGTTTGCTAAACACAGTGAGGCAAGCGCTATGCATTTTCACAATGTTTTAGAACTTTTATGAGCAAAACACTAATCAATATTTATAGTTAAGTAAAACCCTGTTCCCCCTTGTTCCTGTCCCCCCCCCCCCTTAACAGCCCCCATATACTTGCTGAAATGTTCAACTTGTTGATTATGCCTGGTTTGTTCATTGTGCACTTTCTGTGGTCTTTGTGCCCTGGCTTTGCACTTTATTGTAACACAGAATGTGTCTGTGCAGTGAATTTTTATTCTTTGCTCCCTTCCCCAAGGTCACAACTGCAAATGAGCCTCAGCTCAGTGTGCATCTCCCAGTCATCAGTTTTCAAAATAAAATAAAGAAAATATATATCTATGCAGGGGTTCAGTTAATTTATTTTTAGTGGAAGTCTAAAACTTCCATGAGTTGAAATATGGAAGTCATTCCAATTTTTTTGAAGTCAAAATACTTCCAGGATCCCACTTTTGGAAGTCAATATTCTAGGAAGGACCAATTTATGGATATTAATGTAATATACTAGTGGTAAAATAGTTCTTTCAGGAAAATCCATCATTTCTGACTTCCATGCCTGCTATTTTGGAAGTCATCTAATGTTTGTCTTTACACATGGAAGTCAATGACTTCCTCCCCCTTTATTTTGGAAGTTTTTGCCTTATTTTTGGAAGTCAAATACTCCAGAAATGGAGTTAACTGAACCCCTGTATCTATGTACAGTATGTAGATGATGTAGATAGATTCATACACGCAAACATACATACAGAGAGTAGATAAGTAGACACAAGAGAGATACACACACATACAATAAGATAGATAGCTAGCTAGTTTATTTTGCTCTATTTGCAAAGCATGTACCCCATCTAGTGGCAAGGTGGGTGAATGACTGCAGGAGGTAATGTATGTTGCTTCATTTGCCAATCCAGCAGCTTAAGTGCTGTTTCATACTCTCTTTCTAGGAGCAACACCACCACCACCATACAGTCTCATAACATTACATCAAACATTAAAGAGCTATTGACACAGCTAGGAAAACTTTCAACACTGTAATATTTAGTCACAATTCAGTTTGTAGTTATATATTGCCACTATGTCTTTCGCCCTCATTATTAATAAGTACATTTGTAAGTATATATGAGGAAGCACTTCTTCACAGAGAGGGTGGTGGACACTTGGAATTCGCTGCCAGAAAAGGTAATCTCATTGAAGACAGTGGGCAGCTTTAAGAGAGGCTGGGACAGGTATAGGGGGAGGGTAAGGGTCATAGGTAGGGAGGATGGGAGGAGCGGGAAGAGGGGGCAGGGACAGTAGCTCCAGCTGTGGACCCTGCAACACAAGCAGATTTGATAGCCCAAATGGCCTTCTTCTGCTGACTTTTTCATATATTCGTATGATTTGTTTTTTTTTATTTTGGGTGGGGGATGGTTATATTGGAGATCTCACTGCAAGGATTGGGTTGCACCTGGAAACGACCCCTGGCTCTGTGTGCTTTTCAAGTAACCAAATGTTTAAATAAACAAATAAAATAAGGAGACAGTTGTACCAATACTGAAGGTTAGACTATGTGAGAAAGTTGGGGACACATTACACCCATTTGTCTGAAAACAGGGCTGAGGATCTTAGTCCTTTGGACTTCATCAGTTACTGTCGCTTGTCTACACATGAAATTAGAATACCTTGTTTATGACATCACAGTCTGATGCTGTAGAAAACTAGAAATGATCATGATGTCACAAGTGAAGGATCTGTTTTCTCACATAAAAAAGCAGAAGGAGCAGACGACATAGAAATATAGAGACATAGAAACATAAACATTGTCAGCAGATAAGGACCGCCTGGCCCATCCAGTCTGCCCACAGGCCCTATACATTCATTGTATGTGGCCACTGACCCTATGTGATCAATGGCTTTTAGTCACTCCCTTCCCTCTCAAGCTTCTCTTGTGCCTGTCCCAGGCATACTTGAATCCCAAGAGATAAATTTCATGGGCCTCATTCTCAGTTGCAGGTTGCAGTTCAAAGTGGTCACAAAGACCACTTCAGGACTGCATAATATTTATGAACTTACTCAGTTATGCTCAGGGGGGTTGAATATCTTTCCCTTGCCCCACAAAGGTCACTGTAGGTGCTCAGGTAAGGGGCAAGGGCCACCATGGCAATGGCCACAGCCATTCTTAAAAGGAATGGTAGCTCTCGCAGGCCTGCTTGCATGCTACTGAAACCTTCTCTGGTTACTGGCTATTAAAAGCACATGGTAATGGGATCACAGTGCTACAAAGAGGTGCAAATGGTGGCCAGGCAGACATTAAAACAGGCAGTCTGGCCATGGGAGTGGGGAGCACTGAACCACCAGGGATGGTAGGTATGCTAGGGAGGGGGAACCACTAGACCACTAGTAAATCTGGACATGAGAGGAGTTGGAGCGGGGGACCACTGGACCACCAAGGTTTGTATTACTCTAGAGAAGGGGGTTGGGGATACCACTGAGCCATGAGGTAACCTTATACACAAGATGGGTAGCAGAAAAGAGTAAACAGCTGGTCACCATGAGTGCCTGATGCCAGGAACATGACACACCATTGTGCATCACAATACTTGTTGGGTGCATGTTGCAAAACCACACTATACTGCATTAGTGTGTGCATGCCATTATGTGAGGATCTCATACACTAAGTTCTGGAACGGCAATTTGCATTGTGCCATATTAGCAGGGGAACTGATCCCACTGTGATGTTTGTTGACTTCTGTGAAAATCAGTTTTGGGTGACTGTGCAATGGTACAGATGCTGGGCACCCATTATGCAGACACTAGACACCCATTTTGCACCACCCTGATTACACATAAGAATGGGGCCCCATGTTTTCAGGCAAATATGGTTAGAGAGAAAGAATGCAGCAAAGAAAAATACAGAATACAGATGATATTAAATATACTGTGAGCTGAAGTTTACTCCAAATACTGTACAAATGCTTTCCCTGAGATGTCAGTAACTCTGGGCACAACTGTAGACGACTTAAGACTCTCACAAAAGTTCTGCCCCATATATTCAAAGCTTTGCATTAGGCACAAAGTGGTTGCACCCACTTTGCACATGGTTTGGGCCAAACTCCCATATTCAAAGGGGATCTTTGTGCATGGCAAAATTGTTTGCGCCCTTGTATAGAGATAATAAATGCAGTGTGCAAAGGCGGGGGCAGGACCATGCATATCAGTGCAGTGTGATATTCAGCATGTTAGCGCTGCACAAAGGGGTTAGCACAGGTCACTTAGCACCTCACAATTACCACCTATAACAAGGCTGACTTAAACTGGGGCAAACCCCAGAGGTGAGCGGAGACACTGCAAGCCACAGTTCAAGATGGCACTTGGGGGAGCACACAGTGTACCTGCTGCAGCAGGTCATACAGGATGAAGAGAAGGCTAATGCCCACTCTGGGCCCCTACATAGGCCACAGAGGAACTATGCTGGCCACATACAGTACCATCCACAAGTCACAGACAAAGTCCTCAGTGACGACCAAATCGTGGACCAGTACAGGCTCAACAGGCCTATGCTCAGGCAGCTGTGTGAGCTGCTGCATGACCAGTTTCAGTACCCAGTGCAGCTATGTGTTGTCCATAGAGCTGAAAGTGATAGCTGCAAGGTGTTTCCTGGCCACTGGAACATGCCAGGCTCTCATGAGGACACCAATGTTATTTTGCAGTTGGCCACCTCACACCTGTTGGGCCAGCTCCTAGACGCTCTGCCAGACCATGCTGGTGAGTTCATCATATTCCTCAGCATACCAGCAGAGTGAACAGCAACCATGCAGCAGTTCCATTGAGTTGCACACCTACCACCTGTAGTTGGTGCTACTGACTGCACCCTTGTTGCCATGCAGGCACCTATTGTTGATGGAGTGGAGGCCTATCTCAATAGGAAGGAATACCGCTCCATCATTTGTCAGGTGGTGTGTGATGCAACAGGGCACATCATCAGTGTCCTGGCATGGCACCCTGGCAGTGCCCATAACACCTTCATATGGCACAATTCCATCCTGTGCTGGAGGTCTGAATGTGGGGACACACCTAGTGGCCATCTCGCCATCCCCCTTTGCTACCCGATATGGTACATAATGGGTTTGAACCCTGTATGGACAACAGATCTTGGTTTGTTAGGGTTCACTGGCAGACTGGCTGAACCAGGGGTCTTTATCTACCGTCACTGTCTATGTTTCTATGTGACACTAACCTATGCCCTTTACCTACATAGGAGAGAGTGCCTATCCACTGTGTCCCTGGCTCCTCACACCTGTCCTCGCATCCACTGCAGAGGACAGGTACAATACACACACACTACAACATGCAACATCATTGAGTGTGTATTTATAATGCGGAAGATGTGGTTCCAGTGCCTTGACCATTTCAGTGGTGCCCTACAGTATACCCCTCAGAAGGCCTGTGCCATACTTCATGCCTGTTGTATACTACACAACATGGCACTCAACCATGGGATATGTATGTTGGCCACAGAGGAACAACCAGCATTGGATTCAGAGCCAGAGAATCAGGTGATACTGGAGCAGTTCAACAGGCTTGATCCCAGAATGGCAAGGAGGGCCCGGGAGTACAGAGCCCGAATCATAAGAGACATCTTCGAACATGGTGGATGAGTACAGACCACACAGGAGACTGTAATATAGTTAAGCAATGTATTATCAAACAACAACTACAGCTCATGTAGTGCATTCTGCTAGGTGGGGGGGGGCGGTAATAAGATTGTGCGATACAGACAATCATTGCTACCAGGCAAGGGGGAGGGCGGTTGCAAATAGGACACACAAAAACAAAAGTCCATGTTAGCAGGGGTCATAAAGGGGTGTCAAAAGAGATACATGCCATCCTGGTACATGGCATAACAGGCTGCCCTGCATGAAGGAAGTAAATGGAGTACACATGAGCGCAGGCCATGTGGGATGGGGCACCAGGGATGTACACCAAATTATACCATGGACCTCTGACACCGACCAATGAAAACGGCAGGCTGGCACCTTACCTCCATTGTAAATCCTCTGATAATCACCGCAAAAGGTGCCAGCCAGCCGCATCTCAATAACAACTAAAAAAAAAATTTTTAAATCATTCCGAGCCGCCATCTTCGTTTCCTCGCTAAGCGCAAATCAGCACGGCACCCTCCCAGCCTCCTCCCCCAGCTCATGAAACATTTTAAAACTGCCTGGCATAAACACTAATTCCATGCTCACATTTCTCCGAAAGAAACTGCAGCCTAAAAACGTGACAAACCATTTGAAAATGTTCTATAACGCCGCCCTCCGAATTCCATCGCCTCGCTACACCACAAGTATGCTTCCGTCTCCCAACCCTCGCTCATGCCTCCCAGTTACGAAAAAAGTAAGACGATCATTCAACCTGATTGCCCCAGCCAAAATTAAATAAATATCTCGGTCTGTTCCCGAAACAACCACAAAGCAGCACTCAGGTCGCAGAGCACTTACTTCAACAAACTGCTCCTCATGGCTCCCATCCTCAGCCTGCCAACACCGCGTGCTAATCCAAGCCGACGAGAAGGTAACCTTCACCAGCAGTACAAAACTCAAACTCTGCAGTCCTCCTCATACCAGCTTGGCCAGGACTATTTTTGTTTTTTACTCTGCAAGGTTATTTGTAATAAAAACAGCTTTATAGTTTTTTTTTTTAAAAAATGCATTTTTTTTAAATCAATTAAATATTTAACTGATGGCATAATCGCAATAAGCCACTCGGGGGTGTGGGTTATCGGGGGATTTACCATGGCTGGCGTGGATTTACCCACTCAGCTGCGCCTCGGGGGCAAACCACTCCAGCCATGGTAAATCCCCTGATAACCCACACCCCCTCGTAGATTATTGCTTAAATATCTGCCAGCTAGGTGGGGTGGAGGCTGTACTACAGGCCATCCATGCTGGGGTTAGGACCATCTGGTCTACATCTGAGGGGCAGATGGCAATGTCACAGAGGCATAGCGGGAGAGGGTGGGGAATCATGCTGGTGGGGGTGGCCATGCACAGCCTACTTCTGTTCTCTCCCCTACCACCATCTCCGGTATGGGTGGTATGTCTGCGCAGTCCCCTGTATGGTTGGGGGAACCTCATCTACAGTATGGGAGATGAGCATGGGGATAGTGTTACCCGCCCCCTGTCACAGCCCTGCAGTGTACTGGAGGGAGGAGCAGGTCATGACCTGGTATGTTCGGTACCCTTGGTGACTTGGGAGTCCTGGGTGTACTGGACGTTCTCCTCCCAGCACTGCATGGCATGGGCATATGCTGTGGTGTCCATTGTGGGGTGGCACTACTCCCTCTGAACTGGCTGAGGCTATGGCCAGACATCGCAATGCCCTCAACCATAGCTGCAGCCACCAGCACAGTGGCACACAGGTGATCCTTGAGGGTGGTCATGGCAGTGTCCAAAGCCCGGCGCAGGTCATGTAGGGTCGCCATGTGCTCCATGTGGCATGCCTCCATCTGCTGCTCTGCATGCTGAATATCCTCATGCAGTATGTGGGGAGTGGGGGGGGGGTGTCAGCTCTGCTGTGCAACACTCTATGCTTCCTTAGCAGACCACAGTGACTGCCGGTTCTCGGCTGCATCCTGCTGTTGCCAGGGGACTGTCCATTGGAACAGGGTCAGGCTGCATCTGAGGCCATTGGCTGCACCATAGTAGGTATGGCAGCCCATAGTGGGTGCAGTGGGCTGGCTGTGGCTGGTCCAGTGCAATGGGTGCATGGAGGCAAGGCTGTTACCATGCCAGAGGATGGATGCATCATGGGGAGGCACAGTGGTGGCTGGGTGTGTGGTATCTGCCAGGGGTGGTGAGGTGACGACCATGCCATGGCTGGGGTTCTGGGGTGGCACAGCAGTGGCTGCACCAGGAACTGTGGTGCGCTGCACCCCTGTAATCAGTGGGCCATGTGGGGACAGTGGCTGGGCTCCATTGGCATGGGGGCTGTTGGGGGGGGTACAATGTCCTCTGGTCTAGGGCAAGCCTCGCCTATTCCATGCCGTCAGTATAGATGTTGTTGTCATCCTCTTCCACATTGTTCTCGCTGCTGTCCACCAGCTGGTACAGATGGGTGGGCGGCAGGGGTCGCATATGCTAAGATGGTCCTGGGGTGTCCTCTTCTGTGTTCATTACCACATGCTGTGCTATTGGAAGAGGAAAGGGGAGCTATATGGTACTGTACCAGATGGAGCAGTGTGCAGGCTGAGGCAACAGGCACGAACGGTGTACAGTGCCATGTCGCTCAAGCTGTGTGTGCATTGCACTGCCTATACCACGCAGATACTGGCATACCCTTGAGCACACACTCCATCACCATGGGGCACACAATCTAGCACCAGTGTGCATACACCCCAGCACCAGTGTGCCTATACCTCCTCACCAGTGTACATACACCCAGCCCCAGTGAGTGCACACCTCACCACCAGTGAACACTCCCCAGCACCAGTGGGCAGATGCCCCAACACTAGGGAACACACACTAAGCACCAATGGACACACTCTTCAGCAGCAGCAAGCACATGAGCAACACCATATAGGGCACAGTCATGGATCTGCACACAGATGGCTACACACTGGGTGACAGGAAAGCAGTAGTGTGGCCTACAACCAACATGTTACCCAGCATTGGCAAATGTATGCACCAATAACTACAGACATTCAGACATATACAGATGCCTATGGGACATCGCACTAGCAGTCACTCACATGGCCGGATAGGTCCAACTTGGCTTTCGTAGCCAACATATGGCACTCTTGTCACCTCCACCACTGTAGGGTGGATTCTGTGGCCTCCTCTGTAGAATTCAGGGTAAATGCAGCCCCTATGACCATGGGCCTCTACCTGTGGCATACAACTTCCTGGCTCCAGTGCCATGACCCCCTTCATATGCTTCTTCATGTCCTTGAAGCTGTTTCTCACTGCCTCCATAGGTCTGTTGCAGCCACCAATGGCATTGGCCTCCTCGGTTATCTTGTTCTAGGCCTGCTGTACCTGGGCATCCATGCTCTTGCACCAGGGCAGAACCTCCTCCATGGTCTTGTAGGTCTGTGCCAGCACATGTAAATACTCTGCAATGAAGCGGTGGGCCTGAATTTTGTCAGTATCCTCCATGGTACCTGCTGGAGAGGGGAGTGGAATACAGGTGACCAGGACATACACAAAGTGTTACACAGCTGAATGGGACAGTGGTGTAGCCCCCACCCCGACCATGTAGTTGTTCCGGTAATATCTGCCCACCCACAACCCTAGGTCACCCAACACCAGGCTGACCATGTGCACCCCCAGCCATTGTGACGGAAACTGACAGGCAGGAATGGACAAGGGCAGGGGCTGACAGCCCAGAGCTGCTGCCACATACACATGTCTGTGAGGGGGCAACTCCACCGACAATGTGTACCATTGACTACGAGGGGGGTGCCAGACACGGCAGCACATCCACCACTGGATGTGGATGCCATCAACCACTACCACTATATGTCTAGGGTACTACTGTACACAGCATACACACAGGGGTTACACTGGACAAGAGTCACAGGACCTCTGTCCATGCATGTGCTCAGCACATGCCTGACAGGCCCACCACTGCTATCATCTAGCCCCACTGAGAACTACTGGCGACTGTCACAACCCCACTCAGCAGATCAGGCCCTCTGCTCCCACAGTGCCAACCTCCAAGTGCAGTATTGTGAACAGGAAGCAGAAACAGGGTAATCCTCCTGTCTGTTTTGTGGGTTCAAATCAACCTTTGGTCTCAAGTCTTGGAGGGATTCAAACTGTGAACCTCTTGTTAGCATACTCAACGTACAGACTCAGATAATTCTCCTCTTCAGGGGATGCCAGATATCTTTCGCCTAGGTCACCTAACCAGGTGCAAAATGAACACTTAAAAACTGTATGGAAGACCGTAGGAAAAATTCTTACCTTTTCTCAGTTTGGTATCACCATTAAGCTTTTACACAGTGTCAACTTTAACCATATATGCTTCACTTGTCAAGAAAAAGAATTTCAAAGGCACACCAAGTAGTCTCTAAAGTAGAGGTTTACTTAAAAATAGATACAAAAAATTTAAAATGTAAATACAGAACCATATATCACAAAACATACAAATCACTTAAAAAACAGGTTTAAAAGTGCAGACAAAATCTCCTACCACAGTACACTTAGAATTGTCTTTCCTAATGAACACTTATTTCCTAACAGTGCCTGATGTTGCTTTTTTCAGAGTCCAAACGTGTGTGTGTTAGTGGAAAACAGAATACTGTTTTAAAACTGGCTTTGCCAACCTCTTTGCATGAGGTCACCTATCTCCTCCCTGTCAGAATATAAAAAAGTATACACCCAGGATGTCTTATCAATCAGGGTGTAAATTAATTAAGTGACATTTCAGCAAAACTCATTTCACAAATTATGACACTCTCTAAACAACATCCCCTCTTTGATCTCAAGTAATTCTTCTTCCCAGGACACATCAAATAATCTTTTATGACTTCGCACTAAAGTGTCATAACCTGCTCTCTTTCTCTAAACGTTATAAAAGTTTATGATTTCCCATCCTAGCAGCTGGCAAGCTGCAATTAAGCTAGATAAACAGGAGATCCTAACTTAGGTCTCTTCTAGCCTGTAATTATCTCCTGGCCTTCCAGGTAACACCTTATAGCTAAAACCTGGGGTCATCCCACAGGCTGTCTCAGCATCTCTCATGAGAGACATTCAATAACACATTTTTATATTACAAAAAGCATACAGTGATCAGAACCAGCTGTCCAAGTGTCACAATTCCACCCCACCTAGACTGAATTTGGAGGCTCTATCCCCTGCATGGGATGAGCTTCCCAAATCAGTTCACTCCTCATAGACACGAGACAAGCCATCTAAGTTCTGATTTTTGGCTCCAGTCCTATGTAATATTGTCATATCATACCCTTACAAAGCAAGACTCCATCTTAGCAATCTACCATTGTTTTTTTCCATCTGCGACAGCCAAACCAGGGGGTTGTGGTCAGTCTGTAACGCAAAATGCTGCCCATACAAGTATGGCTGTAACTTTTTTAAGGCCCTCACTATGGCAAGGCACTCCTTTTCCACAGTGGAGTATGCCTGCTCCCTGGGAAGTAACTTCTTACTCAGATACATTACAGGGTGATCTTTCCCTTGGCTGGATGTCTTACTCAGTACTGCCCCAATACCCACATCTGAGGCATTAGTCTGAACTATAAAGGGTCTGCTATAGTCAGAACTTGTCAAAACAGGAGCACTGCACAGTGCCTCCTTCCAACTGGTAAAGGCTTCTTCACATGCTGGTCCCCAGGTAATTTTCTTTGGCATCTTTTTCTTTACCAGGTCAGATAGGGGAGCAGCCAGGGCACTGCAATTGGGTGCAAATTTTCTATAGTACCCTGCTGTCCCAAGAAAACTCCTGACCTGCTTCTGTGTTTCTGATCTGGGCCATGCCTAGGCTACCTCTATTTTTATTTGATTAGGACAGAGCTGTCTCCGGTCTACCACATGCCCGAGGTATGTCACTTCTCCCATGGCCACCTGGCACTTCTCTGTTTTGACAGTGAGCCCGGCCCTCTGTATCCTGCCCAGCACTTCCATAAGGTGGGACAGGTGTTCCTCCCAGCTGGCACTATAGATGGCAATGTCATCCAGGTACGCCATGGCGTACTCCTCAGCAACATTTAACACCTGGTTCACCAACCTTTGGAAAGTCGCTGGGGCGTTCTTAATTCCGAAAGGCATTACTTTAAATTCAAATAAGCCTATCAGAATGATGAAGACCAACCTCTCCCTAGCTCTGTCCATTAACTCTACCTACCAATACCCCTTGGTCAGGTCAATCATCGTAAGGTAGGTCACCCCCCCAACTTGTCCAGTAGTTCATCCATCCAGGGCATCAGGTGGGCATCTGACTTCGTGACTACATTCAGTCCACAATAGTCCACACAGAAATGAGTAGAGCCATCTGGCTTAGGCACAAGGACTACGGGTGAGGCCCAGGGGATGTGGGATCTCTGGATTACCCCTAAATCCAGCATTTCCTCCACTTCCCTCCTAATGTCCTTTTGGACAGCCTCTGACACCCGATATGCTGTCTGCTGTATGGGTGTCTGTGTCCCTGTCTCCACATCGTGTGTCACTAAGGGGGTTAGTCCAGGCTTGGCGCTAAACAATGGGGCAAAGTCTGCTAAAACCTCCATTACTTTCTGGAACTGGTCCGGGGCCAGCTGGGGAGACAATTTTACTGCCTCCACAGAGGACTCCCGCTTGCTTTCTTCCAGCAAGTCCAGAAGGGGGGTCTCCTTTGTCTGTTCCCTCCCCAGGACTACACACTGCAAACACCATGTCAGCCCTATTTGCATATGGCTTCATCATGTTGACATGGTACATCCTTTCTGTCTGTCTTCGGTCAGGTAACTGTACAATATAGTTCATGTCATTTACCTTCCTAACCACTTTGTATGGTCCTGCCCACTCAGCCTGCAGCTTGTCTTTCTGGACCAGAATAAGGACCATGACCAAGGCCCCTGGAATTCTGCAGTTCTGCGGTTGCGGAATTTGCTGCAGAATTTGCATCATGCTGCAGAATATATATAGTGCCGCAGAATTCATTGTTTTGGTGAATTTTCATATAAATATACTGTTTTTCCACAGTGTCAGGCTTTCTTTCCCACCTCGTTTATCCTGAAGCCCCTCCTCTATGCTCAGCATGTGATGTCATCGATGACATCACATCATATTTAGCCAATGACAGGACTGCATTCTGCCAAAGAAATGAATAAATCATGCCGAAGAAATCAGAAAATGTTGCCGCAGAAGTCAAGAAGCCCTGCCGCAGAAATCAGAAAATTCTGCCGCAGAACACCAGGGGCCCTGACCATGACTTCCTGACCCACCATGTACGAGCGAGCAATGGCTCTGCAGTCATACCACATTTTTTGTTTCTGTTGGGCAGCTGCCAGGTTGCTCTGGGCTGTCCCCATAAGCACCTTCAGCCTTTCCCTAAACCTAAGGACATAATCCACTATGGGAGTTCCCTGGGTGGCGAGCTTGCCTTCCCAGTCCTCCTGGATCAAGTCTAGGGGCCCACGTACCTGGCGTCCATATAAGAGTTAGAAGGGGGAAATCCTGTCGACTCTTGGGGAACCTTCCTTTATGCAAACATTAGGTGGGGAAGGTATTTCTCCCAGTCCCTCCCATGCTGTTCAGCAAATGCCCGGAGTATGGACTTCAGGGTACCATTGAATCTTTCCTCAAGCCCACTGGCTTGTGGGTGATACAGTGTCGTGCATCTCTGCACTACCCCACACTTCTCCCATAAACATTTCATCAGATCCGACACCAAGGAACCCCCTCGATCGTTGATAACCTCCTGCGGAAACCCAACACGGGAGAAAATCCCAAGTAAGGCATCTGCCACTTTGTCTGTCCTCAGTGAGGATAAGGCAACTGTCTCTGGGTACCGGGTGGCATAATCCACCAGTCAGGATGAATCTCTTCCCTGAGGAGCTGGGGGTATTTAAATGCCCCACAATATCCATTCCCACCCTCTGGAATGGTTCCTCCACTATGGGCAATGGAATCAGGGCGGCTTGGGTTTTCTTGCCCGCCTTCCCTATTTCTTGGCACTGGTGACAAGGCCTGCAGTACTTCTTTACCTGCTAGGTGAAGTTGGGCCAATAGAAATTCTGGACCAACCACTGCATAGTGCGCGCTATTCCCAGATGACCAGACAAGAGAGTATCATGTGCAGTCTTGAGCAACTGCTCATGATACCCATGGGGAATGACAAGCTACCTGCCTAGCACCCCTCCCTCTGTCTGCACAGCCTGAGTATACATCACTCTATTTTCCCAATAAACCTTATGTCTGCCGTCACCTCCCTGTACCCCATCAGAGTCTGCCCAAGCCCTCAGCTTCTCTAGACTAGGATCACTTCTTTGAGCAGCTGCAAACCTCTCACACATTCCCAAGGCATGGGACAGGTTCCCTTCAGTGGCTAAACTAGGGTCCCTAGCACTAGTGTCAGAGCACTCAGAATAACTGTCAATCCTAACCCTCTGACAGTGAGTCACCCCTCCCTCTTCAGAGTAACCCTCCGTAGCTGTGTGGTTAACTGCTACTGGGGACATTTCTACCCCTTTTTCGTTAGTCTCCATATCAGGAGACACAGGCTGGGGAACCAGCCTCTCAGTGGATTATACAATGGCTTCTGTGGGGTTCAGGGAACTACCATTTTCCCTTGCCGCTTGGCTATGGGTAACTGCACACACCATCCCTTGTTTGAGATTGTTGCTCAGGATCACATCCACTGCTAAGGTTTTGGCTACAGCCACCTGTTGCACAGTTCCGCCTGTTTCACCCCAGTCTAGGAGAACACTAGAGAGGGGCAATGTTTTCTCTTCACCAGTAAAGTCCTGTACAGTGATGTATTTATTGGATATAAGCTGACCCGGCTCTACTAGATCCCCTTTTACCAATGTCAGGGATGCCCCTGTGTCCCTTAACCCATGCGTCTGTACACCATTTACCATGACTGGGTACATGTGTTCCCACATGTTCACAGACATGCTTCCAGGGACAGACAAACAACCCACTTCCTTCCTAGCACCGCCTTGCGTATTAGTGCTAGTCCGTTTGGGACACTGTCTGGCAATATGCCCAGTTTCTTTACACAACCAACATTCATTTCTTTTCTCAGAGAAATCTTTTCTCTGAAACCTAGGGCTAACTGGTTTTGGTGGAGGCAGTGAGGGTTTCAGCTGCCCTGAAGGTGCGCTTTTCCCTTTCTGCTCTGCCACACCCAACCCATTCACTCTCAGAGCAGGTCTGCTCTTGGCATAGCAATCCGAGAGTTCAGCAGCCTCTTACACTGTTTTGAGATCTTGGTCCTCCAGCCAGGTTTTCAGCTCTCCTGGGCATGGCCAGAAAAACTGTTCTAACAGAATCACATTCTCAATTTTATCAACAGAGTTTGCTTCAATTCCTTCCCACCAACGTTTTAAAAACTGATGTTGTTTCGTGGCTAGCTACTCGTAGCTCATGTCAGGGCTTCTCCTGAGCTTACTGAATTTAGCTCTGTATGATTCAGCAGTTAATTCAAATTTCTTTAACAGTGCAGTTTTAAGTTTGCTATAATCATCACTGTCCTCGTTGACCATTTGACCCAATGCATCCCAAGCTTTCCCGGTAAGTAACGGGGATAGCTAGAAGCTCCAGGACTCAATAGGAATTTTAGCCTGAATACAAACTTTTTCAAAAGAATTTAAAAAGGCATCCATATCCTCCCCCTCTTTAAATTCGGCTATCAATTTGGAATTCAATTTGTAACCCAGTCCTGTAGCCCCAGTTAAACCCAAACCACTTACCTGCTCTGGTGCTGATGGTTGGAGAAGTAGCTTCTCAAGTTCATGCTGCCTTTGGTGCTCACACTCCTCATGGTCAGCCTCCCGCTGTTCCCGCTCTGCCTCTTGGCATTCTCGCTCTGCCTCTCGGCATTCTCACTCTGCCTCTTGGCGTTCTTGCTCCCTCTTCTCCTCTGCAGCTTGCTGGTGCTCACGCTCCTCACAGTCTGCCTCCCACTGTTCACAGTCCCTCTTCCTCTTGAACTCCAGCTCCAATCTGCGCAACTCAGTTTGCAGCCTGAGTACTTCTGGATCCAGGATACTGGTGACCTTCCCCTGCTGCTGTGGCCCTTCACTGGCACTGGCCCTGTTGCCTTCCTCATCAGATCTGGATACTGCACTGGCCGCTAGCCCTTCCACACTCAAGGTTCGGTCCTTTTCAGTTACCATCTGTGACTCAATGCTCTGGGTATCTGCTACCATTAGGGCATCCACGAGGTTCTGTTTGGATGCTTTTACCTCAAACGGGACTGCTCTGTCCCCGCACAACTGCTTTAAGTAGTCTACAGTGTGCCTGCTGGAGTTGGAAGCCATATTCTTCCCTAACTATGGCTACTCTGACTTGTACTTTAGAAAAAAAAATAAAAGGGGTAGGAACTTGACTGTACATCAAGTGACATAGTTCTGTCTCCTTTTTAAAAATAAATCACTGCCTTTTTCTTTCTTTGCAAGTGAGATGATGGTCTCAAGCTGACACACTGAACAATAAAAGCTTGTAATACCAAAATTATTGCACCGCTGCCAACCAATCTGTCACAACCCCACTCAGCAGGTCAGGCCTTCTGCTCCTACAGTGCCAACCTCTGAGCACAGTATTATGAACAAGAAACAGAAACAGGGTAACTCACCTGTCTGTTTTGTGGGTTCAAATCAACATTTGGTCTCAAGTCTTGGAGGGATTCAAACTGTGAACTTCTTGTTAGTGTATCCAATGTACAGACTCAGATAATTCTGCTGTTCACGGGATGCCAGATATCTTTCGCCTAGGGCACCTAACCAGGTATAAAATGAAGCCTTAAAAACCTCTATGAAGACCATAAGAAAAATTCTTACCTTTCCCAGTTTGGTATCACCATTAAGCTTTTACACAGTGTCAACTTTAACCATATATGCTTCACTTGGCAAGAAAAAGAATTTCAAAGGTACACCAAGTAGTCTCTAAAGTAGAGATCTACTTAAAATAGATAAAAATGTAAAATGTAAATACTGAACCATATATCAGAAAACATACAAATCACTTAATAAAAACAGGTTTAAAAGTGCAGACAAAATATCCTACCACAGTACACTTAGAATTGTCTTTTCTAATGTATACTTATCTCCGAACAGTGCTTGATGTTGCTTTTTTCAGAGTCAAAACGTGTGTGTTGGTGGAAAACAGAATACTGTTTTAAAACTAGCTTTGCCAACCTCTTTGCAGGAGGTCACCTAGCTCCTCCCTGTCGGAATATAAAAAATTATACACCCAGGATGTCTTATCAATCAGGATGTAAATTAATTAAGTGACATTTCAGCAAAACTCATTTCACAAATTATGACACTCTTTAAATAACATTCCCTCTTTGATCTCAAGTAGCTCTTCTTCCCAGGACACATCAAAGAATCTTTTATAACTTCGCACTAAAGCGTCATAACCTGCTCTCTTCCTCTAAACATTGTAAATGTTTATGATTTCCCATTCTAGCAGCCGGCAAGCTACAATTAAGCTAGATAAACAGAAGATCCTAATTTAGGTCTCTTCTAGCCTGTTATTATCTCCTGGCCTTCCAGGTTACTCCTTGTAGCTAAAGCCTGGGTGGGGAGGGTGTGGGTCATCCCACAGGCTGTCTCAGCATCTCTCATGAGAGACATTCAATAACACATTTTTATATTACAAAAATCATGCAGCAATCAGAACCAGCTGTCCAGGTGTCACAGCAACTACCACCACCTACAGAGTACACATCTACCACCTAGAAATCAGGATGTCAAGGGTCCCCCAGATAAGCAATACCTATGTAGCAGGGCCCCCAGCTGCTCAGGGCACCCTCTTTAGTACAGGGTAAGTGGGACATGTATATGGACAATGTGTCCATGTGTTACAGCTGGTACACAGGACAACTGACTAAACTGTTCTCCATATTAGGTATGAAAGGTTCCGGAACTCTGATCGCTGTGGCATGTTCCCTGTGGCTCCATGTTTTCCTGTAGTGTGCATTATGGCCTATGGATGCTCACTGGCTCTGTAGTCCCATATAAGCAAAGCACAGCTATGAGGACAAATGTCCTGTACATGGCTACCTTTCCCTGTACAGTACACAAATCCATGTAGATCTGGGAGTGCTGCCTTGAACATGCCACATGAATCTGGGAGCCATGCTGAGGCCAATGCACACACACAGTCCACTGCACATCCATCCTTTTCTAGGCCATTCCACAGGGCACTTACCTCTGTTCACCTGCAGTTCTACTGTGGTAACTAGGTGGTGCTCTGTGCTCCTTTAAATACTCCAGGCACAATCAGACATGCTAATATATGTACACCTGTTGATAATGACACACAAATATGGCTGTGTACCCACGGACTGCAAAATGACC
Organism: Neoceratodus forsteri; assembly: GCA_016271365.2. NCBI lineage: Eukaryota > Metazoa > Chordata > Ceratodontiformes > Ceratodontidae > Neoceratodus > Neoceratodus forsteri. The sequence goes on along the minus strand of CM057455.1, from coordinate 342,731,625 downwards.
CCATCTGCATAGCTTAGCTGAATAACGCAGGCTTGCCTGGCCTACAATCCCAGTTTGTGCTTACATGCCGCCACCGCACTGCACCTGTGGTTGTGCATCTTAGGCCATGGCACAGGCATGTTGTCATGTGCCACCTCTGATGTCATTATTCTGTACAACCATGCATGCCACACCACTGCGCAAGTATGTTGTGTAGCGCTGCACTTCACATCATGGTACATGTGCATCCATCCATCAATCAATCAATCATAATTTATTTGTTGAGCACAATTACAGAAAGATCAAAGTGCTGTACAGAATTATAAAAATATCAAATACAGTAAACAATTTAAAATCCTAATAATAATAATAGTAATCACTGCAGTCTGACTTTAGACCTCAGATGGGAATGCCTGGTTAAAAAGAAAGGTCTTCAATTAATATTTAAAACTCTCAGTAGTCTGGCACTTTCTTATCTGATGAGGTAGAGAATTCCACAGGGTTGATGCCACATAGGTGAAAGAGTGGGTTCCTGATGTCTTCAAGCAGACCCTGGGAACCTCCAGCAATCCCTCGTTGGCGGACAGGGTAGTAAGGAACAAGGAGATCTTGTAGGTAGCTGGGTCCCTGTCCCTGTGTATGTGAGTCCCACGCATGTGCTGCCCCATGGCTGCTGCATGCACCCGGGCCAGCCCCTGCCCCTAGATATGTGTGTTGCACAACGTAACATAGAGTTGTGCTAACACAGCACAACATGCTGCACAATACCCAGACAGACCTGAATCAGGAAGCAGTGTGGCTTCAGACCGCACTGCAAAGAGAGGGAAAAACAATAGCTCAGCAGCAATGCAGGGCTGTCCAGCAGCATGATCATAGATGGTCCAATGTGGAGCTGGCTATACTGGTTGACCTCATAGTGGCCAGGAAGGACCAGCTGCTGGGGGAGGTGGCAGGGGCAGACAGGCCCACAGTGAGGTGTGGGCATCAGTGGGGTGGTGCCTCATGCGCCGGACAGGGTGACCCATACCAGAGAACAGTGCAGGCATTGATAAAATGATCTGCAATGGAGGGAAGCATGCTGCCTGTGGGAACTGTGGGCTATAGTGGATGGTGGCATCGTGCCCATGCCAGGTGATTTCAGATGGCTGTATGTATGGTATATGTACAGGCCTGTGTGCATGCCTGTGATATGGTAGTCTGCAATAGGACTAGACCTATGAGGCACTGTGCACAACACCCGTGTGCCCTTGGTGTTCCCCTGTGTGCTATGGGACATGCACCACTGCATGGCCCATGAGGCTGTATGCAGCTGTTTGGGCCCCCCTGTCCCACAGGATGGCCTTGTGCACTGTATATGACTGGACCCTCCATGGTGGCCTGCATGGTTGTGGGCTACCACAGTGACATGGCGGAAGTGTCACAGACATGAAAGGCGCATGTATACAAGCATGCCATGGTAAGCAGGGACTAGGTACTGGGTATGGTGACCTACACATGTCAAAGCCTGTTGACACTTGCAATCAGGGAGGGAGTCAAATGTGTCATACATGCAGCTGTCCTGGAAGGTGTCTCCAGCAGGATATGGATGTGGTCCCCATCAGTGTCATGCACACTGTCCATACTACGCTGCATAGTCATAGGTATGCATCTGCTGGATACAGCAGGGGGGCTGTGGTACTGTACTGGGGTCGGGACATGTACTGTCCACTGTGTGGGCCCACACCTACTGCATCCAGGCCCCCCAGCCACTGCATTCAGGGAGGTATGCCATGCCTGCCCTTGTCATGTGTTACCTGGTGCACCACGCATATCCATGCATACTATGCCTGGACAAGGTCAAGGGCCAACATGTATGATACGTGGTACAGGGGCTGGGGGGCTGGCAGGATGCAGACACTACATGGGTCAGCATACACTGTAGTGGGCCCTACCTAAAACAGGGGGAGGAACCATACCTACTGCACATGTGCCAAGGCACTTATGTGTGTGATCCTGCAGGTGGTGCTACAGGTACACTGTGTCCCTACATGGCCTGTCCATCAACATCATACATATTGGTGGCTGTTGCATCGTACAGGCATATGGACATATATTAAGTAGTGTGTACTGAATGGTGTACTGTGTACCACTGCAGGATACTGATCACACCTCCCTTTTCCTCTTCTACAGATCTCAGTGGCCAACCCACCCAAGACAAAGATCAACAGCAATGGGAGCAGCAGTGCCAGAGGGAGGCATGCACATGGCCGCTGGGCCTTGATGGGGCCCATCAAAGCACTGCACAGGATAGACGTAAGTGCCCTGTCTTGTAAGTCGCACCCGCAGTTGCATGTGCACATGTACAGGTGCCAGAACAGGACAGGGGTGACCCATACCAGAGAACAGTGCAGGCATTGATAAAATGATCTGCAGCGCTGCTGTGGCCATGGCTCTACCACTGTAATAGGTGGTAGAGCCTGACCCAATCCATTGTTGTACTCGTGACTATATCTAACACTGGTGAAATGTGCCTTGACACTGCTGTGCATTTTTTGTTTATTTTCTTTTATTTAAAAATTGCATAAAATACAGGATGAGTTCTATGAAAAAAAAACAAGATTTGATTACAGAGCGTTCGTAGTCTTAAAAATAACAAAACAACAACAAACATGCATAAATTGGCTAATAACACTTACAAATGAATTGTTCCTGAAGCAGCAGTGTTTTTCAAACCATGTTTAAAAGTACCAAAGGTGGTCAAATTTCTAAACTGAGGGGACAAATGATTCCATAAAAAGGGGGCCCCATATGAAGAACATTCTTTACCATAGTATGTGTAAAACTCAGGTAAGAAAAAAACACTCTGGGGGCATCTCTGAGACTATATTTGTAAAAAGGAATAGTTAACCTTTCATACAAATAAGCAGTGATCCGATTATTTGCTGTTTCATAAATAAGGGAGAGCCAGTAGAGAGTATGCCTGGAAGGAAGGTGACAACCAATTTAATTGATGCAATAAAGTGCAATGTTACTCATCCCATTTTGATTTTAAGATAAAATGAAGTTAACTGATAATAAATGGTATTTAAAGTAAGTAGATGGAAAACAGAAGCGTGGTGGTAAATAGTGTCACCATAATCTAAAACGGGGAGAATGACTTGCCCAATAATGTGTTTGTGATGTGAGCTTGACAAGCAATGCCTAACACATTTTAAGGACCCCTGACACTGACGTACTTTTGAAACTGTTTTGTCAATGTGTATTTTGAAAGTCAAAGAGGAAACAAAAAATAAGGCTGAGATATTTAAATTCATTCACAAGGTCAAGAGGATGATTATTTAAACAAATTGAGAAAGAGGAGTTTGCCAAAGAGAGAGAATGCTGAGAACAAACAGCCCTACTGGAGTCTTCTTGCTATTTAGGAGTAGTAGATTATCAGAGAACCATTTCACAGTTTTGTCAAAGTTGCCCTGGATCACAGTTTTGTCAAAGTTGCCCTGGAGAATTGAAGCAAGGGAAGATGGAGATTTATGAGCATAGAAAAGTACTATGTCATCAGCATAAAGTCTGACTGAACAAACATCCACGTCGGAAGGTAGTGGGTCAACCAAAAAAAAAAAAAATGAAGTAAAATAGAACCAAGTATAGACCGCTGCGGAACCCCAGTGGAAATAGAAAGAGGCAAGAAAAAACATCCATTTCAAGAAACAGATTGGATTCTTCCATATAGATGGGATGAAAACTGAGTAGTGACATTTGAAGAAAAGCCATAAGAAGATAGACAAGTTAGAAGCAAGGAGTGACTAATTACGTTAAAAGCTTTCGACAGATTAATGAAGACAGAACTCACAAAACATCCTTTGTCCAGGGCCCTAGAGACAGTCATAAAAGTCAATCAGTGCTGTCTGGGTAGGGAAACTGGGACTGAAACCTGACTGAAAATGAAAGAAAACCTGATAATTAGCCAAAATACTTAGTAATCTGGGATGGAACAATTTTCTACATGAATTTAGAAATAATGGGAAGCAAAGAAATTGGGTGATAATTCTGCCAAAGATTTACCACATCATTGTGTAAAGGGATGACTACTGAATATTTCCAAGCTGAAGGAAAAGTCTGAGTGCTAAGAGATAAATTAAAAATGAAGGTTAAAGAGCAGCTAACATGTCAGTGCTGCATCAAAGTTGTCGATTCTCTTGGCAGTGTTCTTTCTCAGAGAGGATAACAATTTAAATACTTCATCAGTTTTAATAGACCTAAAATAAAATTTAGGTCTTGCGAGAGGAAACATTGCAAGAGGATTATGAAATAAGCCAGCAGAGAATAAGCCAGGCTTATTTAACAACATTACACAAAGCCTCCCCTCTGCCCCCCGCAAAAAAACGAGTTAAACATAGCACAGACACCCTCCTTAGAGTAAGTTGTAGAACCAAATTGGATACATACGTAGTAAAGCAAAGCAATCTTTATTTATAAAAAGCACCTTTCCAAAACCAAGGAGCTTTTACAACACAATGAATATAAAATACACAGTAAATAACAGACACAGCGAATTAAAAAACCTATAAATACAACAGCGGCATTAAAAATCAGGATAAGCTAAACTAAACAGGAAGGTTTTAAGAGCAGCTTTAAAACTTTGGACAGTTAGGCAGTCTCGCACCCAATGAGGTAGAGAGATCCACAGGGTCAGGGCCATAAAACTAAATGACCTGGCCCCACATGTCTTTAAACGGATCCTGGGAATCTCTAGCAATCCATCATCGGTGGATTGGAGAGAGCAAGAAGAATAGTAGGGGTGAAGGAGATCTTGCAGGTAACTAGGTCTCTGGTCATGTAGGGCCTTAAAGGCCAGCAAACCAACCCTGAAGGTGATCCACTACTGCACTGGCAGCCAGTGCAGTCCACGGAGCACAGGCATTATATGACTGGTCCTAGAGGTACCAGTCAATAGCCTGGCCACCGCATTCTGCACTAGCTACAAGCAGCGGATATCAACCCCGGTAGCCCTAGGTGAAGGGCATTGCAGTAGTCAAGGCGGGGAGGTAACAGAGGTGTGGACCAAAGTTGGAAGATCATCGGAAGGAACCAGGTGCTTCACCTGGGCGATATTCCTCAGATGGTAAAATAAGGTTTTGGCGACTGCCGACACCTAAGATTTAAGGGTCAGGCAGTCATTAAAAATAATGCCCAGGTTCTGCACCCAGTCTGAGGTAGTTAGCTGAACACCCCAAGCCACAGTCCTGAAGGCAATCCTGCCAACAAACTCGCCTCCTGACGACCTGGGTCCACAACGAACACCTCAGTTTTTTCCGGGTTTAACCACAGCCAGCTCACGCTCATCCAATCCTGGATCTCGGCGAGACAGTTGTTAAAGACCGAGACAGCAGCATCTTGACCAGGCAAAAAGGACATGTACAGCTGAGTGTCATCTGCATAGCAGTGAAAAGTCATGCCGTACCACCTAATAATCGCTCCTAATGGCAGCAGGTACACTGCAAAATAACATGGGCACCAAGATGAAGCCCTGTGGCACCCCGCAGGATATGGGGATTGGTGCCGAGAAAAAGTCCCAGACACCACTCTCTGAGTCCTACCCTCGAGGAATGATCAAAACAATTTGAGGACCATACCAGACAGTCCACAGATGAACCACAGGTGTTCCAACAGCACACCATGGTCCACAGTGTCAAATGCTGCAGAGAGATCTAGAAGGACCAAGATGGAACTGGTCTTTCGATCTCTTGCTATTAGGAGGTTATTTAGTACCCGGACAAGGGCTGTCTCAATACTATGTCTCTTCCTAAATCCGGACTGGAGAAAATCATAGACATTGTGGCTGGTCAAATGATCATCCAACTGCAACACAACCACCTTCTCAATAACCTTACCCACAAAGGGCAGGTTAGAAACAGGCCTGTAGTTTGCCGGACAGTCCGGGTCCAGGGAGGGCTTTTTAAGGAGGAGCCAAACCACGGCCTCCTTCGGGGATCCAGAAAGATCCCCCTCTCCAAAGACATCCAGACTATCTTGGCAAGGACCAGGCTGATTTTATCCACACAGCCTACTAAGAGTTGTGTAGGGCCTGGGTCCAAACTACAGTTGGTCGGTCGCAACTACTGGATGACCATCACAATGTCATTGATTGTGGGCAGGCAGAAGTCAGACCACACAAAATGGGTGCCCGACATCTCTGCCAACCACCACAACTCACATTAGAGAAGGTTGAGCGGACACCGGACCTGATTGTGGCAACCTTATCTGTGAAGAATCCAGCAAACTCCTCACACCGTTCTTGTGAAAAAGCACTTCCAGGCTGGAGACAGATTGGATTGCACAATCTGTCCACAGTCCAGAAGAGCTGGGCTGGTCGATTCTGTGCAACAGCAATTTCCCCAGACAGGAATTCTACCTTCTTACGGGTAATTGCTGATTGATAGAGCCTCTTAATGGTCCATCAATCTAAGTCTGTCACACTTCAGGCCCGACTGAGGACTCTGAAGGCACCTTCCAAACCGTCTATCATGTGCCAAAATTTCTTGGGATTATTTCTAGCATTAGTTAAATTTGTTTTGAAAAAAGAGAATTTAGATTTCTTGATGACTGAAACACAATAATTTTGGAATTTCTGAAAAGTTCGCCATGAATCTGGAGTATCCAATGTTTTGGCCTTTTGGTATAATTTATTCCGAGACTTCAATTGGGTGAGAATAAAAGAAGTAACCAAAGGAATATGTTTGGATTTACCTCTTTTTTTTCAAGAAAGGGGCTGTGCTGGTCACACTGTAATTAAACTGTTTGAAGAAATAATCCCAGGAGGCATCCACATTTGAAAAAGGAAACAGCTCCCCCCAGTTAATCTTAAACAAGCCAAGGTGAAAAACTTCCTAGTTGAAATTCCTAAAGCAGCAAAACTTAATAGTGTTGGGGATGAATTTGGGAGAGGAAGGATTAACCACACAAAAGATAATGGCATTGTTACTAAATAGGTTTTCCTGGCAACAAGAAGAACTAATTGGGAGCTTGGGAGAAACAGAAATCAGGTCTAAAATAGTAGAGACCCTACAATTTAAGTTAACTCATTGCCTCCACAGGAACTTTCTGAAGTGGCTGCACTTGTCTCCTGTATACTGTTAACAGTTAATTCTGGGTCTTCTAAATAAAATCAAGCCATAATTGGCATGCCACAAACAAATGCTAATAAGCACAAAAACCATAAGTGCTAGACACAAAGTATGAGTGGCAAAATTATTCAGCATAAAATTACCTTTCCAACAGTGGTATACAAGGAATAGCAGGTGATTTAGTTTTATTTCTGTGCTGGTTGAAACAGCAAAACAAAATATTTTTTCCGCTAAAAAATGCACCATAAACCTTTTTTTGTTGGGAAATATGTAACATATCAACACCAAATTAAGCATCCAGACATTAGATGTAATTTTAATAATTTGTTTGTAAATCAAACAGCTATTTCTGTAGTATTAAACATCATTTTAACCCATTTGAGTCAAGGTGTATTGATGAGGTTTGAGGGACAAATCTGAACCATACACACCATACCATAAACAAATGCATATAACTCCTAAAGTATACATGATACACACAACGTAACAGTGGCAAAGTTGTTCCACACAAAATTGCCTTTCCAACGATTCTATGCAATCAACTGTACTCAATTTGCTTTTTGTTTTATACTGGCTAAGATACCCAGAATGTATGTTTTCTTCAAAGTGCTTAGGTGGTTCTAGATTGACAAAATGTCATAAACAAATATGAATAACTCCTAAAGTGAACATGATACACACAAAGTGTCAGAGGCAAGGTTGTTCAGCACAACATTACCTTTCTAATGGTACCATGCAGTCAATTCTAATCAATTCTGGCTGGCAAGCAATATTAAAATATGTGAGTGACTTCTCCAGATGTTTCTAGGGCACACAGGAAGTCTGTAGGTGACTTCTGTAGGCGTTCTGGGACACACTGTAGTTAGATTTGCTGACGCCTACAGATGTTTCTAGGAGGCAATGAGTTAAATCAAGAAGGCTTTTTGATTAGCAAAATCAGGCTGAGGAGAGTGATGGAAACCTTCGGTCTAAGTCCCCTACTAGAGGGCCAGTTTGAAATGAAGTCACCCAAGAGAATCAAATGTAGAAAATCACGTGGGGACTGACTCAATGAAAACAGCTGAGAAACTCTGACTGCATTCAATTGGGAGGGGGGGTCACTATAAGCTGACATCTAAAATCTCCCTCTCAGGTACCTTTAGAGAAAAGAAAAACAGAACTGATCAGGCCACCCATGGTGTCTGATCAAGTAAGTGAGCAAGGAATGGAAGCATGAACAAACAGTGTAGACAGTGTAGTGCATGTTGTCAAAATGGTTACTTATACAGCACCATCTGTGTGGCATGCATGATAGCTGTCAGCAGCACTGGGGACAGTGATGTCCCTGGTTTTGCAGCTGGGGGTGGGAAAGGGTCCTGTCCTGCTGAGTCATGGCACAGTGGAAAGACGTTTCCAGTGTAAATGACATGCCTGGCCTTAAGGGGGGGGTTACAAGGCAACGCTGTCAGCAGGTGTGGGGAGATACACCAGTATTGTACAACTGCTTAAGACAGCTCTGTGGGTGTTGGTGACCCCTGCGGGGGGGGGAGTTACCCCTTTCATCCCTAGCCCACCGATGTGCAAACCCATCTGCCACCGAGGATGTGTGCCTTTGGGGGCACCAATTCAGCGGTTGTGGTGGGGGACAAACACCCGGAAGTGCCACTGCAGTGTGTCATGGTTTGTGCAGTCTACCACAGTACTCCTACATGCTGCCAGCATGTCACACTGTGACTGTCTACCATGCCTCCACCGTGTGGTCGCGAGCACCCTGTGCCACTGGACAGATGCCATGGGGGTGGTGGTAGTGCACACAGTCCCAAGTGTACCCCCTCATAGTTGGTCAGGTCCATACTACCATGCGCTCAGGACTGTGTATGCCTGGTTGTCAGCTAGTGGTTGGCACTGGTCACTATAGTTGCAGTATACCACCATCAGGAAGACAATAGTTGAAGCGCAGGGGTTTGCTGTGGAGGTTTATTCAAACCCTGTTTGATTTGCTTGAGTGCTTCCTGTTCTTGACTGTTCCTGTATAGTATTTGGGGTCAGCAACCCCACTGGAAAGCACCAGACTCCATTTCAGCTGTGCACACCTATGTTCTTGATTTGCAATACATTATATATGTGTGTTTTGGTGACTGGGCCACAGTGTGACATGTGACCTCCCATATACACCACTACTGCAGTCATGTTTTACCAGACCTGCTACACAAAGTGCCACCTGACTTTCCCAGCCATGTACAGCTAAGTTGTGTGTACCATGTGTGCATGCCTGTGCCCTGTCCCAGCTGTGAACTGGGGAGGCAACTGGATGTCTGTGTTCTGCATGCCAGGGTTGGTCTGTGCACTGGATGCCTGGTCAGTGGCAACAGGCTGTGTGGGTGTACCTCCTTGCCACTTTGGACAGGACACTGCTTGTCAGACTCTGGCATGGTGCTGCTGCTGTTGCATGTGCTGCATTCATACCTATGGCATGCCCACTGATGGTATGTATCCATTCCATGGCTGGCTTGCTCTGGTGCAGCATGGCACAGCCATTGAATGTTCACTTCTCCACTGTATGGGTTCATGGTGCTGTCACTGGTATGCCATGTTTGCACCACTGTGGATGTCAGACACCCATCATCTATGCGTGGCATAGTGTTGCATGTATCAGCTGGTTATACTTTGACTGCATGCTTCTCATCCTGTGTTTATAGCTGGCTGAGTCCATTGGCTTTCTGACCACAGGTGCACAGAGGAATGCCAGCCATCGTGGAAATCCCAAGGATAGGGAAAGGGAGAGAAGACCTCATACTTCTTCTCTGCAGGGTGGAAGACATCTCTGAGGCCATGCAGGAGCTGGTAGCAGCCCACTAGCAGCAACAGCCACCACCACCACCACCGGCAGTGGCAGGGGTTCCATAAATGTGGCTGCATCAGAGAAGTTCCTGTTAGCCACATGTGTTTTCACCCCCCCTCCCATTTCTGGACAAGTCACTCCATTGTTTTTCACACCACCTGATCTATTTATTGTTCTTGTTTTTTTGTTCTGCTATTACGGCATGTTGTCATTGTATTAAACTTTATTTTTGATACTGATGATGCTGTGTTGTGTGTCTGTCACTGGTGCCCTCCTCGCCCACCCATTGCCACCCCCAGTGTGCAGCTCTGTACCCAGTGCTGTGGTCAAGGCTTTGCCACTGCTTGTCCACTTTGTGGTCCATGCTATCCTTAGTGCTATAGCCAGAGCTGTTCTGCTGCAGTGCACTGCACACTCACCTGTTGTTTGCATGGCATGCAATCCGCCTTATATTCAGAGGGTTCAGCACCAGTGCTATGCCTCTGAATATGGCAGGCTAAGGGACTGGTGCAAGCACAGTGCATACATTGCACTTGCATGCACGATTGAATATCTGCGCCCTGATATACATTTCAAAATTTCTTATGCAGAGCTGTTCAGTTACAAACTACAGCAGTATATAAAAGGTCACTGAAAGTGACAAATTCTATGGATTTCAACAAATGTGACCAAAAACTACATATCACTACTTGTGACTCATGACAATGTTTTAAGGGCTATTATACATGATATACTGGTAGGTCTTTTGTTCTATGACATTAAAGCCCCTCTTTCAATTACCACTAACACTGATAAGACTCTTTCCTTCTAATCAAAATATATCTCTATCTGAAATAAACATGCCTCTGTTAGAAGGACCCACATCCGAGGAGTCCACCTTCCTTGGATCTCTGCAGAGCTCATCGATTTTTGTAAAGCCCATAACTCTGCCTGGTACTTCTACAAAGGATTGGACTCCCCTGATGACTTGGTGATCTATATGCAGCTTAGAAATTCTTGCACAAAGGTCACCAGGGAGGTTAAATCAAACTATTTTGCAAGAAACTTCTAGAATAACCTTAATGCCCTGAAAGGCACTGGAAGGTAATTCATTCCCTTTTTGACCCCACACTCCCAATTGACTATCTCTGCCCTCCTTGATGGAGGCACACTCATTACTAACCTCTCCCAAGTTGCCTCCTGTTTTAACATAATTTCTTACCACCTGTGCCCTTTTGCTTCTCCCTACTTCCCACACTCATCACCCTTTTAAAGTTTTCCGCCTACAAAAATTGACTCTTCCACCCCTGGGAATTACCACACTATTTTCCTACTCCCTGTTCTGGACAGGTTCCAAAAAAACCTGTTTTTATTCAGCTTTCGACTTTCTTGAACACTTGTTCTCTCTCTCTCCCCTTTCCAGCCTGGGTTATGGAAAACACATCCATGGTCTCCCCCCCCCCCCGAGTCACAGATTGCATCATTAAGGGGATAGACCAGGGCTACATTACTGCTGTTATGTGCACTGACCTGGCAAACACCTTTGACATGGTAGCCCACCCACTTATCCTTAGCAACTTGAAGGAAGTGGGATTCTAGCTCATCAGTAGATTGATTATACTTCTACTTTTCTGGCCAGCTACAATCAGTCCAGATTGGCGACATCTTGTCCTCCCAACCCTTCTGAATTTCCCCAAAGATCTAGCTTGGGCTCCATTCTTTTTTGCATTTTTCCTAAATTACTTGACCCCAGTCTTGTCAAAACAAACGTCACCGTATACATGGATGACCTCTTACTCTTTGCTGTTAATGTCTTGGTCAGTGGTCTGAAATTGCTGCTGCAGCATGACTTTAACTATGTCCAAAGCTGGTTTCATTTACATCACCTAATGGTTAATGCCAAAAAAAGATAGTTTCCATGTCATTTGGTGTGAGTCAAAAGCTTGTAAGGCTCCGCACTAATTTTTGAAACCATGGATGATACCCCACTTGATGAGGTTACTTGTTTCAAGTACTTGGTGTATGACTGGACTGAGGCTTAGATGTTTCTGTCCACACTGATGCCATCCATAAAGAGCTCCTCCACATACCTGGCATCTTTTATCATACCAAGTCTTACCTACCTTTCCCTGCACACCTCCATAAGATGATTTTCCAGTGTTTAACTACATGGATGTGGTTGACAAGGATACCCAAAGTTCTTTCTTTGCTAGACTAGACCCTATTTTCCAATCTTCCTGACAATTTGCTACTAATTCACCCCCCCTCACCCACCATTTCTCACGCTACACTAACTCTCTCTTCCTCCACTTATATTCAAGTGTATCTCATGCTACCTCATTACTGTTTCTCACCAAATTCTGGTTCTCCTCCCTCCCTCCCTCCTCTCCCAGTCTCTCCCACCCACCTATCTATTCCAATAGCTGACTCTCGATCTTTTGTACATCCTTGCTGCAAAACTACTGTGGGGCAAACAGTCTTCTCCATCCACCTTCTCTGCCTCTAGAATAATCTTTCCCCTGATCTTTGCTGTTCACTCAAACAGCTCCTAACAGCACATCTTACTCCATCCTGTTCTTGCTCCTAGTGCCTCTCTTGTCACTCAGTACTCTTTTTATGGGCTGCTAGATTGCATACTCACCTCTGGCCACCAATTATCACTCTTGTTATTTGCTCCTTGTTTATCATATAAGTTATCATTACGTTCCATGGTGCAATTATTATTGTTTATCTTTTAAGTCAATACTTTTTCCACTTGACCTAACATGCACTTGTTTGCATTGTATTTACAAGTATACCGTTATTTTGTTTCTACCTACAGTATGTGTTATTTTTTTCCCATGCACCCTTCCCCTGGGTTGCATCTGAAAATGAGCCTTTGCTCAGTGTGCCTTTTCTTGTCAACAATTTCTAATTAAATAAATGTTACTCTAGACTGAATGCTTGTATGAAAGCATCCCTGTGATGGGTACAAGAGCTGCTGCCTCTGGCAGAAAGACTGAGGTGACTGTCAGCCATGCCAGTGGGCAGACTGGACTATGCATTGCTGCACTGTACCCAGCACACCATTTGGCGAGTAAGGTGAAGCTGATGTGAAACACCCAGAAGCAAGAAATGGCTTCTGGGCTTCAGTCGGCAGACTAGCCTGGGATGACAAAGCAGCCCTCAGGACCAGGGGACCCATGGATATCTGACAGCAAACTGAAGTCTGAGTTTAATATCCCTACAGTGGTGATGCCTCCTAACACATTAGCTGACCAGGTGCTGTGGTGCCAGAAATGTGGGAATTGTGTAGAAACCCAAACCCATCCATAGTGAGAGAACTTATTATCTTCTAAGGCTTAAAAGCCTGTAAAAGTGAGGAAGAATGGGTACTGCTAGAGATGAGACTGAAATGACCACAAAACAATTAAGATCATAAGATGAATGAAAATTAAGTTGAAAACTACACAGTAATGTCAAAATTCAGAAACATTTAAAAAATATTTTATTACGTTTTTTTAAACCATCATGTAATTATATGTATGGCTACAAAAAACTGTATCAATATATACTATTGATACACAACATCGTATCAGCACTATGTATTTTCTATTTTAGCTGTGTCACAACTAAAAAACATGTATCAATAATATACTGATAAAGCAGGTTCGAATAATTTCATTTAATTTTATTTTATACTGGAAAGGAATGTGGGCAAATTGCCTATTTTCACAAGCATCCAGTTGTCCAGTAGTAATAGAGGCAGATATATACAATTTGTAACAAACAAATGGATTTAAATATACAATGAGTGGCAAATGTATGAAGCAGACACTTAGGCACAAGCACAGGGTGAATTATATAAAATGCAAGATAAATTTTCTTCTTCTTCTTAGTAAGAGTAGAAAGTGGCTTATGTACAGCATCCACAATATTGTCAGCAAGTCTATACAATATGTACAATATATACGTATGAAAACCTAATGGAAATGAGGTGGGAGAATAATCCAGAGAAAACTAAGATGGGGAAGGGGTATGAAAATAGTCAGGTGGGAAGGGTTAGAGAAAATGTTGTAATTCAAGAAAATGAGGGCCCCGGTAGCCCTACTTGCACTGGATGCCGAAAAAAGGCATTTGACCAGGTGTTGTGGGATTTCCTGTTTGCTGTCTTAACCAAATTTGGTCTATCTGATAACTTTTTAAATTTGGTCCGAGTATTATATAGTACACCCACGGCATGGATTTGGTGCAATGGTATATTATTGGATCCTTTCCCCTTATCCTGCGGCACAACTGCTTCCACCAACACTAGATTAACCTTCCATCTATCTCCCCTGCAGGCAGACAGATAGGATAGCTTACCAGCACCCTATGTGAAGTTACCCCACCGTTCACAAACCAGTACCTCAATACATTCTTTATATTCATTAATATTCTTAGTCTCCTTTACACTCTCAGCTCTTTACCTCTCCAGTCTGGCCCTCTCCTCTTCCCCCCAGACCCACTCTAGATCCCCTTATTGCACCAGCTCTTACGATTCCTCCCCCCACCCTGTTCCCTACCCCTGACCATTACTTCAGGTGTGCATCCTACCAATCCCCTTGTCACTGCTCCTGCCGGTACTGCCAGCTACGAACCCTCCTTGTAGATATATCTTCCAGCTAGCCATACATCCTGTCACCTTAGTTTAAAAATTATCTAAGTAATTCTCTGATACTTTTAACCCTTCATCAAAATGTGCTAGTATTAAAGTGTCTCTTATTACCTATTTAGCAATCTGGCTACCTCATGAATCTTGTATATATGTATTATATCCTTGTTTTTCTAGCATATCAATTTACCGTGTTCTGTATTTGATATATTGCTTTCATTTTCTGTCTTCTCAAAGTTATGTATACTCTGTTATATTTCTTGGATTTGATGTATTACTTTCACTTTCTGTCTTCTCAAAGTTGTGTATACTCTGAATGCTATATTTCATGTAAATTGAACCTAGACCTTACCAGGTACATCTTGCAAATGAGCTTTGCTCAACGATGTTCACCTGGATAAATAAAGATTTGATTGATTGATTGACAAGACAGGGATGCCCGCTCTCCCCGCTTCTATTTAATTTATATCTGGAACCCCTGATTCACAGACTACTTGCATCGCAAGTGATTAAGGGAATAAAGGTCGAGAACAGGCGATACTTAATCTCAGCCTATGCTGATGATTTGCTTTTGCATTTAGAGGATCCAGAGAATGGTATACCAATAGTTCTGCAAGAAATCACAAAGTTTTCCAAAGTTTCGAACGATAAACTTAACATCTCCAAGACCAAGCTTTTCCCGTTAAATACCAAATGCTATTCTAATTTAGCAAAGGAACATGGGTTAAGCTGGGAACCAAAGATGTTGACGTATCTTGGCATTAAAATTACCAGGGAGATAAGCTCAATGATTAGAGAAAACCTCTATAATCTCATTAAAATAATTAGGCAAGATCTGGTCATATGGAGTTCACTGCCCTTGTCACTTTGGGCTAGAATAGAAACAGTGAAAATGAATATATTACCAAGGATTTTTTATCCTTTAAACATGCTAGGGTGCTATTTGCCCAAAACTTGGTTCGGGAACTTGCAAAAAGTACTCAATGTATTTTTATGGAAAGGGAAGGCTGTTAGGAGATCCTACCAGAAACTCACAGGACCGAAGAAATCAGGAGGCCTTGCACTCCCTTCTTTCTTTAAATACTACATTGCCTCACATATTAGTAAAGTAGTATCGTGGAATCAGCTGACCAGCTTAGCGGCCCCGAACTCTTACGTGCCTCCCTGGGTCCATATTGAGAATGACTTAGTTCTTAAATATTCATTAACTCTAAATTCAATTGCCTATACCACTCTAAAACTCCTCCCTAAGCCACTTATAAATACGCCTATTGGGTGGTCATTAAAATCTCTCCATCAAGCTCAGAAGTTCCTAAAGGTGAACTGGCAGACTTCATCGGAACAACTCCTGGTACATAATATTCACTTTTTAATACAGCGTGCCCCTATCCCTTCTACATTTTGGAGGCCGATAACTGGGTTACGACTGGGGGACTTGGCACCCCAAGGGAAACTATTATCGTATGAGCAAGCCTGTATCCAATTCCCAAATTTAAAAGGGTATTATTTTAAATTCTGGCAGATTTGTGATTCAATCAAAGCTCATCTACGCAGGATGAAAACCTGGGTGGAAAACAGGACTGAACTGTCCTGGCTGCTCAAGGTTGCAGACCAACCCCATTCTGTCTCAAGAGTTTATAGCGAACTACAGAGGATAGATGTAGGCCTACCCTCTAATGTTAGCCACTACTGGAGGAAGAGGCTAGAGATGACAGCGGATAGGGGAGAATGGGAGCGGATATGGGTTAATAACCATAAATATATTAGGCAGGACAGATACAAACTACAGCAATTCAATATTATGCATAACCTGTACTATACTCCTGCCAGACTTTACAAGATGGGCAAACTATTATCGCCCATTTGTAGCAGGTGTGAAGCCAAAGAAGGGGACTTGTACCATGCATTGTGGGAGTGTGCCAAGATCCAGCCTTTCTGGAGGGCAATTTACACCTCATTACCACCGATATTAGACCTGGAGCTCCTTTTTACACCGGAAATTTGTCTATTAAGTAGCTTCCCCAGAGGCATGAGCAGACAAAAGAAAATGTACATGGCTATCATATCAGCCACGGCTAAAGCGGTCATCCTTAGGCATTGGAAGGACACTTCCATTCCACCAATCCTAGAATGGTATGAGGAGATCATACTGGCATTACAGTTGGAGCTACATATAGCCAGAATGAATAACAGGATCCAATCCTATGGCTCCAAGTGGAGCCTGTTGGATGCTGTCCTAGCCACCTGGCAAGCTTAATCTCTTTGGCCATAGGTAATACCCCTTTGCTAGACGTATCTTCTGAGTCCTTGTTTCTTCCTTCTATTGAGAGTTCTTATAGTGCTCCAACCTTGTTATAGATGCTGCTGGTGTGTTGGGTGGTGGGTAGGGATGGGTTTTGGACAAGTTCTATTAGGCTATTTTGCAAAGTGTCATGTCAATTCTGTTTTTTTTTTCAATGAGATAGTCTCTATTAATACGTATTCATGATAATGGCTTATTTAACTTGTAATTGTCAGCCTGATTAGGGCTGTACTTTTCATGTAATATCGCCGTGCCAATAAAGTAAATTGAATAAAAAAAAAAATGAGGGAAAATACTAGTAGAAATTGCAGGAGTTATTAGTGCAGGTGCCCTTTAGGTTTGACTCTAGAAGTAGTAAAGATATACTAGCTAGGACAGTTGCAGGGGGTTTATTGAGAAGGTGTTCCTTAAGTTTAACCTTAAAAGTATTGAGTGAGCAGCTTCCTGCAAGGTTAGGAGGAAGGATGTTAAAAAGTTTGGGACCTCTGTAGGTAAGCGATCTCTACCCCAAAGAGGTGCTGCAGTAAGGGACACAAAAAGGGAATGTGGAAGCACTCTTAGTGAGCCGAATAGGGCAGGCCTTCATGATAAGAGAGGTGACACTGTGAAGTAGAAGGTTGTTGAGGATTTTGTAGGGAAACATGGAAGCCTTCCAGGTGAACCTGTCCTCTAGGGAGAACCAGTGTACTGTCTCATATAGAGCACAGCAGTAGGTACGACGGGTAGGCCAGTCATAAATCTTATAATGTTAAAGTAGATTGTTTTGAGTTTATTGAATGTGACAGAATTACTCTGAGGTGAGCAGATGATGGATCCGTAGTCTAGGAGAGGTAGGAGTAAGCTGGAAGCCAACCTACTTCTATGTTCTGGAATGCGGAATTGCCTGATCATGTAAAAGAGCCCAAGTCTCTAGTGAATTTTATCAATTGTGTTATGTGTGGGCCAAAGGAGAGGTGCTTGTCCAGTGTTAGACTAAGGTATTTAAATTTCATGAACTCACTCAATGACCATGCCATCATTATCTAAGAGGGTAACATTGAAATTTGATGGTTTACATGTGCCTGTGAAAGCCATACATTTAGCCTTTTTTGAATTCAGGACCATTCCTTGAGTGGAGAACCAGGAGTGGAGGCTGTGGAAATATGTTTGAAGTTTCAAGATAAGGATGGAGGGGTTAGTGTCCTTACAGTATAAGGCAGTGTCAGCCGCATACAGGATGATGTTAGTATGCGAACAGAGGGAAGGTAGGTTGTTAATAAACAAAGAGAAAAGGAGGGTTAGGTCTGACAACCCCATGGCACACACAGACGTCTGTTGGTGTGTGGAGGGTGGGGGGATAGGGGGTGGAAGGGGTGGTAATCCTAGCATCACATTTCCATATTTCTGTTGCTGTGCTATCAACCTTAACTGATGCACTAATAAAGTTTTTTTAAATGAATATCCTTACTTTTTGAGAAAGTGTAATGTAACTGGTATGTGTTGGTGGGAGCATGGGACCTCTGGACCCCGCACTCCCTTCAAGCTGCCCATTTTTGCATAACGATATGCGTCTGTGGGAGTGCAGGCCATCCGGGTCCTGTTATCTCACTTACACATAACTATGGATCCATACAGAAGCCCTATATGGCTTCAAAGGAACCCTTGCAACACAAATTTGCAATATCTCAGTAACCATAGCAGCTATGAAAAAAATCCCACCGCAGCTGTAACCATGACTTTGAAACCTCCATGTGAGATAAGTGAACTAAATTCATATCTCACATTGTTTCCAAGATATGGGCACTGAAAAGCACTCTGGGCGCTGCAATGTTATCCTTTGGAAAAAATCTCAACTTCATAATGGCATATCTATGGAACCAATGACATTTTTTGTACCAAAACAGCATAATTCACATCTCAACCCTTCATGCTTCAACCCTAACTGATGCAATAACAAAGTTTTTTTGCAATTAATGTTCTTACTTTTTTGAGAAAGTGTAATGTACCTGGTAACTGGTATGCATTGGTAGGAGCGTGGGCCCTGTGGGCCCTGTGCTCCCTTCACAGTGCCATTTTCTTGCCTAATGATATGCATACAGTATGTGGGAGCACGGGCCCTGTGCTCCCACTTACAGGCACATCTGTGGATCCAGGCCCTGCCACACTGCACATTTCATCAGAAGAAATGCTAGCCATTTGTTTTCTGTGAAATGCCAAAGACACTTACTCACTTGGCACTTTAATTTTGTGAAATTCCACTAGTTCTGCAAAACTCCCATAGGTTAACATACATGACTTTCGTGAAACTGAAGATTAGTGTCACAACACCACTGCCATTGTTGTGAAATAAAAGATAGTGTTACACCACCAGTGATACTTTTGAAAAGTAAAGAGTAGTGTTGCAACGCCACTGCCATTTTCACGAAAGAAAAGATACCATCATGACATTAGTTGTACTTTTGCGAAGGTTGTGGTAGTGTTGTAACACTACTGGTACTTTCTCTAAAGTAAAGGTAGTGTTGCAACACCACTAGCACTTTCCTAACCCACATCCTAGACATGAGCACTGAAAGGTGGTACAGACACCGATATGTCAGTAATGTGTTCCATAGTTGCCTTTTGCTACTTTACTGGAAACATTTACAATGCTACCATTGTAAATGTAGTGTAACTGGCATGTGATTGTGGGAGCACGGCCCTCTGGGCCCTGCGCTCCCCTAACGCTTAAAATATTTGTGTAGTGGTATAGGAATGTGACAGCGCGAGTTCTCTGGGCCCTGCACTCCCACATAACGCAAGCCTACAAAAATGACAATGAACCCATGGAACACTAATTTGGCAATATCTCAGTAACCGTAGCAGCTATGAAAAAAATGCCACTGCGGTTGTAATCAAGACTTCAAAATCTACACACGTGCTTAGTTTGTGAAAAATCCATCTCTCAAATTGTTTCTGAGATACGGGCACTGAAACGCGACACGGACGCTACCCTGTTACCCTATGGGAAATGTCTAAATTTTGGAACGCTGTAAGTAAGGTAGCATTGAATGATTTAGGACCAAACCAACAAAAGGCTCATCAGTGGACCCAAGTCTTACTACCCTGCAAATTTCAGCCCCAAAGGCCCAACTGTTTAGGTACAGTTGAGTGAAAAAGAATTCCTCCTTTCTTGTATGCTGTAGTGTCATAAAATTGCGATACGTTCACAAAAAATGCGAAAGGACAAACATGACACTTTCATGATTCGCTGAAGTGTCACATCCATTCTGTCACAATTTTGCAACATTATGGGGAAACGCTGTCAGAAAACACATTTCTTGGGGGGTCTACCCCCCCAAGAAAATATTGCGCTGTGTACCTCAGGTCCCGACTAGGAAAACACAACTGTCAGTGCTTTCCTAGACACAGCCAAATTTGAACTACAACCATTTTTGTCCATTGTTAACTGAAAAAAAAGATGGCAGCAGCTCAAAAGCTTATTGGCATAGCTCGACAACTTTTTTTGCTTTCGCGATAGCTTTGAAAAGCTTTCTAGCTGAACATATATTCTTTCCCATAGGCTATAATGGGAAACTTTGAACTTTCATTACTTTTGAACGGATTCATATTTTTTCACCAAATCTTCAAAAGGCACTTTCTTGACCCAGTCCCCATATACCCTGACAATTTCAGACCAGTCAGATAAACTGTTCGGGCTGTAGAGGTGAGCAAAGAATTAAAAAAAGTTGAGGATTTTTCACCCTTTTCAATGCCCCACAGCTCCGCAACCAAAAATCTGACCACAACAAAAATTTCCAGATCCAAAGATCTATGGTACCACACCACACATGCAAAATGTCAGGCAGATCTGACAAATGGTTGCAAAGTTATTAAAGTGCAAAAGTTTGGGTTTAACATAGAAGTGGCTGCGCAACCCTAACTATACCATATACACACACACAAACACACACACACACACATAAAAATGGGTGAGAAAAATCAATATAAATGCTGTCCCCTAATTGGATGAAACACACAACATGAATTATCTCATAACAACCGCATGTCTGCACTTCTTACTATTTTTCACCCTCCTCCAAAATAATTCTGGCCATTTTATGGAAGTAATAAGCCATGACAGGATATGCATTTTAGGATTATAATAACTGGGGAGCATTTTCTCCCATAGGGAAACCCGGTTATAATTTGCCGTTATAAGCCTCCACTCTTCCCTTTTCTCAGTGCCACTTCACCACCAGCAGCACTTGGCGTTGTGGTATGTAAGTAAATTTATTTATTTAGTTTTTGTTAACCGGGTTAGGTGTGCTAGCCAAAGTTGACTATTTTCAGGCACGACCCGGGAGAATACATACATAAAATGAGATGAGATTATACAATACATTGTATATAGTATAGGTACATAGTATGTACTGTAGTACAGGTAGGTTAGAATACAGATCAAGTCAGATAGTACTCGAGATAATACATATAGCTATGCAGAGATGACAAAAGTGACATTAGTACATGCAAATAACTGAAACTGGGCTAAGTGGCAGCTATAAAGACATTTTATAGCAAAGCTTGTTTAGAAGTGCAGCAGTGTCTTGGGCAAAATAGGGTGGTTAGCTGTGAGGCATTAAGTGGGATCAAAGCACGTGCAGGGGTCCCGGGACAGGTGGCGATATAGTTCTTTTCTGAAGATTGGGTGGCAGTTAGCCTGCCTCAGGGCAGAAGGGAGGGAGTTCAAGATGGCTGGGGCGGTGCAGTGAAATGCTCTAGAGCCTTTTGAAGTAAGACACCTGGGTATGGTGAGTAGAAATTTGTTTGCCGAGCGTAGTCCATGGGCAGGTGTCTGTGGTACAAGTAGAGCTGCAAGGGAGGAGGGGGTTTGGTTATGGATTACAGAGTCTGTGAGGGTCCCTAGGGAATATAGTCGGTAGGCAGTTGGGGAGAATCAGCCTAGGTTGCTATACAGTGTGCAGTGGTGCTTGAGGCGATGGGAAGAGGAGGCATACTGACATATGTTGTTGTACGCGACATCCCATTTATGGAGAGCAGTCTTATGGGCATTAGCAAAAGTGGAGACACCATATGTCAGCGCTGGAAGCTGAATACCCTTGGCAATTGCCAATTTGGCAGATGGTGTTAGCAGGTGACAAGTCTTATAGGCGATTCCAAGTTTAGCATTAGTTGCTTTACAGGTTGACTGGATGTGCAGACTGAAATCAAGGGATTTATCAAGGACTCCCCCCAGGTATTTGAAGGATGTGACACAGTTGATGAGAGACCCCCCAGAGTCATGGACTAGGAGGGGTTCCTTACAGGCCTTGAGTTTGGGGGCAGTGCCAAATAGCATGGCTTGAGTCTTTTTTGTGTTGAGGATGAGCTTATTAGCATTTAGCCATATTTGCACATTCCTGAAATCCGAGGAGAGGTTTTTGTTAATGATGTTAACTTTGTCAGTGCTATAGTAGAGGATGAGATCATCAGCATGTAAGATAGCTGAGCAGGAGAGTATGGCATAATCTATGTTGTTGATGTATAGCGAGAAAAGAAGGGGTCCCAGGATGGATCCCTGGGGTACTCCGATGTCAGTGCTGGTCACATCCGAGAGAGCGGAGTTGAATTTAACAAGTTGTAATTTGTTTGATAGGTAGTTGTTAAACCAGTCAACTACTGAGGATGAGAAGTTAAGTCTATGCAGGGTTGAGAGAAGCAGGGGATGATCAACAAGATCGAAAGCTTTGGTAAGATCGATAAATACTGCTCCAGTGAGTAGGCCTTTGTCCATGTTGCAGAGTATATCGGTGGAGAATTTGAGAAGAGCGTTGAGGTACTGTGCCCTTTCTGAAACCATGCTGAGTGTCTGAGGAAGGTTGTTCTTTGTGAGATAGTCAATGGTTTGGGTTGCAACAAGCTTCTCCAGTAGCTTGCTTAGCACAGAGAGGATGGCTATGGGCCTGTAGTTGTTGATATCCTTTGGGTCTCCTTTTTTAAGGATAGGCGTAACTCGGGCAATCTTCCAGAGATCTGGGACAATGCCAAGAGAGAGAGAAAGACAGAGTGAAAATCTTGGCCAGTGGTGAGGCAATCAATGGTGCCGCTAGCTTCAAGAGTCGTGGCTTGAGTGAATCTGAGCCGGGGCTAGTGTTGTCGGATATGTTTTGCAATAGCCTTTGGACCTCGGATCTAGATATAGCTTTAAAGTGGAGAGGGGGGTAGTAGTTGGCAGTGGTCAGCACCAGATGCAGATCTCTGGGGTGTGCAGTAAGGCTGAGATGCTGTGGGAGGTGAAGCGAAGGACGAGGTATACTGAGACAGGTCCGTGAATAATCTGTTAAAGGCATTCGCTATAGTGTTCAAGTCATTGCAATGTACACCATTTAGGATCATATCCCCTGGGGTCGAGGACTGGGTAGCCCCAAGAAAGGTCTTGATGTGTGTCCAGAATTTTCTAGGGTCACCAGCAGAGTTTGTGAGCAGTTCCTTGCAGTATATGATCTTTGCTGTTCTGATTTGTTTTTTACAGGTGCTCCGAGAGGCCCTGTAGGTATTGTAATCCTCTGGTAGTCTGGACACTTTATACTTCTTCCAGAGATTGTCCCTTGTGCGTAGGTTAGCCAGCAGGTCCTTGTGTAGTCATCTTGTTTGTTTACCCCTGACCCTTCTGGTGACCTTTGGGGTATGTTTATCCTGAAGTGCTGTGAAATTATCAATGAAGATATCAAGGGCTATTTGAACATCATGGGAGTGATAGATGTCAGACCAGTTGATACAGGATACATCATAGAGGAAAGCTTCCACGTCCAGTTTGGCAAAGTTGGTAATTGTGATGTAGTGTGGAGGGGATGGGGGAGTAGTCTCTGGGCTCTATACACAGAAAGTGGGGGAGTGGTCTGTGATAGCATTTGCCAAGATGCCTGCAGTTTGCACATGGTCAAGGCGATTCACCAGTACCCAGTCTATGAGGGTGGAGGTAGTTAAAGAAGGGGTGGTTCTAGTGGGTTCAGTTAAGATCTGGTGCAGGTTATAGCTCTGCGTTAGTGTCAGCAGTGTGCTGTGGGTTGGTCCCAGCCAGTTTAGGTTAAAGTCATCTAAGATTATGACCTTGTTTTGCTTGGCATTTGTGATGGTTTGATTAAGTGAATCCTGAAGACCCGTGATACCTCCAGTGGGTGGGTGGGTTGTAGGCACAGATAATGTGGATTTTTTTCGCACCAAGGGCAATGGTTGTGTGTAGGGACTCATAGACTGAGGGTGAGCCAGTGGGTGGGTAGACCGTAACATCAAGATGTTTTTTATAGAGGATAGCGACCCCCCCTCCACGTTTTGGGGAAGGTCTATCTCCCCGTATCAAGGAATAATTGGGCAAGGAACATAAGGAGTTCGGAATGTGAGGCTTGAGCCATGTTTCAGATAGGCACAGTAGGTCAGGATTGTACACTTTCATCCATGCCGCGAGATCAGCAAAGTGCCTGGTAGTGCTCCTAATATTCATACGGGCAATGAGAAGTCCTTTTCCTGAGACAGCCGATAGGTCAGTGGGAGAGTGGTGGACAGAGGGGCCAGGGTTAAGTTCTACGTCCCCTGACAATAGGATGATGAGGAGTAGGAGAAACCACAGTTTAATAGTGTGGAATGGGAGATGAACCAGTTGTGTCATTTTGTATTTTCTGAGCATACGAAACGAGTTGTAGGTACAACCCTTAAGAAGGATAAGGGTGGTGTAGGCACACACATGTTGTGTTTCGGCAGTTTGGTTGGAGAAAGTAAAGTCATTGTGTTGTGAGGTATTCTCTCCATAGTGGTTGTTGATTGGGACAGAAGTAGATACCCCATGCAAGCATAATAGCAGTATCAGAAGCAGAATTCATCCTCCCAACCTATGAGTTGCCAGTTTTGGCAGGAGACTGCAAATGTTTACTGTAGCAAGGGTGAATGTTCCTGAGTGACTCATGGTGAGCTACTGTGGACCAGAAAACTGACGGTTACTGTAGATCAAAGACCCAGAAAGTGTTAAATTCCTTTAGGTGATGAACATTAGCCTAGGGCATATGCAGGATGTAAAAATCCTTTGTTAGAATCTTCCCTTTGTTCTCCAAAACAGTTGTGAATAGACCTCAAAGACAAGCACACATCCTTTAAGAAAGTCAGATGGAAATGTGGATTCAATGCAGCACCCCACAACTCAGAAATTTGTATAAAAGATTTACTGACCTCACTTTTGCTTTTTGATGTCTTCCAAAAAAGTTGATTTATGATGAGAATGCCTATACCTGGTGGTGATGTTTTGTAGTTTCTTAGTCCAGGAAATGTTCATAGATGTTATGTCCAAGAATGGTCCCATTTCTCCAAGAAGAAACACATGAAAAAACACAAAAACTAAACTACTGACAGAGACAAACACAAGCAGCCAGCCACACTGATGATGATAAATAAAAAGCACTGGCCTTTCACCAATCCTTCCTTAAACAGGCTCCAACAAAATGACCACTGCAAACAGCCATGAGGTGCGTGACAACAAGGGCTGCCAGCCCAAAACACTTTACCACAAATCCAAAAAGTCAGCACTTCACTTCCAGCAAAAAAAGCAGGCACAAATGTGGAAAATAATGCTGAATGGCTTCAGATTGCTTTATTTGTGACTGATCCAGAGCACAAGTGAAAAACGGCAGCAACCCTCAAAAAAAGGAAAACGGTAATGTTTTAACAGCTGAGTACAGCGGCTGAACTCGGATGTATTTTTATTTTATATGATTGTTGTGGTGAGAAAACGCTCCCCAGGGTATATACAGTGTCCACCACCTTGGGTGTGTGTACAATTCCTCTTTAAACACACCACCCCATGCATTATTCTATATATAATTAATGGATCTCCACCTTTTCCCATTGGGAAACCATGCTGTAATTTGCCATTATAAAGGAGCATTTATAACGGCAAACAAGTTCATGGTTTCCTTGGCCCTGCACATCCACCCTGCTGCAGTTTGTCTCTGCCTGCCGTTTGCCGCTTCCTTCTTGGTTGAAACTGAGCCACACAAGGAACTCGGCGGTAAGTTTTTTTAAAGTAATTTTCCACATATAGGGGCAAACAAAACATGTCTCCGCTATCACCGAAAACATTTTAAACCATTTAAAAATCTCTACATTGAAAATCTAGGGTAACGCTGAAAATGGAACCTCAGCGTGGCCGCATCAGATGTCTTGTATTTTATATAATTGCTGTGGCAAAAAAAGGAAGATCCAGCAATTATATAACATAAAATATGGGGTGGGGTGTGTAAACTCAAAGTTTACACCCCCCCCCGGTATTAGATACTAGCATAAACCCCTTGAGCATCGTTCTTGGGGTTTATGAGCTTCTAACACCTTGGGGAGAGTGTAAACTTCTCATTGCACACACCACCACATACTTTATTCTATATTTAATGCACACCCCAAGGGTGTAGTAATGCATAAGACTGAAGACCTGTGTGTCCTTATGACCCTGGGAAGAGCATTAAAGTCTTAAGATGCACACCCTGGAAGGGCTTATTACACTTATAAAATTGCTCTAAGTTTTTTTTTGGGGGGGCCGGAGGCGGGTGAATGAGACTGAGCACATGACCGTGCATTTATTGAGGTTTAATGTACGGTAGTGAGGTGACATTTCTCGATCAATAGAACTTCTAGATTTTTTTTGCCATTTTATAAAAGAAAGATAATCCAGTACAGGGCATGTGGTTGTGCTCTGATATGTGCACGCCTTGCTTGGTTGAACACACTCAGCCTGCAGCCTCATGCCTCACAATGCAAGCCATGCTGTACGTATATCAGAGCACACCTGTACACCCTGTAGTGGATTATCAGTTACAGATAGATAGACAGACAGACAGACAGATAGCTAGATTAATGTATGGGCAACTATACACAACAAGGCTGTGTTTCAATTGAGGCGTTAGGATGACAGCATATGAACCTTGAGAGCGAAGCTCAAGAGATCCATGTTGTCGTCTCAACCTTGAGATTGAAACATATGCCAAGTTGTGAGGTTGCCCATATTTTATTTTATATAGTATATGGTTTTGTACACCAGAGTGACAGACCCTCGCTGAAGTAAAAACAAAAAATCGTGCCATTTCTTTGTTCTGTTCAATTATTATAATCAAATTTACAGACTTTTGAAAGTTAAAAGATACAACTTTGGGCACTGGGTGGTTAGTAAGTAGCTAGGTGTGGAATAAATGATAAATTTAAAATTGTATGACCTTTGAACTGTGCAGAACTGTTTGGAATGCGCACACCACCACTTTGGAATGTGCACAATGGTTTAGAATGTGCACATCAAGGATTTTGAGCAGGCTGATTTTTATACAGAACAAAGGCTAACCATATATGATAGATAGAGAGATAGATAGATAGGTAGGTAGGTAGGTAGGTAGGTAGGTAGATAGATAGATAGATAGATAGATAGATAGATAGATAGATAGATAGATAGTAAGTATACTGGCTTGGTAGCACCAGCATAGTTAGGGTTGTCTGAAAGTCTCAATGTTAAACCCCTAATTTTTTATCTTAATAGCTTTGGCAGTGTTCGTCAAAGATGCCTCAAATTTGACAAGCATTGTCTGGGAGACAAGGTCTAATTATGTGGAAACTTTCATGATTTTGGATTGTTTGAAATACGATAATGAGTTCTGCAGACAACTGAACAATGCTTTTATTATGAGTAACTCCAAGAAGACCCTACTAATAGTATTAAGAAAAAAAAAATGATGAATATTTAAAACTTGCAGAAAAGAACATTTGGTTGCACATGCAAACTGTTGACTATGTCACTGTTAAGGCTTCAGTTATCGCCTCTTATTACTGTCTCCCAAAAGTTCATAAACATTTGGTCAGTCCACATGGGCAACCTACAGTATTGGGAAATAACTCCCTGACAGAACCCCTGGCAGAATTCGGTAACCACCATATTGATAATCTTGACAGAAATCTGCCATCATACATAAAGGATGCAGGGGACATCCTAAAAGTCCTGAATGATCTGGCAGTTGACGATGACTGTTACCTAATAACTCTTGATGTAGAAGCCCTCTATTCAAATATTCCCATGGAGAGGGCCTAGCAGCTATGTCGCATTAACTTGAGAAAAGACAGACAAGATCTGATCACTTATATATTATTGAAGTTATCCCAGATTGTATTAGAATATAACACATTTTTTTATTGTAACCCCCCTGCAAATGGGGGTTCCCAAAAGACTTCCAGGAGCTTGCTTGAATGCTTCAAGCCTGAATGGTGTTTGGCATTTAAGCCATTTATCAGTGAGTGTTTTTAGAGCCTCTGGTACTGTCTCTTTAAGAGCTGTCTGCTTGCAGACATAATTAGTTTGTATGGGGGACTGTGTGCTTTCTGAGTACCACTGAGCTGCTGCCAATTCACTTAATTTTGCAGTCACTAGGAGTGCAAAGGAACCTATCTGAAAGATGTAACTGTTTACCAGAAATTATTTAGAGTAATAATGAAATTACAGTTTGTCTAACCTGCTTTCTTTGCAGTCAGAACTGTGTCTGCTAGTTCCCCATTCTAGTTTTGAACTGCTGAACTGGACCAATCAGTGTGGGGTAAGCTAGCTCTAAAATGGTGCCTTGGACGAATCAGAACTTGGACTCATAATCTGAGCCAGCCACAAGAGGATTGTATGGGCAGTGACTCTGGGAGATGTAGTTTAGACTTCAGTGCCTTTTTGGACCAACAGCAGCAGTCTATTGTGAGTGACAGCCAATCCAGTCAAGAACTGGGAGGAACTCAAAGGAAGTGCCGGGTTTTGTCGGTTGGAGTTCAGTTGAGCTTTGGCAGTGAAGAAGGAAGGAGCCCTGTACTTTTCAGTGTGCAGTTTTAGTCAAAAACGTGTGTAAGGCCCAGAGTTCCGGTCTGCAGCTTGTTAGGACTGAATCCGTCCCTGTGAAAAGAATCAAAGGATCTCTGAAGAGTAGAAACCAGGCTCACCCTGTAGAAGACTGGAGAATTGCTGAAAATTACACTGGTCTGTCAGGAACTGAATCTGCTGTGTGTTCTCCTGGGTATTGTGCAGTAATTGCGATCGGGACAGATGCAGCCTGCCTGGTATAGTGCTTTCTTTTATATGGATGTGTGAAGAGGTTTGTGTACCTCAAGTGAGCCCTGCTGACATTGAAGGACCCTATCTTATTTGGAGGTCGTGAGTACTAATTCAGGGTCGCTCTCTGTTGAATTGCCACATTAAATCCAAATGGAATTACTGTACTGCTGACTGTTTAATTCTCCTTTTCTCTGTGTGAAAGGGCCCCTACCAGCTGCCACGGTTTGACCAGCCATCAGGGCTTGGGTACCCAGGGACAGTAACTGATAGGGATAGCCTGTGCACAGAGCCATAGGTAGATTATTAGAGTGATAAGCTAATTAACCTGATTTCCGTCCTTGTTATATCCCCTAAATAAATCAGAGCTGCTTGTTTCAGCAAAGTTATACTGCCTGAGGTATTTGTCTATGTTAAAGTACTGTACTGTGATTGTTGCACTGTATCTCATTTCACAGGAGGTCCCAGTGCCGGAACCAGACCTGGGGGTAAGTGTATACTGTGAAGGTAATTCTGATATATTGTGTGGGCCACTAGTGTGAAGAAAGGGGGGTTGCAGTGTCCCAGAGGGCTGTGACCAAGTTAGTTTAACTATTGCAAACCCTGACCTCTGGGTGGAGGCACCCGCCATTGGATCCAGGCCCCTCAACCTGTTAGTGGCAAATCAGGCAGGGGTAGTAGCCCCTGGGATAGCGCCATCTAGGGGTTACATCTTGAGGCTCACCGCTGGGATTGTGTGTCCTCTAGTGGCCATATTTACTAACCACTGTTAAGAAAAAATGGGTACCCCGACAGAAGTGGCTGTGCACCGGCTGGTGGAGTGGTGTACTGGGAGGAGATCGACCCCAAAATGCTATGCTTATCCTGGACATCCCCTGGGTATCAATACGGACACTGTGCAGGAGTACTTTCCAAGGTGGAAGGTTTACAAAACCCTGTGGTGGTGGGTCGCATGCTAATCTGCTCACCCACACTTTCCTGGCCCTAGTAGAGTTTAAGGATCCCATAGATAGCTCCAAAGTGCCACAGACCATTACCCCAGAGGGAGCCCTCACTGCTTGGAGAGTGATAACTAAGGACAGTAAGACCCGGGGGAATCAGCCCCACCACTATCTGAAACTTTTGAGGAGAAATTTGCTGAATGGTTGCTGGGAGAGGGAAAACTGTGGAGGACTTGAAGAAACTATTCTTGCCACCTGGGGTGTTCCTCCCCAACACCCTCTCCTGCTCCAGTGCCCGTAATGGTGGCTGAACCAATGCAGACTCCCTATTTCTGCACCTGCCATTAGTCACGACTCTTACCGAAGGTTGAGGATCTTCTCTGCACCCTCCCACCCCCCCAAGGGAGGATGACTGGGAGACCTGGATAGACTATGTTGCCCCCAAGTGCTAGAATGGCAATGCTCGGAAGGCGGAAAAGCTAAAGAGGGTTAGTGAGAGCCTCGAGGTCCTGCCCTGGCTACCATCCTAGCAAACGGGCCAGTAACCCTGAAGCGACTGCACAGGCCTATCTTGAGGCCTTGGAGAATGTGTATGGGAGCCCAGATTCTGATGAGGACCTATGGTGGAGAGTAAGAAATGCACAACAGTACCAAGGGAGTTGTTGTCTGTGTATGTCTCTCGCTGGAAAAATTGTTGCAAGAATGCCTCAGAAAGGGTAGTTTGCCAGCGATTGAACTAGACCGAACCAGACTGGACAGAATCTTAAGTCTGCCCCCTTCTCAGAACTGCTGTTGCTTCAGTTACGCCTAGCAAATCGACTGAATCCCCACCCTCCTATGATGAGTTAATGAGAGAAATTGAGGAGTTGAGAAAAAGGCGCTCGGAGGTACCTGCACCAACAGCTGTGGCTACGACCCGAGTGACTGAGGGTGACCCATCAGTGAAGTTCAGGGCAGAGGTTGACAGTCAATGAGTGCTCTGACAAGGAAAAAGATATGCCACAATGGGGTAACTGTTGAGAGAGATCCGGAATTCAAAAACAGTCCTTTATGAAGGCCACGCCTGCAAGTACGGGCCCTGACCTATATCCGACTGCATTGCTCATGGGGTGGGGGTACCCACCCATGTATCTCCTGCTGATAACAGCTCCAAACTCAATTCCTTGACCATGGAAGTGCAGAAACTGACGAGATGTCTCCAAATGCTTATCACGTCAGAGACAGAGATGGCACCCAGGTTTCCAGTTAGTAATACCCCGCCCTGGCTCCCAGTGTGGCCTCGGCCAGCTCAAACTCCAGAAAGTATGTTTTGCTATAATTGTGGGAAAGATGGGCACATGAAAGGGAATGCCAGTCCCCAAAAGACACTGACAAAGTTGCATATAGGCTACAAGGAGAGCTTCGAGAAGAAATCAGTGGTTAAGAGGTGCCGACATGATCCCAGTGAGGCACCAAAAATGCTAATTCACGTCCTTTTGTGGCAAGGTCAGTTGCCCAGGCCCCCACTACCGCCTCTCCAGACTGGTCCAGAATAGTGGGTCCCTCCATGGAGACCACTGTAAAGGTGAATGGAGTGTCTACAAGAGCTGTATTAGACAGTGGCTCCCAAGTGACAATTATGTTCCAGGATTGGTATCAGAAGCATTTGTCAGAAGTACCCTTACAACCATTAGAAGGACTGCATGTATGGGGGTTAAGTGAGAAGGCCTACCCCTATTCCGGGTATATCCGAATTTGGCTGTCTTTCCCCACCTCCGTGGCTGGAGTGGCCGAACAAGTAGAGACCCTAGCCTTAGTGTGTCCCCCACTGGACTGGTATGATGGTGTCCCTTTGTTGATTGGAACAAATGCTCATATGTTGGGAAGGCTGGCACAGTTGTGTTATGAAAAACAGGGTCAAAGACTAGTAGAGCTTTTAAGAGTTCCGGCTTTAATTAAGAAGGCCTATGAGGCACAGAGAGATGCTGAAAACAGAACCAGAGGAACCGGGTCGGAATTGTATGGAAGAAGGATCCTGAGTCTCTGATCCTGGCGCCAAATGCCCAGTGTACCTTACAGGAGAGGTCCGTATCAGAAAGGATGTTAAAATAAAATATTAATGTTGGATGCACCAGGCGATGGAAAATTGCCAGAGGGACTGCTGGTCAAGCCTAGTATTTTGCCGCTAGAGCCCATGCTTATGCCAGAAGGGTAATGGTCCAAGTTCATAATGTGTCTGAAAGAGACATTCGGGTAAACAGAGGTTGCATCCTGGCTAATGTGCATTGTGCAGATACTGCAGTGCTACCCAGCAGCAAGAGTTCAAGGAAGAATGACAGAGTAACGCCTGACTTGTTTGATTTCGCGACTCCCGCTGCCAGCTGAATGGAAAGTGAGGATCAGTGAGAAGCTTGCCCAGAGAGACCAGGTGTTTCTTTAAAGGAATGGGATGTAGGATGCGTGCAAGGAGCTGAGCACAATATCCGCTGCATGGCGAAGAACCATTTCGTGAGAGGTCTCGACGCCTGGCACCTGCTGACATAGATGATGTGAGACGGCATCTGCAAGAGATGTTAGCTGCTGGTGTAATACAAGAATCCAGAAGCCTATGCTTCCAATTGTGGTAGTGAGGAAAAAGAATGGAACAGTAAAGATGTGTGTGGATTATCGCACCTAAACGTGGACTATCCTGATCAGTACACAATGCCCGCATTCAGGATGCTTTGGACTGCCTAAGCGGAGCAAGTGGTTCTCTGTGCTGGATCTCCGCAGTGGGTACTACCAGATCCCGATGGCCCCAGAGGACCGTGGAGAGACGGCCTTTATCTCGTCCGGCTGGCTTCTATGAATTCATGAGGATGCCTCAAGGGATTTCAGGTGCCCCAGCCACTTTTCAACGATTGATGGAGCGTGCAGTGGGGGACATGAACTTACTAGAGTGCCTGGTATACCTAGATGATGTTATTGTGTTTGGCAGCTCACTGGAGGAACATGAGAGCAGATTATTTAAGGTATTGGACCGACTGGAGGACTTTGGCCTTAAACTGTCCATTGATAAGTGTCAATTCTTTCAAACATCAGTAAAGTATGTGGACACATAGTATCCACCGAGGAATAGAGACCGACCCAAGTAAAGTTGAGGCCTTGACCACCTGGCCACAGCCCAAAATCTAAAAGAACTGCAAAGATTCCTGGGATTCTGTGGTTATTATCGGCGCTTCATCAAGGACTATTCAAGAGTGATCCCCCTTTACTTAACCTTACTCAAGGGTATCCCCAACCCACAAAAATACCAAAAGTCAGCGTCCCTCAAGACTGAAAGAGTGTATTTTCATCTGAGTGAAGTATTTGGGGCCGCTGGACTCTGATTGTGAGACTGCTTTTCATGAGATCATATATCAACTTACCCATGCTCCAGTGCTGGCCTATGCCGATCCAAGAAAACCTTACGTCCTGACACTGATGCTAGCTTGCAAGGGTTGGGGCTGTGTTGTACCAAGAGCGAGAATGGCCTGAGACCAGTGGCCTTTGCCAGTAGAAGCCTGACCCCATCCGAAAAGAACTATCCTGTACATAAGTTAGGAGTTCCTAGCTTTGAAGTGGGCTATTGTTGACCAATTCCATGAGTACTTGTATGGGGCTAAAATACTAGTAAAACTGACAATAATCCTTTGACCTATGTGCAGACCTCAGCTAAGTTGGATGCCACTGGCCATAGGTGGCTTTCTGCATTATCTACATATGACTATGCTCTGAATACCGAGCAGGTCTGAACCACATAGATGCTGATGCTCTCTCCGAGGCCCTGTTCCCCAGAATGATTGGGTCCGATTAGCAGAACCTGACATTCGGCACTCTGCCGGAAGTTTGACAGGGAGGAACAAATGTCCACAGGACGCAGTGGACTGCATGGTGGATTGCTTGGGACCCTCTGAGAATTGCATACCTGCTGCTTATTGCCACTTTTCTGCAATAGACATTGGTGCACTGCCTCAGCTGGACAATGACAGTATTCGGCGGGCTCAATCCCGCGATCCCATGATCAAAGCAGCTTTAGAAGCCCTCTATGCAGGAAAAGATGTGTCAAATTCGCTCCACTGATTTGAGAACTGCACTGTTATACAAAGAAGGTCCTAAGTTGAAACTGATCAATAAACTGTTATACAGAGAAACAGTAGACAGAGGGGACAAGTAGACAAACAACAACTAGTGCTGCCCACTGCCTTTCGAGACTCAGTACTGAGGTCCTTGCACAACCACATGGGGCACCTTGGTATAGACAGAACACTTGACTTGGTGAGATCCAGATTCTATTGGCCTAAGATGGGGGCTGATGTGGAGCAACACATTCGAACTTGTAGTCGCTCTACAGAGGAAGCTTTGCCCAGAGGGCTGCCCCTTGTTAACATCACCACCAGTGCACCCATGGAGCTGGTCTGTATTGATTTTCTGAGTTTGGAGTCAGATCAAAGAAATATCAGTAATGTGCTGGTGGTCACTGACCATTCCACGAGATATGCCCAAGCTTTCCCACAAAGACCAGAAAGCATCCACTGTGGCCAAAGTACTTGTAGAAAACTTTTTTGTTCACTATGGGGCTCCACAAAGAATCCATTCTGATCAAGGGAGACTTTGAGAGTCGTCTGATCAAGAGATGCTTGCTCTGTGGGGAGTGCGAAAGTCCAGAACCACTCCTTACCACCCCAGGGGACCCACAGCCTGAACGTTTAACCGCACTTTGCTAGATATGCTAGGCACTGCACCCAAAGGACAAGCCTAGATGGAGCCAACAAATTAGCACCCTGGTACATGCTTATAACTGCACCAAAGTGATGCCACTGGATTCTCCCCTACCGCCTGATGTTTGGAAGAGAAGCTCGACTACCAGTAGATGTGTGTTTGGGGTCTCTCTGATGGGGTTCAAGCTGACAACTATTTACAGTATGTGCAAAAGTTAAAGGCCCAGCTAACTCATGCGTACCAACTGGCTCAAACCATGGCTGCCAAAGAAATCTGGCCAACAAAGAAAGGCATGATAAAAGGTGAAAGCACAGGAACTCAGGAGGAGATCGGTATTGCTAAGAAATCTGGGACTGCATGGCAAGCACAAGATTGCTGACCGATGGCACCATCTCCCTCACATTGTAGTGGGCAAACTAGATGATCTGCCAGTGTACAAAGTAAGGCCTGAGAATAATTCAAAAGATGTAAAAACAATACATAGAAATCATTTACTGCCCATTGGACAAATCTTAATTGAGTCTGAGCCCCTAGAAGATGCCCCCTCTGGACCAGTGAGTAGAGCTGCTGCTAAGAAAAGATCAAGAAAGTCTGCACCTACAGAAGCAAAGTTAAAGTGTTCCCCTCCACAAGTCCCAGTTGAGCATGACTGTCAGTCCATATCGGAAGAAAGTGAGAGTGACTTTGAATACTATCCTTCTACGAACTGAGTCAATTGTTTCGGGGCAATCCCTAGTCAATACTGGAGACAAAGCTGGGCCTTCTGGACTGTCTAAGCCCCAGCTTCATCCCTGGAGCCAATGCTCCCAGAAAGTGAAGTGCAAAGCATCAGATCAGATGAAATGGAATCATTGTGCATGGTTGAACTGTTTGAGCTTTCAGGGAGAAAATGATAGATTGGGGCAGACTGGTGATACACCCGAACAAGAAGAGTATTTTGAGTGCCCTGACAGTCCACTGCCAGTGTCCAAAGCTCTCCATGCGAGCCAAATGTTGTGGACTCAGAAACTGTAACTCCTGGAGCTGAAAGTGCCCCAAGTTCTAGCCTCTCTACCCCATGGAGACTCCCTGACAAGTGAGGACAATGCTGAAAATGAGGCTCAGAGTGCAGAGACTATAACAGTTCCCCTAGAAAGACTGGTCGAGCTGTAAAGCCTGTGGTGCACCTCAGTTATGATTCACTTGGGGGTCTGTGGACTTGCCTCTCAATGTTGTCCATAAAGGAGTGTATGTGTCCCCGAGCTCACTGCCCAAACTGAGCATCAGTGCTAACTCCAAGTTACTTGTGTTGCCCTCTAAGTATGGTGCCCTTGCCCCATCCAGCCCCAAGGTAACTGATAGGAAGGGCCCTCTCTTCAGGTTTCATGTACAAGAGGTAATAACTTGAGTTATGGTACAATGTGTATGTAATACTGTGTAAAGTGGCGATACTGCAATGTTTCAGAAATGTGTTCTTGGTAAAATGATATATTGACTGATGATTACATATGCGAGCCTAATGCAAATGTATATGGTTGCAGTTGAAACTTATGGTACTTGCTTGACGCGGACGTCAAGCTTTCCCAGGCCAGGAAGGGTGTAACCCCCCTGCAAATGGGGGTTCCCAAAAGACTTCCAGGAGCTTGCTTGAATGCTTCAAGCCTGAATGGTGTTTGGCATTTAAGCCATTTATCAGTGAGTGTTTTTAGAGCCTCTGGTACTGTCTCTTTAAGAGCTGTCTGCTTGCAGACATAATTAGTTTGTATGGGGGGACTGTGTGCTTCTCTGAGTACCACTCGAGCTGCTGCCAATTCACTTAATTTTTGCAGTCACTAGGAGTGCAAAGGGAACCTATCTGAAAGATGTAACTGTTTACCAGAAATTATTTAGAGTAATAATGAAATTACAGTTTGTCTAACTCTTTCTTTGCAGTCAGAACTGTGTCTGCTAGTTCCCATTCTAGTTTTGAACTGCTGAACTGGACCAATCAGTGTGGGGTAAGCTAGCTCTAAAATGGTGCCTTGGACGAATCAGAACTTGGACTCATAATCTGAGCCAGCCACAAGAGGATTGTATGGGCAGTGACTCTGGGAGATGTAGTTTAGACTTCAGTGCCTTTTTGGACCAACAGCAGCAGTCTATTGTGAGTGACAGCCAATCCAGTCAAGAACTGGGAGGAACTCAAAGGAAGTGCCCGGTTTTTGTCGGTTGGAGTTCAGTTGAGCTTTGGCAGTGAAGAAGGAAGGAGCCCTGTACTTTTTCAGTGTGCAGTTTTAGTCAAAAAACGTGTGTAAGGCCCAGAGTTCCGGTCTGCAGCTTGTTAGGACTGAATCCGTCCTGTGAAAAGAATCAAAGGATCTCTGAAGAGTAGAAACCAGGCTCACCCTGTAGAAGACTGGAGGAATTGCTGAAAATTACACTCGGTCTGTCAGGAACTGAATCTGCTGTGTGTTCTCCTGGGTATTGTGCAGTAATTGCGATCGGGATACAGATGCAGCCTGCCTGGTATAGTGCTTTCTTTTATATGGATGTGTGAAGAGGTTTGTGTACCTCAAGTGAGCCCTGCTGACATTGAAGGACCCTATCTTATTTGGAGGTCGTGAGTACTAATTCAGGGTCGCTCCCTGTTGAATTGCCACATTAAATCCAAATGGAATTACTGTACTGCTGACTGTTTAATTCTCCTTTTCTGTGTGAAAGGGCCCCTACCAGCTGCCACAGTTTGGACTAGCCCACTAGGGCTTGGGTACCCAGGGACAGTAACTGATAGGATAGGCCTGTGCACAGAGCCATAAGGTAGATTATTAGAGTGATAAGCTAATTAACCTGATTTCCCCTGTCCTTGTTATATCCCTAAATAAATCAGAGCTGCTTGTTTCAGCAAAGTTATACTGCCTGAGGTATTTGTCTATGTTAAAGTACTGTACTGTGATTGTTGCACTGTATCTCATTTCACAGGAGGTCCCAGTGCCGGAACCAGACCTGGGGGTAAGTGTATACTGTGAAGGTAATTCTGATATATTGTGTGGGCCACTAGTGTGAAGAAAGGGGGGTTGCAGTGTCCCAGAGGGCTGTGACCAAGTTAGTTTAACTATTGCAAACCCTGACCTCTGGGTGGAGGCACCCGCCATTGGATCCAGGCCCCTCAACCTGTTAGTGGCAAATCAGGCAGGGGTAGTAGCCCCTGGGATAGCGCCATCTAGGGGTTACATTATAAAGAGAGTTTTTAACCCCAGAAGACCAGGACAGCCAAGGGGGCCAGTTTTGCCCCAAATTATGCAGATTTGTTTCTAGGGAAGTGGGAAGAGGATGTTGTTAGGAATATGAATGTCGACCCGTACCGTACTTGGACAAACTCAATATATGGTGACATTTTATAGATTATTTTTATTATTGTGAGGCATGGATAGGCGGAAGAACTGTTTAATTTTGTGAAGTTCCTGAACGCTATCAATAAAAATATGTGATTTTCTTTAGCCTTTAGCCACACCCAAATAAGCTTCTGGGACTTAACCCTTGCTGTGCCACGGACTGCTATCAGTCCAAAATTCCTAAATGTTCTAATTCTGTCGGCAGTCTAAGGGTTAATTATATCCAAAGATGGTAAAGGGGGAGTAGCAACTGATCAATTTAGAAAGTCAGCTGACAGGAGTACTATCCTACAGGCAGACAGTAGTCATCCACCCTACACAATAACTGACATCCCTAAGGGTCACTTTGTGAGAATCAAAAGAAAATGTGGGGATAATGAAATGTATGAAGAAAGAGCTAAAGAAATGGAACTGAGACTACAATAAAGGGGTTACTCAGGTAAACTGATATCTAGAACAAACAAACTCTGGTCAGAGCTGATACGGCATGGAGTAGCCGTGCACAAGATGGCTGGGATCTCAGTAAGTGAGCTCTTGAAACATGACAGGGATGAGTCTCCACTTCACAGACATGCTCCTTTGTCCTGGGGAAAGTGTAGGCCAGTTTTGGTGGATGAGGTTTGTGAGAGGATATCAGAGCTGTGGCCCACTTTTGTAAAGTGAATCTGGGCCTGATAAGTCTACTAGTGAGCTGCATGCGGGTCTTGGGTCTGATGTTTGCTGGGATTCTTTGGTGTTCCCTTTTGTGGGGGGGTGTCACACACATTGGAAAAAGTTCTTATTAGCCCCCCTTGTGAAGAAATCTTTAGACCCAGACAGACTAGTGAATTATCAACCCATCTCTAACCTCCCTGTTTTGGGGAAGATTATTGAGAACATTGTGGCGCTGCAGCTTGATGAACATCTTACAGCCTATGACATTTATGAACCTCTCCAATCTGGTTTCAAGTGAAGGCACAGTACCCAGACTACATTGTTAGGGTGCATAACAACCTTTTCAAGTTGAGGGATAGAGGAGAACTGCAATACTCATTCTCTTTGCTCTCTCTTTAGCATTTGATACTGTGAACCATGGCTTTAGTTAAACTATCTAAGGGGGCTTGGAGTACTTACTGGCATGATTATCTGCTGGTTTGAATCCTTTCTTAAGGATAGGATGCTGAGGGTAGTAATGGGGAATTTCTTTTCACTCCCAACACCTCTGCTCTGTGTCGTACCCCAAGGGTTGGTCCTCTTACCTACACTGTTCCCAATCTCCATGCTATCCCTGGGAGAAATTATTAGATGTTACATGTTACAGTTTGGGTTTTTACTGATATGTAAATGATACCTAGTTGTTTTTGTCTTTTGCATTTGGAAGCCAGATGCAGCTGAGGTGCTGAATTTGTGTCTGCCCAGAATTCACAATTGGATGGCATCTTGCTGGCTGAGACTTAACCCAGAGAAGATGTAGGTACTAGTGACTTACAGTAGCCTAGTTGGAGTGGGCGGTGGTGGTGGTGGCTAAAGACTTGATGGAGCTGATGACTGGGTCTCCAGGCATCTGGCCTCCCCAAAGGTAAAAAATCCAGGAGTCCTTCTGCATGAGAGGCTTGACATTTGAGACTCAGGTATTGGCAGTAGACTAGAATGGCTTTTACCATCTTAGGAACATCACCCGATTAAGTCCTGTATCCCCCGAAGACCTGCTATCACTAGAGCACACATTTGTGACATCCAGGCTGGATTACTGTAATGACCTCTACCTCAGGATCAATGGAGGTGTCCTACATTGCCTGCAGCTGTTGCAGAATACAGCAGCAGGCTGCTGAGTGGACTTTTAAGACCATGCCATATGACACTGGTCCTGTCCTGGTCCTACCACTACTATCTTTTAAACAAC
The DNA here is from genome assembly GCA_016271365.2 of Neoceratodus forsteri. Classification (NCBI taxonomy): domain Eukaryota; kingdom Metazoa; phylum Chordata; order Ceratodontiformes; family Ceratodontidae; genus Neoceratodus; species Neoceratodus forsteri. The sequence continues at coordinate 342,691,858 of CM057455.1, read as the reverse complement.
CACCAATTTTAGCCAGCCTGATTATTCGGAACAAACTTTCACCAGAACAGAATACCATGTCACACAATGGCACCCGGCCCTACAACCAACGCACCTGTAAGACTTATGAGCTCATTTCCACCTCGGACTGTGTGGTTACATCACAAAACAGACAATTCAAGGTGCATGGGAGTTATACATACACATCACAACATGTTGTTTATTTCATTCAGTGCAAGAGATGTCCACAAACAGGTTATGTTGGAGAGACAAGCCAACAACTCCGCACTAGGCTGAACTCGCACAGACATACTATTAAAACAAAGAAGACTGAAAAACCAGTGGGACATCACTTCTCCCAGCCTGACCACTCAATTTCGCATATGTCAGTAATGGTCTTAAATGGAAATCTCAAAAACACACAACAGAGACGAGCTTTTGAGATTAAACTTATTTTACATCTCAATGTGGTAGCAGATGGAATGAACATTGATCTGGGTTTCATGGGACATTACAGAAATTGACATCCACAGACCTCTTCTTCTTCAGACTGGCATATTATAGGATTTCAGCATGTGTGGGGTGTGTGAGTGTATGTGTGTGGGTATGTGTTGGCCTCATGCCTCACTATGCCTCCTAGCCATGTGCAAAACTGTCTAACGCACACCCTGGAGTGGTTTAGTGCGCTTATGAAATGGTCAATAAAAATTAGAGAAATTAAAAGACATTACAACTTTTAATATTAAAGATTTAGCAGTTTATTAAAGGCAATAACATTACGCCAGTTAAAGTAGTCCCTTATGAATGGATATTTGGCAACTTTTTTAACTTTAATTTCTTTTCTTTTAAAATGTAAAGATTTCATTTTTTGGAACCGCAAAAAAACTCATTGTAACTTCAATAAAGAACTATTAATTTCTAAATATAACATTTATTTTTGTGTTTCATATGTAATGTATGAAGTATGACTTTATTTGCCAAAATAGACTCTGCCATTAAAAGTCATGTTGCAGTTTTGCATCGTGACTCCTGTAAATTGTGGACTCTGGGGCTGATTCTGTTGTATTTCTTCAGTTCACTGCCCTGCTGCCTTGCCATCGGGTGTCAGTGTGGTGCAAAGTTGCTTCAGATGTTGCATTGTGGCTTGTGTGATGCCTGATCATTCTTTTTCCGGTGTGACATTTTCTGCTTTCGGTGCAAGGATAGTGCACCATTTCCTGCAATCTTCTGGCTTGGCATGCCAGTAACTTTGGAGGCTTGCTTCAGTTTTGTGCCCCGTAATTGATATTTTGTGGATTTGCAAGCTGGCATCTGACAGGAGTTGCACTGCGGTCGCTCGCAGACAGTGGTTGGTATACTGCTGCGAGAGACCGGCTTAACTGGGACATGAAGGTTGACAAGTAGTTAACTCTCATTGGTTCTGAGGAAAACCACACCGGGAGGGAGTCCAGCTGGTTTTGTGGAAGTCTGCAGGGGTGCAAGTAGAGGGCCTTTGGATCTGGAAGCAGCTTACTCAGGTACAGTTTAAAACTTGCAACCGGGCTAAGGGGATTGCCCGGTTGAGAATACATAAATCCATGGTGTCCTGATTTTCCTGTTTCGAGGGGGTTGTTATGATTCTTTGTATGTTCGTTAAAGTTTAGGATGACAAATTCGGCATCATTTTCATCTGTTTTAATGAAGAAATTCTCAGGTTTAAATTGGCGCAGACCTTCCCGACTGTGCCTGGTCATATATAGTTGATGTCGAGTCAGACTATGCCACGTGAGGTTCGGGGAGAACAAGTTGGAGAATTTCTAAGCTTGTGTAAATCTGCACTTGTTAGTGCTTCATGATGAGTTGCTTTATCTTGCTGGGCTCTTCTGTATGTTTTAAGTTTAGCTGTAAAACACAGCATTGCTGGACCGGAATTTGGGATCTTTCATGAGGTTGATAGGCCGTGCTATACTCGGCGACCCCAGGTGGCGGTTCAGTGCAGCTCGGAGTCCACAGAAGCTTGAGATAGCGTACTCGAGTCCTGCGCTCATCCTAGCCTCGGCGTAGAATCTCCTTAGTGTGGTGTTCAGCTCTTCTTTTGAAAAAGAGTGCCAGTCAATTTGTGTTTGTGTACATGTTGCCCATTCATTGAATACCCTCAATGCCCATGCAGTCGATCGCTGAGTGTTTCACTCGTTTTTGTATTGTTCAAGAACGTCGAGCTGGTTGTCAGTGTAGTTGCAGAAACGGTTACTCACTGCAGCATTTGTGGGGGTTTTTTGACAGCTGGGGTCGCTTGTTTTGCTCGTACAGCTGCTTGTTTCTGAGGCTCTGGGCATCTCATCTGTTGGCTCATTTTCTACTGTCATTAATTTTTCTAGATCTTCTTCCGTTATGCTAATGTCAAAGTTTGTTTCTGCTATAAATGCCATGTTGACAAATTGAGAATGCAGTCACTTGCAGTTGGTGATAAGCAAGATGGCTGCTTTTCAATTTGCCAACATTCTAGTTGGCATCTTTGTCGGGATCAATGCCAACAGGGTACTGCTGGTCCTTTTTCCTGTGCATGAGAATGAATATCACATCCCTAGCAGCCAATCACAGCTCTCATTTGGTGATGCCCATTTCATAAGTGAATATAGCAGGTGTGGGGCTTGCTGTCATATTGAGGTAGGCTTCTATTTAGACACATGGAGTTACAGTATGTTACTACTCTTACTTCATACACATAATGAATATGAATTCTTCCTTACTTTTTACCTTCACCCGGGGGTGGGGTTGATTCCATTGCGCCATATTCAGATTACCTAGTCTGTTACTGTACATACAGGAGTGTTATCATAGACTGTCACATATTTTTTTAGTTCTGAACATATTGGGGTGTGAGATCTCATTTGCATGGGGGTCCTGGACAGATCTTTTTACATTAGGCTAGTATTTTAGTGATTTGGGGAAATGTAGGTATGTTAGACCTCTGGTCTTACAGCCATGCGTAATATTTACTTCTAGTTACCTTACCCTGGGGAAGGTGGCAGTTTTATTTTACTGTGGTTCTATCCAGAATCCTTGGAAATGTTACTACGCAGATAGGAGTAAGGTTAAATAGTGTCACATTTTATGCTCTGTAGGTGTTAGAATACATGATCCCTTTTACTTGGGATTTCATGGCAAGTTGAATTCCTTTGGGGAACAATTACAATGACTGATGTGAATGAAGGTTCATTAGGAGAGCGTGTGTGTGTGTGTGAGAGTATCTTCTTAAAGCTAGTTATCCCCCCCGCATTATGGGGATGTGGGGTGGGGTAGGGTGTATTGTTTGTGTGAAGAGGAGGAGAGAAATTAAATTATCTCTTTTCAGATTCCTTAGACACTTCTGGAACATCAAGTTGTTATACACTAAGAATTTATTTACATCAGTACATATCAGGCTATATGGTCTTAATTCCTTGGTGGTCTTCGACAAGAGTTTTTTGTTTGCCACTAACACTGTCAATTTATATTTAAATTATCATTTATAAAGTCCTGTCACTATACTAGAGGTTTTTTTAAGTTTATGGGGCATGATATCTAGCTGGAGAGTATAGCTGGGTGATAGGTCGGGCTAAGTTTCACACATCATACAGTCTGCACTGATGTTTTTAAGACAGCTTTACTGATAATTTCATAGAGGATAATGTATGGTCCTCTATCGGTAACTGGTCTATTAACCATTGAGAGGTTGCCAGGGTGACTGTGTAAACCTCGAGAGCGAAGGTTTACGTCGCCATGGCAACCTCGAGACGGTTAACAGTAACTGGTTGTCGATAGAAGGACCATACATTTTTTTTATAATGTATGGTCCCACAAAAAAGGAAAACAGCTCCTTACTTTTTGAAATATAGTCACTGCCGTGGCCCTTCAGTCCTTCCCTAACTGCTGCGTGCATCCGTTGGTTCCCGAGTGTAAGACTGATCCCCCGTTGTTAGCCTATCGATGAGACATAGCATCGATAGGCTAACAACATTTCTACGTCACATTGTTAGGTTAACAACCTTAGGAAATAATGATTTCCTAAGGTTAACAGCATTCTACCATACATTATTTGTCTATAATGTATGCATTGAAACTTCTTGGAGTCCTAAGACAATCTCAGTATGTCTCTTGATACTTCTTGGAGTCCTAAGACAATCTCAGTATGTCTCTAATCTGGGTGGGGGTTGTTTTTCAGTAATCACATCCTTATATACACTGTGACACTCACAGCTTGATTTAAGAGTCATCTGCTCCAGCAATGTTATCCTATGTCAACTAAATTTATATGCAGTAGGATTCTTTGTATGTGTTTTACACCATACATCTTTGACCCTGGGACCCTCCCAGCTGAAGGTAACATGGTACTGTTAAACTTTTCTGACATCAGCATCTGTATTTTTTAAATGAGTATTTTAAACCAATAGGGATTTTATTTCTGTTTTTTCTGCATGATCTAGCTGTTAAAAGTATTGTTTTTTCTAAATAACTGCCATTACACTTCTGAAGAAGGACTGGTTGGTCCGAAAGCTAGAGCACTTTGTTCTTGTTGTTATATCTATGTTGGTTCATTAAAAGGTATCAAATAATTTGCATCTGGACATGGTCCTGTGGGAACTGCAGTAGCTACTGGCAAAGAGGTGTATTACATTCAAGGTCAGATTACTGATCTATAAGGCCCTATACAGATTGGGCCTAGTCTACCTGTCAGAGAGATCCTGACTTTTCATCACTGCTTCCGCCCCTTCATGCCACCGGGATAGGCCTTCTTGCAGCTCCCTGGGCTAGGCTCAAAACAACCTCGGGGGACCGTAGATTTGAGAATTATCATCCAGTGCTGTGAATACTCCTTCAAGAGCCTACTTGGATGAAGGCTTTCAAAAGGGTCTTAAGTCCTACCCTATTCAAGAAGGCAAGGCAAGGTAATGCAAGTTTATTTGTTAGGCACTATGCAAACTCTTTATGTAGGAAGTCTGATACTGTTAGTTATTATTCATTTTATTTATTGCTGTACTTATTATGTTTTTACTGTTTATTTGTATTTGACCTGCTCTTTTGTAATGTTGTGTCTGTTTCTAAGGTTACCTGAGCCCCTGGGGAAAGGGACAATGTAAATAAATATACTACTGTACTACTACTAATTGTTTCTGTCAGTTTTCTTGGTACTGATACTAAGCTTATCTGGTCTATTTCCTGGTTTTTATGTAGAATCCAATTTATAATACAGGAATTGTATGGCTTTCCACCAGTGAGCAGGTAAACAGTCTGCTTTAGACAAAATCTGATGTGGCACCTAGACCTCATTCCTGACATTAAGTTGACTTATAATTATTTCACTAGGAATGCTCCCAGGACTGTGATCACTATTCTCCAATTAGATCTCACAAGTCAAATGTTGCTAACCTCCCTGTGTTACAAATGTATAACCCCCAGCCCCCCATCTAGGGGCATACATTCATTTGCAAATGGTCCAGGAGCAATAGGGAGCAGTCACCTCAAGCACTAAGCCACTGAGACAGATGTTCTCCCATACAAGGCAGGAAAAGTTGTGGCCTACCTTTTTGGTGTCTTCAATCACCCATGCACGCTTACCTTCACCCATAGGATCTGGATTCTCCCTAAATGCTGGCACATCAGACCGGGAATGCAACACTGCACATCTACCATCTCTGGAGCCCCCTGAGCCCCTTGGCCCCCCAAGGGCAGGGTGAAACATTACATCTGGAATATAACTTATGAGAAATTAATTTAGCTGAACAAGAAAGGGGGAAAAAGGGAAAAAAGGGTTCCATTTCATTAACTTCCCCCTTTCAGTTTAACTAAAGCACTTCATGGCTATTCTTCTCCCAACTAGCTTCTTTATTTAGCTCCTGCACAGCAAATGATTTCCAGCAATGCAGGGGCCACATACTTCATTCAAATAAATAAAGCAGCTCCACTGGGCTAACCATACTTTTTACAGACATACTGGCTGGTCATTCAAAACAGCAGAAATGATGGATTGTAAGGCAGTAACAAGCAAGGATTTCCTTACTCTCTCTCTTCGATGCTTTACCCAAGACATCTCAAACTCAGATCCCTGCAATCTCCTAGCTCTCTGGATCTGGTAAGCCAAATCCCTTCTTTTTCTTAACTGCCAGGTTACCCACTTTCAATGGCACTGGTCGTCACCCCAAATTCTGGTGCAGGAAAGTGGGCTGCTTCCCCCACCTGGACCCCTGGGCACTGGCTCATGCCACAGAGAGTGCCAGGATTTTTCTTTATGACCCAGACTCTGTAACCCACTTCAATCTTGGCTCTGTGCTGGTGCTATTTCAACACCTGCCCCTCATTTCACTCAGCCTCTCATCCTAATGGCTCCACTGGTGCAGTAGCTCCAAAACCCAGCCCTGCTCCAGTACTCTAGCCTCCTGCTACTGGCTGCTTTGCCACTGGGGAGAGCCTGAGCACTGCCACCCCCAGGTCCCTCTGAATAGCCTGCCTTCAACACCCGAAAACTACTCCAATTCCTGCTGTTCCTCTATGGGGAATCCCTGCCAGGCCCACATCCCCTTCAGCACCTCCTAGGCTTGTGTTAAGCTCCAGCTGAGGGCCACCCTCCAAGGCCTGGCAATATGGCCTGTGACCCATGTGACCTCCATGTGCTGGAGTCCCAGGACCTGCCCGTCCAAGCAGACCCCATATTTGTGTAAAGGGCCCCCAGCTCCCTCTGCCCCCAGGCTGCCGTGCCACACTGAGTATGGGGGAGAGCAACTGCCACCGGCTTCCCTCCTGTGGGGACCCTGCCACTGCCCTCACAGCCCTGGTGGCCCAGGATTCTCATACTAGAATGGGGTCTCTAAGGGCTCTTACCTGTCCTGGCCCCACATGGCCACCTACATTCCCTGCCGAATGATGCAGGACCTGGCTAACCATAGTTCCTCCATGGAGCTCCATTCCCCCAACATCTCGATGCCATGATGTTGAAAAGACCATTCTGTCTCCACTTTGGGGGGGTTCCCTCGCTGGCAAACCCGGACTGCTGAGCACCCTTACTTGCCCACCTAACTCTGCTTCTCCAGCCACCCCCCTCCAGCCCAGGCCTAATGCTCAGGCTGGAAAGGCACTGAAACTTCCTGTCTTCTCCCTTATATATCACTAAGCCTACTCTTTGCTGCCACCTTGAGGCGTCTAGCAGCCAATATCCTCCAGAGCACTAAAATATTCCCTAACTCTGGGGGGAGGGGTAGGAGGGGAAATGGATGCCTGATTGGGAGCATAAGCTCCTCTTTAAAGGGGGTGCTTACAAATGACTTAAATGAGACATTCTCCCTGCAGGATGCAGCCTGTGCCAGATTCCACAAATCCAACCTATTTCAGATGGATTCTGGTATAGGCAGCTACACAAACAGTGAAAAACTTCTACCCAAAAATCTGGTGTTTCATACCATTTAGGTAGGTAGTTAGTGCTGACCGGGAAAGCAAGGCTAGGAAATTTTGCCTATTTTTATCTTTAAGCCTGCAAGGGGGATACAGATGGAAACCAGCTCATATTGAATCAGATTAAGCTGTTGGTGGTATCTTTAGTGAATGGGGGAAATCTAGCCAGGACAGCAGGGAAATTCCACTACTCTTTTTGATACATGCCATGGGGTCTTTAACATCTGCCTGAACAACCACCAGAACAGGCAGACGGGACCGCAGTTTAATGTCTCATCCAATAGATGACACTTTAAGAGTGCAGCAACCACCTCATGCTGCACTAGTGTGAGTACGGGGATTTTACCTCAAGTTATTGGTGTGGGGCTAGAACCTACTACCTTCTGCTCTTCCAGCCTCAGAGGCATGTGTGCAACCTGCTGAGCCACTGATGCTGATTTAAACTACTGGTGAACAACAAAAACCTCCAGACAGGATTCTGAACTGGGGTCAGGAAGTATATTTGACTGATGTCACAATGAATAACTATTCTTATTACTTCCACCCCATGGAGCACAATCAAAGGCCAGACATGAACTGTTGAGACTTCAGATTTAACTTCATGAATCTCATATTCACCCCTTTCAGCTACCAAGTCCTCCAGCTCCCGAAGGTCATCATCCTTAACCCCTGCCACTAGAAGTCTAGTTCACCAGCCTTCTAGCTCCAACCATATTATAGAGGGGTGTTTAAATTACTACTGCACATCAATCCAAATGGAGCTCAAACTTCTGAGGCAAGCAGTACAATCAATGGCTGCTCCTCCTACTGTACCAGGCCATTCAATCACTTCCTTCAAGATGGTTAACCTCCTACCATCAGGAAGAGTTTGAATGTGCCGCACTGGCTAAAGGCAGATGTGGGCGCCACATTTTAATATTTCACCAGGCCTATCTCTGTTTCCTCTGCCTTTCTATTTTCTTTTAAATGTTCATTCTCACGTTTCTAATGTATTGAAATACAGTATTATAATCTATCTTATTCTTTACAGTCAAACTGCAGACCTCATGCACTCCATCACCACTGCACTACTGAAGGCAACAAGTGGCACTCTCACTTCTGTGGATAAGGGTTTCATTCATTTTTCCAAGGGTACTGGTGGCCTTGTCAGCTGTGTACTGTTACTTGGTAAACTCTGCAAGGTAGGGTTCAGTGTTCCTGCAGTTAACTGGATTACCAACTACCTCTCTGGCAAAACTCAGCCAGCCACAATATTATTAAGTCAGACATTATAGATGTTGTTGGGAGAGCCCCAGGGGTCCATGTGAGGCACCCTTCTATTTACCATCCTTGGTAAATAACAGATTAACCTGGTTCAATATTAATCAGTTCAGGTCTGAACACAGAATGTGGAAACTGTAATGTAGCATGTTGGCAAAGAATGGCTGTCACATTCCTCTCCTGAAGTGGCACAATTCAGTGATGGTTTGACGATGAGTTCTGTGCTCATTATAAAGCATTTTGAGATGCCCACATGAAAGGTGCTACTTAAATGCAAATGGTATGATGTGGATAATATCCTTCCCCTTCCATGCAATTCTTGCTCCTCCCACACCTACAGTATGCCGATTATACTGTGCTGGGGAAAGTAGACTGTACTGCATTGGGAAGGTTTCAGTAGGCAAGAACATGCTGAGGCAACAAACCAGAGTTTTAAAGCAACAGTGTGGGTCTCAGTTCAAACAATAGAGAAACTAAGTAACAACATTAAACAAGGGTTTAAAAACATTTAGAAGTAGGGTGTTAAAGCTGTTACATATGCTTAGGTAAACAACAAGGGACCACAACAGTTATCTATTAATATTAACAAAATAAAGCACTAATAAATTATATGCTGGGTTCCTAATTGTACTAATGCAGTCCTTCTTTTTTCCTTTTTCTACTGGGAATACAAAGTGATTGACAGTCTCAAGACAGTTGACCAGCAGTTCTGGAAGGGGGTCTCCCGCACTACTGTCACTGACGTCAGTCCTTGAATGACATCAATGGCAAGCAGCACTCAGCTGAGATCGTGGGGTAAAAACTGAGACATTTCAGTGACCTTCATGTCGTTAACAATCACTTATACTGTACATTGCTTTGTGAGGCAAATAAACACAAGACACAGCACAAGATGTTATAGTAACATCTTTATTATTTAAACAAACACAAAAACGGATCGGTTCAAACTTACACAAAACCAGTCGCTGCCATTGATCAATGAAGACCTTACTATAACATCTTGTGCTGTGTCTTGTGCTTATTTGCCTCACAAAGCAATGTATAAGTGGTTGTTAGTGACATGAAGGTCACTGAAATGTCTCAATGTTTCCCCTGTGTGACAGGGAGCTCCTGCCACTCTTGAGGACTGACCTATTCTTAAATCTGTTGCAACAGTTCTTCTATTTCTTAGCCTAATCTATCCTTTACAATTTCTAGTCTATAAGGTTGGCCACCTATGGGCACCCCCTTCCCTTTCTTGACTATGCTATAGTGTCCTCTTATTTCCCTTTTCCCTCCAAGGTCCTCATACAGGGAGGTTATTGTGGTGACCTCCAAGCATATGTAAAACAGGTTGTATTTATCATTGTTGGATTTAGTATGTAATAGCACTATGTCATAAAATACCTTGATGTATAAACCTTATGTTTATGAAACCTGTAAATGTTGAAAATACCATGGCACTAGATGTTTTTGATAATGGTAATAGTACTAGGTGACTATTATAAAAAGTAAGTTAGTTGTGCTATTTAAAATGCATGTAAATTGCTGTAAGTTGAACAAGTCTGAAACGTCATGGTGATTTGCATATATCCCATGATGCTTTGTATTATGGAAGTATGTGTGATGTTGTGCTTCTTTGAAACTTGGTTTATTGTCGGTGCCCTCTGGCGTAACCCATGTTTCAGTGCTTCTGCTTTGAGGTTCTTTGTCTTTAGCTTGTTTTTATTTTACCTGAGCCCCCACCACCCAAGTAAACAGGGCCTGCATAGGGGTGGAGGCTGAACTGCAACTGCAGCGTTAGATCAGAGATCAGTGTCAGTAGGTGCTGGTTAAGTGCAGAGAAAGGACATACATAGTCTGTTGCTGCAAACTGATGTACTGAAGAAGGGATATGCCATTACTTAAGGTTATCTACTGTATAAGAAATAAACATCATACAGAGATTGTGTGTTTAACTTGAAGTTCGGTGTCTGGTCCATCTGTTATCCCACAACCTCTCCACACCCTGATCTCAGCTGAAACCCCCTTCCAGAACTGCTGCTCAGCTCTCTCAAGACTGTCAATTACTTTGTATTCCCAGTAAAAAAAAAAAAAAAATAAAAATAAATGAAATAATCCAAGAGTGTTTCTTGTCTCTGATGTTGCAGAGTTGTATAAAACTCAAACTGAGCAGGAAAAACATTAATGCATCTCACCATTCATGAGTCTTTTTTTTTATTTCTTCTATTTTTGCACCCCCCCCGGATGGCCCCCATCTAACTGGCACCCCCCAGCCCTGTCACCCAGAATTACTGGGAATTATCTTATGCCCGGTCTGGAAGCAGCGCCTGTGGGAAGTCGGTTATCATCCTGCTGCTGGTATTTTTCTCTGCCATTTTCTCCCAAGGGCCCCAGGAGAAGGGTGCATGTGCCTTACAGCCCTGGTACTGACCCCCTTCTGCCCACCCCATTGGCCTAGTACCGGGCACCCTGCCTGAAATGCCTCCTGACCTCCACCAGGGGGCAGCCATTGGGTGAGGGATGCCACTCCACCACCCCCCGGGGAGGAGAGCTGCCTGCTGACAGCTCCATCCAGCTCCGCTTCCCCCCCATGCCAACCTCTGGTGATCCAGGCTCGTTCCCGAACCTGGGTTGCCGGCGTGCCGCGAGGTGAGACATCCAGCACCTCAGCCCTCTGCACCACCGGGCCAACAACCATTCACAAGTCTGCCAGTGACAACAGTTTTGTGTCTCCTGAAGTTGGGTTTCAAACTAACAGCTCACTTGTCATTTAGCAGTCAGCTGCAGTTGTGGAAAATGTGCCCGTTTTACTTTTATTTTTCATAACATTCAGCACTCCCTTTTTATTAACTTGCTCATTAGGATTACAAGCTAGAGCAGATTGTGTTTGATACACTAACATTTATATTACGGTCGGTCAACAAATTTTCACACTGTGACTGAGCTCTCTCTGATAGAGGCTAATTAACTACCCAGGAGTGCCATCAGCAGGAGAGAGATACGGTGGAAATAGCTCTTCACAACTCGAATAAGATGATCAACTGTGAGCTGCACAGTAACAAAAAAAAAAGAGAAAAGAGGATGAGAAAACAAAGCTGTCTCTATAGCAAGATGTACCACATCTATCATGGAGAGCTTAGTGTGAAAGTTTCTGGATTGGTCACCGATTGCACTTCACTCACTGGCCATAATATACAAAATGTTAATGTATCAAACACAATCTGCTCTAGCATGTAATTCTAATGAGCAAGTTAATAAGAAGGGAGTGCTGACTGGTATGAAAAATAAAAATAAAACTGACACATTTTCCATAGCTAGAGCGGACAACTAAATAACAAGTGAGCAGTTAGTTTGAAACCCAGCTTCACAAGACACAGAACTGATGCCGCTGGCACCCTTGTGAATGGTGAGATGCATTTGTGTTTTTCCGCTCAGTTTGTACATTGAGGGACATAAGGGCAGCCTGACTAAACTTTTTACAAGCAAAACCATTCAGCCTGTTTCTGTGAGGGTGTCCTATGCACTTTACCAGCCTCTGAGTCAACAGATTATTTGCATTTTGCATCTTGTACACAGCACAGTACTTTGCACCTAATAAAACTGATGTGCAATAATTGGAGTTCTGGTGTGGAGTGCCAGCAGCAGGAGAAAAATATGGTGGAAATAGTTCTTCAATACTGGAATTAGATGAAGATCAATCGTGAGCTGCACATAAAACTAAATGGCGCCCCAATGTTACAGTGGCTGTCACTTCTGCAATTGTGGAAAGAACAAGAAATAGTGTGCCCCTGGTGGACTGTTTCCAACTGTTTTGGAGTTTCAGAAGGATCATTCTGAAATTTCCAAAATGGAAGCGTTCCAGTCTGAATCCGGTAGTTCATTTGTAGAGCTACCGTAAAATGGCTGCAGGCTCCGCCTACGCAGCCATAAAAATGAAGTGGACAGAATACAGAGAAATAACCTTCTAAAAGAAAAAGTACCCAGTGGTGACAGGGATCAAAGAGTCAATTTTGTATCCACATTTAATGTCCTGTCAAGAGATACAAGGTAAACTGTCAAAAAACACTGGCATCTTGTCAGTCTGAATCCAGATTCAGAGGAACTGTCCAACACACAACATAGAAATTGTACATAGAAGGGGAAGAAACAGAAGAAATGTAGTTATTCATTTGATACAACCACTACAAGACAAACCTAGGATGTGGCTTTCAACCAAAAGTGAAGGCTGCTACAAATGTGGAAACTTCAAGTATTGCCCTTAGGTAATAACATCTAAAACCTTTCATAATCCTAAAACAACAAGGCCAGCTAAGGGTACAGGGTTCATCACTTGTGCCACAGAAGGGGTGGTTTACTTGGTTGCTGCACATGTGGAAGTTTTTATGTAGGTAAAACCATATGCCAATTTAAAGTCAGAATTGAAGAACATGTGCATGCTATTGAACACAGTGACCCCAACAATGCTTTTGCAGTACACAACAATAAAGCCAGGGGCAAAGATACGCATAAAATAACCTTTGTGGGGATTGAAAAACCTATTAGAAACCAGAGGGAAGTATTTATGAAAGATTATTACTTAAGAGAGACCAGTACTGGATTTTTTCATTAGCAGCTACAACCCTGCCAGGGTTAAATGATAGACTTAAAATCGTTCCGGCCTTATAAATTTAAACCATTAGCAAAATTTAGCCCCCTCCCCCACCAGACCAACATATCTACCTACAGTTTATGTACCGAGATACTGTATTTCAGAACTGGGAATTTGACATCCTGCTTTTTTGTGATCATAGCTATTCTGGATACTTGATATGTCATGCACTATTTGCCTTTCTTGTTTTATAATTATGTTCTTTGTTGGCTTTTTTCAGATATGGCACTTACACAGCTTACCCAGCTGGTTCTAGGAGGCTGTATCCCTTTGTAGGATAAGCCTCAAGGATTCCATTAGTGATACAACATGGACAAAAGCTGTATCTGCTGTTTGTTTTCCAAAACCCTGGCTATCATTCAAGTTGTTTTACCCAGAATCTATTTTCTGATCTGAACCAGAGTGTCTTTTTATTTCCTTTTAAACATGGAACAGTGAACTCATCTACAGTATATTACATTTAGGTTGCCGGAGTTGTGCTTAGGATATCTTGGCAGTTTAGCCAGCTCTGTGTCTCCAGTGACAAAAGATGTAGCACACTTAGCTTTGCCCTTTACTGCATAAGTATACCTATTTTTTTTTTTTTTCAACATGGAGCACTAATCTAAATCACGGCAGCTTATGTTGTGCAGAGTGCAACCTTATGCACCTTGTATTTTCAACCACAGAATATGTAACATGCTTAGCTCAGCCTCTGACCTTAAAAGAGTTCTACTGTACAATTTACAGAATACAAAATTAACTGTCTTACTGTTTTTTTGAGTATGTATATAATTGAATATTGCTGAGTTATTGTATTTATCAGTACTGAATATTATGAAATCATGTTATAAATCAGCTTTAATAGAAATTGCCTTTGTGGTTTTTAAAATATGACTGATGTCTGTAAATACCTATTAATGAAATAATAAATCAAGTGTAGCCTCTGTCATGTTTAGCCTTAATATGTATGTTGGGGAAATTTCACACAGCACCTAACTGCACATTGTATAAATGTCTTTTATGTTTTTGGGATGATTTCCCTTTAAGAGATACCAGGTAAAAGAGGTTGAATCTGTTGGGTCATCAGCTTTTGAGAAAGCATGACAATGTGAATCTGATCAGGCAGATGACATGGTGATGTCACCAGCTGAGTGGAGGGCAATCCAGGAAGTTGGTGATAAGAGTCTGTTTGCATTTTACTGTACCTGTTCTTTTCTTCTCTGTTTTGGAATTTTGCACAGACTCAGCACTTTAATGAAGAAGAACACATTTTATCAAGGTAAACAATTGTTTCATTTATTTTTTGGCCAAATGCAAGTAACAGACAACATATCTAGCAGATACCAGCTACCCTTTCTCTGCTAAAACTCATATCATTCTAGCATGGCCCTGTGTTTCCCAGGTGTGGTCCCTGACTCCCATTGTTTCAAGAATAAGAGAATACAAAGTTTGACTGACAGCAAGAGGTGGCCAGTAGTTCATAGTATTACTGGTCAGTTTGCAAACTATTGACCAGTTTTGTGAACTAGTGACCATTTTGAGAACTACTGCCCAGCTGGGGCCAAACTGGTCAATAGTACAAAAAATTTAAATGTCATGTGACTGGCTCTGGACCAATCACATACCATGATTTTTTTAAGGTTTTATAACTATATATTATAGTGGTGCAGTAGTGCCACTATAGTTAGGGTTGAGTAGGCTGCTTAATGTTAATCCCCTAACTTTACACTTTAATAGCTTCACCACTGTTCAACAGATTTGCACAAAATTTTGCACACATGGTCTTGGGGGCATGGTCCTTGACGTGCCAAGTTTCGTTCCAGTCAGATGTGCGGATTCTGATATCTGGCTAGTAAAAAAAAGTTAACCAATTGGTTTTCTTTGTCATTGGCTAGTACCCAGATGGTTTGGATTTATGGTCTGAAATGTTCAGAGCAGAGAGGGCTTGGCCCAGAATGGTGTATTTTATTGGTTTGGTGAACAAATGTTAATCCACTCCATAGGTATAAGGATTTGAAATTTTGGTTCTGAGCATGCTCTGTATGCTCTTTTGGACAGCTGTTTTATACCAAAAAGAATATGGGACATACAAAAAAGGATTCTGTTTCATGGAGTGGGGGGTAATCTTGTTTCGTGAAAAAGAAAATGCATATGGCTGCCATCTTGTTTCCTTAAAAAAAAAAATGAAAACCCATAAAAAGTGTATTATGGAAAAACACCAACATATGTATCTTGCTAAACAGGGCCCCATTAGGTGGATTCTGCAGTTAGCTTTTGGAAGGATGACCCAGAAATGTGTTTTTAACACATTTTAGAGTTCTTTTTTCATGAGGAGATTTTTTTTTCATATGGCCATACAAAACAAGAATAGGGCCATATGAAACACGATTGCCTTCACACAAAAAATGAATTTGAACTTACTTTTTTCACATTCTTTTTTCATATGAAGGAATCTTTTTCATAAGAATGCCACAATCTCATGAAAAAAGATTCCTTCATATGAAAAAAGAATTTGGACTTAGTTTTTTTCACATTCTTTTTTCAAAGGAATCTTTTTTCACAAGACTGTAATTTTCTCATGAAAAAAGATTCTTTCACATGAAGAAACAATTTGAACTTATTTCTTTCCACTACATTTCAACTTTAACAAGCTCAAACTCCATCAATATTTTCAGTTAAGGGACAATCTATATATTGAAAGAAAGATCCTAATGGTACTATAACACTAACATATACCCCCCCCCAAAAAAAAATAAGAACCAAATAAAAAACATAAAAATTAAAAAAGGAAATTCCCATAGGATAATACTGCAGCTTTAACAAGCCATAGGTCCATCAATAATTGGAGTTAAGGGACAATGTATATATAAAAAAGGTGTCAATCAATAGTACAGCATTAACTCATAATCCCGCCTAAACATTCATAGGGTACACACTACACCCCAAAAGTACCTCCAATTTTCACTGTGGTGCCAATCCACAATGCAAGTCCGATCATCATCAAAAATGCACCAAAGATGTATCTAGTCTTACACTATAACCATAGCAAATTTCAGAGCAAACTGACAAAAAGTTACTAACTTATGGGTAAAAAAAAACCAACAGATTTTTGCCCATATACAATCATGTGCTGGCAGTTAAGAGGGACACTTGTTATATTTTTCACTTTGAAGTGAGCCCCCCCCCAAAAAAATTACAACCAAGCACATACTTGCTTTTCTAAAGGCATGGAAGCACAGGGCCTGGAGGGTCCTGCAATTCCACAGCCAGATGGATCTATGCATCTATGGAGGGATGGAAGTGCAGGGCCCACTTCCCTAGGCAGATGGATATGTTCAGGCAGGTTCTGAAGGGACCTGTGTGAATGAGGATACAATTATACTGTCTCAAAAAGTAAGGAAATTCTTTGTAAAAACAAATGCATTAATGCATCAGTTAAGGTTCAGATTAAAGCGACAAAAGTAGGGAAATGTGGTGTTAGGGTTCCAACCCTAGCACCCCCCCCCCCACTCTCCAAGCAGCAAAAGGAAAAATCATTATGATTTTGCCTGTTCTGAGTCTTGGCAAATCAGGGCTGGGGTCTTTCCTGGGGTTAACAACCCTAACGCACACCCCATTCTCATATAGTCTGCACATCTGTGTGGGCTTGCTGCAGCTTAGAATCAGAGCTGTGTTCATGCAGGTCCTGCTCTATATCTGGAGTGTTTTTCCACTTCATTTTCCATTACCATGACCAGATTCTCCATACTCCTGCCCGCCTGCCTGCTCTGTCGTCACCTGCTCTCCTGCCCTCATGCTTACTCAGCCACACTGCCATGAGTAAACAAAATAAAAGTACTCACACCAGAAGCATCCCAGGTCTAACAGTGTACTTTTATAAAGTCTAAACTATTTCCATGTTAATTAAGTAGCACCATGCCACTCTCCAGCAGGACAGTTTGTCCACTCACCTGGCAACACAATTTAGTGACCGGTGAGATGTAAGCAGTAAAAAAATGGTACCTTATTTTCAGGAAGTCTGCTAATAAAAAGAAGCAGAGGATATTTGAAGAGAAAACGCCAATGACAGTCTAAGATACTGAAACAACAAAACACATTAGTGCTCTACGGGACTGGTGCCTGCATGCATTGACTTCTGACCTTTTAACTTATGTGACCATACCCAGAAGTTCAGTATTGTCTCTCACAAAGGAAAACTAGCCTGGTAGATCACTACACAGTATGGAATTCTAACTATTACACAAAACTAGTGGTAGCTGGTGGGGGTGTGTGTATTATGAAAAACAGACACTTAATAAAAGGTTAACAGTGTTTCTAAGATGTCTCTTAGCTAATCAAGAGTGTCATCTTGAGACATCTTTGTCTTCAAGATGACACTCTTGATTAGCTAAGAGACATCCCTGTGACAGGGCTGAATAGGACCCTGTCCCATTTGTTACATAGAAATATTTATGTAGAAAGAGTTAAACACAAGGATCTGTTTTATTCTCTTCTGTTCTGTCTCTTGTCTGTCTGACTGTGCAGTCAAATTTTCTTGTGAGACCTAGGAACTGGCCACTCTAATGGTCTCACTATTCTCCCCTCCCACTATCTCTCTGCCTTCACTTGCTGTTTCTATCTTTTCTTCCATCTTGCACATCTGAAGTTATAAAATATGTGTGAATCTTTATGTGAAAGTGGGCTCCCTTGGTTTGAAAATGTATATGGTTATATTGTTGAAATGAATGCAAAAAACTATTTGGTGCTCAAGGGGTTAATCTGAGATGCTGATTTGCAAACTCTTTTCAGAAGCTGTCAACAAGAGGTCAGTTCTGGGACACCATGTACTGTTTTGTTGCACCTGCAAGGAAGGAAACTGACAAGAACATTTTCAGAAAAACAGGATGTTCCCCTCAATGAGATCCCTGGCAAAGGCTTGTTATAAAAAGAGCAGCAATATTTTTGCTGGAGAGACTGAGATTTGAAATTGAGAAGAATCGCTCAGAAGGACTGTATTTTTTCTGTTTGTACTGCCTTTGTAAATAGGTATACTGAACAAATTCTTATTTTTTTATCTTTCTGTTATTAACAATAATAAAACACTCATTGTGAATTTTACAAATGCTCCTTGTCATCCTATGCTTCCTGACCTGTGCCTCAATGACAATCTCATAAACACCATTTACCAATAGTAGTAGTAGATCTCAGAACTAGCCAATCCCAAACAAGTATAAATTGAACACAGCAACTGGCTAGCTTCTGAATTCAACTCTCCAGGCCCAAGCCTTGCAGCAACTGTAAAAGTAACAGAAAATTAGTTACATATTGCAAAGTCAGAAACAATTGTTTACTCATTCCCTGTCATATTTATTCCAAAACATATGTCTGTATAAACATAACATGACATGGCCTGACTGAAGATATCATATTTATCTTCATTTGAGGCCAGTGCTACGAAGATTTCACCACTCATGAGATATCATATCATTGGCCTCTCATGAAGATACATATGATATCATCAGTCATGCCATTTCATACCCCCCATGTGTGTATGTGTGTGTTAGGGTTGTACGGGCACGTCAATGTTAAACCCTAATTTGTGCACTTTAATAACTTTGCATCCATTCAATAGATTTGCTTGTAATTTTACATGTGCTGTTTTGTATAGTAGATCTCTGGATGTTCCAAATGTTGTTCCAGTCAGATGTGTGGGTTGTAAGATACAGATTGAGCAAAAAGTGAATTTTTCAGGATTTTTTCCCCATTGGTTTGAATGGGTTTTCTGTCAACCTGGGTAGCGCTCAGAGGGTTTGGAATTTTAGTCTGAAATTTTCTGGGTAGAAAGTGTGGGGGCACAGAAGTGCCTTTTGCTTGTTTGGTGAAAAAATATTAATCTGTTCCAAATTTATTTAGTTTTGAAATTTTGAATAACTGGTTCTGAGCATGCTCAGTAAGCACCAAAAAAAAAAAAAAAATAGCTGTATGAAAAGAAAAAATTATTTTTTCATATTAATTAAAATGCTGCCTGTGAAAGCACTAGCTATTTGAAACTGATCACTGTATCTGTGTACTTGTATCTTAAATGTTAACGCTTTAGCATGAGGGAGCACTATAGTCCTGACAGGGCATAGGTAGAGAGGTGAGGTGGTGATGTTCACCTATCCACCTAACCTATTTTTGCATGAATATTGGGCTCACTAAATATTTTAAACCTTATGCCACACACGAGTGGCTAATTTTGAACTTTATTTTAAAACTGTCAGTTTCTGTGGTGTGAAAACACTCCTGTAACCCTGGGAAAGTTACTTCCGGGTTACACCTGTGTATAAATTCAGTACTGCTGCGAGCAGGGTGAGCTCGGGCAAGGTGCGTGTATCAAGCGTGGAGACGCATGCAGTTAAGCATAGGAATCATAGTGAGTAAGCTAACACCAACCTCAAGCAAGAAATGAACCAACAGGTAGGCCTTAATCAAGTTACAAGGAAGTCTTTAGTTTTATCTGTATCCCAGCTCACTGTCAGAACTAGCTTACAAAACTCATACGTTTTGAACAAGGAATGTAGCGAATTCTTAAAAGGGAAGTTTGGTACCAAATTTACAATGTGTGATATGTACTTAATTAGTGATGTCCCTATTGTGGAGGAACCTTTTACATGCCTTAAATGTAAACAAAATGAGGAACTAATGGCTGAGGTATTTTTATTTAACACCAGATTAAAAGCACTAGAAATCAGTCAACAGAGCATGTACCAAAGAATGAATAATAACATAACTGATCAGTTACCAATACAAAGTATAATAGGCATGGGTGAAACTAGTAGTCAATATCCAGTTTCTGCACCAAGCATTTTATCATTAAATAAAAGTATACAAAGAACACTGAGTATGGTCTCCCCTAATATAGTTGCCCTAGACTTGCCAAAACATAACAAAAAATGAACAAGGGATGAGGAAGGGGGTGACTATACAGATGAGAACTGGTACCACATTCAAAGCACAAGACCAACAAAAAAAGGAAGAAAGGCTGAAAAATTTACTTTACCATTATATAGCAGTTTTGACCCATTGACACAAACTTTGGAGGACACCCAAGCTACCTCCCTTGTTCATAACATTTCTACCCCCCGTAATACCACTGGATAACACCATTAGAGCAACCCTGGAAGTATTATTACTGCCACAAATCATCCCACCTTTAATATATTTGAATAACATAACTGAGAAAATCCCAGAAACCTTGTTACCATCTCAGAACAATACCCCCATTAACAATAGCATACATGAGCACACAAATAATGAAAATGAATCATTGCAAGAACAAATATTTATATTAGGGGATTCAATGATTAAATACATGGACAGGTATTTAACCAGAGGCAATACAGAGAACACAGCTAGCTGTAGTTATAGTGGGGCAAAGATTAGCGACATAACTTCCATATTGCCTGGAATCTTTCAATCAATAACAAATCCAAAAATTGCAATCTTACATGCAGGAATGAATGATATTAGGAGCCACTAGGTCGACAGTATTATTAAAGATACTAAATTAGCCATTAGGACCCTTCAAGATTTAAATGTAGTACCGATCATTTCTGAAATTTTACCAGTACCTAGGGCAAGTTACAACAGACAAAAAAACATCAAATCATGTAACAGCTGGTTGCAAAGATGGTGCTTGGAAAATAACATCGACTGTATTAGGACCTGGGAACTATTTGATAATAGACCATATTTATATGGTTATGACGGTCTACATTTGAGTAAACAGGGCTCAAGACTCCTGGGATGTATTTTTCATAAATCACTACAAACACATACTATGGTAAAAAACTAGATCACAAGGGGCAAGGGGTTAAATCTAATTGCATATTGAACACATTTCAAACTAAAGACACAACAAAAACAAAATTACATCAAAAAATAATAATACGGGTCTTATTTTTTTACTTATGAATGCATGCAGTCTACACCTTGAAAAATTGGATGAACTTGAAATAATTTTAAAAAGGGACAATACTGACATAGCAGCAATAACTGAAACATGGTGAGGGGACTCTTCCAGTTGGAATACTACTATAAAAGGTTGCAAAACGTACTACAAAAAAAGAACAACAAAAAGGTGGGGAGATTGCCTTATTTATAAAACAAAATATAATATATAAACCCATAAATGATTTGACTGATAATACTATTGAAACTATTTGGGTTGAAATTATAAATAATAAGCAAAACAAATTAATAGTAAGAGTATGTTATAGATCACCAGACACAGATATTACAACTAACGAGGCTTTACTAAAAGACATTTCAGACAAAACCAATAAAGACATTATCCTATTAGGTGACTTCAACCTGCCTGGGATAAACTGGACTAATGGTATGACTAGAACTCACCAGGAAAGTACATTTCTTGAAATGTGTGAGTCTAATTGCCTAAACCAGTTAATTTCTGAACCTACCAGAAATACCAACATTCTGGACTTACAATTAACTAATATTTCTGATAATTTCTACAATATTAAGGTAAAATACACCCTTATTACACTCAGATCACAATACCATAATGTTTGATATTAATTTCATAGCCCATAAAATAACTGGGAAAACAATTTTTAAAAATTATAATTTAGCCAGTATTGAACAAATCATGGAGGCTCTATATACTTGGGACTGGGATGATGGTCCGACCAACCCTGAAATATTATGGACAAAAATAAAAAGTCAAATTCTTGAATTAGAAGCAAAGTTTGTCCCCAATAAAACTATTTATAACAGGTAGGGGAAATTACCTATTTGGTTTACACCTACAATTTCCAAATTAAAAAAAAAGAAGGGCATTCAGAGCATTCACGAGAGACAATAACACCTACAACAAAAACAAGTATAAAGAAATTCTTAGGAAATGTAAATACAAAATTAGAACCGAAAAAACTAAATTTGAATTTAGACTACCATATATAAAAGATGGGGGGAAGCATTTTTTCTCTTATGTTAACAATAAAAAATCTACCCAAAAACCGATTGGTCCCCTCAAAATCGGGTCCACAGAAATTACCACCCCCTTAGAAATGGCAGAGGAATTAAATATTTATTTTTGTTCAGTTTACAACAAAACTATTCCTTTAAACATAAAACCAACTGCAAAAACAACTCCATCAGATAATAACATGATAGAAATAACCAAAACAGAAATTAAATTACAGGAAGATAAACTAAATATCAACAAATCACCTGGACCTGATAAACTACACCCTAGATTAAGAAAGATGATTTCTAATTGGTTAATTGATCCATTGCACAAAATATTTACTATGTCCCTATCTACTGGAATTATCCCTACTGACTGGAAAACTGCAATGGTCACCCCCATATTTAAGAAGGGTTCCACTATTGATGTGGCAAACTACAGACCTATTAGTCTAACCAGTGTCCTGGAGAAACTATTTGAAACTATTCTAAAAAACAAATTAGAGGAAGATATGACAAAAAAAGGGATAACAGATTCATCACAACATGGTTTTAAAAATTAAAAATCTTGCCTTACGATTAATTTAATATTCTACAAAAAAGTAAGCAAAATCATTAACAATAAAACATCTGTAGATATAGTCTACTTAGATTTTTCTAAAGCATTCGACAAGGTGCCCCACCAAATTCTAATTGATAAAATGCATAAACTTGGAATAAATAGTTTACTGGTGAACTGGGTAGACGAATGGTTGAAAAATCGTACACAAACTGTCAGCATTAGGGGATATCAATCACCCGTTGGACGAGTGACCAGTGGTGTGCCGCAGGGTTCAGTCTTGGGGCCAGTGTTGTTCAATGTATTTATTTCTGACATGACTCTAAACTTACATAATTTGGCCATAAAATTTGCAGATGATACTAAAATACTAGCTAAAGTCAAAACTAAAGAGGACATTAAGCAAATACAACATGACTTAATTACAGTAGACGTTTTGACACAAAATAACGGCATGTTTTTTAATAATGAAAAATGTGTCGTTATGCACCTTGGTGAACATAACAGTAATCAACTATATACATTAAATGGCTCAACACTAAGTACTGTTACTGAAGAAAAAGATCTCAGAATAATCATAACCTCTGATTTAAGTTTCGGAAAACACTGTGGTCACCTGGTAACCAAAACTAATAGAATTATAGGTTACATTCAAAAATCTTTCATATCCAGAAATAGAGACTGCATATTGCCTTTTTACAGAGCCTATGTCCAATCCCACCTAGATTATTGTTCCCAGTTATGGAGTTCATACCTCAGGAGGGATGTGTCTAGACTTGAGGCGGTTCAGAGATGGATTACCAAAATGGTTGCTAACATGCAAAATAAAAACTACTACCAACGTCTGAGATAGATGAATATGTACACCTTGGAACAGTGTAGAATAATGGGGGACTTATTATTAATGTACAAAATTTCAAGAGACCCAGAATTAATAACTGAACTAGGTATGACATTCGTCTCTAGACCATGCAACCTTAGAAGTCATAAATACTAACTACCGCTAACCTATCCTAAATCCAATAATAGAAGATTCTTCTACACACAAATAATTATTCCACTCTGGAACTCATTGCCAATACATCTTGTAAATTCAACTAACAGAGTTTTTTAAAAACAATTTGGACACCTATCTATTACAAGCTCGGTAATTTATTCCAGTAAGCTGGAAGATGCACTTATATGGGTATTTCACCTTCTGTGCATCTAACACATCCTAGTATAACTCCTAGTATTAATAGCATCCTTTTTCATGAGGGGAAAATCCTTTTTCATTTGGCTGCCATCTTGTTTTTTGGGTTTTCCTAGGGAAAATTAAAATTTCAAAAGACACGAAAATGACATTGTGGGGAGCAACCAACACATGTATTTTGCTTACTGGGACCCCCTTAGCTGGATTCTGCACTTAACTGTTGGAGAAATGCCTTAAAGTGTTATTTTTTAACATTAGAAATCTTTTTCCATGACTCATTATATGAAAAAAGAATCTTTTTTTTGTATGACGTCATCCTGTTTTGTGAAGGGAAAATCCTTTGTCATATGAAGCTTCAAAGTATTTCAATGGGGTTTTCAACTTTGTGGTATAACTTTGCCATCTTTGCATACTTTGAGCTCAAGTTTTCAACATGGCTTTTCTGGGAGGCCACCTCAGGAACAATGTCAGTGGGATTATGCAAATCCGTCTGGAAGGTGATTTTGCGGTCGCTTGGTGAAATCACCTTTTGGGGATGATTTGAACATTTTCACTGCCCTTGTTCATCAGGTGGGGTTATAAGAAGGCTATGTTGAAATTTTGGGGTTGCAATATGTAAAAATGCCAAAGTTATGCACATATGTTAACATTTTGTTATGCTTCCTCGTAACCTTGGCAATTTCAAATATTTTCACTTGAGATTCTCAACATAAACATCTTTTTATACCACCTCATGAACATGACAGCTGTTATTTTTAAAACCCTGGCCAAACTGTGTTTTTGCACCTGTGGCACACAATGGTGTGGTGGCACGGAATCACCTCTTGGTGGGGGTTTCAAAATTTTCATTACTGAGTTTATGATGTGGAGCAATAAGAAGGCTAGGCTGACAATTTCATTCCTGTTTTACTACAAATGCAAGTGCAGGGCCCTCTGGGCACTGCTTCTCCATAGCAACATATATGTATGCATTTAAGGAGGGATGGGAGCGCAGGGCCCAGAGGGTCCTGCACTCCCACAGACAAATGAGGATACAATTATGCTATCTCAAAAAGTAAGGAAATTCTTTGAAAAACTTCGTTAATGCACTAGTTAGGGCTGAAGTGACAAAAGTAGGGAAATGTGGCGTTAGGGTTTCCAACCCTAACATACCACCCCCACACTGAAGGCAGCAAAAGGTGTGGGGTGTGCTTTGGGGTTGTCAACCCTAACACTCACCCCATTCCATGAGTAAATAAACTGAAATGGGTACAATGTATGAAAATGGGGTGTGGGTTGAAAACCCCAAGACACACCCCACGCCTGTTGCTGCCTGTGGCATGGTGGTAAGGTGTTAGAGCTGGAGTCACTAACACCACATTTCCCTACTTTTGTCACTTCAACCCAAACTAGTGCATTAATGAAGTTTTTGCAAAGAATATTATAGGGGCATAGTTAGAGTTAAGTAGCCTGTTTAATATTAATCTTCACATTTTGCACTTTAATAACTTTGCAATCAATCAATGGATTTACCCAAAATTTGGCATGCATTGCCCTGTAGGGTAGCTCTCTTGACATGGCTAGTTTCGTTATGGTTGGATGTGTGGATCCTGAGATCCGCATAATGCAAAAACCTGAAAGGTCACCACTTTTTGCAGTTTTTTCCTCATCACCTTGCACCCAGACATTGTGGAATTTAGGTGTGTATTTTTTATGGTAGAAACAGCTTGGGTAACAGAACTGCCATGCATTTGTTCGGTGAAAAAATATTAATCTGTTGCAAAGTTATTAAATTGTTAAGTTCCCATTATTTTCAATGGGAAGATTACTCTCCAGGGTAGAGGAATGGATTCCAAAAAGGATTTTGACCTCATGAAAAGTGATTCTTTTTCATGAGGGGTCCATCCTTTTTCGCCAAACAAAATTCCTTTTTTGTGAGCCACCATCTTGTTTTCTCTTTCTTCACACAAAAAACTGTCATAACTCTGCCCAGTTATGTCTTCTACAGACACCCAAACATGTATCTTGTTCATCGGGAGCTGATGAGTTTCACTTAGTATTTTATATAGCTCCCATGGTCTCTGAACATTTTTTTAACTATTTAAATCCTTTTTCATCACTTGCTAAGATCCTTTTTTGTCCAAATGAAAAAGGATCACGAGTCATGAAAAAGGATTTTGGACCCATAGAAAAAAGCCTTTTCCCAGCCTTTCCCCCATAATTTTCTATTTTCAAAGTGTAGTCCCTCCCCACTCCCGGATCGCTGACCCCATCAGAAATAAAACTTTTCCATAGTGTAGCAATCCCTCCCTGATCGCCAGCCCCATCAGAAATAACACTTTTCCATGGTGTAGCAGTCCCTCCCCCTTTCCCATCACTGGCCCCATTAGAAATAAAAGTTGTCCATAGTGTAGTTGTCCCTTCCCCTCCTCCTGGTCAATTTTTTTTTTTGCAAAACCTGCAAAAAAAAGGCCCTTGCCGATCATCCCCTCAATCCCATCCCCACCTCCCACTCAGCACCCACCACTCCACAATCTCCAGTACACCCTCACACACCCTCACTCACCTGAACAGGTGCCTGGTTCAACACCCACTCTCCAATCGAAGACACATCTTGCTGCTTGAACCGGCAACTGCAATATGAGCAACTAAGGTAAATGTGGTTCAATGTATTTCAATAGGGATTCAACTTTTATGCATAACTTAGCCATTTGTTGAGATCTTACCACCAAATTTTCAACATGGCTATTTGGAGACCCCACCTCATGAACACTAGGACTGTCATTGTTTAGCTCCTACCCAAAAGATGAGTTTGTGGATGCTTGACAAATTCACCTTTCAGGCAGGATTTGGAAATTCTTTCTGTCCCTGTTCATGAGGTGGGGTCATAAGAAGGCTGTGTTGAAAATTTGGAGTCAAAATATGAAAAAATGCCGGAGTTATGACCATTCATTGCAATTTCACTATGCACGCTCGTAACTTTGGAAATTTTAAATATTGAAATGTAAAGTTTTATTAGGTTTTATCATAAAACCAGCATTACAGGTACATTGTCAGGAACTGTTGATTGGATAACAGTAAACTATACATATGAATTACAATATCATCCCTCCCAATCCCCCCCGGAGTGTGCTCTCAAAATCGCTATGGTATCCTAAGCTTACAAACTCATATTGAGATAACATCGAAGGAGTCAGAGGAATTACACACAGGTTAAGATAGGTACAAGGCATATAATTTGCCCCACTTTTTGTTAAAAAGTGTGATCTTGTTACGAATGCTAGCAATTATAAGTTCAGTCTGGAAGCATAAGGTGAGTTCCTTTAACCATTCATTATAGGAGATGGCCAACTGATCCATCCAGTGCCTGAGAACCAGCTTCCTAACCACCATTGATATAATGGCCATGTGGAATCTTCTTTCCTTGATATTAATGCTGGAATAAGAACCCAGGATACAAATGTCCATAGTAAACAGCCCATCAAGCCCTAGGATAGGATCCAATCGGGTTTGTATCATTTGCCAGAGGGGGGACATTTTTTCGCAGGACCATAGGATGTGCAGAATATTCCCTTCTTCCTTGCCACACCTGGAGCAAACACGGGAGGGAAGCTGACCCATTTTGGCTAGTTTTATCGGTGTGTAATACATATTGTTAAGAATATGATATTGGGTGAGCCTAAGTTTGTCCTGGGTATTATATATGTAGAGGTTCCTTCCATATTTGTGCCCAGTTGAGGGAGTTGTCAGGTAATAGAGAATCCCAGACCTTGGAACCCATTAAGGGATCCAGGTGAGAGACCGACAAAAGATACGAGTACATGCAGGAGATTCCATGAGGCACATTAACCAATTCTGAAAACCGAGACAAAATAGGATGTACAACCAGGGGTTTAGGCCTTGTTCCAAAAAGTTGAACTAGCAAGTGTCTCAACTGAAAAACTTTGAAAATGTGGGGTTGATCTATTTTAAATTTTAAAAGGATGTCAGGAGAGGAAAGGAGAGAGTCTTGGCTGTAGAAGTCAGTAACCTTGGTGTCCCGTAACTGAGGTAGCCACCTTGGAGAGAGAGTTTTACCCCCGATCTTGATAATAGGGTTAGAGAATATTAGCTGAGACGGGTCCTTGGAGAGTGGGATCTTCAAAGAGGAACAGAACTGAGAAAAAAGACTCTAATGGAGATTCTAATTGCTGATTCCTTGATAGGGACCGGCATGGTTTTCCATGGTAAGTAAAATATGTTAAAGAGAAGAAGATTCGGTTGTTGCATAATATGATTCTCTATTTGCAGCCAGTGAGGAGTATAGTCACCTTCAGGTACAGAAAGCCACTGACTACATTTAGAGAAATGGCTGGCCCAATAGTATAGAAGAAAATTTGGGAGGCGGAGCCCTCAGACTCTTTAGGAAGGCTTAGCTTAAGGAAGGAGCATCTGGGGAATTTTTGTAACCAAATGAAGTTGGGTACAAGAGAGTGGACATGTTGGAAAAAGAAAAGGGGAAGCCATATGTTCAGCATGTTCAAGGGACAAAAAAGCCTGGGCAGGATGTTCATTTTAATGATGCTAATACGACCCCATAAAAATAATGGGAGAGACTCCCATCTCAGAAGATCCTGCTGGATGCTGCTCACTAGGTCATCTAGATTCAGTTTCTTGACAAGAGAGGAGTCGGTGGATAGAAATATACTTAAGTATCTAATAGAATTAGCAGACCATTTCATGCCAAACTGAGTAAAATATGCATTGAAAGTGAGGTGGTTAAAAGTAAAAAATGTCAGTCTTACTAAGATTTAACTTATAATTAGAAAGAAAGCTAAACTGGGATATCACATTCAAGGTATAAGCGAGTGAAACTGAAGGCTGGCCTAAGTGCAGTAAGATGTCATCAGCATATACAGAGAGCGAGAGTATACTCAGCACCACCTTTCAGAATTCCACGTATCTGGGGGAGTAGTCGTAAGATATCTAAGAAGAGGGTCCAGGTATAGATTAAAGAGGAAGGGTGACAGAGGGCAGCCTTGTCTAGTGCCTGTAAAGAGGGAAAAATGAGAGGAGAAAACCCCATTGCAGTATATCCTGTCTGAGGGAGATGAATAGATCACTTGAAGCCAGCACAGAAACTTGGAGGGGAAGACCATTTTCTGCAGGGTTGACCAAAGAAAGCACCAGTCCACCCTGTCAAAGGCCTTCTCCACATCAAGGGATACGAGGGCCATGGGAGAGTGAGAGGATTGGGCTACTTGAAGAAGATGATCTATTTTACCTAAGTGGTCTGCTGAGGACCTGCCTGGGACAAACCCTACTTGCACTGGGCTGAGTAAAGGAATCCAGACTTTCCTTGTTCTAGCAGCAAGAATTTTAGTGAGAATCTTTATGTCACTATTCAGGAGAGACATAGGTCGGTAGCTAGCAGGGTGGGAGGGGTTTCTGTTTGGCTTAAGGAGAAGAACAATGGTAGCTTCCAAGAGTGAACAGTGTAGAGAATCAGATTCCAGAATGTAAGTATATAAGTGGAGCAGAAGAGGGGCTAACTCTTTAGAAAAAGTCTTACAAAAATTAGAGGGGAAACCATCCGGTCATGGTGCTTTGTCTAAGGCCAGGCCATTGATGGCTTCTTCTATGTCAGCAAGACTGATTGGAGAAGATAGAGATAGCTGATGGTGGTTTAGGAGAGTTGGGAGGGACGGGGCATCTAGGTATGCGTCTATTTCTTCAGGGGCTGGAGGCCAAGGGATCTTATTGTAGAGCTGGCGGAAATAAGCTTCGAATACCGAGGCTATCTCTCTAGGGAGGATTTTATTTGAGCCATCTGAAGCTGTGATAGAGGGAATTAATCTGGAGCCTTCCAACTTCCGTAGGCGAAGAGCCAAAAGTCTCCCAGCCTTTTTGCCCTGATCTACATATTTGGATTTAGTTCTTAAGATGGCATATTCAGCCTTTTCACGGATAAGGTTAGAGTATTTATTTCTTAATGAAAGTAAGATCTCGAGAGGATCAGATTAAGGAGAGGAAGAGAGGGATAACTCTAATGACCTTATTTGTGATAGGAGAGATAAGGCCTGGGATCCTCACAATCTTTTCCTCCTGGAGGCAAGCTTAATGAATTCTCCCCTTAGGAAGCACTTAAGTACACACCATTCATGACTGATTCTGGGTATGGAGTCTCTGATGAGTTCAGTAAAGGTCTGAATAAGAGATGTGATAGTGGAAGTGATGGATTTATCTTTCAGGAGTTGGGTATTCAGCTTCCAGGTGGTATCCTTATGAATGTCGGGGTCGGGAGATAACTCTATCCAAGCCACTGAGTGGTTGGAGATAACTGTCGGTTCAATACCTGCATTGCAAAGACCAGAGAGAAGGGGGAGACTGATCAGTATATAGTCTAGGTGGGACCAGGACTGATGAATAGCCAAACAGAAGGTGTAAAGGCAAAGGGAGGGGTTAAGGATTCGCCATGGGTCACATAGGCCCAGCATATCCATGAGGTCACCCAGAGCTCTCTGGGTAGAGGTGGGAGGTTTAAGTGGTAGATAGGTCCTATCCAAGTCCTGCATAGGTGGAATATTCCTGTTCCACCCCTAGAATTAGTTGGGTAAGTAGAAGGGATGTTAGTTTGTTCGCAAGGTCCATAAGAAAGTGGACACCCCCCCCCAACCAGTTCATATATGCTGCCCAGCACTACCTCTTTGCAATTCAGGAGTCCTTTAACCAAAATATATCTTCCATTTGGATCCACAATAGAGAGATCTGCCTGGAAGGAGACATTCACCATAATTAGGATGGCTGCCCCCCGGCTCGAGGATGAGTCTCTGGCAGCAAAAACTTGAGTCACACCCTGCCGGCGAAGCCAGGTGATCTCTTGAGACAGGAGGTGAGTCTCCTGTAGGAATATGATATGTGCCTTTAGGAGGGCACAGTGTTTCAAAGCCTGGTATCTTTTAGTGGGGTCTCTCAAACCTCTGATATTCCATGTCAGAATTTTAATCACATAACTCACCATATTTAATAATCATCAAGACAAACAGTAGTTGTAGAGTACAAAACAAGTAATCCCCTATGAGGCACACTCCATCCCCCCCCACCAAAACATACTCACCAAAAGGGCAAGGCCCAACTGCAGAATGAAGGAGCCGTCGTACCATACCAACAATAAATGAGCAAAATTAATGAACAATCCGAGCGAGTCAGAATATCGATGTTGGGCACCTTAAGAAACCCACCCCACACACTCCCTGGCCTTTAAGTTGTTAATCATGACCCATTGGAAGGTATAAGGTATCCCACCCTCAACCCTTACCAATCCCAAAAAAAGACAACCTAATTACAAAAAACACTCCCCAGAGCAATATATATGCAACGCAGTCAGGAGGACTGGCAATAAATCCCCCCAAACATCTGCCCCAGACCCCCCCAACAATTCTGATACCAATTAGATATAGGCATGCAGGTATCCCACCCCAACCATGATAGTCCCCAAACAGTAGAACTATTTACAGCCCCCCCCAAGATACAATCGGTTGTTTAGATACCAAAAGATGTAATAGGGAGGGGAAACCCCAATGCGCCTGGTACTGTTCCCAACAGGAAGATAACAACAAACAACGAATTGAAATTGAGATCTCCTTAGGGAGAACAGAAGCAGGCACAACCCTCCCCAATTTCCAGAATGCGATGGAACACAGCACGGTTAGCAAACCAAACCCCTGAGCCCCCCCCGTCCCCGGCTCCCCCACTCATGGTGAGATTAATTATTAAACGGCAAAGCAAGGTTCACTTAACCCAACTCTAATACATGCCCATTGAAAGAAAGAAAGTGCCATTACAATACCATAGTCTCGTAGATAGGTCATATGTGCAGCTTAACAGGCATCTTCCTGGCCCCGTAAGTAAGACACCTAGGGTATATCAAATGGGAGAGCTCCGAGGGGGGTAATGGGGGAAGGGAGGAGAGAAAGGAGTCTGTAGACTTTGGATGGGACCTGGAAAAAGAATGGATGAAGTCTCTCGTGTCAGCTAGCTACGCAATTGAAGGATTAGCACAGCGTTGTTACATGATGTAAAATGACATGCCTGTGGTTAAATCGGGTGAATCCTCCCCTGTCATTTCGAACCTTATGGGGCGATCTCAGTGAGAGGAACTGAGTTGGGGTAAGAATTACCAGCTGGACTGGTGCAACTCAATAGAGTCCCCGGGAAAACATGTCCCAAACAATTTGTTCCAGTAGAGGCATACCAGCACTTGGGTATGTGGTGAGAGCTGTGTGGAAAGCAATGAGTGTAGGCCCTGGGCCGCCACCAGGCTGAAGCCACTGGACCGAGCAAGGCCTACACAACCAGGGATCCTGCCCTCCCACAGGACCAAAACCGAGGCACCAGGGGAAACCACGAGGTCAGTTAAACTTATTAACACAGCAACATCATCAAATAGATAGCTAAGAAGAGAGAATACTCAAACCATAGCAAGCATTAATTGTTCAAGTGTTCCCAAACAAATTAGGCAGCTGTTTAGCCAAGTCCTTCTTAGCAGCTTCAGGGTTATCATGAGAAAGCCAGGTTCTGTTGAGATGGATCTGTAGCTGGGCTGGGTGGGACATTCAAAACTTGATCCCTGCAGCGATCAGTTTTGAAACTATTGGGTGAAAGGCAATGTGTTTCTGCCTGATTTCGAGAGGCAAGTCCTGGGTGAGACGCAGGGGTTTACCCTCCCACAGGATAGACTGCAGTTCCCGGGCCTTGGCAAGAGCGTGTTGCTTTTCTAAGTAGCTCAGAAACTTGATAATAAGAGGTCTGGGACCCTCGGGGCGGGGGTCTTGGCCAGCGTGATCTAGCGATCTCTCAATTTGATAGCCCGGGCTAGAAGGAGAGGGTCCGACTCTCTTAGATAATAATTTTTGCGTGAAGGTGACAACGTTAGGGCCCTCTTCTGATTCTGGCAAGCCAAAGATGAGAATGTTGTTTCGGCAGCTTTTGCCCTCATGATCTTCAGTTTTAGCCTGGAGTTTAGATGTTTATTGCCGTAATTTGGTAATTTCTGAGTCCATCCGATCCCACCAGCCTTCCAGAGAGGTGGTTCCTGCAGCAACATCTCTGATTTTCCGATTCATCTCTCCCATGTCAGATCGAATGGATTTCAACTCCGAGGAAATGTCTGCTAATGTTTCTTGAAAAGGAAGCAGTTCCTGGAGGAAATGATCCTCTGTGAGGGGGTCCAGAAGTCGTAGATAGCGCTGAGGAGTGGGTAGATTGGGCCCCCTGAGCTTTAGCTTTTTTTGGGGTTTTCATAGGTGAGACTGGTGGCATGTGATGCGGTAAGGCCTGTCGCATCTCAACCTCCATCGCGACTGATTTTGCAGGAATTGTGATGAAATGAAGGTCCAGCTAGATGCAGATGAATACAGGCATAAGGTAGAGATCTTTTTGTGTAGTAATTAAAAGCTTCCCCACAAGGATTACTGTAGATACAGGAGGAGGAGGGGAGAGCCATAACAGAAGGCTGCCATTAGGCTGTAGACATCACGTGATCTCGGAAATTTTAAATATGTTGACACCATATTTTCAACATAGCCTTCTTATTATCCCACCTCATGTATGTCATAGCTGTCATTTTTCAGATTTTTCCCAAAATGTGTTTTCACACCTGTGGTGCAGAATGGCATTGCAGTTGCGCAGAATTACATTTTGGTGGGGATTTGAACATTTTCTGTACCGGGTACATGAGGTGGGGTAATAAGATGGCTATGCTGACTATTTGGTCACTGTTGTCCTATCAATGGAAGTGGAGGGCCCAGAGGGCCCCGTGCTTCCACAGCTACATACATATACACATCTAAGGAAGGATGGGAGTGCAGGGTCCAAATGACCCTGAGCTCCCACAGTAAAATGAGGATAGTATTAAACTATCTCAAAAAGTAAGGAAATAAGTTACAAAAAAAGTCATAAATGCTCCAGTTAGGGTCAAAGTGATAAAAGTTGAGAAATGAGGTGTTAGGTTTCCAACCCTAACACCCCACCCTCCCAAACCAGACAGGACAGCAGGTGTGTGGTGTGCCTTGCTCAAGCCATTGTCATAAAGTCTACACATCTGACCTTATTTACAAATGGAATGGGGTGAATGTTAGGCTTGAGAAGACAAAGGAACACCCCATACCTACCTCCTGCCTGGTTTGGGAGGATGGAGTGTTAGGGTTGGAAACCTAACACCTCATTTCCCAAATGCTGTTGCTATGAACCTAGCGGAAGCATTAACAAAGTCTTTTTGATATATATATATATATTTTTTTTTACTTTCTCTAGATAAATATGGACTGTACAATGGCCTGACTCAAACTATGCATTTATCTACCTTGTGGTGACATGGGGCAGCTACTCAGCCCTATCCTGCCTCCCCCCCCAACTAGTAACTACCTTTCTAGGGGCTTCCCCTCCATGGTGGGGCCAGAGGGAGAAGAGCCAACTTCCTCCCTCCACAGATTTCATCTGGAGTGGACAACGGTCCCGGGTGCTAGGGCAGATGTGGGGGCAGGTGTCTCAACACTCCACACCGCTGGGCCAGCTATGCCAGTGTCAGTGGCTCAGCAGGCTGAAGACTCACCTCTGAGGCCAGAAGATCGTGGGTTCTAGACCCACATCGGGAACCTGGGGTAAATTAGTGCAGTATAAGGGGGATGCTTCACTTCTGAGGTGCCAACTTTCGGATGAGACATTAAAACGAGGTCCTGTCTGTCTGTTCATTAAAGATCCCATAGCATTTCTCGAAAAGAGTAGAGACATTTTATTTAAAAGAAGACAGAAATATAAAAATCATGAAACTTTACATACTAGTAAACAAAATCAATAATGACAAATGAAAATACAAAAGGAACATAAAAACAACATTAACGTAACACCAAAAAAATTAAACAAATAAATACATAATAATAAACCAACAAAAAGACCACATTTACTGTATTTATCAAATCCTTCACCTTATAAATATACTGAAGGTCATACGACAGCATCAGGAGTGCAATACTTTTTTTTTACATATCCTATCACTTTCTATACAGATGTGTCAGGATACGTTTTCACCATCCAAGTGCTTGGGATACTGAATAGTGTAAAGCATCAGATTGATCTAGTTTACTTGAAGCAATGTTGACTGAATTACTAATTTCAGTACAAGACACCATCTTCTGCTGAATAAACAGGGAGCATCTTGCCTGCCTGATATGATATTTCAATACTGCAAAAACAACACACATAGTATCCTTATGCAAGAAAAAACATCTAGATGACAAAAGCCCCTGCATTAGATTATCAGATGTTAAAGTAAAAAAAAAATTCCACTGCCATGTTAGTACTGCATAATCCCCAAACCCCTTTAATACAGGACCAGTCCATGAATAAATGCTTTTGAGTTCCTGCCACACCTCACAGCCTTGTCCCAAACAATATCTTTCCTCCAGACTCTTGTGCTTAAGTGCACCCCTTAACCCTAGACAGCCATGTGCAGGCAACCACAAAATAGTCCACATATGAGGGAGAACTCTAGTATTGGTGGGTTGTCTAAGTGTCGTATCCCTCAGGGAATTTGGACAAGCAGAAAAGTATGGCTCAACAAAGAATTGCTCAAGCATAACTGCCTCATACAATCCTTTTCTGGATATAGTCATAAGTGACTGATGAGAGATATGCCTACATTTCAGTTTAAGTAGACAAGTTAACACTTACACAGGGTGACATGGGCCAGTTTCCTGGTTAGGAATATGGATCCTATTCCAGTTCCAACTGCTTAAAAAGGGGCTTATATATTCCATCAATAAAGGCACCCACAGTTTATTATCTTGACACAGTGCTTTCTGGAAATTAAAAAAATTAAAACATATACTGAAAAAAGACCATCAGATGTAACATGCCAGCTCCACCCTTACTAACTGGCTATTACGTTATCCCCATTTTAATCAGGTTTAACTGACTTCCCCAAAAGAGCAGGAAGAAAATACTAAATAATTTGGTCTCCAGGACTGGGGTGGTGGAAATACAAAACTTACATAAAAAAATGTTGGTACTAAATGAGACTTTATTTAAAAAAATATTTTTTGACAGCTTCTAAGATTTCCAAATTTGGACTGAATTGAAAGCTGCATTATACAATGGCAAGAAAGAATGCTGGCCTGTGATTGGCAACTCTGGGACTGGACCCGTGATGTTATCCCAGTACAACATCACAGGTCTAGTCCCAGCACACAAATGATCGCACAAACTGTTGACAGAATCATTCCACGCAGCCCATGGCGATCCCTGCTCGATAACTCCGCTTCACAGCAAGCTCCCCAGTCAGCTTCTCTTTTCCCCATCAGTTCACTCCAGTTTCCACTCCCTTCACATTTAGAAAGTAAGTACCCCCACGGGAGTCCACTGCCTGCCTAGACAACGTAACTGCCGAAAACCGAAACCGCAAAGCTTTTTTTTTTTTTCTTTGCTTTCCCTTACCATGCAGACCCACTGTCCCATTCCTCAGCATACCAAACATTCATAGTGCTTAACTAAGTAAAAGTATTCTGCCACACATTCATAGCTTCACTCAGTGAAACACCCCATAACTCCCTGTCATTTCTCCCTTCTATTTAAAAAATGAAGCCAACTGGAAACCATACTGTCTTCACAATCCAGCATGTCTCCTTTTCAAACACAGACCACGCACCACTTACCAGTGTCGGGTTTCCATGATTGGCTTCAGCCCCCGAAGTCTTCACTTTGGCTTTGGCATAAATGTATTTGATTGGTGCACCTTTTCAGCCAGCTTCTCTGGCTTGCAATCTGGTATCTGGGGGCTCATAGCTCTCTCTTGCCTGTTCTTTCAAACTAGAACTGTTACCTACAATGCTGCCTAACTGCATAGAATAGAATTAGAAGACTGCCTAATTTGTATGCTAGCTAAATGTTAATATCTAGTGCATTGCCTAGACATACCCCACTTAGCACATTTACTGCATTGTAGGAACTGTGTGATTTTTCAATACCTGCTGGAACCCTGCCTCTCCTGCCTACACTTGTTTTTTTCTTTAATCTGA
Organism: Neoceratodus forsteri; assembly: GCA_016271365.2. NCBI lineage: Eukaryota > Metazoa > Chordata > Ceratodontiformes > Ceratodontidae > Neoceratodus > Neoceratodus forsteri. Next base: position 342,654,872 of record CM057455.1, on the reverse strand, counting down.
CCTTAGACATTTCCTACTTAACCCCTCTGCTCCTCTATCCCTCCCACAACCTGTTTCCTAAATAAGCCCTGTCATTTCTCTAGTCTTAGCTTGAACTTGAACCTGCCCTCCTCCTCTCCTGCAGAAACCTTACACTCTGTCTCCTGTCCTCCCCCTCTCGTTCCATTCAGACCCCACCCTCAGCAACACTTCACTACTCTGCCGTTGTGTTCCCCTTGATCACCCCACCATCACTGATTGTCTGTTGCCAGCCCCCCAGTGACTCCTGTTCTATTTCACAATATATTCACTCTTGCATTCTTTTTTTTTCTCCTCAGATCGCAGTGCCGTGAGTGGCGCACAGCACAGCACAGCATGTGACGCCTATGGCTGTCTTGTCGGCTGCTGCCCCTCTGGACACGGCATCCCTCCTAGGACTGGCCACCTGGTCCCGACTCCCGGACTAAAATCCTCAGGTATGCCGCTGTTTTAATTTGGAGCTGGGCTGTTCCGGCCGCTCTCATTGGTTGCGGCATTTCCCAAAGGCTCCTGACTGGGCCAGCCGTGAGGAGCATCGCTCTCGATCGGTGCGCCTTTCAGCCCACTCTCTGGCTTGCAATCTGGTATCTGGGGGCTCGTAGCTCTCTCTTGCCTGTTCTTTCATCCCACCCCCCACCTCCTCCTAGGCCACCTTTTAAATACTCCTGTAGCCCCTCCTTCTTCAGAAAATCCCCTCCCCATTGGCTCTTATCTCCCTGCTGACACCTCTGGACCTAGGGCTCCAGGATTAGGCAGGACAATCTCTCCTGAACTATCTGGACTCCCCTAGTCTACTAGGATTTGTCATGTTAACTCGACTGTTTACACTTATCTGTAATCTCAGTTGCTCTCTCTGCTGTTCCTACCAGGCATTCAGCCTCTGCCTGGACCACAGAACGTTACAACGTACAACCTGCACTCTGGTCTCTGCCTGTTTGCCAAGCTTGCCATGACTACTATAATGGGCAGTATAAATTGATTAGTCTCTCTTGCTTGTCTTATTGCTTTAAGCTGGTATGTGGACTGGGTGATAACTGGGGCCCTCCAACACTCTGCGGGTGAAAGTTCACCCCTCCCCCGTTCACATTGAACCAGAATCCCTGACAATACTTCTCTACATCCCCTGTCTGCCTAAACAAGATACAGCTATGCTTGGGTACTAGCGGCATAAACGACTCCTTGCTCCCAATGTTATCTCTGTCCTTGGAATATTCTCTTCTGGCACCTTGCCCTGGGTAACTGTCTCTACTCTCCTCCTGCTGCTCCAGGCTGAGGACATTGAAACCAACCCTGGACCTGCACTGCATTCTCCCCTGACCCAGTCTGCAGCATCTATACCTCCTATGAAAGGTCTAAAAATAGTCCACATTAACATTCGCAGCCTACGCCCCAAAATGGCCGAATTGGAAGCCTGGACTATATGAACGTCTCCTGACATCCTATGCTTATCTAGATCCTGGCTAAAACCTGCCATCAAACAGCATGAGGTGTCCCTTCCAGGCTATGGCATCTTTAGACATGATAGAATAGGCAAAAAGGGTGGAGGGGTAATGATCTACTACAGGACAGGCCTCAACGTCACTGTCCTCCCCACTCCTGTCTCCTCACCTCCTCTTGTTGAGTCTCTTTATGTCACCCTTACGCTTGGAAACATTAAAAAACTCATAAGTTGTATTTATATGCCCCCCAGCCTTGCCACTGCTAGTCTGCCTCCTCTTCTTGCATCCTTTGGCAGCCTCCCAAAGGACGACCTCATCCTATGTGGGGACTTCAACACTGACTGGCTTCACCCCAATATTGGTAATGTCCGTGCTTCGCTTGCTGATGGTAAATTTACCCAGTTAATCCATGATCATACACAAGTCAATCCAAAATCTGGCAACCATACCCTACTAGACTGGATGGTCACCCACTGCTCACTTAAAACTAAATCTGCTGGCATGCTCTCAGATTGCATAAGTAATCACTATCCCACCTTCTGTGTATAGAGAAACAATGATACCAACCCTCCACCCAAGATTTCCCTGGTCCGGGATATGACCAAGTTTGACATCAACAGATTCCTGTCATCCATTAATACTACAGATTGGGGCTCCATTAATACACTTCCTGACATAAACCTAGCCCTGGACTTCCTAATCTCCACTCTCACCAAAATAGTTAACCAACACACCCCTCAGAAGAAATGCAGATCCAAGGGTGTTAAAGCCCCATGGCTCTCCGGGGATATCAGATCCCTTATGGCCATCCGTGACAAAGCATGGTAAATGTATAAACAGAGTGGATTCCCCTCGGACTGGCTTATTTACAGACAGCTCAGGAATACTGTAAATGTAAAAATCCTGTACAAAAAGGTAAGAGATACCATCTCAAATTTCTTCAAACTGAGCATCTTAGTAACCCTAAGGAATTCTGGAGACAAGTTAACTCTCTAGTAAAAGGAAAGATTGTAGAAAACCCAAGCTCTATTTCTGTCAATGGCTCCACCCTTGATGACCTACTCTTCATAGCCACTGGATTTAACAATTTCTTCACTGACCTACAAAAATACACCTCAATCTTCCACAACTCTCCCTCTCTTCACACAACTCTCCCACCCAACCTAGGGGTCATCCTGAATTCCATTTGAAGCTAGCCACACTCAAAGAGGTGCAGCAGCTTCTATCCAAGCTAAAACCAGAGGGCTCTCCTGGATACGACTTGCTGGAGCCAAAATTTCTTAAGCTGGGTGCCCCTGCTCTAGCTCGCCCCATCCCCAACTTGTTTAACCAGTCCTTCTTCTCTAACATTGTGCCAGATAAGTGGAAGGTAGCAGTAGTAGTCCCAGTCCATAACGGGGGACCAAACTCCATCATAGAAAACTAATGCCCTATATCTCTGCTCTCACACCTGGCAAAAATCCAACAGCACATCGTGTATAATCATCTCCAAGACTACCTCGACTCCCACAACCTGCTATCATTAAATTTGGTGTTCCTTCTGGGGATGGAGATATCCGATTTGGTGGTGGAACCAGTCGGATGGTCGGACCATCACTCCATTGGGTTCAGTTTTGAGGCCACCCCTAGTAGGCTGGCCCCTATGGAGATGGTCCGGTATCGCCCTTTAAGGGGTGTTTCCCCTGATGGCCTGATGGCGGTGCTGGACCTATCGGGCTTACCGAGAGATTGCATGTATCCAGGAGAGTTGGTACTTGCCTATAATAAGGCGGTGGCAGGGGCCCTGGACTCCATTGCTCCTGTTCGTGTTCGGCCTCTCACTCTTCTCCCTAGGTCTCCTTGGTTCGATGAGACTCTGAGGGAGTTGAGGACAGTTGGATGAAGGTTGGAGAGGTGCTGGAGGAAGTCGGGTCTGGATTGTGACAAACTTAGTTTGATGGATCACTATGTGGTCTATAAATCAGCAATCTCTCGTAAGAAGGCAGAATTCCTGTCCAGAGAGATTGCTGCTGCACAGAATAGACCAGCTCAGCTCTTCCGGACCATGGACAGATTGTGCAATCCAATCTGTCTTCAGCCCAGAAGAGCTTTTTCTCAAGAATGGTGTGAGGAGTTTGCTCTATTCTTTTCAGATAAGGTTGCCACAATCAGATCTGATATCTGTTTGATCCTCTCTAATGGGAGTTGTGATGGCCGGCAGGAGATGTCGGACACCCAGTTTGTGTGGTCTGACTTCAGCCTCCCCACAATCAGTGACATTGTGATAATCATCCAATCACTGCGTCCGACCAACTGTGGTTTAGATCCGGGCCCCACACGTCTCTTAGTGGGTTGTGTGGATAAAATTGGTCCCATTCTTGCTGAGATAGTCTGGAGGTCCTTGGAGAGGGGGATTTTTCCAAATCCTCTAAAGGAGGCTGTGGTTCAGCCCCTACTTAAGAAGTCCTCCTTAGACCTGGACTGTCTGACAAACTACAGGCCTGTCTCTAACTTACCCTTTGTGGGTAAAGTTATGGAGAAGGTGGTCGCATCACAGTTGGATGATCATTTGACCAGCCACAATGTCTATGATTCTCCTCAGTCCGGATTTAGGAAAAGGCATAGTACCGAGACAGCTCTGGTCTGCGTACTAAATGACCTCCTAATAGCAAGAGATCAAAGGACTCGTTCCATCTTGGTCCTTCTTGATCTCTCTGCAGCATTTGACACTGTGGACCATGGTGTGCTATTGGAGCGCTTGCGGGCTATCTGTGGGCTGTCTGGTACAGTCCTCAGTTGGTTTCGATCTTACCTCAAGGGTAGGACTCAGAGGGTGGTGTCTGGAATTTTTTCCTCGGCATCATTCTCCCTATCCTGTGGGGTACCGTAGAGTTCCATTTTGGTGCCCATGTTGTTTGCAGTGTACATGCTGCCGTTAGGAGCGATTATTAGGCGGTATGGTCTGGTTTTTCACTGCTATGCAGATGATACTCAACTGTACATGTCCTTTGTGCCTGGCCAAGATGCTGCCCTTTCAGTCTTTAACAACTGTCTTGCTGAAATCCAGGACTGGATGAATGTGAGCTGGCTGCGGTTGAACCCTGACAAAACTGAGGTGTTGGTTGTGGACCAGGGTCGCTGGGAGGCGGGTTCGTTGGTTGGATCACCCTCGGGTCTATGGCTTGGGGGTATCCAGCTAACTACCTCAGACCGGGTGCGGAACCTGGGCATTGTGTTTGATGACTGTTTGACATTTAAATCTCAGGTGTCAGCAGTTGTCAAAACCTCTTTTTACCATCTGAGGAACATCGCCCGGGTGAAGCACCTGGTTTCTCCAGACGATCTTCCTACTTTGGTCCACGCTTTTGTTACCTCCCACCTTGACTACTGCAATGCCCTTTACTTGGGGCTACCACGGGTTGAGATTCGTCACCTACAGCTAGTGCAGAATGCGGCAGCCAGGCTGTTGACTGGTTCTTCTAGGTCCAGTCATATAACACCTGTGCTCCGCGGACTGCACTGGCTGCCAGTTTGCTGGTGAATCACCTTCAAGTTCAGTTTGCTGACCTATAAGGCCCTACATGATCAGGGACCTGCTTACCTGAAAGATCTCCTTTGTCCCTACTGTCCCCCCCCCCGCTCTCTCCGATCCACTAACGAGGGATTGCTAGTGATTCCCAGTGTTCGTTTAAAAACTTCAGGGGCCAGATATTTTAGTTTTATGGCCCTAACCCTGTGGAATTCTCTACCTTGTCAGGTGCGAGACTGCCCGACTGTCCAAAGTTTTAAAGGAGCTTTAAAAAACTCTCTCTTTAGCAAAGCATATAATGATTTTTGAATATTGTTGTTTAGTTTAATTTTAATATTGTTTTAACTATTTATTGTTTTATCTTGTATTGTACAGGCGCCTTGGTTTCAGAAAGGTGCCTTATATAAATAAAGATTGAATTGAATTGAATTGAATCACCCTGCCAACACGGCTTTAGAAAGAATCACAGTACTCTCACTGCACTCATAAAAGTAACATCTGACATCTTCCATGCTATGGATAAGGGCCAGGCCACTGGAGACATATTCGTGGATCTCACAAAAGCATTTGATCTCATGAATCACCTGCTTCTGCTTCACCAGCTGCATCTACTTGGCATGGACCATAGTACGCTGCACTGGATCAAGAGCTATCTGTCTGATCGATCCCAGAACGTTAAGTGGGATGGCTCCCAGTCTGAACAAAAAACAGTTTCCCACGGTGTCCCTCAAGGCTCCGTTCTGGGCCCTATGTTATTCTTGCTCTTTATTAATAAGCTCCCCAAATTCTGCGGGGGTGCCACAGTTCATCTATATGCAGACAATTCCATCATCTACCGCTCCTCTCCAGTGACAGACCAAATCAATTGGGACCTTGCCTCAGACTTTGCCTCTCTGGAAGCCTGGTTCCAGTGTAATCATCTTGTTCTCAACTCAAAAAAAACAAAATGCATGGTCTTCGCTCATCAGCCTGCGCAAAAGCCTAATCTACCTCCCCTTAGCATTTCCACTATCAAGGGAGACTCATTAGAGGTAGTCCACGCCTTCAAATACCTGGGTGTTACCTTGGACCCTGCCCTCTCGTTCAACTCCCATGTCTCTAACACTATAAAAAATTTCAACCAGAAACTCGGACTCCTTTATTGCATTCGCCCACACCTCACACTTGCCTCCTGCCAAAAAATAGACTCTGCATCCATCCTCCCCCTCCTATCCTATGCTGCACCCCTCCTCCTCTTCACTAACTCCTCCTCCTCCTCCTTGTCCCTCCTCTCTCAGGCATACCACAGGGTTGGTCGTTTTGCCTTGGGGGCCCCTGCCCGCTCTCACCATTGTGATTTTCTTGCCTCTCTGGGGTGGTCCTCCTATGAAGCAAAACTGAGGTACTCCACCCTGAGCCTCATGTTTAAGCTTGTCCACAAATTCACCCTTCCTTACCTCAGAGAACTTATTCATCTCAAACAAACACCACGCACACTTCACTCTGCCTCTCTCCCCCTTCTCATTGTTCCCAAAATGTCTTGCTGTGTTCAGACACTCCTTTTCATATGCTGCTCTAACTGACTGGAACTCCATCCCTCCCTCCCTCCATTCTCTCCTGCTCCTCCCTCTCACAATTTCAGTCATATTTGTCTGCCTTTCTGTCTACTTCTGCTACCTGCTCTTGCTTTCGCTGAGGGGTGCCTACCCAGAAACTCCTCCACCTTACCTACGGCTGCCTCCTCATGCCTTATTCTTCCTCCCACTCCACTACTGCTCCTCCTAGCATAATATGAGAGTAGTGCGTGTAGAATCTCTGATCCTAGCCATTCACATGTTATATTACTAGTATATTTAATATGACGTTTTGTACTATAACTGCCCTGTATATAGCCTCCTCCTCTATCTAGGCATGCATCGCTCGCCAAGAGAAAGTCTGTAGTTAATTGTTTGTGTACTTGCAATATTTTGTCTTGACATGTAATCCACCTAATGCCAACTTTGTAACATGAGAACTGCATTGCTGATTACACTTGTAACTTTGTGGTTGATTCTCAACCCCGGGTCGACCCTGAAAAAGGGACTGTAATTGTCTCAGTGGACTTACCTGGTTACCAAAACTCAAATAAATAAATAAATAAATACAGAACAACTGTAATGGGGGATTTTTTTCAGTCCACATCAGCACATTATGAACAACAATGGGGGGGAGGTGCAGATAAGAGAATAAACAAATCAAGCACCGCCTGCTCCAAAAGCACACACCACCACCTGCTGGATAAGCAGAATAGGAACTATTTTACTTTTAAATATTCTTTCATTATCAAAAATATAACATAAAAACTGTTTTAATAATTTTTTTTTCTTTTTTGTTTTATTTTATTCACAAATGAGCCACTGTATATTAGCAATAATGCACTCCAGGGAGTGTGTTGTGCTGGGATAAAGTCACTTCTGGGGTGCTGGATGCACTCAGCCTTCAGCCTCATGCCCAACCACCCCAGGCATGACGTTATCGCAGCACAACACACACCCTGTTGTGCATTATTACTTAATTAAGCTTTATATCCCAGTTCTCTCGGGCCATGTCTACACAACGAAACCTGATCCCTAACATCGTAATATGAGACTCTTCTGTTGTAATCCCTGCTGTGTTAGTTGTTACATTCTGATATGCCCTGATTCCCATTCCCATACTTTTGGAAAAGAGTTGGTGTATTTTTATTAAAATGCAAAGCAAAGATAAAACAAACTACAAAGATACAGAACTAATACATCAAGTATCTAGCACCCCAAAATGGAACAGAAAAGAAAAAAAAAAGACAAAATAAAAAAACGAAAAAGGCTTTAAACATGGAGCCAATCAATATCATGCCAGAAACGGTCAAACAGAACTTCTGACAAAGCAGTAAATTCCTTCAAAAAATATTATGCAATTCAAGATGAACTTTGTACAAAACTTTCACAGGGAAAACAGCAGTTTATTGTAAGACCCATTGACATCTGCACTGCCACATAACCCATTTAAAACATGCAAAAATAACAAACAGTGCTAAAATGCCATTTACACCATACAGAAGCCACATTTCCTAAGACTAACACATCATAGCTGGGAAACCTAAAACAGGGTGCTTTCCACTGTGCCGCCACTAGAGGCCAGAATTGCTATATAAAGGTACAGTGAAAAAACAGGTGTTCCATCATTTCAAGGCATCCTGAACAGGACTGTTTTGGACATAGTCGCTCTGACACAGGCTTATGTTTATGATTGTTTTGGACATGTAGCTTTTCGTGGCTACATAACCACACACTGCCCCTCATCTTGTCCAGAATTCGATGGTCAATGGTAGCAGCTAAAATGCAGTTAGTGGGAACTCTAGTGCTACCAGGAAATACTGGATATTCAAAAAAGAAAGTACACAATATTGTAGAATGAAGTTGTTTTCTATATAGTGATGCTATTTGGGCTACAGTGAGTTTCCACATTTTTAGTGTAAAGAAACATTCCTTAATATATGTTGGAGGAAGACAAAATGTCTGTGTTTTGCTATCTGTAATTAATTCCGGGTTGCCCCTGAAAAAGGGACCATTGATCTCAGTGGGCTTACCCGGTCAACATACCTCTCAACCTTTCTGCACCAAAATGTGTGACAAGATGTGTGACAAATGAGCAAAATGTGTGACATATCATCAAACACGGCACTGTAAGCTCAGAACACTATGGCTATCAGTGCACTAGGGTTCATAATGTTTGCTGATAATTGAGCACAATAGATAATTACAAATTTCTGCTTTAAACCCTCTGTGAAAAATGTGGAATATCACTACCTTGATGTGGGACAAAGGATTTCTGAGGGTTAAAATGAGTGACATACCTCGTAGTGTGTGACAGTTGAGAGGTATGCCGGTCAACAAAATTCAATAAATAAAAATAAATAAACAAAACAGAGGATACTGCTTTCCCACTGATGGAGCAAAGAATCACACCAATCGTTTAACAGATCTGTCCATGGCAACATCACCCATTGCAGAAGAGGTGTTAAATTTAATTTAAGAAAGAGACAACAAAAGAAGACCAGGGGATTAATCATTCCCAGGCCCTCCTCCTTTATACAGCAGTAAGTATGGCAGCATTTTAGAGGATTGAACCTGCTGTTCCACAACAATCTAAATAAAATACTATACAAATGGGTTTGCAAAGTTAAGGGCGGGCATAGGCAATGTACAGAAATATAGGAACAATAAATGTCTTCACAAGAAATACCTATTTCCATTTTGTCATAGGCCAAGAGGCCCATCTGGCGACCAATTTTTCTGCCTTGTCAGTTTTAGAAAGCTAATTAAAAGTAGCCATGCCTCCATATCCAAATGTAATGCCAAATACTGCCAGTGTATCCCTGGCTGTGGGGATCTGAAGTAAGTCAGGCCCATCCAAGGCTCCCAACTGTAAGGCCTTATTTTAGTTTCATTATTAGTGAGCCCAGTACACTCTGTTAAAGCAGAAAGCCGAGCAATCACACTATTACCAAAGTCCTGGTCTTTCACCAACAAGAACAAATCATCCGCATATGCGGAAATTTTGGCTATCAGAGAACCACAGACAGTAGTCATAGCTGACACAGGGACTCAAGATAATGAAGAACTGGATCAATACTAAACACATTTAACAGTGGGCTCATGGGACACCCCTGCCACACTCCCTGTTGTACTGCACAAGGATCCCCAAGCCAAACATTTACCAAAGGTAAAATATCTGCGTTTTGATACATCATTTGGACCATTTTGATGAAATAGTCAGGCAACCTGTAAACTGTAAACACTTTCCATAAATAGGCATGAATGACTAAATCAACAGGGTTTCCTATCAGGATACTGAAGCTGAGGGTCCCAACATTCACGGACCTGGCTTCACTATCCCGAAATTAGGGGTGCTCGACATTTCTGCCGAAGAGTGAAATTGTATTTCACCTGGCGAAATGTAGGTTATGCCCTGCGGAACATGGTTCCCTTGCTTCTTTGCTTTGAAAGATGCTGGCTGAGCTGCTCCATGATGTGGAGCACTAATGCTCCTGCAGCTCGGCCAGCAGGCTTTTGGGGACGGGGTTCTGTTCCTGGTAGGGGAACATTTTGAAAATGTAATTCCCCCCTTCAACTTTACTACCAACTCCGAGGTCCACTCTCCCTCGAAGTTGGCTATTTTAGTTAGGGGGTGCAGGGGCAAAGCCCCCCACATAACACAAGTCCCCATTGGGATTTTGAAATTCGGTCTGCCAACATTGGTATAGTGTAGGTTGGGAGACCAAAATATGGGATATCATAATATAGCCATCAAAAGCTTGTTGTTGGTCCAGGGATATAATGTATCCATCTAAATCCACCCAAACACCTCTTTCCACTATTTCCCTAATACATAATAAGTTATTATGGATAGATCTCCCTGGTACTGAACGAGCCTGCATTGGATCAATTAAGCACTGAGCCACCATAGCCAATCTCTTACACAAAATTTTATTATAAAATCTGTCAGCAGTATTTAAAAGACTCAATAGTCTCTAGTTACCAAATTCTGTTTTATCCCCTTTCTTTTTATATACAAAAAAATATGACTCCTTTGGTCATACTGGGGCATAAAGATATAGTGTCTAAAAAGGAGTTAAAAAGCAGTGCCAATATAGGAGTAAAAAGGGATGAAAATGTTTTATAAAGTTCACTGGACAGGCCATCCAACTCAGGGGCAGTACTGAAGGATAAAGATCGATTAGCTTCTTGTACCTCCATAGAGTTGAATTCCACAGTTAAACCATTCTGATCCAAATCCAACAGGCTAGGGAGAACAAGAGAATCCAGAAAGCTCCAATGGGGTTCCAGCTCAGAGGAAGGGGTACCAAACCTTTTAGAGATGTGGGCAGTCACAACATCCTATAAATCCTTGTAAGCAGTCATAGGTTGGCCAGATTCATCCTTACGGCAATTTACTATCCTAAGCTGCAACATATCCTCACAACTGTCAAAAGGATTAATGTGAAGTTTGGTACTTTGAGTGCCACAGTTTTCTTCTAGAAATAAAGATTTAGCCCGGCCATACTGAAACTGACACATTTGCTTTTTAACCTGAGAAATCTGAGCATAAAGATCTACCATAAATGAGATTCCTGGGAAATGGACATTAGTCTAATAAGCTGGAAAGGTAAGTAATATATTTTTGTTGGTCTGCTGACGCTGAAGTGGTCTGCAGAATATACCACAGATCAGTTTTAGTATCTTCCCTCCAGCAAGCCAAATCATCGTATATACACAGGACAGTGTGTCAAGCAAGTAACAAATCCTGCACCTTACTGACGGTGTCAGCATTACCCAAACATGCCAGATTCAGTCTCCAGAAGCCAGGCCCAGGACACTTTTCTGGAAGGCTACCCAAGGTCACATAGACCATTTTGTGGTCTGAAGTTTCCAGTGGGGATATTACCACATTCAAGATGTGTAACATGGAAGACAGAAACCAGAAATATATACAGGTAGACCCCTTAAAAAAGTATGGTCCAGAGGACAGCCAACACATAGGCATTGGTTGCATTAGCTTTGTGGCACATAGTTTTAAGGATATTAGAATCACAAAAAACCCTCATGTCCCTCCTGCCCCAATCAGTGTGGGTTAACCCACAATTGAAATCCTCACCAAGACAGACCCCTTTGGAGACATATGAAAAAGGCTGAATCAATTTGAAAAGCTCTATTCTACTAGCCTTAGTTTGAGAGGCGTAGATGTTAATGAGACAAAAAGACAACCCCTTAATTTGAACATCTAAGAGTAAAATGTGGCCTACTGAAATTTCTACCAATCTAGCAAGTGTAATATCAGGAGAGGAAAAGAGAATCCCCACACCTGAGCAAGCCTGTTCCCCCAGGGACCAAAAAGAGGAACCCGTCGGCCAAGATTTTTGCGCTCGAGTGACCTCTCCTAATGTATGAAACCTTGTATCCTGTAAAAAGAGAACATTCATATTTAATTGTTGCATGATCAGAAAAGTGGCAAAAGTGTCTTTTCTGTGACTTAATACTATTCACATAAGCAAAGTGTAATTTAAGACTTGCCATCATAAGAAAGAAGAGAGAAAAATTCCCAACATTCATAGTTTCTTCCTACGGGAACCCCTCGTCTTCCTTTTTTAGGAAGATTGTGCATGCAATGTTTTCTCTTCAGAATCAGAGGAGGGATCCAGCTGTGCTGACAAAATGGAGGAAACATCAGAATCTTCCTCAATCTTAGCCTAGGCCAGAGCACCTTGCAAGGGGTCAAAACGACTGGCCAAAGAAGGAGCGTTTGGTTTAGTTTGCTTCAATAAGGGAGGACCTTTACACTTAGCTCGCATAATCAAACACAAATAATCCATAGTAGAGGTGTGGGGGACATAATTTCTGAAATATTGAAGTCTTCCTTATCCTCCAGCTGTTGTAGGGAAGAATCCCCCCCGGAACCACAGCCAGTATAGAGTTAGCAGGTGGTGTAACACCGGATGATGGGGAATCCAACAGAGGAGCAGAGGAAGCCTGGATAATCAAGGGCTGGATCTATAGAATGTATTCGGCAGTAGAGGAAACCACAGGAAGCTGTTCCATAGGGACAGGGGAAGCAGGAGGATGATCTGTAGAAACCTGCACACTAGGAGACTGGGTGGGTGGGGTGGTCAGTAGGCAGATCTGGGCATGAAATAGTCTCAAGGGTGTCCTCTACTGGCTGTGTAGAAGTCCCGGCAGAAGATCTTTGTGGCCGGGGTGAAGGGGATCCTGCGCAGGTTGTGTATGCAATCGATCCTCCTTCTGTTGTGACTTTTGAGCCATGGTAATAAGGTAGATGTGGTCAGCCTGATCCACAACATCAGGACTGTTATGACAAGCCTAGGGACAAATGTTGTGCATATATCCCATGCATTAATATAAACTGCACTTCAGAGGATTCTGACACTGTTGTCTTGTATGCCCCAATTCTGAACAAAGAGAGCACTTAATCTTGTCGCATGCATTGTTCAGATGGGAGTGAGAGCCACATCAATAACATGCCTTGGGATGCCCAGCAAAGAACAGGACCCCCTGATCACCTCACAAGAACAGAACAATTTGGCAAATGAACCGAATCACCAGCCGAGTAGCGCAGTGTGACCTTAAAATGCCAACAGCCAGTTCAAATATGTTTGGAGTCAAAAATAGGCTCAGGCTGGCCTATGAATGTGCATTGTTGTTTCAACCAGTACACAATATCACACCCTCGTTCTTGAAGAGAACAGTCATTTTTTTGAAACTAGGCTTTGTTAGAGGGATTGCCACAAAAGGAAGCCACAGCAAAGTGGCTTTCAGATTACTTCATTTCTTCCAAAAATGTATTTATTTAAGTCTTTGTTTACCATGTAAGTGCACTGATCCAAGGACCATTTTCAGGCACGACCCAGGTCATAAACAATAGCACAGAACAAATGATTTGAGATATTATACAAGACAAATAGCAGTTGCAGGTTACAGGCAATACATAGAAACATAGAAACATAGACTTTGATGGCAGATAAGGACCACTTGGCCCATCTAGTCTGCCCATTTCCCTACCTACAGGATAGGCCATAGATCCTAGTTAACCAACAGCCTATTTCTTCCTACCCCCCACAAGAATTGCCTTATGTCTGTCCCATGCATTCTTGAATTCTCCCACAGTTTTAGACCCCACAACCTCCTCAGGAAGGCTGTTCCATGCATCCACTACCCTCTCTGTGAAATAATCTCCCTCACATTGCCCTAGACCGCCCTCCTTCTATCTTTAAATTGTGTCCCCTTGTTCTTGCAAGTCTCTTTTCCTGAAAGATGCTACCTCTTGGACTTTGTTGATTCCACTGGGGTGCCTAAAAGTTTCTATCATGTCCCCTCTCCTTCTTTCCTCAAGGGTATACATATTAAGCTCCTTTAGTCTCTCCTCATATGGCTTCTCTTGCAGACCCTGCACCATTTTAGTTGCCCTCCTCTGGACTACCTCTATCCTGTCTATGTCCTTGCGAGATGGGGTCTCCAGAACTGAACACAGTACTCAGATGGGGTCTCACCCAACTGTCTGTACAGAGGGATAACAACTTCCTGTTTTCTGCTGCTGATGCCTCTGCCTATACATCCCAGTATACCCCCAGCCCTCCCTACTGCCTTCTCACATTGCTTGCTAACCTTAAGGTCATCTGATATGATTACCCCCAGGTCCCTTTCCTTTTTTGTTGTTGTTACTACCTCCCCACCCATTGTGTATTCTTCCCTGGGTTCTTGTTTCCAGGTGCATTATTTGCACTTCTTTGCATTGAATCCTAGCTGCCATACTTCTGATCATTCCTCCAACCTTGCCAAGTCCTTTTCATCCTTTCCATGCCTCCTTGTGTATCAACCCTGTTGCAGATCTTTGTGTCATCTGCAAAAAGGCATACTTTTCCTTCCAGTCCCTCTGCAATGTCACTGATGAAGACATTAAAAAGGACTGGACCCAATACTGAACCCTGAAGTACCCCACTAGTAACCTCTCTTTCTTCAGAGTGGACTCCATTTACAATTACCTTCTGTGTCCTGTTGTGCAGCCAATGTTTTACCCAGGCTACCACCCTGGGACCTACTCCCAGGCTGGTTAATTTGACTGTTAAACTTTTGTGTGGGACTGTGTCAAATGCCTTGCTAAAGTCTAGGTAGGCCATGTCCACAGCCCCTTCCTGGTCTACTACTTTGGTCACCCAGTCAAACAAATCTATTAGATTCCTCGACATGACCTTCCCACTGTGAATCCATGCTGCCTTGGGTCCTGTGCTCCACTGGCCTCTAGGTACTCAACTATTCTTTCCTTCAGAAGTGACTCCATCACTTTCCCTACCACAGAGGTCAGACTGACAGGTCTGTAGTTTCCTGCCTCTGTCTTGGTCCCACTTTGTGAAGGGAATCACATCTGCCTTCCTCCAGTCCTCGGGTACCACACCATCCTCCATGATTTATTAAAAGAGTAGCCAGTGGTTTCACTAGTTCCTCCTTAATTCTTTTAGAATTCTGGGGTGAATTCCATCAGAACCCATTGCTTTGTCCACCTTCAGTTTTAGGAGTTCTTGCAGAACCCTTTCTTCTGTGAAAGGACTGGGATCGACCCCCCTATCAAGAGTGCTCTGTTAATTGGATTAGGCACTTCCCCCTGCTCTTTTGTGAATACTGAGCAGAAATATTCGTTCAGTATCCCTGCTTTTTCACTGTCCCCCTCTGCCCACCCACCATTCATTCTATTCAGCCTCACTATCCCTCCCTTTGTCTTTCTACGCTCGCTGATGTACCTATAAAAGGTTTTATCCCCCTTCTTAACTGAGTTGGCTATCTTTTCCTCAGTTTGGGCCTTTGCTATTCTGACTTCACTGGTACAGCTGTCTGTCCTGCTCCTTCTGTGTTTCCTTATACTTCCGGAATGCTATCTTTTTCTTCCTGACTTTCACAGCCACCTCTTTTGAGAACCATAGTGGCTTTTTCTTTCGTTTTGATTTGTTTATTTGCTTCACACAAAGGCTTGTTGCCTCTGTGATGGCAGTTTTGATGATTCCCCATTGTTGCTCCACACCTCCTTCTAGCCTGTTTGCTAGTGCTTTTCTGAGGCACTCTCCCATCTTGCCAAAGTCAGCTCTCCTAAAGTCCAGTACCCTCACTTTTGTATAGCTTGACTCTGTAGCTGAGTTTAACGTGAACCACACTGTTTGATGGTCACTTGTCCCCAGATGGCAACCCACTTCTAGATCTGAGATCCTCTCACTGCTCCCGTTTGAGAGTACGAGGTCTAAGATTGCTCCCTCATGAGTGGGTTCCAAAACTAGCTGTCTAATGCCTGCCACCTGTAGGGCATCAAGAATGGCCCTGCTCTTGGATGTGGCTGCAGCAAATGTGCTCCAGTTAACATCTGGCATATTCAGGTCTCCCATCAATAGTATCTCCCCTTTCTCTGCCATTCTAAGAATGCCTTCTATCATATCCTTGTCCATTCCCTCCCCCTGACATGGGGTCTGTACACAACCCCTGTGCGGATTGTGGTGCCCTTTCCAGTCTCCAAGGTGACCCACAGTGCCTCCTCTTCTCCCTGTTTACTCTTTTGTTCAGTTGCTTTTATCCCTTCCTTTACATAGAGAGCTACTCCTCCCCCTCTTTTCCCCTGCCTGTCTCTCCTGTAGGTTATGTACCCTGGTATCTTAACATCCCAGTCATGGTTCTCTGTGTACCATGTTTCTGTGACTGCTACAATAGCCAGGCATCCCTCTTCCATCAAGGCCACCAGCTCAGGGAGCTTGTTGCCCAGACTACGGGCATTGGTACTCATTACCCTCCATTTCCTGATGGCCTTACTCCCTTTTGCCCCATCCCTGTCCTTCTTGCCTTTGTCACTTTCTCCATTTACCCCTGCCCTTCTCCTATCGACACCTCTATGTTGGTGTTTGCCGCACCTACACCGTGATTATTTGGGGCTGATTTCCTGCTCCTTCCAGTGCCTCCCGCTTAGCAGGTTTAAAGCTTGCCAATGAAGCATTTAAACTCATCACCTAGGATCCTGGTTCCCTCCGGACAGATGCAGCCCATCATGCCAGTATAGGCTTGCATCACTCCAGGTGGACCCCAGTCCCCAATGAAGCCAAATCCCTGAGCTCCACACCAGTTTTTCAACCACTGATTGAATCCCATGGTGCGGAACACCCTAGCCTCTCCTATGCCATAGATGGGCAGCACCTCCGAGAAGGTTACTGTGCATGCTACTTGACTAAGGCCTCTCCCCAATTCCACAAACACTTCCTGCACTTCTCTAATCCCTTTCTTAGCCAGGTCATTTGTCCCTAGGTGGACAATGACATCCAGCTCCCTCCCCTGTGCAGCTGCTCTGGCAATCCTGAGATTTGCTCACTGTCCCTCAAGCCATGGCGCCAGGCAGGCACCTTACCTCCCTCTCCCCTTCCTCCCCAGTTCTACCTTCCTAACAATGGAGTCCCCACCAGAGTTGTTTCCTTCCCCTGCAGGGTCCCCTGCCACCCTCCTGTGGGTCTCCTTGTGGAGGTTCCCAGTATCCTCCTTGGTCACCGCGGGTGCCTCCATAGAGGAACCACACTTTGCCAGAATGGCATAGGAATTGTGGAGAGGTACAACTGGAGGGATGCACCTCTGTTCCACCACCCTCACCCTCCCTGAGCCCACTGTGGTCCAACCGCTCCTCTTTCTTGGCAACCTCTGAGGCTATGGCAGTGGCACTGGTGGTCCCTGGATGGAAGAGGAGGTCCCACAAATCCTGGTCAACTCAGCCTGGAGATGAGCAACCTTCTCCCTCAGCCCAGAGAGGTGCCTGCAGATGGGACAACACCGCATCCTCCAGAACATCTCCCGGAAGACTGCTGCTCCACAGCCACTGCACTGCACCACTCCAATCATGTCTTATTTCTGGCCCCTTAACTGCTTTCAATCCTTACTCTTTCCTCTGTTTTTTTCTCTCTCCTTACTTTCTGCCTGTCTGCCCTTTAAGCTCCTGATTGTCCTGTTCTGAGACAAGAATATCCTATATTTCTCAGTAGACCACTTACTTGCTCAGAGGCAGACCTCCAGCAGCTAGAGGGGGCTGGAGAGCTACTCTTGCCCTTCTAGGATGGTGGGTCTTTGGTGGTTCTGTGATCACTCACTTCCTGCTCCCAAACAGGAAGTTCCTGTTGTCAGTCAAATCCTGTGCCTATAAAAATAGAACTAGCTTTGGGTGGGACGGTGGAGGGAGGGAGGAGGGCAATAATGGGTGGGAGGGTGGCAATATAGTCCCAGCAGAGAAGTCCAGTCACACAGCAGTCCTTTCTCCTGGTGTCTTCTGCCAAGATATTAGCAGAATCTTTCTAAGGCAGTCTTTAAATGTAGCTTCCTTCTAGCTAAGCCACTCCCCCTACTTACTAGATCTTTCTACCAGTAATTTAAACCTCACAGCAGTTAAGTCCTTTCAATCACCTGATATTTACACCTATAACTGTTCAGATACCCATTCAGTTCAGTTAACCCAGACAGACACACACACACTTTTTTTTTTGTTTTGTATGTTAGTTTTTTTTACCCTAAATTAAAGGTCCAAGTACAAAAGTTCTTCTACGTTAGTCCCAGCAGAGAAGTCCAGTCACACAGCAGTCCTTTCTCCTGGTGTCTTCTGCCAAGATATTAGATACAGATACAAATGCTCAAGGCCAACTGGCGTTTTAAAGTTGATATCAAAAGAGGTGTCACCAGTAGTGTGTATCAGGGAAAAAAATTCATACAAAAAGTAATGCATACTATCCATAAGTAGAGTCCTAGCAAAATACAGTCTATCAGGAAAGTTGGGAAGACCCTCCTGATATTTCAGCTTGACAGCATTCTTATGTTTAGCAGGTTCTGGGGCATTTTAAAAAAAATCAGAGAGTGGCCGAGTGGGCCAATTTCCTCAGGCAGGATGTGGTTTGGCTCCAGAAACCACCATGTCTGGCCCAGAAGGGGCTGCACAGGGAGCAGAATCAGGTACAGGGACATCCGTGATAACCTGTGTGGAAGGCAAACAGGCAGAAGTCTCAGAGTCAATGTCCATAGTATGTTGAGGTACAGTCTCGAGAGCCTCCGAGATCGAGTTAGCCTGCCCAGGGGACTGAGTGGGAATTTGAGGCAGAGGGTCAGAAGGTGCACAATGGGCTTCTGCAGTGAAAACAGCAGACACAGGAGGGGTAGCACTATCCTCCCCTTCCAACTGTTTAATCATATGCATAAAAGCAGTGCAAGTGTTCTGGTAGGCAGAATCAGCAGCAGCAAGAGTTGTAGTAGGGACGTTACATTGACCTGCAGGCAGAGAAGAATGTGAGTGGTTAACCTCCCACCCGGTACCATCAGTCATTTTCACCCATCCTGCATTGAGGAGGGCCTTTTCCACAGACCAAGCTGGGTCTGAAATATTGCATTTAGAAACGGTGGTCTTGAAAACAGGTCTGGAAACTCTAGCTCAAGCATTGCTTGTAGCAGAAGGTCCTGCTCCCTCAAAGCCACTTGCTGTGGCTCCAAATGAAAGAGAAATAGCTGTACCTGCAAAGGATTGTCCAGCGCTAGGCAAATCCAGTGAGTCTGTCATCAGCAGATTTGCAGAGGTCTATATACCGCTTGTCTGGAGCACTGCACATTGTACCAGCATAGTTTGTTGATTTGGGGTAGAAACACCAGGGGCTCCTGTTGGTAGTCGTATCACAGTCACAGCACGAGGCAAAACATCGAATCTCAGTTTGCGGTGTTCCAAAATTGCAGCACTGTGTCTATCCGCATCTTCTAGTAGTCTAATCAAGTGAAGATGTTACTCTTGTAGTTCTTGCACAAGGCAGTCATCTGCCAAGTCTATAATGTCTGGGTCCAGAGCTGGGCTTGAATCCATCACAGGAGTATGAATACCTTCTTCAACCTTGGCAACCAGGGCTGGGTTCAGGGTCGACAACATCATCTTCTCTTCCTTAACGGCAGGGCTGCTACCAAGCATATCCTCCAGCAAGTTGATCAAACTCTTCATCTCCTTGTTACTCAAGGCGGAGGGGGAGATGGGCTCCTCCATCCGGGCAGCAGACTCAATCTCCTCTCCACCGTTCTCCATCATTACCCTCCAACATACAGCGCTAATGCCATCTGCCAGAACAGTAGGGGAATTTCGCCGGTGTCCTGGCCAAATTTATTCCATTCATTAAAACTACCAACAGCTTAACCTGATTCTGTATGTCAGTTTGCAATGTACTCCCCTTCCCAGTACGAGGCTGAAAGTATTGTACAGCTTCAATTAAAAGCCATGGCTTCTATTCAGCAATTCTGCTTTTTTTTGTGGCTTCTGATTGAGGGCAGCTGTATTAGAGGGCAGCTTTTATTAGAATGTGGCCAAACCAAGCTCAGTTGACTGTTTTTAACTATGATCATGAAGTTCTCTGTATAAAAAAAAAAAAAAAATCACATTTCAGATTTCACTGCATTAACAAGATCATAGTTTTTACAATGAGACAGCTGTGTCCTGTAATCTCCAAAGCAGACTCATCCCTTTAGTTGGCATGGTCAGCACTGTCCTGTGGTTTTGCTGAAAAAAAAAAATAAAGAGCTATAGTACTGATAGAAGCCCAATGAACAGAATGGTGTTTACCCAATATTCCTTCAGTGCAGTTCACTGTAAGCATGGATAATCTGCTAACCTACTGGAAAGCCAGACTGCAAAACCATGTGGTCATGGCGCCATGTGTGATCTGATCCAATACCAAACAGATCCTCACAGCCCTTGGTGTACTGGACAGAAATAGGTCTGAGGTCAATCAGGGATGGGGAATCTCTTGGTGAAACCGTGTGGTGCCAGGTTTAGTGAAGTCGTGTATTTACAGCATTTATACTCATGCACTTGGGGAAATCATGTGGTGTCAGGCTCAGTGAAGCCACATATTTATTTATACTCATGCACGTCGCACCTTATTATGTACACCGTCATTTAAGGTTAGTGAAATAACATTCATACCAGATTACTGAAAACAGAAATACAGTCCCCAGTGACTGAACTGGTCAGGGGAGGAGCACATCCTGCTTTGCTCAGTCAATGCCATAAATCTGCTATCAGAAGCTGCGGCTAAAATTTGAGGGTGGCTTTTATTATGAAATCATTTTTCTGATGCGGCTTTTAAATGAGGGTGGCTTCTAATCGAGGGCAGCTTCTAAACAAAGATAAATGGTAGGCAGAATTGCCTAGCCCTCCTTTTCTGGTCAACAAAAAAATGAAATAAAAATGAAATCTATCATCAAGTGTGATGGGGGCAAGACCACACCTCACAAGTGGCAGGGGCCATAAGTGAATGATGACAGCCCTGCCCATGCCCACTTACAAGTGATAAACAACTGTATTTTAAAGAACTGCTGACACCTCAAAGAAAATATTGAAAAATATAATAATTTGGTATAATTCAGCTTGCATTCTGTATATGTTCTAAATATTTCTCCTCCCAATTATGAGCTTTAACCCTTAGAGTTCATCTTCCTCTGTAGCTTACTCCCTACTTCAAGTCATAATCCTGTGTTGTGACAACACAAACTGTTGCCCTGGAAGTAACTGTGATGTCACAAGCAGTGCATTATCAGCTCAGGTAGGGAGAAAGCAGCAGGAATTAGATAAACTTTTGCAGAGCAGATAGCCTGTTTTCATGCAAATTACTTCAGTAAATAATAATGGGCAGGAGAAATAAAGAACGAATGTGAAATACTGTACAAGCTGGACAGTGTCTCAATATTATGTTTTGTTAAAGTTGTCCTGAAGGTGTCAGCTGCTCTTTAAGGCAGACTTTTGCATATTACATTTTTAAACCTGCTGTTTCTGTAAAGTTTTAACTGTTTCACTTTGATGTCAATTGCTGTCTTCAGCACTGCATAGGGCTATTGTGATATCATCAGTGTTGTGAAAGTTGCAGTCTGATTTGTGATGATACTAACCTTAAAGATGTCAATTATGACAGAAATAACTACAAGATATCATACCTTGTTGTTAGTGTTGTCATCTGTGAAAATAGCACTTGTTATGATTTCCTTTTATCTCCACTTGTACTGTATAAATCACGTTATTTTTCTAATGACATACCTACTGTCAAAATAACAAGATACAAGATGCTAGGTAAGTCACAAATATAACTTGTTAAATATGCCGTAATGCGTCACTTAAAGATAGGAGAGCAACAGCAGCTGAAACAATAACTGACAGCATGACAGTGCAACTATAGTATGCAGCATTCTTACCAGAGCTGTGAAGTCAAAACTAAAGTATGCTTCAAAAAAAAGCCAATTTAAATAGCTTACATTTCAAATAGTGTGGTATAAACCAGACACACAACATTCCGATTCAGAATATGCCAGTTATCGTCATGTATGTGGGGACAGGACCTGCATAACTTAATCATGGTGACCGTGCCCACTCCTTCAGGAAGATAAATGCCATATTCTGTGTCACGTCATTCCATGTACTCTATACATACCTATGTACATGCTACAAATATTACCATATTGTACATCCATACAAACAAACTTTTTAATCACCTGACATGTAAGTGATAAGACCCAACAGGGTGTGGGGTGTTTGGGGATAACCACACACCCATGGGGCATAGTGGGGCCCTGACACTGCTGGAGGAGGACCTCACAGCCCCAGGAAATGCAAGTACCACATCACTTCCCACAACCTGGAGGGTCTCATTGCACCTAGAAAATGGGCTTCAAAGTCCCATGCATGTTTTGCAGTAACATACTTTAAAAAATATTTTAAATCATCTAAAATTTTTATGTAAAATAGTCATTATGCAGGTGCAATTTTGACTGTTGTCAGAGGGCTCTGTTGGCTGATAAACATATCACTTTGGAATGCTGCTAGCCAAACAGGTTTAAAGATTTCTCTACCCATTTTCTCCAAAAATAATAAAACCACATCTCCTTATCAGTGAAATATTTTATACAACATTCATGTACATGTACTGTACAGCTTATGGGTTATGAAAACAATACAATTGGAGGAATGCTGTTATTTGTGATATTAAACAAATTCACTTAAACACAAAGCCTACCATGCCCACAGGATCTCAGGAAGACTTGAAGCAGCATTTATTGTGTGATATGAGAGAAAAGGAAGACACATCTGGGACAGGAACAACAATTACATTGGTAGGAATAGTCCCTTCTTTGCCTTTAATTGTTTGCATAGGTAAGGGGAGTGTATAACTTTAGGATAATTAATTGCAGTATACCCACCCAACCCATTTCAATTTAAAAATTGGGAATGATCGAAGGCCTTTTGTGTAACCTTCAAATCTTTTAGAACTATTAAACTAGTTGAGGGAATCGATAAATCTGAATTGCTAGAATCAAATAAGAACTGGATACACTGTAATTCAAAGTACAGCACTCTAGTAAAATTTAACTATATGTGCACTCAATATCTTCAACAAAAGTCTATTGTCATGAACTCATTTGAGAGATGATGACCACAGTCCGAATTTAAAGAGTTATATTGGAGTTGTTCCTAATATAAAGTCAGACTTACAATATTTTAAACATCAGCACAGTAACAATTGCATTTCATAGTCACTGGAATTCATTTCTTCGAAGGCTTGATTAATACATTTTAATGTCTTAAAATATTCTGTTGAAAATAAAGAGCAAACATAATGTGATAATTGAAATTAAAAGTTAGGCAGATTTCTTTAATTCCGTAAGTAAAATTTAAATTAATAGGAAAGGTTACTGACACTTTTTAAGAAATAGTGTGTATATATAGAATGAGAATTCCTAGTCAGGCGAGGTGCTGCAGGTCAGTAAAGGACACAGTGCTGGCACCTACCACTAGATGGGGATCTTCACATCCAACTCTAGCAGCCTGCATAGCCAGCCCCAGTATTTTCTACTGCTGCAGCCAAAGACATGACAAGATATTTGCTGACATTTCTGTGTTATGATAGAGCTAGTGAAACTCCCTCACTGCCTGCAGTACCATACCACTAAAGAGCTACCAGAGTGAATCTCTTTAGAAATATCACAAAATATCTAGAATATCTGTCTGTATCTTTAGTTGCAACTGAACTGTAGGTGCCACTTTAAGGAAAACAACAGTTTTTCTGTATTGAGAAACATACAAACTGCTGACATAATAGTCTTGCACTAAATATAAACAGCAAGTCAGAGATCAGCTGAGGCACAGCTGGTTCTGTTAATGGGGTCCTACATGGCTTGCTCATTACATGCTTTTTTTGAATTTTTGAGCACCCCCCCACAGGACAAATAGATGGGTGGATACACACAAACACACACATACGCATGTGTACGCGCGTGTACACACACATACACACACACACACACACACACACACACACACACACACACACACCCTTGTTTAGAAGGTTTAGAAGGTCTCCATGGGATAAGACTTAAAATAGGAACTATTTCCTGGTCCTCCTTCCTCAACACAAGACAAACTAAGGCTTAGGAACTCTGCACCCCATCACTGGAGACCCTGAATTTGTTGCACTGTAACATAATGTTTGTCCCAGGTTGTGCCTGAAAATAAGCAACCAATTTGCCCAGCATACTTACTTGTTTATCAAAACCTAAACTAATAAAGTGGGAAATTCCGCAAGCGTTTCAGACGGGCTGGTACTGGAAAAAAGTCCCATCAGCATCAACTGCAAGGCTTTTGTATACCTCATTTTTTTCTGTAAGTGAGGTTGTATTCTCATTAGTATTTGTACTAGCAGTTTCTCCTTTTAGTGTTTGATTTGAGCTCATAGAACTGAACTGAAACATGTATCCATCCATTCTGAATTCTTCATGCAAGAATTGGCATCACGCCTGTGTTTTCTTTTGCCCTATGACAGTTTTGCAAAAATTTCTATATAGTTGTTATTTTCAAGTGAGATGTTTTTACTGCTTTCTAATTTTTGCACACTGCACCCCAAGCTCCTCAAATTTGCTCACTTGCTTGTTATATACAACAAGAGCTGCATGAGTTTGACCCCTGCAGAATACCATATCTGAAGAATTAGTTCAAACGGATACCATCATGTGCCCAAAGAGGTGACAAAATCTAAAACAACTGCATCTCTGTGGCCTAAAATCATATCAGCTGTAAAATGCAGTGGAATATCTTACAATCAAACACTGTACCCCTGGAAATCGCCATTCAGCTGTAAATGTTTGTAAACTTTTGTTTCCCATAAAACTAAAACATCTAAAAACAACTAAAAACGGGCCTCAGGAACCAAATCCAATATTCAAAACTACAAAAGGGCTAGAAATGAGTGTACCAGTGCAATCTGGTTGGCCAAAAGCCAGTACTACAAGGATACCCTCTCAAACAGCTGGAATAACAGCAGGTCATTCTGGAAAGATATCCATGATATCACAGGGAAAGACCCAAGACTACCCCCAACATGCAGAATCTTGATGGAACCCCAACCATGGAGCCAAAAATCAACAACACTAACAACAAGTTATTATGATATCTTGTAGTTATTGCTGTCATAATTGACACATTCAATAGAGCGTTCTCTGACCTCAGAAACTTTCTGTCCCCAGACTATTTCAACAGTGCCCGAACAGGTGGAAACCAGGTGAACCAAGCCCCACTACATGACCACCCACCATTCTATTTCAAGGCTGTCTCTGAAAGCGAAGCAAGGCAATACCTCTAGAAAGTACTTGGGAAATCAAGGGACAGTGGGGATTCCCTGGATCTTAAATGCATAAACCTTGCACTTGATGAAGTTCTTGTGCCCCTCACTAAGATAATCAACCTATCTCTCAGCCTCTTACAATTCCTCAAATGCTGGAAATCTGCCATGGTCACCCCAGTGCATAAGAGTGGTGCCCGTGCACTTCTTAGAAATTACCACCCAATTTCAATCCTCCCTCCACTCTGTAAAGCCCTGGAGTACATTGTGGCTGATCAACTCATGGAATACTTGGAGCAATATGAACTGCAATGCACACAACAGCATAGGTTTTGACATGGACATAGTACTGTCACAGCCTTACTAGAATTTTTGGGATTCATCCATAACTCACTGGAACAAGGGCTCTTGGTTGGGGCAACTTTTATAGACTTAACCAAGGCCTTTGATACAGTTAATCACACACTCCTTATCGAACAACTTACCAGCATTGGACTTCCCCAGACACCTCCACTTGGTTCTCTAGTTACCTAAACAACCAGTCACAAGAAGTGAAAATCAGAGATGCTCACTCTGAAAACAAGTCAGTACATTCTGGGGTCCTACAAGGTTCCATCCTGGGCCTACTATTATTTAGTATCATCGTAAATAAGCTCCCAAACCTTGCAATGGCCACATACTTTACATGGATGATGCCGTTATTTTCACTAGTTACTCACAACCAAAGCAACTTCAGGACCAGCTCCAGCAAGGTTTCACATCTGCTGAAAAATGGTTTACTGACCAGAAGCTTATCTTGAACTACAAAAACACTAAGACTATGATGTTCACCAGTAACCACAGCAAGCACAGAAACTTTCTGCTCACCATCACCAATTTCGAGGGATCACCCCTAGAGTTAGTCCAACAGTTTAAGTACCTGGGTATAACTATTGACTCTACCTTGTCCTACACCCAACACATTGACAACATCGTGAAGGCAATAAACAGAAGA
Organism: Neoceratodus forsteri; assembly: GCA_016271365.2. Classification (NCBI taxonomy): domain Eukaryota; kingdom Metazoa; phylum Chordata; order Ceratodontiformes; family Ceratodontidae; genus Neoceratodus; species Neoceratodus forsteri. The sequence goes on along the minus strand of CM057455.1, from coordinate 342,628,716 downwards.
ATAGGTATGCTTTACAGACACAAACGCAACCAGACCCCAGACACTTTGCACCCTGCCATTCTTAGCTCTGTTATCTCACTTGCTGACTACGGCATCATGACATACTGATCAGCTATGGACATAGCCCTCCGGTGCATCAAAACAGCCTTAAATAAAGCCTGTCATCTTCTCACCGGTGCTGACTGAATGACTCACATGTGTAATGTTTACTCCCAGGCCAACTGGCTACAATTTGACAGCAGACTCAGATTTCAAACCTGTCTGATTGCTAAAAAAGTCAGCCTTGGTATGATGCCACCTGGCGTCCAAGCCCTTCTGATTCCTCCATTAAACCAGCGAGCTACAAGAAACTCCTCTAGCCAGATGTTCAGAACCTCAAGTTGCCGTACTGCTCTAGGACAGCATGCTTTCACATACAGAGCCCCACACTGGAGTAATTTGCTGCAATCTGATATATTAAATACAACCACGCTGGATTCCCTCAAACATTTGCTATGACAGCACCTAGTCATTGAGGCTACCTGTGACTACTACCACTAAGACTGCCTCCCTGCTCCATATGTGCTCCTTATGTCTCACACTGTACCTGCATTACCCTACTGTACCATCACCTTTCAGCATTTACTCTCTGCTACCCCTCCCTCACTTATCCCCACCTATCCCTTTTCACCCACATCCTTCCTCTCACCCACCTCCTTCCCCTTCCCTCATCCACCTCCCCCCTCCACTGTTGACCTGCTATACCTTCCTGCCCTTCGTAAACTAGCTATTACCTGACTCAGGCATACCTTGTAGACTGCCTCTGTTGTTTAAATGAATTGTATTGTCAGTTTGGAGTGTATTCATTTAAAACCCCTTGTCTCTGTCCCTTACCTATCCCAATGTGTTTAGTCTCACCTCAGTTTTAATCTGTATTTTTTCAATGAACCTATGGCTTTTGCTGTATTCTATCGAGATGTATTCAGGCCTGGTGACATTTGCAATGTACCTGTTATTGTAATTGCTATCATGATGATGTTTTTCTTTTGGCGTGGAACCTATGTAAAGAGCTGTTGCTCAAAGGTATTAATCCAAGATTTCAATAAATAAAATAATAAATATATGGGAAGCCACTGTGGTTCTACAGCTATACTGATCTGTGAACCCGGAGATCCAAAGTTAGCATTCTACCACTGCAGCCCCCCTCCACAGCTCACTGTGTGACACTTAACAAGTTACTAAGTACTACTAACTATACTGTACACTTGCTAGAAACTGAACTCACTGAAAATAATGGACTGTAAAAGAATTATATAGTACATCAAAAAGACCAACTCTAGTGATTTAAGTACTGGGAGATGTTGCATCGCCGCTTCATAGCAACTGATGCTTGTTTACCAGGTACACTAGGAGCCCAAGCACTGCCACGCATTATACTTGTATCCTGTTCCTTGAAATCTCTGTCCCGGGTACACCAGATGTTAGAGCATGGACAATCTTTTTTGGTGTATATTTTCTTCCCCATTGGCATTGTCAGCGTGTCATCCCGACCAACCCTCCGGCTCCAAAACTGATATCAGGCCACTTCCTCGATTCTCCTATGGATTCCCCCCCCATGGCGGGGTGGCAAGGAGCTACCCACAGCTCAACTTGCCAAGTCAGAGCCAGATGAGGTGGCACCATTCGGGTCAGGCTGTGGAGATCAGAAGATGATGCTACCCAACCTGTGCCACTTTTTTCCTCTGGTTTTACACCCCTGTGGAGTGCGGACGTGCAATGATGTCCAGGCACAGCATGCCGACTTCTGCCGCACTCCGTCCCCTTGCTGGCACCGCTCTAGTAGTGCCCCCAGGGGCTGCTACACAGCGGTGGCTCCCTGGATCCCTCCCCAGGATAGGAGAGCAGTCCTCTGGATGCTCAATCCTATTCCTCCCCTGCCAGCCCCTGGCAGCCCGGGCTCGCAGTCGAACCTGAGTCACCAGCGTGGTGCGAGTGTGTGGCGTCTAGCGCCTCAACCCTCAGTGCCACCGGGCCGGCAGCATGGCTGATCTTGAAACCTGTCCTGGTGCATCAGAAACCATGCAAGGGTATGTAGTGAAGTGGGCCAAACCTGAAAGGGCGACACCCAGAATCGCGATGGGAAAAGGGCAAAACCAAAATGGCGACAAAGGTTTCACCACTTCTCCGAGGTGCTATGACTTCAGAGTTTGTTATATTAGTAAGGATGGTGTGCAGGGCAAAGGCCCCCACAAGAAAAAAGAGTCACTATTTTGGGTTTGGCACAACTGATTTCACGATTTGGGGTTTGGTCTTATAATTTCACCCTTATCACATGAAACCCATAGCAAGGCCGCTCTTGACACCTGCATCCCAGGTGCAGTGGAAGCACTGCATGGACACTATTGAAAACTACATTCCAGGTGCACCACAGCATGGCTGCTACTGAAACCTGCATCTCAGGTGGGGAGGCATGGCACAGCCATTACTTAAACCTACATCCCAGGCACACTGGGAGCCATGGCATAACTGCTACTGAAACTTGCATCCTAGGTGCACGGTGAATCACAGCATGACTGCTACTAAAACCTGCATCCTGGATGCACTGGGGACCACAGCATGGCTGGTACTGAAACTTGAATCCTAGGTGGGGAGTCACAACACAGCTACTATTGGCACCTACATCCTAGGCCCACTGGGAGTCATGGCATAACCTCTACTGAAAGCGGCAGATAAGGACCGCATGCACACTATTGAAACCTGCATCCTGGATGCACTGGAGGCCACAGCATGGCTGCTACTGAAACCTGAATCCTGGGTGGTGAGCCACTGGATAGCCACAACTGAAACCTACATTCCAGGCACACTGGCAGCCATGGCGTAAATGCTACTGAAACCTGTATTACAGGTGCACGAGGAGTAAAACTTTCACCCTGGGTGCACTGAGAGCTGTGATGCAGCCGTTATCAAAACCTGTATCCTGGGTACACCAGGAGTCCTGGCATGTATGCACTTGAAACCTCTCTCCCTGGCACAGTGGGAGCTATGGCACTGCTGCTTCTGTCACTTGTATCCAGGGTGCAGTGTGAGCTCCAGCAATGTTGCCCTTGCCACTTGTATTCAAGGCATACTGGAAGCTGCAGAACTGCGGAACTTGAAACCTTCTGTCCTATGTGAAGTGGGAGCTGAGGCCCTATTGTTCCTGCCACCTGTATTGTGGGTACACAGACAGTCAAAGTATTGCCAGAATTGAAACGTATTATACAAAGAGCTTTGGTGCAAAGGCACATAAATAAATTAACTGACTGACACACACAAATGTCAGGAACTGCTTCACTTGATAGGTGCCACTGAGACAAAGACAGTACTTCTGTGGTTGGGCTGAATCAAAGTTCAAACATTTTTTTTTGGATTATTTATTTGTAGTTCCACAGCAGGGGGAAGGTTGTGCCTTTGGTTCCTCCCCCCCCCCCCCATCTAGCCAGCTAGGCTGGCTGCCACTCCAGTCCTGGGCAGAACTCTGACCTCCCCATCACTACCCTTCCCTGGTTGCTTCACGGCGGGTACATACCCCACCACCACAGTGACTAGGAGGGAGCTGACTTGTGCAGGAACATGGCGGCACTGGCAAGCAGCCTTCATGTTGCCTGGGATTTTTTTTTTCCTTTGGAGTGGTTCCCCTGCTAGAGGAGGTGTGCAATGACACCAATAGATGGAGTGCGCACCTTTCCATACGTGCTCTTCCCGGCATCTGCCTCCTCCCACCCCTTACTTCTGCAGTGTCGGTGGTGTTGCCCCCCAGCTTCCACCAAGGGGCAGCCATGTGCCAACTGCTGATGTCCCCTCCTCCCTGAGGAAGAACAGCAGTCCTCTGGATGCTCGATCCTTCCCCAACCCTGCCAACCCCTGGTGACCCGTGCTCATTCCCGAACACGGGTCACCAGCATAGCGCGAGGTGTGGAGTCCAGCGCCTCAACCCTCAGCACCACCAGGCTGGCTCAATGTTCAAACATTTAGTACTGTAAGCCACCCATTTCAGGGCGGGTTTACTATATTTACCCTTTCCCTCTTTCACCAGTTTTCCAATATGGGCAGCCTGGGTCCACCCCTGGGGGTGTTGCATTTGCCCCTGCCCATTTAAAATGGGTCCAGTGGGAGACAAAAGGGGGAGCCAGTGGGCTGGAGTTAGGGCAAGTGAGCCAGGGCTTCAAACCCCCGGCCCAGGAGATTATGGCAGCTTAGTGACGGTGATGGCTATGCATACAGGCCGTTTGGGGACAAGTTGGTAAGAGCATTTGTGAGCATATGGAGTGGGGTCCCAAAGAAGTGAATGGCAGTAGTGAACTGCAGAATGGAGGTAAACCCCTTGACATTGGGGTGGTTTGGGAATCCTGGTACCTGTTTGGAAAGGTATGGCAGTGGGGCAGTTGCAGCAGTGTCAGTGCTGTGACAGGGCCCCTCGGTGGTGGCAGCTCCGAGGAGGATTTTCCCGGTTTGGCACACTGCTGGTATAAGTCTGGTGGCCTGCATGGGATCTTGTGTTATCAGGCCTGCAGTGCCCGTGTCATGGAGCAGGTCCTGATTTAGGTCCATAAAAGTACAGGAGTATGGGTAACTGTAAGGAAGGAGCCATGTCACTAATGCTGTATTTTCCTGGCAATGTATCCTAGTCTGAGGAAGCTTCAGAAAGGTGTTTTGTGGCAAGGTTTCAGCACAGACACAGTGCTCAAAAGGTCATGTCCCTGGCTTTGGTTATGCCAGGGTGGGGAGTAAGGCACTCCCCCAGTCTGTAGGTCCTGCTTGTGCTGCAGTAAGTCTCTGAGCTTGTTTCCGACTCACAATATCTGCATGCAGCCTGAGCCTAGCCTTTAATTGGCCTGTTGTTACCTTTCAGCTTGGTGCTGTATATATCTTCTTTATGTGCCCTCTAGCTTGCTGACCCTCTGCTCCAGGGAGCTGTGTACTTTACTTATTAATTTTTTAAAGAAAAGGAAATAAATTTATCTTTATTTGATTTCACTCTGAGTGTGCTGGGATTATTTTTATATGAACTGACCATATTGCTCCTCCTAAGAAAGCTAGCCTTCGTCCACCCGGGCCTGGCATAAGAAGTGCAGCCATTTGTGCTGGTCACCCAGCTGGTAAGAAAGACCCATTTGATTCATGCTGATTGAGACCTGCAGGCGAGGTAAGGCCTTCTTTATTTAAGCTGAAGACTGAGATGCCTGGGAGGTTTCTGATTTGTACCCATCTCCTCATATTTACAATCGGGACCCCTAGACAGTGGGAAGGGGGGGCTTACAGTACCATTTTCCATCAATGTGCTGGCTGCTGCTACACGTCTTATCGATATATGTGGAACCGTTACAGGTTTGTTGCTGGTGTGGTGATATGGCAACATATCGTATAGATCAGTCTATTATTTCGAGATGATTTTGTCATGCTGTCGCTGACTATAACTTATATAATTGTGACAGATTGATCACATCGATATATGGGGTACTTATACCACTGCAATATATTGACTTAATAATTATTATCACTGGCAACATTTCAGTCCATATTAAAATGTTGCCATTGCCAATTACTGTTATAACATTAATATATTGCAGTGGTATAAAAAAAAACATATATTGAAATGATATAATCAATCTGCCACCATTTTAGCAACGGTGTAGTAATGTGTGGTCACACACTGACAGTATCAAATAGCAGGTCAGAACATATTCATATTGTCTCAATGTAGTAGATCAAAATTAAGAAAATGCTTATTCTGTCACTATATTTTATCATGAACTCAATATAGCGGAGTTCTGACTATTAGAGTATGATTGACACTACCTCTACATCGGAAGATAATTTAATGGCATTCCATCAAGGAAAACCACAAACCTTTTTATTTCTAGTTATAGATCACTTCTCATGTTTTCTAGGTTTGTGAATTTGAAAATACTGTGAATCTTGAACTTTATTGTTTTTATAGTTCCCAGTACCATCAAGGAGCTGTGGGTTGCCATGGCAACAGTTCTGAAACTGTACTCCCTTGCACGCATGAACAATTGGCACAGGATGTGACTGTGCTTTGCACTCACACTTCTGTGCTCAATGTCATCCAAGCAAGGGAGTGTGTACAGTGTTACTATGGCATTACCTATGGAGTGCACATTTTTTCTTGTTCCAGTAGCTCTGTGAATATGCATTGTACTGATAACTAGACAGGTGCGCAGTCACAGTCCCATAGCTGTAGCAGCCCAGGTGCCTTCAAGAACTGCTGCTGCTGTGGATGCTCCTGCAATTGAATGTTACAGTGCATGGTGAATGGCTCTCTGTGATAGTGCGAGAAGTACTCTTGTGACTATAAAAGTACCTCTCGGACTATCTTTCTAACAAGCTGAATGCCTAACAGTACGCTATAATAAGACACCCGTTCCCAAACAGCAGCTATAAACTTATTATAAAAGGTACCTCAGCAAAAGGGATCAGAGACATGATAATGTTGAAAAACTACAAGAGTTCATTTAATATGATTAAACAGGTACTCCCCATACTGTGTCACAGACTGAAAGGTTTAATCCAACAGTTTTTAAGCTGAGCAAAAGCAGCAAAGTGCAGTTATGTTTTTGACTGGTTCAAAGCACTTACCATGGAACAAACTTAAACTTTTTTTTTTAATGTTTGAACTGACAATGATTTTATTGCAAAATGTATTTATTTATTTATTCATTTGGTAACCGGGTTGGTGCACTGATGTGAAGACCTTTTCAGGCATGGTCTGGGCCAGAAACTGGCACATACAACATAAAATTACAATGAGAGAGCAGCGTGTATCATAGAAGGAACATAACAGTGGAGGTCAAGCTAACAGAGAAAATATAAGGTAAACAGTACCAGATACATCAGCAATTGAGCAAACAAGGTATATAACACTTAGGTAAACAAGGTAAGGTTGCTCCATCATTCAACAAAAGGAATAACAATTGTATTCAGGGCAGGAGAGGAGAGCGGTGCGCTAGTGGGGGAGAGGGTAAGTGTGAGCTGCAAGGGAGGTGAAGCAATGCTAGAGGCCTGTGAGCAGACGCTGGTCACGGTGGACAGAAAGTGCATTCTTAACAGTGAATTTAGATTTAGAGGTGGGTCAGGGGAATGTAGGGAGGAGGGGAGGTCATTCCATAGTGAGGGTTTGGCTGCAGAAAAGGCTCTTAGACCCATCATCATAGATATGTTAGGGCATTCTTGTTGAAGGTATGAAGACTGACGTAGATTGCGGCAGTAGGTTCTAGGCTAAATAAGAAAGGATAGTGGAGAGTAGGAGGGATTGTGCAAAGTATCAGCAACAGTCCGGGCCAGCAGGTAGGAGCATTGTGTTTGTGGAGGGAGCCAGTTAAGGGACTGGTAAAGAGTACAGTGGTGAGTGAGGAAAGGGGCGTAGAGGGCAACGTGTCATATACGATTGTAGCAAGCATCCAGGTGGTTAAGGTTGGTAATGGAGGTGAGGGAGTATATCGGGCAGCCATAATCAAGGAGGGGAAGAAGGTGGCCATGGGCAATAGCAAGGCGGGCTTCCGGCAAGAGGTGGTCGATCATGCACCAGCAGAGCCCTATCTTCTGATCGATGCACCTGATCAGTGTGGCAATGTGGTCAGTGTAGGTTAGGGACAGGTCCAGGATTACCCCCAGACACTTGAAGGTGGGAACAGTGTCAAGAGGAGATCCATCTGGGGATTTGACAGTGAGAAGGCCACCATTGTGGTTTCGGTTTGGAACTGAAAAGCATGGTCTTTGTTTTTGGCAGCACTGACCAACAGTCTGTTGGCGGAGAACCAACAATGTGCCTTGCAGAAATCATTGGTACAAATGGCGGATAGAGAGGAGAGGTCACTTTGGTATAGTAATCCCTCTTTACAAGACACTGGTTAGGCCCCATCTGGAGTACTGCGTGCAGTACTGGAGGCCACACCTTCACAAGGATATTAACCATATTGAGACAGTCCAAAGAAGGGCAACCAAAATGGTGCAGGGACTGCATCAGAAAACATATGAGGACAGATTAACGGAGCTCAATATGTATACCCTAGAGCAAAGGAGGGAGAGCGGTGATATGATCGAAACATTCAAACAACTTAAGGGCATTAACAAGGTGAAAGTCTAACATGCTTAAATATAAGAAAAATAGCAGGACACGAGGACACAGCATGAGATTAGAGGGTGGCCGATTAAGAGGCAATATGAGGAAGTTCTTTTTCACAGAAAGGGTGGTGGATGCATGGAACGGAGTACCTCAGGAAGTGGTGGATATGAATACAGTGCAGGGCTTCAAACAGGCATGGGATAGGCATAAGTGAGCAATACAGATGAGTATGAATAGATAGGCCATTGACAGAACAAAGGCCGATGGCACATTTATAATGTAGAAAAATAAATGGGCAGACTGGATGGGCCTTGCGGTCCTTATCTGCCGCCAGCTTCTATGTTTCTATGTATTATGTCATTGGCATAGAGAAGTGATTTACAGGATAGGTCCTCTGACGGGAGAAAGTTAATGAAGAGAGAAAAGAGAAAGGGGACAAGAACAGATCCCTGGGGGACACCCACAGAGACAGGCAAGAGAGGGGCAGTGACACTACCAAAGCAGACCATCTGTGCTCTACCAGAGAGGTAGTTAGTGAGCCAGGCAGGGGAGAAATCAAGGGCGTTGAGTTTTGCTATCAGGATGTTGTGAATTATAAGGTCAAATGCCTTGGACAGATCAACAAATACTGCATCAGTTAGCTTTTCTTCATTCATATTCCTCAGCACATAGTTGGTGAAGAGGGCAAGGGCCGTGGTAGTTCTGTGCCCCTTCTGGAAAACATGGTGCTGAGGGCAAAGGAGATTATATTTGGAGATATGCTCTGTAATTTGGTAGTTTACTGCCTTCTGTAGGAGTTTACCAAAATGGGGCATAATGGAGATGTAATGGTAGAGGAATATGGGGGAAGGAAAGCTAACTGATGCAGTGTTTGTTGAGGACGGCATGAGGAAGGAGCTACTGACATAACTAAAACTTCTCCACTGGGACTAAGAACTAGAACTCTTGTACTAGGACCTTCAATTTAGGGTAAAAAAAAAAGTTAGTGTGTTTGTCAGAGGTAGTTGAAGTAAATTGTTATCTGTTATCTGTGTACTTATCTAGGTGTTTGTCACAGATGTCAGAAGGGAATTGTTATCTGTGAAATTAACTAAGTGTAGAAAGATTTGCAAAGTAGGGGGAGTGGCTTAGCTAGAAGGAGCCTGGGTAAAACCAGATTTAAACACTGCCCTAGATAACTTCTGCCAGAGAACAGACAGAACACCAGGAGGAAGGAGCTACTGGTATAACTAAAACTTCTCTACTGGGACTATATTGCCCTTCCTCCTCCCCCTCCACCCTAAACCAGTTCTACTTTTATAGGCACAGGATTTAACTGACAACAGGAACTTCCTGTTTGGGAGCAGGAAGTGAGTGATCACAGAGCCACCAAAGACTCACCATCCTAGAAGGGCAAGAGTAGCTCTCCGTCCCTCCCTAGCTGCTGGAGGTCTGACTCTGAACAAATAAGGAGAATACTGAGAAATATAGGAACTTCTTGTCTCAGAACAGGAAGATCAGGAGCTAAAAGGGCACAGAGGCAGTAAGTAAGTAGGGAGAGAAAAAAAAAATAAACAAACAGAGGAAAGAATAAGTATTCCAAACAACAGTTAGGGGGACAGAAAAAAAGACGTGATGGGAGTGGTGCATTGCAGTGGCTGTGGAGCAGCAGTCTTCCAGGAGACATTCTGGAGAATGCAGTGTTTTCCCATCTGCAGGCACCTCTCTGGGCTGAAGGAGGAGGTTGCTCATCTCCAGGCTGAGCTGGCCAGGATTTGTGGGACCTCCTCTCCCACCCACGGACCACCAGGGTCAGTGCCATTGCCTCAGAGGTTGCCAAGAAAGAGGAGTGGTTGGACCACAGTGGGCTCAGGGAGGGTGAGAGTGGTGGAACAGAGGTGCATCCCTCTAGTTGTACCTCTCCACAATTTCTATGCCATCCTGGAAATGTGTGGTTCCTCCATGGAGACACCCACAGTGGAGACCAAGGAGGATGCTGGGAACCTCCACAAAGCAGACCCACAGGAGGGTGGCATGGGACCCCAGAGGGGAGGGAAACAACTCCTGGTAGGGGACTCCATTGTTAGGAAGGTAGAACTGGGGAGGGAGGGAGGAGAGGAGGTAGGTGCCTGCCTGGCACCATGGCTTGGAGGAACAGGGAGCGAATCCTCAGGATCGCAGGAGCAGCTGCAAAAAGGAGGGAACTGGATGTCATTGTCCACCTAGGGACAAATGACCTGGCTAAGAAAGGGATCAGAGTAGTGCCAGAAGCATTTGTGGAGATGGGGAGGGGCCTTAGACAAATAGCACACACAGTAACATTCTCGGAAGTGCTGCCTGTCTATGGCATGGGTGAGGCTAGGGTGCTCCACACCATGGGATTCAATCAGTGGTTGAAAAACTGGTGAAAATCTCAGGGATTAGGCTTCACTGGGGACTGGGGTCAACCTGGAGGGTTACAGACCTATACTGGCATGATGGTCTGCATCTGACCAGGAGGGGAACCAGGATCCTAGGTGATAGGTTTAAATACTTCATTGGCAAGCATTTAAACTAGCCAAGGGGGAGGCACTGGAAAGGAGCAGGGAAATCCTAGCCTTCCCCAAAAATCAGGGTACTAAGTGAGGTAGACACCAACATAGAGATGTCAATAGGGAGAAGCAAAGGGTAAATGGAGAAAGTGACAAATGCAATAAGGACAGGGATGGGGCAAAAAGGAGTAAGGCCATCAAGAAATAGAGGGTAATGAGTACCATCGCCCATAGTCTGGGCAACAAGCTCCCTGAACTGGTGGCCTTGATGGAAGAGGGATGCCTGGATATTGCAGCAGTCACAGAAACATGGAACACAGAGAACCATGGCTGGGATGCTAACATACCAAGGTACACAACCTACAGGAGAGACAGGGAGGGCCGAAGGGGGGGGAAGTAGCTCTCTATGTAAGGGAAGGGATAAAAGCAACTGAACAAAAGAGTAAACAGGGAGGAGAAGAGGCACTGTGGGTCACCTTAGAGACTGGAAATGGCACCACAATCTGCACAGGGGTTGTATACAGACCCTCATGTCAGGGGGAAGGAATAGACAAGGATATGATAGAAGGCATACTTAGGATGGCAGAGAAAGGGGAGATACTGTTGATGGGGGACCTTAATATGCCAGATGTTAACTGGAGCACCTTTGCAGCAGCCACATCCAAAAGCAGGACCATTCTTGATGCCCTTCAGGTGGCATGCCTCAGACAGCTAGTTTTGGAACCTACTCACAAGGGAGCAATCTTAGACCTCATACTCTCAAATGGGGACAGTGAGAGGATCTCAGATCTAGAAATGGGTAGCCATTTGGGAAAAAGTGACCACCAAACAGTGTGGTTCACGATAAACTCAGCTACAGAGTCAAGCCATACAAAAGTGAGGGTTCTGGACTTCAGGATGGCTGACTCTGGCAAGATGGGAAGAGTGCCTTAGAAAAGCACTAGCAAACAGGCTAGAAGGAGGGGTGGAGCACCAATGGGGAAATATCAAAGACTGCCATCACAGAGGTAACAAGCCTTTGTGTGAAGCAAATAAACAAATCAAAATGAAAGAAAAGCCACTGTGGTTCTCAAAAGAAGTGGAGGTGAAGGTTAGGGAGAAAAAAATAGCATTTAGGAAGCATAGGGAAACAGAAGGAGCAGGACAGATAACTGTACCAGTTAAGGCAGAAGGAAGCAGGGAGGGTAGTCAGAATAGCAAAGGCACAAACTGAGGAAAAGATAGCCAACTCGGTTAAGAAGGGGATAAAACCTTTTATAGGCATATCAGGGAGTGTAGAAAGACAAAGGGAGGGATAGTGAGGCTGAATAGAATGGATGGTGGATGGGCAGAGAGTGACAGTGAAAAAGCAGGGATACTGAATGAATACTTCTGTTCAGTATTCACAAAAGAGGAAGTGGGAGGTGCCTAATCCAACTAACAGAAGCACTCTTTGGGGGTCGATCCCAGTCCTTTCACAGAAGAAAGGGTTCTGAAAGAACTCCTAAAACTGAAGATGGACAAAGCAATGGGGCCAGATGGAATTCACCCCAGAATTCTAAAAGAATTAAGCAGAGAACTAGTGACACCACTGACTACCCTTTCTAACAAATCATGGGAGGATTGTGTGGTACCTGAGGACTGGAAGAAGGCTGATGTGATTCCCCTTCACAAAAGTGGGACCAAGACAGAGGTAGGAAACTACAGACCTGTCAGTTTGACCTCTGTGGTAGGGAAAGTGATGGAATCACTTCTGAAGGAAAGTATTGTTGAGTACCTAGAGGCCAGTGGGGCACAGGACCCAAGGCAGAATGGGTTCATGGCGGGAAGGTCATGTCAGACGAATGTAATTGATTTCTTTGACTGGGTGACCAAAGTAGTAGACCAGGGAGGGTCTGTGGACATGGCCTACCTTGACTTTAGCAAGGCATTTGACACAGTCCCACACAAAAGATTGGTAGTCAAATTAACCAGCATGGGAGTGGGTTCCAGGGAGGTAGCCTGGGTAAAACACTGGCTGAACAACAGGACACAGAAGGTAATTGTAAACGGAGTCCACTCTGAAGAAAGAGGGGTTATTAGTGGGGGTAGCGCAGGATGCAGTACTGGGTCCAGTCCTTTTTAATGTCTTTATAAGTGACATAGCAGAGGGACTGGAAGGAAAAGTATGCCTCTTTGTAGATGACACAAAGATCTGCAACAGGGTTGATACACAAGAAGGTGTGGAAAGGATGAAAAGGGACTTAGCAAGGTGGGAGAAATGGTCAGAAGTATGGCAGCTTGGAATTAATGCAAATAAGTGCAAAGTAATGCACCTGGGAAACAAAAACCCTGGGGAAGATTACACAATGGGGGGGGGGGAGGTAGTAACAACAACAGAAATGGAAAGGGGACCTGGGGTAATCATATCAGATGACCTTAAGGTTGGCAAGCAATGTGAGAAGGCAGTAAGGAGGGCTGGGGATACTGGGATGTATAGGGAGAGGCATCACCAGCAGAAAACAGGAAGTTGTTATCCCCCTGTACAGACAGTTGGTGAGACCCCATCTGGAGTACTGCATCCAGTTCTGGAGACTTCATCTCAGCAAGGACATAGATAGGATGGAGGCAGTCCAAAGGAGGGCAACTAAAATGGTGCAGGGTCTGCAAGAGAAGCCATACGAGGAGAGACTAAAGGGACTTAATATGTATGCTCTTGAGGAAAGGGGGGGCATGATAGAAACATTTAAGTACCTCAGTGGAATCAACAAAGTCCAAGAGGGTAGCATCTTTCAGAAAAAAAGATATGCAAGAACAAGGGGACACAATTTGAAGATAGAGGGCGGATGGCTCAGGGGCAATGTGAGGAAGTATTTTTTCACAGAGAGGGTGGTGGATGCATGGAACAGCCTTCCTGAGAAGGTTGTAGGGTCTAAAACAGTGGGAGAATTCAAGAATGCATGGGACAGACATATGGCAATTTTTGTGGGGGGGGGGTAGGAAGAAATAGGTTGCTGGTTAAATAAGATCTGCAGCTTATCCTCTAGGTAAGGAAATGGGCAGACTAGGTGGGCCAAGTGGCCCTTATCTGCCGTCAAAGTCTATGTTTCTATGTTTGTCATTTGTACTGAGAAATGCACAAATTATTCATTGACACTAAAGTTTTAACTATCGTTTTCATTATAACAGAAGCCAGGTATACTATTGCACAGCATAGTGCTAGCAAAATATTAATACCCAATGGACTCCCTCTCACGATGGGCAATATTACAGCATATATGTGTGTCTAGCCTTTCTCAAAATATTTGCCATATGCTACATGTCTATGTCTGAGTCATCTGTAGTATCAGACTCATCTGGATCCACACTGGCAATTTTATGAGGATTATAGCAGTCCTCACCACCAGTACTCAAGCAAGCCTGCATGCACGCCATGCTCTGCATGGAACAACTGGAATTGCACTCACATCTGACTTTTTTACATTCACATGTAATGAGTTTCAGGAGTGCTTCAGGGGCAGGTGTATGTGTCATTAGTGTTGGAGAAGAAAAAAATTACTCACCTTAGTAATCTTGTTTCTTCCAAGGTATTCTTCAATATTCTTAACTCTTGCAGTCAGCCTATAAAGTTGAAGTGCCTGGAGAATGGAACATATGTAAATGATGGAACACATCATTGGCTTATGCCACCATTCAAATGCCACCCTTACCAACTGCTGCATTCTATAATGCTTCAGATACACTGGAGCCTGCCAGGAAAGGCCCTTTCTTGACATAGCTAAGAAGTGCAAGGTAATGCACCTGGGAAACAAAAACCCAGGGGAAGAGTACACAATGGGGGGTGAGATGCTAACAACAACAAAAATGGAAAGGGACCTGGGGGTAGTCATATCAGATGACCTAAAGGTGGGCAAGCAATGTGAGAGGGCAGCAAGGAGGGCTGGGGGGATACTGGGATGCATAGGGAGGCATCACCAGTAGAAAACAGGAAGTTATTATCCTCTGTACAGACAGCTGGTCAGACCCCATCTGAGTACTGCGTGCAGTTCTGGAGACCCAATCTCTGCAAAGACATAGACAGGATGGAAGCTGTCCAGAGGAGGGCAACTAAAATGGTGCAGGGTCTGCACTGGAAGACATATGAAGAGAGACTTAAGAAACTTAATATGTATAGCCTCGAGGAAAGGAGGGGGGGCATGATAGAAACTTTCAAGTACCTCAGGGGAATCAACAAAGTCCAAGAGGGTAGCATCTTTCAAAAAAAGAGGTGTGCAAGAACAAGGGGGCACAATTTGAAGATAGAGGGGGGCGGCTCAGAGGTAATTTAAGGAAGTATTTTTTCACAGAGAGGGTTGTGGATGCATGGAACGGCCTTCCTGAGGAGGTTGTGGAGTCAAAAACAGTGACGGAATTCAAGCATGCATGGGAGAGTCATAAGGCCTTTCTAGGGGGTGGGGGTAGGAAGAAGTAGGCTGCTGGTTAACTAGGATCTGCAGCTTATCCAATAGGTAGGGAAATGGGCAGACTGGGTGGGCCAAGCAGTCCTTACCTGCAGTCAAATTCTATGTTTCTATATTTCTATAACACTAATAACCTTAGAGTAGGTGAATGATAATAAAAACTAATAATTACAGTAATAAACCTCTTTTAAAGATGACACACCCCTGTGTTGTCAGATATAACCTGAAGAGGGGAAAACAATATCCAATGGGTTTAAGAAAAATTTGCCATCGGGGGGATGAAATGCCCCTTTCAAATAGATATCCAGCTTGAGATGCAGAGGCCACTGTTTCTAGAAGGGGAGGCATGGTGGGAGAGTTAGGAATATTGAAGAATACTTTGGAAGAAACAAGATTACTAAGGTGAGTAATTTTTTTCTTCTAACCCTAGGAATTCTTCAATATTCTTAACTCTTGCAAACTATGAAGCAGTACCTTTGGAGGTGGGCACAGAACCTATTTTGGGAATAGACTCTGCAGCACTACTGTGCCAAATCTGGCATCACTTCTGAACACTGGGTGTTGTACCTATCCAGGTAGTAGTGTTTTGTGAAAGTGTGCACTGTTCTCCATGTAGCTGCTTTGCAGATTTCCAATAGTGGGATGTCCCTAGCAGCTGCTATTGTAGCAGCTATGCCCCTTATGGAATGGGCCCTGAGGCTTACTGGGGGCTCCTTACCCACTTTCGAGTAACAAAACTTGATACATTGAACTATCCAGAGTGAAATAGTTCTTGTTGATGCCGGTTTTCCTTTTACCACATCCCCATAAGTCAGAAACAGCTGCTGTCCGTCCTGTTTATGGTCCTTGGTGTGAGTCATGTAGTAGCTCAAAGCGCTCTTGATACCCAGACTGTGTAATCTGCATTCACCTGAGCTAGAACGCTCAGTGAAAAAGACTGGTAAAGTGATGGACTGATGTAAATGAAAATCAGAAACTACCTTAGGAAGGAACTTTCGGTTAGTCCTAAGCACCACCTTATCCCTGTGGAAGAAGACGTAGTTCTATTGTATGCACAAGGCCTGAAGTTTAATAATCTTTCTGGCTGATGTAATGACCACCAGGAAGACTGTTTTTCGGGTCACATATTTCAGGTGAGCTGAGGTCATGGGCTCTAATGGCGGTTCCATGAGCTTGGCAATACATATATTAAGATCCAAAACTGGCACCGGTTCCCTGTGGGGAGGGTACAGGTGAGCTAGACCCATGACAAAACTTCTTAAAATGGGGTTGGATGCTATAGAAACACCTTTGCCAGCTGACATATAAGCTGAAACTGAGGCCAGATGTACCTTCAGGGTAGTGGGCTGCAAACTTAATGCATGCAAATGAGTAAGATAGTTCAATATCACTGACACCCCTGCCTGTGATGGGACTACTGTATGTCCCTAGTTGAACACTATATAGAGAATCTTTTCCACTTGAAATCATAAGTCTTCTTAGTAAAAGGCTTCCTAGACTCCCTCAGGACATTCAGGACGCTCTCAGAGAGTTGCAACCCTGCATACTCTTAACTCATTGTGTCTTAGCAGATGCCTGTAGTCGTCAGTAAAAAAAACACTGGTGTGTCCTGAGGACGTCTGCAGAAGTCGGCTACTGACTCCCAGTGTGCCCTTGCAACGTTTGGAGAAGTCACTTATATATTTTAATATATATTGTAACAGAATATAATATATATTTGACTGCATAGCACCATTGGAAAGATAATTTTATGCTGCACAACTTTGTCACTGATATTTTATGTATATCATGTATACTTTAGGAGTTATTTGCATTTGTTTATGGTATGGTGTGTATGGCTGACATGTTTTCCAAAAAGATTCACCTAAGCAGCTTGAATAAAATTCACTTTTTTGGCACTTCAGCAGGTATAAAATAAAAACCATATTGATCACAACTGGTTGCATAGCACCATTGGAAAGGTATTTTTGTGCTCATCAACTTTCATGCTGATACTCTGTGTGTATCATGTATACTTTTGGAGTTATACGCATTTGTTTATGATATGGTGTGTGTGGTTGAGATTTAGCCCTCAAATCTCATCAAAGCACCTTGACTAAAATGGGGAAAAATTACATTTTATAGTAAAAAGATATCTTTTTTTTTAGCAAACATAATATCAAAACACCATCTAATGTCTGTATGCTTAATTTGGTGTTGATATTTTACATATTTTCCAACAAAAAATGGCTTATGTTGCCCTTTTTTAGTGAAAAAAATATTTACTTTGCTCTTTCGACCAGCATAGAAAAAATACAAAATTACTTACTGTTACATGCATGCCACCATTGGAAAGGCAATTTTGTGCTGAATAACTCTGCCACTCATACTTTGTGTCTAGCATGTACAGTTATTGAGCTATTAGCATTTGTTTGCGACATACTGACTATGGCTTGATTTTGCTTAGAAAGGCCCAGGATTCACTGTTAAAAGTATACAGAAGATTCAGGAGGCAAGTGTTGTAATCTCAGAGTGAGCCTGTGGAGGCAATGAGTTAAGCCTTCAAGAGATATGCCTTGAGCCTGATGGACCTAAGGTTTGGGTACAGGATCCTCTCCTGAGAAGAGGTCAGCAGGTTGTGCCTGCTTGGCAGGTGTATTGGAGGAGCCATGGACATGGAGAGCAACAGAAAGTACCATGGCTGCCTAGCCCAGTCTGGAGCTATCAAAATCATTGGTGCTGATTGGGATGTGAGCTTGACCATGTCCCTGAACAACAAGGGAAATGGAGGGAATGCGTACAGCGTTTTCCCCTGACCAGTCCAACACCAGGGCATGCAGAGGAACTGTGCCCCTTGCTGGTGGTCTGCAACAAAACTATGGCAATTGGTGGTTGTCGTGGGACGCAAAGAGATCTATCTCTGGGGTGCCCCATCTCATGAACACCACTTCCAGAACCTGCTTGTTGAGAGACCATTCATGATGATCCTGGTTGATTCGACTCAGAGCATCTGCCAGGGTGTTGTTCTTGCCTGGCAGATGAATTGCTACCAGTGAGGCTTTAAGTGAGTAGGCCAGACTCCACACCTTCATTGCCTTTGTACACAAAGGGCTGGACCTTGTTCTTCTCTGCTTGTTTATGTAGTCCATAGTGGTGGTATTGTCTGTCCTGATCTGTACCACCTTGCCCTGACTCATGGATGCAAAGGACTGCAGGACTAGGAACACTGCTCTGAGAACCAGCAGATTTATGTGCTGGAGTAACTCTGTACTTTACCAAGTGTCATGTACTGTATGATCCCCCAGATGAGCTCCCTAACCCAGAAGGGAAGCATCTGTTGTGAGAACTACTGATGGATAGTCCTGCTGGAAAGGGACTGCTTCCCTGAGGTTTTCCCTTACCTGCCATCATTTAAGTGCTTGCAGCAGCATCTTTGTTAGAGGGACCAGCTTTGACAGTAAGTATCTTTTTTGGCACCGATGTGCCCTGAGGTGAAACTGTATGTCCCTCATTTGGAACCAGGCTCCTGAGACTGTACCTGTTGCTGCAGCCATGTGGCCCAGGAGTTGCAGGAACTGCCTTGCTGGTTTTGGTTTGTTTAGCTTGAAAGACCCAGCAATCTGATGGATGTTGCTTACTCTGTCTTGGGTCAGCTAAGCCCTCCCCTTCAATATGTCCAATGCTGCTTCTATGAAGTGTAGCACCTGCACAGGCTGAAGGATGGATTTCTTGAGGTTTACCAGGAACCCAAGGGATTCCTGAAGATCCTGGGTTGTTCTTAGGAAGTCTGCCACCTGTTGTGGTGATTTTCCCACCACTAGCCAGTCATTCAGTTAGGGGAACATAGTTACCCCTTGTTTCCTAAGGTGTGCCACCACTGCTGCCAGGTACTTTGTGAATGCCCTTGGAGCTGAGGTTAGGCTGAATGGCAGTGCTGAGATCTAGTAGCGACCTGATGGGAGTTTGAGCCTGAGGTATTTTCTGTGAGATTCTCTTATGGGGATGTGGAAGTATACAACTTTTAGATCTCGTGATGCCAACCAGTCTCCTTTCTACAGAACTGGCAAAATCATAGCCAGTGTTACCATCCTGAATGTTGGCTTTGTCAAAAGTCTATTTAGTAACTTCAGGTTGAGAATAGGCTGCCACTCCCCACTTTTCTTCAAGGTTAGGAAGTACCTTGAATAAAATCCCTTTTCCCTTTGCTGTGGAGGACCTGGCTCCACTGCTTCTGACAGTAGCAGGTTTGCCACTTCCTCTTCCAACAGCTTATTTTCTGAGTTTAAAACTAGTTTGAAGGCTCTTGCTCTCAAGGTGGGAAAGGATTTGAAGCTGAGGGACAAACCCTGACTCACTACTTCCAGGACCCACTTGTCTGTGGAGACATTTTTCCAAGCCTGAAAGTAGTAAGCCAGTCTGCCACCTACTGGTACAGGGGAGGAGACCTTGGAAATCAAGTCAGGGATTCTGGTTAGGCTGGGGTTGAGCCTGGCCAATATAATTACCCCACTTAGATCCCCTCCTGCTTCTACCTCTAAAGTACCCAGTCTGCTGGGGGTACTGCTGTCCAGTCTGCACCTGGAAGAAAGGTCTGCCATAGTTAGACCTGCCTCTGCCCTCCCCATAAGGCCTTTATGAAGTAGAGGCCCTTTCCTTAGCTGTGTTGCTCTTACAGGTGGTCTTGTATTCACCCACCTTTTTCATGTATGCCTCTGTCTTGTCCCAGAGCTATTCTTGCAGGGGAAATCTATGGCTTTCACCTGCGTGTCCTGTGAGAGGTTAGTGGCTCTAAGCCAAGCAGATCTCCTGAGGGTCACAGTGACAGCCATCCACCTGGTAGCAGTGTCACTGACATCCACTGCCATCTGAAACTGGTATTTTGATGCTTCTAGGTCAAACCTTGCAGTTTCTGCCAGGTCAGCTGACAGGCCAGGGGGAGCCTTATCTGCCATGGCCATAACTGATTGTCACAGTGACTTCTGGTACAGGGAAGTGTAGGTCATATAGTTGGCCTGCCTGATAAAAAAGAGAAGCTGACAGGTAGTCCTTCTTTGCCATACTGTCAATCTTAGTCGAGTATTTCTCTGGAGGATGTGAAGCCAAAGGCACCTTTGCTCTGTCACATGCAGCAGTCTGTACCATGCCCTCATGATCAGGGTTGCAGAATAAAAATTCAGGCCCTGCCCTGTCCAGCTGGTACTTTCTATCCGCCCTCTTGTCCAGGGGTGGCACAGAATTAGGAGTCTGCAGGATTTTTACAATGTGCTTCTTTAAAAACTTGTTTATTGGAAGCAAACGTATTTTTTGAGGGGTTAAGCCCATCAAGTTGAGGAATTCCACTTCCTCTTCATCCTCCACCACCTCACTTGGAGTAATGTCCAAGGCATACATCATCTTTTTGACAAAAATGTAGTGAGGTGAGAAATCCTCGGGCAATCTAGGTGGGGATTCGAATTCTTGTTCAGGGAAGACCTCAGATTCGATGGATTCCCCCTCATCCTCATCATGTTCCTCAAACTCCTGAATCTCTTGAACTGATGCTTCCACCGGAGCAGCCGGTTGAGAAACTGATGGTTGAACCGAAGGAGTAACCGGAACCGGTATAAGTCCTTGCATGGCTTGAATGACTTTCAGTGCCTGGGCTATAGCCTCTGGAGTAGGCATTTCAGTAGTGTCACCAGAAGTCCCCTTAGGCTTTGTAGCAGGGGATTCTAAGTGCTTTGTTTTCTTTGATGTCTTTGCTGGTCCCGGTTTATCCACTGGTTCACTGGTTTGTTTTGTTTTGGTAGGCTCTCTCTTACTTGGGGTAGCTGGCTCTGTTTGAACGGTTTCACCCTTATTTTTTGTGGGAGTAGGCTGGTTACAGCCGTCATCTCCCAAATTCTCAGAATGAGCCATTTTCTTTTTAAACCTCTGCAGCCTTTTTTCTACGGTTCTGGCTGGAAAAGTCTTGCAAATATCGCAATCAACTGTGAAGTGGCGCTCAACAAGACAGACAACATACTTCTCATGATTATCTGCCTTGGTGAAGACCTCTCCACACTGGATGCAGTTTTTAAACCCGAGGGGCCAGTTTTCTTCTTAGGCTTCTCTGACATTTTAGTTAAATGCCCAGACCTAAAAATACATAAACCACAAAGTTCTTCTTTTTTTGGTTGTTGTTTGTGTGGTTTTAGTAAATAACAGATGGTTTCCAATGGGAAAAAAACACAGTTGCCCTAAAAAAATGAACCGAGATTATCGGTTCACACAACAAAGTATAAAGAAAAAACTTTAATATCTAAATAACAAAGAAATAATAAAATAAACCTGATGGGACGTATCAGTTCCTCGACTGTTACAGAGAACCGGAAGGAACCCTTAAAATAACCTAAATAAAGTGCTAGTGATAACTTGTAAAAATACAGAAAGTAAAGGCAGCAGTTGAAACATATATGAAACATTACTTGTTTTACGATGAAAAACAACAAAAACAATGATGAAGGTTCATGAATGTGAAGAGGGATCTCCGAGGTGTCTTGATTAGCAGGTGGAGAATGAAATCTGACGTGTTATAGAATGCAGCAGTTTGTAAGGGCAGCATTTGAATGGAGGCAAGAGCCAATGATGTGTTCCATCATTTACATACTGTATATTCCATTTTCTGGGCAGTTCAACTCTACAGGCTGACTGCAAGAGTTAAGAATATTGAAGCATTCCTGGAGTTAGAAATGTGTCCATCCTTGTCGTGATGCCAGCCATTTCCAATTGGGGATGGGATGTCAGGCTGAGCCTCCAGGGCATGGTTACAGATACTGTAAGGGTCTGGTAATTTGTGCGCTTGGTATGTTGCAGAAGACTATCAGAAGTTGGGGGGATGGCTTTGTTCTGGGCCTGTTTGCGACAGAAAAGCTTATATCGCACACCATTTACATCAACTGAGTTTGCCATTGGGTCAAAGAGAAGAGTTATCAGAAGTTCTGCATATTCCAACTGTGCAGTAAGTATATCCACCATAGTGCCAAACTTAGTGAGGCTTCTAAATTTGAGTGGATTGTTCCTGACAAGATTCCATGGCTTCAGTTTGCCAACCCTTGCAAGACTGCTGGGTGAATCACACCCAGTCAGTGTGTGAACTGCTGGCAACATTCTGCATAGTTTTTGGATCAGCTGTTATGGTGTGGGTTGGTATAAACCGGGCTTTATCCTTCACACCAGTACAAAACCAAAGCTCTTGAGTTGCTTCCAACTTGTGAATAAAATGTACAGAGAACTGCAAAGTCAGTGTCTGGAGACCACACCACTACACGAGGGTACTCTTGTGAAGCATGTGCAACATGAAGTAGAAGCTGAGTATCTGCTTCTTTGTGCGATGAGAATAGATCTTCTTGGTCTACAACTCCATCTGAAGTGACCATGCGAGCAATGAGGCCAGTCTTGAATCCACCTGCAATAATCATTTTCTGATCTGGGCTAAGTAAAGTTTCTGCCATATCACACCATGATTATGACAGGAATATTACTAGATTTTTTTTCTTGGGATTTCCAATGCCCTTACTCCACTGCATTGGGACGGCTGTTTTGGGACCATGGATTTGGACTTCATTGCTTTGTGAGGATTGCCTTCATGAATGCTCCAAAGCTTTAACTGAATCTTTGACATCATATCGATCAAAGACGATATCTACTCTTTTGCAGCTCTCATAACTCTGTAGAGGTTGGTGTACTATTCTGAAGACCAGTTCAGCAAGTTCTACAAAGCTAGTTGCACCTCATTGCTTGACCATTTGTATAACAGCCATGCAATCCACTATCCAAGCTATGGGCATGTTGGATGCTGGCAGCTGATACACTGGCTCTGATTCTTTTTCTAATTCAGGCAATAGCTTACTCTTTGAAGTTTTGTTCAGGGTACCATTAGAGTGTGCTAAAGCATATGGAACTGTGGCGAGCTCATGTGTGAAAACTTCCTTCAGATCAATCTCTCTTGTTTGTGCAGCTACCACAAGGTAGCTAAACAGGTCCCTGTCTGCATTGATAGTCATTGTCTTATTACTACTAACTTTCGATTTGATCTTGCTTAGAGATGCAAATGTCTTTATGTTGAGCTTGTGCAGTGGTTCAAAGAATCCAGTGGTATTTGAATTTAGTCCGTCTTCCACAAACTGTT
Source organism: Neoceratodus forsteri (assembly GCA_016271365.2). Lineage (NCBI taxonomy): Eukaryota > Metazoa > Chordata > Ceratodontiformes > Ceratodontidae > Neoceratodus > Neoceratodus forsteri. The sequence goes on along the minus strand of CM057455.1, from coordinate 342,605,556 downwards.
TCATTGCTTTGATTCCTGTATCATTCACAGTAACAAGTTTGGTGGCAGCCTCTGTTGGTGCAACAATGTCAGTTGCAATGTTGGTGAGTGCTATCAAGTCAGCATTCAAATCAAAAAGGTTTGTCATGGAGTCAGTGATTGCATCAGCAATCTTATTTACATCTTCATCTCATTGCATGTGACATGGGGCAGCCTTCTTCTGTTTTCCTTGTGAAATGTCTGAGTCTACCATATCACACATTACCTTCATGGAAGCTGAGATAGCTGAGTGCTCATGAGCAGTGATGAACCATCTTGCCAAGGCTCCTGGTTTCAAAGTGAAACACAATATACCCCCTTTTACTTTACTATCACAGTTTACTGTTGTTCAAATGCCATGTCTGTCCAGACGTTTCTGAATTTATTTCTAGACTGAGCTACAGCATGATTTCCTTGCACAAACTTCTCATGAACTTCGGGGGCATAATCTGTCAGAAGCGTCATATCACAGATGTACACAGATACCCAGCTGGCAAAGTTTGTGTGGTCAAAGGTGAAAAATAGTGGTAGAATCTCTACAACCACCATAAGATGCAGGTCCCAGTTGCTTTCACGTTCTGCTCTAATGAACCATATTAGGATGTTAACCATTTCAATGTAATCATCCCAGAATGCAAATGTTTGGGAAGCTGCTTTTCCAAAATTGTGAAATCTGTACAATGCATCCTGTACATTCTTAAGGGCATCACCAAGCTGGGAAAGTGTTGCTGTTAAGATTGTTGCATCATTGTTTGATACCACATTTTGACATTCCTGGAGCTTGCTGTTGATGAGGCTACATTACAATCAATCTCATTGTCTTGTACTCAGTTACAAAATGCCTGCCACCTCAGTCTAGACAGAGCCTCCATTACAAGCTTGTGAACACTCACTCCACGGTTGTATGAGTTGCTTTTAAGTAGCTTGCTTGCTGTGTTGCTACCATACACCTTCAATTCTATGAGGATGTCTTCCAGACCACTGTCTTCATACTTCTTTCCAATTACAACCAGAAATGTCTGTACTATGTGGAAACCACCCATTCTTAAGACTATTTTCTGAAATTCCTCCAGGCACTTCCACTGAATCTCTTTGGCCTTACAATATATAGCCTCATCAAATGTCAAGACACTGTAATCTTGGCCAAGTGTCCTAGACATCTTGCAGATATTCTTCATTACAGTGAAAACTGTACTCTATTCAGTAGGTGATGCTGGCAGCATTGGACAGTACCCAGTAGATGTTACTGTTGGTATGGTAGATGAAATCATCATGTTAAAAGCTGTCCATCCTGGTACTTGCTGAGCATTCCCTTTTCAAACTCAAATAGCTTGGTTGGGCAGCATCTTAGAAATAGTCACTGCAGATCAAGGTTGGTGGCTTGTTGATAACCCTCAACATCAGTATATCAGTTACTTTTTACCTTTACCACAAGATTTGGTGTAGGGCATCTGCCATGAGGACTGTACTCCTGAATGGCTTGGCACATTGCAGGAGTTTCCAGTGATTGTGTTCACAGTGCTATTTTCTTTGTTTGAGCCCGAGCTGCCACAGCGTCAAAGCGGCCTTTCAGAATTGTGGGAGTCTGACGCTGATATACTACCATAGTTATGGCATGGGTTGTGTGCTTTCCATCTAACGTTTCCTTAATGATATCGTTATTGTCAGCAGCAAACTGAACAACTCCCTATGCTGTATGTTTGATGGAATTAAGATATTGTCCCTGGCAGCTTTTTCATGGTGAGCCATTACAATAGCTGTGTTAGTTCTCTCTAGGGCTTCATAACTGACACAGTGTGCTAGCTTGTGCACCATTGTTACTACCCGTTTAGAGGCTGTCATATAGCATATGAACATTGCAAGCCTAACATGTTTAGGTGTACGCTTTGCACTTTTGGATACTACTGTATATGAATGAAGCCCTGATCAACTGATAATATCTGTCTGTGGAGGGTCTTGTTAGTGGCTGTAATGCCCGTTTCAGGAACCTATACACATTGTTAGGAAACATGTCTAATGCTTGTTCTAAACTGATGGTGGAATTCTCTATTGGATTGATATCCAGTCCCTCACACATTTCGAGGTCACTATGGAGGACCTGTGCTGCATGAAACAGCGCAGATGAATATTTATCTTTATTTTCAGAAGTAGGGAGAGGGTTTTCCTCTTCATACTGTTGCTTTGAATGCAACCAGGAAGCTATGTTGATGACCTCTTTCGAAGACACAGCATTTCTATACACAAACTCTGGTTTACTTGGGTCATGCTGCATTTGAAAAATGATTTGGTCACCAAAATAGTTTGTTACTCTCTTCTTAAGTTTCTCACTTTGTCAACTCTCACTGCAAGGAACTTTGCCTTTCAGAATATCCTGGTATCTCTGAAACATATATGACATGGACAAGGCTTTTCTGCTGATAAGGTCATTGTCAATTTCAGAAATCAGTTCACTGAAACATGCTTTATACACAGACTCGTCTTCCTTGTCACTGGATAGTGAACATTTTGTTTGTATGTTTCTTTTGCTGGTGACAGTACTCTGGCAGTCTTTGTGGTACTTTGCTTCAAATGCAATTAAGTCCAGTCCAGCTATTCGCTTTAAGACTGTGTTGTCTTCTATAGCTTCAGCCACATCAAGCAGAGTTTCTTGCCCTCTGAAGGTTACAATCTATGATAGATTTTTATTTTTTTTGTGATACACTTTCTGGCATATTATACCCAAATTCCAGTTAACAGGCTGGTGAGTCAATCACCTACTCTGTAAGCTTGAACACTGACCAGTATCAGTAGAAGAGCCAGGACCTGAGCTTCTTCCTCAACCTTCAAAAGACTTCAGGTTTGTTTTGCTGGTGCTGGACTGATGACATCGTCCATGATAATGGACTGCAGGCAAGGCTGCAGTTGCTGATAAACGTGGTCTTTTCTATCAAGGCATGCATTATAAAATGTCTTTAGTTCTCCAGGGGTTGTAGTTCTCAGGTGTTCCTGTGTTGTTCTTTAGCAGATGATAAACTTGGACCAGTCACTAGTCAGGCGTGTTTTTTTTGGTGAGGGGGATCAAAGTCTCAGCAGGGTCTTCAGCCATTTTGTTGGCTTTCAGTTGTTGTTATTACCTGAAAAAATGCTATTAGAAATATTTTCATTATTACATTATTCATTTTGTAAAATTAAAAAGAAAACACCCTTTGTCCATGTTTTATAGCTATAAAACATGATGTTGGAATAAGCTATATTTTTTATAAATCATATAGTGTAAGCGGTTCATAAATTACACATATATACAAAATGTCAAGCAGAGAACATATTTAAAGTACATTTGCCATAAAGAAACCATTATAGGATGAAAACACTGTAAGATTATACACATGTTAAAGGAGACTCATTATTTTGACTTTTTCAAGAAAGTTGTGAAGGCAATTTGACATGATTTAGAAAAACAACCATATTTCTCATACCACTGCATAATACCACGTCCCCCTTAAAATCACTCTTGGGGCTGCATAAAAAAGTTTGAAACCTTTTCTGTGTGTGTGTGTGTGTGTGTGTATGTGTGTGTGTGTGGGGGGTGCTACTAATTTAAAATTTAAGTGGGGTTTTCCATTTGGGCCCTCAGACTAATTTACACAAGTCAGAGACAGTTTTCTGAGTTCTTAGCATTCTTTTGGATATCCAAAATGATTTGGCTTGTGATTTTGTTGCAATTCAAAAATGGTTTTGCAAGAAATTGGTATTATAAAATGCATGATTCTTTTATAACCAAAAGAAAAAGTTGGCCGATGATCCTATTCTTTCGTTGCACATGTCAAGGGGCGATGACATTGAACAAGTCAGGACCTTTAAATATTTAGAACTTCTATTGGATAAATCTTTAACTTACGAACAGCACATTAATATCATGATTAACCTAATGCGTCAAAGATTAGGTTCTCTTTATACAACTAATTTGTTACTTGTTCCATCCACTAGGTGGTTATTGTCTAAGAGGTTCATTTTGCCTCTGATAGACTATGGACTGTTGTTCTATCAATCAGTGGGCATGGGGTTACTAAATAAGGTTAAGACTTTACTGAATCAGATTGCTAGATTCGTTTCTCAATTACCAAATATTACTCACCATTACAATTTGTATGAGCAATTGGGCTGGCTGCAGCTTAATCAGAGGTATCAGTTTCAGCTTGACATCTTAGCCAGGAAAGTAATCCTGGATATGGTACCTGGCTCTTTTCATGTTATTTTTGAAAAACATATTACTACTGCTCAAACCAGATCATCCCAATGTATTTGGTTTACTGTTCCTATGATGAAAACTTCTACTGGTCAGAGATCATTGTTATATACTTTGTCTGTAGCTTTTAATGCTTTACTGTCATGGATAACTAGTGTTAGCAACTCACTATATACATTACTTTCTGAACAGCCTTAAAAAAGCATCTCTTCTCTAGTAATAGATGTAAATGTTTTACTGATTAGCCATTTAACATTGTTGCTATATATTTTTCATCAACTGTTTATTTATTTTGTGTAACTTTGTTAATGTGTATTTTTGTTATTTGTTCTGGTCACCCCATGTAAACAGGTCTTTGGCTCATGGACTTTTCCAGATTTTAAATAAACAAAACAAATGAATAGAATGGAGTTTATGGAAAACAAAGAACAATACAATTCTGTGCACTTTTTCACTATTTTAATGCCACTGTTTTAGTGCACCACATTTGTAAAGCAGCAATGCAAAGCTGATTTTTTTTAAAAGGAGACTCCTTATCAGGAAAGTGTTATACTACAACTCCATGGGCTCAATTCTCATGCGATTTAGAATGCTGCAAGCCCCGGGTGCACAGAACACACACAGCGCATGGAGCCTGCAGCATTCCCTGGCTGGCAGTCAGGATTCTAGATGCTGTGTGCCCCTTCCCCTAAGTTACACCAGCTTTTTCTGGTCTAACTTTGCCAACCTTTTTACAGGGTTTGCACCAAATATTTGATGCAAGCCATCATAAAAAGGGTACAGTGTCGTACAGTGTCACAAATGCACATGACCTTTTAGAATCGGGTGCACAGTGCACCAATGTGCCCGGCACACCACAGGGTTTGACACAGGGCTTGTGGAAGCCCTGCACCAATACTGCATCAATCTTTGAGAATCGAGCCCCATATATTTAGTTTCAGTAAAGGGAAACCGTCAGCACCATGGGCCCCACACTGAAGTGTGGGGTTGATCCTAAAGTACACTTAGTGTGCAGAAACATCTTGGTCCACTTACTGTTTACTGCAGTAGAGTAGTTTGTATCAGACTTATTTTGCTTAGTTCAATAGCCTGCAGTGCATGTTAGAGTTTATATAAGCTCTGATCTTTTGTTTGCTGGTCCCACTGTCATCCTGGGCTAAGTAGAGTCACAGAGGACTGCGCTTAGCTCCTGGGAAAAGTAGAACTGAAAAACATCTGGTTGGAGATTATAAAAGGTCTTACATACACTGCAGGTTATTGAGTCTCCCACTGCTGCCAACAGCAATGGGGGATTCTGGGATTTGCAGTAACAGAAGACATCAGCCTAGATCTAAGCAACGTTAGTATGATACAATCTACTATACTACAGTAAACAGTAAGTAAATCAAGATCTTTTTGCACACTGGAACCAGCCCCATGCCTAGGTGTGGGTCCCCTTGTGTTGACTGTTCCCCTTCAATTTGTAGGTGATGAAAACATAATTTCAAATTGTCTGCCCTGGCAGACCCTGTGGTGTGATGACAGTGCAGGAGACATAGGATCAAGTCTGTACTTAGGTGTCCCAACTGGGGACCAGCACGGAGCTAGGTGTTCAAGTGTGTTTTGTGTAAGATAGACACTGGAGATCTGAACCCATAACATCACCAGCATGGCAAGGAATTTTTCAGCTATTGTGCTATTGGGCTACAGTATCTAGAGGCTTGCCCTTCTTTTAAAATGCATTGCCATTGCACTAATGTTATACTATGGATGTTTTACAAGGGCATAATGGCACTGGGTGCAGTAGTTAAAGCTGAGGTCTTTATCACTGGTGTCCAGTCCCATTGTACCTAAGTTTAACTATAACTATTATAAGAAAGTAGATTTTTAACAAAAAAAAGACAGAAGCTGGAGGGGCCAGTAAACAACTAAACATTAATTTTAAAGAAGCATTTTTGAAATCAGAGTGCAAGCCAGGGGTATGAAGTCATTGTCAGACTTTTGAAGTGAAGGTCTGACAGAACGTTAATGAAAAACAAGATAGGACAGAAGCTCATAAGCATATTCAGAGGGCTGTTTTTGCTGAATTAGCATACCTAGTGCACCTGTGTAGTCAGATAATACCCTGTGGACATGTGATATGCTCTATTGACAGGATCTTCATTAGATACAATAACTGTACTGAGTTACTGGGGGCTTAGTACTGTATTCAAACTGCTCACCGTATGGAGAATAATGGATAGTCAACCACGTACAACAAGGCTGTGTTTCCATTGAGGGGTTCTGATGACATCATAGGGACCTCAAGAGTGCAGCTAGCAAAGCCCCTGATAAAAGCACCATGAGAAGGAAACACAGCTCTTTTGTGCCAATTGCTGGCCATCCTTTTTTTGTGTAATATATGGCTTTCGTGAAAAAAATATAAAATAGCATTGTTGCGGCCACTGTAATAAGAAAATAAATTGCTGCTTTTGTAGTGATTCGATAAAATACACCAACCCACTTGACATCCAGCTGCTAATAACTTCTCCTTTGCCAGTAATAGTAGTTTCTTCAAGAATGAATAAAAAAAAAATACTTTTACAAAAGATTCAGAGCTGGGCAAGACTGCCAATGCGCACAGGATATGTTTCCATTTGAATCACAAAAGGGCATACCTGGAGGAATGGCAGTCTAGCTCACCACACAGTGCTGCATCCTTGGTAAAAGTAATGTGCTATATTTTTTTGTACTCACTTTCAATGAATGGTATGATTACTTGCAGGGGATACATTATTAGAGTATGCCCTCAGGATGGTGACACTATTACAGTGAAAATGTTGACGCCAACAACATTGATGTTTTCACTGTAACAGCCCACCTGAGTCCCTGGCACTCTCTCTCTCTCTCCCCCCCCGTCCTGCACACCCTCCCCGATCCAACTCCAACTTGGAGTTAGAATCCTTTAGATCGGGGTGTGTGTGGGGGCAGAGCCCCCCATATGGGGGATTTGGGGGGCAGAGCTCCTCGATGAAAAAACAGCCAGGGTCTCCAGTTGGATTTATGTCAACAGCAAGTTGCGGTCAACATAAATCCGTCACTGTAATGGTGGTCGACAACTTAGTTGTCTAACTGGCATCATAGAGCCCATTATTAGCAGCTGGGTGTGAGGTGGGTTTGTGTTAATAAAAACTGGAAGATTCTGTTGTCTGGGGACAGTGAGAAGCATGTGTCAAAACACTATAAAAGAATCAGAAAATGGCAGGCAAAAGGTGCCAATCAACTAACAATCAGTTGTGATCACAGAAAGGCATAACCGTATTTTATGACCACTGAACTGTGGTACAACTTTTAGTTCGGTTAGAAAGAGAGGTACAACAAGGGCTAATCATATACTATAAGGAAATCTGAGCAGGGTATAAGCCTTGTGCGTCTTTCACTTATCAGTTGCTGCACAGATCTCAGATTCTTAAGTCTCTCCTTTGAAGGATCACTTGGCTTCCTCATCCAGAGATGATAATTAATCTCCCAAAGAAAGGGTCCATTTCTTCTGGAGTGGGTTACAATCTAGACATATATAAGGCTGAATAAAAATGCACAAATTGCTGATTTGTTTGTGAATTTTCTTTAAACAGCTTATTCTCTGTATCCTTAATGGTTCTGATATGTGAATTGCAGCCTGCTGGATTTGTCACCCAATATAAAATAATATTGGTGCAGCCCAAGTTGGTCAAATTCTGTTTTTTTTTCAAAGTGAATTTCACAAATTTCAAATTTATTGATGTGGATTTTCTGCTTCCGTTATGGTGTGGGCCTCAACTACTGACTCTTCCCCACAACTACATATTTCTTACCCAAATTATGAACGTTTACTATAATGTACTGTATCTGTCATCTATGTCTTTGATTTCTTTTGAGGTACCAAGAAGTGTAGTTTGTAAGTGATTATTGAGGTCATGTGCACTCTTTTCTGCATTTCAGTCAAGTTTAAGGAGACCTTTTGCATGAGTGAGTGACATGCCATGTGTCAGGGCGGACAAAAAGCTCTATCTACCCTGATGCACAGTTCATCACTTATGCCCTGGAGTCATGCTCACTGACTTGGATAGCTTTCTTATACAACAGACGTGCAGTGTCTTTTCTGTGGCAGTGACTTCTAAGGTCAGTTCAGCAGGGAAGGAGAAGCAAGGGTGCAGGGACACCTGTGATGTTCAGTTTTATGAAAGCAGTTGCAGGACTTCAACAGCTGACAACTCCTGCAAATGTTTTTTGGATAATTAGCAGTTTGTTTCATCTTCACTGCGCTGTCTTGCAACTAATTTGAATTCTAAGAAGATGTTTATATATGACCTGTTTTGTACAAATATACCTCACCTACCTCCTCTTGAGAAGGCAGGTAAGTGGCAACCTGTTTCTTGGTCTTCCCTGTCCAGATCTGAATCATGCCAGTAGTTATAGAGGTGTATCAGTAGGCACCGATTTTGCTCATAACGGAAGGAAGAAAAGGTTGCAGTTTTTATCGTGGATTTTCAGCTTTGCATTCAAAAGATATGGCCTATTACACACAGGTGGTAAATAACTGTCTGAGATATAACTCCATAAATGTTAATATATGTACCCCATGGGGACCCTAGAGTAAATGAGATGTTGTTTACTGAGAACTGTTCCATACACCAAAGCCCAATAGATTAAAGAAGGCTGCTCATTTCTTCTTCACTACACTGCCTTGCAACTAATTTGAACTCTAAGAAAATGTTTATTACCAGTTTTGTGCAAATATACCACACCTTCCTCCCTTTAGGGAGGCAGGTGAGTGACAACTTGTTTCCTGGTTTTCCCCCTTTTCTGCCCTACTCTCTTACCTATTGCCCACTACACACTCACTGAGATGTTTCTACCTTGGCATCCTCTTGCCTATGATAAGGTTTCTTAGCTGCTATTTGTGAGTCCCTAACTAAACTGTTAGCACCTTATTTATACTGCCAGTGTTCTGTTCCTTGTGTACTCTGTGTTAAGACTGTACTTTACAATTTGCCTCTGTCTTTAATACTCAATTTCCTGTATTATATTAGTTTATTAATGTGTTACTAATATGTTTATGACAATGCTTGTTAGCTGCATTTGCTATTTTCAACTCATATCATTGTTCCCCTCTTTTGACTGACAAGGACCCTCTGTAAATGAGCTCTTAGCTCAAAGGTTTGTAATTCCAGTTCTTTAATAAATAAGTTAAAATAAAAATCTGAATCATGCCAATAGTTATTGAGGCATATTGGGAGGCACCAGTATTGTTCATAATGGAAGGAGAAAAGTTTGCAGTTTTTACAGTGAAATTTCGGCTTTGCATTCAAAATATATGACCTATTACACACAGGTAGTAAATAGTTTCCTGAGATATAGCTCCATAAATGTTAATATATGTACCCCTATGGGGACCCTAGAGTAAATGAGATGCTGTTTACTAATAACTGTTCCATACATCATAGCCAATAGGTTATAGAAGGCTGCAAAACAACAAGTCAGTGTTTTAGTGTACTGCACATGCATAGTGATTTTGGTGTGCTTGAGGGGTTGTTATGACAACCCAGTATCCCATAATTATTTATTTCACCAGGAAAGACATACTGAGCTGAATTGTGGCTAATTTCCAGATGTGTCCTGGAGGGAGGGGGTAAGAGGAGGGTCAAGTGTAACAATAGAAACAGAATTTACAGAGCAGGAACAACAAAACGAACCATCAAAAACAAGGTACAGTACAATAGACAGTCAAATGAAACACATATGTACAACTGACTGAGCATCACAGACAAGCTATTCCATAAGTAGGGATGTGCAACAGTGCAATCTAGCTGCTCATATTACAGAAACTCACCAAGCAAGGCAGGTAAGTAACATCCCGCTTCTTGGTCTGAGCTAATAGTACATGAGCAATTACAAATCGGAGGCAATTACTGTATGTCAAAAAATAAAAACTGTAACCCATTATTATGTTTTTACAGGCCGAAATGAGAGCCAAGCTAAGACAGTAAAAGCAAATGAAGTAAGTTCTGTTTACTGTTTGTTGCTACAAGCAGTAGTTTGATTACTTCAATAGACAGTGCCCTGTGTAATACTGTAACATATATATAGCGCTGTACAGAGCTTTTGAAACTGTCCTGGAAACTCTCCTTAACTGTTCCTCCCTTTGTTACTTTAAAAAATACTTTTCTTCTGGAGCCTTGTCTTTGTACCTGTAATCGTTAAACAGTACCACCCTGCTCTGTAACTTTACATTTCACTTGGACTCTATTGTCCAACTAAATGTTCCTGCTGCACTACTTTCTGGTACCCTAAATCTAAAGTTTGCTCCTAGTTGTACCTGTTATCTCATGTGACCCTCTGTCTGTTGCTGTCAATAATATCTGCTTATTGTGTTCTGTATTATTTTTACCATGCTGTGCCTTTACATGTAATTAATTCCGGGTTGCCACTGAAAAAGGGACTCTTAAGGTCCCATATTCAGAGCCAGTTGGCTGGCCGGCTGTGGGGTGCAGTCAGGTGGGCCACACAAAAATAAGGCTGGCTGACTCTGGTGCAATATTCAAACAGATAGCATGATCTGAACAGACCATGCTATGTGTCTCAATATCCAGCCATGGTAGTGCAGTGCAAAGCAAAGCAATCAGTCACCCTGCTGTGTGCTGCACTATCAGAGCACTGGGTTGAAGACTGCCCATATAGGCAAAGCAAAGCACACACTGGTTAATGCCATGGCCCCTATGTGCAGTATACAGCCTAGGTATGCAGATAGCACTATGCATGCCCAATGGAGTTAACAGGTCTGTTGCATGCCCATTATGGGCTCATTTGCATGCAGCACAATGGCCTGATTGTGGCAGCCTGCAGTCCTCCCTCCCTATCCCCAGTCTCCCCATTGTATGAATTATACAATTTCCTGGTGTTCGGTGACCCCCATCCCCACTCCCCCCTGTAGTTCAACATATACACCTCCCTGGTGGTCTATCTGGCCCCCTCCCTATGCCCAACCTGCCCATATAATAAAATATATCCTTTCCTGTTGGTCTAGTGGACCACCCCTTTCTACTCTCATTTCCCCTTGCAATACGAGTATATGTCCTGAGTGGTCTAGCAACCCCTTTATCTATCCCGATCTGCCCATATAATAAAATAGATATCATTTCCTGATGTCTAGTGGAGCCTTCACCTCTGGCAGACAGATACTTCACTCCCCCATTCCATTTCTCAGCAGGCGATCGCAGAGCCCTCCACTCTCCACCATGGTCAGACACTGACTGAGCTGTCAAAGAGTGCATACTGTAAAAGATGATTGTACAGTACATGTTCCTTGACAACTCAGTTGGAGGCTGGCTGTGGTGGTGAGTGGAGGGCTGTGCCAGTCACTGGCTCAGGGATAGGATGGGGGAGTGGGGTGGTGGAGCACTGCCTCCCAGGGTGATGGGGGTCCACTAGACACCAGGGAATATCTGTTTTATTATACAGACAGATCAGAGCTAGGGAGGGGGTCCGCTAGACCACCAGGAATGTATTCTTTGTATTGCAAGGAGAGATCAGGGTAGGGAGGGGGGTCCACTAGACCACCAGAGAAGGATACATATTTTATTATATGGGTGGGTCAGGGATGGGGGGCATAATAGACCACCAGGGAAATGCTCAACTTTGGGGGGGAGGATCAGGGATGGGGGCCACTGGACACCTGGGAATTGTATGAATCAAACAATGGGGGGAATCAGGGATAGGGAAGAGGACTGCTAGACACCAGGGAATGCCAACACTGTTGGGGTTTTGCCACGCAAAGGTGCTCTTTGAATATGGGATGGAAAAAGCTTGGCTATCCCGTCACTACTAGATCTTTGCTGTAGAACAAATGATGCCAGATGCAGCAGGATAAAATCCAGAAAAACCTTTATGTCCACAGACAAACTCACATAGATTCGGGTACCTCTGACCACAAAACAAACTGCCAAACATTTTCACGTGTGAGTCGCACTTTGAGAAAGTGCGACTCATGTGTGAAAACATTTTCTGGATTTTATCCTGCTGCTTCCGTCTGCTGCTGTGAGTACCACTTGGTTCTGCTCTCTGTTGCTTGCAGCCATCTGCTGCTTTTGTTTTCTATTTGAACATGGGCAATGCCCTGACAGCTGGTGTTATTCATGGTTTGTGCCATGCTATCCTTTTGAAAATGGGAGCCCCTAGTCTTAGTGGACCTACCTAGTCAACAAAATTCAATAAATAAATAAATAAAGACCAAACAGAGAGTTAAGGTAGCTTCTTTAGGAAGCACTAATAGCTAAGTGAGTAAACTGCATTTAACAGTTTAGTTTGGATGCATAGATCTATTTGTGGTTCATCAGCTAGACAGAGTAAAATATTACACTTATCAATATTTGCAAGCAGAGGGACTACAAAAAACAGTTAAGAAAACAGGTTTGAAATAATGAATGTATAAGGTCTGTATGATGTCCATTTTTATGTAATATACATTTTTCAACTTCAATAATAAGATTTTCAGCATGATGGTAAGATTTAAAAGGTGATCGAGATATTTATTTATAAAACATTTACTTCTTGGGTATTCATTTTTAGGCACCAAGAAAAGTAGCTCGTAAGTGCCTATTATAGTCATGTGTACTCTTTTCTGCATTTCAGTTAAGTTTAACAAGACATTTTGCATGAGTGATTTGCCATGCATCAGGGCAGACAGAGTGCACTGTCTATCCTGATGCCCGGCACATCACTCACACTCAATGATATAGACAGCTTTTTTATAGAAAAGATGTGCAGTGTCAATTCTGTGACAGCAGCTTCAAAGAGCACCTCAGCAGGGAAGAAAACGTGAGGGTGAAATGGCTAGCAGCTGACAACTCCTGCAAATTTTTTTTCGGTAATTGGTTTCATCTTCACTACACTGTCTTGCAACTAATTTAAAATGGCTGCAAGTATATCTGCATGTGGGGGGGATCCTTCTAATTTCAGACTGCTGGATTATTGATCAGGAAATAAGCCCATTCCATTGTTCTTGGCTGTGAAAGTTGCCCTTCTTGAGCAGAGAGTCTTAACACAATGGTTGTCACTAACTGGAGCATCACTTCAGGACACCTCACACTGTTTCTATTTTTTTGTAAACATTTTTATTATTTTAAAACCAGCTTGCTTTGGCAGGAAACAGGAAACAAGAATTGCTGTTCTTGTGTCCTGTTTCTTGCCAAAGCAAGCTGGCACTTCACATTACAAGTCAATCGACAATAGTAGATTTTGGACTAGAACAGGAAACATTTGAGTAAACTGAGCGTAAATGTAATACAGACCACTTACAGACAGTATTACAGTTGGATAAGTTAACCTGTCGATGGGTCTGCTGACAGCATTTGTTGTTCTGTTAAACGGATGCTGCTTCCCTCCAGACTCCACACAGGCCAGAAAGAAAGTAATTTTTTCCTTCCTTCCTTATACTCTTTATTTTTGAACAATTGGGAGTTCAGCTTTGTTCAGAACATTATTCATTTATCACCCAATAAAGAAATGGCTTTAATCTTTAACTTCTTTAAAGTATAATTATACATAGGGGTACAGAGAACAAAAATGGCAACTGTGTCACCCTGTGCTTAGCTAAGCCCGCATGTCACTGTAAACTAATCGAAAACATGTTTTAAAATAACACAAACATACTCTTATTTCAAGCATTTTTCCTTCAGTTTAAAGCTGTGGAGAAATAAAAGCTATTTTTTTATTTAATCAGCTCCTGCATCAAAATAATTTCAGCTTTGTAGAGTACATCAGATACTTAAAGTGCTTTGGGATACTGTGTATGAAAAGCACTATATAAATGCTGATTCTTCTTCTTCTTCTTCTTCTACTTCCTCAGCAGCCTTTGTGGTCATTGTATAGTCAAGAATATTTCTCATCTTGTCAAAAGTGATGTTCCCAGCTTGGAGTTTGGCAACTTGATTATTCCCAAGGCATCTTTCATGGAGAAAGTCTACTATCATGTCTATATTTTAAACATTTTGAACTAAAATTGTTCTTTTCTCAGCCAGCAAGGCAGCCTTGTCTGGAACTTTGGCATCTATTTTTTCAGCATTTATATGACCTGAAAACATGTTAGTTGCAATTGTAGCCACTGCCTGCTCACTCCTCACTAAACATGCTGACCCCAGCAGAATAAGCAAAAAGTATATGTTGAAGCCAGCCCAGTTACCCGGCAGGTTGAGGCATCCATGTCTCCCTGTTGTAATGCCGGTGTCCTGGGTTCAGAAATGGACTTGTGTCACTCAGGTGCCAAGCTGGGAGAGGGAAAATGGAGCATCTATAGGACTGCTCACTTCCCTCGGGGAGGGGGATCCAGTGTTTTGCCTTTCGACTGCCACCTGGCAGAAGCCAGGTGAAAGCGCAGGCGAAGCCCCAAATTGTGGGACGATCCAGCGTTTGGAGTGCTGGAGCACCTCCTCAGAGGTTGAATGCACTTATGTGCTCATTGCATGTCTGCCATGCTCGGGGAGAAAGATCTGGTGGAAAAATGGAGGATGGGCTTCATGACGCCTGACCTGCTAGCACCAGCAGCCCACCCAGTCTCAAGGGGTGGATGGAGACTCAGGATGGCTGGAAACAGTGGAATGGGCTGATACAGCCACGCAGCCTGCCACAGAGTGATAAAAACCTCTATGAAAAAAAGGAAATGTTGGAATGAGCTGTGCCTCACAAAAAAAAAAGCAATAAAACAATCAAAAAGGTAAATTGCAACTGAGTTGTCACTTGTTTTGATATTTTGTGTTCACTGTTTTTGCCCAAGAGCACTTTTAAATCAGGAACACATTGAGAACAAGTGCTGTGAGAGAGTGGTATGAGATGGGGGGTGAGAGAGAACACTGTAAAAAGAGATAATTTGCCAACTATGATGGGAACCCATTTATTTGAAGCAGTATATAGCTGGTGTGTGACACAATTATATTTAAGTCGAGTAATGATCACAAAGACAGGTTTGGTTGCACGTGGTACTGGAATTGGGCGTATCATTTTTAATTTCTGGATAGGTAGGGCATTATGGTGTTTTATTGTTAGATTAAAGTTAATGCCAGTATCTTATGGAGTTGCTGTAGGGCTAGCTTTTGGATCTCAATTATTATGATGTTGCTGTTTTACTTTCACAATGCATCATGATGCTGAAATTTTGGGGCAGTGGCATCACCATGCTAGTTTATTTAGTTTCTATTTACCATGTAGGTGCACTAGGCAATAAATTTACCTATTTTCAGGCATGACCTGGGAGATCACAAAACTGGAGATTTGACGCAGCAATGTGCAGGAAGTACAGAGAGTCCATACAATTTCATAGCGATAATACAGAGAACAAAAATTCAGGAACAAATGAAATAAAATAGCCTACAAGTAATTCAGAGAACTAAACTAAAGCATAAGTATGGAAATGTGGTATGCATAATGCAAGGCACAGGGGAAAGGATTTATAATAGAATACAAGTAACAGCATACAAAAGTGCATTGCAGTAGGAGATCTATTAGCCATTATTATCCATTAGCCAGCAGTGAGCACCAAGCAGTACATTTCCAACTAAAAGATCTACCCTTAGATCTGGGAGGACTAACAAAAGTTTCCAATTTTAGAAAAGCCAATTTCTCCGCAATTAGAGAAACCATGCAGAAATGGGATTGGCAGTCAGAATTTGCAAACCTAACAATAGATAAAACGTGGAGAAAATTGATAGTAAAATCAAGATGGTAACCAACACTAATATACAAAATATAGTAAAGAACTCCAGAAAAGGAAATAGCCCTAAATGGCTAAATCAGAAACTTAAAAAGCAAATAAAACTCAAAAACAAAATGTACAAACAACGGAGACTAAATAAGATCAGCCATTCCGAATATAGGGAACAGTTAAGGAAAGCAAAGAAATCAATTTAAAAAGCAAAAGCTGCCTTTGAGATAAATTTGACGAACAATAGTATGGATAATTACAAGAATTTTTACTCTTACATAAACAACAAAAGAGGAAACAAATAGAACATAGGCCCTTTTAAGGGTGCTAAAGGGGAAATACTAGAGGACAAGGACATGGCCAGTGTCCAAAACAATTATTTTGGAACTGTATTTAACCACAAAGGTAACCCCACAAATGACAAAGGACATAATACTTCAGTAAAGTATCAAATAACAATAGACATTAAAGACGTGACAACTAAATTAATAAAAATAAATAAGAATAAATCCCCAGGACCAGATGACATACATCCAAGAGTTATCACAGAAGTGGCAATGCAGATAGCCCCACCAGTAGCGTATATTTTCCAGAGATCCTAGACATGGGGGAGGTGATCACAAACTGGAGAGAAGCTCATGTGGTTCCTATATTTAAAAAAAGTAAAAAGGACTCCCCCGAGAATTATAGACTGGTGAGTTTGACACTGGTCTTGGGCAAAGTGCTGGAAGGTATAATATGGGACCAAATTCTCTCCCAGTTACCTGAAAAGAACCAGTTGGATCCATATCAACATGGGTTTACAAAGGCATGATCATGCCAAACAAACCTTCTTCATTTCTAAGAGACGGTGAGTAAGGCTCTAGACTTGGGGAACTTAGCTGATGTGGTCCAGCTGGACTTCTCCAGGGTATTTGATACACTTCCACATCAAGAATTAATAGACTCATTATATGCACTACAAATCAAAACTAATATTATTAACTGGATATCAGCCTGGTTAGAAAACAGAAGACAGAGGGTAACAATAAATGGGGTGTTATCTGACTGGCTATCTGTGACAAATGGGGTTCCTCAGGGGTCTGTGTTGGGACCATATTTATTTTATATCTATATATATAGATATAAAATCGGATCCAACGTGTAAGGATTGCAGGGATCTCTTCAGATGAGAAACCGGTCTGCTCCGGAGTCCCCCAGGGGTCTATTCTGGGCCCTCTACTCTTCTCCCTCTTCATCAACAATCTCCCCAGTGCCTGCCACCAAAAAATATTACTATACACAGATGATGCAGTCCTGTTTTCCAGCCACCATGACATTACAGTCCTTGAATCCCAGCTGCAGCTCGACTGCAAGTGCATCGAAGACTGGTTCAATTCTCATAAACTTGTCCTGAACCACAGCAAGACTAAAGCCATGTCCTTCTGTAACCGACGGAGCAGGCACAACTCTCTGTCCCTCACCATCAAGAACCACGCTGGGAACCCACTCGAACATGTCAAGGAGTTCAAGTACCTTGGTATTACCCTGGATAGTACCCTCTCCTACACTCAGCATATTGACACTGTTGCCAAGACTGCCAATATACGGATTGGACTACTACACAAACACAAGCACTGTATGCCTGCAGATGCCCTTAACCTAGCCATCTACAGCTCTGTCACCTCTATCATTGACTACGGCCTTGCCATCTATGGCTCTGCCTCAACAAGTGCCCTCCGCAGGATCTCAGTTTCTCTCAACAAAGCCTGTAGACTACTAACGGGTGTGGCCTGACAAACTCACACCTGTGACCTCTATGCACGGGCCAGCTGGCTACCCCTACTCAGCAGAATACAATACCAGACCTGCTTACTTACCAAAAAGATTCTCCTCGGTCTCATGCCACCAGGTGTTAGCTCACTCCTTACTACCTACAGTGGCACTCAACAAACATGTGGTGCCCAATCTCTAACCTTTCAGGTTCCCAGATGTCGTACCTCCATGGGTCAGCGGTCCTTTATCTATAGAGCCACTCAATGGTTCAATTCCCTCAATAAAGAATCACTTTCCTCTACTACACTTGGACCCTTCAAAAGGAATCTCAAACTTTACCTCACCTCTACCACTCAAAGTGACTGCTTCTCTGAACAGAGATCTCTAAACACCTCCCAGCTCACTCATGTCTCACAGCCCGCCTTTCCCAGTCTCATTCCCTCTGGCACCGGGCCTCCTTGTGACTCCTTTCCTGCTTCGCATCTCCACTGGTACAAGACATTTTCCACCACCATCGGACAGTGGCCCATTAGCCTGCCAACTTCCTCTCCCGGTCGCACGCCTGCAATACTAACTGTCTATGGTGCCCTCTATCTCTTATTGTTACCACAGCCAGCTGCTACTCAAGCTGCTTGTTATATGAATATTATCTCAAAGTATGTTATAACTGAGTATCTTTATTTTTTCTTTTAGTTGTTTTGGTTGTTTATTGTGCATTCTTTTACTATCTCTGTATGTATGTTGACCCTCATCCTTTGACTTGGAACCTTTGTAAATTAGCAGTTTCTGCTCAAAGGTATTTGTAATCAGAGAATTTAATAAATAAAAAATAACTAAATAAAAATATATATATATAGTGAGGCAAAAACTCCATTTAATGCTTGTTAGGGTTGTTCCATAGCGACCAAAGTGAGGACATTCGGTGTTGGGGTTGGCCCCTTGGACCCCGGCCCACACCCAACCGGCATCGGGAGTGGCGTTGGGGTTGTCGGCCTTAAATCTCACCCCATCAGATCTGTGAAGAAGCAGAGGTATAGGAGAATGGGGTGAGAGTTAGGATCGACAACCCCAACACGCAACCCAATGCCGGTTGGGGGTGTGGGTGGCGGTCTAAGGGGGGCTTTCAACCCTAACACCGAATTTCCTCACTTTTGTTGCTGTGGAACAACCCTCACTAATTCATTAAACAGAGTTTTTTGCCTCTAATTTCCCTTCTTTTTGAGAATGCTAATGAGAAAAAGTGAATGTAATGCGGCGGCGCGCTCCCACCACAAGGCCCTCCCACCACGTAATGCGGTGGCGGGAGCGCGGGGCCCTTTGGGACCCGTGCTCCCGCCACGTGATGTCTTGTCACATAGTAACAATGTGCCCGCAAACGCAAATGGTAATGTGCATGGTGACAGAAAGAGAAACAGTACTGTAGACAGAAATGTTAAAAACAACGCAAAAGCAAGCGCAAATGAAAGTGCAAAGGGTAACGCACATGGTGGTGTAGACGGGAACGGTAAGTGAAATGGGTATGAAACTACAAGCGGAAGCAGTAACAGTAACAGTAATGTAAGGGCACAAGCTGGTTTTCCCCAAAAGCTGCATAGAGAAAGACAGTGTGTACAAAGAATGCATGCATAACAATGGGTCTCGGAGCAGAAAATGAGGAGTTGGAATACTAAATTGCTTATATCTCAGGAACCGTACGACATAGAAAAAAATTTTAAAGTCATATGAATTATTACTTTCCTGGCTAGTATTATACTTAGCCCCCAGTAGAGGGCTAAGCATTTTTCCAACGAAACGTCCAGATCTCGCCGTTTCAAGATACGGGCCCTGAAATGCATGGCAAATGCCGTAATGTTATCCTATGGGGAAAAAAAGAGAAGTATGGAGTGCCATAACTTTGCCTCCCTGTAATATTTTTCAACAAACCACGGAAAGGCACATCTGTGGGATGTTGACTGTCTTCCCTCCAAATTTCAGCCCAAAAGACTGAACCGTTATTTTGCAGCAGGGCGCCAAAGGATTGCTGCAATGCGTCAGACGCCGTAATGTTATCCTATGGGAAAAAGCATCAATTTTGGAGTGCTGTAACTTTGCCGCCATGTGATATTTTTTCAACGAAACACTGAAAGACACATCTGCGAAATGTCGGCTGCGTTTCCTCCAAATTTCAGCCCAAAACACCAAAACCGTTCTTTTGCAGTGGGGTGCCAAAAAATTGCTGTCATTTTCCCACAGCCTAGAAAAGTACTGTCGCAATTTGCGAAAGCGTTCGCAAATTCATTCGACGGTGTCACAAGTGCGAAAGTACTTTGCAAAAGTACTTTTTCCAGAAATTTGAAAAACATATTTCTGGGCTGTTTTACCCAAAATAAAGACATGGCTAGCATCCTCAGGGTCAGACTAGGTGAATACAAAGAATTAGGTTGCTAGAGAGTCCCAAATTTAAATGCCAAGCATTTTTCTGATCACCAACTGAAAACAAATGGCGGATTTTAGACAGTAAAGGGCCATTTAGTAAAGTAAAACTACATTTGCAACACTGTTGAACTTTTGTTAACTTTTCCCATTGACTTATAATGGGAACTTGTTTTTTGAATAACTTTTGAACCATTTAATATTTTTTCACAAAATCTTCAAAAGGCACATCGGGGACCCTGGCCGCATGTTCCCTGAAGATTTCAGACTGGTCGCGCAAACCGTGCGACCTGTAGGCGCGACCGTAGAATTCCAAAAAAAAGGTAAATGCATGTGCAGATCATGCTTAATAACTCCACAGACATATATCCGACTGGTATGAAACTTGGCAGATCCCAAGGCGTATGGGTCTTGATTGTGTATTCCAAATTTTAGGCAAATCCGTCAAACAGTTGCAAAGTTATTAAGGTGCAAAATTTTGGGTTTAACATGTAAATGGCTCCTCAACCCTAACTATGGTAGCACTACCGTGCTACCATAATATATATATGTATATAAATTTATATATATATATATACATATATACATTACAATGCAATGCTGAGAACATATGGATAACCAAGTTTTCTGATGACTGCCGAGTGGGGGCAGTTGTAAATTCAACACAGGACCAAATAACACTTCAATACACCCTTAACTTTATTGAGGACGAGACAAATATACATAAACTAAAATTAAATGGAGTAAAGTGCATAGTTCTGCACATGGGAAGTAAAAATTTGGAACTATAATATAACATGAATAAAGAAATACTCAAAACATCAGTAGAAGAAAGGGGCCTGGGAGTATTAGTCAAAAATGATCTAAGTTTTGGATCACATTGTGACCAAATTGTAAAGAAAGCAAATAAAGCACTTAACTGCATTCTTAGGCATATTGCCAGTTGAAGTGGGGAGGTCCCACTGGTGAGAACTCAACTGGAATACGGTTCACAGGTTTGGGCACCACATAAAGAGAGTGATGTGGCAAGACTGGAGGGAGTCCAGCGGAGGGTGACCAGATCAGTCCAGAGGCTGGGGAGAATGCCTTACGAGGAAAGGATGAGAGTTTTAAATCTGTACTCACTTGCCTAGAGGTGATGGAGAGGAGACATGATCCTAGTATACAGAGCCTTTCAGAACAAAAATCTGAGAATCAATCTAGGTCTGGAACTTAATCAAAAAAAGTATAATACCAGGATGCATGAGTTGCAACTAAATCAAAATAAATGGAATCTATAAAAATGGAAGTTCTGGTTTAGTCAAAGAGTGGTCCCTTCTTGGAACTCCCACCCAGTCGCTGTGGTGGAAAGTCCCACTATGGAAACTTTCAAAGCTAGACTAGACAGTTACTGTTAAAGCAAGATTATGGAATTCTAAAACATCATTCTTAAACTATTAACTGGGAGTCAGCAAGCAAAATGGACGAAAGTCTAATATATGCTTTGCATTTACTATGAGACCATGAGGAGGGGTTATAGCTCTTCAATATATGCCAAAGCCCACCAATAACTAACCCCATCCTTGGCTTAAAGAAATAACACCCCCTCCTTTCCCAGCCCTGCACAGAAACATGGAGGAGGGACTGGCTGACTATGATCTTGATCTATGTACTGCTATCAAAACTGGCAAGAGTGACTCACTGGCCTGCTTGGAATGAATGTCTTTATTGGGATCATTGAAAGAATCCAATAAAGATATTCATTCCAATCATTTTTGGTTGGAGGATGTCCTCTTGAAGTGTAGCAGCAGGGGAGCAGGTGAGTGACTCAGCGAGGCAAAAAGCAAGACAGGCATGACAGACAGAAGCATTAATGAGCAGCAGAGACAGAGGAGGGAGCCACACACTGGCCATCCTGCAGGTAGTAACAGGTTACAATGGATGGACCCTTACCCCCTCCTGGCCTATCGGCCAGCCATCCCAGTATATAATATTTTAAATGACTTGGTAAAGCTATAGGAATGACTGTAAGTTCAGTGGTGCAGTGTTAAATATCACCTCTCACACAGTGGCATTTAGCAATATTACTGCTCAAAGCAGTGACACTCAGACACCACAAGGAAAAAATACTCTGAAGCAGACAGTGCCCATTTGTCACAGAAGCTTATAGCACATAAAATAAAGAATCCTGCTTTTGAGAGTGAGATAAGTGCCAGGTGAGTGGCAACACTGAAAAAATTAATGATTACTGTTTATATTTTTCTTTCTTACTGCAATTTATGTAGTACGAGAGATATTGTTACATGTCATTGCTGATGTTAGTAGTAGACTTTCAGCAAGATCTGATATTCTACATTGCTGATAACCTGAAAGGCTCAAGCTTGGATTTTGAGTTTAAGTGCAACCTGGGAAACATTACTTCAAATAGACAGACTGTTCATTACAAAGAATTCACTGCAACTGTGTGTGTGTGTGTGTGTGGGGGGGGGGGTCTGCACTCAGTCCTGGATGTCCTTCACCACAGCATGCAACTCCTGTCTACAAAGCTTAGTACAACATTAGAACTATGGGCTTCCCAAACAGTAGAGAGTAAAAGGCTTAGGTTTATCCCAAGAATGGAACATATTTTCCGTTCTCACTACAATTCATAGATGCTGTGTCTCAGACTCCATCCCCCAAGCCACTTCCCTTTTTATTGTCAGGGGAAGCCTGCCAGCCATCTTTCTAGCAACATAATTATTTCATACAGACCTTCTTTGGTGCCCTTATTACCATTGGTACTTTGATTTTATTTCCACTGCTAGGGAATACAAAACATTTTAGCCATTTTCCCCTAAGACAAAAGTAAACGCTGGCTGCAAAAGTGTCTATGCATGCCTACTTCTGTTTAACTTCTTCTGCAGGGTACCATATTACAAGTTTTACCATGGTGCAGTTCCATGCACAAAGTGGTAGGGGACTGGTGGGCACACTGGCAACCTAGGGTGGTGCTTCTGGCATAGAACATCTTGAGCAGTGGCCAACCAGGACAGACTGAGTGTTCATTCAGCTACTCTCCTTCCTGGGGGGAGAGGGAGTGCTCATCCTGCTATGTGGCTGATTCTAAGCATTAGATAGGTAGCAGTATGCACACAGTGCTGCTTCAGCAGGAGATAGAGGGAGGGTGACATGGAAGGATGTCTCATGTTTAGAGGGGAGCATCAATATTACTACTCCATGTCAGAGGGGGGTATGGGCTGAAATAAACACAAATCAATGTTACTCCTGTCAGATGACAGCCACCACCCCTATGCACACCAATTACATAACACAGTACTGTGGTGGTAGAAAGGACTTGGACCATCTTTTCCACACCTCCTTGTTACCCAGTTTGAGAAATTCTGTTTCTCCTGAATGCCTGAACAATGGTATCTTCCACTACCTCATTTGGTAGGCTATTCGACAAGATGCCCCCCTTTTTGTGAAGTAATAAATTCTGATGTTACCCTTTATCCCTTTAGCAGTGTCAGTGGCTCAGCAGGTTACACACTTGCCCCTAAGGCTGGAAGATCAGAAGGCTGTGGGTTCTTTCCCTACACCAGGCACTTGGGTTAAATCCCAATACTGACACTGTTGTGCAGCATGAGGGGGGGTGCTGCAGTCCTGAGGTGCCGTCTTTCGGATGAGATGTTAAACAGTGGTCTCATCTGCTTGTTCTAGTGGTAGTTCAGGTGGATGTTATGGATCCCATGGCATTTCTCGAAAAGAGTAGAGGAATTTCCCTGATGTCCTGGCCAGATTTCTCCCATTCACTAAAACAAAAAACACCAACAGCTTAATATGGTTCAGTGCTAGTTGGCATCCATCTGTAGCCCTCTGTAGCCCTCTCCCACGGGATGACGCTGAAAATAGGCAGAATTGTCTAGTCCTCCTTTCCTGGTCAACAAAAACTAGATAAATAAAATACTGTAAATAAATATCTTCCCCCCGTATGATCTGAGTGCATGCTGTATAGTTCTGCTTAGCTTAGCAAGGGCAAGAGAAAAAATAAACCACTATGGTTCTCTAATGAGGTAGCGGAAAAATTAAGAGCAAAAAAACTGGCTTTTAGAAAGTGTAAAAAATACACAGAAAGAGGAGGACAGGAAGAACTTATCAGGAGAAACAAAGGGAGGTAAGGAAGGCAGTTAGGAGTGCTAAAGCACAAACAGAAGAGAATATTGCCAAATCGGTAAATAAAAAAGAGGACAAAACATTTTTTAGATACATAAGCAAAAGGAGAAAGACCAATGGAGGGACAGAAAGGCTGAAAGGGGAGGAGGGATTTGTGTGGAAGAGGACCACCAAAAAGCAGACATATTGAACAAATACTTCTGTTCAGTTTTACAGAGGAGGGGTTAGGTAGCAGGCCAGGGATAAAAGACAAGGGCATTAAGCGAAAGGAGGTAGACACTAGCCCTTTTACAGAGGAAAGGGCCCTAAAGGAATTGTCATGGTTAAAAGAAGACAAGGCAATGGGACCAGAAGGGGTGTACCCCAGGGTACTGAGGGAGCTCAAGGAGGAGTTGGCTGAACCACTGGCAGCCCTGTTCAATCTGTCACTAGAAACTGGAGAGGTCCCAGGAGACTGGAGGAGTGCTGATGTAGTCCCACTCCACAAAAATTGAAACAGAGAGGAGGCTGGGAATTACAGGCCTATCAGCCTGACTTCAGTAGTGGACAAAGCAATGGAATCACTACTGAAGGAAATGATTAGGGAATACCTTGTTACCAATGGTCTTCAGCATCCGAGGCAACATGGATTCATGGGGGAAGTCTTGCTAGACAAACCTGATCAAGTTCTTTGACTAGGTAACCAAGTAAGTGGATCAGAGAGGAGCGGTTGATGTAGCCTACCTGGACTTTAGTAAGGTCTTCAACAACATCTCACACAGAAGACTGGTGAGCAGGCTAAGAAGCCTGGGAGTGGGTCATAAAATAGTAAGATGGGTAGACAGCTGACTGGACAACAAGAGCCAGAGAGTGGTGGTAAATGGCATCCACTCTGGAGAGGGCAACATGACCAGTGGGGTGCCACAGGGGTCACTACTATGCCCAGTCCCCTTCAATGTCTTTATAAGTCACATTGCAGAAGGACTGGAAGGGAAGGTATGCCTGTTCATGGATGACACAAACATCTGCAACAGAGTAGACACGCTGGGGGAGGGGGGGATGGAAAGATTAAGAGACGGTCTAAAAAAGCTGGAAGAATGGTCACGGGTTTGGCAGCTGGGCTACAATGCATAAAAGTGTAAAATCATGCACTTGGGGCACAGAAACCCGGGGGCAACATATCAGCTAGGAGGAGAAGTACTAGCAGTCACAAAACTGAAAAGGGACCTGAGGGTCATCATTTCTGATGACCTGAAGGTAACTAAACAGTGTGACAAGGCAGTTGGAAAGACTAGTGGGATGCTGGGGTATCAACAGCAGAAAGAGGGAGGTTATAATACCCCTGTATAGATCACCAGTGAGACCCCACCTAGAGTACTGTGTGCAGTTCCGGAGGCCCCACCTCTGAAAGGACATAGATAGAGTAGAGGCGGTGCAATAGAGGGAAACCAAAATGGTGCAGGGCCTGTATCAGAAGCCTTATGAAGAAAGGAATAAGAATTAAATATGTGCTCCCTAGAAGAAAGGAGGAAAAGAGGGGATGTGATAGAAACATTCAAATACCTGACAGGTATAACAAGGTACAGGAAGGGAGCATTTTCCAGAGAAAGAGATACGAGGACAAGGGGGTCACACTATATAACAGAGGGACTAAAGGGAAAGGTGTGTCTCTTCGTGGATGACATGAAGGTCTGTAATAGGGTGGATAACCAGAAAGGGATGGAGAATATGCACAGGGACCTGGGATTGGTCCAAAAGATGGAAATTGGCCTTTAACATAAAAAAGTGCAAAATCATGCACTTAGGGAGGAGAGACTAGAGTGAGACTTACTATCTGGGGGGGGGGGTCTGGCCCTGGAAGTAACAGGGGAGGAGAGGGACCTGGAAATTATTGTTTCCAGGGACCTAAGGGTAGCTAAACAGTGTGAGAGGGCTGTAGCTAAGGCTAGTAGGATGTTGGGCTGCATCGGAAGGGGTTTCACTAGCAGGAAGAGAGAGGTCATCATCCCCTTATATCAGCAGTTGGTTAGACCGCATTTGGAATATGGGGTGCAATTCTGGAGACCGTTCCTGAGAAGGGACATGGACAGGCTGGAGCGAGTACAGAGAAGAGCTACTAAGATGGTAGCAGGGCTCAGTCACTTGGCATATGAGGATAGATTGAGGGAACTGAGGATGTACTCCCTGGAGCAGAGAAGGGATAGAGGGAATATGATTGAGACCTTTAAATATGTTAAGGGAATAAACAGAGAGCCAGAAGAGGGACTTTCTAAACTAAAGGGGCAGAAGAGGACCAGGGATCATACACTACAAGTAGAGAGAGGGAGGCAGGTTCTGAGGAAACAACAGGAAGAACTTTTTCACAGAAACGGTGCTGGAGAAATGGAATGGGCTCCCAGAGGAGGTGATGGGGAGTCCACCATAAAGGGCTTTAAGAGAGCATGGGAAGACCACATGGGTCTGGTATTGGGAGCGGGAGGGGGGAGAGGAGAGAGGGTGCTGGAGAGAGAGAGAGAGAGAGAGAGAGAGAGAAGTTAGGGTGCAGGAAGAAGTCCTAGCTGTCTGCTAGGTGCCTTGAGCAGACTAGGTGGGCCAGGAGGTCCTTTTCTGCCATCATGTTTCTATGTTTCTATTAAGCTGGAGGGGGGAGGCTGAGAGGAAATATGAGGAAGTACTTCTTCATGGAAAGGGTGGTGGATTCTTGGAACAGACCCCCAGCGGAGGTGGTGGGGGCTAAAATGGTTACAGGATTCAAGAATGCATGGGATAGACACAAGGGTATCTTAGAAGTAAGGTGGGGTTGCAAACCGGAGACTGAATAGGGTCTGTGGTGGCACTGTATGTAGGGAAAATAAGGCAAACTGGGTGGGCCAAGAGGTCCTTATCCGACAACAGCTTTTATGTTTCTATGCTCCTATGCTTGCACTCACCAGCTCAAACAGCTGTGTATGCTATACCATGTTTACGTCTCTCTCCCCCAATAACATTCTCTTAGCTACATAATTTGAGTGCATTTGATTTTTCCTGTCTTCATATTCACTGTCTCCACTGGTAGACTGTTCCACAGGTGCAAGAGCCTCGGGAGGTAAGTGCCTTATGTTACCCCTGAATGTCCTGCTTCCAAGCTTCAGGGCGTATCTCTGTGTCCTGTTGGAAGACACAAGATAACACCTCTTAATATGTTTAAACTCGTGGATACCCTTGAGTATGTGGAAGACTGAGATCAAGTCCCCTCTCAGACTACTTTTCTCAAGGGTGAGGATCTTAAGGGCCTCCTTTCTCTCCTCTGTTTTAACAGATGCAACCAACCACCAACAGTAAAACCACATTATATCGGCTTCAGATCAGTAACAGTTCTTAGCAGTCCAGCCTATAAGACTATAAGCAATCTTTAGAGGCTTCTCTGGTTTTCTTGCAGGAAACCATCTGCTTACTGTACCTTTAGATTGCTAAGGGACTGCCTGTGATGCTGATAAGGCAAGGTCTAGCATGACAGACAGCATGTTCTCTCCTTGGGATTTTGAAGAAATTCTATCCTCTGTACAGTGAAGGACTTTGGAGGCAGGGTGGCGGTGAGGTATTTTTACTTCAGAATGCTTACTCAGCAGATCATGTTTTGCTTGCTTCTGTATTCACTGGTAGGTCATAAAATCAACTGTACTTTTAATGTTGTATTCCATAATGCACTGTGCTCACCTTTGGATAGGATGCACCAGAGATATTCTGTTAAATGCATTTAGGAAATGGTACTTTTCAGAGGCAATGGGACCATTCTTGCACATATCTGCTATATTAACTGATTCGATGATCTCTGCCCGATGAGACTACAGCACGCTTACCTGTATGTTTCTACTTATTTTCAGGGATGGTCATCACAGGTTGATCAACTTTAAATGGACAATAGTGACGATGGTCTTGTGACATTGATCACTCTTATGGAGCTGATTAGATTGATCCCAAAAAGGACATTGAGGCAGTCAAATGGGTCCAACATAGGGCCACCCAAATTATCAGATATATGGAGAACAAAAGCTATGAAGAGAAGCTGGAGGCCTTTAACATGTTCACTCATGGGAAAAGAAGGCTGAAGGGGGACATGATGTCAGTCTTTTGTATACTCAAAAGTAGCGACAAGATCATAGAAACATAGAAATGTAGAAAGTGATGGCAGAAGGGGACCTCCAGATCCATATAGTCTGCCATAAACTTACCCCCCTTCCCTAACTGCTATTCAAACAGGATGAGCTGTTTTCCTGTGTTTGCTCCAGCAAGATGTGGGGCATGCCCTGAAGCTCAGAGGGGGCAAATTCAAGGGTAACGTTAAGAAGCACATCTTCTCCCAGAGGGTGGTGAACCTGCAGAACAGCCTCAGCAGAGACAGCAGACATGAAGACAGTGCAAGCTTTTAAGGTTAGTCTTGACAAATTTCCTCAAGTGACTCACAGGTACCCCGATTAATAGAATGGATGTGAAATCCCTATAAATTAGTACATGTTCACACAGTATACAGTACTTTATATCTTCTGATGCTTTCACAAGCAAAGCCAGCAAAAGCAAGGCATAGTATGGGTTGCTAGCGGGGAGCGTGAAATGTTTCCCATGGGATTAAGGGCATAAGATTAAGCTGCAAAGTACAATGTTAAATAATGTGTAGTATTACCAAAATTCAGAAAAAAAGCAGAAATAAGTTGCTGCTTCTGGATGCTATTACTGGCAAAGGAATCAGACACTTCTGACTCACAGCTTTTGTCACTAAGTCATGCAGCTTCCCTGCTGCATCTGAGAAGATATATAAAAGCATGTAACAAAATAGTTTCCATGTTCCCCATTTATTTAAAATGAAATCAAGATCAGGGCTGATTTCATGATCTACCATTAACCAGTATGCCCTTAGCTAATATAGCGCTATCCTCTGTCTTCTTAAAGGTAGTGAAGACTTGACCCACCTTCTTAGCCCTTTCCTTTTGGATGGTAATTCTAGCAGCTTGAATGTCAGGAATGGTGTGACAAGAGGTAAGGGTATGCAGTTCCCCCAAAATTATATCCATCTTATCTCTCTTCTGATGCCCCATGTGTGTGTGTGTGTGTGTGTGTGTATGTATCTCACCTCTCTTCTGATGCCTGGTGTGTGTGTGTGTATGTGTGTGTGTGTGTGTGTCTCTGCATGTGTGCACACTCATGCAGGATCCAAAGAGAAAAGCCCTTGCTTCCCCAGGATCATGTAAAACACTGCTTAAAATAATAGTGAGTCTGTGTTCATGTTTTCATGTCTCTATACATTTGTGCCTGTCTGTGACACACAGAAACACAGAATTTGATGACAGATAAGGGCCACTTGGCCCATCCTGTCTGCCCATCTCTCCCCACCTGCCTGCACTACCACAGACCATGTCCGATCTGCAGCTCTTTCTCCCTTCCCCCTGCTTTCAAGTATGATTCCCTTGTACTTATCCCATGTATTCTTGAACCCCACCACCTCCACTAGAAGGCTGTTCCAGGAATCCACCACTCATTCTAAGAAGTACTGCCACACATCTTTCCTGAATCCACCCCCCCCCTTCAGATTCATAGCATGCCCCTTGTGCTTGAGCATCTTTTTGTCTGAAAAAAAAAATCCCTCCTGTACCTTATTTACCTCTGTGAGGTATTTAAAGGTTTCTATCATATGCCCCCTCTCCCTCCTCTCTTCCAGGGTGTACATATTGAAGTTCTTTAGTCTGTTCTCATAGGGCTTTTGACGCAGATCCTGCATCAGTTTAGTTGCCCTCTTCTGGACTGTCTCCACTCTGTCTGTGTCCTTCCAGAGATGTGGTCTTCAGAACTGGGCACAGTACTCTAGTTGGGGGTCTTACTAGTGATCTATACAGAAGCAACACCACCTCCCACTTTCTGCTGGTGATACCCCTCCCTATGCACTCCAGCACCCCAATAACCCTCTCTACTGCCTTGTTGCACTGCCTGGCCACCTTTAGGTCATCTGATATGATCATCCCCAAGGCTCTTTCCTGCTTGCTGGTCGTCAATACCACTCAACCCATTTTGTACTCCACCCATGGGTTTCTGTGCCTTAAGTACATTATTTTGGCCAATTTGCCTGAACAAGTACTGTATATTGTTCTCTAGTCAGT
The DNA here is from genome assembly GCA_016271365.2 of Neoceratodus forsteri. Lineage (NCBI taxonomy): Eukaryota > Metazoa > Chordata > Ceratodontiformes > Ceratodontidae > Neoceratodus > Neoceratodus forsteri. The sequence continues at coordinate 342,575,216 of CM057455.1, read as the reverse complement.
TTTTGTTAAAGGGACACTGTGTTAACCACTTAGAGTTCTAGTTCCTTTTTATCATCTGCTCCTTTTTCTTTATAAAAGTAAAAAACCAAACAAGCAAGAAAAAAAAAACAGGCTATTAGTATAATCATACCAAACATTCTTAGTTTATAGTTTTTTGTTTCTCCTCACTTCACTCTTTTCCTTTGCAACACCCCAGAATGACCCAGTCACTCATGAGAGTAGATCAAAGACTATCAACAGACACATTTCTTGTGCAGTAATGCTGCTATGCTGGACAGTCAGGTTTTCACTTTTTGTAAGATTCATAGGTTTCATAGGTTATCAGAGCAAAAAAAGACCGAGATCCATATAGTTCGCTAGGAAAATTTAAGTATAACCATATATTGAGTTTTTACATAGATAAATATCTAATCTTGACTTGAAAATGTCCATTTTATCACTAGTTACCACATTTATGGGTAACTGGTTCCAGACACTAGTGACTCTTATTGTAAACCAGGAGCTCCTTTTCTTTGTTTTACAACATTCTCCCATAAATTGGAAGGGGTGAGACCGAGTTTCATATGGATTATTTCTTATAGTTAGTCCCAATTTAGCCCATAAACTGTCATCATGAAGAGCTTTAAAAACCATACAGAGGTCCCCTCTCATTCTTCGATATTCTAAGGAATAAAGTCCTAACTTGTTTAAACGATCATCATAATTTAGATCTTTAACTTCGTTCATTTTCTTTGTTGCTTTTCTCTGAATTTTTTCCAGAGCACGTTTTGAGCCCTGGTCTTGTGGTGACCAAACTGAGCACAATACTCCAAGTGAGGCCTCACTAAAGAAGTATATAAGGGGAGTAACACTCTACTACTGTTACTTTGAATGTGCTTGTTTATACAGTGAAGTATTCCTCCAGCTTTTTTAATGACTTGTTGACAATGTAGTTTAGGACTTAAATTATTTTGTACCCTTATACCCAAGTCCCTTTCATCTTCCACCACATTTAATAATTTGTCTCCCAACTTATATTTGGCTAATAGGTTATTTTTCCCAAAGTGCATAACAGTACACTTATCTATATTAAAATGCAACATGTTTTTGTCTGCCCAATTTTCAAGTTCACCAAGTGCATGCTGTAGAGTATTTGCATCTTCAACATTATTTACAGTATGGCCTATGCAAGTGTCAACCGCAAATTTGGTTAGCCATACACCGACTGACGTGCTTAATGAAGCAATATATATATTAAAGAGACATGGGCCGAGCACAGAGCCTTGTGGAACACCACTGGTCACTTGTTCCTTACCTGAATAAGAACCTTTTTATACAGACCTTTTGCGTTCTATTGGTCAACCATGATTCCACCCATTTGGTAATATTACCATTTAAACCCATTTCAATCAAAGTGTCTAACAATTCGCCATGAGGGACCTGATCAAAGGCTTTTGAGAAGTCCAGCAAAATGACATTGACTGCCTCATTTCTATCTAGAGCCATACTAACTTTGCCGTAAAATTCCAGCAAATTTGTCTGGCATGATCTGCCCTTAACAAAACCATGCTGGGAATAATCAATATTAACTATTTCCCCCTAGATATTCCTTGATGATTCCCTCTAGGATTTTGCTCAAAATAGACGTTAAACTAATAGGCTGGTAGTTAGATACTTCATGTTTTGAACCCTTTTTATAAATAGGCACAACATTAGCTTGCCTCCATACATCAATTACTTGTCCTTCATCGATAGATCTAATAAATAATGCTGTAATTGGACCAGATAAGGGAATGGCCAGTTCTTTGTGAATGCAAGGGTGAAGACCATCCAGGCCTGATGATTTAATAGAGTCCAACCCTAATAGACACATTTGAATGTCTAATGCTGTAATAAGGTGCCACCCAGGTGTTTTATGTGGGTTATGACTTTTTTTAGGCAGGGACTTTTTATTAAAAACAGAGGTAAAGTATTGATTACATAGCATTGCCATATCGGAATTCTCTAAAATCATTTTATCAGTTGAATCCTTTAATGGGCTTAGGGTAGGAGTGGCACCCGTTTTATTATTTACAAATTTGTAAAAGGACTTATAGTTATCCTTAACCCTTGTTGCCAAGTTTACCTCATAATCCCTTTTGGCTTTTTTAACACAACTTTTTGTTTTTTTTCAGTAAATTTTTATAATATTCCCAATTTGACGGTGTACCACTAAGTTTTGCGTTTTTAAATGCCTTATTTTTTTGTCTTATCAGTTTTTTAACTTTGGCATTTATCCAGGGAGTTTTACATTTAACTTGATCTCCCTTTTTCATTTGAGGGATACACTTTAATATTCCTGTAGATAATTTAGTATTGAATATAGACCATATTTCATTCAGTGACTTGTTCATAAATTCCTCTTCCTAGTCCCACGATGTCAACTCTTTATTAAATTCCTGGAAATCAGCTTTTTTTAAAATTATAGATAACTGCACATCCTGTGTCAGAACCATAGCTACCTTTATATGTAACGTTAACCATAGAATGGTCACTAGTTCCAAGGGGGTGGGGAACATTACAATTAGTTATACTGTCACCCAGATTATGCAAAACTAGGTCAAGTATATTATTTCCCCTAGTATTCTGTTTCACTATTTGCTCCATATTATTTAGCAAAAAGGATTCAAGGTAAGTATTTTCAATTTGGGTAATAGTGCTAAGAGTGTTCCAGTTTATCCCTGGGAGGTTAAAGTCACCCATGGGTAAAGCATTTTTATGGAGGAAATGCTATTTATATAATTCAATAGCAAGGAGTCTTCTTCTACAGTAACTGAAGGTGGCCTGTAAATTACTCCTAGATTTATACAATTTGATGTTTTAAGTATATTTTAACCCATAAGGCTTCTATTTTAGGCCATTTTAATAACTCGACATTTTCAACTTTTATGCTGTTTAAGATGAATAGTGCAACTCCTCCACCCCTACTAATGGTTCTATCCTTATGAAATAAAGTATACCCAGGGATATTTTTGTCCCAAGGATCATCCTCCTTCCACCAGGTCTCTGTAACTGCACAGATATGGACATCCTGCTGTTTTAGAGTATATAACAACTCATCGTATTTATTGTTTAAGCTCCTAGCATTTATAAGAAGGATGTTCCAGTCGATATGTTTATGTGGGCTATTTATATTATGTTTAACCAAAGGTGAAGTGGCAACATCCCCCCCTAAATTTAGTTTAAAATATTTTCGATTTTCTGCCTAAGTCTATTCCCAAAAATGAGCTTTCCCTGTCTATTTAAATGTATTCCATCTCTGGCATACAATGGCTGGTTTATAAAACCTTCCCAATTACTCATGAAAACAAAATTTTCTCTAAGGCACCATCGCTTTAACCAACCATTTAATGTTATTATGTCTTGCTTTTTGTGACGATTTGCTCTGGGAATTGGTAATAATCCAGAAATGATCAAGTCACCACCTTGATTTTTAATTGTGTCCCCTATAGTTTCAAAATCTCTCTGGATTTCTAGCAAAGATCTTTTCCCTAGATCGTTTATTCCAGCATGAATTAAGGTGATTGGGGTCAGTGTGTGCTCCTGAAGGCCTGGAAGGAGTTGCTTAATATTATTAATACCAGCACCTGGTAAGACACTAACTGTAGTAAAGGGATTCCTGTTTTTTACATATTATGTGATCTGTGTAACGTAACATCGAATCACCTATTACCAACACATCCCTTGGAATTTTCATTGTTTTAGGACTGGTAGGATCAGTACACTTCATATTACTTGTCGGTGGTGTGTCTACATTTTTTGGGGGGGAGGGGGTGAAGGACCCTTCCTTTATTGTACTATCATTCTCATGCATTGGTTCAATACTTGGGTCATTTTGGAGTAGACTAAATTGATTTGAAGTTTGAATGTTGGAGCTACCCCCTATATTTCTTCTCCCCTTCTTACCAGTCTTTTTTTGGACCAAAAATCAATCTCCTTCATCGGGATTTCCCCCTGTAAATTGGTCCTCATGAGTAATTAAGTGTATATCTTGTGCGGAATCCAGGGTGTCTACCACTGCATCAATATATTGCTCCAAGCAGCTTATATCAGCCTGAGTCTGTACTCTTTGTTTTAATTCGAAAATCTCATTTTTTTAAACTGGTTATTTGTATACAATTATCACACTTAAATTCCTGACTATATTCTCTGTATGCATACATACCACAACTGTTGCAGCATGTGAAATCTAGTCCGGTACATATGTCCAGTTTTTTGTATAAGGGATTTAGTTCTTTGGCCCAGCGCCAGTGACCCAGCTGACAGAGCCGACACGCACCGATGCGCGTGTCTCTGCACGCGTCTCTGCATGCAGCAATGTGCGCCCTGCTCGTGCTCGCCGTGCTCACAGCAGGGTACAGCTTTTAAAGGTAGCGCGACCCGGAAGTGTTACCAGGGGTCACAGCACCCTCGAGAAATAAAGTGCTTAAATTAAATTAAAACAGCATTAAAATAGTGAGGGTTTGAATGTTGAAGCCCCCAAAAGTGCACAGTATATTCTGCAGCAAAGAAATCCTTTTAAAACAGTGAGCTGTAGTTCAGCAGATATAGTGCACTAGAACTACAATCGCTCTCCTCCTATTTCCTGGTTAAGGAAAAGATAGGGCTCAATATGCAACACAATATAGCAGATTACTGTGTTAAAATAAAGGCATTTGCTAGTACATTTCAAGTTTCATAGCCCCCCAACAGAGTCACAGCACCCAGTTTGATTTTGTAATATTAAACTAATATTTGTATCTACTAAAGGTAGCAGATACAAAACGACCAACTGCATCAACAAATTTTACAGAAGGTCAACAGTTATGAAATGTACTTCTCAAACCAGGCATAAGCTGAGGCTTAATAGGGTGAACAGTGTTCATTTAAACAATGATGACACAAAAGAAGAGTCCCCTAAGCATGTAATAATAGAGTATGCCTGATATGCATCTAACATGTACTGTATATAATAGATAAATGGATAGATATCACACAGGCACAGACAGTGACAGCAGAAAAAGACTCAAAGTTCATCAAGTCTGCAGTAGTTTGCCCAGAATTCCTACCTGTTACCCCAATACCTACTGCCAAATAGGGTTTCACAGTAATAGTAATAACAGAACCTTACAAAAGTTCATGAATGCTATGTACTGGTCCTCAGACAGCCCCCCTCATCTAAGCAAGAGGCACTCAAAGAGGGGTACAGAAGCTGAAGCCCCCTAAAATTCTATTTTTTAATTAAATTAGCCCACTGTTCTTGATCAATATAACTTTTTATAAACTAAGCCCCCACTGCTCCTTAAGTCTAGAGCCTCCCCTGCCACCGAGATATACAAAATGCAGCAGGAGGCAAGGGAGATAATCAGGAAGTAGTCAGGAGGATGCAGCACTTTTTAATACATTGCTTTTTTAAGTGGTGAGTTCTTATGGTGGATCATTGATATACTCAGTGTACAAACTCAACAAAAGCAGCAGTCGACTCATTATAGTCTACAGTGCATACTGGGCAGATCCACAAGGTTCCATGGAAATATCAGCTGTCATTCAGAAATGACAGTGCACATTGAAAGGCCTACAGTATGTTTGTAATAGGAGTCATGTTTTTTCACACATTTAATTGATGACCTTCTAGTTGTAAACAAAATGTACAAGAACACTAAGAGTGCACTCTACATATACCACTGGTAGAACTGTTAAGTGTAGCTGGACCTTGATATCTTCATGGGAGCTTTCAGGAGACAAGAGTTTCTCTGCTTCAGGCGTCCTACACAATTCCCTTAGGATGTCAGAAAAGGGGTAATGAAAGTTCTATTTCTAGCTCTGAAGGTCAGAATACAAATTCACTCTCTAGAAGATAGGTTTTAAAAAGAACAGCTTTTACAACCAACTCAAGTGGGCAATGTAGCAAAATTGTAACCCAAGTCTCATTAGACCCAAACATTCTGGCATCATACCAACAAAGGACTCCTATGTTGCCCTGAATACAGGATTTATTTATTTAAAGTTGATAACCGGGAGAGACACACTGAGCCAATGCTCGTTTCCAGGTGCGACCCAGGAGATTGAGTTACAGGATGACTTGCAGCAATTTAGTATACCCATAACTATTACCTCCTTTCAGTCCCTTTATTCACGCCTTGTTAAGGAACACTGCCAATGCTTCCCGCATCTTTAGGTAGAACACACATATACACTGCGCCACCACCATGTCTGACTTGTACTTCCTAATCCAATGTACAACTATTCTACTTTCCACCCGTTATCCTTGTCTCCCTTTTCCTTGGGATTCTTCTATGTGCTCCCAACACTGCTCTTAAAATTAGTCTAAATGACTCATTGCCCAAATGAATAGCAATATTCTCTTCGCCCTTTACCCCTACTCCTCACATTGCACTCACCATCTCACTCCTTTTTCACCTCATCTCTTTTTTCTCTCTCCTTACTAATAGCCCACGTTCTACAGCCCTCCCTCCCTCCCTAGGTTGGTTCACAACTGCCAGATACCCCCTTCCCATCCCCCTATGGATATATCTGTGGGGGAAGGAAAGGAGTACATGTTGGGTATTTATCCCCACCCCTCATATATTCTGTACATATACTGTACAATTATACCTTGCTGCTATGTACACACATATATATATCCTCTGAAGAAAGAGGGGTTACTAGTGGGGTACCACAGGGTTCAGTATTGGGTCCAGTCCTTTTTAATGTCTTCATCAGTGACATTGCAGAGGGACTGGAAGGAAAAGTATGCCTTTTTGCAGATGACACAAAGATCTGCAACAGGGTTGATACACAAGGAGGCGTGGAAAGAATGAAAAGGGACTTGGCAAGGTTGGAGGAATGGTCAGAAGTATGGCAGCTAGGATTCAATGCAAAGAAGTGCAAAATAATGAACCTGGGAAACAAGAACCCAGGGGAAGAATACACAATGGGTGGGGAGGTAGTAACAACAACAAAAAAGGAAAGGGACCTGGGGGTAATCATATCAGATGGCCTTAAGGTTAGCAAGCAATGTGAGAAGGCAGTAGGGAGGGCTGGGGGTATACTGGGATGTATAGGGAGAGGCATCAGCAGCAGAAAACAGGAAGTTGTTATCCCTCTGTACAGACAGTTGGTGAGACCCCAGCTGGAGTACTGTGTCCAGTTCTGGAGACCCCATCTCCGCAAGGACATAGACAGGATAGAGGCAGTCCAGAGGAGGGCAGCTAAAATGGTGCAGGATCTGCAAGAGAAGCCGTATGAGGAGAGACTAAAGGAACTTAATATGTATACCTTTGAGGAAAGAAGGGAGAGGGGGGACATGATAGAAACTTTTAAGTACCTCAGTGGAATTAACAAAGTCCAAGAGGGTAGCATCTTTCAGAAAAGAGACTTGCAAGAACAAGGGACACAATTTAAAGATAGAAGGAGGGCGGTTCAGGGCAATGTGAGGAAGTATTATTTCACAGAGAGGTAGTGGACACATGGAACAGCCTTCCTGAGGAGGTTGTGGGGTCTAAAACTGTGGGAGAATTCAAGAATGCATGGGACAGACATAAGGCAATTCTTGTGAGGGGTAGGAAGAAATAGGCTGTTGGTTAACTAGGATCTGCGGCCTATCCTGTAGGTAGGGAAATGGGCAGACTAGATGGGCCTAGTGGTCCTTATCTGCCATCAAAGTCTATGTTTCTATGTTTCTATATATAAACAGGCAATTTTGTAAACAAGCTAGGGATTATCGACCCATATGTTTTGTTGTGTCACCAGGAATGATGTTGTATTACCTCATTTTATTCAATGTACACTTTGTGTTAACCCAACTCTGTAAATGCATATGCTTACTTCTATGTGCAATGCTATCGTCCGTTTGAATTTGTAAATATCCTTGTATTAACCAGGTCCATCTTGCAAATGAGCTTTGCTCAATGATGTCCGCCTGGATAAATAAAGATTTTGATTGATTAATAGTATACAATTTAACCAACTGAAGTAGAAAAAGAACAGACACATGGCACACTGTACAATAAATACTATACAAAGCATACAATTGCTGCAAAACAACTCAAGCAGTGTTTCTAGTCTGAAGCATAGATTCACTAACCTTACAGGGTTGCTAGAACTGGTCGACTTCAAAGTTTTAGCCTGAATTTCCGTGCAGCATTTACATTGAAACAAGATATGCTGCAGGCGTGGGACTCCTCAAACAACTTTTGGTGGACCCTTAAAAAATCTGCAAGTAGTGATTCAATACTGTCTAGCAAGAGCTCCGGTGAAGTCATCAATCCGATGTCCTTTAAGGTCAATTTTAAATTTCCTTACTGAACCCTGCAAACAGTGTGTATACTTTCTATTTTAAAGAGGAATTCTTAACTTAAAGGGGAATCCTTAACTTAAAGGGTAATACTCGGCTCCCCCAGGAAAAATACTGGTCCCCATTTAGCAATCTGCAATATTAAATATTTTTTTAAGGCACTTATTAAGTTGCAGTGTAATTTATTATCTGGTTGACCCTGTTACCCCCCCACCAGCCATTACTCTCTACTATTTATTCCAGAGTCCCCCGTGGCTAGCCTTGTGTTGATGCGGCCAACAGACCACACTGTGGGAAACGTCTATGTGCCGGCTCCTGTATTAACTGAATACTAATGTTACAGAGTGCATGATTGCACTTATTCTTCTGATACTTATCATGCTTGTAACATTAGTATTCAGTTAATAGAGCAGCCAGCACATAGACATCCCATGCGGCGTAATTCATCATTTTTGTCATCAAACGGCGGGCCACTAGAGACTCTGAGATAAATACTACAGAGCCATGGTGGATGGGGGGGGAGGTTTTACAGGATCAATCAAGAACATTTCACTAAGCCCTCATAGCCAACCACCTCAACACCTCATTCACTGACCTTAGCCCTATCCTCCCTACAAATTTTTTTGACCCTCCTCCCTCAGCACCTGCTGTAAATCTTTCTCGCCCTTATTTTCTCCTCCGACGTGTTTCTGCCCAAGAACTTAGGCCGCACCTTGTCACTGCCCTCAAGAGTAATAGTACGGGCAGTGACACCCTGGATCCATGTATCCTACGGCTGGTCTTAGACACAGTCCTTACCCCGATCACGTGCCTCATCAACCACTCTCTTTGCCTGGGGAAGGTTCCAACTGCCTGGAAAGTCGCCACTGTCACCCCTATCTTTAAAGGTGGTGATAGGACTGTGGCTGGAAACTATCGGCCAATCTCCATTCTCTCTCCTCTCTCCAAGGCCTTGGAAAAAAGTGGTGGCCTCTCAAATCTCTGACTACCTCTCCACCTACTATGTCCTATGTCCTGAGCAGCATGGCTTCCGAGCGGGCCACAGTACCAACACAGCCCTCCTAGAGTTCTCCAACTTTCTCCACTCCTCCTTAGACACTGGTTCTCTGGCTGGTGCGGTCTTCATTGACCTCTCTAAAGCTTTCGACACTGTCTCCCACCCCCCCTCCTTCTTGATGCCCTTAGTCTCTCTGGTTTTGCTGCTGGGCCTATCTCCTGGTGCACCAGTTATCTGTCTGACCGCTCACAGCATGTAAAAATTAATGGGACCTACTCAGACATCTGTCCCATCTTTTCTGGGGTTCCCCAGGGCTCCATTCTGGGCCCCTTACTATTCTCCCTTTACCTTAACACCCTTCCACGCTCTTGCTCGGGGAACATTCTATTGTATGCTGATGATGCAGTCATCTTTGCCTCAAGTCGTAACCCTATTGCCCTCCAGGACTCGCTGCAGAAGTCCTTCGCTGAAGCCGAGGGCTGGTTCAAGGAACATAGATTGGTGATAAATCTTAAAAAAACCAAAACCATGTTCTTCACTGATCCTCAAAACAAGTCCTGCAACTTCAAACTCCTCATTCACTCTGGGTCCTCTTTCCCACTGAACAAGTTTGTTCCTATAAATACCTAGGGATCCATTTTGACCCCTCCTCTCCTTCCATGGACACATCACTGCCCTAGCTACTGCCACTAATATCCAATTGGGCATCTTACATCGGTATAAACACTGCCTCCCCCCGGAGGCTCTTTGACTCACAGTCACCTCCTCTATCCTGTCCCTAGTGGACTATGGACTGCCAGTGTATGGTGCTGCTGATCAGACTGCACTCCATAAAATTCGCATTACTCTGAATAAGGCCTGCAGGTTAATTACTGGGGCACCTAGGCTAACACACACCTGTCTACTGTACGCTAAAGCACTGGTACTTGATCTTGGCGAGCGCCTCAAATATCTGACCTGTACCCTTACAAAAAAGACCCTCCTTGGGCTATCCCCACCAGGATTGACCACCACCATCCGCTGCTCTGTCCCACTAGCTCATACTCGGACCTCTGGGAAAACCTCTCTTGTTATCCCTAGAGCTAGGACCTCTCACGGCCAAAGAGCCTTCAGCTTTAGGGCCCCCTCCTGGTTCAACACACTGCCCCCCTCCATCTGCGAAGCTCCAACTATATCGTGCTTCAAAACTTCCTTACGGAACCACCTTGTTAACACCTGAAGCTGTAATTGCCACTAGTCAGCCGACTAATACTTATGACAACGCTTACTACTAAGCTGCTAAGGACAACATAACTCTGGTATTGTTTGAATCAATCCTACCTGTACCAGCTTGTTTGTATCTATGTCTTAAGTTACTGTTATACTGTGTTATACTGTTATACTGTGTATTTTCGTTTGTCTTACTGTGACAAGGTACCTTTGTAAATGAGCCTATGGCTCAAAGGTTTTCCAAACTGCTGTCTAAATAAATAAATAAATAAAATAAATGGCATAAAAAATTATATAACAGTGCAGATTGCTACACTGGGACCTCAAGGTGCATCAGTATTTCTTTTGAGCAACTAAGTATTCCCTTTTACAAAGTTATAAAGCATCTGGGATTATATTTACTTTTGTGATGAAATTCATCCCCCGATAACTTGCCTTGAATTTACATCACCTCTGTTTCATAGACATATAGGAAATTCTAGATGCAAAGCAGATTAGTTGAGATGGAAATAGACGAGAATATAGTGGGGTGTATAACATCATGGTTGCATAAGAGAAATAAAAGGGTTAGCATAAGAGGTAATATGTGGGACTGGGGAAGGATGACCAGTGGGGTGCCACTGGGATTGGTGCAGGGGCCAACCACCTTTTATATATTCATAACATCTATAAAATGCAGTAACAGTGCCTGGCTATATAAGTTTGCTGTCCATACAAAGATGGGGCAGTGGTAGATTCAGATAAAGCGATAAATAAACTTTCAACATAAACTGGCTGAACTGGAAAATGGGGCAACAAAAGCAAACTAAGTTTCAGTGTGGAAAAGTGCAGGGTCATGCATTCAGACACAAAAACAAGAGGGCAGGACACATACTGATGGGAAAAGAACTAGAGAAAAACTGACTTGGAAAAGGATCTGTGGTACTGAATAATGATCTGACTTTTGAGAATCATTGCAAAGAGGTCACAAAGAAATGCAATAAGATTCAACTGTGCATTAGCCATAATATATCCTTTAGGAAAGTGAAGTGATAATGCCATTGTAGGGAGCCTTTGTCAGGCCCCATCTATAATATTGTGGACAGTTCTGGACCCCACATAAGCAGAGAAATATAATGAGATTGGAGGGGGTGCAGAGAAGGAAAACCAAGTTGGAGGCAGGACTAAAAGAACTACCTTTCGAACGGAGAAGAGAGAGATTGGATATATTTTCTCTGGCATATAGAAGGCTAAAGGGAGACTTTTGCCTAGTGTACAAAGCCTTCAAAAAAATATCTAAGGGAGTGTACGGGCCTGGAGAAAAGGGACACAGCCTATGAAAGTAGAACACATGATCTACAGTTAAGGGGGGACATATAGCAAACAAACGAGAGGGTTATGACTGAATCAGAGTGATCTTGATTTGAAATAGGCTTCCAGAGGAGCTGGTTAACTGTGGAACTAAGAACAGTTTCAAAATAATACTCAATAAGCACCTTAAACAAAAGGGGCTATCAGGATATATCCATTGAGAAATAGCGAGCCTCAAAAGGCTAATGCTCACTGGCTTGTAAAACACCTGCGGTGCCCATGAAAATGACCTAATGGCCCATCGTGTTTATCTACTGCCAGAGATTGCACTCTGCATCTCTACATCTCTGTCTTGCAGGTTCAGATTGCAGTTCAGCTGAAGATCTGGGTCTGAGAGTCTGCACTTTTACCCTGGAACCCACTTGTGTGATCTGTTTGTTACCTCATTTGCTGAGCTTCTGTATTAACCCTTGCCAGGTTGTATTCCATGTACTGTACCACCAGGCACAAATCCTCTGGGCTGCAAATATTTATTTAGTTTATATATGTTTACTGGGAAAGCATACTGGAAATATAATTCCCTTTGACAGGTGCCACTTGCATACATATAGCTGTACGGAAACACAGTTGTTACATTGTGAGGTACACACTTAGTATAACATTATACAGTTAAACATTACAGATATTACACAATTAAAGCACTGTTAAGTAGCATTACCTGCAAAATTGTTCATTTTGTTGGTGCTACTTACAACTTATTGTATTTCTGTTTTTTGCATTGTTGCATTTATTGTTTTAATTGTTGTTTTAACCAGGAGTGGCACACTAAGCTGAAAACTTGTTTACAGGTGCGACCTGGGAGCACAGGGAAGTTAAGTGACTTGCTCAGGCCACACAGTATGTAAGTGGGAGCTGTGGAATTCAAACCCAGGTCTCCAAGTTTACAGCTCAAAGCCTTAAACCATATTGCCTCTTTATGGTTTTTGTATTGCTGTAATTTGTATTTGTTATACTCTCCTCTTTACCCCATTCCCCAGGACGTATCTGGAAACAAGCTGTTACCAGCTTGGTATATCTTTCCTGGTAATACACGTGACATAAATAAAATCTGTAAAGTTTAACTGTATTATCTACAGTACACAAAGGCCACTGAACCTGCAAAGGCCAGTTTACGCTGCTTGTGTAGCTACTGTTTCATAAATAGATTGGGAGGCAGTATAGCACAGTGCTTTAAGGCTCAGAGCTGTAAATCTGGTGACATCCAGAAGACCAGACCTGGGTTTGAATCCCACAACTTTCAGTTGCATACTATGTGACCCTGAACAAGTCACTTAACTGCCCTGTGCTCTTAGGTTGCACCTATAAAAAAGCTTTCAGCTTAGTGCTACTTCTGGTTAAACAACTAAAAAAAAAAAAAAAAAGATTTCGGTATAGTTCAACAACTGATTTTTCATCCCCCAGTGTAGAGTGCAGCCCACTTCTGAAGCACTGGATTGTGTGGCCTGGATCATCCAGAGTTAATGGGATGTGCTACAATGAAAATGACCCATGTTCAGTTCCAAACGTGGGCTCCCTAGCCATGAGTGCTGACAATCAACTTGGGGAGGCAGAAGGGCAGTACACCTAGCTATAGTGGCTCTTTGGGTTATGGTCATGTGTTGTTGCTGATACTACACCACATGGAGTATGCCAATGTAATACAGTATATGGGCAAGGGCAGGTTGGAGGTGTGGACTGTGCCTGCATTTCAACATCTCAGGGAGAAGGAGGATGAGAAAGGGAAAAAGAAAATCTCCCAAAGCTTGACTTCCTGGCACCCTCATCTACCAGTGGGTGCTGCTGAGTGTGTAGTCATGTACGATGTATGTGTGTGTGTGTGGGGTGGGGTGGGAGGGTGGCACAAATGAACAATAAGCAGAGCAGTGTGGGAATTTAGGGATGCAGGAGCAAGGTGCCCCATGGAGTGGAAGGAACATAAACCAAATAAAAACAGAAATATAGAAACATAGATTTTGACAGCAGATAAGGACCGCCTGGCCCACCTAGTCTGCTCATTTCCCTACCTACTTAAACTCCATATCCTAAATAATCAGCAGTTTACCCTCTCTTTCCTATCACTAGGGTTGCCTTCTGTCTGTCCCATGCATTCTTAAACTCACCAATCATTTTAGCCTCTACGAATTCCGCTGGGAGGCTGTTCCGTGCATCCACCACCTTTCTGTGAAAAAAATACTTCCTCACATTACCCCTGAATAGAAACCAGGTATCAACATAAAGAATATCCTAGTTATAGCAACTAGTCCCCTAGTTGCTTTCCAGGGACAAGTCATTTACAGTAGCTGTGCCGATACTATGGAATGCTCTGTCTGCCCATATTATATCTGTCAGCACGGTGGGGGCTTTTAAAGGGTCTCTGAAATTCCATCTTTTTAACTTTGCTTATTGTCTGACCTAATTTATTGCTTAAATCTGGAATTAACAGCTAGCAGGAAAATATGGTGTTTTTCTTGAGAAAATATGTTATTTAAGCTGTAATCTTTGTTTTATGTCTTACTTCTTTGTTATGCTTATTTGTACAGCACCCTGAGCCTCAGGAAAAAGGCACCAAATAAATAAAATTGCCATGCCTTGCCTAATTTTCAAAAAACAACTTTCTTATGGTATAAAACACTACATTTTGTTTTAATCTGGACATGGACAAAAAATATATAAAAGTATCACGTTTAGGAATGCATTACTAGATAATTTTACAGCTTGGTGACAATACTGATTTCTAAAAAAAGTCAATTTCCTGTAATAGAGGTAGACAAATACCATACGAGCAATTGGGGGTGGTGGTGGGAGGACTATAAGAAGGAAAATACAGGCATTATGGTTATTGGAACTACTGTAGAACCCTATTAGATAATTAACTAAGTAATTTATTGGATGACAAAAATCACATTTATGAAAAGATCTCCTCACAGCCTTCCTTCTGTCTACTTTTGCTTCCCTAACTGACTGCATCTTGGGAGGGGGGGTGGAACGCTTAGCCCCAGACTGCCACTCCCCTTTCTCCCTTAAGCCCTTGCACATGACCCTGTCCAGTTAAGTCCCTCCTATTCCTGATTGGAGGAAGCCTCATCAAAGGCTGGCTTTCAGTGCTTTGCAGGGGCATAAGAGTGCTTGAAGATGCATCACGTACAAAAAATAGGCCTTATGCTCATCTAACTCTAATCAGTAATCATTAACACATTTTCATCTATTCATTAGTTTTGCTCTGGTTGAAATTTTCACAAGCAAATGACTTCATTATTAGTCTCTTATAGGATAACCAACTGTAAAACTACTATAATCCTTAATCTTGTTGTCAGTCATTTATTGATCAGTTTCCTACTTAAGAATGAACTAATTTTATTTATTATTAGTTGAACTTATGTAATCATCAGTTATTTTATTTATTTATTTTATTTATTAAAAGTACCGGAATTATAAACCTTTGAGTCAGAGACTCCTTTACTAAGGCTTCACGTCGTGGTAGACATGGGTACAACAGACAGTGTGACATATGATATACAAAGTCGTGCAACGGTGACAGACAAGATACAGTGCAGTTAAATACAAACAGTGTAATAAATGTACAAAACAGTGCAATAAATGTACAAAAGATATACAACAAACAGTACAGTTTATATACATTATAAGCAGCAACATATACTGTATACCTGATAGGCAAACATCTAAGAGAGAAGTAGGTTGGACATTGGTCCATTGTCAAAGGTGAGTGGGGATAGGTAGCCGGAGATGATCTGGTAGGCATAGGCTATGGGCAATTACAGCTGTGGGTGGAGCAGAGGTGGCTCTGGAATAAGGATTTGAGGGGCCCAAGTCTGATTTCATTGGAGATGGAAGCAGGGAGGGAGTTTGTCCAGACTGGGGATCTATAGATGAAGGACCACTGAGCCAGGGCAGTCCTGACTCTGTGCACATGGAGAAAAGTCTTGGTGAAGCTGCTGCTGGAGGGAGCTGGGGGGCAGGCTTGAAGTAATAAAGAGAGTCCAGACGGGGCCAGACCAACCATAATTTGTTTGGCAAAGAGGCAGGACTGGTAATGGAGGTGCTCCTCAAAGTTGAGTAGATTGGCTAGTGTGTAAAGGGTGCACGTCTGGGTGAGTTTGACACAGGTTTGGCATGCTTTGTTGAGGGAAATTTTGATTCTATGGAGTGCTGAGTTGGCAGCAGCCCCATAGACTAGGAGCTCATAGTCAACGAGTAAGAGGACTGAGGAAATGATAGTGAGCCTTAGAGCGTCAGTGGAGAGGTAGTCCCTGTGGCAGTATAGTAGGCCAATACGGGTATTGACATTGCAGCAAAGGAGATGGATGTGCTCATGGAAGAATAGTGCCGGGTTGAAGGCTATACTGAGATATTTAAAGCTGAGAACTTGTTCTAGAGGGAGGAGTTTATTAGTCATAAGTTGCAGGGGGGAGCCATGGTGCCTACTCTCGTTGTGGGAGAATAGCATGGACTTTGTCTTTTTATGGTTGAGAACGAGTCTGTGGTCAATGAACCATGATCCAGCCTGGCTGAATGATTTCTGGAGGATGACTTATAGGGAGTGGGGGTCAAGCTAGGAGTAGAAGAGTACTGTGTTGTCAGCATAAAGGAGGACACATTCAGAGCAGACAGTGGTAAGGGTACTGAGGTAGAGACTGAAAAGCAGAGGACCCAGAATTGAGCCCTGGGATACTCTAGAAAGAACTGGGTGGCAGCTAGAGATGATGTCATTTAGTCTGACACACTGGGAGTGGGAAGAGAGGTAGCTGGTAAACCAGGTGGTGACCTCCTGGGAGAAACCTAGTTGGGCAAGGGTAGATAGGAGGAGTGGGTGGCTTACTGTGTCAAATGCCTTGGACAGATCTAAGAAGACTGCCCCAGCCAGGTGCCCACTATCGAGAGCAGAGTGTAAGAAGCCAGAAAATTCCAGGAGGGCTGTAGTAGTACCATGGCCTTGGCAGAAGCCATGCTGTTCCTCACAAAGGAGGTTGTGAGCAGAGAGGTATTCAGAGAGCTGGTCCGTGACTATTTTTTCTAGGGCCTTGGAAAGGTGGGGGAGGATAGAGATCGGACGATAGTTCCCAGGGCAGGTACGGTTACCACTCTTGTGTATGGGGATGATGACCGCTACTTTCCAAGTGGAGGGGAATTGGCCAAGACAGAGGGAGCGGTTAAGGAGGTTAGTGAGGGTGGGTGAGTAGGATGTCAAGAACCTGGCAGATCAGTCTGAGATCCAGAGAATTGTTACTGTGGCTGTGGCAATTAAGAACTTTTAGGAGGTAGGGTTTTGCCTCCTGCCCCATGAGAGCAGAGAAATAGAAGGGGGGCATCTGAGGGAGGTGGGTGGGGACTGGGTCGAAGAACTTGGGGGGAAGACTGAGCTTAGGTCAGAGAAGGTAGAATTGAGGGTATCAGCATTGCATCGTGGGTCAGAGGAGATGGTGCCATTGATGTTGATCTTGGACAGAGGGGGGACAGGGATTTTCCATTGAGTTCTTTAATGTTGTCCCACAATGTTCAGGTGGAACCCCAGGAGGATGCCAGGACAGATCTGTAGTGGTCAGCTTTTTCTTTGCGGATGGCCCAGGTGCATTTGTTACAAGCCTCATGGTAGAGTTGTCTATCAGAGGTCTTGCCTGAGTTGAGGGCTTTGTGCCGGAGGTTGTACCGATGGTGCATTTGGTTGAGTATGGATTGAGTGATCCGGGGGTATTAGAGTTTTTGGCAACATGTTTGGTGAGGGGAGCGAATAAGTCGCAGGCTGCACTGAAAGAGTGGATGAAGTAACATAGGGCTGTGTCAGTGTCAGGCGCTTGATTAATTGGGGACCAGTCCCAGTGCGACAGATAGGTTTTAAGCTGCTCCAGCCTACCCAGTTTGAGGCAGCACCGGAAGGTGGTTTTGGGGGTGGCTTTTGAGCTTTGCCGGACCAGGAGAAAAGTACAGGGGAGTGATCACTAAGGGTATTTGGTAGGACTGTGGTGTCAGAAATTTTGTGTGGATGATTGGATAAGATGATGTCCAGAAGCAAGGTGGAGCCATTGGCTGGGTTAATCTGGGTGGGATGAGTGACCAGCTGTGTGAGATCTAGGGTGGTGATAGCATCTTTGGATTGATCAGCAGAATTGGAGAGCCAGTTAATATTTAGGTCCCCCAGTGTGATTTGTTCAGCTTTAGGTAGGAGCTGGGAGAGGTGGTTGAGTAGGGATTTAAGGGCTACTTTCTGAAGGCGTGGGGAAAAGTAGGCTGTGGTGATAAATAATGGTGCCCTGGATGGGTCCGGGTAGACTTTGATAGTGAGTGCTTGAGCACCATGATCAAGTTGTGGGGTAGGGAGGGCGTGAGCTTGGAGGACGTCACTAATGTAGATGGCGCTGCCCCATTTCCCTACCCTGTCTTCCCGAAACAGGGTATACCCAGGGAAGGTGATAAAGGAGTCAGGGGTGATTTCTGAGAGCCAGGTCTCAACAATAGCCAGGACATTGGGCTGGTGTTGGACGATCCAGCTCTGGAGCCCTGCAACCTTTTTTAGGAGGCTGCAGATGTTCATTGTAGCAATATGAATCCTGGGCGAAGGGGTGTGTGTATGGAGGAGGCGGGCGAGGGGGGCCGGGTTGGGGTGGACGTTACCTGACATCAAGAGGAGGAGGGATATCATACTGAGGAGTGCCAGGTGCAGCCTGCTGCGGGGTGGGGTAGAAGCAAAGGCATGGGGTGTTAAAGAGGGCAAACAGGAATGGGAAGAGAGCGCAGGGTAGGAAACACTAGGAAAAGGGGGGGACCAGGTGGAGTTAGGTGAGGGCAAGTAAGGGCAGAGGTACCGTGGGGGGTGACAGTGGGGAAGGTGCAGGTTAAGAGGGGACATACAGGATGTGGTTGATGTGGTCTGAAATATGAGGATGATGGCGAGTTGGCACCAGGGGGGACAGGAGGGGAGCAGCACATAAGGAGCAGAAGTGCTAGTGAGACAAGGGCGGTGGGATGCTGGGTAGGATGGTGGAAGGACATGGTAGAGGTGCGGGTAGGTAGCTTGGGGGGCTATAAGTGGATACTAAAGACACCTAGTTATTAGGCAGCCATGATGGCCCAGCAGTAGGGTCACGGACTGCGGTGGCAAGGGTCCGAGGTTTGAGATGCGGTGGGAGGAGAGACAGATGGAAGAAAACGGGTGGATAAGGAGGGAGTGAAAGCAAGAGAAGGGGTGAAACACAGGGCGAGGTGGTTGTAGAGTGAGGGGAAAAAGGTGGTGGGGAAGTGGATAGTAGTGACTTCTAGTGGTCAGGGAAGGAATGGGAAGTGGGAAAAAGGAGAGACAAAATGGGGGGCTGTAAGCAGGGAGGAGGAGAGGAGAGTGAGTGTAGAGAGGAAGGAAAGGGTCAACAAATGACGAGAAGTGTAGACGGATGGCACAGTATTACCATCTAGTGGTGGCTAGAGATAATCTGCAAAGGGTGAAATGAGCACTTAGTGAAAAATCGAGCAGGTCACATGACCTGTGGGTGGTCTTTAAATTAAGGGACACCCCTGGGTGGGACGGTGGTTGGGGCAGGTGGGGCAGTTGATGATCAGCAATGATGGGCTAACACCCCTCAGCAAGCAGGCTGAGACAGGGAGGCTGTAGACTTTACCTATTGGGCGCCCTATGGTCTGCGCTGTCCCCGGTTCCTTGTGCACTGAGGAGGCTTGTGTTGTGCTGGGGATCGGGGTCCCGAGGGCTTATTAGGTGCCCTACGGTATGCGCTGTCCATGATTCCTTGTGCAGTGAGGAGGCTTGTGTTGTGCAATCAACACTGAACCTTTCAAGCATTAGTTGGTAATAGCATCCAGCCAACATGTATAATGCATAGTTATTAGTTATAAATAACTAATTCCTCACCATTTTCCAAAATGCATTCTACAGTTTTTTGGGGTATGTCAGAATGACTCTACATTGCCCTACCCCCCTCGACTGCACTTCTGGAGAACCTTATTCCTGTGAATGATTTGGGTTTATTTCTTAGAAAAGTGGAGTTACCCATCTTTTATTTTATATAATACATTTGGATGGTTACTGTTAGTCTTTTTTTCATTCACTGTTTAAGCCCCCTCCTACACCACTATAATGATCTTCCTTTGGGTGCCCTTAGGTGCCATGGCTTTGCTGGAGTCTGACCCCTACATTTGGCTTTACTTCCATGCGGCTGTGAATTGCCTCCAGGGCAGGGAAGATGGAGGACCCCTCTAACTCACTACACTTCATCAGGTAGAGCAGCTGGGTAGTGCACGGCTAGTCCCCTCTGGTTCACTAGATTCTGTCATCTATCAGACAGTGTTTATTTTCCCCTTCTGTTTCACCCAATCCCCATGGATACAGGCATGCAGGGGAGGTCCAAGGTGCATGTGAGCATTCTGCCACCCTGAATCTCCAGCCTGTGTCTGCCCCCACCATGGTCTCTTGGCTGCATTGCCAGCTGTGGTCACCTGGGCAGTGGTATTGCAGTAAGGATAGCGATCAACCCTCCCCAGAGGAGAATGTCCCCTAGGATGGTTATTCCTCCTCCCATTAGCCAACCCCCAGCTCATTACTGAACTCAGGTTGCCATTGTAGCATGTGGTAGTGCTAGCATGGTGCTGACAAGCTGGTTGGTTACTGTTAGTCTTGATTGCAATTGTGTATACCGACCTATCTCCATCCTCCCACCCCTCTCCAAAGCCCTAGAAAAACTGGTGGCCACTCAAATCACTGAGTACCTGACCAAACACAACATCCTCTGCCCAGAACAGCACGGCTTCCGTGCAGGGCACAGTACTGGCACTGCACTAATTGAGTTTCCAAACTTCCTACACTCCTCTCTGGACTCTGGCTCCCTAGCCGGTGCAGTGTACGTTGATCTCTCAAAGGCCTTCGACACTGTCTCCCACCCACTCCTGCTGGATGCCTTCTGCCACACTGGCTTCTCTACTGGGCCGCTCTCCTGGTGCACTAGCTACCTATCGGCCCGCTCCCAATGTGTCAAAATCAATGGGACACTTTCCAAAACTTGTCCCATACACTCAGGTGTTCCCCAGGGCTCCATCCTGGGACCACTACTCTTCTCGCTCTACCTTAACACCCTGCCCAGTGCATGCACTGGTAGAATTCTGCTGTATGCAGATGATGCCTTCCTCTTTGCCACCCATCGCAACCCCATCTCCCTTCAGAACACCTTACAACTATCCTTTAATGATGCCGAATCCTGGTTTAAAGAGCACAGACTTGTCATTAATCTCAAAAAAAACAAAAACAATGCTCTTTGCCCACCCCCAAAACAAAGCCAGCAACTTCTCACTCCACATCCTCCCTAGCTCCAAACAACCTCTTGAACAAGTCCGCTCTTACAAGTACCTTGGGGTTTCCTTCAACACATCCCTCACCTACCACACCCATATTGATGCACTTGCTTCAGCTACTAATGTGTGGCTGGGTATCCTCTACGCTATAAAAATTGTCTCCCCCCTGTTGCCCACCGACTAGCGGTTACATCCTCAATACTGTCCCTGGTGGACTATGGCCTACCAGAATACGATGCTGCTGACTTGACCGCCCTAAATAAAATCTGTCTCACCCTGAATAAGGCATGTAGGCTAACTACGGAGGCCCCCAAGCTCACTCATACATGCCAGCTCTATGACAAGGCAATGCTGCTTAATCTAGACGAACGACTACGATACCAAACCTGCCTCATAACGAAAAAAAAACTCTTCTTGGGCTATCTCCTCCTGGGCTGACAGCCTCCATCCACCAAGCCCAACTCTTGGTTTGTACTTGAACCTCTTGCAAGGCCACCCCACTGATCCCAAGATCCAGAACCACCCATGGACAGAGGTCCGTCTGCTATAGAGCTCCTTCCTGGTATAACACGCTCCCTACCCACATCTCTGACGCCCCCACGATCTCCAACTTCAAAACTGCACTTCGGAGCCAGCTATTTTAATACGCGTAGCTGCACCTGTCTCTAAATGAAGCATAGCTCACCATGCACTGACAAAGCTCGCTGAGCGGCACCTCACCTCACTACACTCAACCTTGTCCATTGCCCACTGAGCTGTTATCACCATACTGTTTCTGCATGTTCCCTTGTGCAAGAATGTGCCACTGTAACTAAGCTGGTTTTCTTTGTACAAATGATTATAACTACATGTTTTGCTAAACTTTGAAACCCGTATGATGTAACAATGAGTTTGTAATGTATTTGTCCTCAATGTGATGAGGTACCTTTGGAAATGAGCCTCTGGCTCAAAGGTTGTAAACTGATGTACAAATAAATAAATAAATAAATACAGGCAATGGATATACAGGGAAATAATTGCTAACAATTTCTATGGGAGAAGTCCCATCCATCGACGTAAAATATATAGATATAGACATTATAGATACTGTATACACACACACACACACACATATATATATACCCATTGAGAGAGCAAATCAGATTATAAAGGCCACAAGCCTAAGGCCACCAACAAACTAAAGGATGGACTACCACTGCTGACCCATGCCTTCTGATGGTCACTGTGCTATGAAAACTGTAAGAAGCCAAAATGCCCCCAAACTTCCCTACACTATGGAAACACTCTAAGGAACAGTAGGGGCCAAAACGCAAAGTTGGAAGCATTGTAACTAAAGCTATCAAAACGTAATAAAACTAGCATCCTTATGATATCATAAATTACAGACCAGTACGTCCATAGTGGGGAAATTACTGGAGGTCATCTTAAAGGAGAGGTTGGTGTCATTCCTGAAAGTAAATGGCCTTCAGGACATCTGGCAACATGGGTTCATCCAGGGGAGATCTTGTTAAACTAACCTGGTCAAATTTTTTGACTGGGTGACAAAAGCTCTAGATGGTAGTTGACTGGTTGGTGTCCTGTATCTGGACTTCAGTAAGGCATTTGACTCAGTGCCACATGGGAGACTGATGAGCAAACTTAGGAATTTTGGGGTAGGGCCGACGCTGGTACAGTGGATAGGAAACTGGCTGTGCAACAGACAGCAGAGGGTGGTGGTAGGGGGGGAATCCTTGATACCCAGGAAGGTCACCAGTGGGGTCTTGCAAGGGTTGGTTTTGGGTCCACTGCTATTTAATGCTTTCATAGTGGACATAGCGGAGGAAGTTAAGAGCAATATGAGTCTGTTCGTCTACGACTCCAACATGGACAATGAGGAAGGGAGGGAGGAGAAGGGTACTCCAGGAGGATCTAGAAAGACTTGGACAGTGGTCAAACACATGGCAGCTGGGGTTCAATGCTAGGAAGTTCAGTCTAATGCATTTCAGGGCCAGGAACCCAGGGTACAGTTACCACTTGGGGATGAGCAGATATCCATCTCTGAGGAAGAAAAGGATCTGGGTGTGGTGATCACAGGGAATATGAATCACTCAGTACAGTGTAGAAAAGCAGCAGCAAAGGCAAACAAAATGCTGGTGTGCATTGCTAGGGGATCACTCACCTCAAGGAGGAAGGAGGTTATTCTGCCACTGTACAAATCATTGGTGAGGCCGTACTTGGAGTACTGTGTGCAGCTCTGGTACCCATACTTAAAGAGGGACATCGGGCTCCCTGGAGGGAATCCAGAGGACGGCATCCAAGATGATCTAGGGAATGGGTGAGAAACTCTATAGGGAGAGACTAAGAGAGCTCAACATGTACTCCCTGGAGGATAGAAGGGACAGAGGAGGTATGATCAAGACCTTTAAGTACCTGAAGGGCATAAACAAAGTTAGTACTGAGGGTATGTTTAGATTGAAGGGGGAAGGGACCACAAGGGGGCATAGCCTGAAACTGTTGGTGGTGGTGGGGAGGTTCAGGAGGGAGCTGAGCAAGCATTACTTTATGGAAATGGTGGTGGCGGCTTGGAACGTGCTGCCTGAGGAGGTGATCTCATTGGATTCAGTGGGGAGTTTTAAGAAGGGATGGGATAGGTTTAGGTGCAAGGTACAAGTAGGGAGCGAATTGACCAGGGTGGTGAACTCAGGGAGGGAAAATTAGGCAGAGGGATGGAAAGGGGCGGGTGGAGCAGCAGCAGTTGTCTGAATAGCGAACTGGCGTTTTCGAGCAGACGTGATAGACCTTGTGGCCTAACTCTGCTGGCATTGTCATATGTTTGTATGAATTATATTCAATAAATGCTAGGCAAGTGTTGCATAGGAAAATATATTAATACCGTGGGCCTTTGATATAGAAACATAGACTTTGACGGCAGATAAGGATCGCCTGGCCCACCTAGTCTGCCCATTTCCCTACCTATTGGATAAGCTGCAGATCCTAGTTAACCAAAAGCCTACTTCTTCCTACCCCCACAAGAATTGCCTTATATCTGTCCCATGCATTCTTGAATTCCCTCACTGTTTTTGACCCCATGACCTCCACAGGAAGGCCGTTCCATGTGTCCACCACCCTCTCTGTGAAAAAACACTTCCTCACATTGCCCCTGAGCTGTTCCCCCTCTATCTTCAAATTGTGTCCCCTTGTTCTTGCACATCTCTTTTTCTGAAAGATGCTACCCTCTTGGACTTAGTTGATTCCATTGAGGTACTTAAAAGTTTCTATCACGTCCCCCTCTCCCTCCTTTCCTTAAGGGTATATATATTAAGCTCCTTTAGTCTCTCTTCGTATGGCTTCTGTTGCAGACCCTGCACCATTTAAGTTGCCCTCCTCTGGACTGCCTCCATCCTGTCTATGACCTTGTGGAGATGGGGGGGGGCTCCAGAACTGCACACAGTACTCCAGGTGGGGTCTCACCAACTGTCTGTACAGAGGGATAACTACTTCCTGTTTTCTACTGGTGATGCCTCTCCTTGTACATCCCAGTATCCCCTCAGCCATCTCTACTGCCTTCTCACATTGCTTGCTAACCTTTAGGTCATCTGATGTGACTACCCCCAGGTCCCTTTCCATTTTTATTGTTGTTACTACCTCCCCCCATTGTGTACTCTTCCCCTGGGTTTTTGTTTCCCAGGTGCATTACTTTGCACTTCTTTGCATTGAATCTAAGCTGCCATACTTCTGACCATTTCTCCAACCTTGCTAAGTCCCTTCTCATCCTTTCCACCCCCTTTGTGTATTAATCCTGTTGCAGATCTTTGTGTTATCTGCAAATTGACATACTTTTCCTTCTAGTCCCTCTGCAATGTCACTTATAAAGACATTAAAAAGGACCGGACCCAGTACTGAACCCTGCAGTACCCCCACTAGTAACCCCCCTTTCTTCGGAGTGGACTCTGTTTACTGTTACCCTTTGTGTCCTGTTGTCCAGCTAATGTTTTACCCAGGCTACCACCCTGGGACCCACTCCCAGGCTGGCTAATTTGTTTATTAATCTTTTGTGTGGGACTGTGTCAAATGTCTTGCTGAAGCCTAGGTAGGCCATGTCCACAGCCCCTCCCTGATCTACTACTTTAGTCACCAAGTCAAAGAAATCGATTAGATTTGTCTGACGTGACCTTCCCGCAGTGAATCCATGCTGCCTTGGGTCCTGTGCCCCACTGGCCTCTAGATACTCAACAATTCTTTCCTTCAGAAGTGAATCCATATATTTAGGCTTGTGTCTTTTATAATCTCTTTTGCCCTCTTGAAGGGTATATTTCCCCATGCACCATACTTAGTATATATGTGTATATATATATATATATATATATATATATATATATATATATATACACATACACACACACACACACACACACACACACACACAACATATATAGTCTTGGCAAAAAAAACTACAATAATGCAGAGATTAGGGTTCCCAAAAAGTCACAGAGCACGAAGTAAGGAAATTAAAACATTAGGGTTTGGAGTCTCAGGAGTCTTGGTGAATCGGTATTGTGGTGTTCCTTAGTGTTGTCAACCCTAATGCCCACCCCCCAATCCCTAGCTGCCAAATACAAGTCAATTCACTCCGGACAATGTGCTTTGTGACAACTCATGCCCTGCTATTAGCTCAGGCATCAATCAGTTCCTTGTATAACTCACTCCCCAGCAATTCGCTCTCTGTATAAATTTAATAAAATAAACTCCAGGGAAGCAAATCAGGAATGAATTGTGCATGGAGCCAATTAACACTGGAGCTATTAACCCAGTGTGAGTTGTCGCAGAGTATATTGACTGGAGTGAATTGATGCATCACTCTAGCCTCCTGCCTGGGTAAAAGGTACAGGTCCAAGCCCATGCCTCATAGTCATATACTGTTTGGAGGTAGAGAAGTATGGCTCACCAGATGTGTCCAACAGAATTAGTCATAACGGGCTCTGCATGAAGTAGCAGATCATGTATAACTTCATTTGCTAAGGGGAGAATGTGGTATTAGGGTTGACAGCCCCAAGAAATGCCACATCACTGATTTACCAAGATCTCTGAGATTCTAAAACCTAATGTTTTCACATTTTTCTACTTTGTATGCTTTGACTTTTTGGGAGCCCTAATCTCTGCACTAATGCAATTTTTTGCATTAATTTCACTTCTTTTTGAGAAAGTGTAATTGTATGTGGAAGCTGTGGAAGTGCAAGACCCTCTGGGCACTGTGCTTCTGTGCAGCTTCAGATGCAGACACGCAAAGCCCTCTGGGCCCTGTGCCAAGGTAAAAACACATCAGGCTGCAGAATCACTGGGCCCTCTCAGGGCTGTTTGTCTGTGCAGTTATGGGTGCAGACACAGAAGGCCCTCTGGGTCCTGTGCCATGGGAAGAGTCCATCTGACTGTAGAGTACAGAGCCCTGCCATTTCATGTGGCTATTGATACAAATAATTAATGTAGCTTTCTGGGCGCTTCAGAAGCACTGGACCATTGGGAAGATATAAAATGAAATGCG
Source organism: Neoceratodus forsteri (assembly GCA_016271365.2). NCBI lineage: Eukaryota > Metazoa > Chordata > Ceratodontiformes > Ceratodontidae > Neoceratodus > Neoceratodus forsteri. The sequence continues at coordinate 342,548,564 of CM057455.1, read as the reverse complement.
TAGGGCCAAACATCCTTCTGGCTGTTAAAATGCAGGACCCTTGGGGCCCTGTGCTTCAATGCAGCTACAGGTGTAGAGGCGAAGGGCCAACTGGGCACTATGCCAAGAGAAGACTTCTCTTCACTTTATGGTTACTTGTTGCCCGTGTGATCAGCACTGCAATGTCCCTCCCCAGACTGGAGGTGGTGCCACATGGCAGCGTCATTCCCCCCAGCCTCAGCCCATACAGGTGACTCACTGAGCTTGTCCCCAAACTCAGACCACTGGCAAGGGTTCACAAAAAACTACCCACTGGGCCAAAGGCTGGCCCTGCTGAAAATGTTTCTTCATAACGTTTTAGGTGCCAACAGTGTAGCTGCAAGTGCCTACTGAGGTCATGCATACTCTTTTTGCATTAAGTCATGTCACTGATTATGTCAATGATGGGGCTTTTAGGTCTTGGTGTAGGGATGCAGACCTACACAAGCCTGGGTTTGATCCCCATTGAGGAGCATTTTTGTCTTTCTCACTACAATTTGAAATTGCTAGATGTCAAACTAATGTTAGTCATAGAATGTCAGCAAAGTTTAAGTTCTTTATTGCTGATAACTGGAAAAGTTCCAGCTGAGACTTTCAGGACTGAATGTAGTTTGGAAAATATTACTTCAAATTGACAGACTGTTCAATGCACTGCAGCTGTGAAGGGGGGGACTGCACTCACTGATAGATATTCTTTGCCATAGCATGCATCTCCTGTCAAGAAACCATAGTACAGTGGTAAAGCTACAGGCTACCAAGCAGTAGTGGGTAGATAGCCTGGGTTTGATCCGCAGTGTGGAACATACTTTTCTTTCTCACTACAATTTATGTAGTATAAAATAAATTGTAAGATGTCATTGCTGATGTTAGTGATAAGAGTTTTAGCAAGGTTAGAAGTTCTATATTGCTGATAACTTGAAATGTTCCAGCTCTGACTTTGAGGTTTAAATGCAACTTGGAAAAAACTACTTCAAACAGACAAACTGTTAATTATGAACAGCCAGTGCAACTGTGTGTGTGTGTGTTTGTGTGAGCACATGCATGTACATGTATGTGCTTTTTGGGGGGGTTGCACTCACTGCTGGCTATCTTTTGTCACAGCATGCATCTTGTGCATAGGAAGCTTAGTACAGCAGTAGAGCTACAGGCTACCAAGCAGAAGAGGGTAGGGGGCCCTAGGTCTCATCCACAGAGTGGAACATTTTTTTTCTTCGCACCACAATTTCTGTAGTATGAGAGAAATCATTAGATGTCACGGATGATGATAGTGATAGATTTTCAGCAAGGTTTGAAATTCTATACTGCTAATAACTTTGAAATAGTCCAGCTCAGATGATGCCCTTTGCCACAACATGCACTTCCTGTCTAGGAACCTTAGTACAGTGGTAGAGATAAAGGCTAGCAAGCAGTAGACAGTATGGGGCCTGGGTTTGATCCTATCTGCTATGCTTTCTTCTATCCATAGGTAAAAGATTTATGGTGTTGGAAGAATGGAGCGTGATCATTTCCCCATATCTGTCACTTATGATTGTCCTACTAAGAGACAAAAGACCTAAACCCCCAAATTCAAAAGGGGGCCAGATGTGCCGCCCAGCCAGATGCACTTCCCAACAAGATGGGCTGGCATATCTGGCTGTAATATTCAAACAAGATGCCCAATCCCAAAGGATCGCACATCCTGTTTGAAAATAGCAAGCCTGGGCGGGTGTCACAAATGGCAGGTAGCCAACAATGTGGCCAGTACATTCCTGGGATGAGCTGAATACCACCAATGGGAATGTGTTGGTGCATTCTAGATGCACTGTGCCCCCAAAGGCAATATTCAGCCACTGAATGCAAATGAGTCCATTAGGCATGCGTGGAGCACATGGCCCTCATACATGCTCATTATGGGCCCATTTGCATGCCTGCACCTGGCAGGATGCACCAGACCAGCTTACTCCCACACTGATCCACATTGCCCTGTATAGAAGTAATACAAACCCCCCCACCCTTCATGTAGTGTTGCCCCAGCACCAATCTACAGTGCTCCATAGTGAAATAATACAAACCTCCACCCTCCATGTAGTGCCACCCCAACCCTGAGCTACAGTGCTCCATATTGAAATAAAACAAACCCCTCACCCTCCAGGTAGTGCCACCCCAGCCCCGAGCTACAGTGCTCCACAGTGAAATAATACATACCCCCACCCTCTATATAGAGACCTCATGCCCCATCCCACCAAGGTCAGGAGACCCCAGATTTCCATATTGTAGTGGACCCCCACCCCCACCCCTGCCCTGAACCCCAACCCTGATCACAGCAAACCCAGTGTCCCTGTCCAATACCCCTTTCCATACAAGTATTGTGTGCTAAAATTTACCATAGTGTAGTGGCCCCCAACCCCAGTAGGCAGAACCCTCCTCATACCCCCCACAACCCATCCTGTGCTGGCGACTGGCACAGCCCTCCTCACCCTGCCACGGCCTGCCACCGACTGATCGGGATCGTGATCTCCTACTGTAGGAATGATGTAATCATCATGTGTACAAGGGAAGATCGTGATCCTGATCAGTAGTAGTAATTGTAGTAAATTGTAGTAATGCGCAGAGCCTTTGAGGTGAAAGTTAACAGAGATTTTACATGGGAGAGAAATTTGGGCTTCGAGTACTAGTTTAAGTCTGGTGGAGACAATACAAAACTTCATCACAATGATGTTGGATCTTCCAAATGATACACCAACAGCCCTTTTGAGATTAGAGTCAGGCAAAAAGGCTATTGAACAGCAATCTCTATGCAGCACTGTGGATTGTTGGAACAAGATAATGAAAATGGAAACAAATAGGCTCCCCAAACAATGTTGGGAAGAGACAAAAACAAATGATTATACCAAAAGGTAGTTTCATTTGTTAGGTAAGATCTTGACACTCAATATGGTCTCCAGAAGCATATGAGATCTCAGATTATATTCCACCATGGCAAAACAGAGATTTAATGATACATTTTTACAAAAGGATCTATGTAGGCTGGAAGATCTTCCAGCAATGAATTTATATAAGGAGGGTAAGACTAATTTAAAACTCAAATCTTGCTTGGAATATATAGAAGACAGAGTACAGGGCAAAGTCATATACAGCCTGAGATTGGGTTTGCTAAATTAAACTAAAGATAGGCAAAGCTACTTGGTAGCAACTAGGCAGGACAGTAGTTGCAAATGTGATGTGAATAATAGAAAACAGATTGCACATCTTCTGTGTTTTTATTTTTTTTGGAAAAGGAATGAGAAAAATATGTTACCCCCTTCATAAATAGCCACAATGATCAAACAGAAAACATGATTGAAAAGCTGCTGTTTACCAGAAACAAGGTGAATTAGTATGCCTTAGTAAAATTTGCACTTAAGAGCCGGCCCTATTGGTGCAGAGGCAGTGCGTCCATCTGCGATGCAGATGGCCCAGGTTCGGGAAAAGACTTGGGACATCAGAGGGCTGGCCAGGGGAGAAGGATTGAGCATTCTGGGGACTGCTCTCCTTCTCCGGGGGAGGAGGTTGTGTGTCCGGCATGTTACAGACCCCTAGTGGAGGCAGGGGGAGCCACAGTGCCAGTGCCATATTGGCAGGGCAGACGCTGGCCATCATTACACATCCCCACCCCAATACAGTACACAAACAATGCTGGCCCTGAAGCGTGAAGCCCTGCTCCACCACCTCCACTGCCTACCATGCCTGCTGGGTGGGGCCCCGCCCCTGTGGCCCCACCCTAAGGGGTAAGCCAGGGCAAGCTACCTTGGGAAGGGGGTGCCCACTTGGTGGCCCCACCCAGGGGGGTAAGCCTGAGCATGGGGAGGTGGTGGGAGCAGGAGCTGAGCCCCTGCGGGGGGATCGGGGGCCAGAAAAAAAAATCACTTAAAATGTATGTTGCTATGAAAGAATGATCTACTGAATGTTGTTTTTAAAAAAGTTTTTTATGAATTATATCAAATTTTTACATGTGATAAACTGTCTGTTTTATAAATGTGTTTTGGTATTAAAGAATCTGAAAATGAATCTGTGTTGGATCCCCAGAGAGGAACATTTTTTTTCTTTCTCACTACAATTTATTTAGTATGAGAACAACTGCTAGATGGCATGCTAATGTTAGTTATTATGTTTCAGAAAGGTTTGAAGTTCTTTATTGTGGATAACTTGAAAAGTTCAATCTGGGACTTTCAAGTCTGAATGCTACTTGGAAAACATTGCTTTAAACTGACAGACTGTTCATTACAAAAATCCATGTTCATTATGAAAATCCACTGCAGCTGTGTGTGTAATTGGGGAGGGGGTATATTGGAACACTCACTGGTGGATGTCCTGTGCCACGGTATGCATCTCCTGTCAACACATCACAGTGGTACAGCTACAAGATACCAAGCAGTAGTGGGGTAGAAGTTCTGGGTTTTCTCCCCAGTGTAGAACATTTTTTTCTATCTCACTACAATTTATGTTGTATAATAGACATTGTAACATGTCATTGCTGACATTAGTGATAAAGTTCCAGCAAGGTTTGAAGGTCTATTTTCCTGATAACTTGCAAAGTGCCAGCTCAGACTTTGAGGTTTAAATACAGCTTGGGAAAAATTACTTTAATTAGTCAGCTTGTTAATTATGAACATCCAGTGCAACTGTGTGTGTGTGTGTGTGTGTGAGTTCTGCACTCACTGCTGGATGTCATTTGATACAGCATGCATCTTCTGTAAAGGAACCTTAGTACAGTGGTAAAGCTACAGACTACAAAGCAGTAGAGGGTAGGCGGCCTAGGTTTAAGCCACAGAGCAGAACATTTTTTTCTTTCTCACTACAATTTCTGTAGTATGAGAAACATTGTTAGATGTAATTACAGATGATAGTGATAGACCTTCAATGAGGTTTGAAGTTCTATATTTCAGATAATTTGAAACATTTCTGCTCAGACTTTGAGGCTGAAATGCAACATTAGGGTTTTAAATAATTGATTAGCAGTTTTTTTCTTGGGACAATACTAACTGTACAGAAAGCATTTATATAGGTTTTCTAGAAGTATTATGTTTGTTAAATGCAGTGAGGCAAGTGCTATGCATTTTCACAGTGTTTTAGAACTTTTATGAGCAAAACGCTAATCAATTTTAAGAGTTAAATAAAACCCTGCAACATGGTAAAACACTACAAAAAAGACAGATGTTAATTTCAAACATCCACTGCAGCTGTGTGTGTGTGGGGGGGCACACTCACTGCTGGCTGTGCTTTGCAACAGCATGCATCCCCTGTCTAGGAACCTTACTACAGTGGTAGAGATACAGGCTACTAAGCAGTAGAGAGTATAGGGACTGGGTTCAATCCCTAGCATGGAAATTTATTTTTTCTTTCTCACTACAATTTAGGTACTATGAAAGAAGTTGTTGGGTGTCATGCTAATGGTAGTGATAGAACTTTAGCAAGGTCTGAAGTTCTTTACTGCTAATTAGAAAAGATCCAGCTGAGACTTTCAGGTTTGAATGGAACTTGGAAAACATTACTTTAAATTGACAGACTGCTCATTATGAAAATGCACTGCAGCTGCGTAGGAGGGTCTGCACTCACTGAATGTTCCTTGTCAGAGCATGCATCCCCTGTCAAGGAACCATAGTACAGCAGTAGACCTACAGGCTACCAAGCAGTAGTGGGTAGGGGGCCTGGGTTTAAGCCGCAGAGCAGAACATTTTTTTCTTTCCCACTAAAATTTCTGTAGTATGAGAAAATTATTAGATGTCATTGCAGATGATAGTGATAGACCTTCAGCGAGGTTGGAAGTTCTATATTTCAGATAATTTGAAGCATTTCTGTGCAGACTTTGAGGCTAAAATGCAACATGGGAAACATGACAAAAAGACAGACTGTTAATTTCAAACATCCACTACAGATGTGCGTGTGTGTGTGTGTGTGTGTGTGTGTGTCTGGGGCGGTGCACTCACTGCTGGATGTGCTTTGCAACAGCATGCATCTCCGGTCTAGGAACCGTAGTACAGTGGTAGAAGTATGGCTACCAAGCAGTAGAGAGTATGGGGACTGGGTTCAATCCCTAGCATGGAACATTTTTTTTTCTTTCTCACTACAATTTAGGTACTATGAAAGAAGCTGTTGGATGTCATGTTAATGGTAGAGATAGAGCTTTAGCAAGGTCTGAAGTTCTTTGCTGCTAATTAGAAAAGATCCAGCTGAGACTTTCAGGTTTGAATGGAACTTGGAAAACATTACTTCAAATTGACAGATTGCTAATTATGAAAATGCACAGCAGCTGTGTAGGAGGGTCTGCACCCTCTACTGAATGTTCCTTGTCAGAGCATACACCTAGGCCCAGATATTCAAAAGGGTTGTGCCATGCACAATAGGGTTGCGCCAGGCCAAGTCTGAAAATGTGCCATTCTGCGATATTCAGCAGGAGGCAGTTGCACCCCCCAAATCATGCTGAGCAATAGCGCAATGATAATGAACGTATGCGCAACTGAAGGGGGAGGAACTATGCATAAATGGTGCAGTGCGATATTCAACAACATGCACCATGCACAATAGGGGAGCAAGCGGAAGTTGCACGATAGCAGAAATGAGCCAAAATAAAAAGGAACAAGGGAGAGGCGCAAGAACGCTACAGGGAAGCCACATGTTGTTGAACTATAGCCAGCCACACAGGCAACACACACACACAGGGAAGGACAGAGTAAGGGAACCTGGAACCCACAGGCTCAGGGAAGGTGTGGGGAGCCACAGCCACAGTGCAGAAGGGGGAAGCACCACACAGCACTGAGGCCACCACAGTTAGGTATTCCCGGTGCAGGGGAAGTAGCAGCCAGGACATCAGGGGGAACACAGAAACAGCTGCCGGGGGGGGTGAACACAAGCCAGGGACATGGCCAGTGCCACCATCCAGATGGAGGCAGTAATGAGGGGGGTGAGAAGGTGGGCAGCAGGGGGGCGTGGCTGTGGAAGGACCCCTCGGTGGTATGCCCCCAACAGGCAGTACCGAGCCTGCACCAGCTTCGAGCTGTACAGTGATACTGAGATCATGGGCTGGTACTGTCTGAATCAGGCAATTCTGAGGCAGCTCTGTGAGCTGTGCAGTGAAGTGATGCAGGCACCCACACGACAGAGCCATGCTCTGTCAGTGGAGACTAAAGTGACAGCTTGCATGTGCTTGCTCACCACGGGTACCTTCCAGAGACCAACAGGGGACACCACAGGCATAACCCAGTCAGCCGCGTCACGCCACCTCACCCAATTCCTCAGTGCACTGCTGCCACATGCTACAGAGTACATCCATTTCCCCAGCACACTGGCAGAGCACACAGCAAACATACAGGAGTTCCACAGAGTAGCATTATGCCTGGTCTGCTAGGGGCAATAGACTGCACCCATGTGGCCATCCACACACCACCTGGCCCCGAGGGGGCTGCATATATTAGTCGCAAGGGTTATGCTAGCATCAACTGCCAGGTGGTGTGCAATGCCGGGGGCACTTAATCAATGTCTGTGCCATGCACCCTGGGGGAGCACACAATGCCTTCATCTGGCACCAGTCGGCACTGTGCCACAGTTTCGAGAGTGGGGACATCCCCACTAGCCACTTAGTGGGTGAGTATGCAAACCACAAGGACAAACTTAGGGCTTGGGAGGGGCATGGTCAGAAGTGACATGGGTAGTGGCCTACATGGCCCGGGGCAGGGCAATGCTGATCACCAAATTAACCTCCACCCTCTACACATAGGTGATAGTGGATACCCACTCCGTCCCTGGCTGCTCACACCATACCGGCGGCCTGTGACCCCATTGCAGCAACGCTGCAATGAGGCACATGCCACCACACGTAATGTCATTGGGCAGGTGGTCGGCATGCTGAAGGCACATTTCCACTGCCTGGACACCTCCGGTGGTGCCCTACAGTACAGCCCCTCAAAGGCCTGTGGGCTATTCCTGGCCTGTTGCATCCTGCACAACATGACCAACGAATGTGGGATAGCCGTACAAGTCGAAGAGGGTGACAGCGATGGGGACGATGAGGACGCCGGTGACAATGGTGATGGGCAGCCCCCGCTTGGGCGACAGGACCCCTGACTGCTCCGGCTGGCACAGCTGCACCGGGCCACCATCACGGAGGAGCACTTCAGCCAACCCAGGTAAGTCATGGGGCCATGTGCAACCATCAGTGGCAAAGGCACAACCCACAAACACGCATGGACACACACCAGGGGTGCATGCCATCAAGGGAAGTGGCCAGGCATGGGACCACACACACCGCCAGGGATGGATGAGGTCTAACATGGCATGCAGTCAGACACACACACACACACACACACACACACACACACACACACACACACACACTACTCACCAGACATGCACAAAGGGTAGGAGGCACGCAACCCAGAATGCCACCCCTAGCCACACACATGTCCACAGACCACCACGCCCACTGCCTGTCATTGTGCATGTGTCAGACGCTGGGCACCATTGCACATTGGTGTACAGCACAAGGCAGGCATCATCATGCACATGCAACTGCGGACAGCAGCCGGGAGGGTGTGCAGATGGACTCTGTGTGTGCGTGCAGGGCCGGGTACCCACCCATGCATTGCCCGCTGAATGATACAATGCACACAGGGCAGCATCAGACAGTAGCCACGCTGGGAGACAGGTCAGTCACACGACACAGTGCTCCGGCTGCCACGGATGCGTGGGCGGCCCCACTGAGACCCGCCAGTAGTGACAGGCTGACCACTGGCCTCATGGGGTGGCACCGATGGTCCCCCAAGGGTTCCACTGCGTGAACGTGACCGTGCTCACACAGGGTTCTGCAGCACACTGAACATGCCTGCACCAGGCGTGCTCGGGATGCCCACAGCTGAACCTGGTGTTGACAAGGATGGTGTCGCATGATGCCGGGAATGGGAGGTGGACATTGCACTGTGCGGTGTCCGCGATGATTGGGCAAATAACTGTGTGCCCCCTGTGGCCATGGCAGCTGTGATTGTCTGTGTCAGCCTGTCAATGGCAGCGGTTATATCCTCCTGCATCTGGTTCATCCTGCCAGGAGCAGAGCGGTTTCTCTGCTGCGACACTCCTCTGCCTGGTGCAGAGCCGCACTCAGTGCATCCACCGCTGTTGCAAGCCGCATCTGCTGATTGACTGATGCTTGCAGTATGCGGGTATGTTCATCCAAGAGGTCATCTGCCTGATCGGCATGCTGTCCCTCAGGGTGTTTGCGGCCCTGATGCTCATCACCCCTTGAGGGTGGGCACTGCACACCAGGGCCAGGCCTGGGCATGTCCACAGGCGGTGCACTGATGCCACCCCCTGGCACTGTACCCCCAAGCCCATTGGCCAACTGCTGATGCTGCCCCTCTGGCTGCTGCTCCCCAGGGCTCAATGGTGCCACCGCAGTGGCCGCAACAGTCCCACTGTCCTGTACACACACCAGTGCTGCCCCACCAGTGCTGACAAGTACAGGCTGGGACTGTGATGACATGCAGGCCTCCACGGTGGCACCACCCACAGCCAAGGCCGCGATGTTACCTGCTGTGTGGCCATCCTGTGGCACACACGTGTCACTGCCCATGACGTTAGCGACATCATCATCGGTGATGGATCCGGCACCAGCCCGAGTCTCAGCATGCTGGCATCTGTGGATGCTGGCATTCTGGGACACGGGCAGGGCCTCCTCCGCACCTGCTCCACCAACATCAGTCTGGATGTCCAGGCGGGCCCACTGTCACCCTGAGCCATGTATTCCTGTGGAGGTGGATGGGCACTCCTCCATCTCTGTGTGACCAGCCTCAGTGGAGAAGCCCACCACTGCTGACCCATGCAGATGCTCAGGAGCTGTAAGGGAAAACAAAGTCTCATTACTGCATGTGACCTACCCTGTCCCCCCCAATAGACAGACCATGACCTACCATGCAGTGACGGGCTACCACCCATCTGGAATCCATCACCTGGAACACCCTCAATGGCACAACGCTGCATGCTGCCAGCAACCCTCTCCTCCTGTGGGGTCAGGCATAGCACCTCCGGCTGTCCCCCACCTGTCGCAGACCGTGCTGCCCTGATGGCAGCCACCATCTCCTTAATCCTCTGCCTGTCTGTGCCCATCTTCTTCTTGCACTCCTGCATGGAGTGCTGGTGGCTGCCATGCAGGTTTACAGCATGCACCACCTCCTCCCATGCAGCAGCACGGGACTGTGGTGTTCCCTGGCATCCGCTGAGAAGTGGCTCCTGGTCTAGGTAGGCCTCGAACAGGGCATCCGTCTCAGCCTTCATGAAATTTGGCCTCCTCCTCCTCCCACGACTCTGTTCCTCTTCCTCCTCAACACGCTCGGTCATGATTCAGCCCGTGAGAATGACAGGTGTTACCTGTGACTGTGCAGTCCCATGCATGTCCCAAAATCCACAGTCCACACTCCCAAACAGCATGCAACTCACCAATAGACTGCAGTAACCAGCTATGGCCAGTGCAGCCCAATGTCACACTTTTATAGTGCAACCCATGCAAATGAGGCAAGGCACACCTTTAAGTGGATGCAAATGCAATGACTGCACCATTGAATGGCTGATTAGCTGATTTGCATATGACAGCTGAATATCGCGCTGTTGCACTTTGCACAATTGTGTTGAATGTGCTGAGCCAAGGGCGCAGTTCTGTGACATGCGCAGTACACACCTAACTGCGCATGCCCAGGTTGATGATGCAGGTGCCTGCCACGCTACTGAGGTGCTGAACATGGGAGGCAATGCAGGGCATGGCCACCATTGTGCCAGTGGCGCTACAGCGCTGTTCACCTATATGGCACTGTGGCACCCAATCGTGCTAGACACATTGGGTTCCAATCATGCTGTGGCTGTCCGTGCGCCTGAGACCCTTGACCCTGTGCCTGACCTTTGCCCCCTAGGTGCCATGCGTCAGACATGGGTGCACCACCATCGCGCTGTTCGGTGACAGCACGATAGGGAATGGCAGCACTGTACCATGCAGCATCTGCACATGGCAGAACCATGCTGCAGAGCACCATTTTGACTTAACTGAGCAGTACAGATGGCGCGGAGGAGAGCTGTGCAGTGGAGCCAGGTGGAGCTGGCAAACCTGGTTGCCACTGTGGAGCCACATGTTGGCCCACTATTTGGTGAGGCACCCCTGGACAGGGCCAGGAGTCAGGTGTGGCAGGAGGTGGCCGATGCCCTGGAGGAGGCCACCGGTATGGGGCAGATGGCAGAGCAGTGCCGCCACAGATATGGGGACCTGAGGCAGAGGGACCTGGACCTGCTTGCCCTCCTGTGGGCACGTGCCAGGAGGGGCACGGTGCCAAGGCCAGGTAGGTGCAACATCCATACACTTTTATCTTCCATACAGGTATCACGGTTGCATGTGTACAACACATGTGAGGTGCTGTCCGGTGTTAGCCATGGTGGTATTATCAGGTGTGGGGTGGGTGGGTCTGGCTGTGTGGGATTGCACACACATGGGGGGGGGGACTTTGCTACAGGATTGTACTGATGTTCCTCTCTCCATGTTTGCACCTTAGGCCCAGATGAGCGCAGGCTGGTGAGGGAGAGGAGGCACTGCCAGGATGACCATCAGGTCGGGAGGGGCGAATGTCCGCAGAGGCGCAGGGACCAGCCTGATGATGGTGAGTGCCTTACATCCATGATAACTATTGCATGCTGTGTAACAGGGCTGGCAGCGGGGCATGGCCACCATCCATTGACACCACTGCCATGCATGCAACTTGTTACAGTCAGCATTGTCCAGTGGCACTGCATGTCTGGGAGTGCGTCAATGGTGGTCCATGCATGCAGTGGGAACATGGCTGTGCCACTGCCTTCACACCACATAGCCAAGTCACTGTACAGCCACGGTGGTGCTGTGCAGGACATGGGCAGTGTGTGTGTGCAGTGGTCCACATGGCTGTGGCTGCCTGGGTAGGCAGATCTTGTGGACAAGGTCACTTTGGGGGGTGCTGCAGGGGACTGGACAATCACACGTATTGACTCTGCTCCCATGTCCTAGGTGGACAACGCTGGATGGCCCTGGAATGGGCCACACAAGAAATACTGCAGCTGGCACGGGCATCCCTGGCAGCATTGGAGAGGTTGGAGTGACATGGGGTCCAGAGGAGGAGAACCTGGAGGCACCACAGGAGTGGAGTGGAAAGCAGGACAGGAAATAGGCCCTCCATGACCCCCTGACACCCATACCCCCTGGACCCACCCTCACACCCCTTCTTCCCTCTCCCATTTGTACACCCCTGCCCCATGCCTGCCCCCACCTGGTTTGTGGCCCTTCCCCCCATATATATTTGTAAATATGTTACATAGTTGTTATATTTTAATACATCCATTTTGTTATAACAACTGTGGTGGTCTTTGATTTGCAGTGGGCTACAGGTGCTCAGCTGCAGTGGTGTGCATGGCATCAGGGGTGGTGCATGCATGGGCGAGTGTGTGTATGTGCAGAGGTGAACTGCCTAGGGTGTGGGCAGGGGGATCAGTCACTGTCTGTGGTTTGTGTGTTGTACTCTGTGCACTGGATGCGTGTGTGCAGTGGTCCATGGGGCCTGCACTGTGTGCATGGCATCCCTGTCAGATCATCCATGGCCTGTGCAGCTGACACCCTTGCATGTCTGTGATATGCACGGTCTGCTGGCATGTCAGTGGTGGCTGCTGTGGCCAAAGCTGGGATGGGATGTGTCCTTGGGAGGGTGTGCAGAGTGCTGTACCACTGGAGGTGGGGTCTGGGGCATGCCCTGTCACATGTGGGGTACCTCGTGTGCTGACACATGGTCGGTCTCTCAGCTGTACCTCGGGGAGGGATGTGCAGGGCGGCAATGTGTATGCATCTGTTGCATCACTGTCTGCTGCCGCCCACTGCAGGGTGTCCATGGTGGGGTTGCCTTGCATGGCTCCATGGTGCACAGGGTTGCATTGTCACAGTGGGGGTGGTGGCATGCATGGGGTGTCCTGCACTGTTGGGTGCTACTCCTGGGCAGGTGTATTGGGATCATGGTGCAGGGTGTGCTCTGCATTTGTGGGAGATAGTGTGAGTGCAGGGTGGTCGGCCATCCTTGTGTGCCAGTCACAGCTTGCCGGGGGTGTGATGGGGCACCATGGCCCAGCTGTGGGTTGGTTGCTGGTCTCCATGGTCCAGTGGTTATTCCAGCCCTCCCCCAGTTGTGCAGTGCATGGAGTGTGGGGGGAAAATGTCTGTTCTGCTGTGTGTTCCTCTGCCCATCTGTGGCATGGCTGGTGTGCCCCTGCATCCCTGGTTGTGCTGTTGCATTGCTGCCCTGCTGCTGGGGGGCATCCCTGGTTGCGCTATGGCACATCTGGACTGCTCAGCTGAACATCCCTTGTTGCGCTATGGCACATCAGATATGCTCAGCTTCACTTCCCTAATTGTGCTATGGCGCAGGTGGTGCGATATTCAGTCATCGGCCGTAGGCGCATCTTGGCCTGTGCAGTTTTTGAATATCGCACTTCTTGCGCATGGGTGCAGTGGACTTGTGCTTGCTCCTGCTGTTGCACACTTTTTGGGCACAGTTTGGATATCTGGGCCCTTCTGTCAAGTAACCATATTACAACAGTAGATCTACAGGCTACCAAGCAGTAGTGGGTAGGGGGCCTGGGTTTGACCCCCAGTGCAGAACAATTTTTTCTTACTACAATTTATGTAGTATAAGAAAAATTGTAAGAAGACATCATTGCTGTTTTTTTATGATAGTGCTTTAGCAAGGTTTGAAATTCTACACTGCTTATAAGTTGAAACGTTCCAGCTCAGACTTTAAGGTTTAAATGCAACTTGGAAAACACTACAAACAGACAGGCTGTTAATCACAAACATCCACTGTAGCTGTGTAGGTAGGTCCGGAGTTACTGCTGGATGTACTTTGCCACAGCATGTATCTCCTGTCTAGAAAGCTTAGTACAGCAGTAGAGCTACAGGCTAACAAGCAGTAGTGTGTAGGGGGCTTGGATTTTGTCCCCCAAGTCGAACATTTTTTCTATCTTGCTACAATTTCTGTAGTATGGGAGAAATTGTTAAATGTCATTGCTGACGTTAGTGATAGACTTTCAGCAAGGTTTGAAGTTCTATAGTGCTGATAAGTTTATCAAGTTCAAGCTTATTGTGAAGGGATAAATCAGTTTAGCAAGCTCATTTTCAAGGAGGACACTTTTTTTAACAATAACAAACCATAGATACAGTTGATATGGGAATGCAAAACTAATTAACAGACACTATAACAAAATGTACAATGTGAGCTATACAAGGTGGGGTGAATAGCCAATGCTTTGAAACATGTAATCAATACATGAGGATGGTATATACATAAAGAATATAAATAGGAATAATTACAGTGGTACTACAAGGTAAACATAGAGCAATGTTGGACAAAACAGTAAATATATACATATATCCAAAGCAACAGGAGAAGAATCATCATTAGGCATACTGTAGTACTAATAAGAGTTTGGTATAATGGGCAAATAGCAGAGAGGAGAAAACAGGCTAGCACCTAAGACAAGTATACAAGAGTGATGGTTTAGATGTAAGCCAAGGAGGTAGGTGAGCTCTACTGGATTAATTGCAGTGGCAAGCATCATTAATTAGATTGGTTATTCAAGTTTTGAATGCCCTTAGGGGAATGAGGATGCTCAATTTAAGGGATGATTGAAGCTTGTTCCAAGTGGTAGGGAAGGTGTTACTAATGGCCAGTTGACCAAAGCGGGTACGGACTTTGGGCACATCTAAGGAAATGTAAGAGATATTTCTAAGAGCATAATGAGTTTGGGGGTGAGAAATGACTAGTGATGTAGCCCTTGAGTTTGTTCAAGAGAGATTTATATGCCCATAGATAAGCATGTAAGAGTTTCCTGGTAGTCAGAGAGGTCCACTCCAGTTTCACACATATGTATTTATTTCTGTAGAAAAAGCCCATAAAATTTTAAAACAATTGTGCAAAAAGTGATAACTTGAAATGTTCCAGCTAAGAGTTTGAGGTTTAAATGAAACTTGAAAATAATAGTTCATAGAGGCAGATTGTTAATTAGGAACATCCAATGCAACTGTCTGAGAGTGGTCTGCATTCACTACAGTAAGCTTAATACAATGATAAGGTTACAGTCTATCAAGAAGTAAAGAATAGGGGACCTAGATTTGATCCCTGAAGCTAAACATTGTTTTCTTTCTTACTATAGTTGATAGAGATAGATGTGTCTCAGACCCCATCCCACAAGCCACTTTCCTTTTCACTGTCAGGGGAAGATTGTCAGCCTTCTAGCTGGCCACATAATTATTTCATACAGACCTTCTTTGGTGCCTTTAGTACCATTTGTACTTTATTGTTTTTCTGACATTTTGACTGCACTTAATGAACTTGGTTGCTAGAATGTGTTTAATTCTGCCTAAATGGGTGTTTCACAGAGCGAAAGTGAAATCACCCTTTGACCCGTATTTGAAAATTTCCACCTTCCTTGTTCATGAGGTAGTGTCATGTAAACAGTATACTCAAAATCTGGGACTAAAATATTGCAAAATGAATAGCTTATGAGTAAAAGTACGTGAGCTGTAAAACTGTTTTCATGCATACCAAAAAAGGAATTCTTCAGTCACACATTTAAGTGTGACACAAGAATTTTTCGTGTGCATGAAAAATTAAATTCTTGGATTGCAAAACTTTTTGGGTCACACTTATGTGTGCAATACATGAATTTGCAGCTTGCAGCACACAAATCAGCCATCTGGGTAAGCTGACAGCCAAAAACTGTAAAGTCCAAAAGAGTTATTTCTATCACATTTTTTTTTTATAAACAAACACCAGGATCAAGCTTAAAGTGTCTCATTTAGAAAGATTCATGTGTTTTTTAAATAACTCATTTTGTCATGCCTGAAAATAGTTATTTCATGGCTAGAGCACTTACCTGGTTAATAAAAACTAAATAAACTAAATAAATAAAATGTCATTTTACTTTTTTTTTTTTCACAGAAAAAAAACAAAACATGATGGCCATCACAGCCTAAAGCATTTTTTCATGAGACCCAAAAACACAATTAGCTGTGAGCTAAACTCTCTTGTGAAAGAATAATTTTTGGGTTGTATCAGACAGTAATCCAAAAAACTCCACTGAGCATGCTCAGAAGCCACATCTCAAAACCTTATAAATCTGGAACTGATTAATATTTGTTCATAAAACATTTGAAAGGCACAACCTTGGCACAAGCCCCATCAGCCCTGAAAGTTTCAGAACAAAACTGCATACTGAATTGACTGTAGATGAAAGGAAAAAATGGCCAGAAACAGTGCTTTTTGTGTATTTTTGATGTTTCTGGATTTCAGAATCTGGTAAAGCACCCATAACAAACTTCCCATGTCTTGAGAACTTGCCACTCAGACCACACGTCATATTTCATGCACTTTCATTGAGTGAAGCAAAAGTTATTAAGGTACAGCAAAGACTGAGGTTTAACACTGAGCACTCTGCTCAACCCCAATATATGTGTGCTTCCACACATGTATAATATGTAAAATATTAAGGTTTTGGGTCTTTGCAGTCTTCAAAAATTAGTGGTTGGGTTTTCCTTGGGGCTGTCAACCATAATGCCCACCCCTCCCCTGGGCGTGATCTCTTTTCTTCATACAGTAGTGCTACACAGCAATGCTGTCCCCCCAGCCTTGGCCCATCAGCTGGTTCACTGAGCTTGCCCTTGACCTCAACTCACTGGCATGGGATCGTGACCAGGAACCCACTGCACCAACACCCAGCGCTGCACACGATGTTTCTTCATAACATTTTGACCTCAAATTTTCAACATAGGCTTTTTATGAACTCCTATTCTGAACATGACAGGTGTCATTTATAAACTACTGTCTGAAACATCATTTCATGCCACAAATGCCATAATATATTTGGGGCAGGGTTACAAGAAGGACACCTGTCATGCTCATCTGGTGTTGAAAATTTGGGGTATAAATATTGAAAAACAGCAAAATTATGAGTGAACATTGAAACACTTCAACAACGCTTTATATCTGTTTATGTTTCTTCATTTTCTCACCCCACATTTTCAACATAGTCTTTTTATGACCCCACCTTATAAATCTGGCAAGTGAAAGTTTTCAAATTAGGGCTGCAAGGTGAATTCTCAGAGTAACTCCAAAATCACCTTTCAAGCTGGATTTGAATACATTTACCTCTTTCATTCATGATGTGGGGTCAAAAAAAGGCCATGCTAAAAGTCTGGGGTCAAACTATTGAAAAATAGCAAAATTATTAGTGAATATTGAAAAAAATATTCCGTGGTAACATGAGAAAATATTCTTTCATGGAGATGGTGATGGACACTTGGAATGGCCTACCAAAGGTGGTGGGAGGGGCTAAAATGGTCACAGGATTCAAGAAGGAGTGGGACAGACACAAGGGTATCCTGAAGAAAAAGGAGGGGGGGTTCTTTGGAGTTCAGTTTGTGCATCATACCTCATACTAGGTAGGGATAAATAGGGCCAACTGAGTGGGCCAAGAGGTCCCTATCTGCTGTCAACTTCTATGTATGTATGTAACTTGGTCATTTTATAATATTTTTTCACCAAATTTTCAACACAGTCTTTTTATGATACCACCTTATGAACCTGGTAGGTGAAATGTTTCAAACCCACCAGAAAGATGATTCCAGCCCCAGGATACAAACTAAGACACAAAGGGTGGGCATTCTAGCTCTGGTTTGGGTATTCTATCCCTAGGTTGTGCATTAAGACATGCATTCCAGCCATAGGATGGGCATTCTGGCCCCAGGGTGAGCATTCAGGCACAGAGGATGATATTCCATATTGATTGGGGGGCATTCTGACTCTAGGGTGGGCATTCTGACCCTTGAGGTGGTGTTGAGACAAAAAGGGTGAGCATTCCTGCCCTAGGGTGGGAATTGTGGTTGGCCATAGAGGAGAGACTGGTCTGAGGGTTGGGAGGGTGGCCCAGGAGAAGGAAGGCTAGTCCAGGGGCAGTGGGGCTGGTCAGCTGGAGTGGAGAGTCTGGTCCAGGGTCTGGAAGTGTGGTTCCGCTTCTGTGCAGAAGGTCAACTAGGGGTGAGAGGCTAGTCCAGATGCTAGAAGGGTGCTCCCCCGATAGGAAGCTGGTTGGCTGGGAAGGGAAAGCAAGATTGGGCCTGCAATGGTTCTCCAAGTGCAGTGAAGCTGGTCCGATGTGGATTAACAGACTAATCTGGGGGCTCGAAGGGAGACCCAGCTGCAGAAAGGAAGGTCAGCTGAGGTGGGAGACTGGTCTAGGGGCTGAAAGAATGGTCCCATTGATGAGAGGCTGGTGGATTAGCATACCAAGGCTAGTCTTTGGCCTGGAAGGGAGGTCCAGGTGAAGGAAGGCTGGTCATCTGGGAAGGGGGGTTGGATCAGGGCTGGAAGAGTGGTTGTCAGAGGGTGAGATCCTGGACCTACAGCTAAGGTGTTGGTCCAGCTGTAGGAAGGGTGGTCAGCTAGTGATTGCAGGTTATCCAATGGCTGAAATGGTGGTCCAGGAGCTTGAAGGGTGCCTCTGCTGGAGTCAGATGCTAACCCATAGTCTAGAAGGACGTGGAAGGTGCAGGTTGGGTGGTCATATCAGGCGCATCTGGTCTTAGGGTCAGGCACCTTTCAAAGACACTGCAGGGTCTCACACCCTCCATTAAACCCTAGGTGAAAACCAGACTAGCTGGACCAGTGGGACCATGCAAGTTGTGCCTAGTCCAGACATTCTGGCCAGCCCAGCCAATCTGGGGTTTACTGTTTTGTTCCAGTCTGGGTCTGGCAGTCCACACTTCACTGATACCAGTATTTCTGTTTGATTGTGTGACTGGAAACTGACAGACTGCTTACTTGAAGGAGATCACAATGTCTTTCACAGGAAGACCCAGAAAACTCACAAGGTGGAATGAACTTTGAGATCCGGATTATCAGCACAATCCCAATTTTAAGTCATAGGCCAGAGGAGCTTCAGGGGCACGGCAAAAGCAAGACCCTCAATTCTGGGTGAAGGTCTTGCTTACCCAGCATTAACAGTTTATTTTATAATTTAGTTTTTATTGACTGGGTAAGTGCACTAGACAAATGCCCTGCCTATTTTCAGGCACGATCCGGGGGAGGGGGATACAGATGAATGCCAACTGACCTTGAACCAGATTAAGCTGTTGGTAGTATCATTAGTGAGTGAGGGAAATTTGACCAGGACACCGGGGAAACTCCCCAACTCTTTTCGATAAATGCCATGGGATCTTTAACATCCACCTGAACTACCACCAATCCCGGCAGATGGGACCTCGGTTTAACATCTTATCCGAAAGACAGCACCTCAGAAGTGCAGCACCCCTCTCATGCTGCACTACAGTGTCAGTACTGAGATATCAATCCAAGTGCCAGATGTGGGAACTGAACCCACAGCCCTCTGATCTCCCAGCCTCAGAGGCGAGTCTGCTACCTACTGAGCCACTGACACTGTTGACAGTGGAGGTATGCCCCCTGTACGGCGACACTATTACAGCGAAAACGCAGTTGCCAACAACAGTGACATTTTCACTGTAATAGTCCCCCCGGGATCCCGGCACTCTCTCTCCCAGTCCTGCACCCCATCCCTGATCCAACTCCGACTCAGAGTTAGAATCCTAGAGATCAGGGAGTGCGGGACTGCATGGGGGGTGAGCCCCCTGATGAAAAAACAGCTGGGGTCTCCAATTGGATTTATGTCAACTGCAAGTTGCGGTCGACATAAATCCATTGCTGTAATGGTGGTCAACAACTTAGTTATTGAACCGGCATCTTAGAGCCCCGTGTGGACAGGTCATAAAAAGACATTCAACATCACAAGGGGGCCAAAGTGACATCAACCCTTTCTTGTTTCATGGTCGAGGCCACTAATGGGAAAGAGAATTAAAAAAACAGAGATTATAATGGGCACGGCAGGGGTGGATGGCATCCACATTCTCCTATTTTCTCTGTTCCAGCTCTGGTCACCCTGCCACCTCTCCCCCCATCCCTAAACACCACCACCACCACCACACTGGATCCTGAGGAAGTACACCCAGTGCAGAGGTGAAGCTTCAGGAATCTTTGCAGATGCCTTGCATCAGATGGAGAGTCAGGGTGGAGTGGATGCAAACTGAATTTGCAGGGCCACCTAGAAGGATAAAAAGTTTCAAGCATAAAAAAAGCAAAGTGTGATGTGGAGGGGCAACAGCAGAGACTTATAGTACATACAGTGTATCCACTTTTTCCTGACTACTCATTTGCAATACATGCTTGTCACAAAGCATTTGAGGGAGTCACTTCGTACCTGATGAACTGAACATTCCCTTTAGACTGTTTTCCCACCCCTGATGAAGAATCACATGGTAGACTTGAAGCACTGGGGTACAACGTTGTGTTTTTCATGGACTGAATAGACGATTGGATAGCAATGGATTTCCACATTTGTATTTGATTTTTTTGACCACTGGTTTGGAGTGTTGCTGTTTTGTGTTCCTCTGCTTTCCCACCCTCCTGCAATTTTTCCTACAGGAAAACTATACTCCTTCATAGATCCCCATGCTGAAGGGGCACTGGGTAGCCACACTAGCAGTTGAAAATCTGCAGGCAGAGCAATCCTCAGGAGAGGATGCAGAATGACTATTTGCTACTGAGTCCTCATGTGGGTATATTCTTTTACTCTGAGAATGTAGATTGGAGTGTGAGATTTTACTCACCATGCAGAAGTAGGGACACTGTATTGGGACTGATTTTTTGTATTATTTAATATTTAATTACTAGGTAAAAAACCCCAAGGGCATCAAATGCCCATTTTCATAGGTAACCCGGATGCCATAGCACATTACAATACAGCACAAATTGCAAGCAGATTAATTATAACAAGAACAAGTTGAACGAGATAAACAAAGCTGCTTCAGACATTTTTTTTAAAACATACGAAGAATTACAAGTCAAGATATTATTAGGCAAGTCATTCAACAGTTTTACAGTGTGAAAAGTCCAGAATATTTGACCTTGTGATGACTTATAGGAGAGAGGGTTCAGTTTACCAACATTAGCAGATCTTGTACAGTATGAGTGGCAACAAACTGAAATATTAGACATAAATGAAACAGGCATTTGGGTAACTAATAACCTTTTCAAAGATCATACATGACATACGTTTAAAATTTGTTTTATTCATACAGCTATCATTTTACTCACTGTAGCTTTCTGTTACTAAAGAACAGGATTAAGCTGTTATTCTGGGGTTAAAATGTTTATCACTCTGTATGCATTTGTTCAAAGGGCTTTAAAAGCTTGAGCTTCTTTACACATTGGCAAGTTGAATAAAGGAGGACATACTGTACAGTAGGGGCTGAGCTACTAGGTCTGGAGCAACAGAAACATGTGGCTTGCTTAATGTATTATTGTAAGGTTGTGAGGTGGGAAGGAGTAATGCTGAGCAACAGACTGGCAACAAGCATGGCCTGACTAATAATCTGGCATGAACGCCCTTGTTGACAGAGGCCAAGGGAGTTCTGGTGGCTGGAACAGCACAGGATGCCAGGCACCAGCTCAGAATTTTCTTGTCTTTTTATTAGACATGCATTACTCTCCCGATTACTCCATCCCCTGATTTTATAACCAGCCTGACCTATAAGGCTCTTCTGGAAGACCTCACCTGTGGTTAATAAGATATGTATGATTTCTTTGCTATCAGTTGGTGTTTAAGTTAAATTGTTCTTTATAAATAATCCACCTCACATTAAAGCTTTTGATAAATGGGTTTATTGGCCCAACAATTGCTATACTAAATCGAGTTCAGAGAATAGCCTAGAAGTTTGTATGTTCTGTTTAGGTAAATAAAATAGGAAACAGGAGACTTGGTAAAAAGTTATACTGTTTACACTGTGAAATCATATCTTAGGCATTGGCTGCACCAACAGTTTCATACGAACATATGAAATTCACCAGCAGAAAAAGGCCTTACAGTCTACCAAGTCTGCTCATTTGTGCAGCTAGCAGCCCTTATTTTGGAGCTGCCCCTCCTCCCTTGCCCCCTCCCTTGATCCTCCCTCTTACTCTGTCTCATCCCCTCTTGAAACCCCCCACTGTTCTACTGTATACCACTTCTGCCGGCCACACGTTCCACCCAGCCACCACTCTCTCTGTAAAAAAGTGTCTTCTTATCTCCTTCTTGAACCTTTCCCCCCTCAAGTCTCATATCATGTCCTCTGATGTTCCTCCCCTCCCCTCCCTTAGTTTGAAAAGCCCCTCTGTACATGTCTTGTTTATCCCTGTCATGTACCTGAAGGTTTCAATCATATCTCCCCTCTCCCTCCTCTCCATCAGCGAGTACATGTTCAATTCCCTCAGCCTGCTCTTGCATGGTAAGTCCCCAGTCCTTCGATCATCTTTGTCGACCTGCACTGCACCCCCTCCAGTAACTTAATGTCCCTCTTTAGATATGGGCACCAGAACTCCAAGCAGTACTCCAGGTGTGGCCTAACCAGCGATCTATACAATGGCAGAATCACCTCCCCCCTCCTTGAGGATATACTACTAGCGATATAACCCAGCATCCTGTTGGCCTTTGCAGCTGCCTTTCTACATTGTGCTGAGTTGTGCATTGCCCCCATAATGAGCACCCCAGATCCTTCTCCTCCTCCTCCTCCTCCTCCTCCTCAGTCACCGCCAACTGCTCGCCTCCCAGATGGTAGCTCCTCCTTGGGGTTTTAACCCCAAAATGCAGTACCTTTCAATGAGTTAAATTAAGTAATTCATCTTTTTCTGTTTGCCTATCATTTGGTATCATAATAACTGTGCCTCAAATTCCTACTGTTATGAATGAGGTCAGTCTTGAATCATTCTGTAAGACTTGTTCTTGATTGCAGTTTTACTGGCTGTATTATGCTTTCAAATTTAATAAAAAGAAATGAATCTATCTATCTATCTGTCTATCTATCTATCTATCTATCTATCTATCTATCTATCTATCTATCTATCTATCTATCTATCTGCAATTACTCTTGCATATACACTGTTGAGGACAGCAATAATTGTGCATACATCCAAAACTGCATCTAGTCACCTATCTGCAATTACTCTTGCATACACACTGTTGAGGACAGCAATAATTGTCCATACATCCAAAACTGCATATAGTCAGGAAATGTATACATTTTAACCCTTGCTGTGCTGCCAGCATGTATACACATTCTAAAAACCAATACATTCTTAATCTTCTGGCAGCCTAAGGGTTAAAAGCATGCAGGGTGGTCAGTTTATCTGCACAGTAACTAACAGTCTTATTTATTCCAGGTAGGGAAGGTTAATCAAGCAGTTGCACTTCATGCTTAATTGACAGTATAGTTCTGTTGGTTTTCTCAGTTTGGCAGGCAGCATACTGAGTTTTTAGGAAGCAGTATAGTGTAGTGGTTGGGGCACTGAGCTGCAAACCTGGAGACCTGGGTTTGAATCCCATCAGCCCCCACTTGCATACTGTGTGGCCCTAAACAAGTCACTTAACTTTCTTGTGTTCCCAGGTTGCACTGGAAACAAGCTTTGGCTTAGTGTGCCTTTCCTGGTTAAACAATTTCCCCATCCCAATAGGACTCCTCATACCTTTTAAGCAACACCTTCAGCACCATTTAGTATCTAATTTCATCCCAAGTCTGAGCACTTACCCTCTCAGCCAGGTCAGATACCAAGAGAGAGGCTAAAAAGTTGTATACAACCAACATTTGATACAGATACAACCCCAAAATAAATAAATAAATAAACAGCACTGAATAGGAAATAATTTGGGACTGAAGAAAAATGTGCATATATCTGAAAATTGCATACATCCAAATTTCAAACAAGTGAAACTGACTATATGTAATATATATATATATATATGTATATATATATATATAGATATATATATATATATATATATCTATATATATATATATATATATATATTATATACACATATTCTTTACAAAAAACTGCATTAAAGTACCAGTTAGGGTTAAGATTAAAAGCAACAAATGTAGGGAAATGTGGCATTAGGATTTTCAACCCCTAACTCCCTACCCCTACCCCCCCCCCAGCAGGAAAAAGAAAAAAAATTACGGTTTTCACTGTGCTGACTATTGGTGAATCAGGTGTGGGATCTTTCTTGGGGATCTCAACCCTAACACTCACCCCACTGTGATATAGTCTTCAAACATACAGAACTCCATCTTCCCACATGTCACACACAACTTTTAGGTCCTGCCTGAGGAAAATATATCACATATCACCTTATTTGGTAATGGAATGGGTTGAGAAACCCAAGGAAGATTCCATCCCTGATTCACCAACATGCAAGACAGCAAAAATCGTACTGTTTTTCCTTTTCCTGCTTGGGGGTGGGGAGTTAGGGTTGGAAACTCTAACACAACATTTCCCTACTTTTGTTCCCTGAATCTGAACCCTAACTGCTCCACTAACACATTTTTTTTGCAAAGAATTTCTGCACTTTTTGAGATAGAACAATTGTATTCTTATTCATGCAGATCCCTTTGGTGCATACCTACCTGACAGTGACATCAATACAGCGCACTATGTTGATGCCAACAACACTGACAGTTTGCTGTATTGGTGTGCCAGAGACCCAGGCACACTGCCTCCCGGTCCTACACCCCCTTCCCAAATCAACTTTGACTTGGAGTTGATTATATTTAGGATGGTGTGTGTGGGGGGCAGAGCCCCCCATATGGGGGGTTCAGGGCAAAGCCCCCCCAATAGAAAAAGAGATTGTGAGTCCTTTGGGATTTATGTCAACTGCAACTTGCGGTCAACATAAATTCCATCGCTGTGATGCCGGTTGATGAAATTGTTGTTGAATTGGCATTGTACAACCTCCCTTTGGGACCTCTGTGAATATATCCATCTGATTAGGGGCATGCAGGGCCCTCTGTACCCTGCGCTTCTGTTCCTCCATAGATGCACACATCCATCTGGCTGTAGAAGCAATTTATGTACTTGATTATAATTGTTTCCTGTGGGACTCACTTCAAAGGTAAAAATATATTTAGTGTCTCTCAACTGCCAGCAGTTGATTGTATCGGGGCAAAAATGTGTTTTTCATTTGGTTGTAGAGTGGTGATTGGACTTTCATTGTGGATTTGGAACCATGGTGAACATTGGAGGTAATTTTTGGGCTACAGTGCGCACCTCATGAATGTTTAGGGTGGATTATGTGTTAGTGTTGTAGTACTCATTGACACCTTTTGTGACATATACATTGTGTTTTAAGTCCTATTACTGATGGACATATAGCTTGTTAAAGTTGCAATATTTTGCAATGTTATCCTATGGGAATTTTCATTTGTTTATGTTTGTTATATTTCTAAATTTACTGTAGTTGGTATTTTGTAGGGACTTAGTCTAGTAGTACTCATTGTCACCTTTCTTTTCATACACAGACTGACTCTTTAATTCCAAAGACTGATGGAGTTATAGCTTGTTAAAGCTGCAATGTTATCCCATGGGAATTTTTATGTTTTTATATGGCTCCTTAACTTTTAGGGGGCTATCATGTCTTTGCGTTGTACTACTCCTTGAGACCTTTTTGTAATATATACATTGTCCCTTAACTCCAAATATTGATGGAGTTATTGCTTGTTAAGGTAGTAGCATTACCCTATGGGAATTATTATTTTGTAATTTTTATTTTTTTATATGTGTATTTCCAGTTGGTATTCCTTGGGGACTTAGTCTTGCACTACTCATTGAAATCTGTATTTTGATATATACTGTACCTTTGTCCTCAACTCAAAAAATTTACAGAGCTAGAGCTTGTTAAAGTTGCAATGTTATCCTATGGGAAGTTTACATTTTTTAATGTTATGTTTTTTTATATGACCCCTAACTTTTTTGGGGGTATTATGTGTTGCTGTTGCAGTACATTGTGACCTTTATTGATACATAGATTGCCCCTTAACTCCAAAGAGTGATGGAGTTATGGCTTGTTAAAGTTGCAATGTTATCCTATGGGAATTTACATTTTTACATTTTTATGTTTTTTATATGGACCCTGAATTGTTTTGGATGATATTATGTGTAATTCTCGTAGTACCCATCGAGACCTTTCTTTTGACATATAGATTGTCCCTTAATATTGATAGAGTTATGGCTTGTTAAATTTCAAATGTGCAAAAAAACGAAGTCCAAATTCTCATTTTGTATGAACCAATCCTGTTTCGTGAAACTGTGTTGTTCTCACAAAACAAGATTGGGTCACGCAAAACAAGAATGTGAAAAAAATGAAGTCCAAATTCTCGTTTTGTATTAAGCTAATCTTCTTTTGTATGGTCCTAGTCTTGTTTTGTGAGATCATACGAAACAAGAAAATCATCTCACGAAACAAGATTTTTAAAATGTTTTCAAAACATATTTCAAGGTCCTTTTTCCAAAACATATCTGCAGAATACTCCTAATGGGGTCCTGTAGAGCAAAATACATGTGTTGGTGTCTCTGAAGAATATGATTTTTATGGATTTTCAAAAACTCTTTTTGAAAAAAAAAAATATATATAAAAAAACAGAATCAAGATGGCCACCATACAAAAGAAGAATTGTTTCTAGTGAAACAGGATTACCCACCTCATGAAACAGATTTCTGTTTTATATGGCCAAATTCTTGTTTTGTATGAAAACCACTACTCAAAAGACCACGCTGAGCATGCTCAGAACCAAAACTACAAATCCTTGTAACTCTGGAATGGATTAATAGTTTTTCATCTAACCAGTGAAAGGCACCATACAGGGGCAAGCCCTTTCTACCCTGAGATTTTCAGAAGAAAATTCCAAACCATCTGTGAGCTAGGTGATGAAAACAAAAGGAAAAAAAGCTAAAAGTCCTGATTTTTCACTATTTTCACTATCCAGATCTCGGAATATGTATATGTGACTGGAACAAAACTTGGCATTTTAAGAGACTTTGACCCTGAGACAATGCAGATGAACTTTCAAGCAAACCCACTGAGTGGGGCTGAAGTTATTAAAGTGCAGAGTTAGGGGTTTAATATTAAACAAACTACTCAAACCTAACTATATTGGCATTACTGTTGCATAGATAGATAGATAGATAGATAGATAGATAGACAGACAGACAGACAGACATCTTTACTTGTAAAGGAGCATATTATGGGACATAGAATTTGGCAGGAACTACAGTACAGCAGAAAAAACACTGTTTTTTTATTTATTTTAGTCTTTGGTAACTGGGTAAGGCCCACTAGGCACAAGTGCCGGTTTTCAGGAGTGACCGGAGAGCACTGGGTGGTTAAGTGACTTGCTGAGAGTCACACAGTATGTAAATAGAGGTTGTGAGACTCAAACCCAGGCCTGGTCTGCTGAATGTACCAAGCTCGTTCACAGCTCATTACTCTAACCTCTAGGCTATACTGCCAGCCGAGTTGCCAGCCAACTTTTCATGGACAGCTACTCAAACTAATTAGCAATCAAACATATGTGATTAAGACCAATGTGATCATTTACAGTGTGGTCACCTACAAATGTGGTTTGTCTAAGTACAGCAATCACTATGCAAAAATGTCTAAATCAAAAAGGACACACATTTTGGTTAGTCATTTGAGATCACTATATTTAAGATTTTTTCTTCTGGTGAATTTTTTTTAATTTATATTTATTAAATGTTGATGACCAGGTAAGCCCACTAAGACCAAAAGCCCCTTTTTCATGGGTGATCTGGAATTAATTAGATGAAGAACAGAATAACAAAGTAGCATACAAGGTCAGGTGAGCAGTACAATCAGTAGCATTTACAAAAGAGATTGCAGAGTTACAGCATTATCGACACTGGAATATACACAAAATGTGAATACAAGCAAAAGGTCTGTTTACAAAGTAGCAGATTCAACAAGCAGGTACCAATCGTCTAATACAGGGTTTCTCAAATGGTGAGGCCAGCCTCCCTTGGGAGGCCCCAACCTGTTCCAAGGGAGGCTCAAGCAAGCCTGAAAAAGTAGTGTATTTGAATTTTGAGTTTAAGATATTTTGTGTGACGGGATGAGGCAAACTGAAAGAGGATAACAGGGCAATTTATGTATTTATTCACATATTGGTTACCAGGAAAGGTACACTGAGATAAGGCTTATTACAGGTGCACTCGAGGAAGGGTAGCAAGTGAATACAATTCCAGAGGTAGCTGCAAAGCAGTTAAGCAATACAAAATGAACAATAGTGCAAACAAATAAGAACCACAAACAAATAATGAGAGGCAACAATTGACCAATTAGGCTTGTGGCAGAACAGCCCAATATAACAGCCCATATACAAGGCTTTAGCAGAGAGGTACTAGGAGCAAGAGCAGGAGAAAGCAAAAGGATCCCTGAGGAGTTGCTTAAGAGCAGAATAAGAGGGGGGAGAGGTGGAGGTGGGTAGGAAGGTTATTCCAGATAGAAGGTAAACAGAATGAGAAAGCAGTCTGACCATATGTATTGCAACAAGGGCTAACAACAGTTCAGGAATCAAATTAGTAGAGCAAGTAGGCTGACGGGGGTGGTCAATAAGCTGAATAAAGTGAGAACCAACTATTCAAAGGAGTTTTCCTTTATTCCTGATGAACTGTGCAATGTATGCTACTTTTCTATGGGAGGCCCAAGATTATTTCAATATTTTGGGGAGGCTCAAGATCTTTTCCATGGCTTGGGGGAGGCTCACTATGTCAAAGACTGAGAACCATTGGTCTAATACAACTACAGAGGCTGCATTCAATGAGACACATCTTTAGTCCTTTCTTAAAACTGCCAAATGTTGAACAGTTTTGAAGGGGTGTGGGTAGATCATTCCACAGATATGGAGTGGATCAGGCAAAGGATCTTTTCCCCACACAGGTCCTTGTTCTTGGAACCTCAAGTAGCATACAAGTGGAAGACTAGAGCATTCTCCCCGAGATTTAACTGTAAATACACCACTGAGGCTTGGGTGGGGGAAGCACATCCTACTGATTTGTACACTAGGTATTGGAAAATATAGTGGTATTATCCTTCTAAGGAGGGCATTTTAATGAGTGTAATACATCACAATGGTGCTCCCTGGGTGAAGCACTGGCAGCAAATCTACTTATTTTATGGTAAAGAAGCTTTAGCTTACAAGTCCCTGCACTCCTTAAGGTCTGAAAAAGTGGGGCACCTTTTAATAGAACAGTGAGTAGAGTACTGCTGACAATAGACAGCCTTGAGTTATTAGATAGATAATTGCTCAACCAGTAAAGTAAACCAGTTTTTTGGTGTAAGGACTTAGTGACATGAGGAGACAACTACCTCAGTTTTAGATCCCTTTGGTCAAGACAACAGGCAACAGATGCTGTTTAGAGGGACCAAGGTGTCTAGTACCAAAAAGAATGGTTTTAGTTTCCCTGGTATTGAGAACTAATTTATTTCTAGTGAACCATTCCTCTATTTTTTTAAAATTTAATTTGTATAAATTTTCCAATTAACATAGAATATACAACACTGATATATACCAAAAAAGAGGAAAAACATTTCTATACATTTTATTTTATACACCAGTGCAGTATACATAAAAAAGAAAGAAACAGAGGGAAAGTAGAAGAAAGGAAATCAATCCAAATGCAACAATGGAGGTAGTATATGCATAATTCTCACCCTGCAGTTTTTATGTAAGCAAAAGGCATGAAGGGGTGTGTGTCACACATATTTTACAGCATGGCCAGGGACATAGTAAGGCATGAGGCTGAGGGCTGAGTGACTTCAGCCACTGGGCATGCTGTAAAATATGTTTTACACATACCCAAGTGTCTTATTGCACTTATAAAATTGGCTCCTTTTTTTTTTTTTTACTTCTGACTATAGGGAAAAGCATGTTTATATGTAGGAAAAATAGATTTACTTGTATTTATTTGTGATAAAATAGTCCTTCCACCCACTGCAGGTGACGTCAATGATGATGTCACTGTATTACTGCCTACTTTCTTCTTCCTGTTTTTTTTCTCTCTGTTGTTCTCCACATTCAAGATATGGAATGTTTATCATGGAATGTTTACCAAGTAATACATGGATTCAAAATTCTGCTCAGTCCCACTGGCAGAATGTTTCTCTCCCAACACACTACACATAGGCAAGAAAGGCCTTTGTTACAGCCAGATACTTAGTTATCTCACTATCAGGGCAAGAAGAAGAGAGTTCCCTGATAAGCAGGTAAAGACAGAATGGGGATTTTTCACTGTCAGCAAAGAAACAGTTGTAGTGAAAACTATAAACCATACTTATTGTTTCTAATTTATGTATGTAAGGAGAGTGTGATAATCAGGGAAAATATATAATTAATTTGTTTTATTTTTTATTAAAGGTAGTTTTATTTTTAGGGCCCAGTTGAAGTTTTTTTTTTTTTTTACAGTGTAAAGGTAGCAGTCATATTTGTGGTGGAAGATCAGTTCTGGCTGTAGGGTACTAACTGAAATGTCTGTATTCCAAATGCCCATTGATGATTTGTGTTGCAGACTCTTCACTGCTGAGCAGTCCTTTTTTATTTAACCACGTGTAAACCATATTTTACACATAAATAAGAGACAATCAGATTACATGATTTTACCCTGCCATTTTATAAATTATCATAAGACTCAATAAAACCCCTTAACAATTATTTAGTGTTTAAGTACTGTATAAATTAGCTTGCCACTTTTTTAAAGGAGTATCTGACAACTTTTCCATGTTCCAGTATTCTTGGATGATGTGCTCAGTGCACATGGTAAACATAGCAGAATGGTCTCCTATTCTTTTGTTAGCTGCAACCTGTCATGGTCATTAAATAATAATGTATTAAATAATAATGTATTAAATACTAATGTAAGTATATTAAAAAGTATACTGTATCTTTTGCAATTTCATCTTTGGTCTTCTGCCACATTTGAATGAAAAGGCATTCCCAAAGTTGGTGGTCTAACATCCCAATCATACCACGGCCATGCCAACATTTGGAAGTATGTATAACCTCCATTTTATAAAGTCTGTGAGGGGTCTAGTAATAATTTTATATTGAATGGACTTATTTTTACCATAAACATATATTTTTTCGCACCTAACCATGCTCCACTCCAGTTATAAGCAGAAATAGTGACTCCAGCTTCTTTTTCTCATTTGTGTTTAGTATCTATTTTTATCTTGTTTTATTCTTTTTTTTCAACTATATCCATATAACTTTTGCTTAAAGGTTTTGTAGAATAGTGATTCTACAATTGTACTTGATAAGAAAAAGCTTGTTTCATTAATTTTATCTGGTAAAAGGCCAAGAAAAGGTTTGCACTTCACTACTAAGGTTGTTTAAGATGCAGGGAGCCTGATGGCCCATTATGCACAAATGTTTTAGTCATAATAATCCAGTTTAAACCCTTAAAGTATGATTTTGTCTAATTGCTGTTTGAACTGAATTTTAGATTTGCTAACAATGACTTCAATAGGAAGTCTATTCCAAGGATTTACAATTCATTGACAGAAGAAATATTTAACATTAGTGTGGAGAAACTTTTTTCTAGTAATTTGAAAAGGGTGGCCTCTAGTGTTATATGAGTAATTTTTAAACTCAAAGCCCAATTCATTAAATAAATACAGATCTTGAATCTCCACAAACATATATAAAAGGTCTCCCCTGAGACATTGAGCTTTTAGGGGCATGAGTTTTAGTTGGTCTAGTCTAACTGGGTAAGGTGTGTCGTATAGACCAAAAATATGTTTTGTATACTTTCTTTGTACTTTTTCTAATGTTGCAATTTGATTTTTTATATGGTGACTATAGCTGGGCAGCATATTCTAGATGTGGTCTAGCGTAGGAACAGCAGAGAGCTATCATTACCCTTCGATCTCTTGATTTAATGTTCCTATTAATAGACCATATTACTCTGTTTGTTTTTTTAACAGCCTCATTAATTTGTTCACTGCTGCCAAAATCTTTTGAAATGATGACACCTAGATCCTTTTCATTAGTTGTACTTTGTAGTTCAGATCCATTTATTTCATATTTAGTAGATGTATTATTTGTTACCAGGTGCATAACTTTGCATTTGGACACATTTCATCTCATGCCCCATTTTGAGACCCAGTGCGAGATTTTATCAAGATCCTCTTGTATAATGGTTGTGTTCTCTAAACAATCACAAGGACCACCAGTTTTCATATCACCTGCATATTTAATGTTCATAGAAATGCAATTTTTGGTTAAATCGGAAATAAATATTTGAAATAAATAGGGGCCTAAAACAGACCCTTAAAGGACTCCACTTGTAACTATTCCCTCTTTGGACAAATGTCCAGTTATTAATGCTCTTTGTGAACAATTGTGCAACCAGTTTCTTATCCAGCTGACAATACTTTTATTAATCATGGTGTCATGTAATTTAGTAATTAATGCATCATGTGGTATTACATCAAATGCTTTACTAAAACCTAAATATATAATGTCAAATGGAATTCTTTCATCAAGGTATATACAGACCTGTTCATAAAAACAGGTCAGATTGCCTAAACAGCTCCTTCCCTTCCTGAAACCATGTTCGTCAAGATCAATACTATTAGGAATCGGAATAATGATATACAAGGCCACTGATTTACGGTGAATAAAACAATGTTATTCCAGTTTCAAGACTTCAGATTTCGGAATTGCAATGGTGATTGTTACTCTAGCTTCCAGATTTTATCGGGATTCTGCTATCATTCTTTTAGTGTGTGCATAAAGAATCAGAACTAAAGAAAGCTTAATATACAGAGCCTTAAATAAAGCAAACTGAAACTAGTACAGGAAGGAATTATAAGAAAAATACAAGATTTGTAGATTTACTGATCTGATATAAAATGCCAGATCCCATGAAATCTTTGTTTTTACCGGTTTTCAGGCATCCCTAATTCTGGAATTTTACCAGGTTTTCTGGTAAAAACTGAAAAACAGTGGCCTTGATGATATATTTAATTATGCTTTCCAACAGCTTACAAAAGGAGGCGGTGAGGCTAATCTGCCTGTAGTTATCCACATTTTTTTGGACCCTTTTTATATATTGGTATAACATGCACCTGTTTCCATTCAATTGGGACAAAATGGAATTGAAGACATCCCTCAAAAAGAAGCTGGAGGGGTTGTATGAGCTCATCAGCCATAAGATGTAATAAATGTCCCAGGATATCATCTGGACCAGGGCTCATTTTATTTTTTAAACCTTTGAGTTTAGTATGTATATCTTCTTCACTCAAAGTAATCTTAACATATGTTTGATCAAGAACAATTGTGTCCCTTTCATCTGGCTGATCAAAAACCTTGCAAAACCCTGAGTTTAGAATATTAGCCATATCTTCTGGTTCATGTACCAGTCTTTTGACATCAGTTACCAATGGACCAACTAGACAAGGCTTTTTTTTAAAGAGTTAATATACGAATAAAAAACTTTGCTGTTGTTTTCAGTAGCATTTGTAGCTCAGTTGAGTTCAAGTTTTTTTGTCTTTTTTAATCTGAGATTTGCATTGTTTTTGTATTTTAGTGAAAGCCACTCAATTTTCAGCTGTCTTTGATTTTAGGTAGAGTATTTTTTTATTTTTATTTCTTAGGAGTCCTCATACAGTTTTATTCATCCATTTTGGTTTTTTGTCTCTGGTACAATATTTGATTTTAGATGGAACATATTTATTTCTTAAATCAATTAGGGTTTTTAAAATGAAGTCCCAATATTCCTGTATTGTACATTCTGCAGTAGCACTATCCCAATCAAGTTCCTTAAGTTTTTCCTTCATAGTTTGCAAATTAGTTCTATTGTATAAATATACTTTAGTTTTATTGTTATAAATTGGTACATTGTATACCAAAGTAAAATAAATACCATTGTGATTGCTGTATCCATTAGGTCCAGAGAGGCAGGCAAGCCCTGCCTCTCCCCTGTAGTTTTTAGTTTAAAGTTTTTTGTATTGCATTGG
Organism: Neoceratodus forsteri; assembly: GCA_016271365.2. NCBI lineage: Eukaryota > Metazoa > Chordata > Ceratodontiformes > Ceratodontidae > Neoceratodus > Neoceratodus forsteri. The sequence goes on along the minus strand of CM057455.1, from coordinate 342,514,577 downwards.
CAAATAGTTTTCCAAGAACAGAACTTATTTTAAGTCTTATTATATTCCCACAAATTAAAATTCTAATCCAGAAATAGTTTATGTAACTCCTGTGGTGGCAGGATACCATTTTCTGTAAGCACACCTGCCCACTGCACTATGCCTACTGCTGTTAGTTTATCAAACAGGGATTTATCTAACATAGGTAAAGCAATACCTGTCCCACATACAGAGAGGTTCAACACAGTTCATGGAACAGTTAGGTTGTTCTTTTTATGAAAATCTATTAATAGGTATATCATATCCTTACATGCATTGTGTTTTAATCTTTTACAGTAAATAACCTTGGAAAATACAGGATGTGTTGTGTAGTGCACTATGTGGTATTTACCTTTAATAGGGCATTAAACAATAAAGATAATTCATTATTAGATGAGAGATTAAAAACCCATTCCCAAATTGTAGAGAGTATTATGTGACCTTTCATCAATTAAACCAATTAATCAATTACATCATTAAACCAAGGAGCCAACAGGTCCTTAAATGCAATGTAACATTCAGCTGTTAAGCTATCCAATCCAGGGGTTTTATTTTTAGGCAAAGAATTAATGATATTCTTTACATATTTTCTGGAAAATTCACTCTCTTCTATATGAATTTCTGGAAAGGAGGCCTAGTCTAAATATTCCTGTAGTTTTTGTTTAGTAGATGAATCTTTTCTTTGATAAATGTTTTTGTTACAGACAAGAAAGCAGTGCTGTTTCTAAATCTGTATTAACTATATGACCATGCTCATTTATAACAATATTTCTTTCCTGATGCTTTGTAAGGACATGTGCCAATAATTTATCCAATTTATCACAATTATAATAACTATTTGTAAGGTTTTCATATCCTGTTCTATTTTTGATTGATTACCTGCTATATGGATTCTTGAATTTTAGTTTTTTGTATTATAAGACCTTTTTGCACCTCAGAAAACCATTCCCGTAATAACCTGAAGTTACTAGTAAATTAGTAATCAGGCTATCATGTTGGGTGACATCACAAGAGCACCTGTACAGGACGGCATGATCAGAATACAATAATAAGTTAGCTGTACCACAGTTCACAGGCATATTATTGATAAAGAGTGAGAATAGCACAGGACCCAGGATGAAGCCTTGCAGAACCCTATCACTTATCGACTTCTGTGTAGACTAGACTCCCTTCCACTTAGCCATTTGAGACCCATTTGTTAGGCAATGGGATAGATTATCAAAACCAAGCAACTTTAATTTTTGTAAAAGGAAGGAGTGGCCAACCAAATCAAAAGCTTTTATTAGGTCAATAAAAACAGCAAATATAATGGCAAGTAGCTGAACAAAACATTGCTATCTCCCCATCCCCACCGATTTTTCACAAATACACAGTCACAAAAAAATTCTCAGTGTGCTTGATTTCAATTCAGCCATGTTCTTTAATGCACAAAACCAATCAACAGAACTTGACATTTCTGTTAGAAAATAAGAGCTAAGTTATAATTCTATTTGAGAGACTGTACACAAACTGTCAGTGAACTAAACCTTTTCCTTTACATTTTCCTAGTTAAATGCTGCACTTACACCTGAAGCAGGGGAAACAGTTAGTCCATACTGTTTGGTGTGAAATGAAAGTATTACTGCTCAATGCTGACTAAAAGTAGTAATAGTAGTAAAAATCTTTATTTTTAGACAGGATCAGTTGACATATATACACTATTAGTTGAAGTCCTATTTACAAGGTGCTCCTGTTTTTGTATTTAAAAAACTAAAAATATCTAATGTTTCACATACTCAAATCTATTATCATACACACATACAACACTGAGGGACTAAGAATACAAAAATTGTCTCAGACGTACAGTGAATTAAATGATTTCTTATTGTGGAAATGTAAGGTTTTAATCGAAACAAGTACCCCTTATTGATAGCTCTTGTCTCAGTGCTGTATTACATTTTTTGGAGCTTTTGTTTATATTTTTGGTCTGAACTTTTAGTTCATTCTGTGTTTTTATAGCAAAGGTAATTTCTCCATATCTGGTGTTGGGTGTGTTCATTTGATAATCTCTAAGCAGTTTAGAGTAATAATCTGAGGGTCTCTTTAGTCTTAGCAGTAACACAACCACTAGAGGACACTGCCTCAAGCTGGTGGGAGAACGAGTGAAGAGGGAAATGAGGAGGCACTTTTTTACTAAAAGGGTGGTGGCTAAGTGGAATGAGTTGCCAGATGAGATGACATCCCTAAAGACAGTGAACAGCTTTACGAGGGGTTGGGACAAAGTAAAGAGGAGGGTTGCAATTAAAACTAGAATCATGGGGGATTCATACTGGGGAGAGGAAACTCATAATGGGGATGGGAGCCAGAAGCCTCAGTAATCACTGAGAGACCCACATTATGAGCAGACAAGATAGACCTTTTGGCCCTTTTCTGCTGGTATTCTTTGTATGCTCATATGCTCCATGTTGAATTCAGATTTAAACAGGAAGGAAGAAGCAAGACAGTCACACATTGTACAGAAGGGGGGTTAGGTCAGAGTCATGAAGCACCCAAACCCTCCTGGGTGTTGTAGTGTACCATTTGTTAAATAGACAGAGCAGATGTGTTACCAGTGTCTTAAACTGTTGCAGAAATTCAAGTGATGGCCACAGGCACACACATGCATCACTATAATAAACTCTTCTCTTCAAGTAACCAATAAGATTCCTTCCTTCCTTCCTCTCTATAAATTGGTGACTAGGAAAGGCACACTAAGCCAAGTAAACAAAATGCATGGCAAGGACTGTTGTATCTTTTAAATGGCTCTGATCGTTAAAAAAAAAAAAAAAGAAAGAAAACAAACACGCAGACAAACACCCCCAGATCTCAAGGACAGTTTAGAGGGTTGCGGAAGTCATGGGGTGGTGACAATTGGTCCAGCAATATATTTGGCAGCTAATAAGAGGGACACATTTCAGATACAGCAGAGTTTTTTTCACCTGTGAAGCCTGTACCTCTTCTGCCAGCACATTACAGCATGATGTTTCAACTGTGGATGCTACACTACTGTTACATGTGCCTGTTCTGACACAGCTGTGCACACAGACATGCATATGGCCATGAACCTGGTGCACGGGGGGGGGATGAGGAAGATGCTGTGGATGCATAAATATCCCTGTACATGTGTATTAGGACTGCTGTGCACCACTATACCCCCTATACACCCATATGTGGGTGCACAGTGGTTTGTGGATCCATTCCTAAGTCACAATCTGTACAGTTATAAATAATTTATTTGTTTATTTATTTTTTGTTGACAGGGTAAGTGCACTAGACAAATTCTTGCCTATTTTCAGGCACAACCTTGGGGGAAGGGGATACAGATGAATGCCAACTGACCTTGAACCAGGTTAAGCTGTTGGTATTTTTAGTGAATGAGGGGAAATTTGGCCAGAGCACCAGGGAAATCTCCCCTACTCTGCCTGCAGGGGGCCTTGCTTCCTGTGAGCAGAGGGGACCTTTTTGTCTGCTGTACCAAGATGGCAGATGACAGGGTGGTTGGTGGTGGAATTGCTGGAGATATTTTGGATTCTGACCTGACTACAGCTTCACCCATGGAGTCAAAAATACCTAACATGAATTCTGAAGAATCTACAAGGCTGCAATCTGCAGGAAGAAATACTGAAGGGCCACTTTAAATAAACTGCCAGACAATTATCAAGAGGACTTGCCTCAGACACCACTTTATCCAGTTTCAGGAGCTCAGAGCACTTCTAATGACAAGGGAACTTATCTGTGAAGCATGTATTCTGCACACAAGGACTTTCTTATTGGTCTAATGCACTCTGACTAGCAATTTTCCTCACAGCCTTTTTTGTCAACTTACCCTGCAGTAGCCACTTCTGATTCGACTTCTAGCACCAGAAATTCCACAGCCTTTGCATCGGGAGCTCCTCTCTCTTTGCATCTATAGGATAGTCATTGCATCGTGGAGGACACTGAGCACATCTGGTCACCCATGGCAATGCTCTGTGCTGCCGGCTGGCAGCAAAATTCAGAAGGAGCTCTCTGGATCTCCCCAAGGGCGTTTCACTCCAGGAAATCATCTCTGAGGCACACAATGAACTCTGATCTTCAGAAAACACACCATTATCAATGAAAATGGCTCCAGAACCAGCATCATTCCCTAGTAACGCTGCAAGCACACCAGCTGTCTCCTGAGCAATGCCTGATGTCATGGATACCATCACTGGCCCCAACTTAGCCAGGGATGAATCTACTTCATCCTCCTCAACTTCAGAACATAATTTAGCAAGTGCATCTGAGCCACTTGGTCCACAGCCTGCAGGTGAGAGCACTAACTGGGCCCCACTTAAACTCAGTGATCTATTCACTAACTTAGGTGAGCCAGCACAGCGAAGGAATGCCTTGCATCTGAAGTTCATGGGGGACATTGCTACAAGCCCTGACAAAAGAACTGTATTGCATAGTATGTTGCAGGACTCTTTAGGGATAGGGGAAACAGAATTATTTGCCTTCATTCATGTACATGGGGGATCTGTGTATGACTTAAGTTTTAAAAATGTGTACACATTGGAGAAATTCTTGGAAAAATATGAGCATGTAAAACATCTGCCACTCTGGGCACCCTTTATGGTCATCCCCCTCATGAAACCAACTGTGAAAATTGTTATCTTACTGTTTCGTAGCAAGGGGGTGAGCATAGCGGACATCCAGTACTGGATCAGGCAGCGCTACTATATACTAGAGGCCCCTCAACTTATTTTGGACGAGGACCTAGTATGGACTGGGGGATGGAAAGTAAAAGTACAACTTAAAAACACTGATAAAGGTATCTCTCATTTACCAGGCAGCTATCACATAGGCAGGTACTGTGGCCTATGTTTTTGCCCTGGACAACCACAGACCTGTCATAAGTGCAGTGCTTGCACCCACCTGAGCAGCACTTGAGACAAGCCCAGATGCACTTTGTGCTTATCCTATGGACATGTGAGTTTAGGTTGTCCAAATCCTCTATACTGCAATCTGTGTAATGATCCGGGGCACTCCCATCACCAGTGCCCTTGGGTGGATCATAATAGGCTTGATCATCCTCCCCAGGACCAGACAGTGCTCATAACAGATTCCCAGACTTAGGCCTTACACTGTAGGGAAGCCCCGCTGCCGCTTCTACCCTGGCACAAGAACCTCCTCTCCCGCAAGGGCCTGAACCTATGGCTGGACAAAGGGCCATTCCCAAGTCTAGATATAATGTTTGGCACCACATCTCCTGTGGATAGCATCATACCTTTCCTTTCAGGTATTTCTATTCCTCCTCCATCCCAAGATACATTGAAACAGCTCCTTAAGCCTATAACACTAGAGGAAACCCAGCAGGCTATAAAACGACAAAAGAAGCGCACTTCCCCTGGATCAGATGGTCTTATTGCAGAATTATTTATACAGTTTATGTTATTTTTTTCCCCCTTTCTGACATTAATATATAATACCATCATAAGCACTAATTCTACTCCAAAAGGATTTTCTGACGCTATTATGATTTTATTATTCAAGAAAGAGAACAGAGCCAATATACGGAACTGGAGACCACTAAGTCTGCTAAACAGAGACTATAAAACATTCACTTCCATCTTGCTTAATAGGATGCTCCCAGTTGCTGTTCAAATTATTTCTGAGGTGCAGACATGTGCCCTTCCTGGTAGATCTATCCTTTCCAACCTATCCCTCATTTGAGACATTATTTCAAACAGTACCCCCTCTTCACCTACCTTGTTAATCTCATTCGATCAAGAAAAGGCTTTTGACTGGGTCAACCATGTTTATTTGTACCAGGTTCTTGCACACTACCATGTTCCCCAGAAATTCATCTCTTGGCTTAAGCTGTTATATAATACTGCTTCGATACAACCCCATATAAATGGTTCTCCATGCACCCTCTTTAAGGCCTTAGAGGAGTGCGACAGGGCCTCTCCTTAAGTCCTCTTTTATATATTTTCCAACTGGACCCCTTATTACGAACCCTAAAGCTGCACCCATCTTTACCTAGAATCTCTTGCCCCATTGGAAGACCTCTACCTCCAGTATGCGCATATGTTGATGATCTGTGCATTTGTACTACCCCTCTCTTCAGGGGACAGTACTTCCCCCTATTTTCAAAGCATTTTAGACAGCTTTGGGCTCCAAAATAAATATAGTGAAAAGCACAGCACTAGTGGTGCCAGCTTCAGCCAGCATGGACTTACCACTGCATATTGTAGCTATCCCCCTGGCATCTGCTCCAATAAAAATCCTGGAATTACATTACAGCATCTCAGATGATGCCAGTTATAACTGGAATATAGTATTAAATAGAGCAGCACACTCCCTTTCCTTTTGGAAAGGACATAGCATTGAAAAACAGAAAAGAGCGTTTTTATTGAAAACTTCAATACTTACCCTCTTGTTACACATGGCACCAGTGTTTCCGGACCCTTTTTCTCTGGAGGCAAGAGCTTACAATATATTTTTTTCAAGGCTTCTGGGGCAGCTGTTTAAATCCCATAGAACGATCATTCACATACATGGACTATTGTCATGGTGGGGTAAGGATGCTGAACCAGATAATGTTTTTCTATAGCTTATTCCTGAAAATCACAATACCCCACTTACTCCATGATCCACCCCTTTTTTGGCATTTAATTATATATTCCTTTACCACTAAGATTTGCCAAATATGGCAACAACTTCCCCACTATATCCCTAGGAACTTCAGAAAACTAGGTATCCCTAGCTTCCTCTAGCTCCCGCCCTTTTCTGAAGATCCGGCAATGGAAACTCTCCCCTGCACATATATTGACTAAAATCAGGAGACAGCTTTATAACTGCTTTAGATACCCATTTTTCTGACTTACCACAGATAGTATGAACAAAAGGCTCCCTTCTGAAATTAGAAATGCCCTTCTCTCAGTTAACCGACCCCAGCAACCCCAATTTTGGGGTATCTCCTGGCTAGCTTGTCATGGATGACTGGGCATCAAGAACAACCTAAAACATAAATCAGTAGGAGAGCGAATATGCCCTCGAGACTCTTGTACAGCAGTATTGGAAACCATGCATCATTTTTTTTATTGATTGCCTATATAGTCAGGTTGTTTGGACCCTCTTTTTACGTAAGTAGAAAGAAAAGGCACTTCAGAATATAACATATGATACCCTGGTGTATGGGATATACCCCCCCCCACGGATTACAGAAATATCATCCAGGTACCTTACGTCTCATCTTTGCATCCTGACGCTATTATTTATGGCAGGCCAGGTGCACCATTCTCCTGCAACAGAAAGTGTTTTCTGCAACACAGATAGTTGCACAGATTGTTTTTAGCCTTGTGTTAATCCAAAATGAGGTAAAAAGTTGTTGACTTCTGCTGTATATAGTTCATATTGGAACAATTGTGCTTAGATTGAAACTGCAGTACCCTGAATATTCATTTTCTCTCTCTGTCTCTCTGTCTCTCTCTCTCTCTCTCTGTATGAGCCAGCATTTATTTGCTCCATTTAAAGTGAAATGTTTCCTTTGATTTCTTTTTCCTTCCCCCCTTCGTTTATCGATCTTTTTTTTGTGGGTTGATTTCCTTTTTTTTTCCCCTAGCAAACCTTATCTACAGTTTCTGTAAAGCTGACATTGTATTTGTTTATTGAATGTACTGCACTAATTTTTCTTTAAATAAAGCATTCCCCTACTCTTTTCGAGAAGTGCCATGGGATATTTAACATACACCTGAACTACCACCAGAACAGGCAGATGGGACCTCGGTTTTATGTCTCATCTGAAACACAGCACCTCAGGAGTGTAGCACCCCCCTCATGCTGTGCTGCAGTGTCAGTATTGGGATATTAAGCCAAGTGATCTCCCAGCCTCAGAGGCGAGTGTGATACCTGCAGAGCTACTGACACTGACAATAATACGATACACTGATAATAACTGGATATGAACCCCTCTGCCTTTGCACATAATATGCCACCATTTTTTCAACAGCCTCACACTTTGGCTCCTGTAGTGTATGCTGATGTTCTGTTCTTTACTTAAAGAAATTACTGCTAAAGATACCAAACTGATTACTGGATGGCCTGTGGCTACCTTTAGTAAAGTGCACCTTATTTGTTTCCTTGTGACTGTCTTTGGTTAGAGACACTTGGAAAACACCTTTTGCTAGGTGCTATTTGGTCAGCTTAGCTTTTTTTCAGACAGAGATATCATGCCAAGAAACTTTCTGGATGGGAACACAATTTAAAATAGGTTTAACAGGAAGCCTAAATTCCACCTTTACAGCCTTCCTCAGTTCAGAAAGTACAACTTGGATGAGAATACTTGGATGTGCACCTCCAGCGTCTATGGGCTTGATAACCCTGCTTTTAGACCAAGCTTGTGGGTACCTAAAATGAAGCTGCTGAGTATCAGTAAGATGCACATGAATCACACCAGCTGAACTTATATTTTTATAAGGGAAATGTGTTCTTTTTAAAGAGACTTTCCCATTTTCTGCACCCCAATCAACAACTCTCAGTTGGCATCAGCAAAAATTAACACATAATTTTCCCTAGATTTGAACTTCCGGAACTGCCAATTCATGCTACAGAAGAGACATCTGCTCAGCAGCATGTCAGTCCTCTCTTCCCCACAAAACATCAGCCATGCTGGTTCTCTCATTTGCTGCTCAGTGGCCACCCCATCCTCCTCAAACACTGGTCATACCAATACCTGCACCGTAGAGAAAGTTATTTGAGAGGGTTTCTGTCAGCAGCTGCTGATATCCAGTTTCATTTAGTGTGAGGGTTAACCACTGGGCTTGGTTATAGGGAAGACCAACAGGGTTGTACTTGGGTGAAAGGAGGGGCCCAGTGGGCTGGGCATGGGTACCAAGGGGATCCCACTGGGCTGGATTTGGGTGCAAGTGGGTGACACACTAGGCAGGGCTTGGGTGCAGGAGAGGATTTAGTTGGTGGGTTCAAAGAGGTAGCCACACCAGGAAAAGGTCTGGTGCTTAATTAAATAGTAAAGACAGCCAGAATAAAAATAATAGGTCCCAAACCAAGAAGATTAAGCTCAGCAGTGGTCCAGGTGACACATAGGTCTTTTTCAGTGTTACTTGTCACTAGATGTGATTTTACAGCATTGTGATGGACTAGAGCACTGGATCACTTTTGTATAGTAAAATATATTTTCAACATTTACATCCTTGGTTTGGGTGCTATTATTTTTATTCTGGGTATCATTTATTTCAGTGGTTTTGCCAGCAAGGGCATTCTGAACTGGGGACAGATCATTTCCACATGAATTCTGGGGGTTGAGAAAATGGGGGAAACAGTGCAAGACAATAATACCATCACTTTCTAATAAGGTAGCAAAGGTACTGTAGCAAGAGAGCAGCAATACACATGACTCTGTACAATCAATGTAACAGTGAGTATCAAGTGACTGCAGAGAACCCTGATGCAATGGGATAACATGCTACTTGTACAGGTACAGAACAGGATCCAGTAAACATACACATACTATATTATCTATAAAATGTGCTGTGCAAGGTAGAAAGCAGTTGACTAAGGGATGAGTCCAGAACTGTAAATTATTCAAAACAGTTGCAAATATGGATTGTATGGTGATGGAGTTTTTAGGGCAAAAGGAGAAGAAGTGGAATGAATGAGAGGGGGAAGACAAAAGCACACTGATCCACAGATGTTTTCATGTAAGGGAGAGAGAGAGAGAGAGAGAGAGAGAGAGCGCAAATATCCAAGTTATTAAGTTATGGAGGAAGCATGAAAAAGCAGGTGGACAGGTGAGTAAAGAGCTGAGATTGATGTAGAGGATTCCAAAGCAGAACAGAATGAATGAAGCCCAATAGGTAAGCCATCTGCACTCAAGATATGAGAGAGAAAGCGAGTTGGTATAATAGCAGTGGTGAGTGCAGGGGGGCAGCAGTTAAGGGCACACTGACGGAAGCAGTGAAAAAGGTAATCCAGAAAGTGAGGGTGGACTTTGGTGCAGAACTACACATAACATACTCATAACCAAAAAATGGATCAACTTAACAGTGACTATCATGCTGGGAAGGGAAGGGGATATAGGCTTTGTTCCTATAAAGCGACCCCAGACTGTGGTGGAGTTTCTTGTGCATAGCATACACCTATCAGGAAAAGTTAAAGATGGTGGTCCAACCACAGAAAGGAGGTAACGTCCTCCAGTGCTGCATTTTCAAGGGTTGTGAAGACTCCTGTGGACAGGGATCTGGTCAGATGCTATCTGGTGCTGAAGGTCATGAGACAATTTTTTGGCATTTAGGGTACACTGATTTGAGTGGAACCAAAGCCAGATAATGGTAAAATCCCTCTGTAGGCAAACACCAAGATCAGAGCCAAATGGATCTGAGGGAAAACGTATTGTGTCATCCTCATATATGAGTATATTTGAGGAGACATATGCTTTTGGGGAGGTCATTTAGGAAAACTGAGAATGGCATAGGGCTAAGGAGACAGCCTCGGGGACATCTGCTCAGACAGAGAGTGGAGGGGAGAGGAATTATCCTAGGCAAAATATCTGCCTTCCAGGTACAAGTCAAACCATTAAATTTTTAGGTAAGAGTCTAGCAGACATAAGTCCGTCCAGAAGAATGTTTGAAGGTTTTTGCCATGTTGACAAAGATGTCATCAATAGTCAAGCACTGATGTATTTCCTTTTGGATGAAGTCGGTGAGTCTGAGAAAGAAGGAAATTGAGGAATTTGACTTTCCGAAGCCTGACTGAGGAGGAGGAGTCCAGAAAGGGGGAGAGTTGAGAGAACACAAGGTGTTCCTGAAGCTTGGTCAAAGCTGGAAATAGTGATTTGGGTAACTGTTGCCCCGAGACTGAGAGGTCAATCCCTTTAGGGAGAGGAATAAATGCAGCCCTCTTCCATGTGTCAGTGATTGTGTCCAAGTGGAAGGAGAGATTCAGGAGATCAGACATAGGGGATGCTACAGCAGGAGAGACAGATTGAGGACCGTAGTGTCTAGCCCATCAGAGCTGTGACCTGTGTAAGGATTTAGAACCAATACGACTGTGAGGGTGGATGCAGGAGAGGTGAAAGATGAGGAGAAAGGGGGAGAGGATGGAGATAGGATATGGAAGGGATGGGGAGAAGGGGAGAAGTGAGAGGGCATAGGTGGTCAAGAAATTACTGAAGGAGGAGGCAGTATCAGAAGGGACAATAATAGACATTTGGATGGATTTTCAAAACCTGCCAAATGCCACAAACCCCAGGTGTTCCAAACATATGGTGCATGGAGCTTGCAGCATTCTCCCAGATGGCAATCTGGATTTTCTATCCTGTGTTTCAATTGCCGCAAATTAGAACAGCTTTTTTCTGGTCTAGCTTGCATCTATCCTGGATACCCTTTTTACATGGCTTGTGCCAAATATTTGGTGTAAGCTGCCGTAAATCAGGAAAACTGTTGCAACTACGCCTGACCTACTAATATCAGGTGCAATTGTGGCAAAGATCTTCGGTAACATTGCACTAAAAAAGGGTTGGACATGGGGTTTGATGCAAACCTTGTATCTTTCTTTGAAAATCTGTTCCACTGTCACTAGTTTGAGGACAGTGGGCAGGAGTGGTGGCTCAAAATGGGTATGGATGACCTTCCAGAGTTTTGAGGAATGATCAATATTGTTCTGAAGGGTGGGAACAAAATACTTCGCTTTAGGGAGCCTAGTAGCATTGGGGCAGGCATTACAAAATTACTTATACCGAGCAAGGTCTCATGGTTAGGTGGAGTCCTTCAGAGAGCACTAGGCTGAATCCCCATAGTTTAATACAGGCTAGTAATCAGCAGAGATTCAAGGAAGATGTGATCCTTTGACCACAGTCCTCCTTAGAAGGGAACTGGCATCCCAGATAGCCATAGAGTTAGCATGAAAATGTGTAAGGGCCTCATGTATGTCAGTAGATGCTGCGATAAAGGACTAGTCAGTATTTGAGAGGTTGGCATGCTGGGCAGAAAGATCAAATGATTGAAAAGACTGAATCTGGGAGATCACAAGGAGCTTTGGGGGCTGGATCTTTAACACACAACAGACAATCCGATGGTCATTGAGAGCATCACGGGGCATACCAGCTTCCACAATACGTGGGAGGAAAGGAACCAGTCAATGTGGGAGTGGTTTGTGGGTGATGGGTTAAGTCTTGTGGGCTCATTGATAATTTGACTGAGTTGGAGTGGATTTATGTTTTGGATTTTTTTGTTAGTGAAAGAGGATGGCTTATTATATTATAATTAAAGTCACCCAGACTTACGAGTTCCCGATAAGAGGCCAAGGAGAAGACTAAGGAATGGAGATCAGTGATGGAGAATCTGTTTGAACCAGGGCAGCAATACATCCCAGCAATGAAGACAGACAAATAAAGGGATGGAAAGCATGATAAAATAGCAGCTCATAAGAGTAAGGAGCAGAGGAACAGTTTATAGCCTCAAACCAGAGGAGGGTGGACACATGCACTGAAACTCCCCTGCCACTATTTTCTCAGGTCTACCTGCCTGCCCACTGAGTAGCCAGGAATGGCGTTCATCGAATCTCTGATCTTGGGAAAGAGCCAAGATTTAGAGATGACCACAGCCTCCAGCTGGCAGGTTTAACAACATCAGACTTAGCTGATGTAGTTTAGGAAGGAGGCTGCAGATGTTAAGAGTGAATGATTGTCAAACCCTTAGGGAGTGGTGAGATAATTTGGAGGGTGGGAGAGGGGGCTTGGGGCAGTGTTTAGTTCAATATCATCTGCCACAAGGATCAGCAAGGTAATGATAAGCTTGAGGGAGACCCTGTGGGACAGATAGGGGGTGGCAGGTGGGAGGAGGGGGAAAGTGGGTAAGGAGTGGAACATTTGCCAGAGGTCTTCCAGATGCAGCCAAGGTGACTGGATGAGGCTGCATGCAGGAAACCAAGAACTGCTAAGAGGATGAGAGGGTGTGGGGAGGGTAAAATTGGTGAAGAAGAGGCTGGGGCTGATAATGAATGCAGGCAGTGGGGAGTAAGATAGGGAAAGATAGGAGGGGACCAATGGGGAAGCAGGATAAGCGCACAGGAGCATGATGCAAGTTGAGTTAGAAAAGACACAGCAGCAATTAGAAGATGCAGTAACTATCAGAATCGTGGAATCAGCAAACACAATACTTAGATATAGTTAATACCAGCCCCTGCAACCCCTGTGTCATAAACAGGGAATGAGCAACAAAATAGTGTGCTTGAGATAAAGTTAGATCAGCCCCACACCCTTCAGATCATAAGGGATGGTGGTGGGTGGGAGAAGCAGGATTTGAGTGGGGAATAAGCTGCAGAAGGAGATAAATCTGAAGTGAAAAATTCATGCAAATATCCTAACTATAACACAAGGGAAGGAGAAAACTGTAGAAGATGTATGACAAGCAGGCTATATTTTATCTAAATGTTATATTTGTCAAAGTTTTCCACAAGGTGTCAGCAGATAACTACATATAATCTAAAATCACCATTGGCCAGAAAAGGCCTGATTAAATGAATATCAGCTTCTTGAAATGGTTCACGATCTTGAAGTCTTGTCAGTTCAGCCCTCCTAAATATATTTTTTTTCTACCACCCTTAATGTTTTGCATTGGTGACTTCATTAACCAATATAATTAACTGGATATATGTGAAACTCATATGAGCAGATGTCATATTTACACTTCAAAAGGTTGGGTCAGAGAGTGCATGCTACTTGTGTTTACACAACATTACTCCTTGTGGAAAACAACATTCTTATGGAATCATTCCTCTTCTGTGTCTCTATTTTCTATTGAAAGCTATCTGCACAATCTGTGGACCCTTACAGGAAAACATCTCTGTGGAAAGACATTACTTTCCACTGAAGGAAAAAAGATGGCCTCTTTCTCAGCAGGAACAATGAGTCATAAAAGATAATCATGTTTCCATATTTGCAGGTGAATAATGCAGTTGAAATTCAGAGGCACTCTGTAGATATTTGTGGGGATGAACTCTCTCAAACAGAACAATCCCCAAAAGGGTAGAGTAAATTATAGAAGGAAAGGCCTTGTATGATGCCCCACATTTAATTGAGCCTGAGAACTCTCAGCTGTGTGGAAGGTATGATAATGGAAGACTACTAAATCGTATGGAGCAAAACTGAACATCTTGGTCATCAGAAAAGGATTACAAACCATACAATTTCAGAGTACATATACTGTACAGTATTTGAATGTGTGTCATTTAGGGGCCTAGAATGTTAGATCAGAAATTGTTGGCATACTGGGCAGAAATACCAGGTACTATTGGAAAGATTCAATCTTCAGGGTTCATATTCCCTGTTCCATACACCTCGCACTTTGCCAAGGTCAGAGTTTCAGCACAGGCTATGGATAAATGTCGGGTCTCCACTTACTGTACTGTACATAACCCCATTTTGTGCAAGCAAGGTTATGCACAGAAGGTTCTTTGATATTTGACATTCATGCACTATTTTGGAAGAGGACTGGGGCTGGCCATGACCGAGACAGGTGTTGCTCAGCAGTGTGTCTTACCCAGGGAGGGTTGGCAGAAGGTTCTGGCACCGCAGCAAAGGGCCAGGTAGCTTGCTGCCCTAGCAGGGCACTGTATGCATGCATAGGTCAATGGTTGACTACTGCCCATGCCATGGGGATTTGAGAAGGACACAAGGGAGAAACACGTAAGCAATAAAACATGACAATGTGCTGATTGTCATGGGTTAATGCATGCCTAGGTGGGTAGTGATGCACAAGGCAGTTGCACCATTTACCTTCAGCACCTGACAATCACCAACCCAGAGTGTCTTACTGTGCTTATAAAATGGGCCCCTTACAACCATTTTGGGTATAAAATTAAAAAAAAAGCAGGTAAAAAAATAATCATTTCAAAAAAATTAAATTGTACAGTACAAATAAAAATAGTTCCTGTTCTTGCCCACTGTATGGTGCTATTGTTGTACTGTTTTTACAGTACAGAGTGAGAAAGCATTGTCTTATGTTATTTAGATTACTGCTTATTTTGTTTGTTAGTGTTAAAATGAAATATTTTGCAGCCATTTAGACCTTTAAAGATATATAATTTTGTTCCACTTTGCTTGTGGTAAGTGAGGGAAAGAGCACTTTTGCTTTGTGAACACAGTGCTACTGTGCACACATGAGAGAGCAAGAAACAGTGGGTGTTAAAAGCAGCATCAATGTAGTGAGGAGTGCTGATCAGTGGCAGTATCAGCATACTAAGGAGTGCCTTTTGGTAGTGGCCATAGGAAATATTTTAAGTACAAGTTGCTTAAATAAATAATATATCCTTTGTGAAGTAACAAGCTGGTGGCCAGTACAGTAAGGGAAGGGCAGGGTGGAGTGGAGGGGTGGTTAAAGAACTAAATGAGATGCTGGAAGAAAATAAGGGCTGAGGATAGCAGGCCTATGAAATTAAAGTTACACAGAATAAAAAAGGAGTTGATGGCTTTTAATGTTTAATTTGCACATGTGAGGTGTGCCTTAGGTTGTGGCTGGTGGTGGGGAGACATGAGTTGTGCCATAGGTTGTGGCTGGTGTGGGGAGGAGGATTTAAAATATGCTACGATGTGTCCTTTATTGATGGCAAGTAAGGGTTGTTTATCAAGGTTTTTGACCTTACAAACATGGCTGTCAAATCTCTTTTCAAAAAATTTCTGCGACTAATAAATATCTAGGTTTGCTACGGGCTGGTTGATGGAAGGGTTCCTGACTCAATGGTTGTCACCCCATAATGTACAGGGTAACAAACCCTCTCGGCTGATCAAGAAGTGTAAAGTGGTCCCACTCATTTTATAAGGGAAAAATCATGAAACACAAGCTATTTGAATGATGGTATCACACTGTTGGGCACCATTCCATGCTGATACCACCCCCCCTCGGCTATGATGGCTAAGGAGTGGCAGATGGGGCTGGAGGGTGCTGTCAGAAAGCAGAAGGTAAGAGCAGGTGACAGGCTCCAGCTCAGGGATTAAACAACTATATGGACTAAAAAGGGGAAAAAGATCAGGTCAAGTGTTGTTTGCTCTATAGTGATTTCCTTGACACAGTGCATCAGATAGCAGTCCTCTAAAATATCAACTCATTGTCTACATCACCTGGTCTGTGCAACTAGTTCCTCTTAGTCTACGCTTGGGTGGCTGAACTCTCCCATTAGCAGCATACTTTCATTGGATGTTGCCTTACAGATGACCTCATTAAGTATGAGATCTGGGTTATCTTTCTGGTCTGGTGGTCTATAGCGTAGGCCAACAGTGGCTATGTTTCCACTTCCACACAAGACTCTCAGCTAGAGTGTTTCAGTCTTATCTGTGTGAAGGTTTTGAAGGTTGGTTACCAGCAAATGACTTTTGACACACTGTACAGTGCTATCCCTCCTCCTTTCCTACCAGGCCCATCCTTCCTGTACAGTTTCTAGTGGTCTAGCTCCATTCCCCACTAGTCATTTTCATCCCACCATGTCTCTGTTATTCATATTATATCCAGTCCTTCCAGGGAGACCAGTGTATCTAGTTTATCCAGTTTGTTTCTCATGCTTCTTGCATTAAAGTACATACAGTTCAAGTTCAAGTTTAAGTTTAGTTGCAGAAAAGCTCCATTGAGCACGCTCACTTACAAGGAGGACCTGGTAGGACAACATGGTATAAGTTTACAATATAGTACAATACAATACAATACAGTTAGTATACATCAAGTCTGAACAGTAATGAAACAGGTAAACATTATACAATGCGAGGATAACTAAGGCTAATTTTATACAAATATGGGTCTCAGCTAACAGGCAGGGAAGGAGGAGAGGGGAGAACATAAAAGAAGTTTACCATTCAAGTGCTTAGGGAGAGCTGGCCTTATGTTTCTGGGGCCCCCCGCAGGTTTCTTGGAGGACCCTGAATGTACTGTACCTTGGTTAGTATTCATTTGGCATTATGATGCATAGTTGTAGGGTTTTGCCTATCCCACTTATGTGTCCTGTGTGATCTTTCAACAATATACGTGGAATGAAATGTATAAATTAAAATAAAAATGAAATTTTAAATGCCTGATGATCTGCACAGCTTCTGTTTGGGGGTCCCCTGTAAGTAGGGGTACCCCAGCCACCACTGGGATTGAGGGTGCCTAAAGCTGGCTCTGTGTGCATGCATTTCCAGATGCTTTTTTTTCACCTGCATAGCATCTTGTACTGCTTCACTTGTGTTGCTTGTCACCTCTCTTGAATTAGACTGTTTGACAAGACTTTGTTCATTTGATTCCCTTCTGCTGTTCTTTTCAGCCTCAAAAGCCTCTTCCAGTATCTCTCCCCTTCCCATGATCAGTTTAAACTCTTCTCTATTATTGTATTGATCCAGTGTTCCAAGATGCTTGCTCTTTTTATGTTCACCATGTGCACTCGCACAGCGATCATCTTGCTAGGAGAGTGAGAGGTGTGACACTGTCAGTCCAATGCAGAGTGGTCTGCAAGGGGCTCGTCAGTGTCACACCAATCGTCAAACAGACTGGTCATGACAGAATCTTTGTGTATTTCAAAGGAGAGAGCTGATCAAATCATAGGTTGGCTTTCTTTGATCTACACAATGCCGGCGAGCAAGCACAGCTTATCTGTCATGATCAGCCTACTGAAAATGGAAAACCGTCCATTGATGTCTGTTGCTGCCAGTCATAAATGTCCCCTCCTCCAAGCCCAGGTGCCCAAACCTCCATGCCCACTGCTATCCCCTCAACCCTGCCCCTTTTTACTTCTACAACAATAACACTGGCACTGGGAGTGTCCAGTACTTCAATGTCTCCTCCTGAAATAAAACCATCCCTTGTATCCCAACCATTTTTTTTAATACACCCTGTAAAAGAAACCATCCATCAATGTCTGTTGCTGCCTGCTGTAACTGTCCCCCCAAACCCAACCCGTTAATCTTCCAGCATGGGGTGCCCAATCCTGTGCTGGTTTCTACTAACCCACCCATTTGGTTCTGCAACACTGAGGGAGCCCACCCCAGTGCTGCCAGACTAAACACACTGACACTGGGGTGCCCAATCCCCCAGTGTCATGAACTGCAATAAAGAAAACCATCCCTTGTAGTTTTTTTATTTTTAAATAAACCCTATAAAAAGAAAACCATCAATCCATGTCTGTTGTGGCCATTACTGTCCCCCACCCAACACTCCCACTTAGCACCCCTTAGCCTTTACTTACCCACTGGGTGTCCAATGCCATAATCCTCTCTTGACTGCAGACATGTCTTCGCTCTTCAACCAAGGACCACAAACTCAGGAAATCAAGTATGTGGTTCAATATATTTCAATGGGGTTTTGAACCTAGTGGCATAATTTGGCCAATTTTTAATATTTTTGCCCCAAATTTTCAACATGCCTTTTTTGGAACTCATCTCATGAATAATGGCAGTGAAATTAGGTAACTCTGTCCTGAAAGGTGATTTCACAGATGCTGCATGAAATCACCTTTCGGGCAGGAGTGAACATTTTCTCCACCCTTGTTCATGAGGTGGGGTCATAAGACAGCTCTGTTGAAAAGAGTCAAAATATTAAAAAAACAGCTTAGTTATGAGCCGACATTGAAATTTGTTAACAAAGGCTCGTAACTTTGGTAATTTTCAATATTTTGACCCCAAATTTTCAACATATCCATTTCTTCTCTACACCTATATGGTGATTGGAACTTTCAGCCATTAACCCTTAGGCTGCTGACAGAATTTGAACGTATAGGAATTTTGGACTGATATATCAGTCCGCGGCCATGCAAGGGTTAATTCAGTTTCACCTCCAGTCTGTTTAATATTTTGCAGAGACTGATCGGGGCAAATTTAATAAATGAACTCAGACTGCTTATAATTTCTGTATGGGAACAGAGTCCTCCTTTGTGAATGCATCCTTTGAAATGGCCCACACCTGCCTCCTCAACCTTTTAAATACTCAGCTACTGTGATATTTATTATCTTATGCCCTGGTTGCATTGTTGATCCATTGGTCTGCTTCGGGCGGAGGTGGTGCTCATGCTGTAAGTAACCTACCCAATTCCCTAAAGTTTGCTGTATTCATTTGGCGTACCTATGCACCTAAATTCTTTAAGCTAATTTGCCCCTCATTTCCTGAGTGTTTTAATTTAAGAGCTTTGGTATTAATCTCTCTTTTTGTTGCAACCACTTTACCCAGGCCTGAAGTTTTACTTGATAAATCTAACTGTATTAATCTCTGTGCTGTTTATGACATGTGTATTGTATTGTATTGCTTTCTTCGACACCTTGAACCTAGTATTTTGTTATTGTGGCCCATTTTTGTTACTTTCATTTATCTTCTTAATGTTTTGTTTTTATCAATGCTAGTTTTCCTATCTTGGCCTAACTTGCTGTACTAGGGTCTTGATCAGTATTTTTCTCTATGCATGTGTACGTGTATGTGTATGTGTTTGTGTATGTGTATGTGTATGTAGGAGAGGGACAGGGAACTGATCTCACAAATATTGGAAGCTGCAGGGAAAGGGGAGATGGTAATTGTGGGGAACTTCAAGCTGCCCAAGGCGGACTGGAGCATACCATTCACAACATGTCCTAGGAGTCAGGTGATTCTGGAAAGACTACAGAGTGGGTTCCTGACTCAGTGCATCACTGAACCAACAAGAGCAGAGACAATTCTTGATCTAGTGCTCACAAATGGGGAGCATGTACAGGAAATAATGGTCAGAGAGCCACTGGGTGGAAGTGACCATTACACAGTGTGGTTCCAGTTGGATATGGGCAAGGAAAGCATCCCAACTAAGACCAAAATCTTGGATTTCAGGAGGGTGAACTTCAGGAAAATGGGAGAAGTGCTAAGGAGCCATCTGGCGAGCATCAGAGCCGATATGGGGGTGGACCAAAGGTGGTCCATCATTAAGGAAGGAATACTGGTTGCCACAGATGAGTGCATTAGGCTCAGGGGGAAGAACACAAGGGCCAAAGTGCCCAGCTGATTCAGTTCTGGGGTTGCCAAGGAAGTAAGAGAAAAGAGGTTGGCCTATAGAAAATTCAGGAAGACCAAATGCTCACAGCCTGGGAAATAAGATCCCAGACCTGCAGGCAATAATGTCAGAGGCTAAACTGGACATAGTAGCAATTAGTGAGACGTGGTTTACCAGTAACCACACTTGGGAGACTTCAGTACCTGGCTATGTATTGTTCAGAAGAGACCGAGGTGCAAAAGGGGGAGGAGTGGCCCTGTATGTTAATGAAAATATCAAAGCTACAGAAATTCAGAATACACATAAGGAGCCAGAAGAACTGTGGGTCACCCTGGAAACAGGAAATGGGGCAGCCATAAGAACTGGGGTTGTCTACAGGCCCCAGACCAGAGGAAGACATAGACACATTACTGTTGAAGATATACAAAACATGACAGCCAAAGGGAGGTTCTGATAATGGGAGACTTCAACATGCCGGATACAGATTGGTCAATACCAGCAGGAACATCTGCCAGAACTAGACTCATAGTGGATTCCCTGCAGGGGAGGGCCTCAAACAACTGGTACAGCAACCCACAAGAGACAGGGCTATCCTAGATCTAGTACTGACTAACAAAGAAGGATCACAGATCTCCAGGTAGAAGGTCACCTGGGGCCAGTGACCATCACATGGTATGGTTCAATTTGGCTACTACATCTAAATCATCCCATTCCAAGGCAAAATATGGGACTTCAGAGGAGCTGACTTTGATAAGATGGCCAACAGAGTTAAGCTAGCCCTGGCAAAAGAAACACAGGTGAGGGTACAGGCAAAGTGGGCAAGCATTAAGGATGCAATACTTGAAGCAACATCCCATTGTGTTAGACAGAAAAGGAAGTGCAAAAAGAAGGAAACCACTTTGGTTCTCAAATACAGTAGCAGAAAAGGTCAGAGCCAAAGGCTGGCCTTCAGGAAATATAAGGGAACACAGTGGGATGAAGATAGGGAGGCATACCAAACTGCCCTAAGGGAAGCAGGTAAGGCAGTAAGGCAGGCAAAGTCCCAAACTGAGGAAACACTAGCACGAACAGTAAAGAGAGGTGACAAGACTTTCTATAGGTACATTAGTGAAAGGAGAAAGTCCAGAGGGGTATTGCTAAGCTTAATGGAGAAAAGGAGCATGAGGAGCAGGACCCTGTAAAGGCATGTATCCTAAATAGATACTTTTGCTCAGTATTTACTGAAGAGAGGCAGGGCAGGGCCCACAGCTCAGCATCATGGACACAGGGGGCGGGAGGTGAGCACTACTCCTTCACAAAGAAAGGGTCCTACAAGAGCTTGCTAAGCTCAGGGTGGATAAGGCAATGGGACCTGATGCATACATCCCAGGGTACTTAAGGAGCTAAAGGAGGAACTAGCAGAGCCATTAGCAGAATTGTTTAGTGAGTCTCTGAGCACAGGAGAGGTCCCAGAAGACTGGAGAAGGCTCATGTGATCCCGCTCCACAAGAGTGGTAGCAGGAGGCGAGGACTACAGACAGTCAGTCTTACCTCAGTAGTGGGCAAGATTATGGAGCACTCCTTAAGGAAAGGATAGTGCAACACCTGGAATCCATAGGCGCAGGATCCAAGACAGCATGGGTTTACAAAAGGAAGGTCTTGTCAAACTAATCTCATAGATTTCTTTGACTGGGTAACAGAGTGGTGGACCAAGGGGAGCAGTTGATGTCGCTACCTTGACTTCCAGCAAAGCTTTTGACACTGTTCCACATAGAAGATTGATAAATAAGCTGGATAGGTTGGTGGGTCAGAAGTTGGTCAACTGGGTGGCAAACTGGTTGTGGGCAGAAAACAGAGTGGTGGTAAATGGTATACAGTCAGAAGAGATGCAAGTCACAAGTGGGGTACCTCAGGGATCAGTCCTGGGGCCAGTCCTCTTCAACATCTTCATTAGTGACCTTGCAGATGGACTAGAGGTAAGGCTTGTCTGTTTGCAGATGACACCAAGATCTGCAACAGAGTAGATGATCCAGATGGGGTGGGCAGAATGAGAAGAGATCTGGATAAACTAGCAGAATGGTCAGAAGAGTGGCAACTGGGATTTAATGCAAAGTGCAAAATCATGCACATAGGGAAGAGAAACCTGAAGCCACCTATAGGCTGGGAGGTTGCTAGCAGTCACAAAGGAAGAAAGAGACTTGGGCATCATCATCACTGATGACCTAAAATCATCAAGCAGACCTCTAAAGCAGTAGGTAAGGCTAGGGGGTGTTGGGTGTATTAGTAGGGGTATCACAAGTCGTAAGAGGAGGTATTAATCCCTCTGTACAAGACACTGGTTAGGCCCCATCTGGAGTACTGCGTGCAGTATTGGAGGCCACACCTTCACAAGGACATTAACCAAATTGAGGCAGTCCAGAGAAGGGCAACCAAATGGTGCAGGGACTGCATCAGAAGACATATGAGGACAGATTAGGAGCTCAATATGTATACCTTGAGCAAAGGAGGAGAGGTGATATGATCGAGGTATTCAAACACCTTAAGGGCATAAACAAGGTGAGAGTCTAACATGTTTAAATATAAGAAAAATAGCAGGACAAGAGGACACAGCATGAGATTAGAGGGAGGGCCGATTAAGGGGAATGTGAGAATTCTTTTCACAGAAAGGGTGGTGGATGCATGGAATGGCTTACCACAAGAAGTGGTGGCTATGAATACAGTGCAGGGCTTCAAACAGGCATGGGATAGGCATAAGGGAGCAATACAAATGACTATGAATAGATAGGCCACTGACAGAGCAAAGGCCGATGGCACATTTATAAGGTAGAAAAAGAAATGGGCAGACTGGATGGGCCTTGCGGTCCTTATCTGCCGTCAACTTCTATGTTTCTATGTTTCAAGAGAGAGGTGGATAAGGAAAATTACCTAAGGTTGGCTAGTGAGGCAAGTAAGGAAGTCCGGCGAGCAAAGGCACAGAAGGAGCTGCAGATAGCTGAAGGAATTAAGAAGGGGGAGAATGCTTTCTTTCACTACGTAAACAAGAAAAGGGACAAGAAGGAATGGATTGTTAGACTTAAGAAAGGGGTGGAGTGGGTGGAGGATAATGGGGGAAAATGAAGACTGGATAAGCCTTGTGGTCCTTATCTGCGTCAATGTCTATGTTTCTATACTAAATGAATACTTCTGTTCCTTCTTCACCAAGGAGAAGGATGGACCAGTGCCTTCAGAAAGGAGAAGAGGAGTGGGGGGAAGGGAATACAGATGTAGTGATAGAGGAGGATAGAGTGAGGGAGGGGCTGCTGGCATTGAAGGTGAACAAATCACCAGGCCTGGACAGAGTACATCCAAGGGCACTAAAGGAACTGGCTGAGGAGCTGGCAGGGCCACTGGAAGACCTATTTAATAGTTCACTAGAGTCAGGTGTGATATCGCAGGACTGAAGAACAGCACATATAGTGCTCTTCCACAAAAGTGGTCCAACGGATGACCCAGGAAATTACAGACCAGTCAGTCTGACTTCCATTGTGGACAAGCTCGTGGAGACCATACTAAAGGAAAGGTTGGTGGAATATCTAGGAGAGCATTGTCTCCAGGATGAGAGGCAGCATGGGTTCATGGGTGGAGATCGTGTCAAACAAATCTGATTGACTTCTTTGACTGTCACTAAGACAGTAGACAGGGGCCAAGTAGTAGACATCCTCTATCTTGATTTCAGCAAGGCCTTTGACTCTGTGCCCCACAAAAGATTGATCAGGAAGCTGGTGGATTTTGAGGTTGGGGAAAAGATGGCCAGATGGGTAGAAAACTGGCTGAGGGACAGAACCCAGAAGGTGGTTGTGGGGGAAGAGTAATCTGGCACCAGAGAGGTGACCAGTGGGGTCCCACAGGGCTTGGTGCTGGGGCCGGTGTTGTTTAATGTCTTCATCAATAACATTGGGGATGACCTCTCCCCGCCTTTCCCCCTTCTACCTGCCTACCCCCTTGTCCCCCTCTCCCTTTCCTCCCACCCGGGCATTTCCTGACTTTTATCCCTCCCCTTCCTCCCCTTTAGAGCTCTTACCCTCACCCTCTACCCTCCGACAATGGCCTTCCTGCCTGCATACCCCCTTCCCTCTCACCTGCAGTACTTATTTCTAAGATTGACCTTGGCTGGTATGTCATGCTACCTAACATTTGGCACATTTTGAATTACTGGAATTTCCTAAGCCTCAGTCTCTTACTTCTTTTTATTGTGTAACTATGTATTATTATGTTGACCTTTGTATGTATGTATACCCCCCATTCCTTCGACATGGAACCTTTGTAAACGAGCAGTTCCTGCTCAAAGGTATTTGTAATCCTAGATTTCAATAAAATAAAAAAAAATTAAGGGCAAAATGTGCCTATTCACAGATGACACCAATCTCTGTGGGAGAGTGGACACAGCTGAAGGGATTCAGGACCTACAGGAAGATATGGAAAAGCTGGGGATGTGGTTCAGTATCTGGCAGCTTGGCTTCAATGTCAATAAGTGCAAAGCTATGCATACTGGAGCCAAGAATCCTAGGACAGAGTACTACCTGGGTGGAGTCCGAGTATCTGCATAAGAGGAGGAGAAGGACCTGGGAGTGATGATCACCAGTGACCCGAAGCACTCCACGCAGTGCAAGAAAGCAGCAGCAAAGGCAAACAAGATGCTGAGATACATATCTAGGGGGATCAGTAGTAGGAGAGAGGAGGTTATACTGCCCTTGTACAGGTCACTGGTAATGCCGCTTCTAGAGTATGGAGTTCAGTACTGGTGCCCACATCTCAAAAAGGACATTAACCTGCTGGAGAAGGTCCACAGGAGGGCTACAAGGATGATAGCTGGTCAGCAGGGTAAGGCATATGAGAAGAGGTTGAGAGCACTGAACATGTACTCCCTGGAAGGAAGGGGGGGAGAGGGAGAGGGAGAGAGAGAGAGAGAGACAGAGAAAGAACATGATTGGGCTTTCAAATACTTGAAAGGGATAAGTAAGGTTGATAAGGACAGTCTTTTTAAGCTGAGAGGACACCATAACATGAGAGGGCACAGTCTTAAGCTGGAGGGCGGGAGGCTTAGAAGGGAGGTCAGGAAGCACTTTTTCACAGACAGGGTGATGGACACTTGGAATGCACTGCCACAATAGATCATCTCATTGAAGACAGTGGGCAGCTTTAAGAGAGGCTGGGATAGGCATAGGGGGAAGGTAAGGATCATGGGTAGGGAGGCTGGGAGGAGTGGGGAGGAGGGCAGGGACATTAGCTCAAACTGTGAACCCTGCAATATGAGCAGACTTGATAGACCAAATGGCCTTCTTCTGCTTCTGCTGGCTTCTTTGTATGTTCATATGGACTCTCCACTGAGGCTGTTATACTCCACCCCTCCCTATTTTTGTTTTTGTCTTCTTTTTAGGTTTCTGGAATTGAGCCTAATTTTGTCCTTTATGTCCCTCTTCTAGTGTTTCTATCATTCATTTTTGTCCTAACTTTATTCCTTTCCCTGCCTCTCACAATCCTCTCATCTGTGCCACTTAATCTCTATGTTATGCTACCTCCTGTTTTTTTATCCTATGACCTCCTTCTTTTACCCCTTCTCTTTCCAAAAACCTCTCCTCCCCTAGCCTGTGCTCCTCCCTCCCCATTTCTCTTCTTCCTCTCCTTCCTCAACTACCTCGCTCTACCCCAATTCCTCCCCCACACTTCCCTCCTCTTGCTTCCTCACTCTGCCTCACTACCCCGACCCCCTGGTTCCTCCCTCCTCCCATCCATCTATGCCTGGCTCCACCATACATCAATCAGACTCACCCTCTCCCCTCTACCCCCACTCCACTGTCCCTCATCCTCTCCACTTCACCGCAAGCATTCCTTAGCACTAACTAAACTCTTCATTCTACTACTTCTCCAAGCAGGTGACATTAAGCTGAACCTCAGTCCTACCTCCGCCCCTACCCATCCCAATGCTCAGACTGCACCCATTGCCCTTCCCAAAGGTCTATCTGTGGTTCACATTAATATACATAGCCTCTTGCCTATAACTGACCTGCTTCAACCACTTATGATCTCCCTTCACCCTGATGTTCTTGTAATTTTGGAATCATGGCTTTCTGCCAAAATCCCCGACTCTGTCATCACCATTCCTGGCTACTCCCTTTCTCATCAAGATTGTGCCAAGAAGGGAGGTGGCATCACCATCTATCTGTCCTCCTCCATCCAGTCTACTCCGGTGTTGTCTGTTTCATCCCCTGGTGCATATGAACTTCTTATCCTAAAACTCTCCTTCCCTTTTTCCCTACCCATTTTCATGGCAGGTGTATATTGCTACTCAGGCCTCTCTCCTGGTTCTGTAACAGAACTACGTACTACAATCTCCTCTCATGCTTCCGCTGGGGAACTTCTCATCTTAGATTATCTGAGCCAGTTAAAATTAAAATCACCTAACTCCAAACTCTGTCAAAACATTAAGTCCCTGCATCTTACACAACTCATCTCAGTTCCCAACCGTCACAATCCCCACTCCCAGAACCACTGCCTATTAGACTGGGTTCTTGCAACTCACCTGCAGGATCATTGATGCTGGTACCCTCCGTGACGTTCTTGGTGATCATCACTTAGTTTAATGCATGTGCAAAATTCTCCACCCTAGACTCCCCCCAAAATGTATCCAAATCAGGTCCTTTCATTCTTTAGACCTATCCTTACTGCACACTGATTTGATTTCCACTGATTGGTCCCCTATTAATCAGTCTAGTAGTATTAATCAGGCACTGCAGTATTTTCAATCTAAATTCTTATTAGTTTGGGATCAGCATGCTCCTCCCTCCGGAAAACCAGGGGTAGAGATTCTCATCTCCCTTGGATCTCAGCTGAACGTCTGGCCTGTCCCTGTGCACATGACCTGTCATGGAAGTCTTACAAATCCTCTGGCACTCTGGCAAACTGGAACAAGTACCGTACTCTGAGGATCTCTTGCACAACAGCCACTAGACTAGCTAAGGCTGAGTTTTTTTCTTCCACATTTCAGAACAACTTCAATAACCCTCCAAGTTCTGGAAAGTAATTCATGCCCTTTTCTCCCCTCCCACCCAATCTCCATCTCCTGTTCTTGTGGTGGGAGACTGCACCATTTCTGACCCTCTTTCTCTGGCCTCAGCTTTTAATTCCTATTACACCACCTGTGTTTCCACTCTCCTCTCTTCACTTCTACTCCCCCCACCTCTTTCCCCTCAGTCCACCCCTTTATCCCCATTCTCCTTCTCGCCAGTTACCCTAACCACCACTCTTAATGCCCTCTTGGCTTTCAACCCTCAGAAAGGTGGGAGTCCAGATGGCCTAGATCCCCACTCCTGTACCTGTCTGCACCTGCTATTGCCCTGCCAATTTTCTACCTGCTCAATCTGTCTTTCTCTCTTACCACTGTCCTGGATACCTGGAAACATGCTACTGTCATTCCCCTTCCTAAAGGAGGGGATTCCTCCTCTCCTGGCAATTTCTGACTCATGTCACTTCTCCCAACATTATCCAGACTCCAAGAACACATAGTTCTATCTCAACTCTCCCCCTTCTTCAAATCTTTCTCTTTCTTTATCCCATTTCAGTCTAGTTTTTGCAAACATCATTCCACCAATTCTTCTTCTCTCTTCTCAGACTCACCAACTACATCCATACTGGTATGGAGCAAGGCCTTATCACTGCCGCTATCTCTGTCAATCTAGCAAAAGCTTTCAACATTGTTTCTCACTCCCTTCTCCTGGATGTACTAAAATCTGCTGATCTTTCTGACTCTACTACAAACTGGTTTAACTCATATCTTATAAGTAGATCTCAATCTGTGAGAACTGGTGACTCTCCCCACCTTCCTATTCACACTGGTGTTCCTCAAGGCTCCATCCTTGGCCCTATATTATTCTCCATGTTTCATAATGACCTCCCATCAGCCTGTTCCTCTGTATCCATCCATATGTATGCAGATGGTACAGTTCTTTTTGCCTCTGGCTCTTCTATTTCTGAGCTAAGCTGAGCTAGATTTTAACTCTGTTCAGAGCTGGTTCAGGGCTAAACAATTGTCCCTTAATGCAAAGAAGACAGTTTCTGTGTGTTTCAGCACTCATCAGAGGCTGTCAAGAATCCCATCTTTCCCCTCCTTCCACACTCTTGATAGGGATACAATTGATGATGCACCCTCACTTAAGTACCTAGTTGTCTGGGTCAACCGCCACCTTGGCTTTACTCAGCAGATAGACTGAATGTAAAAAAAAATCTACCCTAAGCTTGGTGCCCTTTATAGGAACAAAAGTTGTATCCCTATTTTTGCTCACCAAGATATCATCACTAAGGATGTAAGTTTGTCATGGATGAGGTGGGATGAGAGTTTAATAACTCACTGGTTATTCATGGAATCATAAGCAGGGCCACTGGAAAATTGCAGAAAATTTTACCCCAAAATGAGGGGATTTTCTTGCAAAATTGCGGGGGTTCACTAGACATCCCCACTGCCCCCTAATAAATATTTTACTGTTTGCTGCAGCATGTATTGATCACATAAATTGTTAGATAAATGTATTGCCACTTGTAAATGCTTTTAATATGAAGAAAGATGTGTGTTTTTGAAATGCACTGTAAACTAATCATTATGTAGCATATCTTCTAAAAATCAAGACATCTAAGTCATGCAGTGCTAACTAGATTTTATTCAGTAATTTACAGTTAGTCTGTACTGAATACATCCTGAAGCAACATATTTTGCCAGTTTCTAGATGTTAAATAATGAAGCCTATTTAAACTACTTGATTTGGTGCAAGAAAAAAACAAACAGATAACCAGGGTGCCTAATAAAGGTCTAGTAAGAAAAATATTTATTTTGTTAAAATGATTACTGTTCTTAATCAGCACTGTAAGTACATTTTAAAATCACGTGATAAAAGTATCAAATCATACCAATAGCTTTTCATTACATCATACAATAGTTTTTAATACATTGTACTTTTATTCTACTCGGTTTGCAGTGATTTTACTTGGGTTGCAATTATTTTGTCTATTTGAAGGTAACTGTTTAACTATACTTAACCTGTTCAGCATGTTTTCAGAAATGTTTGTTTTTTGTAGGCTTTGTATGTGAGTATACAGTTGTGGCAGACTGACATGTAAGGAATCACTGTCACCAACCCCCTCAGAAGCACATTCAAGTTTATAATCAGCAGGGCCATCCAAACTCTTGACACATTTGAATCAAAATCCTTTCAGATTGAAAGTATTTATACAAGGAAAATCTTCCCTATCATTCAAAAACAAGCACTGTGGTCAAGGCTTCATTTAGGTGAATGGGGCACTTTGCACCTCTTCTCACAACTATTGTTTCAGTCTCTGTGTCAGCAAAAAGTTCTCTGATAGTCTGCTTTAATACATATTTTAAGTGTTCAAGTCTACATATGCATGACCAGAGGATTCTGAAACCAAAGCAGGGAAGTGAATCACATGAAAGCAGAGTCACATTTGACCCCTTCTCACTTCACACTGCACTGTTTTGGTCAAATCCAAGTCTGTGTACCATATCTGAGTAGGTTTCCTTGAGAATTTAATTATTTTTATACAATTTCAGTCAAAAATTCCATAAATGTAAGAAATTGCAAGAAATTGCGGATTTTGTGCGGAGAAGGGTGAAAATTGCGGAAAAATTGCGCCTGCAATTTTCCAGTGGCCCTTATCATAAGTAAATTTCCTGGCATGGTCATCATTGTTACTTTTTGAACACAATACTGAAAGTCATGGAAGTCCTGAATGAAGACCAAAGGTCATAGCATCCATGACGTGTATGACTGCCATGACAAACTTACATCCCTAATCATCACCTGGACATTCAAAGGAATTTTAAGGCAGTTGGAGAGGCCCTAAGGTTGGAAGGTTGCAACATCATGATATCAGAGATCCTACCCATCCCTAGAGCTGGGGCAGCCAAGCATAGATATTAGACAGCTCAATGGGTGGCTGAGAAGGTGGTGCCATAGGGAGGGTTTTACATTTATCCATCACTGGGACACCTTCAGGGACCCCAGATTTTTTGGGAATGATGGTCTGCATTTAAACAAACATTACAGTAGATTATTGGCTAAGGAAATGCAACATCAGGTAGCTGACCTTTTAAACTAGGTACAAAGGGGGAAGGGGATGGTCACCAGGCTATTCAGGCATCAGGGGGCATTCCCAAATACCTTAAGAAGGCTATTGTAACTCAGGACTGGAAATGCCTGTCCCTTAATGCCAGGAGCCTTACAAACAAGTCTGATGAACTAGTGTGTCTGCTTAATATGGAAAAAATTTAGGTGTATGCCATAACTGAGACTCAGTGGTCACCTGAGGACACCTGTGACCATCATATACCTGGATATGATTTATATCATATGGATAAAAATAGTAAAGAGGTGAGAGGTAGCCTTGTATGTATCTGACAAAATTAAATCAGAAGCCATCGAAGTTCCTCAACTGTCAGGAATAGAATATTTATGGATTAAGGTATGGCCATCAGAGAGCACTAAAATCAACTGGGGTTATGTATAGACCTCCCTCGAGTTCCCCACAGAATGATGAGGCTGTTCTTAGCTTTTTGGATTCCCTAGACCCAACTGAAAGGATCATTCTTTTAGGTGACTTTAATCTGCCTGGCATTAATTGGGTAAAGCAACTAGCATGGACACCAAATGAGTTAAGATACCTGGACTCCTTCCTATTAGCTGGCCTGGAACAACATACAGGAAGCAGTACAAGGGGGGATAACACATTAGATTGTGTGTTAAGTAATTTGGGGGACACAATTCAGCACTGTAGGGTAACCACCCCACTTGGCTCGAGTGACAATTGTATGGTTAGCTTTGAGCTTAAGGGGCTAAAAACTAGGATATTTGGCTCCACTGAGGTTCAGAACTACAATAAGGCCAACTTCAATATAATAAGGAGGGAACTTTCGGATTAGGGTTGGTAAAAGGAGTTTGATAATAAAGCACTAAATGATAAATGGGATATCTTGGAAAATAAAATCACAGGCTTGATTAATAAGCATGTACCACTCAGGAGGAAATATAACAAAACGGGTAAAATCCCCACATGGCTGACCCCAAGAATCAGAAGATTGATTAAAAAGGAAAAAAAGAGCCTATAATAAAGCCAGGAAAAGTGGGTGTGCAAGAAACTGGGAGGTATATAAAAAACTATTAAAGGAAAATAAAAAAGCAGTAAATCATACAACTAGAAAACATGAGTTGAATCTGGTCACAAAAGTAAAGGATAATCATAAATCCTTCTTTACTTAAATTAACAACAAAAAGGGGGGCAAAACTACTGTGGGGCCTATTAAAGACCAGGATGGAGAGATAGTAGATGACAACCAGGCTATGGCGGGACATTTTAATGCCTACTTTTCATCGGATTTTAATGACAAAACTAAGGGTACAAGGGACCATCTTAAAAATGTAGGCTATAGAATTACTCTGAACAGTGTGGATAGTGAGGACAGATTGATGCATCTGGACCCCAGAAAATCTCAGGGACCAGATGGGATCCATCCTAGAGTACTTAGGGAGCTGGCAGCGGAATTGGTGGAACTGGTGACAGCATTGTTCCAGGCATCATTGGATAGAGGGGAGGTGGTTGAGGTCTTGCCTAGGGCAAATGTCATTCCAGTCCACAAAAAGGGGTCAAAACAAGAGTTGAGTAATTATAGGCCCATAAGTTTGACCACTGTCTTGGGGAAGATGTTGGAGTCCATCATTAAGGACCAAATAGTAGAGCTCATGAACTTGGCAGGGGACTGTGATGATGCTCAGCATGGTTTTAGGAAAGGCTTATTATGCCAAACAAATCTCCTGGAAGTCTAGGAGAATGTGAGTGGGGCACTGGATGATGGCAACACTGTGGCTGTCATGTTTTTGGACTTTTCGAAAGCATTCGATAAGGTTCCTGGGTACATCACATGCTGGGTCAATGCATGGCTGAGTGAAAGAAAGCAGAGGGTCTGTTTGAAGGGTGCATATTCAGACTGGTTAATCACGGATAGCAGAGTCCCCCAGGGATCAGTGTTGGGGCCTTGCTTGTTTTATGTGTATATATACTCACTAATGGGTGGCGGGGGAAGTTTGAGAGACCAAATTTGCAGATGATACCAGGATTGGCACAAGCATCAATAATAGTGGGGATGCACAGACGTTATAGGATGCTCTAGCTATGATGGAAAACTGGGCTAGGGATTATAAGTTATCCTTTAACACTAATAAATGTGTGGTTATGCACTTTGGTAAAAATAACAAAATGGACTATGTTTTAAATGGGCAGAAGTTGGGAAAGGTCTCTGAAGAAAGAGATCTGGGCATTAAGGTGACTAATGATCTCAAGTTCCACCAGCACTGTAGCCAGTTGATAAGAACTGCTAGTGGTATGCTAAACAACATCAAGAAACATATTAAAAGTAGGAAGAGGGAGGTGAGTGTGCCACTTTACAATTCACTGGTGAGGCTGCATTTGGAGTACTGTGTCCAGTTTTGGTCATCTGGGTTCAAAACAGATATCAGGAGACTGGAGAGGGTTCAGAAAAGGGCAAACGAGGTTGGTGGCTGATGTTAAGGACAGAGACTATGAGGACAGATTGGAGGACCTGGGGATGTAAACACTGGAGTATACGCATCTGAGAGGAGATCTGTGTATGGTATATAGATCATTCAAGGACACCAATTTAACGGTGAAACTGGGACTTAAACTTAGGGATCAGCATTATAAAACCAGGATGCACACATTGCAGTTGAAGGGGCAACATTTTAAGACAATAAAAAGGAAACAGTTGTTTAGTGTTAGGGTAATTCCAGTCTGGAACAACTTTCCTGAAGAGGTTGTTGGAAATAATAACATGCTTGGGTTTAAGAGGGAACTGGACAAATATTGTGTAACAAACAACATAGTGAGTTACTATAACTAGGGCATCGGCGAGCACAATGGACTAACATCTTCTCTGCTCGGATATAACCTATGAAACCTATGCAACGTATGAAGATGATTTTACCTATTTTTGATTATGGTGACATAGTCTATGGTGCTGCTCCAAAGTCCACTTTGACCAGACTGGACCCTTTCTTTCATTCCTTTTGCTGTTTTGCCTTAGCTTGTTCCCCTCACACTCACCACTGCTCTTTGTACTCTGATCTCTCCATCCCTTCCTTGGATGACTGTCATCTCACCCACTGTGCTTCCTTTATCTTTAAATTCTGGTTGGCTTCACTCCCTCCTTACTTCAAATCTCTTCTCTCCCCATGCCCCCCTCTAATTACTCCCTCCATAACTCAGGTTATCATTGCTTTTTGCTCCCTTATTGTCAAATTCTGGCCAGTCAATCTTATTTTTCATTCTGCCTTCTGATCGCTGGAATTCCCTCCCAGCTCCGATTCATTCTGCCCCCTTCAAATACTTCTTATCCATGCTGCTACAAACTTACACTACCCCCTCTTGTAACTGCCCTTAGCCCTTTGCCATTCACTTCCTTCCCTTATTTATTTTCTTTTCTTCCTCTTTACTTCCTCCCACCCTACTTTTAATCCCCTTTAACTCCTCATCTCCTCCCCACCTTTTTCTACTCCCAATTTCTCCCTTCTCAACCACTTTTATTCCCCTTTTTACACCCTTCCACCTCTCTTTCCAGTATTATTCACTCCACTCTCTTCCTCCTCCCCCATGTTACATTATTTCTGCCTCCACTCTTCTCTCTGTTTCTCCAACCTCTCTTATCATCTGCTCTACCTCTGTCTCACCCTCTTCAGTTTCCCTCCTTTCTTGTCTATTACTTGGACATTACTGCCGTGCATTTCACTGGTTCTGATTGTGTATATGAGCAGTATTATCACTTATCTAGAAGTTTACTGCTTATTATTATCCATTTTTTGTATTATTGTGTCACTGTGATTCTGCCTAATTGTACTCATCCTTAACCCTTTCTTCCAGGACACAACCAGAAATGAGTCTCATAGCTCAGTGTCTTTCCTGGTTAATCTCTTTTAAATAAATAAATAAACCTCATCAATGAGACAGCTGTCCTTTTTAAAATCCTGGCCAAAATGTGTTTTCACATCCCAAAAGGTGATTTAGCAGTCGCTGCGCAAAATCACGTTTTGGGCAAGAGTTGAACATTTTCTCCACCCTTGTTCATGAGGTGGGGTCATTAGAAGGCTATGGTATGGTGAAAATTTGGGGTTAAAATATTAAAAACAACAAAGTTATGAGCCTACTTTGAAATTTGTGAATGCAGGCTCATAGCTTTGTTCATTTTCAATATTTTGACTCCAGATTGTCAGCATAGCCATTTCTTCACAGCACCTCATGCATATGACAGCTGTCATTTTTCAAATCCTGGCCAAAATGTGTTTTCACACTTGTGGCATGAAATCAATTTTTGGGCAGGATTTGAATATCATCTCCACCCTTGTTTGTGAGGTGGGCTCATAAGAAGGCTATGTGAAAATTTAGGGTAAAATATGAGACACAACAAAGTTATGAGTCTACATTGCAATTTTTCAATGCATGCTCATAATTGCAGTAATTTACAATATTTTAACCTCAGCATTTCAACATGGCCATTTGTTTCACACCACCTGATGAATGTGACAGCTGTCATTTCAAAAATGACATTTTAGCCATTGTTTTATAAATGACACCTGTCATCAGTGTTGGGTGAGTTACTTTTTCCTATTAGTTTTGGAAACTTGTTCCAGAAAGCTCTGTGCAGTCACTGGCAAGGATGGAGAAGTACTGGAAAAAGTAATACACCTTACAGTTACAATTACTTATGACTTTTTATACAAAAGTAATATGTAACTGTAGCTCATTACATTTATTTTAAAGTAACTAGTAACTAACCTATTACTTTCAAATAAATGTCATCTGTTATAGTTTTTTATTATTTTTGTATTGTTTTTGTATAAAAAGAAATAAGTAACTGTAACTGTCAGGTGTATTACTTTTTCTAGTACTTCTCCATCCTTGCTAGTGACTGCGCAGTGCTTCCTAGATCAAGTTTCTAAAAGAAATAGAAAGTAATAGAAAAAGTAACTTACCCAACACTGCCTGTCATGCTCAGAAAGAGTGGTCAAAAAAAGATTATAGTATATGGTGAGAGCTTATTTTAGATGGAAAACAGTGGCTTCCCAAATGTTGTTGTAGGACAGTTCAAAGGTCAAAAAAGTTGTACTATTGTTCTGACGTCAGATCGATAGTATAACAACTTTTCAGCCTTGAGCTGCTACATGATTGACTGAAAGCAGATAAGATAAAAAAAAATGCACTCTAAAATGGCAGAGGTGCTTAACTAGCAGTCGGTTGTGCCGTTCATTCAGATAATTTGGACACAGACTGCCATGTTCAGCTCCATGTTGCCAAACTATCAGTTTCCCAGATTTTTTTAAATCTTTTGTGCAGTTAATCCTCTGGGTCAGAATAGAGTGGGACTGCAGAAAGCACCCGTATCTTTGGTGTCAGGACTGGAGTGGGGACAGCGGCATGGACCAGGAGCGAGCGGGAGCATTTTCAGAAGGTATGAACCTTGTCAGAAATTAAACTTCCTACATTTTGGGGAACCATATACTATATAAAATAGTATATGGTTGCTCAAACACAACAAGGCTTTGTTGCCATCTCAGGGATGTGATTCTGCCACATGGACCTCTCGAGCTTTGTTCTTGAGGTCTGTGTGATGTCATCACATCCCCTCAAAGGAAACATTGCCTTGCTGTGTATGGGCAACCATACACTATTCTATATATGTTGAAAATTTGGGATAAAAATGTGAAAAACCAACTAAGTTATGAGGAAATCAATTTTTCCTACATTACTTTATTTAACGTCACTTAACCCCACTCAAGAAGCAAAATGTATAGCTGTGACGAGCTCAATCCTCCCCTTAATTGACTTTGGCATCACAATATCTGGTGCAGCCTCCAACACCGTCCTCAGTAGAGTCAAACTAGCCCTGAACAGGGCTTGTCAATTAATTCTTGGTACTAATAGGCTAACACACACTATGCCCAGTCCAAGACCAAATGACTCACCCTCCAGGACAGAATAAAATTCCAAATATGACTACTTGGCAAGAAAGCACTTTTGGGCATCATACCAGCTGGAATCCAGAACCTCCTTTGTCCACTCCAACAACATCACTCAACTAGGAATGTAACCAGAAATGCACTCACTGTTCCTTATCACAAAACAACCCAATCCTCACTCGCTTTTGCCATTAGGGCACCAAAATGGCTAAATAAGCAACCAGAATCCCTACTAAATATTTATTTAGTTAGTTTTTGTTGACTAGGTAGGTGCGCTAGACAGCAAAGCTGTCTATTTTCAGGCACGACCCAGGAGGTTACATATATAGGTGAGAAACAACAGTGAATATAGCGAACTGAAATATAAAGGAGCCGACAAGTAGTGCAACTAGCCAAAAGCATACAGTCATGGTAACAACAAAATAAAGCCAGAGTCAGGCAATAAAATAATACAAACATAACACAATACAGTGGCATAAACAAAGCTTCGAAGGCCCTTGTACATGAAATAATCAACATTCTAAAAAATAGAGGGTAGGTGCGAGATAAATAAATGGTAATGGGAGATCAGAATAGGAATAAGTGCCAGGGCAAATAGCTAAGAGGGTCAGGCATGTGTGTGGGTACACCCCCACAGCAGCAGTGTTCAAAACTGGCAAGTCCCTTATGAAGTTCCTGCTTAAAATTCCAAGGAGGGGTTCCTGAGTGTCAGCGGAAGGGGGGGTTCCACACTTTCAGGGCACTAAAAGAGAGGGCGTTTTCACCCATTTTTGTGTTACACCTAGGTTGGACAATGTAGGACTTATCATTGGATCTCAGGGGGTAAGCAGAATGAGCAGTTTTCAACAGTAAGGCCAGCTTGTCCGGTTTCTGGGAGGTAATGATGTTTTTGATGAAACAAGTGGTGGAGTATTGCCAGAAAGTTGTTCCCCAAAATAGTACAATTCCAGAAAGCTCTAAAACAAGTACTCGCCCCCAGCACCAATTGCAATTGCCATTGGTACATCACCACTTCTAAATAATGCCCACCAGTGCCACCACAGCACCTGACAATATTCTTGACTCTGCTATTTCCCCCAAACCCCTAACTCCTCACCCGCAAATACTACCTTTGTCTAATTGTGCCCTGACACTGCCACATTCTGTGTGCTGCTCTCTATCTTATTCATAATGTGTATATCTTATTATAATGTTTAAACTCAGGTGTATGTGAAAAATGACTTCAAAGATAAGGAACCTTTGCTTATGAGCTACTCTGGCTCAAAGTTGTTGTATCTGACTCTACAAATAAATAAATATTTTTTTTTTTTGCAGAATTTGGCCCCAATGTTCAACATATCCCTTGTGTTGCCCCACATCCTTCACCTGGCAGGTGTAATTTTTGAGATCCCCTCTGAAACTTGTTTCCACAGTTGCACAGTGAAATCAACTATCTAATGGGATTTTTAAAATGTCACCTGTTTTGATCCTAACGTCAGGTCATAAAAAGACTATGGTGTAGGGTGGGGTGGGATGTTTTTAGGGATGGAAATCCATCCCTAGAATAGGGTTGTTATGCTGCAGTAGCTATATCATCATAGCTGTTATGCTGCAGTAGCTATGTAGCTACTGCAGCATAACAACATTGAATGCATTCCCTCTTGTGCGTTACCATTTAAAAAGAAAAAAAACTCTCTCCTGAAGTGAGGCATTCGGCAGGTCCCCTCGGTGTGGTGGCATTCCGGTGAACAGCAGTTCCCAGTGTCAGCAGTTGGTAGTAGGGATCCGGTGGCCACTGTGAGGGCTCTCTCTGTTTAGCCCTGTTTTGTTTAAATGTAAAGCGGTGGTAAGAAAAAAAGCCAAGCAGCAGCACTGCCAGCAAGCGGGACTGCAGTAGTGACCAGCGTGAGAACGTCGAGGGTGGAGTAACAAGATCCCCAGCCGACATCTGCTCCTCTTCTGCTGGCATCCTCTCCTCAAAAAAAATACATAAAAAATGATACACTATAAAAAATAACGGATGGGTGACCATCCATAACAAAGACTGTGTTTCTTCTCGAGAAGTGAAACCATCAGAGACCTCTCGAGGTCATGATGGTTTCACTCCTCTCGATGAAACACAGCCTTGTTATGGATGGTCACCCATCCATTATTCTCTGTGTTGGACATTTTAGGTCAAACTGTGGGAACCCACTTAAAAGTAGATTTTGCCTTTCAGCTGCCCTATCCTGGGTAATTACAGTTTAATAATGTGTTAAAGCAGGACACCACTGAAATGGAGACATTGCATCTCATCTGCTCTATATATATAAAAAATGTGTACAAGCAAGACTCGGTACAACAGCAATACCAGCGGCAAACATTCGGCATTGACAAATGCTTGTTTGACTTAGATGTAATCCATCTTTCCTGAAAAAAAATCACTTCTTCTGTCAGAATTGATCTAGTTTTTAAGAAAGATGACTCCTTCTGTCTTGCATCAACACCTGATCCAAATATTATCCTTTGAATCCTGGTTTTATGTCTGTCATGTGCATACTGGATTGCTAGTACATCTAGAAGATGGCATCTGATTTCCTCTATTTAATTTTCTATCCTAGGTTTCCAAATTCCCTTTTTTCCCCAGTACTACCTAGGGGCTCCAATAGCCTACTAATCCTTTCAGTAAGGTACTTAATGTGGGCTCCTGACAGACAGTGGAAACCATAGTTTACTTTATCTCTATGGCACAGAACTGAATCACTCATATCTATTGTTTTTTTGTGTTCCATCTTGCTTGGCACTGCTGGGATCAGATTTTCTGCCATGTTATGTGCATGTGAACTTGAATATCTGATAACTCCACAGCAGTTTGCTTTGCCTATCATTTTTTCTAAATACTTCTTAAATAGAATAAAATATTTTAGTGGAATTCCTGTTTACCCGAGTTCCGTATTTGTACCCTAATTATTGCTTAACAGAAGCAATATAGACAGTCCCTGCAATTGCTTGCCCTCTTCTATTTTACATAGTTTTTACAATTCTGATAATGTCTAAGCACCAATTCAATAAATTACAATCCAATTTATCTACCAAGATAATAAAGTATAATATTATGAGGTCATTTGTTGACTGGACTGACACCACTTTCTAACACCATAATAATAAGGTTCTAACCATAATAACCAGCTGATTTTTATGATGTGGGTGTCAGCTAGTTAAGCATCAGTCTGAAAGTGAAAGTCACCGCTGTCTCATGCTCATGGAAACAAAATGCCACAGAAAGGACAAAAGGCTTTTTTTTTACCACATAGCACTAAACTGACAAGCATTTATATAAAATAAACGGGGTGTTACATTATTTGTTTGTTACACCCCATCACTGTACAGTACTGTCACAAACCACTCATGCTTCATACTCGTGGTTTATGTGGTATTACACTCTTGAGGTGTGTAAAAAAAATCATAATGTACAACACCCCATCCATTATTCTCTGTATATTCACAACCATTCAGATGAGTGTTAGCTGGCCTGAGAAATTCCATCTTGGAAAACTGAGCATAAAGGAATTAAAGGCAAAGCTTTCCACAGAAATGTCTACTTTATTTATTTGTTTATTTGAAATTACTCCAACCGGGATAATCCCATGAGATGTAGGGCTGGGGCTGGCAGTATAGTATAGTATAGAGGTTAGAGTAATAAGCTCTAAATGAGCTTGGTACATCCAGCAAACAGACCTGGGTTTGAATTCCCACAACCTCCAGTGGCATACTGTGTGACTCTGAGCAAGTCACTTAACTTCCCCAGTGCTCCTGGGTCACCCCTGAAAACAGGCACTTATATATATATATACATACATACATACATACAAGATATCGGCAGAGAAGGCCCACAAGACCCACCTAGTCTGCCCAATCTATTCCTACCTAACCAGGGACCCTCAGACTAACTTCTATGCTAGAACCCCCTGCCCTAAGTACCAAAATTCCCTTCTGTCTGTCCCACCTATTCTTGAAGCTAGCAATTGTGTCTGCTCCTACCACCTACCGCAGTAGGCTGTTCCAAGTGCCCACCACTCTCTCCGTGGAAAAGTACTTCTCATATTACCCTTGAAACATCCCCCATTTCACTTACCACCTTGGCCCTAAGGCCTAGTGGGTCTTACCCTGTTACCGAAGAATTAAGAAGAAAAAAAAAAAATGTAGTGTCTTGTTTTTATGGGGGTCTTAGGAAGGAAGCAGCAGCCAAGAAGTTCACAAAGCCCAGCAAGAATAGTTATATACAGGCTTAAATATATACAGGAGAAAAACAACCTGTAAAGGTAATTACAGCCAAAGAGTAATCAAGGCAAGCTAACAAAGTAGAGCCCCAATAAACAACGTGTGTGAGCATTGTTAAAAGCACATGATTATCATAATCATAGTTAGGGAGAGGAGATTCCAGACTAAAACAAATATAGGGAGTCCAAAGGTGGCTAGAAAGAATGGACGTAGAACACTTGCAGGCAAGAAACATCTCTCAGCAGGAGAGGGAACTGGTTCCCGGTGTCTGGTGTTACAAATGCAAGGCTTTACTACTAAATTCATGTTTCATTCTGGGGACTGAGAAAGTAAGTGCTGCTGTTAAATGGAGTGAGTAGGTATTGCTTGGCTGTGAAAGGTGGGCAAGGGATAATCTGGATAATTTTTTTGTGCACAGCTGTACAACAAAGAGTCAGTGGTAGTCATTTCTGATTGAGGGACTTAACCATTAAAGTTGATTATACAGCAAACGATGTGGTGGGTGTCAAAACTATCAACAGTTTCAACCCAGGTTCACAGTGCAAGAGGGTTGCTAGGTGTCAGCTGGGGAGGGAGAGGATCGGGCATTCAGAGGACAGCTGTCCTCTCCCAGAGAGGGAGGGTAATGGAGATTGACATCTGCCTGACACCTAGCGGTGGCTGGATGTTGGCACGCTGGATCCCACATAAAGGGAGAGCAGAGGAGGAGGAGCAGATGACAGGTGTGCTGTGTACAGAAGTGTGCACAGCTCAGCCAGTGTCAGCATTGCATGCTCCTCTTCTGACTCAAGGGCAGAAAAAGTGGAAAAATATCATGGGCTTGTTGGATGACTGCCGACCTCTGCAGGCTTTGCACCTGATCAGTAGGCACCTCAGAGAACTGGATGCAGTCTTGGCGCATTGAGGGACTCCCCACTGCCCTGCCACTGAGGGAAAGCTGAGGGTGAAGAAGGGAGAAGGTAAGTCCTGTGAGGTTGAGGGGCTGGGAGGACCAGCATGAACATGGGCCAAAGGGGGGAAGGGGCATAAACAGACAAGCAAAATAAAAAAAACTGTCAATGGTTTCAAACACAAGTGGGACACAGTGAAGGACTTAATGGTTGCTCAGGATGGTAGTGGTAGAGTGGGGAGCATGGGGGTGGATACTGTGGGTTAGAACCCTGTATTTACAACAGGTCCTAGGTTTGGTAGGGTTTATGGGCAGACTGGATGGACCAGTAGTCTTTTTCTGCCATCATTTTATATGTTTCTGTGATGGGAAGAAGTTTGCACAATTTCCTGAACAAATAATCCAGGGCAGCAGAGTCATTTTTGTTTTCACAACGGAATATAATGTTACCATATTCAGTGGGAGGGAGCAAGAAGTAGGAGACCACCTGCTTCCTCGTGTTAGCACTGAGGCAGCATTTCGATCTGTAAAGAAAGTTAAGCTTGGGGTCTATGGTTGTTAAGATGTGATCAGTGTGCCTACTCTATTGTGCTATTGAGAGCAGAAGGGAAGTGGTAATACATATAGATCCTTAGTGAGGCAACACCTGGAGTACTGGGCCCAGTTCTGCAGTCCTCATCTCTGGAAGGATAGGGTAGGGGTAGGCTGGAGACAGTGCAGGGTAACAAAAATGATTCAGGGCCAATAGGACAGGCCCTATGAAGAGCACCGCAAGGCACTGAACATGTACTTGCTGAAGACCAGAAGGGAGAGGGGAGATATGATAGGGACCTTCAAGTTCCTAAAAGGAATTAACAGCAGGAGCTGCAGGGAACTATTTAGCTTGAATACCAGTTCACAGTCACATTGACATGAATAAAAACTGACAGGAAACAGGCTCAGGAGGGA
Organism: Neoceratodus forsteri; assembly: GCA_016271365.2. Taxonomy (NCBI): domain Eukaryota; kingdom Metazoa; phylum Chordata; order Ceratodontiformes; family Ceratodontidae; genus Neoceratodus; species Neoceratodus forsteri. The sequence continues at coordinate 342,472,469 of CM057455.1, read as the reverse complement.
CAGGAGAAAGTGGTATTTTACAGAAAAAGTGGTGGAATCTTGGAGCAGTCTATCGGCCGAAGTGGTGGGTGCTAAAGCCATTGGTGATTTCAAGCATGGTTGGGACAGAATGAAGGTACAGTGGGTGTTTGGGGTGACAGAAACTAGGAGGAGAATAGGTGGAAGGATGGGGAGGGCTAGGACTCTGGAGGAACAGTAGGTCCCAGGGCTGAATAGGCAAGAAGCTCAGGTAGACTAGATGGACTACTGTTTTTTTCTGCCGCCATTGTCTATGTTTCTATGAATGTAAGTATGTCATCAAGCCAGATTCCTAGATATTAGAATACACTGTCCTGCTCAGTAGTGTTGTCATCTGATGTTATGATTGCAAGTGGATCACCTGAGTGAGTTAGGAAATTCTGGGATCCAAGCAACATAGTCTTAGTTTTGATTGCCTTAAGGATTGGACAGTTATTGACAATACAGAATGAGACTGTGCTGACATCAAATTGGAGTACTGCATTAACTGTGGGCAGTGTTGCTGCAGTGTTGTAGTATATGGTATCATCTGCTTAGATACAGAGATGGCACCTCCCGCTAGAGATGGCTCCTCTCGCTGTGCTTTAACAGGTCACTAAAAAGTGGGAGAAAAGCAGAGGGTCAAGGACTGAACGTTGAGAAACCCCAGTATTTAAAACAGCAAGGTCTGAATTAATACCTTGTATGAACACTAGCTGAGTACGGTTAAACAAGTAGTTTTTTAAACCATTTAATGGTGGGTTGACTAAGATCTAGGGTCTTGATCTTGGGCAAAGTATTGCCTGATCCACTAAGTCAAAGGCTTTGGAAAGGTCCACAAAGGTAGCACCAGTGAGAAGACTATTATCCATGGCAATGAGGAGATCACTGGTAACTTTGTAGCAATGCAGATATGGTGGAATGTCCTTTCCTGAAGCAAGATTGCATGGGAAAGGGTAGATTGTGTAGCCCGAGATGCTCAGTCAGCTGTGAGTGAATGCACTTTTTGAGAACCTTCGAGAGGGCAGAAAAGATTGAAATGGGTCTTTACTGATTGAGATCATGTTTAGCCCCTCCTTTAAAGAGGGGCACAACTCCTGCACATTTCCAGACAGTAGATAGCTCACCAAAGGCAAGGGAAAAGTTTAACAGTATGGTAAGTGGGGTGCAGATATGATTTGCCACAAGGCAGAGAAACTTTGCATAAAGGAAGTCAGTACATGCACTCTTGTTTTAAGTCCCTTTAGTGCTTTGATGATCTCTGCTGTAGTGATTTGTCAGAAGTTAATGCCTGGCAGATCTTGAGGGTCCACCTCTGGGCTGCATGATGACATACCAATCATGGATAGCACCAAGGAGTTCTGAAGCTTAAAGGGACACTGTCAACCCCCTTAGGTCTCAAAGTGTCCCTAGTTTAAAAACCACATTTTATGATTATTCACATTCTATACAGACTGCTGATGCAGCTGGTAGTTTGATTCAGGTTCCTTTTTTCTTTTAAAAGATGAAAAACTGACTGCTCACCATACTGGTGTTACCACACCAAAACATGTTTGTTTATATTTCTTGACCAGCTCCCACTGCATCTTTCCTGGACTCAGGAACACCCCAACACAATCTAGCCACTGATTATGCAGTGGGAGTAGAGGAGACTATTGTTTCATGAGTGGCTGTACTGTTTGAGGGTGTTTCTAATGTTCTGGAAGTCTGCGCTAAGAGTAGTTCAGTGAATTGAAGAAAAACAAGGCTGGGTATAGCTATACATTACCATGCATTTCGGTTCTAATAAGCAAGGAGGCAGATAAAACAACCAGCAACATCAATGAATTTTAGAGGTAGTAAGCAATCATTAAATGTGGGTTTTTACCTAACAATAATTTGATGCAACAAAGGTTGACAGTGTCCCTTTAAAGCAGTTTGAAGGTGAAACGCTTGAGCATGTTCATTTCTCCACCTTGACCCTGCTGGATCGTATTTTCATTTGCTGGCTGCACAATAAAACAGACACTGCTTCTAAACTAAAAATTTGACTACTCCGTTTTAATCCAGTGCTAAGGTGAGTGCCGTGACTGCTTTTCCTTGAGTTCTGTAGCTTGGCAGAGAATGCCTTTAATGACCACTTTACTATCGTCAGCATTCACAATATCTGGAAGAGAGATGACAATGTCTCCAGAAGGCTTCTGTATTTGATAAATTTGCTCTTTAAGATCCATTTTAAATTGGTTATTAGCCCCTGACCAGAATTTGCTGGACTGATGTTTGTTTTCTTCCTTGTAGCTGTGGTGGTTAGTTCACCTTTGCTTTAGCTACTGCTGATTTACTACAATTCTAAAGTTTTCTATAACACTGTCTGCTATAGTGGGACCTGGTCTTTCTAAATCTAACCCAAGCAGCATCTCTTTGTGAAAATAATTCAAATATCTCCTTAGAGATCCAGGGCAATGGTGTTCTGTGACCATGTGTGTTCTGATTGGTGCTGAGACATTCACTGGCAAAGAATTCCCAGGCACTGAGGGAATAAGGTTGATATGGTCCAATCCTACAGCAGACAAGTCTGCTAGCAGTTCTACAGTGCAGTATAAAATGCCTACACAAGTGAGCAGTAATCATTTTTTAAAGATGGATTTTGTGCTACAGATTTTCCAGACTCAGAAGAAGAAACATTTATATAACAGTTTTGATATACACTATATCCCAAAGCACTTTACAAGCAGTAAGAGACTAGTAGAGAAGTGACCATAAACATGAAGAAGGTGATAGAATGATCATGAATCAGCATGAAAGTACACCAGCAGCTAAGATTATACGAGGGCATAATAAGGGTTAATAAAAAGCCAGTCTAGAAGGCCGTGGCCATTGCTGACATTGTTGATTCTCATGGGTAGCATGATAATTTGAGAGAGGTATAAATTTGAAAAACCATGCTTGTATTTGGATGAGCCCTTTCCCAAATCCCAACCAGCTGAGGTTAAGTTCACTAAGCAGGAATGTCTCTAGGTTGTACGTATCAATAGTAGAGCCACATGCACCTACTGTATAGACATCGCAGTCATGAGACACCTTTGGTGGTCCATAAACATAGCCCAGTAGTTTATACTTGGCAACCTTCGGATGTACTTTCTTGTTGAGGGCCTCCATATTATTAGGGCTGGCAGTATAGTCTAGAGGTTAGAGGAACGAAGTGTGAACAAGCTTGATACATCCAGCAGACCAGACCTGAGTATGATTCTCACAACCTCCACTTGTATACTGTGTGACTCTGAGCAAGTCACTTAACCACCCAGTGCTCCCAGGTCACCCCTGAACACAGGCACGTGTGCCTAGTGGGCATTACCTGGTTACCAAAGACTAAAATAAAAAAAAATAAAAAACAAAAAAAAATTATCATTGCCTCAGAAACTATAAGACTGTGCATGATGTAGAGAAAGCAAGACCTTTTCAATGTTTGTTTCTGTCTTGCTTGTACACTGAGTCTCCAGTGGATCACCCCTATTTTATGTCTCTGCCTCAGGCAGACTCAGTGGTGATTAATGCTGCATGTGATAGGTCCTCTAGGCCTCAGCACATAAGAGCTCAGCCCACGGACAAGGAATCCATGAAATTGGATGTTATGGGAAAAAGGGTTTTTGCCTTGGCCACCTTGTCTCTACGTATACTTAAATACATGGGACACCTCCAGAAATATCAGGAGGAAATCATGAAGGCCTTGCAGATGACAGTCCAGTCCCTCCTGGCAGGTTCTGTCCAGGAGGAGCTGATGGTAAAAAAGGTCTACTGCAGCAGCTGTATGCCGCCACCTGCTAAGGACCACTTATAATGCCGTTAACACTATGGCTCGTATATCCTCTGCAGGAATGTGTCTCAAACGACACGCCTGGTTCAGGGTGTCAGGATTTTCACAGGATGTACAGTAATCTATCTTGAATGCTCCATTTAAAGGAGTTCAGCTGTTCAATCTACAGATCCAAGACATATCGAAAGACTTACAAGACTCCGGTTGTACCATTCAAATCGGTATGGACCCTGTACCATCCAAAAGCCAAAACAGCCTTCTGGGGCTCCTCGAGGGGCCGCCCCTACAGGAGCCATCCCACAGCTCAAAGGCAACCTGCCAATAAGAGAAAACCTCAATTACAATTGGCAGGTCCTAGAAATGCTCAGAAAACCTGTTACATCCCTGCTGCCCCCCTCATGATGGCCAGTCTCCAGCCTGAAGTTCTTCCTTTGGTTGTGGGACAAGAGACCCTACCCACGGCCATCGGGGGCAGGTTTTCCCTGCACCTGCAAGGGTGACAAGCTGCCTCCTCTGACAAGTGGCTCCTGCAATTGATCATGACAGGGCACACATTGGCATTCATGGAGATATCTCTTCCTTTGCCACCCAGAGTCTCTCACTACCCCCCAAACCAAGCATTGGTCTTATGGACCGAGATAGATGCTTTGCTGTAAAAAAAGGCCATCGAACCAGTTCCCCTTCCTCAGAAGGGTGAGGGATTTTACTCCCACTTTTTCCTGGTTCCCAAATGAACAGGGCATTAATGCCCCATTTTGGATCTGAGATGCCTCAAACTCTACCTCACTTACCAAAAGTTCTGAATAGTGTCTCTTCCGACACTTCTCCCTTTGCTGAACATGGGGGGTTGTCTCTGCTGTCTGGAAATGAAGGTTGCACACCTCATAGAAATGTAGAAGTTGACGGCAGATAAGGACCACAAGGCCCATCCAGTCTGCCCATTATTTCTACCTTATGAATGTGCCATAGGCCTGTACTCTGACAACGGCCTATCTTGTCATACTCATCTGTATTGCTCCCTTATGCCTATATCCCATGCCTGTTTGAATCCCTACACTGTATTCCTATCCACCACTTCCTGAGGTAGGCTGTTCCATGAATCCACCACCCTTTCTGTGAAAAAGAACTTCCTCACATTACCACTTAATAGGCCTCCCTCTAATATCATACTGTGTCCTCTTGCCCTGCTGTTTTTCTTATATTGAAACATGTTAGACTCTTTTACCTGGTTAATGCCCTTAAGATGTTTGAATGTTTCAATCATATCACCTCTCTCCCTCCTTTGCTCTAGGGTATACATATTGAGCTCCGTTAATCTGTCCTCATATGTTTTCTGATGCAGTTCCTGCACCATTTTGGTTGCCCTTCTCTGGACTGCCTTCATTTTGTTAATGTCCTTGTGCAGGTGTGGCCTCCAGTCCTGCATGCAGTACTCCAGATGGGGCCTAACCAGTGTCTTGTAAAGAGGGATTATTACTTCCATCTTACAACTAGCGATACCCCTATTAATACATCCCAACATCCCTCTAGCCTTACCTACTGCTTTAGTGGTCTGCTTGGATGATTTCAGATAATCTGTGATGATGATGCCCAAGTCTCTTTCTTCCCTTGTGATTGCCAGCAACTCCCCTCCCAACGTACAGGTGGCTTCAGGGTTTCTCTTCCCTATGTGCATGATCTTGCACTTCTTTGCGTTAAACCCCATTTACCACTCTTCCAACCATTTAGCCAGTTTATTCAGATCTCTTCTCATTCTACCCACCCCATCTGGATCATCTACTTTGTTGCAGATCTTGGTGTCATCTGCAAACAGACAAACCTTACCCTCCAGTCCATCTCCAATGTCACTGATGAAGATATTGAAGAGGACTGGCCCCAGGACTGATCCCTGAGGTACCCCACTTGTGACTTGCATCTCTTCTGACTGTATACCATTTACCACCATTCTCTCTTCTGACCGACAACCAGTTTGCCGCTCAGTTGACCAACTTCTGATCCACCTCGAGCCTACCCAGCTTATTAATCAATCGTCTATGGAACAGTATCGAAAGCTTTGCTGAAGTCAAGGTAGGCAACATCAACTGCTCCCCCTTGGTCCACCACTCTGGTTACCCAGTCAAAGAAATCTATGAGATTAGTTTGACAGAACCGTCCTGTTGTAAACCTATGCTGTCTTGGATCCTGTGCTCCTATGGATTCCAGGTTTTGCACTATCCTTTTCTAAAGGAGTGTCTCCATAATCTTGCCCACTACTGATGTAAGACTGACTGGTCTGTAGTTCCCTGCCTCCTCCCTGCTAGCACGCTTGTGGAGTGGGATCACATGAGCCCATCTCCAGTCTTCTGGGACCTCTCCTGTCATGATGCACTCAGCTCATAGGTAGTTTCTCCGTTTCATGTTTCAGGGTCATCATTACCAGTTCAGAGGCCTCCCTTTTGACCTTTCCTCAGCCCCGAGGGAATTTACAAAATGCCTAGTGGTGGTCGCAGCGGCCCTCTGCTGGGATGGCCTCTATGTCTTTCCCTACCTGGATGACTGACTCCTGAATGCATCCTCCAGCCAACAGCTGTTACTCATGCTTTCTCGAACCCTGCAGTTGTTCGCTCAGGTGGGGATAGTGGTAAACTATCCAAAGTCCAAACTGGACCCTACACAACACCTATAATATATCAGAGCCATGTTAGACACCTCTGTGGGAAAGGTGTATCTGCCCATAGCTTAAGCGGACGTTCTGATTGCTTTGGCACACAGATTAGAGTCCAGCAGATTAGTCTCAACAAGAGACTACCACTGCCTCCTGGGACATTTGGTGGCCACGATACCGACGGTCCCCAATGCCAGGTTAAATATGAAGGTCTTTCAGTGGTCCCTTAGAGTCCATTGGGACCAGAAGAAGGATGATTTTGATGCCCCAGTCCTGATGTCTTCCCCAGCTCTTCAAGCTCTACAGTGGTGGAAGTCCAGAGACAACTTAATGCGAGGCATGCTGTTCCATAACCGTGTCCCAAGTCTCATTCTGACTACAGATGCCTCCTTGACGGGGTGGGATGCTCATCTTCTGCATGTCAGGATCATGGACACCAGTGGAGGCCTGCCTCCACATCAATGTCTTGGCGCTGAAGACAGTTCTCTATGCCTTACAGGCATTTGAGACTCACCTCCTGTGGTTGCATTCAAGTGAAATCAGACAGTTCTATGGCAGTTCACTACTTAAACAAGCAAGGAGGCACCTATTCCTACCCTCTCTGCAGAGAACTGATGAGGGTGTGGTATTGGGCAATCCAGAGAAATATCCATCTTCTGACAGTACACATCCCCAACACCCTGGCAGATGCCCTGAGCAGATCCACTGCCTGGGCCCACAAGTGGGAAATCTTATCCAATGTTCTAAATTACATCTTCCACCTCTGCGGCTGACTGGAGTTGAACCTATTTGTCTCTCTACAAAATGCAAAACTGCTGCCTTACTGTTCTCTCATGCGAGGTCCTGGAACTGTGTGGTGGGATGAATTATCTCTTTCCTGGATAGGAAGATTTCTTTATGCCTTCCCACTCTTTCTGCTTGTTTAGAGAGTACTCCTCAATCTGGCCCAGGACTGGGTGTCTATGGTTCTCAAAGCACCAGTCTGGCCAAGACAGATTTGGTTCCCTCTACTTCTACAGCTCTCAGAACCGGATCCCATACCTCTGCCAATTTGCCGGGCTTTACTGTTCCAGGCACAAGGCTTCCTGCTACACCCAGACCTTCGCTCCCTCCAACTGCATGCCTGGCTCCTGAGGACATAGTCCTCTCATGCTTCTGGGTGTCCCCAAAGGTGGCAGAAGTTCTTCTAGCTCCTAGGAAGCCATCTACTTGGTCTTCCTATTCCATGAAGTGGAAACACTTCTCTATTTGGGTGTCTACACTGGATTTAGATATTTATGCATGTTCCCCTCAGCACATCTTAGATTATTTGCTCTCCTTGTCCGAGGGTGGACTGAAATATTCCTTTGTGAACATCCATCTTTCAGCCATTGCTGCATTCCATTTACCTGTGAGCAACATTCCTTTGTCCCAGCTACCTTTGATTTGAACCTTTTTTAAAAAGGCATTCTGCACCTGAATCCCCCATCCAGGATCCAGTCCCTGTGTGGGATTTGAATTTTGTGCTTGTAAAATTGACTATGAATCCATTTGAGCCCACTGAATCCAGCGACCACTGTTATGTTTCTTGGAAAACTATGTTTTTAGTTGCCATTACGTTAGGCAGACATGTCAGAGTTTCATGCACTAATGTGCAAACCTCCATCATGTCTCAGAGTTTCATGCACTAATGTGCAAACCTCCATACCTACAATTTCAGAATGACTGGGTGTCTTTACCCACAAACCCATCATTTTTGCCAAAGGTTGTTTCTGAATTTTATTTTATTTATTTATTTAATTTTGGTGACCAGGTAGGCCCACTGGGCCCCCAAGGTCCCTTTTTCAGGGGCGACCCAGGATAACAATACATTTCTAATACAGGGAAATCATGTTGCAGTGTTATACAGGCATTGTTTTGCAGTTTGCTTACATGGTTATCATCATGATACAGTCTTGTTTACAATGCAGCTAGACCTAGTATTAACCATGGCAAGTCGTTGACAGATTATTGGCAAGAGAGAGATACCATGCCAGGGATGGAGGATGGGGATTCAGGAAACTTGGGCCCCTTGTTGCTGGGAGAGGTTTCTCCATTTACTCGCTTTTTTGACAGAGGGTAGTGCTTTTCTGAGCAGAGGGTAGTGGTATCGGAGGCAGTTATGTGCCGTGGCAGAGGCACGTGCTCATAGCAATCATATGTGCTTTTAGTCTGGTGTGGAAGTTCATGAGTGAGGAGGCCTCCTGCACTGGAGGTGGGAGGTTGTTCCATAAGTTGTGGGCTAGGAAGGAGAAAGATCTGCCCCCTGCATTTGTTCTTACTCTGGGGACTGCGAGTAGCCTTCATGCAGATGTCCTTAGCCTCCTGGGGTTGTGCTTCAGTGCTATAGTACTTGCAATGCTGGGAGGGGCGGGCAGGTTTAGCAGTTTATATGTTTGGACGAGCAGGGGGTATTGCAGGCGGGCAGTCCAGGAGGGCCAGTGTAGTTGGGCCATTGTGTCACAGTGGTGACATCACAGATGGTCCTGAGTGGCAAAGCGAGACACTTTGTTGTAGAGGATTTGCATCCTCGAGACCTCTTGTTTTGCCATGCCTTGAATTATAGGTGCGGCATAGGTCAGGGTTGGGAGCAGGATGCATGTGGCAATGGATATCCTTGCCTCAGGGATTAGCTGGTCCCTGAGGCGATATAAGGTTCCAAGTTTACGGTGAAGGGTCTTGTTGATGTGGTCCACGTGGTCCTTGAAAGTAATAGTTTGGTTTAGTGTTAGGCCTAGGTACTTAAAGGAGGGCACTACGCTGATGCTTTTTCTAGCGAGGGTGGTGAGGTGCAAGGATGTTGACCTGTCGTGACCCAGTGATCTGGGCCCAATAAGCATTGCCTTGGTTTTATCAGAGTTTAGCACCATTCTGTTCTCTCTCAGCCATGCCTCAACGAAGGAGAGGTCCTTTTGGAGGAGAGGACCCAGTGCAGCTACATCCCCCAGGGATCAGTAGATGACTGTATCATCAGCATACTGGACAACCAAGCTATCCCCACAGTAGGTACTTAGCTCATTGGTGAACAGGGAGAATAGGAGGGGGCCAAGGATTGAGCCCTGCGGAACTCCCTGTCTCAGGGGCAGCGGTATTGACATTGCTCCATTCCAGGAGACTCTTTGAGTCCTGCCTGTTAAATAGCTCTCAAACCATTTTAGTGAGAGGGGGTCAAGGCCCACCTTGTTCAGCTTCTGGAGCAGGAGATTGTGGTGAACAAGGTCAAATGCCTTGGACAGGTCTAGGAAGACTGCTCCTGTTGGTATGCCTTTGTCCATTGCTCTGAGTACATCGTCCGAGAACTTAATGATGGCTGTATCCATCCTGTGGTTGGCTCTGAAACCATGCTGAGAGGGAGCTATCAGGAGGTGAGTCTCCAGGTAATCTCGGAGCTGGTTGTAGACAAGCCTTTCTTGTAGCTTTGCAAGTGTGCAGAGAAAGGAGATAGGGTGGTAGTTAGTTAGGTTTTCCCTGGGGCCAGCTTTGTGGATAGGGACCACATTGGCCTGTTTCCACTGGCTGGGAACAATTCCTTCTCTTAGTGATCTATTTAAGAGCCGGGTCAGGGGTCTGGATAGTGAGGTAGCCCCTGCCTTTAGTGGCCGAGGGTTCAACCCATCGGGTCCCCCTGAGCCTTTGAGTTTTAGCGCCTTTAGCAGGGCTAGTACCTCTTTTTGCTTTACCAGTCTTAGGTGGAAGGAAGGTCTTTCATGGTTGGTCGGTTCATTTACCTTTGGTGCAGAGGGCTGCCCTGCCTTGAAGGTCTCAAGTTCAATGAAGTGGTTGTTGACAGCAGCTGCTACTAGTGATGGGTCACTTTCGAGCTGACCGTTGACCTCGATGGGGCAAGGTTCAGTCTTTTTGTTGCCCTTGATTAGGTTGTTAACATGGTTCCAGAAATGCTTAGGGTTACCTAAGTTGGTTTTTTTGAGTTTTATGAGGTAGTCTTTTTTGGCACGGTTAGTAGTACTTTTGGCTTTGTTTCATAGTGCTTTGTATGCCACAAGGTCAACCGTAAGGGACGAAAGCTTGCACTTTTTCCAGGCCTTGTCCCTACTGGTCATTAGGGTTTTGAGGGATGGTGTAATCCATTTATAGCAGCAGCCCTTTACTCTTAGTCTTTTTAGAGAAGCGAAGAGGTTGGCAGCTGTACTTAGTTGGTCCTGGAAATATTCAAGGGCCTCAGTTGGAGTTGGGAGGAGTGTTATAGGGTTCCAGTCCCGACTGCTTAGGTAATCATTGAACTGCCCTTCCGAGAAATTGGTGTAGTCTCGGGCAGTGATGATTCTGGGCTGGGTCCTTGGTGACTTATTCTTCCAGATACAGTAGATCGGAGAATGGTTAATCAAGGAGTCTGCCATAGTACCAGCAAGCTGGATGTTGGCAGGGTTGGACACCAGAGCCCAGTCGAGGGTGGTGTGGTTCCCAGTTTTGTAGTTACATCTGGTTGGCTCTTGGATGACTTGCGTCAGTCCTGCCTCTTGGGTCTTTGCCATTAGGGCATGGTCCGGGTCCTGGTCCCAGTTGAGGTTGAAGTCACCTAGAATGATAAGTTCTGTTGAGACTTCTGTGGTCAAGGTACTTGTGATGGTATCAAGGGACTGGAGGGCCGTCTTTGGAGGATTGTAGACACATCCAATTGTAATTTGCTTGGTTTGTCCCAGGGTAGTACGGATGAATATAAATTCTTCGTCGGAGAGGGGACTTTGAGGCAGGCTTAGTGGTGATGCTGCAAGGTCTTGTTTGGTGTATATTAGTACACCACCCCCTTTTCTGGACTCCCTGTCCTTTCGGAAGGTGGTACAGCCCAGTGCCTGAACCTCGTGGTCCAGAATGTGGGCTTTTAGCCAGGTTTCTGAGATTGCTAGGACATCAGGCTTGTATAGGTCGAGCCAGGCTTGGACTGCATGTATTTTGGGTCTGATGCTACATATGTTCACATGAGCTATCTTGAGACCCTTCGCTGACACCCAGCAAGGGGTCTGAGGGAAGGACGCTGATATGTTGGGGGTGCTTGGGCCTGGGTTAGGCTGGATATCTCCTGCAAGGAGAAGCAGTGCAGTAATCAGGGAGAGAAGCTTAGGGCTAGGTAAGGTGAGTGGTTTTCGTTGACTCATCCTTCGTGCCAAGTAGAATAGGTCATAACATATGTCCTTTCTTACTATCTCATGCACTGATGTTAGAGCAGGCCAGCATGAGCTGAGCTTTCCATTTTGGAAGTTCGGGGGGGGGGTCAGGAAGTAGATGGCCCCATGCTTCAGGAAAACTTTGGTCTATGATCTTGTCTACCCAAAGTAGAGATAGTGAGTAGGTTAGTGCTAGAAGTACTCCCCTATTTAGGAGGGAGGTGCTTCGGTCTCTTGCACTTCGGGGTGCTGGGGCAGACGTTTGGCAAGGCGCCATTGTGTAGTCTCAAAGGGGGCAGCAATAGAAGGGTACTGCCAGCCAGGTAGGTGTAAGGACTAGCTAGGGTCAGCCCCCTCCTTTTGATCTGGGTTTGCCCTTGAGGGGGAGGGGGGGAAATCGCCTTGGCTAATGTAGAGCTTTGGTAGCAGCTAGTTGCTTAGCGTTATAAGGTAGTGGGGTTCCAACTTCCCCGTTGTAGAATTTTGGGCCTCTTGGGTAGTCTTTGGGCAAAGCTGCCTGGGGGAAGGAAAACAGATTTCTCAACTCTTGCCCTTGGCTAGATTCAGTTAATCAGAGATTACAACTTTCAACCCCTTACCCTAGGTTCAGTAGTTTCTTATGTCTTACAGGTCAGCCCTGACTTGTATGCAGTTATTTGTGAAGAAGCTAGCTAAAACACTTGACATGACAGTGAAAAAAAACACACTTAGCAAGAGAGACTTATTTACACAATAGATAAGTGGGTGAGTTTCAAATTGTTGGTAGTATATAATTGGGTATGCTTACAGAAACACTTTGTAACTGACCATAGCTGAAGGCGTTTCTAAGAAGATTGGTATCAGAACTTAGCTTGCCACGGGATGATTGGTTTAGACATTCTGGTGGGCGTGGCAAGTGTGTATTTAACAGGAGGAGGGAATAGGGTGGGTGGGTGGAAGAAAAATCAAGTCCTCTCTGCGGGTCGTCCGCCTGCTCCGGTGCAGGGGAATTTACTGTAAATCAGACCATTCAATTACCAGTGTACTTTGTAGAGCCTACAAATCCAGGGGAAGCCCTGCTTCATACTAACATACTATTTGCCAGCAGATTAGGCCTTACGGTCTATCGAGTCTGCTCGAACCTCAGATCCTTAGTTGGATGCCGAGGCCCTCCCCTCCCTTGTGCTCCAGAAACCCCTATCATCCATCCCCACCCCCCTGGGACAGGCCATCATCTGATACATCCACTTTCTGTGTCTGTCCCACCCTCTCTTGAAGCCCTCCACTGTGGATCTCTGAACCAGCTCGCCAGGCAGTGCATTCAAGGGTCCACCACCCTCTCAGTGAAAACCTCCTCCTCTTTCCCCCTCACCTTCCACCTTCCAACTTCAAACCATGCCCTCTGGTGATACCTCCTGCTTTAGTCTAAAGATCCCCTCCATGTTTACCCTATTTATTCCCTTGAGGTACTTGAAGACCTCAATCATGTCCCCCCTGTCTCTCCTCTCCTCTCCTCCAATGAAAACAGGCAGAGCTCCTCAAGTCTGTCCTCCTACATCAAATCCCCTAGCCCTCGTATCATCTTAGTTGCCCTCCTCTGTACCCTCTCCAGGAGCTGTATGTCCGTCTTCAAGTGTGGTCTCCAGTACATTACACAGTACTCAAGGTGTGGTCTAACCAGTCCATTGTACAGCGGCAGAATCACTTCCTTGCTCCTAGAGGTGATCCCCCTTACAATGCAACCCAACATCCTGTTTGCCTTGCTAGCCGCTCTCCTGCACGGCTCAGAGTTATTCATACATGCATCCACCATGACCCCTAGGTCTTTTTCCCCTATTGAGGCCTCCAGCGCCTCCCCTCCCAGGGTGTACCTGTGTTTAGGGTTTCCCCAACCAAGATGCAACACCTTGCACTTGGTGATATTGAAATTTAATTTCCATGTGTGAGCCCAGCTTTCCAGGGTGTCCAGGTCCCCTTGCAGGGCCAACCTCCCCTCTTCTCCCTCAGCTACTGCTCCCATCTTGGAGTCATCCGCGAAGAGACTCATTTCACACCCTATACCCTCCTGATGTCCGATATGTATGCATTAAACAGGATCGGACCCAGGACCGACCCTCTCGGTGCCCACTACCAACCTCTCTGGGTTCGAGAGCTCCCCACAGACCACTACTCTCTGGGTGCGTGCAGCTAGCCAGTTTTCAATCCATCTGACCATCAAAGGGCCCCCCTAACCCCATCAGTTTCTCCACCAAACCATTGTAGGGACAGAGTCAAACGCCTTGCTGAAGTCCAAGAATAATACATCCACAGGCTTTCCCTGTCCAGTTCTGATGTTACCCATTCGTAGAGAACTCCACAAGATTGGTTTGACATGATCTACCTGGCACAACCCATGTTGCCAACTATCCAGACCTCCCACCTCCTCCAAGTACACCCCAATCGTTCCTTTAGTATACTCTCCATTAATTTTCCCACCACTAAGGTCAAACTGATGGGTCTATAGTTACCTGGTACTTCCCTCGACTCCCTTTATGGATTGGCACATGTGCCTCTCGCCAATCCCTAGGTACCCTCCCTGTCTCAAGTGACCTGTTGAAGAGCTCCGGGGTGCAGCCAGTATGTCCGCCAATTCCCATAGTACTCTCGGATGAATGCCATCCGGCCCAGGAGATTTGTCTTTCTTTAGGGCCTTGAGGGCTAACCACACCCTTTTGGCGGAGATAGCATCATCCGTCCCCTCCACCTTACTGGCCTTTTTATCCTTATCCAGATGTGACACCCCTGGGGTACCTCTCCCTCCCTTTTGCTCCATTTCTGTTGCTCCCCGATCCCACTCACTGCTGCTTCTATCCCCATCATGCCTTGCTTTGTAGATATCCCATCCCCCTCCCTAGTGAACACAGAGGCAAAGTACTCGTTAAATACCTCTGCCTGGTCCCTCGCCTCTTCCATCCACCCTCCTTCTGATCTCAATCCGCTGAGATGGCCCTTAGTTTTTCTCTGCTCCCCAATGTACCGGAAGAACCCCTTTTCCCCTCCATGTATCCCCTGTGCCAGCCGCTGCTCTTTACTGGACTTTGCTCCCCTCACCATCTGGGTGACTTTTCTAGATGCAAGATGGTACATTTCCTTATCCCTATCCCTCTTGTTGTTTTATATTTTTCGTAGGCCGCCTTCTTTTCTCTGACCGCTACCTGTACCTCACTGGACCACCAGCATGGTTTATGCGACCTTGCTCCCTTACGTTTCAACTTAGCGCAGATCCTGACTGCCTCATGAAGTCCCCGTTTTATGACCTCCCATCTCCTTTCCACACTTGTCATTGGTGTAATCCCCTTCAAATGATCCTTGAGAATATTTCCCATGCCCACAAAGTCTGCCCCCCTGAAGTCCACTGCCAGTGTCCTAGATCTCACCCCCCTCCCCCATGCTTATTTGAAACCAGACAGTATTGTGGTTGCTCCCAGTCAGGGGGTCCTCTACAACCAGGTCCCTTACCAGATCCCCATCTGCCAGAACCACGTCCAGGACATGCCCCTGCCTTGTGGGCTCCATCACATGCTGTGTTAAGAACACATCCTGGAAGCTGTCCAGCAGCCAGTGCTCCTTGGCCACCTTAGAGGACATGGGTTCCCCAATTTGTACCTGGCATATTAAGGTCCCCCATCAACACCACTCCTTCCCCTTTTGGTCCACACTGGGCAATGATGTTGTCCAGCAAACCATCCTCTAGAACATCACTCATCCCGGGGGGCCTATATACTACACCCAGCTTGACCTTATCCCTGCTGGGGATCGTAAGGTGACCCATAAGGCCTCCACATTTCCCTCTGCCTCTTCTACCCTAGCAATTTCTATGTCATCTCTAATGAACATAGCCACTCCACCCCCTCTGCCCTCCTTTCTATCCTTCCTAAGCATAGTGTACCCCGCATGTTTAGGTCCCAGTCATGGTTTTTGTTGGCCTACGTCTCCGCGACCGCCGCCACATCCACCCCCCTTCGAACAGCATGGCCTGGAACTCTGACAACTTGTTTTCCAAGCTCCTGGCATTTACTAACACCAACCCCCAACCCTTATCCCTGATCCCCTTTGTCAAACCCCATCCAGATTCCTTATACTTCCATCCTCCCTTTGCTCCTCCTGAAACTTCCACCCCCAGTCTGTTTCCCCCCCCCCTTGGGCTTGAAGTCTACTCCCCTCATCTGGAGGAGAGGGCTTCTGGTCACCCCTCCTTATCCCTTCCCCCTCACAAGTTTAAACCCCACCTTTCTTGAATGTAGTCAGCCATCCCTGTTTAAGGACTTCCTTCCCTAATGGGGCAAGATGAAGCCTGTCCTTGGCATACAGTCCCTTATCCTCCCAAACTCCTTTCCAGTTCCCTAACACCCCCAACCCACTCTCTTCACCCCACTTCTGGAGCCAGTCATTAACCTCTGTGAGCTTCATTTTTTTCCCCACTGAGGCCTTTGGTACTGGCAATATGTCCAAAAAGGAAATGTTGCATCCATTATCCCGACAGACTCTGGCAAGTTCTTGGAACCTTGCTTGGATTTCCAAAACGCTATTTCCCTCTAGATCGTTAGTTCCCAAATGCACTAGGAAATACGGTTTCCCTCCACAATCCCTAACCATTTCATACACCATGAACTTTGCTCTGTGCACTGTCAGCCCAGAGATACTCACTACCTTCACCTGGCTATGGCATCCACCCTCCTGTCCCTCCACTGGATACCCCTAATCATCGGTCTCCCAATAACAGAACCTTAACACGCCATCATCCTTATGGTTACCTCCACTATGTCCTCTCAGCCCCCCATCCCCCCCATTATTCGTGATCTCAATTCCATGGGAGTCTTCCTGCCTTATTAGAGACCCCCTTGTCACCCTCCCCTTTCTGCCTCCCTCGTTATTTTGCCCACTTAACTCAGACCCCCTCTGAATAGGTGACCCCTTTAACCCTCTCTTATCCGAACCATTTATCCTGGCCCTGATGGTTTCCCCTTCCCCATACTCTTGATGTGCATAGAACACTGAGCATTTACCTTCCCCACACTTCACAGTTGTGAAAAACTGAGCAAAGTTTTGTTCTTTTCGCTCCTGGAAACCAGGGCATTAGTGTTTCAAAGTAGTGCTTGTCCACATGGTTGTCCAAATTCATTACATTTATTTATGCAAAGTATGAAAAACCTCTCCCAGGGGTTGTAAGACCCCATTCTGAAGCCAGCCTAGTGGCGCTGAAGTGCTGGATGCCACACATCGCACCATGCCGGTGACCTGAGTTCGGAAGCAGACTCAGGCTGCTAAGGGTTGGCAGGGGAGGAGATGATTGAGCATCTGGAGGACTGCTTTCCTGTCCTGGAGTGGGTACCTGGGGATTCCCCATCCAGTAGTGGATCTTAGCATTTGCTAGGGGCATTACACACCAGACCGGGACAGCCAATGGGGGAATGGTGCAGCAGGTGACTACGGGAGGGGGAAGGAGTGTACCATCAGTTTGTTGATGCCATTGCATGCCGGGACCATTAAGGTGTGAAAACAAGAGAAAATCCTCGACTCCGGCAAAGGCAGGACCAGGGATCAGCCCCCACACCCAATGCCGTGATTTCCAGCCCCTGCTTCCAGTTCTCCTCTATAATTCACTTCACTTGATTATAGATAGAGTGCTGGGAGGAGTTCAGTGGTCCTGCCCTGGGGGACTCAGTTTCGGGGAGTTGTGCGGCCAGAAGATGCGGAGAAGGAGTTGGGCCAGTTGAAGAAAGGGAGCTGGAGGCTTCAGGTGGGGCGGGTGTAATGTCACATAGAATGTCCCTGCTGGAGAGGGTCCGGTATGTCAGAGCAGAAAGAAAGTTGACAAAAAAAAAAAAAAATACCCCATTCTACCAGAGGCATCCTGCCTCTACGGCGTGTTTCCAGGGTTTTTCTGCCTTGCATATTTGTGAAGCTGCCACGTGGTCTACTGTACATACCTTTACCAAGCATTACAGTCTAGACATTGCTTCTAAGACGTGGACCATTTTTGGACGGGCCATCCTATAAGGCCTCGTGCCCTAAGTCCTAATGATTTGCTTCCTCCTCTCACTGGGTATAATAACTTCTTGGGAATCTTCCCATGAGTAATGACCTGCTGCAAGAGATTGCCTCAAAGAAGATAGTATGGTTGCATAAGAACTTACCGTTACAGTATATCTTCAAGAGTATCTCTTGCAGCAGGTCATGCAGCCACCCTCCTTCTCCCTTGCTGTTACTTTAAAAGGGTTCCTTGCTCCTGTCTTTTATGACTCCACCAGCTGCTGCCTTCTTAGTTCCCATCAGAAGCCTAGGATATGTTTTCACAATGATCGCCAGGATGGAAAAGAACTGAGAAGTAACTGGAATCTCTCCCTTTCATACCTGACAGGTACTCACCATGTGGTAGTGCTGGGGGGAGGTCCCAGGGTCGACTGCTGAGAAGTCATCTGGAAGAAATGATGCCTGTGGCTGTAATCCCATGAGTAATGATCTGCTGCAAGAGATACTCTTGAAGATCTACTGTTACAGTAAGTTCTTACACAACCGTACTGTCTCTATCATATGCCCCCTCTCCCTCCTCTCCTCCAGGGTGTACATATTTAGTTCCTTAAACCTCTTCTCATAGGGCTTTTGATGCAGATGCTGCACCATTTTGGGAGCCCTCCTCTGGACCACCTCCACTCTATCTATGTCCTTCCAGAGATGTGGTCTCCAGAACTGGACACAGTACTCAAGGTGAGGTCTTACCAGTGATCTGTATTGAGGCAGAACCCCCTTCCTTTTCATGCTGGTGATACCCCTTCCTAGTTACTTGGGGCAATATAAAGTGGGTTTCAGAGGGTAGATTAGTATCAGGGTTCCTCTCAAAGTTATGAGAGAGAGAGAGAGAGAGAGAGAGAGAGAGAGAGAGAGAGAAAGAGACAGACAACATCTCCTTTAAGCTATGTATCTCCCCCACCCACATTATTGTGATGTGGGGTGGGTTAGGTTGCATTGTTTGTATGAAGAGGAGGAGAGAAATTACATTTTTATCTCTTTTTCAGATTCCTTAGACACTTGTGGTACATCAAGTTGTTAC
Source organism: Neoceratodus forsteri (assembly GCA_016271365.2). Taxonomy (NCBI): domain Eukaryota; kingdom Metazoa; phylum Chordata; order Ceratodontiformes; family Ceratodontidae; genus Neoceratodus; species Neoceratodus forsteri. The sequence goes on along the minus strand of CM057455.1, from coordinate 342,453,825 downwards.
ATTCTCAGTATATATTGACATCAGTACATATCAGGCTACATGGTCTTAATTCCTTGAGGTTCCTCGACTAGAGTATTTTTGTTTGACACTATTATTAATTTATATTTAAATTATCATTTATATAGTCCTGAGGTTTTTGAAATTTCTTGGGCCTTATATCTAGCTTGATAATACAGCTGGGTGACAGGTCCAGCTAGGTTTTACACATCACACAGTGTGCACTGATGTTTTTAAGACAACTTTACTGGTAAATTCTTGTCTATAATGCTAACATTGAAATTTCATGAGCCTATAACAATCTTAGTTTGTCTTTAATCTGGGTGGGGTTGTCTTTCAGTAATCACATCCTTATACTAACTGTGACACTCATAGCTTGATTTGGAGTTATCTGCTTCAGCAGTGTTATCTTATGTCAATTAAATTTATATGCAGTAGGATTCTTTGTATGTGTGTTCCAAAGCGCATCTGACCCAAGGGTCTTTCTGGCTGAAGGCAGTATTGTACTGTTAAACTTCTCTGACATCATCTTCTGTTTTTTTTTTTTTTTTTTAAATATTTTAAACCAATGGGGATTTTTTTCTGTTTTTCTCTGCATTATCTAGCTGTTATAAGTATTGTATTTTCTAAACAACTGCCATGAGCTTCTGAAGAAGGACTGGTTGGTCCGAAAGCTAGAGGACTTTGTTCTTGTTGTTACATCTATGTTGGTCCATTAAAAGGTATCAAATCATTTGCTTCTGGATCTATTCTCAAAGTTGTGGTAATAGTAGGAGAAGACAGAGCAAGATAAATGTATGGGATTTCATAGTAAACAAGCATTTCTAGAACTTATCACTAATTAGAAGAATGCAGGCCCCCTCCACCCAATATATACAAATGTTAATGGGGCCAAAGAACTGGTTGTGGGAGGGAAATTCAATCATAAGGCAATGTGATACTAACTGGGTAAGCTCTGTCGAGTTTTTAGAGGCCCCTCTTTGTGTAGTGAGAGGTAAGGGAGATGGGATCAGGTTAAAGGAAAGGCAGAGTAACAATAGCAACATATTTTAGTGACAGGTGTCAGGTCAGATTATTTACTGTAGGCAGTTAACACATACAAATAAAGATATAAAAACAATTCATAACAGGTATATTATCATAATAGTAACAGACCTTATGGTGTCATTGTCTACTCACAGCCACTAATATGTGTTCCCTAGATTTATTGTGTCATGCTTATGTCTTGCTTTTTTAACTGACTCATTTTGCAAGTGGCCAGACTAATATCAAGCCAATTTTTCACCAGATCACTTCCTCACCATATATGTCTGAAACTCACACATATTAGACAAACTCTGGTCAGAGCCAATATGGCTGTGGAAAGCTTTTAGGAGCGGCAAGAATGTTGAAAGGAATAGGCGGTGCACTCACCACATTGGAGTCAGTTGTAACTAATACTGCAGTGATTGCAGTACTGCGCATGAGTGATACTAGCGCATGCACTGTTTGCCCCGGAGTCAGCCATGTGCAACACGGTGGCGCTGACATGACTACATATGTGCAGTACTTGACTGGCTGCCCTCTACTCTGGCTTGGTGCTATTTTTGTGTTCCTGGTTTCTTCTTCATTACTTAACTAAGAGACACTCACAGTGATGCCTATGCCTGTTGAGAAATAGAAATTACTACTCTTAATAACTTATACACAGTATTAGTATTACTTTCTTATATGTCAGAAACAGAAGAGTGATAAGAGAGCATTCTGGGAGTTACCTGCCTTTTGAAAAAACAATCCCACAGACAGTATGTGGTGGGTAGCTGCAAACAATTTCATGGTTCACACTGGTGCTTTATCTACTAAGCTATAAGGGCTGGTCAGAGTTCTGTGACTTGCCTGCCCTTAGACAAAATCATCATCATCATCATCATCTTAGAGGTCGGTGGCAGTTGTACATATTATAGCACTTGCACTTCCAATAAGCTCTTTCACATTCACATTGTTCACTCCTTCTCATCTCATTTCACTAATCATGCTGTTTCTTACTACTAAACTGTTTTTTTTAATTTTTTCTACAGCTATGTTGATTAAAAGCAGTTTAAAATGATTTTTGAACATACAGTTACCTTAAAACAATAAAGGGTATTAAAGGTTTGGATAAGGCTCAGATAAGGATCTGAGACTTTGTTTGCATATCGGAATCTTTTAAAGAGGGACTTCGGTCAAAATTTCTGGGATCAATAAATTTCAGAATTTGGATCAGCATAGCCCCAAACAGCCTCATGCCAAAAATGAGATCTCTTAAGTTACTCTGTTTAAAAATTACAAGTCATTTCACAACCCTAAATTCACTGCCTGTTCAAAAAAGCCAATTTCAGTGAAGAGCTGCTGCTGATGTCATCTCCTGAACTCAGAGTCTAGTCTTCCCTGGCAGCAAGCTTATAGAACCTGTTTCTTCAAAAGTGCAGTTCATGTGCAATAGTCTTTACACGCAAAACAGGCAGCAACATTCAAAAAGCATTGCTATAAAAACTCTGTGTTTCAGGTTTTCTAAAAAAGTTGACAAATGTGTATTTTTGTCTATTTATTTATTTATTTTGGTGCCTTTATGTAGTGGTCCTTTTCTCTAGGGTTGCTGACTGCTAGCACACTGCAGTGAGGTTTAGTTTATTTTTTACATTGGAAAGGCATGTGAGCACAATTTCCTGTTTTCACTGGCGATGTTTGCAGACTGAATAATTTTCTGATGTGGTGGAAGGCAGTGGTCATTCACACCTGTCATTCAATTGAGGTGATTTCTCAGGATGGCACTTTAAACTAATTGTTCTACCTCCCTGTAAATGGGAGTGGGAGAGGTAATGCTGTTTTGAAACCTTACTATGAGTTTTCTATGTAGTATCCATCCCAGCCAACCTAGGGCCAGATATTCAAAACTTTGCCCTGGGGCAAAATTGGCACAGAACCATTTCCACGTCATATTCAAAGGAATAGCCCCAGGGCTAGATGAGCTGAATATAGCGTGCAAATGGAGGTGTGTGCAAACAGGGTTGAGAGTGCAGTGCAATAAGAGCCCAGCAAACAAGACTGCACTGAATACTGCAACTGAGAGCAGTGCAAACTGCAACAGCAGCCCAGTGCACACAGAGGTGGAGTGAGGTAAGGCTGAACAATGCAGGCAACATGTGTGCTAGCAAAGCAGTGGAGCACAACAACAGTAAACAACAATGCAGGCCAAATACTGCAGAACCATGTAATGAAACATTACAGCATTGCATGGCTCTAATACATTTGCATGGTGCTGACACATTTGCCCGGCGTAATCCCATTTGGCCGGTGCTAAAGTTTGCTATATTCAAAACTGCAGTGCAAATGAGTCTACTCAGGCAATCCATTGGCAAACAGCCACATTAGCATCTTTTTATAGCCTGCTTTACAGTATAACATGGTGCACACAGCTCCACCTGTAGATCCAACTTGAATTACAGGTTGGTAGCCATGTTTCTTTCTGTGCTCACAGCTCCACCTGTAGGTCCAACTGGTATTACAGGTCAGTTGCATGTGCATTGTGTGCTCACAGTTCATAGAATATTAGCTGCAGTCTTGGTTTGGACACAGATGCAAAGATTAATGTGGCCCAGGGGAGTAGCACTACAGAAACAGGTGGTCGTGCTGCATGCCAGACGCAAATCATTGTTCCTGCCACAGTGTTTATCAGATGGTACAGTACCATAGTAGGCAATACTGTGAGGTACACAGCAATGCCTACGGTGTGTCAGTCATCAGTGACTGGTGCTATCCACACAGTGCAATGCACAGCTGGAAGGTGTGGTCTGACAGTCGACACCACAGTCATATTGTCCTGTGACCCTCATGTACTTCATAGTGGCATGGGATCCCCACACTACCATACATGTGGCTGTCTATGTGTGTGGGGATCCCAGACAGGTGTAGGGTATGTGCCCTGGGGGGCGCCCACACTTACCATCATACTGGCACACTATTGTCAGGAGCTGTCCTGTCAGTGGAACATGTGCACTGTGTGGATGGCCCTAGCCATGTGGTAGTACCTACTATGTGGTGCAGCCTGGCCACCTGTACGCCCTCCCCTCAACACCCTCCATTCCCCCAGAGCAGCATGTGTCTGCTGGACTGTGTTGGTGTACCCCAATGGGGGAACTGGCGGTGTGTGGTGCATGGATGTACTGCCATGGTGTTCACTGGAAACTGGGGCAGTTACTAATGTCTGGCAGGGTTAGGACCACTGCCAGATGATGGTGACACGTGCAGTGCCATCTGTGTGCAGCATGTCTCTGCCATGTATATGATCTGTTAATTGTTTTTATCACCTTGTTCACCAGGTAAGCACACTGGGCCAAGGCCCAGTGTCAGGAATGACCCCAGAGACACTAACTGTGTGGCAGAGATGCAACGATGTACAATAAAGACGTACAATGCACAACACAAAATACACAAATATCACATTAGGTGCACATTACAATATCGTACAAATAGTTTACATGAGTGTTCATGTCATAGCAATGTTGGGGCATTGCATTCCACAGTTTGTGTGCCTGTGCAAATGGAGTGGCCCAGGGTGGCCGTTCGCCCACACTGCCTCCTCATTGGATGCATATAGCCTTATTCCCTGTTGCTGCTGTGTCCACACCCCCCATCCTGAGTTTGCCCAGCATTAAGACCACCTTTTCATGGGTGGTAATTTGCGCTGTGCTACATGTTGCGGTAATGCACATTGTGCGGTGCTATACTAAAGGAATAATGCACAACAGGGTATGTGTCATGCTGGGATAGCACCACACCTGGGGTGGTTGGGCACAAGGTTGCAGGCCGAGTCCGTCCAATGCCCCAGGAGTGGCGTTATCCCAGCATGACACACACACTGGAGTGCATTATTCCTATTATACGATGGCTTGTTGTTATATACAGAATAAAAAAAAATAATTTTAAAGAATGTTTTTGTTAGTGTGGAAAAATATTTTTGCTTCTTAAGAGAAGATGGGGCAAATCAACTGGCAAAGAATCAAAAGTGGTTCACAGTGAGACTGAGACTAGACCCATGGTGTTATGTTGGGATAATACCATGGGCCCAGCTCCAGACTGACCAATCACAGTCCAAGATTCTTTCTTGCCATTGTATAATTTTTAATATATCATTGCACCTGTATGCATGTCCCCACCCCTCACTTTGCACCATGCATACATTATCTCATAGCGTTGGCGCTATCATGCTGTGCCACTGCTATTTGGCCTTTTGGAAATAGCAGTCCAGCACAAATGCAAATTGTGATGCAATCAATTTGTGCCAGGCACATAGTTTTGAATATCTGGCCCCTAATATTTTCTCCCTGGCAGACTGTTACTTAATCTACATTCAGACTCATCTATGTTGTATCTCACATTAAAATGATAATTTTAGCAGGGCTAACACTTTCACCACTAGCAGGAATGAACACATATTAGGCCCATGATAAAGAGCACATTTCATGAAGATCCAAAAAGTTACATCTTGCAGTCATTATATGTAGTACTAGATCTGAAAGTGTGCATGCATTTGCTATTTTTGGCCAAGGTTTACTCTACCTTCCATAATTTGGATTTGTTTTTGAGCCCTGCTTTAGCCCTGCTACACTTGCCTTTGCTGTTCAGCTGCTGGCTCCCAACGGCATCAATGTAGAGCAGAGGAGTGACTCACATTGTATGGTATAGTATACTGCAGTCACAGCAATTCTGCAAGGAAAAACTACCAATACTCAAAGTAAATACCATGTTCCCCCTTCCCCAATACACCCTGTTAGCAATGCATTATGCTAAAATCCAAATGCCCTGTCAGTGGTTTTTTTTTTGTAAAATGTACTTTCTTCTGCCTTAGTAACAAAGCATGGGGTTGGAGAGAAGGTAGAGTTGCTGTCAGCATCTTTTCCAGTCATGCAAAAAATACCCCATTTTGTGAAAGACGGGACATAAAACCTACAAGATCAGGAGGCTGAGTTTCAACTGCTAGGAAAAGACATAAAACATAGCAATATGTTGTTGAGAGATAGAGCAATTGAGGTTTCGAGCACCATTCCCAGTCCTTTTGACTTTCATGTATATATTACTCCTTCTTGCATGGATTCTGGAATTGCATTTCATTCATTTTGCAGAATGCAAAGCTAACTGCAGAGGACAGAAATGAATACAATTCCAGAATCAGTGCAAGAAGGGGTAGTTTATGCATGAAAGTCAAAAGGACTGGGAAAGGTGCTCTTTAATTATAAAGCAGACACTGACAAACAGCAGTGAAGTTACCACCATTATGCAATACTAGTAGCAATACAAGTTCCTAAAAGACACAGTAGAGTAGCACCCCATATGGTATCAGCAGCCTGGAGGCATGCTGACTCAGCATTCAGCAACCCCGAAGAAATGGGCCACATCAAAAAGGCATTAAAATATGAATTTGTCAACTTTGTTTCCAAACCTGAAACACACACAATTTTTATAGAAATGTTTTTTGAATGTTGCTGCCTCTTTTTCTTGTAAAAACCACTGCACATGATTTTTAAACTTTGGAAAAACAGGTACTATAAGCTTGCTGACAGGGAAGACTATATGGTGAGTTCTGGAGATGACATCATCATCAGCTCTTCACTGAAACAGGGTTTTTTTGAACAGGCAGTGAAATCAGGGTTACAAAATAGCTCATAACTTTAAAATGAAGCAACACAGAAACCTAATTTTCGGTATGTAATTTATTGGGGGGGGGGGGGTATGCTTATTCTAATTCTGAAAAGTAGCACTTTTAGCCAGAGTCCCTTTTTAAAACCTCAGAACCTTTTGAGGTTCACCCATCCATATTCCTCAATCACCTTGGAGAAATAGGTGGCAATAATGAGTGCATACCTTAAGACAAGGTAACAACTGGCTAACAATAGCAAGACTACAAGTTGGGGCTACTACACAACTGCCAAAGGTGTGTCCCTCCCCATCCCAAAAAGGCTTCACCTGTGATGCAAGCCTTAACCTGCTCTTCTTTCACAATTTTTTTTGTTTACTGGACTACACAAAAAAAAATATATTTATTTTATTTATTGATTGAAATGCTTCACCAGAAAGGCACACTGAACAACAAGTTGCTCGTCTCACGGTGAGTCCTGGGGGAAAGGGTTGAGGGGACAAAATACAGGTTGAGGTCAATAAATGTAAACATGTAAAATACATTACAAATTGAGAATGCAGCAAAGTAAAATACACAGTAAGGTTAAGAACATAAGGAACAGAGAAAAATAAATCTTAAGATACAAAAGTAGTAGCGACTACAGAAGGTTACATGCGATTAGGGTTTAACAAGTGCTAGAGAGCTATAGTGTATGGTGGAACGTCGTTCTCCACCGAAATCCATCGTTGTCAAAACCTTGTAGCCACACACTAGTGACGTCTGCAGTGCAGCAGAATGATTTTTTCTACTGCACTGTGAACATCACACACTGTGTCCTCGAGCAGCATTTGACAGTTAGGGCTCACTCCATAGACAGGACACATAGCGAAAGCAGCAATGTCAGGGCAGTACTAATGTTTAGCGTTAAAACGTTCAAAATGTAAAGTTCTTAAACAGTTAAAATGTCAAGCATGAACACGTTCAAAATGTAAAGTTCTTTTTTCCTTCTAGTAACCCAGTAAAAATGTTTTGAAGCAGAAACATGCTGTAGTGATTTTTTTTCCAAAAAAACGACGTTCCACCATACACTATAAAGAAAAGTGCATGGGGAACAGTTGACAACAGGGCATCTTTCACCTCGTTGGCACTAAGACAACGGATTACCTCTTGAGTTGCGCTCTCGAGGTAATCCGTTGTCATAGTGCCAACTTGGTGAAAGAATAGCCCTGTTGTCAACTGTTCCCCATGCACTATCCTATATGTTGTCACATGAGGATATAGTAGCAGCCAAGTGGGCAATCCATATTACAGAGCAGAGATATACAGGACAATTTCTCGTGGCATGTACAATTAGTGGAGCAGAAGTTAGAGAGGGCATACGAGATAGAATGAGGAGATGAAGAGTGTCTGATTTGAGTTGGTAATGAGTTCCAGAGTTTAGGAAAATAATAGGAGAAGGCAGACTGTCCAGCAGAGGTGAGTCTGCACAGGATTACCAGTGTCCTGGAGTCAGCGGATCTAAGTGAGTGCACAGAGGGCGTTGGGGAAGTCAATGCAGAAGAGAGATAAGAGGGGTGGGAGTTAAACCAGAATTTAGAGGTGAATTTAGCAGTGTGGATGAGGCGACAGTTTTAGAGTGAAGGGAAAGCGAGTGAGCGGTAAAGATCACAGTGGTGAATGAGAGGAGGCATGTCAAGTGCGATGTGACAGAAGGAATTAAAGAGGGAGTCCAATCTGGTTAAGGTGGACTTTGGGGCAGCACTGTAAACTATATCACAGTAGTCAAAGACAGGGAGGATAATTTTCTGGACTAGTTCGCACATGACTGGTAGAGGTAGACAGTTCCAGTTCCTGAAAAGAGCACCTAGCTTGGGGTGCAGTTTTTTCAGCACAGCATCCACATGCTCAGAAAAGTTGAGGTGCTGGTCTAGCCAGACCCCAAGTTACCTGAAGGAGGAGGTGTCCTCTACAGAAGTCCCATCTAGGATGTGGAAAGATGGTAAGAAGGTGAGCCTAGAGAGTCTCTGCCTCATGCCAAAGGTCATGGAGGCAGTCTTTTTGGCATTTAGGCCAATGGACTTGTAGTTGAACAGGAAAAGGCTGATGACACTGTGGACAGGAGGCTACTATGCAACTGCCAAAGGGCTACCCCCTCCCTCCAAAATAGGTTCACATGTGACACAAATCTTTACTGGCTCTGCTTTCACAGCTTGTTTTTTACTGGACTGCACAAAACAAAAATGGTCCTGTGCTTGTGTGGGAAATGACTGATGATGCTGAAGACAGGGGCTACTATGCAACTGCCAAAGGGCTGTCCCTATCCCCAAAAATGTTTCACACTTGAAACAATCCTTTACCGGATCTGCTTTCGCAGTATTTTTTGTTTGTTTGTTTACTAGAGTGCATAAAACAAAAATGGTCATGTACTTCAAGATGGGGGATACTATGCAACTGCCAAAGGGATATCCCTCCCCGAAAAAGGCTTCATATATGATATAAGCCTTTACTGGCTCTGCTTTTCCAATTTATTTTTTATTGGGCTATACAAAACAAAAATGACTGCATATGTGAGAAATGGCTAGTGATGCTGCAGACAGGGGCTACTGTGCAACTGCCAAAGGGCTGACCCGCCTCCCAAAACAGGATTCACACACACACACACACACACACACACACACACACACACACACACAGTCTTTGTTGTAGAATAAAATGTAAACTTTTTTCTTCCTTTTTTTAAGTCTTTTTCTGTAAGATGGTACAATCTATTTTCTTTTCTTGTTTAAAGCTTTTTCTTACTTTCTGTAAACATTTTCTTGCTAAAAAAAACTTTATTTTTCTAATTTTATTTTCTGCAGTTGTGCACTGCTGTTGTGCACTGTAAAGAAAATACAGTACTACTGTTTGTGCTGTACACTTGTGTGCACACTGACAACACAGCCTCTAGTCCAAGCGGGCATCCCCATCTCCCTCTTGCTTTTCCTGCACTTTCTCTTTTTACTTTTAAATGTTTTTCTTCAAATTCACTTTCGTTCTGTGCTTTTCTGCATTCTAGAAAGTGAGTGCCCTCAATACACAGTCTCTGTGACATAGTCTCTTTCTTTTTTACTGTTCTTACTCTGCTTTCATAATCATTATTTTTCTCAAATTCTTTAATGTTCTTCTACAAATCTGCAGACTGTAAGTGTTACATACTAAGATGTTACATACTAAGAGTAATAGATGCACAGAAGGTTGTAACCCATGTAAGTGCATCTCCAGACTCTGGATATTATTATACCTTTTTTAATAAAAATTTATCAAGATTAGCCTTAAATGTTTCTACATTGTCTGTGTCCAACAATAATTTGGGTAATCCATTCCATATAGATATGATTCTTTGAGTGAAAAATGAGCATCTAATATCTAGTTTGGGATATGCTATAAGATAACTGGAATTTATGGCTTCTAAGATTACATTCTCTCATATTGAATGTCATTCCCAGCTGAGCCATGAGGTCATTGTCTTTTACTATATTAAACATCAAGAGCAGGTCCCCCCTAGTTCTTCTCATTTCCAGTGAATACAAATCCAGCTCCATGAGTCGTTCCCCATAATTTCTATCCTGCAGACCATCTATCATCTTGGTAATCCTTAGCTGCACCCCCTCCAATGCGTTGATGTCACGTCTGAGGTAGGGACTCCATAGTGGAGAGCAATAGTCTAAGTGGGGATGCACATATGCTCTGTAGAGTGGGAGAATGCATTCCCTATTTCTAGAAACGAAAGATCTTTTTATACAGCCTATTATTTTGTTTGCTTGTTTCCTAATATGATTACAATGTGAAGTAAATGTAAGGCCAGCATGAATAATTACTCCTAGGTCTTTTTCCTCTTTCACCGATATCAGTTCTGAACCATTCAACATAAACTGCACATTGGGGTTATTATATCCCAAATGCATAACAACACATTTATTTGTATTAAAATCCATATAATTTTGTTTAGCCTAGTATTCAAGTTCTTGAAGGTCTTTAGTAAAATCCACTATTTCATCAGGTGAGCCCACTTTAGCTACAATTTTTTTGTCATCTGAAAATTTTATAACCGTATTCTTAAGGTTAGCTGTCATGTCTGACACAAATATGTTAAAAAGAATGGGTCCCAGGACAGATCCCTGTGGCACCCCACTAGTAACTGTACCTGTAGATGAGGTGTATCCTCTTATACTTACTACTTGTGTACGGTTTCTTAACCACTCATTCATCAAATTAATTAACAGGGAGTGTATCCCAATGGATTTCATTTTGTTTATTAGGGTTTGGTGTGGCACTTTGTCAAATGCTTCACATGAGTCCAGGTATGCTATATCCTCTGGGAGTTTTCATGAAGGAGACTACTTACTCTCTCATAGAAAACTAAGTTACTAGTAAGGCAAGATCTTTTTCTTTTGAAACCGTGCTGGCCAGGGTCCACAAAATGCTTTAAAACTAGGTCATCTTCTATTCTAGTTTTTGGGATACTCTCAAACACTTTACCCAAAATACTAGTCAGGCTAAGAGGCCTATAATTTGATGTTTCACTCTTGTTGCCCTTTTTATACACAGGTGTTACCAGTGCAGTCTTCCAACCACATGGTACTAATCCAGATGTTAAGAACAAGTTAAACAATTTGTGTAATGGTTCGATCAACCAGGATGCTATTTCTTTCAACAGGCATGGGTGGAGATTATTGGGACCTGGGGATTTGTTTATTTTAATTGCATCTAGTTTGTTTTTTATTTCCTGTTTAGTTATTTCAGGCATATCATAATCAGCTGTAATCAGCCTCTGCATCCCCCCAACACACAGAGTCTCCTCTCTAGTCAGTGTTTTGTTATCTTTTCTTTGCTATTTTGCAAAGTTTTCATTTTTTTTTCTTTTCTTTGGGGGCCCTAGGCTTTTCAGTCCAAAGAGGCTGGCTTTTGTTTTTTTCCTGTTGAGGACCAGTTTGTTAGTAAGTAGCCAGTTCTCAACCATTTGCAGATCTCATAAAAGCATAGCATTCAGATTGTTGACATCATTTGAGTTGTGGTAAATAACCATGTCATCAGCATATAGCAACAGTTTAGCTTCACTGCAATTGTTCAGCAGCTCATTGACAGAGTGAGAATAGAGGGCCCAATATTGAACCTTGCAGGACACCTTTGTTGATGGGGCATTTATCAGGTTATCATTCATCAGGTCTCCAGGTTTAAGGCTCTGAGCTGTGTTTGAATCCCACAGCCCCCAGTTGTATGCTGTGTGACCCTGAGCAAGTCACAACTTCCTTGTGCTCCCAGGTCACACCTGGAAACAAGCTTTGGCTTAGTGTGCCTTTCCTGGTTAAACAATTTCCCCTTCCCCTTATCAGAGAGGGCTGATTTTCATTTAACAAATTGTGACCTGTCTGTTAGATAATTTGAGAACCACAGTAGTGGCAGATTGTCTAGACTTAAAGAGGTTAGCTTTGAGAGGAGTAGTTTGTGGTTTCCAAGATTGAAGGCTATATTGGTACCCAGAGAGCATGATAATGCCAATGTTGGCATTCACAAAAATACCACCAACAGCTTAATCTGGTCCAAGGTCAGCTGGCATTCATCTGTATCCCCTCCCCCGGGTCACGCCTGAAAACAGGCAGAATTTGTTTAGTGCACTTACCTAGTCAACAAAAACGAAATAAATAAAATAAATAAATAAATAGGAACACAGAGTTAGAACAGAGAGTTAATTTCATTACTACATATACTACACAGTGGAAGGAGATTGGGGATGTGACTCACTACAGCCCATTTTGAGAAAAGAACCTAATACCTGGTTGGGATCCCCTGCTATTGGTAGTTTTCCCTGTGTCTGGTGCAAGTATTGTAGACATATGAAAAAAAAAAGCTAAAACCCTTACAAGCAAGACCACTGGGAGAGAGTTCTCAATAAGACAGTGAGTGAAGTATATAGGGCAGAATGCATATGCAGGGCTCACTATGTTGGAAAAACTATATGCCCATTAAAGCAGAGAATAGGTGTACATATTAGAATCATAGAACACAAGAATGTGTAAAGTATAATACCACCTCATATTAAAATTTATTCAAGACCAGGGAATGCATTGCTAGTCTTTTTTTTGGCATTGAAAAAGTTTCACTTGGTTCATGAGGAGGAAATTTGGATGTAGCTTTATTTAATCAAACCCTGCATATTATGATATCAGGGCAGAAAGTGGGTTAGGGCGCACTCAGATGGAAGTGAGAAGGTCAAGAAAATTGATTGTGGTACTGTACTCTGGCTGAAACATGTTTTCACACTTGTGGCATGAAATGGCATTTCCCCACTATTCAATAAATGCTACATGTCATGTTTATATGGTAGTAATAAAATGACAATCTTGAAAATTCATGGTCAAAATTAAAAAAAAATATTAAGAAACATTATGTGTACTGCCAGCCTTTTTTCCCCACTGGGCACCTTTTTTCCCCACCGGGCAATGCTTTGTGATTCCATGCTGGTAAGCAGAGTTTGGGGGCAAGCTCTGTGAGCCACCTGGATGGGCTGAGGGTGGGGGATGGTGCTGTCATGTTGGGGATGGTGCTGTCATGTGGCACCACCCCCTAGCCTGGAAAGAGAAGGTGCAGGGTTGCCTGCATGAGCCCAAGTACCATATAGTGAAGAAAACTCTTCTGTTGGCATAGGGCCCTGAACCTCTGCACCTGTGGGTGCCGCAGGGCCCTGTGCTTAAGCTGACAGATGGACTCTTTGCAACTGTATTTTTCCATATGGAAGTGCATGGCCCAGAGGGGCCATTATCTTTTAAAGCTAGGGTTAGGTTAAGAGCAGACGGAGGGCAGTGCTGCTGCTGGTGACTACTTTTTGCTGGCCTATGAGAGTTTTATTTATTTATTTTTTATTTTAGCTTTTGTGGACCGGGTAAGTGCACTAGACAAATCCTGCCTATTTTCAGGCACGACCCGGGGGAAGGGGATACAGATGAATGCCAACTGATCTTGAACCAGATTAAGCTGTTGGTGGTATTTTTAGTGAATGAGGGAAATTTCGGCAGGACACTGGAGAAATTCCCCTACTCTTCGATAAGTGCCATGGGATCTTTAACATCCACCTGAACTACCACCAATCCAGGCAGATGGGACCTCGGTTTAACGTCTCATCCGAAAGACGGCACCTCAGAAATGCAGCACCCCTCTCATGCTGCATTACAGTGTCAGTACTGGGATATTAACCCAAGTGCCAGATGTGGGAACTGAACCCACAGCCCTCTGATCTCCCGGCCTCAGAGGCGAGTGTGCTACCTACTGAGCCACTGACACTGACTAGGTGGTACCTCACTACATTGCTGGATCCACTTGTGCATGGTTTTCTATATGTAACTGCCAGAAGTCAGTGCGCATGTCTTACACCTGTGGCTAAAGGGGCACTCAACTTGGCCAATGACAGAACCACTTGTTATGTCTATTTTACTTAAAAGCATGTAAACCTCCAGAGATGTTATAGCCCTAAGGTAGAAAGTGGGCCTATTTACATTCTCTCTCTACTTTCCTATGATGATAGAAATTCACTTCAACAATTCAATTATAGTGAAAGCATTTCAGCGATGCCAATTATATCGAGTACAATCATAGCGCAAGGGGCATTATAGCAACTGCGGCATTTGAGCGACAATACAAATCAGTGAATGGTAAACACAGCACATTACAATATGAGCAATTAAGATGCTGCTTCTTACCCCAGTGTCCATGGCATCATGGTGTTATAATCTTAGAAATGGGGGGGGGGTAGGGAGTGCAATCCCCCTGAATCGCAACAAGGAGGAAAGAATGGCCGAGGTTCGGATTGCCCAGCTGATGTCTCGAGCTGCTGCTGGGGGCTGAAGATGCTACAGGGATCTGACCAAGAGAATTATGCACGTCATCAGGGAGTACAGTCATCATCACAGCATGAAGACTACCTGTTGGGGCTTGCATATAATTTCCGAACGTAAGTGTAGATAGCGGTAGAAATAGCTGCTGAGTTCGCTAACATGCTCTGATGATGTTTTTTGGTGAAATAAAGAATCGCTAAATTTGGATTCACTATTTTATACTCACTGAAACTGTAATTCAGCAAAATTGCTTTGCTGAAGTGACATGGATCACCCTATGATTACCTTTTGCCAAGTTACCCACATATTGTTCCAGATTAGTAAAGTTTTTATTAAACATACTGGCAATGTTTTTGTCCTAATTGTGGGAACATTCTTCACTATTAAATTTATTTTAGGTCCCACATTTGGTCAGATCCTGCCATTAACTGCTTTCCAAAATTATCTGAGTCCCTAAAACATTCCAGTTGTTGCTGTTTATAAAAACCAATGTTGGCCTTTTTTATTTCCTTTGTCCTCCTTGGCCCCATACTCTTCTCAGTTTTTCTAAATGATTTCCACTCAGTCTGTGTCTCCTCACACACTCACATGTACATGGATGACACTGTACTCGGTGCTTCTGGGGCTTCTATCTCCAGGTTGGAACTGTCACTGCAGTGGCACTTGGCAATGCCCAACACTGGTTCCACTCAAATGAACTCTAGCGTAATGCTGAAAAGGCTGCTTCCTTGACTTATGGCATTAAGCTGAGACTAACAAGGCTCCAATTGACCCTGGTCTTCAGGACTTTTGATGGCACCCCCTTTGAAGTAATTCCTCACTTCAAGTATTTTGGTGCATGGCTGGAACTGGCCCTTTATGTTTCCTCCCCCATCATCACCATACATAAACACTTCACCATAATCTTGGTACACTCTACTGCAAGACAGCTTGAGTCTTTGTTGACCCTAAAAATGATCCTATGGGTGTTTGATTATGCAAATGTGGTTTACCGTGCTTGCCCAAAATGTATCAATGCAAAAGTGGATCCCTTTTCCACTCCTCCTACCACTTTGCCTTACACTCCTCCTTTTACCCCTCACTGCTCTCCTAGTCCAAGGTTTCTCTCCTTGCCCTTGAGGCCCATTGTTTCGCTCACGGTTCCTTATTCCTGGCTAAATTTTAAATCACTTCCTTCTCTCTTGTGCCTTCTCTCTCCTTCCATCCCTTAATCTCCCTTCACTCTTTGATACCTCTTTCACATCACTCATTGCAAAGTCTCTGTCAATCTGTATGCCTTTTCTGTCTACCTGTTAACTCTCCCTTTCCCCACTTAAGCCTTCCCTTCCCTTTGCTCTCTCAAACTCCCGCAATCTCATATTTTTCAGTCCTGCTTTTGCACCTAGTTACCCTCTGATGATCCCTTTACTGAATGGTTTGCTGAATATTACTTTGTTCTCTGAATCATACTTAGTATTTCAATTTGTAGTTTTAGAATTATTAGGATACAATGGTATACTGTCCTTGTCACTTTCATGTATTGATTAGTTGATTTTCTAAACACCTTAAATTGCCTCTTATTTGATAAGCTTATTCTTAATCACTGAATTCATAAGCCGTGAAGATTTTTTTTTAAAGTAGATAGACCTTACATTTTACTCTGTACTCCTTAACATTCTTTGACCAGTGACAATAAAATACTTATTCAAGACTTGTATGGCTTTTTTTTTTGTTGTTAATCCTTATTTCTCCCTGCCTTACCTCTTCACATCCTGGCATCCCTCTAGGTCTTCTGGCTGCCATCCTGAGCACCCCTCAGCTCTCATTTGGGCTATGCTGCTTCTACCCCTGTGGCTTGCCCCCATGGTGGGGTGGTGGAGAGCCCCCCCATACCCTTCACCAGGACTGGATCCAGTATTGCGCTGCGTACCCTCAGAGCCGAGAACTCCCTCATGGAGATGGCCATCATGCCACCCCAACTGGTGCTTTTTTCCCTGTTCTAGTTCCCCTTCATGTGTGTGGCATGCAATGATGCCAAGGGACAGGAGCGTGCACGCTACTACACACACTCCTTCCTGGTGTCAGCCCCAGCACGTCCCCTCAGACTGCCTGTGCCACTGCATTGGCCCCAGCCATCACTAGAGGTCATCAGTGCACCGATGGCAGCAAACCCCCCTCCCCAGAGAAGGAGAGCATTCCAATGGATGCTCAGTCTTTCTCTTCCCCTGCTGACCCCTGATGACCCAGGCTCGTTCCCAAACCCAGGACACCGGCGTGACACGAGGTGTGGCATCCAGCACTTCAACCCTCAATGCCACTGGGCCAGCCTTGTATGGCTTTTTAAGTCAGAAACTCTATGTGAAATTAGATGCTCAGGTATTATTCGTTGCTTTTTAATCTTACCTTGGTATAATACCTAAGCCTCTAATTTCACATAAACAGAGTTTTTTACCAAAAAAGCCATGCAAGTCTTGAATAAGTATTTTATTGTCACTGATCAAAGAATTTTTAAGAGTACACAGTAAAATGTAAGGTCTGTCTCTTTACAGGCTACAAAAAAGAAAGCATATTGCTTAATGAGAAAACACAGATAAAGCAATGGTATGTCAGAAATTATTATATTTTTAAATCTTCAAGGCTAGGAGTTCAATGACTAAGAATAAGTTGATCAAACATGAGGCAATTTAAGGTATCTAGAAAATCAACTATTTATAACAATGAAAAGTTTATTTTATTTATTTATTTATTGAAGTCTTGGATACACCTGTGAGCGGATGCTCGTTGAGAGGTTCCATGTCAAATACATTAAACAACAAGGCAAAAAAAAGACTGAGGGC
Source organism: Neoceratodus forsteri (assembly GCA_016271365.2). Lineage (NCBI taxonomy): Eukaryota > Metazoa > Chordata > Ceratodontiformes > Ceratodontidae > Neoceratodus > Neoceratodus forsteri. The sequence continues at coordinate 342,436,510 of CM057455.1, read as the reverse complement.
AATTTACAGATGATACAACGAGAGTTCAGCAAACAGATAATAAGAGTATTAAACATAACGGGTACATAAAATCCAGCCAGGAACAGGTATGCTGCAGCATTGTACAAAGTATGCCTGCGTCAGTAGGAGGAGCAGGAGAAGGAAGGGGGGGGAAAAGAGGCAGGGTAAGCATGGCAGTGTGGGAAGAGGCAGAGGTTTGACTGGGACAGGATAGGGGTAGAAGAGGTTGGGGGGATTGCCTGAGTGCCGGGGTTTGCTTATCCCAAAGGATAGGGACTGGGAAGTGCTGGTGGTAGTCAGCTGATGTGTGGGGTGTCTAGCAGTGGCACCTGCAGAAACTTCTATCAATAAGGTGTTGGTGCAGTCCGAGTTTGAAGGATCCAAGAGTAGTAGCGCCAGAGATATCAGGTGGTAGCGCGTTTGTCTAGAGTGATGCCTGGTAGGAGAAAGCACATTGTACCATGGATGTGCGGCAACTGGGCACATGGAAGGTTTGTGTGGAGCAGCTCCTGGTTTGTCTGGTGTTTAGCAGTAGGGACAGTAGGTTCTGAACTCCAGGAGGAAGCTGATTTAGCATAGCCTTTTTGGTGAGAAGGCAGGTTTGATATCTTATTCTGTCATTAAGTTGGAACCAGCCAGCACAGGTATAGAGTTCGCAGGTATGGGTTAGTTTAGGTGCATTTGTAAGCAAACGGCAGGCTTTATTTAGGGCAACAGTGATGCACTGGAGTGCTGTGTCAGTTGCAGATCCATATATTACCAGACCATAATCTATAAGGGATACAATTGAACTGTTAACTGACAGATTCAGCGCTTCATGCGTGAGACAGTGCCTGTGTCGGTAGGGGATGCCGATTCTGGTGTTGATGGCTTTAGCAGTGTTGTCTATGTGCTGTGTGAAGGACAAGGAGGAGTCAATTGTAACCCCCAGCTATTTGAAGTGTGGGACGAGTTCCAGGGTGCTGCCACTGTCATTCCATATTGCGAAGGAGTAGTTTTTCAGATTGTTTTGGGCTGTTATGTAGAGCATGGTTTTGGTCTTTTTGTAATTCATGACCAGCTTTTGTTCTGTGAACCATTTTTCAGCTGATACAAAGCTGCTTTGGAGATCTGTTTCGAGGGGTTCCAGGCATGGGTTTCAGGCAAAGATTACCACGTCATCAGTGTATAAGAGCATGTGGCACTGGCAAGTGGCCTGCAGGTTGTTTAAGAAGACACTGAATAGCAGCGGTCCCAGTATCAATCCTTGTGGTACACCAGATCTGACAGGCTGGCTATTGGATAGGACATCCCCAATCCTAACTTGTTGGGAGCAGAGACTAAGGTAGCTGCTAAACCAGTCCACAGTTTCTGTTGCAAGTCCAGTTTCAGAAAGCTGCTCGAGGAGGAGGGTGAATGCCCCTACTAGGTGGTCTTGGTCCAAGGCGTTATTGATGAACCCAGTGAATTCTAGAAGGGCTGTGATGGCACTGTGCCCACCCTGGAACCCATGTTGCTCTGAGCAGAGGAGCTTGTGTTGGTTAAGATAGTCCACCATCTGGTCAGCCACAATCCACTCCAGTGCCTTGGAGAGTGGCGGGAGTATAGAGATTGGTCTGTAATTGTTGTGTAAAGTTCAGTCCCCACTTTTATGTGCTGGAGTTACTGTGTCAGACTTCCATCTTTGAGGGAATTGAGAGTGGCAGAAGGAGAGGTTAATTATTTTTGTTAATGGTCTAATTATTTTGTCCAGTTTCAGGTGAACAAATTTGAGATCCAGTGAGTCCCCACTATGCCTTGACTTTCCTAGGACCTTCTCTAGGTATTTTCTTGCTTCTGCCTCTGATATTATCTTGAAACGGAAAGGCGGTCAGAGGGGAGGTGGTGTAGATGCCCTTGCAGAGACTCTTGGGTTAGGGTCATTGAAGAAGACCGCCAGGAGAACACTACTGAGGTTAGTAAATGCCTAATTCAGTGAGTTGGCAGTGAGTAGGGGGTCTAAAGTCGGGACACCCTTGAAAGTGAGCATAGCAGGGGCCGTTTTTGGATCTTTCCCTGTAATATCTGCAGGTTTGCCCAGGACGACTTATTGCTGTTCCATGAGTTGGTGAGGGCTTCTTTGTAAAATTTACTCTTTGCCCGTTTGATTACTTTTGTACATATCACTGGATGTTTGCTACAGAGCCCTGTGATCGAACTTTTAGCCAGTATTGATCTCTTGTGTCAAGCAGTGCTATTAGATTGGGGGTAATCCAGGGGTTAAGAGTGCCTTTGGCTTTCCCTGTTTTGGCAGGGGCATGTTTGTCACAGACAGCATTAAATTCTGCAATAAAGAGGTTGAGCACCATGTCCACATCATTAGATTCTATGAGGTCTGCCCATTCGAGGAGTTTGAGGTCAACTTTCAGTTGTGGCAGGTGGCCTTTTAAGAGCAGCTGTTTTTTTATGATTCTGGTGGGGGGCTTACAGTAGTTGTTCTTCCATAAACATTTGACAGGGTAGTGGTCACTCAGGGCATCAGGGAGAACAATAAGGTCAGAGATATGGGCTGGGTGATTTGTGAGGACCCAGTTGAGTAGTGTGCTGGTGCCAGTCTTATAGTTGAATCTGGTCGGGGTCTCCACCATTTGGGAGAAATAGATCGTGGAAAGGATATCTTTGATAGTGGTAGATGTAGGTGAGAGCCAGTTGATATTAAAGTCTCCTAATAGTACTATTTCAGTGTTTAGGCTCAGTGTGTTGATATAGTCCAGCAGGTTGTTGGCACTGGACAGAGATAGTTTTGGCAGAATATAAACTGAGAGTAGGGTGAGCACTCTGTTGTGGGCCCCTAGTAGCAGTTTGATGGCTAGGGCTTGTAGGTTGTCACTGCTACACAGTGAGCGTATTACATGACCCTGGAGGTGGTCTTTGAAATGTGAAGTCTGGAACCTTGGAACACTTATTCTGAAAGTTAGCATTCTGAATATAACACAGGATTATTCATAATAAATATCATGCATTTTGAATGCAAATGGGTGATCACAGTAGATACTATAAGTATTATAAATGAGACATTGATAATGGTTAAAATATAACCATGTGGTCTATAAGTAGGAAGATGACAGGTTAATTATAATTGGTGATCGGTCCATATGAAATATTTATGACACATATGCAGAGACCTGTTAAAAACATAGTATTGTTGATGAAAAATCATTAACATATTGCAACTGTTTAGGAACCATGATGTTAAAAAGAACATACTGAAATACCATTACCTTGAATATATCACTTGACTCCCAGGTATGGGTGCAAATAATTATCTTTGTAAGATGTGTGTGAAAGCAGGGTGTGAGTGTCCAGAGCTGTGAAAAACATAGTTGATAATGGTAGAATGCATTTTATAAAAGGACAGGAAAAAATGTTTATGGAAGAGGTGATGTGAATAAGGGGAAAATCCAGGTTAGGAATATTTAAACACAAAGTACTGGTTATAAGATTTTCTATTGAAACATATTTTTTTATGTATTTAATCTATAGATCCTAGTCACTGAGGAAGCCCACAGAGGGCAAAACATTGGGCGTGGTCAGGGGATCATGTTCTAAAAATGTGAGGAATAAATAAGTGGAAACTACTATGGAGTGTGGCTGATCTCCTTGACTTTGTTGTATTGAACATTCCAGTTGTCCGGCCCCAAAAGAGACTTATTGGAAACTTTATTGGAAAGGAACCTACCTAACACCTGATTGTTGTGAACCCCTTTGATTGCCCCCATCTTTTCTCCACATCAATGATGTTGTTCACTCTGACTAACTTGTCCTTGACCAGCTCCTTCATCCAGGTGAAGTCTGCCCTTCTGAAACCTAGGACTTCAGCCTTTGATGACAGCTTACTAGTGCCAATGGCCAGGTCGAACCACACAGAGTAATGGCTGCTGGACCCTAGTGGCTCCCCTACTATCACTCCTACCACTTTTGAGTTGGTGAGCATCCTGTCAGGAATGGCACCCTGCCTCGTTGGTTCCTTAACTTGCTGCACCAGCAGGCAGTCATGCAATGTATCCAGCAGGCAGTCATGCAATGTATCCAGCAGGCAGTCATGCAATGTATCCAGCAAGGTCTGCCTTCTGGAGCTCCTGGCCGCTGGAATGACCCAGTCAATATCTGGCAGGTTTAGATCTCCTACCACTACTTCCTCTTTTGCCACCCCTCCTTTTTAGTTCTGCCTGTAGCTCTTTATCTGTCTCTCTTCCCTATGTCCTGGAGGTTCATAGATCACCACCATCTGTAGTTTCTTGCCTGAGGATGCCATGAGCTGAACCCACAGTGAATCTGTTTCCCCATTACCTCTCCTGATGTTTTCATCCTCCATTGCTGTAATGCCTTCCCTGACATATAGGGTTGTGCCTCCTGCTTAACCTTTCCCTCTATCCCATCAAAACATGGTGTAGCTTGGGACTGACAGATCTCAATCATTATTCTCTGTGGCCCAAGATTCTGTGATGGCTACTTGATCCATTCCTTGGAGCTCACTCATTTTTGTTTCCCAGACTCCTGGAGTTAAGGTAGACCTTCGCATCTTTCCTCTGATTCACCCTTTCTTTTTCTTTTTTTTTTTAGACTTTATGTTTATTCAGTTATCAATACATATACAGTATGGGTTCTGAACATAGAGCATATTAGAACATGGAAAAAGCATTGAGGGCACCACTCCTCTTAATACAATTAACAGTACAACATCATATGTCAATAGATGCATCATAGGAGGAGAAATAGTTAAAATAAAGTAAATGTAATCATTACAATTTTAATCATGTTAAGGTGTATAAATGAGTCCAAGAGTTGCACAGCATTGACTCAATATATGAAACAAAAGTGTCCATCAAAGTCTATTTCCTCCAGACTTTAGGAGGAGAAAGGTGCCATGCTAAATTGTAGTTGTACACCAGTAGTGTGAAATTAATATGGATTAAACCCTACATAACAGTAGACAGAAAACAAGTTAAGCACTTTAGAAACATACAAGCAAAGCAAGCTGCTAATGCATGGGTCACAACGGCAATTACAGAGATATTACTGAACAGCAGGACACATATGCCCTGCCCCCCCGATCAAGAAAGAGAGAATGGCAAAGGTATATAATGAAAATCAAACTAAAGTCTCTGAAGTCCTAGCAGTATTTCTACTAAAAAATCTAGGAGGCTGCTGCCATGCATAATCAAGTTCCAAATAAGGCAAACTGTGGGAAAATGACAAGTTTACCCAGCCATCTCAGTCCTTAGTGAAGGGGAATACTTAGTTGAAGGTCTGTATTTGTTGCCTTTGCAGCTCAGGTATTATTCTCTGAATGGGAATCCTGCAACTCCGCTTGGTCAGGCTGGCTACAGACATGTTTTTCAACCCATTGCAGGGCATCTTCCAGATCTACAAAGAGGAAAACGTTTCCTTGGTGTACATTTCTGAGCCTGGCTGGGAACAACATTCCATGCAGTATGGCTTTCTTCTCTCATGATGGTGATAATCCCATCACAGCACTTTTTCTTCTGCTGTGTGGCACAACTAAGATCTGGATAAAGACCAGCCTGCCCACCAGCGGAGCAGCAAGGTGTCTGCTTGTGGTGCTGACATCCCATGTTTGGACAAGGACTCAGGAGTCAGATGGTTGGCTGGAGGGAGAGGGAGTGAGTGTCCCAGGGGCTGCTATTCTTCTCCTGGTGGAAGGGGGGGGGAAGAGTGTCTGGCACATTGCAGACCACTGGCAGAGGTTGGGGGTACTGCTAGTGCTGTAACGCAAGAAGGTGGGGTGGATGCTGGCTGTCATTGCACGTCCCCACCCCCAGATTGCCACAAGTCTACAAAAAATCTGGTCCCCCGAGCATGATGCCCTGTTTTGCTGCTGTCCCCGCTGCCACCAGTTTCCACCTGGGGGGTCCACTCTCATGGCCTCACCCTGGGGAGCAAACCAGGACAAGCTACCAATGACTATGGGGAAGGGGCGCCTGCCCAGCGGCCTCACCCAGGGGGGTAAGCCTGGGCATGGGGGAACAGCGGGTAGGCATGGGATGAGCTCCCTTTGAGAAGGGGGGGGCTGGATCAAAAATACTAAAAAAAAAAAAAAGATCTGGATAAAGACAGACCTGTTGCTAATCCTGCAACAGTTATTTTTTTCTCCTAGTAAGTGCCTGAATGAAGTTCTGTGTACCAACATAGTCTCGTTATAACCGCTATTGAGCATGGGGCATCTGGATTGTTGGGCTTGCCTCGAGGGGTAACTCTGCATGCTTTCTGCTACACAAACTGCCTGTAATGCACTTCCTCACCAAACTGTTCCAGCCATTCCCATAGGAAAAGCAACAGATGGCCTCCCTCCAATCCATCTGGCATCCCAATTATTCTTAAATTCACTGATCTCACTTCATTTTCAAGGTTCTCGATTTGATAGTAGAGGTGGTGGCTTTTCTTTACTAAGTTTGAGGTAGCCCCCATCACTGCATAGGATCTTTTAGTGGTTTCAAGAGTCTCTGTTTCAATGGAGTCCACTGATGTTTCCAACACCACCACTCAGTTAGGGTGTTGAACTTGTCTGCCAGGCCAGCAACCGTCGAGATCAATTTGTTAATGTTAATTCCCAGATTCTGGAGTGTTTCTTCTTCTGGGTTGTCTACTGCAGGTGGTACTTTACTCACAGCCGATCGTATGGCTAGGGCCACTTGGGAAGTTTTGCTTCTAGCTCCGTTGTTTTGAGGTTCCTCCTTCCAAGATTTCCCCATAATAAGCTTGGGAACTTCAGACACTGTCCTGTAGTTTTTTATATTTGCCAACAGTTTGTCCAAAAAGTGAAGTTTTAATCCAGTGCAGCCATCTTACTCGGGCTCCACAGTGCCCCCCTCTTTCTTTTTCTCATTCCTTCTCCCGTATTCCTTCATTGTCTCTTATGATTCATTCTGGGCAAATTCATGAAAATAAATCATGTAATGCTGAGAAGGCATGGTGTATTCTTTATCTATCTATCTATCTATCATATTTTCACTTTTTTATCTAGGCATTAATCCTCCAATGCTCCAGCACCCTTCTGGTCTAGCCTATCCAGTCCCATCACCTCTCTTCCCTAGGACTTACTGATATTTGTATCCCCCACAAGGCCCCCCCCCCCGTGTTCTCATCAAGAACTGTGCCTGCCTGGTCGGGGGTGCAGCCCTGCGGTGTGCTGGACAGTCATCCTGCTGGTGGGGGTTTTTCACACCCTATTTTCTCTCCATTCCCTAGCAGCACCTAGTGCAATATCGCAAGTGCATGGGCATGTCTTCACATTTATTCAATCACTCACACTCAGAATGTTTACAGAGTATAACACCCACTCTTTGTCATGTCTTATTCCTTACACAGTGTATGTGAGATAAAATGTAAAAATAAACATGCAATTTGTTCCTGTGACATCACTGAAATTATAATTTGTTATGTTTCATTCTGCTAGATCACCAGCATTCATTTCTATTTTGGATAGGTCCCAAAGGAAAACATATTCAATGGGGAGTGCAGCTAGCACAATGCCTATTGAAATCAGAAACAGTTAAATCTTCATAAAATAATTAATTGAAATAAAAGTGTAACCCCTTTGCCAAGGGGGGTTCCTAAAATGCCTGCCTGGGCTTACCTTAGCCCTTCTGCTCTGTCTTCCTCCTGCTGTCTCCCGGGCTTCTGCCAATCTGGCCACCATTTTTTTTCTGGTCACCCAGGTCTGCTTGTCCCTCCGATGCCCTGCCCTGCAGCCCAATTAAAGAACCCAGCCCCTTGGGGCTTAAAACAGTGATCATGAGCTCCCACTGCAAAAGCGCTGCCTCCAGGGCAGTGGAAGTCGTGTTGGTACAAAAAGCACCTTCAAAATGAACCGCTTCGTTTTGCGGTCACCTCGGGGACTGTGCCATGGGTCCTGGGATCCCTCCCACTTAATTGGGACCCAGTGACCATGGATAGCCTGCTGGGGGGCCGCTCCTGTGCACATTGAGCGAGTTTGACCAGGGCTCTATTTAAACATGCCTGAGCCGGGCCCCGGTCATCTGAATAAATGATAATGTGTCTGGCTGCCCCCAGGGTGGCTATATTCGGTTTCAGCTGAAAAGAGAATAAATTAAATGTTTTTATTATTGTAATCTATTGCTGCATATTGGGGAAGTATTGTATATGCAGGGGGAGAGAGTGTTTAAATTAAAATAAATGCTTTTTCCCTGGATTCACCAGAACTTTTGGGACTCTTACGTGTCAGCCTGTCTGCTGCTGCGGGGAGCTTGATTTTGTGCAGTAGTGACAGGAAAATGATCAGAGCCACATTCTTCATTTGTGCAGCAACTGCAATTACACCATCTGGGCTACTGAACTGTGGGGCATTGGGGCAAATAATTATTTATTTCTGGCTGCACCAGGACATTTTTCAGGACTGTATCTGATCTGCTATGAGGGACAGTGGGTTAAGCAGCTATTGCCAGCAGCCACAGCCAATTGGAAAGCCAACACTAGAAAGCCAGGACTTGTGGGACATTCAATACACCTCATGGGTAAACACCCATGTACTCATGGGCACTTACAGGGACATCGTTTTAGGCACCAATTCTCCAAACCAACTGTGCTTTGAGTATTCTGACTGACAGATCCCTCAGCCATTTGGAGATCTGTCATCTCATTTTTTCTGCCAATCAGGAGTCGAGAAAGAGCCCTATAAGAGACAGTGTTTGCCAGCATTTCTTCAGATCTGCCAGAGTGAGAAGAGAAGAGTAGGCTCCAGCCTGCTGGGAGCCCCCACAGGTGTGGGGGCTCAGGCCCCTGCCATGCTTCCAGGCCTGGGCCACTTAGCTAAGCCCCTCCAGTCATCAGGGGGCATTTGTTATTTTTTAATTACAGTTTAAAAGTTAAAATAAATGTAGTGTTCTGCAACTGCTAGTCTGGAAGTTGCCAGAAATGTCCTCCAGAGGCTAGCTCTTCCTCCCACTTCCGGGAAAGATGTGGAAAGAAGACCATCTAGCCATGCCTCAGTTGAGAGAGAGTTGAAGAACAACATCAGGATGCCTTTGATTGTGGATGCAACCTGTGGAGGACCTGAATGAGTACCCTTGTACCCCCCGGTGCAAGGCAGAAGTTTCCAAAGTAATCTTGGGTGCCTCAAGTCTTGCTACCAGATGTTTTATGCTGTGAGATGAGATCTTAGAATCATCAGTCTGGGACTATAAGCCCCTACAGAGACTGCCTTGTTCAAAATTAGTGTGGATGCATCTTGCCTGCTGCCCAAATGGCTCATATGCAGGTGCATCAAGATGGCTTGATAATGAATCATATAAATGTGTTGTAATTTGTTGTTGCCCTATGGGTTAGTGTCCTGCCTTCGTGGAGCTGACAGCCAAGCAGCGTTTGCTACTTCTTGGGCTGGGAGGCCCTAGAGATTATTTGATCCTGAATTATTCTGAAGATAGCTGTTTCTGTTTTGGTTGGATTTCATCTGAGAGCGCTTTCCAAAAGTGTGTGATATCTAGATGTGCTGGATGAGACTTTGTCTGTAGATGCTTTGCTTGATATTTAAATGTACTGGATGTGAGTTCTTGCAAGATGAATATGGATGCTTGATAAAAGTATTGCCTTCTGCTGTTACTGTATGGATGCCAGTTTGGTATTTAAATGTACTGGATGTGATCTCGTTTCAAGGAAATTCAGATGCTTGATAAAAATATCGCTTTTTTTAACTACACTGGATGGGACTTTGAATTATTGTGCTGAACGTTCAGGATGTAAAATCCAAGATCTAGCCGTATAGCTTGTCCTGGAATGTTTGGTTTCTATAATGTGCAAGACAATCCCTGTCATCTGTGATGTGCAGGGCAATCCCTGACCAGCAGGGTCAATTCCCTGCTAATTCTGTTAAATGCAGGGCAATCCCTGCCTACATTGTACTCAATGATCTACAGCTATTGTAGGAATAGTTCTCCAAGTTTGAACTCTCTTCGAATCAATAGCCAGCCACTCGACCAGCTGCAACATCCACCAGGCCAGCAACATTAAGGACTGTGGTATCTGGGTATCCAGTATGGTATGGTATGAGATTGCAGGGTTTCTGCTGTATCTGGGACTGGAACCAGTGTGGGTAATTAAATAATTAGTTATGTAAGATCTGATTAGTCAGCAGCTACAGAGCCAGTGCTCTGGGTATTGTGCGTTGAAGAGAGAAATGTGATTACCTGTAGTCTATTAGTATGTAGCCACCCAGTGGGAGGATTCACCAGCAAAACACCAATCAAACTTGTACATATGTATATAGTAATCAAATAACCTCTACTCCACTTCCTTGTTTCTAACTCCTTTTACCCCTAAATAAATTGATTGTTACTGTTTTTGAAATCCTTTGTGTGAGCATATTATTAGAGACAGTCTTTAAATATGATATGGTAAAATGTGGGGAAATATTTATTGGGGCATGTCTGGGTAAGGTAACTGGTTATAGTGGATGGTATAGGATCTCGGGGGGCTATACTTATTATTAGATCACCTATGTAAAGCACCATGAGTGGAGGCACTATGTAAAAGCTTTAAAATGGTTATCAGTTAAACAAACCCAAACCCCTCAGCCTAGCTTGTGAGTAGTAGGCAGGGGTGTAACTCTGGGGCTAGCACCACCCAGGGGTTACAAAAAATGTGGCAATTTAAAATACATTGCATAAATTGGACATACAATGGAAGGACTGACAATATGCCATTTGTCATGACTTGTTAGTGGACAGGATTTTCCGAACTTACTGCTTCACCACTCATAAGTTATGATCCTGCCAACTCACTCATGAAGATAAATGGGTGTTAAGCCATTGCTTGTCCCCTTTATATCCACTGTCTCTCCTTCATATATGGTAGACAAGCCATTGCATATCCACTTTATACATGCTATTTCTTCTTTGCCGGTAAAGAACAATATCATCCCTTCAAGCTTAGATGACCCTCAAGGACTTCAGGAGAATAAAATCCCAATAATGAGGAGACTGGTGTTCTTTTCATACTGTACATAGCAAACATCTATCACAGTGTAGCTGATCAAATTAGGATCGACTTGTTCTGAATTAAGTAGTTTCATTTCCCTTCCCTCCCTTATTAAAAAAAAAAAAGAAAAACGCACAACACGGGAATGATAGCAATCGCATTGCAAACCCCATAACAGTATGAGTGAGTATTTCTCATTGTCTGGCTGTGGGAATCAGGTTGTGAAGAGCTTCAAAGATGTACAGCCTATGAGATTATAAGCAAGTCTACCTCCGAGCTTTTTGTATGTTAGAAATGGGGGCTGTTGCAAACAGATGAGTATTTCTTGCTGACTTTGCATGTGTGACTCTAATGCAAGAAGACTGTATTGTCACCCTAGTTAAAATGTTGTTAGTGGTTGTTGTTATGTTATATAGAGACAGTCTTAAATATGATATGGTAAAATGTGGACTCACTCATACTGTTCTGGGGTTTGCAATGCTTCTTCCTCCAAAGACTTACCCCTTTCCTTAAGCCCCCCTATCTTTTATCTTGTATCTTCTTATCAAATGTCCATTTGATGCAAATGTACTATATAGATATGTCTATGTGAATGATCGCCATATTTAACTGCTATGTGTTATTCTCTTAACTATCATCTTTTTTCTTGGGCAAGGTCTAATTTGACTACAGACAAATGTTGGTACTGTAAGGTTCACTTCCCCTTTCCCCTACTTCCCCTACTCCTTACCACCAAACATCCACGGCCAGGGACTGTTACCGGCTCGTATGCCCAGTCTTGGAACCATGAGCTCGGCTGCACATACCCGCCTACTACCGCTGAAGCCGTAATGTACGCCGTATTTTTTCTCGCCCGTCCACTGCCTCCAAACATCCACGGCCAGGGACTGTTACTGGCTCATATGCCCAGTCTCGGAACCATGAGCTCGGCTGCACATACCCACCTACTACCGCTGAAGCCGTAATGTGCGCCATATTTTTTTCTCGCCAGTCCACTGCCTCCCATTTCTCTCATGCCTGACTGTGGGACCATTAAACCTGGCATCCCCCTAGCCTGCCGCCGTAAATGTCGCTGGTATATCTCACAAATTCCACGGGCTGCCTGCTGCTGCTGCATGATTCTGACTCCTTCCTACCCAACCAGCCTTCTCCCGATTGACTCACCCCCTCCATACCACGTTTTTGGCTGCTACCCCGCCACAGTCACTTTGCCTGTACCCTTCCCTGCCACTCCACTCCATCTTGCTCAGCGGGGGAACCACAAACCTGGCTAAAATCTAGTGCTTTTTCCGGTAAAGCCGTAAGTTTCCCCTACAGCTCTCAGACTCCCTGATCTTTACCCTTTACTAATACCAACACTCCCCTGTAACCTCCTTGTACTGTACTGTTGCTCACTATCTAGACTAGCCTACACCATGTTAGCCTAGCTGAAATTGCCTCTGTATTGTTATGAATGTACTCTGTACTGATTGCCTCAACTGTAATGTTGCTTCCCTGTGTTATCCTGTATTGTACTCTCCCGGGTCGTGCCTGAAAATAGTCACCTGCTGGCTAGCGCACCTACCCGGTTAACAAAAGCTAAATAAATAAATAAATAAAATATGTTAACTGGATTATTGTTTATGTATATTTTTATACTGTAACATTTTGTAATGTAACGTTTTAGGCTAACTGGCCGCAACTGTAAATGAGCTTTGACTCAATGTTTTTTTTTTGTAGATCTATGAAATGAAATGAAAAAAAAAGGTTGGTCTGGCTGGGTGTTTTTACCTACACTGCTTTTATTTATGAATGTTATGTATGTATGTATGTACGTAGGTACATACGTAAGTAAGTTATGTATGTATTTATTGATATAGTTTTGTTCCATGATTCAATATTCATTATACAATGGCAAGAAATAATCTTGGACTCTGCCTGGTCAGTTTGAAGCTGGACCCGTGGCGTTATCCCAGCACAACACAATGGGTCCAGTCTCAGCAACGTGAACCAGTTTGGCTGCCCACCCTGACCATTAGTTACTTTTTTTTTGCATCTCCTCTTAAGAAACAAAAACATTTTTCCACACTAATAAAAACCTTCTTTAAAATTATTTTTTTATTTTATATATAACAACAAACCATTGTATAATGGGAATAATGCACTTCAGGGTGTGTGTGCATTCACAGGATAATGCCGCCTGGGGCATTGGATGCACTCAGCCTGCGTCTTGTACCCAACCCTCCCAGGCGTGGCGTTATCCCAGCACGACACACACCCTGTCATGCATTATTCCTTTAGTAATGGAAAATAACTTGTCATGTGTTGTGTAACGAATGCTTTTTTCATATGATAGGATGGACATTTAAGTGCTCTTTTCAGGTGCTCATAATTTAGTCAGTTTCAGGACTGAAACGGTTTTGATTTAGGTTGTTATCATGACTGCAACTTTTAAGATGAATTTCCTTCTTTTTTCCATGTTTGAATAAAAGTTGCCATTGCTTTGTACATCCCACCGAGAAGCAATAAACACAGTTACAGAAAAATGAGTCTGTGTCTGATGAGACATGCAAATAAAGGCTATTTTTGGTAAAAAAAAAATAGTCCTACTCTCAGTCACTGCACGTATTGCTACAGAGGGCTATACTCCCTGTTCACACTCTTGCAAAAATGGACAAGAAGTAAAGGCTAACTGCAAGGTTCCTTTCTCAAACTTAAAGCACCTATCTTCAGTATTTCTATGTTTCTGCTCTGACCACAGTGTCTCTGACAGTCAGACTTGTTTGATTCCAGTAAATAAAATGAACTGTACTCCTGTGTAACTCTGTCACTTACAAAAATAAACTTAACATCACACTTTCACTTGAAATTTGACTAAACGGTTCTTGTTCGTTGTTTTATGAGAACACGTTTGTCTTTCTTGAGCTTAACACCATTCCTAGAAGATTGGGAGCACTCATTAACCATGGGTTCTTTTACGTCAGGACCATTTCCACTTGACTACAGTGTTCCTTGGCAGGGCCATTGCCAGGATTTTCACAAGAGGGGTTCTTTTTATGCAGTCAGCAACTTTTTAAAAAAAGCTGTGGGTCTTAGGGCCGGCAGGACCCCAGAAGCCATGGAATACTAGAATTGCTCTGTGGTGCATTTTGTGGCTTGTTTTGAAGCTAAAGAAGTCATATCTGAGATCTCCTACACTCCTTGCTCTAAACAAAATTATTATCTGGCTGGCTGCAGGGTGAATACATATGTATTCAGTACCGGAGGGCAGCAAGATGCTGTTAATGTAATATACCTAAGACATTGTCTCAGATATATTATGTTATGAGTTTTAATATCTGCAGCTGTATCTACTGGTGTGTAGGAAAGGGGTCTGGGGGCTCCTTGGCCCCAGAAGCTTTGGGGTACTAGATACTCTGTGGCTAATTTTGTAGATTACTTTAAACCAGAATAACTCACCTGTGAGCTCCCCTTCACCTCCTGCTCTAAGGACAATTATTACTATCTGGGTAGCTCAGATTGTGCGTGCATATGTGTGTATTTATAAAATGGGAAGCAAAGTAAATAACAAATCCAGCATTCTGATTGTATAAAACACATTACATGACCATGCATCTATCAGAGCTCGACCGCACACACCTTCACTTTTACCCTCCTCCAAAACAATTTTGCCATTTTATAAGATAGATAATTCACTCTAGGATGTGCAGTCGCACTCTGATATACACATGCCTTGGGTGGTTGATGCACTCGGCCTGCGGACTCATGCTTAACAATGCACACCAAGGCATGCATATATCAGAGCACAACTGCACACCTTAGAGTAGGTTATCTATTACATATGTAGATATATAGATAGATATATATATAGAGAGAGAACAAATGCTAATGCACTGAACCTCAATACAGAGTCTGCAGCTGGTTTTGGCTGGGTATTGTACACTACTAACTTACTGCAGTGCTGGCTTGCTACTAGGGCAGGGGTCTGGGTCTGATAGGCCCCAGAAACCATGGGCTATGGTATGCTCAGTGGTGCACTTTTTGCTTATTTTAAGTCTAAATAACTCATATCTGAACTCTCTCTACCCCTTGTTGTTACCCCCACCATCCACAACTCAATATACCATTTAAGTAATTGAGTCAGTGCAACATGTCCTATAGCAGGGCTAGCAGGATGCTGGGATATATTGGTAGGGGTATTGACAGCAGAAGAAAGGCGGTAATACTTCCCATCTACAGATCCCTGGTGAGGTCTCACCTAGAGTACTGTGCCCAGTTCTGGAGTCCTCACCTCAGAAAGGATAAGGATAGGTTGGAGACAGTGCAGTGCAGAGTAACTAAAATGATTCAGGGACAGCAGGGCAAATCCTATGAGGAGTGCCTCAAGGCACTAAATATGTACTCACTGGAGACCAGAAGGGAGAGAGGAGATATGATAGAGCTCTTCATGTTCCTGAAATGAATTAAAGTGAACTACGGGGTACTATTTAGCCTGAGTACCAATTCATGGTCACATGGACACTAATGGAAATTAACAGGAGGTAGGTTCAGGAGAGATGTGAGGAAGTACTACTTTATGGAAAAGGTGGTGGAACTTTGGAACAGTCTGTCAGCTGAAATGGTGGGTGTAAAAACAGGCAGAGGATTCAAGCAGGGCTGGGACATAATGAAGGGAATAGTGGTTACCGAAGGCAACAGGACTAAGGAGGTGACGAGAAAGAGGACAGGGAGGGTTAGTACCCTGGAGAAATTGTAGGTTCCAGGGATTATAGGGAACTGGGGCAGACTGGATGGACCTCTGGTCTATTTCTGCTGTCATTGTCTATATTTCTATGTTTCTATTCCAGGCACCCTGCTTGGAAAAAAATCTGTAACATAAGTCTTAGTTCAATATTGAGTACTACAATTGTTGCCCCCACTCCATTCTCCAATGTGGTAGGTATGACAAAGGCAGTGAGGGGAAAGGTAATTTTACAGCGGCGGGGATTTTCAGTGCAAAGTTACCATCTCCTAAATGCCTACCCCCCCACCACCACCCAACCCCATCCCACCAAGCTTCCAAAAGTACAGTGGGTATGTTCAAAACAGTGAACTGTAGCAACAAATGTCATTCTACTGGCACGTGGTCATCTGGAGAAAACACATTACAACTTATTTGATTTAACGGCATCTGGCATAGATGACACAGACCAAAGTGGTACTGAATGTCCATGACAATGGGACCACAGTGAAGACCTCTCTGAACAGCACAATTAATGAGGTGGCAGTGCAGATCCCAGCCAGACCCTTCCAAACACTTGCATTGCCTTTCCACTGTGGCACCTCTTTTGTTTTACTTATGAAAAGTTAAAACAGGCATATTTTATTTATTTATTTATTGGAAACAATCGGAATTACAAACCTTTGAGTCACAGACTCTTTTGCAAAGGCTCCACGTCGGTTACAAAGGGTGGAGGGAAGACAGATACAGTAGAGAACATACTTGAAACAGACAGAATATACATAACAAAATCACAGGAGCATTCCAGGCAAAACTTAATGACTGGTAAGGAAGTTAGGCCGCAATCTTGGGTTACCCAGGCAGGGATTTGGTGAGTTACGTGGGGCCTTGTGAGACCCTGAGTCAAGAGTAGGGGGAGGGAGGGCGTTCATCTGGGTGAGCAGAGTTAGCCGCAGTCACATATGGCTCTTTCAAGGAGGTGAGCTTTGAGGCCTGTTTTAAATTGAGAGATGCTGTGGGTCTGTGAAAGTGAGTGTGGTAACGCATTGAGCCAGAGAGGGGCTCGGTATCGGAAGGATCTTTGCCCTAGAGAGGTTCTACATTGAGGTACAAGGAAAGGGGAGCTTGCGGAGAGTCTCGTATTGCATCTGTGAGGTGCAGAACTGATTAAGGGGAAAAGTCCGACGGGGGCTAGGTGAAGGTGTATTTTTTTTGCGAGGATGCAGGTGTGGAACTGTAATCGATGTTGGAAGTTTAGCCAACCAGATAACGCATAAAGATCACAGGTGTGGGTTAGCCTCTCACAACCAGTGACTAGGCGGCAGGCTTTGTTCAGGACAATGTTTATCCTATTCAGGAGGTGGGTTCAGCAGAGCCGATATAGTGATCCCATAGTCCACCAGGGAGAGGATGGAGGAGGTGACTGCGAGCTGCATAGCCTTGGGGGTAAGCAGTGCTTGAGCCGGTACAGGATGCCTACCCTAGAGCTGATTGAGGAGGAGAGAATTTGGGTATGCCTCTGGTAAGAGAGGGAGGTGTCTAAAGTGACACCTAGGTATTTGGAATTGGAAACTTGTTCCAGAGGGGCACCTATCGCGTTCTTGATGAGGAGAGCAGACTGACTATAAGGACTTTGGCAGTGGGCAAAAATCATGGACTTAGTTTTTTTATAGTTGATAATTAGGTGGTGTTCAGAGAACCAGGTCTCTAGTTCCCGGAATTGCCTTTGAAGGGTCTGCTGAAGGGCGGTAGGGTGGGCGTGTTTCCCGAACAGAACCGCATCATCGGCATAGAGGAGCAACTGACCGCTGCAAGCCTTAGGGAGGGAGTTTAGGAAGAGGGTGAACAGCAGTGGGCCAAGGATAGACCCCTGAGGGACCCCAGAGGAAACTGTTTTAGGGGTGGAGAGGGTGGAGCATATCCTGACTTGTTGCGTACGGCCTGAGAGGTAATCCTTGAACCAGGTCAATGTCTCGGGGACCACATTTAGTTTAGGGAGGACCTGAAGCAGAAGCTCGTGACTGACCGTGTCGAAGGCCTTGGTTAGGTCCACGTATATGGCCCCGGCAATTGAGCCATGGTCGAGGGCTTCGTGTAGGAACGAGGTGAGCTCTGTGAGAGAGCGTGATGGTACTTAGTGACCTGAGCGAAACCATGCTGCTCCTGGCTGAGGAGCATATGCTTAGTTAGGTGTTCAAGTTAACTGGTCAGAGACTATTCTTTCTAGGGCTTTGGAGAGAGGTGGAAGTATGAGATGGGTCTGTAGTTGCTGTGTTAGTGGGGTCACTGCCCTTCAGGATGGGAGTGATTATGGCTCTCTTCCAGGTAGAGGGGAACTGGCCAAGGCAGAGCGAGAGGTTAAGAATTTTAGTGAGGTGCGGTAGCGTGGCATCAAGGGAGAGCCTCAGGAGTTTAAGATCAAGGGTGTCATTGCTGTAGCGGTATTAGAGATAGCCCTGGTAATATAGCATTTTGCCTCGTGGTAGGTGATGACCAGCGGAAGGGGGGTATTGGAAGAACCTGAGTTGGGGGGGAGTGAGGAGGAGGTGTGGGAGAGATTGGAGAAGGCCGAGTTAAGGGCTTCAGCGATAGTGGGATGATCATGAGTGACCTCACCATTAATAGTGAGTTGCGTGGGGTGGGGGCGAGATTTGCCACTGAGCTCCTTTTATGTTGTCCCAGAATTTTTCCCATCACCCCAGGTAGAGGTTAGGATGTGTTAGTAGAGGGCTGGGCCAATGCAGCCCATGTAATATTTATTACGCAGCCTCCTGTAGAGTTGTCTATCCAGGGTGCTTTGGGAGTCTATGGCTTTGTGCCAGAGGTTATCTCTTTGCTGAAGCAGGCTAAGTAGTGGGGTGTGATCCAAGGGTGGATCTGGATTTCGCAACTAGCTTAGAAAAGGGGGCGTATAAGTCACAGGCTTTGTTGAAGGTGGTTATGAAGTAAGCCAGGGCGAAGTCAACTGACTGGGCAGTGTAAATGGGTAGCCAGTTGCTGTTGGTTAGGTGGGCTTTAAGGTTCTTTAAACCGCCCTTTTTGAGTCTACGTTGCCAGGAGATTTTAGGGAGTGCAGGGGGCAACTTGCACGACCACCAGCAAGTTACTGGTGAGTGGTCGCTGATAGCATCAGGGAGTACTGTAGCATCGGAGAGGTTTCCCGGCCGGTTGGTGAAGATGAGGTCCAGGAGGGTGGAGGTCCCGGATCTGAGGTCCCTTCTGGTGGGGGAGGTGACTAGTTGGGTGAGATCAAAGGCCCGGGCGGCATCTTTGTAGCTGGAAGAGGCCAGGGATAACCAGTTTACATTGAAATCCCCCATAACGATGACTTCGCTAGTGTTGGGTAGATGGGAGATGACTTGAAGAATAGAGTCAAATGCAAGTTTTTGATTTCTCGGGGGGATGTAGGCCGAGATGATGTGGAGTGTTTTGTTACCCAGGCTGAGTTTTATTGTGAGAACCTGGGCACCGTATTGTGATGCTGGTGTATGGACTTCAGTGGCATTGAGAGGATTTACGCACATTGCACAGCTCCCTCGCCTTCTCTTGCTGGGCCCATTCTGCCCGGAAGAGAGCATAATTAGGGAGGGAGACCGCTTCACTGGGTATCTTGTCAGTGAGCCAGGTCTCAGAGAGTGCGAGTATGTCAGGAGCATGCTGAGCGATCCAGCCTTGGAGTGGTGTGTGTTTTTTGGGTAGGCTGCATATATTTAGGGTAGCACTCTGATTTTTGTATAGAGGGGGATTTAAATAATTTATTTCTACATTTTCAGCCAGCCACCTGAAAAGCTCTCTTGCCCAACTGCACAGCCTATCCCTTAATATACAGTTATTAAGGGACACATCTTCAGCAATAGTGGCCAGCAAAATTTAGCTGCCTGTGACTGATAATATTATAAGTAGAGGTCCTTTACTTCTTTTTTGCTCTCCTGGTGATGTCATCTCTGAGCCTGCCACCATACCCCATCTTTCTCCAGTGCTAGCTGACAGTGCGAATTATAGGCAGTGGCCGAGCTGTATTGAGGTCACATTCACGAAGCTGATGTGAGCTCCAATTGGCCAGCCAGTCATAAGGGGAGAGTGCAGAGAAAGACTCACAAAGCAGCTCCAGTCATCTTACTGGTACTGAGGGAGCTGATTGTCAGCAGAAGGAGGGAGGGGGTGCATGCAGAGAGAAAGTGCTGGGGTTCATCATCTGTGCATTAGCACTCTGTAACAGCAAAAAAATAAACAGAAGTGATGAAACTTTTTTTTTTACAAATAATGAAAAATAAAGGGGGAGTTTCAAAAGGGGGGGTTCTTTCGAACCAGACGAACCCCCCCGGCAACGGCTATGCTCGAGGACAGTTCTCTCCCGTATATATGCAGCATGGTTTTGTTTTCATGCCAAACTCAGCATAATAGCTGCATTAAGTGGAGCAGGATCCTCTCAAATGGGACAGTCAAGT
The DNA here is from genome assembly GCA_016271365.2 of Neoceratodus forsteri. Classification (NCBI taxonomy): domain Eukaryota; kingdom Metazoa; phylum Chordata; order Ceratodontiformes; family Ceratodontidae; genus Neoceratodus; species Neoceratodus forsteri. The sequence goes on along the minus strand of CM057455.1, from coordinate 342,416,392 downwards.
ATTAAAAGCATTTCAGGACACCTCAGTTGATTTGTCATAAAAAAGGACAGCCTATACTGGGGTCTGTCAAAAGTTCTCCCAACTGGGATCCCCAAACTCTCTATGGTATTCCTCTATCTTCTGTGCCCAAGTTAATTGAATCCAGCATACATTTCAGATGTCACCAGAGGAAGCTAAGCCCTCTGTTAATGTATTACTGCTACTGTACAAGGCTTGACTGAACTTTCACTGATTGAAAGACTGAAGGCATACTTGGCTTCACTGGTCTTTTCTGAGGTCACCCCTGTGTGGGACAGGGAGAAGCGCAGAGTGAGGAAGAAGGAGATTGAGGAGCTCAAACAGGTGGTTGAAGGGATGGTGTCAGGAGGAGTGGTACCAGTTTGTGGGTGACTGGAAGATTGCTGGGACAGAAGGCTCTTCAAGATTGATGCCTTTCACCTGACAAGAGATGGGGTTAGTGTGCTTAAGCAGACATTTGATGTCTATATCGGTAGACATTTAAACTAAACAGGGGCAGACTGAGGATAGGGGAATTAATGTATGGTGAACAAAAGGCAATCCTAGCTAGTACTCTCCCACAAATGAGACCTAGGAACAGAGGGAATGAAAGAAGAAGGGTGGAGGTCCATAATAAGTTAAGAATGGTTAAGGGAGAGGGCTCATGATGCCAGCAAGGAACAGGAAAATCAGGAAATTAAGAAGCAAAGGGGAAAAAACGGAGAAGAGATGACAAAAAGGGAAAGGGTACAGGCATAGATTGGAGGGCAGTCTGACTAAATGCCAGAAGCCTAGGGAACAAAATTAGTGAGCTCCAGGTGATGGTTGTGGATGTGGGTTTAGATCTTGTAGCCATTACAGAAATATGGGCAACTGTGAATAACTAATTGGACCTGGTAGTACCAGGATACACCACATACAGGCAAGACGGGGTAAGGAAAGAGAGGTAGGGTGACCCTCTATTGTACGTAAAGGAAGGCAGAGGGGATAGAGGATGGAGTCATCAAGGGTGGAAAGGAGGGGTCAGAATTACTGAAGCTACAGATCACAACAGCATCAGGTAAGAAGCTGCACATGGGAGTGGTATATAGACCAACAGAACAGGAGGAAGAGGGTGACAGGGAATCAGAGGCATAAACTGAGATGGGGATACAAAGGGGAGGACTGTAGTAAAAGTGGGGAATCTCAATCTACCAGATTTACATTGAAACATTCTAGCTGCTAGGAGTACCAAAGTCAGGACCTGCTAAATAAGATGCAGGATTTCCTGCTGGGCAGTTGGTCAGGGAACCCACGAGACAGGCTGCACTTCTCAATGTAGTGCTCATCAACACAAAAATGGTAGGTGGAGTGTGGTTTGGGAAGCTACTGGGCTCTTATTTCCCATAGCACCATATGGTTTTTAACTTGCCCTTGGTACCAGTACTCCCTTGTCAACCACTGATGTTCTAGATTTCGTATCAGTAGATGTTGACCAGATGAGGGAAAATTAGTCCAGGATAAGTTGGATGGAGTAGATCAAACGTGGGGGCAGGTGGAGGAAAGGTGCAGAGAAATTAAAGGGGTCATTCTTGAGGCAATTAAGTCATGCTTGGAAGGTTACCAAGAGTAACAGGCACAAAGCTGTTCCAGTGGTACAGTGGTAGTGCTACTGCCTGCCACATCAGAAAGCCGATATTGGGAGCGGTCTCAGGTTGCTTGGGGTCAGATGGTGGGGAGTGGATCGAACATCCGACGGACTGCTCTCCTCTTCTGGGGAGGGAGGGCTTGTTGGTACCACCGAAGACTGACACCAGGTGGAAGCCTAGTGGTAGTGCAAGAGAAGTCCCAAACAAAGGAAGAGAGCTGTGGGACTCTGCTGCATGAGTGTGTCATCAAGGTACATGCCGAAGTGTGTGCCCCAGCTTAGTTAAAGGGGAAAAAAACTGGGTGGAAAATGGACAGTGGGGCAGGAGTGAATGACACTCTGGTTGCTGGTCACTCACCCACGCCACCACCAGGACACCATTCATCAATTGTTGCTTTAAAGCAGCTTTTATTATTAGTTTTGTAATTGAAGCAACTCAAGTCAATGAACATGGCCACTACTAACAATTTTTAAAAATCTCTCATCGAGGTTGCTTTTTGCAATACTAACTAGGGTCTTACTATAGCTGTATTAGGATAGTATTCGGATGTTTTGTAAGCTCCCCCACCCCCCGGTCTACAGGTTTAGATGGCAACAGTTCATTTTCTTTTTTGAACTTTCATAAAGCTTTTATTGATAGCTTAAAAAACTCCATTTTACATATGGGTATATCCACCGCTGAAGCAGATTAATACATGTGTGTCCATATATCAACTTACCCAAGCTCCAGTGCTGGCCTATGCCGATCCAAGAAAACCTTACGTCCTGCACACTGATGCTAGCTTGCAAGGGTTGGGGGCTGTGTTGTACCAAGAGCATGAGAATGGCCTGAGACCAGTGGCCTTTGCCAGTAGAAGCCTGACCCCATCCGAAAAGAACTATCCTGTACATAAGTTAGAGTTCCTAGCTTTGAAGTGGGCTATTGTTGACCAATTCCATGAGTACTGCTTGTATGGGGCTAAAATACTAGTAAAACTGACAATAATCCTTTGACCTATGTGCAGACCTCAGCTAAGTTGGATGCCACTGGCCATAGGTGGCTTTCTGCATTATCTACATATGACTATGCTCTGAATACCGAGCAGGTCTGAACCACATAGATGCTGATGCTCTCTCCGGAGGCCTGTTCCCCAGAATGATTGGGTCCGATTGGCAGAACCTGACATTCGGCACTCTGCCGGAAGTTTGACAGGAGGAACAATGTCCACGGACGCAGTGGACTGCATGGTGGATTGCTTGGGAGCCTCTGAGAATTGCATACCTGCTGCTTATTGCCACTTTTCTGCAATAGACATTGGTGCACTGCCTCAGCTGGACAATGACAGTATTCAAGCGGCTCAATCCCGGATCCCATGATCAAAGCAGCTTTAGAAGCCCTCTATGCAGGAAAAGATGTGTCCAAATTACGCTCCACTGATTTGAGAACTGCACTGTTATACAAAGAAGGTCCTAAGTTGAAACTGATCAATAAACTGTTATACAGAGAAACAGTAGACAGAGGGGACAAGTAGACAAACAACAACTAGTGCTGCCCACTGCCTTCGAGACTCAGTACTGAGGTCCTTGCACAACCACATGGGGCACCTTGGTATAGACAGAACACTTGACTTGGTGAGATCCAGATTCTATTGGCCTAAGATGGGGCTGATGTGGAGCAACACATTCAACTTGTAGTCGCTGCTTACAGAGGAAAGCTTTTCTCAGAGGGCTGCCCCTTGTTAACATCACCACCAGTGCACCCATGGAGCTGGTCTGTATTGATTTTCTGAGTTTGGAGTCAGATCAAACAAATATCAGTAATGTGCTGGTGGTCACTGACCATTTCACGAGATATGCCCAAGCTTTCCACCAAAGACCAGAAAGCATCCACTGTGGCCAAAGTACTTGTAGAAAACTTTTTGTTCACTATGGGCTCACAAAGAATCCATTCTGATCAAGGGAGACTTTGAGTCGTCTGATCAAAGAGATGCTTTCTCTGTGGGGAGGCGAAAGTCCAGAACCACTCCTTACCACCCCCAGGGGACCCACAGCCTGACGTTTCAACGCACTTTGCTAGATATGCTAGGCACCCTGCACCCAAAGGACAAGCCTAGATGGAGCCAACAAATTAGCACCCTGGTACATGCTTATAACTGCACCAAAGTGATGCCACTGGATTCTCCCCTACCGCCTGATGTTTGGAAGAGAAGCTCGACTACCAGTAGATGTGTGTTTTGGGGTTCTCCTGATGGGGTTCAAGCTGACAACTATTTACAGTATGTGCAAAAGTTAAAGGCCCAGCTAACTCATGCGTACTAACTGGCTCAAACCATGGCTGCCAAAAGAAATCTGGCCAACAAAGAAAGGTATGATAAAAAGGTGAAAGCACAGGAACTCCAGGAGGGAGATCGGGTATTGCTAAGAAATCTGGGACTGCATGGCAAGCACAAGATTGCTGACAGATGGCACCATCTCCTCACATTGTAGTGGGCAAACTAGATGATCTGCCAGTGTACAAAGTAAGGCCTGAGAATAATTCAAAACATGTAAAACAATGCATAGAAATCATTTACTGCCCATTGGACAAATCTTAATTGAGTCTGAGCCCTAGAAGATGCCCCTCTGGACCAGTGACTAGAGCTGCTGCTAAGAAAAGATCAAGAAAGTCTGCACCTACAGAAGCAAAGTTAAAGTGTTCCCTCCACAAGTCCCAGTTGAGCATGACTGTCAGTCCATATCGGAAGAAAGTGAGAGTGACTTTGAATACTATCCTTCTTACGAACTGAGTCAATTGTTCTGGGGCAATCCCTAGTCAATACTGGAGATGAAGCTGGGCCTTCTGGACTGTCTAAGCCCCAGCTTCATCCCTGGAGCCAATGCTCCAGAAAGTGAAGTGCAAACATCAGATCAGATGAAATGGAATCATTGTGCATGGTTGAACTGTTTGAGCTTTCAGGGAGGAAAATGATAGATTGGGGCAGACTGGTGATACACCGAACAAGAAGAGTATTTTGAGTGCCCTGACAGTCCACTGCCAGTGTCCGAAAGCTTCCATGCGAGCCAAATGTTGTGGACTCAGAAACTGTAACTCCTGGAGCTGAAAGTGCCCAAGTTCTAGCCTCTACCCCAATGGAGACTCCTGACAAGTGAGGACAATGCTGAAAATGAGGCTCAGAGTGCAGAGACTATAACAGTTCCCCTAGAAAGACTGGTCGAGCTGTAAAGCCTGTGGTGCACCTCAGTTATGATTCACTTGGGAGGCCTGTGGACTTGCCTCTCAATGTTGTCCATAAAGGAGTGTATGTGTCCCCAGCTCATGCCCAAACTGAGCATCAGTGCTAACTCCAAGTTACTTGTGTTGCCCTTCATATGGTGCCCTTGCCCATCCAGCCCCAAGGTAACTGATAGGAAGGGCCTCTCTTCAGGTTTCATGTACAAGAGGTAATAACTTGAGTTATGGTACAATGTGTGTGTAATACTGTGTAAAGAGTGACGACTGCAATGTTTCAGAAATGTGTTCTTGGTAAAATGATATATTGACTGATGATTACATGTAGAGCCTAATGCAAATGTATATGGTTGCAGTTAAAACTTATAGGGTACTTGCTTGGAGATCGAAGCTTTCCCAGACTCAGGAAGGGTGTAACCCCCTGCAAATGGGGTTCATAAAATACTTCAGGAGCTTGCTTGAATGCTCCAAGCCTGAATGGTGTTTGGCATTTAAGCATTTATCAGTGAGTGTTTTAGAACCTCTGGTACTGTCTCTTTAAGAGCTGTCTGCTTGCAGACATAATTAGTTTGTATGGGGGACTGTGTGCTTCTGAGTACCACTCGAGCTGCTGCCAATTCACTTAATTTTTGCAGTCACTAGAGTGCAAAGGAACCTATCTGAAAGATGTAACTGTTTACCAGAAATTATTTAGAGTAATAATGAAATTACAGTTTGTCTAACCTGCTTTCTTTGCAGTCAGAACTGTGTCTGCTAGTTCCCCATTCTAGTTTTGAACTGCTGAACTGGACCAATCAGTGTGGGGTAAGCTAGCTCTAAAATGGTGCCTTGACGAATCAGAACTTGGACTCATAATCTGAGCCAGCCACAAGAGGATTGTATGGGCAGTGACTCTGGAGATGTAGTTTAGACTTCAGTGCCTTTTGGACCAACAGCAGCAGTCTATTGTGAGTGACAGCCAATCCAGTCAAGAACTGGGAGGAACTCAAAGGAAGTGCCCGGTTTTGTCGGTTGGAGTTCAGTTGAGCTTTGGCAGTGAAGAAGGAAGGAGCCCTGTGCTTTTTCAGTGACAGTTTTAGTCAAAAACATGTGTAAGGCCCAGAGTTCCGGTCTGCAGCTTGTGTAACTGCTTGTTAGGACTGAATCTGCCCTGTGGAAAGAATCAAAGGATCTCTGAAGAGTAGAAACCAGGCTCACCCTGTAGAAGACTGGAGAAATTGTTAATTGCACTCGGTCTGTCAGGAACTGAATCTGCTGTGTGTTCTCCTGGTATTGTGCAGTAATTGCGATTGGGATAGAGAAGCAGCCTACCTGGTATAGTACTTTCTTTTTACCATATAAATGTGTGAAGAGTTTCGTGAGCTCAAGAGTAGCCCTGCTGGACGTTGAAGGACCCTATCTTATTTGGAGGTCGGAGTACTAATTCAGGGTCGCCCCTGTTGAATTGCCACATTAAATCCAAATGGAATTACTGTACTGCTGACTGTTTAATTCTCCTTTTCTCTGTGTGAAAGGGCCCTCACCAGCTGCCACGGTTTGACTAGCCACTAGGGCTTGGGTACCCAGGGACAGTAACTGATAGGGATAGGCCTGTGCACAGAGCCATAGGTAGATTATTAGAGTGATAAGCTAATTAACCTGATTTCCCTGTCCTTGTTATATCCCTCAAATAAATCAGAGCTGCTTGTTTCAGCAAAGTTATACTGCCTGAGGTATTTGTCTATGTTAAAGTACTGTACTGTGATTGTTGCACTGTATCTCATTTCACAGGAGGTCCCAGTGCCGGAACCAGACCTGGGGGTAAGTGTATACTGTGAAGGTAATTCTGATATATTGTGTGGGCCACTAGTGGGAAGAAAGGGGGGTTGCAGTGTCCCAGAGGGCTGTGACCAAGTTAGTTTAACTATTGCAAACCCTGACCTCTGGGTGGAGGCACCCGCCATTGGATCAAGGCCCCTCATCCTGTTAGTGGCAAATCAGGCAGGGGTAGTAGCCCCTGGGATAGCGCCATCTAGGGGTTACACAAAGTTTAAACATCTCAACCGAACCAAGCAATGTGATTTCATTTCATTTCATTTATCCAGCCATTACATTTCCTTTTTCTTTCCTCTTTTTTCCTTTTTTTTCCCCTTCCTCATTTTCAGTTCTCCACCCCTCCCTTTTGAATCCCCTTTTCTATTTCACCCTTTTTTCCCCTTTTTGTAAACCAGTCAGGTTCTAGATATTCCCAAATCCCATCTCCTTTTAAATTAGGCCAGAGCCTCCTGTATACTATCTCAGGACAGAAGGTATTGCTCTAACACCGGGGTGCCCTCCAGACTTTCAATGTAATTGTAGTAAGGGAGCCATTTTGCATTATACGGTTCTGTGGCCAGTCTTAGACGGCAGTTATAGCTTCCATGCCTTTGATTTTTATAACATTAGCTTCCACATGGAGAGGGTCAAAGGTTCTGACTGTAAACTAATGTTGCATAATCACTTTAGAGCTGCTGCCACTAATATGTAGTACAAATATTTTTTGCCATTGATCTTAACCTCTGGTACCAGACCTAATACCAAATGAGCTCCATTAACCACAAGATCTCCTTGAAAATAGTCCGAGAGCCTGTAATAACCTCCAATAGTCACTTATCTGCGGCAGTCCCAAAACAATGAGCATGCATGCCCAAACCCCACATCCCTCCAACAATTTTTGTTGTCAGTTGTGTATAATGGACCGAGATCACTGAGTGATAAAATACCTTACCACTACCTTCCATCTAAATTCCTTCCAGCTTGGAGACGTGGATGTTTTCGAAATTCCCAACCAGATCTCTGACCATTCTTCCTCTGATAGCTGCAGCTTTAATTCCTCCTCCTCCCATCTCTGTTCAAACTATTGGGTTAATAATTTACCTACATTTTCCTGTAGTGTTTTATATACATATGATATAAACCCTTTGGGGTCTGCCATACCATCTTTGAAAACAGTTTGATGGGGGCAGGGTCTGAAAGAACCACCTGTTGCCCTGTCCTTGTGTTACATGGTAGATGCACTTGAGTGAACCTAAAGTCCTGTTTGAGAATACCAAATTTCTTTGCAGCTCTTTGAAAAGATTTTAATATATTTTGTTGAAAAAATTGGATCAAAAACGTAGTCCTTGTCTCTGCCATTGTTTAAAGCAGCTATCTCCGATTAGCTGGAAACCCAGGAAGGAAGTTAAATGGAATATATCTCCACACCAGGGTTAAAGACCCCCAATACTGTCGGACATCCAGCCACACTTTGAGAGTGTGCTTCGTCCACTTATTTGTAACCTGTTTGATGTCTTAAGGCACTGCTACCCAGGGTAACATCTGCAGGGGGACAACTAGATGCGCCCTAAATTCCATAGGACACCACCCTCCTATCTGTCTCGGATTTAACATATCAAGAATAGGCAATATCTGAGCCACCTTATAATAATTGTAAAAATCTGGTACTCCTCTGCCCCCTCTATCCCTGTTCTCCATAAGGAGTTCCCAACACTTCCTAGGCCGTCTTCCTGCCCAAATGAATTGAGAGAGCTTCCGTCTCAGCTCCTTCCAGTCTTTTTTTGGGAAAGGTAGTGGTAAACTAGTAAACAGGAACAAGTATCTGGGGAGAATGTTCATTTTCACCGCCTCTATCCTGTTAGTAAAGGAAAAAGGCATCATACGCCATCTATTTATATCAGCAAAGACTGCCTTCTGCAATAGGCCATAATTAACCTGGTATAGACGGGATAATTTAGTTGGAATTTGAATACCAAGTATCTGACTCTGTCTTTAGTCCAGTTAAATGGGATCTCACCTTGTAATTTCCCCGAAATTTTGCCGCTTATTGGAAAGACCTCAGATTTGTTCATATTAATTTTGAATCCTGATATTTTGCCAAATTGATTTAATAAGGCCATCAATGGAGGGATCGAGTTAGCCAGGTCCTGCAGGTATATTAAGGTGTCATCCGCGTACAATGAGACCTTGTTTGTCACCCCCTCTACCAAAATCCCCTGAATCTTATCCTCTGCTCTAATCGCCTGGGCCAGGGGCTCCATTGCCAGGGCAAAAACCAAAGGGGATGGGGGCACCCTTGTCTGGTGCGTCTTTGTATAGTAAGAGTTGTGGAGATAGTGCCATTTACCCGTAGTCTGGCAACTGGTTGCTGGTAGGCCATCATGATCCATTGGAGGAAGGAGTCTTCAAATCCCATTCTACCAAGCACTGATTTGAGATAAGACCAGTTAAGTCTATCAAAGGCCTTTTCTGCATCTAGAAAAATAGCTAGTTTGGGAACTCCAGAATGCTCTTTATACCCTAGTATATTTAAGAGGCGTCTAACATTGTCTGACAAATGCCTATGGGGTATAAACCCCGTTTGATCTGGATGCCCCAATATCTCCACAAGTCTTTGTAGACGGTTAGCCAAAATTTTCGTAAATATTTTTGAATCCTGATTTAACAAGGATATAGGCCTATATGACTCACAAGATGTTGTTGGTTTACCTGGTTTTGGAATTACAGTTATTAGTGCCTCCCTCCATGAGTTTGGGTTTTTTCCCCTCCTCAAGCACAGCATTCAGGACTATTGCTAATTTGGGTACCAAAATTTTTTTAAATTTTTTATAAAACTCTGCCGGAAGTCCACCTGTACCCGGCGATTTTCCCACGGAGAGGTTATTTATCACTGTTAAAATTTCTTGTTCTCTTTTGGGGGCTGATAAGTCTTACATCATTATGGTGGATAATTTGGGGAGTTTTAATGTTTTAAGAAAACATTCCATTTGAGTTGTCACAGTTTGGGGGTCTCTCTTTTCTGCATATAGCATCTGGTAATACTTTTTAAAGGCCTTAGCTATGTCTCCTGGCTTCTCTATCGGTTCATTGTCATTACCCCCTTTCTGAAGGAAAGGATGTGTTGATCTGCATGTTCCTTCCTCATTCTGAGAGCTAATAATTTCAGTGCCCCCCCCCATAATAGTAACAGTCCCTCGGCCTTGTCTGATTCCAAATCATTAAGTTCCCTTCTTTTTTTAACCAGTTCTTTAAGGATTTTCTCCTTTCCCCTTGGTTCACTTTTATGTTCTCTTTCCAGCGCTTTTATTGCGGTTTGCAATTCCAATAGCTTTTTATTTCTCAGATTCTTTTTGGCCAAGGCCAAACTGATTATATGACCCCTTAGCACTGCTTTCATAGTGTCCCACCACACCCATGGGGAACATTCTGTCATAGGGGAGTCTGTTGTTAGGTGTTGGAAATTTTGGACAATTTGTTGTACCAGGTTCTTGTCATTAAGCAGTGATACATTTAACCTCCAATTAGTGACTCTGGGCTCCCTGCTCCAAGTATACTCCATGGATATTGGGGCGTGATCCGATATGGTTAACGAGTGGATCTGAGCTTTGGTGAAAAGGTGGAGATCAGTAGAATAGGTCAAGAAAAAGTCTATTCATGAATACGAGTTTCTAGAAGCTGAGTAAAACGTATAATCTTTCTCAGTTTTGTGTCTCTCTCTCCAAATGTCTACCATCCCTTCCTCTTCTACCAGGGTCTTCAGTCTCTTGCTAGCTATCCTAGATGTGTCTGTGTTCCCCGAGGACCTATCCATTGCAGGGCACAAAGTGGCATTAAAATCTCCCCTAGTATCAAAAGTCCCCTAGGAAGTCCCCCTATTTTCTGAAAAACTTCCAAGTGAAATCTTTCCGCGCCTGTATTAGGGGCATATATGTTTATTATATGTACTAATTTTTCTTGTATAAGACCGGACACCCTAATACATCTCCCTGGATACATAATTTCTGTCTCCTGCACTATAAAAGGGGAATCCTTCTTAATTAGAATTGCTACACCAGCTTTTTTCCCCTCTTTACCTGAGGTGGCTTCAACTCTCCCTACCCATTGACGCCGTAGTTTCAGATGTTCTGCTTCTGAAAGGTGTGTCTCTTGTAAAACAGCAATATCTCCCTCCATTCTTCTCAATTCAGTCAGAATCTTAGTTCTTTTAATGGGTGAGTTAATGCCATTAATATTGTAGGAAATTACTTTTAAATGTATCATTGGGTCCTGTTGTTTCTGAACTTCTTGTTTGTCTTCGTGTGCAGCTTATGTCTATCTACTCCCCCTCCACCTATTTGTGTAATGATCCATCTGACTGGTTTACTTTGTATGAAATCACATCGCTATTTTGCAAAAAAACAGTAATTTAAGAACATTGTTTTAACCCTATAACTGTTAACTTGTAAAGGTGGAACCCTTTGATTCCAACAATAAAGAGTTGATTAATACAACCAAAGTCCCAATATTTTTGACCTCCTAGGAGAATCCAATGGCGTACACTACCACCACCGGAAGTCACACGTGTGACTAGTTTCAGATCCCCGTGATGTATAGGGGAGTTGCGGCTATACCCAAATCATTAGGCGTTTGCCTGCAACCTGTGAATCTGCCCAACACCGCAGGTGGGAGCCGGACCAGATATCCAATAATCCCCAGAGCCCCCTCCCTCTTCTCATTATGTGCCGTGACTTCCTCTTTTATAATTATAAGAGACAGATCCCCATTTTCATTTCCCCCCTTCATGTCCCCTCCCATTATCTCCCCTTTTACCCGATATCTCCCCTCAACCCCTCTTCTCCTCCTCTATCTTCATAACCCTTTCCAATATCTTTAACCATCCCTTCCTTCCCCCACCCGGTAGGTCCCCTTTAGTTCCCCTTCTAGCAAATATTTATTTATTCTTGCATATTTACTACTAGGTTTCCCATCACAGCATTTCAAACCCATTGAACCCTCTTACGAGTGGCCCCTGTGAAGATGAACAGAGCTGATATAGATTTAAATGTCATGATGCATAAGTTCCTCTCAAAATCTCCTTGAACACCTTCAGTCCCATTGTATTCGTTCGTATCACTCCATCCCCATAATGTTTCATCAGAATCTCCTTCTCCCATGCTTCTGCAGGAGCATTTACCAGTTCAATGCAGTACCTTTAATTTCAAATTCAAAGTCAGTCCCCATCAGACACCTGTTTGCTGTTACCTCCGCCCTTCGCTTTCACTATTTTTTCTGCTCGCTGCATAAGCTTCACAATGTCCCCTAGTGCAGCTGATGAGATTGCACCTGGAAAACCACGTTTCCTGTTGTTGGTGCGATTTACCACATTCCAGGCCCCCATCCTGAGCTTTCGGTCCAAAATATCAGTCTCTAGGTCAGGCATCGAAATCTGGAGCTCCTTCAGGGTAGGGGCAGCCTCCACCAGCATAGAAAAGATTTTTGCCTCCGATTATGAATAAATCTTAATCCTTGCAGGAAAAAGCAATTGAGCCTTTATGTCCTTTTTTTGCTTCAATTTTCTGAAGATCCCTCGTACTCTCTGTCTCTCAGCTTGCAAAGTAGATGAAAAGTCCTGATCGAAATAAATTCTCTTCTCCTGGTACATTATTTCCCGCAGCCTCCATGCTTCACGAGGGAGCCATTCCTTGCTCTGATAATGAAGCATATGAATTATTAGGGAGCGAGGTCTTGCATTCTCCTCGGTTGGTTTTGGGCCCAGGGACTTATGCGCTCTGTCTATCTCCAAATTTAAGTCAGGTGGCGGAGAGAGCGTAGATCTAAGCACTTGCTGTACAAAATCAGCCGTTGTAGCAAAGCCCTCCTCAGAGCCTTTGGGGATTCCATGAATCCTAAAGTTATTGCGCCGGGAGCAATTTTCGAGATCTTCCAGCTTGGCCTGCATCTCCCGGTCCCTCTGAAGTAAGTGTAAAAGCAAGCGATCTGTACAGTCCTGCGTTTCTGAAATCTCCGTTATTTTAATATCTGAAGCTGAGACCTTTTTGTCTAGGATACGGATGTCTTGCCTTAGGTCTGCAAGTGCAGAGTCTATTTTATTTACTGTTGCTAGTATTTGTTTAAGTGTTTTGGTTAGTATTTTCAGGTAGATCGATTTCCTCTTGTTCCAAGTCTGCTGAAGATTCTGATGGCTGTTGTCGGCGTGGTGGGAGAACAGTTAGGCCTTCTTGCGGTCTGCTCAGGGTCATTTGTTTCATTTTGCTTGGTGCGGAGGAGAATCTCGAACCTCTGACTTTCTGGGGTTTCCCCGCCATCTAAGGGACCTCAGGTTATATCTTTTTTGTAATTAGTAGCCACTCTCCAGAGGATTTAGCTCAGTGAAGGCAAGGGGGATCGTGGAGCTTTCAGGTTCAGCTGCCCACCATTGCGGTGATGTCAACAGTTAATTTTCAAGAAGGGGAACAAACTTCCAACCACTTACTGGACCTTCTGTGCTTGCAGTGACATCCCAGATTCTTCAAGCAGGTACACTGCTGCAAATTTCTTTATTTATTGAATTCTGTTGACTGGGTAGGCCCACTGAGACTAGCAGTCCCTTTTTTCAGGGGTGACCTGGGCTGGGGATACAGATGGTTGTGACAGAAAGTGCCTGCCACTCTTGAGTACCAAACTTTTCTTAAATCTGTTGCAACAGTTCTTCTATTTCTTAGCCTAATCTATCCTTTACAATTTCTAGTCCATAAGGTTGGCCACCTATGGGCATCCCCTTCCCTTTCTTAACTTTGCTATAGTGTTTTCTTTAATTTTCCTTTTCCCTCTCAGGTCCTCATACAGGGAGGTTATTGTGGTGACCTACAAGTGTATGTAAAACAGGTTGTGTTTATCATTGTTGGATTAGTATGTAATAGCACTATGTCATAAAATACCTTGATGTATATGCCTTATGTTTATGAAACCTGTAAATGTTGAAAATACCATGACACTAGGTGTTTTTGATAATGGTAAAAAGTACTAGGTGACTATTATAGAAATTAAGTTATATTATTTAAAATGCATGTAAATTGCTGTAAACGGAACAAGTTGGAAATAGCATGGTGATTTGCATATATCCCATGATGCTTTGCATTATGGAAGTATGTAAGATGTTGTATTTCTTTGAAACTTGATGTGATGTTGATGCCCTTTGAGGTAACCTTTTTTTCAGTGATTCTGCATTGAGGTTCTTCGTCTATAGCTCATTTTGTTTGTTTTTTCTTTTTCAGCCCCCACTACCCAAGCAAACAAGGACCAAATAGGGATGAAGGGTTTTCACTAAAAATGTTTAGATCAGAGATCAGTGTTAGTAGGTGCTGGCTAAGTACAGTGAAAGGACATACATAGTCAGTTGCTGCAAACTGATGTACTGAAGAAGGAATATGACATTGCTGAAGCTTATTTCCTGTATTCTGAATAAACATCACACAGAGATTGTGTGTTGAACCTGAAGTTCGGTGTGTGGTCCATCTGTTATCCCACAACATCTCCACAGACTTGGTGTCAGAAATGGGATAACTTGCTGGAAGCATCTGGACTGGTTGAAGAGGGACGTTTTCTAGTGGATATCGCCCAGATATCCCAGGTGGACCGATGCACCAGGAGTTGCCGGAGAAGAAAGTCTGTGGAGTTCTGACCGGAACCATGGCCGACAGACTGGGAGAGAGGCTGCTGCCTGGACTGGACCTGGGAGCTCGGAGGAAGGCCAAGCCTGAAGATGAAGAAGAGATGCAAGAAGACATGAAAGAATCGAGGGAACTGCCTCCTCTTGAAGATGCTCCACCTGAGGACGTAAGGGAGTTGTTGAAATGGTTCTGCATAAAACAGGTGCAGATGGAAAGAGAAAGAGACATTGAGCGGAAAAGTCAAGATGCCAAATGGGCGCATACCATGAGGGTCTTGCATGCCATCAATGCAGGGCAAACAGAAAGAGCCAGTAGCCCAAAAGACATTAAGCTGTCTAAACTTTCAGACAGTGATGACACTGAGGCCTACCTCACAACATTTGAGCGGATTGTGCGAACATGCGCATGGCCAAAGGAACAGTGGGTTGTTGGCACCGCACCTGACAGGCAGTGCCCATGGTTTATAGCCACATAGACTCCCAAGAGGCAGAGGACTATGACCTTGTGAAGCAGGAGATCCTCAGGTGCTATGACATAAACACTGAAACCTATCACCAGAGGTTTAGATTTCTTAAAATGCAGTCACTGGATACTCCCCGGGGGACTTATGCCCGCCTCAAGGAGCTCTGCTAAAAATGGTTACAATCAGAGAACAAGAGCAAGGACCAACTTCTGGAGGCAGTGATTAATGAACAGTTTATTAAAGTTTTATCCCAGGATGCACAACTTTGGGTTCAGGAGCATAAGGCAGATTCCGCTGATAAAGCTATCATGTTGGCAGAAGACTTCCTGGCAGCCTGACCATCCAAACTCAGGGGGTTCAAGGGACATCAGCAGCCGCAACCACCAGCAATCCGGTAAGGAACCCTTTTACTTATAAACTGTCTAATGCAGCCCCAGAGAAACAAGACTGGACAGCAGAGAAAGGGGGCACATTCCAGTAGCTGAGATTGTATGTCATGGGTGCCAAAACAAGGGACACTGTGTAAAAAAACTGTCCTAATATAAAGAAAGAGACAGCTCACGTAGCCTTACTGAACTTGGGTCACCTTATGGCTACTGTGCAGATTGGATCAGAGCAGATGATGGGACTGACTGATTCAGGCAGTCACCAGACTCTTATGCAAGCAGATCTGGTGACTGGGAATAATAAAGGACCGAATACAGAATACAGAACACCCTGCCAGAGGAAGTGGTGGGGGCTGAAACAATCACAGGATTTAAGAATGCATGGGATAGACATAAAGGAATTCTGGAGGTCAGGGGTAAGGGGCAACAGACTTCTAGGAAAACATAAACTGAACTTACGAGCTCAAATGGGCAGACTGGGTGGGCCATAGGCCCTTATCTGCCAGCACTATCTATGTATCTATGTACAGCTTTCATCTGTGTGCACGGTGATACCCATCACTACCCTACAGCTACCCATACAAATGACTGTTCAAGAAAAGACACATGAGGTGGGGTTGGTACCTCACCTACCTGTGCCAGTTATTATCAGGCATGACCACCCAGACTTTGCTTCATTTATACATTGTCATGCTGCCCAGGACTCTGCTGTAGTTGCTGTAACCACCAGAGCTCAAGTGAAGAAGCGACATTTACCATCTGTGTTCCCATTTGATGATGATGTTTCTGAGCATCCTGGCAAGGACTGTAAAACTAAGGCAGAGAAGAGGAAGCTAAAGAACGACTGGATTGATACTCATGCTGGTGTACAGCCAGACTTAGGACATACTTTTAAATGTGATATGCAGCATGAGCAAAAGGCAGACCCTTCACGTAACCCTTTTTTTCACAGGTGGGGAAGGGAGTGGAAAAAGGTGCCCCTCAGTTTGCTGTAAAACAGGGAATACTGTACAGAGAATATACTAACACCAGAACTGGAGAGGTAGTAGACCAACTAATGGTTCCAGAAAAATTCCAGTCCCAAATCATATATCTGGTGCATGACATCCCTTTAGTAGGCCATGCAGGCAGAGATAGCACCCTGAATATGATATTACCCAGGTTTTATTGGCCCTCTGTCCACAAGAACATAGCTGAGCATTGTAAAGCATGTGCTGAGTGTCAGAAGGTAGCTCAGGCAGGAAAAAGGGATAGAGTACCATTACAACCCATCCCCATTCTGACTAACCCCTTTGACAGGATAGCCATGGATGTAGTGTGCCCCCTGGAAAAGAGCTCCAAGGGTAACAGATTTGTACTGGTCATATGTGATTATGCTACCCACTACCCAGAAGCTATCACCATGAGAACTGTCACAGCCCCAAGGATAGCAGAGGAGCTAGCAAAGGTATTTGGCCACATGGGAATCCCCAAGAAATACTTACTGATCAGGGGAGTAATTTTAATGCACACCTGCTACAAGAATTGTACCATCTGCTGGGCATGGTAGCAGTGCGTACTTCACCATACCACTCACAGACTGACAGCCTCATATAGAGGTTTAATCAGATGTCAAAGAGAATGTTGAGGAAATATGTAAAAAAAGAAGGTAAAGATTGGGATAGGTACCTCCCCTATTTACTTTTCGCTCACAGAGAAAACCCTCAAACGTCCACTGGTTTCTCGCCTTTTTCATACTGTATGGGAGGAACCCGTCGGGGCCACTAGATGTGGTTAAAGAACACTGGGAAGAAGGGAAGGAGGTGAGACATCTTAATGTCGTAGAGTACATGACTCAGTTATGCAAACGCCTGCTGAGGTATATCAACTTGGCACACCAGAGCTTAGAACAGAAGCAAGACTTGCAGAAAGAAAGATACAACCATGGTTTGAAGACTAAAACATTTCAGTCAGGGGACAAAGTGTTGTTTCTCCTTCCCTCCACAGAGAATAAATTACTCATGAAATGGCAGGGTCCCTTCACCATTTTGAGGCAAACAGGAGCAGTGAACTATGAGCTTAGCATGCCCAGAAACAGACCTGCCCAGAAAATGTACCATGTGAACCTCCTTAGGAAGTGGTGTGAGAAGCTTAACCCCTCCCTTTATATCCTTCCTGAAGTTAGAGAGTCAGAGATGGAGGTTGCCTATAAAAGGCTAGAGCAGTCAGGACCATTGGAGGAGATTCAGATAAACTCTGAATTGGAGCCTTGGCAACAAAGATTTGCAGCGGGTATTACAAGAATTTGAGCCCATATTCACAAATGTCCTGGGGCGGACCAAAGGAATTATGCACACCATAACTGCCACACAAGACAAGCCCATACACCAAAAGTCCTACTGACTTCCCATGAAGGTGAGGGATGAGGTGGGCATAGTACATGAAAACACCCTGGTGGTCCAGTGGTACCCCCCACCTGCCCACTGAGCCCTGCCACCCCGATCCCCCAGGTCAGCGGCGGGTGGCAGATCCCCACCTGCAATCCGCCAGGCCACCCGCTGACTGGCAGCGTATAGTATAGCTGTATTCCCACTGGTCCACAGTGTGGGCCAATGGGCATGCAGACCGTACTGTACTACACAGTCCTAACATGTGAATGGATCCATGACGCATCGAGACTGTGTAGTACAGTACGGTTCGCACGCCACTGGCCCATGTTGGGACTCAATGGGTGTACAGCTGTACTGTACACTGTCAGTCAGGTGCGCCTGAAGATTACTGAGGGGAGCCGCCACCCACTGCTGACTGGGGGGAGCGTGGTGGCAGGGCTCAATGGGCGGGTGGGGGGCTACCGCTGGACCACCAGGATGTTTTCATGTACTATGCCCACAATCAGGCTTGGGAGCAGGTCCACTGGACCACCAGGGATATATTTCTTTATTAGGAGCCCAAGATCGAGCAGGATTTGGTCCACTGGACCACCAGGGATACTAATACTATTGCATATCCTGTGATCAGGCTGGGAAGCAGGTGCACTGGACCACCTGGGATTATATTTTTTTTACAATGCCCATGATTGGGCTGGAGACGGTCCACTGGACCACCAGGTATGACAGTATATTTACAATGCCCGTGAACGGGCGTTGGGGTGCCTTGCTGCCCAGGGGCAGGGGGCATCGGTCCCAGATGGCTGCAGCCTGGCAGAGTGCCAAGCACAAGCCGCCGGGGATCAGCGCACCTGCATGCAAATGGGACCATAATGACACGCAAATGGCCCCATTTGTGCCTTGCATGCATAATGGCTCCATTTGCATACCCACCACTGAATATCATGGTTCTTGTGCCTAGCGCAACCCTACTTGCGCTGGCGCATCACCCTGCTCCTCACTTGCACTGGCGCAGTGCCACTGCACCATGCGCAATGTGGGTGCCCACTGTGCCATATTCAATGGTGCTGAGCCATGGTGCAGAACCATTGAATATTGCCCAGGTCATGTCCTGGCACATCCCAATTATGCTGTGCCCCAGGCTTACCCCCCAGCCTGGCGCGGTCTGCATATCCAGCCCAAAGAATGCATGGTCATAGTGGACAAGAAATAGGGTGTGTTAAGTCTATGCCTAGATTTTAGAAAGCTTAACAACGTGTCACTATTCAATGGTTACCCAATGCCCCGAATAGATGACATCATTGACAGGCTAGGCAATGCACAGTATATCTCCACCCTGGATCTTAATAAGGGATATTGGCAAATCCTCTTGTCACCTGATTCACAAGATAAAACCGCATTTAGCACCCCAATCAGTTTATACCAGATTGTCACAATGCCATTTGGACTACATGGGACCACAGCCACTTTTCAGCATTTTATGGACCACATTCTAAGACCTCACACTGAGTACTGTGCAGCTAATTTGGACGATGTGGTCATATTGGTGGAACATCTGGTTGTCAATGGACTACAGGACCCAAGGCAGCATGGTTTCACCAGGGTGAGGTCATGTCAAACCAACCTCATTGAATTTTTTGACTGGGTGACTAGGCAGGTGGATCAGGGGAAGGCAGTGGACATGGCCTATCTGGACTTCAGCAAGGCCTTTGACACTGTGCCACATAGCAGACTATTGCACAAACTGGGGAATATGGGTGTGGGTAGGACAGTAGTATGGTGGGTAGGTAACTGGCTGGGTGGCAGGACACAGAGGGTGGTGGTAAATGGCTGTCACTCCACAGAGGGAAGAGTGACCAG
Organism: Neoceratodus forsteri; assembly: GCA_016271365.2. Lineage (NCBI taxonomy): Eukaryota > Metazoa > Chordata > Ceratodontiformes > Ceratodontidae > Neoceratodus > Neoceratodus forsteri. Next base: position 342,397,042 of record CM057455.1, on the reverse strand, counting down.
TGGGGTACCACAGGGATCAGTGCTGGGACCGGTCCTATTCAATATCTTCATCAGTGACATTGTGCAGGACCTAGAAGGCAGAATTTCACTGTTCGCTGATGACACAAAGCTCTGTAATAGAGTAGACACACCAGAGGGTGTAGACAGAATGAGAAGGGACCTGCAGAAACTTGAAGAATGGTCAGGGTTTGGCAGTTGAAATTCAATGCAAGGAAGTGCAAGATAATGCATATGGGGCACAAAAACCCTGGCACAATTTATCAGTTGGGGGGTGAGGATATAGCATGTACCAAGCAGGAAAGGGATCTTGGGGTTATCATCTCTGATGACCTCAAGGCAGGGAAACAGTGTGACAAGGCAGCAGGTAAAGCAAATAGGATGTTGGGATGCATAGGCAGGGGCACTACCAGCAGGAAAAGGGAGGTCATAATTCCACTATACAAGACACTAGTGAGGCCCCACCTGGAGTACAGTGTACAGTTCTGGAGACCTTACCTACATAAGGACATAGACAGGATAGAGAAGGTTCAGAGGAGGGCAACAAAGATGGTGCATGGATTGCATCACAAGTCCTATGAGGACAGGTTGAAGGAACTGAACATGTACTCCCTGGAGGAGAGGAGGGAGAGGGATATGATAGAGACATACAAGTATCTTACAGGGAGGAACAGGGTGCAGGAATACACTATTTTAAGCAAAAGATGTTCCAGGACTAGAGGGCATGGGATGAAGTTGGAGGGAGGACAATTCAGAGGAAATGTGAGGAAGATTTCTTCATCACAGAATGGGTGGTGGACAAGTGGGACACCCTGCCAGAGGAAGTGGTGGGGGCTGAAACAATCATGGGATTTAAGAATGCATGGGATAGACAGAAAGGAATTCTGGAGGTCAGGGGTAAAGGGCAACAGACTTCTTGGAAAACATAAACTGAACTTACAAGCTCAAATGGGCAGACTGGGTGGGCCATAGGCCCTTATCTCCCGACACTGTCTATGTATCTATGTATGTATCTATAGTCAGTCCTGATTGGGAAACCCATGTTAGACACTTGTCCCAGGTATTGCAAGCAATAAAGGAGTCAGGAGTGACCATTGACCCTGCTAAGTGTGCCCTAGCAAAGACCAAGACAATATACCTAGGGTTCATTTTAGGAAATGGACAAGTGAAGCCTGAAGTAGAGAAGGTTACAGCAGTAGCAAACAGCCCAATACCTACCACAAAAAAAGCATGTGAGATCTTTCCTAGGCTTGGCTGGTTATTACCAGAGATTTATTTCTAATTTTTCAGCTGTTGCTGGTCCTTTGACTGATCTCACTAAAAAGAGGTGACCGAATAAGGTTCAGTGGATCCCTATTTGTGATGAGGCATTTAGGAATATCAAGACAGTTCTATGTACAGCTCCTGTATTGAAAATCCCTGACTTCAACCAAGTGTTTGAGGTTCAAACTGATGCATCAGAGAATGGTACTGGGGCAGTCTTATCTCAGAAAATAGATGGGGAAGAAGATCCGATCATGTATATTAGCAGGAAGCTACATGAGAGGGAGAGAAGATGTGATACCATAGAGAAAGAATGCTTAGCTCTGAAGTGGGCTATTGAGACTCTGAAATATTACTTGTGGGGGGCTGAATTTAAGGTTGTAACTGATCACAACCCCTCTGCTGGTTGCACCAAATAAGAGAAAAAAATCCCTGTATAATGCGGTGGTACTTGACTCTTCAGCCTTATCGATTTACTGTGTCCCACAGGGCGGGGACAAAGCATGTAAATACTGATTTCATGTCTAGATATATGGTGCAGGAATTGATGTCAGTGAAATATGATGTACTTTCCCTAATTGGAGATAGTTCAGGGAAGGTACCGTTAGTCTCTTGAGAAATGTGTTAATGCCTCAGGGTAAAGAACGATGATATCCTCTGTGTTTATGATAGAATGTTTATTGTTAATAGGGACCCTGAAACAGAGCTTCTGAAGATGGATGGGTGGAGGCTCCATCCCTTTCTGGGACAGGAAGGTGGTAAGCAGTCTGCAATAACTGCTTCCCTCTTAAGGAGGTGGATATGTGACAGGAAGCACCTGCCACTCTTAAGGATTGACCTTTTCTTAAATCTGTAACAACAGTTCTTCTATTTTTTAGCCTAATCTATCCTTTATAATTTCTAGTCCATAAGGTTAGCCACCTATGGGCATCCCCTTCCCTTTCTTGACTATGTTACAGTGTCCTTTTTAATTTTCCTTTTCCTTCTCAGGTCCTAGTACAGGGAGGTTACTGTGGTGACCTCCAAGTGTATGTAAAACAGGTTGTGCTTATTGTTGTTGGATTTAGTATGTAATAGCATTATGTCATAAAACACCTTGATGTATATACCTTATGTTTATGAAACCTGTAAATGTTGAAAATACCATGGCACTAGGTGTTTTTGATAATGGTAAAAAATACTAGGTGACTATTACAGAAATTAAGTTAATTATGCTATTTAAAATGCATGTAAAATGCTATAAACTGAACAAGTCTGAAATGTCATGGTGATTTCAATATATCCCATGATGCATTGCATTGTGGAAGTATGTATGTTGTTGTATTTCTTTGAAACTTGATTTGTCGCCAATGCCCTTTGGGGTAACCTTTTTTCAGTGATTCTGCATTGAGGTTCTTTGTCTATAGCTTATTTTATTTTTATTTTTCAGCCCCCACTACCCAAGCAAACAAGGCCCACATAGGGATGAAGGGTTTTCACTAAAAATGTTTAGATCAGAGATCAGTGTCAGTAGGTGGTGGCTAAGTGCAGAGAAAGGACATACATAGTCTGTTGTTGCAAACTGATGTACTGAAGAAGGAATATGACATTGCTGAAGCTTATTTCCTGTATTTTGAATAAACATCACACAGAGACTGCGTGTTGAACCTGAAGTTCGGTGTCTGGTCCATCTGTTATCTCACAACCCCTCCATAATGGTGACCAACTGAAATTGAACCAGATTAAGCTGTTGGTGGTATTTTTGGTGAATGAGGGGAATTTTGGCCAGGACACAGGGGAAATTCCCTTACTCTCCAGTAGGGGGATTGCTAGCCATCTCGCCAGGATGGCCACTCTGAGTGAGACACAGGAGGGAATGAACATCTCAGAGAAGAGGAGCAGACCTCCTTCCCTGCCCTCTTATTGCAAGAGGTTGTTGACAATGTTATTATTTTTTCTGAACTTCAAGAAGATGACCTGGGAAATGAGGTATTCATCTCAACGGAAGATTTAAGCATGAATGGAGCCCTTCCATCTCAAAAACAGGGTGCTTCATTTATGGAACAAACAAGTGTTGCAGAGATCTAACCGGATAATGGAGAGAATCTTAAGAAGGAGATGTTGTTGAAAATTGCAGTGGAAGAACACAGACACATGCAGCTGCAATCGGAATTAGTGAACCTACAAGCTGAAAGCATTCCTGTCAAAATGAATGACCCAAATGTCAGCTTGCATCCAATGCTCGATGACGCAGTTTCATGAAAGGATGTTGCCGCTCAGGCGGCTGTCAATACCTCTGCACCCCAGGTAAACTATGCTCCATCGACCAATGCTTTACAGGATCCAGTTGGCAGTGATAATGCTAGTAATTGCGTGAGCCGAGAGTTGCAGAAAATAGTACGGGGGGATTTGGGTACTAAGGCCACATTGTCCCAATTGAGGCTCAGTTTGCAGCAACCTTCAGCAGTATCAGCTGTAAAACAATTTTTTTCTACACAAACATCCAAGCATAATACTGCACAGACACCGGAGACTTTTTTCAAACCTTCTACAGCAGGGAAACCATCTGTTTGTGCAGGCCTGTCGGCTGACCCAATCTTGGCAACTTCAGTTACCAAGGTATCAGGGAAAACACCCACTTCACCCATGGATCTGACCGTCTTCCAAATAGATGCAACAAACCACGAGGGAGTAACTGTCTTTTCATTTTCAGTAAGGAAAACTGGATCAAAATCAGTGGTGAGAGAAGACATTAAAAATAAAAGAACAGCTCTCACCTTATACAGTTACAAAACAACCCATCAGATTTACCTAATTCAAGTGATGAGTCTGCAGATGATGCTTCCACAATTTTGGTGAAGGTTCAACAGCAGCAGACAGTTGCCACAGCAATGGAAGCTGCCTTTGCAATAAACCCACCCATGTCAGATCCCTTTTCACAATGGTCTCTGAATAAAGCTTTAGCAGAAGCTGGGTGGAAAAATTGCCTGATGGCAAGTAGCTTCCTGATCCAGACTGGGTCCAAACAATGCCCCTTTCACGGTCTTCGCCTGAATGGCACCCAATTTTACAGACTCGGGTACTTGCAGCACTCATTTCTTTGAGTAACAAGGCTGCTTCTGATTGTTATGATCAAGATCCTGCTAGAAAGGGGTGTTTCTAAGGCTATTCTACAAACTTCTACCCCAGAAGGTGAGGGGTCCAAGATCACTTCAGCCCCCCCAATCAGGGAATAAAGAAGGGGTGCATTCCAACATATGGGACTTGGACAAAAGCAATGAAGGTCGGATAGCAGATTCTTCATTTCAGTCAGAGCTTCCCCCCTCACAGAGGCCTCTGTTGTCAGAACTTTTCCAAAAAACTAAACAGGAAGCAGCCCCTAGGAGAAACACTGTCTGGATTAGATATAAAGGAGGTTTAGAAATAAGACCTGACAGGCAATATGTGGGGAAAAATCTCCTTAAAGACTCCCTTCATTTTTCTCCTAAAAATGTTTTTGCCTTCATTAATATTTTGGGTGAAGACAATTTTGATGTAAGTGTTTGGTCATCCTATGCTTTAGAATTATTTTGGCAAAGATATAATCAAGTCAAATTCTCTCCCCTTTGGTCTCCATTCTTAGTGATCCCATTAACTAAACTCTTTAATATATTTGTTATGATCATGTTTCATAATGTGGAGGATATTGCTTATTAGCTTAGTCAGAAATGCAAGGTTCTCAGTGCTCCTGAAGCCATTCTTGATAAAGAAATATTTTGGACAGGAGGATGGAAATTTAAAGTTAAGTTACGACAGACAGAGGAAGGAATTATCTATATTCCTAATTCCTTTATGTTAGGCAGAGACCGAAGGGTATGTTTTTATGCGAGTCATCTCCATGCATGTTACAAATGTGGTTCCTGCACTCACTTATCCAGTGTATGCGATAAACCATGCTGTAACAATTATTGGGAAATAGGCCACATTAGCCACCAAATGTGATTTATGTGAGGAGTCAGGGCACTTTTTTTCAGAATGTCCATAAGCCACCAAAAAAATAAGGCTACTTCTATCAGTCCTGACACCCTAATCCAAAAAGCTCAGGATTCTGTTGCAACCCCTGAAGAGCCTGTACCAAGAGCCCAGCTACAGGACACTTTCCCTTCCCAGGAAAATCCCCTGAAATCAACCCTAGGGAAGCCTATGCAAGATTTGGAGGTTAGGCCCAGGGGCGGGTCCAATACTTACATCACTCCCAATGTTTTAGAACTTCAACCTGTCTGCTACCAAGATCCACCGGAAGGGAAAACAGCAGGAGATCTCAGTTTCTATTTCTTTCCCTCCTCCTAGACCAGCTCCTTTGCCTAGTAGATGGTCTACCAGGAACCTTACCCCCTCCTTGACATTCCTGAGGTTGAAACTGAAAATCCCTTTTTAGTCTTGGCCACTGCAAACTGGGAAGATTCATATATGGAAATTGGGGAATCTGATTTCCATAACCTAGAAAATGTTACAACTAGTACTGATGCTGTGGGGTACAAAGGGAAGAAAAAAAAAGGAGGGAAAAGAGCCCTTGAATACCAAACACTAACCTATGGGGAAACACTATTTGGTTTCAGTTAACATCTGTAGTTTAGTGAACTATGTTAAAAGGCAGTGTTGCAATATTTACATGATAATAAATCTGAAGTTTGTTTTTTCCAGAAAACCTGGATGTCCTCTATTGATCAGGCATGGCTGTTTCGGGTCGAATGGTGTTGGGGGGGCCTTTTTACTGGTCCTTTGGCCAGGACAGAGCAATGTAGTTGGCATAGTTTTTCATTCATTATCCTTCTCACTTACTAAATTAATAGATTTGATCCTGGGCAGATTACTGATTCTAGATGGTATATGGGAACAGTCCCCTTGTAGATTTATTATCATTTATGTGCCTCAATCTAAAGCAGAAAGAGTTGTCCTTCTTTCCATCCTGCAATCCTATTTGGGAACTTTTTACATTATTTTTTTAGGTGGCAAATTTAATTGTGAGCCTCCTAAAATAGGAAGGCATTTAGAAAGGGAAAAAATATACTGTGGCTCCAATACCTTAAAAAAACTGTATTGAGACTGCGGACCTCACTGATTGTGCTAAGCACCAGATCTTAGCAGCTGCTTACACCTACAAGAGAGGGAGGTTTACCACTGCCATAGATCATTTTTTTGTTTAGAAAAACATACCTCTTCTGCTCTTATAATCCTTTCATTGGAATTCACAGATCACTGATTGCTAAAGATAAATCTCCAGAACCATTCACACATAACAGGGCGGAACAGGTGGAGATTAAATATATCAATTCTTTCTGATATGATTGTTCAGAAGGGGACTTTAAGATTATTATGGGCTAGAACCTCAGTATATGATCTGTACAAGGATGTGGGGGCATGGTAGACTGACACCAAAAATGACATTAAACAATGGTTTCAACATTTTGGGAAACATAAGGAAAGAACAACATTTCTTAAATACTTACAGTTGTGGAATCAATTAGAGTATTTATTTTCCTTACATTCTAGCTCCAGATATGATTATTCAGCACAAATAGTCAATTTAAAACATCAAATGAAACTATACCAATATGATCGGGCAAAAACCATTAGAGCCGAACTCCAATCTAGCACTCAGAAGACACCGATTGGAGATCCTTTTGAGGTCTGTAAGGCCAGAAAAGAGGCAACTGTCTTTCACAGCTTAACAGATGATGTAGGGAATCTTGTGGGATCTGATGAGGGTTTATATGAAATAAATTTCTAAACATTTACAGTCTCATACTATGGTACAACTTCCTCAGATCTCTACCATAAAGGCATATTTACAGGAAGTTCAAACCGCTTCTCCTCCTGGAGAAGTAAAGGAACTTACTCTTCCCATTTTTTGACAAAATAAAAATTTTAGCAAATGAAATTGAAAAAAAATAATAAAAAACACTTAAGTTAGGGATATCTCCAGATATTGATGGCCTCCCCTATGAATTTTGTAAATGTTTTTCTAAAGAACTAGCAGCATGTCTTGAGGTAGTTTTCTCTTTTTTCTCTAAGAACAATGTAGTTCCGTCTTACTTCACTACTGGTTTAATAGTTTTTCTACTTAAAGCGGGAGATAGGCAGAAAATTCAGAATTGGAGGCCCATTACTATACTAAATGCTGATTTCAAAATCCTGTCACAGATTCTAAATAAAAGGTCATGGAAAATAGCAAATATCCTAATCCATCCATCTCAAATTTGTGGACTTCCTGATCATAAAATTCAACATTCTTTAATGATTATTAGAGATTTAATTGAACACTTTACTCTCCAGGGAAAATCAGGATGTCTCATATCATAGAACCAAAGTAAGTACTTCGACCGGGTGCATCACCCCTTCCTATTTTCTACTTTAGGGCAGTATGAGATCCCATCAGAATTTACAAGATGGGTGGAAATGCTATATACTTCAGCCACTGCACAACCAGTAATACAATAGCACATTACTTCTAGTTTACAGATTTCAGTAAGAGTTAGGCAAGGGTGCCCTTTGAGTCCCCTTCTCTACATATTTGCTTTAGACCCCTTCCCTCCTTAGGAGATGGATTTACAACACCAATTGGCAAAGGTCTCTCATGTAGTTATGGACAAGATGATGTAAAAGTTTTAGCCTATCCAGATGATGTTTGTTTATTCATTCCTGACTGTACCCAGATTTCTTTATTCTTACAGGAATTGCACTTACACTCAAGTGTGTCAAACTCCAAACTTGATATAGATAAATGCAAAAGTTTGTTTATAGGGTCCTCTTGCCCTCGCCTGTTGACTATTTCTGGTATTCAGATCTCCACTGAGCCTATGAAAATATTAGTATTATGTTTGGTCAACAAAATATCCCACTACAAAATTGGGACCTTGCCTTGCGTACTGTTGAGAATAAAGTCCAGAGATAGAAGGGATAGAAGTTATTCAAAATTAAAATAATTGAACAATTCATTATCCCGTGCTTATTATACACTGCAATGATTTTTCCTCCCCCATCTAATTTTGGAACTAAACTACATAGTTGTTTTTTCAGATGCTATTGGTAGCAGGCCAAATTCTATTAAAAGATATTTCACTAATATTTACCCAAAAAACAGGGAGGTTTGGGTATGGTGGATCTTATAACCTTTTTTTTTTTTTACACACTATTTATTTCTTAAACTATCAAACCAGGATTACAGCCCTCTAATAGCTTACCATACAAATGGATTCAAAATAACTTGGCAGATTTCTTCCAGTTATGGGGGGATTTCCCACCTAAAGTATCTCCACACTTATAAATTCCATGCTGTTTCAAACCAGTGTCTCAAAAAGTGTATAAGTGGGGTCTCTCTAAATCTCAAATTACTCAGAGTTCGGGGTGCCAATTATATAAACTTATGTTTAAAATCTATTCTGTAGAATCTGAATTTAAGAATCCCCCCCCCCGAAGAAAAAAGTTTTAGTACAACTGAATGACAGAATCCCCATTCACATGTGGGAAATTCTTTGGTTATTTGTTTATGGTAGACTAACTATCTGAGGAAACAGCAAGCATAAAGCCCAGGATGGAAGAAATTTTCCATATACTATAATACTTAGGCCAAGGAAAAAACAACGGAACATTTTCTTTTTGATTGTTCCTATGTGAAACTCTTATGGGAATATGTTGCCAGGAAATGGAACTTAGCATGGTTAACAAAACTGAAATATTAAATAGTAATAATAGGAAGCTATTCTTCCTTATGTAGGAAATATTATGAGGGGACTTTAGCCATTTTCAACTGTTGTTTAAAGTTTTATTTGCGGCAAGCTAGATGCCAGTGGGTGATGCAACAATGGATTATGTCCTATGGAACTTTTCATATTTTATGTGACCAAGCAATGAATTTTGTTTCTTGTAGAGACATTTTTTTTCATTCATCAGAAAAGGTGCTAAAATGGTGGAAAGGTTTTTCATTTTTTATCAAATTTAAATAATTATCAAGCCTGTGGTATTTTTGAAATGAATATTACTTTATGACCTCAGCTAGGTACAATAATGTTTAATTACAAGAAACATGATTGTCTTTTCTTCTGCCATTGTTTTTTTTCCTTCAGCTTTTCTGTTTGCCATGGTTTGAAGCTCCAGGATTTTGTGAGAACTGATACTTTCTTTCCCTGTGTATCGAGTGTGATTTATATATGTGTATTGATTTGTGTTGATGTTACTTCTTAATAAAAATTCCCCTACTCTTTTCGAGAAGTGCCATGGAATCTTTAACATCCACCTGAGCAACCACCAGAACAGGCAGTTGAGACATTGATTTAATGTCTCATCTGAAAGACAGCACCTCAGGAGTGCAGCATCCCCCTCATGATGCTCTACAGTGTCAGTATTGGGATTTACTCCAAGTGCCTGGTGTTGGGCTAGAACCCACAGCCTTTTGATCTTCTGGCCTCAGAGGCGAGTGTGCAACCTGCTGAGCTACTGACACTGACATTTGGGTTACCAGACCACATTTATTCTTAAATAACTGAGATATAAAAAATATGAAGTTAGATGTTACATTCCATATTGCTCAGATTTTCTTTTCTGTGGGGGATAAAGTAATTCTTGACAAGCGATGTTGCCCCATCAGGTTCAAGTGTTTTTGTTAGGTTTGGTGCTTATGGCAACCCAGTGGATTTAAATAATTTCACACTGAAATTAAATTAATCTTGTCAATAAATTATGGTCTCTCATGGCTCCTTACAGAGGCTTCTCATTTCCTGGGATTGCTTTCTCACAGCAGATTCTCCAGTAAATGCATTCCTGTTATCAAAGTATTCTGTCCATTTAACCACACCGCAGTCATTATTACAGATCTGGGTATCAGATGGCTAGGGTCTCTTGGTAGTCTATCATGGTAATTACAACCCAGGGAACACACAAATTTGGTTCACTCAGATACCGGTCCTCACTTGAGGTTCCTACCTCTGCATGGCTTCCCTAACCTGGCCCTCCCTTAGTTTTTCTTAAAGAATCTAACAGTTCACTATTAAACATTTACTTTCACTCTTCACATCCTTGCAGAGAGGTGGGCACTGGTTGTGAATAACTGCAGTTACTTAACCTTCACAGTTATATCTTACAGCTTATGCTACCGGGTTGTTTCATGTCTCCATGCCAGTTCCCTTTGATGATGTGTTACTAGATTATTTCCAGTTTCTTTTCTTTCATCTCTTTCATTGCTAAATGGTCCTTCAGGAATTTTTCCAAGTGGGGAATTTCACCCCTTGAGGGGCACTGGTGCAGGACAGCCTATGCCATGATTCCCAAAGCTTCTGTAGACAGTCACTGAGCATAACGTGTCAGGTAGTCTGGGGCAGATGCTGCAGCTTTTCTGCCCCAGATCCCACTGAATCACTGCTTTCTGGGCTGGTTAAACCCAAACAGCTCTCTCCACCACCGCCTCCAGGACCCTCAGTCAGTGGACTGCTGACTCACAGCACTTAAAGGTTACAAGAAGTACTCATATTTATACAAACCTAGTAGACCTACAGGAAGCAGGACTCCCTGGGGTACATATAGGAGTTGCTGTCAGTTGGACCAACATATGTCTTGTACAAAGATGATAAAGTACACCAGATTTCAGGGCCTCACAGGTCCCTTCTTCACCTCAAGAAGGGACCTGTGAGGCCCCAAAAGCTTGTGCACTATACCATCTTTGTACAAGACATACGTTGGTCCAATAAAAGTATCAAACCTGCCAACGACTCCTGTTTTCCAAGGACCAATATGGCTAAAATCTCTTTACTGGGGTACATATACAAAGAGAGACAGAAATTTTAAAAAGTTCAAAACCACATAACTTAGTTCAGGAATGAAATAAAATAAAAAGAAAAACTGGCATATTAATACTTTGACAGAAATACGTTTTACTAAAGTTAGCATTACAGCTTTTTTTTGCTGATTAACAAGTACTGGTGTATTAAAAATCACAGCCACCACGGGCTGTCCATTGGCAGGGCAGAAGCGCTTCCATGATGATAACCTGGTTGGGAGCCAAATCCACTTTTTGGAGTTCAGTGATTGCATGGGAAAAGTGCTGCTGAGCACAGTGAGGCCAAGCCTGTGGTGGGGAGATGTTGGCCGATACTTTAGTGCCCACTGCCTCCTGAGAGAAGCACCATGTATAGAGTGTTGCTGCAGTGTGTGTGGCTGTCAGATGCAACATTCAATGCCCAGTTAAAGGAAGGCGTAAGGGGTCACCACCTAGGAATGAGCACACGGACTACGCTGAATGAGAAATATGGGTGAGACATCCCCTGTCCAATATTTCCATTATGGAGCAGCAGAAACATCAAGCCTCCTTTCCAGATATGACTGACATGGAGGGGTGTGGGACCCCCCAACCCTGAAGAACGCTGCCATAAAGAACACATTGTGGGGGCACTGTAGGAAGGTGAGTAGTGTTGGGACTAGGTAGTTCCCCTGATATCTAACCGAGCGCCTAGGGATAGAAAAAAAACTTAAAAGATTAAAATCTCCTTAAAGTGGGAATAAAAAAAAAGTCCCATACTCTGTCCAGTAAATCGTTATTAGTACACATAAATAAATTTCAGATACAGGCTGAAATTAAAAGAGTGTTGGAGAATATTGTTATCTATATTTCTTGCAAAGTAAAGCTGATTTGTTCTGATGTTCCTGCCATATTCATCAAGGGTATCACTGCAGTTAGTCTTCAACAAGACATGTTTGTTTCAGTAACTCAAGCACCTTACCACCAGTATTCCCACTGTATTACGGATATTACAAATCTCAAAGCCTGCCAGTTACTGTTTGAATCTTCTCATGTCCCTTTCCAGAACTGAAACCAGTCAACAATTACTGGCAGACCAAAGCCCAGTTTAGCTTTCACATTGTGCAGTGATCATTTCCCACATGCAAGTGAAACCAACACTTATCTAATCATTGTGTAAGGATAATTCAACAGGGAAAAACATTTTATTGTGGCAGCTTTTACCAATTTCCAAAAAGAATTCTGATTGTTGCACAGTATTTATCATCATTTGTTAACTAAACTGGCCCAGTGGAGCAGTATGAGCTAATCAAGCTGTCACCTGGGAGACTGCAGATAGCATATGAACAGTCCATAAGCTGTCAAGCACTCTTGGGTGCAGGTTCAATTTCAAGTTTATTGCAGGAAAAACTCCATTGAGCAAGCTCATTCACAAGGAGGTCCTGGGTCATTTACATAGACATATGGATATTACATACAAGGTATCATTGTTAATCGAAATAAAGGTACATACAAAGTTCACAAATGACAATTCATGATGTGATACACCCAGGTATAGCAGGTTTCTGGTAGTAAAGTCTGATACTTTATCAGCAATTGTTTGGGAAGAGTTGTACACATAACACAAATAAGTGCATTAAAGGTGAAGGTTAGTGTGCAGGGACGGCAGGGAGAGTTTAAGAAAGAAGGTAGGGAGAAAGGGTGAAAGAAAGAAGATGAGGCTAGGGACTAAAAGAGTAAAGGGGAGAAAGATGTGATGAGGAGAAGGGCAGTAAAAAGCAGGTTCAGGTAGGATAAATGATAGAAATCAACTCCAAATTCCAAAAATGGGAATGTTTTTTATTAATTTAACTTAGTCCACAAGTGAGAACAGTGGTGTGAAGCTAATGTTAGCCACATTAAGTTAGAATGTTCTTACTGGTAACAGGGGCTAGCAACCCCCTTATGAGCACTTGTTCCCCACTGCCACTGAGCACACCTGTTGTTGGAGAAATTGCAGTTGGCATATGAACCCTGAAATACCACACTGGGACTGGTGAGATCTAGAAATGTTGCAGGAGAAGGCATTTGACTCCTGGGTGGAGGAGGTTCGTGGGCTGCTCTGCACTTGAGCACATCTTGCTGACCAGTCATGCAGTGGCACTTGCACTGGCTGTAAAGACATCTATTCACGCAACCTCCAACTGGAGGAAGTGTGTTACTGTGGCAGTTTGACTCCAAACAATGGCTATGTGCACTCTGTATTAGGACCCAGTGCATACCAGAGCAATCGGCCTGCAACCTGCACAATGGTTCCAAAATGTATATGCATTCAGGATAAAGTCCAGCCAGACTGATCAACACAAAGTCACAGTACTGCACAAGTAGTTGTATTTCGTTCAAACAAGTGTGATTTATTGAGACATAGAAGCAGATTCCAGAAATATCAATGTGAAAAATGCAATGCATATACACCACAGTCGCCTGTTCTCCAAACATATAGATACTGGATTTCAGTGATAGGTTATACCACCTTTGGTAGGGATTGAAACTGGGGTACTCCAAGGATGAAGTTTGGGCCCCCTTTTATTTAGCATGTTTTGTAATGATTTACCAATGGTTATTTCGGTTTCTAGGATTTTACTTTACAGTATACAGATGATGTTTTGTATAACGGTGGGTCAGACTGTGAGTGTTTAACTTTATACTTACAGAAGTAGTTTCAGCTGGTGAATAAGTGGTTGAGTAATAGTAGATTACAAATACACACCAAAAAAGGTGTGGGGTCAGCACAATATTTTATTATACATCTAAAATAGTGACAGAATGAACAAAAAGGTTAGATCTCACCATGAGTTCTGTAACACCATAGTAATGCACCCAAGTCCATAAGGAGAAGACAGTTCTGGAGAAATCCAATGATTCACTGCAGTATAGCGTGTAGTGTAGAACAGGCACCGGCACTGATTTTGCTCCGTATTCAAAAGAATTAGAAGGCGTGCAAATCTTCCGACTTTCGGTTAATACTCAAAATTAACTTAACAAGAAACAGAATGCACAGCTGAGAAAGCTAGGGAAGTTATAAAAACTAAAAGAACACCACACACCACACACGCCGCAAAGTCTCCATGTTGGAATCACGTAGTGAACTAAACGTCACGCTTATGTATCGACCAATGGTCCACTTATGCTTGGAAACGTTTGTTCTTCTCTAATAGTAGATTACTTTTGAATCTGCCTAAAATTAAATTTATGTACTTTGGAATGAGGAAATCAGTTGTCTGCTACACCTAGTCAACTTGTTAATAAGGATGAACATAATGCCAGCCTGGTGGCACTGAGGGTTGAGGTGCTGGATGCCACACCTCGTGCCATGCCGGCGACCTAGGTTCGGGACCAGACTCGGGACACCGGGGGTTGGCAGGGGAGGGAAGGGATTGAGTGTCTGGAGGACTGCTCTCCCTTCCCGAGGAGGGATTTGGGAACAGCACCACTCCCGTGTGGCTCCTGGTGGTGGCCAAGGGCTGTACCGGAACATGCAGCACTAGCAGATGCTGGGGGCGGAGCGACGGTGGGCATCGGTGCGTTGGCACCATGGACGCCATTGCACATCCATACTCTGAGGGATGAAACAGCAAGGAAAAACCCAGGAGGACCGGGGAGGCAATGAGGGCCCCAGGAGTCTAAGCCCCACATCCTCAATACTGGACCCTTCCTCAATGGACTGAGGCACCACCCACAGGACAGACCCTCTAATATGCAGATAGAGCCGCCAGTTAGGTGAGGTGGGCCCCTCCCCTGGGGGGTGATCAGGGGGGCTGGAAAGTCCTGGGGGGGACTTAAGAGGAGAGTCTCAGTGGGTAATAGAGGTCAGACTGAGAGGACACCTCTGAGAGATGCCTCAGCCCGAAGGAGACAAAGTTCACAAAAAAGAAAAAAGATGAACATAATGCTGAAATTGAGAGGGTTGATTGCTTGAAATACTTAGGTTTTAATTTGGATAATGTATTGTCGTATAATCTTCATGTTGATTTTGTAGTTAAAAGTATAAATACTCAGTTGGGTTTACTTTATAGAATTAGGGGACTGGCTCTAATATAATTTGAAGAAGAGTTTGATAGTCTTTGGTTTTATCAGTGATTGATTACAGACTTGCAATTTATTCTTCTGTAGCAGAGACTACATTACATAGAGTAAAAACTGCTTATCATAATTCCTTTCATTTTGTTTTGTTGTATTCCAGACTGACTCACCATTACAAACTACATTCTTCATTAGACTGATTTTCATTTGAGTATTGTTGTTTTTATTATACACCGATTTCAATTATGGAGATTTTGGCATGGTTCAGTTAAACTTACTTTTAAGGATTTATTTCTTTTGGTAGTTCCAGACAAGCAACTCATTCTGTATCTACATATTGTCTAAAATTACCACTTTACTGGTCCTCTCCAGCACAATGCTCCTTTATTTATAAGGTTTTAAAGACTGGAATTCCCTCCCATCTGCTTTGCATCAACTCATGTCTTATACTGCTTTCTAATTCAATTTAAAACAGTTTTGTATTAAGACATCTAAATGTAATTGTTAAAGTCATATTTGATATTTTGTATTGTAAGGTTAAAAAGAGAAGGGGGGGGGGTACCAGGAAAAGGCAGATATCCTGAACAAATACTTTTGTTCAGTGTTCACAGAGGAAGAAGAAGGGGTGGGGCAACAAAAAAGTAACAAGAGCTTTGGAGTGAGGGAGGTGGACACTAGTCCTCTTTTGGAGGACACAGTCCTGAAGGGACCTACTAATCTGAAGGTGGACAAAGCAATGATGCCGGATGGAGTACATCCAAGGGTATTGAAGGACTTCAGGGGAATACTGGCTGCACCTCTGACAGGTCTATTTAACAGCTCACTGGAAACAGGAGTGGTTCTGGAGGACTGGAAGAGGGTGAATGTAGTCCCACTACATAAAAGTGGTAGCAGGAAGGAGGCTGGCAATTCCAGTCAGCCTGACATCGGTGGTGACAAAGTTAATGGAATCACTGCTGAAGGAAAGGATTATGGAATATTTTGAATCCAGTGGATTAAAATACCCAAGGAAGCATGGTTTCACAAGGGGGAGGTGATGTCAATTGAATCTGATAGAGTTATTTGACTAGGTGACAAAGAAACTAGATCAGGGTGGATTGGTGGACATGGCCTGCCTAGATTTCAGTAAGGCATTTGACATTGTTCCACATAGGAGACTAGTAAGCAAGCTGGGTAGTTTAGGAGTGTGGGTCCAAAGGTGGCAAACTGGATAAGAAATTGGGTATGGGATAAATGACAGAGGGTGGTGGTAAACAGAGTTCACTTTAAGGAAGGGAGGGTGACCAACAGGATGTCTCAGGGATCGGCCTCTTTAATGTCTTTATAAGTGACACTGCAGAGTAGGTCTGCCTCTTTGCGGATGACACCAAAATCTACAAAAGGGTGGACACTCTCGGGGGGGGGTGGAAAGGATGAGCAGAGACCTGAAAAAATTAGAGGAGTGGTCAAGGGTATGGCAGCTGAGCTTTTTTTTTTGTGGACTTTATTTCTGCGACCTCCCCTAGAAGAACTCTCTCCAGCTACCTACCTACCCAATCTCTACCTCCTGCTGTGGCGCTGTATCCATTTTCCTCACCCCGACTCAGTGAAAACCCCCGGATCTGAACCCTCATGAGAAAGGGCTGCCCTATCCTCCCAGGGTACTCTATCTTGAGTGTAGAGTGCTGGCCCAGAGTGGTGGGGAATGGAGAGAGTAGAACACCCATTGTTGGGAGTGTGGATTGGGAGGTGGCACCTTCGTCTATCCTCCAGAGAAGTTTTTTTTTTCACTTACTTTTCCCCTATTGGCTGGGAAGTGTAATACACTCCAGTGTGCTGTGTGCTCACTCCTGAGCATGCCCACAGAAGTGCCTCCAAGCCAATCCCCGACCATCTGGCTCCCAACTATTGTGAGCCCCTGGAACCACCAGAGGCCACTAGACAGCAGGAGCAGGAAACCCCCCCTCCACAGGAAGGGAGAGCTGTCCTCCGGATGCTTAATGCCTTCCCTTCCCTGATGACCCCCGATGGCCCGGGCTCATTCCTGAACCCAGGTCGCCGGCATGGCATAAGGTGTGGCATCCAACACCTCAACCCTCAGCGCTACCAGGCTGGCTCCATGGCAGCTGAGCCTAATGTGAAAAAGCGCAGAATAATGCACTTAAGGCACAGAAACCCAGGGGGCAGAGTATAAAAATGGGTAGAGTGGTACTGATGACCACCAACCAGAAAAGAGACCTGGGGGTAATTATATTGGATGACCTAAAGGTGGCCAGGCTGTGTGACAAGGCAGTAGGGAGGGCAAGTGGGATGCTGGAGTGTATAGGGAGGAGTATCGTCAACAGAAAGAGGGAGCTGGTGTTGCCACTGTATAGATCACTGTATAGATCACTGGTAAGACCCCAACTAGAGTACTGTATCCAGTTCTGGAGACCACATCTCCAGAAGGACACAGAGTGGAGGCCACCCAGAGGAGGGCGACTAAAATGGTGCAGGGTCTGCATCAAAAGCCCTAAGAAGAGAAACTAAAGGATCTTAATATGCACACCCTGGGAGAGGGGAGATATGACAGAAACCTTCAAATACCTCACAGGGGTAAATAAGGTACAGGAGGGGAGTATTTTTCCAAAGAAAAGGTACTCAAGAAAACGAGACATGCTAAGAATCTGAGGGGGGAAGGGAGTCAGGACAGATGTGAGGAAGTACTCCCTCACGAAAACAGTGGTGGATTCCTGAACAACCTTTCAGTGGAGATCATGGGGACAAAAACAGTGGTGGGGTTCAAGAATGCACGGGATAAACACAAAGAAATCATAGCAGAAAAAATGGGCGGAGAAAGAACTGTAAATGGGGCATGATCTGATGGAATAGTAAACTGTAGGTAAGAAGAAATTGGCAGACTGGATGGGCCAATTCGTCCTTGTCTGCTATCAAATTCTATGTTTCTATGTTTCCAATGTATTACATTTTATATGCAATGTATTTATATTGCCTGCAATAATTTTTATTATTTGTCCAGGTTCTCCATGAAAATGGACATTTTATACTCTTGGAGTTACCTAGTTAGCAAATTTTAAATAAAAAAAATACATACATGTATTGTGAAAAATCTGATGACGTTCTATTGAGCAAAGTGCTAAGGTGGAGGGTTTGCATTACTGTCTGTTTAAAGCAGCAGTGCATGACAATGGTTAACATTTTAATAAAAAACGTTTTATTCTATTTCAGATGGTTTCTTATCTCCTGAGTTGTATGATACCATTGTTTCCCTATAATAAGTCTGATTTATGACTTTTTTACATTTGAAAGAATAAAAGGAGTGTTTTTTTTACATATGACTCAAAACATGTTTTCATCAGTATTCTCAGCTGTTCTTTAGGGTTGCAGGTAGGTGGAGCCTGCAGGACTCTTGCATTAGCTCTAAAAATGAGCTTACTGTGGAACTTCCTTATGGGACTTTTGGAAGTATCCATTCACAACTGCAAAACAGTGCACTCCCCCTCTGATTTTTGCTATTTGCTGCTCTGTCTTAAAGGCATCTGAAAGGAGGGGGGATGCTACCGTGCCTCCCAACTTTTCAGGATATAAACAACTGCAAAAAAACCTTTTGAAGTTGCTGTATTTTTTAGCCCCTCAATTTAAGCCTTGCAGGGCTGTAGACTGAGCATCTGCCCAGCTCAATCAAATAGATTCATTCTAGTTCTTTCAGAAACCTAGGGGTTAACTCATTACCTGGCTGTCATTTTCCAGGCAACCCCCACACACACACATAGGGACAAAAAGTGAGATTTTATCAGTTGGTTGCTATAAATGCTATTTTTTCCTAAATTATTGGAGTTTTCAGTGTATCCTGCCACAACTGCAAATCACTATGCCAGTTGAAATATATACTCCCTTCTCTCTGTAGAGTAGGCCTGTTTGTCTATCTTTGTCTTAGTTTCCAACACAGGACACAACAAGTTTCTAGAGGAATTCCAGAGGAGTTGCAAAATTACCTTTTTAAGGACTGCAAAGAAGAAACATACAAGTACTGTATACTGTACTGGAATTTCCCTTATTGAAGCTCTGAAGCAGTGTCTCATTAAGCAGATTACAGTGTCAAATTACAGACAGTCCAGATCCAGCTTTGCCCCTGTAATTCAAAACCAACACTCAGTACTGTGGAACAATGCTGTGTATTTTTATATTGTAATAAAAAAGAATGCATTTGCAAACTGGAAACTTTTTACAGTACAAAACAAGTGTGTGTGTCTTTGCAGAACTCTGTCAGAAGCTGCTGACAACTTTCTCCTGCAAATGCTCAACCACTCACCCCCCGAGACAAACTAAGTTTTAACCCTTGTTCCTACTGGCATTTATTGGGATCTGAGACCATTTTCTTCTATTTTTTTCTATTCAACCTTTGCACATTTGCTATCAAGTGCTAGTGAAAGGTGGGGGCTTCAAAACCTCAGTTTATTCACAGAATATGGTTCACTGCTGACTTTTCCACTCTGGTGTATTTAATGTTAATAAAAGGTACAGCTCAGACAGCACTGGGCAGTAAACTAAAGCTCTTTGTTTATCCACAGGGACAGGTACAGTGCAGGCTTCTCCCACTCACTCACCCACCCACAGTGATTAATTTAGTGCTGGTAAAAAGTGGATAAAGCACTCAGTGTACACACAGGTACCATGTGGGTGGGTTCAGTGCAAACATACCCACACTGATGGATTTAGCGCTGGTAAGAGGCGAGGGGACTGACACACCCTCTGGTAATCCACAGGGACAGCTACAGTGTGGGGGCAGAGACAGCGCTTGGTCTCCACACTGTCTGCATTTACTCCTGGTGAATGGTGAGGGACTGCCAGAACTGGGAGCTAAAGCCTTTTGTTTATCTACAGTGACAGGTACAGGGGCAGATGCAGTGTAGAACTGACAGTCCAGGGTTTCTGCACTGTGACAGATATAGTGCTGATGAAAGGTGGCAGACTGACAGCACTAAAGGCTGAAGCCCTCTATTTATCCACATGGATAGGTACAGAGTGGGGCAGGGATAGTGCAGGGTTCTTCCAGCTTGCAGGTTCCAATAGATAGAGAGGCAGCTAAGAAACTGAATATTTAATGTCAAAAGGGTTTTGAGTAAACAATGGTAATTAAGAAACAAGGTCATTGTCACAGAGTTGCAAATAATTCACACCAGAGTTATAAAATAAACAAGGGGTACTCGGGTGAGATTGCTAGCAATTTAATGTGGGTGTGGGTCCATGTTAAGGCAGCAAGTAGAGGCTGTGGAAGAATTTGTGGTTGCTTTGGTGCTGGGTAGGATTGTTAGTAACTACAGTAGGATTAGAGAGGACCTGGATCAACTCAGGGAAGACAAGTCACCAGGGCCTGATGGAATATACCTGAGGGTGCCAAAGAAGCTAGCAAGTGAATTGGCAAGTCCCTTAGCATATTTACTCAGCAGATCACTTCAGTAGTGCCAGGAGACTGGAGAAGAGCTGATGCGGTACCTCTCCACAAGGGAGAGCGCTGGGAGGAAGCTGGCAACTACCAACCAGTCAGCCTCAAGTTGGTAGTGGGGAAACTGATGGAAACCTTAATAAAACAAGACTTGGTAGAGTACTCAGATAAGAACAGTCTGCAGGATGACAGGCAGCATTGCTTAATGGTGGGAAGGTCATGCCAAACAAACCTAGTCAAATTATTTGACTGGGTCACTAGATAACTAGACAGAGTAAACCCAGGGGACCTCCTCTATTTTAATTTTAGTAAGTCCTTTGATTCGGTGCTGCACAATCGCCTGCTGAAAAAGTTGGAGGACCTGGGTGCAGCCAACTGCATAGTCAGTTGGGTAGGTAATTGGTTTAGGGACAGAAAACAGAGAGTAGTAAACGGGATGAGGTCTGATGAAGGCACAGTTACTAGTGGTGTGCCCCAAGGCTTAGTGTTGGGGCCAGTCCAGTTTGATGCTTTTATCAGTGACATTGGCATAAATATTCAGGGCAAAATTTCCCTATTCACGGAAGATACCAAGATGGGAGAAAGGGTTGGTTAAGGACCTACAAAAAGACCTACAGAGGTTGGAAAGATGGTTCAATGTCAGGCAGCTGAAGGTCAATGCAAAAAAATGTCAGGTGAAGCATTTGGGTAAAGGGAACCCAAGGGCAAAGCATCACCTCAATGGTGTCCAGCTCAGCACCATGCAGGAAGAATGGGACTAAGGTGCCATCATAAGCAGCACCCTCAAACAGACACGCCAATGCAACAAAGCTTATAGCAAGGCCAACAAAATGCTGGAGTGCATAGGGAGGGGATTCAACAGCAGGAGGAAGGAGGTAATACTGCAACTCTACAGGTCCTTGGTAAGGCTTCGTCTAGAGTACTGTGTCCACTTTTGGAGTCCACATCTGAAAAAGGATATAAACAGGTTGGAGGCTGTTCAGAGAAGAGCAACCAAAATGATCTAGGGCCTTCAGGGGCACTCACATGAGGAGCGTCTGGAAGCATTACATATGTTCCCACTGGAGACTAGGAAGGAGAGGGGAGATATGATTGAAACATACAAGTTCCTGAGAGGAATAAATAAGGTGCCAATCTCAGACCTGTTCAACAGTCTCTGACTCTAACACCAGAGGGCACGAGTGGAAGTTGGGGGGGGGGTAGATTCAAGAGGGAGCTTAGGAAACACTATTTTACAGAAGGAGTCATGGAATAAACTGACAGCTGAGGAAGTGGAAGCAAAGTCCATGATATCATTCAAGCTGGGATGAGACAAGGCTAAAGCATCATAAAAAGCAACAGGAGCAGTGAGAGGCATTAGGCAGAAGGGGGGGTAGGCCCCAGGATCTGAGAAGGTCCAAGGAACACATGGGCAGACTAGATGGACCCTTGGTCTCCTTCTGCAATCTTTTTTCTAGGTTTGTATGTTTCAGATGTGAGGGGTGGGTAGCTATCACATGCCCCTATTAGCTTTTCACATTATTTATTTATTTATTGAATTTTGTTGACCAGGTAAGCCACTAAGACTAGAAGTCCCTTTTTCAGGGGTGACCCAGGTGTGGGGCTACAGATGGTAACTAACTGAAACTGAACCAGATTAAACTGTTGGTGGTATTTCTAGTGAATGGAGGAAATTTGGCCAGAACACTGGGGAAATTTCCCCCCTACTCTTTTCGAGAAGTGCCATGGGTCTGCCGGCACACTGGCCCAGTGGTTGGATTTCCACTTGTGATGCCGGTGACCTGGGTTT
The DNA here is from genome assembly GCA_016271365.2 of Neoceratodus forsteri. Classification (NCBI taxonomy): domain Eukaryota; kingdom Metazoa; phylum Chordata; order Ceratodontiformes; family Ceratodontidae; genus Neoceratodus; species Neoceratodus forsteri. Next base: position 342,374,758 of record CM057455.1, on the reverse strand, counting down.
GGGAACAGACTTGGGGAACTGGAGGGCTGGCTGGGGGAGAAGGACTGAGCATCCCATGGACTGCTCTCCTTCTTCAGGGGCAGGGTGGGTAGAGTGCCTAGTGTTTGAGAGACTCCTGGCGGAGGCCAGGAGAACCCCAGGTGATCAGCGCCTTGAACTAGAGGGGTGGGGTGGGGCGGATGCAGGACATCATTGCACGTCCCCACCTCTGGGGGCAAGAACCTGAAAAATCAAGCTGCCAGCCACCATGGATGAAGCCTGCCCTCAGCATTAATTAGCTCCCAGTCCAGTTCCCCAATCTAGTCCCATGATTGCGGTGCTATAGGGCTGGTGCCAGAACCCCATCCTGGGGGGTAAGCCAGGGGTGTCAGGGAACCAAGGCAGATATGGGAGTGGGAGCATGACAGTCCATGACCGGGCGGAAGGAACAGGTGGCTGACAGCTGAAAAAAGTAATAAATAAATAAAAAAAAAAGAGAGAAGTGCCATGGGATCTTTAACACCCACCTAAACAACCACCGGAACAGGCAGACAGGACCTTGGTTTAACGTCTCATCTGAAAGACAGTATCTCAGGAGTGCAGCACCACCCTCATGCTGCACTACAGTGTCAGTATTGAGACATCAACCCACGTCCCTGGTGTGGGGATAGAATCCACAACCTTCTGATCTCCCAGTCTCAGAGGCGAGTGTGCTACCTGCTGAGCCACTGACACTATCAATCAATGGAAGGTTTTGGAGGGGAGTTATCCCTACTGCTTCCACTGGTATCCCTCCCTTGCTGATCTCCCAAAAAGTATCCAGAAATTTCTGCTTACTTGTCCTGAGGCAAGGGAGCCCTGCAAAGCAGCTTTTAAGCCAAGACTAGTCCTCTGTAGCAATGGGTCCTGGCCTCACAGGGCTTTGGTTAACATTACTGTTGGTGGGTCCTAGCCCCAAAGGGCATTTTATTTAGTATTGTTGGTGACAATGGTTCCTAGCACTGGAGTATCATGACTATTAACAATGCTGGTAGTGGCAGGTCTTGTCAATATGGGTGAGGGGGACACTCAAGAGAAAATGCCTTCAAGTTGCTTCAGTTCACTGCCAGCATGTGACAAGCCAGGGCAGGATATCAGAAACAAAGTGAGATCAGTTAATTTCAGCTCTGACAGTGTGCCTGTATTAAGGTGGTCCAAACAGAAAATGTCATTAAGTAGCATGTAGTCAGAGCTCAGAAGGGTTCTTTGTTCTGTATCCATGTTGCCACCGAAAAACACATTCATTCCACAAAGCACTGTCATAATTTGGGTTCAGTGCGGTTCACAAGGATTAACCCAGGGCATGTAGGAGCCTTTAATAATTAATTAGTTGTGTGGAAAGTGTGGAAGTAAAGTATTTTAACTAGTTAATTTTAAGTAGTTAATTTGAAAATTTAAGTGTGGGGTGGTGTGTTTATTTATTAGGATGTGTGGGATTTTAGTAATTGAAATTTGTAGTTATAGTGACTGTCAGGATGTGGCAGTGGTATAGGCCTTTAAGGTACAGTTATTCTCCAGCTCATCTGAGTCACCTCCAACCTTTTGATAACCCCCTTTGCCCGCAGAAACTTATGCGAAGTGTAGGGCTTTGGGGATTGCCCAGGGTGGAGGTCTGTGCGGAGGGGCAGGGGAGTGACTGTCAGGGAGTTAGCGATTCAAAAGGTGAGGCCCAGGGGGTGCTGTGGGGTTAAATGGGAACTGTATAGGGTTCCTTTCTGCCTGGTAGTGGGCAGGTGGTTGCTAGTCCAGCAGCTTCCACCCTCCGACCCAGCCTGTGCTTTGCATTGCCAGGTCAATGAGGGATAAGACCGTTATAATGGTGGACTTAATTTCCTCAGTAGACCTGGCATGCATTATGGAGACCTGTCTGGATGATAATGCTGTGCTCATTCTGGAGGCAGCGATTCTGGCTGGGTACTCTATGGTACATACCCTGAGGAAGGATCACAGAGGTGGGGGAGTAGCCATTTGTTTTAAAGTCAGCTTGGGCCTTGCAGTACTACCAGTGGGGTCTACCAGGTCTTTTGAGAGTGTTGCCATACTGGGGGTCTTGGCGCAGGCTACAGAATTCTCCTGATCTACCGGCTACCTGGCGGGGAGAGGGAGTTTCTGCAAGACATCGGGTAGTTCGTTGCTGGCCTGATGTTGTAATAGACACATAAAAACATAAAATTTGATGGCAGATAAGGACCGCTTGGCCCACCTAGTCAGCCCACTTCCCTACCTAATGGATAAGCTGCAGATCCTAGTTAACCAACAGCCTGCTTTCTCCTACCCCCCACTAGAAATGCCTTATGTCTGTCCCATGCATTCTTGAATTTCCCCACTGTTTTTGACTCCACTACCTCCTCAGGAAGGCAGTTCCATGTATCCTCAACTCTCTCCATGAAAAATACTTCCTCACATTACCTCTGAACCATTCCCCCTCTATCTTCAAATTGTGCCCCCTTGTTCTTGCACATCTCTTTTTCTGAAAGATGCTACCCTCTTGGACTTTGTTGATTCCCTTGAGGTACTTGAAAGTTTCTATCATATCCTCCTCTCCTTCCTTTCCTCAAGGGTATACATATTAAGCTCCTTTAATCTCTCTTCGTATGTCTTCTGGTGCAGACCCTGCACCATTTTAGTTGCCCTCCTCTGGGCTGCCTCCATCCTGTCTATGTCTTTGCGGAGATGGGGTCTCCAGAATTGCATGCAGTACTCCAGATGCGGTCTCATCAATTGTCTGTACAGAGAGATAACAACTTCCTGTTTTCTACTGGTGATGCCTCTCCCTATGCATCCCAGTATCTCACCAGCCCTCCTTACTTCCTTCTCACATTACTTTCCCACCTTTAGGTCATCTGATATGACTACTCCCAGGTCCCTTTCCAATTTTGTTGTTGTTAGTATCTCACCCCCCGTTGTACACACTTCTCCTGGGTTTTTGCTTCCCAGGTGCATTACTTTGCACTTCTTTGTATTGAATCTAAGCTGCCATACATTTGACCATTCCTCTAACCTTGCCAAGTCCCTTCTCATCCTTTCCACTCCACCTTCTGTATCGACCCTGTTGCAGATCTTTGTGACATCTGCAAAGAGACATACTTTTCTTTCCAGTCCCTCCGCAATGTCACTTGTAAAGACATTAAAGAGGACCAGACCCAGTAGTGAACAGTGCAGTACCTTGCTAACAACCCCCCTTTTTTCAGAGTGAACTCCGTTTACTATTACCCTCTGTGTCCTGTTGTTCAGCCAATTTTTTACTAAGGCTATTACTTTGGGACCCAGACCAAGGCTGGCTAAATTGTAGATTAATATTTTTTGTGGGACTGTGTCAAATGCCTTGCTAAGTCTAGGTAGGCAATGTTCACAGCTCCTCCGTGGTCTAGTACGTTGGTCACCTAGTCAAAGAAATCTATTAGATTCATTTGACACGATCTTCCTGCTGTGAATCCATGCTGCCTAGGGTTCTGTGCCCCTCTGGCCTCTAGGAACTCAACAATTCTTTCTTTCAGAAGTGATTCCTTCATTTTCCCTACCACTGAGGACAAACTAACACGTCTGTAGTTTCCTGCCTCTGTCTTGCTCTCACTTTTGTGAAGGGCAATCACATCTGCCCTCCTCCAGTCTTCAAGAATCACACCATCCTCCCATGATTTGTTAAAAAGGGTAGTCAGTGGTGTCACTAGTCCTACCCTTAGTTCTTTTAGAATTCTTAGGTGAATCCCGTCAAGCCATATTGCTTTGTTCACCTTCAGTTTTAAAAGTTCTTTCAGAGCCCTTTCTTCTGTGAATGGACTGGTATCGACCCCCCTATCCAGAGTGTTTCTATTGTTTGGTTTAGATACCTCCCCCTCCTCTTCTTTTGTAAATACTGAGCAGAAGTATTCATTCAGCCTCAGTATCCTTCCCTTGGTCTTTCTTCACTCCCTAATGTACCTATAAAAGGTTTTATCCCTCTTCTTAACAGAGCTGGCTATCTTTTCCTCAGTTTGGGCCTTTGCTATTCTGACTGCCTTCCCTGCCTCCTTCTGCTTTAACTGACATAGTTCTCTGTCCTGCTCCTTCTGTTTCCTTATATTTCCTGAATGCTATCCTTTTCTCCTTAACCTTCCCTGCAACCTATTTTGAGAACCATAGTGGCTTTTTCTTTCATTTTGTTTTGTTGATTTGCTTTACACAAAGGCTTGTTGCCTCTGTGATGGCAGTTTTGATTTTCCCCATTGTTCTTCCACCCTTCCTTCTTGCCTGTTTGCTAGTGCTTTTCTGAGGCACTCTCCCATCTTGCCAAAGTCATCCCTCCTAAAGTCCAACACTCTTGTTTTTTGTATGGCTTGACTCTACAGCTGTGTTTATTGTGAACCACACTGTTTGGTGGTCGCTTGTTCCCAGATGGCTGCCCACTTCTAAATCTGAGATCCTCTCTCCATTCACATTTGAAAGTACCAGCTCTAAGATTGCTCTCTCCTGAGTGGGTTCCAACACTAGCTGTCTGAAGCATGCCCCCTGTAGGGCATCAAGAATGACCCTGCTCTTGGATGTGGCTGCAGTAAAGGTGCTCCAGTTAACATCTGACATCCCAGATGTTTAGTTCTGGGGGATTTCAAAACTTGGGTTGATGACAGACTCTCGCCTTTTTGGTCATGATCTCCTCCAGAGCATGGAAGCTCAGGTCCTGTCACAGGTTGTCACCTGACCCACACGCTTGGACACCTGGTGTTCAAACTGGTCTTGGGGTCAACCACCTCAGGTTTCATCTGGTCATTTGGTCGTATCATAGCACCATGAGGTTCATGTTTGGGACCACTTCTGAGGGTCCGACCTCTGTGGAGATGGTCTGGCACCACCCCTTATGGGGATTGTCCCCAGTAGGGATCCAGGTGGTGCTGGACCTATCAAGTGTGGAAGATGTTCACACAGTGGGAGTGGAGGAGGTGGTGGCAGCTTATAACAAGGCTGTTACTGTGGCCTCTGACTGTATTACACCTGTCTGTGTGCCACCCTTATCTACTCGTCAAAGGTTGGAGTGACACTGGAGGAGATCGGGACTGATTGAAGTCAAATTGGCTCTGAAGTCACATTATGCTGACTATCAGAGGGCAATCTCCCAGAAGAAGGTGGATTTTCTGTCAAGAGAGATTGCTGTGGCAGGAAATAGACCAGCTCAGCTTTTCCGTATGGTGGACGGCTTGTTGCAACCAGACTGTCTCCGTATTGGGGGAGCTAATTTAAGCACACAATGTGATGAGTTTGCTCTATTCTTTGCCGACAAAGTGTCCTCTATCAGGACTGAGATCTCCTCCAGTGCTGCATGTGGATCTTGTGGGGTTGAACTGGTGACACATCAGGGCATCCCTCCTGTCTGGGATGAGTTTGATCCAGTTAGAGTGGAGGGGGTGGCTGAGTGAGTCTTGAGGCTGTGACCAACCCATTGTGATCGAGACCCAGGTTCAACCTGACTTTTGGTTGGTTGTGTGGACCTGATTGGATCTGTGATTGCTGCAATTGCTCAGTGTTCTTTGAGGAGTGGGGTCTTCCTGGTGGCCCCGAAAGAGGTATTGGTGAGACCCCTTTTGAAGAAACCCTCATTGGACCAGGAATGTCTCACCAACTACTGAACGGTCTCAAACCTCCCATTTTTGGGAAGGTTTTAGAAAAAATGATGGCCGTTCAGCTTGAAGCTACTCTTGCCTCCTCAGCCACTTTTGAGTGCTTATAGTCTGGATTTAGGCCTGGGCATAGCACAGAGACTGCCCTGGTGAAGGTGCTTACTGATCTCCTAATAGTGAGAGATGGGGGTAAGCGTACTACTCTTGTTCTCCTGGATCTCTCTGTGGCATTTGATATGATGGACCATGAGGTGCTATTGGACTGCCTGCAGAACTGGTGTGGATTAACCGGCATTGTCATCAGCTGGTTTAGATCCTACCTCACGGACAGATTGTAAAGGGTGACAATGGGGTTATCCTCTTCTAACCCAATTCCTCTGCACTGTGGAGTTCCACATGGTCATCCTGGTGCCTCTGCTGTTCACAGTGAACATGCTGCTATTGCAAGACATTATCAAATGGTATGGGCTGGGTTTTCATTGTTATGCTGATGATACTCAGCTATACCTGTCCTGTGCACCTGGAAACCAGATGGTGCCTCTGTGTTTAACACCTGCCTGGCTGAGATCTAGAATTGGATGACTCATAACTGGCTATGACTCAACCAAGGCATGACGGAAGTACTGGTGGTAGATCCTGGTCAGTGGCAGGTTGGGTGAAGGATTGGGGAGCTATCCTGGCTTGAGGGTGGGTGGGGGATGTTCCTCTGTCCCCCTCATATTGGGTTAGGGATCTGGGCATGTTCCTTGACAATGGCCTAACACTTGTGTCAGTCGTCATTCAAAGTGTCTTCAGTCGTCTTAGGAACATTGCCCAGATCGGAACCATGTTACCAGCTGAAGATCTTGCCACTTTAGTGCATGCCTTTGTCACGTCTAGGTTGGACTGCTGCAATTATCTCTACCTAGGGCTATCTGGAGGCAATGTCCACCATCTGCAGCTGGTGCAGAATGTGGCAGCTTGGCTGTTAACCGGTGCAGTAAGATTGGAGCATATTACATCTGTTCTCTGCGGACTGCACTGGCTGCTGATAAGGTGGAGGATTGTCTTCAAGGTTGGGTTACTGCTCTATAAAGTCCTACATGGCCGGGGACCAGACTACCTGCAAGACCTCCTGGTTCCTCACTGCCAGCTCTCTCTCTCCGTTCCTCTGAGGGTTGACTCCTAGTGGTTCCCAGGGCTAGGCTGCAGCATTCAGGGGATTGGGCTTTCTCAGTTGCCATGCCAGCCCTGTGGAACTCACTGCCAAACCATTTGAGGGAGGCACCCTCGGTGGAAACCTTCAAAAGGGCCTTAAAACATTTTTATTTGGGCATGTCTTTGAGCTGTTTAATGGAATATAGCTATAAGTTTTCTGACTGTTCTGGCATATCCTGATATGACAGATACATATGTCATATGTAATCTGTTTAGAGTTATTTGACTTTATTTATTTATTTTGATTTTAATGTCTATTTCCCTACAAGTTGATTGCTGTTGCTTTTTAATGTGATTATGAATTGTGCAGTGCTTTGAGCCTCTGGGAAGGAGCACTATAGAAATAAAGTATCTATCTATCTATCAATCTATCTATCTAATTTAAATTTCTCCACTGGTTAGACTCACTGGACCAAGGTCCTTTTTTCAGGCTTGTCTCCAACAATAAGGCACAATAAATACAACAATATAAAAGAACAGATGAACAATAAAACTAAATTTGAAAAATGTTAAATACATGATCATCTAGACACAACCAACAAAAAATTATGAAAGTGTAACTTAAAAATGGAGTGGGAGCCAACTGCAAGGACTGCATCAGGCAAATGATTGCCAAAAGTGGTGCAACAGTGGAAAATGCTCTGGAACCAATTTTTGTTCTACATAGTTTGGCATCTAAACAATCACTGTTGGTTAAACACAAGCTGCCATTTGGGTGCCTCACAGTCACAAGATCCTCCAAGGCTGAAGAATCGGAGCAAAAATAACCCTATGACTAATACAGTCAAAAAATTGTTTCATTCTACAAATAGGGGATAATCATCCCAACTAAGAATATAAGGCAAGTGGGTGAATTTGGAGGTGCAATGAACATAATGTTAGGTTTGGGGAGATAATGTAAATTGATTGTCCTCCTAAATCGCATTGAACCCCATGGTCAACTTTATGTTGCCACTTTAAACATGAGGACAGTTACCGACAGTAAATATAATGGCACAATACAATATAAGTTCTGTATTTAGGAGTGCTTATTAACATTAAATTGGGAGCTGCAAACGAGTAGCTTAATGTAAACTCTAAAATGTTAACTCTTTTTGAGAACTTCCTATGTATTCTGGCAGCAAGTGTGATAATAAAGCACTGAATGTGTGTTTACTTGGTGGGCAGGCAAAAAACAGCAATGAATGTTGCTCACACAGTGTGAACATGCTGGCATCCTCAACAGATGAAACAGAAGCCGGCAATTATGTGCAAAACCAAGGACACAAAGACATACAAAAAGAAGTATACAGTAAATAGTAATACAAGCAATGAAAACTGAAAATAAAATACAAGGGCATTCTACAACTGGCTAGCAAATTCTCAAGCCATCAAAATACTCTGTAAGGTTTTTAGGGGGAAGTCTGATGGTGCCTGTGACAGGATGTATTAGTCCTACAGCTGTCACTACCTCAAACCACCACAAGATGTTGCTCTGCTGGTGATAATAAGGCCCAAATATTCAGGGATCTGGTACTTTAAGAGAATCTTTAGGGCGTGTACTGGATACTGGATGTCCATGCAGACTGTGGCTACAGTAACTGCCCAACATAGTTATTTTCCATCTTCTTCATCATGTAAGCAACTATTATGTATCCTTGTTTTTTACCATTTATGTTTGTAGTGTTTTTCACTTGTACTAAATTGTATTTGTTTTCACTGTATTATATTCCTGTTTTGTTGTTGCCTAATGTATTCTCCCATATACTCTTCCCCTGGGAACACCTGCCAATGAGCCTGGACTCAGTGGGCCCAATTCCAAGACATATGGCGCAACTCACCTGCACTTGCGAGTTGCAACATATGCTGATACTCCAGGGATCCTGCGCCAGATTCCAGAACAGGCAGGGTCCCCGGCGGCTACGTCCTGTGACTTGTGGCACCCCAGACAGTGGGCCAAAGGGAAAGTGCACCTCAACAGGGTGCTACAAGCCATAGCAATGCCCTCTGACAGGGTGCAGGTCCCCTCCCTCATAGCTCGAAATGCACAGCCCCCCCAATGCCCACTCCCTTAAAGAACTGCCCTGCCTTGCAGGGCTATACAGGCACCCACCACACAGCCCCCATGCCAGATGCTGACACTACCCACAATCCCTAGTAGTCAAGTGGCCCCCCACCACCCCACCTGGCACTGCCAGTCCAGCCCCACCCACTCATTTCCAGTCAGCAGCTAGGACAACCCACCTCTCACCTCCATGATCAGCCACTGACTGAGCTCCCTCAGAGTGCGTACTACTAAACAGTATGTGCTCCATTAGTTATTGAGTGTGTACGTATACAGTAGTATGTGCTCGGTGGGAGCCTCAGCTGGAGGCTGGCCATGGAGGTGATAGGTGGTTGTACAGTCGCTGACTGGAAATGGGTGGGGTGGGGTGGACTGGCACTATGGTGGGGGGGCAAATGGACTACCAGGGAATAAGTGTCACAGCGTGAATGTCAACAGTGGGAATCTGGGATCAGGGCTTGGGGACGGGAGATATAAACTGCCCTCGGGTCACTATTAGGGATGGGGGATGTACTATAAATTACTATGGGCACAACTCAGAAATGGGGTGATGTAAAGAACTGCCCTGTGGGGCACTACACAAGGATTGGGGCTTGAGGGTGCCAGCAGCCCACAGAGGGCTTTCCAAGGCATCTGCCAATTGGGAATGGGGGGCTTATGTGGGACGATGGGGGGTGACTGTTGGGGCACATGGCACAGTGGTGCACCCCTGGTGGACATAGAGTACACTTAGAACTATGTCCTCCAGGGGTTGTCTTGGAATAGTTAGAACTATGTCCTCCAGGGGTTGCCTTGGAATAGCACATTTGCTGTTTTGAAGCCACCCTCTTGGAATCAGGTGTAACTGCTGCCATAAACCCCCTTGAGCCATGTCACAGGGGGTTTATGGCCATAACCAGTGGTGAAGAACAACTTCGGGGCAGGCAGCCTGCGACATGTTGCAGGCTGCCTTCTGGAATATCGATTGCCGATACGCATGGCGCAAAGTGGTACTTGCACTATTTTTTTGGGTGCAAGTCACTTTGTGACATGCATAACTGTTCTGGAATCGGGCCCCGTGTGTTTTTTTTAATCACCAATTTCCAAATAAATAACATAAATGAGGGATACTGCAACCCCCCTGTGCAGACCAGCCTATTTAATAAGGGAGGCTTCAACAGAAGGAGGCTGATTCTGCATAGGGAGAACTGCAGCATGAATGTGGAAGCTGCAGTTCCAAAAGGCATGAAAAGGACAGAAAACCTGTAGAGTGGAAAGCCAAGTCCAAGATAGGAAAACACATTCAGAACCAGTTGGGTATTCATTTTCAATGAAGACAATTTTTGTTTGTGTTAGGTCTCAACTGCCAAAAGAAAAAAAAAACTTTTGTTATTTGATGAGCCAAGTCCATTTTGTTTGTAACTGAAACCAGTTGAAAAATCTATCTGAGACTGTTTCCAGTCCAACAAGGCCTCAGCTCATGTCACACTGCTACAGTGTCCCTTAAATATATGTGATGAGATGCACACAAAAAACTGCTAGTGTCCCTTTATGTAGAAACCGGTGGTGCTGGTCATTCACAGGGAGGAGAAGTTTAAGTGTTGGATCTGTTGGGCTCTACAACCACAGTGACAGTCTTACCGACCAATGGGTATGCTGCAGTACAAGCCGCAAACCTCTGTCTTCAAAGAGCAGAAAAGGCAGATCATCATTTTCCTGCACACTGGCTGCTACCTATAAATGTGATGCATGTGCACATTAGCAGCTGTCAGCAATGACCATTCTTTCCACCTGCAGGACCCAGGTGCAAGAATTAGAGATGAAAAAATACTACAGTATAAAACTGTTTTGAAAAGCCTTTTACTGACATGCCAGGACATAGATTTCTTCCACCTGACATAAAAGACGAAAGGAACTACTTGCTCTTGTTATGTAGTAGAGACTGAAGAGTAGGAGTAGAGTTTACATCTGACTATCCCCAAGCTGACTGGATAAGAATGATCAAGCCCCCAAATGCAGCTTCCTGAATGGCTGGCTCAGTCAAGCCCCCCATTTCCCCTAAAACTGGTAACAATGCCTTTGGCAAGCAAACATCAAAAAAATGAGCTGAATGTGGCACCTGCATCCATATTTCATCTTACATAATCATCTTATACAAATTTAAACATTCTCAGAGTGATACTCTGAAATAGGTACCATGGTATCCTTATTCATTCCTATAGATTACACTGGTATGTGAAAAATTTTATTTTTTCCCTTGTTCCTTGTTTCTGAGAGAAAATCAGTTTCTCTTTGTCAAATGATTACAGGGAATAAAATATGTTTTAGGCACCACCTGAAGTTTGGAGCCTATTGCTGTGAGCTAAACTTTTTTTTCCATCAGTTTGTATGGTGTAGTAGACATCTCCAGACTTTCATCATGTGGTTCGACTGGAGAAGTTCAGTGCTCAACTTTGGCAGAGTGATAGCAGATGTTAACAAGCATTTTTCAATGCCAAATGTTTGCTTGCTGGTATTGGCATTGGTACTGCATGAGTTAGAGAGAGGTGCATAATAGGGATGGAAGTGAAGTATTGAAGTAACGCCAGCCCCACCCCCACCCTGCAGAGACTGACAGGTGTCACGGTGTGCCTTGGGGTCTTCGACCCATACGCTCACCCTATTCCATAAGGAAATAAGCTGAGATGGGTGCAGTATAGGAGAATGGGGTGAATGTTAGGGCCGAAGATACCAAGGCACACCTCAGTGTCTGTCAGTGGCTGCAGGGTAGGGGTGGAGGTGGGGGTGGGCGTGGGGGTGGAATGGCATGAGCATTACAGATGACAACCCCAAGCCACACCACTGATGCCTGTCAGTCTGCACAGGGTGGGGTGTTACAGCTGGAAACCCTAACACCCTGGAAGTTTATTGGTATTTTTGCTCCAAATTTTCAACATGGTCTTTTTGGGATCCCACCTCATGAACAGTGGCACTATCATTTTGTTACTCGGTCCCGAAAGGTGATTTCGTACAGTGAATGCGCCATTCGGTACAACAGGTGAGAAAAGACATTTTGGGCAGGATGTAAAAAATAACATCTGTACTGTTCTTGAGGAGGTGTGAAAAAATGGCAATACTGAAAATCTGGAGTGAAAATATGAAAAAGTGGCGAAGTTATGAGCATGCATAGAAATTTTATTTTATTTATTCTGTTTAGTTTTTGTTAACCGGGTAGGTGCACTAGCCAAGAAATGACTATTTTCAGGCATGACCCGGGAGAGTACAACAAAAGAACAGTGAAACAATAGCAAACATGGGTACAGTAAATGAAAAATAAGGGAAAACAATACATCGGAGATACATTAGTACATCAGGGATACAAGGATACAATATGTAGGAACAACAATCATAATGGTGAGCATTGTGCCAAGGTTTATATTAAGTGCAGCAGTTATGGATGAGACCTGTGGAATAAAAGGGGTAATAAGAGAGTAGGGAAGGAGGGAGAGAGAGAGAGAGAGAGAGGTGAGGAAATGTGCAGGAATAACAAGAAAGACTGAAATAGAAGGAGGTGCACAGATAGAGGGGGAACACATTGAGATGGGAGGGGGCTATTGAGTAGCATAGGGTCAAATAGGCCTAGGGTGATTTGAAACAGGAGCACTTGCTGGACAAGATTAGATGGTTTCTATGTGCCTTCTTGAAAACAATGTGGGACGGAGCCTGGTGAATGGTTAGTGGGAGGGCGTTCCAGTATTGCAGGGCAAGATAGGCAAAAGCACTGGCGCCTTTAAAGATGGTGTGTCTAGTGACAAGAACAGGGGCATAAACTGCCGAGTGAAGGTCATAGAAGAATGACTGCTTTTGAAAGAGAGCCGCTAGGGATTGTGGAGTTCGAGACCTAATAATGCTATCAGCTAAGGAGCCAAAGGCATAAAGCCTAGACTCGTGGGGTGGAAGCCATCTGAGGTCAGAATAGAGGGTACAGTGATGTTTCAGTCTGTGGGAGGAGGATGCATACCGACAGATGTTATTGTAGGTGACATCCCATTTATGAATGCTTGATTTGCATGCAGAGGTATAGGAGGCAACCCCATAGTTAAGTGAAGGCAGAAGTATCCCACGAGCTATGGCAAGTCTAGCAGAGGGGGTGAGAGCATAGCTGGTTCAATGGGCAATACAGAGTTTAGTATTTACCGACTTCCAAGTTCGTAGGATACGGGAGTCAGAATTTAGTGAGGGATCCAGGGTAATGCTCAGATATTTAAAAGAGCTTACCACCTCAATGGATTTGCCACTTAGGGTGGTGACTTTAAAATTGTGTTGGGCTTGTTTGAGTTTATAGTTAGAGCCGAATAGCATAGCTTGAGTCTTAGGTTCATTTAGGACTAGTTTGTGACAATCAAGCCATCGTTGGATGAGTTGAAAGTCATGGGAGTCGTTCATTGATGTCATCTGTACTTTTAGCACTGGTGTACAGGACAATGTCATCCGCATACAGCAGGGTAGCTGTCTGTGTAAGGTTATAGGTGATGTTGTTTAGGAAAATAGAGAAGAGCAGTGGACCTAGTATAGACCCCTGGGGTATGCCAATGTTAACTGTAGACTTTTCCGAGAAGGTAGAGTTATATTTTACGAACTGGGTTCAGTCAGACAGATAATTACCATACCAGTTAACAACATTTGGAGAGAAACCAAGAGATCTAAGTGTGGTGAGGAGAATAGAGTGATCGACAAGATCAAATGCCTTAGTCATATCAATAAAGATGGGCCCCGTAAGAAAAGCAGAGTCCATGGCCACTAGGACATCAGAGGTTAGCTTGAGAAAAGCAGTGGTAGTACTATGTCCCTTACGGAAGCCATGCTGGGCAGGGGTGAGGAGGTCATATTTAAGTAGAAATTCTATGGTTTGGGTAGCTACAAGTTTTTCGAGAATTTTGCTAAGAACAGACAGGATTGCGATAGGTCTATAGTTGAGTGGGTGTTTGGGGTCGCCTTTTTTGTAAACAGGGGTTATCCTTTCCATCTTCCATACATGATGTTGGCACAGTGACAGATTAAAAATTTTGGTTAGGGGGGCAGCAATGAATGGAGCGGCTAGCTTTAGTAACTTGGGTTCAAGATTATTTGAGCCGACCTGCATGCTCTGGTATATTCTTGAGTAATTTTAGTACCTCCCATCTAGAGACAGATTTAAAGAAGAAGTTTGGGTGCTTGACATTAGTTGGAACATGACAGTCTGGATTGACAGGGAAAGAGGATGCATATTTTGTTAGGTCAGAGAATTTTTCATTGAAAAAATTTGCTATAGTCCGGGGATTGTTGCAATGGACGCCATTGAGTGACATGTCATTTGTGGTGAGTGATGAGTTTGAGCACATAAAGAACTTAATGTGGGACCAGAATTTTTTTTGAGTTGCCATAGGAGTTAGTTAAAAGGTCTTTACAGTAGGAGCTTTTGGCCTGTTTGATATTCTTTTTGCAGGAGTTTCGCAGGGCTCGGTAGGTGTTTTGGTCAGCTGAAAGGCCGGAGATCTTGTAGCGGATCCAACTTTTATCTCTTTAAAGTAGCTTTTTAAGTAGGCCAGATTTTAGCCACCTAGTTTGTCTGTTTTTTACTTGGCGAGTTACCATTTTACAGTACTTCTCCTACAACTCTAGGAAGCGGGATAGGAAGGTGTTAAGGGAAGAGTGAGCATCGTTAGTACCTAGGAGAGAAAACCAGTCAGTGTTAGCTACGTCTAGAAGAAAAGCTTGGGAGTTGAAATTGGCATAATCATGGAAGGTAATGAAACGGGGATTCATTCATAATGGCTTCCCTTTGCCCCAGATGCAAAAAGTGGGGGAATGGTCAGTAATAGCATCAGCTAGTACACCTGAGGAGACAATGTGCTCAGGATGGTTGGTCATGATCCAATCCGGCAGAGTTCCTGTATTATACTGAGGGGAAATTCTGGTAGGTTCTAAGATTAGCTGGTGAAGATTAAGGCTTTATATGCTCGACAGGGATGCAGGTTGGGAGCTACCCAGCCAGTTTATATTAAGGTCCCCAAGGATAAGAAATTCATTACGCCCAGAGAGAAAGGCGGTTTGATCCAACAGTTCCTCCAAACTTTTATGACCACTCCTGGGAGGTGTTGTAGATGCAGACTATATGTAATTTTTTGGAGTAGAGGGTGAGAAGGGTATGAAGTGCTTCACAATGATTTAAGGGGGATGAGCTAATAGCAGAAAGTTGGAGGTGACTTTTAAAGTAAACTGCTGTGCCCCCCACCTCTTTTGGGAGGGGGGTCTATCTAATCTCAGGAGGCCGTAGGATGGGATAGTACACAGAGAGTCAGGGGTGGATGATTTGAGCCAGGTTTCGGTGAGGCAAATTATATCCGGTTTGTAGAGGGAGGGCCAAGCTTCAAGATCAGTTAAGTTTTTCTCGAGGCTCCGTATGTTATGGTGGGCAATTATAAGACCTTTGGCATTTAGACTAGGGTTGGTTATACAATTTGCAGGGCCTGGGTTTTGTTGGACATCACCTGAGAGCAGTATGGATAGAAACAGTAGGTGCCACAGTCTATTTCACATGAAGGAGCATAGGGTATGTAGACAAGGGGGGCAACTGTTTTTGTGGACATGTGCAATCATAAGGATTCATGATCTATTTAATAGTAGAGAAGTAGTGACATAATTAGGTGCAGGCACAACAAGGAGGTTAGAGAAATAGAAATAATTGGGTGTGCAGTGAGGGTGAGCTGTAGCAGTTCTGGGGTCAGGTAACAGTGATAGGTGAAATAGTGGCAGTGTGGAGGCAAGGAAAATTAACAAAGTATGTAACTTCATTGTAGACAGTCCGTGGATTATGGGCACAGGTCAGAGAAACATTTGAAGATCCAGGAGAGGGAAGGAGGGACAAAGGAAGGAGCAGAGCTCGCACTAATCACAGGACCCTAAGAATTGTTTACAGGCAAAAAATAGAAAATGGTAGATTTGAGAGGACACAGATAAGTAGTCAGGTCAGCAGGTGGGCTGAGTTGTAATATATAGAGTTTGAAATGTTAGAGAGAGAGAGAGAGAGAGAGAGAGTAGGGTAATAGATCAGAGAAGAATGAGGAGACTAGGGGAACCCGATGGGCAGTACAAGGTGATTAGGGAAGCATAGGCATGGAAAAGGAGGAAAATAGAGGATAAATGAGCAGAGAGAGGGGTAAACGGAGGAATGGGGTATGGCAGTGAGCAGAAAAACTATTTTGCACTAGGGCTAGATTGCCCTAAACATGTGCAACACAGTCATTTTTTGGAATTTTTTTAACAGATTTTCAACATGGCCTTTTTGGGACCTTCCCTCATGGCACTGTGATTTCATTAATCTGTTCTAAAAGTTGATTTCACACAGCGACTGAGCCATTCTACACCACAGGTGAGAAAACACATTTCGGGCAGGATGCAAAAAAATGACAGCTGTACTGTTCATGAGGAGGCATGAAAAAATGGCAATGTTGGAAATTTGGAGTGAAAATATTAAAAATTGGCAAAGTTACAAGTGTGTGTATAAACTGCGCAACACATGCTCGTAATGCAGTCATTTTCTGGAGATTTTTCACCAGACTTGCAACATGAGCTTTTTGGGACCCCACCTCATGAACAATGGCACTGTTATTTTGTTACTCAGTCCTGAAAGGTGATTCCATGCAGCGACCGTGAAATCACCTTTCTGGACTAAAAAACAAAATGACAGTGTCAGTCTTCATGAGGTGGAGTCCCAAGAGCATCATGTTGAAAATGTGGGACCAAAACTCCCCAAAATGGCTGAGATATCAATCTAAGTTGAATCCCCCCATTAATTGGCATTATAGGATTGACCGTGATTTTCTTCAGTTTGCGGTCGGCTTTTGAAGAGTGCAGACGTGTTCTCATGAGAAAGGGCTGCTTTATCCTCCCAGGGTGCTCTATCTTGAGTGTAGAGTGCTGGGCCGGAGTGGTGGGGGATGGAGAGAGTAGAACACCCAGTGTTGGGAGTGTGGATCGGGAGGTGGCACCTTCGCCTATCCTCCAGAGAAGGTTTTTTTTTACTTACTTTTCCCCATTGGCTGGTTAGTGCAATGCACTCCAGTACGCTGTTTGCTCGCTCCCAAGCACGTCCACAGAAGTGCCTCCAAGCCAATCCCCGACCATCTGGCTCCCAACTGCTGTGAGCCCCTGGAACCACCAGAGGCCACTAGACAGCGGGAGTAGGAAACCCCACTCCCCAGGGAGGGAGAGCTGTCCTCCGGATGCTTAATCCCTTCCCTCCCCTGATGACCCCCAATGGCCTGGGATCATTCCCGAACCTGGATCACCAGCATGGCATGAGGTGTGGCATCCAGCACCTCAACCCTCAGCGCTACCAGGCTGGCTCCATGGCAGCTGAGCCTAATGTGAAAAAGTGCAGAATAATGCACTTAAGGCACAGAAACCCAGGGGGCAGAGTATAAAAATGGGTGGAGTGGTATTGATGACCACCAACCAGAAAAGAGACTTGGGGATAATTATATTGGATGACCTAAAGGTGGCCAGGCTGTGTGACAAGGCAGTAGGGAGGGCAAGTGGGATGCTGGAGTGTATAGGGAGGAGTATCATCAACAGAAAGAGGGAGCTGGTGTTGCCACTGTATAGATCACTGGTAAGACCCCACCTAGAATACTGTGTCCAGTTCTGGAGACCACATCTCCAGAAGGACACAGAGTGGAGGCCATCCAGAGGAGGGCGACTAAAATGGTGCAGGGTCTGCATCAAAAGCCCTAAGAGTAGAAACTAAAGGATCTCAATATGTACACCCTGGGAGAGGGGGGAGATATGACAGAGACCTTCAAATACCTCACAGGGGTAAATAAGGTACAGGAGGGGAGTATTTTTCCAAAGAAAAGGTACGCAAGAAAACAAGACATGCTATGAATCTGGGGGGGGGAGTCAGGACAGATGTGAGGAAGTACTCCTTTACCAAAACAGTGGTGGATTCCTAGAACAGCCTTTCAGTGGAGATCATGGGGACAAAAACAGTGGTGGGGTTCAAGAAGGCACGGGATAAACACAAAGGAATCATAGCAGAAAAAACGGGGGGGGAGAAAGAGCTGTAGATTGGGCATGATCTGATGGAATAGTAAACTGCAGGTAGGGAGAAATGGCAGACTGGATGGGCCAGTTGGTCCTTGTCTGCCATCAAATTCTATGTTTCTATGTTTCCAATGTATTACATTTTGTATGCAATGTATTTCTATTGCCTGCATTAATTTTTTATTATTTGTCCAGGTTCTCCATGAAAACGGACATTTTATACTGTTGGAGTTACCTAGTTACCAAATTTTAAATAAAAAATATATATATATGTATTGTGAAAAATCTGATGACGTTCTATTGAGCAAAGTGCTAAGGTAAAGGGTTTGCATTACTGTCTGTTTAAAGCAGCAGTGCATGACAATGGTTAACATTTTTATAAATACAGTACCTTTTTATTCTATTTCAGATGGCTTCTTATCTCCTGAGTTGTATGATACCATTCTTTCCCTATTTCAAGTCTGATTTATGACTTTTTTTACATTTGAAAGAATAAAAGGAGTGTTTTTTTTTTTTTGATACGACTCAAAACAGGTTTTCATCAGTATTCTCAACTGTTCTTTTGGGCAGCAGGTAGGCAGAGCCTGCAGCCCTCTTGCATTAGCTCTAAAAATGAGCTTACTGTGGAACTTCCTTTTTGGACTTTTGGAAGTATCCGTTCACAACTGCAAAACAGTGCACTCCCCCTCTGATTTTTGCTATTTGCTGCTCTGTCTTAAAGGCATCTGAAAGGAGGAGGGATGCTACTGTGCCTCCCAAAGTCTCAGGATATAAACAACTACAAAAAAACCTTTTAAAGTTGCTATAATTTTTAGCCCCTCAATTTAAGCCTGGCAGGGCTACAGACTGAGCATCTGTCCAGCTCAATCAAATAGATTCATTCTAGTTCTTTCCGAAGCCTAGGGGTTAACTCATTATCTGGTTGTCATTTTCCAGGCACCCCCACAAACACAGGAACAAAAAGTGAGATTTTAGCAGTTGGTTGCTATAAAATGCTATTTGTTCCCTAAATGATTGAAGTTTTCAGTGTATCCTGCCACAACTGCAAATCACTATGCCAGCTGAAATATAGTACTCTCTTCTCTCTGTTGAGTAGGCCTGTTTGTCTCTCTTTGTCTTAATTTCCAACATAGGACACAACAAGTTTCTAGAGGAACTCCAGAGGAGTTGCAAAATTACTTTTTTAATGGCTGCAAAGAAGCATACAAGTACTGTATACTGTACTGGAATTTCCCTTATTGAAGCTCTGAAGCAGTGTCTCATTAAGCAGACTACAGTGTCAAATTACGGACAGTCCAGATCCAGCTTTGCCCCAGTAATTCAAAACCAAGACTCTCAGTACTGTGGAAGAATGCTTTGTATTTTTACACTGTAATAAAAAAAGAATGCATTTGCAAACTGGAAATGTATTACAGTACAAAACAAATGTGTGTGTGTGTGTCTTTGCAGAACTCTCTCAGAAGCTACTGACAACATTCTCCTGCAAATGCTCAACCCCCTCCCCACCGAGACAAACTAAGTTTTAACCCTTATTCCTATGGGCATTTATTGGGATCTGAAACCATTTTCTTCTATTTTTTATATTTTTTTCTATTCAACCTTTGTACATTGGCTATCAACTGCTAGTGAAAGATGGGGGCTTTCAACACCTCAGTTTATTCACAGAATCTGGTTCACCGCTGACTTTTTCACTCTGATGTACTTAATGTTCACAAAAGGTACAGCTCAGACAGCACTAGAAAGTAGACTAAAGCTCTTTGTTTATCCACAGGGACAGGTACAGTGCAGGCTTCCCCCACCCACTCACCCACAGTGATGAATTTAGTGCTGGTAAAAAGTGGATAAAGCCCTCAGTGTTTACACAGGTACCATGTGGGCAGGTTCAGTGCAAACGTACCCACACTGATGGATTTAGTGCTGGTAAGAGGTGAGGGACTGACACACCCTCTGGTAATCCACAGGGACAGCTACGGTGTGGGGGGCAGGGACAGCGCTTGGTCTCCACACTGTCTGCATTTACTCCTGGTGAATGGTGAGGGACTGCTAGAACTGGGGACTAAAGCCTTTTGTTTATCTACAGTGACAGGTACAGTTTGTGATTGGTGAACAGTAAGGGACTGACACCACTGGAGACTGAAGCCCTCTGTAAATCCACAGGGGCAGATGCAGTGTAGAACTGACAGTCCAGGGTTTCCGCACTGTGACAGATATAGTGCTGATGAAAGGTGGCAGACTGACAGCACTAAAGGCTGAAGCCCTCTGTTTATCCACATGGATATGTACAGCATGGGGCAGGGACAGTGCAGGGTTCTTCCAGCTTGCAGGTCCCAATGGATAGAGAGGCAGCTAAGAAAACTGAATATTTAATGTCGAAGGGGTTTTGAGTAAAAAATGGTAATTAAGAAACAAGGTCACTGTCACAGAGTTGCAAATAATTGACACCAAACACAGTTATAAAATAAACAAGGGGGTACTGGGTGGGATTGCTAGCAATTTAATATGGGTGTGGATCTGTGTTTAGGCAGCAAGCAGAGGCTGTGGAAGAATTTGTGGTTTCTTTGGTGCTGGGTAAGATTGTTAGTAACTACAGTAGGATTAGAGAGGACCTGGATCAACTCAGGGAAGACAAGTCACCAGGGCCTGATGGACTACACCTGAGGGTGCCAAAGAAGCTAGCAAGTGAATTGGCAAGTCCCTTAGCACATTTACTCAGCAGATCCCTTCAGTAGTGCCAGGAGACTGGAGAAGAGCTGATGTGGTACCTTTCCACAAGGGAGAGAGGTGGGAGGAAGCTGGCAACTACCAACCAGTCAGCCTCACATTGGTAGTGAGGAAACTGATGGAAACCTTAATAAAACAAGACTTGGTAGAGTACTCAGATAAGAACAGTCTGCAGGATGACAGGCAGCATTGGTTCATGGTGGGAAGGTCACGCCAAACAAACCTAATCACATTTTTTGACTGGGTCATTAGATAACTACACAGAGTCCACCCAGGGGACCTCCTCTATTAAAATTTCAGTAAGTCCTTTGATTCGATGCTGCACAACCACCTGCTGAAAAAGTTGGAGGACCTGGGTGCAGCCAAGTGCATAGTCAGTTGGGTAGGTAATTGGCTTAGGGACAGAAAACAGAGAGTAGTAAACGGGATGAGGTCTGAGGAAGTCACAGTTACTAGTGGTGTGCCCCAAGGCTTAGTGTTGGAGCCAGTCCTGTTTAATGCTTTTATCAGTGACATTGGCATAGGTATTCAGGGCAAAATTTCCCTATTCATAGAAGATACCAAGCTAGGAGGAAGGGTTGGTTAAGGACCTACAAAAAGACCTACAGAGGTTGGAAAGATGGTTCAACGTCAGGCAGCTGAAGGTCAATGCAAAACAATGTGAGGTGAAGCATTTGGGTAAAGGGAACCCAAGGGCAAAGCATCACCTCAACGGTGTCCAACTCAGTGCCATGCAGGAAGAACTGGACCAAGGTGCCATCATAAGCAGCACCCTCAAACAGACACGCCAATGCAACAAAGCTTATAGCAAGGCCAACAAAATGCTGGGGTGCATAGGGAGGGTATTCGACAGCAGGAGGAAGGAGGTAATACTGCCACTC
Source organism: Neoceratodus forsteri (assembly GCA_016271365.2). Classification (NCBI taxonomy): domain Eukaryota; kingdom Metazoa; phylum Chordata; order Ceratodontiformes; family Ceratodontidae; genus Neoceratodus; species Neoceratodus forsteri. The sequence goes on along the minus strand of CM057455.1, from coordinate 342,353,264 downwards.
TACAGGTCCTTGGTAAGGCTTCATCTAGAGTACTGTGTCCACTTTTGGAGTCCACATCTGAAAAAGGATATAAACAGGCTGGAGGCTGTTCAGAGAAAAGCAACCAAAATGATCTAGGGCCTTCAGGGGCACTCACACGAGGAGCGTCTGGAAGCATTACATGTGTTCCCACTGGAGACAAGGAAGGAGAAGGAAGATATGATTGAAACATACGACTTCCTGAGAGGAATAAATAAGGTGCCATCCTCAGACCTGTTCAACAGTCTCCGGCTCTAACACTATAGGGCACGAGTGGAAGTTCGGGGGTAGCTTCAAGAGGGAGCTTAGGAAACACTATTTTACAGAAAGAGTCATGGAATAAACTGTCAGCTGAGGAAGTGGAAGCAAAGTCCATGACATTCAAGCTGGGATGAGACAAGGCTGAAGCATGATCAAAAGCAACAGGAGCAGTGAGAGGCATTAGGCAGAAGGGGGGTAGGTCCCAGGATCTGAGAAGGTCCAAGGAGCACATGGGCAGACTAGATGGATCCTTGGTCTCCTTCTGCAATCTTTTTTCTAGGTTTCTATGTTTCAGATGTGAGGGGTGGGTAGCTATCACATGCCCCTATTAGCCTATCACATTATTTATTTATTTATTGAATTCTGTTGACTAGGTAAGCCACTGAGACTAGAAGTCCCTTTTTCAAGGGTGACCTCGGCGTGGGGATACAGATGGTAACCAAATGAAACTGAACCAGATTAAGCTGTTGGTGGTATTTCTAGTGAATGGAGGAAATTTGGTCAGGACACCGGGGAAATTTCCCCTCTACTCTTTTCGAGAAGTGCCATGGGTCTGCCGGCCCACCGGCCCAGTGGTTGGATTTCCGCTTGCGATGCCGGTGACCCGGGTTTGGGAACAGACTTGAGGAACTGGAGGGCCGGATGTGGAAGAAGGATTGAGCATCCCATGGACTGATCTCCTTCTTCGGGGGCAGGGTGGGAAGAGTGCCCGGTGCTCGAGGGACTCCTGGCGGAGGCCAGGATAACCCCAGGTGATCGGTGCCTTGAACTAGGAGGGGCGGGGCAGATGCAGGACGTCATTACACATCCCAACCCCTGGGGGCCAAAACCTGAAAAATCAAGCTGCCACCCACCATGGATGAAGCCTGCTCTCGGCTTCGATTAGCTCCCAGGCCGATTCCCCAATCTAGTCCCACGATTGCGACGCTATAGGCCCGGTGCCATAACCCCATCCTGGGGGGTAAGCCAGGGGTGTCGGGGAACCGAGGCCGATATGGGAGTGGGAACATGAGGGTCCATGACCGGGCAGAAGGAACAGGCGGCCGACAGCTGAAAAAAGAAAAAAAAAAAAGAGAGAAGTGCCATGGGATCTTTAACACCCACCTGAACAACCACCAGAACAGGCAGACATGACCTTGGTTTAACGACTCATCCAAAAGACAGCACCTCAGGAGTGCAGCCCCCCCCCTCATGCTGCACTACAGTGTCAGTATTGGGATATCAACCCAAGTACCTGTTGTGGGAATAGAATCCACAGCCTTCTGATCTCCCAGCCTCAGAGGTGAGTGTGCTACCTGCTGAGCCACTGACACTGACTATTGATCAATGGAAGGTTCTGGAGGGGAGTTATCCCTACTGCTTCCCCTGGTATCCCTCCCTTGCTGATCTCCCAAAAAGCATCCAGAAAATTCTGGTTACTTGTCCTGAGGCAAGGGAGCCCTGAAAAGCAGCTTTTAAGCCTAGACTAGTCCTCTGTAGCAATGGGTCCTGGCCCCACAGGGCTTTGGTTAACATTAGTGTTGGTGGGTCCTAGCCCAAAAGGGCATTTTATTTAGTATTGTTGGTGACAATGGTTCCTAGCACTGGAGTATCATGACTGTTAACAATGCTGGTAGTGGCGGGTCTTGTCAGTATGTGTGAGGAGGACACTCAAGAGAAAATGCCTTCGAGCTGCTTCAGTTCACTGCCAGCATGTGACAAGCCAGGGCAGGATATCAGAGACAAAGCGAGATCAGTTAATTTCAGCTCTGCCACTGTGCCTGTGTTAAGGTGGTCCAGAGAGAAAATGCCATTAAGTAGCATGTAGTCAGAGCTCAGAAGGGTTGTTTGTTCTGTACCCATGTTGCCACCACAACACACATTCATTCCACAAAGCACTGTCACAGTTTGGGTTCAATGCCGTTCACAAGGATTAACCCAGGGCACGTAGGAGCCTTTAATAATTAATTAGTTGTGTGGAAGTAAAGTATTTTAAGTAGTTAATTTTAAGTGGTTAATTTGAAAATTTAAGTGTGGGGTGGTGTGTTTATTTATTAGGATGTGTGGGATTTTAGTAATTGAAATTTGTAGTTATAGTGACTATCAGGATGTGTCAGTGGTATAGGCCTTTAACGTACAGTTATTCTCCAGCTCATCTGAGTCACCTCCAACCTTTTGATACCTCCCTTTGCCCGTAGAAACATATGTGAGGTGTAGGGCTTTGGGGATTGCCCAGGGACAGAGGTCTGCGCGGAGGGGCAGGGGAGTGACTGTCAGGGAGTTAGCAATTCAAAAGGTGAGGCCCAGGGGGTGCTGTGGGGTGAAATGGGAACTGTAAAGGGGTCCTTTCTGCCTGGTAGTGGGCAGGTGGTTGCTAGTCCAGCAGCTCCCACCCTCCGACCCAGCCTGTGCTTTGCATTGCCAGGTTAATGAGGAATAAGACCGCTATAATGGCGGACTTAATTTCCTCAGTAGACCTGGCATGCATTATGGAGACCTGGCTGGATGATAAAGCTGTGCCCATTCTGGAGGCAGCGATTCCGGCTGGGTACTCTATGGTACATACCCCGAGGAAGGATCACAGAGGTGGGGGAGTAGCCATTTGTTTTAAAGTCAGTTTGGGCCTTGCAGTGCTACCAGAGGGTTCTACCAGGTCTTTTGAGAGTGTTGCTGTACCAGAGTGGGGGGGGAAGGGTCCCCGTAGGCTACAGAATTCTCCTGATCTACCGGCTGCCTGGTGGGGAGAGGGAGTTTCTGCAAGAGATCGTGTAGTTCGTTGCTGGCCTGATGTTGGAATAGACACATAGAAACATAGAATCTCATTGCAGATAAAGACCGCTTGGTCCACCTAGTCTGCCCATTTCCCTACCTAATGCATAAGCTGCAGATCCTAGTTAACCAACAGCCTGCTTTCTCCTACACCCCACTAGAAATGCCTTATGTCTGTCCCATGCATTCTTGAATTTCCCCACTGTTTTTGACTCCTCTACCTCCTCAAGAAGGCAGTTCCATGTATCTACAACTCTCTCTGCGAAAAAATACTTCCTCACATTACCTCTGAGCCATTCCCCCCTCTATCTTCAAATTGGGCCCCCTTGTTCTTGCACATCTCTTTTGCTGAAAGATGCTACCCTCTTGGACTTTGTTGATTCACTTGAGGTACTTGAAAGTTTCTATCATATCCCCCCTCTTCCTCCTTTCCTCAAGGGTATACATATTAAGCTCCTTTAATCTCTCTTCGTATGTCTTCTGGTGCAGACTCTGCACCATTTTAGTTGTCCTCCTCTGGACTGCCTCCATCCTGTCTATGTCCTTGCAGAGATGGGGTCTCCAGAATTGCACGCAGTGCTCCAGATGGGGTCTCATCAATTGTCTGTACAGAGAGATAACAACTTCCTGTTTTCTACTGGTGATGCCTCTCCCTATGCATCCCAGTATCCCACCAGCCCTCCTTACTTCCTTCTCACATTGCTTGCCCACCTTCCGGTCATCTGATATGACTACCCCCCGGTCCCTTTCTAATTTTGTTGTTGTTAGTATCTCACCCCCCACTGTGCACTCTTCCCCTGGGGATTTTGTTTCCCAGGTGCATTACTTTGCACTTCTTTGTATTGAATCTAAGCTGCCATACATCTGCCCATTCCTCCAACCTTGCCAAATCCCTTCTCATCCTTTCCACCCCACCTTCTGTATCAACCCTGTTGCAGATCTGTGTCTCATCTGCAAAGAGACATACTTTTCTTTCCAGTCCCTCCGCAATGTCACTTATAAAGACATTAAAGAGGACCAGACCCAGTACTGAACCCTGCAGTACCCCACTAGTAACCCCCTTTCTTCAGAGTGAACTCCGTCTACGATTACCCTCTGCATCCTGTTGTCCAGCCAATTTTTTACTAAGGCTATCACTTTGGGACCCAGTCCAAGGCTGGCTAACTTGTACATTAATCTTTTGTGTAGGACTGTGTCAAATGCCTTGCTAAAGTCTAGGTAGGCCATGTCCACAGCTCCTCCCTGGTCTAGTACGTTGGTCACCTAGTCAAAGAAATCTATTAGATTCATTTGACACGATCTTCCTGCCTTGAATCCATGCAACCTAGGGTCCTGTGCCCCTCTGGCCTCTAGGAACTCAACAATTCTTTCTTTCAGAAGTGATTCCTTCATTTTCCCTACCACTGAGGTCAAACTAACATGTCTGTAGTTTCCTGCCTCTGTCTTGCTCCCACTTTTGTGAAGGGCCATCACATCTGCCCTCCTCCAGTCCTCAGGTACCACACCATCCTCCCATGATCTGTTAAATAGGGTAGTCAGTGGTGTCACTAGTTCTACCCTTAGTTCTTTTAGAATTCTTAGGTGAATCCCGTTGGGCCATATTGCTTTGTCCACCTTCAGTTTTAAAAGTTCTTTCAGAGCCCTTTCTTCTGTGAATGGACTGGTATCGACCCCCCTATCCAGAGTGTTTCTATTGTTTGGTTTAGGTACCTCCCTCTCCTCTTCTTTTGTAAATACTGAGCAGAAGTATTCATTCAGTATCCCTGCTTTTTCACTGTCACCCTCTGCCCACATTCCCTCTCTCCTTTATTAAGCCTCAGTATCCTTCCCTTAGTCTTTCTTCACTCCCTAATGTACCTATAAAATGTTTTATCCCTCTTCTTAACAGAGTTGGCTATCTTTTCCTCAGTTTGGGCCTTTGCTATTCTGACTGCCTCCCTGCCTATTTCTGCTTTAACTGATTTAGTTCTCTGTCCTGCTCCTTCTGTTTCCTTATATTTCTCAAATGCTATCCTTTTCTCCTTAACCTTCCCTGCAACCTATTTTGAGAACCATAGTGGCTTTTTCCTTCATTTTGTTTTGTTGATTTGCTTTACACAAAGGCTTGTTGCCTCTGTGATGGCAGTTTTGATTTTTCCCCATTGTTCTTCCACCCTTCCTTCTTGCCTGTTTGCTAGTCCTTTTCTGAAGCATTCTCCCATCTTGCCAAAGTCAGCCCTCCTAAAGTCCAACACTCTTGTTTTTGTATGGCTTGACTCTACAGCTGCGTTTATTGTGAACCACACTGTTTGGTGGTCACTTGTTCCCAGATGGCTACCCACTTCTAAATCTGAGATCCTCTCTCCATTCCCATTTGAAAGTACCAGCTCTAAGACTGCTCCCCCCTGAGTGGGTTCCAACACTAGCTGTCTGAAGCATGCCCCCTGTAGGGCATCAAGAATGCTCTTGGATGTGGCTGCAGTAAAGGTGCTCTAGTTAACATCTGGCATCCCAGATGTTTAGTTCTGGGGGATTTCAACACTTGGGTTGACGACAGACTCTCACCTTTTGGTCGTGATCTCCTCCAGAGCATGGAAGCTCAGGTCCTGTCACAGGTTGTCACCTTAGTGATCCACGTGCTTGGACACAAATTGGACCTGGTGTTCAAAGTGAGTCTTGGGGTCAACCACCTCAGGTTTCATCTGGTCATTTGGTCGGATCATAGCACCATGAGGTTCATGTTTGGGACCACCTCTGAGGGTCCATCCTCTGTGGAGATGGTCTGGCACCACCCTTTACGGGGGATTGTCCCCAACAGGGCTCCAGGTGGTGCTGGACCTATCAAGTGTGGAAGCTGTTCACACAGTGGGAGTGGAGGAGGTGGTGGTGGCAGCCTATAACAAGGCTGTTACTGTGGTCTTTGACTGTATTGCACCTGTCAGTGTGCAACCCTTATCTACTCGTCAAATTTTGGAGCGACACTGGAGGAGATCGGGACTGATTGAGGACAAATTGGCTCTGAAGTCACATTATCCTGACTAACAGAGGGCAATCTCCCAGAAGAAGGTGGATTTTCTGTCAAAGGAGATTGCTGTGGCAAGAAATAGATGAGCTCAGCTTTTACGTATGGTGGACGGCTTGTTGCAACCAGACTGTCTCCGTATTGGGGGAGCTAATTTAAGCACACAATGTGATGAGTTTTTTCTGTTCTTTGCTGACAAAGTGTCCTCTTATCATTTTTTTTAATTTATTTATTTAATTTTTGTTGACCGGGTAAGTGCACTAGAGAAATCCTGCCTATTTTCAGGCACAACCCGGGGGAGTGGAATACAGATGAATGTCAACTGACCTTGAACCAGATTAAGCTGTTGGTGGTATTTATCAGGAATGGAGGAAATTTGGCCAGGGCACCGGGGAAATTTCCCTGCTCTTTTTGAGAAGTGCCATGGGGTCTTTAACATCCACCTGAACTACCACCAGAACAGGCAGATGGGAACTCGGTTTAACGTCTCATCCGAAATACGGCCTGAGATCTCCTCCAATGCTGCTTGTGGATCTTGTGGGGTTGAACCAGTGACACATCGGGGCATCCCCTCCTGTCTGGGATGAGTTTGATCCAGTTAGAGTGGAGAAGGTGGCTGAGTGGGTCTTGAGGCTGCGACCAACCCATTGTGATCTAGACCCAGGTCCAACCCGACTTTTGGTCGGTTGTGTGGACCTGATTGGATCTGTGATTGCTGGGATCACCCAGTGTTCTTTGAGGAGTGGGGTCTTCCTGGTGGCCCTGAAAGAGGCATTGGTGAGACCCCTTTTGAAGAAACCCTCATTGGACCAGGAATGTCTTACCAACTACAGAACGGTCTCAAACCTCCCATTTTTGGGAAGGTTTTAGAAAAAATGATGGCCGTTCAGCTTGAAGCTAATCTTGCCTCCTCAGCCACTTTTGAGTGCTTACAGTCTGGATTTAGGCCTGGGCATAGCACAGAGACTGCCCTGGTGAAGGTGCTTACTGATCTCCTAATAGCGAGAGATGGGGGTTAGCGTACTACTCTTGTTCTCCTGGATCTCTCTGTGGCATCTGATACAATGGACCATGAGGTGCTATTGGACTGCCTGCAGAACTGGTGTGGATTAACCGGCACTGTCATCAGCTGGTTTAGATCCTACCTCACAGACAGAGTGCAAAGGGTGACAATGGGGTTATCCTCATCTAACCCAATTCCTCTGCACTGTGGAGTTCCACAGGGTCTGGTCCTAGTGCCTCTGCTGTTCACAGTGAACATGCTCCTTTTGCAAGACATTATCAAGTGGTATGGGCTGGCTTTTCATTGTTATGCTGATGATACCCAGCTATACATGTCCTGTGCACCTGGAAACCAGATGGTGCCTCTGTGTTTAACACCTGCCTGGCTGAGATCTAGAATTGGATGACTCAAAACTGGTTATGACTCAACTAAGACAGGACGGAAGTACTGGTGGTAGATCCTGGTCAGTGACGGGTTGGGGAAGGATTGGGGAGCGTTTCTGGCTTGAGGGGGGGGGTTTCCTCTGATCCCCTCATATTGGGTTAGGGATCTGGGCATGTTCCTTGATAATGGCCTAACACTTGAAGCTCAGGTGTCAGCCGTCATTCAAAGTGTCTTCTACCATCTTAGGAACATTGCCCAGATCGGAGCCATGTTACCTGCTGAAGATCTTGCCACTTTAGTGCATGCCTTTGTCACGTCTAGGTTGGACTACTGCAATTATCTCTATCTAGGGCTATCTGGAGGCAATGTCCACCATCTGCAGCTGGTGCAGAATGTGGTAGTTAGGCTGTTAACCGGTGCAGTAAGATTGGAGAATATTACATCTGTTCTCTGCAGACTGTACTGGCTGCCGATATGGTGGAGGATTGTCTTCAAGGTTGGGTTACTGATCTATAAAGCCCTACATGGCCGGGGACCAGACTACCTGCAAGACCTCCTGGTTCCTCACTGCCCAGCTCGCTCTCTCTCTGTTCCTCTGAGTGTTGACTCCTAGTGGTTCCCGGGGCTAGGCTGCAGCATTCGGGTGATTGGGCTTTCTCATTTGCCGCGCCAGCCCTGTGGAACTCACTGCCAAACCATTTGAGGGAGGTACCCTCGGTGGAAACCTTCAAAAGGGCCTTAAAACATTTTTATTTGGGCATGCCTTTGAGCTGTTTAATGGAATATACTGTAGCTATATGTTTTCTGTCTGTTTTGGCATATCCTGATATGACAGATACATATGTCATATGTAATCTGTTTAGAGTTATTTGACTTTATTTATTTATTTTGATTTTATTTTAATGTCAATTTCCCTGCAAGTTGATTGCTGTTGCTTTTTAATGTGATTATGAATTGTGCAGCACTTTGAGCCTCTGGGAAGGAGTGTTATAGAAATAAAGTATCTATCTATCTATCTATCTATCTATCTATCTATCTATCTATCTATCCCAGCCAAATGCCCTTTGGGGTAACCCTTGCCTCAGTGTTTATGCACAGAGGTTCTTTGTCTTTTAAATTGTTTTTTATTTTAATGGGTTCACCACAATATATCCCAGGCACACTGCCTTAGGGGTAGCTGGTCCATGCCACTGGGGTGTCAAACAGACGAGGCATACTGATGAGTCCTGGTAGGACGAGAACACGTGTCTATGTCTTCTGTTAGCACCCTTTGCAAACTGTGTGAGAGGCCTTTCGGCACCATGCAATTCTGCTTAAAGTTGGACCAGCCTAACATTCTGTGGTGATTTGCATATGTACCCATGATGCTTTGCATTGTGGGGCATGTGCGATTTTGTATTTTCTTGAAACTTGGCTTCCAGCCAAATGCCCTTTGGGGTAACCCTTGCCTCAGTGTTTATGCACAGAGGTTCTTTGTCTTTTAAATTGTTTTTTATTTTAATGGGTTCACCACAATATATCCCAGGCACACTGCCTTAGGGGTAGCTGGTCCATGCCACTGGGGTGTCAAACAGACGAGGCATACTGATGAGTCCTGGTAGGACGAAACACGTGTCTATGTCTTCTGTTAGCACCCTTTGCAAACTGTGTGAGAGGCCTTTCAGCACCATGCAATTCTGCTTAAAGTTGGACCAGCCTAACATTCTGTGGTGATTTGCATATGTAGCCCATGATGCTTTGCATTGTGGGGGCATGTGCGATTTTGTATTTTCTTGAAACTTGGCTTCCCAGCCAAATGCCCTTTGGGGTAACCCTTGCCTCAGTGTTTATGCACAGAGGTTCTTTGTCTCTTATCTATCTATCTATCTATCTATCTATCTATCTATCTATCTATCTATCTATCTGTCTTTCTATCTAATTTAAATTTGTTCACTGGTTAGACTCACTGGACCAAGGTCCTTTTTTCAGGCTTGTCCCCAACAATAAGGCACAATAAATCCAACAATATAAAAGAACAGATGAACAATACAACTAAATTTGCAAAATGTTAAATACATGATCATCTAGACACAATCCACAAAAAATTATGAAAGTGTAACTTAAAAGTGGAGTGGGAGCCAACTGCAAGGATTGCATCACGTAAATGATTGCCAAAAGTGGTACAGCAGTGGAAATGCTCTGGAACCAATTTTTGTTCTACACAGTTTGGCATCTAAACAATCACTGTTGGTTAAACACAAACTGCCATTTGGGTGCCTCACAGTCACAAGATCCTCCAAGGCTGAAGAATCGGGGCAAAAATAACCCTATGAGGCTACGACTAATACAGTCAAAAAATTGTTTCATTCTACAAATAGGGGATAATCATCCCAACTAAGAATATAAGGCAAGTGGGTGAATTTGGAGGTGCAATGAACATAATGTTAGGTTTGGGGAGATAATGTAAATTGATTGTCCTCGTAAATCGCATTGAACCCCATGGTCAACTTTATGTTGCCACTTTAAACATGAGGACAGTTACCGACAGTAAATATAATGGCACGATACAATATAAGTTCTGTATTCAGGAGTGCTTACTAACATTAAATTGGGAGCTGCAAACGAGTAGCTTAATGTAAACTCTAAAATGTTAACTCTTTTTGAGAACTTCCTATGTATTCTGGCAGCAAGTGTGATAATAAAGCACTGAATGTGTGTTTACTTGGTGGGCAGGCAAAAAACAGCAATGAATGCTGCTCACAGTGTGAACACGCTGGCATCCTCAACAGATGAAACAGAAGCCTGCAATTATGTGCAAAACCAAGGACACAAAGACATACAAAAAGAAGTATACAGTAAATAGTAATACAAGCAATGAAAACTGAAAATAAAATGCAGGGGCATTCTACAACTGGCTAGCCAATTCTCAAGGCATCAAAATACTCTATAAGGTTTTTAAGGGGAAGTCCGATGGTGCCTGTGACAGGGTGTATTAGTCCTATAGCTGTCACCACCTCAAACCACCACAAGATGTTGCCCTGCTGGTGATAATAATGCCCGAATATTCAGGGATCTGGTACTTTAAGAGAATCTGTAGGGCATGTACTGGATACTGGATGTCCTTGCAGACTGTGGCTATAGTAACTGCCCAACATAGTTATTTTGCATCTTCTTTTTCATGTAAGCAACCATTATGTATCCTTGTTTTTTACCATTTATGTTTGTAGTGTTTTTCACTTGTACTAAATTGTATTTGTTTTCACTGTATTATATTCCTAATTTGTTGTTGCCTAATGTATTCTCCCATATACTCTTCCCCTGGGAACACCTGCCAATGAGCCTGGACTCATTGGGCCCAGTTCCAAGTCATATGGCGCAACTCGCTGGCACTTGCGAGTTTCAACATATGCTGATATGCCAGGGATCCTGCGCCAGATTCCAGAACAGGCAGGGTCCCCGGTGGCTACGTCCTGCAACTTGCGGCACCCCGGGCAGTGGGACAAAGGGAAGGTGCACCTCAACAGGGTGCTGCAAGCCATAGCAATGCCCTCTGACAGGGTGCAGGTCCCCTCCCCCATGGCTCTGAATGCACAGCGCCCCCAAGGCCCGCTCTCTAAAAGAATTGCCCTGCCTTGCAGGGCTATCAGGCACCCCACATAGCCCCATGCCAGATGCGAAACTACCACAATTCTTGGTAGTCAAGTGGCCCCACCCCCACGCACTGTTCAGTCCACTTCACTTCATTTCAGTCAGTGACTGGCACACCCACTCTCAACTCATGATCAGACATTGACTGAGCTCCTCAGAGTGCGTACTACTGTAAACAGTATGTGCTCCATTAGTTATTGAGTGTGTACTGTATACAGTTGTACGTGCTCTGTGGGAGCTCAGTCAGCGGCTGGCCATGGAGGTGATAGGTGGGTTGTGCCAGTCGCTGACTGGAAATGGGTGTGGGGTGGGGTGGACTGGCACTGATGGGTGGGGGGCACTGGACTACCAGGGAATAAGTGTCACAGCGTGAATGTCAACAGTGGGAATCGGGTATCAGGGCTTGGGGACCAGGGGACATAAACTGCCCTGTGGGGCACTATTAGAGGATGGGGGGATGTACTGTATTGCCCTGCGGGGCACAAATCAGGGATGGGAGTGATGTAAAGAACTGTCCTGTGGGGCACTACTCAGGGATTGGTGCTTGCAGGTGCCAACAGCCCACAGAGGGCTTTCCAAGGCATCTGCCAATGGGGCATGGGGGGCTTATGTGGGATGATGGGGGGTGGCTGTTGGTGCCCGTGGCACAGTGGTGCCCCCCTGGTGGATGTAGAGTACACTTAGAACTATGTCCTCCGGGGGTTGTTTTGGAATAGCACATTTGCTGTTTTGACAGCCACCCTCTTGGAATCAGGCGTAACTGCTGCCATAAACCCCCTTGAGCCATGTCACAGGGGGTTTATGGCCATAACCAGTGGTGAAGAACAACTTCGGGGCAGACAACCTGTGACATGTTGCAGGCTGCCTTCTGGAATATTGACTGCCGATACGCATGGCGCAAAGTGGTACTTGCGCCATTTTTTTGGGTGCAAGTCACTTTGTGACATGCATAACTGTTCTGGAATTGGGCCCCGTGTGTTTTTTTCAATCACCAATTTCCAAATAAACAACATAAATGAGGGATACTGCAACTCCCTTGTGCAGCCCAGCCTATTTAATAAGGGAGGCTTCAACAGAAGGAGGCTGATTCTGCATATGGAGAACTGCAGCATGAATGTGGAAGCTGCAGTTCCAAAAGGCATGAAAAGGACAGAAAACCTGTAGGGTGGAAAGCCAAGTCCAAGATAGGAAAACACATTCAGAACCAGTTGGGTATTCATTTTCAATGAAGAAAATTTTTGTTTGTGTTAGGTCTCAACTGCCGAAAGAAAAAAAAAACTTTTCTGTTATTTGATGAACAAAGTCCATTTTGTTTGTAACTCTGAAACCAGTTGAAAAATCTATCTGAGACTGTTCCCAGTCCAACAAGGCCTCAGCTCATGTCACACTGCTACAGTGTCCCTTTAATATATGTGATGAGATGCACACAAAAAACTGCTAGTGTCCCTTTATGTAGAAACCGGTGGTGCTGGTCATTCACGGGGAGGAGAAGTTTAAGTGTTGGATCTGTTGGGCTCTACAACCACAGTGACAGTCTTACCGACCAATTGGGTATGCTGCAGTACAAGCCACAAACCTCTGTCTTCAAAGAGCAGAAAAGGCAGATCATCATTTTCCTGTACGCTGGCTGCTACCTATAAATGTGATGCATGTGCACATTAGCAGCTGTCAGCAATGACCATTCTTTCCACCTGCAGGACCCAGGTGCAAGAATTAGAGATGAAAAAATACTACAGTATAAAACTGCTTTGAAACTCCTTTTACTGACATGCCAGGACAGAGATTTCTTCCGCCTGACATGAAAGACAAAAGGAACTACTTGCTCTTGTTATGTAGTAGAGACTGAAGAGTAGGGGTAGAGTTTACACCTGACTATCCCCAAGCTGACTGAATAAGAATGATCAAGCCCCCAAATGCAGCTTCCTGAATGGCTGGCTCAGTCAAGCCCCCATTTCCCCTAAAACTGGTAACAATGCCTTTGGCAAGCAAAAATCAAAAAAATGAGCTAAATGTAGCACCTGCATCCATATTTCATCCTTACATAATCATCTTATATAAATTTAAACATTCTCAGAGTGATATACTGAAATAGGTACCATGGTATCCTTATTCATTCCTATAGATTACACTGGTATGTGAAAATTTTATTTTTTTCCCTTGTTCCTTGTTTTTGGGAGAAAATCAGTTTCTCTTTGTCAAACGACTACAGGGAATAAAATATGTTTTAGTCACCACATGAAGTTTGGAGCCTATTGCCATGAGCTAAACTTTTTTTTTCCATCAGTCTGTATGGTGTAGTAGACATCTCCAGACTTTCATCATGTGGTTTGACTGGAGAAGTTCAGTGCTCAACTTTGGCAGAGTGATAGCAGATGTTAACAAGCATTTGTCAATGCCAAATGTTTGCTTGCTGGTATTGGCATTGGTACTGCATGAGTTAGAGAGAGATGCATAATAGGAATGGAAGTGAAGTATTGAACTAACAACAACCTCACCCCCACTCTGCAGAGACTGACAGGCATTGGGGTGTGCCTTTGGGTCACTGGCCATAATGCTCATGCCATTGCACCTCACCCCATCCTGCAGACACTGACAGATGTCACGGTGTGCCTTGTGGTCTTCGGCCCATATGCTCACCCCATTCCATAAGGAAATAAGCTGAGATGGGTACAGTATAGGAGAATAGGGTGAATGTTAGGGCCAAAGACACCAAGACACACCTCAATGTCTGTCAGTGGCTGCAGGGTGGGGGTGGGGGTGGAATGGCATGAGCATTACAGATGACAACCCCAAGCCACACCACTAATGCCTGTCAGTCTGCACAGGGTAGGGTGTTACAGCTGGAAACCCTAATGCCCTGGACATTTATAGGTATTTTTGCTCCAAATTTTCAACATGGTCTTTTTGGGACCCCACTTCATGAACAGTTGCGCTATCATTTCGTTACTCAATCCCGAAAGGTGATTTCGCACAGTGAATGCGCCATTCGGTACAACAGGTGAGAAAAGACATTTTGGGCAGGATGTAAAAAATAATATCTGTACTGTTCATGAGGAGGTGTGAAAAAATGGCAATGTTGAAAATCTGGAGTGAAAATATGAAAAAGAGGTGAAGTTACGAGCATGCATAGAAATTGCACAATGCACACGCGTAACACAGTCATTTTTTGGAATTTTTGTACCAGATTTTCAACATAGCCTTTCTGGGACCTCCCCTCATGAGCGGTGGCACTATGACTTCATTAATCTGTCCTAAAAGTTGATTTCACACAGCGACTGTACCATTCTGCACCACAGGTGAGAAAACACATTTCAGGCAGGATGCAAAAAATGACAGCTGGAAACCTGGAGTGAAAATATTAAAAATTGGAAAAGTTACAAGAGTGCATACAAACTATGCAACGCATACTCGTAACACAGTCATTTTCTGGAGTTTTTTCACCAGACTTGCAACATGGGCTTTTTGGGACCCCACTTCAAGAACAATGGCACTGTCATTTTGTTACTCAGTCCTGAAAGATGATTCCATGCAGTGACTGCAAAATCACCTTTCTGGACTGAAAAACAAAATGACAGTGTCAGTCTTCATGAGGTGGAGTCCCAAGAGCATCATGTTGAAAATGTGGGACCAAAACTCCCCAAAATGGCTGAGATATCAATCTAAGTTGAATCCCCTCATTGATTGGCATTATAGGATTGACTGTGATTTTCTTCAGTTTGCAGGCAGCTTTTGAAGAGTGCAGACATGTTCCTGATCCACAGAAGATCTCAGCACCAGACCTCCAGAGGTAAGTATGGGTGAGGGGGGTGCGGGGAGGTGGGGTGCACAGAGGTAGGGTTGGGATGGGGGAGAGGCAGTGAGGACGACGAGAGACCGTTTTCTTTTTCTGTAGGTTTCACACATAAAAAAAAAAAAAAAAAGAACAAAGGACCTTGGGGAACAGTTTTCTTTTTTTTTTACAGGTGAAATACTATGAAAAATAAATTGCGGCACACTGGGGTGGGCTCCCAGTGTGCCAGACTAGTGGAAGGGGCATCAATGCTGACCCGGGGACTGGACTCCCAAGGTCAGCTGAAAGAAGGGGGCATGGGGGAGTGCATCCGACATTGGGAGTGGGCATCCCAGTGTCAGAAAAAGATAACAATAACTTTGGCACATTGGGGTGGGCTTCCAGTGTGCCACAATAGTGGGGCGGGGCATGCCGTCATGGGAATTGGGCACCCCATTGTCAGCAAAAGATATGTTCGGGCTTGGGGGGGGCATGCTAACACGGGGATTGGGCAACCCAATGTCATTTTTGGGGGGAGTGTGTGGTGGGTGGCAGGAGTCACCAATTATACAAAGCTGTGGTGGGGCTCATTTACTTATTTCACCGGGAAAGGCACACTGAGCAAATGAGTTGCTCATAAGGCTCCATCCTTGGCCCAACCCTTTTCAGCCTATTCCTAAACACCCTCCCCAGCTCCTGCTCCAGTAAAATATTACTCTATGCAGATGACGCCATTATCCTTGCATCACACCCTGACCCACTCTCACTACAAAGCATGCTGCAAAGCGCCTTCCTCCAAACCGAAAAGTGGTTCGATAATCACCGCCTAGTCCTGAACCTAAAGAAAACAAAGTCTATGCTCTTTTCCCATCGGCAAAACAATGCCAGAAACTTCCCCCTCCACATCACCACCAGCAAGCCCCTCCTCCTGGAGCAGGTTGCATCCTATAAGTACCTGGGCATCACCTTCGACTCCGGCCTTACTTTCCATGCCCACCTCAACGCACTGTCATCTGCTATAAACTCCAGGATCGGTCTCCTCTATCGGCATAAAGACTGTCTCCCTGAACCGGCCTTAAAACTAGCCATCACCTCATCGGTATTATCGCTGGCTGACTATGGGCTCCCTGTCTATGCTGCTGCTGATGCCTCTGCCTTATCCAAAGTTCAGACCTCTATTAATAGAGCATGTAGGCTCCTTACCGGTGCCCACAGCAGAACCCACACCTGTTTACTATACTCTGCCGCTAAAATACTCACTCTTGAGGAAAGACTGAATTATCAAACCTGCCTACTGGCCAAAAAATCCTTGTCAGGACTCTGCCCTCCTGGGGTCTCTGGACCTTTGCAGCGTGCTGCTAGGTCACTGCCAACCCGGTATGCCGCCGCCACGGCCACTTTCATAGTTCCCAGAGCAAGGACCTCTCGCTGCCAAAGATCCTTCCATCACCAAGCCCCGTCCTGTTTCAACTCCCTTCCCGAAACTATCTCCAAGATCCCTGGTATTGGCCGCTTCAAAATTGCCCTTCGCCAGCATATTATTGACAGCCGTTGTTGTAAATGCCTGTAGCTGCCTCTTGCCTGTCCCTTCCTGCCCTATGCCGGTCCCTGCTATCCCCTTTCAAACCCCTCGCCCACCCGGTCGTTTTATACCTACATATTAGCCTGACAGGCTTACTTATGAATACTGTAACTATTATTGTTTCGCCAATGTTACTTACCTACTTAACCTGTGACTTGCTGTCGATTTGAATCTCTTGTTGCTTTTACCTATGTTTAGTACCTCCCACAAGTTTAATCCAGCGCCAGCCTATGTCTGCTCTCTCCAAGTATATATTTTACTTTTTTATGTATCTAACCTGTTTCGTCATTCCATTGTCCTAAACCTCACTTTATTGTTGTCTCCCCCCCTTTATTGACGAGGTACCTTTGTAAACGAGTCTGTGACTCAAAGGTTGTAAAACTGATACTCTACAATAAATAAAAAAAAAAAAATAAATAAATAAGTCGAGTCATGCACATTACTGTGCACTGTAATGCGCATGGCTGGAATGTGCCTTTGCCGGGAAGTGGGGTAGAGATCTGCCATTGCAATGATGAAACTGTCTGTGACTGGAGCAGTAGATTTCTTTCAAGTCCGGCACATGCTCTGAAACTGCCATCATCAGCAGCTTCCCTGTTGATTGGTGGCTGAGGGACGCACCCCTGAAAGTGTTTGCTGGATTGGCCAAACACTGCCACACCTCTGCAATGCTGTACTCACCTCAAAATGTTTCTTGTGCACTGCACGTGCAAGCAAACATAAAAAACATATTTTGTAGAATTGAGAATCTGGCAGTGAATTAACATGTATACAGCACATCACTGTTTTTGCTGACATAGTAAGTGAGAGAAGGGATATTGTGTCAATGTACTGTACTTACTAAGAGGTTATGTCAGGTAGTCAAGTGTTATTTAGAGGTTTTCATGTTACTGCTGCTGTTGATTTTGTAGTAGTTTTGGTGATGGTAGGCCATACAAGTACTGAGACTGATGGCAGAGCAAGCAGTAGGTTGTTACGTAAAATGGATTTTGAATACATATGGCTACACACTGTAGGAAATGCAGTAGCCGTAAATTGATAGGCTTTGGAACACTGCTCCAATGTTCCCATGCTACAAGAAAGGTACCCTAGCATTCAGTGAACAAGCAGGTCTTGCAGTGAGCAGGGGTAACAGAAGAGGCTGTGTAATCAGCAGTACAAAAGGGAATGGGTTTGGGGTAACCAGCAGGAACCAGGAAAGTGGTATTTACTATACATGTGGCAGCCTTAATAAAAGCTCCATTGTTTTGTTGCAACCCCTGCTTAGTAGCCATGGCTCCAATTACTAATGTTTGTGCATCTCTGCTGTTTGATGTACTCCCCTAACACTGAAAGTGCACCAAACTGACCAGCCTAACAACCTTACCTTACAAGCTCCTCAGCATTGCACTGGGCAACACGTGGTAGCATTTCAATCTGCCACACACATGGAGCAGCCAGAAAAAAATCCAGGATTCAGGGGAAAAAGCTGCTTTTTCCTTTCTCCACAGATTCTTCACTTAACAAAGACAATGGCAAGATGGTGACGGGGCTGCAAGCTGTCCAGCCTTCTCTCTATGCCACAGCAGGACACCGCTGCATGTACAAGTCACCTAGGCTTCCAAAACAATTCCTGGAAAATTACATTGGGTTTCACTAGGCAGAATTCCAAAACTGCCTCATACAGGCAGCCAGAAGAACTCCAGGAGTTCGATTCCAAGACATATGGTGCAACTCACTGGCACTTGCAAGTTGCAACATATGCCAATATGCCGGGGACCCTGTGCCAGATTCCAGAACAGGCAGGGTCCCCAGCGGCTATGTCCTGAGACTTGCGGCACCTCAGGCAGTGGGCCAAAGGGAAGGCACACCGCAACAGGGTGCCACAAGCCATAGCAATGCCCTCTGACAGGGCGCAGGTCCTCTCCCCTGTAGCCCCAAATGCACAGCCCCCCATGGCCTGCTCCCTGAAACAATTGCTCTGCCTCACAGGGCTATACAGGCACCTGTCCCACACAGCCCCCATGCCAGCCGCTGACACTACTCGCAATCCCTGGTAGTCCAGTGGCCCCCCACCCAGCAGTGCCAGCCCACCCTCACCCCCATTTCCAGTCAGTGACTGGCACAACCAACCTATCACCTCCATGGCCAGCCACCAAATGAACTCCCTCAGAGTGCATACTACTGTATACAGTACGCACTCCATCAGTTATTGAGCGAGTACTGTATACAGTAATACATGCTCGAAGGGAGCTTAGTTGGTGGCTGGCTGTGGAGGTGAGAGGTGGCTTATGCCAGTCGCCAATTGGAAATGGGTGTGGGGTGGACTGGCACTGCCAGCTGGGGGGCCACTGGACTACCAGAAAATAAGTGGCATGGCATGAATGCCAACAGTGGTGAGCTGGGGATCGGGGCTTTGGGGACATGAACTATCCTGCGGGGCACTACTCAGGAATGGGGGAGTGTACTGAATCAGGAGAATACAGTGACTCTATGTTCCCTCCCAGGGGATGTGTAAAGACACAAATAAGAAGTACCAGGGGGTTGAAACCCAACCAACACCCTCAGAGGACATTGCTCTCTTTATGACTCACCGCTTTGATGAGCCACCACTGACAAAGAACCAACTCCAGGCACTGGGGGATAAAGCATGAGTGAGCAAGTGACACAGACAGGTGTTTCAGCTAAAAAGTAATTATGTCTAGTCTTTCGTAACTTTATTTTTGTGCTAAGTACTCATTCCACAAACATACCATAAATAAAATTACAGAAAATGTTTCCTGTTTTTCCATAGTTTTTAAACTATGTCCCCATTCACTGGGTAGTCAGGGAGCCACTGAACATACTTTTAAATTAAGTTCTGGTTCAGAATTACCACAGACTCAGAGGTGCATTTGTACATTTTCTTAATTGAGTTCCCATTCATTTGGGACACAGGTAACCACTGAGCAAGTATTGTTAATTAGGTCCCCATTTGACAATGACTTCAGGGAGCCACTGACCATTATATTATTAAATTGACCAGGGATGTGGGGAGCCACTGACTTTTTTTTTTATTCCATTCATAAGGCACATGGAACCAGGGAATAATTTTTTTTAATACTTTCCCTTTCAGAGAGTGAAAATACTATAACTATTAATGTAAACCACCAAGAGTGGGTACTAACATCTCCAGAGCCATATCCAGACTATGGGCATCTTCCTCCTGTCCCCACAGACAGCTGGATGGGAACAGAGTTGATCAGAGCAGAATCAGCATTCCAGCATAGACTCCTATAAACCAGTGGTTGGTATTATGGTTCATCAGTCAGGAAGGTATTGCATGCAGAATTTGTGGGTGTTACATCTGTTATTTTCATGCTTGTTTGCATTTATTTTATTACACCCTTTCTTTGTCTCCCTTCCTCTGTTAAATTGAGCCCCTCAGATGCCGTAACTTCGAAGGTTGGTTACTGCATTTTCTGTCTATGGTATATCTATGTTATTCACAGTGCTCTGTGAACTCTACTGCTGATGTAGTATTGATAATTCCTGACGGAACAAGGCCCTTTCTACACAATGTGTAGGAAGGAGCACCAATGTGGTAGCACACTACACCAAGAGATGAGAACCATAAGACCAGCACTGTACCCAGGGATATTCAACCAAAGGATAAAAAGTAAAACCACAACATGTCTAAGGCTAAGCCATACGGTGAGTGTGGGGGGTTACAAATTGGAGGCACCACTGGGATAAGTTTCTTAAACATGCAAAACAGAGAGGCTCTAAAGAGTATTCTAGATACTCCTCCCACCAACACTGTACCAAAAATGTAGCATGGGATCCAGCTAAGGCTATTTCACTGCAAGGGATACTGGAAAGTCTAGACGTGCCAAATAGTATGCTAGGAATCATGAAGCTGCTGGAGAAAGTAAGGGTTGAGGGAAATATTTTCAGCTCTGCCTGTCCATGTTTAAGTGCCTTAGTTGAGTGTACCAAAGAGGTGGACCCCCAAAAGATGAGAGTGAATGATCTCCTAAAACATCTATTCCAATTGCTCTAATCCTGGTCATAGGGCAAGTACTGGAAAAGGCCATAAAACTCTGAAGGACCATAACTAATGAACCACATCAGATGGGGAGGATTTTTTTTACCATTGCAGAAAAGATGAACATTATGCCAGAAGATGCAATTCCCTTGTGGATCTAAAAAAGGGTAATAGGAACCTCAAGCAAAACAATTAGAACCAGGGATACTTTTCCAGACCCCACTGAGAAAGCAAACTGGGACCCCCAAGACTTCAGGTTTCATGAAAAAAGAAGTGGTGGGACTCCCAGGTAAGGCCATAGTAAACATTTTGGGACCCAAGAGTCTGGGTATCCTGGACAGTTACTCCCCAAGTAATCATAAATTCCAGAACTAGTATTAACAATACCTCAAGCTCCTATCTTTACATCCCTCAGAGGACTCACTGTATGGGGGTGAATGTGTGGTTATGTGGTAGTTCAACTGGAGCACCTCAGAAAGGGGATTTACTATGCAATCCCAACAGTCAGTCTCCCGAACTCCATAAGCCGGAGTTCAGGAGACTGACTGTCAGAAGACCGACAGGGTCTTAATGCAATGTGAGGGGCAAGCCCCCTGCACCCCCATAGCTAAAATAACCAACTCTGAGGGGAAGCTGACCTCAGAGTAGGTTAAAAAAGTAATGGGGGCATGACAGTGTGAGAAAAAAATGTCCCCTCCCGGGAACAGAACCTGGGTCAAGAGTGCCATGCTGGCTGAGCTGCTAGTGGTCTAGCCCTCCACACCACTAAAGCAGCTTGGCCAGCTTCTGCATTTCCTCCTTGTTTGTGGTGCCTGATTAGGGGTAGGGTAGCAGTTCGTCACATCCACTACCTTATCCCTGTCGGCACCAGCTTCCTTCTATCGAGTGGGTGTGTGTAGGGCTGTCGGACTTGGGATCACTGAATGCAGGATCCCGAGTGTTGGTATTTAGTAGGGATACCCAGAAAGGTGTTGAGTATACAGCAGAGCATTGAAACCTTGTCTGTAATATGTCCTGAGTCCCCGGTATATGACCAGGTCCACAAAATATTTAAAACCAGTTCCAAGCTACGAGTTATACAAAGAAATGGAGTGTTAGCTGCTGCTTAATCAAGCTTTTTGCCTGTGTCATTTACTTCTCCACTAAGTAATTCTAAATAATGTATTTATGGCTGACAATGCACTCTTTCTTCTGTGCCATCTCAGTCTTGTGGTCTACATAGTCAGACAGCATACCCATAATATTCCTTTGTGCATTCCTTTTTGTGTACTGCCAATCAACACCCTGTTCTTGTAAACCTATTGAAGAGTAGGTCTGGGGCCCAGAAGGGACCGATATGAGTCACTCATCAGACTGAAGGAGAGACACTGACTCTACAGCACATTGTCATGCCAACTTTGCTGTGACTGGCCTCTCAAAATTCTCTAAAAAAATGTACACCATCAGATGGTGATTACTGATGCCCTGTGGGAAAGCAGCTTGCCAGAAGGGTTACTGTTCAAGAGAATTCTCCCTGTTGCCTCAGTAGGTGTGAAACATCCATCAGGGCGACACATCTGGCAGTGCATTTCATACCCAGGGACAAATTACCAACCTTGACCCCAACCTTTTCAAGTTCAGAGACATTCCTATCCTTGAGACTTAGAAGAGAGACCAGAGACAGAAGGCTGCTTATGCATCAAATATGTTTTTGTTCCAAGAGTGTTACATCTGCTGAGCCAATGGAGAGAAGCATCACAGTTGGTTGAGTGATGCCTGACCTTTCAGGGAGAGATCTAGATGATAAGGCCCAGCAGATGTTGTGGATATCTGTAGACACATATAAGAACTGATGACTGCAGGGATAAGTCCCAATGTCTCGCCGTCTTAGTTTCACAGAAGAAGAAAGTACATACACTACTGTAACAGAGGCTGAAGAAATTAGCTATTTTGGACCAATATACCGTGCCCAGAGTTGAGGATATCTTGAACTGATTGACAAGGGTCCAGGAGTAAAGGCTTCTTAGTTCTCTTTCTGAATAGTGGTTACTAGCAAATTCCCATGGGAGAGAAAAATAAAATGAGGACCTCATTTATCTGCTCATTTGGTTTATAGCCACTTGAGAGGGTGCTTCAAGGGATAGCAGAAGCTCCAACAATATTCTGGCTCTTGATATAGCAGCAGTGGAAGACATGACTCTGTTGACAGTACTAATATACTTTAATAACCTGTTTTCGGAAAAACCTTGGAAGAGTATGAAGCCAGACTGCTGAAAGTCTTGGACAGCTTGAAGGAATATGACTTGAAACTCTCTTTAGACAGGTGCTAATTCTGCCAGACCACACTAAAGTACAGTATGTTGGACACACTGACACCGAAAAGTGTGAGCACTCATCTTGCCACAGTGAAAGCCCTTGCCATCTGGCCCAGGCCACATAAGCTGAAGACTTTGCAGACTTTGCATCATTCCTTGGGGTTCTGGGGTTGTTATTGTAGATTTGTTATATTATTCCTCCACATTGAGGTTAATTTACTCCCTATGCAGGACAAAGGGAACTCTTCCAGGAAGGTCAAATCAGAGAAGAGGAACTGACCTACCTCAGGTACTTTTGAACCCAGGTGGGATACCATGTGTGATAAAACCTTCCAGAAATTGTCCATCCCCCAGGCACCTGTATAGGCCATCACTGATCCAAGAAAGCCATACTGTCATTGAGACACAGGTCTGGAAGCATAGGAAAACCAGAAGCAGTTATAAAATTTGCAAGTACCGTAAGGTTTTATCAATAACAGTAAAATAAAAAATTCAGTTGTTCAGTATAGCTATTTACAAAGGCAATACAAACAGAAAACAAAGTCCTTTTTCTGAGGGTATCTCTAATTCTAAGTTTCAGTTTCAGTTTCTCCCTCTAATAAAAGATTGCTTCAGCTCCGCAGATGTTTTGCCATCACTGTAGGAGAATGGGGTAGACTCTGGAATGCAACCCTGTGTTCTCCTACAGTGCTGTGGCAACGTTATGACAGTGCTTACTCCATAGCAGCTGTCCTCCATGATGGAGCTCCCCTCTGCAGCATGGTCTCCCCCTCCCCATGGCACACTACTTCATGGATATACTTGCACTGCAACTGCACATGTGCAAGTATCATGCATGCACAGTCTCGCCACCATCTTTTGAATGGCAACCCATCTCTGAAACTGGTGCTCCAATTTCACCACCGCTCCATGACCCATGCTGCTACCACTCTGATATTGCTGTCAACACCGCTCTGAGGCACATGCTGCCACCGCTCTGCTGCCTGGACAGGTAAGAGTTTGGTGCAGCCGTATTGGCTCTGACTAGAGTTTGTTATAATAAGTGTTTGCCTGGCAATTAACTTCTGTAATCTCAGCCCATTAAAAGGCATCCTATTTCTCACAAAATGTATCAGAAATGTGTCAATTTCCTTGCAGGTGCAACAAAATAGAACATGGTGTCCCAGAACTAACATCATGTTGACAACTCTGCAAAATAGTTTGTGGAGGTCAAATTGCATCTCAAAATTAATTCTTTAAATTTCAAATAGCTTTTTGAAATAAATTCAACAATATAACTACATATACTTTCAAGCCAAGGGATTCCAGTTTCACATAAAGATCCACATATATTTTATAACCACAGATACATAAGGGGAAAGAAAACACAGAAAAGCAAGAAACATTAAGTGAAGACAGGGAGATAGCGGGAGGTGGAGAATCGCAAGACCTTTGGCGTGATCAGTTCCTGGGTCTCACAAGAAAAATGTGACTGTGCAGTCCTACAGACAAGTGACAGAAAAGGAGAGGATAGAACAGATACTTCTGTTTAACTCTGTCTGCATAACAAATGGGACAGGATCTTATTCAACCCTGTCACACATACACTTTGCATAATGATGATAAGTTAGAGGAACTGGATGCAGTATTTTATCAAGAGCAACAGAATGGCATGGGACTAGTAGCTTTCACCAGATATAACCTGACCACTGCAGAGAAGAATTATGCTGTGCACAATCTGGAGTTTCATGCATTGAAGTGGGCAGTGGAGGACAAGTTCCATGAATACTTGTATAGAGCCAGATTTCTGGTGAGGACAGACAATATAAGGAATAAAGTATGGGTAAGCATACACAACGAGCCTGTGTTTCCAATGAGGGGTTGAGAGACCAGTGTATGGACCCCGAGAGCGAAGCTCAAGAGGTCAATGCTGGTATTTCAACCCCAAAATGGAAACACAGGGCAAGTTGTGTATGCTCGCCCATACTTTATTTATTATAGTATATGGTACCCCTAGATGCCAAAAAAAAAAAAGTTTCAGCATTTATGTTTTTCAAGTTTTCATACCTTGTGTTTGCACTTATGGTTCTGTTGGCAGCTCAGTCTGTCGGGCAGAGTCTATTGGTGCACAACAACTTTTGAGCAGCCATTGAATTCCATACATAATAAGCCCAAACCATATACTATAACTCACCTACTTACATGTTAACCTCAAACAAGATGGATCCAGCAGGCCACTGGTGGTTAGCCACACTGTCTGCCTGTACACTTCAGCTTTCTGTTTTCCCAGGATTGAACAACACTGATGCAGATGTGTTACCATACTGACCACCCTAAACAAAAGGGCCTCTGGATGCATGTCCCTCTGTCAGGCATAAAGGCTAAACGTCAAAAATCAGAACCTGTTGAGAGAACCATCTCTTCTGATCTGAACATAGCAGTATAGCAGTTTGTTCCTGAATATACAGTATGACTCATTAATGAACCATAGAAAGTGATTAGTGAAGAAAAATAGAAGGTAAATTAGAAGGTAAAGTGTAACAAGTGCATTGATGTGTCAGTCTAATCAGACTTTTTGCATGTGATGGTAGAGCAGTGAACTTGCTGGGAGTCCCTCTGAATGCTACTCCTGATATGTTTACTGTTTCCCCTGTTTGGACCTCACTTCTCACCCTAGCTGAACCAATCTGCTCCACAGATGGCTCAGGGGACTGATCCTAGCTAGAGAAACATAATCCTTGTTTTGGAAAAAAGAAAGGATGAGACTCACATCAGAGCTGCACACAGGAATATACCTTACTGCTGCAAGACTGGGGCAAGTTGACATTTAAAGAATGAATTATTGTATTATGTGACTCAAGGACACACTCCTTTCCTCTGAAAGCAACTAGTACTCCCCATAAAGTCTAATGACATGGGTCATGCACGCTTTGCAAGAGGACAAGAGGCACCTTGGGTTGGACAAAATATTGGAATTGGTCAAAAAACAATTCGACTGACTTCGTATGGCCTCTGATGTTGAAACAGATTGCGAGGAGTGTTCTCACAGTATTCAGAGAAAGACACTGCCCAACCATGCAGCACCATTTGTAAATATTTGCAGATATGAATCTCTGGACTTCTTGCACATGGATTTCATGTCTTTGGAGCAAAAATACTGTAGACATTCTGGTAGTCACTGGTCATTTCACAGACTTTACCCAGGTGCTTCCCACGAAAAATCAGCAGGCAACAATTGTGATTTGGGAGAAATATTTCATACATTATGGTCTTCCATGGAGATTGCACTCAGATCAATGGAGAAACTTGAAATGCTGACTGATCAAAGACCTGTTGCGACTAGCAACTGTGGAATGTCCAGGACAACATTCTTCAGATGAGACATTAAACTGAGGCACCTTCTGTCAATCTCTGGTCACTGTCCAGGTGGAAGTAAAATATCCTATGGCACTTATTGATGAAATGTAGGGGAATTTTTTTATTGATAAAAGAATTAAACAATGAAAACAGCATAAACTACATCATAAAAAGGGAGTCAGAAAAAAGAATGAAACGAACCAAAGTGCACAAAGAAGGTATGTGCCAAAACTTTATTTTGATCATCTCAGGATGTTCTCAAAAGAATCCAGGGGGTGTGTTTCCACCAATTATTCTGTATCGTCTGGGGTAGGGTTTTTTAATCTTTATAATAAATGGATAGTAGTTTTTTGTTTATATTTTCAGTACAGGTAGAAGTATAAGGAGTGGGGTGGATTTCTGCTGAAATACAAAATTACATCTGGCTTCCCAGATGCACCATTTTAGAACTGTTATTATGAATTGTAAGGTTCCTGGATAAACTTTAGTCCACTCCCCTATGACATTTCCATATATGAAAACAGCATATGTCATGTATTTAAATATGTCACAGTTTCAGGAATCATGTGGCAGTCTGGCCAAAGGCAAAAGTGGTCAAATATGCTTTTATGATGATGACTGTTCTTCACATTTATTGTTTTTTTTTGTGGCAGTACATCCATAAAGTATCCCACATCTTTTGTGGGATTCTGGTGTTCATCAACTGGTCCACCAAACATTTCTTTTGTATCTGGGGGGGGGGGACAATTGAAAGTGGGGTTGTGGGTAAAAGTCTTGACTAGGATCAAGCTGTACAATTGTTTCCTAGTGTGACATCTGACATCTCCCTTTTGGAGCTTCCACATTTTCAATTTTTTGAAGAAATCAAGCACAGATAAAGAAGTAGTTACAGGGACATTTAAAAAAAAACCATTAAAATACCCAAATGCCATTTCTCTAGAATATCAGCGCATGCGACTTGAAAAAGGGGGATCCAGGGTTTGGACTGCCCTTGTAAAAGGGGAAATATGTTACCATAAAGGAAAATACTAAAGAAAAATATAAGGGGATTCAGCATGTCTAAGCCTCCCTGTTTTATTGGTTTATATATTATAATATGTTTCACAGATTTAATCTGCTGCCCTATAACAGCCAAAAGTAAATATACAATTTCACATCCATATTTTGAGATACTGGGAAAACATAACTTAGAAAAAAAATTGTGACAAGAAAAGTCTTTAACATAAAAAGCTGCTTTTTCTAAGTTATGGCCAAGATTTCTGTCTATCTTAGTCACTGTATTCTCCAGTTTCTCATTCCAATTAATGTCAGCTAAAATTGGAACCCCTAGTATTTTTATTGGACCTTGTCTGATTTGCATTCCTCACACCTCTGAACCTGGAGGACCCTCAGGGCTACTCTACTGTTCACCCACACATTTCAAAACGTTAATGCGGGAACCAGATAATTCTATATCCGTTGCACTGCCACAGTACCCAACTGTACATCCCGTACCAGAATGCACAAATCATAAGAATATGCTGAAGTACATGCAAATTTAATCCCACTCCAGCCTTTAATGCCTGAAATCATCCTCTCTTGATCTAATTTCCTTAATAGGGTGTCCAGACAAAAAAAAACTATAAAATGGGGCTTAAAGGACACCTATGTTGGGCTCCCTTTTTAATCTCCAAATGTGGGCCTATGGAGCCACTGACAATGGAGGATATGGAAGCAGAATCACATGGTAGTTCAATCCATTATAGAAACAAGTCTGGAATTCCATATGCCCTTAAAACAGATAAAAGGAAATATTTGGTACCAAGTCAAAAACTTTCTCCTGGTCTAATGAGAGGAGAAAACCTTGTGCTGTGTTGTGATTCTCACATTCAAATAGCTCTTTTAGCAGAAGAAGGTTGTCCTGACTAGACCTAGAAAGGAGGCAGTATAGCGCAGTGGTTTAAGGCGCTGAGCTGCAAATCTGGAGACCTGGTTTTGAATCCTACAGCCCCCACTTGCATACTGTGTGACCCTGAGCAAGTCACTTAACTTCCTTGTGCTCCCAGGTCATACCTGTACACAACCTTTCAGCCTAGTGTCTCTTTCTTGGTAAAAACAAACAAAAAAAAGAACAAACAGGTCTGTAAGGGTGAAATTAAAGTTTTTTCTACACAAGCCAATCTCTTCCTCTAAATTTTTGTTAACAGTTTCCAGTCCATATTTAATCAACTGATTGGTCTCCAGTTACTTAGGTCAGTTTTTGTCTCTTTTTTGTGTAGATATGTAAGCCTGCAGAAATCTTTTGTGGTAGGTCCTTCTTACTCAGTATACTGTTATACTTAACTATCAGTTCCTCCATGAGCATTGGCACCAGAATTTTGTGCACTTCAGTAGTAGTAGTAGTAGATTATATTTCTTTTGGGTGCCCTTCCCCGTAGGCTCAGGGTGCCCTTACAGAGTATAAAACAGACAAACAGAATAGGTATCTACACAAAAGTTATAACACAATAAATAAAAGTAACAATAAATAACATTCACTAAAACTCATTAAACTCATATTAATCAGACCTCAAACTGCTTGTTGCATTGAATATATTTTTCAGACTCCAAACACCTGTTGGAAGAAGAAAGATTTTAATTTCCTTTTAAATATCACCAGGGAGGGTGCCTCTCAGAGGTGTCCCAGCAAAGAATTCCATAGGATTGGGGTGGCCACTTCGAAAAAGCCAGATTCCTGGAAGATTTTAACCTTGCTCTGGGGACCTCCAGGAGGGCTTCTCCCATGGATTGAAGAGAGTGCCTTGGGGTATAGGGATGCAGAAGCTCCTTCAGGTAACCTGGACCCAGCCTATGCAGGGCCTTATAGGTCAAAGACCTATTTTAAAGGAGATGCATCAGCGCACTGGCAGCCAGTGCAGTTCGCGCAGCACCGGTGTTATAAGACTGGATCTTGGAAGGCCCATAAATAACCAGGCTGCAGCATTCTGCAGCAGCTGCAGGTTCCATATCATACCTCCTCTGACCCCAAGACAGAGTGTGTTATAGTAGTTGAGCCTTGAGGTGACAAATGCATGTACCATTGTGGCCAGGTCACCAGGGAGGATAAGGGAACTAATTTGGGTGATATTACGGAGATGGTAAAAACCAATCCTGACAGCAGCCAATGCCTGAGCATCAAGTGTCAGCTCGCTGTCCAGAACACCACTCAAATTCCTTACCTTAGGGGAGGCCTCTAGTTCAGTTGGACCAATAAAAAGCCCTAAACCTTCCCCAGAGGCCTCCATTCCCTTCCCTTCAACCCAGCTCACCTACCATTACTTCAGTCTTCCCCGGGTTGAGTCCCAACTAGTTTGACAACATCCAAGTCTGGATCTCAGACAAGCACATGTTCAGCAGGTCAACTGCATCAGATCTTCCTGCTGTGAAAGACAGGTAGCACTGAGTATCATCAGCATAACAATGAAAACCCAGCCCATCCCGCATTATGACCTCACCCAGGAGCAGCATGTACATTGCATATAACATGGGGGAGAGGACAGAACCTTGTGGCACTCCTCAGAACAGGGCCATTGGGCTTGAGGAATAATTCCCCAACACCACCCTCTAGGAACTGTCCCAGAGAAAGGACTCAAACCAGCTGATGACTTTACCAGTGAGTCTAACATATTCCCTCAGCCTGTTCAACAACACCCCATGAACCACAGTGTCAAATGCTGATGAGAGATTGAGAAGGATGAGAATTGATTGCTTTCCTCTATCCACTGCCCTGAGCAGGTCATTCAACACCTGTATTAAAGTGGTCTCCATGCAGTGCATAGCCCTAAACCCAGACTGGAACAGCTTGTAAATCTAGAATCCTTGAGGTGACTCTCGAGCTGCTCTGCGACCACCTTCTTAAGAATCTTCTCTGAAAAGGGAAGATTTGAGATAGGCCAGTAGTTTGCCAAGCTGTCACGGTCCAAAGATGGTTTCTTCAACAGGGGCTTTACCAGAACCTGTTAGAGGGACTCAGGGAAGACTCCTGTAACTAAGGAACGACCAACAATCTCAACAAAAACCAGACCCAGGGCTCCACCTCAATCAACAGGTAATCACATCCAGTCTGGGTCCAGGTTGCAGAAAGTTGTCTTCAGCCCTGAGATCACCCCACAGACCTCCACCATTGTCACCAGTCAGAACTCTCCCCAGGGAGACCGAACACACCCGCCCACTCGAGGCCCACCACTGTTGAATGATGGTATTCTGCCCAGAGAGATCCCAGCCCTAACAGAGGACATTGTCTGAGAAGCACCGAGCAAACTCCTCACATCTTTGAGCTGAAAATGTTCTAATTGGTTCTAGACAGGCCAGATGCAACACCCTGTCTACAGCCCAGAAGAGCTGAGCTGGTTGATTCTTCACAGCTGCAATCATCCTAGAAATAAAAGCTGCCTTTTTGTGGGTGATTGCATTCTGATACTCATTATAATGAGACATCAGAACCAGCCTGTCCTCCTGGGTCCTGATCTTCCTCCAACACCGCTCTAACTTCTGCACCCTGGGTTTCAGCATCCTCAGCTCACCATCAAACCAAGGTGAGCTGAGATGCAAAACCAGTGGGCATAAATGGACCAGTGCCAGATGGTCCAAGGCCATCATGACAGCCTTATTATAGACTGCCATGGCTTCCTCCGGACCCTCCACGCATGCCTCCAGCACAGATTAAATGTCCGGTTCTGCCAGCAGTCCCTCTGGCCGTAATCCTTTTAAAGAGTGGAACTTTACCATTTACACTTCACTGGGAAGACTGTCTGGACCTGGTACTGCTCCTGTTTGTAAGGCACCTGCTGCTTCCAAAAAGTCCTGTTTGGAAATTGGTGCTAACAGTTTCACATTTTCCAAATGAAAAGGACTTGGAAGCTGGACAGTGTTCAAAAACTTTTTAGGGTATTTTAGACCTAGAGGCTGTTTACCAATCAACTTTTTGGTATAATAATGAACAATTTCTTGGAGGTGTTCTCCAGTAGACCAGAAGTTTCCTACCCATCCATTAATAGTCCCATACAATTTTTGTTCCCCTGGGCCTTACAGTTCTCATACAGATCAACCTGCTAGGCTGTCCCCTGCATACTGTATTTTTATTCAACTAATGAGGAGGGCACCCTTTTATATTTTAGGCTCTTCATATCAGTTTTAATTTTGTTAATTTGATCTGAATAATCAAATCAATTTTCCTTTTATCTTGATAATAGTTTATGGAGTTGCTTCTTTAATTCCAAATATTGAAAATCTTTCTTTGTTTCTGCCTGAGTTTGATGATGTCGGTAGGATTGCATCGATGTAAGGTATGTTGTCGGGATTCCTGTCGCTGAGGCTTGGTGGAACCCTTGTAGAAATACCACGTCATCCTGCAAATCTTGCAGTACTGAAAAAGTGTTTACCATTTTCTGAGGACCCTTAATACTATTTACAGTAATAGTGCTAATTTGTAAGCTCAGATCTGATATAAGAAAAAGGGAAACCACAATACCCAAAGCATGATTACATATTAGCATGACCCCCCCCCCCCTTCTTACTTTAGCTTTTTCCTCATTAAGGAAAGTAGAGAAGTCCTGTTGAGAGAGCTATAGATGATACATCAGAATCTTCTTCAGTTTCCAAACAGGATTTATGTTGTAAGACAGCAGCAAATTTATTTTGCAGGGCGACTCCCTCAGTTCTCAAAAGCTTTTAAATAGCCCTGCTAAATTCTTTTTTTTTTTATATATAGTTTTTATTATATGTTTTCATTACAACACACTCACTCTCCTCCCTTGGACTATCTAATGATGTAGCCAAATGGTTTGATAGCTACCTTTCAGCAAGGAGCCAAAAAGTCAAAATCATTGACTCTCTCTCAAGTGCCCTTCGTGTCCGCTCTGGTGTACCCCAGGGTTCCATCCTTGGCCCTCTACTTTTCAACTTTTTCTTCAATACTCTTCTTGCAGCTTGCAATAATAAGTTAATACTCTATGCCAATGATACAGTCCTCTTTTCCTCCCATACTGACCCTGTCACACTCTCTCTCTCTCTCTCTCTCTCTCCCCCCAAGGTCCTACAGACGAACTTCAGCCTAGTTGAAACCTGGTTTCTCCAACATAAGCTGTTGATGAATTACAAAAAAACAAAGTCCATGCTGTTCCATAGCTATCACAGCAAATGCAGATCCATAATCTTCACCATACATAATGAGCTTCAACAGCCACTTGAGCAAGTGCAGGAGTTTAAATACCTTGATATTACCCTTGATTGCGCGATGTCTTTCAGCTTGCATGTAAAACACATCTCAAAATCAGTCAGCTCAAGAACTGGGGTGCTCTACTGCCACTGTTGCTGTCTTACCAACGAAGCTATGCATGCAGCCATAACTGCCTCAGTTCTACCCGTCATTGATTATGGGCTTGTCTTCTATGGGGCTGCCGTTGATATCACCCTAAAAACAGGTCAGGACGGTCCTTTACAAATGCTGTAGACTTCTCACTGGTGCAGGGAAGCATACGCATACTTATGATCTCTACAAGCAATCCAACTGGCTCAATCTAAATAGTAGACTTGCCTACCAGACCTGCCTACTGGCTAAGAAAATCTTTCTTAATCTCACACCCCCTGCAACTCATGCCTTAATGTTGCCTGCAGTTACTGCACATGTTGCATGCAGTTCCGTCAAACCAATGTTTATCATTCCATTCTGCCATACCAACAGGCTCAACGTGCTTTCCACACCAGGGCCCCCCTGCTGCTAAACAACCTTCCCCCTGAAATTGCAGCTGAAAACAAGCTTGGCCCATTCAAATGAAAACTCTGCCAGCACCTTACTGACCTTAGCAGTTGTGACTGCTTTGCTTAGGCTTGTGGTTTTGGTTCACCTCTCCCTTCCCTTCTCTCCTCCCTTGCTACCCTTCCCACCTCTCTCCACCCCTCCATCCCTGTCTCTCTCCCCCCCACCTACCATTCTAGCCCTCTCACCTCCACCTACCATTCCACTCCCTCTTCTGCTCCTCTCTCTTGTCTCCCCTCCCCATCACCCCTATCTCTTGTTGCTCCACCCCAGACCACCTAGCACTTATCTTTCTGTTCTTGCACTTACGACAATGTCAGATCCTTGACTGCGTAGCCCCCCTTATCCCCACCCCTTCCCTCTCTTATCCCCTACTACTTGCTACACTTATGTCACCCCAGGATGGTATTCATTTGTATTTGTGTCTTGCTAGATATACACCCGTATTGTTAATTGCACATTGTTATTTGCCATTGACTGTTTGCTACTGTGCTAGTCTATACACAAGTACTGTCTTTTGCTACTAAGTTAACCTCCTGAACTGTATTGTATCTTACCACTGTTTGCTTCTATGTTAATCTCCTGACCTTGTATTGTATCTTACCACTGTTTTGCTAGCACCCATTGCTGACACGGAACCTTTGTAAAAGAACCCTTGTTTCAAAGGTATTTTTAATCCTAGTAATTAATAAATAAATAAATAAACATTTATTACATTTTTCCTGTTGTTTAGCATACAACTTTTCATCTTAATACAGTTTGGTTATCTAGGATTAATACAGCATGAATAGCAGTCCAGATTTATTACCATTCTTTTTATCTATGTCGTGTAGACTTGTAGATATTTTCACGACATTAAAGAAATCTTGGTATATACCAAAAGGAGCAAATCTCCCTAAAGTTTTTTAGCCCTGCTGAATTCTGATGACGGGAGAGAGGCTGGTCCTGAAATGTTACATTGAATGAAATAAACTGTTCAAGGGCACAAATTGGCTCAATTTCCCCAAGTTTGGAAGTCAACTTTGATAACGCCTGTGAATAACAGTGGTGACCTGGCACTATATTCCAACTATAGGCCACTCTCTAGCCTCTCCCCCCATCCAAAGCACTGGAGCATATCATTGAGGATCAGTTGGTAGGATACCTCGATAAATACAGGATCCAATTCCCACAACAGCATGGATTTTGAAAAGGGCACAGCACCACCACTGCTTTGTTGGAATTCACCAGTATCATACAGAACTCGCTTGACCAGGGTGGCCTCGTTGGTACAGCCTTTATTGATTTAACAAAGGCTTTTGACACTGTCAGTCACGCACTACTACTACAACAGCTTTCATCTATTGGCCTTGCTAATGAAACTACAAACTGGTTCAAAAGCTACGTGTCTGATCACTCCCAGCAGGTGAAGATCA
The DNA here is from genome assembly GCA_016271365.2 of Neoceratodus forsteri. Classification (NCBI taxonomy): domain Eukaryota; kingdom Metazoa; phylum Chordata; order Ceratodontiformes; family Ceratodontidae; genus Neoceratodus; species Neoceratodus forsteri. The sequence continues at coordinate 342,319,045 of CM057455.1, read as the reverse complement.
CTAATGTCACATCTGAACGTCTGCCTGTCCGCTGTGGGGTACCACAAGGATCAATACTTGGACCACTTCTTTTTAACATTTTTCTAAATGACCTACCTCACTCCAATAATCAACAGATCCTTCTTTTGCGGATAATGCTGTCATCTACACTACCCATCATGACCCTCCCCCACCTTGAAAATGGAGTGCAATGTGCTTTTGAGCAAGTTGAGAACTGGTTTGGAATGCACAAACTGGTGTTGGACTACAAAAAACCCAAAGGTGATGCTGTTCAGAAGTGCTAGAAGTAAACACAAATCCTACCCTCTTGAACAAGACGATCATTTCAAATACCTGGGGGTAACTGTGAATTGCTCCCTTTCCTACTCCAAGCGCATTGAGAATGTGGCTAGAACCATTAACATTAGAATAGAGCATCTACACAGACACGAGTGGAGCTTGGCACCTGAAGCTCTAAGAACAGCAATCAATAGCTCAGTCATCCCCATTATTGATTACGATCTGGTCATTTACAGCTCTGCACCCCCTACTTCCCTCCACAGGATAGCAATGGCACTCAACAAAGCTTGCAGGCTGCTCACTGGTTCCCCCCACTTCACTTTTTACCAGCCTTCCCATTACATAATCTGGATAGCTACAACTCAGCAATAACATTTGCTATCAAACCTGCCTGTTAGCCAAAAACACTTTTTGGATTCAGTACCTCCTGGAGTTGCAAAGCTTCTAAGCCCATTCTCAGCCTCGCAGCACACCAGACACTCCATCCGTCAACTTCTCACAGTTCCAAGATGCAGAACTATTCAAGTGCAGCGGTCTTACGCATATCAGGCTCTCCTCTGGTTCATCAACCTCGGTGCAGCACTCACCACAGCACCAAAACTGGGCCCTTTCAAAAACCTACTACATCAACATCTGCTAGAGAATAGTAGCTGTGACTGCTCCTGATAAAGTCTCTGTGTTTTCCGTGATTCTATCCTGGCTCTCCCCTAATTTACCTCTCTACCTCGCTCCACCAATCCTCTACCTACTGTCTTATCCTCTCCGATCATTCCCTCAATTCCCCTACTAAGTCACCTGTCTTCCTCCCCGTGACAAGGTCTGTCCCTGCCACTGAGACTTGGTAACTTTTCTCTATCTCTCTAAACTATGGTTGCAGCCACTATCTTTCCCTTCTTTATGCTGTCCCTTTTATTCGGTATGGAGGCAGGCCACCTCCTTACAAAATCCCTCTACCCCCTTTCTTATCCCTTCTGTTTGTTTTCTCTTGTTTCCAAGGTCCCTAGTCCTCTTTGTGCTCCCTAAGCTACATGGAAGCAGTGGTGTGACAGAGAGGTTATTATAAAATAAGCTTAAACACACAACACCAGCAGTTACCTCCTTTGTTACCTTTGTGCTCTAATAAAAGCTTCCTCAGCTGAATTTGGAGTGCTGGTAAACAAACATTGCTGGTTTAGTTATTAAAGAAAGCCAGAAGTCTGAAGAAACACCCCTTTCTGAAAGAATTACTTCTCTGCCTTGTAAAAAGTGTCTCTAAGAAGGAGACTTAGCCCTGTATCAAGTGCTGGCATTTAAAAAAAAACTCTCCTATGTTCCAGGAGAGCCCCTTTAAGTCTCAAATAAAAGCGTAAACAAAAGTAAAAGTTTCTGTCAATGGCATGACCCCCCCCAAAGCTGCTTCATTTGTTTCTTCTCAGGGATATCCTGTAAAAACAGTCTGTCCTGGGTTTTCCTCTCTCTTTGAGAGAATTGTGGCTCTGTTCTTCTTCAGTTCAGGATAAGACTAAGATAATTATGCGCCCTGAAGTCTGGAAGTTTGCCAGCTTGATAGGGCAAGTCTTGACCTTGTTTCTTTAAAACACCTTTTAAAAAATAAACCAAAGCTTCTTTTGTCCAAAGAAAACATCTTTTTCTGTGCCTTGTTTAATGAAGGTGAAATATGTAAACAGTCTACAGCAGGAAGTTAGCTAGAATATGAAAATATTACCTGAAGAAGGTAATACTTTAAGAAAATGGAAGCTTGTAGTCTGTTGCTAGAAAATAAAAGGGAAGGTCTGGTTGCTAGCAGTTCAGGAAGCATAATGGGGATCAGCGGCCCCTAGTGGCTCATATTTAAAATAGACACACTGTCACTCAATTGTTGGAAAGCCTGATTGTTGTTTAAAATCTCTTAAAAGAGTTTATTATGTATACAAAACCATTTAAGGATTTTGTGCATTTGTATAAATGACAGCAATGCCTATAAATATTACTTTTGGAAGTATATTAAACAAATTTACTTTAAAAAAGGAACACTAGGTCACCTGACCAAGGAGGCGGGTATATAAATCCTACCTCTCTAAGTTGAAAATTTAGGTAGGGCCAGTTCCTTCTGACCTAGCTGGAGGGAAGTTCCAGTCTGTGTGTGAAGAAAAGTCTTTAGAATTGCCATTGATTGTTTATTATTTTGTTTCTTTTGTTTTCTGTATTTATTTTTACTTTTTGGTGCTGAAGATTGTTTATGAAGTAATAAACATCCCAACAAGCACAAAGTGGGTTGCACCTGAATTGCTGCCTCTGAGTGTGTATTTGTATCTACTTGAAGAACCCACCTGGTAACACTCCCCCCCCCTCACTCATATTCTCCACTGCCCATCCTCCCCATCCCCACTTCTCACTGTGCTTCCTCTGTCTTTTACTTGCCTTGCCAGTATCCCTTCCTTTTGATTTGACAAAGCCACTTTAGGCTGTTCCTGCCCTCCCTACTGACCAGGCTTTCACCAGCACAATTGTCAAACGTTCTTGTATTATAATTTTCTCTCTTTACCGTATCATACTGTTTATGGAATGCTTGAATTTTTGTTATTGTATAATCTGTTTAGCTAGTGACTCTTGTATTGTTCCCATTGTAGTTTTCCCACCCTTTCTGATGTGGAACCTTTGTAAATGAGCAGTTTCCTGCTCAAAGGTATTTGTAATCCAAGATTGAAATAAATAGATAAATACCTACATAAATAAATAAAAAAAATACTAAAAACAAAAGACGTGTGAAGAAGCAAAGTAAAAAAGAATTAAGTGAAGTATATCTATCAAATATAAAGAATATAAAGGGTTGAGCTTTTCCTTCTTTATTAAACCCAGCTAATAGCTGCCATTCTTTCTACCTCTCTGTTGATTTAATAGATTCAGACTGGTTGCCAGTTTTTTGTGAGTAAGAATACGACCTAGTTATACATACAAAAGTTTTTCTTTGAGGCTATTTTTGAGATGTTGTAATGTGCATTAAATTATGTAAAATGCTTGGTTTAAAATTAAACAATTTTTTTTTTTATATTTACTATGCTTTTCTTGGCAGGGCCTCCGACAGGTTCTGCCCTGATCACGACCCCCGAATTTCCACCTGCCATCCATGCCATCACTCTCCCAGTCACCCCCGGCTTTCTCCCCTGGAGTGCAGGGCTGTCGGACTGGTCCCCCGCTTAACCAGCCCACGGTACTAGTAACTTGTTGGGAGAGCCGGTGACGGAGCTTAATTGAAGCCTGGGGAGGGCTTCATAGAGATGGAGGCCCCACCTGTTTTTGCCCCCTGTAAGCAGGGGTGGGGACATGCAATGACAACCTGCATCTGCCCCACCCCTGGATTCTAATTGGCGTTGGTGCGTAGTAGTGTACCCAGCCTCTGCCGGGTGTCGCCACTGCACCGAACACTCGGTCCCCCCTCCCCCCGGAGAAGGAGAGCAGTCCAGGGATGCTTGATCCTTCTCCCCCAGCCAGCCCTCCGATGACCCGGATCCATTCCCAAACCCGGGTCACCGGAAAATGTAAATTAAAATTTTAACAATGAAAACACATGCAGTACTGTATATATGCAGAGCGGTGGTCGTGAGGGCCATCATTGTCCTGCCCTCCCCAAGCCAGAGCCCCGCTGATTTCACCAGCAAATTTAAACAGGTATGCCATGCTGCTGCACAGAGCACCAACAAGTATTACATCTGTATGTGAACAATGGACTAGGATCTTGGTGCCATTTTTAAAAGACCCCGCTGCTACAAGCAGTCAAAAGAGCAATGAAGATAGTTTAATTCTGCAAACATTTTCTGTAACTTACAGTGCTCTGCACCATTTTAGTAGGGAGCTTTAAATGGATTTGAATTAATTTAACCACATTTCTTCCAGCTTGTCACTAATTTACAGAGTTCTGCACCCTTTTTGTACGGAGCTTTAAGTGGACCTGAATTAATTTAAACTGTGTGTCTGTGGGCTCTTAAAGCTAAATACACCCTTCCATACAACGCGGTTCACAGAGCCCAATTGGTCATTTGCAGCCAAGCTTTATAATGCTACCTTGTGTGAAATTAGCATTTTACCATGTTTTAATACACTGTAGTAATTCAAATTAGCTGTAGCAAAGAAAGATGAGTGTTTCAATAGTAATTTAGTTTTGAGTGTTGCACTCTTTGTAGGGAGCTGTAAGTTGACTTGAATAATTAACTTTAATTAAGTTAACTGGGTGGCTGTGAGCTCTTAAAACTAAATCTACCCTGCCCTACAATGCCGTTCACACAGCCTATTTGCTCATTTGCTGCCTGAGCTATAAAATGTTACCTTGTGTGAAATAATATTTTACCCTGTAGAAATTTGAATTAGCTCCAGCTAGGCAGACAAGTGTTTTCATAGTAATTGTCAGCTCCTCCTCCTACCTACCCGATATATTAATTCAGTCTGATTCTCTTTCCTCCTCAGCCATGGTGGTTGTGAGGGCCATTGTTGTCCTGCCCTCCCAAAAGCCAGAGCCCCGCTGATTTCACTGGCAAATTTCAACAGGTACGCCACGCTGCTGCACAGAGCACCAGCAAGTATTCCATCTGCGTGTGAGAGGTCCTGCTGGTGCTCTGCGCTGGCTGCCCTACCACCCCCACCACCACCCTAAGTGAGCTAACCTTTATATAGGCTGCATCACGTGAGGCTAATAACCAATCAGCCCACTTTCCCATTAGCAGTTTGTCTGCTTGCACCACTAGTGGCCACACCAAGCAATCCCTACTGCCAAAACCTAGCAAACAACATGCTGCCTCTATATCTTTCTATACACAATCTTACAATGTTGTATTGTTTGTAGTACCCACATACTATTGTAACTGATCATCCTATACAACCCTATGTAACCCCTCCTCCCAGGTAGCACTGTGAGATGAGCAACTTGTTATTCAGTGTGCCCTCCTGGTGAAACATTTCAATAAATAAATACAGTTTGTGCCTATTTGCCTCTCTAGCGTCCCTCCCACCTTCATCCTACCCAGAATCACAAACTAACCCCCCTTCAAGTGGCACCAGTGCAGTACCACCTCTCCATCATGCCACCTCCACCACAGGGCAGCCCCCACAAGTTCTCATAATAAACTGGGACCTCAGGGCTTCCATCCTACCACCCTCCTTCCATGGTGGGCTGACAGCCTTAAATATCTCTACACCAAGCAGATCTCTGCTAGCCTCCCAGCAACCTTCTGCCTTCCATAAGCCCCAATGGGCCATGCTTAAAACTAAACAGCTAATAACACTACTACTACTCCTAGCTGGGGATGTAGAGCCAAACCCTGGACTGACCCCCCCCCCCGCCTACCACAACCCCTCCCCATCTCTCCAATTACTAAGGGGCTTTAAAATAGTGTACCTAACCATATGCAGCATCCTTAAACTCACCTCACTACAACCAATTGTCCTATCACTGTGTCCTGATATCCTGATTATCACAGAGACCTGGCTGAAGCCTCACAACCTGGACGACACCATCTATCCTGATAGGCCTCTTTCAGCATGACCACCCAGGTAAAAAAAAAAAAGGGTGGAGGCATTGCCATGTTTATGTCCTCCAAGCTCCAGGGCACCCCAGTACAGCTCTCCATGTCCACGCTGTCCATAGACTCCTTGCTAATCAAATTCTCACTCCCACACTCAATTCCTTTATATGTAGTAGGGTTCTACTGTGCCCCAGACACCCCTCTTCCCATCATTCTGGACCACCTGGGCTCCCTAAAGTAGCTCGTTTCAGAGGGCAAGCTACATATCCTTGGGGATTTCAACTTTAACTGGCTCTCCAATGCTAGCTCTAAGCTAGGAAGCCAAGTGAATGCACTCAACCTGTCCCAACAAATCTCTCAACCCACTCACCTGAATCACAAATCTCAGAACCATTCCCTCTTGGACTGGGCCCTTAACTCACACCCCCAGTGGATACTAGAAGCTGGACTCTCTAAGTGACCACCACACGATTTACGTGGTAAGGAAACTATACAGACCCAAGGCACCTCCCCCACATACCCTGCTCACTAGGTCCTATAAATCCCTCTACCTTGCAGCACTCTTAAATGACCTGACAAATGTTGATTGGTCCCTCATCCCTCGGGCATCTTCCATTGACTCTGTCCTTGAACTCTTCAAGTCCAGATTCCTCGCCACTCAGAAGGACTCGAGTAAGGGGTGCTCACCTGCTCTAGGTCACCGACGATCTCATAGACCAACTCCGTATCAGGGACCGGGCCTGGAAAATTTATAAAGTAACTGGCACTCAGACGGAACTCAAACTCTACCGCTCACTTCGGAATACCTGCACGAGGCTTACCCTACAGGCCAAAGCCAACTACTTCAAGGCCTCCTTCCACACAAATATTAATCACTCAGCAAAATTCTGGAAAACAATCAAATCACTCTTCTCCCCTCCTGCCCAGCCCCCATCCCAGCCCTGAATGTAGCAGATTCCATCGTTACTGTACCAATCGCAGTGGCCACAGTTTTTAGCACATTTTTCTCTAGCTGTGCAGCCTCTCTCTTGTCCTCTCTCCCGCACCTCCCTGCGCATCATCCCCCGCCCATTCCACCACCCTCCCCTGCCTCCTGCTTCTCCTTTCACCTAGTTACCCCTTCTGAAGTGCTAAAAGCCCTGCGGGCACTCAATCCCTCCAAAGGTAAATGCCCATCAGGACTGGACTCCAAAATGCTCCACCTATCTGCCCCAGCCATCACCACCCCACTGGCTGCTCTCTTTAATCTCTCAGTCTCGCTTGTTTCAATACCTTCTGACTGGAAAAGTGCCCCCTCCCTAAAGGCAGTGATCCCTCCTCATCGGGCAACTACCGCCCTATCTCCCTTCTCCGCATTCTTGCTAAAATACAGGAGCACTTTGTTCTCTCCCAACTCTTCTCCTCCTCCTCCTTCTTTACACCCTATCAGTCTGAATGTAGGAAGTTGCAATCCACCATCACCTCCCTACTAAGGTTCACCAACACCATCCTCACTGGAATGGATAATGGGCACAACACCGCAGCTATCTTTATCGACCTTGCAAAGGCCTTCAATACTGTCTACCATGCCCTTCTATTATCCAAACTCTTCTACGCCGGACTCTCAGGAGCTGCCATCAGCTGGTTCCACTCTCAGCTGACAGGCAGGTCACAAGCAGTCAGAATTGGCTCTCACACTTCGGCCCCCCTCCCTGTCTCTACAGGGGTTCCCCAAGGCTCGGTCCTTGGCCCGATACTGTTCACCATTTTCCTAAATGATCTGCCCTCAGCCTGCCCACACACATCCATTCACATGTATGCTGATGATACTGTACTGTATGCATCAGGTCCCTCCCCTTCTGAAGCGGCCTCTAGACTCCAACAGGACTTCAACGCTGTTCGGCTCTGGTTTCACGCAAACCATCTTTTTCTTAATCCCAAGAAAAGTGTTTCATTAACCTTCGACTCCCCACCACCCCCTCTTTCCACACCATTGATGGGACTCTCTTGGAGGCTTGCACCTCCTTCAGATACCTTGGGGTGTGGCTCCACCAGCACCTCAACTTTTCTGCTCATAGCGACACTATCCACAAGAAACTGCACCCCAAGCTGGGCACCTTTTATCACAACAGGGGCTGCATCCCTCTGTCAACCCATAAGTCAATTGTACAGAAAATGATCCTCCGCATATTTGACTATGGGATGTAGTATACAGTGCTGCTCCCAAGTTCTCCCTAGCCAGACTAGATCCTCTGTTCCATTTCTTCTGCTGCTTTGCCCTGGACTGCCCTCCCATGACTCAGCACTGTGACCTCAACAGGTCCTTAGACCTAACTTCACTCCAGGAGTGGAGGCAGGCCACTGTGCTAGGACAACAGTGAAACTCCGGGCTCAGACACTTCCCACTTACCTCGAGGCTGCCCTTACTGTTCAACCCCCGGCTGCATACTCACTCAGGAACACAGACTCCCAGTTTCTCTATGTCCCACATATGACCACTTCTAAAGGCCAAACTGCCGTCAATTACCGCATGCCTAAACTGTGAAACTCCCTGCCAGCAGACATTCGGCACACTGCCAACACACAACATCTCAACTCTCTCCTCAAGATGCATTTCTCCCCACCTGCACATGTACCTAGCACCGTGTGGGGCCAAGAGTCTCCCACGTCTCCAATACTCTGACCACTTATTGTGTAACAGGGAATGCTAAAGCACTCTGGCTCCTTCCTAAGTGTGCATAGACCTCTACCCGCAGCTTAGTACAGTGATTGTGCTTGTCCTTTGTCTACTGCTCATAGCTGGCTGGAACTATGTGCTCTTGGTATGAAATTCTAATGTAAATTCTACGTATTCTATGTATATCATATTGTATACTCCTTTGCATATGGATATATTGCTACTGTGCCTATTTGTGGTCTTGGTATGCAAATTTTGTGTTTTGTATATTGTGTTTTTTCTATATTGTATATACTCCCCCCCGGACGCATCTTGAATCGAGTGTTACATCACTCAGTATGCCTTCCTGGTAAAAACTTTAAAATAAATAAATAATTTTTGTAACTAGTTAGTTGTGGTAGTGTATATACATATATGTATATATTGTTAATGGCAATTTTTGCGCACAAACATGTTTCTAATATATGACCTTTTAACCTCACCTGACGTCACATTTTGATGTTTCCTACCTGAGACTATTTAAGGTGTCTGCCACAGACAACAAATTAGCCTTTGAAAAAAGATGTAATAGTCCAAAATGTGTCAGGTGTCATTTACAGTTTTATAATGCATGGCACCAAAAACAAAGGAGCACATTTTGCACAAAAGAACCATTTGAAGCAGCATCTATTTCATACAGGTGGTGAACGCCTGACATTTTTGTTAATACTATTGGTTTGCATAGTCGGAGGCACACAGTTCCAAATGTGGTCTATTTTGTTCTTTTACTCTTGAAACTATTAGAATGCATGGACATTCAACATTTAAAGGGTTCCAGCTTTATGAAGTACAAATTCCAGCCTGCTTTTAATAATAATCGTTTCTGGCATGTCTGGGATTTCTTTCTCCCCTCTTGCGGTATTCTTATCTGTTCTCAATAAAAATGCTCTTATTTATAAGTGTTCATAAGGTATTGTTTTAAATTGATCATGTATTAATTTTGAAAACTAAGCACCACAAACATCATAAAACACTAGCAGTGTGAAGGTACATACAGCATAATAGCACAGTATCGCAGTAGGATACTTAAGAAACCTCAGATGTTGTTACACAAACTGGACAAAATAAAAATAAAAACCGATGAACTTCACATTAAAACACATTTAAAAAAAAAATCTGCATATGCAGAATGACGAACAGCCAGAGGAATTACTGCAGCCCATAAAAGGTGTTCTGTGACATCTTCATTTGGCAAAACAAGGTCCAGTGTATGCAAACATCCCAAACCATCACAGTCCCCAGCTCTCACTTAAAAAGCAAAATAATTTCAATCTACAGTTGGTAAGAAAATGCTGCTAATTGTCATTTCTGATGCATAGAACTCACACATGTGAGCTTTATAATCAGACCGGCTGGCTAAATTTCCAAGGCAGGCTTAGTTACTTTACCTGCCTCCTTGCCAAAAAGATACAACTTAAGCAAGCCCCCATTGGCTTCCACCCGCTTATCCACACCGCCGCCCACAGGCGGACCCAAAGGCACACAGCTAACTCTACCCTTCTAGTTCCTCATTGTGGAACATCCCTTGGACAAAGATCCTTCTGCTATCAGGCCCCTCTATGGCTGAACAGTCTACCGTCCTCCATCTCCTTGACCCAAAGTCTCAGCCTATTTAAGTCAGGTCTCAAAACCCTGCTCCTTGACTCAGCAACCTGTGACTGTAATTAAACCCACACACATACTATTTCCACTCCCCCACCATCATTCCAGAGACATATGTTACACAGGAGCCTACTCTATCCCAGTAAACTATCCTGTAGCAAATGGTTAGTTTGATGCCAGCCCCCTCCTATGTCCCCCCTCTCCTGATATTATGACTCTGGGTCCTTCAAGATCCTACGAAACTGTATCCTGTCTTAACTCTGACCAGGGACCTTCTGTATGCTCCCAGTTGATGTAGTCCACAACTTAAGCTGAAGCCAGGACTATCGGACCTTGTGTTATTACAATATTATTGTATATTTGTGATACCTGTGAATGTACTTTTCTTGTATTTTACTCTGTACTTTTACTTTTATTGGATGTGGAACCTTTGCAAACGAGTCTATGACTCAAAGGATTGGAATTCTGATTCTATTCAATAAATAAATAAATAAAATAATGTGCAAGAAATGAACAAAAGGAACAAATGATTCCAAAACAACAGGAAATAATATTTCAAGATACTGAACCTGCAAAACACAGATGAGTAACTCAGGAGATACGTATCCTCTAGGGTCCAAAACATATAGGATATACTGGGCAACAGGAGAAGAGAAATGTTAAAATAAATCTGTACTGCAACTAAGGTAGCACCATGTTAAGCAGCAAAATAAAGACACTGTCCACAAATCACCCAAGTAGTCAATAAACCATAAAAGCAAATGCTTCCATTAATCAGCATGAGACACTAAAAATGTTTAATCAAGAGGAAAGTCATGATCACATGGCACCTACGTCCAACATGAAGTTCAAACATGCAGACAAAGCTCAGCCTTCACCGTCCAGAACATCTTTTCTTGACACCCAAACTCCACCTGCAACGTGATTGTGAATATCCCAGCTTCAGCTGTTTTACAAAGAGGTATGTTTTCCCTTATGATCAACCAACAACTCAGCAAGGAACTGAAGAGAATGTCATACTCCCAGTTTGCGAACATTTTTTTTTTTTTTGCAGTTAAACTTTTTTATTAATTTTTCATAAGATATACAGACAAACCTCTTACAGTACAGTACAATGTAAGGATATTTTTTTAAAGAAATTGAGGCAGCATATAATAAGAACATTGCTACAATAATACAAGGAGCTTTTGATTTAAAATATAGTAAACAATACAGGTCATGTAATTAGCATATACTTGACATTTGTAGTGAACTTAAAGCAGATAGTATGATTAGATACGGTTTATATTAAAATGTTACATAATTATATATGATGCTGCAAAAGGGAAAAAAGTACATTCGTAAAAGGATTGTGGAGTAATAAAGAATGATTGAGAACAGAGTATAGGAAAGAAAAGATATATAAGAAAGTTAAGAAGAGAGAGACGGAAACTATAAAAAAGGAAAAAGCGAGACTACAATGATGTATCAGTAAAGGGAAAATCCATATATATTAAGTCCATACATTGGTGTTGGAAGATTTAGTTGATTCCAAAATTAAAAAGCCCTGCCAACAATTGTTATATAACATGAGTCAGTCAGACAAGATATATGTCATACAGTCCAGAGAGCATATTGCAATAGTTGGTTAATGATACGGGAAGGGTAGGGATTATGTTGGATCTCCAATGCATGAGGATTGTGCGTTTAACTTGAAGGAAGAGTATATTTAACCATCTGCTCTAGAATATGAAATTTTATAAGAACGGTGATTAAAAATACCAAGAATGCAATGTTTAAGGTCTAGTGTAAAAGGCTGACCTACCACTTTCATTGCAAATCTGTGAGTACAGTGCCAAATCTTTGTATGAGGGACAGTGCCATAAGATATGCAATAAATCCCCATTGGGGAACTGCAGCACCAGCAATTGTTATTGTTCAATAAACCCATTTTTGTAATACAACAGGAGTTCTGTACCACAAATGAAGGATCTTGGTTTGAATGAGGGAACTACGTTTATCATTAAAGATTTGTGACAGGAGAGCCAACATCTGGACCATTGTGCATTGGTGATATTATATTGTAGCAAAGTACTCCATCTGTTTTAGCATTGACAGAGTAGTCAGGAAGGATATTACAAATATCTTTGTAAACAGTGCTATTTAAATTGGATGTTGTTTTATCCATTTAGAGATGTGCTTATCTTACAGAGAATTGATAGAGAAGGGTGTGAGGTAAGAGTTGCATGCAGATGAAGCTGTAGATATTTCAAAAATCCTGATGGGGAAGATTCCATATGCCTCGTAGGTCGGTGTAAGATTTTAACTTTAATGACTTGGGTTCAAGTATATCCTGCAAAAAGAGAATACCCTTATTTTTCCAGGTATGACAAAAAATGGGGTGATTATCAAGAGATATATGGTGGTTACCCCAGATGGGGGTGTAAGCTAAGGGTTTGGGGTTAGATTTAATATGCTTGTGAATGATTTTCCAATAGAATATAGAAGCAGCTATGGTAGGGTGAGACTTTAAAGAAGAGGTAAGGGTGTTATAAAGGAAAGAAGTCGCCACATTACCAGGACATAAGGATGTTTCCATATTGACCCATAAAGGAGACTGGATGTTGGGTTTGTTAAACCATTTAATTGTTTGAGATGTACGGAAAGCCCATAAGTAGGCTTGGAACCAAGGAAGACAAAGCCACCTTTTGACCAATGGGATCTAAGTTTATTACGACTAAATCTAGGTATTTTGCCTTCCCAAATGAAGCTGCCAATAATTTTGTCTATTTTGGTAAGAAAACTAGAGGAAGTATCAAAGGATATTGGAAAATAGGTATAATATTTTAGGAGTTATTGACATTTTAATGGCGGAAATTTTACCATTAAAAGAAAGTTTAAGTAGCTTCCATCTATCAAGTGTTGTTTGGATACTGGTTAACAGAGGGGAAAGATTAGCATCCCATAATTTATTCAATGTCGGGGTGATCTGAATGCCAGGATAAGATATACCTTGGGGGGCCCAACGAAAGCCTAATGAGTTGTTCATGAGGGGACTACAAAGGGTATTCAGTGGTAGCGTTTTGGATTTGTTAAGGTTTAGAGCTAGTCCAGAGTGGAGGTGAAGTCATTCAGTAGTTTAACTAAAGGTTGCCCAGAACTTTTGAGGTTTTCAAGTAAAATAAGGAGATCATCTGCATATGAGAGTGAAGTATAGTGAGAGTTACCAATAGTAATGCCTTTAATTGTACCAGATTGACGTGGGGACGCAGAAAGAGGTTCCATGGCAAGTATAAACAATGAAGGCGATAAGAGGCATCCTTGTCTGGTGCCTCTTGCTAAGTAAAAGGAGGGGGACAAAATAGAGTTCGTGAGAACTCGAGCTGAAGGGGAGGTATACAATAATTGAATCCAAGCACAAAAATTATTTGTAAAGCCAAAATGAGATAGCACCTGATATAGATATTCCCAATTGAGAGAGTCAAATGCTTTCTCAAAGTCAATGGCTATTGCAGCTGCAGGGGTTTTAAGAGTTTTTGCTTTGTGAATTAAATTGAGTAATGAGCGAAGATGATCGGAACTGTTTCTATTTTTGATAAATCCTGATTGAGAAGTATGGATGAGTTTAGTCATTAAAGATTCTAAGCAGAGAGGTAATAATTTGGCAAAGATTTTTCCATCAGTATTAAGAAGTGAGATCGGTCTATAGTTTGAAGGAAGTAAAGGGTCTTTGTCTATTTTTGGTAAGACTGTTATGATGGCTTCGGTCATTGGGCATGGGAGTTTCTTTATTAAGGTTGCTTCTTGGAATACATTGACTAATACAGGACAAAGAGTGTCAGATAGGGTTTTATAAAAATCAATAGGGAACCCATCACTGCCAGGTGCTTTACCGTTTTTTAATGATGATAAAGCAGTTTGGATTTCCTGTAAAGTGATTGGTTTATCAAGCACAGCTTTGTCCTGAGGGGATAGGTGGGGTAGATTCAATTTTCCAGAAAATGTTGTATTAGGTTGGGATTTGTAGTATTAGGTTGCAGTATAGTTGATGGTAAAAGGATTGCATAATACGATTGATTGAAAGGTTGTCTGTGTGTGTCTGACCTGATGGATCTTTAGACCTGCTATATGTCTCTGCATCTGTTGAGTTTTAGCTAGTAAGAGAGCAACTTTCCGCATTTATCCCTTGTTCCCAATAACCGTGTTTAATCCTAAAAGGGCAAGTTCAGCTTTCCTGGATATCAATTCGTTAATTTTAATTCTTAATTGTAGAATTTCAGATGAAGCTGTGAATTATGATTAGGTTTATTTAATTTATAGTATTGGGTTTCTTTTTCTTTAAAGGATTTTTCTAAATTAGCTAATTGTTGTTCTCTTAATTTCTTTCTATGCGCTGCATAACTAATAATTTTACCTCTAATAGTGGCTTTAATGCTTCCCAGATAGTACCTTGAGACATATCTGGAGTATCGTTACTAGAAAGAAAATCTTGAATCTGGGTTTTAATCCAAGGAGTGAATTCAGGGTCTCTGAGTAAAAGTGGGCCTAAACGCCAAGATGGGGATTTAGAAGAAGGTGGACCCCAGAGTAAATGCAAACTGATAGGGGAATGATCAGATATAACAATAGGGAGAATCGATGTATCAATAATTTTTTCAGTAATGAGGGGAGAAGAGAACCAATAATCAATCCTACTATATGATTTATGTAAAGAGGAATAAAAGGTGTAATCTCGTTGTCTGGGATGATGTAGTCTCCAAATGTCAGAGAGACCTAAATCCTTCATAAGCATTGATAAAGCATTAATACTACGGGGGTGGGCATCATGTGATGAGTTACTTCTGTCTAAATATGCTTGTAGTGCTAAGTTAAAGTCACCACCAATAAGAATAGGTGAATTATTTTTATTATTGATCATCATTTGTTGGGATAGATTATGGAAGAAAATGGGTGAATCAAAGTTGGGTGCATATACATTCACAAACATAAGCGGACCTGCTGTGGTGTTTAATAGAGTTATAATCCACCTACCATCCGGTCTCTAATGATTTTTATGGGGCCAATTAAGAGATTTATGTATTAAGATAGCAACCCCATGTTTTTGGATGGAGAAGATGACACATATACTTGACCGATCCAGTCCTTTTAAGTCTGTGACATCCTCTGATAAAAGTTTAGCTTCTTGTAAGAAAGCAATATGTGTTTTATGCTTTTTAAGATAGGTAAGTACCTTACGTTTACAAGGCGAGTTGAGTCCCTTGACATTCCATGAATGTAAGATTAGATCACTCATGGTACTAGGATATAAGGTAATTAGTTACAAATAGGAATGAGGGACTCAATACCATTAATTTGGAGGATGTCACAGATTCAAAAGGTAAATATATATAATAAACAAATGTATGCAGGGCCCTTAACTTGTATGGGTTCGAGATGATTGAGTATTTGTATTCATTTTGTCTCACAGAGGGAGAGTATAGAGATAAGAATATCAAGTAATTAAACATTAGAACCAACAAACGTTAGTATAAACTCAGTAACAAGAATATTAATTTGAAACTTTTATGAAATGCAGAGCAATAAGAGTCGGTAAATATACCAGGACTCTCACTCTACACTACTAGGTGTGTAGAGTAATTAGTGAATCTCAAGATACGGTTTACCCTATAATCTTAAGATACTAAACTTTATATAACAGTATATTAATGAAGTGTAATTGAGATTTGTGCTGAGGTAATTAAAGCATTACCCTGGAAAAAAACAAAACATCATTCTACCAAATAAAAAAGGATAATTATGTAATAGTGTTAAATTCCAAACATAATGAATTAGCTTGGACCTAGCAATAAGTCCAATATTAAATAAAGTATACCAACATGATGGCAGATAATGCTGAAACAGTGTAAGCCAGATAAAAGGATGCCCGATGTGTATTAATCCACATAAGCTAGCTTAGGGAATCAGTATATACTATAGGTTCATAGTGCATCAGTGTATTGTGGAATCATTTTTATAAGTTCCAATGATTTGGAAGAAAATGGGATGAAGCATAATGTGAAAAGGCGGAAAAACTCAATGTATAGAAATACAATTGGAAGCATACTTTGGTGCAAAATCTGTGAGATATAATGGGAATGCACCTGATGCACTACATACCAGAAGTGATGCAAAATAAATATTAAATAAGTAAATGATTTTAGAGTATTTGTCTAATCATCCTCCACATTCCAAATGATAGGATTTATGTGGAAAAATACCATAATACTAGGGGTTAAGGGCACACTGATATGAAATACAGAACTCTATATATGTATGTATGCGTCTGACCATGTGGTGGCGCCAAAGCTTATGAAAAATTAGAGTGTAAATAGCAATTATATATACTAATGTCTGGCACCACACAAGGATTAATTAGAAGAGATCTTACAAACATTGTAATATTTATTCTTTCTCTCATTTATTTATTTTTTTCCATTGAATACATTGAGAGTAACTCCCATGGATTAAACACCTCCAGTGTCAATTGGCTCACCTCCCACAGACAGATACAGGCTTCTCAGCAGCGATAGTGATTTACTGCATTTAAGTGCTCCAAACCTGTTGGAGTGCGATAGAGACTGCACTATGGTAAATGTACTGAAGGAATCGAGGAGGTGGTGTGAAGAGGAGGATTCTGGTGAGAAACTGCTATATCACATCTAATTATGGGCCATAGTATTTATTACAATTTTTTTTTTTAGTGTGAAAGCCTCAGGTAGCCTTGCTCTTGATTTTCTTCTCCTTTTCTTTTTGGTGGTTCAGATGATTTAAAGGGAGAGCTGGACACAAGATCAGCCCAGGAAGAATCGAGATGTCATTACCCATTGAGCTTCTTCTGGTCTTGAGTAAAGGGGTTGAAACAGTCTGTCTCAGATCCTCCGAGATGAGTGCAGATCTTCTTGGTACAGATCTTCTTGGAGTGGGAGAATTTGTTAGACAAGGTAAGAGGAGAGAAAACTGATGTGATGTTCCACATGGAAGCTGGAGAGGTGGAAATATTATTTAAACAGCAGGTATTATTATTTAGAGAAGAACCAGATGCTTTTTTTTCTTGTATGCATGCGGAGCTTCTGGCAGGAGCTACAGTGGCAGATATGATGGCTGCAGATTTCTCAGGGACCTGAAGGACAGTTTCAGCAGGAAGGACAAGACATTGTAATTGCGAAGTGCTTGTGCTGGAGCAGGAACGAGCTGCATTAGCATCGCAAGGCAATGTAAGTGCGGGCTGTGTCCAATTCAAAAATTCAGAGAGAGATTCTGGGGTACTGAAATCTCTGGTAGAATCATTCAAAAAAAGATGCATTGTTGCAGGGTAACGCAGTGCAAACTTAATTCCACGTTGATGAAGGATTGTTTTAATGGGGTTGTAAGGTTTTCGTTTGTTAGATAATTCTTTAGAATAGTCTCCGAAAATTAGGATTCTGTTTTCTTGCCAAGTAAGTGCACCTAATTGCCTCGCTTTTTGAAGAATCAGTTCAGTATATGAGTGGTTTAGAAATCTGGCAATGATGGGCCTGGGTTTCTGGTCGGGTCCAGCCTTCGGATTTAAGGTGCGGTGAGATCTCTTGATGATTAGGTCTTGGCTGGCTGGTAATTTAAGCAAAGAAGGAAGTACATGAGTTAGAAGAGCACTGGTGTCTCCTAGTTCAACACCTTCAGAAATCCGAGAAATCTAAGGTTATTCGTCTGTTTCTATTTTCAATATCATCTATTTTGTCCTGAAGGTTCCTAATAACTCTGTCCTGCTCCCTGATGGTAGCCTGTAATGTGTTAATGGAATCTTCATTTTGAGATGCTTTAACATCAGTAGCCCTGATTTTTGATCAAGTGCCTGCATATTATTGATATTTTGTTGAGATGCAATTTTAATACATTGATTTCACTTATTAGTTGCTGAAACATTGCCTCCACTCTATTAAGAGAACTGTTATGTGAGATTGGTCTGCCATTATTGTAGGCCTTAATAGAAATTGAAAAGCTGTAGATAACTCGTTCAGTAATTATGAGGCAATAAAAATACTGTACCAGAGCTGTTCTGCGATGTACATAAAGTAAGATCTCAGATGTTGGTGAAGGTAGGAAGTCTGGAATCTGTAGGATGGATGATGATATTTGGTGAATCCAAGGAGATGAAGAATCAAGCAGCCATCTTCAGCACAGCGCCCTCTGGCTGTCCGCGAACATTTTTTTTTTTAACATTTAAGGAGGCCCGACGCCTCTCCTAAGTAGAAAAACTTAAATAAGGATAAATATATAAGGGATAACCATTCTCTGGGGCAGTATTTATCAAATGAGGCCACCAGTACATTATTTTTTGGACTTAGAGCTCTTTAGGGCTCCACTTACAAAGATAATGGGATGAACAATTGCTTACCTTTGAAAAACATGGACAATACATTTCAAATGGGTAGGAGGGGTAGAGAGAATAAAACAAGGAATGATACTACAAGTAAGTTCTGGTGGCTGCACATTGAGGCCTTTAAGGACACCAGAATCTGGGGCTAGAGAACCACCGCTGTTAGGTAGTACCACTAGCTGCCCTGGCTGTTAATGAAACATGAGCCCTTTCACATTAATCTGATGTCAGCAAAAGTATGTGGCAGTCAACCATCAGATCAGCAGTACAAAAATAAGGGTTTATTCTAAAGGGCGTTAAAATACCTGACAGTGCAGAGAGGCCTGGGGCAGAAGAAAGTAGTTGTACAGCACAGCCACTGAGGGTATCACATGCCCGCTACCCGAAAAAACAAATATTCATTGCCCAGGTTAAAACTCCAGCATGTTCTTTGTGTAACCTTAAAGGGCTAACATGCTGCCTGAATTAATAGCAACTTTCAGAAGTAGTTAACTATGATGTCTTACATCAGAAGTATTCTTTTCTTTTACGTTTTACTAATTAGATTTTCTACCTCACAGTGCTAGGTGTGATGTGTAGAACAGGGATGATCAGACTCTCTGGAATCTGTCCTATCGGTACCTAGTCAGATTTTTCATAATTTCTGACTCTGATTCTGTTCAATGTAATCTATAACCCACAACAGGGCATGGGTATACTGGGCAATAATGCACGCCCCAGGTGCACTGTGTGGTATGAGGGTGAAATCCGAGTGACCTCCAACCACCTGAGAAGTGCATTAATGCCCAGTATATCCATGCCCTGGAGTGGGTTATTGCACTTATAAAACGCACTGGTTTTTGAGCATAAAAAAAATTTAGAGACAGTTTTAATGAATGATTTTGTTATTTTATTCTTCCACCAAATAAATAAGTTCCAAAGTAAAACATTGTGATATTCACTTTTTTTTTTATGATTCAGATTTTCTTTGTTTCTTTTTCTTTTGAAATATTTACTTTTCGTATGAATTAAATGAATATTTTTGAAATATAATGTGTTTCTGGTTTAGATGGAGGACAGCAGGCTTCATTCAAACTACTGAAGCATTTTTTTTCTGAACTCCATGGCAGCACCAGTCATTAAGTACATGCAGTAAATAAAGGAAACCATTTTTTTTTTTTTTTTTTTTAGTTTTTTTCTTGACCAGAAAGGAGGACTAGACAATGTTTTGCCTATTTTCAGTAGGTGGGAAGGGGATACAGATGGATGACAACTGAGATTGAACCAGATTTTTTAAGCTGTTGGTGGTATTTTTAGTGAATGGGGAAAATGTGGCCAGGACACTGGGAAAATTTCCCTATTTGCCTGCAGGGGGAACTGCTGCTCCACTTGCAGGACAGCAGTCAGTAGCAGGCTGGCAAGCATGGAAGATGAACCTTTGCTGCAGTCAGAGGCACAGTCCCTGGCACCGACTGTGATAACACCAGGGGATGATGTTTTGGAGATCGCTACTGCGAAAGTTCTGAGTCCTTGTCCGAGAGATATGTCTAATATCGGTCAGGCAGCAGAGATGGCAGAATGAGGAGAGCCTATGGAGACACAGGAACGACCATCAGAAAAAGTTAGCAAGAAGTTCTCTAAGAATTATATGGAGAAGCAGGCACGAGGTGCTGAATGGAAGCACACAGCACAGCAAGCTGTATTACAAGGAGATTCTGAAGGCCCTGTGACAGCGGTGAGTCAGAGCACTGGTAAACCGTGGCTGGTATCTCAGCTGAGTCAAGCTGATATAGGTGCTACTACCACGGAAAGAATGCGGAAGTCTTTTCACCTTAGAGAACAGGACGCTCCTTTTAATGCAACAGACTGGTCAAAGGAAAACTCGCTGAGACAAGTGGGGTGAATACAGTTGGAGGATTGGAAGTGGGTACTTGACCCTGCCTGGACAGATTTTTCGCAAGGTGAGCAACCTGATGGAGAATTGCTCCTACAAATCTTACTGGAAATGTGACTGTATTAAAAAACTTGAACAATACTGAGCTGCAACAAGAGGAAATATCCTCATTTCAGAACATTGAGTGGCAACCTCTGCCAGAGCACATTAGAAATAATGGGCTAGCGGCTGGAGGGGATGAAAACATTCATGATAATCAGGAAAGTCAGGACACCCTGAATCATGAGAAGGAAAGGGCCGGCCCGACTTTTTCAGAACTTTTCAGAAATAACAGAGTGGAACAAGCCCTGAGGTGGAATGCAGTTCGCCTGAGATACAGGGGTGGACTACAAGAACATCTGGATAGACAATATGTATCAAAGAAACTGTTAAAAGAATCCATGGCCTTCCAAGCATCTGAAATATATGCCCTAATAAACGTTAGGGGTGAAGACACCTTTGATATTAGTTTTAAAACTTTTGCTGGTTTGGGCACTTTCTGGAGGAAGTATGAAACATTTAAAACCTTGCCTTTATGGACTCCCTTTTGGGTTATACCACTGACTAAACCACTGTTTAAAACTATAAATGTCATGTTCAGAAATGAGGGGGTGAATGTGGGTGATATCCAATTTTGGCTGGAAAAAATGTCAGGTGCTGGGACCTCCAGCGGCCATGATTGATGCAGAGGGGATCTGGACAGGGAGTTGGAGGTTTAAAGTAAAACTGAACATAATTGGGAATGATGTTATACATATTCCAAACAGTTTTTTTCTTGGGAAAGATAAGGGGGTGTTTTTTTATTCCGAGCAGCCGAAGTCCTGCTACAAATATGGGAGTAGAAGGCACCTCAGCAGCACTTGTGATAGAGTACGATGTTCACTATGTGGAGATTATGATCACAACAGCACTGTTTGCAGGAATCCTTTTAGATGTAACTTATGTGAGAAACAAGGCCACGCTTACCATCAGTGTCCCTGGGCAGGTCATAATAGGCAAGGGGGTCTAAACCAAGAAAACCTAGTTAATGAAGCTCAGGAGAGGTGCAGGCCTGTAAGGCCCAAACAGGCCAACAGGGGTGAACCCCAGCCAGCACCTTCCACCTCGGAACCCACGCTTGGAGAGCAACATGCACATGACCATCATAAGGCCCCTACTCCCACAGATATGAAACAGCCTTCAAAGGCACAGGGCAGGAGGGAATTCCTAGCACCTCGGAGGTAGGACAGGAGGAAGCTGTAATGCCGGCCCCTCTTCCAGATTATAATCTCCCTTCAGTCAAAAGAGTCATGAGATCTCACAGCAAACTCAAAGGGCCTCCTGGTCCTGTGATTACTCAAAATGCATTCCATGTACTCCAAGATTTAGATGAGGGTTCAGAATCAGATGTGTCCTCCTGCTCTGGAGTAGCATCAGAAATGGAATGTGAGGAAGAAATAGTCACAGGAATAATAGAAACAAAGAAAAAGAAAGGGAGAAAGAGAAAAAAGGACAAGGTCTAATTATGCAACCTAAATAATGGCGACCCTGAAGCTAGTTTCTTTTAATGCTTGCAGCATTAAGAATTGTAAAAAGAGGGCGACACTTTTGGCTTATTTTAAAAATTTTCCACTGGACATTCTTTTTCTGCAAGAAACCAGGTTCAAGTAATTACATGATGTTACACAAGTTAAAAGAAACTGGCCTTGGGGGCCATCTCACTGGATCTTTGGCACAGATGCTGTCGATTGGATAGGAATAATATTTAGGTACCCACAGGTGCAAGTGCAGAGGCTGGTAGACATTTTACCAGGAAGAACGCTGGTAATAGACTGTAATTACAATTTTGTTTTTTTTTTAAGGTTAATCAATACTTAGGCACCTCAGAGTAAAAGCACAAGAATTGATTTATTTAACAAAATGAAACCATATTTATTTACGAATAGGATGGTGATATGGGGGGTGATATGAACTGTAGTCTTGATGTTAGAATAAGAGATAAAGTACAGAAAAAAGTTTATTGTGACTCATACGCCCTTACGGACATTATTACAACAGCTAGGTTGCATAATGCATATAGAACTATTCATAAGGACAGTGGCGCTACTTATAGGAGACGCGCTTATGCAACTAGAATTACTTTTTTTGTCTCAAAATGTCTCCAAATCAATAAATTTCAACTGAAATACAGCGAATTTTCAGATCACTGCACAATGCAGTGTGATATTCATATGAAAGATGTCCTTCCTAGATTTCCTGCTGTCACAAAGAGATGGAAGTTGAATTATTCCTTGTTGGAGCAGCAGGAAATAAAGAAAAAGTTATTATGTCTGTTTCAATACAGGAAATCGGTAGCTGACATGTATGATGATTGGCTTACTTGGTGGACTGATAAAAAGTGGACATAAAACACTGCCTCACTGATTATGGTAGGGAAAAAAGTGATAAAGAATACCTAACATACTTGGAGTATAGCGATAAGTATTAGAAACTCATATCTCTCCCGAATATTTCAGACAGTAAGGTTAAGACACAAATAGACATAATAAAACAAAAAATGAGGGAATTTCAGTATGATAGAGCTACATTCTTAAATGCTGAATTCAAATATGTTACTGTAAATTGACCTTTTTCAGACCTCTTTGAAGCTTGTAAATATAAACTTAAACATAAAATAATAGAAGGTTTGTATGATGGTGCTGGAACCTTAAAAAACACAGAAGTAGAAATGTTTGAGATAATGGGCCAGATATTCAAAACTTTGTCCCGGGGCTAAATTAGCACTGCCCAGTGGGCAAACTTAACCCAGAGCACAAAGCAAGCTATATTCAATAGGAACAACCCGGTGCTAAACCTGCTGAATATAGCAGTCTAAGGAAGCCGGGCAAACTGGTCTGGGAGTGCAGGGCAAAAATAGCCCAGGAATAAGACAGCACTGAATATAGCAACAGGGAAGTGCAAACTGCAACTGCAGCTCATTAGACTCTGTAGCAAGCCAGTGTTGCAGGTGGAGAACATTGTGTGTGATTGCACAGAGATGTCTCACAGCTACTGCAAACACACCTCTCAACCTCCTGCCTCACAAATCAGGGACAAGGCTTAAAAAAATCAGGGACAAAGGTTTAAAATCAAGGACACATCTTAAAAATTGATGATATCCACTCAGGAAGCTGGTAGAATAAGTGGTGTAGTGTAAAATGCATTCTCTAAGGAAGAACACATCTGTAACATTAATGTTTGACATTATTTTATGCTTACAACACCCACTGTTTGAAGAAGAAGAATCAGCATTTATATAGCACTTTTCCTACACAGTATCCCAAAGCGCTTTACAAGCAATGCTAGACTGGTAGTGAAGTGACTGAATGTGTGGTTGTGGCCATATCGCACATCATCACCCACACACAGCCTGGATAATTGCATGAACCAGTTTATGGGAAAGGGAATGTTGGATAGGACAGCAGGAATGTTCCCTGCTCTTTGCAAAGAGTGTCCTGGATTCTTTTACTTCCACCTGGACACCCATCAGGACAACACCGGGATGGGGCAGAAGGGACTTCAGTTTAACGTCTCATCCGAAGGATGGCACACCCCAGCAGTACAGCACCCCCCAATACTGCACTTGGATGCCAACGATTTTTAGGTGCAAGTCCAATCCTGGTGTGGGATGAGAACCCTCAACCTTCTGGTTCAGAGGCGGATGTGCAACCAACTGAGTCACGCTGACACCTTGGTCACGGAAACACAATTTTTAGGCGGGACAGAGTAAAACTTTGAAGTAAAATCAGGGACAGTTGAGAGGTATGACTGCAAACACCAATGTAAGCCACACACTGCAGAACTGTGCTATGCTGAAGTGAGGTTTGCCCAGGGCTAACCTGATTGCACAGTGCTAACACATTAGCCTAGTGCAAACTGGTTAGTCCGGGGCAAACGGGAGCTATATTCAAAGCTCCCATGCAAATAAGCCTACTTAGGTAATCCGTGGGCAAACAGGTACATTTGCATCTCATTAACTGCTGCTTAGCATACATTATCATGCAGGTTACTTGGTGCTACTGCACGGAGCACAACGCTCCCCCATTTGGTCAGAATGGAAGTACAGGCTGGACACTGCAGACCAAGGCAGAACCACAGCATCCCCTGTTGGCTGGAATAGAAGTACAGGCTGGAAGCAGCAGGAACTGTGTGCTGCCAGGCACAGTTGGTGCATACATATCTCACAACCCCTTGCCTCCTGAATCAGGGACAAGGCTTAAACAAATCAGTGACAAAGGACCAAAATCAGGGACACATCTTCAAATGTAGAGATATTCACCCAGACAGCTGGTAGAATATGGGGCTTAGTGCAAAATGCATGTTCTAAAGAAGAACAAGTCTGTAACTTTAATGCTTGACATTATTTTGTGCTTACAATGTCCACTGTTCAGCTACAGAAGCACAACTCTGAGGAGGGACAGAGTAATAATTTTGAGGCAAATTCAGGGACTTCCCTGAAAATCAGGAACAGTTGAGAGGTATGCTCCTGACCCATTCACAATAAAAGTAAACGTAATATCCCTGGTACTCTAGTGGTCCCCCCACCCAGCAGTGACGCCTCCGCTTATATAAAAAGCTGTTTCGAAACAGACCAAAAGACCATGCTTTATGGCTACTCAGGAAACACAAGGCTGCCAAAGAAAGTGCAAATGCATAAAGAAAGTAAAATGCTTGTAGTGCCTAATAAAAAGAAGTTAATTTAATGTTTTTGTTGTCATAAAGTGCAGGGTGCATAAAACAAGGGGGGACACTATTATCTTAGAGAGAACCCCCCGTGCTGTGATTGTTTTCCTCCCCATCTGACATAATGGAAACAAACATAGATGTGCTATTCCCCCCCCCCATACCATTGGAAATAGATTTTTTTTGAGTACATAATGGATAAAAAGAATATGCATAAAACCTTTGAAAATGAAACTGATTTATTTAAGTTTACAATAATTTAAGCCTGCACTGAAAGAACTTCAGGCTGTAGCGTGGAATGGCTCTAGATTTGCTTTCAGTGAAAGGCTGCTCTGTGTGTGCACGTTTCCCTGTTTGCCACTGTGTTCAAAAATACATTAGAAGAGCCTTATGTAAAAAGGGGAAATCTGTTGGTACCTCTCCTAGGGCCAGATATTCAAAACTTTGCGCCGGGCAAAAACCATTTGTGCAGGTTTAGAGCGGGATTAGCGCGGGTCTGCTATATTCAAAAGGCCAAATAGTGCGGGCAAACTGCATTAGCGCTGGGCAAAATTATAATGTATGCAAGGGGCAAACTGACATGAATACAGGCGCAATGCTATATTCAGCAACTAAGCGCTCACGCTAAAGTAGTTTTAAAGTGACTTAGCCCAGCGACACTTAAGTAAGTGTACATTACCGCCATAAAAAGCTTGTCTTAACCATGGGCAACCAGTTTATGCCGACACTATGGCTTTGTGCAGTGTTGGCGCTGGTTTAGCGCGGGTTTTGCGCCGACTCAACAAAGAAATATGACACATAGATAAAGCCAAACATAGAGGAAGCATGTGCTAACTGATGGCATCACAATGATGCCATTATCTGCCACCAGTCCCAGCCATGCCAGGCAGTAAGTGGTGACCCTGCTGCCAATGGACAGCATGGCAGTGTGGCCACAGCACACACCTGCGGACCACACTTCTGTGGACACCAACAGATGCCAGCACACACATGCAGCACTGTGGGCATGGAGGATGTTGAGGGGAGTATGTATGGGTGGCGAGGCTGTGCCACAGACCAGATGTGGCCACAAGGCTGGGACACATCATGCAGTGCACATGGGCCAGTATTGGGAATACCCCAACACCAGTGTGCCTTTCGGATAATATATGCCCCCCCCGGCCACATACCGCACAGCTGTACAACTGCCACAGCAAACAAAGCCAGAAACATACATGTCACTGTGAGCATCCCATGCCACAAGTACAGCATCTGTGGGTCACATAACAGCGTAACAGTAATGTCCACTGTCAGTAAACACCTGCAGGTTGGGCCTCTCACTGTGTATAGTGCAGTCATCATCACTGCCCTACACACCAGAGGCAATGCTGTGTCCACACACTACTGGCCCCCTTGCTACTGTAGTTTCTGCTGTGCACTGTAGCATGACCTACAATGTGACAGTTGCATGCAGCACCACCACCATCTGTGCCTATGCTGTGTCGTCCCGAGTACAGCTGCAGGCAGCAGCGCATGTATGGAGTAGTGTTCAAAACTGTATAATGTTCCCCCAAGCTGTTTTGCATAGCGCCTAACACGCTTAGCAGGTTTAGCGCAGGGCTAAACAGTTAGCCCGGTGCAAACTGCATGCAAATCAGGTCATAATGAGATGCTAATCTGGATGTTTGCCCACAGACTACCTAAGTAGGCTCATTTGCATGTCACTTTTGAATATGGCAAAGTTTAGCTCCGGGCAAACGTGTTTGCTCCAGGCTAACGGTTTAGCCCTGCGCTAAACCCGCGCAAACATGTTAGCGCTGCGCTAACAGTTCGGGGAATATTTTACAGTTTTGCACACTGTACTTTCACATACACTGCTGCCTGCAGCTGTACTGGGTCCACGCATTTGCTGGCACACACATTGGCCACATAGTTCATCTCTACCTACCTTCACATCGCTGTGCACTGTGTTGCTGTTGTGGTTTGCACTTCCTGGTTGCCATATTCTGAGCTGTCTTATTCCAGGGCTAAGTTTGCCCTGCACTCCAAGCCCAGTTTGCCCGGCCTCATTCCCATGCTATATTCAGAAGCTGTTTGCCCTTGGCTATTCCTTTTGAATATAGCTTGCTCTGTGCTCCAGGCTAAGTTTGCCCGCCGGGCAGTGCTAATTTTGCCCCGGGGCAAAGTTTTGAATATCTGGCCCCTAAAGTTTTATTTTATTAACGGATATTTTTTTCTTTCTAGGGACCTACGGAACACAGCTGTATATTAATGATAATGAGACTATGCTATAATTCTGTCTCAAAGCAGTGCTGCCACCAAAAAACCGTTCCCTTAAGAAAAGTTCCCCTCTTACACATATTATTGCAAAAGAATGCTCGGTGCAGCGCTCATGAGAGGGGAACAGAAAAAAGAAACACTTTAGTTAAGAATAAATAAGTTAGACAAGCTACGGAACATAGCTGCGCATTAGTAAATAGGCTAAAAAGACAAACAGCTCTGTTCCAGATCCATTCTGGTCATCAAAGTTTGCTGTTCCCCTACTGAATACAGAGGGCAAATGAAAATCTTGTCAACAGATAATTCTGTTATATAAATACTTGAATTGTGCAGCACGTTTCTTAAACCCTGACAAATAGTTTCTTATTTAGCGAGTGAGGAAAAAGTTCTGTAGCAGGTCTAAAACAGTTGTGCTCTCTCTCTCTCTCTTGCCTACTCCCTCTCTCTCCTGTAGCATTCTCTGGCACAGTACATAAAGATTAAAGCCAACAGTAGAAATCAGGGAATAACACCCATTTAGATTATTTCAGACTCCACAAAAAAATTATATATTAACAAAATAAATACAAAGAGTTAAAAAAAAAGACTTGTAAAAGAAATAATAAGAATGCCTTAAAAGACCCAGAATGTCTCTGTTCTGTCCTCTCTCTCTCTCTCTCGTACCTCAGCTGGCGGTCAGCCATGGCGGTGAGAGGAGGGCTGAGCCGGTCACCGGCTCTGTGGAGTTTTCGGATGAGTGGAGGTGTCGCTGCTGGGTGGGGGGACCACTAGATTACCAGGGAACTAGGTTTGTATTGTAGGAAGGGGGTCGGGAGTCATGCTGGGGGTGTGGGGACCACTGGACTACCAAGGAAAATATGTATTTCACTGTGGCTCCGGGGATCGGGAGCCATGCTGGGCGGGTTGGGGACCACTGGACTACCAGGGATATTACGCTTATTTTCAAGACAAATGGGTCGGGATTCATGTGTGTTAGGGGGGAACCACTAGACTACCAGGGAAATTACCTTTTTCAGGACAAATGGGTCGGGATTCGTGCAGAGGGTGGGGGGCACTAGATGACCAGGAAATTACGTTTATTTTCAGTATAAACAGGTTGGGATTCGTGCAGGGGTGGGTGGGGGACCACTAGACTACTAGGAGTTTACTATACTACCACAGCTAAAGGAGTCATCGATGTGGGCGACCACCGCATTACCACCAGCTTTTGTTCAGCGGTATCTAATGCCGTGCTACAGGTTGCGCTAATGCCTGTAGCGCGCCACTAGACCTTTGAATATGCTGCACTGTTGGCATTCATGGGTGCTCTCCTAACCCCGCCCCTGCATACTGTTATCTATTAGAGTCGGCACTACCACACTGCACCGGGGCTAATAGGGCTTTTGAATATTGCAGCCTTGCGCAAATCCAGCATTATTGCAGTGCTATGGTTTTGCGCTAGGCGCAACTGTTTGAATATCTGGCCCAATATCTTATACTGTTGAAAATACTTTAGGTATTGAATTTAAATCACAAACATCTTGGGAAGCTCTGGTGGGAGGTCGGGTCCCAAAACTATCTAAAGAGGTAGCTATGGACATTGAAGGCCCCATTTCACTAATGGAGGTCAAATAAGCAACCTCAAATTTTAAGCCGGGGTATCCCCTTGGGAGGATGGACTAACAAACGAGATTTTTCAATAAGTTAGGAAATATCTTGGTTGAAGTATATAATGATATGCTACATGAAGGAAATACTTTACATAACTTTACAAATGCTATAGTTATTTATTTACACGAAAAGGGAAATAAATATGATTTAAACAACTGGAGACCAATTAGTCTCTTGAACACAGACTACAAACTATTATCCTCTAGTCTATGTGAAAGAATGCAAAAAGTTGCAGTACAGCTTGTTTACCCTGTTCAAACATGCTCTGTTCCTGATAGGAACATACAACAAAATTTATGGCTTTTAAGGGATATATGCGAAAATGGTAAGCAATGAAAACCTAAAGGCGTTTTACTAGCACAGGACCAAACAAATGCATTCGACAGTGTGTCTCCTGCTTTTCTATTCCGAGTGTTGCAAAAATATGGAATTCCGCAGTCACTGATTTGCTGGATTCAGCTCATGTATAAGAATGCAGTAGCTATCCCCTCTATTAAAGGCCTGATGGGGAGCACCATTTTTTTAAAAAGGGGGGGGGGAGGCAGGGATGCCCATCAGCCCCTAATTATATACTTTCAGTGTAGACCTTGTTATAAGGGAAATTCTAAATGATAGGGCTATTATGGGAATTTCACCAGCATTACATATAATACTGCAGAAAATAGCAGCCTATGCGGATGACATTTGTTTAATGGTTAAAAATGAGCAGTCAGGGGTGAGAGCTTTAAAAACATTAGAGGCCTTTTCAAACATTACTGGAGCAGGTTTAAATTACTCTAAAAGCGAAGCTTTACAAATAGCAAGTCATACCCCATATTGGCCAAATTCAGGTTTTCAATACACAAATGAAAATATTAGGAATATATTTTGCAGAAGGTGATCAAACAAAACAAACCTGGGAAGAAAAACTAAAACTAGGAGAAAATAAAGTATCACAATGGAAAGCATGGTCTTTCGGAAAGAAAAAGAGGGTAATTATGGTTAAAAATTCCTACTTCTTATTTTTTTATATATATTTCCCATATGTTCCCCAGTCCAATAGCTTTAGACATGAGATTATTCAGCTGTTTCTTTCAAATGATTTGGGGGAGCAGGTGGAATCCAGTTAACAGTGATTTTACTTATATTGATATTAAACATGGTGGAGTGGGAATGATAAACCCATCAGTATTTTATCATTCCTGAGAACAGGGGGAAGAGCACAGCAAATATGGGACACATAGACTCAAGGGCCCAGATATTCAAAAGGGTTGCGCTAGCGCAAGTCCGAAAATGAGCTATTCTGCTAAATTCAGTGGGAGGCAGTTGCGCCCCCAAATCACGCTGAGCAATAGCGCAATGATAATGAATGTATGCGTAACTGAAGGGGGAGGAACCATGCATAAATGGCGCAGTATGATATTCAACAACATGCGCCATGCACAATAGGGGAGCAAGCGGAAGTTGTGCAACAGCGGAAATTGTCCAAAATAAAAAGAAACAAGGGAGAGGCACAAGAACGCTACATGGAAGGCACATGAGGCTGAACCATAGGAAGTCAAACTGGGCAGGAGGGACACACAGGGCAGGCCAGGGAAAGGGCACCCTGAACAGAGAGATACAGGGAAGGTGTGGGGAGACACAGCCAGTACAGAAGGGGGAAGTACCACACAGCACAGAGGCCACCACAGTTAGGTGTTCCCAGTGCAGGGGAAGTAGCAGCCAGGACAGTGGGGGGAACACAGAAACAGCTGCCGGGGGGCTGAACTCAAGCCAAGGACATGGACAGTGCCACCATCCAGATGGAGGCAGTAATGAGGGGGAAGAGGAGGCGGGCAGCAGGGGGGCGCAGCTGTGGAAGGGCCCGTCGGTGGTATGCCCCCAACAGGCAGTACCGAGTCTGCACCAACTTCGAGCTGTACAACGATACTGAGATAGTGGGTCTGTACCACATGAATCAGACAATTCTGAGGCGGCTCTGTGAGCTGTGCAGTGATGTGATGCAGGCACCCACACGACAGAGCCATGCTCTGTCAGTGGAGACTAAAGTGACAGCTTGCATGTGCTTACTCGCCACAGGTACCTTCCAGAGACCAACAGGGGACACCACAGGCATAACACAGTCGGCCGCGTCACAGCACCTCATCCAATTCCTCAGCGCACTGTTGCCACATGCTGTGGAGTGCATCCATTTCCCCAGCACACTGGCGGAGCATACAGCAAACATACAGGAGTTCCACAGGGTAGCACGTATGCCGGGGCAATAGACTGCACCCATGTGGCCATCCGCACACCACCTGGCCCCGAGGGGGCCGCATATATTAATCAGAAGGGCTATGCTAGCATCAACTGCCAGGTGGTGTGCGATGCCAGGGGGTGCATAATCAATGTCTGTGCCATGCACCCTGGGGAAGCACACGATGCCTTCATCTGGCACCAGTCGGCACTGTGCCACAGATTCGAGAGTGGGGACATCCCCACTGGCCACTTTAGTGGGTGAGTATGCAAACCACATGGACAAACGTAGGGCTTGGGAGGGACATGGTCAGAGGTGACATGGGTAGTGGCCTACATGGCCCGGGGCAGGGCGATGCTGATCACTAAACTAACCTCCACCCTCTACACACAGGTGACAGTGGATGCCTATTCCATCCCTGGCTGCTCACACCATACCGGTGGCCCATGACCCCATCGCAGCAACGCTACAATGAGACACATGCCACCACACGTAAAGTCATCGAGCGGGTATTCAGTATGCTGAAGGCACGTTTCCGTTGCCTGGACACCTCCGGTGGTGCCCTATAGTACAGCTCCTCAAAGGACTGCAGGCTATTCCTGGCCTGTTGCATCCTGCACAACATGGCCAACGAATGTGGGATAGCTGTACAGGTCAAAGAGGGGTACAGCAATGGGGACGATGAGGACGCCGGTGACAATGATGATGGGCAGCCCCCTCCTTGGGCAATGGGACCCCCCGAATGCTCCGGATGGCACAGCTGCACCGGGACACCATCACGGAGGAGCACTTCAGCCAACTCAGGTAAGTCATGGGGCCATGTGCAACCACCAGTGGCAAAGGCACAACCCACAAACACACATGAACACACACCAGGGGTGCATGCCGTCAAAGGAAGTAGCCAGGCATGCAACTACATACACCACCAGGGATGGGCGAGGTCTAACATGGCACACAGTCAGACACACACACATACACACACACACAACTCACCAGACATGCACAAAGGGTAGGAGGCACACCGACCCAGAACACCACCCCTAGCCACACACATGTCCACAGACCACCATGCCCACTGCCTGTCATTGTGCATGTGTCAGACGCTGGGCACCACTGCACAGTGGCGTACAGCACAATGCAGGCATTTCCATGCACACGCAACTGTGGACAGCAGCCAGGAGGGTGTGCAGATGGACTGTGTGTGTGCATGCAGGGCCGGGTACCCACCCGTGCACTGCCCGCTGAATGACACAATGCACACAGGGCAGCATCAGACAGTAGCTACGCTGGGAGACAGGTCCATCATGTGCCACAGTGCCACGGCCACCACGGATGCATGGGCAGCCCCGCTGAGACCCACCAGCAGTGACAGGCTGACCACTGGCCTCGTGGGGTGGCACCGACAGTCCCCCAAGGGTTCCACTGCATGAACGCGACCATGTTCGCACAGGGGTCTGCAGCACATCGAACATGCCTTCACCAGGCATGCTTGGGATCCTCACAGCTGAACCCGTGTCGACATAAGGGATGGTCTGCGTGGACGCCGAATGGGGGTGGACATTGCACTGCATGGTGTCTACGATGCATGAGCAAATAACTGTGTGCGCACTATGGCTATGGCAGCTGTCACTGTCTGTCAGCCTGTCAATGGCAGCGGTCACATCCTCCCGCATCCGGTCCATCCCTGCCAGGAGCAGAGTGGTGTCTCTGCTGCGACGCTCCTCCACCTGGTGCAGAGCCACACTCAGTGCATCCACCACCATCACAAGCTGCATCTGCTGATTGACTGATGCTTGCAGCATGCGGGTGTGCTCATCCAAGAGGTCATCTGCCAGATCGGCATGCTATCCCTCAGGGTGTTCGCGGCCCTGATGCTTATCACCCCTTGAGGGTGGGCGCTGCACACCAGGGCCAGGCCTGGGCATGTCCACAGGTGGTGCACTGATGCTGCCCCCTGACACTGTACCCCCATGCCCATTGGCTGACTGCTGATGCTGCCCCTCCGGCTGACGCTCCCCAGGGCTCAATGGTGCCACCGCAGTGGCTGCAACCATTCCACTGTCCTGTACACACACAGCAGTGCTGCCCCACTGGTGCTGACAGGCACAGGCTGGGACTGTGATAACACGCAGGCCTCCACGGCAGCACCACCCACAGCCATGGCCACGATGTAACCTGCTGTGTGGCCATCCTGTGGCGCACACGTCACTGCCCATGACGTTAGCGACATCATCATCAGTGACGGATCCGACACCAGCCCGAGTCTCAGCATGCCGGCATCCATGGATGCTGGCATGCTGGGACACGGGCAGGGCCTCCTCCGCACCTGCTCCACCAACATCAGTCTGGACATCCAGGTGGGCCCACTGTCGCCCTGAGCCGCATATTCCTGTGGAGGTGGATGGTCTCTCCTCCATTGCCATGTGACCAGCCTTAGTGGAGAAGCCCACCACCACTGACCCATGCAGATGCTCAGGAGCTGTAAGGGAAAACAAAGTAGTGTTACTGCATGTGACCTACCCTGTCCCCCCTCCCCAATAGACAGACCATGACCTACCATGCAGTGATGGACTTCCACCCATCTGGAATCCACCACCCGGAACACCCTAAATGGCATAACGCTGCATGCTGCCAGCAACACGCTCCTCCTGTGGGGTCAGGTGTAGCCCCTCCAGCTGTCCTCCACCTGTTGAAGACCGTGCTGCCCTGATGGCAGCCGCCTTCTCCTTAATCCTCCACCTGTCCGCGCCCATCTTCTTCTTCTTGCACTCCTGTATGGAGCACTGGTGGCTGCCATGCAGGTTTACAGCACATGCCACCTCTTCCCATGCAGCAGCATGGGCCTGTGGTGTTTCCTGGCATCCGCTGAGAAGTGGCTCCTGGTCTAGGTAGGCCTCGAACAGGGCATCCGTCTCGGCCTTAGTGAAATTTGGCCTCCTTTTCCTCCCACGACTCTGTTCCTCTTCCTCCACAACACGCTCAGTCATGATTCAGCCTGTGAGAATGACAGGTATTACCTGTGACTGTGCAGTCCCATGCATGTCCCAAAATCCACAGTCCACACTCCCAAAGAGCATGCAACTCATCGCAATAGACTGCAGTAACCAACTATGGCCAGTGCAGCCCAATGTCGCACTTTTATAGCGCAACCATGCAAATGAGGTGAGGCGCATCTTTAAGTAGATGCAAATGCAGTGACTGTGCCATTGAATGGCTCATTAGCTGATTTGCATATGCCGGCTGAATATCCCACTGTTGCGCTTTGCGCAATTGTGTTGAACTTGCTGAGCCAAGGGCACAGTTCTGTGACATGCACAATACACACCTAACTGCACATGCCCAGGTTGATGACACAGGCACCTACCACGCTGCTGATGTGCTGTGTGTGGGGGCCAATGCAGGGCATGGCCACCATTGTGCCAGTGGCGGTACAGCGCTGTTCACCTCTATGGCGCTGTGGCACTGGGGTGTCGTAGGCGCACTGGGGCAACAGCGTGGTAGGCCGCTACAGGAGGTGGCACACATTCACCCAATCATGCTACACGCATTGGGTTCCAATCGTGCTGTGGCTGTCCATGCGCCAGAGACCCTTGACCCTGTGCCCAACCTCTGCCCCCTAGGTGCCATGCGTCAGGCATGGGTGCACCACTATTGCGCTGTTTGGTGACAGTGCGATAGGAAATGGCAGCGCTGTACCGCGCAGCATCTGCACATGGCAGGACCGCACTGTAGAGCGCCATTTTGACTGAACTGAGCAGCAGAGATGGCGCGAAGGTGTGCTGTGCAGTGCAGCCAGGTGGAGCTGGCAAACCTTGTTGCCATTGTGGAGCCACATGTTGGGCCTTTATTTGGGGAGGCACCCCTGGATAGGACCAGGAGTCAGGTGTGGCAGGAGGTGGCCGATGCCCTGGAGGAGGCCACCAGTATGGGTCGGATGGCAGAGCAGTGCCGCCACCAATATGGGGACCTGAGGCAGAGGGACCCTGACCTGCTTGCCCACCTGCGGGCACATGCCAGGAGGGGCACAGTGCCACAGCCAGGTAGGTGCAACATCCATCCACTGTTATCGTCCATACGGGTATAATGGTTGCATGTGTCCAGCACATGGGGGGGGCCGTCCGGTGTTGGCCGTGGTGTTGTTATCGGGGTGTGGAATGGGTGGGTCTGGCTGTGTGGGACTGCACACACATGGGGGTTGGGGACTTTGCTACAGGATTGTACTGATGTTCCACTCTCCATGTTTGCACGTTAGGCCCAGAAGAGCGCAGGCTGGCGAGAGAGAGGAGGCACCACCAGGAGGACCGGCAGTCCGGGAGGGGTGAAGGTCCGCAGAGGCGCAGGGACCAGTCTGATGATGGTGAGTGCCTTACATCCATGATTACTATTGCATGCTGTATAACTGGGCGGGCAGTGAAGCATGGCCACCATCCATTGACACCACTGCCATGCACGCAACTTGTTACAGTCAGCACTGTCCAGTGGCACTGCATGTCTGGGAGTATGTCAGTGGTGGTCCATGCGTGCACCGGGCACATGGCTGTGCCACTGCCTTCACACCGCATAGCCAAGTCACTGTACGGCCACGGTGGTGCTGTGCAGGACATGGGCGGTGGGTGTGTGCAGTGGTCCACATGGCTGTGGCTGCCTGAGTAGGCAGGTCTTGTGGACACGGTCACTGTGGGTGGTCGCACACCATCACAGGGGCATGGCACATGACTGTATGCCATGCACAATGGGTTTGCTGCGGGGGGCTGGACAGTCACATGTATTGACTCTGCTCCCTTGTCCTAGGTGGACAATGCTGGATGGCCCTGGAACGGGGCATACAAGAACTTCTGCAGCTGGCACAGGCGTCCCTGGCAGTGTTGGAGTGCATAGAGCGGCATGAAGTCCGGAGGAGCAGAACCGGGAGGCACCACAGGAGTGGAGAGCAGGGCACAGAATAGGCCCTCCATGACCCCCTGACACCCATAACCCCCTGGACCCACCCTCACACCCCTTCTTCCCTCTCCCATTTGTGCACCCCTGCCCCATGCCCGGCCCCACCTGGTTTGTGGCCCTTCCCCCCACCCTTGTATATATTTGTACATATGTTTGAGAGTTGTTATTTTTTTAATACATACATTTTGTTATAACAACTGTAGTGGTCTCTGATTTGCAGTGGGCTACAGGTGCTCAGTTGCAGTGGTGTGCGTGGCGTCAGGGGTGGTGCACGCATGGGTGTGTGTGTGTGTGTGTGTGTGTGTGTGCAGAGGTGAACCACCTATGGTGTGGGCAGGAGGATCAGTCACTGTCTGTAGTTTGTGTGCTGTACTCTGTGCACTGGATGCCTGTGTGCAGTGGTCCATGGGGCCTGCACTGTGTTCATGGCACCCCTGTCAGACCGTCCATGGCCTGTGCAGCTGACACCCTTGCATGTCTGTGATATGCATGGTCTGCTGGCGTATCAGTGGTGGCTGTTGTGGCCAGTGCTGGGACGGGATGTGTCCTTGGGAGGGTGTGCAGGGTGCTGTACAGCTGGAGGTGGGGTCCGGGGCATGCCCTGTCGCATGTGGGGTACCTCGTGTGCTGACGCATGGTCGGTCTCTCAGCTGTACCTTGGGGGGGATGTGCAGAGCAGCACTGTGTACGCATCTGTTGCATCGCTGTCTGCTGCCGCCCACTGCAGGGTGTCCATGGTGGGGCTTCCTTGCATGGCTCCATGGTGCACAGGGTTGCATTGTCACAGTGGGGTGGTGGCATGCATGGGGTGTCCTGCATTGTTGGGTGCTACTCCTGGGCAGGGTGTATGTGGATCATGGTGCAGGGTGTGCTCTGCATTGGTGGGATAGTGTGGTATGGGGTGGTCGGCCATCCTTGTGTACCGGTCACAGCTTACCAGGCGGTGTGATGGGGTACCATGACCCGGCTGTGGGTTGGTTGCTGGTCTCCATGGGCCAGTGGTTATTCCAGCCCTTCCCCAGTTGTGCAGTGGATGGGGTGTGGGGGGATGATGTCTGTTCTGCTGTGTGTTCCTCTGCCCATCTGTGGCATGGGTCGTGGGCCCCTGTATCCCTGGTTGTGCTGTTGCATTGCTGTCCTGCTGCTGAGGAGGCGTCCCAGGTTGCGCTATGGCGCATCTGGACTGCTCAGCTGAACATCCCTTGTTGCGCTATGGTGCATCAGATATGCTCAGCTTCACCTCCCTAGTTGCACTATGGTGCAGGTGATGCGATATTCAGTCGTCGGCCATAGGCGCATCTTGGCCTGCGCAGTTTTTTAATATTGCGCTTCTTGCACATGGGCGCAGTGGACTTGCGCTTGCTCCTACTGTTGCGCACTTTTTGGGCGCAGTTTGAATATCTGGGCCAAGGTCTATTTCAGCCCTTCCTGGAAAAGTTAGGAGAAAAATCCCAAGAATAGTAGCAGCATTACAAATACTGGATTTTGCTATTCCTACTGTCAAAAAATTAAAGTTATGGAAAATGAGTAAAAATGAGGTAGTGACATTACTTAGGAAACCACTTTATGTAAAAATGATGGCAAGAAATCATGCAGTCCAAATAGATTTCCCAAAATATCTCCCTACTAAAGAGCAGTTAGCCTTAAACAAGTTAAAAGATACCAGAGTTCCAGCTCATATTTTTGTTTAACCAGGTGAGACACACTGAGCTGAAAGCTTGTTTACAAGTGCAACCTGGGAGCACAGGGAAGTTAAGTGACTTGCTCAGGGTCACACAATACGCAAGTGGGGGTTGTGGGATTCAAACCCAGGTTTCCAGATTTGCACCTCAGAGCCTTAAACCACTGCACCATACTGCCTCCATATGTGGGATGTGCAGTGGCTAAGCTGTCATGGAAAACTAGGAGTGAAAGGGAATTGAAAGCATAAACACATTACGGGCCAGATATTCAAAACTTTGCCCTGGGGCTATTAACCTGGAGCACAAAACAAACTATATTCAAAAGGAAAAGGCCGGGGCAAACAGCTTCTGACTATAGCACGGGAATGAGGCCCGGCAAACTGGGCTGGGAGAGTAAGGCAAACTTAGCTCTGGAATAAGACAGCTCTCAATATAGCAACCAGGAAGTGCAAACCACAACAGCAACACAGTGCACAGCAATGTGAAAGTAGGTAGAGGTGAACTACGTGGCCAATGTGTGTGCCAGCAAATGTGTGGACCCAGTACAGCTGCAGGCAGCAGCGCATGTGAAAGTACAGTGTTCAAAACTGTATAATATTCTCCGAACTGTTTGCGCAGCGCTGAGACATTTGCATGGGTTTAGTGAGGGCTAAACCATTAGACCGGCGCTAAACTTTGCCATATTCAAAAGTGACATGCAAATGAGCCTGCTTAGGTAGTCTCTGGGCAAACATCCAGATTAGCATCTCATTATGCCCTGATTTGCATGCAGTTTGCCCAGCGTTACTACAGGGTCCCACAGCTCCATCTGTAGGTCAGTCTAGAAGTACAGGGGCTGGCCAGATCTGACCGCAGCTCCATCTGTAGGTCAGTCTGGCAGTACATGATGATAGCTGTAGGCTACATGTAAACAGTACAATAGCATAGAATATTGTACCCTAGGGAACAACATAGCATAGGCACAGACGGTGGTGGTGCTGCATGCAACTGTCACACTGTAGGGCATGCTACAGTACACAGCAGACACTACAGTAGCAAGGGGGCCAGTAGTTGTGTGGACACAGCACTGCCTATGGTGTGTAGGGCAGTGCTGATGACTGCACTATACACAGTGACAGGCCCAAGATGCTGGTGTTTACTGACAGTGGACATTACTGTTACGCTGTTGTGTGACCCACAGATGCTGCACCTCTGGCATGGGATGCTCACAGCGACATATACATGTCCGACTTTGTGGGCTGTGGCAATTGTACAGCTGTGCGGTATGTGGCTGGGGGGCATATATTATCAGAAAGGCACACTGGTGTTGGGGTATTCCCAATACTGGCCCATGTGCACTACGTGATGTGTCCCAGCCTTGTGACCACACCTGGTCTGTGGCACAGCCTGGCCACCCATATACTCTCCCCTGTACCACACCCATTTTAGCATATTTCCTTATGGAATGGGGTGAGTATAAGACCCAAAGACCCCAAGGCACACCACAACACCTGTCAGTGTCTGTAGGGTGAGGTGAGGTGAAATGGCATGAGCGTTATGGCCAATGACCCAAAGGCACACCCCCATCTGTCAGTCTCTGCAGGGTGAGGGGTGGGGTTGGCGTCAATTTAATACTTCACTGCCATTCCTATTATGCATCTCTAACTCCTGCACTACCAATGCCAATAAGCCAACATTTGGCATTAACAAATGCCTGTTAGTATAATTTCTAGTTCACTCTCACTAACCTATATTTTAAATACGGTGCTGAAAATGTTCTGTTAAGCTGTCAAAGTATGGAACATTAAGTACATCAGTCAGAGGGATTTCCTGTGTTTCTGTGTGTGGCTCATGTTAAGTTTGGCATGTTAGGCATGGGTTTCCTGGGCATTAATCAATGCCCACATTACCTTACTTAGCCAATCTGATTAATGGATTTTCATTCCTGTTTAAGGACCATTTTATAAATCTGATTAAGGCATAGGAACAAATTTGGAGACAGAATCAGAAGTTTCAAATCTGCAGGCAGCTCCATTTCCCCATAAAGCAAAACCTCCCCTTCCACCAGAGACTGCCACAAAAACCGTTGCAGTCCCCACCCCTACTTTAGCTGCTGGATCTGTCTGGAGGCTCACGCAGCACAATGGCTGTCCTATCAAGTGGTCCACTCTGCAACAAAATGCTGCTAGAATGCTACCATAAAATCCAATGTGTCCTCCTTTGCCTGCTGCAGGAGTCCAATAAGTAATGTCCAACAGCAGGCCAGGCACCTAGTGATTCCTCCACGAGTCACTTGACCCCATGATTGTATGCATAAGTACACCCCTCATCCGAATTCTTAGGGTATCAGTTGCTTAGATGGAATTAGGTTTTAGGACACCCTCATCCCTACCCACCCCAAAAGACTACTAGAAAACC
Source organism: Neoceratodus forsteri (assembly GCA_016271365.2). Lineage (NCBI taxonomy): Eukaryota > Metazoa > Chordata > Ceratodontiformes > Ceratodontidae > Neoceratodus > Neoceratodus forsteri. Next base: position 342,278,843 of record CM057455.1, on the reverse strand, counting down.
CAACAGACCCTGACCTCATCCATCCCACCCACCCAATCCTGCAGCTATACAGCAGGACATGGCAGGCAAGATTTTAAATAAAAACTCTTTGTTTAGTTAGGCAGAGGATGTTTGTGTCATTGCAGAGATTCCTACACCTATTCTGCTTCCTCAGCCATGTACCCAGGAGCACACCAGATATTTTTTCCCTAAAAGACCTGGAAGTTGGAGGTGGTCAATGAGAAGAAAGCCCTGATGTGAGCCACCACCAGATGGCTTAGTTAAGGTATCTGGTGGTGGCTAACCCCAGGGCCTTTCTCAGGTTGGCCACTTCCAGATCCCCCCAGTAAAGGAGAGCAGTCCTACAGATGCTCAATCCTCTCCTTCCCCTGCCAGCCCCCATCATCCTGAGTCCATTCCTGAACCTGGGTCACCAGCGTGGGTTGAGGTAAGGCACCAGCACCTCAGCCCTCTACGCCACCGGGCCGGCCATACAACTTCTTTTAGGGAAAGAAGAAATGAAGAGCTTCTGGGCACATGGCTGGCGAGAAGCAGGAATTGGAGTCTTCGCAGCAGTATAAGTCCCCGCTGCCAAACTAAACAAAAAAGAGATTTTATTTAAAATCTTTCCTGCTGAGTCCTGACCTCAAGCTGCATGACTGGGCAGGCTGGACAGATGGGGTTGGGGTCTGGGCTTGGGTCATCTACTCTTTCAGGGCTGGGTATGGGCCATGGGGGTGCTAAGCTAATGCCACCTACTATTACTACTAAGCTTAGCCACTACTACCCTAAAGAGTGGAATAGATGGAGGGGTACACTTCTGCAGACCCTCATGGGGTTGAGTGACTTGTGGAAGAATCACTGGGTGCCTGACCTGCCAGTGGACACTACTTACTGGACTCCTGGAGTGCACAAAGGAGGACACATTGGATTTTATAGCAGCAGCATTTTGTTGAAGAGTGGCTGGAATACCTTTCCAGACAGCCCTATGCTTCCTGAGCCTTCAGGCAGCCCCTACAGTTGAGCCGTGCCCAGCCACGTGATAGATAAAAGGTAAGAAGACAGTGCACTAGGTAAGGGAGGTATTAGGATGCAGTGATTCCAAATCTAAATGGGTTTTTTGGAATTCAGAGCTTTTGGCCCTGAATACCAAAACTCTGAATGAATAAAAAGGCCAGAATTTATTTTATTTTTATTTAGCTTTTGTTTACTGGGTAAGCGTACTAAGCAGTCAAATGCCTATTTTCAGGTGCAACTTCAAAAATACAACACTGAAGAATACAATTCAGTTTCAGCAAACAGACACACATATTGCACATTTAGAGTGGGTGTCAGAAAGAAAGAAGGAAGGTCAATTACGAGCCCAAAGGGTCCGTAATGCAAACCATAATTATGGTGCAGCTAGCCTAGAGCGATAGAAGGTCTTTAGGGGAATGGGGAAAGAGGTGCTTTCAAAGTAATTTAGATCAGAAGTGTGTAGATTGGGGCTGCTGAGTCAGCTGTGGGTTCACTTGGAACATACTTGTAGAGAGGATATTCAAGTGCTGAGGCAGGATTGAGCACCTGGCTAAGGAATTGCCCTCGATATTCGGCATGAAATGAATGAGAGAAGGGACAGTGCCAAATGTCTAGAGGAATGGAGTTCCATAGTTTGGAAGCAGAGTAGGCAAAGGATCCTTCACCTGTTTTTGATCTGATTCTTGGGACCGCAAGAAAGTCATTATCGGTTGATCTAAGTGGGGGGGAGGTTAAGCCATTTTTAACAGGCCTAAAAGTGGATGCGAGGGATCAGGGCAGACCATTTTTCACTATATTGAAGATGATACCACCATAACTGTAGTTGTGCAGAGACAACGGGGGAAGCCAACCTAGTTTGTTATAGAGAGCACAGTGGTGGGTGAGGCAAGGTGATTGCAATGCAAAGTGACAAATTGGTACATTAAGCATGGAGCTCACAGATTTACTGACACTTGTCACATATGCCACGTAGTCAAGAGAGGGGTTTAGGATGAGTCCAAGATACATGAAGAGAGAGGTTACTGGAACCAAGGAGCCATCATGATAAACAACCGATAAAGGGGAGGGGCAGACTCTAAGTTTAGGGGTAGTACCAAACAGTACTGAATGAGTTTTGGCATTGTTGAGGATGAGTTTGGACAGCCAGATGTGTGCTGACTGGAGGTCCGCTGTCAGATGTTGATTTATGTGATCAGTATGCTCTGAGCTGGTATAGGAGGACCAGATCATAGGCACAGTGTATGGCAGAGGAGTGGTTTATAGTACGAGTAATATTGTTTATGTGCAAGGCAAACAGCAGGGCACCAAGTATGGAGCCCTGTGGGACTCCTCTCAGTGAAGGCATAGGATCTGAAAGTGAGGATGCATACAAGACCCTCTGGGCTCTGTTTGCCATGTAGTTTTTAAACCAGGGGAGAGCCGTTTGTGAAATGCCAATGTCAACAAGTTTGGCAGTGAGCAGGGTGCAATCAACAAGGTTGAAGGCTTTTGTTAGCTCAGTAATAATGGCACCACTGGGATTACTTGCATCCATGGGAGATGAAATGCTATTTGTAAGGGTAAGAAGGCCAGCGGTGGCACTGTGGTCTTTATGAAATCCATGCTGATTGTGCGACATAAGTTTATACTCAGTGAGGTAATTGGTAAGCTGCGAGGCCACAACCTTCTCTGAGGAATACGATTCCGATTCAGGGATTCAAAGCATCCTTAGTGTAGAACAACACTCCACCTGGAGGCTGACAGTCAGTTCTGTTCCTCCCTATACATCATCTTTGCAACCTCATTGAGTGTGACATCACTAATAACCAAGACCAGCCAATCACCTGCTGCTTAACTGGCAACATCAAAACATAGAAACATAGAATTTGATGGCAGATAAGGACCGCTTGGCCCACCTAGTCTGCCGATTTCCCTACCTAACAGATAAGCTGCAGATCCTAGTTAACCAACAGTCTACTTCCTCCCCCCCCAATAGAACTGCCTTATGTCTGTAACACATGTGACACATGTAATCAATCAGGCAGCAGGGGTTGTGATGTAACAATGAGTGAAGTCACATGCTGATAATGTAGTGGGAAGAATAGAACTAGATATGTCTGCTTTCAACTAAATCACTGATTTTCACATCTCTCAATACTATTAGGTATAAAACCATCTAATGGGCAGAAAGATACACAATTCATAATAAAAAAGTAATTAGGGACTATTTTTTAAAAATAATTTTCTGCATGCTATGTTTTTGTACTACTAGGTCTTTAACAGGTGATTTTCCTTCACCAAGCTCACTGTAGCAATCCTCGCCAAGGAATCCATCTCTGTCACTTCCTTCCTCTTGCCCACTACAACACCAACTTTTAGCCTCAAGTATTGTAATCCTGGCATTGAAGCTCTAATTTTTATTATCAAGATCTCAGGTGGCTTGAAGAACCATTTTCATAGATGTTCAGCTTCATCAGATGCAGCCACTGTTGCACCAAGTTGCCTTGTTTCAGCGTCTATCAGTACTGGAATTACACTTAATGAACTTTGGGAGCTAGAGGGACCATAACGGTCCTATCTTTAAGTTGATCCCCCTTTCCCATTATAAATCAGTCAGTGATACATGAGCTGCTGGGGCTCTCTTTATAACTAGGGGGTCAGAGCCCTGGCAAGTTCCCCTGTAATTTCAACACTGACAGTAGAACTCAGTCTTAGCTGTGTCATTTCTGCCCATCAATGAAACATTGGAACACAAGCCTACAGTGCACTGAGCTGTAGTGAAAAGTATAGTCCACACAATCAGTAACTTTTCAACAGAGAAAAACAACGCAAGACTGCAGATTTATAAAGTAAAATATCTTTCTACTGAGGCACAGCAAAAACACTTATCTTGCCTGACTGGTTGCAGGCTTAGACTCCTCCAAAATAATTTTAAGCACAGATGAAAACTGCACTCAGTTCAATAAATAAGAAGTACAAAACAAAATAACAACGTCTTGTTTAAATTCATTATTCCCTTATTTTAGAAAATCTGATTATCCAGTCTAGGCAGACAGTCTCCTAATATTTTTCAGGCTCATTGTTCAGAACTTAGTATTATAAATCTGGAAATTGCCTTGATGGGTTAAATAAAACGTCATCCTGCAGTCAGCCACTGTGGATAAATGAAACAGAACAGGTAAGTCATTGGATTATTAGCCAGAATTATTACTTTTTTGTTTATTTACTAACTCATTCATACATTCATTCATTACATATACCAGAGTGATTTCATTTAGGTATAGCACTTAATTCCCAAGAGGGATCTAGGAGTCGAGAACAGAAGCAATAATTGTTGTATTCTCATTAGTTACATCAAGTAAAAAGTGTTTTTTTAAACCAATGATTTGCCTGCCTGAACTGCCTCAAATCTTTGAAAGAAACAACTTGCCTAATATAACTGCTTATATAAATAAATCCTGGGGACTGCTGACCTGGCCCTTAAAGGGCTTTTAAAAATGAGTTCCCTACCTATTCTGCCCCCAGTCCTTAAAAGGGCTATTTTTTATTATGCAAAATAAGCTCTTAAAAGGGATTCTGATAAATCTGACCGCATGCTGTCTCTGGCACTTGCTATGCTGCTGTGGATTTCTCCTGCCATAAATATTCTGTGGTATGCAATCTGCTCAGACAAGAACAACTTGTTGTGGAAGGGATCACACCAATCTGCAGTTAATAAAGACTCCAAGATCACCCTGTCCAAAGCCAATTTAACTCTGAGACTCCATCGACAACAGACAGCTCTTCTCTCTGTCTGTGCTGTAAGGACGTGACCATGACTGTGTGCTCAAACAAGTAGCACAATTTTTGCACATGTACTGTATCAGCTGTGGGGGTCATATAATGTACCCCAGGCTCCTTGTTGTGTCCTGGGGGTTCCAGGGTACAAGCACAGCTGAACTTGAACAAACCAACAGCCAGTACTAGATTTACAATAGGTGTCCCAGTGGACATGGGCTTAGGAACTGTAGGTGTCCTAAGACAACCGTGCCTACACTGCAATACCAAATGTATAGGAATTTCACACCCTGCATAGTAGGAAACTCTTGCTATCAGCTTGACAATTCATTTTCGTTGTTTTTACTTTTTACTTATAGCTTTGCATAGTACAGTACATAAACAATATGAGACAACAATACAAAGACTTACTTATAGAAGTAGTTATATTAGGCAAGTTGATCACTGTATTTTGTTATGTCCTTGTGGAGAACCACAGATCAGAGATATAAATCCAAAATCTAAAGAACACCAATTAATGGTTATAACAATGAACCATTAGCAGTCAATGGGCTGGAACCTGTCTTGCATGGACAGTAAATTGTCAGAAAATTATCCCAATGCAGCAACTAAAGGGCTGAGCCGCCCCCCCCCTTTTTCCTTTTTTTCTGGATAGATAAAAGTTTAGTAAAGCTAAATGAATTGCCCCAGCAACCCACAACAAAATACCACATACTCTTCCCCAGGTCTCCATTACCCCTAGTCTCCCAAAACTGGACAACAGTCTCTACAACCTGAAGACACAAGTGCAATATCTGACAATAAAACAACTAGGAGGTGAGTACAACCACAAAACATGAACAGAGTGCGTAAAATGTGAAGCATCAGGAACAAATCATATATTTAATCATGGGGAGATATTAAATAGGCTGACATGCTATGGCTAATGCATCAGTTTGTTCAGTACATACTGTATATGGCAGTGCTAAAAAGCGTTCCAGCGGGGGCACTAATAAGCAGACTGGAGTAAAGACGCGATTTAACCTCACTCCTCAAAATCATTGCAAAATATTAAAATAAACTGCCCTAAAGGTTACCCAAAACAGTAGTTGTAGGCTGAGAAGTGTATGGGAAAGCGAGATGGACAAGTTTGTGATCTCTAGTGCTGGGAAAAGCTCGAGGACGGCGATGAAAAACCAACGGAAGCAACCACCAGCATCCCAAGTGGAGAATACAGGCCACATATCTCTCTCGGCCAGAGAAGTCAGTGCTGTAGGCCGTGAGGTGACACAGCAGGTGTTGGCTGCGCTAGAACCTAAACTGACTACCTTGGCGACTAATTTTGACAGAAAACTGCAGGAGCTGGTTGATTTACATGCTACACAGGCCACTAGAATTAGCGAGGCCGAACAGCGTATCTTGGATTTGGAGGATGTCACAGCCCCTATACCTGAACAAGTGATTGCCCTGCAAAAAGAATTAGAGGAACTAAAGGAACTTTTGGATTATCAGGAGAACTACCATCAACGGTTGAATTTACAGCTGACGGGCTTGCTAGAGGGTATGGAGGGTGCAAGTGTGATGGACTTTTGTGCTAAAACATTGCCAGAGCTGTTGGGCATTACTCCTAAAAATGGGTGTATGAAGTTGGAAAGGGCCCACAGAACTGTTACGCCGAAACCAGCACCTAACCAGCCTCCTCGGCAAGTGATCATGAGATTTCACTACTTCCCAGATGGGGAAAGTGTTTTAAAGGCATATCGAGAACGACCAGAATTGGAATGTGAGGGACACCGTTTATATCTCTCCCAAGACTTCTCAGCTTGTCTGTTGAAACGTCGAAGGGCTTTTGGCCCTGTCATGGCGCAGCTCCAGGAAGCCAAAATTGACTGTTACATGTTGTAACCTGCAACCCTTAAGATTAAGTACGAAGGAGCAGTCTATTCTTTCTGGGAAGTTCCCAAGGTGGAGGCATTTGTGAAGGACTTGGTTAAAAAGACGGGGTGACTAGAAGCGGAAAACGAGCTTGCTCGGCTGGGTTGTTTACGCACACGACTGGCTACTGGGATCCCTTCTCTCCCCTCCTGCCTTGGATGAAGGATATCAGAGACAACATTACTTGAAGATTTGAGAAAACTAAGTGACTGGCATGAAACTAATCTTCCCCTCCCTGTTGCAACTTTGCTTCTCCCCCCCTTTTTTTTCTTTTCTTATTTCCTTTGTCTTCCCCCTCGAAGGCTTGCCTTTGTAAATAGTGTGAGGGCGAACTGTTTACAAACTGACTGGTTTAATATTTCTGAGATAAGGAACAGAACAAGAATGGTGGGCTTCCTTTTTCCTTTTCAGAACTGGGTACAGGCCTAAAGATGGACTTTTTTCTTTTTTTAACGTAGAGACAGCTTATGATAAGCGAAACTTGGCTTGGTTTTGAATGGGAACCCCCCCTCCTCCTTTTTTTTTTCTTTTCTTTTTTTTTTTCTCTGCCTGTCTGTTGTTCTTTACTTTCTTTTACAGGGGACCAGGTTGGAATGGAACTTGCATCGTTACCTTGAGCCAGGGGGAATCAACGTCACGCAGAGGGCTTACGCAGATCGAGTGTTGTTTCAGGACCTGGACTTCAAGGATCTCATCCTTTTGAAATGGGACTGATGTAAAATAGATATGAGGATGTTGGGGCAAGGGGGGGGGTGAAATTGCTTTCTCATGGAATTGGTGGTTTGTTACTTCCGAAATCTATTCAAAGGGGAAGGGAAGGTATAATGGAGAGGGGTGAACTGTAATATAGGAGGAGGCCTTCTGCGCCACCTGGAGGGGGGGCTTTGCCCCACCTCCTTCAAGGGGCTAAAAATCATATTACTGGGGAAAGAAGGGTCCTAACAGAAAGGAATGGGAGGCACTTGAGGGGGGAACCCCCTGGAATTCCAATGTCCAAGGAGATATGTGAAGACATATCATGCTTGTCTGGTTGGGCGGAGGGCAGCTACAATGATAAGGAGAGTTATAATGTCACAGTGGGTTAAATATTGATAATAAAGAAGCCATTGGGCAGTTGTTTTACTTGTAAAATGTGGCGATTTGCGGCGGGGGAGGCGTTTCCTGATTTGCTTCATAGAGAGAAGGGAGAGTAAAATTTATGCACTCTGCAGTTCCTGTTATGGGGGGGGATACAAGAAAATAAGGGAATTTGGAGGGAGGGGGGTTGGTTTTTGTATATAGTTACTATTTGTTAGGTTTTCTACAGTTAGAAATCAGTTTGCAGATCCATAGGAAATACCATTCAGACAATTTAGTGGGGATGGAGTCGGGGCCTGGATTGGGGCTTATTGGTAGATTAGGGGTAAAGGAAAGGATTCTGAGGATATGTCTGGAATGCAGGACTTAAATGTGGTGTCGTGGAATGTAAGGGGAATAGCCACCCCTGTCAAGCGAACAATGTTGCTTACAGCTTTGAAAAGGCAGAATACCCAGGTTGCCATGATACAGGAGACACACCTCACGGAAAGGGAGCACGCAAAGTTAAAAAAAGAGCTGGGTGGGGGGGTGTTATTCGGCTGCTTTTAATGCACATAAAAGGGGGGTGGCTGTTCTCCTGAATAAGAAACTACCATTTCAAAAAGAGCGAGTGATTGCTGATCCTAGTGAAGGACGCTATATATTTGTGGTAGGAACTCTATATGGGGAGAAAATCTCGTTTGGAAGCATATATGCACCTGCTGTACATGACCCAAATTTTTATGGTAGGATTGTGTCTATAATAATTGCAGAGCAATTCCCAAATCTGATACTGGGAGGGATATGAACTGTTTGATAAACCCTGTTTTGGACCACTCAGAGTATAAGGGGCTCCCTAAAAATGCTGTTTCGGAATGGATGGCAGGAATGAATGATTTAGATCTTATAGATGGGTGGTGAACAGCTCATCCTACGGCCAAGGAATACACTTTTTTTTCGCACCCCCATCGAATGTGGTCACGGCTCGACTATATATTTCTTCCCAGGGAGTGGTATTTTTGAGTTAGGTACATTAAGCATGGACCCAGTGGTGGAGGAACAATGGGGAGTGATCAAAACAGCCATCACAGAGGCAACAAAACCTTTGTGTAAAGCAAATCAATAAAACACAACGAAGGAAAAAAACGCTATCGTTCTCAAAAGAGGTGGCAGGGAAGGTTAAGGAGAAAAGGACAGCATTCAGGAAATATAAGGAAACACAGAAGGAGCAGGACAGAGAACTTTATCAGTTAAAGCAGAAAGAGGCTGGAAGGTAGTCAGAATAGCAAAGGCCCAAACTGAGAAAAGGATAGCCAATTCTGTTAAGAAGGGGGATAAGACCTTTTATAGGTACATTAGGGAGAAGAAAGACCAAAGGAGGGATACTGAAGCTTAATAAAGGAGGAATGTGGGTAGAGGTGACAGTGAAAAAGCAGGGATACTGAACGAATATTTCTGCTCAGTATTCACAAAGGAAGAGGAGGGAGTTACCTAAACCAAACAAGAGAAACACTCTGAAGATGGGGGTCGATACCAGTCCATTTACAGAAGAAAGGGTTCTGAAAGAACTAATAAAATTGAAGGTGGACAAAGCAATGGGGCCTGATGGGATTCACCCAAGAATTCTAAAAGAACTAAGGGTAGAACTAGTGACACCGCTGACTACTCTCTTTAACAAATCATGGGAGGATGGGGTGGTACCCGAGGATTGGAGGAGGGCAGATGTGATTCCTCTTCACAAAAGTGGGAGCAGGACAGAGGCAGGAAACTACAGACCAGTTAGTTTGACCTCAGTGGTAGGGAAAATGATGGAATCACTTCTGAAGGAAAGAATTGTTGAGTACCTAGAGGCCAGTGGGGCACAGGACCCAAGGCAGCATGGATTCATAATGGGAAGGTCGTGTCAGGACGAGATCTAATAGATTTCTTTGACTGGGTGACCAAAGTAGTAGACCAGGGAGGGGCTGTGGACATGGCCTACCTAGATTTTAGCAAGGCATTGGATACAGTCCACACAAAAGATTAATACACAAGATAGCCAGCCTTGGAGTGGGTCCCAGGTGGTAGCCTGGATAAAAAATTGGCTAGACAATAGGGGCGCAAGGGTAGTAGTAAATGGAGTACACAGTGAAGAAAGGAGGTTACTAGCGGGGTACCTGAGGTTCAGTACTGGGACGGTCCTTTTAATGTCTTTATAAGTGACATTGCAGAGGAACTGGAAGGAAAAGTATGTCTCTTTGCAGATGACACAAAGATCTACTGTGGGTTGATGCACAAGATGGAGTGGAAAGGATGAGAAGGGACTTGGCAAGGTTGGAGGAATGGTCAAATGTATGGCAGCTCAGATTCAATGCAACTAAGTACAAGGTAATGCACATGGGAAACAAAAACCCAGAGGAAGAGTACACAATGGGGGGTGAGATACTGACAACAGTTAAAATCGAAAGGGACCTGGGGGTAATTATATCAGATGACCTAAAGGTGGGCAAGCAATGTGAGAAGGCAGTAAGGAAGGCTGGGGGGATACTGGTATGCATAGGAAGAGGCACCAATAGTAGAAAACAGGAAGTTGTTATCCCTCTGTACAGACAGTTGGTGAGACCCCATCTGGAGTACTGTGTGCAGTTCTGGAGACCCCATCTCCGCAAAGACATAGACAGAGTGGAGGCTGTCCAGAGGAGGGCAACCAAAATGGTGCAGGGTCTGCACCAGAAGACATATGAAGAAAGACTAAAGGAGCTTAATGTATACCTTGAGGATAGAAGGAGAGAGGGACATGATAGAAACTTTCAAGTACCTCAAGGAATTAACAAAGTCCAAGAGGGTAGCATCTTCCAGAAAGAGATGTGCAAGAACAAGGGGCACAATTTGAAGATGAGAGGGACAGCTCAGATGTAATGTGAGGAAGTATTTTTCACTGAGAGGGTTATGGATGCATGGAACAGCCTCCCTGAGGAGGTCGTGGAGTCAAGAACAGTGGGGGACTTCAAGAATGCATGGGACAGGCATAAGGCAGTCCTAGTGGGGAGGTAGGAGGAAGTAAGCTGTTGGTTAACTAGGATCTGCAGCTTACCTGTTAGGTAGGAAAATGGGCAGACTAGGTGGGCCAAGCGGTCCTTACCTGCCGTCAAATTCTATGTTTCTATGCTATGGTTATCATGTCTCTGAATATGGAGGAAGAAAAGGAAACGCTAAGGACGTGGAGATTTCCTAATTATTTACTAGCCAAAGAGGAGTTTCAGGAGCACTTATATGAGCACTGGCAACAGTATGTGCGAAACAACTCAGGGACAGCCACTTCTAAAGCAGTCTTTTGGGATGCAGGGAAGGCGTTTATGAGAGGGATCATTATTAATTATGTGGCCCATCACAAAAAAAAAAAAAGTTAAGGAAAGGAGAATTAATTTAGAACAGAGACTCAAGGTGTTGGAGAGAAAGGCTGCTCTGGGTGCGGGTGGAGAAAATGTGCACTTCTTGTTGGCAAGAACTAGAGAAGCACTGAATAATCTATTGTTGGGAGAGGCGAGGAAGGCTGGGCTATTTATTAGGAAGCATTTTTATGAGTGGGGGAACAGACCAGGTACTATGCTTGCAACTCTTATAAGGGGGAAAAGAGGGGGACATTTAATCCAGGCCGTGCACGGAGAGGATGGGACTCTTTTGAAAAATAAAACAGACATTGGGGAAAGGTTTAGGAGATTCTATCGCAAGCTTTATCAGGGTCAAAAGGGAGGAGAAGACAGAGGAACAGCGGAATTCTTGAATAAGGTGAAGATACCGCAGATAACAGAAAGACAGGGAGAGCGGTTAAATGCTGCCACTACAAAAGTGGAAATTCTTTCCGCTATTGGGGCGCTTAAAAGGGGCAAGACCAGCTGGCCTGATGGTTTTTCAGCCGAATACTACAAAGTTATGAAATTAAAAATTGTGGACCACCTTGAGGCAGTATTGCAAGAAGCGAGGGAAGAGGAGGGAGTACTACCTCAATCTTGGGGAGAGGCCATGATCTGTCTGATTCTGAAACCCGGGAAGGGCCCTTTAGAGTGTGCTTCCTTTAGACCGATATCCCTCTTAAACTGTGACTCCAAGGTTTTGGCCAAAATTTTGGCTACTCGGTTGGAGACTCTGTTGCCAGAGCTCATTCACCCAGACCAGACCGGGTTTATTCTGGATAGGTACTCATATCACAATATGAGGACCCTCCTGAATGTAACTTGGGGAGCAAAGAATAGTAGGAAATAGGTGCATATACTGTCAATGGATGCAGAAAAAACATTCAATAGAGTAGAGTGGGAATATTTAATGGAGGTTCTGGCCCAGTTTGGTCTGAGTCAGGGGTTTACAGGGATGGTGCTGCAGATATATTGGAACCCTAGGGCCAGAATACTAACCAATGGTACCCTCTCGGATAGCTTTGATTTAGAAAGAGGCACCAGACAAGGTGTCCACTTTCCCTCTCTTGTTCAGCTGAAGGTCAACCCTGGCCATTGCTATTCGGAACACCGAAATCTCAGGGTGGTGGGGAAGACTGGTAGGGAGACCAAGCTTTTACTTTATGCGGATGATATGTTGCTATATGTAACTAAGCCCAGTAAGTCTATGCCTGCTCTCTTGAGCTTGATTGACCGGTTCTCACAATTCTCCGGATATAAATTAAATCTGGATAAATCGGAAGAGCTGAGGGTCGGAGTGCAAGATGGAGGAACTGTTACACAGAAATCAAAATGGGGCTTTCGGGTTGTCAGGGAGGCTTTCACTTATTTGGGCATCAGAGTGGGGCGGGGGGAATTGAGGCTTTATATGACCTGAATTATGTGCCACTCGTGCAAAATATAATTATGGACTTGTCTAGATGGAGGGACCTTCCTATAACGTGGCTGGGTAGGATAAATCTTATCAAGATGAACCCACTCCCTAGAATACTCTATAGTCTGCAAATGCTTCATATTGGGTTAAGAGGAACAGAAGTGAGAAAATTGGAAAAAGCTTTCTCTGATTTTATTTGGAGAGGGAGATGCCCAAGGGTAGGCTTAGCCCGCTTGCAGGCCCCTATAGAAAAAGGAGGACTACAATTTCCAGACTTAAATAACTACCAAAGGGCCATGCAGTGTCGACATACTCAGGACTGGATTGGTAGGCCGAGGGAAGCTGGCTGGATAGATCTAGAGGAGAGAGGAAGTGTGGGGAAAATCTCAGCATATTTGTCCCTTGGAGGCTGGAAGGCATACCAGAGACTCCCTAATCCAAATCCCTTGGTCATGGCGGTGTTAGACAGTTGGAGGGAGATTTCTAAATTGAGAGGTACTGGACAGGATGATACACTACTCCTACCATTGAGGGGAAACCCATGTTTTCTTCCGGGGCTGGAGGACAGGGGGTATAAGTAGTGGGAAATAAAAGGGATTAGCTGCTTCAAGCATCTATATAGTGCTGGATTCATTTGAGAGCATACAAGAGAAGACAGGGCTGGGACGCCAGCACTTCTTCCGCTATCTCCAAATAAGGGCATATATTAGATCCATTGGGAGGCTCGGGAGTTCCATATCACAGTGGGAGGCAATAGAACAATTGACAACGACAGGAGAAAGAAAACCCAAGGGAACCATCCAGAGAATGGCTAAGGAAAGTAAAATATGGTCTCCAGATAAAACACAAAATACTAGGATGCTCTGGGAGAGAGACTTAGGGATCATAATTTCAGCAGATAATTGGAAAATACTTCTCCAGCTACATCAGGGTGTCCTGTTATGTAATAAGTATAAAGAATCTTACTACAAAGTTCTGTCATAGGTTATATTGTCCGCCTCTGGTGGTCCATAAGTATAATTCTGCAATCTCTCCCGTATGTCCTAGATGTAATAACAACCTAGCTTCATACTGCCACTATTTCTGGGCCTGCCTGATTTTATAGATGTTTTGGGGAGAAGTGGTATCTGAATTGTGAAGGATTGGAGGACAGCAGTGTCCTTTGTCCCCTCTTCTGTTGCTATTTGGGGTGGAGGAAACAGGGGAAGGAGACTGGGCCCCCATACAAAAATGGCTTAGGGTGCTAATATATGGCTAGGCACTGTATTCTTAACACTTGGGTCACGGCTGCAAAGCCTACTGTAGCCCAATGGAAAACCCTCATAATACAGGCCATTACTCTGGAGCGATTAACACATGCTGTTAAGGACAAAGAGGAGCTTTTTTTTATAGAATTTGGCAACCGTATCTTTCATCGCTGACCATAGCAGAGAGTGTTACGTTAAAAGAGGGCTGGGTTTGAAGTGAATATAATAGGAGAGGGGTATGTGTGGACACTAAAATAACAGGGGCCCTGACTCCTTACCACCCAGGATAATAGTTTAAGGGGAAAATTGTTTTTTAACTGAATGGATAGAATAAGATGTTAGAATGATGAAATGGGTCTTGATGTAAATAGGTTATGAATTAAGGTTCATGTAGTATATGTCTGTATATATGTATGTCTGTATGTTTCTTTATGGGAAAAAAAGGAAATAATAAACAAATGATGCAAAAAAAAAGTGTTCCAAAGTTCCATGTTCTTATGTAGTTGCCATTTTAACAAGATGTGGAACTTCTAATTTTAAATTAATAAATTGGAAGTCCAGTATAAGTTCCAGAGAACATATAAAAGTAGAAAGACTTTGGTGAAGACTATACCATGAATCCAGAAACTAAGCACGATGCAACACCCTCCCTAAATAGCTCAACCTATACTCACAGTTCAGTTAATATGAAATAAGGACCTGGTCCCTCAAGATTCAGCATCAGAGTTCACATCACTGTCCCATACCCTTGCCATCTCCTTTTCAACCCATGTCAACAATTTGTCCAACTTTTAGGGTCAGAAAACACATTATGCTGAGCCGTATACTACACAAGCAGTTTCACTGGGTACAAAGTAGAAAATGGGACATTAAGTCTGGCAGTTTCCTTTCCCCTTCCACGAAACTGTTTCCAATGAATGGAAATGCAGAGATTCGGGAACATTAAGATTTTGTGTCCATCCACTTCTAGCTCACTTGTATGTCTGCCTACTCACAGGAGTCGCATTTTGTTGGGCTACTGAGCCCATTTTTAATAATAAAGTCCTGGGAAGTGTCTCAGAAAATGGTCATCTGGGCATAATTCTGTAGCATTTTTCAATAAGCAGTGGTAAAATGTTACAGTTGAGCGCCAAAGCTTCCTCTAGAGAAGCAGCAATGGTACTGATTGAGGAGTCACCCTTAAATCCCTCTGCAATTCTGCTTATCCTCATATTTTGTTTTCCTAAATAGATTCTCATTGTGCTCCAAATGAGGTTGGATCAACTGGTTCTCCCTAACTAAACCTGTTGAAACAGTGAGGGATTGGCCACACTGCCCATTGCCTCCATGACCTCTGAAGTGAGGCCTGTCACCTGCTGCTTGACGGTTAATAATCTTTGCGTAAAAGTATCAATTTTATTTCATTAGCAGTTGTATCACTTTATTCATCTTTTGCATAGTGGTGTTATGTGAGACAAGAGTGACCTTCGCTTGGGCTGCAGTCCCGACCTCTGAAACCTTCCCTGATTCTTTTGATATTGGCTTAGACTTGAAAAAGTCCTGCATGGCAGGGCCAGAGTTTCCCGCCTTGTTTCAGGGCTTTCCCATTATCGATTTTTCCCAGAAAATTTTCAAATTAAGTGGAAGGTTAAGCTGTGCTAGATTATCATGCTTTAAATCATACTGGGTCAAGAAATAACAATGTAATGAAAGAAATACATGCCGAGTAGTAGGAGCAATGTAGAAGTGCTTCTGGATGCCTGGGCTGCTGGCTCCACTCCCAACAATTCATTTTCAAATAAATGTTTTATCGAGTCTCATTAATTAGATGAATCATCTGCCATGATTATTAAACCAGTCTGCTCGGTAACCAACTGGGGAAGAACGATCTTTGATTAACTCTGAGTGCTTCTGTTTTGGTTAAAGACATAACCGTCAACCTTTTTTGCAGCATGTTATTTCTAGTTGAAAACCTATGTGTTATGATTGCATACCTTTTCTAAAATTCACTGATGTTGTTAGCTGTTTTATCCACTTCCTTTCTTAGCAGAACCAACATAAATGCTAATGGTGTAATTATAGCCAACTTGTTTTGCTTCAAATCCTTGATCTACTTTTATTTCATACTTCTGGAACATTAGGAACACCCCCTAACAGTGTAGCCACTCAGTATGCAATAGTCTCCTCTCATACTACATCCTGAGTGGCTAGACTGCATTAGGGGATGTTCCAAGTCCAGGACAGATACAGTGGCAGTTGATCAAGGATGTAAACAGACACACTGTAGTGTGGTAACATTGGTATAATGGGCAATCTGTTTTTTACTTAAAAAAATGGAATCAACACTAAACTACCAGCTACATCAGCAAATTCTATAGAATGTGAACAAGCAGAAAATGTGTTGCTGTTTTTTTTAAACTAGGGAAATTTTTAGGCCGGGGGGGAGTGACATTGTCCCTTAAAAACATAGCTACTGTAGAAAAGCTGTTTGGGTTCATTTATTCTAACAATGGCTAAAAGCTGAAACAGGTTCACAATTTTATAGACAGATGGATACCGTTTCTTTTGTCCATCCAGTTAATTCATGAAACTAAATTCTGAACAATGAGCTGGTGACACAACTGGGAGTTTTGTCTCCTTAAACTGGATTACCATGATACATTGAATAAATAAAGGAACTAGAATAGGCTGTATTTGCTCTAGAGTGTAACAACCACTAGTATCTTCTGACTATGAATGTTTTATTTATTTAAGTATTTAACTTATTGATCAATTATTTCAAAAATTGGTAGCTGGGAAAGGCACACTGAGCTGAGGCTTGTTTCCAAGTGCGATATGTATGACAGGTACAGGAGAAAATAAAAATAGTACAATTAGATATCTATAATTTTACATGTTATCAGTATATCGTTTTTATGTTTTCTCAACATTCAGTCTTATTATTGATATAATACATTGATAAAACACAACAGAATGGGAAAAAATGTTTAAATATGGAAGTTGTGCCCCATTTGCAGGCACCTCTCTGGGCTGTGGGCAGAGGTGACCAGGCTTAGAGCCGAGCTGGCAGGAGTGTTGGGAACTTTCACCCCCACCTGGAGGCTACCAGGTCCCCAGACAATGCCACAAAGGGTACCCAGGCAGAGATCTGGATGGATTATGGTGGGCTCATGGAGGATTAGGGAGGGGACACAAATGCACATCCCCCATCTGGTCCAACTTATGAACAAGTATGCTGCTCTTAGGGAACTGAGTGCCCCACAGGGGAGCCCGAGGTTGCGACCAGGGAGGATGGACAGGCCAACAGGGAGGAGAACATAAAGGCAGAATCCAGAGAACCCCAGGCCAACATGGGGGATGGCACACAGGCAGAACAGGGAGAACCCCAGAGGAGGAGAAAACATATCATGGTGGGGGACTCAATCATTTGGCACATGGATCTAGGCACAGGTAGCAGGATGGAGAGGGAGGTAAAGTGTCTCCCAGGAGGTACAGCATGGAGGGAAGGAGAGCAGATTTACAAGATCATTAGGGCAGTAGCAAAGGGGGGGACTAGATTTCATTGTCCACCTGGGGACAAACAACCTAGTAAAGTAAGGGGTGAGCATGGAGTCAGTACAGGAAGAATTTAGAGAGTTGGGTAGACAACTTGGGAAGGTGGCAAACTCTAACTTTTTCAGAGGTCCTACCAGTCCGGGGAAGGAGGAGGCACGTAATCAATGCATCAGGAGTTTCACGAGATGGTTGGAGGGCTGGTGCAGGGAAAATGGCTTCAGCTACATTGGAGACCGGGGAACCACCTGAACTGATGCACGCCTGTACAAGTGGGATGGCCTGCATCCATCCAGTGAGGGAACAACAGCCCTCAGTGAATGGTTTAAATGCTTCCTTAGAGAACATTTAAACTAGCTGAGGGGGTGGGGCGCTATAGGAGGCAGGTATACTCACATAGCCCACCCCCACAGGAAACTACAGAGAGTGTAGAGTGTCAGGACAGCAGGGATTTAGCAGGGTCAACAAATAGGTTAGTAAGGGACACTAAAGGAATAGGTCATTAGCACTCCAAAAACATCTAAAGCTGAAAAAAGAGATGGGGAGTCAAAGACAGGACTGGAGGGAGGGACAGGGAGAGCAGCAACATATAGAGGGTCATGCACACAAACACCCACAGTCTTGATAGCAAAGTCTCAGATCTAGTAGCTATAATGACGGAGGAGGATCTGAACATAGTGGCCATAACTGAAACATGGCTCACTGGCAACCACAGCTGGGAAATAAATATGCCAGGGTTCGCTCTGTTCAGAAGGGATAGAACAGGCAAGAAAGGGAGGGGGCTGTGCATAAAAGAGGGCATAAAAGCAACCACAATATAGGGCAAATATGAGGAGGTAGAGGAACTATGGGTCACCCTCAAGACAGGAAAGGGAACAACAATTCAGGCAGGGATGGTTTACAGACCCCCAGGTCAAGGGGAGAAGGGTGACAGAATACTACTGGATAGCATACACAAAATGACAGAAAAAGGTGAGGTTCTGCTGATGGGAGACTTTAACATGCCAGACGTGGACTGGTCCATCCCAGCAGGAGCCGTGACCAGGGCCTCCGAGACATTTTGGACTCACTACGGGGGCAGGCCTCAGACAAATAGTGAGGGAACCCACCAGAGACAGGGCAATCCTGGACCTGGTGCTGAACAATGGAGACAGAACTGCAGATCTCCAAGTAGAGGGGCACCTGAGGACCAGCGACCAACACATGGTACAGTTTACAGTCAACACAGGGACACAATCTAGTCAGACAAAGGCAACAATATTAGATTTCTATAAAGCTGACTTCGGCAGCATGGGAAACAGGGTTAAAGAAACCCTGGATAAGAGGAAGACAGGAAGGAGAGTAGAGGAGCAATGGGAATATTTTAAGCAGACAATAAAAGGGGTCACAGAAAAATGTGTGAAGGTGAGAAGCAAAGGGAAGAGAAGGAGGAAGCCACTTTGGTTCTCCAAGACTGTAGCAGAAAAGGTGAGGGCGAAATGTGTGTCCTTCAGAAAATACAAGATGACACAAAGGAAGAAAGGAAGGAGTACCAAAATCGTCTACAAAAGGCAGGTAAAGTTGTAAGGAGTGCAAAGGTGCAAACTGAAGTAAGATTAGCTCACTCAGTTACAGGCGAGAAGACATTCTACAGGTACATTAGTGAGGGAAGAAGGTGAAGGGGGGAATCACTAAACTCAGAGGGGACAAGGGAGAGACAGTAGAGGGGGATGAATAAAAGGCATTAATTCTAAACGGATATTTCTGCTCAGTCTTCACAGTGGAAGGGGAAGGGCAGGGGCAACAGAGGCACTGGGGAAGGGTATGGACACCAGTCCTTTTACAGAGGAGAAAGTATTACAAGAGCTCACAAGGATTAAAGTGGACAAAGCCATGGTGCTGGATGGCATACATCCAAGGATCCTGAAAGAACTAAGCAGGGAGCTGGCAGTCCCACTGGCAGACCTGTTCACTGAGTCCCTAAATACTGGCATAGTCTCTGAGGACTGGAAGAGGGAACCTGTGGTACCTCTTCACAAGAGTGGCAGCAAAGAGGAGGCAGGGAACTAAAAGTCAGTAAGTCCCACATCGGTGGTGGGTAAGATCATGGAGACACTCCTTAAAGAGCTTATTGTGGAACACCTGAAATCCATAGGGGTGCAGGATCTGTGGCAACATGGATTCACAGCAGGAAGGTCCTGCCAAATGAATTTAATTGATTTTTTTGACTGGGTGATAAAGGTAGCGGACCAAGGGGGGGCCGGTGGACATCATCTATCTAGATTTCAGCAAAGCGTTCGATACTGTTCCACACAGAAGGCTGGTTAACAAGCTGGGTAGTCTGGGATTGGGCCACAAGGTGGTGAACTTGGTTAGTAACTGACTGACAAATAGAAAGCAGCGGGTAGTAGGAAATGGAACCCACCAGTGGAGTAACCCAGGGTTCAATTTTGGGGCCAGTCCTCTTCAATGTCTTAATCAGTGACATTGCAGAAGGACTGGAGGGGAAGGTTTGCCTGTTTGCAGATGACACTAAAATCTGCAACAAAGATGACATACCAGAGGGCATGGAAAGAATAAGAAATGACCTAGAGAAGCTGGAAAGATGGTCGGAGGTATAGCAGCTCAAATGTAACACAAAAAAGTACAAGATCATGCACGTGGGGAGTAGACACTAGAGAGAGAGAGAGAGAGCTACCGGATGGGGGGGGGGGGAGAGCTGCTGACAGTCACCCGTGAGAAAACAGATATGGGGGTCATCATCATGGATGACCTGAAGGCCACCAAGCAGGCAACAAAGGCAGAGGGGAGGGCCAGTGGGATGTTGGGGTGTATAGGAAGGGGTAGGAAGGGGTACCATAAAGGAAGGAGGTACTGGTTCCACTGTACAAGACACTGGTGAGGCCACATCTGGAGTACTGTGTACAGTTCTGGAGGCCGCACCTGTGTAAGGACATATACACATAGATTACATAGGTTTTCCAGAGCTCTGTGTAGAACAAGGTCCATTATAGCTCTCTTGTGTGATTATTATCCCAGTATGTTATTTTTAATTAGATAAGCATCCAGCTGTGTCTTGAAGCTGAGCATACTACCACCAGCCACTACTTCTAATGGAAGCTCATTCCAAAGTTTTGTTACCATTATAGTAAACCAATGTTTCCTTTTAGTAGTGCTGAATCTATCAACGTCAATTTGGAATGGATGAGATCTTGTGCTGTAATGCTTTTCTTTTAACTTTAATCCCAAGAGTTCCTACAGCTGGGTGTCCATAAGGGGTCAATATAGCAAACACATATCACCCCTCATACATCTAAATTCCAGAAAATACAGCCCAAGAGTGTTTAACCTTGACTGGTAATCCAATCCCCAAGCCTCCCTGATACAGTACCATGTGTTGCTCTTCTCTGTACCCGATCCAGGCCTTGAATCTCCCCCTTACCACCCAGAGACCAGAACTGGGCACAATATTGATGTGTGGTCAAACCAGTGATGTATAAAGTGGCAGCAAAACATCCTTATTCCTACAATTAATATGTTTGTTAACACAGTGTAGTATACTACTAGCTTTTTTAATTTTATAATTCCACTGTGATTTAAAGCTGAGATCTTTTGTGATCCTGACAACCAGGTCTCTTTCATTTTCAACAATGTTTAGCTTCCGCCCCCCCCCCCCCCAATATGTAATCTTCCTGCCTATTCATCTTCCCGAAATGCATCACACTGCACTTTTCCACATTGAATGCCAATTTCTTGTCTTTAGCCCAATTTGCCAGGTCTGTTAGTGCTTGTTGTAGGGTGTCTGCATCCTCGGGAGTATCCACAATGTGCTCAATTTTAGTGTCATCAGCAAATTTACATAGCCATACTCCTGTAGTGGTATTCATAGAGGAGAAGTAAACATTAAATAAACATGGCCCCAGTACCGATCCCTGCGGTACCCCACTAGTTACATCAGCCCACTTCGAATAGGTCCCTTTAACACTGACTTTTTGCTTCCTATTGGAAAGCCATGTTTCTATCCAATGTGATACCTTGCCAGTAATTCCATGTTCTAGCAAGGCATCAACAAGTTCCCCATGAGATACTTTATCAAAAGCCTTGGAAAAATCAAAGAAGATGACATCCACTAAATGCCTATCATCCAAGGCTTTACCGGCCATACCATAGAACTCCAATAAATTGGTCAGACATGACCTGCCCTTGGTAAATCCATGCTGGGTACAGTCAAGGGCATTAGTTAGCTTAAGGTGGTTAATTATATGATCTTTAATAATACCTTCCAAGATCTTCCCAAATACAGCTGTCAAGTTAATGGGTCTATAGTTTTCCACCTTTTGCTTGGTACCCTTTTTATGGATTGGTACAACTACCGCTTGCCTCCAGGCCTCCAAAACCATTCTTTCATCCATCGATTTCTGGTAGATGGATGTTATTGGGCCTACTAATGCCTCTGCCAGTTCCTTTATAATTCGAGGATGTAATCCATCTGGGCCTTGCGACTTGTTTTGGTCAATGTTGCAGAGTCTCTTTAATGCATCCTCTTCATTAATATGGGGACCTGTATCAGTAGCCTGATCTAAATTATCTAAGTTAGGGTAGGTCTTTTTATTGAAAACTGAGGCATAAAAGCCATTGTATTGCTCAGTCATAGCTACATTATCTATAATCATATTACCATCTAGGCCTTTTAAGGGTCCAATAGATTTGCTAGCCCCCTTCTGATTATTGATATAAGTGTAGAAGGTTTTATAGTTATCTTGGACCCTTTGAGCAAGCATAAGCTCATGTTTTTGTTTGGCTTTTCTAATGCTGAGTTTTGATTTCCTTAAGAGCATTTTATACGTATCCCAACATTTACTACCTCCACTCTTCTTACCATTTGTAAAAGCTTTATTTTTCTTTTTAATCAGTTTCCTGACTCCCGTTGAAATCCACTGCAGCCATGATTTACCTGTCCCTTCATATTTATGTACTACCGGGATGTGTGCTTTCATAAGGGAAGTAACTTTTTTAACATGAGTTCCTACATGTAAACCAATGACTGGTTTTCAAATACCTTTTCCCAGTCCCATATAGCCAGGTCGCATCTCATGGCATCAAAGTTGGCTTTATTATAATTATATACTATAATACTTCATATGTCCTTACCCAACCTACCCATATATCTGAAACTAACCATGGCATAGTTGCTTGACCCTAAAGGGGGATGAGTATTGCAATCGTAGATATCATCTTCTAAATTGCTTAGGACAAGATCTAAAATGTGATTGCCCCTGGTGTTTGATGTAACAAATTGCTGCATACCTGCCAAAATAAAGGCTTCTAAGAAGTGTGATTCTACCACAATTCCTGCATGTAAGGTGTTCCAATTTATACTGGGAAGATTAAAATCCCCTAGTAATATACAACTGTTAGTAACAGATAGCTTGTTAATAAAATCTAACAACTGTATATCGTTCTGCTGTGGGTTGGAGGAGGGTCTATAAATAAGGCCTAAGTTGATATTGGCAGCATATGGGGGAGAAATCTTAGCCCATAATATCTTGTTACCATCCCAGTGGATAGTGTCTACAGATTCAGTGACTATAGTGTCAATCACATAAAGGGCCACACCTCCCCCTCTTGATAGGGTCTTGTCTCTATGATATAATGTATAGCCCGGTATGTTTTTATCCCAGGGGTCCTCTTCTCGCCACCAGGTTTCCGTGATGGCACAAATATGTATATTGAAACTACGAAGGGTGTAGAGTAATTCATCAGTTTTATTATTTAAACTTCTGGCATTAATCACCATAAAGTTCCAAGTAGCAGGATCTACCTTCATGGTGTTACCAGACTTAGTTCTGAAATCCCCCCCTACTGGTGGTTTAAACTCCTGTCAATGGTCTGGCGCAGCCTATGAGCAAAAATGTGTTTCCCTTGCCTGTTCAGATGCTGTCCATCCTGTGCAAAAAGTCTTTGGTTACTAAATATGTCCCCATGTTCTAGATATGTGTGTCCTTACCTATGGCACCATCTTTTTAACCATCCGTTTAGGGCTTGTATATCCCTGGTTCTAGTCTGGGTAGCTCTGGGTACTGGGAGCAAAATGGATACAATAAGATCACTACCATTTACTATCAGCTCCCTACCGACCTGTTCAAAGTCTCTCTGGATGTCAGTTAGATTTCTTTTCCCAACATCATTGACCCCTGCATGGATTAGGACTAATGGTTTCATGGTATGATCCTGTAAACCCGGGAGGAGTTGCCTTATATCCTTAATACCAGCCCCTGGTAACACACTAACTGTAGTGTTAAAATTACGTTGCTTACATATCACGTGGTCTGTATAGTGCAACATAGAGTCCCCTATTACTAGGACATCCTGGGGCTCAGATGTGTATTCAGGCACAGGTGTCTGATTCTTGCTACAAACATGATTAGTTGGATCTGAATTTGACAGGTGAATAAGGCAATTCTTGTGGGTGGTAGGAAGAAATAGGCTGTTGGTTAACCAGGATCTGCGGCCTATCCTGTAGGTAGGGAAATGGACAGACTAGATGGGCCAAGCGGTCCTTATCTGCCGTCAAAGTCTATGTTTCTATGTAATGGAGCTATCCTGTGTTAGCCCGCCTTGGGCAATAAGATTGCCATCTTGCTCACTTAGGTTGACATCTGGTTTCAGGGCACTATATCTATTCTGGGTTAGGATATTTGAGGATCCTCCTATATTCCTTCTACCTTTTTTGTTCCTGTATTTGTTTACCATACACCAGTCTTCCTCTCCATCACCCTTATCTAACCTAGATATAGTTAACTTTTCAGGTTCAGCTATATCCTCAGCCACTTTGTCAATATATTGCTCCAAATTACGTATATCAAGTTGACACTGTACCCTTTGCTGTAATACAATGTTTTCTGCCCTTAGTACCTCCAGAAGGACACATTTATCATACTCATATCCATTTATTTCCTCCCCCTCAGCATACATACTACATTGCACACACTGCTTCATTTTGGGTATTTACCTAGTATATTTATTGCAACTAGTAGGCCCAGGTCCAAGCTGTCACTGTGGACACAGCAGACAAGCGCAGACGCTTGTGTCTCTGTGCACAGTGATGCTCGCCTTGCTCACGCTCACCCTGCTTGCAGCAGGGGCGATTTATATGCAGTACCCGATCCGGAAGTGGTACAATGGGTCATGGTCACTCGCAACTAAAGCTGCATTTTAAAATGCACAGTTGAGTTCTTCTGGGTGTGTGCTACTCATTCGTAGCCTAGGCACAGGATTTCAATAGCCCAAACAGTGTTTTAAAAGTGCTAGCTGGTTTTGTAGTCCAGTTATAATCCCACCAAACTACAGCAGCTCTCTTCCTGCTTCCTGTGTGTATAATGGAAGCAGGGCTCACATAAAATAAAGGTATTTCAACCCTGGTATTTTGTAGCTCGGACTATGGTTAGTTACTGTGTCCCTAAAAAGAACTTGCCAGCACTATGTCTGCTACAATGTGCTTCTTAGCTCGCCTGCTCGCAGCAGGGGCAATCTATATGCAGTAACCGACCCGGAAGTGGTACAAGGGGTCACGGTCACTTTCAACTAAAGCTGCATTTTAAAATGCACAATTGAGTTCTTCTGTGCATGTGCTACTCAATTGTAGCCTAGGCACAGGATTTCAATAGCACAGACAGTGTTTTAAAAATGCTAGCTGGTTTCATAGTCCAGTTATAATCCCACCAAACTACAGCAGCTCTCTTCCTGCTTCCTGTGGGTATAGTGGAAGCAGGGCTCACATAAAATAAAGGTATTTCAACCCTGGTATTTTGCAGCTCGTACTGTGGTCAGTTACTGTGCCCCTAAAATGTGAAGATGCAGAGGAAGGCAGTGAATACAAAGAATAAGACATATGAGGAGAGGTTAACAAAAACTCAATATGTATACATTAGAACAGAGGAGGGGACAGGGGGACATGATTGAAACGTTCAAGTACCTAAAGGGCATAAATAAGGTGAGAGGGGATAACATCTTCCCGGCAAAAAAAAATACTAGGACAAGGGGTCATGACATGAGATTGGAGGGAGGCCATATAAGGGGAAATGGGAGGAAGTTCTTTTTCACGAAGAAGGTGGTGGATGCATGGACTAGCCTACCCAAATAAGTGGTGGGAGCAAATACTGTGGGGGGATGCAAACATGCATGGGATAGAAAGAAGGGGGTCATAGAGATAAGAAAGAATAGCTTAAGCAGGTGACCAACTAATGGCACCAACTGCCATTACAGATAGGGAAAGTGGGCAGACTGGATGGGCCTGGTGGTTCTTTTCTGCCAACAACTTCTATGTTTCAACTTAGCAGACTCCAAGCTTTCATTCAAAATGTTCCAAAGTTATCCTATTTTAAATATTCTTATTTATTTAGCTCTCGGATTAAATACCTTTGAGCTCTTTTACACAGGTTCCATGTCAGTATGACAGACAAGTTACAGTGAAGAACAGATTACAATATCACAAGAGAAATGGGTTAAGGTGGCATTGTACAAGCATGCCAGAAATTTAGATTAATACAAGAACGGCAGACTGTTGGGACATAAAACAATAACCGTAAGATCAGCCCGTGAGGCCTTGTCAAGGAAGGATTCAGGTGGGTGGAGGAAGTGAAAGTTAGAGTAGGAGGTGAGGAAATGAGGAAAGGGGGGGAATAGGGACAAGGTGTAGACATGGGGGGTAGGAGTAGAGTTTGAGAGAGGAAGTATACAGGACAGTGGCAGTAAGGGCAAGCTCAGAAAGCACGTACTAAGTGCTAATTGGGGCCTATGAAAAGGGGTAAGTAAATTTTAATGGAAGCAGTCGCAGCAGGCATTAGCTAGTAGGTGCTGATGGAGCTTTCATTAGAATGATCCCAGTGTGGTTTGAGTGGAGACTTCATAATGTAAAGAGTTAAACCAGAAAGAGGCTCAATAGGCAAATGATCTTTGTCCTAAGGAAGTTAGGATATTATGAAAGATCTAACTTGAACTATTATACAATATATATTTTTTGCTATTGTATTGTATTGACACAAATACACGTGTATTGACACATGAAAACCATACTGACGTGATCAATTCATGTTGATCCAACTTCAGGCTTTCATGTAAAAAAAAAATTAAATTGCTGTCATCAACAGTTCATCATTGACCTATGTTTTAGTGGTAATAAGGGCAAAGGATCAGTTACCAATGCAATTGTGTACACCCAAGTGCAAATCATTTATTTATTTATCTTTTGTTTACAGGGTAAGTGCACTAGCCATAGAGATGACTATTTTCAGGCACGACCCGGGAGAATTACAGAGCAATTACAGAGAAGCAACAGACAGTGGCAAATACAGAAATGGTTAAAAATAGGCAAGGTAACTTACATCTGGGTTTCATTATGAATAAGGTACTGTGTTTAGAATAGGTTACAGAAACAAGGTTACATTGTTTTGCACAGTTTGGTTCATAAAGATGTAACTTATAACCGGTTACAGTATTAATTTAATTAATTTTGGTTTTGTTTACTGGGTAAGTGCCATGCCAAAAATATGACTATTGCCAGGCATGACCCGAGAGGATTACAGTGAGGTGGGGTAAAAGAGGGAGTACATATTGTACACTGAGAAAGAAACAAATCCAGAGATAAACAAGAGTACACTGGTACATGGGTGAAATTACAGGAATACTTAAGGGTACATAGGCAATACAAAGTTGAAATACAACACATCAAGCAAACAACAAATTGGTTTCAGAGCATAAAGCATAGCCATTTGAAACTTAAGTGCCTGAAATGTGGAGATCAATCTACAGCAGGGGGAGAATGACAGCAGAGCAGCAGAAAAACTGGATGCCATGTTCGGGGGGGTTGAAGCAGGTACAGGAGACCTGGCTAAAGAGGAAAGAGCGATTTTTGTTTTTGAATTGGCCATGACTGGGAGCTAGACGGACCTCAGGAGGTAGGGAGTTCCAGAGTTTGGCCACCGAATGTGAGAAAGCTAGGGTGCCTTTGTTAGATTTACATCTGGGTATAAGCCACAGGGATTTATCAGATGATCGAAGACCATGTGAGGAAGGCAGTGGAGTAAGCAGGGAGGCATGTGAGACAGGGATACCTGCTCTGAGAAAATTGTCAGTCAAAGAGCCAAGGACCAAAGCACGAGCAGAAGTTGGAGGTAGCCAATTAAGATCAGCATAGAGCTGACAGTGATGTTTTGACCAGGGAGAGGCAGAGGCATACCTGCAGATACTGTTGTAGGTGGTATCCCACTTTCTGAGGAGTGAGAGGGATGCATAGAGGTAAGTGACTACCCCGTAGGATAGCGACGGGAGCAATATCCCATGGGTAATGGCTAATCTAGCTGACTGTGTAAGGACATAGCTTGTTTTGTAGGCTACCCCAATTTTAGTGTTAACTGTTTTACAGGTGACTGTTATGTGCTTATCAAAATTGAGGTTTTCATCATATAAACATAGAAACATAGAATCTGACGGCAGATAAGGACCGCCTGGCCCACCTAGTCTGCCCATTTCCCTACCTAACAGATAAGCTGCAGATCCTAGTTAAACAGCCTACTTCCTCCTACCCCCTACTAGAATCCATCAAAGAGGACTCCAAGATACCTGAAGGAGCATACCAATTCAAGGTCCATCCCACCCTGTCCAGATACCCTGAATGAGTCCTGACTGCATTTTAATTTGACTGCAGTCCCAAACAACATGGTTTGCGTTTTACTAGCATTAAGGATTAGCTTATGGTGGAAGAGCCAAGATTGAATAGACATGAAAGCAGATGAGAATGTTTGGTTTATGTGGCCTACATTCTTATCACTGCAGTATAAGACTAGGTCATCTGCACAGAGGATCGTGGAGCAATCAGGGATAACTGACGAGATGCTATTAATAAAAATAGAGAAAAGAAGGGGGCCTAATATTGACCCCTGAGGGACACCTAGGTTAACTGGCAAGGGACTGGACTCAGAGGAATTGAATCTAACAAGCTGAGTTCTGTTTGATAGATAGCTATTAAACCAGGCCACTGAGTTATGAGAGAAGCCAAGGGCTAGGAGGCTGTCTAGTAGAAGAGGATGGTCGACAAGGTCAAATGTCATTGTGAGGTCAATAAATAGTACCCCTGTGAGATGGCCATAGTCCATTGCAGGAAGAGTGTCATTAGTTAGATGAAGCAAGGCATTGGAGGTGCTATGACCTTTACAAAAGCCATGCTGAATCAGTGAGAGGTGGTTATATTTGGTCAGGAATTCAGTAACTTGGATAGATACAAATTTTTCCATAATTCTGCATAAGACAGATAGTATGGCTATCGGTCGATAATTGGTCATGATCCTTTTATCACCTTTCTTTTGGACCAGGGTGAGTTTGGCCACTTTCTAGATCACAGGAACATATCCAGTACAAAGCAGGAGGGTGAAAATTCTAGACAAAGGTTGGGCAATGAATGGTGCAGCCAGTTTTAAAAGTTTGGGCTCGACGCTATCAGAGCCCACACTGGTATTATCAGAAATAGAAGTTAAAAAAAATGAGAACTTCATATTTGGTTACCGCCTTAAAGTAAAAAGGAGGGGGAAATGCAGAGTAGGTGTGTGGAGTGGATATGGATGATGGCTGCATGGGGAGGAACACAGACGTGAAACTGGACAGGTCAGAGAATTGCTTATTAAACGCTTCGGCAATGGTCCTAGGGTTATTACAGTGGACTCCATTTATGACCATATCATCTTCCAGGTGAGTTTTCTTTGATCCTAGGAATATTTCCACATGTGCCCAGAATTTCCTAGGGTCACCAGATGCTTCCAGCAGTAACCCCTTGCAGTAAGAGCTTCTTGCTAGCTTGATCTGCTTTTTACAAACACTTCTCTGTGCCCGGTATATCTGGAAGTCAGTATTGAGGTCAGCTTTCCTGAAATGCCTCCAGCTCTTATCCCTGGCATGCAACGCAGCTAGGAGATTTTTGTGTAGCCATGATGATGTCATAGTCAGAGAGGTATTTAAAGGAGATAAGAAATGATTTTTACATAGTTAACTGCCTGTCCATCTTCCTTTACATGCCAGTTATGTATTCTGATATGTTTTTATAATTTTTTGTTAAATAAACAATCTAGCTGTGGGGTGCTCTCAGATCTACATTGAGTTCCATTCTCCTCACCAGCTACTGCTCTTGATTTTCATATTTCCAAGACATTCTCTGACATCAGTAACTCCCATTCCGTGCTATTCATCTGAATGGTCTGGAAAGGAGTCTGATGTTACAGAATGTTCGGGCAGTATGAAAATAGAGAGCAGCAACTACTGAGGAGAGAGGGCTTCAAGGTAGTTACAAATGCAACACAATTAGATTATTAGTTAACAGAAAAGGTCAAAAACATCAGAATACTGGGTAGTAGGGCTGTGCATGGGCTGAAAAGAATTTTCCGAATACCAGGAATAGTAGGCTTCCCGAATATTTGGATGCATTTTCCGAATAGTTCACTATTCGGCCACTATTCGGGAACTACTATTCGGTGAGATTTCCAAGTCTCACAGAGCTTTGTTGGCCAATCAAAAACTGTTTCTTGAGCTCGAAGGCAAGCACATCATGTGGCTTCCTCACTCTGAGCTGGTAGAAGACAGGAGACAGTGGTTTCTGAGAGCTGCTCTGCAGTACTTTTGAGACCTTAAACTTGCTAAAAAAAGAATTAGATTTTTGTTTCACAGGCTTTTTTGGGTCAGTGTAGTTTTTTTTGATAAGTGTCAGAAAAGCTATGTTTGGCTTTCTGACAGGTATTTTGTCCTTATTGCTGTACTCTACAGGGACTAGGAGGGCTGTCTGCTAACACCCCTTCTCTGCTGCTGTCTGACATAGCTCCAGTGTGATTTTTTTGTGATGGAGCACATTTTATTTTTGTGGGTTTTTTTTGTTGTTTTTTTTTTGCTGTTGTCTGGTTCCAGGCTTGGTTCCTTGCATGACTGATGAGGGTGTCTGCTAACTCCCCCTCCTGCACGTCACTGCTTATAATTTGCTGTATAAGTGCAAAATATTTGATTTTGTGAGGCTTCACCCTGCATGTGCATGCTTAATATATTTTTTCATGAGGCAGGGCCACACGTGCACAGTTGTGTGCACACAGATTTTGAAATAAACTTCTTCAGTTCTAAGCCAGTCAGGCTTGACTCACTGAATTAGTATTGTTAGTCTCCTCTGGTTCTGGGGACAGATCCCTGTACACATGAGGAGAAGAAGAAGAATCAGCATTTATATAGTGCTTTTCATACACAGTGTATCCCAAAGCGCTTTACAAGCAATGCTAGACTGGTAGTGAAGTGACTGAATGTGTGGTGGCGGCCATATCACATATTATCACCCACACACAGCCTGGATAATTGCATGAACTGGTTTATGGGAAGGGGAATGTTCGCCAGAACACCGGGAATGTTCCCTACACTTGGTGAAGAGTGCCCTGGGTTCTTTTACTTCCACCTGGACACCCACCAGGACAACACCAGGATGGGTAGAAGGGACCTCGGTTTAATGTCTCATCTGAAGGATGGCACACTCCAGCAGTAGAGCACCCCCCAATACTGCATTCGGATGGCAGCGATTTTTAGGTGCAAATCCAATCCCAGTGTGGGACGAGAACTCACAACCTTGTGGTCCAGAGGCAGAAGTGCTACTAACTGAGCCACACTGACATGGCAGCTGACCCGCCCCTCCCCCAACTTCTACAGCCCACTGCACACAATTAAGCTGTGCTTGTGAAATATATCCCCCTGTGAGTCTGTGCTGTGTGTGTGTGTGTGTGTGTGTGTGCAGCTGTGCACATGCCTTTTTTTTGTTTGTTTATTTTTGTTTTGTTAATTAAACCATTGCACTTAGTGGGGCAGGCTTGTCTCACTGAGTTAACTGTATGTCATCTGTCTGTTCCTTGCTTGGTTCCATGTTTGACTAAATAGGTTGCCCTTTTTTTCCCCCTTCTCAGTAGCAGTGTTTTTCTTTACTGCTACTTTTTTGTGGTGCAGTATAACTGGAAAGGCTGGTGTATTACTGTAGTTCCACAAGCATTAAGTAATGCATCACACACACAGGTACTACGTAGTAATAGTTTGTGTTTTACCCAGTAACCAGCAGTGACCTGATCCATCATGTCTTTAGCAATCTTGCAAACATGCTTGGTCCAGCCCCAGCAAAACATCTGCACCGCTGGCCCCAAGTGGTGAGGGACAGGATGATAGAGCACAAACATACAGCACATCCACACAATTACTGCTAGTGTTGTCCCTGAGCTGCCAAACCCCCAAACAATCTATGGAGAACAAAGGAAGCACTCGGGGGGGGTGGGTTGCAGTAACAACATACAGTTAAGAGCAGTGCAGCATAAAGTTGGTAATACATTTGTTTGTGCTAAGGCTGGAGGATGCCAATAGAGCCCTGGTGCTTTGACCAGAGCCTGGTCTTTGTCAGGGTGCATGTTGGGAACGTACAAACACGCTATGGATATACAACCCTTAAAGAAACACACACTATAAATAAGTGAAGTTAAAATGAATGAGACTGAGATTCCCTTGTAACAAAACAATCCACAACTAACATACCCAAGGATGAAACACTGCATCAAGATTATAGAACATAGTTCATACTGTGGTGCCAGACAGTACACAATGCAGTATTTTGCAAAACTGCTGTAAAATGCTGCAGTATGCTACAAGGAGCAGTGTAATTTAATGGCAATTAAGCCCTCCAGTCATCCAATATTTTGTGGCATGTCATTTACTACAAAGTACTGAATTGCATCTTGTCTTGCTCCACTGTAAATTATTGATACATAATACAATTCCAGAGATGGTGATGATATAGACTACATAGACAATGACATACAGGTGTCTCTCTTTATTCAATGGGCTCAAATATTGTTCTCCCCAAGCAAGCCTTTTAATTCTTGTAGCATTGGTAATAGTACTACTACCACTAATACCATTAGCAGTACTACTACTGCTAGTGTCACCACCTGCCCATCTGTACGTTCACTGTCACATCCTGTTGTGCAGTAGTAGGGGGGAATTAGAACATACATGCTTTATGCAGCAGGCAGCAGACACCTCCACCAGTGTCCCCACTGCTACCATTATGGCTGCTACATCCACAGACAGTGTGCTTCCTACCATCACCAGTGCCATTCTTGCAGCAGCCACCCTTTCAGCTGTCACCACTACTGTAGACACAGCTACCATTATTCCTACACCCATGGCTGAAGCACCTTCTACCCCATGTCTGTGACGATGAACACCATCTAGTACTGACCCAATGTAATGCTTGATACTGTTTTCAGAGTGCTATGTGTGTGTTGTGGTGGATCGAGTGTGCCACATGAAGCTTGTGTTGCATTAGTGAGAGCTCAATGTTGGTGGCTGAAGTGTGATTGAGGTGTATATGGTATACCAGGTTAAATGGGTGATTAACGGTGTTGCTGAAGTGCTTTTTTAAAGTTTCCTTAAAAAAACACCTTTTCTGGCCGAATACCGAATAACGAATACCGAATACTTGGGACCCGAATAACGAATATTCGGCCGAATATTCGGGAAAAGGTATTCGCACAGCCCTACTGGGTAGCCAATAAATGGACAACTGGAGGGCTTCTAGAGGTATAAAAATTGTTTCCTATCACCTTTAAGAGCATTACATCCTCCAGATGACCACCCAATGAGGAAGCTCTAACGAGTGAAGTGCTGGGGCATCTGGGTAACAATTCCACATCTTCAGTATCTCTGTGTATGTGTGATTTTCAGTTGTGGTGTTTTCTACCAATAAATCGGGTTGGACACATATTTAGCATATCACCAGTGCCTTTGTGCATCTTTTTTTACACACTGTACTGTTGCTCCGGAGTGCGGTTGTCTTTTGTTTCCTCATTGCTTGATTGGGCTAACACAAGTTTCAACCTGCACCCCGCACGACACCAAAAAGCATTGTATTTACCTGGGATCTATTGGGGGAACAATGTATACTGCTATTTGGCTGCCACCTAGTGGAAGCTAGGTGGCACAGCAGCAGTCCCTGCAATTGAAAGTCGAAGGCAGGTGTTGAAAAGCATGTCCCATCTTCATGGTCTACGAATGTGCCATTGCACAGCACCGCCTCTGAGTCAAAAGGAGTAATGGGTGGAAAAGAACCCCTTTCTGCAGGATGATGCTGTGATGCTGAAGGCACTGCACCACCATCATCCATGGCACCCCCCTCACACAACAAGGTAAGAGATAGATGGGGTAAGTCCCTAGAGGTGGGGTTAATGGGCTGGGGTGTGACAGTAGAAGGGGATTGATATGGAGGGGCAGTAGGATAAAGCCCATGCAAAAACAAAAGGATTGCAAAAATATTTGAACGATGAACCGATTTGTGTCTAACTCTCACATTTTTCAAAGTTATTCAAGTGGTATTAGGGGCTTTTTAAAGGGAACACAAAAATAAATATGTAATTTAGATAAACTATTGCTGGTCTTTTCTGTTCATTATTTATTTATTTAATTTATTTATTTATGTCTTTAATAACTAGGTAGGTGCACTGATCCTGGGGACCGTTTTCAGGCATGACCCAGGCTGCGACACGTGGCACAAGAGTCATAATATACAGAGGATAACAAATGGGAATACAGCAGCATTACAATCAGTAGCAGATTTTGAAAAGTACAGAACAAATTTACAGTCAGTCAACAACAGCCCAATAACTGTACAGCTCAATTAGCAACTTGCCTGGAAGAAAATTAAGTAACTGTACAATAGTTTACAGTGATTAACCGGTGAGACAATTAGATGCATACAGTTCAAACAAATGTGTCGTGTATGAGGACATACATAAACACAGAGGAAATGCACATGGTGAGGAGCAAGGGTGTTGGCTGGACACAGTAAGCAGCACAAAGTGCTAGGCAACAGGACAGTCACAACAGTTGAGTTGGCAGCAGGCAGCGGAGGTAAAAGGACAGGAGATTATCCTGGAGAGCATAGGCATTTGGCCTCATTTTGTAACCAGATTTTGTAACGGTGCTTGCATTATTGACATTGACATTATTGTATGCTTACATCTATGTATGGTTCAATATTCGATTTAGTTCCATTTCACTGAAAAAATATCTGTTCTTTAGCCCTTGCTTGTTCCATGATTTTATTGTTTATTATTTATTAGCTGTAACTGACAGTTACCTGTATTATGTATTCTTTTAATTATATTTTTCACTGTTGTACTCACTGGCCTCATATCTTAAAATAGGCATTTACTTGTCTAGTACACCTTACCCGGTAAACAAAAAGTAAATAAATAAAATGCTGTTAACATATCTGAAGTTATTATATCAGCATTCTGCAGGCTGTTTTCCCCCTACTCTGTTTAATGCTTTCAAATAGATGCTTCATGTGTAACTTGAGGGAAGCACACACACACACACACACACACTTTCTAAAGTGTGAGGCTTGTTTATCTTGAAAGCCTGATGATGTCTGCCAGCTGGCTTATAGGCACAAAGCCAATGTGACTGGAGGGGCCTTTTACTTTGAACTACAAGAAGTTTTTGCACATCGGCCAGCTAAACACTATCATGTTCAGCTTTTTTAGCACTGGCTTTTGAGAGGGAAGACTCCTGCATTTTTACATGCATTGGCTTATACATTACACACCTACATATCCCCCTACATTACAGTAATAATATGGTCCATTTGTGCATAACATGCAAGCAAACATAAAAATGGGTTTGTTGTATTCTCTTTTTCTGAATTAGGTAGTACTACACCTTATTTTATTAGAAACTGTTCAATCTGCACCTGCTATTTGTTCATGCTATGCCCTTAATCACATTGCAGATATTTTGCTCTTCCTCTAGAAACATCTACTCTTCCACTGGAAAATAATAAACTTGTGCAAGGTAAATGAGAACTTTGCTTTGTGCTATATAGTCACTGAATTGACTGAGACTCTCATTATTGCTGCTATTATAGGCAAAATACTTTTGTGAAAACTATAAACCATTGCTATACATATTCACGACACTGGTGGAGTATTACTTGAAGCAAGACTAGAAGATTACCATCCCTTGGTGTTTCTTCTACATAATTTAAAAACATGTTTTTAACCTGCTGGTGCAGTGGATGGCACAGCATGTCATACTTCACACAGTTACTTTAACTTTTGAACTCCAAAGAAGGTTACAGGGTGAAATGTGTGTTTTAGGTATCCTGTTGACATAGAATTACAATATAATTACTGGTGTCTCCCTTTAGCAACTGGTTTACAAGGCTCTGTAATATGCCGTAACAATCTGAAAATTGGTTATTACAGCATTCTGAATACTCAGCATATTAAACACGAGCACTGGGAGTGTGGTGCTTCTTCAATGTTTTGTAAATGAAAGTCTATGGTGGGGAGCACTCACCCTTGCCACGGAAAAAGAGGAGAAAAGCACTCAGACACAAAAAGCTGTCTTTAGGCCATGTTTACTACTTCCATTCCATCAGACGAACAGTGCAATAACAGGAATGGCAGTGTCACGCACCACCTCTTATGTTTCTTCCTACTTCTTGGGCTTCTTCAGAGATCGTGACCTGTGGCTCCATTAAGTATGTATTCAATCACATTGCTCAAAAACATAAGTGTCACTTTAAATTAATTAGTGATCTAATATTTTTTTTCTAATTTTTTTCTAATTCTTGAAACCAAGAAAATTATGGAATTGATGTAACATTACAGGTTTATTTTATCTTATATATTACCTGTTATAAAATGGTTTACACAGATCACTAATTAATTTAAAGTGACACTTACGATTTTGAGCAATGTGATTGGGTACATAATGGAGTCACAGGTGTGCATGTATTTAAACTAGATTTGTCAATAACTCACGATCTCTGAAGAAGCCCGAGAAGTAGGGAGAAATGTAAGAGGCAGTGTGTGGCACTGCCATTCCTGTTATTGCACTGTTTGTCTGATGGAATGGAAGTAGTAAACATGGCCTAAAGACAGCTTTTTGTGTCGGAGTGCTTTGCTCCTTTTTTTCCGTGGCAAGTGTGAGTGCTCTCCACCATAGACTTTCATTCTGAATACTCTCCTTCACTGCTAGTGTCAGTCTCTGTTAGTGTGCCACCTCACTGGCTCTTTCTATGTGTGTGGGCGGGTGAACACCACGACAAACATGGCGGAGCTGCTTGTTGCTAACGGAACAACCCGCACTTTCATCACTCACAATCATTCCCCCTAACTTTTCAATGATTCGCAATGTTTATCTGGTTGATCCTGCGTTTTCACCTTTAGAAAGCTATGTGGTTGATCCTGCTGTTCGTAGCCCTCGACCACGACTTCAGAGACAGCAACTACTGAATGACCCTTGTTGAGTACTGCCATTTCACTTTATTGACGCTTCGTGGTTAAAATAAAAAAATAAAAAGTAAAACCTAAAATAAAAACAATTCCTAAAAATGAAACTAATTCCAGCACTGCTCAGAAAGTGAGAGTGTGTAGTGTCTGTCATTGGCCAACTGGCTGAGCAAGCGGCAGTAGGAATAGAGGCAGAAACTGCTTGCACTCCTTGCACCAGTAATTATAAAAAATAACAGATAGGCAAGTGTCTGTGTTATGAATATTTTTTTTCACACCCTCGGTGTGTGATGACTACATAAACCTTGGGTGTGAAAAAATATTCTCATAAAATGGGCAAACAAAATCTCAAATGCTGATTGGCTGGAAGCCCTCTCCAGCCATGTCCTTATCACCACGTATCTTTTCAATGCGCACTACTTCTGGCATCCAAAGCCCCACCACAGGGATAAATCAATCCATGTCACCTGTCTCCCATCTGTGGCACTCATCTCCCAAATGCAGCTCGTCCTGAGGTTGCTTACGATGAAACCGGAACAGCAATGGCACAGTACAAAAAAATATCCAAACATTGTTATCAATACCCCACTTAAGCAACAGTCACAAGTACACTGGCAACGGCAGACACCACAGAAATGCCACTATAAATGTTCACTGTTTAAAATATATATTTTTTTGTTGTACTCACATCATGAATGGTTCCCTCATGGCACTTTCAGCTGTCGGTCTCATGGCGCTGCTCAATGCTATTAAGTTTCTCGAGTCAAACCTCCACAGTATGTCCCCCGCCACCCCTCTTCCTCCTCTCCCAGAAAATTAAGCCTCAACAACAGATTTCTTCAAAACTGCATTACTGTCCAGTTTAAATGGCATTCCATCTTCTATGTAACTGTTCCGAATCGTGAAGCAGGAAACGTGTGTTACGGTAGCCACTGAGGGACATGCTCGCTCCCACTACAGCCAACAGCTTAATTTAGTAAAACAAAAAACAAAGTCAATCAAACAGAGAAATGTATAAATAAATAAAAAGCACACATTAAAATGCACCTTCTGAAAGCAAGAGTAGCAAAAAAATCACAAATTACATCACACAGTACGGGGGCTGCTCGCTGGCACTCGCTGTAACTGAAACTGGGTGACCAAAGAAATATAATCAAAATAGAAAGAAACAAAACAAAAAAATATTACTTTATAAGTTTTTCTGTGTGTGTGTGTGTTTATGTGTACTCCTAGAGAGTGGAAAGACAGACAATTACCAATCGACAAGGACTATTTTTTTGTTTCTTTCTACTGATCATATTTTTTACTCTATTTTATTTGCAGTCTGTTTACCCATTTTTTTAAATTAACTTCTTTACAGGTGGGCCCATTTTATAAGTGTGATAAGACACTCTGAGGTGTGGGTTATGGCCTGATAAGAGCACTTCCCAGGTGCTAAAGGCACTTGGCACAAGCGCCTCGTGCCTCATAACGCAACTGGGGCGTGCTCTTATCAGGCCATAACCCACACCTCGTCGTGTCTTATTGCCGCATAACACACAGTTGCCTATCTGTTATTCTCTATATATCTGGAAATGTTTTATTTCAAATTGTAGCTGTCAATATTAAACGTGATAGGAAATAATATTAGGCTTTTAGGTGCCTTCCTGTTCTCCATTTAGCGTCCATCCCACATTCAAATGTTTTGACCTTTTTTGTTAAATTAATAATTTTTCATTGCCTTTGTAACTACCTTGAATTCCTTTCTTATTAGCAGCACCTGCTTTTTCGTTTTGCATTACATAAACATTCTTTGACATCAGTTTCACCATTCTGAGCCATTGGAATGAATAGTGTTGAATGATGTAACTTATGTCAAGGAATGTCTTGGACATAAGCAAAACAAGAGCAGTAGTTGATGAGGAGACGAGAGCACTGTAGCTTAGAGAGAACTACAAAGCTAGATTATTCATTTATGAAAATGGTCAAAGCGAATCAGAAAACATGGCTGGCATAAGAAGGAAAACGTGAGGATATCTGAAAAAATTAAAAGGATTTCTTGCCACCTTTAACAGAACACCCCTGTAAATAAGACCTTCCATAGCCTATCCTGTATAAATTTAAATATATATTTAAATCAATGATCTTTTCTCCATGTACATTCTCCTCACTGAAACTACTATCTTAAAGGGCAGTCTAATGACAGAACTCCTCACATCCTCCTTTCATGGACAGTGCACACTTATTTCTGGCTAGACACAGGAAAGGCATGTACCTTTTCTGGTTTCAGTCAGGTGCATATGCAAATTGGCTTGTTTGCATGGACAAGCATCACTGATTTTCTTGGATTTTGAGCCCTGTGTGTCCAGTAGTTCCATGACTCCAGGGAAACCCATTCTATGGGACATCCAGCAGAAAGCCAGCACCTAAATCTACTGAAGGAGGACTGCAAAACTTCATTTAAAAATGTAAGCTCAGTAGTTACTGGAATACATTATGCAATATAATAAATGGCACACCCAGCACATGATTAGACAGAACCAGCACCAAATTATGCATATGGTAATTAAACACTGTGACCGCTTTTGAAAGAACTTGGCCATGTGATTCATTAAGTTATCTAGCAGCTGATGAAAAATAAACTGTAGTTAAAGCAATGCGATACCAGACAACACTCTCCCTGACTACAGACCTCACACGTCAGTTTTAATCCTGCACTGCAAGTCACAACACTCAATGCCCAGAATCATAAAGATGTCACACATGTGTGCTGCTGGTCGTCTACTGTACACCCAACATATGTAAACATATATTTATCTATACACTGCCAAATGTATTAGTAGTAGTATATTTTAAACACTACATTTAGATTTATACCAAGCCAGTGAAAATACATTTCTATATATAAAGTGTTATTCTGGCTGATGACATGCATAGAATGAAAACAGCTAGACATTTCAAATCTTTAAATTTTAAACCTTTCCGTCTGGTTTTAGGAAATCCCACTCCACCTGCACCTCCACCTCTCTCCTGTGGCTCACTGATTCCATCCTCACAGGTATGGATCAGGGCCGATCATGTCCACTATCTTTGTTGATCTTGCTAAAGCCTTTGACACAGTAGCACATCCCCTTCTTCTGAACAAGCTTAAAAACAGCAGGTCTTTGTGATTCTGCAGTCAGCTGGTTTCGCTCTTACCTTGGGGGTAGGTCACAAGCCGTCCAGATAGGTAGCTCCATTTCATCTCCTCTCCCTATCTGCTCAGATGTCCTGGGTCCTATTCTCTTTTCCATAGTCTTAAATATCCTCCCCTCTGTCTGTATCTCTGTGTCCATTCATACGTACACTGATGATGCAGTTATTTTTGCATCTGGCTCCTCTTCCCATGATCTTACTTCATAGCTTCAGCTGGATTTTGACTATATTCAGTGCTGGTACAAGTCTAACCAACTATTAATTACTGCCAAAAAAACAGTCTCCATGACTTTTGACACCTGTCAGAGGCTTTCCACACTCTCCCATCTCCCATATTTTCACACACTTGATGGTGCTATAATAAAGGAATAATGCAAGACATGGTGTGTGTCGTACTGGGATAATGTCATGCCTTGCATGGAAGTGCACAAGGCCACAGGCTGAGTGCATCCAACGCCCAAGAATGACGTTATCCCTGCATGACACACACCCTGGAGTGCATTATTCCTATTATACAATGGCTCATTTGTATGGGAAACAAAAAGATGAAAAACTACATTTAAAGTAGATTTTTGTCATTGTTTTTTAATACGTAGAGTTACTTTATAAAAAAAAAATAGTGCTGATTTCTTGTTTCAGCCAGTAGGTGGATCTGCTGTGTTTTCTGTGTGGCTCTGCAGTCCCCATAGCAATCTTTGTCAGTACTGCTACTGTTTGTTCATGTGCCCTGTTCCCTTGGTGTTAATGACCTGTTTTGTCAGAGGGTTTTGAGTTTCTGCATCTTTGCATTTCACTTACTTGCTCTTCATACTGCTGCTGTTTCTGTATCGGAGATTGTCACCCATCCCCCCATGCCATTACGACCGCCTGCCTGCTGTTGTGAGGATTTATTTAAAATTAGTGACCGGGAAAGGTACACTGAGCTGAGACTCATTTCCAGGTGCAACTCAGCTAAAAAGCAAAGCAATCACAGAAGTCTGAACATGGTTACAGTACATGTAATTTACAAAACCATTTTACAAGAGGATAATATGGTATAGGCACAATATATACAAAGGTAAGACATAATAAAATAAGGTGGGAGTACATAAATGTGATGAGAGTTGTGTTTTAGGACACTTAGTAGGGGAACTGCAGCAAGTAGAGGCAGAGCTTGTAATCAGGAGGGTAACCAGCTCAGGCCAGCTGGGACCAGTTATCTCAGGTAAGTAGGAAAGAAACTTTGTAGAGATAGGAGGGGGGATAATGCACAGCAATCCACCAGGGAGGATACTGAAAAGGCCCACGAGGGATCAGAAGCAGGATGGAGGCAGGGTTAGTAGCAGTTGGGGCACTGAGGGGAGGGGAGGAGTCTAAGGAGTTTTTTGAGGGAAGAGAGCAGAGAAGCAAAATGAAGGTCAAAGGGTAGATTATTCCAGAGAAGATGAAGATGGTACGAGAATGCAGATGCATGAGAAGGATGTCTGGAAAGTAAGAGGAAAGGACGTAGGGAGGTGGTAGGAACAATGTTTTTGACTTTTTTTTACTAAGTATGATTTTAAGAAAAACAAAAGAAAGTGTCTTGAAGAGTAAGCTTGCGAGCGAGAACCGTGTGGTGACTGTTAGAAGATGCGCTTTCTCGCTCACTTGCTGGATGTGCTCAGTCCATGATAATGGGTTTCCCTTACTTGTTTTTTTTTTGTTTTTTTTAAGAGAAGAAGGAACATTGGGGAATCCTGGAACTGTGTGAGGGTTGCAGGAGTCATTTTCAGTGGTTTCTGTGTTTTGGGAGGGTCCAGGAAGGATAGTGCTGTTAAGCCAATTGAAGTGGCTTTAACTTTGATTCAAAATGGAGTAAATTCTCTACATATTTGATATGGTCTTCTATATACTGGGACAAGATCCGTGATGTTGTGCTAGGATAACATCATGGGTCCAACCCCAGATGGACCAATCAGAGGTCAGCATTCTTTCTATTATATAATTGAAGATGTTTCCTTGTTTAAATACCTCAGGACCTGGCTCGACCATCATCTTGATTTCTTGGTTCATATTGATGCCATACACCAGAAGCTTCACCCCAAGTTTGGTGCCCTATACAGGAACAGAGCAAGTATCCCACTTCCTGACCATAAGAAATTGACTTAAAGATGATCCTCCATATTTTTGATTATTATGATATAGCCTATAGTGGTGCTCACAAATCCTCTCTTGCCAGACTGGACCCCTTATTTCATTCTATTTGTTGTTTTATGCTAGCTTGTTCCCCTCATACCCACCATTGCACATTCTACTCTACCCTTTCACTACCACCTCTCGATGCTAGGTGCCTTTTCCATTGTGCCTCCTTTATATCTAAATTCTGGTTGGGTTCTCTTCCCTCCTACCTTACATCTCTCTTATCCTCTCCCTCAGCTTCCCCCTATCCTTTCTGCAATAATACTTATCATTCCCTCACTATTCCTTTTAGAAGATCTATTGTTGGTCAGTCTGCTTTCTCATATGGCTTCCCTAAACTTTGGTTCTTCCCTCCCTTGGAAATTTGCTCTGCCTTTTCAGATTTTTCCTTAAAGTTTCTTCTTCACGACTTTTCTTCTTCCTCCTACAACTCTCTTCCTCATCTCCCACTGACTAGTCCTGCCATTGCAATTTTGTTTCCTTCATTACATGTACATATGATATTTTGATTTGTCTTCAGTTTTGATTGTGCTCCTTGTTATACTGTATTTACTGTATATCATTTTTGTTCCACATCCCCTACCCCCAGGATGCATCTGGAAAATCTGAAAATGAGCTGTTAGCAGCTCAGTATGTCTTTCCTGGTGAAACCTTTGAAATAAATAAATTAACTAAATACATTGAGATATTCAGATTGCTGAATCATATTCCAAAGAGTTATATTAATGGCTGGAAGCTTTCATGTACATTGAAATTTAAACCATAGAAACATACATTT
This sequence comes from Neoceratodus forsteri, assembly GCA_016271365.2. Classification (NCBI taxonomy): domain Eukaryota; kingdom Metazoa; phylum Chordata; order Ceratodontiformes; family Ceratodontidae; genus Neoceratodus; species Neoceratodus forsteri. The sequence goes on along the minus strand of CM057455.1, from coordinate 342,236,100 downwards.
TAAAAACTAAAAACATGGTATGCCAGAGAGCAACACACAAGGCAAGACATGTCCAACTCATGCTTTTACAGAAACCTTTAGATTTTATGAAGTAAGCTTTCAGACATGCAGATACAGTCCCAGACCCATAGTATTTGGCTTCAGAAGCATCTCAGGATTATGTTGGTATTAAATTTGCAACATGGGCTGGTTGAATAAAAACAGTATATCCAGAGGACAGAAACAGCAGCAAGCCCCAACAAAGAGCTCAGGTAGTGTTGCAGCCAGCAAGCCACAGTCAGCAGGGAATAATAACCCTTGGCAGTCATTTTACAGCTATGAAAACTGTGGACTGAAAAACTGAACACATTTTAGAGAGGATTGGGGCCCAGGATTTTAAAATAAATATTGCCTCCAATACAGCCAAGGAAGCTGGTAATCAATTACAGAACACACTCTCTGTAGTAGCTAAATTAACTTAGGAGCATGCCAACTTATGAAACCAGTTAGAGTCCCTAGAAAGTAGAGCCCATGCCTCCACATCAGATTGGCAAGGCTTCCTGAGGGTCTGACAGCAAAGTAGCAGTTTGGAGAGGTACTGTATGGCGAATCACTGTAAAGGGTCTACCCATGTAAGTGAACATACTCAACTCCATCCAGCTGAGAATAGTCTTATTAGTGACAGTAGAGCTGATGTCAGAGCCACATTTTTACAGGCAGCATGAATTCATTAGTATTTTCAATATGGGAGCAGTGATGTCCAATTGTTTCTTAAAATCCTTTGCAACAGAATAGAGGCCATTTATTTTCCGCAGCAAGGGATCAATAAAGAAAATATGTAGTAGGGGATTCATAGGGCACCCTTGCCTAACTCCCCGTTTAATTGGCACCATTGGGCCTATTATCCCATTTATTACAGATGTTACAGTAGGTGTTTTATATAGAGATTTGATCCAATTTACTACCCCCTGTGGAACCTTGTAATGATATAAGACTTCCCATAAAAATTTGTGACAGATCGAATCGAAAGCCTTTTTCAGATCTAAGGAGATCACATAGCCAGCACAAGAGTTCAAGTCTCCATTAGTGAAGATTTCCCTTAGGAGAATAAGGTAGTCATGTGTTGATCATTGTGGAATGGCACAAGACTGCTCTGAGGAGAGAACACTTTCTGCCATATGAATTAGCCTTTTAGTAAGAATTTTAGTAAGAAGTTTACAGTCTGAATTAACCATACAGATTGGTCTCCAATTATTTAAGTCAGCCTTTTCCCCTTTTTTATGCAAACAAAATCAGAGTTCCTTTGTTAATATTCAGTGGGATGTCACCAGATTCTAACATGTCATTATATGCAACAGTCAGCTCTTCACTTAAGTGCGCTCCTATAACTTTATGCAGTTCATTTGAAAGTCCATCTGGGCCTGGTAAGACATTATTTCTTAGCTGTTGGATACCCTCCAGTACTTCACTTTGTGTGATTAACTGACCTACTTCATTTAGCACCTGGGGACTACTGGAACTTGAATAGCTTGTAGGTAATTTTGAATTTCCTGTGGGTTCGAAGGAATCTCAGAAAATAACTTCACTGAGAAGTCAGTGACTATTTGTAAAATGTTCCCCGTGGAACTCTGTATAGAACCATACTGATCTACCAGACTAGACATTGTATTTTCCCCTACCTGCTGGGCATTATGATCAAAGGGGCATAATTCCTGCGCAGAGCCTTGACTACCAAATTTATGTTGGTTGTAAAGTTGGGCAGATTTTTGTTTTAAGAACCCCCTCATCTCTTTCTGAATGAAGCAAATTTGGGAGCTCAGGTCTTGGCCCGTGGTATGAGAGATGGATAAAAGGCTTTGCAGATGGCGACGCTGCTTCAGATATGTTAAATATGCAGAGTTACATTTACTCTTACTGTATTGTTTTGAGACGGAAATCAGGTCCTCTTTTGTGTCCTCCTACCAATTTATACTACTATCATAACAAATAAATACAGATTTTCTGGCAGTTAACAATTGTCCTAGGGAGGACAAAAAGCCCTTATCTTCTAGTAGTAAAGTATTAAATTTCCATATTCCAGGACCATTGGGGGGGGGGTACTATCCAAGGAAACAAAGACCCTGTTGTGGTCCGAAAATTCTAAGGGGCTAACCGCAGCCACCGTGATATTTATATTTGGAGACAAAAAAAACGTAGTTGATTCGGGTTGCTAGGAATCCCTTATGGAAGGAAGGAGTGTGCTGTTTTGTTGCCTCCAGATATGCATCTTGTAACCATGCTGTACTTATGACATTATTTAGAAATCGTGAATCACAATAGGTTTTTCACGTGGTAGCATGAGAACTTTTATCTTGGAGGCTCAACCCACAGTTAAAGTCTCCAGCAAATATTATCGGGTTAGAGGTGTGTAGATACAGCTGATTGAGGGAAAAAATGTCAGTTCTACCAATTTTTGTTTGAGGAACGTATATGTTAATAAGACAGTAAGGTACCTGGTGGACTAGTGCGTCCAGTATGAGCACCCACCCCGGGACTAGATCATATAATTTAAGAAGCTTAAAGTCCATAGAGTGTACTAATATACCCACCCCAGAACATGTTTCCTGGCCTATGGACCAGAAGGATGGTCCACAAGGCCAGTTCCTCTGGGCTTGTTTAATTTCTGTAAATGTATGGAATCGAACACCTTGCAGAAAAATTAGACCCAAATTTAGTGAAGTAAAAAAGTTAACACCATATTCCATTTGTCTATTCTCTTTATATTATTTACGTTCATAGCATGGCAGTTGAAAGAGATATGAGACATAGGAATGTTGGAAGGGAAAGGTATACTCCTATCCTGATTACTAACTGAAATTTATTTTTTTCCTTTCTGACCCTGTAATCCCTTTTGTTTTCATCCTAGCTTTCCATTTTTGAGCTCTTCTTCCTTCAGAACTCATCTCGGTGTCTGTCGTCCCTTCTGGATGTGAGGAGATAATAGAAGAGGAATCTGACTCTTCTCCTGATTCTGCTGATGTCTCTTGCAGAATTTTGTAAGAGTTGGATGTGGGGATAGGAGAAGTCCTTATTGTTTTTTTTTTGGGGGGGAGCTGCTTTCATTTTTGATCTTGTACAACATTTGTAGCTAGACTGCCTAGGCTCGGGGGGGGGTGCATTTCTACACTTGCGTGGGCCTGGTCTGCAGATATTACCAGTGTATTCTCTTGTGGCTGGGGTGGGGGGGGCACTGTTGTTTGAACTTCCTGGGCCTTGTACAACCCACCAGATGGAATAGTGGATGTGGACAGCTCTGAATGGCCAGGGTCCTGTTGTGGTGGGCTTGCTCTATTCCTAATCTTGGCCTTCTGAGCCTGTGAAATAATGAAGTGTTGGTCTGCCCCACCATCATGATGCTCCTGGTTGTGGGCATCCCAGGAGCAATTCTGGAATGTGTGGCCTACCTCGTCACATAAGTTGCACTTGCACTCATTCAGGCATACTGAGCTTACATGACCCAAATCCCCACATAAGTTGCATTTAACTGTATCACACACACTACTCAAATGGGTGGGATCCCCACACATATAGCATGCCTTGGGTTGGCCTGGGTAAAACAGCACCCCCCCATCTTGAACCCCCAAAAAATGAGTTTGGAAGGTGTATGACCCCATTGTCGTTGGATTTCAGTAACACTTTTGTCCTCCAACCCCCAGTCCAGATATTCTCGGAGTCCAAAATCGCCTCAGGATCACCAATCACAGTACATCGCATTTTCAGCCAGTACAACACATCTGATAGGTCTACCCCCTCATTCCTGAACAAAATAGATATTGTCTTGTATGCAGGTTTGGTCAATTGGTATGGCCAGGAATGGGGTCCACAGTGCAGATTGTTTTAATGAGTGGTATTTAGACCAAAACCTCTCCAGGCCTCTTATAGTTTTAAAGCTAATGTCAAACGTTGTTTCACTAGAAATGTGGATTAGGGCATACAATTCATGCGAAAAAAACTTCATTGAGTCTTTCAGCAGATTTCTAGCAATTTAGACTCGATCAGGGGGTTCAGATAAGCCACCCACCTAGGACAGTCTCACAGCGTTATGTCGCTTTGCTGGTAATATAGGCAGGCAAAATAAGGAAGAAAAGTTTTTTTTCTGTCTGTCTGGTGCTTTGTTCAACAGGGCTTCCATCTGGGGCTGTTCTGTGTTAGGAATATTAGGCGAAGTCTCAGCAGGAGGTATATTTAACACCGGGTTCTGAGTTAACTCAAGGCCATCAGGAATAGTAAGAGGGTCAGTGTTGGAATTTTGTTCCAAATTATCATTTTCTTGAGTCTCTACTATCATCGGGGAAACCAGAGCAATGAAGTCTTCAGGTATTGGCATCCTAATAGGAGAGTTACCCGGGACCCATTGCACAGAATCAGCTTGCTTCTCCCAGCCAGCGCCTCGGAGAGCTTTATCTACAGACCAGGGCCCAGTCCTAGGGACAGCGTTTACCTGAAGTTCACAGTAAGAGTCCTTAAGAATATTTAAGTTGTAAGAAGTTTGATGTGTACTCACAGAGATGCGTGGTTGAGTTTTCAGGGTAGAAACACTCGCAGGGTCTTTATTATTCCCAGCAGATCGTGGGTCCTTTAAATTCAGTACTTCGTCTCCCAGTTGGTAGCGTTTGACAGTGTCAGCTGAACTGTCAGTCTGCAGCCACTGAATCTTCTGCAATAGGGATGACTTCTTAGTGAGAAACATTCACTTTTCAGCCTCCTATATTGGCTGAAATTCCCATGTTTCTACCACATTTTTGGAGGTTTTTTCCTCCTGTATCCATTCCTCTGATGCATCTGAACCTTAATTTGTGTCCGTACTTTCCTCTGATTCAGAAGGGCCCTCAGGATTCATTTTCCGTACAATCCTTGATTTTCTCTGGATTTCTCATCTCTGTAGCAAGTTCAATAGCCTCCGGTGCTGGTAAATCTTCAGTCCCGGGTAAAGATGAGGTGTGAGAGGAGACTGTCTCTCTCACCTCCACAGCATCCATCCTCTCTCTTGGACTCTTGTCCGCCATCTTGGATGGCCAGATTTCCCCCCCATTCATTAAAAATACCATCAACAGCTTAATCTGGTTTTCAAGGTCAGTTAGCATTCATCTCTATCCTCCTCCCCTTGGTCGTGCTTGAAAATAGGCAGAATTTGTCTAGTAGACTTACGTGGTCAACATAAACTAAAATTTAAAATAAATAAATAATAATAAAAAAATACAATCTATTTGTGATTGCCTCAGATAAGGTTCTGTGTGTTGGGGGGCATCAGAATACCAAGTCTGCATTGTGTGAACCAGAATAGGTATCAGATTGGAACCAAAAGGCTTTTTTATTACAGACTTAGGGTTTTCTCCCTGACCACAGGATGCCTTACATCTCTTTCCAGGCCAGCAACCTCCCAGACCCAACACTACAACATAGGACCTCTTGGAATTGTGTACAGTGTGGAAGTACCAGTCATCACCCTAATAAACCGAGGCATATTAATACAGTGATTTTCTCCCCATCTCTCACACTGCCCACCACCCTTATTGGCACCATGCCTATTTATAATGGCCTTGTAGGCACACAGCTCCCCAGCAATGCAGATTGAACTCTTCATGACTAAGGATGTAAGTTTGTCATGGATGCGGTTTTAATAACTCATTGGTTGTTCATGAAATCATTAGTAAACTTCGTGGCATTGTCATCATTGCTACGTTTTGATGACAGCAGTGAAAGGCATGGAAGTCCTGAATAAAGACCAAACGTCCTGGAATCCATGACGTGTATTACTGCCATGACAAATTTACATCCCTATTCATGACCTACTGCAGTAGTCACAGTGGCTGCAGACATGCAATGCCTCCCTCCAGCAACACTTCCCTGCCATGGCTGATCCATTTGCAGATGACTTTAGCTCACTTCAGAACCAGGCACCAAAGTTAAATTCATCAACTCATGAACTTTGCTGAGCAATCATGAATGGTTCATGAGCAACCATCTTCAATACAGTTTATGAATTAAGTTCATGAATTGTTCATCAGCACAAAGTTCATGAAGTTGCTGAACTTTTATAGAACCATGATGAACTGAGACAAAAGTCTGTTTGTATATCTAATTTGCATACATCAGACTGCACTGTTGCCCACTTTAAGAGTTATAAAGCTTCACAAAATCAGAAAGTTTTGAACTTAGGAGTAGAAAAGATATGGTCTACAATGCAATTAATTATTTAAGCACCCATATGGATTAAGATTTAAGCACACCACATAATAAAATTGTTTCAGATTCTGCCGATTTACTATACATAGCAACTGATCCTTTCTACTTAAGAAAGGAAGGTGAGCCATTCTTTATAAAATGTTGGGGTTGTTAAAATAATTCAATTATCATGGTTAATTGCTTAGGTTCTCTGATAAAACAACTGATGGTTGAACGGGTCTGTCTCCGATTAGTAGACAGAGCAAACCTCTTTAGAGAACAGGACTAATAAAGGGTTGCCCAATGAATTAACCAATATCATAAAAGCAGGGTATTTCTTGGTCTCCAAAATTATTGATGGACTTTGTCCTTAAACATTCAGTGGAAGACTTTTATGTACCTTTATAGTCATGACAATTATTAATGTTCATGAGCCACTTTGATGCACACTTCATGAACATTCATAAAATTAATTTATGAACTGTTCATAAATACTTCCTGAACATTCGTGAATAGTTCATGATGGTTCCAACTGGGCAGCTGCAAAACGGAATTTTTAACCAAAATGCTGATCTGAATCAGCACTGAACAGAGTCATTTTCTGTTGTTTTCAATATCCTTATCAGTCACATAGAGGAAAGTATACAAGGCAAGGTGTGTCTCTTTGCAGATGACACTGAGCTTTATGGCAGGGTAGATAGTGAAGAGGGGGTGAGGGAGTTGAAAAAGGGACCTAGGAAGGTTAGAAAGATGATCTAATGTTTGGCAGTTGAAATTTTAATGCAAAAAGATTGTAGAATAAGACTCACTCACCACAGTTTATGTATTAAAGGTAGGTATTTTGGCCAGCCCTATGGTGCCAGGTGATAGGGGATCGTTTGGTATGCTGGCAACCTGGGTTTGTGCCTGAGTGGAGGCCGGTAGGGAGAGTTCAAGAATGTCCTCTGGATGCTTTCCTCTCAGGGAGGGCCAAGAATGTGGCGGCTCCTGGCGGCTGGCTTTAGCATCGCGCTTTGCTGCATGGGTGACCACACTTTGCATGCATGTATGCCAGGATGCCGCAGTGTGCATTCCAGTGGGCAGGGGGAAAGAAAAAAGGAAAATGGCCACCCAAGTCACCCAGGTGATGGTGGCCCACCCTCTCATCACTGTGAAACCAGGGAGTGCCTGAGTTGCGCCCTCATTGCCCCCAGCGAGGCTTGAAGAAAGTGCCAATCGGCACATGGCAGTCTCCCCACCTGGTCCTTCTCACAGGTAGGGGACCTCGCCCGATGAAGGGATACATCTGGTTGGTCAGGGGGCAGTAGTTGAGGGGTAGCAGGCGGCGATCGGAGGAGCAGTGTGGTGGGGCTTGGCCGCCCGAAGGAGTAGGCGACTGGGCTGGTGGGGGAATAAACAGATAACACACACACAAAAAAAGATAGGTATTTTTTTATTTCTCCTAATATCAATAACCTGATGCGAATGAATGCTATAGCCAATGTTTTGGGAGGTTCTCCTTCTTAAGGACTATATGGCATGTGTTAGAGTTCTCTGTGCTGTTATCTGGAACTTACTTGTCATCAAAACGCCAAAGGCAACATTCATCAACAAATAAACAAAAAAAAAAAAACATTGCCAAGTCTGCCATTGGGATGCTTTTTTTTGTGGATAAAAGTCAAGTTGGAGATTAACACTCTGAACTGCAAAAGGAAGTTGTTGAAATTAGAAAATGAAGCTTTCACCACTGAGGCTTTAACAATTTCAAATTTGTGAAACTTTAACTTGGTACAAAAAAAAGAAGAATGGAGATGCTTGAAAATGTAAATAGATGTGCAAACCTTAAAACTGTAGGTCTGCCACTTACAGTACTTTGGATGCACAATTTTAAGTCTTCGGGACAGGATCTTCTAAAAGCTCTTTTTTTGAAGCCCAGGCCCCAAGCCCCACAACCACTACAGCAAAATCTGCCCTTCATCATAACTCAGACTAAGCATTTTGTCTGCTCCTGGCAATGCAGCAGAAACAATTTACTGTTACACAAGTGAGTCAAGTAAATATCTACTGACTTACAGTTTGTATCAAAACCCACTATCCATTCATAGAAACATAGAAACTGTCAGCAGATAAGGACTGTCAGGCTCATCTAGTCTTGTCTGTAAGCCCTACGCTTGTTTGTGGCGTTTGACTCCCCTTGGTCAATGACTTTTCACCATTCCTCCCAAGGTTCCCTTATGCCTGTCACAAGCATGATTAAATCTCTCCACCATGCTTACTCTCACCACTTACTGTGACAGACTATTCCATGTCTCCACCGCCCTCTCTGTGACAAAGAACTTCCTCACATTTCCCCTTAACCTGCTTCCTTCCATTTTGATGTCATGCCCCCTCATTCTTATGCTTCTCCTAAACTGGAAGATGTCACCCCTCACACCTTGTTTATGCCCTTAAAGATCATATGCAATGAAATTCACATAAATTAAACTGTCAGCATCATTTATTAAATGTTCTTATAACAACTGTGTCTGCCTAGTGTTTTATATGAAAATCTACCATTTCACACAATTTATAGCTATTTATTGTGTGGTGTGTGTCAACAACACTGCTAGATGCTGAGACTTTCTGTTCCCTGTGGTAATTGGCATGTCTCCACCCTGGTGATGTCATTTGGGGTGCTATTCTCTTTCTTCAATACATAAGCTGTGGAGGCAGTCACATTGCTGGGGTCTGTAAAGACTTCTCATTCCTTGCATTGTGCCTGTTGCAAGAATCTGAAAGTTGTTTGATTGTGGTTGTATCATGCTCAGTGCCAGTAATGCACAATAACAGTTTAAAATTTAATTTTATAGCCTGTGCAGAAGTCAGGGAGAGTAGCAAATTGATGTTAAAGTAAATGTTGAAGGTTCCCCAAATGCCTGTTACATATGGCATGCCATTGCCTGGCATGCTTCAAATGTTGAAGCTGCAATTTGTTATGTAAAAAAAATCTGTCATTCTCATTTTTTTACTATTTTATCAGGGTTTTGTCCTTCAGTTTCGTGTGCATGGCCACACCCCCAAAATGATGTCATACCAGGGAGCTGTCATTGTTTTACATATAGCAACAAGGAAGTCTGGGTAATTTACAATGTTGCCTTAAATGTGCCTTACTCAGATGTATAGTCCCTTATGTTGCTGGTGGTGAGCAGTAATATGTAAATAACTGTAGCACAGCATTGTGGGTAAAATATGAACCTGTTTTACAGTTTCCATACTCTGAGATGCTGTCCCATATTTGTGTGATGGTGTCAACAATATAAGCTTTTGTTTGTTTATTTTCACAACAATGCATTGTACATACTGTATCTAGCTACAAGACTTCTATACTGAGAGATGTTGGCTCCTATTTTCTCAGTGAGCACAGAAAAATAAAAGCTTGTATACTAATTTACATAGTGAGGCATTGTATGTACAGTAGAGTACACTCCAACAGGTCACTTCTCCCATTTTCTATGGCAAACCTCAGTAAATCACTTTAAGATGATCTTTTTACCAGGGCTAGCACAGCCATTCCTAGTAGGAATTAGTGCAGATAAGGTCCCTATTAAATCTAAATTATTGTAAAGCAGACACTGATCAACAGCAGTGAAGCTACCAGCATTGTATTACTAGCAGCAATACAACTTCCTAACAGGCAAGCACCCCAAATAACATTTGCAGCTTGGAGGCGTGTTGACTCAGCATCCAGCAACCTTGGGGAAATGAATCCCAACAAAAAGACACTAAAAATGCATTAATTTGTTGACTTTTGTTACAAAACCTATAACACAAATAGGTTTTCTAGCAGTGTTTATTGAATGGTGCTGTTTCTTTTAGTTTTAAAACCCTTTGCATATGACCTTTAAGATACTTGAAAGTTTCTACCATGTCCCTCTGATCCCTCCTCTCCTCCAGTGAATACATACTGAGACCCTTTAATCTCTCCTCATGTTTTCTGGTGCAAGCTCTGTACCATCTTTGTTACCCTTCTCTGGACTGCCTCCACCCTGTCAATGTCCTTACAAAGGTGCGGCCTCATGAACTGCACACAGTACTCTAGGTGGGGCCTCACTAGTGTTTTATATGATGGCATCACCATCTCCCGCCATCTGCTAGTGATACCTCTGCTTATGCACCCCAGCATGCCACAGGCCCTCCCTGTAGCCATTCGTATGCTCATTACCATTAGAGAATGAAGTCTGAAAAAGAAAAGTGAATTGAACTGTCCATTCCCAAGGTGCCTTATGTTTTCTATCACATATCAGAACTAATAGACATTCCACATATTTCAAGATATTTTGCAGACAGAAGAAAAAAGAACAACATTTCTTCATTACAGAAACAAGGAACTAATCAGAAATTGTTGCCATGCCACACTATCTCTTCTCCCTTTCTCCTACCAGGCAAATGTGTGACACACAGACACATTCAATTTCTCTGGCCCTGCCTGGGCAACAGTCCTTACTGTCTGCGCTCTGTAGAGTCAATTCAATCTTACTGCTGCCAGGCTCAAGGCAGGCCTTGCCCTTTAGTCTTTGGTTTAGTGAGTGAAGTGGGAGATGATGCTGATCATCGATCTCCTGCTGCAGCTCGACTGATTGTCCTGAAGCTGAACCAATGCTCCAAATGGTGGCTTGGTGTGGAAGATTTGAGGTGTGTGTGTGTTTCCCTCCATCCTCCTCTTCATGATGACAAGCTGGGCTGGGAAGGCAGGCAAGCAACTCATGTTACGCACACTCTGTGCTACTGCTAAGTGAGGCAAGTACATGCTCCTCCCTCCCAACTTGCTGTTATTGACACCACCACCATGTGTCCTGGGCATGAGGGCCAGAGTATTCGGGAACATTCAGAGCTCCCTTTGGAAATTTTTACCAGCCAGGAGCTGCACACACCTAGCAGCAATGCTGGAGACTGCAGCAAGTAAAATGAATCACCCGAGGAAAAAAAAAAAGGCAAGATGCCCTGTGGGTGCATTTGGTGGGTGGTCAGGTAGCTGAGTACCAATTTTGAACCCTGGAAAGGGAGGGTGAGGGGGATCCCACAGAGGTCAGGGCCCCAGGGCAATAGCTCCATTGGCCCCCCTGTTAATTCAGCACCAGCTGCCACATGGCAGTGCTCCTAACTTGGGGAGGGGAAGGGAAGCTTCATGTTCTGTCACTATGGTGACCCCTGCGGTGGGTCACAGAGCTTCGTTCTATGCAGGAGTCACCATAGTGACAGAACATGAAGCCTCCCCTCCCAAAGTTAGTGCAAAGTCATCTATGAGCTGTGCCCAATGTCGTGGAGTACAGCAGGGAGTAAACAGAAAAAACTGTATCCAGCGAGTGAAGCCTGGTCCATTTCTCAGTCTGTGCTACAAATAGGCAAGGTGATGTTTGGATGAAGACACAAGGAGGGAGGCTGGACCTCACTTTGCTGGGCCCACCACAAGGGGCAGTCTGTGGGGGATTCAGCACCAGTAAGTCTTGTGGGAGGCACATGCTGGCTGGAGCTGATGCAAAGTTGGCTATGAGGGAGACAAAGCTGTATGTTATAAGAAGAAATCCCAAGCCTTGTTTACTTCCACTATTGTCTTTGTAAGGCCAGTAGTTCTACAGAAGGGAAGACATTTAGTTTTCTATACTGCTATCCATCTACACTGTATCCAAAAGTGCTGCACAAGCCATTAATAGTTTGCAGTTGTCCCTTAGGCACACTGAGACTGAGGGAGGTAAGGAAAGCTCAGGAGGATGAAGTAGAAAGACAACATAGAGCAGGTTAACCACAGGGGGGTTAACTTGCTCAAGGTCATATAGTAAGAGGCAATGGAGCTCTGCACTCTAACTACTAGGCTACACTGTCTATCTAAATGGGCGGAGGTTTAAAATTTAGATAATGATGAAGAGTAAACAGCTGTATGTGGTTTCAGTAATGTAAATGTGTTACAGTTTTTTGCAGGGGTGCACTCATAGCATTTCTAGGTAGAAAGCATATTGGAGTTATGCATACTTTTCTTTGAAGATTTTAAAGATTATTGTTATGTTTATTGTACATGAGTGAACTGTTGTAAGGTCTAAATAACGACATGGCCTGCAGAATTTAGTGCCAGTTAACATTTCCTATTCATTTTTAGCCCCCCCAACACACACACGTACACTCACACAGGAGGATTTGCATACCTGTGATACTCTGCATAGGGTATTATGTTTTAGAATGCATGCATATGCCTTGGAGAGATTTACAAAAAACAATCTGAGATTATCTGTCTTGTTTTATTGTTCATACATCCTACAAACTACTCTTCTTTCAAACTGTCTCTCTGTTATAATGAAACAAAAATATAACATTAAATGCACACTGAAATATCCATCCTATACACACTCTTCTTTCAAACTGCCTCTTTATTATAATAAAACAAAAAGGTAATTTTAAATGCACACTGAAAGTAGAAACTAAAGTTATAACCAATATTTTGATGCTAGGTCTTCTTCAGGAATTATCTAAAAAAGAGAAAGCAAAGTTAGTGGAGAGGAAAGGGGGGACAAGGGATATACTGTATATGTGACAAGAAAATAAGGACAGATCCTGGAGAAAAGAGTGAAAACTGGCAAAGTAAGAACAGAAGCCGGAAAACAAAAAAAGGTGATGATGGAGAGGTGCAGTAGGAGTGGCATAGTATTATGCTGCTTCTTGAATACGTTACTTCTGAGTGTAATGGGGGTCTTATCATCTGTAGTGGACAACTAGGTCTATGGTGGACAAGTGACCATTTTGCTAAAGAAGTGTACATTGTGTACCACTGCCTCAGTGCTCTGTGGCTGGTAGTGGTAAAACAAGCTTGTTGCTCTAGGTGATGCTTTGCTGCACTGCTGTTGAGGAAATAAGTTTATACTCCCTATGGTCCGCCAGTACTGGAGATGTAGTGGAGCAAACGTAAGAGCCAAGGTAATTGATAAAAACAGGAAGGTAATGTGAGAAATATATATCTGGAATCTCTCGGTGCCATCAGTATTTTGGTTATACGCTGTTAGTGTTTGGACTGTATAAAGATATAGAATTTTCCCTTGTGTTGTGCTTTTCATGCACTGTATTTCAAAGCGTTTTACAAGCACTTTATTTACATGTGATAACTGAGCAAAGATGCCACATCTCATTTTCAGTGGGGTCCTCCTTCTTCTTGGGACAGCTTGATGCCACTCAGTATCATTGGTACAATACTTTCATCATTTTATACTTTCATTATCTGCCATTACTGGTGCTGCCCCACTTTGGTTGATTGCCCCCCAGCCCCGTCCTCACCATCTCTGGCTCTTACACCCTCCTTCCAGGGGATCCAAAATGCAGTTCCTGCAGTTGTGTTGGATTTCTTCTGGGTGCCTGTGGCCCTGCTCAGGTCCATCTTGAATGTGGGAAAGTGGGAGCCAGTGGATTCAGTAGGTCCCAAAAGGCATCAGCATCATCCTTCCCACTCCTGCGTTTTCCTGCTTTCTCACCCGCAGTCAGTGGCTAGGGCACCATGTTCACATAGATGCATGGCCATACCCAGCACCAGCCAGCATCCTCTCCCACAAAGCCACTCCAACTGCACTGCCACCTGTGGCCACCCAGGTTATAGTATCACAGTGGAACCAGCTGACCTACCTCCCCAGAGGAGGAGACTGTCCCCTGGGATGCTTAATCCTCCCCTGTGGCCAGCCCCTCACGTCAAGGGCTCACTTCTGAACCCAAGATGCAAGCATCATGAGTGATAGTTTTCCTGCTGTGACGATGGTGCTGGCAACACACCCAGCATTTTAAGGAGATCAGAGGATCAATGACTCACCAACTTCAAGCTCTATTCAACAACATTCTACACAACCTTTTCTTCTTATTTCATGTAGGGAAGAGGCTAAAAGACAGTTAAGGTATTACTGAGCAGAGCTGTTAAAATTTATTTCAGTAGGGAAAAAAGCTAAGATTTACATTTTTATCGAAGGACAAGAACCTCCAAATAGATACAGTACCAGCTCAATCAAGAAACTGAGAAGTCTATGCCAACATCTTTACCTTTCCAGATACAGTAAAAAAAACAAACTCCTGTGTGTCACTCAACAAAAGCATGAACATGTACCATCAATGCAGTGCTTATTGTTGAGTTGGGTTGCCATTTCACATTACATGTTTTTATGGTCAGAAAATATATTATTTTATATAAATTCAACCAGAAAAGCCATCTCATCAGTGCAGAGAGGGATGCCACTTGCAACCCTGGTGACCCATGTTCAAGAACAAGCTCAGGTCATCGGGGATTGATGGGGAGGAGGACTGAGTGTCTCAAAGGATGCTCTGCTTCTCTGGGATTGGAGGGTTGCTGCCTCTGCTACTTGGCTGTCACCTCGTAGACCATAGCAGGCAGTGCAGTGGAAGTTATGTAGGAAGGGGTTGGGGATGCACAGCCAAGTTACACACAGAGTACACTTGCATGCACTTGCTTGGCAGCCATACTTGCTACCATCCCAGGGGGTGGAGCAGAAAAACAAAGAAACAATCTGGTGCATGTTTGATCCTGGTGAGCTCGTGCCCCACCCCCCACTTCTGACTGCTCCTCCATCAGAGGTTTATCCTGCCCACACACTTTGGGGGGGCTCTATCACTCTCCTTTCCTCCAGTGAGTACATGTTGAGCTCCCGCAGTCTCTGTTATGGTACCTCATGTAACCCCCGCACCATCTTGGTAGCCCTCCTCTGGACCACTTCTACCCTGTCAATGTCCTTGTGAAGGTGTGGCCTCCAGAACTGGACACAGTACTTCAGGTGAGGTTTCACAAGTGAGCAATACAGAGACAACAAGACATCCCTTCTACTAGAAATCCAACTCACTATGGACCCCAAATTCTGACTAACTTTGCCTACTGCCTTATCGCTTTGCCCTACCACCATGAGATCATCAGATATGATTACCCTAAGGTCCCTTTCTTGCTTGATAACTGTGAATACCTTCTCCCATCTTATACGCAGCCCCTGTGTTTCCCTGTGCTAGGTGCATGACTTTTCACTTTTTGGCATTGAAATCGAGCCACCACTCCTAAGACCACGACTCTGATTTCCCCAGATCTCTTTGCATTCTCTTAGCCTCCTTCTAGGTGTCCACCCTATTGAAGATTTTTGTGTTATCCCCAAAGAGACACATGTTCCCCTTCAATTCCTCAAAAATGTCACATATGAAGACATTGAAGAGGACATGACCCAGTACCAATCCATGTGGTACTCCACTGGTCACTCTCTCATCCTCCGAGTGACTGCCATTTTCCACCACCCTCTGCCTCCTATTTTTCCACCAATTAAGTCCCAACAGGCCACATCTTCTGCCCTCCCCTGATCCAGCTCCCTAATTACCCAATCAAATAAACTATGAGATTTGTTTGACATGACCTAACCCTGTGAAGTCATACTGCCAGTTGTTCTACAGCTCATCCATCTTCAGGCACTCCATCAGTTTTTCATTCAGCAGGGAGTCCATTAACTTCCCCACCACTGATGTGAGACTGGTCTGTAATTGTAAGCCTCCTCCCTGTTGCAGTTCTTGTGCAGAGGGATCACATCGGCCCTCCTCCAGTCATCTGGAACCACCCCATCTCCAATGAGGTGCTGAATAGTGTTGCCAGAGGGGCAGCTAGCACTGTGCTCAGTTCCTTTAGTACCCTTGGGTGGATCCCATCTTGCTCCATCACCTTGTTTTTCTTTATGGCTTCCAATCTCCAGCAGACTCTCTCTCCTGTGAATGAACTTGGGTCCACTGCCCCCTTCCCAGGTGCTTGTTAATGCATGTCAGTATGTGCCTTTCCCTTCCACTATGAAGACTGATCAGAAGCTTTTTCTTGGTCTCCCTTTGCACAGCCCCCCCCCACATCTTCTGATCCTCACTATACCACCTTTTGACTTCTTCCTTTTGCTAACATATCTAAAGAAGGTCTTATCCCCATTTTTGAGCTAACATACTAAAATGCCAGCAGAATAGGCCTAATGGTCTCTTGAGTCTGCTCGATTTTCAGCACCCGCACTGAGGGCCGATTTTGGTGCCCCCCCCTTGGGTTATACTGTCCCCAGTCCCAGATGCTCCACCTGTATTGGGCCTGGTCAGATTTACCCTCCCCCGTACCTGTCCCATCCCCTCTTAAACCCCGTCCACAGTCTCCAGCTCCCTGGTCAGTGCATTCCATGGCTCCACCACCCGTTCAGTGAAATAACATCTCCTCCTCCTCTCCCCTCTGAGCCTGCCCCCTTCCAGCTTACACCCATTACCTCTTGTTGCCCCACCCTCTTTCCTTTGGAGCACCCTGACTGGACCTCCTTTATTTATCCTTTTCATGTACTTAAAGACCTCTATCATGTCCCCCTGTCCCTCCTCTCCTCCAGGGTGTACATGTCCAGCTCCTTGAGCCTCTCCTCATAGGTTCTCTCCCCCAGGCCACAGATAATTTTGGTTGCCCTCCTTTGGACTCTCTCTAGGAGTGTAATGTATCTCTTTAAATGTGGTCTCCAAAACTGTACACAATACTCAAGGTGTGGTCTAACCAAGCAGATGTACAGTGGAAGGATCACTTCTGCTTTTCTGGAGGTAATCCCCCTGGCGATGCATCCCAGCATCCTATTTGCCCTTGCTGCTGCCCTCCTACAGGTCTCAGAGTTGTTCATTTGTTTTTTAAACTTCTTTATTAGAGTTTTATGTTTTCCAGCAACAGGACACACATGCACATACCCCAGGATACATATCTGGGACCACATCCCCAAACTGGATATGGATACTATATACATCCCCAAAACTATTTACAAACGCAGTTATAATGTATTATGACCAAAAATTTAAGTCTATTTTTACGGATGTAACACTTATTCCAGTCTTTCAAAGTTGGTACATGTCTGATCTGTTTCCAAATCAATCTGTTCTCTATATTGTTCTCTCAACTTTGGAGTAGTTATAACTTCTTAGGACTAAGCTTTAATAACTGTGTCCCTGGGAGAGAGAGAGAGAATCCATCCTGGCCTTATACATCTAAAAGACTTTTGGAGAGAGACAGAATCCATCCTGGCCTTATACATCTAAAAGACCTTTTAAGTCAGCTAAAGACAATCTCAAGAGAGTATTATGCCTCACTGGGTAGAGAACCTACCCTAACCAAAATCATATACCTCCATGAAATCATAATCCCTTCTCACATTCTCTTAAGAGAACATTGCAGGCTAATCTCCTTCAGACAGACAGATCTGGGTCTGAGCACTCTTCAGTTGTATTGAGCACACTGCCTCTAACACCCTCCATCTCTTATCATATATTTTC
This sequence comes from Neoceratodus forsteri, assembly GCA_016271365.2. Classification (NCBI taxonomy): domain Eukaryota; kingdom Metazoa; phylum Chordata; order Ceratodontiformes; family Ceratodontidae; genus Neoceratodus; species Neoceratodus forsteri. The sequence goes on along the minus strand of CM057455.1, from coordinate 342,218,625 downwards.
TTTTTCTCCTCTAATATCATTTGCCTTTTAAGTCTATTCAGGACCTGTAGCAGGTCACTGACCCATTGATCATGATTATAAGTACGATCATTTTTCCAGTGTCTCAGAACGAATGTCTTAAGTAGAGCAGACAGCAGAGACACATGGTACTTAGCTGAGTCCCTCACAACCATTTGCATGTCCCCCAAAAGACAAATCTCTGGTTTAATATACTCCAAGTAATTTAGTAATGGATCAATTTTTTGACCAATTTGAACCCATAGTGAGTACATTTTGGGACAGCTCCACAACACATGTACCAGGTCCCAGTTTCATTCCACATCTAAAACACAGGTCTGTCTGTCTGAGTTTTCTAGAACATAGTTTAACAGGGGTGTAGTAAATGTTTGAACAAATAAAGTATTGCATAGTCTTATACTTCAGTACAGGCAGAAGTCTAACATTTTTCCATATCTCTTTCCAGTCAGGCCTCAGGGGGGTTAATGTTTTTTCCCCAATACGCTATCTGAACCTTAGACTCTAAGCTCACAAAATCTAACAGCACCTTGTAGATTTTTGAAAGGGGGTGTTGTGAGTAATCGAACTTCTTCAGATGGTCCCAAGTAAATGAATTTTGTCCCATTTCTTTATTATCTCTTATAAATTTCTGTACCAGATTTGCAATTTGGATCTTTTTGAAAAAGTCCCATGTCCTAGTCTGTGCTGGTAAATTCACCCTATCTTCTAATATGAAATCTGTCAAGCTCAAGTCGGATAGTTGTGATGCCCACTGTTGATTAATTATTAATCCCCTCAGCCTAAAGTTAGGATTTCCTAATATAGATTGATCCCTAGCTCCCCTTTGCACCCTCCTCTGTGTCGGACTTAATAAATCCCACCACGCCTTCACTGATTTGAAAATTGGTGACTGCTTTCCCTTGTCAGGTAAAGTCTCCGGGTCTATAAACAATGCGGTAGGGGAATGTTTTAGCTCCTCTAAAATGTGCTGCTCAATTTGGAGCCAAATTGGGATATATCCCCTTTCTCCCCCACTCCTAGATCACTGCCCCATTAGGCCAAGCTGTCCTGCTACATAATATAAGAACAGGTCCGGAAGTTTAATACCTCCCTTAAGATAAGAAAGGCGTAAGACCACATGTTTCCTCCTTGGAGGCTTTGAATTTCACTAAAATTCAGAAATTACCCTTTGGATATTAATGAACCTTCCCTTTGGAATATTATAGGGTAGTAAATAAATCGGATATAACAATCTAGGTAGGAGATTCATTTTATCAATCCCAGTCTAGCAGTGAAGTTCAGTGGGAGTTTATTCCACCTTAAAATGTCATTTTTAATTGTGGCCAGTAAGTTACCCACATTTTCCTCCATACCATCTTCTGTTTTAGCCATGATCCAAATTCCCAAATGTTTAATTTTTTTCGGGGCCCAGTTAATTTGCATGTGTTCAAAATCTGCTCTATAGGTATAGTCAGTACGTGAGAGGACTTGAGTTTTACTTAAATTTAATTTATAGTTGGACACCTTTGAGAATTTCCCGATAACTTCCAGGGCTTTTTGAAAACTTTCGGCCGGATTACATAAATGCAACAAAATATCATCGGCAAAAACCAAGAATTTAAGCTCCATCCCTTGAACCTTAATTCCCTGAACCATGGGCTCCATATTAAGTGCCCTTAATAAGAGTTCCAAATAAATATTAAACAAAATTGGTGACAAGGGACAACCCTGTCTTGTCCCATTCCTCAGCAGGAACTCTTTAGAAAGATAATTGTTACATAGAACCCTAGCTGTAGGGGCTTTATAAAGGTTTTTAAGGCATCTGAGAAAACCCTTTGGGAAACCCATTTTCTCCATTGTGAAGAATAGAAAATTGTGGGAAACCCAATCAAATGTCTTCTCAGTGTCGAGTGCAATCAGTGCCATAGCAGACTTAGAATTGGAAGCCCCATGGAGAATATGGTGCAACTTCCTTAGTGCGTTGTGTGCCCCTCGTCCTGGCATGAACCCAACTTGGTCCTGGCTAATTAATAGAGGAGCTACTTTTAGAACCCTGTTAGCCAAGATCTTTGTAAATATTTTAATATCCTGGTTTATTAAAGCAATGGGTCTATAATTACCAGGTAGATCCCCGGTCTTATCCAGTTTTGGAATCAAAGTAATGTAGGCCTGATATAAAGGAGGGTGGAGAACCCCATCTTTCATTATATTCAAGAATAAATTTTTCAAAAGAGGCATTATTGTCAATAAATGGATTTTATAAAATTTGGCCGGCAGGCCATCCGGCCCTGGTGTCTTACCATTTGGCAGTTCTTTAATTGCCTCCATAATCTCTAGATCGGAGATAGGGGCAGCTAATACCTGGGCATGCCCTATGTCCAGTTTGGGCAAAGGTATTTTATCATCTGAACTGGTACCCCCCTCTTGATAGATCTCAGTGTAATAATCCGCAAAGGCATCAGCCATTCCCTGAGGATCCGTAATAACTTCTCCTCCAAAATTCACTACCATAATCATTCTTTCCGCCTCCCACTCCCTAATTCTAGAAGCCAATAAATGCCCTGGCACATCCCCCTGTATCAAGTATCTAGCATTTAATCTTTCAAGCCAGCAATCAATCCTGAGATTCATTGTACTTCTAAATTCTTCTCTTAAGTCCCCTAGCTCATCATCTACCTCATTAGAGGAACCCTCTAAGGGTAATAATGATCTAATGGCCCCAGTTAGAAATTCTTACCATGCTCTATTCAATTTATTCCTCCTAGAAATATATTCCTGCGCCTTTCCTGCATATAATACCTTGCAAGTAGGCCAAACAAGTTTTTTATCCACCAGTGTCGGGATTTGGGTTTGACTAATCTCCTTCAATGTGTCTTCTAGTTTAGTCACCATATTATCAACCACTAATATCCCTTCATCCAATCGCCACCTATATGATTTAGGAGGAATATTGCCTATCTCCCATAGCATCTGGATTGGGGAATGGTCAGATAGTACCCTTTTGAAGGTATTCAACTCTTTAATACCCCCTTAATGCTTCCCTATTGACCCCCCCAAAAAAATCAATCCTAGTATGCGTCTTATGGACCCCGGAATAAAAGGTCATCTCAGTATCCCCTTTCTTGTACATTCTATATGGATCTACTAGTGCTGTAACTTCCAGGAATCTATTTAAAGCTATCTGTGGTGCACTGGGTAATCTATTAGAGGGAGGGTTCCTATCCACCCCATTATCAAAACAGAGATTCCAATCACTGGCCATAATAAGTGGGCTAGATGGGAGCATAGCAATATCAACTTCCAGTGAAGAAAAAAATTGCTTTAGCCGGAGTAGGGACATAAATTGAGGCACACGAAAATGAGCTTCCCAGAATTGAACCCGACACATATATCCCCCTGCCATCCTTTCATGATTTAATTTGATCTACTACATATGGGCAAGCTTTCCTTATTAATATCGCCGCACCACCCTGATGCTTTCACATTCCCAACTCCTATTACTTTGCCCATCCGCCCTTTCTTGAGTAAATATAGTTCCTCATTCAGTAAATGGGTTTCTTGGAGTGCAGCGAAATGAACCCCCAACTGATTTATATATTGTAGTATAACCAGTCTTTTCTTCCTCCCCCTGAGGCCTTTTACATTCCATGAAAGAAATTTAATTAGTACCATATTCTGTACCACTACCCCAGATGTTAACTCTCATACATTCTATCTTTCTTGCTTCATATATCATGAATTCTCTCTCTCCCCCTTCCCCCAGTAAACCCCCCTTCTACACCCCTGATCCTCTGATCGCCCTCCTCAATCCTCATGAGATGTGTATGAGTCAGCCCCAAGGTGTCTCCAATCCCCTCCTGAGCCTCAGCGTATCACCAACTATGAACAAAAAACCCCACTCTATTCCCTAACCCCCCAATAAATTTCTAGATTACCTACTATCCCCTAAAACTTTAAATTAATAAAGGAGAAGCAACAATTAGTGGTTCTGCATCATAGCAGCTGCTTCCTTCTCCCCATACGTAGGCACCATCACTATAGCAATATCTTAATATCAAATTTATTTTAGGAGGAGCCCCTAGTCCCCCTGGGAGAGAACAACCCATTCTCCCTAGCATATTTGCTATTTAGCATATATGGAGCAGACCCCCCCTTCCCCTAACTTTCTGTCCCCTTGCAATCTTGAGCCCCATTAAGCAGCTCTGCGCTTATACCATTTCAAACTTTTCAGTGACCGATCCTATTCATACTACGACATTGTAGTTATCTGGTGCACACAAAAGAAAAGAGAGAAACATTTAACAGCTAGCAGAAAGAAAAGATCACAAAAGTCCAGAACTATTGATATTCTCAGGCTGACTATGCCCTGGAGAGAGAAAAAAAAGGAAAAACCAAAAAGCAAACACCAAGGTCAGCAAAAGGGCTTCATTTCCAAGTCTCGTGGAACCTTTAACTAAAATAGTCTCAGTCAAAGAAAAACAGTTCTCTCTTCCCAAGTCTGGAATTTAATCACGTTGGCCAATAACTAACAGCACCAACTAACGCAGCACTTCTCATTCGGTGTTGATCGCACTCACCACTATACTGCCTGGAATCTTACAAAGTCCCTCATTCCTTCAGGTTACAGATTTGAACAGATCTGGTGGCTCCACCCCGAGGCTTTCCAAGGCATCGCACGCCGTAGCATATCTTTTGTCTCCTTTTGGTAACTTCACCACCAACGTAGCTGGATATTGTATTCTAAATTTCAGACCCGCCAAGTACAGCTTCCTCTTTATCTCCGTATACTCCTTCTGCTTCTCTCTCACTGAGGGTATTAAATCTTGAGAGAGCCAAATAGAAGTCCCATTCCACTGCAAATTTCAATTTGCTTTGGCTTTATTCAGCACATGTGTTTTCTCCTTAAAATTCAAAAATCTCATAATCAGAACTCGGGGATGAGCTCCAGTTGGGGAGATTTCTCTCAATGAGCGATAAGCCCTCTCAAGGTTGTAAGATTCACCAAATGAAGTCGGACCAAACATTTTCAGGAGGAGATCCTGCATGAAAGCAACACAGTCCGAGCCTTCTGATTTCTCACGGAGGCCTGCCATAATTAAGTTGTTCCCCCGACTGCGTGATTCCTGATCCTCCGGGTGATCCTCTAGTTTTTTAACTTGCCTTTTAAGACCAATTACCTCCTGGTCCATAGCTCCCGTTTTCCTTTCCTGTGAAGCCACTCTGGCCTCCACATCCCCCACCCTTTGTGTTAAAAGCATGTAAAGCCTGCTTCGGTATAGTAAAATCAGCCACCAGCCCTTGTAGAAGCTGCTTAATCTCAATAATATCTTCTGAGGTTGATTGCCTCCCTCGATCTTCTACTCTCAGATCCTCATTCTCTTCTGGAGCTAGGGAATGGGGTTTTGAGCGCTTGACCGCCGGCGTTCTTGCTGCCAGAGGCTCGGGGCTACCACTTTCCATCTCGGCCATTCTACCTTCCAGGCCCGCTTCTATTTCTGTTAAATATACTCCTTTGTTAACTTAATTTGAGTCACTCGCCAGAGTCCCGCACTTTGCTAACAATCAGAACTCCTCCCTGAATCAAAAGTGGGGTTTTAAAACATTGAAATAATATATTTTATTCGCCGAAACCCGGGAGCAGTCTTGGAGATGTCTCTTCCCCGCTAGCTCATCACATGATCTCCCCGAGTTGTTCATTTTGACATCTACCACTACCCCCAGGTCCCTCTCACCCTCCGTGACTTGAATCATGTCTCCTCCCAGGGTATACCCCTGGCCTGGATTTCTGTCTCCCAGATGCAGACCATTGCACATCCCCACATTGAATTTTAGTTTCCATTTTCCCAACCACCTTTCCAGAGCCTCCAGGTCCTCCTGCAAGGCCACCCTCCCCTCCTCCCCATCCACCACTGCACCTAGCTTTAAGTCATCTGCAAAGAGACTCATCTCACTCCTGATCCCTCTCCTGATGTATGAGATATAGGCATTGAACAGGAGTGGCCCCAGCACTAACCCCTTGGGAACCCCACTAGTAACCCACCTTGGGGATGAGGCTAACCCTCCAACCAGCACCTTCTGAGTATGCTCAGAGAGCCAATTTCCTATCCATCTTAGCAACTGTCTCCCTACCTTCATTTCCTTCAGCTTAGCTAGCAGGCCACTGTGGGTACTGAATCAAACGGCTTGCTAAAATCCAGAAAGAGGACATCCACTGGCCTAACCTGGTCCAGGGCCCTCATCACCCATTCATAGAACTCAACAAGATTTGTCTGGCATGATCTTCCCATGACAAAGCCATGTCATCCAAGTACCCAGTTTGCTCCAGTAACCCCCCTAGCCTTTCCTTGACAATACCCTGAATCACCTTGCTGACCACCGATGTCAGGCTAACGGGCCTGTAATTTTCTGCCTGCTCTCTTGATCCCCCCCTTGTGGATCGGCATGACATGGGCCACCCTCCAGTCTTGGGGCACCCACCCAGTCCTCAGAGAGATGTTGAAAAGCTCCACTAGAGGGACTGCCAGGACATCCGCCAGTTCCCTCAGCACCCTGAGCTCCTGGGTGATTCTCTCTTTAGTCTGAGCCTTTGCTACCCCCAGCTTCCTTCCTGCCTCCCTTATTTATCTAGATATGCCTCCCTGTCTGCTTCCATTTCGGTCTCATTGTACTTAATGAAAGTTTTTTTTTTTTTCCTCTCTTATTGTCTTAGCCACGTCCTTTGAGAACCGTAGTGGCCTCTTTCTCCTCTTTTCCTTGCTTATTACCTTCAAACTGCTTGCTGTTACTTTAGTTATTGCCTTCCTTATCCTTTTCAACTCTACCTCTGGTCCCCTCATGGCTATCCCCCTTCAAGGTATTTCCTCATTTCTTTAAAATTTGCTCTCCTGAAGACCAGGACCTTCATCCTAGTGTGTTTTTTCTCTTGTCTAGTCTGTATCATTCTGCACTGATGACTTCTTAGTGTAGAAATCATTTGGCAATTTAGGCAACTTAACTTGAAAAACAGAGGTGTTACGAAATATGTGCATGCACATTATCCTAACTGTTGATAACTGTACTACTTCTACTGCCTGACTTGCCAGAGGATTCCATACCAAATCAGGCAGTAATCATAGGGAAGTAGTGCCACAGATAAGCAAATCTCTGCCTAAAATAATAATGTTTTGACCCATGTCAGCATGCAGAATTGCTATTGTATTTGAGAGCCTTATTAAATTGTATTTTCTTTTTACAGAATCTGAGTGATAAAATCAATAAGAACATTATGGAAATAGTATTTCTTTTACAAGTAATGGTGAAAACTGAGAATTCGGCAAAACAATGTGGGTGCAATTTTTTCAGTGGCACTGCATATAAGGTCAGAGTGCTGTTTTTGCTGCATACCAGCTCTTTCTTAGTCTCAAGACAAGTTATGTTAAACAATGGGTTTTTAAATATATCTCAAGAATATTGAAGTGATTTTCAAAAGACAGGAAACTCTGTAAAATATAATATTTAAATAAATTTCAGCTTGTAGTAGTTCTGTGGGATTATGAAATCTCTGGCTTTTATATATCAAATATGACAGGTGGATTTCAGTTTTGGAATGGAACTGTTTGTTCTTTCTTCTGACTGTAAATGCTATATAGCTTTGAATAAAGATGAGTGTGTGTGTGTGTGTGTGTGTGTGTGTGTGTGTGTGTGTGTGTGTAGTATCAAAAAACAGAATAATATCAAAAAACAGAATAAATGCACTCGGTTGGAGGTTCTCCAGACAGAAAAACCATATGACTTTAGAAAAAAGTCAAGCACTCACCACCAAATATAATAAAGGATGCTGCTCTCTGAAAATGTATTTAAATGCCCAAAATTTATATATAAATATTTATGTACAATCCAGGATATATTTAACCAATAATGCATGACAAGATGTGTGTCATGCTGGAATAACATCATGCCTTGGGTGGTTGGACACGAGGCCAAAGGCTGAGTGCATCCAATACTGGAGAAGTGACGTTATCCAAGCACGACATACACTCTGGAGTGCATTATTGCTATTATACAATGACTCAGGCATAAAGAAAAAAAACAGATACAATGTGTAAAATAATTTTTTCTTTTATTTTTGCTGAGTGTAGGTACATGGTTTGAAAAAAAGTGCATAGTTTCTATTTTGCCCAGTAGATGGTGCTCCCACATACTCTGTGTTCAGTTTCTCTGTCCACAGGATTTTTTTTCTCCCCATGGACAGTTCTGTGTCTGTACTTCGGTCTGCATGTCTGTCCCTGTAAAAAATGTTTTGGTAAAAATTCAGCAGTTTTATGTTATCTGGAACCAGGATCCTACTTCCGGTATTTTTGGTTGTTACTTCAGAAGGGATGACAGATATGGCTCAAGATATACATACTTTTGCCAGCCCAGTGGCATTGAGGGCTGAGGCAGTGATGCCTTACCTCTGGCCATGCCAGCAACTCATGTCACCGGGGAGGGTCGCCCAAGGTGGAAGAAGATCAAGCATCTGGAGGACAGCTCTCTTCTCCCGGGAAGGGTGAGGAACAGAGACCGGCACCTGCCTGACACCTAGTAAAGTCTAGGTGTACAGCATGGCATGGAAGCAGAGCAGCTGACTGGCACGGCTCAGCCATTGTCAGCTTGCACACTCCCCTCCACAGAAAAGTGGAGACAGTGGTCTGGGTTGAGCTGCATGATGGCCATCTGCCACAGGTGCCGCCCATGAGAAGACACCTTCTGACATTGTATCTGGTCCAGGTGGGTTGAGTTGGGTCTCCCCACCACCCTGACATGGAGGGCAACGTGTGGGAGTTAAGGTAGGTGCCTGAAGGTCAGGGAACGGGGCTGGGTGGACTGCAGGAGGAAGGGACAACCCAGACTGGGAGAGGAAAAAAAAAACAGTAAAAAATATATACTTTCTGAAGTGCAGGGTTTTGTTAATGCATGTGCTTTTATTAGTTTTATTTATTTAAAACACTGTGGTTATTTCAGGAGACAAGCCGTCTGTGCTGCGAGTGATGAGCATGGCTGTCTCGAAGCACTCGCACTACAGTTGAAGGGGGAGGGGTTGAAATGTTGTTTTACATGATGGCTTTTTTTTTTTAGTTAAAATATTTTTGTGTTTAAGCAAACACCAGTGGAGGCAGGGTAAGAGCTTGCTGCTACTTTTTCTGGTTGTGGGTGACTGGTGGTGGCAGCTACTGAGGATGACTTTAGATGGTGGGAGAGTGAGAAGGGGTGCGAGCAAAGCCCAGGATGGCATCGAGAGGAATGGGCGGAGTGATTAATTTCCTTTACTGAGGTGCATTGCTACTGGACCTTCATACATTGATGTTATACTGAGATAACATCACTGATGAAGGTGGGCAATGACCAACTAAAGCCCAGGATTCTTTCCTTGCCATTGTAACTATCTTCCCAATTTCTTTATTACTGTGGATATTTGTATGAAAATAAGATCTTTGTCCCTTGGTCTTCCTGCTTTAACCACCCACCACTGAGGTCACAGTCCCCTACTTCTTGCATCAGCCATTTCCACAGCAACACACTGTCATGTCATAAACAGAGGACTGTGACTTCATTGGAGGCTAACTCAGGCGGAAAAGATAAAGTCTGGGGGAAACCCTATTCTTTTTCATGTAAATGTCCTCAATAGTAAAGACTCAGGAGAGCTAAATTATACTGGGTTCAAGTCTCATTTACAGTGATGACCTGGGACAGTAGGAAAGAACACAAGTAAAATAAATAACAGGCACTTGTGGTAAACAAAGTCAAAATACGTACAATTCACACAGATATGAGGTACTTTAGGGAACATGCTAGTAGAGACACTTAGATTCTTATACAAAATCAGTACATATGCATTCTTTGTATACACATCTTTAAACAGTTTCTAATTGACCAGAGAGTTTGTTTCTCTTAAATGCAGTGGTAGTGAGTTCCAACTCTTTGGGGCCACATAATGAAAGGAGTATTGTGCTATCTGGGTTCTATAGAGGGGAACAGTTGAGCACTTGCAGAGAAACTAAGAGCTAAATATAGAATAGTAATAAAATATAAGTTGAATAGTGAATGATAATGTTTAGAAATGTTTTTCTGAATACTTGCAAATCACTTTAATGAAAACCAGGGGCAGCCATATTTACTGGTGTTCTCCATTTATTTCAAATCCATAAAAAGATGCAAAATGGGGGATGGGGAGAACATGTAACAAATCAAAAGAAAAAGGATAATCTCAATGGAATAGCAAGAAATATGCTCAATAATTTTCGCTGTAACATGATCTGTTGCTTTAAGAGGTGAAGCTTCATAATACAAATAAAATGGAAAGAATCAATCTAGTTAAACTTGAATCCAGTTTATATGGATCTGTGTGTCAGGGGGATATAGAGCACATTTTATACATATATATATATATGCAGACACACACACACACACACACACACACACATATATATATATATGTACATACATATATATACATACACACATACACACACACACACACAGGTAAATTTCTCTCTATCTCTCTCTATATATATATATGATAGTGCATGGGGAACAGTTGACAACAGGGCTATTCTTTCATCGAGTTGGCACTATGACGACGGATTACCTCGAGAGTGCAGCTCGAGAGGTAATCCGTTGTCATAGTGCCAACGAGGTGAAAGATGCCCTGTTGTCAACTGTTCCCCATGTACTTTTCTTTATAGTGTATGGTGGAACGTCGTTTTTTGGGGGAAAAAATCAGTTACTAGAAGGAAAAAAGAACTTTACATTTTGAACGTTTTCACGCTAAACATTAGTACTGCTGCCGACATTGCTGCTTTCACCATGTATCCTGTCTATGGAGTGAGCCCTAACTGTCAAATGCTGCTCGAGGACACAGTGTGACATTCGCAGTACAGTAGAAAACATCATTCTGTCGCACTGCGAACGTCACTAGTGTGTGACTACAAGGTTTCGAAAACGATGGATTTCGGTGGAGAACGATGTTCCACCATACACTAAATGTCTTTATATACACACACACACACACACACCCCGACAGTACTGAAAGTCTTGAACAAGTTTTTTACAATGTTTTATTTATCCTAACTGCCTTCTTGCTCATATCCCATGGATGTGTGACCGAATTCTGTCTCCCTCCAACTTCAGAGAGTAGCTTGGCACCTGTGGCCTATAGCAGCAGGTCAGGGCTGATCAGTAGATACACCAGGAAGAAAGTCCTTCCTCAAACAAGCCCTGGAGGATGGGGAAGCCCTCGGAGTAGAGTTGTACGGAATGTGGAATTCCGCCAGCAGAGACAGCGCAGAATGACCATTCCACCAGTGAAATTTCTGCCCGAATTACGCTGGTTCTTTTGTGGAATTCCACCTACTGTGATCCACAGAATAATATAATATTTCACACAACAGCATTTTTTCCACAGAAAATCATTCCGCAGCTATTTTCTGCTGTGGAATTGCACCATTCCTTTTCTGGTGGAATTTTGGCAGAATTTCAGTGGAATTTTGAAAATTCCATGGAATTTCATTCTGCCCAGATTTGAAAATTCTGCACAGCACTACCTCTGGGCTTATACTAAACCCTCAGGACCCTGGGTATGAAGGAGGCCCCATCAAGTGCACTAGCAGGTGGTGTTTAATATCAGTTACATTTTTAACTCACGCACAATACTTATAGCACCCTCATGCCACCTGACCTGGGGGGGGGGGATGTAAGGACATTGTGTGGACAACTACATCTTCTGACACTGCCTTTTAACCCCTCATAGGAGGCTGTATGGCAGCGAAAATGCCACAACCCTGTCCCAGTGTTGGTGAGGGCAGCTTCAACAGTGCACCTACAGCTCCAATGGCCTACAGCCTGAGGGAAGGTTTACAGTGCAAATCTGGGTTGTCCACATGGGAGCACAATGTGGTCCACCTGCATGACTGGGCTAGGCCTAAAGCAATTTCTTTATTTTTTGTACATTTTTCTTAGGTGCAATAGCATGTAATCTACTGTGGAGATGCAGGGCTTGTCATTGATGTTGGAAGGTTATGTAAGAAAAGAACAAGTAAAGTATGGTGCAAGATGCTTTGTGCTACAGCACGACTGGTTTATCATCCTACATCCAGGAGCCTGCAGGCAATTATTTTCCTTCTAGTACTGAGCTGTTTTCAGGTTGCTGTCACCACTAGCCAAAGAAGCAAAGACTATTTGAGATCACTGAACAGCTCCAACGGCTGCTAGTGTCAACCAGAAATTGGCCAAGCCAGCTCCACAAATGCCCTGCATAATGGGGTGACAGATAAGTGACCATAGCATTCACAGTAAATAACAATGCTGTACAAAAATGCTTTTCCTATTTTCTATTGTTTGTGGGGGTGGGAGTAACCAGCCTAAAAGACAAGGGGCTGTCGAACATACTGGTGATGCATTCACAGCAGAGTTTCATTCTGACTCCTTGCCTCCTCTCAAACATATTTAAGCAATTAATAAGTTGGATTGGAATCATGAGATTAACTGGGAGAGGCAACCAGATATCACAACATCTCCTTTAAACAATCAGATGCCTAGAACCTACAGTAGGGGCCCCTCCTCTGACTTGCGAGAACTAAGCAATTTTTTTCTAGCAGTGCATTAGGGAGCAAGGTAATAGTTTTCGATGCAATAGAGCTGAACAGGGATTTGGGTATGTGATTATGACAGACTAATCCTTGAAATTGTCCAAAAAGTGCTTGGTAGTGGCCTGCACAGTCAACAGAATGCTAAGTTCCATAAAAAAGGAGATCGATAATACAGAAAAGTGAGTTATAATGTCACATTATAAGACTTTGGTTAGACCTGGACTGAAGTATTGTGTGCCATCCTGGGTACCACATTTCCCAAAAAAAACATAAAAGAGCTGTAAAAAGTCCAGTGAAGAGCTACCAAGATGAGATTAAGGAGCTAGTAAACATGACACAGCATGACAAAAAGCTGCAAAACCTAATGTTGTTCTCCACAGAGAAAAATTGAGATTGGAGAGATATATGAATGACATATTGCTAATCATGAAAAGTGATACAAAAATAGACTGGGGAAGACTGTTTAGGAAAATCTGGAATGGCAGCACAAGGGAACATGAGTGCAAGCTATGGGGGCACTGCCAGGAGGCTCATAAGCAATTTAAAGCCTTCAGAATATTAGGATTATGGAACAGATTACTACTGGAAATGGGATATGTAGACAGTTCTGAGACTTTCAAGACTAGTTTCGATAGCTACCTGAAGGGAAAAGGTAGCTCAGGTTACCGCAGTTAGGATAAAAGGGAAGTGAACTTTATTGGCCACACTGTCTCACTGTCTTACTTTTATTTATTTTGTTTATGTATTTATTTAAAAGTTTGCAACCAGAAAAGGCACACTGAGCCATGACTCGTTTCCAGGTGCGACCCGGGGAAAGGGTGTACATTGGGACTTGTCTCAACACCTACAGCACGTGCCCATTTAAGAAACACTTAGCCAGTTTTGACTGTCAAACAAGTCCTCCACTGATAAACTAACCTGTACTAGATTAAACTGTGAGTAAGCTTAAAATATCAGTTTATAACTAATAACATTACTAGGAGAGCTAATAAAAAATTTGCAACATGCATCTAAACATGCAGTGGGCACCTAGGAAAATGTTTAAGAGTCCGTTATGGTCTACTGACTCACAACAACCTACTAGGGCAAAGACAATAACCTGATCTGCTGATCTCAGTCCTGTAGATCCATTTCCTCTTGAGCTGGTGTACCTTTAATTATCTTGAAGTAAACATAGTCATATCAACCCACCCCAGGCCTGAAGACTCAATAACCTAATTGCAGATCTGAAATCCCATTGCATGCAATATTTTTGCCACAGGCACAGACTGGGGAGACTCCAGTAGAGTTGGAATTAAACATTAATTGTAGTGAGTTGCTAACTCACTGTTTAATAGGTTCTTGCTTCTTCATGGATGTTACTTTTAATTATGAGAATAAGAGCTGGATTAGTGTTTAAAAGTAATGTGTAAATGTTAATATATTTCAGGTTTGTAGAAAAGAATTAGATACAAAAAAAGGCTCACAAGCCATTACCAACTCGAGCTATGAAAAATCTGGGAAGTTCATATCTTTGTCATTTCTTAAAGTTTCAAAATTGGTTGATCCAACACAGTATGTTTTTAACAAAACGGCAAGAAATATATTATTTGTCTTTAAGCCTAAAGTAGTCACTCAGCGAAATAATTTCAGAGAAGATGACCATATAGCAGAACTATTTGATACTTTAAATGTCTCAGTATCCATTTAGGCCCATACTTATCCTTTTCTGTTCACATTATTAAAATAACTACTAAAATACACCAGAACCTAGGCTGTTGTATAGACTTAAAAGATTGTTTATTGAATGAATTAGGATCCTAATTGCTTAACATTTAACCCACTGTCTATATTATAATATGGGAAATAGTGACAGATCCAGCCCTAACAACAGAACACGCTAAGAAAAAAACCTTCTGTCCTTGGATAGGTAAATTTGCTATGACATGCAAGCAACAGAAACACACTTAAAATATCTTTCTTGAATGGAATGGCTGCTTTTTGTTTTAAGATTGAACTTCACGTTGGCTAGTTTTGTGCATAGAATCATGAATAGAGGGTATACTGATTATTAAATGAGTCAATTGAAAAAGTATTGGTATCCTCTATTCTTGATCTTCCTCTCAAAAACTATTACAGATGCCCATGATCTGTACTAGGATAGGCCAACATTCATTCAGTTTTCATGCAGCCACAATTGGGAAACAAATACTTTTGTCACCAGATCGCTATCAAATCACAGAAACCTAGAAGTTCGCCAGAAAAAGAAGGCATTTTTCTAGCTAGCAGGCCCAATGCATTATTCATGCACTTAAAGTTGTTTGGTGTTCCACCCCTTCCCAGATACCGTACCTAGTGTCTTGTCTTATTCCAGACATGGATTTTGAGATTACCACATTCTCTGGTAATTTCTTCACGCTCTCCACCACTCTCTCCCTTAAGCAGTACCTCCTGACATCCTTCCAGAATCTATCTCTAGCAAATTACAGCTGTTTCCCCTTGTATTGTTATTATTGCTGAACCTGAATATTTTACCATGATCTGCCCTGTTAATGCCCTTCAGGTATTTAAAGGTTTCACTTTAAATTAAGGTATTTAAATGTTTAGCCTTGCACTAAAGGGACACTAACAAACATCTCTACTGTAAGTACTCCAGCTTTTCCTAGACTGCTGAGCATTTCTGAAATGTATACTAATTATAGTCTTTTGTAATTTGTAATTCATGTATAGTTATGGTATTTGACTTTTTCTTGTATAAATTGCTGTTGGCTGTTTTATATGTTTTCAAAGTCACTTCTGAAAACAGAAACTTGTCCCAATGAGCTCACCTGCTTACCTAACCAAACTTAGATAAACCAAAAGAAACTATACTCTTGCTACCATCAACAGAATGCCCCGTAAACAAGAAGTTTAATCTTGGTGGGCCTATTCTGTATAAATCAAGTTAATAAATAAATCCTTCCCACTCATTGCTATCGAGTTGAGAAAATGGATGGTCAGTCCAATAGCCTTGAAACTGCTTCAAAGTTTAATGCTGCAGGGGCCCAGATTGTATTCAATTGTACTGTATTTTTTTCACTGCGACAAATCCCACTCATGATGATTCTCCACTATCTATGTGGTTTACAGTGTTGCATTCCAGTCCACCTTAGCCAGGCTGGATCCCCTCTTCTACTTGTTCTGAGTTTTTTGCTTCAAACTGCCCTCTCCCCACTGCTTTCTCTCTCTGCTAACTTGTCTCTCCCCTTGCTTAAAGGTAGGCATGTATCCCACTGTACTGCCTTCCTTGCTAAATACTAGTTAAAGGGGAATAGTCAGCACCAAGAGCTTCATACTCAAGTATGGGGCTGATGCTAATGTGTGCTTTGTGTCCAAAAACATTTTGGTTTACTTACTGTTTACTGTAATACAGTAGATTGTATGAAACTACTTTTGTTTCCTTCTAGGCTGACATCTTCTGTAATTACAAATCCCAGAACCCCCTGTAGCTGACATCAGATCAGTAGGCAGTAGTGGGAGATTCAATAGCCTCAAGTGCATGTTAAAGTTTCTATAAGCTCTGATCTTTTGTTCCCTGGTCCTGCTGTCCTCCCTGGGCTAAGTACAGTCAGAAAGGACTGTACTTAGCCTCTGGAGATAAGCAGAAACAGAAAACATCTGACCTGAGATTATAAAAGCTCTAACATTAACTGCAGGCTACTGTATCTTCCATTGCTTCCTATTATTCTGGTTTTAGCTGCCAGGCATTCTGGTATTCATAGTAACAGAAGATGTCAGCCTAGAAGTAAACAAAATTAGTCTGATACAATCTAATATACGACAGTAAACAGTAAGAAAGCCAAAATGATTTTGCACACAAAACGCACACTGGGACCAGCTCCCACATTTGTGAGTGGGGCTTTCTGTGCTGACTGTTCCCCTTTGTGTTCCCTCTCCTGCTAGCTCTCCTTACTACCTCCTCTTACTCCTCTTACTCCCTGTGATCCTCTGATTCTCATTCCTTCCTCATCCCTCACTGTAAGCACCCGCCTGATCAGACTGCCTTCTCCTCCTGCCTCTCTGCTGCTCTGGAATAACCTCCCTCCATCCCACACTCCACTCCCCCTCCTTCCTCCATCCCACACTCCACTCCCCCTCCTCACCCTTTTCCTTCAAGTCTGTGTTTCATGAATTCTCATTCTTCTTGCAACTAGTGCTCCATTCAGCTCCACCCCTTGCTCCCCCACAAATCTTATAGAACTGTACCTGCCTAGATTATTGCCCTTGCTGCTGGGCTACTTTCTGTTACTATATTCTGCTATAGTATACTGTATGCTTGTTGTTAATTGTTTGACTTTACTGCATCATCTTGCCTTTACTACTTTTATGTTCATATCCCTCTTCCCAGTTTGCAGCTGGAAACAAGCTTCTGCTCAGTGTGTCTTTCTGGACAAAACTATAAATAAATATAAGAAAGCAATGGACACTAAAAAGGATGTAGGTTGTGCTGTAATATATTGAAAGATGTTGCTCTTGGCCAATCAAAACACAGACATACTGCCCCATCCCCATTATTCTGTGATAACTAAACAGTATGTATTGTATTTAAAATCAACAGGGTAAGAACCCAAGGGCATAAACACTCATTTTCAAGGGGACCCATGCACATTCATTCATTCATTCATTCATTCATCAAACATCCAAAGCAGTGCACAAATAATAAAAATAATTAATTAAAAAAAAATCTATATACATAATATGACTAACTACAACAATACAACATAAGACAGAATTATTATGAATATAAGCTTTGATATTTTGAGTTTGTAAGACAATGATTCTTAGGAACATTCTTAAAAAAAACAGGATCAGACTGAATTTGTTGAACCAAGTCTGGAAGTGCATTCAAGAATCTGACTGCACAATACAGATAGGATATTTTCCCAAGAGATGTTTTAAAACACAGTGTTCTGATACTGAGGCCCTGGGAAGTTCTGGTCTGGTAAAATGTAACAATAGCTTTAGTATCAGTTCTGAATGAAAACTGTTCAGAATTCTAAGATATTTTCTGAAAGTTTAAAACTGTGCAATAAAAACATCTCATGTCAAGTGAAAACCAATTTAACAAACTAAAATGCTCACAATTATGTATTCTATGTGGGCTTAAAAGTGCAAAATGACAAATGGAATTATACAGAACCCATGTTCTAAAAAAAGGAAAAGATTCAGAGGCTGTACTATAAGCAGGCACTCCATAATCAAAGACAATAAAAGAAACTGAGCTAGTACTTTCCTAGAATGTAATGTTAGACAATTTCTGTTAATAGTACAATTGACCCAAATAGTAGAGTAAAGTCATACAAAGGCAAAGGTCCTGGACTTTAGGACAGCTGACTATGCCAAAATGGGTGAATGCCTAAGGAATGCATTAGCAAATGGGCAGGAAGGAGGGGGTGTAAGAATAATGGGGAATAATCAAAACTGCCATCACTAAGGTAACAAGCCTTTGTGTGAAGCAAATAAAACAAAACAATGTAAAAAAAAACACTATGGTTCTCAAAGGGGGTGGCAGGGAAGGTTAGGGAGAAATATAGCATTCAGGAAGTACAAGGAATCACAGAAGGAGCAGGACATAGAACTGTATTAGTTACAGCTGAAGGAAACAGGGAAGGCAGTCAGAACAGCAAAGGCCCAAACTGAGGAAAAGATAGCCAACTCAGTTAAGAAGGGGGATAAAATATTTTATAGGTACATCAGGGAGTGAAGGAAGACCAAGGGAGGAATAGTGAGGCTTAATAAAGAGGAGGGGGGTGGGCAGAGGGTGACTGAAAAAGCAGAGATACTAAACAAATACTTTTGCTCAGTATTCACAAGTGAAGAAGGAGAGATACCTAAATCAAACAACAGAAACACTCTGGATAGGGGGGTTGATACCAGCCCACTCAGAAAAGAAAGAGTTCTGAAAGAACTCTTAAAATGGAAGGTGGACAAAGCAATGGGGCCTGATGGGATTCATCCCAGAATTCTAAAAGAACTAAGGGTAGAACTAGTGGCACCACTGACTAACATCTTTAACAAATCATGGGAGGATGGGGTGGTACCTGAAGACTGGAGAAGGGGAGATATAATTCCACTTCACAAAAGTGGAAGCAGGGCAGAGGCAGGAAACTACAGACATGTTAGTTTGACCTCAGTGATAGGGAAAATGATGGAATCACTTCTGAAGGGAAGAAATGTTGAGTACCTAGAGGCCAGAGGGGCACAGGACCCAAGGCAGCATGGATTCACAGCAGGAAGGTCATCTCAGATAAATCTAATAGATTTCTTTGACTGGGTGACCAAAGTAGTAGATCAGGGAGGGGCTATGGACATGACCTACCTAGACTTTAGCAAGACATTTGACACAGTCCCACACAAAAGATTAATATACAGGTTAGCCAGCCTGGGAGTGGGTCCCAAGATGGTGGCCTGGGTAAAAAATTGGCTGGAGAACAGGACACAGAGGGTAACAGTAAATGGAGTCCACTCTGAAGAAAGGGGGGCTACTAGTGGGGTACTGCAGGGTTCAGTTCTAGGACCACTCCTCTTCAATGTCTTTATAAGTGACATTGCAGAGGGACTGAAAGGAAAAGTATATCTCTTTGCAGACAACACAAATATCTGCAACAGGGTTGCTACTCAAGGTGGGGTGGAAAGGGTGAGAAGGGACTTGGCAAGGTTGGAGGAACAGTCAAATGTATGGCAGCTTAGATTCAATGCTAAGAAGTGCAAAGTAATGCACCTGGGAAACAAAAACCCAGGGGAAGAGTAAACTATGGGGGGTGAGATACTAACAACAACAAAAATGGAAAGGGACATGGGGTAGTCATATCAGATGACCTAAAGGTGGGCAAGCAATGTAAGAGGGCAGTAAGGAGGGCTGAGGGAGATACTGGGATGTATAGGAAGAGGCATCACCAATAGAAAATGGGAAGTTGTTATCCCTCTGTACAGACAGCTGGTGAGACCCCATCTGGAGTACTGTGTGCATTTCTGGAGACCCAATCTCTGCAAGGACAAGACAGGATGGAGGCAGTCCAGAGGAGGGCAACTAAAATGGTGCAGGGTCTGCACCAGAAGACATATGAAGAGAGACTTAAGGAGCTTAATATGTATACCCTCAAAGAAAGGAGGGATGGGGGGGGGCATTATAGAAACTTTCAAGTACCTCAAGGGAATCAACAAAGTCCAAGAGAGTAGTATCTTTCAGAAAAAGAGATGTGCAAGAACAAGGGGGCACACTTTGAAGATAGAAGGGGGACGGCTCAGAGGTAATGTGAGGAAGTATTTTTTCATGGAGAGGGTTGTAGATGCATGGAACAGTCTTCCTGTGGAGGTTATGGAGTCAAAAACAGTGGGGGAATTAAAGAATACATGGGACAGACATAAGGCAATTCTAGGAGTTGGGGGTAAGAGGTAGTAGGCTGTTGGTTAACTAGGATCTGCAGCTTATCCATTAGGTAGGGAAATGGGCAGACTAGGTGGGCCAAGCGGTCCTTATCTGCTGTCAAATTCTATGTTTCTATGTTACAGTATATGAATTGATTTAACTGATACATTAATATGAGAATCAAAAATCAAATTCTGATGTAATGTAAAACTAAATAATGAAAGGCATCAACACATTAAACCTCAGACCCAATCCTGTCAAAAACTGGACTGGGGTGGGGGGAGGAGCATTTTCTGATGAACGCTAAATTTTATATACTTTATTTTAGAAACATTTAACAAAAGTGTATCATCCATCAACCTTCTGTACTAATAAAAACTCAGTTTTCAAAGTAGTATTACCATCAGACCAAGAGCTTCCCTTATTAAACAATACTACATCATCTGCATAATATACTGACTTGGTAACAAATGTAGAGGAATCATGATCATTTTAAAAAACAGAAAACCAAATATCACCCAATATCGATCCTGTGGAACACCAATATTAATGGGAATCACGGGAGAGGATTTACCTTGTAGTGTGACATACTGAGATGGACACGTAAAATAACTCAGAAACCACAAAAGTAGGGAAGATGACAAGTCAATGCTCCTGAGTTTTGAGAGCAGGTGACCATGGTGCACCAAGTCAAAAGCTTTAGACAAATCCAAAAATAGTGCACCTGCCACATCCCTACTGTTGAAAGGCTCCATGCAAACATGAAGTTAATTCCAAAACAGCAGTTAAAGTACTATGATTAGAACAAAAACCATGTTGTATTTTTCTCAGCATCACCCAAGAACTGAGAAAGTTGATCATGTACAATTTTGCAAGGACCTTGGACAGTGAGGCAAGCAACAGATTGGGCCGAGAATTTTTGGCCCTAGTTTCATCGCCAGATTTAAAAATGGGCACCACTGGCACCTGCTTCCAAAGCACAGACATTCCCCAAATTTAAGTAAAAAGTTCAACAACTCACAAAAGAGATAGATAAGCCATTAAATCGAAAACAAAGGAAAATTGTCTCAAATCAGTATTGTCAGAATCTATTCATTAGTCAAGGTTTATCTTCATCAGATAATCCAAAGTTTCAGAGGGAGAGAGGTTATTAAAAGTAAAAGAAGTACTTAAACTACTTGAACAACTAACTTCCTGTTCCTGAATTTATAGAGGAAGTTTAATTGCTTCACTAGAACGGTATTTAACTCAGTTCCAATACGTAATGGAGAGAGTAAGCCACCAGAATCAATTGACAAAAGTGGAATATACGTAGATTTAGATTTACTCAACAATTTATTCAATGTTGGCCAATTTTGTTTCATATCTTTACTATAAGAAAATTGTATATTCAAAAAATCCTCTTTTGTTTCTCTTGTTAACTTTTTACATTGGTTTCTAACCTACGGCACTCC
Source organism: Neoceratodus forsteri (assembly GCA_016271365.2). Taxonomy (NCBI): domain Eukaryota; kingdom Metazoa; phylum Chordata; order Ceratodontiformes; family Ceratodontidae; genus Neoceratodus; species Neoceratodus forsteri. Next base: position 342,197,182 of record CM057455.1, on the reverse strand, counting down.
ATTAAAACAACCGAGTCATGGGACTTTTTATGTCTTTGCCATTTATTATCTCTTTCCTGCATCAAGCATATCAGATCATAGGTAATCCATCCTCGAATGCATTTTTTTACTCTTACTTTCTGAAGATGGACAAATCTATCACAAACTGAATTAAATTCAGACATACTAAAATCCAACATCGTGCTTATATCCAGGATGCAACTCAAAAATGACCAATCAATAACAGCAATCACTTCATGAAAATCACCAAGATAGAATCCATGCAAGGACCGGGATTCAATATGGATCAGTGGCAAATTGGGTCTACATGCTCCCCAATTACATAGTATAGGGCTCTATCCCCCTTCTTAACTCAGTTAAGAAGGGGGATAAAACATTTTATAGGTACATCAGGGAGCGAAGGAAGACCAAGGGAGGGATAGTGAGACTTAATAAAGGGAGGGAGGGTGGGCAGAGGGTAACTTTGAAAGGCAGAGATACTAAACAAATATTTTGCTCAGTATTTAGAAATGAAGAGGGAGGTACCTAAAACAAACAGTAGAAACACTCTGGATACAGAAGTTGATACCAGCCCATTTATAGAAGAAAGGGTTATGAAAGAACTCTTAAAACTGAAGGTGGACAAAGCAATGGGGCCTGATGGGATTCATCCCAGAATTCTAAAAGAACTAAGGGTAGAACTAGTGACACCACTGACTACCCTCTTTAACAAATCATAGGAGTATGGGGCGGTGCCCGAGGCCTGGAGGAGGGCAGATGTGATTCCCCTTCACAAAAGTGGGAGCAAGGCAGAAGCAGGAAACTACAGACCTGTTAGTTTAAACTCAGTGATAGGGAAGATGATGGAATCACTTCTGAAGGAAAGAATTGTCGAGTATCTAGAGGCCAGAGGGGCACAGGACCCAAGGCAGCATGGATTCACAGCAGGAAGGTCATGCCAGACGAATCTGATAGATTTCTTTGACTGGGTGACCAAAGTAGTAGATCAGGGTGGGGCTGTGGACATGGCCTACGTAGACTTTAGCAAGGGCATTTGACACAGTCCCACACAAAAGATTAATATACAAGTTAGCCAGCCTGGGTGTGGGACCCAAGATGACAGCCTGGGTAAAGAATTGGCTGGAGAACAGGACACAGAGAGTAATAGTAAATGGAGTCCACTCTGAAGAAAGGGGGGTTACTAGTGGGATACCGCAGGGTTCAATATTAGGACTGGTCCTCTTCAATGTCTTTATAAGTGACATTGCAGAGGGACTGGAAGGAAAAGTATGTCTCTTTGCAGATGACACAAAGATCTGCAACAGAGTTGATGCACAAGGTGGGTGGAAAGGATGAGAAGGGACTTGGCAAGGTTAGAGGAATGGTCAAATGTATGGCAGCTTAGATTCAGTGCTAAGAAGTGCAAGGTAATGCACCTGGGAAACAAAAACCCAGGGGAAGAGTACACAATGGGGGGGTGAGATACTAACAACAACAAAAATGGAAAGGGACATGGGGGTAGTCATATCAGATGACCTAAAGGTGGGCAAGCAATGTGAGAGGGCAGCAAGGAGGGCTGGGGGGATACTGGGATGCATAGGGAGAGGCATCACCAGTAGAAAACAGGAAGTTATTATCCCTCTGTACAGACAGCTGGTGAGACCCCATCTGGAGTACTGCATGCAGTTCTGGAGACCAATCTCCATAAAGACATAGACAGGATGGAAGCTGTCCAGAGGAGGGCAATTAAATGGTGCAGGGTCTGCACCAGAAGACATATGAAGAGAGACTTAAGGAGCTTAATATGTATAGCCTTGAGGAAAGGAGGAGAGGGGGACATGATAGAAACTTTCAAGTACCTCAAGGGAATCAACAAAGTCCAAGAAGGTAGCATCTTTCAAAAAGAGGTGTGCAAGAACAAGGGGCACAATTTGAAGATAGAGAGGGGCAGCTCAGAGGTAATTTAAGGAGTATTTTTCAGAGAGGGTTGTGGATGCATGGAATGGCCTTCAAGGAGGTTGTGGAGTGAAAACAGTGGTGGAATTCAAGCATGCATTGGACAGTCATAAGGCAATTCTAGGGGGTGAGGGTAGGAAGAAGTAGGCTGCTGGTTAACTAGGATCTGCAGCTTATCCAGTAGGTAGGGAAATGGGCAGACTGGGTGGGCCAAGTGGTCCTTATCTGCCGTCAAATTCTATGTTTCTATGTTTCTATGATCACTCGTATCATCAGCCACTGTTGATGCCTGCAATGTTCTAATTAAAATTCAATCTATTAAAGTCTCTGAGCCAGTTTTATAATTCTGACGTGTTGTTTGTAAAAAATACCTGATAAACATTTTGGCCAAATATCTTTAAATTTGGAATTTGACTGATCTAACTAATTAACATGAGCAGCTGCCAACATAATTAACTCTTTTGTTTCTGAAATAGATATATAATTTCATAAGAATGATATCCCTTCCTGTGAACATCCAAGTGGAATACAGAAACTAACTATGGTTTGTATAAATTGTTTGACATGTCCCAGGAGCACCTTAGTTGCAATAAACTCACATGAAGATGATGATAATAAGGTGGATAAGGAGAGTCTCTTTAAACTGAGTGGCGACCATAACACAAGGGGGGCACAGTCTTAAGCTGGAGGGTGGGAGGTTTAGGAGGGAGGTCAGGAAGCACTTCTTCATAGAGAGGGTGGTGGACACTTGGAATGCGCTGCTAGAAGATGTGATCTCATTGAAGACAGTTGGCAGCTTTAAGAGAGTTTGGGATAGGCATAGAGGGAAGGTAAGGATCATGGGTAGGGAGGATGGGAGGTGTGGGGAAGGAGGGCAGGGACAGTAGCTCAAGCTGTGTACCCTGCAATACAAGTAGACTAGGCAGACCAAATGACCTTCTTCTGCTGGCTTCTTTGTATGTTCATATGTATGTATGATTTTTCAAAGCCATCAGCTGATACAGTCAGGTTAGAATGAATATAGATCAACCTCATCTTCCTCTGCCTGTTCTTATGAAGAAAATTGCAATGTTCTAATGAAATGTTTTGGTCAGTAATTTTACCAGAGAACCAGATCTCTGATAATGTAATAATATTAAAATCATGCATGTGAACCCATGCCCTATCTTCCATGCATCGGATGTCAACTCTGCGCTTGACTTCTTCATCAGCTCATTCAATGCTGCTTGTGACATCTACGCCCTCTTCAAAAAGAGGAAAGTAAAAGGCCTTAGCAATCCATGGCTCACTGCTGATCTCCTAACATTGCTGAAAGCTAGGGACCACCTCTGGTTTCAGGCTCGGGCCACTGATAGGCAAGAAGATATACAAAACTACAAACATGCCCGAAATGACTGCACCAAAGAAATATGCTTGAAGAAAGGTAACTATTACAAAGATGCCCTCACAAACACCTGGGGAAAGGGGAAGTCCTTCTGGAATAATCTCATGGAAGTTACAGGGAAACTGCCCAAAACATCACCTTCAATGTTGGACGTGGATGGGACTAGAATTCTTGACCCTTCCACTATAGCTATCACGTTCAATAATGCATTCACTGACCTCAGTAGTGTTCTTCCTCCAGACTTCTTCGATGAAGACCTCCCTCCTGCACCCTACTCCACCCCCCAACCCCTTTATTAAATGCCCCCCTTTTTACTTCAGAGCAGTAAGGACATATGAAGTCCATAGATACGTCAGTAAAGCAATTGCTGGATCTAGAATAAGTGGCGACTCACTCGACCTCAAACTGCTGTCCCTTACTCTTGATGAATTGCTATCTCTTCTAAATTGGATTTTCTACCTCTCCTTCACCCTAGACCAGTTTCCTGACAGATGGAAATCCACCACCATGACACCAGTCCACAAGATTGGGGATAAGGTCCTTCATGGAAACTATAGGCCTATATCCATACTACCCCCCTCTCCAAGGCCATTGAAAGTCTAGTATCTGACCAGCTAATGGAATATCTGGACAAGTACGACATCCTTTGTAAACAACAGCATGGCTTCAGAAAAGGCCACAGCACCACATCTTCCCTCCTTGAATTAACAGGAGCAATTCACAACTCCCTAGACAATAATTACCTCACTGGTTCAGTCTTCATAGACCTGACCAAGGCTTTTCACACTGTCCATCATCGAATACTCCTCACAGAACTGCAAAAAGCTGGGCTCTCCCCTGAGTCTACAACTTGGTTTAAGAGCTACCTGAAAAACCGTTCCCAAAGAGTGAAAATTGCTGATGTTCTCTCAGATGCTAGACCTGTATGCTCAGGAGTCCCTCAGGGATCCATTCTTGGGCCACTCCTCTTCAACCTGTTTTTGAACAATCTTCCACAATCCTGTCCGGAACAAATCCTACTCTATGCTGACGATGCTGTCATTCACACCACCCAACAGGACCCCCACCTACTCCAAAACAAGCTTCAGAAGGGCTTCACCTCCTTTGAAACATGATTTAGTAGTCAAAAGCTGGTTCTCAACTATAAGAAAACCACGTCAATGCTTTTCTCTAGCTCCCACAACAAACATAGGCTTCACCTCCTTAATATTACAAACTGCCTTGGTGCTGTCCTTGAACAGGTTCACTCCTTTAAATATCTGGGAATCACCATAGACAGCAACCTATCCTACAGCATCCACATAGATAGCATCACCAAAGCTGCAAACACATGCACTGGTCTCCTCTACAGGCACAGGCAATGCCTCACCTCTGATGCCTTAAGGATAGCAGTTCAGAGCTCGGTGGTCTCGCTAATTGACTATGGTCTGATTATTTATGGCTCTGCAACTGGCACAGCCCTCAGACGCTTATCCTTGGCCCTAAACAAAGCCTGACGACTCATCACAGGATCCCACCATCTCGTCCATACGTGTGACCTCTATGCCCAAACAGAGTGGCTCCAGTTATCAAACCGTATCAAGTACCAAACTTGTCTAATGGCTAAGAAAATTATGCTACATCTTGCTCCCCCCAGAGTCCAAACTCTTTTCCATACAGCACGCAATCCCCGCCTCACCAGGGCTTCAGAAAATCAAATACTGCACATTCCTGGTACCGCACCACACTGGGCCAAAGATCCTTTGCACACTGAGCTCCTAGCTGGATTAATGAATTCAACAAAGACATCTCCTCTCTGCAAAAGCTAGGCCCGTTCAAAGCCAACCTTTGCCTCCACTAGCTGCCTCTAGCTCCTGCGACTGTCCCTCATAATCTGATCTCCCCTCTAGCACTTCTGCTCCTACCCCCTCTCTCCCTCATCCTACAGCCTACCCTCCCTTTTTTGCCCCTACGCCCCCAAACACTTTTTTGAGCCCTGACAAATGCCCACAGCTGCACCACTCTTTCTGTGTCGATTCCAAGCCTCAGCTACCTCTGTCTACCCTGCCCCCTCTGGTACCCACTTTCCCTAAATGTGATGCATTTCAGCTGCTAAAAAATGTCTGTACACCATTGCTGCATTGTTACTCAACTCTATGTAATGTTTGTATTGTACCTCAATTGATGTGGAACCTTTGTAAGAGATCCTTGGCTCAAAGGTACTTGTAATCCTAGACTCTTAAATAAATAAAAATAAAAATGAGATCTGTACATCTTTTTTTAGGCACTATACTTCATGCTTTCAGATGCATTATCAAGAGAGACCCTTTTAGTTTCAATTTATGAAAATAATCCATAGAGCCAGCTATGTCAGGGCAAAGTTTAGGCTGAACATTGCCAGCAAGTGGTGGTAATAAAAGAGTTTGCATTCTTTTCCTTGTGGCAATATTCAGCCTAAAAAGACTTTATTTGAACAAACAAAATCAGTACAAGGAATGTGTTTAAACATAACCAATCTAAAGAAACCTTTCAAACTTAAACACATTTTCCAATCATTAGAGGAAAGTAATTTACCCAATAAAATGTCCTAACAAACTGAATAAGGCTGCAAACAATTAAAAACAACTAACCCTATTAGCATTTGAGCTAAAAGCCATCAGGTTCAAACACAATATCCCTAACAAAAAAGTAAAACTCAACATTTTAAAAAAAAGTTTTAAAACTCATCTGTGAGGAAGGCTTGGCCGCCGAAGCACTGGGGTTTGTCTAAATGGTGTAGCTCTGGCTTGCCTGAATAAATACAGCATTTGCACATATATTGTATCCAGGCATTATTTCTCTACTAAGTGCTGTGTCCTTTGGACTGTCTGGATTGTTTTGGGCTAGCTGCCCACACACAGCACTGACTTCTACAGTTGCTGAGCTGCACTTCCTGGATTTTGTGGATTTTAAAGCTGCCTGACTTCACCCACTACTGAGCTGCCACCTCAGTTTGGGCAAGTCAGAAGGCGGGGGGCAGACTACAATGCAGTGAGCTATGGCAAGTGAGTTCAACAATGAGCCAGGAGCATTCAGTCACTGAATCCAAGTCCAGAGATAAAGCAGCAGCATAATAAACAATAATAGCAGCAGACAGTGCAGTCAATTAGTTGCAGGACAAAACTGCAGGATACACGGCTGACTCACAGAATGTAGAACACTTAAGCTGAATGACAAGCTGCAAGGCACACCAGCTGTATTATTCACTCTCTCCTTTGCAGAAGATGTAGATGTTGTTTCAGGTACATTTGGAGAGGTCCACAGATAAAATTGTAAATGGACACAGGGGGCATCTGCTATGAACCTGCCATACTCCGACAGACTCCCCACTCTGCTGCCCCATTTAGTAGCCATCTCCATTGACTCAGTAAAGGGACTGCATGCTAATACCCGTGTTCTGATTTGCTAAGACTAACACTATACCGCCTCTGTGAGAAATAGCCTTACATCTCCTGGTTTCTCAAAAACGTGCTGTAGCACTAGTGAGAGAGACTGATTTCTGCACTTATTTCTAAACTTTTTTTTTTTTTTTTTTTTTTTTTTTTGAGTTTCCTTTTTTCCCCTCTATAATAGCAATAACAGATATTATGGTCAGGGGCTTTAGTTATAAACCCCACAACATAAACCACTATATGGGTATTACTTAAACAACCCATATTCATTTGTGAGTTCAACCACCTGGGGCGTGTGTTATTACAGCACAACCCACAAATTCTGGAGTGTGTTACTGCACTTATAAAATATGTATACGAAACAGAAAAAAAATACCAAGCATTTTAAAGTTAAAAATAGAACTGTTGCTGTTGGTCCAAGTGTCAGTTGTGGGGATTTACGTATTTGCTTATCAGGCAAGTGCACTAGGCAAACCGATAAGAAATACAAATTCACACATACACCGATAATTCAGAACACCATGGGATATATATGCCAATCACCATGACAACATGAATGGCAAACATATGCCTATTTACAGGCATGACCTGGGAGAGTTACAAAGCAATATATGGTGATATAACATTACAGATATGTGGCAACAACATGACAGAAGCATGCAAATACAGAAGGTGACACATAACAGTTAGGTATTACAAGTTAAAAATGGTACAAGATACACAGCTAATAAGGAATTATAAGTTACAACAGTGCAAGATCAAACAAAAAATAAAATGAAACAATCCATACAGGGTACAAGCATTACTTAATCAGCACAACATCAGTGGTGCAAATAACTATGGCACCAGTATTAGTTCTGGGCAGCAGACAGCCAATAAATAGCAATGGATTAGTTAAGCAATAAACCATGACAGGGTGTGGGTTATGCTGGGATTTACCCATGGCTGGCGTGGTTTGGCCATGAGGCAAGGGCAAAGCTGCAGATATTATTGTAAGCCGCACTCTAGTTGGTTAGTTTCATTTTAGCATTACTAAGGTAGGCCAGAATGTCATGTAAGGCTTGAAAGCAGCAGACCTTGAGCAACGGAGTGGTGGGCCTTGGGGAAAGAGTCAGTGTTTAACTTTATAGGCCAGGTCCAGTTTAGAACTGACAGCCTGCATTTTTGACATGTTACAAGGAGAGAAGTCCAGTGCTGGGTCAAGGGTAATCCCAAAGTATTTTAAACTGACAACTTCGCCAGGAGGGAACCATCAGCACAGATAATAGGGTGGCAAGGTGCACCTTAGAGGAGCTTGGGTTTCTAGCCAAACAGCAAGGCCTTAGTCTTTTTGCAACTGAATAGCAGCTTACTGTCCAATAACCAAGATTGCATGAGGGCAAAAGAGTCTGAGAGGTGCTGGCGAGTCATTGTGATATTCTGCTGCACTGTGATATAAGACTAGGTTGTCAACGTACAGTAGTGTGTTACATTTATTGGCCACGTCTGTGAGGTTGTTGACAAATAGGGTAAAAAGTAGCAGGCCTAATATGGAAACTTGAGGAAACCCAACTTTAATTTCAGCTAAAGTGGCCAAGAAGGGGTGCAACTTTACCTGTTGTTTCCTGCCATATATTTAGATTGCAAGCCATTCTGTTCCAGCTGGGGAGATATCAGTCAGACAAATGGGTGCAGTGAAACATATGGTCAACCAGATCAAGTACCTAAGTGAGGTCAAAACAACACCTGCTTGCAGGCCAACATCCATGGCCAGGCTAATATCATTTGAGAGTACAGTTAGGGCAGTGGCAGCAGTACTGTGACCTTTCCTGAAGCCATGTTGGGCAGCAGAAAGCTGCAGGGCCACTACATTCTCATGCAACATAGCCGAGATAGAGAAAATGCCTATTGAATGATAGTTGTCCATACTTTTTGGGTCACCAGACTTGAAAACTGGGACAACCTTGGTGATTTTCCAAATATCTGGTGCAATCCCCAAATAAGAGGGAGAGGTTGAAAAGCATTTGTCAAAATAACCTGACAAGTGATTGCAGTAATTGTGATACTGAGAGTGTGTGAGGGGAGCTGTGATATACCTTTTATTATACCTAAGTGCTCGTTTTATTCTGGAGCCCTGCCTTCCTGACAGGAAACAGGAAGAAGGTAGTTGTAGTCCCTCTGTGTGTCAGACAGAACTACCAACGTGCTTGTTTGCGCTTTTTATTGTAATTTGGGCTGCATACTAAGCATTTGAGCCTGCTAATCACTTTGGGGCTCTTGTGCAGCACACATTTAAATCTTAAAATCGCAACTTTTGTTGCGAGTGCTCCCATGACCCCCGCAGTTACTTCTGGGTCACTGTCGCCTTATAGCTCGGCCCTGCTGTGAGCAGGGCGAGCACGGGCAGAGCGTGCATTGCAGTGAGTGGAGACGTGCTTGTCGGTGCGTGTCGGCTGTGTCAGCTGGGGAGGCTGGGAAATTTCCGTCAAATTGTGGCATAAGGTACAGTGTTATTATGAAAGTGTGTATAAAGTGTAATATGGATGCTGAGGGGAAGGAACAAACGGGGTCTGAATGCACTAAATACATTATGATATTAACCCTGCTGGATGAGATAGCCCAATTGAAGCAAAGGTTGCAGGTGCAAGCCGACATATTTACACTTGAACAGTTCATTGACACTATGGCAGACAGTATCTCTGAGGTAGCACAATCAGAGACACAAAAGCCTTTAAAACCTGCATTAAAGGTGGAGGAGGGGGATGCAAATACTGAAGACTGGTACCTTGTATGCAGGACAACAAACAAAAAAGGTAGAAGGAATATAGGAGGTTCAACAAATATATTGACACCAAATAGATTTAGTGCCCTCTCACCAGAAAGTTACTTAAACAATGAGGAAGCACCTGACGCTCCAGTAGGCCCCGACCATGTAGGGGGTAACCATTGCCCTCTAGTTGATCAAAATTCCACTAGTATACACATGACTGCGGGGTTAAACAATGCTGTACCTCAGAATGTACTTATTATAGGTGATTCAATGTTAAGGTGTACAGACCATGTTCTATGTAAAAACAGGAAAGAACACACTACAGTTAGTGCCTTACCAGGAGCAGGAATTGGTGATATTAAAAGATTACTCCAAGGCCTAACTGAAAATACCATAAAACCAGTTATACTCCTACCCATTGGCGTGAATGATGTAGGTAAGAGAAATTTTACAGACATACAGAGTGATTTCGAACAGGTGGGTCTGTCCCTTAAGTCGCAGGGGTGTGACTTTGCCCTATCAGGGATTTTACCAGTACCCAGGGCCTATCTTTCATTAATCAGGGAAATATAATGGGTGGATGAAACGCTGGTGTCAAAGGGAAGGATATAAATATGTGGATCACTGGCAGGACTTTCAGGGACACCATTTGTTCTCACAAGACAGATTGCATTTAAATAGACAGGGTAAATGCATTTTTTCATATAAATTAAAGCGCATAATTGATTCCCATTTAAACAAAATAATGGGGGGGTAGTGGTTTTTATAAAACCCAGGGAACTACAGAATAGAGAGCCAAAACAACCCAAAATAAACTTCATTTCATTAAATGTTAGAAGTCTAATCAATAAAATAGATGAACTAAAACACATCCTACATGATCAGCACATCCATATCTGTGCCATAACTGAAACATGGTGGAAACCAGAGGATACATGGGACAGAGATATTCCAGGGTACACCCTGTACAAGAAACACAGGACACTGTCCAGGGGTGGGGGAGTGGCACTATATATAGCAGATGATATTATATCAGAAGGTATGGATACTTCCAAATGGGGTAATAGTGAAGTATTGTGGGTAAGGATTTTCCCTGCACATAACATCAAAATTAATATTGGTTTAGTATACAGACCACCTTCAATTTCCCCTTTGGAAGAGTCCTTATTGGTAGACTTTATTAATCAGCTGGTAATATCAAAAAATGTTATACTCCTAGGAGATTTGAACCTTCCCGGAATTAACTGGGAAACATTGCAAGTTAATACTGCCACCAAGTCAGACTACCTGGAAATGTTCAACTTGGCTGGGTTGGAACAGTTTGTGACTAGTAAGACTAGAGGCAATCATATTCTGGACTTGGTTTTAAGTAACCTGGCTGGCATGATCCAAAACTGCTCAGTTCGGCCACCACTGGGTTCTAGTGACCACTTAATGGTTAAATTTCATATTAGTATATAGGAAAGTCAAAAAGGCATAACCCATGTAAGCTTTCCCCACAATTCAGTGGCGGCAACCTGAGTTACCAACATCATTTAGGTATTAATCTATCTGAACCTTAAAGGCCTCTGCATTTTCTACTTCCACTACCTCCTGTGGTAATTAATTCCACATTCTAATTGCTCTATTCTTAAAAACATATTTTCTTATATTCATCCTACTTTTCATCTCCCTTAATTGCCTATTATGCCCTCTCATCTGATATGTTTGATCTTTAAATTCTAATCCCATCTCTTTTTTCATACTCTCATCTTTTAGAATTTTATAGAGACATAACATATCTCCTCTAGTTCTTCTCTCCTTTAGGGTCCACAATCCCAACTTCTTCAATCTTCCTTCATAATCCAAATCCTTACACGCTACCATCAATTTTGTATAAGTCCGTTGTGGCCTCTCCACCATTCTAACATCTCCCACTAAGTGAGGACTCCACACCGTAAAACAGTAGTCCTATAGGGGTCTGAACAGGGTCATAAATAATTGCATTAGTACCTCTCTACTTCTGGAGAGGAAGCCTCTTCTAATGCTACTTACCAAATACATTGCTCTATTTGAATAATTCCTACACTGTATATTATTCTTTAAATCATTCTGGATGTCTACTCCCAAATCCTTCTCACATGTAGAAACCTTCAGTTTTATACCCTTCATGTAATAAGTCTAATGAATGTTTTCCTCATTAATCCTAATTAAATTTCATTCCATTTCCCTCTGCCTACTTCAGAATTTGCAAAATGTCTCTCCCAAATGTTAATCTATCTTCAAAAGAGTCGACAATCCCTCCGATTTTCACACCATCTGCAAATTTCACTAACCTATTTCCACTATCTATTCCCAGATCACCTATGAATAATAGAAACAATAGGGGTCCCAATACAGATCCATGCGGGACACCACTCCCCACCCCTTGAGGTTTTGACAATAGGCCTCTTATTCTGACCTGTTGTTTTCTATTTGTCAACCACTGTTCCACCCATGTTATAATGCCATTATTTATCTCACATCTACTCATTTTGTCCACAATCTAATTATGTGGAACACTGTCAAATGCTCTGCTAAAATCCAGCAGCACCACATCCACACTACTCCCCTCATCCACCCATCTATGTATGTTTTCATAAAAGGTTATAAGATTTGTTTCACACAACCTCCCCTCAATTAATCCATGCTGAAACTGATCTCTTATTCCCTTTTTACTCATTAGATCCTTTATTTCATCACCTATTATCCCTTCAATTATTTTTCCCTCCACCAATGTCAAACTTACTGGTCTATAATTTACCACCTGATCCTTTTTAGCCTTCTTATATATGGGCACCACATAAGCCCTCCTCCATTCCTGCGGCACCACATCCTCAGTGAGTGACCTTTGCCCCAACAATGTAATAATAGCTACTAGCTCAAGTCTCAGCTCCTTTACCATATACGGGTGAATCTCATCAGGTCCTGCCACTTTATCCCCCTTTAACCTCATAATCTTTTGCATCACTCTTTCCTCTGTTATTATTTTCTTTACATCAAACTCTCCAGTACTTCCCAATCTACTTTCCAGTCAATTGTTCTGTTCCTTATATACAGCACCAAAACATTTTGCAAATTCCTCTGCCATCTCCAGTGGGTCCGATATTACCTCCCTATTGACTACTAAAGGCCCCACCATATTACTTCCTCCCCTCTGCCTATTCACATAAGCATAAAGGCATTTTTTATTCTTATTCATTGCCAATCTTATTTCAAGTTGTTTCTTGGACTTCCTTATGTCCCCTTTAAATTTTCTTAACGTCTTTTTATACGTTTCCTTATTTACTGAAGTTCTATCCTTTTTCATCCTCCGAAAATAAAATTTATTTTTCCTCGAAAGTCTAATTATTTTCATTGTCAACCATGGAGGCTCTTTTCCTATATTATGTATTTTTTTCTTTGGAATATACTTTTGTTTTATCTCATTTATTACTTTTAAGAAATTCTGCCATGTTTTTTGAAGTTTGTTACTATCCATCATACGGTCCCAGTCTATATTCCTTATTTCATCTCTCATGGATCCATAATCCCCCTTTTTATACAGATATTGAACAGTATTACCCTTTGCTGTCTCCATTTCCCAATTTAATTCAAGTATTATAGAATTATGATCACTCATCCCCACCTGTGGTTGAATTTTTACGTTCCTAATAATTTCATTTCTATTTGTAAGAATGACATCCAATATATTATTTCCCCTAGTTGATTCTTGTACACATTGTATAATCCCTGCTCCCAGGAGTTCTTCTTGGAATCTACTTGAAATGTTATCATCTCTCTGGTTTTCACCCCATCTTATTTCTGGCATATTTAAATCTCCCATTAAAATAACATCAGTATCTTCTGCCATCCTACCCAAATATTCTATGAATTTTTCTGTCTCTAGTACCTCTGTGTCCGGTACTCTGTAGAACACAGTAATACTATACTTTTTTCCTTTTATTCCTAACAAGTCAATAGTTACAATTTCTGCTTTCCCCAATTCCACCATTTCTTCCATTCCCCTAATTTCCAGATCCTCTCGAACAAAAAGAGCCACTCCCACCTTCTTTCCCTCCTATTCCTACTAATCAGTTTGTAACCAGGAATATTCTGAGACCATCCATTTTCATCTTTCCACCAAGTTTCAACAACTCCTATCATATCCAACTCCTCCTCCCTAATCAGAATTTCCATTTCTGATGTGCTTGCTTCATTCAAACTCTTAGCATTAAAAAAACATAACTTTAAGAGATTTTACTTTCCTACCTTTACATTCCTTTTTACTCACATCCCCTTTGTTCGTCCCCCTTCCTTTTAGTTTAAACTAATTTCAATCTCATTTTTCAGTCTCATTCCCAAAATCCTACTGCCCCAAAAGTTTAAATGTAGGCCGACCTTGCAATACAGTTCATTTCTGTTAGTGAAAGTTTTTTAATGTCTAATAAACCTATATCCACTTATGTCAGCCCATTTCGACAACCATTCATTTGTTAAGGCTATCCTCTTTTGTTTATATACTGATGCCCTCGGCTCAGGTATTATTTCTGATAGCAATATTTCACTACCTTTCATCTCTAATTTTTCAGCCAACTTTTTATCTTTCTGCATTTCTGGCAATGTTTTCTTTGCTATATCATTTATGCCTATGTGCATTACAGCCACCGGCTTTTCTCCAGCGTCTTTAAAAATATTATCAGCCATGTCAACCAAGTTCAAAATTCCTGCACCAGAAAAGCTGCTAACCATCCTATTCTTCTTGTAATTTCTACAAATATATTGATCTGTGTATTTTATAACTGAATCTCCAATAACCACCACTTGTCTCTCTCCTCCCTCTTCCATTTCTTCCTGGGTTTCCACCCTCTCTCTTTCCTCCCCAGTATTCTGACTGACTTCTCCTAAAACCTCAAAACTATTTCTAACTTGTATCCCTTCATTTATCACTTCAAGCATCTCCCTTTCAATCCCCAAACCTACCATCTCCACTACTTCCCTTTCTTCATTTGATTCATTTATCTCCTGGCTCATTCTAATATCACCTGGGACTGGCTGTAATGGGCTAGCCCCCCTTCTTTTCCTTTTTATTTCATTGTTTGCTCTTTTATCCACCCAAATGTTATTTCCTTCAGCCTCACTAATCTTCCTTTTTTCTGAAGCATGTTCTACTCCAGTACTTTTTATACCTACCTCACCTTTATTTAAACTTGACATTATTTTCAAGCGTTCGGTAAGTTCCATCTGACTTTTTTCCAATATTTCAAACCTTTCAGCTACCCTTTCCAGATTTTCACATAGCTCCTTATTATTTGCACATTTTTCACACTCAAAACAAGTTATAACTAACCCCCAATTCAGCTACAATGAACATCCTACAGGTACCGCAACATATCATTAAATCCCCTTCTGATGTTAATAAGGAGGGTGTACCCTTATCCCTTTTTCCATCAAGCAACTCCATTTTCCCTTTCACTTTTTCTCTCTTTCCACTTATTAATCCTCCTCTCCTTCTCCACACTCCCATGCTAACACACAAACACGTGCGGGGATGCACATGTCTCCGCACATCTCAGCGTGCTGACGCACGCCTTACACTCTCGCACTGCTCACATGAGTTCCGGCATTTATCAGCCGAGAAACCCAGAAGTATCAGGGCAATCTCCCAACTAAACAGCTGTGTCGCCTTAGTGATTTAAACCTCCCCACAGATATAGGGAAACTGTTTAAATAAAGTTAGCACACACAAGCCCCTACTTTCTGCAGTCCCCTCTGCCTCAGCACAGAGGGTCTACAGTAACAGGGTAAATGGGCGATTTCCCTTCTAGTTATCAGAGTCAGCAAGAATAAACACACCAACAGCACTCCTTCACTGCAGCCACTCTGTCTCACCACTTTTGGCAGTCGCACAGCTCAGACAGCAGTTCTCCATGGGATAAATAGGAGATAATACCAGTAAAACATCAATTTATAAGTATGACAGGGCAGATTTCGATGGTATGAGAAGGGATTTGGCCAATTGGAAATGGGAAAAATAATTTAAAGAAGCCTCACTGCCATGTATGTGGGATAAACTAACTACTAGAATAAAAATCTTGGTTCAGACTTATGTACCGATCTCAAGCAAATATAATGCGGCAAGAAACTACTTCCCCAATGGATGACTCCTTTAATTAGGAGGGCAATCAAGAAAAAAAAAAAACAGAATATTTAGGATGACAAAACTGAGTGGTGACTAAGTTAGTTGGGCTAATTATAAAAAAATGTTTAAAGACCACCAAAAAAGAACATTGATCTGGCAAAAAGGAAACATGAGTTAAAACTAGCTACTAAGGTTAAAGATAATTATGAATCTTTCTACTCTTATATTAATAACAAAGAAGGGTACATCTAGAAAAACTGGTCCCCTACTGAGTCAGGATGGAAATGAAATATCGGATAATCAAGAAATGGCAGAACATTGTAATACATATTTCTCTACTGTGTTTAACCATGGTCCTGCAACAACTTTGTCCCAGCACAGTATTTCATTATATGAACCTAGTATTATTCTAGACAAATCCGAAGTGGAAAAGAAATTAAAATTACTGGATCAAAATAAAGCACGGGGTCCTGATGATCTGCATCCAAGGGTGATCAAGGAATTGGCTGAACAACTGGCAGGCCCTGTAACCTGCCTTTTTTCATAAATCTCTGGATGAGGGAGAAGAGCCAGAGGTATGAAGCAAGCAGTGGTCATCCTCATATGTAAAAAGGGTTTAAGGCAGGAGGTCGGAAATTATAGACCAATTAGCTTGACCTCGATCCTAGGGAAAGTTTTGGAGGGCATTATAAAGGAATATATTATTGAGTTTCAATCTTCGATGGGTAACATTGACAAAACACAGCATGGATTTGTGAAGGGGAGGTCATGTCAGACAAATCTCCTGGAGTTTTATGGGAAAGTAAATAAAGCCTTGGACGAAGGGAGTTCTGTGGATGTCATCTTTCTAGACTTCACGAAGGCTTTTGATAAAGTCCCACATGATAACTTGATTGATGCTCTGAGTAAGCGGGTATACAACAAAATATTACACGCTGGATTAAGTCATGGCTGACTGACAGACAACAGAGGGACTGTATCAAGGGAGACTATTCTAGCTGGGTAGATGTGTCTAGTGGGGTCCCACAGGGCTCAGTATTGGGCCCATGTCTTTTTAATCTGTACATTGGGTCCATGAGCTCTCCACCAGATACATGGCTCTCCAAATTTATCGATGATACCTGTATTGGCCATGTAGTCAAAGATAGAGAGGATGCAGATTCCTTGCAAGCCACCCTTGTAGAATTGGAAGTTTGGGCTCAGGGGCAAGGGTCAATATTTAATATCGACAAATGCACTGTGATGCATATCGGTAAAAAAATAAGCATCACCAATATAGTCTGGGCAATAAACCATTAAAGGCTGTTACAGAAGAAAGGGATTTGGGCATAAAAATCTGCATTAATCTTAGTTTCAGGCCACATTATAATCAGATTATCAAAATACTGCATTCATATGCACATAAAATATAGCAATAAGGAGGTTCTTTTGCCACTTTACACCTCATTGGTACACCCACATACGGAGTATTGTGCACAGCTTTAGACACCTGGGAGTAGAGATATTAAATCCTTGGAGAGGGTCCAGAAGAGAGACACTCATAGAATCAAGGAAGTCCAGGGCCAAGATTACGAACAATGGTTGAAGTCTTTGGGCTTGCACTCCATGGAGTTTTGAAGACTTCAAGGAAACATGTGTATGATATATAGGGCATTAAATTACCCCTCACTTTAGGAACAATTAAATCTAGTTCTAAGGTATGATACTAGAGCCCATCCCCTACAAATAAGGGGAGAAAGGTATATTACTAATAGAAGAAAGTATTGGTTAACAGTGAGGGTAACAAACATTTGGAATAGGCTCCCAATTGAGATTGTCGCTAATTGAACAATGGATGAATTTAAGGCTCAACTAGATAAATATCTGATAAAAAAAAACAAGATATATGTATTTATGCAGGATAGCCCAACTAGACAAACTGAAAGTCAAGCCCAACTGAAAGGCAAGTTACATTTTCAGTGAGGTCCAGCTTTTACAAAGTATTTTTCCCAAGACAGAGCAACATAGATGCATAGTTCACTGGGGGCTCTGCTGTGCCAGGGTACTGCTTTTACACATTTTACTATATATATATTTACCCAGGACAGATTTGATGAGATGTACTACAGTATCTCATTTTCAGTGGTGTTCTGCTTTCACACATTTTTGGATTGTAAAAAATATAAAAGCAGCAAATCTAGCACTCACTACCTAAAGTACAAATGATGCTTGCTCTCCAAAATGTCAGTGCCCAAATTTTATTGAGGTGCCAGTTTAAAGACATATGCTTTGATGCATTTTGGATGTATAAAAACAATCCTTTTTCAAGTGCCATTTGTACTTCAGGTGGTGAGTGCTAGATTTGCTGTTTTTATGTTCTAAAATTATCTTAATGCACTCCAACCTTAGTGCACTTTTTTACCTAGCTTACACATTTTTAGATTGTATTTACCCAGGATAGGCCAGCTGACAGTCAATATCCAACTTTCAGTGAGCTCTCACATTTTGACCCCAAATTTCTAACATACTGTAGTCTTTTTATAACCTGTCTATGATCAAGACAGGTAGAATCCTATCCAAAAGGTGATTTAGCACTGCAACAGAGAAAAGTTTTGGAGGGAATCTGGAAAATGATACCTGTCATATTCATGAGGTGGGATAACACAAGGGATATGCCTAAACGTTGGAACAATTCAATGTCTCTTCATAACTCAGATGTTTGTTTCACATTTTGACCCCAAATTTTCAAGATAATCCTTTTAGGACCCCATGTTATGATCAGGACTGGCTGATTTTTTTAAAATGCTGTCTGAAAAGTGGTTTCACAGACGGACTGCAAAACACGTTTTAAAGGGGATTTGAAAAATGACAGTTCTCATGTTCGTCAGGTGGGGTAACAAAATGGCTGTGTGCACATCTAGGACCAAAGTCTGCAAAAATCACAAAGTTATCAGTAAACATGTTCAACATTTCCTTATAACTTTATTTTTTTATGTTTGTATATTTATATATTGAATTTTCAAGAAAGCGTACAAACAAAGCCATTGTCGTATATAACAGCTTCACAAAGACATATAGAGAAATGACAGTCAAAATTAATTGTACGCAAGGCTGTTTATTCCTAATCTATATGCTAGTAATCTATAGACCTATAATCTATATGACTGGAGTCGCCTCATATGCTGAATGCAATTATCAGAAAAGGAAAGTAAATAATAACCACAAAGTTGTGTGATCGTAATCCGTTCCACAATTTTTCAAAACATGTAACAAACTCATTCTATTAAAAGGTATAAAAGATGGGTAAATGTCAATAATCTGTACTGTTGTGGGTGGCCAGATAACCAGGAATTTAGACAAGCAGTTCCTATTGGAAAAGAAGACAAATGCTCCATATGGTACAAGCAGTTAACTATGGTAAAGCGTCACTGGAGTGTTGGCACATTTTCACATAATCAATGTCTGGTAATGGCTATTTGGGCAGTAACTAACAACATGTATAATAAAGTTTTGGAATTACTATACTAAACAGAAGTATCAGCATCAGAAGAATGTTAAGAAGGCTAAACTGGCCATAGGGGCAGTAGTACAAATACCTTCCGTAAGTGGTTTTCAATATCAGACCAATATGAAGCCAATTTCAGGCATGTCCAAGAAATATGGGCACGATCAGCTCTATTTTCCTAACAGTGTCTCCAGCAGCTCCCCCTGTGGTCCCACATGTATGAAGATTTTTTTGACATTTTGACCCCAAGTTTTCAACACTGTCATTTTATGATCCCATCTTATGATAAAGGTAGGTGGAATTTTTTAAATCCTGTTTGAAAGATGACTTAGTGAAGCAAATGTGAAAATATGTTTCAGAAGAGATTTGAAAAATGACTCCTGTCATGTTCATGCGGTGGGGTAACAAGAGGCTATGTTGAAAACTGTGGGCCAAAATCTGCATACATTGCAATGTTATGAGTAAACACTGAAAAAAGTCAATGTTTCTTCAAAACTCTGTTGTTTTAAGACATTTTGATCTCAAATTTTCAACTTAGTCTTTTTACGACCCCTGCTTCTGAACACGATAGGTGTCATTTATAAAATGCTGGCTGAAATGTAATTTCATGCCACAATTGTGAAAACACATTTTGGCCAGGATTTGAAGAATGATGCCCATCACGTTCATGAGGCGATATGGAAAAATAGCTACTTTCAAAATCTGGTGTCAAAATGTTGCAAATTACCAAAGTTGTGAGTGAGCGTTCAAACCTTTCAATGCAACTTCATAACTTTGTGGGTTTTTTTTTTTATATTTTGACCCCAGATTTTCAACACAGTCTTCATATGACCACACCTTATGAACCCAATAGGTGACAATTTTCAAATTCCACCTGAAAGGTGATTTTGCATAACAATTGCAAAATCATGTTTTGGGCTGGATTTGAAATATTGCTCCTATCTTGTTTATGAGGTGGGATCCCAAAAAGACCACACTGAAAATTTTGGGAAAAAATATTTAAAAATTACCAAGTTATGAGTACAAGTTCAAAATGCATTGAAATATATTGACAGCAGTTTACCTGATTTCCTCAGTTTCCAGTCCTGCATTGAAGAGTGAAGTTATGTCTCAGGTCCAAAGAGGATTAGGGCATTGAATCCCCTGTAGGTAGGTAAGTAAGGGGGGGGGTGCAATAGACATTGATAGACCATTTTCCTTTCTACAGGGTGTTAAAAAAAGAAGACATAGAGGGACGTTTTTCTTTACTTCAGGTACCAGACACTGGGGACTGGGTACTCCAGTGTTGGGTTCATATTTATTGGGTATGGGAAAGTGGGAGGGATACTTGTCAGAGGGTGGTATTGTTTTAAAGGGATGCAGGGCATGGGAAGGTGGGAGGTATACTTGTCAGAGGGTGGTATTGTTTTAAAGGGGTGCAGGGCATGGGAAGGTGGGAGGGATACTTGACAGAGGGTGGAATTGTTTCAAAGGGGCAAATGGAGGTTGAGTAGGTGTTATGTGCAGTCAGTTGCATTTTGGGGGGGGGAGATAAGGCACAGGCTGATGATGACACCAATCAGCCACTTGCTGGGTGACATTATTTAACTCAAAGCAAAGAGCCACCCTGTGATATGGCGGGCAGTTCTTTTCTTTGAACTTCATGAGATTTGCTGGGAAAATGTCATGATCAGCCTGGCTGATGATTGGTCTGACACAGTTAAGCCCACTGCAGACTACTCTGCATTGGACTGGCTGTGACACACCTCTCAACTCCATTACCACAGCAATATGTTTGGTTTGGCCAAATGTAAGCATAAAAATATGTGAAATTGGAGCACCAATAAACAGGGCAGCTGATTTCAGCAGTTTGGACTCAACTGCATCACAGCCAAACTGTTACCAGCGGTGATACAGCTTAGCAGCATCAAGAAACTCTAATATCCCTCACTTTCTCCAGTTAGAAGGGAGAAGAGTGGGGGAAGCAGCAAGAAGGTGGGGGTAGGTTGACTAGGGGAATGCTTTAGGCCAGTGGTAAAAGCTGAAAGGTCAGAGAATTTAACAATGAAAACAGTAGTGACTGTGGAATAGTTACTGAAGTTCACACCATCAGTGTTAATACTAGAAAGGGAGCTGGGTTCTTCATGCCCATTCCAAGAATTTAAGCGGCTCTTCAGCAGAAATATCAAATTGCTCTTTGCAGAAATTGCTCTTTTTAAATCTGCCATATGCTTTACAAACATTGAACCATTTCCTGTAGTCAGTCCAGTCATTTCCAACATGTATCCCTTGTTCTCATCTGTGCAACTAAGTCTCCTGTAAGCCATTTGGTGATTGAGCCTCTACTCTTACATAAGGTAACAGGGGTATGCTCATTTTGTAGCCCCATGAAAATATCAAGAAAAGAAGCAAGGGCAGCATTTTGACAGGATTGGGAGTAGAAGCAATACCAGTCATTGCTGGGATGATAATTAAGCTTGCCACTAAAAGGCAAGTCAGGTTGTCCTGGGACCCAGTCAGGATTGAATGCAGAGGAAGAGGGAGAAGGGGCAGGGGAGGGGACTACAAGGAAAGGGGGAGGTGCTATGACCTCACAGATGGTGTCATCTGACCAGGCTCGGAGCTCTCTGGCTAGTGGCCAAGGGGAAGGCCCAGAAGGGGTCCTGATCAGAGGTCCTTAGGGGTTTTATAAGGGCCTGTAACCCTCAGTAAGCCCTCTTTCTTGCTGTAAATTTCCAGAGTGATGTACAGCACATCACTGGCAATCTAAGGTAAGACACTGAGGGTTTAAGGCCTGCGGGTAAAGCAGCAAACAAGAGATGCTGGTTTAGCTCAAAGTGATAGTTCCTGTTTAAGGTTTGATGTTTGGCAAATTACAAAAATAAAAAAAAGTGTGTAAAGTTTGGATTCATTTCGCAATGCGATCTGATGTGGGCAGTAGATGGAGATTTTACACAAGTTGGGGACGGGTCACCAGCAGGGCTCAAATCATGGCATGCTAGGGGACTGTATTGGCAGTGAATAACAGGGAAATTGCACAGCCTTGCTGGCAACATGAGGTTTCAGGGCAGAGAATGTTCTTGGTTTGGGCTCTTGGGGCATTGCATGAGGTTCTGCTATGAAGTGCTGGTGGTAGTGGGCAGTGTGCTTGTCTGTAAAGCATGGAAGGAATGACTAAGAGGAAATAAATGGGAGGAGCAGGGCAGCAGTTGTTGTGGCAGTTTTTGCCTGCTGGATGGTGCAAGCAGAGGGCCTGGTGATAGGTCGTGTGGCTGGAGGGATGTTTTACAACTAGCCAAATGCCCATGTGGCAAATCTGGCATGCAGGCAAGGCTGGTGGTTCCACAGTTCGCAGCACCACATTGTGGCGCCATGTAGCGCATTTGAAATATGAGGATGCGGTTGTGTTTGGGCCCGGAGAGGCAGGCCACGGGTCACAGAACCATGTGGTGCATTTAAATACGAGGATGTGGTGGCATTGGTCCTGGAGAGGCAGGCTGCAGGACTACATGGTGGTGCTGTGTGGTGCATCTGACATGCAAGGAGGCGGTGTTGGGGCCCAGAGAGGGCAGGCCACAGGTCGCAGGACCATGTGGTGGTGCCATGTGATGCATTTAGAAGGTGGGCAGAGTTTTTTGGTGTGGTGGGCCCAGAGAAGTGGGCCGTGGATCAAGAGACTGTGTGGTGGCACCATGTGGTGCATAGACAATGGCTGGGTGTGGGCCCAGAGAAATGGGCCGCGGGTCACAGCGCCATGTGGTGGGGGTATGGCAAGTGGTTGGCCATGGGGTGTTTTGGGGCTGAGCAGCAAGGCGCAGTCACAGTGCCACATGGTAGGGGGAGTGACTGCATTTCATGTTGTTTTCACCACAAGGGGCATGCTGCCTGGGGGCTGGATGGTGCGGTGGCACAAGGGCCAGGAAGTGGCCATGCTTGGGTGGGTGTGGGGCCCTGGAGGTCAGAGCAGGGGGTTCAAGGACATGGGGGCCTGGGATACTCTGTGGCCAGTAGGGGGCACGGTAGCCATTGGTTGGGCTTGGCCCCCCACCCCACAAGGCGTAGAGTAGGCCAACAGGTCTGACAAGGAGGGAAGGTCTGCCAGGGCCTAGCCACATGGTGCGGCCACCATTTTGGGGGGCTGGAGGGTGTCAGAGAAAATGGTGCCGCATAGGAACACAGAAGGAGGTTGGAAGGGAATTGCATGCCAGGCTGGAAGGGTACGTCAGGGAGTCAGATGGCGAGGTGCAATATGGGGGAGTGCCAGGGGGGCACAAAGGGGGTTCTTCACAAGAGGAGCATTACCTCAGGGCACTGGCATGGACTGGGTGGCAATATGGGGAGCCCAGATGGGGCAGGAGGATGCCACGGGGGCCAGGTCTGGGTGGGACCAAGGGCAGGCCGGATAGCACAGGCACGGTTGGTTGCCAGGGTAACACCGGATGAGACAGGGCAAGCTTACCTGGTGATGCCGTGGCGGGGGCACGGGGTGCACAGCAGGCCCCCTCTGTGGGGTATAGGAGAAAGGGGCCTGGAGAATCAGTGCAGGAAGCCCCACAAAGAGGAGGACTTAGGCAGGTAAAGGGAAGGTGGGTGTTTGAGTCCTCTCTTGGGAAGGCGAGTGACAGGCTGCATGTTTTACGGTTTGCTCATGTGGTGCTTATTATACAGTCTAGTCATGTGGCAAAAGAGATGGTACCCAAGAGAGCTCCAGTGTCAAGTGCTACCATGCTGGCAGAGGCAGTGAAGCCAATGACCCAAATGACAGAGTTGATGGAGGCTATGAAGAAAAGGGAGGCAGATGAGGAGGCCCAGATGAACCGGAAGGGGCGAGATGAGAGGGCCGATGCCGGTAAGACAAACAAGAGACCAAAGAGGGTGGGACCCAGCCCACTGGGGGCACCCCAGCCCACTGGGGGCACCTGGGGAAGAAGTCGAGACAATCCCAGTCCCAGCAGGGCCACAGCCAGATAGTGGTAAGGATGATGTGGATATGAACAACAAAACAGATTTAAGAGAGTATATTGAGGGTTTGTTGGGGGACATGGGGGAAGAAGGGGTCTTGAAAATGGAGCGGACCTTTCATGCCATTAAGGAGGGGACAAAAAGAACAAGGCGGGGGCAGGCACCACGGGGGGAGTACGGAAGCTGTACATGGACCGCCAGGTTTCACACTGGGAGACCATGTGCCAGCCTCGATAAAGGACAAAATATGGAAAGGGGGAGTACGCTGACATTTTTTGGATTGGTGGATGAAGAAACTGTCAAAAAGTATGAGCAAAGGGAGTTGGTAGACCAGTCGGAGATGGCAATAGCACTGGCGGTGATAGGGCACAAAGCAGAGGAAGCAAGGTTCAAAGGGAAAAGCATTGATACATGGCAGGCTGGTTTTCTGATGCATAGTGCACTGCTGCTGGAGAAGCAGCCAGACCTGACAATCCCACTGCTGACTTATATGGCAATCATCAGAGACGCGTATAAGGCAAAGCTGGGTTTTGGGTGTCTTAAATACGATGAGGCATTCTGGAGGAGAATAGTAGTGAAGGGTGACCCAAGGTGGAATTGTATCCATGCTGAGTTGTGGGTAAGGACCCTTTCAGGTCCAGCAGTGGGGCAGGTAGCAGAGCAGATGAAGAGAGTAGCATTGGCCCAGGGTGCCAAAGCCTACTGAACTTTTAACAGGGCATCATGTACATGGCCTAGCTGCAAGTTTAGGCACGCCTGCTCATGGTGCGGGGGGTCACACCCAGCGAGACCTGCAGGCAAGGGGGTGACAAAGCCAGACAAGTAGGTGGGCAGGTCCAGGAACAGCCCTTTCCAGGCAGAAGGTGGAAGCTGGGAGAGGCTGGGGGGGGGCCCCGGAAGAGGGGGATGCGATTCCAACTATGGTTGGAATTAGGATTGGACCAAGGAATGGGAGGTGTGGTTATGGCCTGACCCACACCCACATCAAGCTATGGGTGATGGAGGTCTGGACAAAAGGCTACCCCAACAAGAGACAAGCCGAGCTGCTGAGATTGGGATTTCAGGGAGGCTTTCCACTGGGTTTCGAGGGTGCACGGGTGGGGATGCAGGCTAAGAATTTGGGTTCCATAAGAGGAAAAGAGGATATAGTCTGGGTAAAGATTCAGAAAGAGATCAGGGCAGGTAGGGTGGAGGGGCCGATGCAGGACCCCCCTTTAAGGCAGTTCCGGGTGTCACCCCTAGGGGTGGTGCCTAAGAAACATGCGGGGGAGTTCCACCTCATACATCACCTGTCCTACCCTGACAGGGGGGTCAGTAAATGGAGGGATACCAGAATCCCTGAGCATGGTCTCTTACACATCACTAGACCAGGCGGTGGAGTTGATCCAGGTGGCGGAAGAGGCCTGGCTGGCAAAGACAAACATAGAGTCTGCATTCCATTTGTTGCTGGTCCACCCTGCGGACTGGGACCTGCTCGGTTTCCAATTCAAGGGCGGGTTGTACTTCAATGAGGCCATGCCCATGGGCTGCTCGGTGGCATGCTCAACATTCATAGCATTCAGTTCATGGGTGCAATGGGTATTTGGGTACCGGTATGGGCACAGGAGGGTAGTTCATTACTTGGATGACTTCCTGCTGATCGGGGCCAGCCAGACAGAGACCCAAGGGATGTTGACAGACTCCCAGGACATGTGCAGCACTATAGGGATCCACCTGGCAGCAAGAAAGACTGAGGGCCCAGCCCGCAATCTAGAGTTCCTGGGAATCGGGGTGGACACTGAGCAGGAGTGTTTTCGGCTGCCAGGGGACAAGGTGGCATGACTAAGAGGTTTGCTAGCACTAGTGGGCAGGAGGAGGAGGGTGCCACTGGTACAAGTGCAACAGCTGCTGGGGCACCTTAATTTTGCCTGCAAGGCCATAAGTCCGGTCAGGGCACTTACGAGAAGGTTGGAGAGGGTCACGAGAAGGGCATAACAACCTCATCACTAGGTGGATATCAGTAAATTCGTGAGAGAGGATCTGCAGGTATGGGAGGTTTTTCTAAAGTCATACAATGGGGTGACATTCTGGCAGGAGGAGTGGGCCTATAATATGGACATACAGCTGTACACGGATGCGGCTGGGGTTTTTGGGATGGAGGCCTACTTTCAAGGGGAGTAGATTTCAGAGGCATGGCCTGCACAATGGCAGGAATGGGGGTGAACCAAGGACATCACGTTCCTTGAGATCTTCCTAATATGGGTGGCTTTGGAAATATGTGGTGACCGGATGGTGGGCGGCATATCTTATTTTGGTGTGACAACAAGGGGGTGGTAGAGGTGATCAACAGGCAGAGTGGCCATATGGAGTCAGTGGGGTGGGTCCTAAAGTGCATGGTGTTATTGGGTCTGAATTTGAACCTGTCTTTTAGGGCACAGCACATTGAAGGGACACAGAATGGATGGCTGACTGTCTTTCTCATTTTCAGATGGAGCGATTCCGAGAGTTGGCACCACATGCTGCACCTGCCCGGACTAAAGTCCTGGACTGGCTGTGGGAGATTGGAGGGAAAAAGCCAGGGCCTTGTACAGAGGGTCATGATCAACCAACACCCTGAATGCCTACGAGGGGGCTTGAGCAAGTTTCCAGGCACTTCGCTCCAGGATGGGCTGGGAGACAGAGGAACCAGTCCAGAAAGAACAAGTTATGCAGTACATAGTGGAAAAAATGGGAGGAAGGGGTGGCTCACACCACCATGGTGGTCCAGCTGGCGGGTATCAGCCGGATGTGCAGGGACCAGGGGTGGATGGATGCTGTGGGCAGCCAGGCCATCAAGCAGATGGTCATGGGTTGGCAGAGGGGGCAGGGCATGAGGCAGGATGGGAGAAGACCCATAATGGGGCCCCTGCTCATGAAGGTGGTAAGGGCATTGGACCACGTTTGCAGTTCGGTGAACGAAGCCTGTTTGTTCAGGGTCATATTTGCAGTCATGGCAGGGGGGCTTACAGGGTTGGAGAAAAGGTGGTGCCCAGGAAGGGGCAACTACTGTAGGCTTGCAGGAAGGGAATATTCCAAAGAAAGGGGGGGTCACTAGTGGAGTACCTCAGGGCTCAGTACTGGGTCCAGTCCTCTTTAACATCTTTATAGGTGACATTACATAGGGTCTGGAGGGAAAGGTATGCCTCTTTGCAGATGATACAAAGATCTGTAACAGACTTGATACACAAGGGGGGGTAGAAAGGATGAGAAGCGACTTGGTAAGGTTGGAGGAATGGTCAGACATATGGCAACTTAGATTCAATGCAGAGAAGTGCAAAGTAATGCGCCTGGGATACAAAAACCCAGGAGAAGAGTACACAATAGCAGGGGAGGTACCAACAACAACAAAAATGGAACGGGACTTGGGGGTACTCATATCGGATGATCTAAAGGTGGGTAAGCAATGTGAGAAGTCAGTGAGGAGAGCCAGGGGGATACTGGGATGCACAGGAAGGGGCATCACAAGTAGAAAAAGGGAAGTGGTTATCCCTCTGTACAGACAGTTGGTGAGACCCCATCTGGAGTACTGTGTGCAGTTTTGGAGACCTCATCTACGCAAAGACATAGACAGGATGGAAGCAGTCCAGAGGAGGGCAACTAAAATGGTGCAGGGTCTGCATCAGAAATCATTGTTAAAGAAAACTTTATTTCTTTTCAAAGAAAAATGAGACATACAAACACATAGACCCGGAATCCCGGGCGTACACTCCAAAACTGAATGTACAAACTATATACAACCCCTATATACAAACCCCCTGGATACCCACTCAAAAACTTCCCCCACCAATTAAATGATAACTCAGAAAAGCTAACTTAATAGAGATTACTACTAGTTAATACACTTCTAACCCTCAAAATCTCGCTTCCCTAATAACCCACCCTCATCTTCAAAAGAAACAAAACATCTCAATTCAAAATCAATCCTAACCAGCCCGGTCGGGTATCCAGAGCAACCCCTGTGAGAGAGAGAGTCCCAAGCCAAGGGGATTCACCATCCCCAAACTGTCATTCCTCGTTAGATCTGTGTCCCATTCAGGTTAAATGAAAGCTCCTACTCCATCCATCCTAGTAATTCCTCCAAACTATAGGGTACCTTCTAAAGAAAACAATGTCCCAATATGCAATATACTAACCCCTTGGTACACCATCCCACTCCACCAAATATAGCAAGCAGCCTCCCTAGCACAGACAGGCCTCTATTCTGAGGCTCATATCCAGCTATAAATAGGCTGCCTCTAAGCTAGCCCACCTTTAGCATAAACCTCCTGTCTACCTTCAGACATAAGATGGTTTTGATCCTAACCAGCGACCTCAATAAATCCTTTACCCATTGCTCATATGAATATATCTGGCCATCCTTCCAATGGTTTAAAATAAGCAGCTTTAACTAATGGTCCCATTAAAGCCAGGTGATACCTTGGGGCAGCACCCTCAACGAGGGAATAGTCACCTAATACACAAATCTCTGGCGTAACATAGTCATAATATCCCAAACTGGGGTTGAGCCCCTGTCTAATCTCGTTCCATAACAGGTGAATTTTTTCACAGCTCCATAAGATATGTAGCAAGTCCCCCGTTACTTTCCCACATCTAAAACAAAGATCAGTCGGCCTCAGGCCCCTCGACCCGAGTTTAGCAGGTGTATAGAAAATATTATGGGCTACAAAAATCTGTGTAATTCTATACTTGGGGATAACCACATATTTAATAGCTTTCCAAATAGAATTCCAATTAAACCCAGGAGTCAATACTTTATCCCAATAAGAGATAGATGTAAAATCACTAACTCTCTAGGGAATTCAAGAGTAGTTTATATACCGCGAGTAAGCCAGTTCTGTTGACAGCCCCTGTAGGTATTCCCACGAAGGAAGCTATCTGTAAAATCCCCTTTCCCCTCGAACTCCTGCAATCATTTGCTTGAGCTGTAACCTTTGAAAAAAGGGCAATGCCTCACATTGTGATGGCAACCAAATTTTCCCATTCCGCTGCATATCCCTCAGAGCAAGACCTTCCAAATAAATAACCCACCTCTGGCCAAGCACCTGGCCTCCGATAGTCAAGCTGGGATTCCTCAAGATGGGCTGGTCCAGATTTGACCTGAGTCTCTTTGCACGGGGTAAGAAACGACCACCAGGCTTCCAGAGACTTCCTAATAGGCTCCCCTCCTCAGCCTTACCTTGCACCGCTTTAGGCCCGGCATATAGTAATGATTCAGGTGAATAATTTATATCCTTCAACCCTTCCTTTCTATCTGTAGCCAAGCAGGATAATATTCTCCCTCCTCCAAATCCCTTGCCCATTGAGCCATCAGGCCCAGCTGGCCTGCTACATAGTAAGCCTGAAGGTCAGGCAATTTGATTCCGCCCTCTTCGAAGGGCCGACACAGCACTCTATATTTAATCCTAGTGGGCTTATTACTCCATAGAAAACCCAACACCATTTTCTTAATAATCTTAAACCACTTTGCCGGGATGACATAAGGAGCCAAGTGGATCGGGTACAACAACCTCGGCAGAACATTCATCTTAATAATACCTAATCACACTGCAAAGTTCAGAGGCAGCTTACTCCACCTTACGATATCCCCTGAGATCTCCGAAATAATTCCCCCCATATTGGCAGCCGCACCCGCTGTCTGATCCGCAGTGATCCAGATACCCAAATATTTTAACTTATCCTTATTCCATTGGACCCCCAGGGAAGCAAAATCTGCCCTAAAAACATGAGGGGTCAGGGGTAAAATTTGGGTTTTGGTAAGATTCAGCTTATAATTAGATACCCTCGAGTACTGATCTATAAGCTCCCTAACAAAACCAAAGGAAGATACTGGATCTCGAAGGTGGAGCAAGATGTCGTCTGCAAAAACAGAGATCTTTAGATCCATATTACCAATCCCAATTCCCTGGACCCTGACCTCCTGTTGATCGACCTTAGTAAAGGCTCTAAATAAATATTGAACAAAATCGGTGATAAAGGGCACCTTGCAGTACCATTTTAGCCAAAATTCTCTTGAAAGATAACCATTACATAATATTCTAGCCGTGCGCCCGCATACAAGTTCTTGATGCCCTAATCAAACCCTCCGGGAACCCATTTTCTCCATAGTACTAAACAAAAAGAATGGAGACTCGATCAAATGCTTTTTCAGCATCTAGGAGATCAGGGCCAAGGAATCCCAGAGCCGAGGCAGAATTTATAATATGATGTATTTTCCTGAGTGCATCTAATGCCCTCGCCTGACATAAAACCTACCTGTTCCTGACTGATTAAACTCGGAGCTACATTTAATATCCTGTTAGCCAGTATCTTTGTAAGTATCTTGATATCTTGATTTATCAAAGATATAGGCCTATAGCTTCCCATGGCATCCCTCGGCTTATCGGGTTTGGG
The DNA here is from genome assembly GCA_016271365.2 of Neoceratodus forsteri. Classification (NCBI taxonomy): domain Eukaryota; kingdom Metazoa; phylum Chordata; order Ceratodontiformes; family Ceratodontidae; genus Neoceratodus; species Neoceratodus forsteri. The sequence continues at coordinate 342,166,732 of CM057455.1, read as the reverse complement.
TATTAATGTGACATAGGCTTGGTATATGGGAAGATGGTCAATACCCTCCCGCATAATAGTATGAAAAAATTCCTTTAAAATTGGGAGAATAGTCTGGATATGGGTTTGATAGAATTTCGTCGTTAGGCATCAGACCCAGTGATTTCCCTGATGGGAGGGACGAACCACCTCTATAATCTCAGAGGAACTTATTGGGGCCTCAGCTTTTTAGCCAGGGTGGGATGCAAAGTCGGAAGTTGAATACGATCTAAATATTCTCTAATCTCCCTGCCCCCCCCGAAGGATTTCCCTGATAGATTTCCTCAAAAAAAAGAGGCAAAGGCCTCAGCTATATCCTGGGGATCTGTTCTTAACCTCCCCTCATGTGAAATCGAGATAATAGTCCTGGTGGCTTCCACTCCTTAATCCTCACCGCTAAAAGGCGCCCCGGCACATCTCCCTGAAGGAGATATTTAGCCTTGATCTTATTTAACCAAAATTCAGTCTTACCATAAAGAATCTCTGAGAGATCCCTTCTTAAGCTTTTAAGCTCCTATCTATTTCCTCTGAAGTCCCTTCTTGTTGTGATAGAGAACTAATAGCAGCCTCTAAAAATTCCTCTTTCGCCTTCCTAATCACTCTCACTTTGTCGGCTAACGTTTTAGCAGCCATGGAGTAAAGGAATTTACATGTGGGCCAAGCTAGCTTTTTATTAATCAACGTGGGTATTTGTACTCTAATAATTTCCTGTAAAGCCCCCTCCAGCTCTTCCCTGCTCTCCTCCGATGTTAATAGCCAGTCCTGAAGCCTCCACCTGGAAGGCCTTGTAGGCAGAGATTTTGGTTCCCATTGGATCCGAATCAGAGAGTGATCTGAGAGAGTTCTACCCTCAGTCGAGAAGGCTCTGATTCCCCCTAGCGCCTCCTTATTAACCAAAAAAAAATCTATCCTGGTATGAACCCTATGAGGCGCTGAGTAGAATGTCATCCTGGAACCCCCATCCAGAAGCAAAATAGCTGGATCACTCAAGCCTGCCGCTTCCAGAAACCTAGCCAGCGCTACTTGGGCTCTAGAACTAGGGCCCTTACCAGGAGGCATCCTATCTTTTCTGTTGTCAAAGCAAAATATTCCAATCACCCGCTAATATCAATGAAAGTGCTGGTAACACTGCAATATTTTCTTCTAAAGAGGCAGAGAATTCAGGCTCCGGTGGAGTTGGCCCATAAATAGACGCCTCCACAACCGCCTGCCCATTTGCCCCTCACAAAAACTCCTCTACCATCCTGCGGGTTACCACCTGGTTAACCTCAAGGGACAGACTTATTTATTAGATTAGGCCCCCCGATGCTCTCTCTCGATCCGCCCCATATACCTGGCCCACCCAGCGCTTCTTTAAACACTGCACCTCATCCGACATTAGGTGCGTTTCCTGTAGAGCTGCAATGTGAGCTCCTTGCTGCTCCATGTACCTCAGGATTGTCAATCTTTTATGTTGGCCCCTTAAACCTTTGACATTCCAAGAAATAATATTATACAGTGCCATCTAACTAGTGATCGACTAAATAAATAAACCTGAACGCAGTCTAACGAAATCACTCCCCAGTCTCCCGGATTGGGACTCTCTCTCTCTCCTCCCCACACTTTCTCCCGGTCCCAAGACCGACGACCATATCTCAATGAGTCATGGATGAACCACTTTCCTCGTCCCCAAGAATCACTTAATTTACAAAACCGAAATATAGCCCCGAGCTCCCTAACAAACCCTAAAAGCTAAACAGTTTGGTTTGGTACATAGGTGCCCGAGATATTCCATTAATCATAAGAGAACTAACACTTTGAAAATTATCCAACAAATAAACAGCGAGTCCAGTTTCCATCCAGCACATATAAGCTGAGCTTTCTGAGGCAACGCTTCCAACAAAGTCCATCGCTCTCCCTCAGAGCTCCCCCTTAATAGTTACCGGGCCCACCACTTTCCTTGTTGCATCCTTATCCCCAATAAGTCCAGCTAATCCAACCATTGAAATAACCCGCCCTTAGCATTCCAAGACAGCCCCTCTTCTAACTGCATAGTTTCCTAAGGCATCCCTACATCCTCTTATTCTCCCCAACCTCTCCACCCCAACCAAAACCAAACCCGCTCCCCACCAAAGGGCCCTCCCAGAATCAAACCCAGTCTTTATATGATTGCCTCCTGTTCTGACAGAGGCCAACTTAGTCTAGTCAAACACTATAAATAACCAAAAGCTTCATGAGTTAACTCCATAAGTCTAGCCTCAGACAGAGGACACCTTCAGGTTGACACTTTGAAGAGGTCCGGAAGATCAACACAAAGTCCATCCCATGCATCCTTTGCCGTTAGAAATTTCTTTCCCGAAGACAGTCTCACCATAAGTGTAGCGGATAGAGAAGCCAAATTTTATACCAGCCAGATAGAGCTTCTGCTTAATATCGCTATATTCTTTTTGTTTCTCTCTGACCCCAGGAATAAGATCCTGAAAGAACCAAATTGAGGCTCCATTCCACTGCAGAGGCTTCTTTGCTTAGACATCTGGAGAACATGAGACTTCTCCTTATTTTAGGAACCTCATAATTATCACTCTCGGTCTGGCCCTGGTGGGGCCTCCCCTCAATGCGATGAGCCGCTCCAAATTATACCCTTCCCCGAATGGTGAAGGGCCGAACATTCAAAAAGCAGCTCCTGTGCAAAGAGACACAGTCTGGACCTTCCGATCTCTCGGGTAACCCCGCTAATATTAGATTATTTCTATGATTTCTTGCTTCTTGATCCTCCAACCTCTCCTCCAATTTTTAACTTTTTCCGAACACTACCATCTCCTGGTCCAGAGTGGTCACTTTCCTTTCTTGTGAAGCAATCCTGGCCTCTGCGTCATTCATCCTCTGGGCCAGTGAATGTGGCGGGTTTCACTTCTGCAAAATCAACTACCAGTCCCTGCAACAGGGACTTAATCTCCTTGATGTCCTCAGTAGTGACTCCCAACCCTCCTTCTGAGGGGCACTTCACCCTGCTCCAAATCAGTGGGGGAATGGGGCTTCAGCCTCTTAGGCGCTGGTAGCGCCCGTCAGCAGAACTGCAGCGTCCGGTCTCATCGATCAACTTCAGTCGGGCTCGGCCTACACAAATTATCTCTCGCGGTTCCAAATACTTTCCTCGCCGCACTACAAATCGGCATCTACTCCACCCCACACACCACCCGGTGCTCCAGACTAGGCACTGAAACAAAAGAGAGCTCAAAACACCACCAAATTCGGGTACTTTAAACTGAAAACAAACGCTTAGGACTCGGAGGAGCGAGAAACGCGTCTTACCCGAGCCGGCTCATCACGTGACTCCCCTGCATCAGAAATCATATGAAGAGAGACTGAGAGAGCTTAATATGTATACCCTTAATGAAAGGAGGGACAGGGGGACATGACAGAAATGTTCAAGTACCTCAGGGAATCAACAAAGTCCAGGAGGGTAGCATCTTTCAGAAAAAGAGATGTGTAAGAACAAGGGACACAATTTAAAGATAGAGGGGGACGGCTCAGGGGTAATGTGAAAATCTTTTTCACGGAGAGAGTGGTGGATCGTGGAACTGCCTTCCCTGGGAGGTTGTTGGGGCTAAAACAGTGGGGGAATTCAAACATGCATGGGACAGACACAAGGCAATTGTAGTGGGGGGTGGCAGGAAGTAGGCTGTTGGTTAACTAGAATCTGCAGCTTATCCAGTAGGTAGGGAAATGGGCAGACTGGGTGGGCCAAGTGGTCCTTATCTGCCGTCAAAGTCTATGTTTCTATGTTTCTATGTATGAGAGTGGAGGAGGATAAGGTGATCATCTGGCTGCAGAATTCCAAAACAAACCAGCGAGGTAAGGGCACAACAGTGGAGATGCATGGACAGGCAGAGGAGGAGTCTGCTCAGTCCAGACCATGATGGACTATAGTAGGGTTTGAGGTCACATGAAAAGGGGCCTGGTTCGTGCACAGGGACAGGTCCCCGATGACGGGGTTTCAGGTAGGTGCGGTACTGAAAAAAGAAGTGGAATTCATGGGGAAGAACCCCAACAATTTTGCCCCATACTACTTCAGGATTGGTGCAGCATCAGAGGCGGCTGCTGTAGGAGCGGGGGAGAGTGAGGTCAAGCGGGTGGGGAGATGGACATCAAACTGTTACAAGAGATATGTGAGGTGTTGACATGGCTAATTGGTGTTCCTTTTTCTCTTCCTGCAGCAGACTCCAAAAGAAAGGTGTGGATCGAGGGGCACTCATTCATCTACTGGGTGGAGAGGTTTGCAGTCACCACAAGGATAGAGACACAGTTGCGCCCGGGAGCAGAGCACACCAAAGTGCGGTGGAGAGGCCTGAGAGGCATGAGGTGGTCACAGCTGCTTCCCCTGTTAGAGAAGCTTTGGGTGAGCTGGGCCAGACTGGACTGTATCATTATCCATCTGGGGGCAATGACCATAGGGCATTGCCTTGGGGTTCCTGATGAGGGACATTATCTCAGAACTGGAGAAGGTGAAGAGCTGGTGGCCCGGGATGGCGATCAGCTGGTCAGAGATCATGTCCCAGAGGGTATGGAGGGAGGCGAAAGGGCCTAAGGTAATTGAGGTTGTGTGGAAGTGCCTGAACAGGAAAGTGGCCAGGGCAGTGATCAAAATGGTGGTGGTGGGGGGGGGGTTCACATCCAGCATAGGGATATTTCCTATGAACAGGAGGAGGGGTACCGGGTGGATGGGGTACACCTGATGGAGTTCAGTATGTGCCTGTTCCTCTGGCCCTTTGGGGAGCTAGTCCAGGAAACCAATAAGAATGGCCTGAGGTTTTAACCTGCAAGGGGAGCCCACCTTCCATTGCAAGCAGGAGATGGGTCAGTGGAAGGGTTTAGGAGCAAGGGGAAAGAAGGGGGGGAAGGTAGAGGGGGGAGGTACCACAGGCTAGATGGAGCCCCGCTGGAGGGTATTAACCAAAAAAGGGAGATGGCAAGGAAGGATTCTCTAGGTACCACAGGCTGGGACAAAGGAACCCAGGCATGGGAGTAATGGGGGAGGGGGAGGGATATAGAGCTAGGGGGCAAATCACTGTGTCCCCACCTAGAGGGGGAAGGGAAGTGGTGTGGGTAAGTGTGGTAACCTGGTTATGGTGATTGAAAGGGGGGGCTGGATCATGGTGTCCAGACCCCGAGAAGCAATGTTGAAAGAGGAAGAGAACAAGAACGAAGAACCACGAGAGGGAAGACAGGACTGCTACGTCATAGAACTGATATGGGATTATGTCCGAATTGTAAATATTGATTGCTAGAAATGAATTGGGATGCAAATGATGAAACATATAATTGTGCCTTTAAATAAATATTGCCAGCGAGCATCCAAAAAGTGACAAAGCAGTGGCCTGAGTTATTTCTGGGTAGAGATCCAGGGACAATAAGGGAAATTTCCAACTTGTATTCTAGATAAATCCAGATCACTCTAAGATGAATTTAAAGGGGATGGTCACTCCAGATAGCAAAAAACAGGAGAGTGATCACTGAAAGCATCAGCAAGGGTACCAGTCATGGCTATACAACCCTGTCTATTTCACAGAGGCCAGCAAGGCTGTTATGAGGAGGATTGTAGACAGCCCATGTGCAACTTTTTTAGAGTTACCCAGTAGAATGACAGAGTGAATATATTTATATTGGGGTGTGTATGTCTATAAGATGCATGTCTGGAAAGTTTTAGGCAGGTTTTAAAATAAATGTGAACACCATCTTCCCTCTTAGTAGAGGCCCGGTACCTTCATATAAAATTGTGACCTAGGATAAAAGCGCAGAGTCAGGGATTAATAATTTTAGCCATGCCTCAATAAGACATTTAATGATGTTATGTGTGCACTGTACCACCTTTAAGTTAATGTATCAGCCTCCCCTCCCATTCTGATGAGCCTGCTATCCATAAAACCTACTCCTTGTGTACGAAGATCATCTAGCCTACCATTACTGGAGCTCCCAAAGGCCAGGCTAAAGATAGGCCAAAGATTCTATGCCATCACTGCCCCAGAATTTGGAACAACCTGCCTCACCCTCTACTCTCCTGCAAAACCATCAACCAATTCAAAAAACTTTACAAGGATGAGTTCTTCAACCCCCCCCCCCCCAATGTAAAGGCAACTGTTATTAACAAGTATGCTCACATGTGACTGATATTGCGTGTCTCTCTCAATCTCCACAATGGTCACAAACAGCCTCCATTCTCACCTATTTCAAAGACGAGCTGCTCTCCCCACCTCTCACTCCTCCTCTACCTAGAATATCATCTGATTGTAACCTGAACCCTATATCTCTAACTAAATGCAGTTAAATCTGACAACATATATTTATCTTACTATTTAAACTGTGACATTTGGTATGTGAATGGCAAAAATGTTTCTGCATATGGTATAACATGTTTATCTGCCTCCTGCCTCTCTTGGCTAGTTGCACACTGCCTGTACTCCTGAAACCTTTGGATATTGCCTACTTGTGTACTGTAGTCAGTTACCTATGGCCTAACTGTATATTGTAACACACTATACTACTCTGGTGTATTATTGTATTGCGTTTTTCCTTGGAATGCTTTATTCTTCAGGACGTCATTTACAAAGGGGCTTTGTCTCAGTTGACCTACCTGGTCATCAAAATTCAAATAAATAAATAAATGCAATTGGCTGCTAAAAGAAGTGTTAAGGTGTGGACTATTGTGACATAAATATACTTCCTTTGGGCACCTACAGTCAATCCCATGACAGTATTTTTCCAACTAATTTTATAAGCTGGGCAACCAACCCAACCCATAAATAACTAGGTTTTGTCGCTCATAAAAAAAGGATTAGCTAGACCTCATTTTATAAGCTCCATTAGGCACCTCTTTTTGGAGATACAGAATTAGTCACACATTATCAATCATATTTTGGGCCTGAATATGTTTTGTTACAAGAGAATAAGGGTTTGACAGCACATGACTGACAGCCAAAGGTCTAATCCAATAACATTCAACATGTCCATTACTTTCATTTTTACAGCAGGTGCAATTTCTTTGGTTAAGACCTCCAAAATTGGGAGTCTGCTCCTCCACCTCATTTAGTATGTTACATGAAAGATCAATTTCTTTAAAATGAACACAGTATTTGTAAAACCATATGTAAATAACAACAAGGTAAACTTTGTTGTGATTTGTGTTGTACTATGTGGTGCAACACTTTACTTCTGCTGATGTCCATCTTGCTCGAGTTATAGCTGAATGAAGATGGTACTTTGTTTGACCTTACTTTCTCCAATAAATCACATTATAAAATGTGTCAAGATGGCCACCAAAAGTACTGCTCATTGACTGGATGAACTAGGTCATTTGCCGGGTTTGTACATACTCACAAACACATAATGCTGCATTTTCTAAGCCAAAGGTTTCATTACCAGGCCATTTCATAAGTGCAATAACATACTTTATGGTACTGCATTACATGGGAGATAAGAGATATAGACACTCCTCTGACTTGTGTGGAGGAGCACTCAGCCTTTGGCCTTCTGCCTTGTGCCTCAGTACACACAAGAGGAGAGATTATATTTCCCAACAAATGCACACTCTGTCATCTGCTATTGCTCACTTTACCCTGCCTCTGGGTAGGTTTATAGTATTAACCAGTGGGGTCAAAGAATATTATGAAATAAATCACAACCAGATATTGATTCCCCATAAAATCAACCACTACATTCAAAACTTAAGGAACAAAGTAAAAAAAAAAAAACATACTTTGATATGTAAGAAAAACAAATATAGTGGCAAACCTAACAAACAAGGATGCTTTATCATTATAAACCAATCTGTAAGTGGAATAACACATTCCAAAGTTTGTGGATTATGCAGTTAATTTATCCTCAAGTGGGTAAAGGATGAGGCCCCAACCCACCAGGAGATGGGTTAACCTAGCATAACCCATAATCTGTCAAGTGTTATTTCTTAGTAACAAAACTAGAACACAAACCTGGGTTTTCTCAGAGATGACTGTGCCCCCTCACACACACACAAACATAAACCCTGAATTTTACAGTGGGGTAGAATACGACTTGGGATGAGCGAATACCTTACTAGTTCAGGTATGTCTTAACCCAAAATGAAAGAAGTATGCTGCAAGCCTAGGGAGGGGAGTTTTAACCCTCTATCTGCTTTAAAAACATGTATTCCCCAGTCTGATTCTGACATATTTTACAGTTTCAAGTGTTTTTTTATGTATGTGCCATAATCCAATAATGCGAATTTCTGATACTTCCAGGAATGTTTCCATTTTGATATCCTGGGTTCAGTATGATGAGGAATGCATAAAGGCCCAAGCCTAAAATGAGTGAAAACAACAATAATCAGACGAGATGTCCTGCTGTCTAACCCCCCCAGGATTCCGATTACACTGAGGCCTGACTTTACCAGCTCACTGGCTTTACCAGCTAAGCAACAAAAATTGGAGGTGGGCACTTCTGGGATAACATAGAAGGGCAACACTATTAGCTGGAGTTCCTGCCTAAGAAAGCCTTGAAAATTGGGGCTTGTCTAGACCTGCAATTTCCAAGTCATTAGGGAAATTAAGAAGCCTGTCTGCTGTTTCCTTACTATCCTTTTCAGGCTTGAACTTCTGGCTCATATTCACTGCAGACAAAGCAGGGATCGCTGTGCCCATATCCAACAGCTCACCTTTTTTGAGGATCTCAGATGTTGAGCTATATTAGTTACAGGTTAGTTTATTGAGCACAAGAATGGCCCAGGTCTCTTAGCACATAATACACAAGCACTCACAATAAACTACTAATCAAAATTACACACATACATATACATTCATATGTGTATACATCCTATAAATAATGTGAATCTAAGTGAATTCCTGTACTGTACAGGAAAAGGGAGCAGTTTACAGGAAAACTGTTACCGTGCATTTGTACTGGTTATACAGGAAAAAGAACAATGCAGGTTCCATAGGAAATAATACATTTACAAGAAATCAAGGGGAATTCACCCTAGAGTTGCACTAAAAATGTCAAAGTGATCTGGAAGTACTATTTTTACCTGAACTATATTACAGTGATCCAAAGAGTGGGCTGCCAATTTCCTTCTGTAAATCTGTGAAATGAAATACCAGATGCAAATGGGGCTGTCTTGTGGTGTGGTGACTCCCAATTCCCAAGCCCCAACGTTTTCAGTAAATTAAGAACTCATCATTACATACCCATTTATGTAACACAGCCATTTTCAAAGTCCTGGATTGCCCTACTTGTGACTAGAAACAAATATATCATAAAACACTATACTTTACAACTCTCAAGTGCTAGGGACTTCAAATTGTCTCCCAATGGTTCACTTAGTTAACACACTACAATTATCACAGCTTATCAAAAAGTATGGCATAGTGCATGACATGAATAATTGGTCCTAAATTATTTTATGTTTCTCAAAAAACTCAGATACATAAAACAAGTTCCACCCATTACTTTTCTCATGTTTCATCTCAGATCTGACTACAGTATGTTTAGATTCAGACTGGTCCACCTGGATACCTGAAAATTTCTAGGTGGGCCCACCTGTTGGATACCTGGACACTTTCTAAACTTGGAAAGTCTTTGCAATTATCATGGCATTGTGTAAGTGTAAGATGCAAACACCGAGCTAGTGTATCACATTTAGGTGGAATACTGGTATAACTGTGTCACCCTGGGCCCTGCCCTGTTGGTTTTCCAGTTTGGCCTCTGTATCCACTTTCCAGGTGGGCCCTCTGTACCCCAGTCCAACCCTGAGTATATTCTTATCAGATTAAGCCACAATTGGAATTACACTTTATGAGCTGAGGGGGTAGTGGGAAGCATTAGGGCGCTATCTTGAATTTGAGCCCCATTCCCATTATAAGTCAATGGCAGTGATGGGATAGCTATGGGGGCCCACTTCAGAACCGATCCCTGGCAAGCCCCCAACCCCAATAGTTCCAATACTGGATTTATCTGTTTCCCCTCATATGAGCATAATCTTTTTTTCAGTCTGTAGAAAACTAGGAAGGATTTTGACTTCCCCCCCAACATGTTGAACAAATTGAACTAGGACAGGTGACGGTCACTTCGCCCTACAGCGAGGGAGCCTGTAAAGGGTGAAGCATCTTATTCCGTAGCAAGTGACAAATTAGTCTTGTACTATGGAAACCAGCTATCAGGGTCTTCCAGTCAAGCTGGTTGTTTTGCCTCACTGCCCACCCACACAGGTTTGCTGGCAAGACACGTATGTAAGATATGTTACGGTGAAACAGCAAAAACATAATACCAAGGCATTTTTTCTCTTGACCTACCAAGCAGTAGCAGCCGGTGTGTCTGTTTGTACTCCCTCTTTTGCTCTTTCAGAACCCTGTCAATATTTTTGCTGACTTTCTTCGCTTCCTTCTCAGCCTCCTTCTCCTCCACCCGGAGTTTGTCCCAGTTTTTCTGCTGCTTTTGCTTGCTGTGCTTTTCCAGAAGCTGCAACTGCCTCTGGCGGTCTGTTCCACTTCCACCGTTTCCATTCTGCATCAACACTCCATCAGTGTCGCCACGGCGGAGGTCCCCAGCGCTCAGCTTGCCGAGGTCCCCACGGCGGAGTTGCCCGACTCCGTCGCGGACGGACGCCGACTCCCCAGAGCCCCGATGGTCCCAGTGGCTAAGGTCCCCAGCGCGGAGCGGGACTGTATGGTCTGGCGGCTGCTCCGAGTCCGAGGTAGTAGCGTTAGAGATGGACCCGCTGGGATCACCAAAGAGGCGAGGACGCAGGCTGTAACACAGCCCCATGTTTAAAACAAAATTAAATTAATAAAAAAAAAAAAAAAAAGGTCTTCTGACAACCACGAAATTGCCCGCAATTAACGTTTCATTATCACCCTGTAATTCCAAAAATAGGATTGTAATCCAAAAGCAGGTTGAAATTGTAAGTAAAGCAGACCCTCACATTCCCAATATGCCATTTTGCATTTTCTCCAGTCAGCTAGCGTTCAGTTCTTCTCGGTAGATCACCTGATCCGCACAGTGGACAGCGCTGGTCCACCTTACCGTAAATACGGCAAGAGCTCAACCAGTCGATGACTCATAGCAACCACAATCAAATGATAAGGAATAAGAATGGCAAAGAGAGCCAAAAAGCTTAACATCACACATGCCTACATAATACAGCGTGCAGAAACAATTCACTGCATTTTATAACAGACGAAAAGGTTCTTTATATTTTTGTTCGAACGTTTCTGTTACACATGTACGATTAACATACTGTACAGTAAACTGGCACTATAATGCGAGAGCACAGAGATGGTTGATCCCTTAGAGTTAGGTTCGATGCTAGCAGCTGGGGGCTGCAACTTTATATGGGCAGAGGATGAAAAGAATCTTGTGTCAGAAGTTTATACAGTATTAACACAGTTCAAGGTAACACGTGCACAGTAATACATTATATGCTGTAGTAGGCATGTATCTTAGGGTTGCCATGATTTGTACTGTTTTAGCCCTATAATGTCTTGGTCAATACAAGCAAGTCAAGTGTACAAATGAAGGTGCCCAATACTACTAAAGAGAAACGTACCATTCCCATCAATGAAAGAAGGTGGATTTGAAGAAAAAAAAATACATACTGCACACTATAATTCATTAAGAGAATCACACAAAGTGATCTAGATAAGCATGGTATATGTATTTATTTATTCGATCACTAGGTAGACACTTAGCCAAGAAAATGCTTGTTTTCAAGCATGACCTGCATATACTGTAATGTACAGTACAACACAACATATAGTTGGCACTTACATAAATAGGGGTCACTGGAGAAAACACACCAATCCCCTTCAAGATACAAGTTCTTCTCACCGAGGGAGAAAGCGGCCGCAATATAAAGTGCAGAGATATAATTTTAGGTGAGACTTGTAAGGGTAGGTCATATGTAGTAGTAGTAGTAAGCTATATTTTTATACAGGGCTTCACTGATTTATGCACCATTAGGGAACTGAGATATCTGAGGTAACAGTGTTCCTGTTCAGATCTTACATCAAACTTTCAAAGTTACACATCAGAATCTAGATAATATGTATATAAGACAAAGGCCAAATTCAATTATAAAGAAAAATACAAATGTGTTTTTTAAAATATCCTTACATCGGTAGGCCTCTACTTCACCAAGGTGCCATAAGGCTCTTAAAAGTCAGCTGTCTCTGAAAATTCAGATTTGAATTTTGGAATTGGTAACCCTAGCTTCCTCATGAAAAGCTTTAAGAGGTGCAATATGTGCTACCATCTTTATCATTTGCACATTGTAGATGACACAGTATGTCCCTGCACCAACACAGTATTTTTTAATAAATATATGTGATGTGCATAGAAGAGTTACCTTTTTGTTAGTATTAGTGTTACTAGAGGTGATGGAATGTGATAAGGTTTAAACGTAAGAGAGCTGAGTCACTTAAAGCAGCAGTGCAATGAAAAATGTTTTCCAAAAAATCTAATTTCAGCTATAGTTAAGAAAAATATTAGCATACCTGTCAGATGTACTTGTGTTGATACCGCCTATGCTGTGCACCATGAGTGGGATGCCACAGGGATCTGTGCTGGGGCCAGTCCTCTTTAATGTCTTCATAAGCGACATTGCAGAGGGGCTGGAGGGGAAGGTATACCTCTTTGCAGATGACACTAAGATCTGAACAGGGTTGACACTCTGGTGGGGGAGGGTGAGTAAGGACCTCTAATTAAACATGATTCAGATGTTCAAGCATCTTCATGGTCAAGAGTGTGGCAGCTAAGATTCAATACAAAGAAGTGCAAAATCATGCATTTGGCATACAGAAATCCACGGGAGGAGTACAAGATGGGGGGAGAGGTACTGACGACCACCAATCAAGAAAGGGACCTGGGGGTAATTATATCTGATGACCTAAAGGTAACCAAACAATGTGAGAAGGCTGTGGGGGAGCCAGTGGGATGCTAGGGTGCATAGGATGAGGTGTTACCAGCAGAAAAAAGGAGGTGGTTATGTACAGATCAGCAGTGAGACCTCTTCTGGAGTACTGTGTCCAGTTCTGGAGGCCACATCTCTGGAAGGACATAGACAAAATAGAGGCAGTCCAGAGAAAGGCAACAAAAATGGTGCAAGGACTGCACCAAAAGTCATATGATAAAAGACTAGACGACCTCAATATGTATTCCTTGGAGGAGAAGAGAGAGAGGGGGGATATGACAGAGACATTCAAGTTCCTCAGGGGTATAAACAAGGTACAGGAGGGAAGCATCTTTTAGAAAAGAAGATGTGCAAGGACAAGGGGGCATGATAAGGGGGTAGGCTCGGGGCAATGCGAGGAAGTACTTTTTCACAGAAAGAGTAGTGGATGCTTAGAACAGCCTCCCTAAGGAGGTGGTGAGGGGAACAATGGTGGGGAAATTCAAGAATGCATGGGATAGACATAAGAGTACTCTTGCAATAGGGAAGAGAGGGTAAGCTGCAGATCAGCTAGAGTCTGTGGTGTTGAATAAGGTAGGGAAAAGGGGCAGACTAGGTGGGCCACATGGTCCTTACCTGCTGTCACCTTCTATGTTTCTATGAGTCTTTTTTTAATTTTTCAGTCCTGAGCCTTGCTAAGTCTGCAATGCTGTTTCTATGCAAAATGTAGTGGCTATCTTTTTTTCTTGAGAAAAAAATAAATGAAAACATAAAATTCTTTGCAAAAAACTGCATTAATGCACCAATTAGGGTTCAACTTAAAGAGCCACCAATGCCGCAAGAAGAACTTTAAAAAAATACAATATCTGGACACAAAGCAGCTTATATTTCTTATTAGTTCAGTATTTCTTATCTCCTTTATTTATCACTGATGCCATATACATGAAAACAGGATAGTTGTGCCTTAAAGTTTTATCAACTGCTATTGTTTCTTCCCAACCTGATGTCATAACAATCTGCTTGTAACACATCACAGTTACTCCCATGGCAAAAGATTGTGATATCACAGCAGAACATTGTAGTTTCAAGTAGGGAACACGCTACAGAGACAGATGAACTCAAAGGGATCAAGATCTTGTTTTTGTTGGAATTTCTTCAGTAGTAAATAATGGGGAGAAGAAACCTATAGGAAATGCATGAAATTTAAGCTTAAGTGTGTTTAAATATTATGTTTTCCGAGGTTTTCCCAAAGGCATCAGCTGCTCTTTAAAGCAACAAAAGTAGGGAAATGTGGTGTTAGGGTTTTCAACCCTAACTCCCTCCCCCTACCCCGCAACCACCACAAGCAGCCAAAGGGACAAGATAACACAAGCAACCACAGGCAGCCATCCTCAGGTAAGACAAATATCATACAGCTCTTTCCAGATTACACAAGAGACATCCATCATCATGGCCCAGCATGTCTGTAGCCATGGATATACATGTACAGTTCAACACATACACACCCACTTAAGGCTGTGGGTATTTTATCTAGTATATGACAGTGTCACTGCATTGTATGTACAGCAGTAATTATATAAATGATTAAAACTTTTAATTTGAATTTAATCTTGAGTTTACTATTATGTAATAGGATCCTAATTAAATGCAAATAGACATATGTTGTTTTATTTTGATGTTTGCATGCAATGACGATTACATACTAATTTCATTAATAGGACATGACAGGAAACAATAGTAGAGCTGCTTGAAATACTGTTATTTAGAGTAATGCAGTGGGATCAGTATTTCATGCAAATGCCCCACATGTTTTCATTGGCTACAAATCTACACATAATAATAATTATATAGAAATCTGAATTATGACACATTATAGGAAATGACAGTACATCTAGAAATACCTATAATAAATGTTACTACATTTGGGGTTCAGTTTTCATGTAAATGTCTGAATCTATTTTTCACATGAGCTCGTACTTGTTTGGATAGATGTAGTACATAAAGTGAATGAAATGCCAGTAGAGGGATTGAAAAATACATGAATCATGGCAGTGACAGGATTTGGATCATGACTTTATGCAAATCTACCAAATTGTTTATATATATATTTTAAACTTTTCCCATTAAATCATGAGCACGTGATAGTGGCTATACATACTTTTTTTTTATTTTAGTCTTTGGTAACTGGGTAAGGCCCACTAGGCACAAATGCCTGTTTTCAGGGGCGACCTGGGAGCACTGGGCTGTTAAGTGACTTGCTCAGAGTCACACAGTATGCAAGTGGAGGTTGTGAGAATCAAACTCAGGTCTGGTCTGCTGGATGTATCAAGCTTGTTCACACCTCATTCCTCTAACCTCTAGGCTATACTGCCAGCCCAATACATGCAGTCACAATACCATGATCATGTTAATGCCTACAACTGACAGAAAGTGATGCAACTGTATTTAGATATGGCAATGATTGTCATATTTGCTTTGAAATTAAAAGTTCATGCAAATACACATTTTTTTCTAAGGTGCTCCATTTCTGTAGCCTGAAGTGGGTGTCTACGTGTTGAAGTGTGCATGTGTATCCATGGCTGCAGAAGCACTGGATTATAATGATGGATGTCTCGTGTGTCATCTGGAAAGAGTTGTATGTTGTTTGTCTTACCTGATGATGTCTGTCTGTGGTTGCTTGTGTTGTTTATTGGGTTTACTGGATTTTTCAGACAAAAGAAAGCAATTTGCTGATCAAAATTGTCTCCCACGCAAGCTGTAGGTGAATTAAACCATAATATGTTTTGAGTAAAAATATTTATCAAGCCCATTTTTAAATTCATTGAGGGAAGTTAGTTTGACAAGCTAATTTGGTAATGCATCCCATATTTTGGCTGCCCATATAGTGAAATAGACATTTCTTTTATTGCTATTAGCCCTGGGAATCACAAGCTGTCTATCATGGAATCGTAAGTTGACCAATCTATTACAATATCTGAGTCTGCACTGTGACATTAAATTAGGTGAAGTAAAAATTTTGAATAGGAATAATAAATCTCCTCTTTATCTTCTATCTTTTAGTTCAAACAGACCAGTTTCCAGCAATCTAGCCTTGTACTCAACATCTTTTAAACAAGGCACCATCTTAGTGGCTCTTCTCTGTACCTTCTCAAGCAGATCAATATCCCCTTTTAAATATGGAGTCCAAAATGGGGATCCAGAGTCCAAATGCAGTCTTAAATTAGTTTCATATAATGAATAACACATTGTTCAGGTCCTGTAATAAACGTGCATTGAATTGTTTTTAACATTATGTTAGCTGGTTTTGCTACCTTTTTGCAGTGTTCTGATGCTGATAGTTTATTATTGACTATCACACCTCCTGAAACAATGACCCCCCACAAAAAAAACTAAGTCTCACCAACTTCTTTCGTGAGCTGAGATTCTTGTTTTGTGAAGATGATATCTTCTTTTGTGAGAAGAAATTCAACTCATGAAACAAACCTTGCAATGGATATTTGGGATATCCCAACCCATATTTCGAGGTCCTTTTTTGAAAAATGAAGTCCAAAATTGAGCTAAACAGATCCCGTTTAGCTAGATTCATGCCTTTTTTTCTACAGGGTATCATTTGTATGGGGTTTCAATATTTTTTCATGAGGAAAACCAGAAAGAAGATGGCCACCATATGAAACAAGATTATTTTCTTATGAAAGAAGAATTTCAGCTCATGAAGGAAGAATCTTCTTTCATGAGTCAGAAATGTTTTTCATATCAAACATATACTGTAGATGAAACACACTACTGATCATGATCAGAATCAACATTTTCTATTAATATTTTTCACCAAACAAATGAAAGGCACCATTCTAGGGCAAGCCCTTTCTACCCTGAAAATTTCATAACAAAATTCCAAATCATCTGGGTTGTAGGTGAAAGCAACAAAACAGAAAAAAAATTCACTTCATGCACTATTCGGATCTCAGAATCTGGACATCTGACCAGCACAAAAGTTGCCAAATCAAGAGATCTTGCACCTCAGACTGTGCAAGCAAAATTTCATGTATTTCTGTTTAACAGGGGCAAAGCTATTAAGGTGCAAAAGTAGGGGTTTTATATTAAACACTCTACTCAACCTAACTATAGGGGCACTGCCACACACCTATAATACTCAAATCTTGGTGGAATTAGAAAATTGTGCCACCAAATAAAACAGGATAAAATTTGGGATATTTTATAGTGAAAAAAGGTAAGGTTACATTTTTCCCTAATTTTGTTGCACTGCTGCTTTAACCTTTCAGTGTTACAGTCCACACAGCTATGGAAATGGGTAAAAGCAGGATCCAATGAAAACAAAATGTTGCATCTAATATTGGCTATGTTGGGTAAATACATTCAAAAATAAATTAAAATAATTGCCTGTTGGAGACTTGGAAAGTACCCTTTTGATGTCAATGTTAAAGATATAAGAACATCAGAAAAAATCTGTTTATTATTGATTTTAATCTCTTGCAAATTTCCTGCATTATCTCCAAACAAATGTAGGCTGACATATTTGGTAGAAAATGTTTTTATACATTATCCCCTTACTCTTTTGCATTCCCCCCCCCCAACTCCCAACATTTGCATGCCCATCAAACAGATATATTTGAATTTCATGCATTTTGCACTTGTTGCATAGAGGGTTTTAGTATTTATGATTACTATCTAAAATGTTTTATCAGGATTGTTTTGCAAAAATGAAGTCTGTGATGTGCTGTGTTGTGCTGTGTAATGGGTGCCACCTAATTAGTTTGTATAATTCGTTATCTAACTCAAACTTAGAAAGAGCTATATAAGGCTCTATCCAGTAGGTGACACCATCACCTTTATGAAGCATCAGGGTACAGCGCAAAACATTCACAGATGTGCCTTATGCTGCAGAATTACTGTGTTGTAACTGAACAATAAAGTCTGGATTCACTGTGAAGTATTAAGACTGTTCCATCAGTGTTGGAAAACACAGCTGCTCAGTTTTATTTCTACAAACTGCTACCTACTTTGCTATGAGCATTGCACTTGGCATGGCATCCTTGACTGGCCTTCTTTGCTACAAATACAAACTTATTGTACAACTATAGTCCAAATACCTGCAGCACAATTCCTGCAAAAAAGCATGTCAGCAGAACATCTAGCATCTCAAAATTGCACCTCTACACCACACAGCTTAAATAGGTAGAAATATTTTTTTTAAAAAGAAGGCAAAGCAAACCCTCTTTTGGGACCAACACAAGATACCCAGATAAGTGATGCTGAACCAACAGAGGAATCACAAGTTACTGATATCAAATAAGTGTCTGAACAATTTGAAAGAACAATTTTAAAAGCATGTTCAGAAAATGGTTTTGGGAAATCCTTGAAGTTGATTGGATTAGGTCACTATCCACCCAAGCTGATATAGGGCAACAGAGACGGGTAAATAATAAGTCCCAGTTTCTGCATGCTTGTTTACCTTGGAAATACATTGGGCTGGAAGAATGTTTGATTTTAAATTGCCACCATGTTTTTTTCTCATACTTAAGAGAGATCCCTCTGAGTAAACTTATCACCAAAAATCATGTGGCACATATTGTCTGAGTACTGTATTTTGATATTATCTTTGGCTTTAAACAGTTTTTCTATTTTAAAGTAACAGTGGTAGCGTGTCAAGTGCTCAAGCACTACTGGAGATAGCTTTTCTGACTCATTCTGGCTCCACATCAACCCCCCCCCCCCATTGATGCCTGCTGTATTTCAGTGGGTAGTATGTCTTATGCTTACCTGAACAGACATTCAAAAAACACTTCTGCTCCATTGCAAACACACATTTCCTGATAGTAGCACATCCCACATCATATTAAATCAGGAACCGTGCTACAGAACTTCATTATGGACTGTAGCCCCCCTCCAATTCGCCAGTAAATTGCACTGCTGAAAATCAGTCTGGACTACAATCATACAGTCACCTGACTGCAGTCTTGCACTGATGCAGCTGCCTTAAAATATAGAGACAGATAAATTGAAATAGAAAAACAAGCTGTGTGTGGAGGGGGGATATGCTTAGCAGAAGACACTGTGTCTGTGTCAGACAGCAGGCGGGCAACCAGAGGTGTAACACGAAACCGCAGTCCCCTCTACTGGCAAATGTACCAGTGAAGAGATTACTGTACCCCAATTTGTTTTATTCACTTTCACATTTTTTTAAATGATTTGAATATTTAATTTAAATGTATACAAACAACTGATTTTCTAAGAGCAATAATATCATCCAGGGTGGGTTGAATGGGTTAAAGGGGCTATAAGTCTCTCCACCTGTGGTGTCAGGCCTCATTACCCCCCTACCTTTGCAACATCTGCTGACTTTGAATGGTACCAAAGTGACCTAAAAAGGACCTTTGAAGCCTATGATGCAAGAGTGAAATATGCCCCCCAAAAAACAAAACGCAAATTTGAATGGGTTCAATCCAATTACACTAAAAGAGGCATCTTTGACTAGCAGAAGGGAGCTCACACACCGGACTGTGCTCAATTTTGAAAAACAACCTGCAAGGAAAGATACATATGCCAGCACAAGTGAGCATTTTTAGAGGAGGGAGACGAGATACAAGAAACATCGCTGGCAAACAAGAAACAGCTGCAGCAACAGCTTCAGTGGAGCCTGATGATAGCTCGCTAATCTGAACCAGAAAGAGAGCAAGATGGGGTGGGCGGTCAAAGAAGAGGATGCTGATACAACTCAGGGAATCATTACCAGCCAAGGAACAAGAAACTGAACCAGCAGAGGGGACAAAAACAGCAATACAATGGAAGGGGCCAGAATTCTAACCAAGGCAGGAAAAGAGAGCTACAATTTTAAATATATCAAATTATTCACTATCATAATCTGAGAAACCATTTTGCAAAAAAAGGGTTGGGGTTTATTCCAATAAAACCCATTATGCCTTTGGAGCCTAACAGCTAATAAATACATTGATTCCACTTAGTGCATTGTGTACATTGGTCTAACAGTGTGTTTATCAGTTGGTTGTTTTTTGCGCAGTATGTGTCTTGTTTTGTTGTAACCAAAACAAAGGGTTCATTAGAATGTTTAGCCACACTTTATTGCAGCATGCTTCAGCTACATACAGACAAAGACTAACGGTTCAGATACCCCTTGAGCAGGCTGGCTCCTTGTTACATGATCTCTCTGTTAGACTCCCTGACCTTGAAAAACTCCCTTCCTGTACTGAGATGTAACAAAGCCTTGCCTGCCTGACTTTATTACTTGTCATTTATATCTAGTACCTTATCAACACATCCCTTGTTTCCTAAAGAAAAAAAATGATTACACCAAAAAGATACCATTTAACATAAAGCAGGGTTTTATTTAACTATAAAAATTGATTAGCGTTTTGCTCATAAAAATGATAAAACTTTATGAAAATGCATATCTCTTGCCTCACTGTGTTTAACAAACACAGCACTTCTAGAAAATCTATATAAATACTTTCTGTACAATTAGTATCGTCCCAAGAAAAAAAACTGCTAATCAATTATTTAAAACCCTGTAAAGCCCTCTAAGTGAATTCTAAGTATAGCACTTTTTTTCTTAAGCAACATTCACCATCATTTTATATTTTAACAGACTTCAATAAGTCTGTTTGGCTTTTTTATTAGCCTTCAAATCTCGATTTGCCCAGTTGTATAGGTGTCTCATGACTAACAGTTTCATCAGACATCTGAGCACTAGGCATCAGTTCAGTATTGTGTTGTGGTATTTCAGGAAAGTCAGATAGAGCCTTGCATGGTGAATTAGGAATTTCTTTCCTGGTCATGGTCCTCAGTCATGGGCATACCACGTTCCTCATACTGTTCTTCTGACTGGTTTCTGTGTCCCCAAGGTAAATAATCTGCCTCAATCTGTACTGTCCCTGGTGATGCAGGAAAGTGTCCTGAGCTTGCCAGCACTGGCAATAAATGCCTCCTGTTTTGTCTTATCAGTTGTCAACTTTCAGTAAGTACCAAATAGGATCTTGCAGCCACAAGTCTCTGAATGGTAGCCAATTCACCCTAGAAGCCCTCACTTCTCACCCTGACTGTTTCTCCAGGTTGCAATGGCCTGTGATACTTTGCTGGTTTGTCATAAGCATGGCATTATTTCTTAAACTGCATAGTCTTTTTTTTCAGCATACTTTTATTGTCTGAGTAACATTCAAGTTTTATCGTAGGTAATCGGTTACAAATTTGATGGCCTATGAATAATTCCACCAGGGACCTGCCACATTCTAATAGTGTTGCTCTGTAATTCATTAATGCAATGAATGGGTCTCAGTTTTTCTCTCTAGCCTTTTTTAGTAGATTTTTTATGATTTTGATACCACATTTGGCCAGTTCATTTCCTTGTGGATATGTAAGACTGGAGGTGATGTTATTGAAACTGTAGGACTTTGTAAAGACTTTAAATTCTGCACTTGCAAACTGCAGTCCATTATCAGTCCTGACAATCTATGGTATCCCAAATCTTGCAAATATTACTTTAAGCTCTTGTGTCACTTGATATGATGTAGCTGTCTTAAGCTTCACTACTTCTGGGCAATGTTGGAATGCCTCAATCACAACCATGTACTCTCTGCATTCTAGAGGGAACGCATCTGCACCAACTTTTTCCCATATGGTGGCATTTTCTGAATCTGAAATTAAAGGTTCCCTCTGCAGTGCAAGTCTGTATTTCTGACATATATGACAGGCCCAAACTGTATTTTCCACCCCTTAGTGATTCCTGTCCAGTGCACTACCTCTCTGGCTCTGCATTTACATTTTTCAATATCCATATAATCTTCATGAATTTTCTGTAGCATTTCCTTTCATAGAGTACTAGGCACAACAGTTTTATCACCCTTGAGCAATATTCTGTCTACCAAAGATAACTCAGCCTGAAGTGGCACATACCTTCGTGAAATACAGTGTCCTTTCCTTAAATTTTGCATTGCTGTCACTACTGCTTGTAACATTTCATCTGCTACTGTTGCAGTTTGCAGTATTTTCCACATGTGCTGAGACAGCTCCAGAAGTCTTTATTCTATTTTATGTGAATGTCCATTTCTGTTTCCATGCTTTGGTCTTTGGTACAATGAGCTTCATCCCTTGTTCTTGACAAAGCATCAGCCAAAATCAGCTGGTTTCCTGGTGTGTGTTCTATCTTGTAGTCATATCTCTGCAGTTTGATTAAAAGTAATTGAATCCATGGAGGTGCCTGCAGTAAGTAACTTTTTGAAATAGTAATTAATGGTTTGTGATCTCTTTCTATGACAAAGGTGGTTCCATAAATGTAATTATGAAATTCCTTACATTTAAAGGCTATGATTAACATCTCCTTTTCTATTTTAGCATATTTGTATTCTGTCTTTGTAAAGGTTTTGGATGCATATGCAACAGATCTCCAGCTGCTATTTCTTAAGAAGTTCTTTACTGAAAACATAAAGTACTCACAATACAGAAAAACAAGAACAAAAACAAATAGAGACCATCATAAAGGAATATTGCCAAACTTGAACATATGTATATAAAGTTATCAATTCAGAAAACAAAAACTAGGAACCTAAAGAATATCCAAATAAGCTTCGGCGTACAAGTAAAAGAATTATGAAAAAAACTAACAACATGCTTGGAATAATGCAGGAAAAATAACTAAAGCCAATAGCTAAGGGCTCAAAAGGGCATGGAGGCAAGGTATAAGCCCGTACCCAAGGGGCGTGAAACAACAGAATAGGCACCAGCGAGAGATGAAGGAACAAACAAAGAGGGAAAAACTATCCAATGTAAAGCACTTATGAAACAAAAGTACAATCAGAGTACAATTTATAAAGGACCCATCGTCTCCAAATCTCATCAAAGATGGACAGAGGATTTCAGTATTGATAACTACATTTTTCATGCTGGTAAATAGTATCCACAATGGCTATCCAATGAGAACATTTTGGGAGCCTAGGTTGAAACCATAATCTGATAATAGCTTTTTTTAGTGTAGACTAATTAAATTAGCAATAGTTTTAATTGCCCACACTGAACTGACTGGTCTGCAGGGGGAATATGTAATAAAATCCATACCAGAGATAACGATAATGTAATGTTGAACAGTGAAGCCATTGTTTGTGAAATGGACATCCAATAGGGCTGCAGAAAGGGACAGGACCAAAAAACAAGTACATGGTCTACCTACAATTCACCACAAGCCCTCCAGCAAGCTCCCTCTGGAGAACCTAAATATGAAGCAGAGCAGACAGAGGCTTAAGAAATACATTCCACACTTCCAGGCTAACTCCTTCAGCTGAGGTGGTGCTGAAAATTTATAAGTGATAAGAGATTATTACAACATTGGCAAATGTTTCTGCCATTGTCTGTAAATAGAAAGGGTAGAATCTGTAGGCACAGAGTGGAATATTGAATACATGGTCCAAATTAAAGGTTCCTGGAGGGCCCCTGTTGATGAGAAATGATTAATGCAGTGAGACCCAATATAGAATCTGAAAGAGTCCTGTATCAACTTGGTAGAGATTGAAAATATACTTGAAGTTGTAAATAATAATAATGATTGGTACTAGGAATACTATAAGTAGCTTGTAAGTCTGAAAAAGAATGGAGTCCCCTAGGATCAAGAACCTAATGAAAGTGAAGAAGACCAAGCTGAGCTCACTGAAGTAAAAAGGGGTCAGAAATGTTTAATGGATTTTGATGGTTCCAGGCCAGAACAGTTAAAAAGAAAAACTCATCACCCACGAATCACGACAGAATTGTATGCCAAATCTATAAAGTCTCTTTAGTATATTGGAAAAAAAGGGAAAACAGACTATAACCTGGAAGAGAAAAATAGAGAATTCAACTTACATCATAAAGATCACTGAGAATAGTTCACCCACATTGGTGCACAAAGAAACTTTGTGCTGTCAATGAGGGTGCGGGCAAAAGATTGCCGGCAGGCAAGAGCCAAAGAACTGGTTGCCCGTGGCCAGACCGCACATGGTGTGTGCATAATTTTCTGGATTTGTGTCACTTTTTTCTTTTTAAAGTATGACAAATTTTTTGTGTTTGATCAGCCTGTAGAAGTATCACTCCCCATACTGCTTAAGTGAGGTCCAGTGTCCTATGTGACTATGCAGTATGCCTGCAGTGCTTTGGATATAGTTTGTCAGCACTTCTATTACTGTATATCAATTTTGCCATCCTTAACAGTTTGGTAAATTTGTGTCACTGCTTCCACTGCAAAATAAAAGTGTGACACTTTTTTATATGCTTGATCAGCTAGTAGGAACACAATCCCCACAAGGGTGAAGGGAGGTCCTGTGTTCTGTGTGGCTGCATTGTACACCTGTTGAGCTATAAATACTGATGGCAATGCTGCCAGTACTGTGTATTGGTTTTGCCATCCCTAACAGTCTGGTAAATTTGTGCCACTGTTCCCATTGTAAAATACTAGTGAGATAACTTTTTTTTTGTTTCATCAGACAGTAGAATCTTAGTCTCCATACTCACACTGCATATTGAAACACAAGATAACATATTGTCCTTCAGAAGCACTGATATAATGCATGCAACATGAAGTTGTCAAGGGTATGGTCGTAGGCTTGATAAATTCAACAGTGCAGACATGGTGGGAAAATTACATTTCCAGTTAATACCAAGATCAGTAAACCTTGCTTACATAATGATGCAACAACAATTATTGCTACAACTTAAAGGCTATGATTAACATCACCTTTTCTATTTTAGCATAGTTGTATTCTGTTTTTATAAAGGCTTTGGATGCATATGCAACAGATCTCCAGCTGCTATTCCTTAAGTATTTCTTTACTGAAAACATAAAATTCATAAATCAGCAGATGACAAATTACATGCTGTTAATAAAGGTACTCAAACAAAAAATATTGATGCTAAGAGTGTTGCTGCATTACTCACAAGCAGTGCAGTATTAGACAAAGAAGAAAAGGGGGACAAGGTCAGACAGGTTCTGAATGAAAACAGTGAATGCAGTGAAAACAATAAGCTTGGTGTTTTACCATCAGCCAGTACAAATTCAGTTTTAATTGAAATGGATAGTAATGTTTCTAAACCCTTACCAACATGAATAGAGTTAGTGGTTGAGCAGTCACATATACTCAATAACAATGAGGCTACCAAAGTGAATACCACTGCTTTTGCTGTTGATATTTATAAAGATAATAATAGTGATAGCTTCTCTACTAAAGGTAGCATGAAGCAGGTACAGAAGGATGAGTTTGAGCTGGAGGACACATTGTATGGTGCGCATGTTCAGTCAGACTCTGCAACCTCATAATTCCCAATCATAAAAAGCCTATTTCTTGACAGTGATACTGATGAATCTGATGTTGAAATCAATGAGATGGAACATTCATCATTAACACCCACAACAATGAAAACTGGATTCACCAGTGGCCAGGAAAACATTAGTAGTAGTGCTAATGCCAAACCTTCTCTTACTCATCCTCCTGTACCTGTAAAATCTTCAGGGATAAAAACACAGCCAGGCACACTGCTGAAAATATACAAGTAAAGTGCATTTGATTGTGAATACACCCTCCAAGCTCAAACTTGTTTCTGCAGATGTGTCTTGTATTACAGACTTCTCTAGTCAATTTGTGTCCTCCTTGAGTCAAGAAATGAGAAAAATGTATCCTTGATGTGGGATATTTTTATTCACGATCACACAGATTACTCAGTTGCAGTTTGCCAACTGTGTAAAAAAAAGGGTGAGCAGAGGTAAACAAGGTAAACACTTGGGAACAGGTAGTCAGCTTAACCATCTAAAGAATCATCATGGCAGCGAATTCTACAAATACCAAGTGGCTGCCAAATCTGTTGGTAATGCCCATGCCATTGGTGGTAATCTGTGCAAGGAAACATCTGCATCATTATTTTCTTATTATAAAAAAAAAAACAGGATTATGATGGTGCATGTGAAGCTGAAGAAATGCATGAAATAGAAATGATGTACCTAAGCAGATGAAGGACTACATCTGAACGTGACAAAATTACAGCTCTGAATGCAACACCAACATCGTCATATGATTCATGAACTAGTATGCATACCAATCAATTTTC
Source organism: Neoceratodus forsteri (assembly GCA_016271365.2). NCBI lineage: Eukaryota > Metazoa > Chordata > Ceratodontiformes > Ceratodontidae > Neoceratodus > Neoceratodus forsteri. The sequence continues at coordinate 342,140,730 of CM057455.1, read as the reverse complement.
TCCTCATCCATTTCAGTCATCTCAAAAACACAGTAGTCCACCATCACACAGATGTTTGGAGAACATTCTAAGTATGCCCATAATCAGCATGTGACACTCAGGATCAATGTCACTGTGGCACAAAAGATCACAGTTGACTTACTTCCATTTTCTTTTTTCACTTTATCTTTTTATTGAAATTTGACTATATAAGAAAGCACACATCTAATACAATAGAAGATTATCCTCTGTGTAAGGTATACAATATCACTTAACAAAACACAGTATTTAGGGAAAACATATTGGAGAAGCCTTATTTACATGTATTGATAATAAAACACAAACCTAGACAGGATGTAAGTGGAGAACAGAAGGGTTGCAATCAATACGGTATTATAGGATCAGAAATAGCAACCATGTACGAAATACGTGCTAGGGCAGGCTATGGCAAGGCATTCAGTAAATTGCAAAAAGTGATACATGTGGTAATATGAACAATGTTCAGTAATGGAGAGGTGAAGATAAAAGTATGCAAGGAAAGAAAAAAGAGAAAAAACAAGGAAGAAGGGATGGAGAGAGGGAGAAAACAGGGAAGAAGGGAAAAAAGAGGAGAAATCTGTGCACAAAAGTTTTGAGAAAACCTAATCTGAGAGCAAAATAAGAAGGAGGGCTAAATATCCCTAAGAATTAGGGTCTAGAAGAACTAGGTTCAATGTACTTAAAGTAATCCTGCCAACATCTGTCATATACAGTGAGTCGGTTATGAGTAACATGAGATAATCGGTCTAGGTAGGCATACTGAGAGAGGCTTTGAAGAACACCTGAAAGAGAAGGCCCTAGAGTTGATTTCCATTTCATAAGAATCAGACGTTTGACCAGAAGAGAAAGTATGTGCATGTGAGAGGAGAGAGCTACTGGGGATAAGGATACCTAGAAGGAATAGCTTGGGGTCAAAAGGTAGTTTTTGTCCTGTTACTCTGGAGGCAAGTAAACAGACTTTGTGCCAGAGCTTATTAATGGGAGCGCAAGACCACAAGATATGAAGTAGATCCCCGTTGGCCAAATTGCAGTGGCAGCAATTATTATTATTTAATAGGCCCATTCATTGAAGCACAGAAGGGTTCTATACCAAAGATGTAGGATTTTAGTTTGTGTTAAAGAACTATGGGCATCTTTAAAGGTATTATGTGCAATATGCCAACAATTACTCCACCGTGCATCTGAAATATTGTAGTTAAGAAGAGTACTCCATTTATTTTTGGCCTGTATAGACTGATCAGGTAGATTGTCAATAATGCCTTTGTAAATGGAGCTATTTAATTTTACTGATAAATTAGTCCAGTGCAAGATGTATGGGTTTAGAAGAGTATGCCTATACACTAAACTAGAGAGAGAGTTATAAGCTGCCCGAATTTGTAAAAACTTCCAGAAGTCCTGTTTAGGAAGTTTCCATGTGACCTGCAAGTCTGATAATGATCTAAGAGTGAGTGAATTCTGGTCCAGGATATCTCTGAGAAAGAAAATTCCTTTGTTCCTCCATGTACGACAGAAAATTGGGTGATCTTCTAGAGTGAGCAGTGGATTGCTCCATAAGGGGGCATAAAACCAGGGTATTGGATTGGATTTCAGGAATTTGTGGGTTAGTTTCCAATAAAGAACAGAGGATGATATAGTCGGGTGAGATTTTAGTTTAGAGGAAATGGGATTAAACTTGAAGGAAGTGGGAACTCCTCCCGGGCACAATGCGGATTCCATTGCAATCCATAGTGGTGAGTGAGGGGAGGGTTTCTGAAACCATTTAATGGTTCAGGCCATTTGGAAAGCCCAGAGGTAGCCTTTGAACCAGGGGAGTCCGAATCCCCATTTTTTCCAATGTGATCAAAGTTTGTTGCGGTTAAATCTCAGTGGTTTCCCATCCCAAATAAAGTTACCTATTAATTTATCAACTTACTTCCATTTTCATGTGTGGAGTGGAAGGGTTTCCAAAACTTTGCTAATATAGCAATAATTAAGTGGAATGTACCCAGTAGTAGTTATTTTTCATATGTCACTGCACCAGAGCTACTGTACTGTATACTGATTACTAGTCAAATTAACCAGACTGGGAGTGGGTCCCAGGGTGGTAGCCTGGGTAAAACATTGGCTGGACAACAGGACACAGAGGGTAATTGTAAATGGAGTCCACTCTGAAGAAAGGGGGGTTACTAGTGGGGTACCGCAGGGTTCAGTATTAGGTCCAGTCCTTTTAATGTCTTCATCAGTGACATTGCAGAGGGACTGGAAGGAAAAGTATGCCTTTTGCAGATGACACAAAGATCTGCAACAGGGTTTATACACAAGGAGGCATGGAAAGGATGAAAAGGGACTTGGCAAGGTTGGAGGAATGGTCAGAAGTATGGCAGCTAGGATTCAATGCAAAGAAGTGCAAATAATGCACCTGGAAACAAGAACCCAGGGAAGAATACAATGGGTGGGGAGGTAGTAACAACAAAAAAGGAAAGGGACCTTGGGGTAATCATATCAGATAACCTTAAGGTTAGCAAGCAATGTGAGAAGGCAGTAGGAGGGCTGGGGGTATACTGGGATGTATAGGAGAGGCATCATCAGCAGAAAACAGGAAGTTGTTATCTCTCTGTACAGACAGTTGGTGAGACCCCATCTGGAGTACTGTGTCCAGTTCTGGAGACCCCATCTCCGCAAGGACATAGACAGGATAGAGGTAGTCCAAAGGAGGGCAACTAAAATGGTGCAGGGTCTGCAAGAGAAGCCGTATGAGAAGAGACTAAAGGAGCTTAGTATGTATACCCTTGAGGAAAGAAGGGAGCGGGGGGACATGATAGAAACTTTTAAGTACCTCAGTGGAATCAACAAAGTCCAAGAGGGTAGCATCTTTCAGAAAAAGAGACTTGCAAGAAGAAGGGGATACAATTTAAAGATAGAAGGAGGGCGGTTCAGGGGCAATGTGAGGAAGTATTATTTCACAGAGAGGGTAGTGGATGCATGGAACAGCCTTCCTGAGGAGGTTGTGGGGTCTAAAACTGTGGGAGAATTCAAGAATGCATGGGACAGACATAAGGCAATTCTTGTGGGGGGTAGGAAGAAATAGGCTGTTGGTTAACTAGGATCTGCGGCCTATCCTGTAGGTAGGGAAATGGGCAGACTAGATGGGCCTAGCGGTCCTTATCTGCCGTCAAAGTCTATGTTTCTATGTTTCTATGTTTCTATATGACCACATGGAATCTGATATGATAAAGTCAATGAAAGACACAATAGTTGTCAAGTCTGTCTTACCACTTATATATGGACCAGTGGTGCAACAACAGCCTACACAGTATGTGCATTGTGGCACATTGGGCTTCTAAGTCATGTAGCTCTGGCACAATTTGTCAAACTGCCACTCTTTCAGTGTCAGCTTTGGAGAAAGCACACACAGATCCTAACATCCTCAATGAACCTAAGAAACAAACTGAGCACTGGCTGACACCACTAAATCTCACACCAGGATTTATGTCATCTGACAATGGATCAAATGTGTTAGCGGCTCTTGAGGCTGGAAACTTTTGCCATTTGCATGCTTTGCATGTTGTCTAAACCTCATAGTTAAAGGCTTCCTCCAAAACAGTGAAAGACTGACAGATGTTAAACAAGTCACGTAAGATCTGTGCTCATTTAAGTTGCTTGTTCAAATCATGACACATTCTATGTGACCTACAAAAGAAAAATGGCCTCCTCCACAGATTACAGGGAGTATCAGCTTGATGGAACCCAACATTATACATGCTCCAGCCTTTGTATGGACAATACAAAGCCATAAACACAGAAACACTGCCAGACTGAAGCACTTACATCAGGGGACTCCAGGATTCACAGAGCAGCTGTAAGAAGTAAAGCCTGCCTTTCTCCTTGCTTTCTGAAGGGGTGTTAGCCCATCAACTGCCCCACCTCCACCCAAGCTCAGCTCTACATTTATTACTGCATACTGGTAACGGGACACATCACATGACCACACCTTCTGCACTCTGTGTCCACTTACCCATTTGCAGCTTATATTTTCTGACCACTAGGAGTCACTGCAGTGCCCTTCCTAGCCCCTGTTTTTGCCTTCCTCACACCACTCTATTTACCCTCCTAATCTCCACTCCTCCTCCCTTTCCTACTACCCCTACATTAACCCTTTTTTTCCTACTGTCCCCCTGTAAGTCTCAAACTCTGGACCCTTGGTACCAAGGTCGGCAGCTCTACCACTAAGCCAATGGGTCAGGCTAATTTATTTCAGTTTTTTAACACTCTTAAAACCTTCTGCTCCCCCTCCCAACTACCTTGTACTCATTATGACCCTCTTATCAGGCTTCTCACCTTAGCCACCCCCCCCACCTCTACCATTGTGCCACCCCACTCACTCTACCGACGGACCATGCTCTCCCCACCCACATCTCCCTCTATCAGCACTGCCATTGTATGGTGGTGGACACTACTCTGCCTTGCCTCTCCCTCTCTATGGCACCTACCCATCCCCATCACCATGCGCTGCTCTTCCCCCTCCCTACTGGTGCCTAAGCTGGTGAAGAAGTGACTAAAACTGGCATCCTTGCATATCCTCCTGCTCCTCGGGAGACGTCCACCCCAACCCGGACCCACCCAACCCCCAGGTTACTGCTCCTAAGGATCTAATAGTTTCCTCCCTTAATATATGTAGGCTCCTCAACAAATTTTGCTGGGTTGCCCAGAATCGCCTTGATGTCATCTTGGTAGTTGAAACTTGGCTCAACGACCACACCCCAGACTGCGCGGTCTCACTCCCAGGGTTTACTCTATACCGTGACAACAGAACCTCTAAAAAAGGGGGTGGATGTGCACTGTATATCCAGGACTCATTACAGTGTCTCGCCCTCCAATCCCCAACCCTCAAACATGGGGCCCAGGCTCTCACTCTGAAAATCACTCTTGTACCTAACAGAGCCCTCCTGTTACTCTCCTCCATATACAGTGGCGTGAAAAAGTATTTGCCCCCTTCCTGATTTTCTCTATTATTGCATATTTGTCACACTGGATGTTTTCAGGTCTTTAGAGAAAATGTAATATTAGATAAAGGGAACCTGAGTGAACAAATAACACTTGTTTTTTTTTTTAATTTCACTTATTTAATGAAAAAGTTAACCAACACCAACTGGCACTGTGTGAAAAAGTAATTGCCCCTTACACTAATAACTGGTTATGCCACATTTAGCTGCAATGACTGCAACCAAACACTTCCTATAATTCAATATCAGTCTTTCACATCGTGTGGAGGAATTTTAACCCACTCTTCCTCGCAGAACTGCTTTAATTCAGTAACATTTGGTAGGTTTTCGAGCATGACCTGCTCGTTTCAGGTCCTGCCACAGCATCTCTATTGGGTTTAAGTCTGGACTTTGACTAGGCCACTCCAAAACTTTAATTTTACTTTTTTAGCCATTCTGATGTGGACTTGCTTTTGTGTTTTGGATCATTGTCTTGCTGCATGGCCCAACTACGCTTCAGCTTCAGCTGACGGAAGGATGACCGGACATTCTCCTTAAGAATTTTCTGGTACAGAGCAGAATTCATGGTTCCTTTAATTATGGCAAGTCATTCAGGTCCTTAGGCAGCAAAGCATCCCCACACCATCACACTACCACCACCATGTTTGACTGTTGGTATGGTGTTCTTACTGTAGAATGCTGTGTTTGCTTTACACGAGACATTATGGGATCCATGTCATCCAAAAAGTTCCACTTTGGACTCATCTGTCCATAGAACATTTTCCCAAAAGGCTTGTGGATCATCCAGGTGCTTCTTGGCAAATGAGAGACGAGCATTTATGTTCTTCTTGGTTAGCAGTGGTTTCCGCCTTGCTACTCTCACATGAAGCCCATTTTGCCCAGTCTCTTTCTGATTGTGGTGTCGTGAACACTGACACCTTAGCTGAGGCAAGAGAAGCCTGCAGTTCTTTGGATGTTGTTTTAGGATCCTTTGAGACTTCCTGAATGATTTTACGCTGCGCCTTGGAGTAATTTTGGCAGGCCGCCCACTTCTGGGAAGATTCACTACTGTTCCAAGTGTTCTCCATTTGAGATTATGGCTCTCACTGTGGTTCGATGGAGTCCCAGAGCCTTAAAATAGCTTTGTAACCTTTTCCAGACTGATGAGGGCAACAAATTTTTTCTGATCTTTTCAGGAACTTCCTTTGATCATGGCATAATGTGCTTGTTGAATCTTTGTGCTGGCAACGTGACTCTGATGGTAAGGTCAAAATAAGTGAGATTTATATTGAGCAGGGCTGGCTGTAATCAAGCCTGGCTGTGTTCAGTCAGCTGACTCTAATTATCCCTTTAATTGGGTTGATTTAACTAGGGGCAATTACTTTTCACACAGTGCCGTTGGTGTTGGTTAACTTTTCATTAAATAAATGAAATAAGTAAAAAAAAAAGTGTTATTTGTTCACTCAGGTTCCCTTTATCTAATATTATATTTCGTCTAAAGACCTGAAAACATCCAGTGTGACAAATATGCAATAATAGAGAAAATCAGGAAGGGGGCAAATACTTTTTCACGCCACTGTACATCCCTCACCGAAATCAGAACAGTGCCTTCCACTCTGTCCTTGCCCACCTCCAGACACTCCCTGATAGGGCTGAAATCATTGCCCTTGGGGATTTTAATATAAACTGGCTAGCTGACACATCGGCTCCCATTAGAGATGCTGCAGCCTCTAAAAACCTGTCCCAACTTGTGACCACTGCTGCTAGAATCAACCAGAAGACTGGTACTGCCACCCTCCTTGATCTTGTGTTCACCAGTACACCCCACAAAGCAACCAGGTCAGGGTACTACCCAATGCCCTGAGTGACCACTCCCCGGTGTTTTGTCACTGGTCGTATATTGTTAGAAAGCCTCCCCCCAAAACTATCCTCCAATGACGCCTCAAACCTGGCAAACTTCGATCCCTTAGACAGAGTCTCTTAGCGAGTGACTGGTCCCCCATCAAAACCACATTGTACATTGACTCTGCCCTCGACCACTTCATGGACACCATCAACTATGCCTGTGACCGGTAAGCACCCCTAAGCAAAAAGATAGTTAAAGGGGTTGACACACCTTGGATGTCACAAGCCCTGCTGGACCAGATGAATGAATGTGACAATATATGGCACATTGTTCTGGAAACTGGTAAACCTGCTGATAGGCAGCGGTACCAAGAAGCGCGTAATAAATGTACTTGGAATATCTGTAAGGCCAAAGCTGAGTATTACCAAACCTCGCTCACTGCCACATGGGGCTCGGGCCGCAAGTTCTGGGACTCCTTCAAATAGCTCAGTGGCAAAGCCTTCACTGCACCTCCTCCCAATTCTTGACCAATGAGTCTATCACCACAGACCCTACCCTGATTACAAATATGTTTAATGCATCCTTCTCTGACCTTAGTAGTATTCTCTCTCCCAATTTCTTCTTCCCCACCCCCCCAGCACCACCTTGCTCCCTCTCCGCCCCCCCGTTCCGTTTTAAAGCAATATCTCAGCATGAAGCTGCCCCCTTCTCCTCAAGACCCTCAGCAAATCACGTTTCGGCAGTGACACACTAGATCTTAAACTGCTTAGCCTCACCTTTAACGAAGTTCTCCCCCCACTCACCATGCTTCTGAACTGCTCCCTATCGCTGGGCCAGTTTCCCTCTAAATGGAAATCTGCCTTCATCACACCCATCCTTAAAAGTGGTGACCACACTCTGCCTGGTAACTACTGCCCCATCTTAATCCTGCATCCCCTCTCCAAAACCTTGGAGAAGATTGTGGACACCCAACTTACAGACTACCTTTCCAAATATAGCCTCCTGTGTCCTGAGCAGCATGGCTTCCACCACAACAACAGTACCACCACAGCCCTTTTGGAGTTTACAAACGCCTTCCACACATCTCCTGACACTAGCCACATTGCTGGTGCTGTTTTTATAGACCTTTCCAAGGCATTTGATGTGGTGTACCACAAACTACTCCTGGATTCCTTCACACAAATAGGCCTGTCTCCAGAGACCACTGGCTGGTTTGCCAGCTATCTGTCTGAGAGAACTCAGACAGCCAGGCTTTCCCAAACCCTGTCTTCTCCCCATCAAGTCAGGTCGGGGGTCCTGCAGGGCTCTGTTCTCGGAACCCTACTTTTCTCCATGTTCCTCAACTCTCTGCCCAAGGATTGCTCTGGGAAACTACTCCTGTATGCAGATGATGCTGTCCTCTACAGCTCCCACACTGATCCCACAGTTCTCTGTTCTGCACTCCAAAAATCGTTCACAGAAGCTGAATCCTGGTTCGTTCGACATTGGCTAGTGTTAAATTACAAAAAAACAAAATACATGGTGTTTGCTAAATCCCAAAACAAGAACATGGAACAACCCCTGCTCATATTGAGCTCTCTAAATGACCCCCTTGATCAGGTTACCTCGCTCAAATACCTAGGTATCACCCTAGACTCTGGGCTCACCTACCATGACCACATCTGAAAACTGAGCACCACTGTGAATGTGCATATTGGCTTACTTCACCGGTACAAGCACTGCCTCCTACCAGAAGCTCTCCACCTAGCTGTCTAAGCGTCAATACTATCACTCATAGACTACGGAATCATTATCTATGGGGCAGCTGACAACAAGCATCTAAACAAAATTAGGCTGGTCCTTAGTAAGACCTGTAGACCAGCCACTGGCTGCACCAGAATCACACATACCTGCACCCTTTACACCTCCAACAACTGGCTAAACTTTGATGGGAGGCTCAAATATCAGACCTGCCTCTTTGCTAAAAAAAAAAACAGCAGGGCTAATCCCACCTGCTCTCACCCCCAACTCCAGGCACCATTATCCACCTACCTCACTCGGCAATCAGAGACAACCCACTTCCGGGTCCCTCGCTGCAAGACCACCTCGGGTCAAAGAACTTTTAGGTACCTGGCCCCTAGCTGGCTTAACTCCCTCCCAAACTCCCTCCTCACAGAACCCACACTTGTACAGTTCAAGTCCTAGCTAAGAGACCTAATCTCTTATGACTCAGTCTGTGAAAGTCCTTGATTTCTAGCCCTATCCACTTCCCCTGTCCCATGACTATGGACTTAATTCTGGTCCTGCTGCCCCAGGGCGTGCCTGTATTTGACAATGGACACCTCAGTCCTGCCAAGGCTTGTAAATAATCACCAGGGCATGGCTGGTGCCACCGCCCTGCAGTGTATGTTTTCTATTACCTGCTACCATCTGTACTATGTACCTATGCTTGGCAACACTCTATATCGTTGTATCACCAGCTGCTTTACTGTTACCTGTAACTGTTTTTGTCACTATTGTGTCTAATTGTTGCTATTGTCCCTGATGTCTCTGTTCTCAATGACGTGGAACCTTTGTAAAGGAGTCTTTGACTCAAAGGTATGTTATCCTATATCTTTACTAAATAAATAAATAAATGACTGGGCAGGGCAGCAGAAGGGCAATATGGGAGAGCTGGCCATATCACCATCAGAGTAGAGATTGATGGAAATTGTCATAAACATTCTTACTCCCTTGAGCAATGTGCACAGGTGGTGAGCGATGAGATGGCATCACAAAGCCAAGTCATCTCACTCATTTGTTTGCTAAGGTCAAAACTTATGAGGCTGGACTTTGACTTTGAGGACAAAGATGATGCTGAGGGAGCTTCTATGACATGGAATCTCATTATATGAATTTTGAATGATTCCAGACTCAAAGAAATGAGTACTTGCAAGTGCTACATGTTTGCATGCATGCTGGATTCTCACTACAAAAGTGGGATTTCTTCTTTCCTTCATCATGGTGCTGAAGAGGTGGACAGATATAAATTATACTATTGATTAAAGCAGCCAGTGTGTAGCATGAACTTCAATCCAAGACAACTTTGGACAACAGCAGTACAACAGCAGTACATCTGATCATTAAATGTCAAAGGAGCAGAGTCCATAGAGTGAAACTCAATTTTCAGATTCACAGTCCAGCAGGTGATTGACTTCTTCATTATCTTCATATTTCAACTGCAACCCGATTTAGGCAAATCTATCAAAATTTAGAATTGCTCTTGAGCAAGAAACAGAGCCCAATAGAGGCTTATCACCTGCAAATGTGGTGTAGTCATATCTGGTTGATAATACCACAGTTTCAGTGACAGAGGAGCCTATCCTTTACTGGATGGCACATACAAAGGACTGGCCAACACTCAGTCAGCCGACAGTTGAATACTTATCTTGTCATGCAGCCAGTGTTTCTTCCAAATGCATATTTAGCACAACAAGTATGATTGTGACAGACAGAGTGAACAGTCTTTCTACACAGAATGTCCAAATAATGACCTGCATGAAGATGAAAACAATATTTTTACTGGCACATCATGCTCTTAGAGAATGAAGAAACACCAAATTGGATGATGGTGAATTTATCAGTAAGACATCTCCCCTCTGGGAGATACGTGGCCCATGAAACCACTCGACCACTGGGGGGGTTACACTCTGGTATATGGGCTGGCAATAGCAGTGGAAGTTGCCATGGGACCATTGGACCACCAGGGGTTACTCTGAGGTACAGGAGCAGGCAATGGGGGGGGGAGGGGCCCATGAAACCACTGGACCACCAGGGGTTACACTTATACAGGCATGAAATGGGGGGGCAGGGGCCAGTGAAACCACTCGACATCTAGGGGTTACACTCTGGCATACAGGCAGGCAATTGAGGGGAGGGAACAGGTGGACATTTGACAACCAGGGATTGCACTTTTGACTATGGGCTTGATTTTTCAAAGCCACAAGAATGCCACAAGCCCTGGGTGCACTGATTGTTTGATGCACGGAGCTTGCAGCATTCTCCCAGCGGGTGATCAGGATTTTCAATCCTATGTGCCTAATGCCACAAGTTAGACCAGATTTTCCCTGGTCTAACTTGTGGCATTTGGGTGACCCTTTTTACAGCACTTGCACAAAATATTTGGCACAAGCTGCTGTAAACTGAGGAAACTGTGGCAACTGCGCCCTACAGTAGAAGATTGGGTGCAGTTGCGGCAAAGGAGTTTGGTGCAGATGAACCAAAAATTGCTTTGACACAGGGCTTAATGCATGCCCTATGTCAACCTTTGAAAATCAAGCCGTATGTGTGTAAAATCATTACTATACACCAGACGTACTGAATTAATTAGTAAAGCACATTGGTGGTAAATAGAAAAAAAACAACAAAGGAGATATTTTCAAATGCTCAAAAAAATATATTTATTCGAAAATGTCATACATATAACTATTCCCCATCCCTGAAAAATAATTTGTTCAAAAGAACAAAAAAAATCACCCCCCCCTCAAAAAAAAAAAAAATAAATAAAGTAACAGGGAAACTTTTTTTTAACTTGTTGCATTTTTTACTGAGGGTTTGCAGAACAGGGTGTTTTGGAAATGTCAGTCTGTTCACTTCACAGCCTGGCATCTGCTGCAGCCATAACACCCACCATTGAAGCCTTAGAGACCCAGGATTTAAATTAGTGTCCCTGGTCATGCAGCTTATTGAGTATGGTTTCCAGTGCTCCCTCCATTCTCGCCACACTCTGAAGCAAGTCAGCTACATCCATCTGCTGTGCAGCAACAACAGGGTGGAAGGGCCACTTAATAGACTCCTGTTGTGCTCGCAATGAATCCCGTGTTGAGGTTAGATGGGTTTGCCCTCCAGCTGCTTCTCTGCCCAAATTTCTCCCTCCCACACTAAGTTCCTTTTGCAGTGTGCTGCTACAGCTCTGAGTCATCCTCTTCACTGGATGATATTGTCTTGGCCCTTCAGACATGCTTTGTTTTTTAAACTGCTCCTCCTTCCCTCTCTTCTTTAGCAAGTGGTGTTTCCTGGGCTCAGCTTCTCTCTTTCAATGTTTATGGAGTGCCTGTAAATCTGTGTGCTCCCGCTGCTGGGTCAGGGCCTCCCTCTGGCTCCCTTTAGGGGTGCTGCTGGGCAGACCAGATGGCCCCAGTTGTTCTGCATCACCTATGGGGAAAGAGAGAGAGAGAGAGAGAGAGAGAGAGAGATGGAGGGATGGAGGGGGAGAGAGAGAGAGAGAGAGAGACAGGAAGAAGAGGAGATGAGAAGAGAGAGAGAGAGAGAGAGAGATTGAAGTAATGAGTACTTGCCAAACATAGTGTCTCTCTCTCTGTCTCCTCTTTTACTTGATTATAAATACATTTATCTTGAAAAATCATTATGGTAGGCTTTATTGGCCATTTCCATTTCAAACTGTCAAATTACAGCTTGTTATAGGGTACATTTAGGTGCTGGAAAACTGTATTCACAACACTGCAGGTGTGCTGTGCAGCTGCACAGGATGCAGGAGAAACCTTTAGCAGTATGGGAATTGTATTTTGTACTACAAAAGGCACAACTCAGGTTGCCAAGTCATCTTGGACTACCATTGGCACTACCAGAACCACTGTGTTGTTCAACAAGTGGAAGAGAAACCAAGATTGATTCTGTCTGACTATGCTCACCCTCACAGAAAAACAATGTTTTCAAACTTTGTTAGAAATAACAAGATGCTGGTGATCTTAGTTCGGTAGTGAGCTTGGAGTCGGAGGGCTGGCCAGGAAAGGAGGAGGAGGGTCGAGTGTCCAAGTGACTGCTCTCTTCCTCTGGGGAGGGGTGGGACCAGTGACAGGTGTCAGCCTGGCCCCTAGTTATGGCTGGGGGTCAGCAGACTTCGACCATGCTCAGTAGGGTGGAGGCAGGGCAGATACCTGGTGTGTTGTGTACGGAAGCGTGTGCAGCTTGGTCATTGGCATCATTGCATGTCTCTTCCTCTACATCAGGGGAAGACAAAAGGGAGGGACAAAAACACCTACAGGTGGCAGGATGGCACTCGACCCGCACAGGACCCACATCCAACTAGCTGGGCTCACCAGAAGCTTGCAGATAAGCTATAGTGGATGTTGGGGTGATGGGGCTGGGGGGGTTCGAGCTGAGAACAGCCATCTTGTAGTGGGTTGAGGGAAAGAAATAAGAAATTAAACTGTAAAAACCAAAACAAGATGCTGCATCAGCATGTGGTCTGAAAATAGAAAATAGAGTTAAAAATCAACATTTTGACCATATGTCTTCTTCAGGAAATATCTAAAAGAGAAAAAGCAAAATTAGTGTAGAGGAGAGGTAAAATAAGGAATCTCTCTCTCTCTCTCTCTCTTATATATATATATATATATATATGTGTATGTATATAGATGGGGAAAGAAGAAATGGGGAGGCTCTGGGAGAAGAAGTGATAAATGGTAAGATAAAGACATAATCTGGAAAACCAAAAGGTGATGATGGGAGTGTCAAGGCATGATAGCAGTGAATGAGCTAGAGAAGTCCCCAGGTGTGGACTAATTAACAGGGCCCAGTAAGAAGGCTTAAAGGTGACAAATGTGGGGGATGGAGATGTAGATGGAGACATCTGTGGAAAAAGAAAACAGATGTGTACAGATACAAACAGACTTTAGGGAAAAGATGTGGTGGCTAAAATATGTTAGTAGAAAATACATCTATTATTTAAACCGGAGGGCTGCTGGGAAAAGAAAATTGTTATCGCAATTAGACTTATAATCACAATAAACCTTGAAGCTGGTCATTTCCCTGGATTAACAACTGGCTGGAGGGATGTGGCACTTGGTTGCACCTCAGGCCACCCATTATGCCTACTGGTTGTTAATCCCTCAGGAACAGCAGGCTTCTCAGTTGTTATTGCTTAAGAAATTAAACTTGCCACTTTCATGGATCACACTTGCACCACCAGCATGTTGAGGTGACTGGCCTGTTCTGTTCTTTCCAGGCACAGCAAAGTTTCTACTAAATCTGTTTAATAAAATACATAAAATGTGATTGTATTTCTACTGGCTGATCCCCTCCACAGACAAAAGACAACATTTTCTTTTAAGATTGAAACAATAACACAATTTTTTATAGGACTGTTATGAAAAAAAAGGCATACTTTGGGAAGTATGGTTAATATTCTGAAATCCAACAGAGTTTGTAGTACAAGATGTTTATAACAAGTGTGCTGACAATTAGATATGCATGCTGTAATTACAGTAAGCAGAATTACAAGTCTAATTAATTGTTCATAAGCCTAATGAGGCTCCTGATTGGCTACTTGATGAGTCATTAATGTCTTAGAAATGACCAATGCCAACTGATGCTGTGTGACATGCATGGCTCACGTCACTCTGCTTAAAACCTTAAGTCAAAAATAAATGGGTGAAAATAACATTGTTATTGTAATTAGAGTTATAATCACAATAAACCATGAAGCTGGTCACTTCCCTGGACTAACAACTGGCTGGAGGTATGTGGCACTTGACTGCCTCTCAGGCCACCCATCTTGTCAATCGGTTGTTAATCCTTCAGAAATGACAAATTTCTCAGTTGTTATTGCTTAATTAGTGTAGGAGAATGAAAATGGTAAGAGAAATGAAGGGCAGGAATTATTGTAATTGGCAAATGACTGTTTTATGACACAATATGTAATGGATTACACCTACAAATGCAGTTGTGGAAACCTTTGAAAAAACTGTGAAAGGAGACTTGAGTTATGTTTTAAAAATCAGGACAAGCCCCACTTCTGTAATATGACTCTTCAAGAAAAACAGGTCCTGAAAAAGCTTGGGGGAAACCCAAACATTTTTACAAAAGCAGTGGATGAAGGCAAGTCCATCATAATATTGGACAGCCTGAAATAGGAGAAGGAAATCCTGAGACAATTTTTGGATGAACAGTTTTATTGTGAACTTAGTGCTGACCCTACTTTGTCTTTTGAGCATGATATTGATCTGATGTTACATAATGATGTGGCTAACAAATTGTTTTAATTGCAGGTCTACCAGTACTTGAAGGTTATGTTCTCAGTTAGGCTAGTCATATACATGATTGCTTGCCTAAAATTCATAAACATATTTTGGACCCCTCCTGTTGACCTACTGTCACAAGTGTTGGTCTGGCCATAGAAACACTATCAAAATATGTTGAAGTGCACATAAAATAGGTCAACTGATCACATCCAACTTTCTTGAGAGACAATGCAGACATACTGAACACCTCGAAGGAGATAGAAATGAAGGAGGAATGGCTCATGGTAACTTAAGACATCTAAGCCCTCTAAACTAATTTACCACATCAAAGGGGCTTGGAGTTCTTATGGTATGCATTGTGTACAAAAACTACCTACACAATTATACTGAATTTGTAATTCTCCTGGTTGTGAAAGTGTTGCATTATAACACATTAATCCTTCGTGAGGAGATACTTTCAACAAGTCATAGGTACAGCTACGTGGGCATCTTTTTTGCTCCTAGTTATGTTTGTATCTATTTGCATGTCTGGAAAACAGAATTTGTACTGTTACCTGATGCACCCCCCCCCGTACCGCTTGATAGACCTATACAAATAGTTTATCAATTATATATTTATGATATAGAGGGGAACCCTAAGTGAGCTAGAATCCTTTGTCAAGTATTTGGAGAGTACCTATCCCAATTTAAAGTTTACAACAAAGCTGATCAAGAGTAAAATAATTTTGGGGGGATTTAATGGCTGAGAAACAGGAAGTGGGGGGGGATAAAAACTGGTTTTCATTCAAAGACATAGACAGCAACTTCATGCTCCGTCATTCGACAGCTGCCACCCAAGGCATTGGTGGACAATTTCCCCAAAAGTCAATACTTCAGAACCAGATGAAATTGCCTTATAGATGAAGATTATGCTTTGACATCCAGAGAACTTGGAAATGGGTTCCAAGCTAGAGGCTACAGAAAGGATTGTATTGATAGAACCAGTGACCTTGTTGGGGGCATAAACAGGAAGACCCTTTTACAACAGAAACAAGTGAGAAATCTAGTCACTACTGAAGTGGCACATGAAGAAAAAGAGCAAATTAATTGTGTTACTTCTTTCTTCACCCAATCACACAGAGTAAAACAGATCTTTGAAAATAATTGGGAATTGTTACAAAACAAAGCCACATTGCAAATTTTGCCAAAACCCAGAATGGTGTACAGGAGGGGCAAGAATATAGGTAACAAAATTGTCCAAGTCTGCACCAAAATGAAAATAGAAATGCTACTAGTTCTTCCCAATTTGCAGGCAATTTTTGTACTGGTAATTGCAAATGTACATGCATTTAGAGAGGGAATAAGGTAGTACATCCAATTAAGGGCAAGGAGTTCTCCAGTCAATGAATTCATGAATTGCTCCACAATGGATGTTGCATACATTACAATATGTACTTGTAAAGCCTTGTGTATCCACAAATCATCTAGAAACTGTAAAAAGAGCACTGTGGAGCACCTGAAAGCCACTGAAAATGGAACAGAGGAGAATGTTGTGACCAATTATGTAAGAAGACAGGGACAGGGTCATACATTCAAATTCCAGAACACTGAGCATGTTACAGTGGGTGTGTGTGGAGGGACCTAGATAAACTCCTAAGAAGAGAATCATACCAGCAATATATTTTTGGAACCTGTAGACTACCACAATTCAGTTTCAACTGGGGCCATTTTTAAAATAAGTAAAAAAGGAAAAGGTGTACCTTCTGCCCTGCTTAACTTCCCTTGTGATTTAGACTGGTACAGATCTGAGCTGATATTGTGCCTTTGTAGTATTAACGAAAAGAAGTAGTGCTCAGAAAATGATATTAGTAATATCAAATAAATGCACCTTTTTGATGTCAGTCTTAAAGGTAGAAGAAAATTAGAAAGGATTTTGTATTTAATACTGTTTCTAATCCCTCAAAGATCTCCTGGATAATCTCCAACCAAATATGGGCTGACATATCCTTGATATAAAATTTTTCCATACTTTATTCCCCCAGTCCTTTGCCTTCCTTTCCCCCTCCCCACTCCTACCCCCAACACTCGTATGTCACATCGAATGGTTTTCAGTTGCATGTCACATCAAATAGGGGTTCAATGCCAAAAAGTGCAAAGTCATGCACCTGGGGAGAGGTAAACCAGACACAGAGTAGAAGATGAGGGGAGGTACTTACAGTTATCAAGCAAGACAGGGGCCTTGGGGTGATTATATCTGATGATCTCAGGATGGCAGGGCAGTGTGACAGGGCAGTAGGCAAGGTGAGCCATATGCTGGGATGCATAGGGAGGGGAATCTCTAGCAGGAGAAAGGTGGTGGTGTTGCCTCTATGTCGTTCACTGGTAAGACCCCATCTGAGGTATTGTGTCCAGTTCTGGAGGCCTCACCTCTGCTAGGACATCAACTGGGTAGAGGCAGTCCAGAGAAGGGCTACTAAACTAGTGTGGGGTTTGCACAAGAAACCATGTAAGAAGAGATGTGGGAGCTTGGCATGTATTCTCTGGAAGAGAGGAGGGTGAGAGAGGACATGCTTGATACCTATATGTACCTCACAGGGGTGAACAAAGTGCATGGTGGAGCCTCTTTCAAAGGAGGAGGAGGAGCTCCAGTACACAGGAGGCATGTTATGAAACCTGAGGAGGGGAATTTATGAGGGATGTGAAGAAATCCTTCTTCAGAAAAAGGGTGCTAGATGCCTTGAACAGCCTGCCAGAAGAGGTGGTAGAGCCAAAGACAGTGGAAAGCTTCAAACATGCATAGGATAGGCACATGGGTATTACATGAGTGAGCTTACTGCTATATGCAGACTATGCTGTTCTATAAAGAAACTCTAGGAACCCCAGCTGCCTCAATGCCCAGATCATGGGAGACCTCCTTGAACTAGAAAATTGGTTTATGACCAATAATCTGATCCTTAATGCCAAAAAGACCAAGGTAATATTGTTTGGCCCTAGGAACTTGGGGCTGTCTAGGCACACCTGCTTGCTCTCACTACCTCTGCAGGAACACCCATAGAAGTCGTTGAGTCTGCCAAATAACGGGGCTCCACTTAGACCCGGAACTTTTCTACAGATCTCACATTGACCATGTTACTTAGATCCTTCACCAACAATTGGCATACTCTAATGCTTTGGCAATCTTATTACTAAGGAATCACGAGTTGTAATTGCTACTGATATTCTTCTCTCCCCAGCAATATATCACCCCTGTTTTGCAGTCCTTGAGGTGCTCCAACCCAATAAGCTCAAAGTATTATGCAATACAATTGGGTGCTTTGCCACCAGAGCTCCACCAGGGAGCACCATTGCAATGTACTGCACTCAATGAACAGGCCTCCATTGCAATGTACTGCACTCACTGAAATGGCCTTCACTGGAAGGTCAGCTTGATTACCCTCTCCTCTGTCTGGCCTTTAAGATTGTTAAAGGTTCCGCCCCTCCTCCTAGCCTGTGTGACATTCCAAAACTCAAACCTCCAAGGAGGGTGTTGCAGTCCTCTAGTAATATTCTATTGGATATATCTAAAATTAGATCCTGTGAGTGAAAAAGGTTCTCTGCCACCTCAGCACTGACTATCTGGAACACCCTGCCTTCTGCCCTTCATGACTATCCTACACTTGGTGGGCTTAAAAAAGGGCTTAAAGTGGTACCACTAGAATGCAGACTCTGTGCTTGTAATAGTTGACAATTCCCTGTGCACAGATTGATGATGCCCTCCCTCTTGGATCATTTTGGATCTTTTTTTTTTCTTATTTCTGGAATTTATGATAATACAGCAAATACTGTTTCTCATATGAAAAGCATAATGAGGTATGCAAACCTTCACATCACATGTACAGAGATAATACATTAGATATTTATGAAAATACTTGAGTCCAGATAGTGCAGGGTTCACCCTGAAACTATGTAGAAGTATAGTCCGAACTGATCATCCTTGATGCACTATTGATCAATGTTTCCCTTCCCTGCCTTGTGTAGTTTAAGAGTGTTATTAACTCTGTGTCATATCTTGAACTCATTGCTTGGCCAAATGTATAGTCTCACATCTTATATATTTTGACCATGTCATGTCTGACTTGTTCTGACAATGTATTCTTGACAATGTAGTGTTCTGACTGCCTGTCAAATGTAATTAATTCCATGTAGCACCTGAAAAAGGGACAGCTATGTCTCTGGGGGCCTACCCAGTTTACTAGCTAGCTAACTAACTGACTAACTAACTAACCAAGTAGAGGTAAAGGGGGAGTGAGAGATACATGTGACTAAGTAGGGTCTAGGGTATAATGTTAGGTAGGGACAATAGGCAGATTAGATGGGCTTAATGGTCCTTTTCTACCGACACTTTTATGTTTCTATTGTTTTGTACACATTAAATCATTTATATATGTGTTTGTGAGCTGTGTAATAAGTGCCACATAATTGTTTTGTATGATTCGTTGGCTAATTAAAATGTATAAATAGTTAGGCTCTATCCAGTAGGTGGCACCATAGCCTTCATAAAGCACCAGGGTATAGCGTGAAGCATTGGTGGATGTGGTAGTAATGTTGTGTTGCAGAATTATCATACTATAGATTTTAAATAATAAAGTCTTAATTCACTATGCATAGTTACATAGTAATTGACATCTTATAAAAGGCCCCATGACCCATCAAGTCTGCCAGATTCTATTTAATTTGTGAACTGTACCCTATTAGATATTTACTCATTTTCCATGTTTAATATTCCCCACTCATTTTCACAATACCCATATGTCTAACCCATCTATGCTTTAATTCATTTACAGTACTAGAACACACTACCTCCTTCAGAAGCCTTTTCCAATTTTCCATCACCCTCTCTGCGATATAATAGTTCATGATGTCTTTTATGAACATTACTCCCATAGATGTCATAGAGTTTCCCTTTGTGTTAGTGTTTGCTTTAAGGAAGCAATAATCCACGACAGGGTGTGAGTTTATAGGCATTTAATACACACCTGGGGTGTGTTGTGAGGCAAGAGGCCATAGGCCGAGTGATCTTGTGACACCCCAAGTGTGCATTAAATGCCTATAATAACTGGGGAGTGTTTTCTCCCACAGGGAAACTGGGTTATAATTCACCGTTATAACTCGTGGATCATAATGGCTAACACACGCCCAGTTTCCAACACCCCATGCCTGCGCAAACCTCCAGTTCTCCCTTTCTTGGTGCTTTCTATCTACTTTGCCACCAACAACTCCTGGCAGTAAGTAAATAAAAAAAGAACTCGCCTCAGTCACCAGTAACCTTCATCAATCCTACCTTAAACTCCTTGGCCCAGATATTCAAACTGCGCCCTAAAAGTGTGCAACAGCAGGAGCAAGCGCAAGTCCACTGCGCCCATGTGTAAGAAGCATGATATTCAAAAACTGCGCAGGCCAAGATGCGCCTACAGCAGACGACTGAATATCGCACCACCTGCACCATAGTGCAACCAGGGATGTGAAGTTGCGCATATCTGATGTGCCATAGCGCAACAAGGGATGCTCAGCGGAGCAATCCAGATGCACCATAGCACAACCAGGGACACCCCGTGGAGCAGGGCAGCAATGCAACAGCACAACCAGGGATGCAAGGGCCCACCACCCATGCCACAGATAGGCAGAGGAGCACACAGCAGAACAGACATCGTCCCCCACATCCCATGCACTCCACAACCGGTGGAGAGCTGGAATAACCACCAGCCCATGGATACCAGCAACCAACCCACAGCCGGGCCATGGTGCCCCAGCACACCCCCTGGCAGGCTGTGACTGGCACACAAGGAGGGCCGACCACCCCGTGCCACACCATCCCACCAATGCAGAGCACACCCTGCACCACAATCACCATACAGCCTTCCCAGGAGTAGTGCCCAACAATGCAGGACACCCTATGCATGCCAACACCCCCATTGTGACAATGCAACCCTGTGCACCATGGAGCCATGCAAGGCAGCCCCACCATGTGCATCCTGCTGCGGGAGGCAGCAGACAGCAATGCAACAACAGCATACACAGTGCCACCCTGCACGTCCCCCCCCGAGGTACAGCTGAGAGACCGACCATGCGTCACCACACGAGGTACTCCACATGTGACAGGGCATGCCCCAGACCCCACCACCAGTGGTACAGCACCCTGCACACCCTCCCAAGGAGACATCCCGGCTCAGCACTGGGCACAACAGCCAGCACAGGCACGCACAGTGTTGCATGGAAGCATGCACCACACAGGATGCAACACAGTGCATGGACAAACACCCACCCATACCCAAGGGCACACCAACACAGGGACACAGTAGCGGGTCAACCAAGCCACTGGCGTGTGGACACAACTGACGTGTATACACGGCCAGCACCCCTACATTGCACAGGTGTGCCAACCACCCTGTGCAGGCACCATGAAGCTGTATGCCACCAGCATGCTGCCAGAGCACAAGTGACAGACACTGGAGCACATCCCCTGCAACAGACACAAGTGACGGCATGGAGGGGGGACAACAACAGCGGAGGCCACAGTGCCACCGGAAGCAGACGTGCACCATACTGGTGATGGAAGGCAACCTGGCATTGTGCTGGGTACAGTTGTTATCCAGCATGGACAGCCACCACTGACACACCAGCAGACCATGCATATCACAGACATGCAAGGGTGTCAGCTGCACAGGCCATGGATGGTCTGACAGGGATGCCATGCACACAGTGCATGCACCATGGACCACTGCACACAGGCATCCAGTGCACAGAGTACAACACACAAACCACAGACAGTGACTGATCCCCCTGCCCACACCATAGGCAGTTCCCTTCTGCACAGACACATGCCCATGCTTGCACCACCCCTGATGCCATGCACACCACTGCAGCTGAGCACCTGTAGCCCACTGCAAATCAGAGACCACCACAGTTGTCATAACAAAACAAATGTATTTAAAACAGGAAATACAAAAACTATATACAACTATGTACAATAGGGGAAGGGCCACATACCAGGTGGGGGCGGGTAAGGGGCAGGGGTGAACATATGGGAGAGGGAAGAAGGGGTGTGAGGGTGGGTCCAGGGGGGGAAGGTGTAATTAGGGGCATGGATTGATCAGCGTCTGCCCCGGTCTTCCTCCACGTGGCACTGATGTCATCTCTGCCTCCTCACCCCATGGCGGTCCCTACTTTGCAGGAGCTCCAGGGTCGCCCTCGCCACCCGGAGCAGCTCCTGCAGTCCACACTCCAGTGCCTGCAGTCGCCATCCACCTAGAATGAGGGAGCAGAGTCAATAAGTGTGACTGTCCAGCCCCCTGCAGCCCACCCATTGTGCATGACATACAGCCATGTGCCACGCCCCTGTGATGGTGTGCGACCACCCACAGTGACCGTGTCCACAAGATCTGCCTACCCAGGCAGCCACAGCCATGTGGACCACTGCACACACCCACTGCCCATGTCCTGCACAGCACTACCGTGGCCGTACAGTGACTTGGCTATGCGGTGTGAAGGCAGTGGCACAGCCATGTGCCCAGTGCATGCATGGACCACCATTGACGCACTCCCAGACATGCAGTGCCACTGGACAGTGCTGACTGTAACAAGTTGCGTGCATGGCAGAGGTGTCAATGGATGGCGGCCATGCCCCTCTGCCCACCCAGTTATACAGCATGCAATAGTAATCATGGATGTAAGGCACTCACCATCATCAGGCTGGTCCCTGCGTCGCTGCAGACCTTCACCCCTCCCAGCCTGCTGGTCCTCCAGGTGGCTCCTCCACTCCGTCGCCTGCCTGCGCTCTTCTGGGCCTAAGGTGCAAACATGGAGAGAGAAACATCAGTACAATCTGGTAGCAAAGTACCCCTCCACCCATGTGTGTGCAATCCCACATGGCCATACTCATCCACCCCACACCCCGATACCACCACCACGGCCAACACTGGATGGCCCCCCCCATGTGCTGGACACATGCAAGCGTGATATCCGTATGGACGATAACAGTGTATGGATGGGGCACCTACCTGGCCGTGGCACCATGCTCTTCCTGGCACATGCCCGCAGGTGGGCAAGCAGGTCCGGATCCCTGTGCCTGAGGTCCCCGTAACGGTGGCGACACTGTTCCACCGTGTGCCCCATACCAGTGGCCTCCTCCAGAGCATCAGCCACCTCCTGCCAAACTGCACTCCTAGCCCTGTCCAGGGGTGCATCACCATATAGAGCCCCAGCATAGGGCTCTACAATGGCCACCAGGTTCGCAAGCTCCACCTGGCTCCACATCACTGCCCTTCTCTGTGCCATCTCAACAAAGTGGTGGATTCAAAATGGTGCTGGGCAGCACGGTCCTGCCACGTGCAGATGCTGCGTGGTATAGTGCTGCCATTCCCTATTGCACTGTCACTGAACAGCATGATAGTGGTGCACCCATGCCTAGGGGGCAAAGGTCGGGCACAGGGTCAAGGGTCTCTCGCGCATGGACAGCCACAGCGCGATTGGAACCCAATCGTGTAGCATGATTGGGTGCCTGTGTGCCACCTCCTGTAGCGGACTATCGGTTAGGTTCCGGCGCCCCACGGCGCCCAGTGCCACAGAGCCATATGTGAACAGAGCAGTAGCGCCACTGGGACATTGATGGCCATGCCCTGAATTGCCTCCCGTGCACAGCACATCAGCAGCGCAGCAGGCTCCTGTGTCATCACCCTGGGCATGCGCAGTTTGGTGTGTACTGCGCATGTCACAGAACTGCGCCCTTGGCTGAGCACGTTCAACACAATTGCGCAAAGAGCAACAGCGCGATATTCAGCCAGCATATGCAAATCAGCTAATCAGCCATTCAATGGCGCAGTCACTGCATTTGCATTTAATTAAAAATGCGCCTCGGCTCATTTGCATGCGTTGCGCTATAAAAATGCGACATTGGGCTGCACTGGCCATATTCGGTTACTGCAGTCTATTGCAGTGAGTTGCATGCTGTTTGGGAGTATGGACTGTGGTGTTTGGGACATGCATGGGACTGCACAGTCACAGGTAATACCTGTCATTCTCACAGGAGGAATAATGACCAATCGTGAGGTGGTGGAAGAGGAACAGAGATGTGGGAGGAAGAGGAGGCTGAACTTCACCAAGGCAGGAACAGATGCCCTGTTTGAGGCCTACCTCGACCAGGAGCCACTGCTCAGTGGATGCCAGAGAACACCACAGACCCATGCTTCTGCATGGGAAGAGGTGGTGCATGCTGTCAATCTGCATGGCAGCCACCAGCGCTCCGTGCAGGAGTGCAAAAAGAAGATGGGCACAGACAGGCAGAGAATTAAGGAGTAGGTGGCTGCCATCTGGGCAGCATGGTCTGCGACTGGTGGGGGACAGCTGGAGGTGCAACGCCTGACCCCACAGGAAGAGCGGGTTGCTGGCAGCATGCAGCATTGCACCATCGAGGGTCTCCCGAGTGGTGGATTCCAGATGGTGGATTCCAGATGGGTGGTAGCCCGTCACTGCATGGTAGGTCCTGGTCTGTCAACGTGGGGGGGACAGGGTAGGTCACATACATTAATGCTACTGTTTTTCCCTTACAGCTCCTGAGTGTCTACATGGGCCAGCATTGGTGGGCTTCTCCACTGAGGGCGGTAGTATGGAGATGGAGGAGGGCCCGTCCACCTCCACAGGGATACGGGGGTCAGGGTGACAGTGGGCCCACCTGGATGTCCAGACTGATGTTGGTGGAGCAGGTGTGGAGGAGGCTCGCTTGTCCCAGCATGCCAGCGTCCATGGATGCCAGCATGCTGAGACTGGGCTGAGCCGGATCCATCACCGATGCGATGATGGAGCTAATGTCATGGGTAGTGATGTGGGGCTACAGGATGGCCACACAGCAGGTGACATCACGGGTATGGCTGTGGGTGGTGCCACGGTGGAGGCCTGCGTGACATCACAGTCCCAGCCTGTGCCTGTCTGCACCAGTGGGGCAGCACTGGTGTGTGTCCAGGACAGTGGGGCTGTTGTGGCCACTGCGGCGGCACCATTGAGCCCTGGAGAGCGGCAGACGGCGTGGCAGTATCAGCAGTCGGCCAATGGCTATGGGGGTACAGTGCCAGGGGGTAGCATCAGTGCACCACCTGTGGACATGCCCAGGCCCGGCCCTGGTGAGCAGCACCCACCCTCAAGGGGTGCTGACCATCAGGGCCGCGAACACCATGAGGGACAGCATGCCGATCAGGCAGATGACCTCTTAGATGAGCACACCCACATACTCCAAGCATCAGTCAATCAGCAGATGTGGCTTGTGATGGCGGTGGATGCACTCAGTGCAGCTCTATGCCAGGCAGAGGAGTGGTGCAGCAGAGACACCGCTCTGCTCCTGGCAAGGATGGACCAGTTGCGGAAGGATGTGACTGCTATCATTGACAGGCAGACACAGGCAATCACAGCTGTCATGGCCACAATTGGCACACAGTTATTTGCCCATGTGTCGCAGACACCGTGTAGTGCAATGTCCACCCCCTGTTCCCGGCATCGTGTGACACCCTCCTTGTTGACACCAGGATCAGCTGTGGGCATCCCGAGCACACCTGGCATAGGCATGTTCAGTGTGCTGCAGACCCCTGCGCGAGCACGATCGCGTTCACGCAGTGGAACCCCTGTGGGACTGTCGGTGCCACCCCATGAGGCCATTGGTCAGCCTGTCACTGCTGGTGGGTTTTTGGCGGGGCTGCCCAAGCATCCGTGGCAGCTGTGGCACTGTGGCGTGTGACTGACCTGTCTCCCAGCACAGCTACTGTCTGATTCTGCCCTGTGTGCATTGTGTTATTCAGCATGCAATGCATGGGTGGGGTACCCGGCCCTGCATGCACACACACGTTCCATCTGCACACCCTCCTGACTGCTGTCCACTGTGGCATGTGCATGATGATGTCTGTGTTGCGCTGTCCACCACTATGCAATTGTGCCCAGTGTCTGACACATGCACAATGACAGGCAGTGGGTGTGGTGGTCTGTGGACGTGTGTGTGGCTAGGGGTGGCGGTTGGGGTTGGCGTGCCTCCTACCCTTTGTGCATGTCTTGTGAGGTGTGTGTGTGTGTGTGACCGAGTGTCACATTAGACCTTGCCCATCCCTGGTGGTATGTGCGGTTCCATGCTCGGCCACTTCCCTTGACAGCATGCACCCCTGATGTTTGTCCATGCATGTTTGTGGGTTGTGCCTTTGCCACTGGTGGTTGCACATGGCCCCTTGACTTACCTGGGTTGGCTGAAGTGCTCCTCTGTGAGGGTGTCCCAGTGCAGCTGTGCCAGCCGGATCAGTCGGGGGTCCTGTCGCCCAAGAGGGGGCTGCCCATCACCATCTTCACCAACGTCCTCATCATCCCCATCACTGTCCCCCTCTTCGATCTGTACGGCTATCCCACAGTCGTTGGCCATGTTGTGCAGGATGCAACAGGCCAGGAATAGCCCGCAGACCTTTGAGGGGCTGTACTGTAGGGCACCGCCAGATGTGTCCAGGCAACAGAAATGTGCCTTCAGCATCCTGAACACCCGGTCAATGACATTGCATGTGGTGGCATGTGCATCATTGTAGCCTTGCTGCGATGGGGTCGCGGGCCGCCGGTATGGTGTGAGCAGCCAGGGACGGAGTGGGTATCCACTGTCACCTGTGTGTAGAGGGTGGAGATTAGTTTGGTGATCAGCGTCGCCCTGTCTTGGGCCATCCAGGCCAATACCCATGTCACCTCTGACTATGCCTCTCCCAAGATCTATGTCTTTCCGCGTGGTTTGCATACTCACCCACTAAGTGGCCAGTGGGGATGTCCTCACTCTCGAATTTGTGGCACAGTGCTGACTGGTGCCAGATGTGCTCCCCCAGGGTGCATGGCACAGACATTGATTATGTGCCCCCTGGCATCGCACACCACCTGGCAGTTGATGCTTGCATACCCCTTCTGATTAATATATGCGGCCCCTTCAGGGACAGGTGGTGTGCGTATGGCCACATGGGTGCAGTCTATTGTCCCTAGCATGCCAGGTATATGTGCTACCCTGTGGAACTCCTGTATGTTTGCTGTGCGCTTTGCTGGTGTGCTGGGGAAATGGATGTACTCCGCAGCATGTGGCAGCGGTGCGCTGAGAAATTGGGTGAGGTGGCATGATGCGGCCAACTGGGTTATGCCTGTCGTGTCCCCTGTTGGTCTCTGGAAGGTACCCGTGGTGAGCAGGCAGATGCAAGCTGTCACTTTTGTCTCCACTGACAGAGCATGTCTCCGTCGTGTGGGTGCCTGCATCACATCACTGCACAGCTCACAGAGCCGCCTCAGAATTGCCCGGTTCAGGCGGTACCGGCCCACGATCTTGGTATCGGTGTACAGCTCGAAGCTGGTGTGGGCTCGGTACTGTCTGTTGGGGGCATACTGCTCACGGGCCCTTCCACGGCTGCGCCCCCCTGCTGCCTGCCTTCTCACCCTCATAACTGCCTCCATCTGGATGGTGGCACTGGCCATGTCCCTGGCTTGTGTTTCCCCCTGGCTGTTTCTGTGTTCCCCCCGCTGTCCTGGCTGCTACTTCCCTTGCACTGGGAACACCTTCCTGTGGTGGCCTCAGTGCTGTGTGGCACTTCCCCCTTCTGCACTGCACTGTGGCTGTGGTTTCCCACACCTTCCCTGTGCCTGTGGGTTCCAGGTGCTCTGTCTCTGTCCTGCCCTGTGTGTGTGTGTTGTCTGTGTGGCTGGCTATGGTTCAGCAACATGTGCCTTCCCTGTAGCGTTCTTGCGCCTGTCTCTTGTTCCTTTTTATTTTGGCTCATTTCTGCTATCGTGCAACTTCTGCTTGCTCCCCTATTGCGCATGGCGCATGTTGTTGAATATCGCACTGTGCCATTTATGCATGGTTCCTCCTCCTTCAGTTGCACATGCATTCATTATCATTGCGCTCTTGCGCAGTGTGATTTGGGGGGGAGCATGTGCCTCCTGCTGAATATCGCAGAATGGTGCATTTTCGGACTTGCGCTGGCGCAATCCTATTGCGCATGACGTAACCCTTTTGAATATCTGGGCTCTTGAGTAAACCTTGTTTTTTTTTTGTTTTTTTTTTTAAAAGGAGAAAAGAAACCCAGAAAGTTTTCAGCAGCCGTGGACAGGGGATCACATGGTGTTTATGCCAACTATACCGCAACTGCACACTGATGTATTTTTATTTTATATAATTGCTGTGGTGAGAAAATGCTCCTCAGCAATTATATAAAATAAAACATGGGGTAGTGTGTAAAACTTGAACTTTACACACACCCTCTGTATTGGATGCTTGAATAAACCCCTTGGGCTTCGCTCTCGGGATTTATATAGCATCCAACATGTGTGTGTAAAATTCTCATTAAATGCACCACCCAATGCATTATTCTATATATAAACCCACACCCTGGAATGGGTTATTGCACTTATAACATGTGTTATGTAAAACATTGGGAAACATGCACAGAAAGGAGTTTTTCCCCTAAAGGGGAGGTTCTACTAATGGGAGACTTCAACATGCCAGGTACATATCTGTCAATACCAGCAGGAACATCTGCCAGAACTAGACACATAGTGGATTCCCTGCAGAGGAAGGGCATCAATCAACTGGTACAACAACCCATTCTTGTGTTGTTAAGTTTTTATTGACCCTAAATGTATTTATTACTTTCTGGTCTCTGTACCCTTTTCCCAGATGTAGACAAGTCCTACAAGGGGCAACTGTACCCAAGGCATAGAATTCCTAGTTCCCAGGTGGTCAGCACCTTCACAAGCTGCTGTCTTAGACTGCATGTCCAGACTCTTCTTAAGCAAAGCACCGCTAAAGCTGCTAACCAATTGGATTGCGAGCGCTCTTCGGCCCTTGCTTCTGAATGACTTCTACAGCCTATTTCTGCGATCCTTCCAATTCTTGCAAAATCTGATGGGCTTGCTGAACTATGCCAGAAAAGCTGCTACCATTTATTTACCTGGCTGATGGGATCCTTTTATTTACTGCTCAGAGTGCTAGTGTTGAGAGTCTGAGTGTTTACGCTCCTTCCTGAAGTCTTTATCTGAGATTGGCCACAGGTGCCAAAGTATATTCATCACCTATCCTGCCTTGTGTCCTTCCCGGTGGCCCGACAGCCCCCTGGACACGGACAGCCGGCATTAGTACCACAGACTTGGAAAATATGGTTTCTGGGTGGTAGGTGATTCCCCAGCTGTCACCTTGGTAACTAAGCCCTGACTCACCTCTAGTAAGGTACGGCAAAACCACTCTCCATACTGAATGCGAGTGATCCCTGGAGCTGATCATTGATAGGGCCCTGTAGACTGATCTGTTGTTTCCTCCAAACCTATCCATACCAGTTTTATTCCTTTTTATGAAATGTGTCAAAAAAAGCTGTTATCACCTATTTTGTCTGACTGTTATGATAGCAATCCCTAGGTCTTGAGTGTGTTTTTAGGGAAATTCCTGTGATAATATCCACTTCTGAATCTTTGTGGTTCTCGCCTGCTCCCACTATTTGCTATTGTTCACTGTATCCTACTGATGATCCCAAACAAGTTATTATGTATGTGCCTTGTGTATTGACTTGCATTTCTATTATTTTATTTATTCACATTATAAATATATCTGTTTGTACTATACTATTGGCCCAGACTTAACCAGGTCCATCTTGCAAATGAGCTTGCTCAACGATGTTTGCCTGGATAAATAAAGATTTTGATTGATTGATTTGATTAATTAAAGAGGCAGGGCTATCCTAGATCTAGTACTGACTAATGGGGAAAGGATCACAGATCTTCAAGTAGAAGGTCACGTGGGGGTCAGTGATCATCACATGGTATGGTTCAATTTGGCCACTATAACTAAATCATCCCATTCCAAGTCAAAAATATGGGACTAAAGAGGAGCTGACTTTGATAAGATAGCCAACAGAGTTAAGCTAGCCCTGGCAAGAAGAAATACAGGTGAAAGGGTACAGGCAAAGTGGGCAAGCATTAAGGATGTAATACTTGAAGCAACATCCCATTGTGTTATAGAGAAAAGCAAAAGCAAAAGAAGGAGGAAACCACTTTGGTTCTCAAAAACAGTAGCAGAAAAGGTCAGAGCCAAAAGGCTGGCCTTCAGGAAATATAAGGGAATGCAGTGGGACGAAGATAGGGAGGTATACCAAACATCCCTAAGGGAAGCAAGGAAGGCAGTAAGGCAGGCAAAGGCCCAAACTGAGGAAACACTAGCATGAACAGTAAAAGAAAGGGACAAGACTTTCTGTAGATACATTAGTGAAAGAAGAAAGTCCAGAGGGGGTATTGCTAAGATCAAAGGGGATAAGGGGGAGTGTGTGGAGGAGGACCAAGGAAAAGCATCTATCCTAAATAGATACTCTGCTTAATATTTATTGAGGAGAAGGTAGGGCAGGGCTTACAGCTCAGCACCATGCACACGGGGGAGGGAGGTGTGCTCAAGTCCCTTCACAAAAGAAAGGGTCCTACAAGAGCTCGCTAAGCTCAGGGTGGACAAGGCAATGAGACCTGATGGCATACATTCCAGGGTTCTAAAAGGGCTAAGGATGGAACTAGAAGAGCCATTCTCAGAACTGTTTAGTGAGTCGGTGAGCAAAGGAGAAGTCCTAGAAGACTGGAGAAAGGTTCATGTGATCCCGCTTCACAAGAGTGGTAGGAGGGAGGAGGCAGGGAACTACAGACAAGTCAATCTTACCTCAGTAGTGGACAAGATTATGGAAGCACTCCTTAAGAAAAGGATAGTGCAATACCTAGAATCCATAGGAGCACAGGATCCAAGACAGCATGGGTTTTCAACAGGAAGGTCCTGTCAAACTAATCTCAAAGATTTCTTTGACTGGGTAACCGGAGTGGTGGACCACAGGGGTGCAGTTGATGTCACCTACCTTGACTTCAACAAAGCTTTTGATACTGTTCCACATAGAAGATTGATTAATAAGCTGGGTAGGCTTGGGGTGGGTCAGAAGTTGGTCAACTTGGTGGCAAATTGGTTGGCGGGCAGAAAACAGAGCATGGTGGTAAACGGTATACAGTCAGAAGAGATGCAAGTCACAAGTGGGGTACCTCAGGGATCAGTCCTGTGGCCAGTCCTCTTCAATATCTTCATCAGTGACGTTGCAGGTGGACTGGAGGGTAAGGTTTGTCTGTTTGCAGACGACACCAAGATCTGCAACAGAGCAGATGATCCAGATGGGGTGGGCAGAACGAGAAGCGATCTGGATAAACTGGCAAAATGGTTGGAAGAGTGGCAACTGGGGTTTAACACAAAGAAGTGCACGATTATGCACATAGGGAAGAGAAACCCTGAAGCCACCTATAGGTTGGGAGGGGAGTTGCTGGCAATCAAAAGGGAAGAAAGAGACTTGCGCATCATCATCACAGATGACCTGAAATCATCCAAGTAGACCACTAAAGCAGTAGGTAAGGCTAGGGGGATGTTGGGGCGTATTAGTAGGGGTATTACAAGTCATAAGAGGGAGGTAATAATCCCTCTTTACAAGTCACTGGTTAGGCCCCATCTGGAGTACTGCATGCAGTACTGGAGGCCACACCTGCACAAGGACATTAACAAAATGGAGGCAGTTCAGAGAAGGGCAACCAAAATGGTGCGGGGACTACATCAGAAAACCTAGGAGGACAGATTAATGGAGCTCAATATGTATACCCTAGAGTAAAGGAGGGAGAGAGGTGATATGATCGAAACATTCAAACATCTTAAGGGCATTAACAAGGTGAAAAGAGTCTAGCATGTTTCAATAAAAGAAAGATTGAAGAACAAGAGGACACAGCATGAGATTAGAGGTAGGCCAATTAAGGGGTAATGTGAGGAAGTTCTGTTTCACAGAAAGGGTGGTGGATGCTTGGAACAGCCTACCTCGTGAAGTGGTGGATATGTATACAGTGCAGGGCTTCAAACATACGTGGGATAGGCATAAGGGAGCAATACAGATGAGTATGAATAGATAGGCCATTGACAGAGTACAAGCCTATGGCACATTCATAAGGTAGAAAAATGGGCAGACTGGATGGGTCTTACGGTCCTTATCTGCTATCAACTTCTATGTTTCTCTGGGAACAGCAAAAAGGGGTCTGTATCCTGTCTCCTGCCAAAATAGTTCCTCACAAGGAAAGCACACTGCACAATTTGCTTCCCGAGGAATCGCACACACACACAAAAACTAATACAGAGCAGCCAAAACACACAGGACACTGCAGGAATCAGATATCACATTTTGCATTGCTACCCAAGGGATCTGTCACACACACAAAACTCACTAAGAGAGAGACAAAGACACGCCACTGCCATAATTCTACACTAACACTCCTGATGTGTTTGTCAGCATGTGTCTGTTTCTCTCACTCTCACTCTCAACACCGTGGAGATGCAGACATAGAGCACTGGATGAGTTTTCTATGTACCGCTGTCACTGCACGGAGGACAGGGAGCGGACACCATGGGGGGGGGCACTCTGTCTCACACTTGGTGTCTCCCAAACGACTGAATCCTCCAACTAGCAGCTGATTGTCTCCTATGAGAATGTGCTGCCACACACAAAGAGAAACACCACCACACAGATGCAATACAGAGAGAGATGACACAGCACACACAGCAAGTGCAGTTTTGACCTGCACACCTCTCTCTCTCTGTCTCACACACACGCTTGCTTTCTTACTGTACCATACCCTACATCTCTCTCTCCCGCTCATGGCGGTGACAGTGCCCCCCATCCCCAAACCAGGAACATCTGCGGAGATGTCACTCCCTGTCACTATTGCTGACAGCAATCGAACACTTCGGACACACCCTACTAATGTTGCTTTCTGGTCACGGTCAGTCTCGGTGGTCACCAGCACAGAATAGGGCAGGGAACATAGACAGGTCTCAGTGTCAGGCTCTGGTGGGTGGGTGGGGGGACTACAATTGCCTTCAAACACCACAATCCTGATGACACAGGGACTCATCGCTCAGACTTCTGTTTTTCTCCACCGTGTCACCCTGCTCACCTCCGTCCCCCAACTCACATCACTGTCGGTGTCACCGTGCAGCTGGGGGGGGAGGACAACATGCTGGCACACACAAAGGGAAACACCAACACACAGAGGCAATAAAGAAAGAGAGAGGACACAGCACACACAGCAAGTGGAGTTTTGACCCATGGCACCTTACTCTACATGCGAACATACGAAAATGCCCACAGAAATAGGCCTCATGGTCTGTCGAGTCTGCTCTCTCTGTCTCTCTCTCTCACTGGTGTCTCTCTCTCTGTCACTCATTCACTTTCTTAAATCTCTCTTTGTCCTGCTCACTGCAGAGACAGTGCCCCCCCAAAACCAGGAACATCTGTAGAGATGTCACTCTCTGTAACTACTACTGCCTGGCAGCTATCGAACACTTACATGGGAGGGGCTGTTCTTATTCACAGGGACTGTCACACAGGATTTTTCCTGTGACTTATAACATGGGTTAGAGAAAGAAAAAATATGCAATTGGTGAAACAAAGTCAATAACGTGGGTTGGGAAAAAACCTGCAACTGGTGACCAGGTGACCGTGGCTCCTTATTATCCCCGCTGCCTGTCATGCAACATTCTCTCACTTCAGGAGTGTTTTAAATGGCTGCCTTTTAGTTTTTAGACTCCCACTACATAACGAGTGCTGCACTGCCCCAGGATATTCAGTCAGGGAGCATCACAGCAACTGTGCATATACAGGCATTTAATGCATGCCTAGGGTGCTGTGAGGACACTCGGCCTGTGGCCTCATGCCTCACAACAGAGCCCAGATGTGCTTTAAATGCCTATAAACCCACACCCTGTCATGGGTTATTGCTTACTTATCCTAGGATGGTCAAAAAAAAAGGTCCTTTCTTCTGGTGGTACTGCAATGGCAGCATCTATTGCATGGTGTCATGCCCTGACTTAGGGGCTTAGTAATAGGTTCTGTCCTCCATGTGTCCCTTGGTAGTGGTCTATATGGACCAATCTATCCCTTAGTGTTTTTGTTTTCTTGTAAGCAAGAAGAGGTTTTTCCTCAAACACCTTACTCCTAGTCCTCTCAAGATTGCTCAAGCTCTGTCAATAACCCCTTTAATTTCTTTACTTGTGGTTCCATGTGGTTACTAGTTTTCCTTGTTTATGAATTTATGTTTCTTAGTAGTTCCTCTCTGTTTCAGCACTTTGTTTCTGTTATTGCTTTTCTAACTGCTGTACTTGGATAACCTGTCGCTGGCCTAAAACGGATCATGGAGATGGAGCTAGGTGGTCAGGTGCTGCCTGGTGGGAGGGGTGGGCCACTAGACTACCAGGGGATACTCAGGACTTGGGGAATGGCCACATTTGCGCGGATCAAGGATGAGGGGATTTATTTTCTCACCTTGTGGGATGTGGGGTTTCCCGTATTGTACTGGGGGTCGGGGGCATGCAGTAGTCCTGTGGGGCTTTTTAACAGGTACTGGGGGTTGGGGGCATTTTCCAGCCTTGTGGGGCTATTTAATGAGTACTGGGGGCTGGAGGCATTCTCCAGCCCTATGGGGCTGTTTACTGGGTACTGGGGGTCATGGGCATGCTCCAGCCCTGCAGGGCTTTACGGACAGGGGGGATCTGGGAATTGGGGGGGCACTTGCGCCCTTCACTCCCAGGGTTGCAGCTTACAGCAAACTCTTCAGGTATGCCCTTTGTTTGATGTACCTGTGGGTTTATTGCAAGTTGCAGGACTTAGCTGCCAGGACCCTGCCCCTTATAGAATTGGGTGCAGAGTCCTTGGCACAACTGCACCCCTCGCATGTTGCAACTTGCGAACATGCATAGAGGTGTTTATAGAATTGGGACCAATGTGTCTATAGTGAAGTGATTCCTCTAAGTCAGTTTACATTGCTGTCAGTCAGGATATTGTGGACCATCAAGGCAACTGTGGGTACATTGGGGATTAATCAATGGTCAGGTGATGTGTTCTGACCAATGAAATGATTGTATTTTAGATAGGCATGTTATAATAGGTATTATTGCAGGGATTGCAAATGTGTTTAATGGCCTATAGCAAGTGTGTGGTGTCACACTGGTTATAGGATTATAATTTAATGGGTTTACTTAAAAATACTTATGGTATTATGTGATGCCTTATAAGGCATAAGGAGTGGTCCTGCGTTTATTGGGCATGCCATTATGTAAAGGCCTGTGGAGTGGAATAGTAAAAAAACCCTGTATTTATTTGATTTTGTTAATAACCACATTGAGGTTCTTGTATATATGCTGTAAATATTATGATAAAATTGTTGCTCCACATGTGATGTGTAATACTTGCTGGTAACACAGCTAGCATATGTTGCACAATATAACGGTATATCATTGTGAGGGTGCCGAAAATAGGGCTCTGTTTGTGAGTGACTGAACATAGTGATGTTCAAGATGTCAGAGCGCGGTGTATTTAGAGCGTGTTAGGATTGCTCTGTTTGACAAGTGTGTGTCGGAGTTGTAATGGGCTCCTGAGTTGCAGTCGCATGTTACTATGTTATTTGCACCTATGTGGGTGAACCTGTGTTTCCATATTTTCCACATTCTGTCTATTTCTCATTCTTTTCCATGAAGTTTAGATGTGGAGTTTATTATATTTACTTTTGAGGGGTGTGGGGAGCAACCCCCCCCCATAAAGTATAAGTATTTTATTTTTCATCTGCTTTGTTATTTTGGGGCAAGGACTTGTGCATCATATTTCTCTGTGTTTTATTAAAGGGGTTGCATGGCTCTATTTGTCAATGTACTTGTCTGGTGGCACAATGTTCTGTGTGATTGGTGTTGTTGGTATTTTGCTTGTGCTCTTATTTATGGTAATACTATGTTATTCGCACTGACTTGGGTGAACCCAGTGTAACTTCTTAATTTCCTTGCCTCAGCCATACGATTCCACAGGGTTCCAACTTTCCTTGGGACTCCCTCTTCCAGCTGGCAGCCCTCCAGTTCCTCGGTGCTCCCAGACCCGATCTCTGCACTGAATCCAGCCAATTGGGCTGGAGCACAGGGAGACAATTCTGCTTTAAATGACTCCTTCCTAGCAGCCCTTCATGCATACTGGGTGAAAACAGCATTTCCATAATAGCACTGTCAGAATCATGCTTCCATAATAGTGTATGCCTGAATAGCTACAGGGATAGCATAGCACAAGGCAGTTACCGCTACCCCTGAAGCTGTGTTGGCACAGTACTGGAGGAGAGGAGAAGTATCCGGCAGTGTGGTGCCCTGCTGAGCTGTTCCCATGGTAGAGGTGGCTAAGGCCATAGCAGCAACAGCATGGAATCCTCCTGGAGACCAGGGTTCTGTTCCTGATCTCTTAATTGATGCATTTTCTGTTTTCTGTCTCCCCCCGACAAAGTTTCTTTTTTTGGGAGGGTTAACCTGATGTAACCCCCCCAAGTTTCTCCCTGTCCTTGAGTTCCACCCCCAGTGGAGTTGGTTATAAAAATTACAGGGGGTCTGGGGCTTAAAAACACTCATTACCCCTGTTTTTAATAGCCATGGTAGCAGTCAGTCTGTTTGTGGACCGCTACGATTGGTGTCATTTTTTCAGTCTCTGTGTTTGTTGGGCACTGTTGTTTACAGCGTGGTTTTATGGTCGCGCTTTTGGACCGCGCTGTTGTTGTGTGCATGGACCTGATCGAGTGCTCCCTACATGCTGAAGCCCTACACATGAAAGACCTAGTGCAAAGGACGTCACTGAGTCTGTCAGGGAGTGAGCCATGTAGGCAGGCAGCTAGCAGTCAGAAACTCTGCCCTTCTCCAGAGCTGACTGTTATATTTAACACTTGCCATATTTGTAAATTGGATATCTCTTATGTCTCTGAACACCAACTGACTGCTTCCCTGTTTTTGGATTTATTACTGTACAACAATTTGTTACAGCTGTCTTACTCTTGTAGCATATTACTCAATGTTTTCTAAGCTGTTGATCTCTTACAGCTCGTAAGCTGCTATCCTGTGCACTCAGTCTTTAGGTCTCAACTAAAGGGGCATTAATTCTCAAGCCTTTAGCACTACGCTCCCTTGAATCTTGTTAAGCTTTGGTTGTTTTGTTTAGACATGTAAGGTGTGAATTGCACCCCATTATTCCTAAAAAAGCTAGTTTCGTATTGCTTAAACTTGGTTTGTAATTTGTGTTACTTTCCAGCACCCTGCTAGGAGCACCCTGGGCCTAATTATATCTCACTTCCTTAGCTTTAAACCACCACCTCTCTCAAAGAAACATCATATCTGGGTGGACTGTATTTCTCAAATTCAGAATGGACCCACTCCTCCCACCCTTGTGTGAGCATCCAGGGCCTGTCTAAATTGTACTTTCTGAGCTGCAGGCCAGCCAGTACTTGAGGGTCCCACCCCCTCTCTAAGCTACACCCTATCTGGATGAATTGTACTTTCATTTTCAGGTGCTAGTGGTCCCCATCTGCTGACTGTTGGCCCGTACTGTGATAACATGAAATCCCTGACATCTAGCGGCTACCCACAATGGCACCGACCCCCCCCAGTCACCTTCCCAGTCCCCTTAGTGCCGCAGGTGCATATGAAAACTGGCACAGC
The DNA here is from genome assembly GCA_016271365.2 of Neoceratodus forsteri. Classification (NCBI taxonomy): domain Eukaryota; kingdom Metazoa; phylum Chordata; order Ceratodontiformes; family Ceratodontidae; genus Neoceratodus; species Neoceratodus forsteri. The sequence continues at coordinate 342,103,347 of CM057455.1, read as the reverse complement.
CCTGCTCATACAGTACCTCCTCAGCTGGCTGCAGTATATCCAGGCAGGGACATGCTGCTTATCTGTAGGACAGGGTAATGTATCCTGTCCTATAAATAAGGGGTGCTCTCCATGCATGGACTTACGGCAGCCAGCCGAGGAGGTGTGAGCAGTGCTGTGCCCATCAGTGCCAGTGGGTATAACTATGGGAAACTCACAGAACAGCTTAAACATTATTTAATGCTTATTCTTTGTTTATAAATGTACTAATTCCAGAGATTCTCCAGATTTCTATAATTACACAACCCTTTTTAAAGACCTTTACAATGTTTTACATTTTAAAGCAATCCCTTCCAATTTCACCTTCAGGCTGTAATCGGGGGGAAAAGCGGAAATCTAAGTGTGGACTGCTCCCATCTTGTATATTACAGTACATTAAACACTTCATTCAAAGGAAGCTAATCTACTCTATTTACCCTATTTTCAGAGAGTTCCCATTCATATTATCCTTAACCCATCACCGAGCAAAAGAAAAATAATTTTTAGTACATGTATACATCATAAGACAGTCAAAGATAATGGCCAGGGAACCACTTAATCTTGACAACTGATATATATCTTGGTTTATACTTTCCCTCTCTGTCAGCAGTAAGAGAGGCATCAGTATATACAGATAAGGTTTCAGATCAAAAACCTTGTTTAATCTGTAAGGGGAGGTTGTTGAGTTTGTACATTCACACCGGTTCTTTCTTATCCAATGTTGATGTTCTGTCACCCCCTCTTTCCCACTTTTGTACATGCTCTACTGGTCAGAATTAAAATTTCTAGGATCACTCCATGTTTGTCCTTATAATGCCACCCCAGAGCATTCAGAGTCTCTCCTTTCACTATAGCCCTAGCATGTTCTTGAATTCTATTTCTCAGTTCTTTTTGATTTTTTCCACCTATACTAATCCACACTCTCACCATGCCACGTACACAACATGTGTTGTATTATAATTTGCATAATAATTCAAGAAATACCTGTACACTTCCTTCATGACTGGGTGTGTAAAAGTTTGCCCTTGAGCTGTGTATTTGCAAACATTTCAGCCATGACATTCCTGAAATATTTTGGAAGATTCATATTATTCCTTTTGTTACAATAGTGACTTTTAGTCACCATGAGATGGATTTTCAGAGGGCGATGCAGGGTTGCATCCAGCCCTGCATTAAACAAGCTTTTTGGTGCAGCTGTGCCCAACACCTTTGCCTGATTTGAGTACATCCAGTGTAGTTACGACGGTTTTCCCACCTTATGGCAGCTTGCACCAAATAGTTGGCACAAGCCTCATGAAAAGAGTACCCAGGACTGATACAAGCTAAACGAGCAAAAAGCGACAGTTGCCGCACAGGATAGAAAATCCTGATTGCCAGCCGGGGGTATGCTGCAAGCTCCGTGCATCATATGTTAGGTGCACCTGGGGCTTACGGCTTTCGTAAGCCTTCATAAATCCAGCCCCATGCCTGCAATGCTTGCTTCTTTGTGGTAGCATAGTCTGGAATGTGGGCCTATTACTGGCAATGTCTCCCATCTATTGCATATAATGTTCCTACTTGCTGGATTCTGAATGCCACTCTGCCACAGAATTAATTCTGCCATGTTCCTTTGCCTCTCTCCAGGGTATGGGCACCAGGAGACCTGTTCTGTTTTTATCTCTAGTTTTTTTATAAGCTTTTCTAATCATTTCTTTTGAATATCCTCCCTCCTTGAATCTGGTGAACAGCATCCTACTTCCTGTTGAAATTTCTGATGTGAAGTGCAATTCCTCTACAGTCTGAGGAAGTTTCACAGGGGATGCATTTCACCAGAGATGTCAGACGGACACTTTCTGCTCTTAGCAGTGTGTTTCCTGAGATAGGTTTTCTAAAGGGTTTCACTTTCACTAAGTTATTTGTACCACTCTTCAATTTATTATCCAGAAATTCAACAAAATCTCAGTCACATTTATGTGTACACTTAGGGCTCAGTTCTTGAATGAGTTAGACTGCCGCAAGCCACATGTGCACTGAACACACAGTGCATAGGGCGTGCGGTGGTCAGTGGCTGGCAATTGGGATTCTCAATCCTGTGTGCCACATGCCGTGAGTTAGACCCGCTTTTTCTGGTATAATGCTGTGGACCTTTTTATGGGGTTTGCACCAAATATTTGGTGCAAGCCCCCGTAGAGGGGGTAAAGTGTCACAAATGTGTACAACCTTTTTGAATGGGGCACAAGGTGCAGCAATGTGTTTGGGGCAGCACAGAGTTTGATACAGGGCTTGTGAAAGCCCTGCATCAACCTTTTAGAATCGAGCCCTTAATATTTAGATTGTTAGAATTCAGCTATTCAATGAAAAGAGGGACACTATACAAACCCCAACCCCAGACATAAAATATCATCAATAAAATGATACCAATGAATAATGTGTCTGTGGTGGGAGCTTTACTCTCTAAATAACATGTTATTTTCACACCATGCCAGAAAGAGGTTAGCGTATGAAGGGGCTAAAGATGCCCACATTGCTGTTACTCATACCTGTTAAGTAAAACCTATAATCAAATAAAAAATTATTATGGTACAAAATAAATTCCAATAAATCCCAAATAAATTTTTGTGGCAGTAATCTCAAATCTGAATCCATGGCTAAGAATTCCTTCATTGCTCTAATTCCATGTTGGAGTCCAATACAGGTGTATAATGAAGTTATATCAATAGTTATCCAAGAGATGTTTTCCTGCCATACAATCCCCCTCCAAATTCTCAATAACATGCATGGTATCCCAAGAATAACTGTCCATCATAGGGACCATTTGCTTCAAAAAATAATCCACAAACTATGAGGGACCGTCACTGAGTGACCCCATCCCAGAAATGATGGGTCATCTAGAGGTTCCGCCAGAGATTTGTGTACTTTCGGTAGGGTATACATGGTGGGAATAATAGGGTGGGCTACTTTAAGGAAACTGCACTCATTTCCTGTAATGTGTCCATCTCCATAAGCTTTATCTGTAATTGTATCTAGTTCTGCATTGAAGGACAATGGATAAAAGAAAGTGATTTATAACAATCAGTATTTCCTAGTTGTCATTGTATTTCCATCATGTATTTGTGTGTATCCTGAACCATGATTACAGCCCCCTTGTCTGTTCTTTTCAGAATAATATGAGACACGTCTTGAATTTCTTCTAGTGTGACTCGTTCAGCTGCAGACATATTGGAGTATAGTCACAGTGCAGGACCTTTCCAAAGTTCTGTGATATCCTTTTTTCAGTGTAAAAGAAAACTTCCCCACTCAATCTCCTGCACCCTACTAGAAAGGAAGGACTCAAACAACCTCAAAACGGTGTTTCCAAGTCCAACGAAGTCCTCCAGTTGAGTTGTTAAAATTTCATGAGCTATGGTGTCAAAGATTGATGAGAGAGATCAATGAGGACCAAAATAGACCATTATCCTCTATTTCTAGGTAGACGAAGTTAATTTTGCAGCCTGAGAAGTGCTGTCTCTGTGCTATGATGTCCCCTGAATCCTGACTGGAATAACTCATAGACTGATTATTTGCCCCAAAAAGGGAAGGTTTGAGACAGGCCTATAGTTAGCTAAGATACAGTATTTAGGGACAGAAATGGTTTCTTCAGAAGGTTTGCACCACAGCCCTTTTCAAAACTGTTGGGAAAATACCCTCCTGCAGTGAACACCAAAATATTTCTACAATCACTAGTTCCAGAGACTCCTGACAGTCAACAAACAGCCAGGTGTGTCCAGGTTCAAGTGAACAGAAGGTGAGACGCAACCCCTAGATAAAAAAGAGGATTTCACCAGTCAGCATCAGCTAAAATTCCTCCCAGACTGACAGAAGCCCTCCATTAGTCACAGACTGGACCTTACTGCGCTGTAACAGTCCACTTGTGGAGATCAAAGAATGAATAGAGGATACGTTATCAAGGCAGAACTGGCCGAATTCTTCACAATGTTTAAGTGTCACGATTCTTCCAGACTGTAGACAGGCCAGATGTAATATCCTGTCCACAGTGCAGAAGAGCTGAGTTGGTCTGTTCTTCCCTGCAGCAATTACTCGTGACAGGAACTCTGCCTTTCTGAAAGTGATTACCTCCTGATACTCCTTATAATGGGCTCTCAGGTTAATTTATTTTCCATTGATCCCAATCTCTGCCAAGAACACTTCAGATTCTGCCCTTTGATCTATAACCATCTAAGCTCTTCACTGAACTGGGGGAGCTCTTGTGGAAGACTCTAGGGTGTACACAAAATGATACGAGGGAGTCAAGTGCTGCAGTGATAGCCATGTTATAAGCCCCCACCACAGTCTCGAACCCCTCAGCACACACCTGCAACAGGCTCAAGCAGTCCAGTACAGACAAACCCTGAAGGCTCCAGATTATTTAAAAGTTGGTAAAGAACTAATTCCATGGGGTGAGGGGGTTACCGTTTATTCATCCCCAAATTAATGTTGTGCACACTATCTTGACGAGACATCCACAACAAAATCTAATATTATCATGGTCTTATTCCTAAGGGACCTGGTGTTATACAGAAGTGCCTGAAGTGGAGGAGATGTGCTGTTGGACTCTCTGGTTACCTTCTTTGGTGACAACTCGGGGAGCCCTTGGGATTGGACCCAGGCATGGTAAATCTCTACCCTAGTTCCATTTTAACCCTGGTGTCTCCCCATCCTACTGCTGATCCTACCCTCCCTGACTTATCTCTGGGAACAAGTCTACATCTATTACCCCATCTTCTTGTGATCCCCATTTCCCTGCAGTGGTGCTCATCCCTACAGGAACTAGTGGGCTGCTGAATAAACAGAGTTTATGTACTTACTCTGCAAATTAGGAGGTAATGGGAGAACCAACAATCCTACAATACATACTGACTAACTAAAATCCCATTAAAATCCTCTCAATCCCCACCCACAAGCAACAACAAAAATACCCCAACAACCTACATCTACCCCACACCCTACACTCAAATCACTCATGTCCCAGCCACACACCACTCATAAATCCAATCACCCCAGCCACATCACTCATCATCAAAGGACGGAGATAAATACACTAGACAGAAAGTCCAAACTTATTAAATGTAACAGTCCCAGCTGAACAAAGAACAGATTCCAGCAATGTATTGGGTTTAAAAAAGTTCCAGGCAGAAACATTAGGATCCTAAATGATTCCAGTTCCCTTAGCTCCTCACTCCCACAGTCAGCACCTCCAAATTAGACATAAAAAAGACAGACAGTCCTCAAAACACTGTTGGCCTCCATCTTTAATGTGTTCTTTACATTTGTTTAATGACATTTACTACTTCAGCCAGTCAGCTCGTGGGTGCACCTCTGTTGTAGAACTTTGTACTGGTTATTTAGCTAGCTCTACTGGCAGTGTGCTGTTTGCACAACCCTCTTTGGGTCCCGTATTCAGAAAATGATGTAAGCACAGTGCAAATGTTTGTGCTGCACTTGCCCCTACACTACCCCCGTTTGCTGTGCTATTCAGAAGAATAGCAAGAGATGCTATCCGACTGAATATTGGACCATGTCAGTGCAGGGCTAAGTGAATTTGCACTGCCTTGACATGGACAAGGGCTATATATGGCCGATAGGGAATAGCGCTGCCTAAAGTGGGATAGCGACAAGACCTCCGAGGTCTATATTCAGCCTGAGCATACAAATGAGCCCATTGGGTAAGCATGGTGCTAAGAGATATTTGCATGCCTAATATGGGCTCATTTGCATGGGGTGCAGCAGCCCCTTAGCACCATGTATAAATTATAAACATGAGCTCTGGTGGTCCCATGGTCCCCCTACACCCTGATCTACTGTTCACAAGTTTCCTTCTTAAAGTGCTTTTTCTGCATGTTGTTTACTTCTACAACCATTATCATTTGTACAGTCTGAAGATTGAAACAGAGATTCAGTGGTAGATTCCCAGGTGTCAATACTGTGATACAGTAAAGGGGCTACTAGCATTTAGTGATAACAAAAAAGACATTTATTGTAGGACCAGTCAAACAGGTTCACTTTTTGAACTGGTAATGTGGCACTTCTAGCGTCAAATCATAGGCAGGTTTGACTTGTACTTCATACTTTATTAACTGGACACAGTCCCTCACCTTCATTTTAAACATACCCAGCTATCAAAAGACCACCAATACTTCAAATGATTGCCCATGAAACATGGAAACTGATGGTAGTGAGCAGGTTAACTAATTAGCTTGTACAGTAGATCATGTCCTGCTGGTCCAGTGGTTCCCCCACTCCCAGATCATCCATGCAAACCTTTTAACATATTCCCCCATGGTCGGTGGGATCCCCACCCATAGCCCCCCACCAGCCCAATCTACTCAAATCTCACCTCCCTGCACCCCCTTAACTGTGAGTTCAATGCCCTGATAGCTACACATGGCAACCAACATAGCCCTCCTCTCACTTCTATTGCCAGCTGCCATATGAGTTACTTGTGAGTGTGTGTACTCTGTTTCTACAGTACACATGTTAACAGACAGCTTATATGGTAGCTGGCCACAGATGTGAGAAGAGGGCTGTACCAGTCACAGTATGTCGCTGTCATGACCCAGACTCATGGGTAAGTGAGGGTGCAGGGACGTCGGATATGAGTGGGTGGGTCAGATGGGAGACTGTGCAAGGGAACCCACCGGACCACTGAGGGATATGTTACTGAGTTTGCAAGGGCTATCGGGAGGGGTGGAGGAATCCTTGGACCATGAGGGCATGATCTGCTGTACAGGCTAATTATTTAACCCTCTCACTGCCATCATTTTCAGGTTTCATGGACAGCCATTTGTTGCATTGATGGTCTTCTGATGGCTGGATATGTTTAAAGGGAAACGTCTACCTCTAAGTGCCCCACACCTCAGTGTGGGACATTCCCAATTAGCAATTTTGCACTATAATAGAATGTTTTTACTTATTGGCTTTTCATTATGTTATTGTTTATCTGGTTGATCCTGCGGTCTCTCTTGCCAGCAATTTGATTAGAGCGGCACTAGTGGAGCATCCCACAGCCTTCCACTGTTGTCCTGAGGCTGACATCAGAATCAGGGAGCAGCCGCACGAGCGTGTACAGCATATTTGTATGGTTGGAGCCATAAATTGCCCATGTTTGTGATGTGCAAGTCCCAGTGCTATACTGAGACCAAGTACAGATTAACAGTTAACTGTAGGTCTATACTTGGTCTCGGTATAGCACCCATAGAGTCTAGTTCCCTCTTCCTTCTCCCTGTATCCCCCAGACTCCTGCTGTTCTTGTTTTGCCATCCCAACTCCAAGACCTCTGGTGGGTGATCTGTTTTTTTCTCCTACCTTCCAATTCTCTAGAACAACTTTCTTCTGTAGGTCATCTCCTCCTCCCCACCTCCATATCTTTCAAAGGCCTCCGTCATGACCTTTCCACACACTGCAGTTAACCCACTCCTCCCTCTGCATCCCTTTATTTTCTTCTACTGTAAGTTTCCCCTTACTCCCTTTCTTCTGCTGTTTTCTGCCTCTCTTGTCAGCTTTAGGATGGCCTCTGCCTGTCCAGTGTTCCCCATTGTGAGCCTGCCCATTTTGTCCTCCCACCTTGTTGGGACACCCCTACTGCTGTACAGTTCAACTCCAAAAACCTCTTTGTTTTTTGCTGTTAGTTTTTTCTCTCTTCACCAGTCTGACCCCCTCTTCAGCCACTGACCCTCCCCAGTCCCACCATCCCTGTTTCCCATGGACTTATCATCCAACTCCTGCCTTCCTATGACTTTCCCACTGTGACAGGGGCAGCCTGGAGGGTGTGAAATAAATCCTTGGGCAGGAGGCATGCCACGTCACAGGGTGCTGGGCCTATGGAGGGTCGGGTCCTTCCTGCTGGCCATCCTGGTTTTTTCCCTCATTTATGGTTCCCTTGCAAGGCAGGCATGCAAAGCTGCTTATGCATTCCTGAGCATGCTCCCATATGCAGGACATCAGCAGCCTCCACTCCTCCCACCCCAATGTTGCTGCAATTCCTGAGCTACCTACTGCTAGCCTCCACTAGGGGTCAGGCATGCACTAGGCACTGCATTCTCCCCTCCTCTGAGGAGGAGAGCCATCCATCAGATGTTCAGTCCTCCCTCCCCCCCCCCGGCTGAACCTGCAATGTCCTGAGTTTGCTCCTGAACACGGAACATCAGCATCACAAGTGGCAGCGCCATGCTGCACTGCTGGACAAGTCTTCGGGCATCCTCTTTGTAGTTTTTTAGTCATTACTATGTGGCAAACCAATTGGGTCATGACTCATTTTCACTGGTGTCCAAGTTCACTTTTAGTAGTAGTATTAATAAGCTTGGATTTTAGATCAATCACAAATGCATAAAATATATGGATCAATAAATGAGGTAATGTAGAAAACAACTCCTATAGAACAATTACCACAATAATTTAAAAGTCCATGTAATCATGGTTTTAAAGTTTAAAAGGAGGGGGCACAAGCAGGAAGGGAGGGAAGGAGTTCCAAGTCATCAGACAGGTACTTGGAATTGCATTTGATCCAGTTTTACACAGTGAGTGTGGGACTTAGAAAACATTTTCATTTGAGACCTTGGATTTTGAAAATAATCAATATCAAAAAATTTAAATAAATAATCAGGAACATTATCATTTACACAGTTATACAGTACATAAGTTAAATTCAGCTAACATCTTGTTGCTTGTAACAGTCAATTCGATTAGTACTGTATATAATCAAACAGTGATGCGATTCCCAAGGAGCATTTAAGGTAAAGTGAATAAACTTACTGTAAAATTGCATTGCCGTGCCATAATTACGTTATCCTTTTTTTTAGTCATGAGCTGTTTTTATTTATTATTGTATTCCTATTATACTGTTTTACTGCTCTGTTTTTTTTCCTTAGTTTTTTGCACTGCCATTGTTGTTGCACATTTTTTGTCATTCTTTGCCTCTATAATCCCCTCCTCCAAGGTCACATCTGGAAATCAGCCTTTGATTAGTGCACCTATCCTGGCCAAAAATTCTGAATAAATAAATTATCAATACTGTTACAATGCACTTGTGCTAACACTCCACCAAAAAAAAAAATCAAGATTTCTTTTAAGCAATAAACAATATAGGTTTTGCCAGTCCGATGCAACATATATACTTTGAGTATATTTACTTGAGCTATATCATACTGCCTGCCTCTTCTAACAATATGCTTTTGATATCTATGTTTGTAACAGCCAAAATGTTTTGGACTCTTTGTATTCTCCTGGGTCATGCCTGAAAGTAGGCATTGTAAAACTAAAATAAAGACCCATGACATTTACATAAATGACTTTAATGTTAACTGTAGAATATTGTAAGCCGGTCTGGTGGCACTGAGGGCTGAGGTGCTGGATGCCTTACCTCGCGCCATGCTGGTGACCCATGTTCAGGAATGAGCATGGGCCAGCAGCGGTCAGCAGGGGAGGAGAAGGATCGAGCATCCAGTGGACTGCTCTCCTTCTCTGGGGAGGGGGGTCCTCAGTAGTTGGCACTCGTCTGCCCCTGCAGCAGGGGGAGGAGTTGGGGCAGATACTTGGAGGAAGCGTGTGCAGATGTGTGTGCACTCCCCTCCTCCGGCATCATTGCACGCCCCCAGCTCCTGGGAGAGAAAACCATGAAAAAGAGATGCCGTGGCAGAATGGTGGAGGCTCCGCACTAGGCTAGCCACAGCACTGACCCACTGAATCCGGATTCTGATGAGGGTTGGGAAATCCCACCAGCCCCACTGGGGGGGGCAAGCCTTGGGAGTTTGGGTCAGCGCCAGATGGTGGACACCAGGGGATGGGGCTGGGGGTGCCCTCTAGAGGACAAGCCAACATAAGGAGGAAAAAAAGCACCAAAAAAAGAACAAAAAAAAAACAAACAAACTGTAGACAATGGCAGAAAATATAGCAACAGAAAAAAAATATAGGGGTTGCAATAATATTTCAGTATATCTTTGCTTTCACTGCGGCAGGTTAAGTCAGGAATACATGCAGAATTACAAAAGGCTTTAGCATAAATAAACAAAGCTACACAGGACAGAGAGACATATGGTGTGTAGAGTGTCTTGAAATATATTGAGAGAGCTCATTTCCTAATTGTAATCCTATTTAAATTATTAGCTAGATATAAAATGATAGAGTGCATGCTTAATCTAATAATAATGGTTTCCTACATACTATATAAGGATGCATTTCCGCCATTAAGCAGCCTTGAAAACCTTTTTGCACGCATAAACAAAAACAATTGTGAATCTGAAAGACCAGAGAATGTCCTTAAAGTAGTAATACACAGAGTGTTTATATTTACTGTAATGATACTAAATGTCCTTTCCAGTAAGTCATAACGTTCTGAAATGGTGTAAGATAGTGTTGGGCATAAACAATATTTTACAGTGTTGCTAGTGATTTCTCACACTATTAAAGAACAAAAACCAAAAGAAACAAGTTTTTGTCAATGCTGAACATTTATTTGCTTATAACAGAAAACAAAAGAAACAAGCCTTTGTCAATGCTGAATGTTTGTTTATATTTGCTGTGTAGGTGTTTTGCATTGATAGTACAGAAATGATAATTAAGAGATTAAATAACATTAGTTATAATAGTTGAAATTGTCACGGCTGGGAAATTAAGAGGCTCATATGTAACGTTGTTGTTTTCTCAGAGTGTAACCTTGAATTTTGAAAATAATAGGCTTTTATTTTGCCCCAGCATATGAACATGATAGCTGCCATTTTGTGAAATGCGACCCAAAATATTGTTTTGTGGAAAGACCATGAAAACAGTTTTTGGAAGGGGATTTGAAAATGACACCTGCCATGTTCATTCGATGGGGGTAAAAATATGAGTATGTTGAAAATGTGGGTTCAAAAGTAAAAATATTGCAAAGCAATGAGCAACTGTTGAAAAATATCAACATTTGTTCATAACTTTTTTTTTCAGTTTTGACTTCAAATGTTCAACACATTGTTTTTATTACACCACCTTATGAACATGACAGGTCTCATTCAGGAAACCCTGTACAAAATGTCATTTTGTGACAAAAGTGTAAAAAGAGGTTTTTGGTGGGATTTGAAAAAGTGACACACCTTGAGAATTATGTTTGAATCCCACAGCCACCACTTGCATACTGCATGAACATGAGCAAGTCACTTGGCTTCCCTGTGATCCCAGGATGCACCTGGAAACAAGCCTTGGCTTAGTGTGTCTTTCAAGGCCAACATTTTTAAGAAAAAAAAAAGACTGTTTTGGAAATGTTGGGTCACAATCTGGTAAAATAGCAAAGCTAGGAGTAAACATTGAAGAATTTCAACATTTTTTCGTAACTTTGTTATTTTTTGAGATTCTAACCCCAGATTTTACAACATAGTCTTATTGTGATCCTCCCTTATGATCAAGATAAGTGGAATTTTTTAAGTCTCATCTGAATGGTGATTTTGCAGAGTGACCGTGAAAGTATGTTTTAGAGGGGATTTGAAAAATTAGTCCTGCCTTGTTCCTGAGGTGGGGTACAAAATGGCTATGTTGAAAATGTGGGGTCATAATTTGGTAAAATAGCAACCCTAGGAGTAAATATTGAAGAATGTTAACTTTTTATAGCTTTGTAGTTTTTAAGAATTTGACCCTAGATCTTCAACAGTCTTTTTATGTTGTCTTGCGTGCTTATGCAAGCAACATGTTGTGGTAGTAGAAGAAATACGGAGGTGTTTCAGTGTTGGCGAATGCAGGGCACACTTTAGTAGGTGCGTCCCACATTCTGCAATTAACCAGCATGCTAGCACTGACACAAGTTTTATGTAAAGTGGACACATATTGTAAGAAATGTGCCACTGCAATCAGAGACAAGCTCGTCATGCAGCGGCACAGATGACACACCTCCCCTACATGCCTTTCTTGATAAAACATTTCAATAAACATGGTGGCTCCTACCGTCCACCACACAATCCCCAGAAAGCCCACTTTGGGGGCTCCCAATCCCCCTGTTGGCATGCCTCCCCAGTTCAATTTGTTTACCAATGGGCAATAAACATGGTGGTGGCTCCCAAAGAAGGCTGACATTGGGGGTGCAATCCCTGCGTCAGCATGTCCGCAACCCCCCCACATTGTGTGGCACACTGGAAGCCTACCCCAGTGTACCTCTGCTCACAGAAAGCCAACCACATCAGCATGTTCCTTCCCCCTGCCCCACCCCCATTGTGTGGCACACTCGGAACCCACTCCAGTGTGGCCAACAACACCTCTCTGAAAGTCATGAGGCACACTGGCAGCCCATCCCAGTGTGTGCAACATTTGTTTAATTTCACCTGTGAAGAAACAAAATAGTCCTGCGGTGCAGTGTCAGGTTTTTTTTTTGTACCTGAAAAAAAGAAAACGGTCCGTTGTCTGTGGTGCCCCCTCCCCCAACCTGCACCCACCCTCTGCACACCCAACCTCTCCACACCCCCTCCTCACCCCATACTTACCTCTGGAGGTCCAGCGATGTGATCTTTGGTGGAGCGGGAACATGTCTGGACTCTTCAAAGCCGAACTGCAAAATTAACACATGCCAGTAAGCTGTATAATGGCATCAATGGGGAGGGTTCAAGTTAGGTGGATATCTCAGCCATTTTTTTGAATCTTGGCTCCAAATTTTCAACATGGGGTTCTTGGGACCCCACCTCATGAACACATGCACTGTCATATCATTATTCTGTCCTGAAATGTGATTTTGCTGTCACTGCGTGGAATCACCTTTCAGGATTGAGTAATGAAATGACAGTCCTACTGCTCATGAGGTATGGTCCCAAAAAGCCTATGTTGCACATTTGGTGAAAAAAACTCCAAAAAATGACTGCATTATGGGTGTGCATTGCGTAGTTTCCATGCACACTCTTAACTTCGACATCTTTTAATATTTTCACTCCAGATTTTCAACATTGCCATTTTTTCACACCTCCTTATGAATAGTATAGCTGTCATTTTTCACATCCTGCTCAAAATGTGTTTTTGTACATCTAGCGCACAATGGCTTGGTTGCTATGGGAAATCAACTTTCAGGATAGAGTAACAAAATCACAGTGCCACTGTTCATGAGCGGAGGTCCCAAAATGCCTATGTTGAAAATCTGGTTAAAAAAATTCCCAAAATAATTGCGTTATGAGCATACATTGCACAGTTTCTACGCATGCTCGTGACTTCACCAATTTTTCATATTTTCACTCCAGATTTTCAACATAGCCATTTTTTTACACTTTCTCATAAGCAGTACAGCTGTCATTTTTCACATCCTGCCTGAAATGTGCTTTTGCACCTGTGGTGACAAATGGCGCAGTCGCTGTACAAAATCACATTTTGGCTAATGAACTGATAGTGCCACTGTTCATGAGGTGGGGTCACAAAAAGCTCATGCTGAAAATTTGGAGTGAAAATACCAACAAACACTCGGCCTATTAGGGTTTCCAACTGTATCACCCCACCCTGTAGAGACTGACAGGTGTCAGGGGTGTGACTTGGGATTGTTGGCTGTAATGCACACACCATTCCACCCCAACCCCCATCCTGCAGCCAATGACAGGCATCGAGGATGCCTTGGACTCTTCAGCACCAAAGTTCACCCCATTCTCTTATACTGTATACGCCCACTCACTCAGCGCCCAAAGACTCTATGGTTTGATGAGTCTTTAAAGGAACTGAGGAGAGTGGGGCGAAGGCTAGAGAGGTTTTGGTGGAAATCTGGCCTTGATGTGGACAAACTTAGGTTGATGGACCATTATGGTTCCTATCAATCAGCAACCACCCGTAAGAAGGCAGAATTCCTGTCCAGGGAGATTGCTGCTGCGCGGAACCGACCAGCTCAACTCTTTCAGACCGTCGACAGACTATGCAATCCACTCTGTCTGCAGTCTGGAAGAGATTTTTCACAAATAAAATGTGATGAGCTTGCTCGGTTCTTCACAGATAAGATTGCCAACATCAGGTTAGGTATCGGCCAAGCTCACTCTTTAAGGGTTTGTGGTGATCGGCGAGAGGAAACAAACACCTCTGTTACCTGGTCTGACTTTGGTAGGCTTTAGTTCATGGATATTGTGAGGATTGTCCAGATTGTATGACCAACCAGCTGTAGTTTGGATCCGGGCCCTACATCACTATTATTAGGTTGCGTAGATACTATCTGTCTGATCCTTGCTGAAATTGTCTGGAAATCTTTGGAGCAGGGGATCTTTCCTGATCCCCTGAAGGAGGTGGTAGTTCGACCACTCTTAAAAAAGCCTTCATTGAATCCAGACTGCTTAGCTAACTACAGACCTATCTCTAACCTGCCCTTTGTGGGTAAGATTATTGAAAAGGTGGTTGCACTACAACTGGATGACCATCTTATAAATCACAATGTCTATGATACTCTTCAATCGGGATTTAGGAAAAGACATAGCACTGAGACCACCCTTGTCCGGGTTTTAAATGATCTCCTGATTGCGAGAGATCGAAAGGCTCGCACTATTCTAGTCCTTCTTGATCTCTCTGCAGCATTTGATACTGTGGACCGTGGTGTGCTTTTGGAGAGACTGCTTTATTGTGGACTGGCTGGCATAGTTCTACACTGGTTTTGATCTTTCCTCATGGGTCGGAGGCAGAGGGTTGTCACTGGAATTTATTCCTCTGACACCATCTCCCTATCCTGTGGGGTGCTGCAGGGCTCCATTCTGGCACCCATGTTGTTCGCCGTATATATGCTGCCATTGGGAGACATTATTAGGCGATTCGATCTGGGTTTTCACTGCTATGCAGATGATACCCAGTTGTATCTGTCCTTCAATCCCAGACAGGAAGATGCGATCTCTATGCTTAACAACTGTCTATCCGAAATCAAAGACTGGATGAGTACTAGCTGGCTGAGGTTAAACCTGGATAAGACTGAGGTGCTGGCTGTGGACCCTGGTCACCTTGAGGTGGGTTGTAAGGTTGGGATTCCATTGGGCATATGGCTCGATGGTGTCCAACTCCCAGCCTCAGACCAGGTACATAATCTGGGTGTTATCATAGACGACGGCCTGACCCTAAAATCTCAGGTATCAGCCGTTGTCAAATCCTCATTTTACCATCTTAGGAATATCACTCGGGTGAAACACCTGGTTCCTCTGGCTGACCTTTCTACCTTGGTCCACGCCTTTGTGACCTCTTGCCTTGATTACTGCAATGCCTTGTACCTAGGGATACCAGGGGTTGATATCCGCTGCTTGCAGCTGATGCAGAATGCAGCGGCCAGGCTTTTGACTGGGACATTTAGAAATAGTCATATTACGCCTGTGCTGCGCGGACTGCACTGGCTGCCGGTTCAGTGGTGGATCACCTCTAAGGTTGGGTTACTGACCTATAAAGCCCTACATGAACAGGGACCGTGGTATCTGCAAGATCTCCTTACTCCCTACTATCCCTCTCACTCACTCCGATCCACCGATGAGGGATTGCTAGAGATTCCCAGGTTCATTTAAAGACATCTGGGGCACGTACATTGTCTTACGCTGCCCCCACCCTGTGGAATTCTCTACCTCGACGGATACGTGGCTGCCTGACCGTCGAGTGTTTTAAATCTGAGCTAAAAACCTTTTTGTTTTTAAAAGTATTTAAAGAATGATTTTACTGTTAATATTATGTTTATTATTTAATGTTGCTATTGTACAGTGCTTTGGTTTTTGAAAAGCGCTTATAAATAAACTTTTACTTACTTTACTTATTTACTGTACCCATCTCAGTGTACTTCCTTATAGAATGGGGTGAGCGTAAGGCCCGAAGACCCCAAGGAACACCGCGGCACTTGTCGGTGTCTGCAGGGTAGGGTGAGGTGAAATGGCATGAGCATTATGGCCGACGACTCAAAGGCACACCCCGATGCCTGTCAGTCTCTGCAGGGTGGGGGTGAAGTTGATGTCAGTTCAATACTTCACTGCCATTCCTATTGTGCATCACTCTAATTCCTGCACTACCAATGCCAATGCCAGCAAGACAACATTCGGCATTGACAAATGCTTGTTATTACTCCACCTTATGATCAAGACAATTATTTTTTTTGTTAAACTTTTTATTCAAATTTCCAGCATGATACAAGACAATTCACATATAGTCAGATTACAGCTTTCATAGACATAGATGGGAAAGGATCTGTTAACAATCGTTTTAAACTGTTATAAGCCACAGGCAGCAGCAGTGCTTTGTAAAACATCCATGGAAATGTATTGGCATGTGATAAAGCAGTCATATAGGGTAATAATTAAACTCTTGCATACTGAGTGTCACAGCAGGGCCGTGGTTGGGATCTCAGCCATACATTACAGAAACAGACTAACTATCTATGAAAACAGACTGAGTAATTTGTGACGTTACAGTAAGTTAGCCAGGGGTTATAAGGAGAGGAGTCTCATAAAGGTGAGAGTTTGTCTGCTTGGCATAGTTCAGGCTATCCCTCTTCTGGGGTGAGGGTGTGTTGTGTGGGGTGGTTGTGCTTCAGCTTGTCTGCTCTGTCAAAGATAAGCATGGATAGGGGGGCCAGACTGCAATGTTTTTCCATGGTATCCAACACCAGGTGCAACATGAGCTCATAGGTGGCCAGCTGAGTCATACTGGAATTCATTCATGTGGGTTATGTCACCTACATAATAGTAGCTGTTTGGCTTTGATGTTAGCATGCATCACCAGCCCATATTGGTCCTTCAATAAATGTGGGGCCTCTTGCCTTGATTCAAAGAGAAGGAGGAATATGTGCACCTAGGATCATTCCCAGGGTGTTGCACATGCTGGCCAGTAATTTTTTAGTGCTGGGCAAATCCATAGGATGTGGAAGAGGTTACCATGAGGCTTGTCACATCTCCCCCAGTGGTACTGAGAAATGCAGCATGTAGCCCTGCTAGGGTACAGTACCAGCAGTGCAACACCTTGCTTTGTATAAGCCTACTAAGAGAGCCTAGGACTGGATTGTGAGCCATCCTCCAGCAGGCCTGCTATTCCTCATCGTCTATATTTTGGCCTAGGACAGTGGCCCAGATGCTTCTTGCCTGAGCAGCCTGGTCTGGGATGCATTCTCAGATTAGGAAGTAGATGGCACCAGCCCTACCAGACAATTTGGATATCCTAGAGAAGAGGAGATGTAATTGCAGTGGCATATGAGCCTTCCATTGCCACTTCAGCTGAAAGGCCAGAGCACTACACAGTTGGAGATATCTCCAGAATTCAGACTTATGTAGGATGCATGGGGCCTGATGGCCCTAGAAGGAGTCAAGGGTATTTGTGTGGGGAGAAGGAGGTCAGACAGGGTGTGAATGCCTTTGGAATTCCGATGTCCACAGTCTAGATGTGTGTCCCCCACCCTGATGCTGTGATTGCTCGAGAGGTAAAAGCACTGGGTGTGTCAGTTCTATGCCCAGACACTTTACCATTTGGTTCCAGACATGGATAAATGTGTGGATCATGGGTGAGGCATGCATAGGTATATTCTGAGGTCCAGACAGTCAAACTAAAGGGGGGTTGCCCTTCCAGCAGATGGTTGCCCACAGATGAGGAGGTAACTCTGGGTTATGGAACCATCTGGTGTTTTTTGCCTCTATGAACAACCAGTAGTAAACTAAAATGGTGCAGGGTCTCCAACAGAAGCCATAAGAAGATAGACTAAAGGAGCTTAATATGTATACCCTTGAGGAAAGAAGGGAGAGGGGGGACATGATAGAAACTTTCAAGTACCTCAAGGGAATCAACAAAGTCCAAGAGGGTAGTATCTTTCAGAAAAAGAGATGTGCAAGAAAAAGAGGACACAATTTAAAGATAAAGGGGGGACAGCTCAGGGGCAGTGTAAGGAAGTATTTTTCCACAGAGAGGGTGGTGGATACATGGAATGGCCTTCCTGAAGAGGATGTGGGGTCAGAAACAGTGGGGGAATTCAATAATATGGGACAGACATAAGGCAATTCTGGTGGGGGGTAGGAAGAAGTAGGCTGTTGGGTAACTAGGATCTGTAGCTTATCCAATAGGTAGGGAAATGGGCAGACTAGGTGGGCCAAGTGGTCCTTATCTGCCATCAAAGTCTATGTTTCTATGTTTCTGTGTTTAGTAGCTCTGGCCCAGGGTACTCAACAAGGTTGCCGTCATCCCCATTATTGCCTGAATAGTGGACAAGACGGGGGTTCCAGAATCCATATGTGCCAGTACAGCATACAGGTACCCCCACTCCACTGAGTCAAATACTTTTTCAAAGTCAATTGTGACTGTTGCAGCTGGAGTGGAGGTAGTGTGGACAACGTGCATTAGCTTGATAAACTTCCTTTTGAGGACTGAGTGCAGCCTGCCCCCAGACAAAGCTTACGTGTGACAGAGATGGATCAGCAGGAGAAGGAGAGTGTCTAACCTGGTGTCCAGGACATTTGCATAAATTTTACTGTCCACTGTTATTAGGGAGGCTGGACAATAGATGGCCAGAAGGACAGGGTCCTTTCCCTTCTTTGGGAGAACAGTGATCACTGCTGTGGCCATCGCGGGGGGGAGCTTCCCATCTAAGCCTACTTCATCATACTGTAGATGTGCTGTAGGACTGAACAGAATTGGGGGGACAGAACCTGATATAGCTTTGCAGGGAAGCCATCCCCACCTGGGCTTTATGTGGGTTGAACACTTTTAAGGCTACACGTATTTCCTCCTTTGTGAAAGGAAGGTCCAGGGCAGCTGTTTGAGCAGGCTCAAGTCTAGGCAGCCTTAGCAATGATAATCAGCTGGCTGGCATCTGGAGTGGATACAGAGGAGCACAGCTGCCTCTAGAGCTCCTTCATTGCCTCGTTTAGTTCAGGTGAGCTCATGCATACAATTCCTGCAACATTACTGAGGGAGGCTGTGCCTCTTGGCCTGCTGTTTCTTCAGGCAGTATGCTAATAACTTCCTTCTCCTTTCACCCCCTTCCCAGTAGCAGTGCTTAAGTCAGAGGATTGCCTGCTCTGCTTTTCTGGCCGTGTGGGTGTTGATGTCTAGGAGAATTTTTAGTTTGTCCTTCTGCAACTGCTAATTGTTAGCTGCCTTAGTATCCACCTTATAGGCCTCTTCTTTCTGGGTGAGTTGGGTTTCCAGGTTGGCTAGTTCCTGCTCACAGTCTTTTTGATGGTGTGCAGCATAGCCAATGATGTACACATGGAGCATGGCCTTGAAGACCTTCCACAGAATGGCCACTGATGTGGCCCTGTTGTCATTCAAGTGGAAAAATTCTTCTGACAACTCCAGGAGCCAGGCTTTAAAGTGTGGGTCCTGTGACTCCTGTAGTAGGAGAGGGTCCATTCTCCAGACAGGGATTGGAGAGTTGCATTGCCAAGTAATACATCTAGCTTGAGAGGGGCATGGTCTGAGATGACCAATGGGTTTATAGTCATTGCTGTGACCATCAGAGTAAGCTGCTGGGAGGTGACATTTTGTTCAGTTGACTATACAACCCATGCACCACTGAATGGTACATGTCATCCTGGGCTCTCAGATTATGGAGTCACCATATGTCAAGAGGGTTGTCACCTAGGAATGTGGGAACAACAGCCACTTGACTCCTGCCCACCCCACCCCCGCTTAACCCCACCCCACGCTACCAACACCATCACCACCAGGGCAGATGCAGCCTTACCAGGCAGGGACACTGCTGATCCTGATCATCCAGAAGTGGATAACTTGTAGAGCACTGTGGGATGAATGCCATGGTGCACACCAAGGTACTGGTGGGTGAAGGAGGTGTATGTGGCTTCCGACTGCTAGAGAACAGCCCACTGCAACAATAAATGCCATACCATGCACTAACTTCATGTTGCGTCTCCTCACCCAGTTCACTCTCCCGCTAGAACTGACTCAGATCACATCACACACGGGCATCCCGATCCCTGCCAAATGAGTGCACTTACATGTTGTCGGCTGGTGGGGGCATAGTGCATAATTGTCAGGCACAGAAGTAGCAGTGCATGAATGCATCCTCAGTTTCAGCAGCTTAGCAGCGGGCCAAAAATGACAACATGTCACCATCCGTGACATAGTGAAAAAAACTGGCAGAATCAAACTGGCAACCAGCAAGGCAGTGGAAAAAACAGCATGCTGGTTGAAAACTGGACAGGTGGTAACTCTATATATCAACAAGAGACTGGTCAAAGAGGCAGAGCTTTACAGCTTGTGCTGCACAGGAATGCGATTCTGGCTTGCCATGGCTCCTGTCCAGTGATAGGTCCAGAGTCAGGTTGAAATCTCCCCACATTAGGAGTGGAGCCTGTGAGTCATTAAACTCTGAGACTTCAGCTGCTAGTGTTTGAAAATATTGTGGAGAGTTCATATTCCTAGCATAGAGGTTACCTACGGCCAATGGGCCTTGCTGAGAGTGAGTGTGAAGCAGTGCCAGTACCCAGTGACCCTCTCCATCTGCAGCCAATTTGGGGAGGGCTCAATGTAGGTTTCTGTGCACTGGAATGGAGACTTCTCTCTTTTTGAAGCTAGCAGAGTTGTGGAGTTCTAGTCCCACCCACAGCTGTATAGGTTTCTGAGACTTGAGGTCAGTGAGCTTGGTCTCTTGCAGGAGGACCATCTGGGATCTGAGACACTGAATATGAGTCATTGTGTGCTTGCAAATGATTGGGAAGTTAAGTCCCCTGATGTTTCAGCGGTGTCATCGTAAATCTCTCATCATGGAGGTTGAGTGTGGTGATGAATCACTGTTCAGCTGTCTGGACAGACACAGGCAGGGATATTTTTTAGTTTATGGGGCATCTAAGTGACTCAGCCAGGCCAGGTGACTACTGCTGTACTCAGCTGAGCGATGGTTGCATCACTCCTCTGTAACCCTTGGCAGACACCCACTTTTTCACAGTGAGATACAGTGGGTTCAAGATTCTGTGAGAATGATAGCACTTTAGTAAACAATTTTTAAATAGAAACCAGAACAGTGAAGGGACAAACCAGTAAGGATACAGCATGAGGATCAGTTGAAGGAGTATAACCTAGACGTCGCTGAATAGACCAGGAAATAAGGGCTGGACATCCACAGACTTCCCAAGTCTTCGTTGTGTCCACCGAGGGTGACAGATACTACATCAAGCCTAGCTGGCAAGCTGTGGATTGTCATAGAGAAGATATACTAGGTCCAATGGACCATTAACCAACCTTCCCACCCCCATTACCTAATCCTGTGTACTACAGGGCAAAATAGTTCTTTCCCTAGTTGCCATCACCAGAGGAGGCAAACATTTCCTCCACAGTCAGAGTCCATGAGAGATAAAGTCCCCCTAGAGGATGGAGTAGCTTCCTTTTGGCTCACATGGGGTGTGCCGTATCTGCATGGTGAGAGGAAGAGATTTATTTTTGTTCATCCAGTATAAGGTTATCTGGTCCCGAGGAACTGGGACAAGTATGAGAGAAAGGGTATAGTTTCAGGAAATAAGGGGGATATAGAGTCATAGGAGAGCAGTGCTTCCACATATAATCAGCCTAGTTATGAGGCACTCTTTTGGCTATCTAGCTCTATACCTGTGTTACAGGTAAGCCAGGGAGTGCTGTACTTGGTAAATGAGGTAAGGGAGGTTATTGAGTGGCTGAATTATCTAGGTAGCTCTTACAGTGTCCTTGCTTCCTGACAAGGTGACTAATCAATGGCAAGAGAGGCTGTGACTGACCCATGCTGTTTGCCTTGTTGCTGTTGGCCATGACATTGGTGCATTTCAAGTAAGCCATCCAAGTCACTGCCCATGTTCCTGCCCCCAGAGGGGTAGGGGAAGGACAAGGGGCACAATGGGGTACCAGTGTCTGTGGCCTGAATCGAAGGGGTTCCCATCAGCCTTTTATGGGAAACTTGTGGAATTGCAGAGGACTGTATACTGGACAGGCTCAGATCTATTACCACTGAGTTGCAGCCCAGCACCTCGCAGGGGGTAGGGGATACAAAAGTGGGTCAACATGGGGAAAGGGGGTGAAAGGGAAGGGAAACGATGGGGTAGGAGTGAGGGGAAGACAGAGAAGGAGTAGGGGATCGGGTTACCATTTAGTAGGCTTGGAATTGAGGCAATTTATCAGCTTGTGTTTTGTATTTCTGTTCTTCAAAAAGAATTGGGGTGAGGGGTTCAAGGCGTCTGCAGCATTTGCAATTTGCTAAACCCAAGACATTATATTGTTAACAGAGCCCACATTTCTTTAACTGTCTCAGTAATTTTAACCTGTGGGAGACTGGGATCCTTTACAGGCACGGGCTGCAGCAACTCCAGTCTCACTGGGTGCTGCTGCACATGAGTGCTAGGGATTCCCATGAGGGAGGGACTGCAATGCTCACAGAGGGCACCTCTCAAACTATCACATCATTGCACTCTCAAGAGGGATTGTGCTGCACAAGTTACGGGAAGGAGGCAGACCTATGAATTGACTCTGATATTAGGTAAGAGTCTGCTCTCCCAACTCTGAATTTCTGACTGCGCAGCATCAGTCCCCCAGTATATCAAACCCTTACCCACTGCAATGACTATATAGTGGGGTTATGTTATCGACCAGGGGGGTCAAACAGCCACTGCAGGAGTTAGAGTCACACAGAGAGGTTGCTGGTGGGAAAACAATACGTCATTGTGACACTTCCCTGTGTAACCCCCTTGCAAATGGGGGTTCCTAAAAGATTTCCCGGAGCTTGTTTCCATGCTCCATGCCTGGTTGGTGATCGGCATAATGCTGTTTAAATGGGTAGCAAGGAGCGCTTTTAAAGCATCCGTATGCTGTCTCTTTAAAGACTGCCTGTGCAGTCATATTAACTGAAATGGGGGCTGTGTGGTAGTATGCAGAAGTCCGCCGGGACACTGAAAAATAGCTCACATCTGTCATCACTAGTGGTGCAGAGGGAGCTTTGCTGGGGGATGTGATTGTCTGCTGGAAATAACGTACAATAATAATGATAATGTAGTTGTTCTAACCTGCCTTCCTTTGCAGTGAGGACTGTTTCGGTTGTCTCCTCCATTTTGGTCCAGAACTGCTGAATTGGACCAATCAATACCTCGGGACTCTGGAGAGCTGTCTGACCAATAGGTGAACTGTTTATAAGTTGGAGAAGGCATTATGGGCTATGGCACTTTTTTGCACCACTGAGGGGCAGAAGATTGATTGACTGACAGGTATGCCAGCCAATAGAATCGGGTAGCGCCCGAGTTGTAAGGAGAGCCCCATGCTGAGAAGGGGCAGATGCGTAGTGGCTGAGGAGAAGGAAGGAGCTGTGTGCTTCTGCTCTGGTGGAGTGTTCGCACGGGAAGCGCGTGAAGGCCTGAGGCGGCTGTTTGTTACCGTTGAGTAAGTCGGATTAAATCCACTGCATGTGGTCAGAGGAGGCTGGTGCCAGCCCAGCTACCCACCAGGCTCGACCTGTTTTGAGGATTGGAGAATCTGCTGAATCGTGCTCGGTCCTCGGGAAAGTTGAAACTGCCGTTGCAGCACCTTAGCTGGCGGAGAGTTTGTGTAAGCCTTGGAGGCTGCGGCCTGGTGTGGTACCCCTCTGGAGTTGCCATATAAATGTGTGAGGAGGCTGGTGAAACTCAGGCTTAGCCCTGCCAGGGGTGCAGAAACCGTTGCTTGCTGGAGTCGTGAGTACAGAACCAGGGTAGCTCCCTGCTAAGTTGCAACAGTGGTCTCAAGTTGTTTTATTATACTGCTGGCCGCCTAGCTGAATCACCTTTCCATCCTGACTTTCTCAGTACTGAAAAGGCTACCTGTGTTAGGGTCCCAACCAGCTGCCACAGAGGACTAGCCATTAGGGCTTGGGTACCCAGGGACAGTAAAGATTAGGGTCAGGCCTGTGCACAGAGCCCTAGGTAGATAGGAATAGTGATAAGCCAATTAACTTGATTTCCCCCCTGTCCTGGTTACTTCCCCCTGGAATAAATCAGATTGTTTGTTCTGCAACTATACCCTGGCTACTGTGTGCATTACTGGTGAGTTGCTGTATAGTTACTGTGATAAAACTGTACCTTCCTTTACAGGGGGCCCCCGGAGCGAGTTGAGAGATACTAGCTGGGGGGTAAGTGAACTGGGGAAAAGCATTGTGGGTACCCCGAGTGAGCCACTAGTGGGACAAAAGGGGGGTTACAGTAACCCAGAGGGCTGTGACTGAGGCAATCTTGACAGTACTAGCCCTGACCTCTGGGTGGAGGCACCCGTCAACGGGTCTGTGCCCCTTACCCTGTCTCAGAGGAGGCAGGCAGGGGTAGTGACTAAGGATAGCTGTACTGGGGGCTGGCAAATTGGAGGCACCGCTGGGATCAGTGTCCCCTAGTGGCCAAGTGGGGAGGTACACAAGAGATGGAAAAAGTGGAAGGGGATATGTTGGGAAAAATTAAGTTGGGACCTATTAAGACCATGGTACACAGACTGATGGGGTGGGGTGAAGCCAAAGAGCTGGACTCCCAGAAAATTGTGTTACTGCTAGATGTGCCTTTGGGAACCCCAACTGCTGGCATTATTTCCACAGCAGAGCGAGTTAAATGTTTAGGCAAAGTGGAGGTAAAAGGGCGTATGGCTGACTTGCTCGACCAGACACTGCAGGTGCTACTCCTGTGCAGTGTGGCCATCGGACCCGAGAAGGTACCCCCAGTGATTTACCCGGAGAGTGCCTCACAGGGATGGAGGCTAATTCATATTCGAAGTGGGTCAGTCACCCCTGGGGGGTCTCCCCAAATGAATAGTTTTAAAGACAAATTGCTTAAATTGCTGGCTGTGGAGGGGAGAACTACCCTGGAACTGTTGCAAGCATTGGATTTGTCCAGTGATGCTACACCTCAGGACTCCCCCGGCACCTTTCCCTGTCCCCCCAAGAGTTCTGTGTTGGCTTCACTGCCCCTAGTGGTCCCACCTATACAGCTCGATTCTTACCGTAAGTTAAAACTTTTTTCTGGCACTGTACCAGTGCCTCCAGGGGAGGATGACCTGGAGGCTTGGATGGACTATGCCACCCCCTTAGTCCAGGAATGGCAATGCTCTAAGGGGGAGAAAAGGAAGAAGCTGATGGAGAGCTTGTGGGGTCCCACTTTAGAAGCCATTAGGTTTTTCCGGGCCACCAGTCCGGAAGCCACCACTGCAGAGTACCTCTCTGCTTTAGAAGGGGTTTTTGGGAGTACAGAGACTGGTGAAGACTTATTATGGAAATTCAGGTCTGCTAAGCAGTGGAGGAATGAGAAACTGCCCGCCTTCGTCACTAGGGTGGAGCAGGCCTTGCAGAAGGCCTATAGAAAGGGGGGAATCACTGCCGCCACCCTGAATCAGGTCAGGTTAGAACATGTTTTAAAATCTGCCAGATTCTCTAGTGTAATACTGCTGAAACTTAAGTTACATGATCGACAGGCCACCCCGCCTGAATATTGTCAATTAATGAGGGAAATTAGAGAGGTGGAGACTGATGAAGAGGGGTGGGAGCCATGTGTGGGGGCGGTAAACCCTAGTGGGACCCCTGAGCCTAGCACCCCTGAGGAGGTCAGCCTGTCCAGAGGGTCTGAGGGATCCCTGATTTTCCTGGTGTTGTGGGAATGCGAGTTGTCTCCTCTGACCCCCATGTAGAGAGTGAGTTGAGGGCTGAGGTCAGGAATTTACGGGAACTGGTGAGGGACTTAAAGCAATCTGCTATGTACCCTGTTAGGTCCGGGGCCCCTGAGATAAACTGAAACCAGACCCCCGGCCCAAGGGAGCCCCCTCACCCCTCTCAGGACCCCCCACAAATACAGGGCCCACCGCCAAACAGTGATCTCCGGGACCCCAAGTTCTGTTACCATTGTGGAGAAGATGGGCATTTTCAACTTGAGTGTCAGAGGCTGGAGAACTTAAGGAAAGTTAACAGTAGACTGATCACTTGGCATCACCGGACCCAGTCTCGACCCCCTAGGAAAAGTTTTGTGACTCGGGCCCAGGCTCAGTCGACCCTCAATGCTGTGGCCCCCGACTGGTCTGATGTGGTCGGGCCTTCAATGGAGACCCCGGTGTGAGTAAATGGGATTCCCACTTGGGCTGTATTAGACAGTGGCTCTCAGGTAAACATCATGTTTCAGGACTGGTATCAGGCACATTTACCTGAGATGACCCTGCAACCCTTGAATGGTCTACATGTGTGGGGGTTGAGTGACAAGGCATATCCGTATTTGGGGTATATCTGAGTTTGGTTATCATTCTCAACATCTGTGGCTGGAATGGATGAGCAGGTGAAAACTTTAGTTTTAGTTTGCCCGCCCACTGGACTATATGATGAGGTGCCTTTGTTGATTGGGACGAATGCTCATATGTTTGGATGATTGGCCCAGTTGTGCTCAAAAAAACAGGCATTCAAAACTGGGAAAGCTCTAAAAATACCCGCTGTGCTCCAAAAAGCAGTTGCCACCCAGAGGAAGGTTGGTCAGGAGGAACCTGAGGGCCCGGTGGGGGTGGTGTGGAAAAAGGATCTGGCTCCAGTGATACTCGCCCCAAATGCCCAGTGTGTCTTGCATGGAAAAGTACTATTAAGGTCGGATGTCAAGAATAAGTTGTTGATGTTGGATGCGCCTGGGGAGGGAAGATTGCCTGAGGGACTGTTGATAAAGCTCAGTATCTTGCCGGCTAGAGCTCATGCTTATGTCAAGAGAGTGATGGTTCAAGTGCATAATATGTCCGACAAAGAGATTCGAATAAGAAGAGGGTGCACCCTGGCAAGTGTCCATTGTGCAGATACCGCAGTACTGCCAAGCAGCAAGGGTCCTGAGGCAGACAATCGAGTTACTCCTGATTTGTTTGATTTCGGTGACTCTCCGTTGCCAGCTGAATGGAAAAAGAGGATCAGTGAGAGGCTTGCCCAAAGGGACCAGGTATTCTCCCTGAAAGAATGGGATGTGGGATGTGTGCAAGGGACTGAGCATCACATTCGGCTGCATGACGAAAGGCCTTTCCGAGAGAGATCCCGGCGCCTTGCCCCGGCTGACATCGATGATGTACGGCGACATCTGCAAGAGATGTTGGCTGCTGGTGTGATACAAGAGTCCAGGAGCCCCTATGCTTCCCTCATTGTGGTGGTAAGGAAGAAGAATGGGATGGTTCGGATGTGTGTAGACTATCGCACTTTGAATCGGCGGACCATTCCCGACCAGTACACCATGCCACGAATACAGGACGCCTTGGACTGTTTAAATGGCAGCAAGTGGTTTTCTGTGTTGGATCTCCACAGCGGGTACTACCAGATCCCGATGGCCCCAAGGGACCGAGAGAAGACTGCATTCATTTGCCCCCTAGGTTTCTATGAGTTCATTCGGATGCCTCAAGGGATTTCAGGCGCCCTGGCCACCTTTCAGCGCCTGATGGAGAGAGCCATGGGGGATATGAATTTGCTCGAGTGTCTGGTCTATTTAGATGACGTCCTAGTGTTTGGACGCTCGTTGGAAGAACACGAACAGCGACTATTTAAGGTCTTGGATCGGCTGGCGGAGTTTGGCCTCAAGCTGTCTATAGATAAATGTCAATTTTTCCAGACTTCCGTAAAATATGTGGGCCACATAGTGTCTACTGAGGGCATAGAGACTGACCCTAGCAAAGTGGAGGCGTTGACTACTTGGCCCCAACCCAGGAACTTGAAAGAGTTGCAATGGTTTCTGGGGTTTTGCGGATATTATAGGTGATTTGTCAAGGACTATTCTAGAGTGATTCGTCCCCTCCTCAACCTCACTCGGGGTACCCTCCTATACACAAAAAGTATAAGAAAGTTGTGCGATCCGAGACTGAGAAGAGGTATTTCCAGCCGAATGAACTGTTTA
This sequence comes from Neoceratodus forsteri, assembly GCA_016271365.2. NCBI lineage: Eukaryota > Metazoa > Chordata > Ceratodontiformes > Ceratodontidae > Neoceratodus > Neoceratodus forsteri. Next base: position 342,075,586 of record CM057455.1, on the reverse strand, counting down.
GGGATCGTTGGACTGTTGAGTGTGAGGACGCTTTCTATGACATCATATATCAACTCACCCATGCCCCCGTGTTGGCTTATGCTGACCCAGCCAAGCCCTACATTCTCCATACTGATGCTAGTCTTCAAGGATTGGGGGCTGTGTTGTATCAGGAGCACTCAAATGGCCTGAGACCTGTAGCTTTTGCCAGCAGAAGTCTGGCTCCGTCAGAGAAAAACTATCCCGTGCATAAGCTAGAGTTCCTGGCTCTGAAGTGGGCCATTGTTGATCAATTCCGTGACTATTTGTACAGTGCCAAGATATTAGTAAAGACTGATAACAATCCTCTGACCTATGTACAAACCTCAGCCAAGTTGGACGCCACTGGCCACAGGTGGCTCTCTGCCTTGGCCACCTACGACTATGCTGTTGAATACAGGACTGGTTTAAACCATATACTGTAGATGTGGAAGCCCTCTCTCAGAGGCCTATGCCCCAAGCTGATTGGATCAGGTTGTCTGAGCCTGACATAAAAGCCCTTTGCCAGAAGTTTGACAAGGAAGATCAGGTGTCCCCGGATTCTGTGAACTGTATGGTGGATTGCTTGTGGCCATCTGAGAGCTGTATACCTGTTGCCTACTGTCATTTTTCCACCCTGGACACTAGTTTACTGCCTCAGTTTGACAATACTAGTCTTCAACAGGCTCAATCCCGAGATTCTCTGATAAAGCTGGTGGTGAAAGCCCTGCAGGCCGGGCGAGATGTGTCTAAATTGCACTCTACCGACTTAAGAGCCACCTTGTTACATAAAGAAGGGCCCAAATTAAGGCTGATTAACCAACTACTATACCAAGAGACTGTACATAAAGAGGACCAGATCATCAAACAACAGCTGGTGCTGCCTTCAGAGTTAAAGGAACTGGTTTTAAGGTCTTTGCATAATCAGATGGGGCATGTTGGCATCGACTGAACTCTCGATTTGGTACGAGCCCAGTTTTACTGGCCAAAAATGAGTGCAGATGTAGACCGGTATGTCAAGACCTGTAGTCGGTGTTTGCAGAGGAAAGCCTTGCCCCAGAGAGCTGCTCCTATGGTCAACATTACTACTAGCGCCCCTATGGAACTAGTCTGCATTGATTTCTTAAGTCTGGAACCCGATCTGAAAAATATCAGTAATATATTGGTGGTTACCGATCATTTCACCCGGTACGCACAGGCGTTCCCTACTAAGGATCAGAAAGCAACCACGGTGGCTAAGATACTTGTTGAAAACTTTTTTGTCCTCTACGGGGCCCTCTAGCAGATCCATTCCGACCAGGGAAGGGACTTCGAGAGCCGCTTGATTAAAGAGATGCTATCTTTGTGGGGGGTGCGAAAGTCAAGAACCACCCCTTACCATCCTCAGGGAGATCCCCAGCCTGACAGGTTTAACCACACATTACTTGACATGTTGGGCACATTGCAACCCAAAGACAAACCGAGATGGAGCCAGCAGATTAGTACCCTGGTTCATGCTTATAACTGTACCAAGAGTGATGCCACGGGATTTTCCCCGTACCGACTGATGTTTGGGAGAGAGGCTAGATTGCCTGTGGATGTGTGTTTTGGGGTTTCCCCTGATGGGGTGCAAGCAGAAAATCATCTACAATATGTACAGAAGCTGAAGGCCCAGTTAAACCGTGCTTATCAGTTGGCCAAGACCATGGCTGCTAAAAGAAACTTGGCCAATAAGGAGAGGTATGACAAGAAAGTGAAGACATTGGAGCTAAGAGAAGGGGATAGAGTGTTGCTGTGAAATCTGGGGCTGCATGGAAAACATAAGATTGCTGACCGATGGCATCACCTCCCGCACATTGTTGTGGGACAACTGGCCGATTTGCCTGTATATAAAGTGCGACCTGAAAACAATTCCAAAGATGTGAAAACTATTCACTGAAATCATCTGCTGCCAATCGGGCAAATCCTGATTGAAGCTGAACCTTCAACTGCCGCCCCCTCCCAGCCTGTGACTAGATCTGCTGCCAAGAAAAGAACCAAACCCATGGATTCTTCGGCAAGCCCACCAAGAGAGCCTTGTCCAAATCCTGCAGAAGGAGATGATCAACAGTCGGTGTCGGAAGACAATGAAGATGATATTGAATACTATCCCTCGTACGAACTGAGCCAATTGTTTCGGGGCAATCCCCTTGTTAACTCTGGAAATGAGATTGGCCCGTCTGGACTGTTTGAGCCCCCTACTTTGTCTCCGGAGCTGATACCTCCAGAAGATGAGCTGGGAAGCAGACAAGTCCAAGGGGTAGGGTCCTTAAGCCTGGCTGAACTGTCTGGCCTGGCTGAATTATCTGACTTCTTGGATGAAGAGAGTGAGGTTGGGGGACAAGCCAGTGATATGCCAGAATCGGAAGAATATTTTGAGTGCCCTGATGGTTCCCCACTAGTAGCTACCCAGCCCTCAGCTGAGCCCAGTGGAGTGGGTCCTGGGGTAGAGGGTCAGGCCACCAATAATACTATGAGCACTGGGCCCTGCTCCCCTGTAGAGGTTCCCGTTCCTAATGTCAGTGGGGCTGAGTTGGAATCATGGCCTTTTTCAGGGTTCCCCGAGACACCTAGACACTCCAGCTGAGAAGTACGGCCTGTAATAAAGTTGAGTTATGAGTCTCTGGGTCAGCCAGTAGACCTGCCCTTAAATGTGGTCCACAAAGGGGTGTATGTGTCCCCTAGCTCCTTGCCTAAGTTAGCTTTGGGGGGTAACTCTAGTTTGTTGGTATTACCATTTGGGTGTAGTGCACCTACTTTAGGTGACCCACCAGTAACTGAAATGGAGGAGTTTCCCCAGTCCCGGGGCCCTGAGCAGGAAATATTGACCTGATTGGGAAAAAGAGAAACAAAGGGTTATGTGTGTACAACGTCGTATAACCCATAGTGCACTGTGAATATTCATGTATGTAATGCAAAGTGTGATGTAGTGTCAATTAGGCTGTGTGCCTTCAAGTGAATTAAGGGTAATTACTTGGCGCGGACGCCAAGTTTTCCAGACCAGGGAGGGTGTAACCTCCTTGTAAATGGGGGTTCCTAAAAGCTTTCCCGGAGCTCATTTCCATGCTCCATGCCTGGTTGGTGATCGGCATAACGGCGTTTAAATGGGTAGCAAGGGCGCTTTAAAGCCTCCAGATGCTGTCTCTTTAAGGGCTGCCTGTTGCAGTTGTAATTAACTGAAATGGGGGGGGCTGTGTGGTAGTATGCCCAAGTCCCGTCCGGGAGGCTGAAAAATATCTCACGTCTGTCATCGCTAGTGGTGCAGAGGGAGCTTTGCTTGGGGATGTGATTGTTTGCTGGAAATAACATACAATAATAATGATAATGTAGTTGTTCTAACCTGCCTTCCTTTGCAGTGAGGACTGTTTCGATTGTCTCCTCCATTTTGGTCCAGAACTGCTGAATTGGACCAATCAGTACCTCGGGACTCTGGAGAGCTGTCTGACCAATAGGGGAACTGTTTATAAGTTGGAGAAGGCATTATGGGCTATGGCACTTTTTTGCACCACTGAGGGGCAGAAGATTGATTGACTGACAGGTATGCCAGCCAATAGAATCGGGTAGCGCCCGAATTGTAAGGAGAGCCCCATGCTGAGAAGGGGCAGATGCATTGTGGCTGAGGAGAAGGAAGGAGCTGTGTGCTTCTGTGCTGGTGGAGTGTTCACACGGGAAGCGCGTGAAGGACTGAGGCGGCAGTTTGTTACCGTTGAGTAAGTCGGATTAAATCCGCTGCTTGCGGTCAGAGGAGGCTGGTGCCAGCCCAGCTACCCACCAGGCTCGACCTGTTTTGAGGATTGGAGAATCTGCTGAATCATGCTCGGTCCTCGGGAAAGTTGAAACTGCTGTTGCAGCACCTTAGCAGGCTGTGAGTTTGTGTAAGCCTTGGAGGCTGCGGCCTGGTGTGGTACCCCTCTGGAGTTGCCATATAAATGTGTGAGGAGGCTGGTGAAACTCAGGCTTAGCCCTGCCAGGGGTGCAGAAACCATTGCTTACTGGAGTCGTGAGTACAGAACCAGGGTAGCTCCTTGCTAAGTTGCAACAGTGGTCTCAAGTTGTTTTATTATACTGCTGGCCGCCTAGCTGAATCACCTTTCCATCCTGACTTTCTCAGTACTGAAAAGGCTACCTGTGTTAGGGCCCCAACCAGCTGCCACGGAGGACTAGCCATTAGGGCTTGGGTACCCAGGGACAGTAAATATTAGGGTCAGGCCTGTGCACAGAGCCCTAGGTAGATAGGAATAGTGATAACCAATTAACTTGATTTCCCCCTGTCCTGGTTACTTCCCCCTGGAATAAATCAGATTGTTTGTTCTGCAACTATACCCTGGCTACTGTGTGCATTACTGGTGAGTTGCTGTATAGTTACTGTGATAAAACTGTACCTTCCTTTACAGGGGGCCCCCAGAGCGAGTTGAGAGATACTAGCTAGGGGGTAAGTGAACTGGGGAAAAGCATTGTGGGTACCCCGAGTGAGCCACTAGCGGGACGAAAGGGGGGTTGCAGTAACCCAGAGGGCTGTGACCGAGGCAATCTCAACAGTACTAGCCCTGATCTCTGGGTGGAGGAACCCGTCAACGGATCTGGGCCCCTTACCCTGTCTCAGAGGAGGCAGGCAGGGGTAGTGACCCTAAGGATAGCGCCCCCTTGGGGTTACACCTGGTCACCATACAAAACCCCTTCTTAGGAGGCACCCACTTCCCCATAAACTGCATCACCTCCCCCCCGTGCACCTTCCCCACACCCCATGAGAAAAGTAACACAAAACAATGATATTAATGCATATGTCTACCAATAAAGGATATCCAATATTGTATAATTTATTTGGTTTGTCAGCACATCTTTCAGTTTACAGGTGGAGGTTTTCAGAGGTCAGGAATCAGTGAAGCATTGGATCAGGTGACAAAGGCATCACTCAAGTGGTGAAGTAGGCACAGTCCAGTGGTGGGAAGCCAGGTCCCATCTTACGATGCTAGGAGGTAAATGTTTTGCTGGATATAGTGCTTAGGAGGATGGAGGGAGTCCTGTAAACAGGTAGACTAGGTGTCTACATCACAGCAGGCAGGGGCCAAACTCAAATTTTATCTTGGGAAGTAGTATGGCTCCATCAAGGAGAAGGAGTTGTCAGGCTTGTGTTCCAGGGCATGAGGTGCTTGGTTTACTGCCTTCTTCCACTCCTGAGGATCCTGAGGAGAGTGGGAGGGGGGCCATCAATGCCACAGCAGAGGCCCATGGCTGGGAGTTAGGCGAACGGGCCTGAGATATTACCAGGTCAGAGCAGTCTGTGGTGCAGCTGGTTTGCAGGGAATCTCTGTGGACATTGTAGGAGCTGCAGAGGGTGTTGTTGTCAGAAGAGATGCATATCTATTTGAAGGCAGCAGGTCAGAGGGGCCTTCCTCCCCATCAGTCGAGGTATCGCTATGACTGTGACTCCACAATCTCAGCCGCTGCTGTAAGTTTTCTCTGCAGGAGTGCCCATAGTTGCAGTTCCACTGTTTTGCTTTTTGGCAGCTGCATCCAGGCCTCTTCTTCCACTGCATCTACAAGGGGTGGTTTCTGAGATGTGTTGTAGGGTGGGTGCACCTCCATTGGTGCTGGTGTTAGGACAGTTTCATCCTGGGGCTGAGGACAAAAGCTCATGAGAGCCACCGCTCTGGGCCAGTTGCTATGGATGAAGTCAATCACTGCCTCTGGCACCCTGAATGTTAGAGTGACACCACTGCGCAGGGTGAAGAGACCTCCCACCCTGTGGAGGGCCTGGTGGGCCTTTGTGTAACGCCCCCCAAATGGGGATTACCTTTAATACCTCCGAGTTCCCGTTTGCCTGCTGGTGTACTTTTCTTCCCCCATATGGCACCGCCACCTGGCGTGAGTCATCTAAGGTGCCCCAGTGCCCCGATCAGCCCCAGTACTTGTCTTAGCCATGTTGGGCTTAAATCTTTAAGTTGTGATCTGCTGCTGCATTCTACTGTACCATGATGCAAGCAGCGATCGTGCATGTGCATTGGTGCACCTTTAATTTCCTGATCGCCGTTCTTGCGGTTTAACCAGAAGGTGTTTCATGGTCCTGCTGCCCACATTCAGCTATTTGGGGACTGGTGACCTCAAGGAAGACAATGAAAAACCTCTGAGCCCTGTAAAAGTATACTTTTGAAATGGTCATGTTTCGAGGGCTCATCCATATTAATGAGTCCTCATACATATTAATGAGGAGCTGCCTGCCACTTAGGGGCACTGAGTTTCGGCAGCAGCGACTGGAAAGCAACTGAAAATAAATATTAAAGAGTGGATGCATTTGAAAGGGCACAAGTGGGGCTTTTGGTCTGTGGGTTTTTTGTAAATAAAAGATGTCTATACTGGCTGCACCAGGACTCTAAACTTTGGGACATTGATAAACTGCTATAAGAACTGTGTATACTGACCCTATCTTTGCAGCCATTAACCAACTGGAAGCCAGGATTTAACAAAGAGACTCTTGGGACAATGCCAGAGACTTGTGGGGGAAAAGAAAAAATAAATTTAGGTGCCCGCATACTAGTCAATTGAAAGACTTAGACTGTTTTAGACAGCTTGGGAAGCCAATCAAATTGCTGGAACTGTGTTCCTTATTAAAGGGGACAGTTTGAGCTGAGTGCAGTTCTGTAGAGAGTCCTGAGTGAGTTTGGGGCAGTAGGTAAAGAATCTGGATGGAGTTTCCATCATACCTCTCAACTGTACCACATTACGAGGAACGTTCCTCATTTTACTTCACAAAAACTCCCTGTTCCGCATTGTGAGGACTTGTTCCACATTCAGTATTAACATTTTAAAACAAAAATCTATAGTCAATTATGCAAAAAATAAATTATTTAATTAATAACAGACTTTCTGAATATAGAAACATACATAGAAACATAGAATTTGACGGCAGATAAGGACCGCTTGGCCCACCCAGTCTGCCCATTTCCCTACCTACTGGATAAGCTGCAGATCCTAGTTAACCAGCAGCCTACTTCTTCCTACCCCCATCCTCCAGAACTGCCTTATGACTATCCCATGCATGCTTGAATTCCACCACTGATTTTGACTCCACAACCTCCTTCGGAAGGCTGCTCCATGCATCCACAACCTCTCTGTAAAAAATACTTCCTTAAATTACCTCTGAGCCGCCTCTATTTTCAAATTGTGCCCTCTTGTTCTTGCACACCTCTTTTTGAAAGATGCTACCCTCTTGACTTTGTTGATTCCCTTGAGGTACTTGAACGTTTCTATCATGTCCCCCCTCTCCCTTCTTTCCTCGAGGCTATACATATTAAGCTCCTTAAGTCTCTCTTCATATGTCTTCCGGTGCAGACCCTGCACCATTTTAGTTGCCCTCCTCTGGACAGCTTCCATCCTGTCTATGTCTTTGCAGAGATTGCAAATGCAAACATTTTAACAGTGTTCTGAGCTTCTTAGGTAAAGATTTGATAAAGTGTTCCAAATTTTGCTTATTTGTTCCACATTTTGAGAGGCAGTGTTCCACATTTGGGGGACAAAAGATTGAGAGGTGTGGTTTCCATAAGGAAGGGGGCTCTGTTTGCAGCTTGGGGAGTATGGGAAGGGGCCTGCTAGCCTCCTCTCGGCCTGATCTATTGCTTTTATTGCTGGGAATGCCAAGCCTGCAGAGCAAGCTGCAATTCTCCAGAAGGGATAAAAATGAAGTAATTTTCCAAGAATTGAAATAACAGGATGAAGTGGGGTCAGAGCTTGAAAAATCCCCACCTTGCATTTCAGTGAGAAACTGTTTTTCTTAGAGACTGCAGCCTGAATCACAAGCTTGGGGCTACCAGAATCTTCTTAAGCCACTTTGCCAAAAGAGGGAGACCGGAACTTTTATCTGCCAGCTTACATTCCAAGGACTGTAACTTGCAAGCGGGTAAGCTGCCTATTTCAGAACTGTACTGAAAACTGAACCTGTGATGCTGAATAATTTGCCAGTGAGACTGTTGTTGCATGTGAGAACCAAGCTGCCAGATGACCAGGGAAGGGGGACAGCTCCTGCGGAGATCATCGCGGGTTGTGGCCACCCTTTGGAGGGATGCCAGGAAGAGGAGGTGAGTTGTGATAGGCATGGTCCCTGTATCCTAGCCCTTGCTGAAAAGGACAAAGTCCTTTAGCCTGCAGCTACACACCAGACAGCCAAATCCTGCCTCAAGGGGAGTCATCTTGGAAATCAACCCAGTTCCTGAGGTCCATTGTTCAGTGAGTACAACAGGGTCCTACCCTGCAACACCAATTAAAAGTGTTCTGTCATCTGATTTGCCTATCAGTTTCACGTTGTTTGTATGAACATATGAACATATGAAATTGCCAGTAGATATAGGCCATTCGGTCTATCTAGTCTGCTCGAGTGTGTAGCACTTCAGTCCATTAGACTGCAGCTGCCCCCCCCATATGCCCTCCCCCATCTCACGCCCCATCCCAGTTTGTACCTCCTTGAATCTGTCCCACCCCTCTTGAAGCCCCCAACACTCTGCAGCAATACGACTTCCTCTGGCAGATTGTTCCACCCTGCCACCACCCTTTCTATGAAACAGTGCCTCCTCCATTCCCTCTTGAACCTCCCCCCCTTCCAACTTCACAGATTGTCCCCTGATTTCCCTTCCGCCCTTCAGACTGAACATAGACCTGGTGCCTACTCTGTTCAAACCCTTCAGGTACTTGAAGGTATCAATCATATCCCCTCTCTTCCTTCTTTCCTCCAGGGTATACATAATGACCTCTCTCAGCCTCTCCTCATATGGTCTGTCCCCCAACCCCAGGATCATTTTTGTTGCCCTGCGCTGCACCTCCTCCAGTAGTTTTATGTCCCTTTTCAAGTCGGGGTGCCAGAATTGCATGCAGTACTCTAGGTGCAGTCTCACCAGGGACCTGTATAGGGGCAAGATGACCTCCCCACTCCTGGAAGTAAAACTGCTTTTGCAGGCCATCGGGTCTGAGGATTACTATTTTCATGGGTTAAAGTGCATTGTTTATGTTGCGAAAGCCAAAAGTCAAAGAATTAATAATCAATGTTTTATTTAAGGGCCCCAACCAGTTGCAATGCCAGCTGACCCATGGCAACGCTTCAGGCCAACACCTAATTAGATTCTGGGTACCCAGCATCTGTAACTGGATTGTCCAGGGGGGTGACTATGTTGTATCCAAATGTTATATAATGACCAAACATTACTGAAACCTAAAGCACTAACTGAACTAATTTAATTTGCTTCCCCTACCTTTTGTTCCAATCCACTAATAAATCAGTTATTTGTTTGAATGTTAACTTGGTCCATGAGCATATTATTACCGAGTGCTGGGTTAATTCAAAGAACTGTAAGGTATTGTGCTGTTATTACTGGTAACTATTTCTTACATGGATACAGGGTACATGCAAGAGTTCCAGACCCTTTTGGTAAGTGCGGTCACCGTGAGCATATTATTAGCACTCTCCATTAACAGAGTGCAAAGTAAAGTGTATTGCAAAGCTGTATGTGTGGGGCCACTAGCTGGGGTTGTGGATAGGTATAGCTTCCCAGAGGGCTGTACTAGTTTGGTTATTTACCACTTAATTATTAATCTGGGTGGCAACACCATAATTCAAACCCAGGCTCCTCAATCTACAGTCAGAGTTGCAGGCAGGGATAGTAGGAATTCAGCCTAAAACAATCAATAGATAAATGTAAATTTTTCCAGAGCTTTGTAAAGTACAGTATGTAGGTTTCATTGGGTCTCCTGAGAGAATAAAGACAGACCCCAGTAAAGTGCAAGTGTTAACCAGCTGGCCAAAGCCCAACAGCTTAAAAGAACTTCAAAGGTTTCTTGGATTCTGTGGTTAACCAAAGAGACTCTTGGGACAGTGCCAGAGACTTGTGGGGCATCTTCTCAGCCGGATCTGTTGCTTTTATTGCTGGGACTGCCAAGCCTGCAGAGCAAGCTGAAATTGTTCAGAAGGGAGAAAAAAGAAGTAATTTCCCCAGAGTTGACATTCCAGACTGAAGTGGGGTCAGAGCTTGAAAGATCCCCACCTTGCATTGGTTCCTCCAAGCCGCATTGACACTGAAGTTGTTGACATGCGGCTTAGCGACATCCCCAGTGTTGACAGGCAAAATTTCACCTGTCAGACATTGTGGGTTTTCTACTGGGGGGCTGTGTGCCATGAACCCCCCATGCAGGGGCTGTGCCCCCATCCCCATTTTATACCACAACTCCACTTCGGGTTTGTTCGAAATGGGGATTCACTGGCAAAAACGAAGAAATTTTACTCTGTGAGTTCATCACAGCAATAATCTCAAACCTGTCGAGATTGTCGCTAGATGGGTTTCACCATTAAAATGTCGCTGTTTCACTGGCATACCCCTTGCATTTCATGGAGAAACTGTTTTCCTTAGAGACTATGGCCTGAATAGCAAGCCTGATAATACTGAAATTGTCTCCAGCCACTTTGCCAAAAGAGGGAAACTGGGACTTTTAACTGCCAGCTTACAGTACATTCCTAGGACTGCAACTTGCAAGCGGGTAAGCTGGCAGGCAATTTCAGAACTGTACCAAAACTGAACCTGTGATGCTGAATAATTTACCAGTGAGACTGTTGTTGCATGCGAGAACCAAGCTGCCAGATGATCAGAAAAGGGAGACAGCTCCTGCAGAGAAGATCATTGAAGGTTGCGGCCACCCTTTGGAGGGATGTCAGGAAGTGGGAGTGAGTTGTGATAGCCCTGATCCCTGTATCCTGGTCCTTGCCAAAAAGGACGAAGTCATGCAGCCTGAAGCTACATGCCAGACAGCTGAATCCTGCCACGAGGGGCGTCATTCTGGAAATTATCCCAGTTCCCGAGGTTCAAGGTTCAGTGAGTACAACAGGGTCTTACCCTGCTACACCAATTAAGTGTTTTGTAATCTGATTTGCCTGTCAGTTTCACGCTATTGTTTAAACTGCTTTTGCAGGCCATTGGGCCTGACGATTGCAATTTTCCTGGGTTAAAGTGCATTGTTTATTGTTGCGAAAGCTAAAAGTCAAAGAATTAATAATCAATGTTTTATTTTAGGGCCCCAACCAGCTTCAACACAGGCTGTTCCATGGCAACGCTTCAGGCCTGCATCTAATTAGACCCTGGGTACCCAGCAGCTGTAACTGGACTGTCCAGCGGGGTGAATATGTTGTATTCAAATGTTATATAATGACCAAACATTGCTGAAACCTAAAGCAGTAACTGAACTAATTTTAATTTGCTTCCCCTGTAGCAGGCTGAAATGTTCCCTAACAATTTTATGACAGGCCAGACGAATCTGGAAGGAGAGGCTGGAAGCTTACTCAGTGACCAAGATGCAAATAGTTTATTTGCAAAGGACAATACGAATGTACGAACATACGAAATTTGCCAGCAGATAAAGGCCTAGAGGTCTATCAAGTCTGCTCGATTGTGCAGCTAGCACCCCTTATTCTGTAGCTGCCTCTCCCTTCCACCCTTCCCCTTCATTAACCCTCCCCCTTGTCCTGTCCTATCCCCTTTTGAAGCAGTCCACTGTTCTACTGGATACCACTTCTGCAGGTAACGCATTACACCCAACCACCACCCTCTCTGTAAAAAAGTGTCTCCTCATCTCCCTCCTGAACCTTCCTCCGTCCAGTCTCATATCATGGCCCCTGGTGTCCCTCCCCTTCCTTACTTTGAACAGCCCCTTTGTACCTGTCTTGTTTATTCCTTTCATGTACTTAAAGGTTTCAGTCATGCCCCCTGTCCCTCCTCTCCTCCAGTGAGTACGTATTCAACTCCCTCAGCTTCCTCTCGTATGATAAGTCCCCCAGCCCCTTGATCATCTTTGTCGCCCTGTGCTGCACCCCCTCCAGTAACTTAATGTCCCTCTTCAGATTCAGGTGCCAGTACTGCACACAGTACTCCAGGTGCAGTCTAACTAATGACATATACAGTGGCAGAATCACCTCCTCCCTCCTTGAGGATATACCCCTTGCAATACAACCCAGCATATTGTTGGCCTTTGCAGCTGCCTTCCTATATTGTGCTGAGTTGTTCATTGACCCTGTAATGAGCACCCCCAGATCCTTCTCCTCCTCTGACTGGGCTAGCTGCATTCCCCCCAGCTGGTAACTCCTTCTTGGGTTCTCCATCCCAAAATGCAGCACCTTGTACTTTTTGGCATTAAACCCCAGTTGCCAGGTGTCTGACCAGGTTTCAAGCTTTGCCAGATCATCCTGCAACCCCTGTCATCCCCCTCTGTCATCCACCACTGCTCCTACCTTGGTATCATCAGCAAACAGACTGATCTTGCTCTTGATGGCCCATGATATGTCTGCAATGAATATCCCAAACAACACTGGTCCCAACACCGAGCCCTGTGGAACACCGTTCATCACTACCTTTGGGTGTGAGAGTTCCCCACCCACCACCACCCTCTGTTGCCTTCCCTGAAGCCAGTTTCCTACCCATCTCACCAGCTTTGCACACGCCCCTGTGCCTACTAACTTACTTCCCAGCCTTCCATGTGGCACCGAGTCGAATGCCTTACTGAAGTCCAGATACAGGACATCCACTGCATGGCCCCTGCCCAGTTCCCTAGTTACCCAGTCATAGAACTCCACCAGGTTGGTTTGGCAGGATCTGTCCCATATGAAGCCATGCTGTCTGCTGTCCTGTAGTCCTTTGGTCTGTAGGAGGGCCACCAGCCTCTCCTTCAGGATAGTCTCTATTAGCTTACCCACGATGGATGTGAGGCTTACTGGTCTGTAGTTTCCCGCTTCATCCTTGGGGCCACTCTTGTGGAGGGGCACCACATGAGCCATCCTCCAGTCCTGAGGTACAAACCCCGAATGTAGTTAGGCATTAAATATGTCTGCCAAAGGTTCTGCAAGGACCTCTGCCAGCTCCTTCAGTACCCTGGGGTGGATGCCATCTAGGCCGGGCTCCTTGTCCACTCTCAGTGCCTTCAAACCCTCCCAAACTCTGCCCTCAATGATTTCCCCATCTGTTACCCCTTCCCCCCTGTTTCTGCTATTTCTCCCCCCTTGGGTGTTACCCCCCTCTTCTCTTTAGTAAATACTGAGCAGAAGTACTCATTTAATGCTTCTGCCTTATCGCACCCTGCTTCCACCCAACCCACCTCCTTCCTAATCACGTACTATGTGGTCCTTACAGCTCTTTTTCTCCCTGATGTACCTAAAGAAGTCCTTCTCCCCCTTCTTAATGCCTTGTGCCAGCCTGAGTTCAGTAGATGCTTTGGCTCCCCTTACTGCCCTTGTCACCTCCTTTGATTCTGTCAAGTACTTCTCCCTGTCCTCCCCCTCCCTGTTTTCTTGTACTTCCTAAAGGCAACTCTTTATTTCCTTACCTTTTCCATGACCTTCTTGCTCAACCAGCTCGGTTTCCTAGCCCTAGCCTTCTTGCCCTGGGCCTTGTAGCAGGTTTTGTTTGCTTCCACTATCCCCAGCTTTATGAGCTCCCACCTCTGGTTAGTGTCCATACTAGATTGAATTCTGGCCAGGTACCCTTTTACCACTTCCCCAATCCTTCCAAAGTCGGCCCTCCTGAAGTCCAGCACTCTAGTGCCAGATTCCACTCCTTCCTTGCCCATATCCAATGTGAGCCATACTGAGTTGTGGTCACTCTGTGACAGCGGTTCCTCCACTGTAAGTTCTCTCACAATGTCCCCATTTGTCAGCACAAGGTCAAAGGTATTCCCTAACCTGGTTGGTTCACTGACCATTTGCAGCAGGAAGCTGTCCTGGAAGGCATCCAGCAGTACCTGCTCCCTTCTGTTCCTGGTTGTTGGGGTACTCCAGTCCACTCCTGGCATGTTGAAGTCCCCCACAATCAGCACACTACCCTTCTCGCAGGTCCTCCTGATCTGTCCCGCTAGTTCCCTGTCTAACTCCTCCGTCTGAGATGGTGGCCTGTATACCACTCCCATTCTAAGAATCCTATTCTTGGAATCCTGGATTTGCATCCAAAGTGACTCCGCACTACCCTCCTCCCCTTCCCTCCTTACACACTTCAGTCCTTCCTTCACATATAGTGCCACACCCCCTCCTTTCCCAATCACCCTGTCCCTAGGAAATAACCTGTACCCTGGTAAAGACAGGTCCCAGTCATTGTATTGGGTGGCCCATGTTTCTGTGATGGTTGCAATGTCCACCTCTCCCTCTGCCATGAGCACCTGTAACTCTGCAGTGTTCCTCCCAAGGCTTCTGGCATTAAGGGTAACCACCTTCCACCCTTTCCCCCCTCCCATCCTGCCCTCCTTTACTAGCATCACCAATAGTACTTGCCATTTGTCCTTTGTCACTGTTATGACAATGAAACAAGATAACTGTTTTCTACAACAGTACAGGATAATGAACAGCAAAAACAATGGATCTGGACCAACAATTGATCAAACCTAGAACAGGGGGTTAACCCCTTTTTGTCCAAGTCCTGTGTGCACTTGGCCAAAATGACAAGCGGCAGACGAACCAAGTTTGGGCTTTCTGATGAGTCAGCTGATCAGCAGGTGGGCATTGACCCCACAAAGCACTTTTGCAAACAGGCCATAACGGGGCATCCTCCAAAGGAACAGAACACAACAAGGAACACTGCTAGCTGGTCAGTGAAGAACTTGGCAATCTTCTGTGGCTCCGGGCAAGAAGCTGAAGACTTCTGATTGGCAGGTGACTCTCTAGACGATCTGCAGCAATGACCACTGGTAGGTCCCCGGCACCCAGGACACCTCCCAAGAAGAAGACTGCTGGCGATGCGACTTTCTGGTGGCCTCAACGTAGCGACACGGGCATGTGCACACTTCTGGATGGCCGGCAAAATAAGAAAGGGGCATGCACGATGTTAACTGGGGTCCTTCATGCTTGAGCTGGGGTGGCTCCTAAGTTGACTCACTACTGGATACTTCACTAGCAGCTCTCTACCACTTACTATCGCAGGACTGATGCTGGAACACCTGTGGTGGAACTTTAGAGCAGGCTGACATCACTAGAGGTGGTTCTGCCGCAGATGGTGGGTGGGCCAGGACCCTCCCTGGATCAGCATCAGGCTCTGGTGAAGCTGCTCTGGGAAACAAAAGTGAAGCTGAACATCCAGTACATGAAGGCACTCTTTGATAACACCGTTCAGTAGCAAGCAAACAATTCAGTTTCTGGCAGACAGTTCCATTCTTGTAGGGAATACAGTCTCTTGGGGGGTGCTAGGCAGGCAACAGCACAGTTCAGTTTGGATGATGCTCCAACAACCTTTACCATGTGCAATCTAGGGCCACCAAACAATTTTCCTCCCCAGAGGGTGGTGCACCCATAAAGGTTTCTGCTTGGGCTATTTCTGCAGAGCTCACCCACTTCCCTAATGGTCATAACCATCCCTGTGGCAGGGCCTATGCGGCTCCCTATCCTAATCCCTCCTCCCTCATACATATTAATGAGGGCCTACCATGTGGAGCTTGCTTAGCCCGCCCTCTCTTTCATATGCATGAGGGTTTGGACCCTCGTGTTTAGCCTCTCTTTTCCAGGGGATGACTATGGGCCTTTCCCCTCTGACCCTGCCACTGGCACAAATGGCACCACAGCAAAACAAAAGGGCTGGCCAACCCACCTCTGTCTCTCTCTCTCTCTCTTTCTGGGGCCTTTACCACGTGGTGCCATACCTCTCAACCTCCCCTCGTAAATCAGGGACAAGGCTTAAAAAAATCAACTAAGAAAGAACAAGTCTGTAACTTTTATGTTTGATATTATTTTGTACTTATAACCCCACTGTTTAGTCACAGAAACACAATTTTAGGAGGGCAGAGTAAAATTTTTAGACAAATCAAGTCCCTGAAAATCAGGGACAGTTGAGAGGTATGTGTGGTGCCCCTCTATCACCAGTGGTGCTCTAAATTGGTAATTTGGGCTTATGGCCCATGTTTCCCCTGTTTGTTGCTTCCCTCTCTCCTAAGGAGCTCACTGCACCTCCCCTCTCTCCCAGTAGGGCGCTGGTCCTTTAATAATTTTGTCGGGCACTCTGCCCCTTCAAGTACTCTTCTTGGGCACTCATCCCCTATAATTTCCCTTTCCTTTCCTCTCCCCCACCCCGGCACCTGTGGCCCGGGCACAAAAAAGATTGGGTGCTTGATCACTTAATACCACAGCCCGGGATGTCTCCGTTGCTGGGGAAGGTTGGCAGAATGGCCAGGGAGCCATGCTTCCACCCAGCTCTCCCTCTAAACTGCTGTGGCTACTGGGTGCAGAACTACAGGTCCGGGACACGGTTTCCGCTCGGACCTATTTGTAGGGGGCTTCACTCGGTCTGGCTGGCAGATGCTTCCCCCCACACAACCCAGGGCTCTGGGGGAAGGAGACAGTTCACGTCGGGGAGCCACGCTCCCACCTGACCGACCCTGCCACTGCTGCTGCCACTACCAATGCCCCAGGACTGTAGAGGGAAGGGAGCAATGCCGGAGGAGCGACAGACACACTGCAGGTACTTTTTCTTTGTCCGTGCTCCTCGTGTCCTCCATCCTCCATGTCTAGCCACCGACTCCCCTCTGGCCACTTCCCAGCCCTTTTGTAGGGCAGGGGAGGTCCTGGCATCTGGCCAGGGGATTGGGCTGCACAAGCCCCCCAAGGATGGTCTCTTGCCCATGACCCCCCTTGTCAGTGCCGAATGGTGTGAAACAGAACAAGGGATGGGGGGGTCTGAGACTGCAGGCAAGGGGAAGGGATGGCACAGAGGGGAACCGGGAGAGGAAAAAAAAAAGAACAAAATGTTCACATCGGGGAAAGGGTCCTCATTTCTTCATTGTGGCCCCCCAACTTCGAGGTCCTACAATCCGCACCCCCTTAAACATACATGTCCCCATGTACGGGGGTCAGTTATAATTTAGAGTTTTAAAACACAAACAACATTTTTGTACTACAAACTATTTAGCTAGTTTACTTGACACATTAATTTTTATCTGGCGTACTGTAACATTTTTAACCTCTCAAACCAAAATGAACCCTGAAGAGGGATGGGCGGCCTTGAGGTACCTTCTGGGAGTGGTTCCTGCCTCTCCTTGTCGATCTGTCCATCCGTCTTGACAGGAACTGGACATGACTTTAGCCGAATTCGATGGATTAACTTTTGGGTTCCGTTCAAAGTTTGGACCTGGTAGGCATGCCATCCTGGCCATGGGTTGTTGTCCACGATGACATATGGGTCAGGCTCCCATGTTCCACCATGCCACTCTGACTTTACCAGCACTCACTCTCCTGTTGGCAAGGGTGTTCTCTTATCATAGGCATCGTTGGACACTTTCCTGTTGTCTGTTGGTACACATTTTGGGGCTGGTCAGTGACTTAGGTTCTACTGAAGGAGGGGTCCCTTTTTCTTCTTGGTGGTGCACTTTAACTGCCAGGGCTGACCTCTGGATGGGAGTGAGATCTGCATGCTCTGCCAACTGGTAACAGCCATGGTGGCTGCAACTGGATCTGGTTCAGCCTTGGGTGCCCGGTGGATGTTAGGGGCCTCAGGGCACAAATGCTGGCTGATTTGCTCCATGAACACTACCAGACTGTCAGGCCCGGGGCATCTTGACAGTTCCCGGAGATATTCAGCGTTCAGATGGGTGCACTTCTTTTGCAAGGATGCCTGTAGCTCTGCTGAGCATCTGCTGGGCTCTTCCCTTTGGGCATCCCAACCTGGAACCTGTTGGCTTACATCGCAGGTGACAGCACTCACCATATGGGCAGGCTCCTCCACTTGAGCACCTGGAACTTTGGATGGACTTTCTGGAAGTGACATAACAGCCTGGTTGCTCTCCTTAATCTTCTCTAGCTTCCTTCTGGTGTCCACATACAACTGGTGTCAAGCTCTTTGGAATTCATCACTTCTGGCACTCCTCCCCTCACACGGCTGCTGTATGGACCCCACGACTTCTTCACCTGGGAGTATGGACCTGCCCTTCCCCACCCTCTGACCTGGGTGCTTTTGACCTCAGTTCTGTCTTCTTTTAGGCCAGTATGGATCTGCACAACTGGGCACAGGACCTCTCGCTTCATCTCTGCCACAAATGCCACCATTTCCTGCACCTGACATATTAAACATGTCAGTTCCTCTCTCTCTTTACAGCGGGTGTCCCCCTCCTCTTGGGAATGACCAGTACCCCGACTGCACCTAGTGGCTTCCATGTGAAGATTGTGCCACTCCTTGCCCCTTACTGGCATGCCTGGCTGTCATGCTGGACCACTACTCCCAAGTCGCTGAGGCTCAAGTATCCTGATGGCCTTCTCCTTGAAATCCAGGAACACTACCTCAGAATGTTGCTCTTGTAGCATGCAGAGTCTGATTTGGAGGGTTTCACTTTTAACCCCTTTGATGAATTTGTCTATTAGGATTCCATCCAGATTGGGGAACACTTCAGGATCAATCTGCTGGATGTCACGGAGGTCTTCCTCAGGCTGAGGGCATAGTTATGGAGGGTCTCGGAGTCTCCCTGTACCCTGGAAAAGAACCGAACCATTGGCACTGACAGATTCTTGGGACCGAAGATGTGGTGTAATCTTTTAAAAATTTGTTCTGCTGTAGCCTTTTCTTCAGTTGGCCAGGATGGCGCCTCCTGGTGGGCTGTACCTTGGAGTTGCGTGAGCAGGATCTCAACTCTTTGAGCTTCAGGCAGGTTATACAATCAGAAGAAGGCTTTCAGCTTGTCAGTGAACTCATGCAGCTTGTCGGTGTTTGGATCCACTTCTCTTCCCACAAAGCATGGGAGCCATGGCGCTCAATAATAATAGGGAATAATTGACGGCATGTTCCAGACTTCTTCTGGGGGTCCTCCTTCTCTATTAGGACTGTTTTCTCCTCACACAGGAATCTTGGTATGGGTAGCTTCAAGCTTTGGACTCCTTGATGTTATTATCCTGCTCGCAGCACCAAGTTGTAGCAGGCTGAAGGTTCCCAATTTTAGTATACGCCAGACGAATCTGGAAGGAGAGGCAGGAAGCTTACTCAGTGACCAAGATGCAAACAGTTTATTTGCAAGGGACAATAAAAACAAGATAACTGGTTTCTACAACAGTACAGGATAATGAACAACACAATAATGGATCTGGACCAACGATCGGTCAAATCTAGAAGAGGGGGTTAACCCCTTTTTGTTCAAGTCCTGTGTACACTTGGCCAAAATGACAAGTGGCAGATGAACCAAGCCTGGGTTTTCTGATGAGTCAGCTGATCAGCAGGTGGGCATTGACCCCATAAAATGCTTTTGCAAACAGGCCATAACAGGGCATCCCCCGACGGAACAGAACACAATGAGGAACACTGCTAGCTGATCAAGTGAAGAACTTGGCGATCCTCTGTGGCTCTGGGCAAGAAGCTGAAGACTTCTGGTTGGCAGGTGGTTCTCTAGGTGATCTGCAGCAATGACCACTGGTAGGTCCCCGGCACCCAGGACACCTCCCAAGAAGAAAACTGCTGGTGTTTCGACTTTCTGGCGGCCTCAAAGGAGCAACATGGGCAGATGCACACTTATGGAAGGCTGGCAAAATAAAAAAGGGGCATACACGACGATAACTGGGGTCCCTCATGCTTGAGCCGGTGCAGCTCCTAAGCTGACTCACTACTGGATACCTCACTAACGGCTCTCTACCATTTACCATCACAGGACTGATGCTGAAACACCTGAGGTGGAACTTTGGAGCAGGTTGACATCACTGGAGGTGGTCCTGCCGCAGATGATGGGTGGGCCGGGGACCTCCCTGGGTCAGCATCAGGCTCTGGTGAAGCTGCTCTGGGCAACAAAAGCAAAGCTGGACATCTGGTACACCAAGGTGCACTTTGATAACACCATTCAGTAGCAAGCAAACAATTCAGTTTCTGGCAGACAATTCAGTTCTTGTAGGGAATACAGTCTCTAGGGGGGTGCTAGGCAGGCAACAGCACAGTTCGGTTTGGGTGATGCTTGAACAACCTTTACCGTGGGCAACCTAGGGCCACCAAACAATTTTCCTCCCCAGAGGGTGCTGCACCCGTAAAGTTTTTCTGATTGGGCTATTTCTGCGGAGCTCACCCCCTTCCCTAATGGTCATAACTATCCCTGTGACAGGGCCTATGGTGCTCCCTATCCTGATCCCTCCTCCCTCATGCATATTAGTGAGGGCCTACCATGTGCAGGCCTTGCTTAGCCCACCCTCTCTTTCATATGCATAGGGGCCTGGACCCTCGTGTTTAGCCTCTCTTTTCCAGGGAATGGCTATGGGCCTTTGCCTCTGGCCCTGCCCCTGGCACAAATGGCACCATGGCAAAACAAAAGGGCTGGCCAACCCACCTCTCTGTCTCTGTATTTCTGGTGCCTTTTCCTGCTGCCCAGGTCAGGAAACTGTTATCCAAAGTATTAGGAAAAAACAGACATAGTGGGGACTTGCTAGATCTCAAACTCATCGCTCTTACCTTAGAAGAGGTTCTCCTGCCTATAACTAAAATACTCAACCTATCCCTCACTCTGTCCCAGTTCCCTAAAGTCTGGAAATCTGCACTGATCACGCCAGTGCATAAATCATGTGATCACACAGAACCTAGCAACTACAGACCAATATCCATCCTCCCTCCATTGTCAAAGGTTCTGGAACGCATAGTAACCGACCAGCTTGTGGACTATCTTGATAAGTACTCCCTGCAAAGCACACAGCAGCACGGCTTTAGGAAAAAGCATAGCAAGACTACAGCTCTGCTAGAATTGACTTACTTCATTCAACAGTCCATCAATAATAGCAGTCTGGTAGGAGCGGTGTTCATAGACCTTACTGAGGCCTTTGACACTGTGAATCACAAACTCCTCCTTGACCAACTTGCAAAGACTGGTCTCTCACCTTGTGCACTAAAATGGTTCAGCAGTTACTTGCTGACAGCTCACAGAGGGTGAAGATTTCAAATACCATCTCGGAACTGTGCTCTATCAGATCCGGTGTGCCCCAAGGGTCCATCCTGGGACCCCTTCTGTTTAGTATCTTCCTAAACAACCTACGAAAAGCCTATCATTTAAGGACCCTCCTTTACACAGATGGTGTTGTCATCTTTGCAAGTCACTCTGATCCCACCGTACTTGAAGACAACCTACAGCACGGGTTCCTTGAAGTTGTAAAATGGCTCCAATCCCATAAGCTAGTTTTAAACTACAAAAAAACAAAACTTATGCTGTTCTCATCCTCCCGCCATAAACACAAGTCACATGCCCTCACAGTTAAAAATAACCAAGGAGCCCCCACTGAACAAATCCAACACTTCAAATACCTTGGAGTAACCCTGGACTGCCACCTTACCTGTGAGCCCCACATTGATATTGTTGCCAAGAACGTAAATGCTAAACTAGAACTGCTCTACAGACACAGACAAAGTCTGACCTCTGAAGCACTTAAACTTGCAATCCACAGCTCGGTACTACCTGTTATTGACTACAGCTTGGTTATATATGGAGCTGCCACAGCTACATCTCTCAGAAGATTAAATACTACCCTAAACAAAGCCAGTAGACTAATCACTGGTGCCGGCCACCTCACCCATACTTGTGATCTATTCACCATAACCGGGTGGCTCAAACTACATGACCCCATCAAGTACCACTCATGTATTCTTGCCAAGCAAGTGTTGCTTGGTGCCTTGCCAATGGGCATCAGCAGTCTTCTGTCAAAGCCCCAAGTCGCATCACACCAGGTCCTCTGTCTCTGAACTCTTTCATGTTCCGCTGGTTCGGACCACCCAATACCAGAGATCCTTCCCCTACAGAGCTCCTAACTGGATGAATGGCCTGAGCTGTGAACTGACCAGCATACCTCAACTTACCCAGTTCAAGCATCTCCTGCATCTGCACATCTCCAAGGAAAGTGAGTGTACAGTACCTGCTTTAATTAGTCATGTGACATGCACCACCTCGGGCAACCTGCATCCCCCAACCTCCTTGACAAGGCCCCTGGCTACATCCTTCCTCCCCTGCTCAATCACCTTTCTTACTCTACCCCCTACCTGTTACATCTTGACCTTCCTTCTCTGTCCCACAAACTCACCCTCTATTACCCCTGACTGACTCCTTTCCACACCTTTTTTCCTCCCCCTCTCCCTCCTCCCTCCTCCCTCCTGTCACCTGTACTTGCCCCTGCCCCCACTCCGTCACCCCTTCCTGCCTCTCTGAACATACTTGACAATGCTGCCCGGCTGCATCCCCCCACCCCATCCTCTGTCTTTCTGCTACTCTTCATCTCCTGACTCACCCTTCCCTTGGTTTCTCCAAATGGGATCACTCGCCTTGTTTTTGACTATAAATCCTAGAATGCCTACTATTTATTTAATTTGCATTTTACCTATGTTTACTATGTATTGTGCTGTTACTACTGTTCACTGTATTTGATATTAACTGTACATGACTGTGTACTTTATACTCTGTCTGTTTTGTAACCCCCCCCCCGTTATTGACATGGAACCTTTGTAAATGAGCTGACCTGTGCTGGAAGGTATTTTATAATCCTAGACTGAAATAAATAAATAAATGAACAAATTACCTACAGTGTGCCCTTCAGCACTAAAGCGTGTTCAATTGGTAATTTGGACTTATGGCCCACTTACCTCTCTGTCTGTTGCTCCCTCTCTCCTAAAGAGCCCACTGCACCTCCCCTTTCTCCCACTAGGGTGCTGGACCTTTAAGAATTTTGTTGGGCACTCTGCCCCTTCAAGTACTCTTCTTGGGCACTTGGCCCCTTTAATTTCCCTATCCTTTCCTCTCCCACACCCCTGGCGTCTGTGGCCCGAGCACAAAAAAAGATTGAGCACTTGCCCACTCACCACAATGGCACGAGATGTCTCCATTGCTGGGGAGGGTCAGCAGAATGGCCAGGGAGCTGCGCTCCCATCCGGCTCTCCCTCTAAACCGCTGTGGTTGCTGGGCACGGAACTACAGGTCCAGGATGTGGTTTCCACCCAGACTTATTTGTAGGGGGCACCACTTCGTCCATCCGGCAGATGCTTCTACCCATGCCACTTGGGGCTCTGGTGGAAGGAGATAGTTCACGTCGGGGAGCCACGCTCCCACCCGACCAACCCTGCTGCTGCTGCTGCCACTACCAATGCCCCCAGGACTGAAGAGGGAGGGGAGTGACGCCGGAGGAGCCACTGACACACTGCAGGTACTTCTTCTTTTTCCATGCTCCTCACATCCTCCACCCTCCATGTCTAGCTGCCGACTCCCCTCTGGCCACTCCCCAGCCCTTTTGTAGGGCAGGGAAGGTCCTGGCATCTGGCCAGGAGATTGGGCTGCACAAGCCCCGTAGGGAGGGCCTCCTGTTCATGACCCCCCTTGTCAGTGCCGAACGGCATGAAACAGAACAAAGGACCGGGTGGGGTTGTCTGAAGCCGCAGGCAAGGGGAGGGGATGGAACAGAGGGGAATGGGGAGAGGAAGAAAAAAAAAGAACAAAATGTTCACATCAGGGAAAGGGTCCCCGCTTCTTTGTTTTGCCCCCCCCAACTTCGGAGTACTACACCCCTACCTCTTGTTTCAATTCCCTAATAAATCAGTTACTTGTTTGAATGTTAACTTGGTCCATGAGCATATTATTACTGAGTGCTGGGTTAATTCAAAGAACTGTAAGGTATTGTGTTGTTATTGCTGATAACTATTTCTTTCAGGGGTACAGGGTAAATGCAAGAGCTCCAGACCCTGTTGGTAAGTGTGGTTACTGTTAACATATTATTAGCACTCTCCATTAATTATAAATTGAATGCAAAGTAAAGTGTATTGCAAAGCTGTATGTGTGGGACCACTAGCTTGGGTTGTGGGTAGGTATAGCTTCCCAGAGGGCTGTACTAGTTTGGTAATTTACCCACTTAATTATTACTGTGGGTAGAAGCACCATAATTCGAATTCAGGCCCTTCAACCTGCAGTCAGAGAAGCAGGCAGGGGTAGTAGCCATTGGCATAACGGCACCAGGGTTGCATTTGTAAACGCTTTGTACCGGGTGGTGGGGTCTTTGTAATAGTCCAAGAAACCAGCACTCTCAGGCAAAAAGGCACAGCCACACACAAGGTCCACAGTATGAGGTCCAAATACCAAAATGTATTGTTGCTGTGCACAACTCAAGCTGCAGCCCATACCCCAGCACTTTGGCTTCACAGCCTTCACCAGAGAGCATCAAGCCAACATCGCCTTGTGTGTTGTTGCACCTTTTTGCCTGAGAGTGCTGGTTTCCTGGACTTTTCTCACATTTGGGGTTAGCTGCCCTCTTCCCAGCACCTACCCTACACCATGAGTTCATGGCAACAATGTCTGGGAGCTGTTGGGTCTTTGTAATAGTCTTGGAAGACCATCATCCGGTGTCCTTGCCAGTCCATGGTTCCAAGTTCCCTTGCCCATCTGGTGATGTCTTCCTCTACTTGGAACCAGAGGAAGTGAGCTAGTATTGGCCATAGTGGTCCCCCTGTTTGGGAGGGTGCATCAAAGGACCTGTGTGCTCACTCGATGTTAAATCTGAGGTCACCAGGAAGCTTTAGCAACTGAGGAAGTGCATGGCAAAGGAAGGCAATGGTGTCCTCTATCTCCACTTTTTTAAGGAAGCTGATAAACAGCAAGTTGTTTAGCTGGCCCCTGTTTTTGAGGTCATAAATCTTTTCTTGCATGGCCATCAGGTTCCTTCCTTGATCTTGGATCAGAGCCTGCATTTCATGGCAGGAGGCTTCGTTCTTCTGCACCTTCATTCAGTGGCAGTAGCTTTGTTTTGTTTTATTTCTTTTAGTTCCAACAGGAGATGGGCAAATATCGACTCCACTTTTTCTACCAGGAGGACTACCACCATGATCAGGTTGCCTTGGCTCTACCGGATCTGGGCTGCGAAGTGTGATGTAGACCTTTGATATCCTCACTGCATGGTAAGAGAAAGTTGGTTAAGTGCAGTATTAAATTGAAGATAAAAATGTTGTGCTCGATTCTCAACCAGGTTTAGAGTGGCACAAGCTGTGGCAAACAACAGCTTGCGCTGAAGCCAGGTGCACCAGGAACTCTGTGCCCAATTCTCTATCGGGAAGGGTCCCGGTGACAAAGTCCCTTGACTTGTGGCAACCATGGTCGGGCGCCAAACAGATGGCACACCAGAAGTGTGTGCTGCAAGCTGCAGGGCAGCCGTGTGCTGCTCTAGACCCTGGTGGTCTAGCGGCCCCCCCTTCCCGATGGTGCCAGTATTACAAAATAAGTATAATCTCCCATGCCCCCACCCCGATCTCCGATGATGCCAGTAATATAAACATTCATATCCCCATGCCCCCCACCCCGATCACCGATGTTGCAAGTAATATAAAAATTCACATCCCCTTCCCCTTATTCCGATTCCCGATGTTGCCAGTAATTAAAAAATTCATGTCTCCCATGCCCCCCGATCCCCCATGTTGCCTGTAAAAGTATTCAATAAGTAACCCCCTTCCCTACTGGTCTAGTGGTCCCTTCCCCAGCCCTGATATGCCCATTCCTGAGACCTTCATTAATATAGCAACCTGGTGGTCTAGCAGTTCCTCCCCCCCACCCTGGCAAGTAGTGGCCACCACCCTCCCCAACTCAAACCCTGATCCAGTGACCAGCACAGCCCACCTCATCACATCACCTCCGCTGGCTGCGACTGAACCGTCACTGAGTGCATACTACAAAACAGTATGTGCATCTGTATTGTAGTACACGCCAGTGATGGTTCAGTTGGCGGTCAGTCGAGGTGGTGAGGTGGGCTGTGCTGGTCACCGCTTGAAGTCTGGGGTTAGGGGGAGAGGGGTGGAGGTTACAACTTGCCGTGGTGGGGGGGGAGGGACCGCTAGACCACCAAGAGGACCTGGGGAAGCTTGTAAAATGGTCAGACATATGGCAACTGAGGTTTAATTCAAAGAAGTGCAAAATAATGCGCCTGCAATGAAGGAACCCAGTGGTGAGCTACAGGATGGGGGAAGGGACTGCTAACAATCACTAAGGAAGAAAGGGACCAGGGGGTTATCATTACAGATGACTTAAAAGTCTCAAGGCAGAGTAGAAAGGCTGCAGGGAGGGCCAATGGCATGCTGGGGTGTATAGGCAGAGGTATCACTAGCAGAAGGCGGGAGGTAGTGATGCCATTGTATAAAACACTAGTGAGGCCTCACCTGGAGTACTATGTGCAGTTCTGGAGACTGCCCTTTCGCAAAGACATTGAAAGAGTGGAGGCAGTCCGGAGAAAGACAACAAAGATGGTGCTGGGCTTGCAGCAGAAAACATATGAGGAGAGATTAAAGGACCTCAACATGTACTCACTAGAGGAGAGGAGGGATCGGAGGAACATGATAGAAACATTCAAGTACCTTAATGGCATAAACAAGGTACAAGAGGGAGACATCTTCCAGTATAGGAGGAGTACAAGTACGTCGGGGCATGATCTGAAATTGGAAGGTGGCAGACTAAGGATGTTTTTCTTCACCGAGAGGGTGGTAGACAAATGGAATAGTCTGCCACAGGAGATGGTAGGAACAACTACAGTGGAGGACTTTAAACATGCCTGGGACAGGCACAAGGGAACCTTAGAGGTGGAAAAGAATGGTAAAAAGCCACTGACAGGATAGAGTTAGAGGCTGCAAACAAGTGTAGGGCTTACAGGCAGACTGGATGACAAGCCATACAAAGACAAGTATACTGGACTTTAGAAGGGCTGACTTTGGCATAATGGGTGAATACCTGAGGAATGCATTATCAAATGGCCAGAAAGGAGGGGTGGAAGAACAATGGAGAAAAATCAAAACTGCCATCATGGAGGCAACAAGCCTTTGTGTGAAACAAATAAAGAAAACAAAGCGGAATAAAAAAACACTATGGTTCTCAAAAGAGGTGTCAGGGAAGGTTAAGGAGAAAAAGGCTGCACTCAAAAAGTATAAGGAGTCACAGACGGAGCACGACAGGGAACTGTATCAATTAAAGCAGAAAGTAGTGGGGAAGGCAGTCAGAAAAGCAAAGGCCCAAACCAAGGAAAAGATAGCCAACTCAGTTAAGAAGGGGGATAAAACCTGTTTTAGGTACATTAGGGAGCATAGAAAGGTTAAGGGAGGGATAGTGAAGATTAATAAAGGAGAGGGGAGGTGGGCAGAGGGAGACAGTGAAAAGGCAGAGATACTGAATGAATACTTTGCTCAGTACTCACAAAAGAAGAAGAGGAGGAGTTATCTAAACCAAACAGTAGAAGCACTCTGGGTAGTGGGGTTGACGTCAGTCCATTTACAGAAGAAAGAGTCCTGAAAGAACTCCTAAAACTCAAGGTGGACAAAGCAATGGGGCCTGATGGGATTCACCCCAGAATTGTAAAAGAACTAAGGGGTGAACTAGTGACACCTCTGACTATCCTTTTTAACAAATCATGGGAGGATGGTGTGGTACCTGAGGACTGGAGGAGGGTGGATGTGATTCCCCTTCACAAAAGTGGGAGCAAGGCAGCAGCAGGAAACTACAGACCTGTTAGTTGACCTCAGTGGTGGGGAAAATGATGGAATCACTTCTGAAGGAAAGAATTGTTGAGTACCTAGAGGCCAGTGGGGCACAGGACCCAAAGCAGCATTCACTAGCAGGACGGTCATGTCAGACAAATCTAATAGATTTCTTTGACTGGGTGACCAAAGTAATAGACCAGGGAGGGGCTGTGGATATGGCCTACCTAGACTTTAGCAAGGCATTTGACACAGTCCCGCACAAAAGATTAATAATCAAGTTAGCCAGCCTGGGGAGGGTCCCAGGTGGTAGCCTGGTAGCAAACTGGCTGCACAACAGGGCACAGAAGGTAATAGTGAATGGAACACATTCTGAAGAAAGGGGGGTTACTAGTGGAGTACCTCAGGGCTCAGTACTGGGTCCAGTCCTTTTTAATGTCTTTATAGGTGACATTGCAGAGGGTCTGGAAGGAAAGGTATGCCTCTTTGCAGATGACACAAAGATCTGTAACAGAGTTGATACACAAGTGGGGGGTAGAAAGGATGAGAAGGGACTTGGCAAGGTTGGAGGAATGGTCAGACATATGGCAACTTAGATTCAATGCAAGAAGTGCAAAGTAATGCACCTGGGAAATAAAAATCCAGGAGAAGAGTACACAACAGCAGGGGAGGTACTAACGACAACAATAATGGAAAGGGATCTGGGTGTAGTCATAACAGATGACCTAAGGTGGGTAAGCAATGTGAGAAGTCAGTAAGGAGAGCTAGGGGATACTGGGATGCATAGGGAGGCATCACAAGTAGAAAAAGGAAAGTGGTTATCTCCCTATACAGACAGTTGGTGAGACCCCATCTGGAGTACTGCGCGCAGTTTTGGAGACCTCATCTACGCAAGGACATAGACAGGATGGAAGCAGTTCAGAGGAGGGCAACTAAAATGGTGCAGAGCCTACATCAGAAACCATATGAAGAGAGACTGAGAGAGCTTAATATGTATACCCTTGATGAAAGGAGGGACAGAGGGGACATGATAAAAACTTTTAAGTACCTCAAGGGAATCAACAAAGTCCAGGAGGGTAGCATCTTTCAGAAAAAGAGATGTGTAAGAACAAGGGGGCACAATTTTAAGTTAGGGGGGGGCGGCTCAGGAGGTAATGTGAGGAAATTATTTTTCTCGGAGAGAGTGGTGGACACATGGTACCGCCTTCCTGGAGAGGTTTTGGGGTCTAAAACAGTGGGGGAATTCAAACATGCATGGGACAGACATAAGGCAATTATAGTGGGGGGTTGAGGAAGTAGGCTGCTGGTTAACTAGAATCTGCAGCTTATCCAATAGGTAGGGAAATGGGCAGACTGGGTGGGCCAAGTGGTCCTTATCTGCCGTCAAAGTCAAAGTCTGTGGATGGGCCTAGTGGGCCTTATCTGCCAACAGTTTCTATGTTATGTTTCTATGTTACTGTATTAATAAAGGTCTCACAAATGGGTTTATCGGGGTGGGGAGGGACCGCTAGACCACCAGGGGAGAGGGTTACTTACTGAATACTTTCACGGGCAGTATCAAGGATCAGAGTGGGGGTATGGGAGATATGAATTTTTATATTACTGGCAACATCAGGGATTGGGGAGAGAGGCATGGGAGATTATACTTATTTTGTAATACTGGCACCATCGGGGATTGGGGAAGGGGCCACTAGACCATCAGGATACTCATGATCAGGCATATTGAGGTATGTGTGTTTGAGGGTGGGACTGGCACACAGCCGCATGTACACTTCTACAGAGGGCATTGTTGTAAGCACCCTTAGACCAGCCTTGGCTGGTCTAAGGGTACTTAGAAATTCAACCTCTGGGTTTGTTTCCTGAATCCCTTTTTAGGGGATGTGGCACCTTACGCTATGCTGCAGCCACTTTTGTGGCACATAAGTAGTGCAAACCCGGTTTGGGGCAGGCAGCCTGTGGTTGACACAGGCTGCATTTGTGAATGGGTCCTAGTGCATTATTTGTCGTAAGGGACACTTTACACCATTCTGTTTGGCACAAGCCCCTTTTGCCGTGCCGAGAGCTATGAGAATCGGGCCCATTGACTTTCTTCTACTAGTGTCGATGTTGGAAAGGAACCTCTGGAAATGAAAGGATGCCTGGTGATTAGGGATAGGGGAGATTTTGATTCAGGTGGCCATCTCGTTCAAGTGCTAACCACACCCCCAGTTGGGAATTTTTTAAATCCAGCCCAAAAGGTGATTTCACAGAGCGACTGTTAAAACAGATCTTGGAGGGGATTTGAAAATTACACCTGCCTTTTTCATGAAGTTGGATAAAAAAAGCCTATGTTAAAAATTTGGGGTCAAAATCTGGAAAACAGTAAAATTATGTAGTCACAAGTGCCATTAGCTAGTTTTGCAATTTTGTCTCTGTATATATATCTGTATAAGTAAAATGTTTTACCTAAAAGGTAACTGGCATAGAATACATTTATGATCAGTGACACTTAGACATTTACAATATATGTTAGTGGTACAGACTGAAACGGCTTCACCTTTCATGGCACAACTTAGACTGGAAGTTTATTTATGATGTCACACACATACATTACACACACATAACAGATTTTATCATTCTAATCTCTTTCTGAGACAGTATAAGTCAAATGTTACAGTCTGACTAACCTTTTTTGACCTTGATAATGATTACAGTCTTGTGTACCTAAACTTTATTTTATTTATAACCACAGGCTTCTTCCTTCTAAGAAGTAAGCTGTAACTTCTACAAAATATTTCTTTCCAACATGCATGCATAATTCTTCTTAGTTTCCAGTATTTAACTGTACGATTTGTATTGCAATATTTCCTTTTATCTGCTTATATTTGGAACACTGTGGATATAGATAGATAAGATAGATAGATAGATAGATAGATAGATAGATAGATAGATAGATAGATGTTTGTGAGTATACTCGGCCAAACATCTGTAGGATTTTAGCAGTATTTGTCAGGTCTTTTACCCTTTTTCTTGTGTTCTGAGTTGGGAAGTTTTTCACTGATTCACCTGGTACGCAGTGTTCTTTTTCCGGTACCTTAATAGTTCTTTGGCTGGATCTCCTTCCTTTCTGTCTTTGTAGAAAGTTTAGTTCAAACAATGTTCATAAGTTTATCAAAAGCTTTGGGTGGTTTCTCGCTTTGTAATGTAATGACAAGTAACTTCTGAAACAAATAGGCCCCAGTTTTCAAAAGGTTAGCATGGCACAAACCGTGTTTGCTCTGCGCTAACCTAGAATACTGCTGCTGTTGGGGGGCGTGCCCATGTTCAAAGGACACTTAAACACGGTGCATCCCTGACAGTGCCGACATGCATAATATTGTGCTGCATGTATGCAAATGATGCTTCCCTCATGGATATGCAGTGCAGCACAATACTGAACATTTTCAGAAGTGCTAGCCGCCAGCAGTGGCACAGTTTCACGCTTCTGAAACCCAGCCATTAACAGTGCGAAGAAAGGGTGTGTGCCCCACACACTGTCAAGGGCTGGGTACTGTAGTAATGTAGCAGTCCCACACTAGCCCCGATCCCCATATACGTTAAATAAGTGTTATCGCTGGTGATCCAGTAATCCCTCCCCTGCCCCGATCCCTGTACATTTATTAAAAAAAAGCATTAGTGGTCCAGCGGTCCTTCCCCTGCCCCGATCCCTGTACATGTATTCAAAAAAATTGTTAGTGGTCCAGCGGTCCCTCCCCTGCCATGATCACTGTACAGGTCACAAAAAATATAATTGGTGGTCTGGTGGTCCCTGTTCAGCCTTCGATCCCCTGGTATTTAAGAAATAAAGGCAGATCTGGTGGTCTAGTGTTCCCTCCTCCCTCCCCCATGCTCTCCAATCACCGTCCTGATGAATAATACAATACCCAGTAATCTAGTGGCCCCCACGCCCCCACCATGGCAGGTAGTGATCCACCACCCCGCTCCCTCCCAACCTGACCTGAGCCAGTGACCGGTACAGCCCTACTCACACTGCCATGGCCGACTGCCAACTGAACTATCATGGAGCACATATAGTATACAGTACATGCTCATTGGTTGATAGGTCAACCAATGAGTGTCTACTTTTATACTGTACGCTCCATGACAGTTCAGTCGGTGGCCGGCCGTGGCGGTGTGAGGACAGTTGTGCCAGTTGCTGGTTCAGGTCGTGTTGAGGGAGAACAGGGTGGTGGGTCACTACCTGCTAGGATGGGACCCACTGGACTAACAGGGTATTGTATTAATCATTGGGATGGCGATCAGAGAACTGGGGTGGGGGAAGGACCACTAGACTATCAGGACTGCCTTTATTTCTTGTATACTAGGGGATCGGGCTGAGGAGGAACCTCTGGACCACCACTGATATGTTTTGTGACATGTACAGGGATTGGGGCAGGGGAGGGACCGCTGGACCAGTAATGATTTTTTTTTTAATACATGTACAGAGATTGGGGCAGGGGAGGGACCACTGGACCACTAATACTGTTTTTAAATACATGTACAGGGATTAGGGCATGGAGGGACCACTGGATCACCAATGATTTTGTATTTTTTACATGAACAGGGATCAGAGCTTGGGGGGGGGACTTGGCCTAGCGCACTCGGCCATGGCACTCACATGCAAATGGACCCTTGGTGCTGTGCATGCCCAATGGGCTCATCTGCATTTTTGAGCTGTATATCACCCATAGGGGCTGTGATGCTAACCAGTGTATGGCGTGCTTTACCCCTATGGGCGGTCTTCAGCGCAGAGCTCTGGTGGTGCAGCACAAAGCATGGTGACTGTGTGTGTTGTGTGCCCTGCTACTATGGCCCGATATTCAAATGGATTGCGTGGTCAGTTTGGATCGTGCTCTCCATCTGAATATGGTACCAGAGCCGGCCTGCCCTATTTTTTTGCACATCGCCGCCATGTATGCATGCTGCCAGCTGGCTCTGAATATGGGTCCGAGTGTCTTTTTAGCTGAAGTCTTATAAGCAAAAGTTCTGAAATTAGAATGTATAGAATGGCACAACCTGTATAGTATATTCCAGGTCAAGATTATGTTAGCTCATAGCAGAAATAACAGCCTCTAGCCAATATGGCTGCAAAATTATGGTATTGTCGGCAGTGACAAATGTGTAAACTAGCATACACACACACATGCACACACGGACAAAACATATACACATAGGGTGGGATATTCAGAGCAGTTGCGCCATGCGCAATATGGATGCGCCCGCACAAGAGCGGACATTGCCAAAATGCGATATTCAGCGGCATCAGATGCGCAGCACAAAACCCAATGCGCCGTAGTGCAACGGTAATAAATGCATGCTCAAGTGCAGGAGGTGTAACCAGGAATAATCTGCACAGTGCAATATTCAACAGCAGGCGATGTGCGCATTAGCGGAGCAAGCAGAAGTTGCGCGATAGCGGATATGAGCGAATATAAAAGGGAGCAAGTGAGGGGAGGATGATTGCACTAGAGAGGAGCCATAGTGGGGCAGTGTTGAGAAAGAGTGGCAGGGAGCCAGTCAAAGAAGCAGGCAGTCAGGGGTGGCCAAGAGGTGGACGGGGACCACTGGAGGCATGTGTGAGTGTGTGTGCATATGTGTGTGTGTGTGTGTGTGTGTGTGTGTGTGTGTGTTGAGGGTCTGAGCATGCCACAGAGGAAGGAGAGCAGTGGGGCAGAGGCAGGGCATGCAGTGATGTAGTGCCAGGGGTGCACCCGGTGCAGGGGCAGTACCAGCAGCACACAGCCAGGGGGGACCAGGTAGTCAGCCGCTCGGGGGGGGGAACACCAACCAGGGACATGGCCAGTGCCACCTTCCAGATGGAGGCGGTAATGAGGGGTGTGAGGAGGCAGGCAGCAGGGAAGCGTGGCCGTAGAAGGGCCCATCGACGGTATGCCCAGAACAAGCTGTACCATGCCCACATCAGCTTCGAGCTGTACAGTGACATCGAGATCATGGGCTGGTACCACCTGAACTGGGACATTCTGAGGCGGCTCTGTGAGCTGTGCAGTGAGGAGCTCCTAGGGACTTCGGAGGGTGGTGGTGGGGAGTTGTTACTAGACACCTCATTTAAATCAGCAATGACATACATAAGGCTGACACTGATCTAGATAGTGGGGGAATGTAGACTAGCAATTTTTGTACTAACCACTGAAACACAGAAACAGAAACATAGACTTTGATGGCCGATAAGGACTGCTTAGCCTAGCCAGTCTGCCCAATTCCCTACCTATTGGATAAGCTGCAGATCCTAGTTAACCAACAGCCTACTTCCCCCTACCCCCCACTAGAATTGCTTTATGTCTGCTCAATACATTCTTGAATTCCCTCACTGTTTTTGACCCTATGACCTCCTCATGAAGGCCGTTCTATGTGTCCACCACCCTCTTCATGAAAAAATACTTCCTCACGTTGCCCCTGCGCTGTTCCCCCTCTACCTTAAAATTGTGCCCCCTTGTTCTTGCACATCTCTTTTTCTGAAAGATGTTACCCTCTTGGAATTTGTTGATTTCCTTGAGGTACTTGAAAGTTTCTATTATGTCCCCCCCTTCCTCCTTTCCTTGAGGGTATACTTATCATATTAAGCTCCTTTAGTCTCTCTTCATATGGCTTCTGGTGCAGACCATGCACAATTTTAGTTGCCTTCCTCTGGACTACCTCCATCCTGTCTATGTCCTTGCAGAGATGGGGTCTCCAGAACTGCACACAGTACTCCAGATGGGGTCTCACCAACCGTCTGTACAGAGGGATGACAGCTTCCTGTTTTCTACTGGTGATGCCTCTACCTATGTATCCCAGTATCCCCAGCCCTCCTTACTGCCTTCTCACATTGTTTGCCTACGTTTAGGTCATCTGATATGACTACCCCCAGGTCCCTTTTCCATTTTTGTTGTTGTTAGTGCCCCCTGTGTACTCTTTCACTTGAGTTTTTGTTTCCCAGGTGCATTACTTTGTATTTCTTTACATTGAATCTAAGCTGCGTACATTTGACCATTCCGCCAACCTTGCCAAGTCCCTTCCCATCTTTTCCACCCCTCCTTGTGTATCAACCCTGTTACAGATCTTTGTGTCATCTGCAAAGAGGCATACTTTTCATTCCAGCTCCTCCGAAATGTCACCTATAAAGACATTAAAGAAGACCTGTCCCAGTACGGAACCCTGCAGTACCCTGCTAGTAACTCCCCTTTCTTCGGAGTGGACTCCGTTTACTATTACCCTCTGTGTCATGTTGTCCAGCCAGTTTTTTACCAGGCTACCACCCTGGGACCCACTCCTTGGCTGGCTAAAGCGTTTATTAATCTTTTGTGTGGGACAATGTCAAATGCCTTGCTAAAGTCTAGGTATGCCCAAGGCCCCTAGAATTCTGCGGCCACAGAATTTTGCACAGAACTTGCAACCTACCATAGAACATCTGCAGTGCCTCAGAAATCACTGTTCTTGGTAAGTCCTTATTAATATTTCCATTTATCCAGAGAACCTGGTTCCCTTCCCCTCTTTTTATATCCAAAACCCCTCTATGCTCAGAATGTGATGTTATCAGTGCTATAACATCAAACATTAGCCAATGCCAGGGCTGCATTCTGCCACAGAAATGAATAGTCACTTATCGACCACAGCTCCCACTCACAGAGGTGCTGGCACAGCACATCAGGTACGGTGATATTTGCTCAGCCAATGCTACAGCCTTACACTATTCTCAGTCTTACGTTATTACACTAGGACCAACTTAAACACAACCTTGACAATAGCATAGACCTGTTAAGTCCATACCTTACTTTGTACAAACTTATTTGTGCCTGTAAGGTATAGAGATGCCATCTGAAATGTATAACTGGTAAAATGAATTAACCTGTCATTTAAGAAAAATAAAGTAATTATGCCCAGAAAAGTGGAATATAATAATGTGTAGACCTGTTAAAAGAATAGACCTATTAAATAAATAATTGCACTGTACACATTTTTTGCCAGGGTTATCGATTACATATTGTCATTGGTTGAGAGAATCACCTAAAAGTTATGGAGAAATGTTATGTGCAGGGCCAGATGTTGGGCCAGAGGGTAGCATGTTGTGTTCCCATGCTGGCAACTCAGGTTCAGAGATGAGCTCTGGGAGTTGGCTGGGCAGCACAAGGATTGGGGGAGCACACTACTGCTCTGAGCTGGGGAAGGTGTGGTGCATTTTTCTGTTACATGGGGGCACATTGTGATGGGCTGGAGAGCTGTATCTCACAATGGGTTCACATGCATGTCATGGCCTGATGGTGTTACGTAGTGTAGCAGGGGAAGCGGATTGGCATGAAAAATGAGTTTTGCAATATCTCCTCTATTCTGTTTATTCCATTTCAAAAGGGACCTGTATGAATGAGGATACTATTCATGGAAATTAAAAAATGTATATACACAAAGTATCCCTCACACTATATATATATATATATATATATATAGGGAATACATGATGGGCGACTGTGGAATATGGAAAATATTTGCACGAGAGCAGAGTGAACAGTGATAATATCACGAATGCTGAAGGCACAAGTGATATTATTGCAGGTCACTCTGCACAAGTTTGCCATCTTCTCAAGTTGCACATCACATGTGCAATTTATACATTAGGGCTAGTACCCTTTAGAAATATTTTTTTTCCTGTGTTATCTTCCTGTTTTTTTTTTTATTTTGGTAACTGGGTAAGTTTTTGGGGGTGACCTGGGAGCACCAGACAGTTAAGTGATTTGTTCAGAGTCACACAGTATCCAAATGGAAGTTGTGAGACTCAAACACTGGTCTTGGCTGTTGGATGTAGCAAGTTTATTCATTGCTTATTACTCTAACCTCTAGGCTATACTGACAGTACTGTTTGTGTGTGGTCAGAGTGTGTGTAAGTGTTTCTGAATGGGCTGGGATTGTTAGGCACTATGAGAAACAGGTGAATGTGTTTTGGAATGATAATTGTGTTACCTGCAGCTAGGAGTGAGAAATAGACTGTTAATTTAGTGAGGCCCTGTCCACACTACCCCTCTGTAACATTACAGAGTGCCCAAACCGTTACCGCAATGGTTTGCATTTACACCTGTAACGTTACAGAAGGCGTTTTCGAAATCATTGTTGAAACCACATATGAGGTGGTTTCAACAATGGTTATAAAACCAGTTACGCCTTGATAACGTTACCGGGCATAGTGTGGACGCGTGGCACTGGTCCCCTAGTGCAGTGAGAGCTGCATTGTGGGATCGGGTGCCACGGTAATGGTCATCTGGCTCCCGAAGTGTGGACCAGCAGTGCCAGTCCCATAACGGACACTGCGGCAGTGTGGACACACTGCACCCCTCCCCGGTTGTAACGGTTTCTATCCGTTACGGGGTCTGAGCGGTGCAGTGTGGATGGGGCCTGAGTTGCAGGCTTCACTGAGCCAGAGAAACTGTTGCAGTCAGCACTCAGAAAGAGAAACTGCTTTATGAAGGAGGCTGGTTTGAAGATTAGAGCAGCACAGTAATGGGCTAGGAGTGTCAGAATAACTATGGGACACAGGTGATTGTCTTTTACAATTCTAATTGAATTAGTTGCAGGATTCAGTGAGAAAGAGAAACTGTGAAGCTATTAAATGCAGGCTGCAGTGTAGATAGTCTCACTCTGGTGACATCACCATTATGAGAATATTTGCTGGTGACGTAGACACTGAGTTTATCAGGAAATAAACCCACAGTGGTGATGTCATCACAGCGTTTTTCCACTGCAGTGGGAATACGTCTTTTTATTCTCAGTGTTACATGCTCACCCCTATTGTGTATATATACACACTTGTATGTATGTTACAGATTGCATATAAATATAAAAGTAATACACAGGGGGACCTCATGAGTGGTGTAGACAGCACATTTAAATATATAAGTGATACACAGTGGGGCCCTCATGAGTGATATAGACAGCATGAGTATAGAAATATCTTATTTATCACATAAGGTCCCCTCTGTGTATTTCAATTATGCAATAGACTATGGCCTTAAGGAATAGTTTTGTTTTGCCTATTTAGACATAAAATTATGTCTATAAGTCTGTTATTTTGTGAACTAGTGTTACATTGCTTTCCCCCACCCTGATTGCTATAACCATTGCCATGGACATGAAGTCAGGATGACAAGCTGACACTGTGCTGTGGTAGTTCGTTTGTGCCACAGAACTTCTGCAGTAATTATAAACCATCGCTGCAGAAGTTCTGTGGTAAATGGTAATCTTTCCACAGAACTTGGTCCCAATATGCGCAGAAAAGTAGGGGCCTTGGGTATGCCATATCCACAGCCCCCCAGTCTACTACTTTGAGCATGCTGTCAGAGAAATCTATTAGATTCATCTGACATGAACTTCCCACTGTGAATCCATGATGCCTTGGGTCTTGTGCCCCGCTGGCCTCCATGTACTCAAGAATTCATTCTTTCAGAAGTGATTCCATCATTTTCCCTACCACTGAGGTCAAACTAACAGGTATGTAGTTTTCTGCCTCTGCCTTGCTCCCACTTTTGTGAAGGGGAATCACATCCACCCTCCTCCAGTCCTCAGGTACCACACCATCCTCCCATGATTTGTTAAAAAGGATAGTCAGAGGCGTCACTAGTTCGCCCCTTAGTTCTTTTACAATTCTGGGGTGAATCCCATCAGGCCCCATTGCTTTGTTCACCTTCAGTTTTAGGAGTTCTTTCAGGACCCTTTCTTCTGTGAATGGACTGGTATTGATCTCCCCCCCCCCAATCCAGAGTGCTTCTATTGTTTGGTTTAGGTACCTACCCCTCCATTTCTTTTGTGAATACTGAGCAAAAGTGTTCATTCAGTAACTCTGCCTTTTCACTGTCACCCTCTGCCCACCCCCTTCCCTTTATTAAGCCTCACTATCCCTCCCTTGATCTTTCTTCACTCCCTAATGTACCTATAAAAGGTTTTATCCCTCTTCTTAACTGAGTTGGCTATCTTTTCCTTGGTTTGAGCCTTTGCTATTCTAACTGCCTTCCCCACTTCCTTCTGTTTTAACTGATACAGTTCTCTGTCCTGCTCCTTCTTTGATTCCTTTGTTATACTTCCTGAATGCTATCTTTTTTTCCCTAACCTTTTCTGCCACCTCTTTTGGCTAGTTTAAAAGCTTGCCAATGAAGCATTTAAACCTATCATTCATTCATTCTTTATTTATATAAGGCGCCTTTCTTAAAACCAAGGCGCCTGTAGAAATGCATAAAACAATAAATAATTAAACAACATTAAAACAATCATAAATCATTAAAAGCTTTGCTAAAAAGATATGTTTTCAAAGCTCCCTTAAAGCTTTGGACAGTCGGGCAATTTCGCACCTGACGAGGTAGAGAGTTCCACAGGGTCAGGGCCATAAAACTAAATGATCTTGCCCCTGAAGTTTTTAAATGGACCCTGGGAATCTCTAGCAATCCCTTGTCAGTGGATCAGAGAGAGCGGGGGTGGGGGGGACAGTAGGGACAGAGAGCTCTTTCAGGTAAGCAGGTCCCTGATCATGTAGGGCTTTATAGGTCAGCAAACCGACCTTGAAGGTGATTCGCCAACAAACTGGCAACCAGTGCAGTCCGCGGAGCACAGGCGTTATATGACTAGACCTAGAAGATATAGTCAACAGCCTGGCTACCACATTCTGCACTAGCTACACTATCACCTAGGATCTTGGTTCCCCTCCTGGACAGATGCAGACCATTGAGTCAATATAGGCCTGTATCCCTCCAGGTGGACCCCAGTTCCTAATGAAGCCAAAACCCTGAGCTCTGCACCAGTTTTTCAACCACTCATTAAATCCCATGGTGTGGAGTACCCTAGCCTCACCCATGTCATAGACAGGCAGCACCTCTGAGAAGGTTACTGTGCATACTACTTGTCTATGGCCCCTCCCCAACTCCACAAACTCCTTTTGTACTGCTCTGATCCCATTTCCAGCTAGGTCATTTGTCCCTAGTTGTACAGTGATGTCCAGCTCCCTCTCCTGTGCAGCTGATTCCGTGATCTTGAGGATTCACTTCCTGTCCCTCCAAGCCATGGCGCCGGGCAGGCATTTTACCTCCTTCCCCCTCCCTCCCTCCCCCAGTTCTACCCCCCTAACAACTGAGTCTCTCACCAGGAGGTGTTTCCTACCCCTGTGGGGTCCTGTACCACCCTCCTGTGGGTCTTCTTTGTGATGGTTCCCAGCATCCTCCTTGGTCTCCACTGCAGGTGCCTCCATAGAGGAACCATGCTCCACCAGAATGGCGTATGAATTGTGGAGAGGTAAAACTGGAGGGATGCACCTCTGTTCTACCACCCTCACCCTCCCTGAGCCTGAAGTGGTCTAACTGCTCCTCTTTCTTGGCAACCTCTGAGGCAGCGGTGGCAGCCCTGGTGGACCCTAGGTGGGGGAGGAGGTTCCCTACTCCTTGCCAGGTCAGTCTGGAGATGGGCCACCTCCTCCTTCAGAGCAGAGAGGTGCCTGCAAATAGGGCAGCATTTCAGCCTCCAGAATGTCTCCCAGAAGAGTGCCACCTCACAGCCAGTGTAATACATCACTCCCCACATGTCTCTCTCTCTTCCTGTTTAAGAATTTTTAACTGCACTTTCTAATTGTTGTGGTGCGCACACACTGACTAATACATTTACACATATATGCATATATATGCCAGTATAGCATAGCAGTGCACTGTCTACACGCATTTTTACAGATTAGAAAAAAAGACATATTTTCTTCTTTTCAGGCTCATGGGACATTGGAGGGTGGGGGGGGTGCCACTAGACACCTCATTTAAATCAGCAATGACATGCATAGGGCTGAAACTGATCTAGATAGTGGGGGAATGTAGACTAGCAATCTTTGCACTAACCACTGAGTCACCTAACTGCACTTTCTAACTGTTGTGATGCACACACACTAACTAATACATATACACATATATGCATATATATTCCAGTATAACATAGTAGAGCACTCTCTACACACACACACACACGCACACACTCACACACAAACACTGCCTAACTTTTACTGTATTTAGGATAAGGACTGTGTTTTGCACTAACTTATTGCACCAGGGAGGTGCAGTGGATGTGGCTTATCTGGACTTCAGAAAGGCCTTCAACACTGTTCCCCATAGAAGGCTGATTAATAAACTCCGTAGCCTAGGGATGGATCCTAAAATAGTTCTGTGGGTGCAGAACTGGCTGAATGGCAGGAGTCAGAGGGTTGTGGTAAACAGGGAGTACTCTGGCAAGGGATGGGTGATGAGCAGGGTGCCACAGGGGTCAGTGATGGGACCAGTCCTCTTCAATATCTTTATTGGGTACATTGCAGAGGGACTGGAGGGGAAGGTATGCCTCTTCACAGATGATACAAAGGTATCCAATAGGTTGGGCATGCCAGGGGGTGTTGAAAGAATAAGGGAAGACCTTACAAAAAGTGGAGAAATGGTCTGAAGAATGGCAGCTGGAATTCAATGCAAAGAAGTGCAGGATCATGCATATAGAGCACAAGAACCCAGAGGCAAAGTAAAGACTAGGTGGGGAGGTACTGACAGTCACGAAGCAGGAAAGGGACCTGGGAGATATCATGTCGGAGGAACTAAGAGAAACTAGGCAGTGTGATAAGGTAGCTGGAAATGTTAACCAGATGCTTGGATGCATAGAGAGGGGTATTCAGAAGTATAAAGATGGAGATCATCTTGCCCCTGTATAAGACACTCATAAGGCCGCACCTGGAATATTGCATCCAGTTCTTGAGGCCCCATCTGAGAAAGAACAAAGACAGGGTGGAGGCGGTGCAGTGGAGGGCAACTAAAAGGTGCAAGGCCTGCAGGATAAGAACTATGAGGAAAGTGTAGCCAATCTGGTTTTTAAAATATTTATTTAATTTATGTAAAGCATTTAACCTATTTTAAATATTGAATTTTTACACGATATGCCAGTTGAGATTCAATATGTCATTTACAGTGTGGTCATGCTTTTTACCTGTTTTTTTCTAATGTATTTGCACAAAGCAGATCTGCTGAGAGGCAGTTTTAATGCTATGTTCCTTCTACACATTTTTGCAATGTGTTTTCCTAGAATATGCCTGCTGATTGCTATACATTTAGCCTGGATAGTTCACAGAAGAAGTGACATCTTATTTTCAGTGGCGTTCTACATCTGCACATTATTATGCTGCATTGCATAGAATCAAAACACACTGGAAACAATATTTTACATCTGGACTAGGCTACCCTTGATAAATCCATTGTAAAAATGGGTAAAATCATGACCCCATTGAAAACAAGATATTGCATCTAATCTGGGTTATCCTGAGTAAATACAGTGAAAAAAGATGTGTAAAATAAAGATACCTATGAGAATGAGATGTAGCATCTCCCCTGTGCTATCCAGGACACAAAAAGTAGGATAGGAAATATTTAATGGAAACCTATAATTCTTTCTGTACTATCATTATGTAAATCCTGTGGTCAAGACGTGATGGAACTGGGAAAGAGGCTAGGTTGATGAATATGTTATTTTAATCATTAAACAGCTGAATGTAAATCTATAATAATTACATTTATCATGGTAACAAATTACACATCGTAAACTGAACTTCACTGTGTTCCATATAACCAAGACTGACATAAACAAACAATATTTTTATTGTTTTATAGCACATTAGGCTGCAGTATTTATTTTGAATGTTGTGGCCATGAGGATGGAGTGTATGTGTGTGTTTGTTTAAGTGAAAGGGGTTAAAGAAACAGCTGTCTTCTGATATAGTAAGCTATGCTGGGCATAGTGCTGGAGACTGTAATATGTACTTAGATTTTAAACCAGAAATGTTGCTATTTACAGGGCTAAAAGTTACAGGATAGGTTTACCAGCCATACTGCAGCTCAATATAAATGTTTTTCCCAAAAAGCATAGTAAAAGGAGTAACAAAAGATACCATTCTTTGCTTGTTTTAGTGGTTAAATAAGCAGCTGCTGTCTGCTTACTAAAATGCATTCTAGATACTACTGAAGGCAGTAACAGGTTTATGATAATTGATTGTTCTATGCACTTAGATTTGAAACCAGAAAAGGTAGCTGTTTTCAGGGCTAAATGTTTCATAATGTGTTTGCCAGCTAAAGCCCAATATAAATATTTTTGTTTTCAAAAAGCATAGTAAAAGTAGTAACAAAAGATAACAGTTCTTTACTTGTCTTGGATGTTAAAGAAACAGACGTCTTCTGTTAACTTTTAGTAAACTACGTCAGAGGCAATACTAATCAGATAGTGTCTTAAGAGGTTAAAAAAACAGTGTAAATCTTTTTATGAGATTCATTGCTGGGAAAGATTGACTAAGTTAACATGTTTGTGAGCTGTGAACCTTTCTTGAAAGAGAATACTAGCCAGATTGAAGCTAGTAGTTATCACACAAAATAGTCCAGTGCAACACTGCTCAGCTGAATAAATACAGCAGAGTGGAGTGATAGCACAGCCTTCAATTTTATCTAGTCTGTTAGGAATCTTGACAGCTCACTTTTTCTACTGTAATAGCAAAATGTCTGCAGGGCTCTGCCCACTGCAGCTGAAGAAATGGTATACAATGTTTTTTTCTTTTCATACAATTTTTATAGAAAATAAAGTTCCATAGAGAATAACATGTGATCCTTTATTGGTCCAACAGTTGTTTTTGTCAGTTTCTAATTGGATAACTCTCATATCCAAAGAGCTGTCATTGTTCAACTGGATGGTCTCTCATCTTCAGTTTCGTTTCTTGAAGTTCTAATTACATGGATGTCTGCTTTGCAAAGCAAAAGGGACCATGGGCTACAATTAGGTATTTTGTGACATAAGGTGTCTCAAGATCTTTAGGGGAATAACACTTTGTGGTCACAAAGCCCAGTAATGTCCTATCAGCATTAAGTTCATATGAAGGTCTCTTATAGTTTACTGTAAATTCTTCCACTTAAATAGGCTGTAAAAACAGGTCAAGTACTATTAGGCCTTTATACATAGAACTAACATATTACCATGGTATTTGGTAACTTAGGCCTCAGCATTGAGCATATACAGGTAGTCATGAAGAAATGTTGAAGAATTACAATGTTACTTCATAACCTTGCTGTTTTTTTTTTGAGATTTTGACCCCACATTGTTAATAATGTATTTTTATTACCCCATCCTATGATCAAGACAGGTGACATTTTTTAAATCCTGTTTGAAATGGGATTTTGTAGAGCAACTGTGAAAACATGTTTCGGGGGGAGGCATTTGAAAGATGTCACATTCCTGGTTCATGAGGTGGGGTTAAAAAGGCCATGTTAAACATTTGCAGTAAAAATATTAAGAAAGGACAGTTATGAGTAAATGTTCAAAACGCATTAAAAAGCCATTAACCAAACTTACCTTGTTTTCAGTCACTTCCCAGTGGAGCTCAGTAGAAGCAGAAAGTTTGAGAAGGAACAACGTTAGACTGGATAAGTAAGTATGGGTAGGGGGTGTGGGGTGGTGGGTGCTGAGAGGGGGTTGGGATGAGGGCATAGGGCAGAAGTCATTGCTGGACAATTTTCTTATACATAAATTAATAGACATGTGTTGGCAGGAAAGGACCCTCCTGGACCATCAAGTCTGCCCCTTACCCTCAATACTTGTCCCTCCCCCTCCAAGATTCTCCCCTCCTCCCTCTGACAATCCCTTGTGTTTGTCCCAGGCCCTCTTGAAACCCTCCATTGTACTGGACCCACCACCTCCTCCTCTGGCAGTCTATTCCAGAGCTCAACCACCCTCTCTTGTGAAGTAATACTTCCTACCATTTCCATTAAACCATCCTCCCTCCAATCTCGATCCATGCCCCCTAGTTCTTGTATCTACCTTCCCTATAAACAGGCTGTCCTCCACT
Source organism: Neoceratodus forsteri (assembly GCA_016271365.2). Lineage (NCBI taxonomy): Eukaryota > Metazoa > Chordata > Ceratodontiformes > Ceratodontidae > Neoceratodus > Neoceratodus forsteri. The sequence goes on along the minus strand of CM057455.1, from coordinate 342,031,276 downwards.
TTATTGATCACCTTCACATACTTGAATGTTTCAATCATGTCCCCTCTCTCCCTTCTTGTCTCCAGGGGATACAAATCCAGCTCCTTCAACCTCTCCTCATATGACTTCCCCCTTAGCCCATGCACCATTTTAGTGGCCCTTCTCTGCACCCTTTCTGTGCCAGCTATGTCTTTTTGTAGATGAGGCCTCCAGAACTGTATCCCATACTCTAAGTGTGGCCTAACCATGGAGCCGTAGAGTGGCATCAACACCTTCCTCCTTCTGCTGGTTATCTCCCTCCCTATGTATACCAGCATCCTGTTAGCTTTGCCCACTGCCTTGCTGCACTTTGTCCCCACCTTAAGGTCATCGGTGATTATAACTCCTAGATCCTTTTCCTGCCTGGTTGCAGCCATTATCCCCCCCATGTATGCGGCATTTGATTTCTCCCCCCCCCCAAGTGCATTACTTTGCATTTCCTGGCATTGCACTTTAGCTGCCGAGTTTCCTACCACTCTTCCAGCAATTTCAGATCTTTCTTCATTGCCTCCACTCCTGCCCCGGGTGTCCACCCTGTTGCTGAGTTTTGTATCATCCACAAAAAGGCAGACCCTTCCCTGAAGCCCCCCTGCTATGTTGCTGACATAGACGTTATACATATGAGTACAGTGACAGAGTCAAGACACATAAAAACAAGGGTTCTGGGCTTCAGGAAGGCAGACTTTACAAAGTTGGGTGTATGTCTCAGGGAAGCCCTAGCAGAGAGGGGGGATGAGGGGATTGAGGAAAGGTCGGCCCATCTAAAAGGAGCCATAATGCACACAACAAACCATTGCATTAGGCCAATAAACAAAGGCAAGAGAAAAAGAAAATCATTATGATTCTCAAAGGAAGTGGCTGGGAAGGTAAGATTGTAAAATGTGGCTTTCAGGATATGCAAGGAAACACAGAAGGAGGAGGACAAGGTAGTGTATCTGGATAAGCAGAGGGAGGTGGGAAAGGCAGTCAGGAGCACAAAAGCACAAACAGAGAAAAAATAGCCTAGACAGTAAAGAAAAGGGACAAGACATTTTATAGGTATGTTAGTGAATGAAGAAAGACCAGTGGTGGGATTGTAAGGTTTAAGGGGGAAAAAGGTGAGTGTGCAGAAGGGGACCTGTAAAAAGCAACAATACTGAACAAATATTTTAGTTCAGTATTTACAGAAGAAGAGGAAAGTCAGGGACCACAATTAAGTGACAGAATCAATAATGAGAAGGGGGTGGACACCAATCCATTTACGGAGGAAAGAGTCCTAAAGGAACTCACAAATCTAAAAGTGGACAAGGCAATTGGGCCAGACAGGATACATCCTAGAATGATAATGGACCTTAGGGAGGTGCCGGTGGCACCAATGGCAGCCCTGTTCAATGAATTGTTGGAAATGGGAGTAGTTCCAGAGGAGTAGAGGAAGGTAGACGTTGTCCCTCTTCACAAAAGTGGGAGCAGAAAGGAGGCTGGAAACTATAGATCAGTCAGCCTGACCTCAGTGGTGGGGAAAAGTATGGAATCACTGCTAAAAGAAAGGACTGTGGGACATCTTGAATCCAGTGGTGCACAGGATCCAAGGCAGCATTGATTCACAGCGGGAAGGTCATGTCAAACAAATCTGATAGATTTCTTTGACTGGGTAACCAGGGAAGTGGATCAGGGAATAGCAGTGAATGTGGCCTACCTGGATATCAGCAAGTCCTTTAACACCGTTCCACATAAGAGGATTGTAAACAAGCTGGGAAGCCTAGGAATGGGTCCAAAGGTGATAAACTGTGTTAGAAATTTTTTGAGGGACAGAACACAGAGGGTGGTGATAAATGGAGCAAAATTCAAGGAAAAGAGGGTAACCAGCAGGGTACCACAGGGGTCAGTTCTGGGGCCAGTCCTATTTAATGTCTTCATAAGTGACATCACGGAGGGGCTAGAGGGGAAGGTGTGCCTTTTTGCAGATGACACTAAGATCTGCAACAGGGTGGACACTCCAGGAGGGGTGGAAAAAATGAGGAGGGACCTGGGTAAACTAGAGGAATAGTCAAGAATGTGGCTATTAAGAATCAATGCAAACAAGTGCAAAGTCATGCATTTGGGGCACAGGAACCCAGGAGAGGATTACAAGATGGTGGTCACCAAACAGGAAAGGGATCTAGGGGTAATCATATCTGATGACCTAAAGGTGGCCAAACAATGTGCCAAGGTGGTGCGGCAAGCCAGTGGGGTTCTGGGGTGCATTGGGAGAGGTGTCACCAGCAGAAAAAAGGAGATAGTGATATTGCTATACAGATCACTGGTGAGACCTCATCTGGAGTACTGTGCCCAGTTCTGGAGGCCGCATCTCTGCAAGAACATAGACAGGGAAGTGGCAGTTCAGAGAAGGGCAACAAAAATGGTGCAGGGTCTGCATCAATTGACATATGAAGAGAGACTGGAGAACCTCAATATATATATACCCTGGAGGAGGGGGGGGGGGATATGACAGAGACGTTCAAATATCTCAAGGGCATAAATAAGGTACAAGAGGGTAATATCTTTCAGAAAAGAAGATGTTCTAGAACAAGAAGGCATGGCATGAGGCTGGAACGGGGAAGACTAAGAGGCAACATGAGAAAGTATTTGTTCACGGAAAGGGTGGTGGATGCATGGAACAGCCTCCCAGTGGAGGTGGCGGGGGAAAATTCGGTTGGGGAATTCAAAAATGCATGGGACAAACATAGGGGAACTATAGCTATAGGAAAAAGAAGGTAAAGCAGGAGACCAATTAAGGTCTGCTGTTGTTTGCAGTAGGTAGGAAAAATGGGCAGATTGGATGGTCCTAGAGGTCCTTTTCTTCCGTCACATTCTGTGTTTCTATGTTTCTTGTTTTACAGGTTTACGGATGGGATACAGGAAGGATCAGAAGGTGGGTGGGATACTTGTCGGTGGGAGGGTGTTTTCTTCTGTGGAAGGGGCATAGGGAAGGAACAGGAGGTAGGCAAGATTCACATATTTGGGACTGTCTAGTATGGTATACCCTGCAAGCCTATTGGTCCACACTGAGGACTGATGGGCTTACAGCCCATACTGTACCTGTCATTTGGCGGGTGGCCGGGCAGTATGCGGGTGGGTTGCAGCAGCCTGCCGAGGACGGGAGGAGCGGGGGTGTTCGGTGTGTAGGTGGAGGCGGGGGTGCCACTGGTTCACCAGGACTTTTCCTTACAGAGAATTACTGCGATCGTGGCTAGGGGTGGGGTGTTCCACTAGACCACCAGGGATGGTCATTGTACATTACACGGGACTCAGGTTGGGGACCACTTGACCACCAGGATGGTCTTTCATTACAATATTCGGGGATTTGGGGACTCGGGGGGGACGGACCACTTGACCACCAGGGATGTTCTTTCATTACAATATTCAGGGATTTGGGGACTCGGGAAGGGGGGCCACTAGACTACCAGGGCTTGTTTGGTATACATTCGCGGCTACAGGCGGGGGATGCCCCGGGATCCCCACTGCACATCAGGCTGCCCTGCACAAGGCATGCAAATTGGGTCATAATGACATGCAAATAGCCCTATTTGCACCTTGCATATCTTATGGCCTCATTTGCATGCCCTCTGCTGAATAACGCGGGTGATGCGCCTAGTGCAACTGCACTTGCGCTGGCGCATCCCCGTGCTCCTTATCTGTGGCTTGCGCTGGCACAGTGCCACTGTGCTATGCGCAGTTTGTGCACCCTTTGCCATATTCAATGGTGTCACCATTGAATATCGCCTGGTCCTGGCTCCGGCGCAGCCCAGTTGCGCCGCGCCCAGGCTTGTGCCGTTGCCTGGCGCAGTCTGAATATCTGGGCCCTAGTAAACAAGGCACAGTCAGCACCACAAGGCAGAACAAAGCAGAATATTGTGTTTAGAATAGATTAATGTAATAAAACACTGTGAAAGCACTAGGCAGTGAGCTGTGGGACTGAACAAAACCAATAAGTAGGAATGAGTGGGGAGAGGAACCTGGGGCCCTAAATAAATGTGACAGACTACAGCAAATTAATACAAGTAAAATGATGAGCACAACAGATCCTAAACTAAAATTGATGCACACAGTGCAATTATAACAATCCCAGGTTAATTATGAAAGTAAACAGAACACCCTGAGAGGGTATTACTAGGAGTCACATAAATTGAGCAGATTTGAAAGCAAAGTGGATATGGTTAGAGTGAAAGAGTAAAATATACAGAACCAAATAAGGGCTAGGGGCCCAGAATAGCACAGTAGCACACTAACATACTGTGAAGTAGACCCCTGCCAGCAAGTACTCCACAAAAGTTTAAAATGTTTGCGTGACATTCCTTCCCTCTGACTGCAGCCAGTCAGGAGGCTGCTGTGTTTGTGAAGGGAGTCAGTAACTTTTAAACTGCATTTTTCTTTGGCTGAGTCGGAGTTTGCCATCTCAGTGTTTTCAGTGAGTATATGTTTGGGTAGACCTACAGTATTCCAGACAGGGTCATGGGAATTTAGCCCTCCCATCCATGGCATCAGCGACTTGAAAATGGTATTGGGAGAGTGGGGTGACATATGGGAGTAGGCGGGTTTGTGTTATGTCAGCAATGATACAGCCTTGAAGCTTAAGGGGAGGTGGCCTTCCTAACACCCTTTCCTCTCTTCTCTCCCATGCATCCTCAGGGGAGCTCATCCTTCTTAGCAATTCTAATTTAAAATGGCTATCCTCTTGCGACTCCACAAAGGGGGTGATCCCTTCTCCACTGGAAAATACAGGCCAGTCTCACTACTATCCTCCCTAGCGAAAATCCAGGATTCCCTTGTGTTCTCCAGGCTTACCACCTTTCTTGATTCCTCATCCTTCCTTTCTCCCTTCGAGTCTGGTTTTAGAAAGACCCACTCCACCATCTTCTTTCTCCTCCGAGTAACAGACTCCATCCTCACAGGGATGGACAAAGGACACATCACAACAGCCATTTTCACTGATCTGGCCAAGGCATTCGACTCGGTATCCTACCACCTCCACCTAAATAAGCAGGCCTCAGCGGATCTCTCCACCCTTACCGTAAACTGATTCCACTCCTATCTAGAAAACCGCCTGCAGTCAGTACAGGTGGGTGGTACAGTGTTACCCAAGGGTCCATCCTGGACCCAGTATTAATTTCCATTTTTCTCAATGACCATCCCTCAGCCTGTGTCTCCTTGTACATACACATGTACACCGACAACATGGTAATCTACACATCTGGTCCCTTAGCCATCTCAGTAAAAGCCCCACACCACCATGAATTTCTAAATGTGCTGCACTGGTCCAAGCAAACCAACTTAAAATTAACACCAAAAATACTGTGTCCATGACCTTCGGTGCTGGCCAGGAACTAGCTAGCCTCTTATCTTCCCATATCTTCTGAATCCTTGATGGCACCAAACTTGAGGCAGTCCCAGCCTTCAAATATTTGGGAGTTTGGCTGGACAGCAAACTGGACTTCCCTTTACACATTGACGCCATCCACTCCAAGCTCCACCCCTAGCTTGATGCTTTATATCGCAACAAGGACAGCCTCTCCCCACCAATCCACCAGGAGCCGGTCACCCAAATGATTCTCCCCATCTTTTATTGCACTGATGTGGTCTACAGCTCTGTCTTACCTTCCTCAGTTGCCAGACTGGATACCCTCTGCAATGCTTTCTGTCGTTTTATCACTAACATGCCCCCCCCCGCACCTATCACTGCTTACTGTACTCTGCACTTTCATTACTTCCCCATCCCCTACACTGCCAGACACACTGCACTATCTTCATTGCCAAATACTGGTTTGGCTCACTGCCTCTCTCCTACAGCTCCCTCTGCTTACGAACTACGCTCCAGAGACTTCCCCACCCTCTCCAGCCCTCTTACACAGTCAAGTGCTGGGCAAGTGGCTTTCTGTCACCTGCTCCAAGCTCTCTGCAACCAGCTCCCATTGCAAATCTCCCCCTGAAATTATGTGAAAACATATACTCTATTTGAATTTGCATTGTGCATTGTTGTCTCACTAGCAGTGAACTGTTCTGTGGACATGCTGTTCCTTACTATGTTTGTAGTTATCGATGCTATACTCTTTTTTCCTAGGTCACACCCGAAAATGAGCGTCTGTTCAGTGTACCTATCTCAGTAACCAAATTTTAAATAAATAAACATGCAGATGCTGCAACAGCTTAGTTAAGTCAAATGTAGTGAAAGGCAATTGGTGACCCCTGTAAGGGTGCCTGCTGGTATGGTACAGCTTGTGAAAATAAACTAAAGAAAATCTGGGTAACAAGACTAGAAGATGGACAAACTAGCGCAATAGGATCAGTATAATTATAATGTGCAGGAGGTTGCAGTACTTAATGTAAGCATCCTCTGGGAGCTTACTAGTTAAATTGTGTAGCTAGGCAGTGGGAGCAATGGTGCTGGTAGGTCTGGGATGTGGGCCAGCCTGCTACTGGCTGGAGGACCCACTCCCTAGGGTATAAATAGTGGGGTTTTGGTACCAAAATGGGACTGGAATGGAGACTGAGAAAGGAGGCAAGTCGAGGTTTGGGCCCGCTATCCCGGCAGGAGGACAGTAAATCAGGATTGGGTGGGCCACTTGCTACTTCAGACCTCTTTCCTTAAGACCCATATTGGAAGTGGCCATGATGAGTGAAGGTGAGCCATAGAGCACAAATATGGGTCCTAGCAGTGGTTTGGGGAGCCGGAGCTCTGAGAGTTAGAAGTATGGAAGCCTGCCTAGTGATCTCTGGCACCTTGGTAGGGTAAGCACTGATTGGGGGCCTTGTTCTTGAGAAATCCTGCCTGTTGTTGAGTGCAGCCTGATAGCCAGTGAGTGTTTCTGTAGTTGGGCCTGCTCTGACAAATGGGGCCTGGGGTGTGGTCCTGAGGTGGCAGCCTGGATCATTGAGGGTGTAGTGGTGGCAGTCTACCCCTTTTCCCCGGCTGGTGGCCGATACAGGATTTGGGCTCTCAGGGGGTGCAGCCTGTGGAGGTAGAAAGAGTTCCATGTGGGGAATGGCTGGTTGGGACCACAGCAGGGTAGCAGGCTGTCTGGGTTCTCCGTGTGGCACTGCAGCTGGTCCCCTGGTTGAAAGCGGTCCTGAAATTGGAATCACTGCATGAGTGGAAAGTGCTTTTCATTTCTGGAAAGGCTAGGGATGTGCAGAATTCCCGGGGATGCCAGACCATGCAAGTGGCATCAGTGATTGGATCTTGAGAAGGCCTTCGGTGGTCTGTTCATGCTATAATGAACACCATTTTAAAAGTTTAAGACCTCACAGTACGAAAATAGCTCCCTGCTGTTTTAAAGAACTCCCCCCCCACCTTTTTTTTAACAAGGCATAATAAGAAATGGGACTGGGACAGTAGAAACGTCTTGTGCTGTCACAATTGCTACTTCAGTTTAAGTATTGATGAGACTAAGAGAAAGTAAGCAAGTGCCTGTGTTAAGGAAGCATATGAAAGGAAGAAATATGAACTGAAAGTCTGCAAGTTTGAAATACCTCTATGTGTGGCCTGTTTCGGCCCACCATCTAGTGCTGCTGCCAGGAATGTAGCCTTTTTGGCTCAAGGGAAGGTCTGCAAAGCAATAAATCTATCTGTTGGAAAAAGAGATTGTTGCAAAAGTGATTGTCTGATTTATACCTGTGAAGTGCCCCCAACGTACTTATTACCCCCATGCTCTGTGGAGTTGGCCTATCAATTTTCTTGTTATTAAATCAGTTTGTTTTGCAAAATAATCTGGTTGTGGACATTTCATTCACTGGACAACATGTGTGCTACTGTTGTTGCCTGCTAGCCACCTTGCTCCTTCAGTATCTTTACCGATGTGAAGTATGTACCTGCTCCTCAACCTGCGAAGCCATCTCTCAACAACAGAAGAACCAGGTAATGAGCATATTCCATTTTCTTGGTTGTACAGTGCCCCCCTCCCACCAAGTTAACATCTGGAATACCCCTAGACATTGGGAGTGGGGGGCTTACGTTAATATGAACAGAGTTAGGTCACAAGTAAAGACGGTGGCAATCTGAAGGAACAGCATGGCCAGCTGAATGCCAGACTCACGGCTGACTCCAGGCAGATTTCTTAGATATCCTAATGACTCCAGGCAGACTTCTTAGATTCCTTAATTCCTGTGGCCCTTAGATCTCCAGCCTGCTGCATGGAGGCCTGCTTGTTGGAACTGCTCCCAGAGAGGAGTAAAGCTGGCTCCGCCCATGCCTGCCCTGATTGGCCAGTGGCGAGGGCAGCCAGACAAAGATAGTCACTTAAGTTCCTTGAGTGGTAGCTGGAGGCAGATGGCGATGGTAGGGGGTAGGTGGGTTAGCTGAAGAGACACCCAACCACATGCTCCACTGCAGTTCCTGAAGCAGCTGGATGAAAAAACCCGCAGCTTGCGTGGTCTAGTTGGAACAAAGCCAGGAGATAGTAAATGAATTTAACATGCTAAGGTAATTACAAATATAAACTATAGGTTGTTTTATTTTTATTGGTAGTGTGCACTAGCAATCGAAACTGTATATAAATGCTAAGTTCCTTAGATTAAATATAGGGCTGTGACAACATGTTTTTTTAGTGATGCTCCTTTCTTGATGTCTGAGGCTCACAATTCTTCAATTTTATTTTAGAATTTATGATGAGAAAAGACACACTGGGCTGAAGCTAGTTTCCACGTGTGTCCTGGGAGCACAGGGTGAATGACTTGCTCAGGTTCATGCAGTATGAATAAGGTAATTGTGGGAATTCAGACCAAGATGTGCTGGGTCTCCAGGTTGACAGGCTATACTGCCTTGCTGATGGCATTTTAGTTCTTAGTCTCTAATTACTTCTTCTCAGCCCTTTATGAAAAGTTGTTCTCTAAAAAGTAAGATATGTAAGAAATAAGACACAATGGGGTGTGCATTGTGCTGAGATAACCACACCCCCAGGGACATAGTGAGGCACAAGGCCGCAGGCCGAGTGCCTTCTACATTGGGAAGTGCAATTATCTCAGCACAATGCACACCCCAGAGTGTCTTATTGTGCTTATGAAATAGGTTTTTATTTTTAAAAGTAGGTTTCATTATCAAAAAAATATTTTAAGATAAAAAAACGATAATTTATTTGTGATTTTAAGCTAAAGTAATCCTTCCACCTACTGGGACTACATTTTATTTACTGCTTTGCTTTTGGTCTTTTGACTCAATGAAGACCCCATATTTGTAGTTTTGTAGTTATCCTGCCCTTCATGGATTGCATGCACTGCATTGTTTAAATTTAAATTCAATAAAAAAATGTAATAGCTGCATTGCATTAGTAGTAGTAGTGTCTTTTTTTCCCCAAATGTGCTTTTAAATGATGGGGCCATTTCATGTGTGTGGTGAGAGAAAGAAGAAGTGTACCATTAAGAGAGCAAGAGAAACAGAGAGAGGAGAGCGAGAAAGAGAGAGAGAGAGATAGAGGTGCAGCCAGAGCGAGCTCATACATTTAAAAAAAAAATAACAAACATGTAAGCAATAAGACTTGTCGAGGTGTGAGGTATCGGTGGATACTCGCGTGTTACAGGCAGAGGGCCTTACAGCGGAATCAATTACAACTGCACTGTAGAACAATAGTGTAGTGGGTTATAATAGCACAAATGCACTGATGGCACGCAGAGCAAGTGTCCAATTCGATTTATTTGGAAAACTCCACATTTGAAACCACACATACACAGAAGTGTTTGGAACTGTGAATCTGTTACCCAGATGCCCTGGCACAGGGAGTCCTTGAGGAAGCTCTAATGAGCAAAGTGCTGAGGTATCTGGGTAACGGATTGACAGCACCAACCACTTTTGTGTATGTGTGGTTTCAAATGTGGTGTTTTCCAAATAAATCGAGTTGGACACATACTAGTGCATTTGTGCTGTTGTAACCCACTACACTATTGCTCTGGAGTATAGTTGTAATTGAGTCCCTTGAGGTTGTCTGGCTTAGCAGAACCCTCAATCTGCACCCTGCTGTGCATTGGAGAGTGCTGTATTCACCTCATATCCAGAGGGCCTTACAGCCCTTGAAGTACGGGTATCCATTATTACCTAGTCCCTGAAGAGTCTTACAGTGCTTAGAAAATGAGTTGGGCAAATTAAAACAAATATCTAAAGAATAGAAAAGACACAAAACATACAATAAAATATTACTTAGAAAATGCAGATAGTCACTACGCAGATTATTTCTACCTGTTAGTCATCTGTTATTCTGCACAAGCAGTAGAAGGTGTGTTTAACATGTAACATAGTAATTCAATATTTTGGAGTACTCCTCTAATAGAATGCTATCCCCCCCTCTGAAGTATGGAATGTTAACAGGAAATGCATCAATTCAGAATTCTGAAACATTCCATTGGCATAGTAAAACAGACACACACACACACACACACTCACACATGCCTCATATAGAGCCAGATGCTTAATGTTATCTTTATCTGGGGCAGGGTTAGTAGCAAAAATTGCTGAGAGAGCTCAATATGCATTCCCTGGAGGATAGAAGGGAGAGAGAAGATATGGTTGAGACCTTCAAGCACCTGAAGGGTATGAACGGAGTAAACATGGAGTATTTTCAAATTAAAATGTGGGACAGAAACCAGGGGGCACAGCTTGAAATTGGAAGGAGGAAGATTCAGAAGGGAAATGAGGAGGCAGTATTCCACAGAAAGGGTGGTTACAGGGTGGAATGCACTGCTGTTGGAGGTAGTATCACTGAGGTCAGTGAGCAGCTTCAAGAGGGGGTGGGACAGGATCAAAGGGATGGTCCTAACTGAGGGTGGATGTGTGTGTGTGTGTGTGTGTGTGTGTGTGTGTGTGTGAGGAACCAGGAGGAGAAATGGGGGCAATGGGAGGGGGCAGCTGCAGTCTAAAAGGCTGAAATTCTGCACACTTGAGCAGACTAGACAGACCGTAAGGCCTGTATCTGCTGGCAGTTTTGTATGTTTGTATGTTCGAAAACTAGTTAGGCTATGAGTGAGATTGTTCATGATTATCAAAGAAACACCAGAAAAATCTGACTAGTGCTTGAAATTTTTTTTTTTTAGTTTATTTACGGGTACAAGAAAGGGATTATAAGTAGAAAGAATATTCAATTATTTATGTATTTCTTTAATTTAATGGAGTTTTATGTTTAGGGCCTAGTTTAAGGTTTTTATATAAGAGCAAAGGTGGCAGGCATGTTTGTGATGGAAATCAAGAATGAGGGAAGTTACTCATGAATTCTGTATGTGATGTGTCCAAATTCCAGATCACGTGCTGGACTTTTAAACAACAGAGTATTGGCACATAAACATATGCCAATGGAATGGCAACAGCCAATCAGAATACAGTATTTAACTTGCTCATTGTCTATTTTGTTATAAATACACATCAGCAGTGAAAATAACTAAAAGTACAAATATTTCCATTGATCAGTAAAGACATGCAAACATATTGTTAATGAAAGAAACATTAGGTGTATTGTATTTAGTATGCATGACTTAATTAAAATGTGCTAAACCTCAATGTGACAGGACATTAAGAGGGGCACTGGGATGGAGTAGCACCAGTTTTAAAGTACATGATAAATGGTAAATGGTAGTTGTGAGACAGGAAGGGAGGCAGGTTAGCGGGAGGGAGGGATGAGGAGAATGGAGAGCCACGTGTGCCACTGCAAGGAGCTTGGGAAACAACATTCCTGACCTTGAGGCAATCATTGCGGAGGCAGACCTGGATCTGGTGGCCATAATGGAATCATGGCGCATGCACAGCCACAGCTGGGAAGTGGCCATCCCAGGCTACACAATGTTCTGGAAGGAGAGGTCAAGGAGGAGAGGAAGAGGGTTGTTTTATATGTGAAGGAGGGAATAAGGGCCACTGAGATACAGTGGCAACAAGGTAACAATGAAGGGGTGGAGGTACTATAGGTCAGCCTAAAGATGGGGTTGGGAGGTGTTATTCACACTGGGGTGGTGTACAGGCCTCCGACATGGGGGGGGGGGTGGAATTTAGTCAGAGCCCTGGGAGAAGCCACTACCAAAATGGCTAGCAAGGAGGAAGTTTTGATTATGGGGACTTTCATCTGCCAGATATAGATTGAGGCATCCTGGTTGCAGCTGCATCATGAGGCACAGCCATCCTCAACTCCATGCAAGGGGCATTTCTCAGGCAGCTGGTTTTGGAACCCACTAGGGATGAGAAAGTGCTAGATGTGGTACTTACAGACAAAGAAAGCACTGCTGACATCACCATGGGTAGTCCCCTGTGTGCAAGTGACTACCATACTGTGTGGTTTGGCATATGGATAGGACAGGGCACACACACACACACACACTAAGACAAGGGTCCTGACCTCAAAGAGGGCAAATCTTAAAGAAATAGAAACTGCCTCAGAGAATGCCTTGAAGGGTGGGAAGGCAGAGTGGGAGTGGAGGCTCAATAGAGAAAGATTGCGGAGGGTATAGCCCAGGCAACAGCATGCTGTTTGAAGGAAATGAGCAAGGGAAACAGGAGGAAGGGGCTGCTATGGTTCTCCAAGAAGGTGGCAAAGACAGTGAAGGAGAAGGAAACAGCATTTAGAAAGTACAAGAAGACCCAGAAGGATGAACACAGGGAGGCATATCTGGCAAAACAAAGGAAGGAGGGTGAGGGTAGCTAAAGTACTAACAGAAGAGAGAAACACTAAGGAGGTAAAAAAAAGGGACAGGACCTTCTTTATGTATGTTGGGAAAAGAGGAGGACAAGAGAACCGATAGTGAGAATCAGGCTGGCAGAGAGGACTATGCAGAGGAAGATCAAGAGAAAGTGGAAATACTAAATGACTACTTCTGCTTGATCTTCACAGTAAAGGTTGGGGGGGGCCTAGACAAGCATGAGGCAGTAAACTCCAGTGAGGGGGGGGAGTGGACACAAGTCCATTCTCGGTGGAGAGAGTGCACAAGGGATTGGAAATCTTAAAGGAGAATAAACCATGAGAGCGAAATGGATTCATTGAAGGGTCTTAAAGGAACTGAGCGTGGTGCTGGCTGCCCCACTGGCAGGGCTTTTTAGCACCTCACTGGAGATGGGGGAAGTTTCAGAAGACTGGAGGAATGCTGATGTGGTCCCTCTGAATAAAAGCAGCAGTAGGGAGGATGCTAGCAACTATAGGCCAGTCAGTCTCACATCAGTGGTGGGGAAGTTAATGGAGGCACTGCTGAAGGAGTGGATAGTGGAGCACCTGGTGGCAAAAGGGCTGCAGGGCCACCTGCAGCACAGTTTCATGGTGGGGTGGGGGTTGTCATGTCAAACAAATCTCATAAATAAGAAGTGGTTCAAGAGAGAGCAGTGGACGTGGCCTATCTGGACTTCAGTAAGGCCTACAACACTGCCGCAAAGGAGGATACTTAAGAAACTATGCATTCTGGGGGTGGGAGAGAAAGTGACAAGCTGGGTATCAAATTGGTTAAGGGATAGGAGACAATGGATGGTACCCACTCAGACAATGGGAGGGTGACTAGTGAGGTGCACAGGGTTTGGTGCGCTGGGACCAGTCCTCTTCAATGTCTTCATGAGTGACATTGCAGAGAAGCATGAGGAGAAGGTGTGTCTCTTTGTGGATGATACAAAAATTTGCAACAGGGTTGACACTCAGGAAGGGATGGAGATAATGTGAAGGTATCTGAGGAAACTAGAGGCATGCTCTAGGGGGTAGCAGCTGGATTTCAATGCCAAAAAGTGAAAGACTATGCACTTAGGGCTGTGAATAAGATGGGGGAGTGGAGCTTACAATCACCAAGCAAGAAAGAGACCTAGGAGCCATCATATCTGATGACCTCAAGGTGGCTGGGCAGTGTGACAACTAGTGGGAAAGGCTAATAGGATACTGGGATGCATTGAGAGAGGGATTTCTAGCCAGAGGAGGAATGTAATGATGCCGTTGTATCACTCACTGGTGAGGCCCCGCCTGGAGTACTGTATCCAGTACTGGAGTCTGAACTTCTGCAAAGACATTGAAAGGGTGAAGGTGGTACAGAGGAGGGCAACCAAAATGGTGAGGGGGGTTGCAGGAAGAGCCTCATAGGGAAAGACTGCAGGAACTCAAAATGTACTCCCTGGAAACGAGGAGAGTGAGATGGGGCATGACTGAAATCTACAAGTACTTCACAGGAGTGAAAAAGGTGCAAGTGGAAGGTCTATTTCAGAGAAAGGAAGGCACTAGAACAGGAGGGCATGCAGTGAAGCTAAAAGGGGTACGTTTAGGAGAGATGTGCAGAAATACTTCTGCATGGAAAGAGTGCTGGTGAATGACTAGAACAGCCTGCCAGAGAAGGAAGTGAGGCCAAGACTGTGAGGAGTTTCAAACATGTGTGGGATAGGCACAGGGGTCTATTAGGTAGAGGAACAGGGGGAGGAAGTGACACCTGTGACCAGCTAGGGTCAGTGGTGATGAAATAGGCAGGGGCAAGGGGCAGACTAGATGGGCCCAAAGGTCATTTTCTGCTGACAAAATCTGTTTCTATGAGACATGGGGAGGTAATGAAGTCAGCTGTGGAAGTGCACTATCACTTTTAGTTGGAATATATGTAGTTTTCAATTTTTACTTTAACCCCATGGGCAGCATAACTTCATTCATTCATTCATTCATTCATTCATTCATTCATTCAACCAGCTATTCATTCATTCATTTATTTATGTATTTATTTACAAAGAAATTATTTAATATTTGAATTAAATAAAAATAACTCATTTAAATCTGACTGCAAGATACTGACCACAAGCATCCTAAATACAGTTACATTGTGCATTTAAAAGTAAACAGTCTCTAAAACTCACAAGAAAGGTTTCAATTTAGCACTCCATTAAGGTGATTGGAAGATAGCAGAACCTGATCTTTTAGCATCTGCTGCAGCAGGGACTAGAGCAGAGAACAAACAATGTCATCTCACTTTAAATAACCTTTGTGAATCAAAGTGCACTATATTGACTGTACATGAGGTGAATATATTCATAAGGGAAAGGGCCTCAAACATATTGTTAGAGCTTATTCCTTTTCATTAAACAAGTTTCTAAACATTAACATTGAGAACAGTCAACAAAAAACTGCAGCAAAGCAGGGTTTTGGTACACCAAAGACAAAAGAGCAGCGATTAACAGGTTTGGAAGTACCACCTATAAACAAAGGAGAAACACCCTAGCAACATCATATTATAGCTACAACCATAAATAACACAAATTTATTATGTACTATTGTACATAATCAATGTGGTGGGCCAGTAAAGATCTGATCCCATGCTATCTGTAGGAGAGGCACTGACCACCCCTTTCCCAAGAACACAAGAGAAAGGCCAATTCACCCCATCCCCACAGTGGCAAAAGGAGTCCACCAGAAATAACCCTGCAACATTCTGTGTCCCTGCAGTTATGAAGCTGAGGGAGGAATATCCTAATTCCAGGAGGTCATTATTGCTTTGAGATCTGGATGAGAGGCAAAGTCCAAAAAAGGCTCCGAACTTTATTCAGCTGTTCCCAATTTCCTTCATGGGAAAAGAGTAGTAGTGTGCAAAACCACTGACCAAACTACAGGGACCCTTCTGATTTCCAATTAAGCATAATGCAGTTCTTTGATGCCACCAGCACAAATGCAAGAATCCACTTTCACGAGAATGAGAGTGCCAGCCCTCTGGGCTGTTTACCTTGGAGTACTGGGTAAGTAGTTAGTACCATATCATGTGTCAACCATATTGCAAGGTGTTCCTGAGGTTGAGTCCAGAAAGAGAAAGCTGCAGGCATGCATAAAGATAGTATTGACCTATCTGGTGTAAAATAACCCTGTGTAGAAACATAGCATTTGTGCTCCTGTATGTGGCACTGTAGGAGGCCAGTTGGAATGCCTTGCAGAGCTCAACCCATTCCTCCATCGTAGTAGGCCTGCTAAGAACTTTCTCTCACCAGATCCTGAGAGGATCAAGAAGATTCTTTATATGTGCCATCTGTAATTTGTACAAGAGGGAAATTAAGTTCCAGAAAGAGTTTTTGGAATGGACAGGGAGTCAACCAAGGATGGCTCATGAGGAGGGTTGGAGGCCCACTCTTCTCAAACTCAGGGTTCAATCTGCATGTAATTAAAGTGCTTTTTTTAAATGAATATACTTTATCAAATTTTGCAATGAATGATACACAGACAACACAACCAATAGACAGAAACAAAAACAAAACAAAACAAAACAAAACAGGCAAATCCCCTCCCCCCCACCAAGAGTCACATCATAGTCCAGTACATGGTTCATCAAGTAAGCAATAATACCCAACAGGGTGGGTGGTATTGGGCAATACTGGACCATCCAGGGGTGTAATGAGGCCCGATGCTGCAGGCGGAGGGCCTTATAGCTCCTGGAAGGTCCAGTATTGCCCATAACGCTGTCCCTGGGGGGTATTATTGCACTTAAAAAATGGGCATCTGTGTCAGGTTTAATTAACTAATAAAATAACAGAGAAAATGAGTTTAAAATGAATGGAAAGACCAGGAAAAAGAAACTGTTGTTGGTAAAGTTGTCCCTCCATTTTTATATGCTGTTCCGTCTTCTGTTATCCTCCTTGAGAGCCATGCTCTTGCAGTTATCCCCCCACACCATAATTTCCAGAAGTACAGACAGAGTTTATTGTAAAGTTTCACCTCAGCAGTTTGTTGGCATCATTTTTATGTTTAAGAAAAACTGTTCTGTGCCCTTCCTGCCAGACCTTTTTCTTTTGCTTAGTCCAAAGATGCAGCTATTTGGCACGTGACCTTGCAGGACCCCACATCCTTAAACCAGGAAGTGATGTGGTAGAAGTTCAGTATAGGACGGCAACAGTCCAAAATGTATATTTTTTTAAGTTTAAGCAGCAGCGCTTGTAATGTTAACCATATGCACGCTTAAATTTTACAATCTGAGGCATCAGTACACATGATAGGAGACACTGCATTTGCCAGTAGCTTGTTGAGCGCTTCCGTCTTTTTCGAGGTTGCTCAGCATTGGGGATGTGTGAGACTGAAATGGAGTTGCGGCGATCTGAAACAGAGAAGGAAAATGCAAACTGAAGGTGCTGTTTTTGTAACAGTAGGAAGTGCTTTCTGTTATTATTTTTTTTATTTATTAAATGAATGTGAGACTAAAAGGGGGGGCTTGGCCATCTGGCTGCTCACCCGCTAAGCGGGGGAAAAAATGACAGCTTGTGACTTTGAAAACTTGGGGTGCCCAAGGATACCCTAAGTAATGGAGCATTTGAATTGGCACTCATTTTCTACCAGGCTGTATTGAAAAATAAATGCATGCCTGGCGTGGCCTTTCAGCCAATCAGGTTGCTTTATTTTTCAAGCCTGTGTTCTAATAGAAACATGGAAAATATAGGTAACTGAAGAATAATCTAGCAGAACAGTCAACAAGGGACACTAGGGCCTGTAGACATTCCCATCTCTTTTTGTAAGAGCTCAGCCAGTACCGCATAGAGGTGACTGTCCTAACCATACATAACAGCTACATAACTTCCTGGTGCCACTCAAGTAGTGATGGTACTTCACAACTGAACCATTGTTAAAGTATAATTTGTTTAGCAACCATGGAAATGAATGTAAAGTGATACCAATGCTGACCCAGAAGAAGATGAAGATCTGGCCCTAGTAAACATTTATTTTTGGTGAAAGCATCCTCCAACCCTAACATAGGGTCCAGAATAACCTGAACTGCCTGCCACAGAGGCTGTGCTTTGATTCATTCACATAGTGTATGTGAAAGTGTTCCCTCTTCTAGACCACAATGGGTACAAAGGGGCAAGTCCAGGAGTCCACACTTGTGAATGGTGGGCCAAGTTGACAACATTCGCTCCATGAAATATTTTGTGAATAGCACTCAATTCATGGAGCACAATTCGTGAAATCTGCCAATTTGCGAAGGGCGGATCAAGGGCAAAAGTGTGGAATTTCGCATGCAAAATTTCACATTTTGCACAAAAACTACTGTTTGCCCCCCCAATCACCATCCCCAATAATAAATAAATAAATAAAACTCAAGTCCAGATCCCTGCTGTCTAGTGCCCCCCCCCGCTGATTGCCAGCCCCAATAATAAATAAATAAATAAAAATCCAGTGATCTATGGTGTCTAGTGGACCCCAACAACCTGACGATCGCTGGCCCCAATAATAAATAAATATATAAAACTCCAGTACAGATCCCTTGTGTCTAGTGGACCCCCCACCATGCTGATCGCCGGCCCCAATAATAAATAAATAAATCAATAAAAACTCTAGTCCAGATCCTTGGTGTCCAGTGGACCCCCCATCCTGCTGATTGCTGGCCCAATAATATAAACACATTTAAAAAAATCCAGTGATTGCTGATGTCTAGTGGACCCCCACTCCACTGATTGCTGGCTCCAAAAATAAATAAAAAAAAACTCATGTGATCCCTGGTGTCTAGTGGATCCCCTCCCACCCCCACTGCTATCACTCCAATCCCCCTGACCCTGTCCTTGAACAGGCCACTGGCACAGCCCTCCAGTCACCTCCATGGTCAGCAGCCCGACTAACCTGCTCTCATTCATTCAGTCAGTCAGCCAGCTCATCATTGTAAAGCGATGTTTTTCTGGAGGCTAGAAATGGGAGGGGGGCTGCTCCGGTCTTCGGCAGAGGGAGGTGGGATGGAGGGAAATGGCATTGTGGACCCTGGAGCAGCCCCCCCCTTCTCTAGCCCCCTGAAAAACGTCTCCTAGAATGACAAACTGGCTGACTGCCTGAATGAATGAGTGCATGCTTGTACACTCATGTGCTCATTCATTCATTTAGAGCAGGTCTGTCAGGCTGCCAGCCACAGAGGTGAGTGGAGGGCTGTGCAGGTGGCTCACTTGGGGATGGGGTCGGGGGAGAGGAGTGGTGGCAGTGGGGGGCACTACCTGATGGGATGGGGGCGGGGGGGTTCCACTATCACCAGGGATTACTGTTTTATTTATTTATTTATTATTGGGGCCAGTGATTGGTGGGGTTGGGAGTCCACTAGACATTAGGGATCACTGGATTTTTTTTATTTATTTATATTATTGGAGCCGGCAATCAGCAGGATGGGGGTCCACTAGACACCAGGGATCTGGACTGGAGTTTTTATGGATTTATTCATTTATTATTGGGGCCAGTGATCAGCAAGGTGGGGGGGGTCTGCTAGACACAAGGGATCTAGACTGGAGTTTTATATATTTATTTATTATTTGGGGCCAGCGATTGGCGGGATGGGGGACCACTAGACATCGGGATAGATCAGTGGTGATAGTTAGATTCTATTTGTAACCTGTACTTGCTTTGTTTTTTTTAAGTAGTGCAATTTGCACTTAAAACTCCAAAGCAAGGCAAACACACAAATGGTGAATTTCAGTTAATTTAGCAAAATTACATAGGGGTACTCTGTGATTTGGAGCTTTGCCGCATATTAGCCCCATTGAGTAAAACTTCTGCATCTTGGAAGCTTCTGAGGTATATGAAACTTGTTCTGTAAAATGTTATATTGCATAAGGCAGGAATTGTCTACCTTAATATATTTATACATATTAGCCCACGACGCCTCTGATGGTTGTTGTACATCAGCCCAGTCCAAGGTCCTTGTCCAATAAGGAGACTGAGTACAATATCTATGTGACATAGAGCCCCTGATGACCAAATATAACAATGAAATGGCATGTCTTTGCTGTAACAGATCACCTAGAGCATGTAAACTGAGATTGGCCAAGGGGAGGACATAGCAGAGACTAGTACAGGGGATCAGAAACAGGAAAAAAGGATTCTTTAGGTACATCAGGGAAAGGAGGAAAGTGAAGGGGCAGATTGGCAGACTGAGGTCAGAGAGTGGATGGGCCAAGGAGGCCAGGAAGCAGGTGGAGGTGCATAATGGATACTTTGCCTTGGTCTTCACAAGAGAAGATGGAGGGACAGCACCTTACAGGGGGAGGGAAAATAGGATTTAGGTGGGGGGGGACACTCTGATGTTGAAATCCCTGTTAGTAGGGTGAAGAAGGCCCTTAAGTCCCTGAGAACAGATAAGGCACAGGGTCAGGATGGCCTTCATCCCAGGGTGCTGAAGGAGATGGTTAATGTCCTTGCTGTACCTTTGGCAGGCCTTTTTTACTCCTCCCTATGGACGAGTGGGGTGCCTCAGGATTGGAGGATGGCCCATGTTGTGCCAGTCCACAAAAGCAGTTCACAGGAGGAGCCGGGTAACTACAGGCCTGTTAGTCTGATATCGGTGGTGGGCAAGATGATGGAGGCCATCTTGAAAGAGAGGCTGGAGGCGTTCTTGGAGACACAGGGCCATCTGCATGATCACCAACATGGCTTTTTTCTGGGCAGATCTTGTCAGGCTAACCTTGTGGAGTTCTACAATTGGGTGACAAGGGCACTGGACCAGGGAAGACCAGTTGCTCTCCTCTTTCTAGACTGCAACAAGACGTTTGACTCGGTGCCACACCCAGGCTTGCTGAACAAGCTGGGGGGGAATAGGAGTGGGGGAAAGGATGGTGAGGTGGATAGGGAATTGACTAACTGGGCAGTTTCAGAGGGTGGTGGTCAGGGGGAGGTATCATCTCCAAGGAGGGTCATTAGCAAGGTGCCACAAGGATCGGTGTTGGGCCCACTTCCATTTAATGCTTATATCTCAGACATCAGGGACAGCATAAAGAGTGAGAAGAGCCTCTTCACCGATGATTCAAAGCTGGGGGCAGTGGTAGAAAGAGAGGAGGATGGAAGAGCCCTTCAGAGGGACCTGGAGACTCTCAAGAGGTGGTCATGCACTTGGAAATTAAGGTTCAATGCCAAGAAATGCAGTGTTCTCCACTTGGGGCTTGTAACAGGGTCCCTGTTACCTGTAAGGTTTACTCCCCTACTAATATAAAAAGGTGATCCCCTCCTTTTTTCTCTCACACTGTCCTATCCTCGTCATCTTTTCTTCTGTCCTTTTCTTTTTTTCTCATGTCAGGGTGGCCAACCTGACATATCTCATTGCTTACTTTACTATCCCTTTTCTCAAACCCCCCTTACAGTGCACCAGATAGGGCTGAGTGCAGTGTAAAGCACTCTCCCTAGTGGAAGATATGTCCAAACATGAGTAGTGCTTTACTTTTAAATAGTGAAAACACTCCTGAGTTCCTGGAGTATTGTTTAGCAGTAGTGCCCAGAGCAAAACAGAAATGTTTAGATAAAGAATAAAACATTCATGTACAAAGAAAACAGCCCAGAGATGTTGTAACCGGGCTGATAAATAAAAGAAATAGCCAAAGGTTGGAAATGGGTTTAGGAAAGGCCCAAATTAAATGATTTGTTGATGGCTGCACATTTCAGCCATTAGAGCAATAAAGGAAAGTGTTGCATAGTGCAGGGCTGCTAAAGGAACCTAGTAAGAGCCCTTGCAAGGTTTAAGTAAAATGGCAGCATTTCTAAACAAAATGAGGGCTACAATGGTTCTAAGGTTACTACAAGAAAAGAAAAAAAAGAGTGGTAATTACCTGTGGGTTTCCCTGCAGTTCTTGCTATAGGGCTGGCTGCCCACAAAATGGCTGGTTTAAAGATGCAGGCTTCAGTGACATCAGAACAAGGGAGGGCTTGCTTCCAAATGAGTCCCATTAAGCCTAAAAGAGCTATTATTGATCCCTACCTGTAGGTATTTTAAACTAAAGTCTATTATCAGGTAAAGGAGTATAGGGACTTGGAAAAGCATGAAATAAAATGCATTTGTTCTGTAAAATTAAAGAACAAAGGCCTAATTGTTTCCTTGATGTTGGTCACCTGGCCATGATGTCGGTCACCTGGCCATGATGTCATCAGCCATAAGGCTTTAAAAACTCACCACTAGAGGGATGTTGAGAGAGAGGTAGGCCAGTGAGCTGCTGGTCTTGCAGGAGGAAGGTGTGTTTGTTTCCACACCAGTGAATTGGTTTAAAAAGTGGTAAAATTAAGAGAAGTGACTAGGGAAGAGTCATCTTCAGAGTTTTGTTTATTTTGGTGTGTTGACTAACACCTTGTTTTTTTTTCATTTCTGTAAATATTAGTTTTATTTGATTTTGAATAAAAATCATAAACACATTCGTGTGTTTATGCATCATACCTCCTGCCTAAGTGTCTGTTATTCCCACACCGTAACACTGGTGTCAGAAGTGGGATTCTGGTGGTGTCGAGACTGCTTGGGAGGCACCATTAGTGGGTACTGGATCTAGTGCCCAGCAGATGCAAAAGAGGCGAGGAAGGTCATTCACTTGACAAGGGCAATGGCCGAGAAGACAGGTGTGCAACCTGGACCTGGCTTAGATTTCAGCAAAAAGCCGAAGGTGAGGAAGACTGAAGAGAAGTCGGAGGAGGAGGAGGAAGAGCAGGACACGAAGAAGATGGCAGCACCAGAGGATACCATTGAGCTCCTGAAGTGACTGTGCATCCGACAGCAGGAGATGGATTGACAGCAGCGGGAGGATAGATGGCAGCGGGATGAGGATCGGCGGTGACAGGAGGAGGATCGGCGGTGACAGGAGGAGGATCAGCGGCGGCGGCAGGAGGTGAAGTGGATAGACACTATTAAGGCAATCCAGGCCTTAATACCAGGGCAACCTGATCACACGGTACCTAAAGACATTAAGCTAACAATATTAACTGATTATGATGACATAGAGGCGTAGTTTACTAAGTTCGAGCGTATTGCTCTCGCATGTACATGGCCGCAGGACCAGTGGGTAATAAGACTTGTGCCATATCTTTCCGGATGTGCCCAGCTGGTCTATAGTCAGTTAATCGGACCAGACGCTGTAGTATATGATCGGGTTAAGAAAGAAATATTGCGTCGGTATGACATTAATACTGAAACGTACCGGCAGTGTTTTCAGTTACTGAGGATGTCTTATTCTGATGCCCCGAGAGAGACTTTTGCTAAGTTAAAAGACTATTGTAATAAGTGGTTACAACCAGCAACAAAAACCGTGGACCAAATTCTGGAGGCTATTGAGATCGAGCAGTTTGTACAGATTCTACCCCAGGATGTACAAGTGTGGGTGAGGGAACACAAGCCAGAGACTGCAGTGAAAACCATCCAGCTTGCTGAGGACTACCTGGCAGCCAGGACCTCAAGACCCAGAGGACAGAATGTGGAACCTAGACCTGCGGAGCTGGTAAGATCTTTCAATTTTACACCACAGAGACAGGCTAATTATGTAAGAAGAGACAGAGGGGGAAGGGTACCCTATTCTGAGATTATATGCTACGGATGTTTGGGAAAGGGCATATTGTTAGGAATTGTCCAAACAAAAGATCAGAAGCTGCCCATTTAGCCTTGGCCAATATTGAATATGTCACCACTGTGAGGATTGGACAGCATCAGACTTTGGGCCTGCTGGACTCAGGCAGTAAACAGACATTGATGAGAGCAGATCTGCTGCCTACTACTGAATATACCCAAGCTAATACAACTGTAATATGTGTCCATGGTGATGGTCATCAATACCACACTGCCAGGGTTGAAGTGACTGTTAACAACCAGCAGCACTGCATGAATGTGGGATTGGTACCAAAACTACCTGTACCAGTAATCATAGGGTAAGACTTTCCCCATTTTTCTACCCTAATGAATACCCAACATGCTACCAATGAACTTGTGACTGTTACCACCAGGTTCCAAGCTAAACAGGCCCAATTAACCCAGCTGTTTCCCTTTGAAGAGGACTTGTTTGACAACTCAGGGAAAACCAAAAAGACCAGGAAACAAAGAAGAAGAGAGAAAAGGTTATGGCTGGAAACTAAACAGGCTGGTAGCTCTGAGGTTGCACCAGGTCTGATCAGCTGTGATTTAAAAAAAGAACAGTTGCCTGATGCATCTTTAAAACCTTTTTTTTACAGGTCCAGGAAAAAGTAAAAGAAGGACTGCCTCATTTTGTGTTGAAAAATGGGTTATTATACCGTAACTGTGTTAATCCAGTAACTCAAGATTGTGTAGAACAGCTTTTGGTTCCTAATGAATACAGAGAAAAACTGATGCAATTAGCGCATGACCTACCCATGGCAGGCCACGAGGGAAGGGATAGAACCCTTGGGCGCATAACCTATAGATTTTTCTGGCCTGGCATTCATAAGGATGTAGCAGCTTATTGCCAAACATGTCCCCAGTGCCAGTTGGTTGCTCAAGGTGGGAAAGCAGATAAGGTACCTCTGCAACCTATTCCATATGTTATCACTCCCTTTGAGCGCATTGCAATGGACATAGTTGGGCCCTGACAACCAGTTCAAAAGGCAATAGGTTTATTTTGGTTGTCTGTGAATACGCCATGATACTCTGAGGCTATACCCTTACGCATAAGAGGCTCCTCGGATTGCAGAGGAATTGGCCAAAATTTTTAGTAGGGTGGGTATCCCTCAGGAGATCCTGACTGACAGAGGAAGTAACTTTACTTCCGAATTGTTAAAGGAATTGTACAAACTTCTGGGTGTATCAGCAGTACGAACCTCCCCCTATCATCCCCAAATGGATGGCCTTGTAGAACGTTTCAACAAAACTTTCAAAACTATGTTAAAAAAGTATGTGCAGGAAGAAGGGAGTGATTGGGACAGGTTTCTTTCCTACCTTCTTTTTGTATATAGGGAGGTACCCCAGGCTACAACAGGTTTTTCCCCATTCACGCTATTGTGTGGTAGGAATCCGCGTGGCCCCTTGGATGTTGTGAAAGAGCAGTGGGAGGAAGGTAGAAATGTGGGACATGCTAACATATTGGACTACATGACTTCTTTAAGAGAAAAGTTGGTAAGGTTTGTCACCATGGCACATCAGAATGTGTCCAGTAACTAGGCAGAGCAGAAAAGGTGGTACGATGTAGGACTGAAGTAGAAATGTTTTAACCCAGGAGAGCAAGTACTCTTACTTTTGCCATCAACAGAAAACAAACTGTTGATGAAATGGCAGGGTCCCTTTAAGGTAACACGCCAAACAGGGGTGGTAAATTTTGAGATCGAGATGCCAGGGAGGCGGTTCCAGAAACGGGTTTATCATGCCAACTTGCTGCGAGGGTGGGTAGAAAACCATCCCCCTACTCTATTTATTCACCCCTGAACAGGTGCACACTGAGTTGGATGTTGCTTATGAATGATTAGATCCTTCAAGAGAAGCAGAATGTACAGATCAGTCCTGAGTTAGACCCTGGAACAGAGAAAAGAGGTACACGACTTGCTAGTACTACCAGCACACCTTCCACAAATACACCAGGTCGAGCAAAAGGGTGGTACATAGCATAAAAGTCATACAATCAAAACCCATACATCAAAACCGTATAGGTTACCTGAAAGGATGAGGTCAGAGGTCATAGATGAGGTACGAAAATGGAATATCTGGGAGTGATAGTGCCTTCACGAAGTGCCTGGTCTTCACCCATGGTTATGGTCCCAAAAAGGAAGACGGTCTAAGGCTATGTTTAGATTTTAGGAAAATCAGTGCCATCTCATCCTTTGATGGGTACCCCATGCCCAGAATTGATGATTTGCTGGATAAAATAGAAACAGCTAGATACATCAGCACACTAGACTTGACAAAAGGGTATTGGCAAATACCCTTGGCATAAGATGCACAGGAACTGACTGCCTTTTGCACTCTCATTGGTCTTTATCAGTTTACAACAATGCTATTCGGTCTTCATGGTGCCCCTGCCACATTTCAGAGGTACATGGACCACATTCTTAGACAACATACACGGTATAGTGCTGCATATTTGGATGATGTTATCTTTATTCCAGACTGGCAAACCCATTTGACAAATCTAAGTGCAGTCATACAAGCCATTACTGATGCAGAACTGACCATTAACCCAGCAAAATGTTCCCTAGCAAACACTGAAATGAAGTATCTAGGGTTTGTAATAGGACATGGGTCAGTAAAACCAGAAAAGAGTAAGGTAGAGGCTGTTGCAAATAGTCCTATTCCCACCACGAAAAAGCATGTTCGTTCCTTCCTGGGTTTAGCAGGGTACTACAGGAGATTTATTCCTGATTTTTCAGCTGTAGCAACCCCTTTGACTGAACTCACCAACAACAAATTTCCTAATAAGGTTAAATGGACTACTGAGTGTGAGAAAGCCTTCCGGAACATAAAGGCTATTTTATGATCTGCCCCGGTCCTTAGGAGTCCAAATTTCCAGGTGCCCTTTGAAGTGCATACAGATGCATCAGACACAGGGATAGGGGCTGTTTTGTCCCGTACTGACAAAAAGGGAGAGCATCCTGTGATCTATATCAGCAGAAAACTTCATGAGTGAGAACGGAAATACTCGGCTACTGAGAAGGAGTGTCTTGCCATGAAGTGGGCCATTGAGTCCTTACGCTATTACCTGTGGGGAACTGAGTTTACCATCTTGACAGACCATAATCTGTTGTGCTGGTTAAACCAGATGAAGGAGAAGAATGCACGGATTATGCAATGGTACCTTGCCCTACAGCCATATAGGTTTACGGTTAAGCATAGAGCAGGTGCCCAGCATAAAAATGCTGATTTTTTGTCTAGATTTGGAGCTAATAACCAGACATTGAAGGGAAAAGTAAATTGAACTGTGAGGAAAAAAAAAAGATAGTTTTTCTCACGTGTCATGAATTGACACTAAACCTCAGGAAATAGAACAGTATGGTAGCTATTGTCAATATCTAGATACTGATATACCATTACTGTAATTATAAGGGTTCCTGAGGGGAACTTCTGGAGTGGGTTGGCGGACGTTCCAACCCTTCAAGGGTAGAAGAGTCTGAGTCAACAGTTGTTGCCTTCTTGTGTGGGGAGGAGTGTAATAGGGTCCCTGTTCCCTGTAAGGTTTACTCCCCTACTAATATAAAAAGGTGATCCCCCCCTTTTTTCTCTCACACTGTCCTATCCTCGTCATCTTTTCTTCTGTCCTTTTCTTTTTTTCTCATGTCAGGGTGGCCAACCTGACATATCTCATTGCTTACTTTACTATCCCTTTTCTCAAACCCCCCTTACGGTGCACCAGATAGGGCTGAGTGCAGTGTAAAGCACTCTCCCTAGTGGAAGATATGTCCAAACATGAGTAGTGCTTTACTTTTAAATAGTGAAAACATTCCTGCGTTCCTGGAGTGTTCCCAGTTTAGCAATAGTGCCCAGAGCAAAACAGAAGTGTTTAGATAAAGAATAAAACATTCATGTACAAAGAAAACAGCCCAGAGATGTTGTAACCGGGCTGATAAATAAAAGAAATAACTAAAGGTTGGAAATGGGTTTAGGAAAGGCCCAAATTAAATGATTTGTTGATGGCTGCACATTTCAGCCATTAGAGCAATAAAGGAAAGTGCTGCATAGTGGCAGGGCTGCTAAAGGAGCCTAGTAAGAGCCCTTGCAAGGTTTAAGTAAAATAGCAGCATTTCTAAACAAAATGAGGGCTACAATGGTTCTAAGGTTACTACAAGAAAAGAAAAAAGAGTGGTAATTACCTGTGGGTTTCCCTGCAGTTCTTGCTATAGGGCTGGCTGCCCACAAAATGGCTGGTTTTAAAGATGCAGGCTTCAGTGACATCAGAACAAGGGAGGGGCTTGCTTCCAAATGAGTCCCAATTAAGCCTAAAAGAGCTATTATTGATCCCTACCTGTAGGTATTTTTAAACTAAAGTCTATTATCAGGTAAAGGAGTATAGGGACTTGGAAAAGTATGAAATAAAATGCATTTGTTCTGTAAAATAAAAGAACAAAAGCCTAATTGTTTCCTTGATGTTGGTCACCTGGCCATGATGTCATTATCCATAAGGCTTTAAAAACTCACCACTAGAGGGATGTTGAGAGAGAGAGGTAGGCCAGTGAGCTGCTGGTCTTGCAGGAGGAAGGTGTGTTTGTTTCCATACCAGTGAATTGGTTTAAAAAGTGATAAAGTTAAGAGAAGAAGTGACTAGGGAAGAGTCATCTTCAGAGTTTTGTTTATATTGGTGTGTTGACTAACACCTTTTTTTTTTTTCATTTCTGTAAATATTAATTTTATTTGATTTTGAATAAAAAATCATAAACGCATTCGTGCGTTTATGCATCATACCTCCTGCCTAAGTGTCTGTTATTCCCACACCGTAACAGGGCTAAGGAACCAGGGTCATGAGTACTTTTTGGGTGGGGAGAAACTGCAGGTTTCAGGGGGGAAGCATTTTGGGATGGTCATGGATGCCAAAATGAACAACTCTGAGCAGTGTAGGAGGGCTGCGGCTAATGCAAATAAAATGCTCAGGTGCATAGCTAGGGGGATAACCTCGAGGAGATGTGAGGTGCTTCTTCCTCTGTATAACTGCCTGGTTAGACCACATCTGGAGTACTACGTGGAGTTTTGGCACCCATACCTAGAAAAGGCCATTGCATTTCTGGAGAGGGTCCAGAAGAGACCAACCAGGATGATACAGGATCTAGGGGAGAGATCCTATGAGGAGAGGCTTGAGGAGCTAAACTTGTACTCCCTGGAGGAGAGAAGGGACAGATGAGATATGATTGAGGTCTTTAAATATCTAAAGGGAGTGAATAGGGTCAGCCCAAATAGGGTCCTCCAGCTGAGAGAGGAGAGGGCCAACAGGGAGCATTCCATGAGACTGGTTCACAAGCAACTCAGGGGGACACTAGGAGATGCTACGTTACCGAGAGGGTGGTGGACCCATGTAATGCACTACCTGCTGATCTGGTGGCTGTTGATGCAGTGAAGGGATTTAAGAGGGACTGGGACAGATATAGGGGAGGGTGAAACTGAGGAATGCTGAATCAGAAGATGAAACTCTGTTGTGGAATGGAGTTGGGGGGGATTAATGTGGAAAGAGGGGAGGGCAGCAATGATGTCCTGACCGGGTGCTGATTTTTGAGCAGTCTCAATAGACCTTTAGGCCTACTCTGCTGGCATCTTAGTATGTTAGTATGCAAATTGTGCAATAGGAATGGCTGCCTCACCACCTTACCTAGAGTGTGAGCAAGCATGTGTTGCAGATGCATAAAAGTAAAGATTTCTCTGTTGGTCAGGGCAAATTGTGTCTGCATGCATTGAAAGGTCATCTACCCATCTAAATGCCGAAAGTGCCTAACTTTAGCGATGCCCTCATCCTTCCAGGATGCATTGCAGACTGTTCTCTCAGCTATCCTAAAACTAGGATTATGCCAAAGCAGTTGATCTAGAGGATCCACTGAGGAAAACCTAAGTAATCAACAGAGTTGGCTGAATTCAGTGACAGAAGTCCTTATTGGGGAATCAGTAAGGGTCCTTGGTAGCTTAGCCTTTGTGCTATAAAAAAGGGATGTGTCCTGTCAAATTGCTGAGTGATTTTGGTCATGGCAATTTTGGCACTGGAATAAGGGTGACAGTGAAAGGGGCAATCTTGATTTTTGATCACCCCTCACCCCTGTCGCCTTTTGCCCCCACAGAGTTTTTACCCCCTCAGGGGCATGCCCACCCTGGAGGAAGTTATATTTAGTTTTGGGGGGTCTGGGGGTGCCACCCCCACAAAAGCTGACTGTTTCCTGGGTTGGTGCTCTGGTGCTCTACCTCCCAGGAGACAAAATGCCTGGCCCTGTAATGCTGGGCATCATTTTGCCTGTGCCGGAATTGGTGTTGGCAAAATGCTTGTCACTGCGGAATGGGTGAACCAAAAAGGGATGGTAAAGTTATACTATGTGCCTGGCAAAGGTGTTCCTCAATATCATGCCACTGTGGGGTGTAATCACCAGGGTTGGTTCTGCAGAATTGGACCATCTGAAATACTTTACGCCTTGGGCTGCATGAAAATAGGCCAAAATGTCTGGAAAGGACAACCCCCCCTTAACCTTTTAAGTAAGCTTTGTGTCACCTTTTACCCTGTCATAGAAAAGTGGAAAGCATTGTATGTAAGTTCCTAAACCATGATAGGGGCAAGGTCATGGCCAGCAAATTAAGTGGATGCAAGATCCTTGGCAAAATGCTCATCTTTACCATGGCTATGTGGCTCATGAATGAATGCAGCAGCCCCCTCTAGCTATCTAAATCTTAATCACAGGAAGCAGATCACGAAACATACAGTAGAAACATATAGATTTTCCTTGACCATTTGTGATAATGACAAAGAGACCTTAATGCCAAAGTACACACTATTTGCTAGACCATTAAAGTCCCCAGTGTTCAAAATCCTGCCATCTGGTTTTACAGTTGAGGGGTAATATAGTAATTTTCTCAACATTCAGATTGTAAAAAGAAAGAGCCCCCAAATCCTCTATTACCTAGGGCAACTGATAGGGAGAACTGAGGGTCTCACTAAAGTATATTAAATATACTATCTTGGAATGTAGCAGGCCTTAAGGAAAAACTTAAAGACACAGCACGCCTGAAATGTATGTCAAATTTTACAATACTGCTCTTACAAGAAACATGCATAGGAAAATTAGATGATCAGTGGATGAAAGGGTATAAGGTCTGGATAACCCCTGCCTACAAAAATTGTAAATATGGTAGGTATAAAGGTGGTGTAGCTATTTTTATTGACTTGACATTGACATTGGACTTCATAAATCTAGAGGCTAGTTTATATAACACATTTTATATGTATGTAGTAATTGCTGGAAATGCACAAATTCTAGCATTATTTAATATTGATATTCCACTGGCTCTTAAACAGAAAGATTTTAATATCTTAAAAAGAACTGGAAGTGACATGGAGTCACTTAGGGCTAGATTCCCTGGAGTCTGCATATTTTTGGCTGGTGATTTTAAGGTCCACGTAGGAAACAGTATTGAGGAGTCTTCTCCAGAATGGGGTAGCAATGATATCCTAAATATTCCCATAGGGCATTCTAAAGATAAAATCTTGAATAAGAACGGAAATATATTTTTACAACTTTTGAACAAATTTAGACTTAGAATTTTGAATGGTCACTCAAAGGGTGACTGGGAAGGGGAAGTGATGTTCCCCACAGCCAATGGGGGCAGTGTATTAGATGTATGTATAACTGATGTTTTGGAATACCCTACAGTCAGCTATCTTAAAACTCACAAGTTATGGGATAGTGATCATTTTCTAGTGAACTGTGTCTTGAACTCACACTTTAAGCAGATTACTAAAAACTTGCTACAAGAATGTGATGCTAACCAGAATATGTGCATCAAATATGGGAAAAAAATTAAATGGAACAAGCAGACAAAGGAAATGATTGATGAAATTATGCATAACTATAGAACCATGGATCTGTCATGTAGTCCAAATTGTATTAATATATCTGAGATAAATTACAAATTATGGAAATTTGAAGAATATATAAAATCAATAGAAGAGGCATTATGCAAAAGGAAAATGACTCAAGTTAATGTTAAAACTGGCTCAGATAAACCATGGTCTGATAAAGAGTGAGATAGGTTGAGACTGGAGATAAAGAACCTAGGGAAATTGAGTGAAGACAACCACTCCTACTTTATTAACTGCCCATAAAAATCTTAAATCAAAATATAGGAATATAATTCATAAAAAGAAAAAGATTATAAAAACGCTTTATGAGGACTTTTACATGAGGCCATATGGAAAACAGATTCTCAAACTTTCTGGACCCTAGTTAGCAATGGGTGTGATACAAAGAACATTCAATATACTGTAGTATGTTAGGCATGATAACAGAAGAAACCTGGATTTTACATTTTAATAAGATTTATGACAATAATACTGTGGATCTAGAGGAAGTCCAGAATTATGAAAGTAAAATAATAGAATGCACAGGCTCATTTGTTTTCTCTATAAATGAGGTAAAGACTGCCATACAAGTGCAAAAAAGGAACAAGGTAGTAGGTGTGGATGGTCTCTAGGCCGAAGTATTTCTGCATAATATTGACCACTGGGAAGAGGTTCTGACCCCAATTTTTCTGCTAATAAGTCAGTACCAAGTTATTACCAATAATTGGAATAAATGAGTTATTGTTCCCCTCTTTAAGGAAGGCCAAAGACAGGATCCAAAATGTTACAGACCAATCACCCTTCTACCAGTGGTTCAGAAAATGTGTATAAGATTGCTGTTAGACAAACTTACAATTTGGGTGGAGGAAAATAATTTAGTGTCAAAATTTCAATGTGGTTTCAGGAAGTATTTTAGTACTATGGATTTAATCTTTACATTGAACTACTTGATTAACAGTTATGTTACATGGAGAAAGGGCACCTTATATGTCTGTTTTGTAGACATAAGGGCTGCCTTTGATTCCACAAATAGGAATAAACTGTGTCAGATCCTTGATGGTTTAGATATAAATAAGCAACTTCTGGCTATTCTACAAACATTACACCATGATATAATATCACAAATAAGATATACCAGGGACTGAGCCCTCTCAAGGAAACAGAAATTAAGAAAGGTATAAAACAGGGGTTCTTATTAGTGCCATTATTATTTAATTTATACGTTGAGACCCTGATAAGAGATATTAGAGAAATACATATATTTGCCCCTGCAATAAATGCTGAAAAAATCCAACTTTTGTTACATATGGATGACGCTATTGTCATTCCTCAAATGCCCCTGGGTTTGAGAAGGGGTGTTACAAGCTTAATGAACTCTCTATCTACATGTAAGTTAGACCTAGAAATGAATGTGTTAAAAACAAAAATTATGTCTACTGGTTGTAAAAAGCCAGTTGAAAAGCAATGGGTACTAAATGGTTTGAAATTTGAAGAGGTGAAGGAGTATAGATATCTCAGGGTCTTTTTTGATAATAGTATGTCTTGGAAACCACATGTTACTGATGTTAAAAATAAATCATACAATTCTATCGGCACTATTGGTGCTTTTGCAAATAAGTTTGCAAATAACTCCTTCACTGCCCTCAAAGCAACTTATGAAGCAAAAACTGTTAGTCAGACATTATATGGCAGTGAAATCTGAGGTATATATTTGAATGAAATAAAACTGGAGACTATAAAATACTCATTTATAAGAAATGTTCTTAATTTACCAAGGGACTGTCCAACAGCCTTTATGAGACTAGAAACTGGGCTTGTACCACTTTCAGCAAGGATTAAAGTAAGGGCAGTTAAATTCTGGAAAAAGGCAAAGGAAATACCTAACGATAGGCTTCCAGAAATGTACTGGTTAGACTACTTAGAAAAGCTACAAACTGGAATAAGCCCGATAAACTGGTTCACTACACTAAATATGATAGTAAAGAAGGCTGGTATGGCAGATCTTTGGTCAGTTAGAGCCAGTATAAATACAAATCAATTTCTAGATGAAATCATACGGAGAGTATATGATATTGAAATGCGGACTTATTTTGGGAAAATTCACAATAGAGACATATATGGCCTTTATTCTGGTGTAAAACAAATCTGGGGCACAGAATGTTATTTATTGCACTGTGAAAATAACTGGCACAGAAACAGTTTATGTAGGCTGCAGATGGAAAGTTTGGGAATTGTCTCCTTTTGGAGAAAGAAGGGCCCTGGTAAGGGAAAAAACTACGTAGCTGTATGAATGTAAAATCTCAAAATATATTTCATGCTCTGTTGGAATGTGATGTTTTAACTATAGAGAGAGATGGATTATGCTGCTTCTTCATAAGTACAAATTGTGTAAGCAGGAAGGTAGTATAAAATATCTTTTAAGCTTAGATAAAACAAATGACTTTTTTGGAGTTGCAAAATGTTTAAATGCCTATTACGCATAATTATGGGGCCTGCTAGAGATTACATAAATGTTGTGCTTTTATGTATGGACTTTACAATGTTTGTATTTTGTATGACTGTATTTTATTTACTGATTTTGAAATAATGGGATGTAACAAATTATTTGTAATTGTATACATCTGTTAATAAACTTAGCCTTGAATCTTAAAACGTGAACCTTGACTGAGGGTTTCGGATATGCAGCAAGATGCCATCTACTTAGAAGGGCAGTTTGTATTGGTGATCTCCAAACTGAATTCCCCGGACTTCCAGATTCAGATTAATTCTCACCACAGACGCTGTAAATATAGACTAAACAGAAAAAGGGATAAGGGATATCCCTGATGGGTATCATTCTTCAACTGGAAACCAGGCAACAGAACTGTGTTACAATGAACTTGTGCTGAGGGGTGTAAGTATAATAGTCGAATCTATTTGATAAATTCCCTGGGTATCTGATATCTCTCCAGCACCTTAAACAGATATAGCCAATGAACATGGTTAAAAGCTTTCTTCACGTCCGGTGAAGCCAAAAATACTTAATCTGGGGCCTTCCTCGATGGGGAGATAATGTGTAACAACTTTTGAAGATGATCAGAAGAAACCCTTCCCCTCAAAAAGCCATTTGCTCTGCCCCAATCAACTGTGACCACATTGTTTGAAGTCGCAGAGCTAATGTCTTCACTAGAAGTTTCAAATCAATAAACGAGGGAGCTGGATAAGGGTCATGCTGTGAATGTCATTTATTTGGACTTCAGCAAGGCCTGTGATTCAGTTCCCCATGGGAGATAGGGTGGTAAGCTATGTAATTTGGGGGTGGGCACTAAATTGGTTAATTGGATTGTGAACTGGCTGCAAGACAGACAGCAAAGAGTAGTAGTGAGGGGGGATTTCTCATCTCCGAGAGCTGTAATGATTGGGGTGCCACAGGGATCGGTGTTGGAGCCAGTGTTGTTCGGCATTTTCGTTGAGGACATCTCACCTGGTGTCAAGAATAAGATCAGTCTGTTTGCTGATGACACCAAGCTGGGGGAAGTGGTGGATGATATAGAAAGTTGGCAGGAGTTACAGAATGATCTGACTAAGCTGGCGGCGTGGTCTGAAGTATGGCCGGTGGGGTTTAATGTGAAAAAGTGCAAAGTATTACACTTTGGTGTAAAGAATCCTAGAAAGGGTTACCAACTGGGGGTTGGGGTGCAGTTATGTACCACTGAAGAGGAAAATGATCTAGGGGTGGTGATAAAAGTGAATATGAACAATTCCATGCAGTGCAGGAGGGTGGCAGTGAAGGCCAATAGGATGCTGGGTTGTATAACGAGGGGCATCTTCTCCAGAAGCAGGGATGTCATTCTGTCATGCAACAAATAACTAGTCAGACTGCATCTGGAATACTGTGTGCAATTCTGGTGCCCTTATCTGAAGAGAGATGTGAAATTTTTGGAGGGGGTACAATGAAGGGTGACAAAGTTGATTCAGGGATTGCAGGATATGCCCTATGAGGAGAAATTAAAGGAATTGAACATGTATTCCCTGGAGGAAAGAAGGGATTCGGGGGATATGATTGAAACCTTTAAGTACTTAAAAGGAATAAATAAGTCTGGTACTGAAGAGATATTCAAGCTCTGGAAAGGGAGGGACACATGAGGGCATAAACTTAGACTGGAAGGCGGTAGGTATAAGAGGGAAATGAGGCACTTTTTCACAGAGAGAGAGTAGTGGGAGTTTGGAATGCTTTTCAGAGGAGGTGGTATCCTATAGGATGGTGGGTAGTTTCAAGAGGGGCTGGGGCGGGGAGGTATTTGGAAAGGTGAAGGAGGAGGAAGGGCAGCTGCAAAGCAGGGGTTAGCTGCACACTTGAGCAAACTAGAAAGACCTAAAGGCCTAATTTCTGCTGGCAATATTCATATATTCACAACAAAGAAATTGGCCTGTAGTTTTCCATATAATGCTCATCTTTTTCTGCCTTTGTTAAATTGATATTATTGCTTGCTGCACTGTGTGATCAAGCTCACCCAGCTCATAAGCCTCTCTGTATTGATCCCTGAGGGGTTTGAGAAGAACACTTTTCAGGGTTTTATAAAAGCTAACAGAGAGACCATCTGGTCCTGGTATCTTATCTAGATTCATTAGGGTCCAGGGCTGCCTCAAACTCCTCCAGCGTCAGAGGTTGCTTTAGAGTTGCCTGTGCTTCCTGGTCCAAAGTTGGGAGTGGAGTGTCCTGTGAAAATCTTTATTTTCTCCTCAGAAACTGGGTCCTCATCAATGTTGTAAAGCTGTTGGTAGAAATCCTGGAATTTTGCCATGATATCTCTCAGCTTTGTGAGGATTTCAGCCCCTAGGCACCCCACCCAGTGATTAACTGAAGCACTGTCCCAGAGGCGCTCCTCCATAATTACCTTGTAACCCCTGTTTTCTTCCTCTTTCAGGAAGTCACCCTCCTCTGGGTGCCTAGAGCCACCAGTGGCTGCAACTTGGAGCTTCTTCAGCTGGCCGCACACCATTCCCCACCTGCCTGCCAGCACACAGAGCTAGGTACGGTCATAAAAGGGATTTGAAAACCGCACTTTCTATTGGTTACAGCTGCTGCTGCTCAGCGTCCAATTGGCTGCCTTTGCTTGCACTCAGCCAGACTTTTAAGCCTCACAGCCCATAGTCCAGTCCTCGCTTTCTAGTTTTAGACGTGGATTTTCTCCCACCCTCTCACCCCACTTCTGGCCTCCCACCCCACCCTTGGCCTCTATTAAATACACCTCAGCTCTGCCTTTCTTCCTCTTCCCTCCTCTCATTGGCCACAGTCTAACAATTGTTCTCCCCTCCAATAGGTCCACCTTTCCACCTCCTCTGATACTCTCTGCTCCTTCTTCACCCCACTAGACAATACGTGCTATGCACTTCCAGTTGCAAGTTTACTACACTTGATTCTCCCTGCTGCACTCCGACATACTGCAAGTATACCCAGTCACACCAGGGTTTAATATTTTATGACACTTTCATGTTGTGTTTTGCCATCTGTAGCTTAAATTCTCTCATTACCAATGGGTCATTTGTTATCCCTTACCTACCTTGGTTGGTACCTTCCCTGTTTCAGGATGCTTTTCCTCCTGTGGGGCCCTGTTTACAGCTTAGCATCTTGTAATTTCTCTCAAAGGACATGTCTGTGAAGTATCGCAATACAGGTATCCCAAAGCCCCTCCTCATGCTTACCATTATACTTTTGACCCTGATCCCCTCCGGCCTAGATAATGGCATTACCAAGTTACCAAACTCTACCAGCACTTTCCCTATCTCCCCTACCCCATATGTCTCATCCTCTGGCACAGCCCCGTTATTAAACAAGGCCTTTCTTTGAAAGCCAAAAACCAGCTAACTATATCAAGGCCATGTAAGTCCTCTCAGCTCGGGTGGCTATCCATGTCTCCTTCCCACCTATTAATTATGTCTTACAGCACAAAACGTGCATCACCTCTACCAAATCAAAAAGGGGGCTAGCCCTGTCCTTTAAGCTTCTGCACAGTTTTCGCATGAAACTCTTATTCCTATTATTATTATGCTCAGGGAATGTGGAACTAAACCCTGGCCCACAGGCTCATCTCTCAGCACCCTCAGTCTGGCCCAGTTTAAAGGCCTGTCTTTCCTCCATACTGACCAGGCCATAAATATCCCCTCATACAATGTGTTCAGGGCTGACAGACTTACTAGGGGAGGGGCATTGCAATATACGTGTGTGACAAATTCTCCATCTCACTGTTCAACGCTTCCTCCATACCCAGAGAATTTGAATGCCTCACTCTTAAGGTCTGTACCTCCCCGACTGAGTTTTCAGCCATCGCTGGTTGCTACAGGCCACCCTCAGAGGGTATTGACTTGTTGCAGCATCTCCAATCTCTACTCGATTCCCTAACCACAGAATTTATCATAATGGGTGACTTAAACCTAGATTGGTTCTTTCCCTGCTCCTCTCCCTTAAAAGCCCTCTGTGACCCACTTTGTCTGTACCAACTAATAACAGAGGCCACGCGTATTAATTCCAAAAACCCTGCAAACAGCACCTTGTTTGACCATATCCTGGTGAACAAACCTCAGAACTTTACTCACTCTGGGTTTTTTTTAATGATATAAGTGACCATAATGTCATCGCTTGTGTAAGTAACTTGCCCAAACCTATCTCCTCCTCCACCTACATCTACAAAAGAAGCTGCTGCAACTTCAATTGTGCTAACTTCCTCTCAGACCTAAGTAATATCAGGTGGCAAGACTTTTGCCTTGCCCCCTCAATGGAATTAGATTACATTCAGTTTAAAAACCTGCTAGTGCAGGTTATAAACAAACATGCCCCACTAATCAAAATCAGAACTAGGAAAAAGTCATGCCCCTAGTTCAACGACTCTCTAAAGTCTGCCCTACATAAAAGAGATGCCCTCTGGAAAACGGCACGTAAAATCAAACTTCCAACCGACTGGACAGCCTTTCATGCTTTTAGGAACCACTGCACAAAATTAATCAGAGCAGAAAAAGCAAACTATTTCCAGTCAGCTCTGGATTCCTCCAATAATAACCCTAACAAATTCTGGAAGACACTGAGGGAAATTCAAGGCTACAACCCTCCCTCTACCCTCCCTGCAAAGATCTCTACCTGTGATACTACAACCACCAGCCAAAAGGACATCCTAAACCTATTAAATAATCACTTTGCTATGGCTGGTCTCACCTTCGATTCATCCCCTGCAAGTACTCTTCGCTCTTCGCTCCTTAATTCGGACACTTCACACCTCCCTATGAGGGCACCTTCCCATGCAAATTCCTTCAGCTTCACCCCTGTCACTTTTAAACAGGCGGAAGATCTGTTGCTAGCTCTTGATGCTAATAAGAGTGCTGGGTTTGATCAAATTGACCCCTACTTTCTAAAGCTGACCGACCCCATCACCCATCTCTTCAACAACTCTCTTGCTGAAGGTGTCCTCCCCCATGACTGGAAGGTAGCCCACGTTGTCCCACTTTTTAAATCAGGTGATCCAAATGATCTGAACAATTATAGGCCCATATCCCTTTTACCAACTCTCTCCAAACTACTTGAAGAAATAGCTAATTTCCAAATCAGAGATTGCCTTGAGACTCACAATTTGCTGAATCCCCTGCAATCCGTCTTCAGGCCAAATCATAGCACCATTACCGCACTTGCCAAAGTAACTGACTGGCAAACAGCGCTCGATGCTAAGAACCACATCTGTGCCCTATTCTTAGATCCAAGTAAAGCATTCAACATGGTCGACCATGAACCCCTCCTGTGTATGCTATGGAATATTGTCCTTAATGACTCGTCCCTCAAATAGTTTACCTCTTACTTAATAGGCAGACAGCAAAAGGTCAAAGCTCAATGGGATCTCTCCCCCCGCTTAAATCTCTTATGAGAGGTGTTCCACAGGGCTCTATACTAGGGCCTTTGCTATTTACTATTTATATCAATGACATTGACCTTAATATTTCCTCAGCCAATATACATCTATTTGCGGATGACACCATTTTTTTTATATAGCAAACCCTTCCCTTGACTTGGCCTTCTCAAACCTTCAACAAGAACTGTTTGTTGCAGCATAACCTATTACACCTCAAACTGCTGCTTAATGCTAAAAACGCTAAAACTATGTTTCTCTCCCCCCAAGCAAATTCAGTAGGTACCCTCTTTTCAGGAGCTAGGTCCCAAATCACAACCCTCCTTAGGGAATCACTAGAGCCAGTAGAAAAGTTCAAATATCTAGGCAGGCTCGCTTTTACTTCACACATCGAAGAACTAGCCAAAAAGCTTAGGCAAAGATGGTATTTTTTATCACATCAAGCACTTTCTCACTTACGAGGCTAAAATAAGATTAGGGCAAACAACATTTCTTCCTCTCCTGGATTACGGCGACCTTCTTTACAGTCACTGCCTTGTCGCCTCCCTTTCCAAACTCGACATCTTGTACCATAGAGCCCTTAGATTCATTACCAACTCATCCTGCAATACACACTATTGCTCCCTCTATGCCCAACTTGGCTGGCATTCATTAAAAACTAGGAGACTAAAAATGATGCTACATGGGCCTACACAGCCATCACAGGCAAGTTCCCTCAGTATGTCTCCAAACTCTTAAGTCTACTCCATAGGAACTTATCCCCTTAGAAGATAGTCCTGCATCACATTTGAAATCCCTAGGACCAGAACTCAATATAGTACATCCTCTTTAAACTATGCCCTCCTTTCCATTTGGAATAGAATCCAAATATCCATAAAACTTTCACAAACTGTCAATATGACAACCTTTAAAATGCTGCTTTGCCACCTATTGAATGAAACCTGTAAATGCTTTATGTCCTAGCACTCCTACCTTATCCCCTCTAATGCTGATTGCTTTATTACTCCTCTAAAGTTCAGCCAAGCCACCCTTCTCCTCTTTACCAGGTAGGCTTGAGAACTTCTGTGACTTCTTCTTGTTTTTCCTGTCCCCTTTCTTAATTCTCTTCCTTTATTCTACACCGTCCCGATCTGAATATATTGTAAATATTGTTTAGTCTTGTATTCTATTACATTTGTTCAAATGCCTTGTATAAAATTTGTATGTGTTCCATTTATTGTATCTCCTAACCAGGACCACTTTGTAAATGAGTTCTCTCAACAGTGTTTCTCCTGGTAAAACAAAGACTGATTGATAGAATGGGTTTGGTGAATATGCCGCACCATTCTAACCACCTTCTGTGCTTTGAGACACAAAACCAGAAACTTGCCTGCCTTCCCTCTCTGGGAAATATTGTTCACTTTGGCCTTAAACAACAGGGCCATCACTGCCTGCTTCCTATTGAGCCCATGATATTGCTCGAAAAGGGTATAAAGTTGTTTAATCTGGTCTATGACCGTGACTGCCAACTGTTGCTCCAGTACCCCGATCTGTATCTAAAGCTGTGGTGTTTGGACCTGTTTTTTTTCTTAGCTTTCAAGGATAAACAGATAGTTTCCCCCTTACAACATACTTAAAGGTGCACCAGATGGTATCAGCCCTATCTAATGTGCCTACATTTTTGACAAAAAATCATTCTGTAAAATCCTTCAGGTGTGCAACGTTTACCTCATTTTTAAGATTATCATGTAACCTGCCCTTCCCCTCTTGCCCCACTGCTCACTACCCCCCCCGTGGAGTGCTTTCTCCTCCTCTTCCTGCTTAGATTTCTCCCCCTGCACTTCTTTTCCTCAAGCCAAAAACTCACACGGCATTCTGTCTCTTTAGTATGTTCATAATCACTAAAAATACCATCAACAGCTTAATTTGGTTCAATTTCAGTTGGTTACCATCTGTATCTCCCTCCCCCTCTCCAGGGTCACCACTGAAAAAGGGACTTCTAGGGCCTAGCCGGTCAAGAAAATTCAATAAATAAACAAATAAATAATCACCCTTTCTCTCCTTGCCCTCATGTTATCCCTAACCTCCCTCCCTCCTATTATTTTTCCTTCTCCTCCACTCTTTTTCTCACTCTCCCCCTCCCTCCCTACACTCCTCCTGCCTCCCCTCTCTCTTTCCCATTCCCCCTGGCTCCCTGGCTGCTCCCTCCTCTCTTCCTTTTACCTTCACCTTTAAATGCTCAGATCTTTTCTTCCCTCCAGCCCTTCTCCCCCCATCACCCCATGTCATGTAAATGCATTTCTATCTATGTTAAGTTCCTTATCTCGCTGCAGTTGTTAGTGGCTGGTGATACTAAACCCAATCCTGGTCCTACTCACTCATCTCCCACCTGTTTCCACAAAGGATTGAGAGTGGCT
Organism: Neoceratodus forsteri; assembly: GCA_016271365.2. NCBI lineage: Eukaryota > Metazoa > Chordata > Ceratodontiformes > Ceratodontidae > Neoceratodus > Neoceratodus forsteri. Next base: position 341,989,868 of record CM057455.1, on the reverse strand, counting down.
CACATAAATGTCTGTAGCCTCCTCCCAAAGATAGACACCTGTAACCTCTCATGATCAACGTTCATCCTCATGGCTAATTATCTCTGAACCTTAGCTATCCCCCGAGATTCCAGATACTGCTGTTGCCATCCCTGGGTACACCCTCACCTGGCAGGATCATGCTAGGAGGGGTGGAGGTACTGCAATGTACCTCTCCACTACTATCCAGTTCACTTCTGTTCTCTCAGTCACTTCTCCCTCCACTTATGAACTACTCCTCCTCCTCAAACTCTCTCTCCCTTTCTCAGTCCCTATTTTCATGGCTGGTGTCTACTGCTGCCCTGGTCTTTGCTATTTGTCACTGAACTCATTACCAAAATCTCCTCTCATGCCTCATCTCAGGAATTGCTCATTCTTGGGGACTTTAATATAAACTGGCTCTCCCCCTCTCAAACTAAATTCTGTCACAACATTAAGTCCCTTCAACTTACCCAAATGATCTCTGACCCAACCCGACACAATTATCAATCCTCCAATCACTTCCGACTGGACTGGGTTCTTACCTCACACCCCCACTGTATCTCTGCTGCTGGTACCATCCCTGATGCCATCAGCGATTACCACATGGTCTACTGTGTGTGCAAAATTCATCGTTCCAAGGCCCCTCACAAACTCCTCCAGATCCAGCCTTTCCTGTCACTGGATCTGTCTTCCCTACATGCTGATTTGGTGGCTATTGACTGGTCACCCAGGTCGCATCTGGAATTGAGCGGTAGTCCACTCAGTACGCTCACCTGGTAAAACTTTTAAATAAATAAATAAATCTGACAACAACATCAGTTCTACACTCCAATATTTCAATACTAAATTCATGTCTGTTTGGGATCAGCATGCCCCCCTCAGGTGAACCAGGGTCCGTGGTTTCCACCTTCCTTGGATCTCGGCTGAATTACTGACCTGCCTAAGTGCATGAGACCTTGCCTGGAAGACTCACAAGTCCTCTGGCTCTCCTGATGATTTAGAAACATAGAAACATAGACTTTGATGGCAGAAAAGGACCACTTGGCCAACCCAGTCTGCCCATTTGTCTACCTACTGGATAAGCTGCAGATTCTAGTTAACCAACAGCCTGCTTCCTGCAACCCCGCTCTATAATTGCTTTGTGTCTGTCCCAAGCTTGTTTGAATTCCCCCACTGTTTTAGACCCAACGACCTCCTCAGGAAGGCTGTTCCATGTATCCACCACTCTCTCCGTGAAAAGAATTTCCCACATTACCCCTGAGCCGTCCCCCCTCTATCTTTAAACTGTGCCTCCTTGTTCTTACACATCTCTTTTTCTGAAAGATGCTACCCTCCTGGACTTTGTTGATTCCCTTGAGGTACTTGAACATTTCTATCATGTCCCCCTGTCCCTCCTTTCATCAAGGGTATACATATTAAGCTCTCTCAGTCTCTCTTCATATGGTTTCTGATGTAGACCCTGCACCATTTTAGTTGCCCTCCTCTGGACTGCTTCCATCCTGTTTATGTCCTTGTGTAGATGGGGTTCCAAAACTGCACACAGTACTCAGATGGGGTCTCACCAACTGTCTGTATAGAGGATAGTCACTTCTCTTTTCTACTTGTGATGCCCTTCCTATGCATCCCAGTATCCCCTGGCTCTCCTTACTGACTTCTCACATTGCTTACCCACCTTTAGGTCATCTGATATGACTACTCCCAGGTACCTTTCCATTTTTGTTGTTGTTAGTATCCCCTGCTATTGTGTACTCTTTCCTGGGTTTTGTTTCCCAGGTGCATTACTTGCACATCTTTGCATTGAATCTAAGTAGCCATATGTCTGACCATTCTTCCAACCTTGCTAAGTCCCTTCTCATCTTTTTCTACCCCTCTTGTGCATCAACTCTGTTACAGATCTTTGTATCATCTGCAAAGAGGCATACCTTTCCCTCCAGACCCTCTGCAATGTCACTTATAAAGATGTTAAAGAGGATTGGACCCAGTACTGAGCCCTGGAGGTACTCCACTAGTAACCTCTTTCTTGGAATGTGTTCCATTCACTATTACCGTCCTGTGTCCTGTGTGCAGCCAGTTCGCTACCCAGGCTACCACCCTGGGACCCACTCCCAGGCTGGCTAACTTGATTATTAATCTTTTGTGCGGGACTGTGTCAAATGCCTTGCTAAAGTCTAGGTAGGCCATATCCACAGCCCCTCCCTGGTCTATTACTTTGGTCACCCAGTCAAAGAAATCAATTAGATTAGTCTGACATGACCTTCCTTCTGTAAATCCATGTTGCTTTGGGTCCTGTGCCCCGCTGGCCTCTAGGTGCTCAACAATTCTTTCTTTCAGAAGTGATTCCATCATTTTCCCTACCACTGAGGTCAAACTTACAGGTCTGTAGTTTCCTGCTTCTGCCTTGCTCCCACTTTTGTAAAGGGAATCACATCTACCTCCTCCAGTCCTCAGGTACCACCCCATCCTCCATGATTTGTTAAAAGTGTGGTCAGTGGTGTCACTAGGTCCCCTTAGTTCTTTTAGGATTCTGGGGTGAATCCGTCAGGCCCCATTGCTTTGTCCACCTTGAGTTTTAGGAGTTCTTCAGGACTCTTTCTTCTGTGAATGGACTGGTATCAACCCCCCTACCCAGAGTGCTTCTATTGTCTGGTTTAGGTAACTGCTCATCTTCTTTTGTGAATACTGAGCAAAAGTATTCATTCAGTATCTCTGCCTTTTCACTGTCTCCCTCTGCCCACCTCCCCTCTCCTTTATTAATCTTCACTATCCCTCCTTAACCTTTCTATGCTCCTAATGTACCTATAAAAGGTTTTATCCTTTTGACTGAGTTGGCTATTTTTTCTCGGTTTGTGCCTTTGCCATTCTGACTGCCTTCCTACTTCTTTCTGCTTTAATTGATACAGTTCCCTGTCGTTGCTCCCTCTGTGATTCCTTATACTTTTGAATGCAGCCTTTTTCCTTAACCTTCCTGCCCTCTTTGAGAACCATAGTGGTTTTTACTCCGCTTTGTTTTCATTTGTTTTACACAAAGACTTGTTGCCTCTATGATGGCAGTTTTGATTTTTCTCCATTGTTCTTCCACCCTCCTATTTGGCCATTTGCTAGTGCATTCTTCAGGTGTTCACCCATTTGCCAAAGTCAGCCCTTCTAAAGTCCAGTATCCTTGTTTTTGTATGGCTTATCTCCATGGTTGTGCTCATTGTGAAGCACACTGTGCAGTGGTCACTTGTTCTCAGATGTCTACTGACTTCTAAATTTGTGATCCTCTCTCATTTGAGAGTACCAGGTCTAGTATTGCTCCTCCAGTGGGTTCCAACACTAGCTGTCTAAGGTCCTGCCCCTGCACGGTATCGAGATGACCCTGCTCTTGGATGTGGCTGCAGTACATGTCCTCCAGTTAACATCTGGCATATTCAGGTCCCCCATCAACAGTATCTCCTCTTTTCAGCCATTTTGAGAATGTCCTCTATCATTTTCTTGTCCATTTCCTCCCTTGAGACGGGGTCTGTATACAACCCTGTGTGGATTGCGATGCCATTCCCCATCTCCAAGGTAACCCAGAGTGCCTCTTGTCCTCCCCTTTACTTTTAGTTCTGTAGCTTTGATCCCTTCCCTTATGTATAGCTACTCACCCTCCTCTTTTGCCTTCCCTGTCCCTTTTGTAGATTGTGTACCCTGGTATGTTGACATCCCATTCATGGTTCTCGTGTACCATGTTTCTGTGACTGCCACAATATCCAATTGTTCATCTTCCATCAAAGCTACTAGCTCAGAAAGCTTGTTTCCCAGACTACAGGCATTAGTAGTCATTGCCCTCCATTTAATGTTGGCTTGATCCTTTTTTCCCCCATCCCTGCTCTTATTGCTCTTATCTATTTTACCATTTACCCCCATCCTGCCCTGTGTTGAGCTCTGTACCTCAGTGTTTACCCTACTACCTGCCCTACATACCGAGCCCTCCATAATGCCTGTACCCTAGCCACTAGTCTTGCCAATGCTAAGTACTTTGCCTCACCTTCCAAAACAACCTTAACCACCCCTCCAAGTTCTGGAAGGTCATCCATGCCCTGTTCTCTCCCCCTACCCAGTCCTCCCGCCAGTCCTCAAGGTGGGTGACACCCCTATTTCTGACCCCTTCTCTGTTGCTTCTGAATTCAACTTATTTTTACCTCCTGTGCCTCCTCCCTTCTCTTCTCCCTCCACCCTACCCCTTCTTTACCCTGCCTTTCTCCTTCTCCTTCTCTCCAACCACTCCTGCTGCCTCTCTCAAGGCTGTCTTGAATCTTGACCCCTTTAAGGACAGGAGCCCTGATCGACTTGGCCCCAGCTCCTCCATCTCTCTGCTTCTACCATTGCCCTTCCTCTTACCTCCCTTCTCAATCTCTCTTTCTCCCTTGCCTCCATTCCTGACTTGTTGAAACATGCTACCATCATACCCTTTCCCAAAGGAGGTGACTCCTCCTCATTTGGCAACTACCGCCCTATTTCCCTGCTCCCCACTCCAGCTAAAATGCAAGAGCATCTTGTGCTGTCCCAGTTCTCCACTTCCTTGACTCTTCCTCTTTCTTCACCCATTTCCTGTCTGACTTCCATAAATCCAACTCTACCTCCTCCTCCTCCCTCCTCTAGCATACTGACTCACTTCTCTTAGGCTTGGATCAGGGCCTAATCACCTCCATCATCTTTGTTGACTTGGCCAAAGACTTTGACTGCATCTCACTCACTTCTCCTTGACAAGCTCAAAGCAGCAGGACTCTCCATCTCCTCTACCAACTGGTTCCACTCCTGTCTTGAGGGTAGGTCTCAGTCTGTGGGAATTGGCAATTCCATTTCCTATCCACTTCCTATCAACACTGGTGTCCCTCAAGGCTCTGTCCTTGGCCCAATTCTCTTTTCAGTCTATTTGAATGACCTCCGCACTGCCTGCTTCTCTGAGTTCATCCACATGTAAGTGGATGACATTGTTCTGTTTGGCTCTGGGTCCTCCCCCTCTGATCTCATGGCTAGGCTTCAGCTGGAGTTCAGCAACATTCAGCATTGGTTCCATTTGAATCAGTTATCCCTCAGTGCCAAGAAAACAGACTCCATGACCTTTGGCACTAGACAGTAGCTTGCTAGGCACTCCGTTCTTCCCTTATTCCACACCCTGGAAGGGACCACCATCAATGATGTTACATCATGTAAGAACCTCAGGGTCTGGCTTGATCAGCACCTTGACTTTTCTGGGCATGTGTATACCATACACAACAAACTTCACCCCAAACTAGGAGAACTATACAAGAATAGAGGTTCCATTCCTCCTTCTGCTCACCAAGTAGTTGTCCAGAAGATGACCCTTCCCGTCTTCGACTTTGGTGACATTTCTATAGTGCTGCTCCTAAGACCACCATAGCCAGACTGGATTCCCTCCTTCACTCCTTCTGTCATTTTGCTCTGGGCTGTATGCTCTGAACACACCATTGATCCCTCTATTCTCCCCTCTCCTCTCCCTCCCCTCCCTTGATGCCAGATGCCTCGCTCATTGTGCCTTCTTTATCGCCAAATACTGGCTTGGCTCACTCCACCTTACCTTACCTCCTCTTCTCCCCCCCAACTTACTCCCTTCATAACTCTGGCTTTCACTCCCTCGCTCTCTCTTCCAGAAAGTCATCAGCTGACCAGGCTGCTTTCTCCTATCATTTCCCCAAACTATGGAATTCCCTCCTTCTTTCTACCTGTTCTACAGCTTCTCAATGCTCTCTATTCTCTCTTCTCCTCAATTTCACCTGGCACTCCTGCAACTGTACCTGATACCATAATTACTCTGCTCCTCTACCCCATACATTCTACCTGCCCACTACTCTCCCTCTCCTCCATATCTGTGCTGCCTGCTGTAGCTTACTCCTTCACTCCCCCACTACCTCTCCACTCTTATCTCTGTTCCTTCCGCTCTCACCAAATTAGTTCTCCCTGCCTTCTTCCTGCATAATTGCACTTTATGTCATGAACATTTGTTCTGTTATCAACTGGAGTTCATGTTTTGGCCTTATCTTGTTTAAATTTTTTATCTTTCTATTTTTGTGATGCTTGTATATGTCACCTGTTTTCACAATGAAATTGTTGCTTTGTATGCTCTCATTGCTCTCCTTTACCTCTACCCCCCAGGATGCAGCTGGAAGTGAGCTGTTCAGCTCCATATGTCTCTCCTGGTGAAACTTAATAAATAAATAAATACATAAATAAATACATAAATAAATAGTGTCTATTTCTGTCTGAGAATCAATATATACCACCGTCTCTACTGGGTATGGGCTGAAATGACCCTGGGTAGACTCTCCATGTGTCTCAAATCTTGAAATATGTCAATTATTGAAAGTACTGAAAATATGTCAGTGTCAGTGGCTCAGCAGGTAGCACACTCACCTCTGAGGCCGGGAGATCAGAAGGCTGTGGATTCTATCCCCACACCAGGCACTTGGGTTAATATCCCAATACTGACACTGCAGTGCACCATGAGGGAGATGCTGTACTCCTGAGGTGCCGTCTTTTGAATGAGACGTTAAATCGAGGTCCCATATGCCTGTTCTGGTGGTAGTTCAGGTGGATGTTAAAGATCCCATAGCACTTCTTGAAAAGAGTAGGGAAATTTCCATGGCGTCCTGGCCAAATTTTCTCCATTCACTAAAAATACCATCAACAGCTTAATCTGGTTCAGTTTCAGTTGGTTACCATCTATATCCCCCCCTCACCCCGGTCACCCCGGAAAAGGGACTTCTAGTCTCAGTGGACCTACCGGGTCAACAAAATTCAACAAATAAATAAAAATAAATAAATAGACACTGACTGATTAGGAAGAAATCCAACTGTGAGCTAGTGCTGTGGTAAGGAAAGTAAAACATGTTTTCCCACTCATCAGGGTGTAGTGTCCTCCATGGATCAATGAGATTAAGCGAGTCCTTCAGTTCTCTCAGCACCCATTGATGCAGGAACAGACTCAGCCTGGGCCTCCCAGACCTATCCAGGTTCAAATCCATAAGCGTATTCCAATCTCCTGTTACTATCATCGGAAGCCTGGGCCACGTGGCTAATTGCATCATAATATTTATAAAAAAAGAGGGATTGTCCTTGTTAGGCCCATAAAGATTAGCTAATATAACTTTCTCTCTGTCTAAAATACCTTTTAGTATTATATAACATTCTGCTGGATGTGCCAAGTTTTGCAGCAGTACAAAGGGTGTAACCCTCACTATTAATAGAGCTACCCCTACCATTTTGGAATGCACCCCCAACCCAAACACCTGCCCCACCCAGACTCATCATAGCAATGCCAATTTCTTATTTTTTTTACTTTATTTGTTTATCCCTGGTTGGCCAGCCCCTATCCACTGATCCCTCCAGTCCCATCACCCCGGCTTCTGCTAGGACTCACCTCTCTTTCCTCCCTTGCTCCTTCAAGGTGCCCAACTATCCGGGTGTGGAGTCTGTGGGGGACCCATGTTATCCTGCTAGTCAGCAACCATTTCCCTCTCCTTTTTTTCACCCCCAGTGTGGTAAGGAAGTGCGCAATGATGCCAATGGCCGAGCCACACATACTTCCACAGGCTGCACGCCAGGTGTCTGCTCCACGTCTGCCCCATCTATCTGTGGGTCCACTGTGCCAACTCCCAGCTATCACTAGGGGCCAGACAAGCAGTGGACTCCATCCCCACCCCTCCCCAGGAGAAGAGAGCTGTCCACTGGATGCTCTATACTCTCCCTCCCCGGCCGAACCCCAGTGACCCACTCGCACCGTGAATATGGGTCACCGGCATGGCAGGAGGTAAGGCACCAATGCTTCAGCCCTCCACATCACTAGACCAGTGGCAATGCCAATTTCACTGTAACTAAATGAGTGTCCTGCAAAAATGTCACTGATGGGTAATACCGCTTCAGGTGGGTAAGGTGCCTAGACCTCTTACCAGGTGCATTAGCCCCCTTAACATTTCAGGTGATAAAATTAAAGGCCAGTTTAGCCATAATTCCTATCAGTCTGAAGTGTAATGAGACTCCTGCCTGGCTCCGAAACAGCCAATACCACTGCTCCTGCCTATTGGCCGAACCCCTGCTAGAAACTGATGCCCACCATAAGCCATGTCTCTTATCACAACACTAGTGACTCTCCACCTTCCCTCCTGTGGAGCAACTGCCTCCCCCAAACCAGACCTCTGTCCCTCCCCCAGCTCCCCAAAATACACTAGACAAACAACATTTACCCACCTTCCCTTCTACTCACCCTCACTGTATGATGGCTCAAAGCTGGAAAACAGTCTGACCCTCTCAGTCAAAGACTCACCCACATTGTCAGTCCAGGGTGGAGGCATGAGGAGGCCATCTGGGTCACAAGACAGAAGTGGGATGATCCAGCTTAGTAGCCCACCTAACCTGTTATACCCTCCATGAACCCAAGCCGCCTCATGCAGTCCAATGGGGGCAACTCCACCCCGAGTCATTGATGGAAAAACTCGTACCCCACTCCTGCTTAAGCCCCCTCTTCACGTATTCCCTATCTTTAACAAGCCAAGACTGAGCAAACTGTGACAAAAGCAGAAACCATATATAAACAGTAATCACCTAAACCACATCCCAGATACCATTACAGCAAAACTGAATAGTCTATTAACAATTAGGAAAAATTATAACAGTAATGTCCCACAGCCCAGATCAGGTAACTGTCAGTCTTTCATATTAGGGGGACTGCTATCCATACAGCATAAGCATCATGCTGTCCGGAGTCCAAAACAAACAAAAAAATACCTGCTCCATCCCAGACTCTCCTCCTGATCCAGGGGGATGTACTCACGCCATGAGTGAAGCAGACCTGTCTGAGAGCATCAGACGATTAGGGAAAGTAGAGTCCAATCCCGCTATCCACAGTGTCTGTTGCAGTGTGCTGCCGCAGAATAGCTGCAGCATGACAGGATGGCCACTGTTGAAACCCTGACTAACACACTCTGCCAAACGCTGCAAATGAAATCAGCAGCTGTCTGCATCGATCCAGAATTTAAGTATGTCACTTGCTGCCATGACCATCAGTGATCTGCCAGAAATGGATGATGTCCCCACATATCTCATAAAATGTTTTGTCCCAGGGATAGACTACAACTACCAGGAAGGATGGAGCTTGAATGATTTAGGAGGGAAGATTCCAGAGGTGCAAACCAAGGCAGGAGCTGAGGTGTTCAAGAAGCCTCCTAACACCCCCCTCACTGTAACTACTCCAAGCTAGGGGCCAGTAGTGCCAAAACTGCCTTACCTTCCCCAGTCTCTCCATATTTCCAGAGCACACTAGAAGTTGCCAGGCAAGCATAAAGAAAAATGTGTAGTAGCTCCTCCCCCAGTGTACATGATCCAAACAGTAGCAGTAACCTTTAAACTTGGAGATAAACACTCACAACCAGTAGGCTGTCATTCCACAGAAATGTTCATAGTCCAGCTGCTAAGGTTCTTACAGCTCCATGCTGTCCTGAATACAGTGGTCCTGCGGTTTTGAGAAAACATTAGGGAGGACCTTGTAGAGCTGTTGATTAGTGACTGCTGACAAATCATGAGTCAATGAGCCATACGGAAGCATGGTGATCAAGCAGGCGGAAACTGTATGTGAAATTTGAGGACATTCTTTTTATGCAACTTCTGCTTAATCTCCCTGTGTACCCTTTGCTTTGCATGCGCCAACTGACTTAAGTCATTACGTAAGCAATAATACCCGACAGGGTGAGCGGTATTGGGTAATGCTGGACCACCCAGGGGCATAATGAGGCCCGATGCCACAGGTGGAGGGCCTTATAGCTCCTGGAAGGTCCGGTATTGCCCAATACCACCCACCCTGGAGGATATTATTGTGCTTAGAAAATGGGCTACAGGAAAAAGTGTTTTTGTAATATGTAAGAATAAAAAGAACATGATAAAAAAAGATTAAAAGTTAACTTAAAGTTGCTTTGTAGTAAAGTAGTACCTCTACTGGTATCCTTACCATTACATACCAGTAGAGGGTAGTGCATCCTTTTACAGTTCTACTGTTTGCTATTGCTGTGAATAGCATGTACCTCGTTGGCTCCTGAACCATCACGTTGCTCCCCACCTTTACTTACATTCTGTTTTTTGTTGTTTTTTGTTTTGTTTCTTGTTTATGAGAGCCAGTTTAAACCCTGTAGTCTGGGAGACTGGCACGCAGTTGGGTGATCTGGAAGACTGTGTGTGTGAAGAGGTAATGCATTTAACAGGGTTTCATTTCTTTGAAAGAAATAATAATTAAAAATAATTAAAAAAAGGCAAACAGATCTGGTACTGTTTTGAGAAGCAGGAGTGGAGCCAGGGTGACGTGATGCTACGGGAGTGGAGCTGGGGTGATGTGGAGCTACAGGAGTGGAGCCAGGGTGATGTGGAGCTACGGGAGTGGAGCCGGGGTAATGTGGAGCTATGGGAGTGGAGCCAGGGTGACATGGAGCTATGGGAGTGGATCTGGGGTGACATAGAGCTACGGGAGTGGAGCTGGGGTAACATAAAGCTACAGGAGTGGAGCAGAGGTTGTGTGGAGCTATGGGAGTGGAGCTGGGGTGAGACAGAGACATGATGTTTGAGGGACAGGTCGAGCGAAAGAGTAACAGAATAAAAAAATGCAGGTACAAAACAGGGGTTTTACTTTTTTGTGTGTGGCAAGGGGGAAGAGAGAGACACTGTTTCCTGTAACAGTTCGCTGAGAGAACGCAGACTTCAGAGCCATGTGTAGCAGAGCTAATGTAATGGTACTGACAGTATTGTTGGCACAGAAAACAGTTTTGTTTGGGGAAAAAAAAACTTCACATAAAACTGTGGTGGCTTTGTGATGGCTTACAGGGTCTGTGGGTGATGTGATTTCTTGGGGGGGGTTGCCTCAGTCAGTCGCCCATCCATTAGTGAGGCAGAAAACATGGCAGCAACTGTTTAAAAATTTGTGGTGCCCAAGAACATCTGAAGTAATGGGGCACCCCAAAAGGGAATTTGATTTCAAGCAGACTCTATTGAGAAATACTTGCCTGCTAAGAGTGGTCTACTAGCCATTTGGAAAGCAAGGATGTTCTCCCCCATTTTCTAAAAATATAATACCTGACGTTCTGCCAATGTAGAGCCAGGTGTGCACTCTGGCAGCTAGCTGTATGGCCATTTTGTCTCTAAAATTTAGCAGACAGCAAATAAGTACTTATGGTCATTCTGCTAGCTGCTGCATAGGGCAAAAATCTCTATAAGCTTGCGGTACTGCATGTTCTGTACCATTACTCAGGGTCCCTGCTAACTAGATGAATAGGTCGTTCACAAATCTGATAGGGTTGGAGAACTCATCTTTCTCAGGGATACCATCAAAAGCAAATTATTCCTTCTGCTCCTCTTTTCTTGAGCATCAAGTCATTCTTCTAAGTGTGCCACTTTCCTTCACATACTGATGAGTTCCTTTTCATTCCATACCATGGTATCCTCCAGCGAGCTGACCCTTTCTTCCACATCACTCATCCATATGGAGAGTATGTCCACCAAAGATCTCATGGTGCTCACATCCTCCATCAGATCAATTAACACGAGCTTAATAGCAGTGAACTGCGCTTAAAAACGTCTCTGTCATTGGTTGGTCTTGAAGCGGGTCTAGAGACTTGAAATTTGGTGAGTCTAACTTGTGCCTTTTGGGGGCATGTGACCTGGTTAGTAGCATTGCAGCTGTGAGCATCAATGGCAGAATTTCAGGCATAGATTTCTCCATACTTGTACTTGTGAGTGCCAATATAAAGCCAATACTTAGCATCAGCTGCAAAATAAACTGAATGGTGGCTAAGCAGCTGTTTAGCAACAGAAATTAAGGTATTTTTGCTGGTCCAGCTCAAAGCTCACTTAGACATGTGTATCACCTTCAGATACATCACTGGAAGTCATGTAATTAAAGTGCTGATTCCAAGGTAGCTGTAGGGTCACTCATAACTGGGCAAAGGAAGAAATGCTTCCCCCATAACAAGATCAGTCAGCCTGTTTATACCTGCTGCATCCCATTCTCCAAAGCCAGGGTAATGCACAAGACCAGAGAGGGAGGGCTTCTTCCAAATAGGATTCAGCAGTGAAAGTGTATGGCTGAACCCATCACCTTCTGTATGACTCCTGGAGGAGTTTCAAAAGTGTCTGATTCAGATGCCTCTGCTACCCCAGTGGCATCAGTGTCTAAATTGTTTGTCCAAAATTGCTCCAGAACTTCAAAAGGTACTTCAGTGTCCAAATCTGTGGCAGAATTTGCATCCAGAATTGCACTCAGAGCAGCAATTTGCAGTTCAAAATAGTTGCAAACTTGTATTTCCATCTATTTTTTAATGACAACTCTAACCAAATTAGTTATCACTGGGATGTCTGCTCACCTCCTCCAAATAATGAAACCCCAAGTACAATGCCATAGAGCATGCTACAGGAGATGCTGCCTCCACCTCCAATAAGATGCAATCAGGTTGGAGAACACAAGGGCTGTTGAACCAATTTATTCAAAATAAGAATAAGTGAAAGGCAGCACAAAGTGGAGATCTGTGGTGCTGTTCACTTATACCTTTTTTTGAATAAATGATACCTTTGGTTAGCCTTTTTGGCTTTTGGTTTGTTTTACTGAGTGTGCAATGGTAATTATGTTCTCCTTTGCTGCTTTCACAATGGCTCCAGCTTCGGGGAGAATGCACTAGTTGGTGGAGTCAACTAATTGGGTAGTGACTGATCTTGGATGAAACCATGGTGTGAAAAGAAAAGTTGTGCCGCTCTTTAATAGAAATAAAACCAACGTTATCTATGCCTTCTCTGGAACAAGGGCACCGAAGGGTCTTCTGTCTTATCTGGTGTACCTTCCCTATCCAAAGAAAGGTAGTTAGCAAGGAATGAATTGTCTAAGGCTTACTAGTGGAATTGGGAGAGGGATGGACTGAAGCAGAAACTCAGTCCTCAGGATTACATTATAATAGTACTTAAATGTTCCAGGAGAGTTTAAAGTATCTGTTCAGCATGTGTATGCAAAGGAGATTGTTCAGTGCAAAAGCATGTCTTGGACCAAGGAACATCTACCAGCCAAAATATTAAAGTTCCACACTAGTGAAAGGAAACTAAAGAACACCTATCTGAGAGGTTCACACTCAAGCTATGGTAGTAAGAATCAAAAGGACACTGTCTGCATACAGAGATGCTTTACATAGGATACCACAAAGCACCATCCTTTAATTTTCTGGGCTTCAGTAAATATTCTCTGCCAGTATCTCCATGCCCAGGGGAAAAAGAAAGGGGATGTGGAGAACCCCTTCCTGGTCCCCATTGACAGTGGAAAAATGGGAGGTTTGAACATGCTTGTGCAAACTGTATGTGGCATAGTATATAATGCCCTATTCCAGGAGAGAAAATTGGGTCACAGAGTATATGGCTCACATAACCTCTTGCAGGTATTCTCAACACAACCCTACTGGAACTGTGCCAGGGCACCATGGAAGCATGCCAGAGTGCTGTCTGGTCATGTGCTTCCATGATGCTCTTTCCCAGAATGACAGCAATACGTACAAGGAGCTCTGCCCATGCAGCCATAAAAATTAAACATCCTGAGTTTCACTACAGAAGGAATTCAAAAGGCACAGCAAAAATTGTAGTACAAGGTGTCAGTTACAGAAGCACTTATCCATTGTCAGAAGTAACTTATGCAGCTCATTCTTGAAAACTAGGTGAGTCAGAGTGTTCCATAGATGAGATGGAAAAGAGTTCAAGAGCTTGGGGCAAAGACTGAAAAAGCCTGCTCACCCATTTTTGTAGTGCATTTTGGAACAGCCAGAAATGACATATTGGATCTTGGTGGTGGGTAGGGCTGATCAACTTTTTTGAACATACCGGCAAGGGAAGCAGGTGTGCATGATCTGATAATTTTGTCCATGGTACAGCCAGTGGTAAAGAGGAGACATGAAGTGGAGATGGCAAGCCAAGGCTTGAGTAGAGAGAGCAGTGGTGAGACAGCCTAGGCACTGAGGGCAAAGTGACATATTTCGTTGTAGCAGGTATTACATTTATTTATAATACATTAGTTTACCTCAAAGTAGTGTACCAGATCATAAGTAAGTTGAGGTAACAACACACCATGAGCAATAGCCAGCCTAGCTGCTGGAGTCAGGGTATGACTTTATGAGCAAGTCCTAGCTTTGAATTAAAAGATTTGCCTTCTATTGATATGTGACGGCTAAAATCTCTGGTTCCAAAAATTGTATCTATTATTGTATTTTATGTTGGAGATGCCACAAAAGTGGAAACTAGTATTGACTGTGCACCTGCAGGCTGCCAGCTTGCACCCTCTTGCTGCCCACTGCACAGATCACAATACACTAGCACAGAGTAGTGGGACACACACAATGCAGGAGGAACACCAGGAAGCAGGGAGCATAGAAACATTGAAACAGAATCTGATGGAAGAAACAGATCAATAGTCCAGCAAGTCTGCCTTTACCATACTACTTCACCCCACAAACCTAATGTACTGGTGGGTTGTCTTCCATTTCCCAGGCTCCCTCACACATAAGCCCCTAGTTCCCTCCCTAGGAACTATGTGTCCAGTTGTAGTATCTTAGCCAAGTTTAAACCTATTTAGGTTACCTGCTCCCACCACTTCTGCCAACAGTGTGTTCTATGGCTCCACCACCTTCGTGATGAAGAAAAACTTCCTTATGTTCCTCCTGAACTTACTCACTGCCAACCTACAGTCATGCCCTCTAGTGACAGCATCCCTTTGTCTAACAAACAGGTCCTCATGATTAGCCCTATTTTTAGCCTTCAGAATCTTATGAAACTTATATGTTTCTATCATGTCCCCCCATCATGTCTGGCCAAGAGTGATTGCAGTTTTAGGGCCATTAGCTGTTCCTCATAGGATCTGCCTTGCTGGCTCTGAATCATCTTGTTGACCCTCCCCTACACCAGCTCTAGTCTGTCTTTTCTCAGATGAGGACTCTAGAACTTAGCACAATACTCCAGATGAGGCCTCACCAGGTATCTGTACAGAAGCAGTGTCACTTCACTTTTCTTACTATCAAACCTCCTCCCCATAGACCCTAGTATCCTCGGTGCCTTACTGTATGCAGTGCTACATTAACTTATTTTGCTTGAAGGAGTCACTGATAATGACCTCCAGAATCTCTTTTCTCTGTTGTAGTGGCCAGCCTAACTCCTCCCTTCCAGTATTTGGTGTCTAGGTTTTGTCTCATAAAGTGCATTACGTTGCACTTCTTGGTATTGAATCTCAACTGTCAGATCTTAGACCACATCTCCAGCTTTTTGAAGTCCATATAGAGCTCTCTCATCCCTTCCTCATGATTTAAATTGGCACATAGCTTTGTGTCATCAGCAAAGAGTCACATCTTGTCCTGAATACCTTCCTATATGACACTAATGAACATATTGAATAGGACAGGTCCCAGAACCAATCTCTGCAGTGCCCCACTCTTGACCTTCCTGTCCCCTGACTTGACCCTGTTCACTACTATCTCTGTTATCTTCCCCTAGCAAATTTCCTACACACCTGACTAAACTATGCTCCACTCCCAAGTACTCCTACTTTTTCAGTAGCGTAGTGTGTGATACCAAATCTAAGGCCTTGCTGAAGTCAAAGCAGAGCAAATCTATCACCTGTCCCCTCTCTATTGCCCTAGCGACCCAGTCAAAAACAGTATCAGGTTGGTCTGGCATGACCTCCCTGACTAAAACCCATGCTGCTTGCTGTCCAGCAGTCCTTTGTCCTCTAAGTAGGTCACTAGACTTTCTTTGACTATGATCTCCATCCGCTTACCTAAAATGGAGGTAAGACTGACAGGCCTGTAGTTGCCTGGGTCCTCCCTGTCCCCCCACCTTTTGGAGTGGTACTATGCTGGCAGATCTTCAGTCTGCCGGCGCCACTCCAAACTTCAAAATATTCATTAAACAGCTAGGTTAAGGGTACTGCCAATTCCCTAAGTACCTCTAGGTGCATGCCATCTGAATCTGGTACCTTACCTACCCTGAATGCTTCTAATCCCTTTCTCACTCATTCAGCCATTATCTGTACCCAGCCCATTTCCTGTACCTCTTGTATGGAGACCTTGATACTGCTCTCTGGTAAGATTCATGATCATCTACTGTGAATACTGAGCAGAAGTAATTGCCCAGTACATTTGTCTTCTGCTCATCGTGTTCAACTACCCTGCTCCTTCTGCTAGTCTGATGATCCCACTTTGTTTTCCTTTCCTCTGAATGTACCTAGAAAATTATTGCCCCCTCACCTTTTATACCCTCAGCAATCCACAACTCTCTGTCTGCCTTTGCCCTCCTGGTCTCCACCATTGCCTCTTTGATTCTAGCCTGGTATCCCTGACATTCTGCCTCCTGCATATTCCCTTTCAATCTAGCTAGAACTCTTGTTTTCCCCTCACACCCTCTCTCACTGACTGCTGTATAAAAACCAGGTTGGCCTTTTTGTAATTGTTTCTTTTGGCTACCTTCTTTGTACCAGACTCGGTCACCTCCAGAAGTTCTCCTTTGATCCTACCCATCTTTTCCTCTACTCCCTTGATGTGGTCTACACCCACCAATCTCTCTCTAACCAGACATTTGAGATTGAGAACCACTGTCCTCCAGGGGTCACGTGTCCCCCACTGCAAGTCTGAGCCACACAGTATTGTGATCACTGGACAACAAAGGTTCCCTGACAGCTACCCCCCCCACTACTTCCACATCGGTGAGTACCAAGTCAGGAATGGTGTCCTGCTGTGTGGCATCCCTCACTAGCTACACCAGTAAACAGTCCTTCTTTTTCATATTTTTTAATAGTCATATACTTTATTGAAAATGTCATCATACACAAGACATAATATTACATTGCCAACATATATTAACAGTTAACAACCTACATCCCCCCACCCTGAGACAGTTGCATTATACTGGAACTATAAAGTATAAATCAGGTATGAGCATGGTTTGCCCAGTGGGCGACGTTCATTTCTACTGTATATATGATATTAATCAAAGAGGGAGAATCATCCCTCATACTAGGCTGAGGGAACATAATCTAACCAACTAAATAAAAAAAAAACTCAGTGAATTTTATGGAATTTGATGTCCTGCACCCAATACTTATATGTAATAATGATAATATTATCCCTTCCCCCAATTCTGTTCCATGAATGAAACCATTGGGCATATTCGACATATCAAATATTTAGGTAGACAGTGCTTTTTTAAAATGTATTCCCCTATTTAGTTTATCTACAATTGTACAGCTCTCTATTATACCCTAAATCTTCCCTCCACCTTCAAATACCATATCTTTCTTAATGGAACAGTTGGTATTCCCTTTATAGTATTAATACAGAGGTATCTCATAGTTTCATTAATGGGGGAAGGCTATCCTGTATAGCCCTTCATGTTGTTCCATATACTGTATGTCGTCTATTGTGTCATCTGTTTCATAAATCAATTTTTCAAATAACAGTGTTTCTTTAAAAATATACCACCATCTATGTGTTTCAAAAAAAGGCATATTATTTGTTTTCCATTTTTCCAAAATTAACATCTTGACTGCCATAGTGGCTAATGCAAACATTCTATAACTTATTTGATATTGTATTATTCCTGTCATATTATTAAGAAGGAATAAATCAGCTTGTAATGGAATAGATTGTTCAATTGCATCTTGCATTATGTTTTAAGCTTCATCCACCAATTCTGTATCTGTGGACATTGCCATAAACAAACAGTGGAACAGTATTCCCTTTTCCCCCACAACCATGCCAGCATAATTAATTGTACTCAGGGATAGTTTTAACTATCTGGGCTGGAGTTACATGTGCTCTTTCTATTATTTTCCTTTGTATTGCTTTATTTTTAGCAAATACATAATATTTATTTGAAAATGTTCTTAATATTTTTCATTGCTGATGGGTCAAGCTTAACTTCTTGGTTCCATTTTTTATTTCTGTTGTTTACCTTTATCTTTCTTCGTGGTTACAATTTAAGCAATAATGCACAACAGGGCATGTATTGTAGTGGGATTTATACATGCCTTGTGTGGTGTATCATGAAGTGCAGCTGAGTGACTTTAACCACACAAGAAGTATGTAAATCCCACTATTACACATGCCCTGAAGTGCATTATTGTACTTATCAAATGAATCTATTATTAAAAATGAAAATAAAAATGAATTAGGTTCAAAGAAAGTAAACATCTGATCAGCAAAATCTTTACCAGTTGTCTGTTGCAAGATTTACACATGGCCATGTGACATGTTTTGACCAATGAGGTTACAGGATTTCAAGACCCATTTTATAATGTGCTATATAATCTTGCCAGTAATTTTTCATTTTTCCTTTTTATAGTTCCCCTTTGTTGTTCATGAATACATGTTAGGTTTGTTGCAGAATAATCGAAAAATTGTTGCACTTTAAGGAATTTCTTATGAATTATGTAATAGTACAACATAACACAGTTGGTTTTTGCAACTTTTTTCATTTGTTCATATGTTGTGAACTTACCCTCCATTAGGCAGTCATACCATGTGTTAATATTTTTCTCCCCAAAATTATTGTTTTTAAATGTTTTGTTCTTCCCCAAAATTTGTTTACTGGACAAAATATTTAAGAACACCCATGGCAATTGAAGTTTATTTATATTTTTTTTATCTCTTTTTAATTAACTGGAACCATGTGGAAAGATAACTTTCTTTATCATTAAGAAAATCATAGTCCAAAAATAGGTTTTGAAGAGGTCAGAAGGGTAAGGATCCAGATTTATTTCAGTGCAGTGCAGTAACTGCTCATTGCTTTTTTTTGTTTTATACCTAGATTTGTGTGCTTTTAGTGGTGCTGTTTTCCTTTGATGTTTTTACTTGGAATTGTTTTGGGGCTGTTGAAAATTTTAAATCTAATTTGGTGTACTTTCAGTGGTGCTGTTTTCCTTTGCTGTCTTTATTTGGAATTGTTTTGGGACTATTGAAAATTTGAAACCTAGTTTGGTGTGCTTTTAATGGTACTGTTTTCCTTTGCTTTCTTTATTTGGAATTGTTTTAGAGCTGTTGAAAATTTGAAACCTAGTTTGGTGTACTTTTAGTGGTGCAGTCTTGTCTGTCTTGCCCTATAGTTTCGGGGGAGATGTGCTAATTGTCTGACCTCTGGCCTCAGCTATGTAATAACTGGAGTCAGGGCTAAGTCACATTTGAGGTAGCAGGTTGATTTTTGGTTTCTCAGAAGATGCCAGAAGAGGAAAGATCCAGATTCATTTCAGTGCAGCGCAGTGATTGCTCACTGCTGTTTTTGTTTTAAACTTAGATTTGTGTGCTTTTAGTGGTGCTGTGATTCCTTTGCTGTCTTTGCTTGGAATTGTTTTGGGGATGTTGAACATTTAAAATATAGTTTGGTGTACTTTTAGTGGTGCTGC
The DNA here is from genome assembly GCA_016271365.2 of Neoceratodus forsteri. NCBI lineage: Eukaryota > Metazoa > Chordata > Ceratodontiformes > Ceratodontidae > Neoceratodus > Neoceratodus forsteri. Next base: position 341,970,436 of record CM057455.1, on the reverse strand, counting down.
TTTCCTTTGCTGTCTTTACTTGGAATTATTTTGGGGGTGTTGAAAATGTAAAACCTTGTTTTGTGTGCTTTTAGTGGTGCTGTTTTCCTTTGCTGTATTTACTTGGAATTGTTTTAGGGCTGTTAATAATCTGAAATGCAGTTTGGTGTGCTTTTAGTGGTCTGTTATTCCTTTGCCTTCCTTACTTGCGATTGTTTTGGGGCTGTTGAAAATTTGAAATCTAGTTTTGTGTACTTTTAGTGGTGTTGTTTTCCTTTGCTGTCTTTACTTAGAATTGTTTTGGGGCTGTTGAAAATTTGAAACCTAGTTTGGTGTGCTTTTAGTGGTGCTGTTATTCCTTTGCTGTCTTTACTTGGAATTGTTTTGGAGCTGCTGACATTTGAAAACTAGTTTGTTGAGCATTTAGTGGTGCTGTCTTGTCTGTATTGCCCTGTAGTTTGGGGGAAGGGTGTAAATTGTCCACCTCTGCACTCTGCTATGTGAAAACTGGAGGTGGAGCTAAGTGAGATTTGAGGTATCAGGTTATTTTTTGGTTTCCCAGAATAGGCCAGAAGGGGAAGGATTCAGATTCATTTCAGTGCAGTGCAGTAACTGCTCATTACTGTTTTTGTTTTAAACCTAGATTTGTGTGCTTTTAGTGGTGCTGTTTTCCTTTGCTGTCTTTACTTGAAATAGTTTTGGGGCTGTTAACAATTTGAAACCAAGTTTGGTGTGCTTTTAGTGGTGCTGTTTTCCTTTGCTGTCTTTACTTGGAATTGTTTTGAGGCTGTTGAAAATCTGAAAACTAGTTTGATGTGCTTTTAGTGGTACTGTTTTCCTTTTATGACTTTACTTGGAATTGTTTTGGGGCTATTGAGCATTTGGGGCTAGATTCTAGAAGAGTTACACCTGGTGTAAGAGCAGTTGTGCCAAGTAGAATGGCGTATGTAGCAACTTACACCAGCAGTTGTGACATTCGCAATTCTACAATGTGGCCTGCGACATGGTGCAGGCCACTTGCGCCAAATATCAGTTATGCTGGCAGTTGCACCATAGACCCCATGCAACATGGAGCTAGGGGGTTTATGGCAGCAGTTTAACCCCATTCTAGAAGGGCAGCCATGAAGTCCCCACAGTCGGGATTCTACAAGAACCCCTTGAGGAGAACTGGCAACTTAAGTTACACATGCATTTAACTGGTGTAACTTACAGCCTCCACTAGGGTTCAATAAACCTGGGCCATGTGCCCTCCTCCCCATGCCCAGACCTCCTCTGCTGATGCCACAATGGGCATCACACACCCTGCCCCATCCCCCATTGGGTACTTGCCCCATACCCCCACACAGTAACTGCCCCCAGGGTTGCCCAACCCCTGCCCCTGACTCCCTGTGTTATCCATACCCTGCAGGGCATCCCATACCCCCAGCCCCCCAAATCCCCAGTGTAACATGTCCCACAGAGTGGCACTGTTATCTCCCACACATGCATGCCCCAACCCCCTATGTTGCCAGCTGCATATGCGACATATATCCCAAGAAGCCCTGGTAGCTTAGTAGCCCCTGATCAATGAAGAATGATTTAATAACTCCCCCAGTTCCCTGGTAGTCTAGTGCACCCCACCTCCCACCCAGCCATGCCAGCCCACCCTGCACCCCAACCCATCCCCAACCGGTGACTGACACAGCCCACCTCCCATCACCATGGTGAGCTGCTGACTGAATGCTGTAGAGTGCTCCTGTAGAGATGCACTCAGAAATTAATATCTGAGTGCATCTTTACAGGAGTGCTCCACAGCACTCAGTTGGTAGGTGGCCGTGGAGGTGGGAGGTGGGCTGTGCAAGTTGCTGTCTGGAGATGGGGGTGTGGTGTGGGCTGGCATGGCTGGGTGGGGTGGTAGGGGCCACTAGACTACCAGGGAAATGGAGGTATTACTTCATTATGTTTCAATGTTAAGGGGGTGCACTAGACTACCATGGAAATGGGGGAGTTATTAGATCATTCTACATTGATCAGGGGTTCCACTAGGCTAAGAGGGCTTCTCGGGATATTTGCCACATATGCAACTGGTGTCTGGGGGGTTGGGGCATGCACGGGTGGGGGATGACAGCATCACCCTGTGGGGCATGTTACACCAGGGATTCAGGGTGCTGGGGTATGGGATGCCCTGTGGGGCATTTACCATAGGCATGGGTGGCCAGTTGGTGTGGCACACCCTGCAGGGCAATTGCATGGGGTATCAGGGACCAGTTGGTGTAGCACACCCTACGGGATACATTATTGAGGTGTCTGGAGCCACTTGGTGTGGCCAGCCCTGCAGGGCACATACTGGAGGCTTGGGTGCAGGGGGTGTGGGCCACACTGTGGGGGGTACCTATCATGGCTTGCTGTGCAGGGGGATGCACTTGCAACTTGCGGCTGCAGGTTACAGTATGATGGTCAGGTACGCGCTCTGTGCGGCGTATCTAGCCACATGGTGCAAGTTGCAGAAATTTGCAGTGGAGACCCTGCCCCTTCTGGAATAGGGCACAGGGTCAATGCCACAGTTGCTAGTGGTGCAGGTTGTGTTCAGTGGCAACTTGCACCACCCTTCTAGAATCGGGCACCAAAAATCTAGTTTAGTGTACTTTTAGTGGTGCTGTTTTCCTTCCAGGCAGTATAGCGCAGTGGTCTAAGGCTCTGAGCTGCAAATCTGGTGACATCCAGCAGACCAGACCTGGGTTTGAATCCCACAGCTTCCACTTGTGTACTGTGTGACCCTGAGCAAGTCACTTAACCTCCTTGTGCTCCCAGGTTGCTCCTGTAAAAAAGCTTTCAGCTTAGTGTGCTATACCTGGTTAAACAACTAAATGAATAAAAAATTAATTTACTATCTTTACTTGGAATTATTTTGGGGTTATTGAAAATCTGAAACCTGGTTGGGTGTGCTTTTAATCTTGCTGTTTTCCTTTGCTATCTTTACAGTACATGGAATTGTTTTGGGGCTGTTGAAAATATGAAACCTAGTTCAGTGTGTTTTTAGTGGTGCTGTTTTCCTTTACTGTCTTTACTTGGAACTGCTTTGGGGCTGTTGAAAATTTAAAAACTAGTATGGTGTGCTTTTCGTGGTGCTTTTTTCCTTTGCTGGCTTTACTTGGAATTGTTTTGGGGCTGTTGAAAATGTGAAACTCAGTTTGTTGTACTTTTAGTGTGCTGTCATTCTTTTGCTGTCTTTACTTGAAATTGTTTTGGGTCTGTTGAAAATTTGACACCTAGTTTAGTGTACTTTTAGGAGTGCTGTTTTCCTTTGCTGTCTTTACTGGGAATTGTTTTGGGGCTGTTGAAAATTTGAAATCTAGTCTGGTGTGCTTTTAGTGGTGCTGTCATTCCTTTGCTGTCTTTGCTTGGAATTGTTTTGGGGTGTTGAAATTTTTTTTTTGAAATTCTACATCTTTATTAGATTATATCAAACACACAAGATGTAACAAGAAAAAAGATGAACAGGATTGCAGTGACATCCAGAATCCAATAGTTGGTAACATGGGATCAAACTTGCACAGAGTCACATACTAAGAAAAAATAACCTACTAACATATCCAACCCCCACTAACCCACCCCCACCCCAGGAGTGTGCCTTATAAAAAAGTGACAAGAAAATATCAAAAATGAGATTACATCACCAATGAAAAGCAACAGCATAGAGTGATACATGCCAAAACAGACAGAGGTATGCATTACCTAAGCCTTAGTTCAGTGTCAAAAATTTGAAACCTAGCCTAGTGTACTTTGAGTGGTGCTGTATTCCTTTGCTGTCTTTACTTGGAATTGTTTTGGGGCTGCTGAAAATTTAAAACCTTGTTTGGTGTGCATTGAGTGGTGCTGTTTTCCTTTGCTGGCTTTACTTGGACTTGTTTTGGGGCTGTTGATAATCTGAAACATAGTTTGGTGTACTTTTAGTGGTGCTGTTGTTCCTTTGCTGTCTTTACTTTGAATTGTTTTGGGGCTGTTGAAAATTTGAAACCTAGTTTTGTGTGTTTTTAGTGGGGCTTTTTTCCTTGGAATTGTTTTAGGGCTGTTGAAAATTTGAAACCAAGTTCGGTGTCCTTTTAGTGGTGCTGTTACTCCTTTTCTGTCATTACTTGGAATTGATTTGGAGTTGCTGAAAATTTGAAACCTAGTTTGGTGAGCTTGTAGTGGTGCTGTCTTGTCTTGTCTGTCTTGCGTGCTTTTAGTGGTGCTATTTTCTTGTGTGCTGTTATTGGTGCTGTTATTCCTTTGCTGTCATTACTTGGAATTGTTTTGGAGCTACTGAAAAGCTGAACCTAGTTTGATGAGCATTTAGTGGTGTTGTCTTGTCTTGTGTGTCTTGCCCTGTAGTTTGGGGGAGAGGGGCTAATTGTCTGGCCTCTGGCCTCAGAAGCCTGATAGCTGGATGTGGAGCTAAGTCAGATTTAACATATCAGGTTGATTTTTGATCTCTCAGAAGAGGCCAGAAGGGGGAAGGATCCAGATTCATTTCAGTGCAGTGTAGTTACTGCTGACTACTGTTTTTTGTTTTAAACCTAAATTTGTGTGATTTTCCTGGTGCTGTTATTTCATTACTGTCTTTACTTGGAATTGTTTTGGGACTGTTGACAATTTGAAGTCTAGTGTGGTGTGCTTTTAGTGGTGCGGTTCTTCCTTTGCTGTCTTTACTTGGAGTTGCTTTGGGGCTGTTGAAAATCTGAAAACTAGTTTGATGTGCTTTTAGTGGTGCTGTTTTCCTTTTTCTGACTTTACTTGGAATTGTTTTGGGGCTGTTGAGCATTTGGGGCTAGCTTCTAGAAGAGTTACACCTGGTGTAAGAGCAGTTGCACCAAGTAGAATGGTGTATGTAGCAACTTACACCAGCAGTTGTGACATTCATGATTCTACAATGTGGCCTGCGATATGGTGCAGGCCACTTGAGCCAAATAGCAGTTATGCTGGCAGTTGCACCATAGACCCCCTGCAACATGGAGCTAGGGGGTTTACAGCAGCAGTTTTGCCCCATTCTAGAAGGGCAGCCACAAAGTCCCCAAAGTCGGGATTCTACAAGAACCCCTTGAGGAGAACTGGCAACTTATGTTACACGTGCATTTAACTGGTGTAACTTACAGCCTCCTCTGAAGGTTCAGTAAACCTGGGCCATGTGCCCTCCTCCCCATGCCCAGACCTCCTCTGTTGATGCCCCAATAGACATCACACATCCTGCCCCAGCCCCCACTGGGTACATTCCCCCATACCCCCTACAGTAACTGCCCCCAGGGCTGCCCACCCCTGCCCCCTGACTCCCTGTATTATCCATACCCTGCAGGGCATCTCATACCCCCAGCCCCCCAAATCCCCAGTGTAACATGTCCCACAGGGTGGCACTGTTATCCCCCACCCATGCATGCCCCAACCCCCCCGGGTTGCTGGCCGCATATGCAACATATATCCCAAGAAGCTCAGGTAGTTTAGTGGCCCCTGATCATTGAAGAATGATTTAATAACTCCCCCAGTTCCCTGGTAGTCTAATACACCCCACCCCCCACCCAGCCATGCCAGCCCACCCTGCACCCCAACCCATCCCCAACCAGTGACTTGCACAGCCCTTCCCACCACCATGGCTAGCTGCTGACTGAGTTCTGTAGCATGCTTCTGTAGAGATGCACTCAGAGTGTATCTGAGTGCATCTTTACTGGGCAGCTCTACAACACTCAGTCGGCAGGTGGCCATGGAGGTGGGGAGGGCTGTGCAAGTTGCCATCTGAGATGGGTGTGTGGGTGGCTGGCATGGTTGGGTAAATAAATACTAGACTACCAGGGAAATGGAGGTGTTACTTCATTATGTTTCAAATGCTGAGGGGGTGCACTAGACTACCACGGAACTGGGGGAGTTATTAGATCATTCTACATTGATCAGGGGTTCCACTAGGCTACCAGGGCTTCTTGGGATATATGCCACATATGAGACTGGTGACTGGTGGGTCAAGACATGCACGGGAGATGACAGCGTCACCCTGTGAAGCATGTTACACCAGGGATTCAGGGTGCTGGGGGCATGGGATGACCTGCGGGGCATGTACCATAGGCATGGGTGGCCAATTGGTGTGGCACACCCTGTGGGGCAATTGCAGGGGGTATCAGGGACCAGTTGGTGTTGCACACCCAACAGGGTACATTATTGAGGTGTCTGGGGCCACTTGGTGTGGCCAGCCCTGCACAGCACATACTGGAGGCTTGGGGGCAGGGAGTGTGGGCCACTCTGTGGGGCAGCTATCATGGCTTGCTGTACAGGGGGATGCACTTGCAGCCTGTGGCTGCGGGGTACAGTATGCTGGTCAGGTACGACCTCTGTGCGGCATATCTAGCCACATGGCACAAGTTGCAGGACTTTACTGTGGAGACCAAGCCCCTTCTAGAATAGGGTGCAGGGTCAATGCCACAGTGGCTGGTGGTGCAAGTTGCATTCGGTGGCAACTTGCACCACCCTTCTAGAATCGGGCACCAAAAATCTAGTTTCGTGTACTTTTAGTGGTGCTGTTTGCGTTTACTGTCTTTACTTGGAATTATTTTGGGCTATTGAAAATCTGAAACCTGGTTTGTTGTGCTTTTAATTTTGCTGTTTTCCTTTGCTGTCTTTACAGTACATGGAATTGTTTTGGGGCTGTTGAAAATATGAAACCTAGTTTGGTGTGTTTTTAGTGGTGCTGTTTTCCTTTACTGTCTTTACTTGGAACTGCTTTGGGGCTGTTGAAAATTTAAAACCTAGTATGGTGTGCTTTTCGTGGTGCTTTTTTCCTTTGCTGGCTTTACTTGGAATTGTTTTGGGGCTGTTGAAAATGTGAAACTCAGTTTGTTGTACTTTTAGTGTGCTGTCATTCTTTTGCTGTCATTACTTGAAATTGTTTTGGGTCTGTTGAACATTTTACACCTAGTTTAGTGTACTTTTAGCAGTGCTGTTTTCCTTTGCTGTCTTTACTTGGAGTTGTTTTTGGGCTGTTGAAAATTTGAAATCTAGTCTGGTGTGCTTTTAGTGGTGCTGTCATTCCTTTGCTGTCTTTGCTTGGAATTGTTTTGGGGTGTTGAAAATTTGAAACCCAGCCAAGTGTACTTTGAGTGGTGCTCTTTTCCTTTGCTGTCTTTACTTGGAATTGTTTTGGGGCTGCTGAAAATTTAAAGCCCTTTTTGGTGTGCATTGAGTAGTGCTGTTTTCCTTTCCTGGCTTTACTTGGAATTGTTTTGGGGCTGTTGATAATATGAAACATAGTTTGGTGTACTTTTAGTGGTGCTATTATTCCTTTGCTATCTTTACTTGGAATTGTTTTGGGGCTGTTGAAAATTTGAAACCTAGATTTAGTGTGCTTTTAATGGTGCTATTTTCCTTTGCTGTCTTTACTTGGAATTGTTTTGGGCTGTTGAAAATTTGAAACCAAGTTTGGTGTCCTTTTAGTGGTGCTGTTACTGCTTTGCTGTCAATACTTGGAATTGTTTTGGAGTTGCTGAAAATTTGAAACCTAGGTTGGTGAGCTTGTAGTGGTGCTGTCTTGTCTTGTCTGTCTTGCATGCTTTTAGTGGTGCTGTTTTCTTGTGTACTTTTAGTGGTGCTGTTATTCCTTTGCTGTCATTACTTGGAATTGTTTTGGAGCTGCTGAAAAACTGAAACCTAGTTTGATGAGCATTTAGTGGTGTTATCTTGTCTTGTGTGTATTGCCCTGTAGTTTGGGGGAGAAAGGCTAATTGTATGACCTCTGGCCTCAGAAGCCTGATAGCTGGAGGTGGAGCTAAGTCAGATTTAACGTATCAGGTTGATTTTTGATTTCTTAGAAGAGGCCAGAAGGGGAAGAATCCAGATTCATTTCAGTGCAGTGCAGTTACTGCTGAGTGCTGTTTTTTGTTTTAAACCTGAATTTGTGTAATTTTCATGGTGCTGTTATTTCATTACTGTCTTTACTTAGAATTGTTTTGGGGCTGTTGACAATTTGAAGTTTAGTGTGGTGTGCTTTTAGTGGTGCTGTTATTCCTTTGCTGTCTTTACTTGGAATTGTTTTGGGGTTGTTGAACATTTGAAACCTAGTTTGGTGTACTTTTAGAGGTGCTGTTTTTCTTTGCTGTCTTTATTTGGAATTGTTTTGGGGCTGTTGACAATCTGAAACCTAGTTTAATGTACTTTTAGTGGTGCTGTTTTCCTTTGCTGTCTTTATTTGAATTGTTTTGGAGCTGTTGAAAATTGAAACCTAGTTTGGTGTACTTTTAGTGATGCTGTTTTCCTTTTCTGACTTTACTTGGAATTGTTTTGGGGCTGTTGAGCATTTGGGGCCAGATTCTAGAAGAGTTACACCTGGCATAACAGCAGTTACACCAAGTAGAATGGCATGTGTAGCAACTTATGCCAGCAGCTGCAACATTCGTGATTCTACAATGTGGCCTATGACATGGCGCAGGCCACTTGTGCCTAACAGCAGTTACACCAGAAGTTGCCCCATAGGCCCCCTGCGACATGGAGTGAGGGGGTTTATGGCAGCAGTTTTGCCCCATTCTAGAAGGGCAGCCACAATGTCCCTACCGTCGGGATTCTACAAGAGCCACTGGAGGAGAACCGGCAACTTAAGTTACACCTGCATTAAGCTGGTATAATTTACAGCCTCCTCCAAGGGTTCTGTAAACCTGGGCCATGTGCTCTCCTCCCCATGCCCAGACCTCCTCTGTTGATGCCCCAATGGGCGTTGCACACCCCACCCCATCCCCCATTGGTTACATGCCCCCCATACCCCCACACAGTAACTGTCCCCAGGGCTGCTCACCCCGTGCCCCCAACTCCCTGTGTTATCTATCCATGCCCTGCATGGCATCTCATACCCCCAGCCCCCCAAATACCCAGTGTAATGTGCCCCACAAGGTGATGCTGTCATCCCCCACCCATGCATGCCCTGACCCCCTGGGTCACCAGCCGTATATGCGGCATATATCCCAAGAAGCCCTGGTAGTCTAGTGACCCCCAATCAATGTAGAATGATCTAATAATTCCCCAGTTTTCTGGTGAGTCTAGTTCACCCACCCCCATGACAGCCACCCCGCACCCCAACATGTCCCCAGCCAGCATTTGCACAGTCTACCCTCCCACCACCATGGCCAGTTGTTGACTGAGTGTGGCAGCATGCTCAGTACAGATGCACTCAGAAATTAATATCTGAGCTCATCTTTACAGGAGCACTTTACAGCACTCCAATTGGTGGGTGGCCGTGGAGGTGGGACATGGGCTGTGCCAGTTGCCAGCTGGGGATGGGTGGGTGGGTGCAGGGTGGCTGGCCTGGCTGCGGGGTGGTAAAATACTAGACCATGAGGGAAATGGAGGTGTTACTTCATTATATTTCAATGCTCAGGGGGGTGCACTAGACTACCATGGAATTCGGAGAGTTATTAGATCATGCTACATTGATCAGGGGGCCACTAGATTACCAGGGCTTCTCAGGATATTTGCCACATATGCGACCGGTGACTGAGGGGTCAAGGCATGCACGGGTTGGGGGATGACAGTGCCGCCCTGTGGGGGACATTACACTGGGGATTCAGGGTGCTGGGGGTATGGGAAGCCTGGCAGGGCATGTACCATAGGCATGAGGGCCAGTTGGTGTGGCACACCCTGTGGGGCAATTGCAGGGGTATCAGGGCCAGTTGGTGCAGCACACCCTATGGGGCTCATTATTGAGGTGTCTGGGGCCACTTGGCATGGCCAGCTCTGTGGGGCACATTCTGGAGGCTTGGCGGGTGGGGGTGTGGGCCACCCTGGGGACAGCTATCGTGGCTTACTGTGCAGTGGGGTGCACTTGTGGCCTATGACAGTGGGTTATGGCATGCTGGCCAGGTATGCCCTCTGTGCGGTATATCTAGCCGCATGGCAAACATTTCAGGACTTTGCTGCGGATACCCTGCTGCTTCTAGAATAGGGTGCAGGGTCAAATGCCACAGTTGCTGGTGGCAGAAGTTGCAATCGGCAGCAACTTGCACCACCCTTCTAGAATTGGGCCCCAAAAATCTAGTTTACTGTACTTTTAGTGGTGCTGTTTTTCTTTACTGTCTTTACTTGGAATTATTTTGGGGCTATTGAAAATCTGAAACCTGGTTTGGTGTGCTTTTAATTTTGCTGTTTTCCTTTGCTGTCTTTACATGGAATTGTGTTGGGGCTGTTGAAAATTTAAAACCTAGTTCGGTGTGCTTTTAGTGGTGCTGTTTTCCTTTGCTGTCTTTACTTGGAACTGTTTTGGGGCTGTTGAAAATTTGAAACCTAGTTTAGTGTACTTTGAGTGGTGCTGTTTTCCTTTGCTGTCTTTACTTGGAATTGTTTTGGGGTTGTTGAAAAATGTAAACCTAGTTTGGTGTGCTTTTAGTGGTGCTATTATTCCATAGCTGTCTTTACTTGGAATTGTTTTGAGGGTGTTGAACATTTGAAACCCAGTTTGGTGTGCTTTTAGTGGTGCTGTTTTCCTTTGCTGTCTTTACTTGCTGAAAATGTTCACCACCTCTCTCAGCCCACCCTCACTCTTAATTAAATGCCCTGTTACATATGATTGACAGGAGCCAAGCACAGGGAATAGCAGGGGTTGTGAAGTAGGAGGGACATAAGGGGGAAGAAAGCCCCCTCTAGGCACAAGTGTTTTGACTCATTTTGTTGTTGTTGTTTCCTTGTTTAAGAAAAAAGTATCTGAGGATCGGTGTCAGGATTTTCAGGACAGTAACTTAATAAAGAGGGAACTAGAAATAGAGATTCAATAACAGACAACTACTAGAATAGCAGAATAAGTGCAGTGTAATTTGGGGAGTGGTGCAATGCAGTGGATGCAGGGCAGCCATATTGAAGCAGACCTTCTGGACACTGAGGTGCTGCCGTATCTGCAGACATCTCTCTGGACTGTGGGATGAGGTAGCCAAATTCAGAGTGGAAGTAAACTGGGTCAGTAGTATCTTTGCCCCTATCCAGAGACCACCCAGTCCAATGACGCTGCTTCAAAGAATGCCAAGAATGAGGAGCACTTGGATGATGGTGGACTCAGGGAGGGTTAGGATGGTCAGGCAGAGGCACATCCCAAATCCTTTTCCACTCCAAAACACATGCCACACTGGCAAATGGTGACAACCAACAGAGGTACCCAGGGAAGTAAAAGGGGAGGATGTGGAGGTCAGCCAAGGTGGTGACCTCAGTGGGGAGAGCAGTGGACACCAGAGGAGGAGGAGGAGGAAGCAAATCCTGGTGGGGGACTCTATTGTAAGAGGGATCCAGATAGTAACACATGAGGGTGAAGACAAGGAGCTGAAGTACCTACCAGGTGTCATGGCATGGAGTGATGGGAGGAAGATCCTCAGGATCACTGGGAAGGCAAGATGGGAGGGTGAGCTGGATGTCATTATCCACCTAGGTACTAATGACCTGGTGAATGGGGAGCTTAGGGAAGTTCAGGAAGAGTTTAGGAAATTGGGGAGGGGTTTCAAGCACGTATCTACATCTGTCACCTTCTCGGAAGTACTACTTGTGAGAGGCATGGGAGAGTGTAGGGGCATGTGCATCAGAAACTTTAACACATGGTTGAAGAACTGGTGCTGCGAGGAAGGGTTTGGATTCATTGGTGACTGGGGACCCACCTGGAGGAATGGGGGCTTGTTCAAACCTGATGGCCTGCATATGTCCTGGAGGGGAATCCAAGCACTCAATGATAAGTTTAAATGCTACATGGACAAGCATTTAAACTAGCCAAGGGGGTGGCAGGCCAGCACGGTGGGTAAATCATTGACCACTCCCCCATAGCTAGCAGTGGAACCATTGAACAGGAGGAGGGGATATGTCTGCAAAGCAGTGTGCAGAAGACGGACATAGGCACCGAATGGGTGGAAAAGCAGAAAGGCATCAAAATTCAACAGAAGGGCAAAAAGCAGGAAGAACCAGAGAGAAAGGACAACCAGGGAGGGGGCTTGAGTAGAACAGCTAAACAGTTCAGGGAGTTAACATCATGGAAAGCCATGTGTACCAATGCCAGGAGCCTTAGCAACAAGATGGAGGATCTGGAGGCTGCCATGGTGCAGTTGGACCTAAACATTGTGGCTATCACAGTGACCTGGTGTAATGGTAACCATGACTGGGAGATGGCCATAACTGGCTACAACATATTCAGAAGAAACAGGGCAGACAGGAAGAGAGGAGGAGTGGCACTTTATGTGAAAGATGGCATAAAGACCACAGAGATCCAGGAGGAACAAAACAGGGGAGAGATAATGTGGGTTAAGCTGGAAAGGAAAATTGGGTCAGCCATCAGCACAGGGGTGGTCTACAGACCACCAGCCCAGGAGGAAGAGACAGATAGGGTGTTAATATTAGCAATCCAAAGGATGGCAGACAAGGGAGAGGTGGTGCTGGTTGGAAACTTCAATATTCAAGATGTGGACTGGAGCCTCCCACTAGCAGCATCAAGCAGGAGCAGATTTATCCTAGACTCCCATCAAGGTGCCTTCCTTAAGCAACTGGCCATGGAACTGACTTGGCAGAAGGCAATACTGGACCTCATATTCACAAACGGGGACAATGTGATGGGGTAACAGTGGGGGAACACCTGGGAAACAGTGACCATCGGTTGCTGTAGTTTGAAATCACAGAAGGAGCAGAACCAAACCGCACAAAAACACACCCTGGATTAAAGGGTGGGGGGGCAGAATTTGGGAAAATGGGGATATGCTTGAAAGACACACTAATGGGAATGGAGAGGAATCAGGGGTGGAGGAACAGTGGGCAATATTTAAAACAGGGATTGCAGAGCAACAGAATTATGCATTAAGCAGGTTAGCAAGGGGAAACGGAAAAGGAAAAGGAGGCCATTATGGTTTTCCAAGGAGGTAGCAGAGAAAGTGAAAGCCAAAAATATTGCATTCAGGCAATACAAAAAGACACAGGCAGAAGGGGATAGGGAGAAGTACCAGGAGAAGCAAAGGGAGGCACAGTGGTAAGCAAGGGAAGCCAAAGCAAAATCAGTGGGTAGAGGGGACAAAATATTTTACAAGTACATAAGTGAAAAAAGCAGGACAAAGGGAGGGATAGTGAGACTGAAGGTGGAGGATGGGGGCTGCGTGGAGATGACAGCAGTAAGGCTGACATAGAGAAGATATAGTTATGCTCAATCTTTACTGAGCAAGAGGAGGCTAATGGTCCTGAAGGAAGTACAAGGGATGGGAATGGTATAGAAACGGACACAAGCCCCTTTACATGGGAAAGGTCCCAAAGGAACTGGAAGGTATAAGAGTTGATAAAGCAATGGGGCCAGATGGGGTGCAACCCAGGGTCCTAAAGGAACTAAGAGAGGTGGTGGCTGAAACTCTGGCAATCCTGTTTAGCTGATCACTGAAAAGAGGAGGTACCCAAAGACTGGAGGACAGCAGATGTAGTCCCCTTATACAAAAGCAGGAACAAAGAGGAAGTGGGGAACTACAGACCAGTCAGCCTAACCTCGGTAGTGGAGAAGATCATGGAAGCACTACTGAAGGAGAGATTGGTGGAACATCAGGTTGCCAACAGACTGTAGGATCCAAGGCAGCATGGTTTCACTGGGGGGATGTCGTGCCAGTCCAACCTCTTTGACTTTTTTGACTGGGTAACAAGGGAGGTGAATCAGAGGAGGGCAGTGGACATGGCCTATCTGGACTTCAGCAAGGCCTTTGACACTGTGCCACATAGAAGGCAATAAAACAAACTGGGGAATATGGGAGTGGGCTGGACAGTAGTGCAGTGGGTAGGTAATTGGCTGGGAAGCAGGACACAGAGGGTGGTGATAAATGGCTGTCACTCCACAGAGGGAAGAGTGACCGGTGGGGTACCACAGGGATCAGTGCTCAGACTGGTCCTATTTAACGTCTTCCTCAGTGACATTGTACAGGACCTAGAAGGCAGAATTTCCCTGTTCGCTGATGACACAAAGCTCTGTAACAGAGTGGACACGCAAGAGGGTGTAGACAGAATAAGGAGGGACCTGAAGAAGTTTGAAGAATGGTCAAGGGTTTGGCAGTTGAAATTCAATGCAAAGAAGTGCAAGATAATGCATATGGAGCACAAAAACCCTGGAACAACATATCAGTTAGGAGGTGAGGCTATAGCATGCACCACAGGACATTATTGTAAATGGGGTAACACCCCAACAATTTATATCCTGTACAAAAATAACATTTTATCAATCAATCAAGCAGGAAAGGGACCTTGGGGTTATCATCTCTGATGACCTCAAGGTAGGGGAACAGTACAACAAGACAGCAGGCAAAGTAAATAGGATGCTGGGATGCATAGGCAGGGGCATCACCGGTAAGAAAAGGGATGTCATAATTCCACTATACAAGACACTAGTGAGGCCCCACCTGGGGTACAGTGCACAGTTCTGGAGACCTTACCTATGTAAGGACATAGACAGGGTAGAGAAGGTTCAGAGGAGGGCAACACAGATGGTAGAGGGATTGCATCACATGTCCTATGAGGATAGGCTGAAGGACTTGAATATGTACTCCCTGGAGGAGAGGAGGGAGAGAGGCAATATGATAGAGACATACAAGTACCTTACAGGGAGGAACAGGATGCAGGAATATATTATCTTCCAGCGAAAAAAGATGTTCCAGGATTGGAGGGCATGGGATCAAGTTGGGGGAGGGTGATTCAGAGGAAACATGAGGAAGACTTTCTTTACAGAAAGGGTGGTGGACAAGTGGAACACCTTGCCAGAGGAAGTGGTGGGGGCTGAAACAATCACAGGATTTAAGAAAGCATGGGATAGACATAAGTAAATTCTGGAGTTCAGGGGTCAGGGGCAGCGGACTTCTAGAAAAACATAAAGGGAACATACAAAGTCAAATGGGCAGACTGGGTGGGCCATAGGCCCTCAACTGCTGACAGTGTCTATGTATTTATGTATCTATGAATATTTATATTATGCCCACTTTTACTCACTAATACTTCTTGACATTGTTTTATCTTGTTGTTTGGGAAAAAAAGTCCATTGATAAAAAATACTCAGGCCCAGATATTCAAACTGCGCCAGGCTGTGGCTCAAGCCTGGGTGCTGCGCAGGGGCATTGACTGGGCGATATTCAACGGAGCTGCGCCATGGCTCAGCATCATTGAATATCGCACCCTGGCCACCCGCTCTGCACATGGTGCAGTGGCACTGCGCCAGCGCCAGTGGCCAGTGTGGAGTATGTGGATGCACTAGAGCAAGTTCCATTGTGCAAGGCGCAGCAACTGCGATATTCAAAAGCTGACATGCAAATGGGGCCATAATGTATGCAAGGCGCACGTGAGGCCATTTGCATGTCATTATGGCTCCATTTGCATGCAGGTGTGCCGATCCCCAGCAACTTGCACCTGGCGTCCTGCCAGGCAGCAGCCGTCGGGAACCGACGCCCCCTGCAGCGTGGCAATGTTCCCCACAGCCCGATCGCGGGCATTTGTAAAATAAAAAAAGATTCCAATATCCCTGGTGGTCCTGTGGACTGCTGTTAGCCCGATCGCGGGCTTAAGTAAAATAAAAGTAGAACCCTATATCCCTGGTGGTCCAGTGGACCGCTGTCAGTCCGATCGCAGGCTTCAGTAAAAGTATAATGATTCCTATATCCCTGGTGGTCCAGTGGACCGCTGTCAGCCTGATCGCGCGCTTCAGTAAAAGTATTATGATTCCTATATCCCTGGTGGTCCAGTGGACCCCCCTCTCACTCCCCACTAATCCCACTGCTAGCTCCCCTGGTCAGTGGCGGGCGGCAGCACCCACCCGCCTGCGCCCTGCCACCCCACCGACTGACACCGTTGGTAGGGCTGTCGCCCATTGGTCCCTGGCGTGAGCCAATGGGGCAGCCCATACCTTACTACATTCCAGATATGTTCACAAATCTGGAATATGTAGATGGTATGGGCTGCACACCCATTGGCTCACGCTGTGGACCAGTGGGTACAGCCCCACTTACGGTGTCATTCGGGCGCGGCAGGCGGCAGGAGGGTGGGTGCTGCCGACCACTGCTGACCGGGGAGCGGGCGGTGGGGATCAGTGGCATCGGGGTGGGGTCCGCTGGACCACCAGGGATATAGGAATTATTATACTTTTACTGAAGCCCACAATTGGGCTGACAGCGGTCCACTGGACCACCAGGTATATAGGATTCTTCCTTTAATTTACTTAAGCCCACGATCGGGCTGACAGCGGTCCACTGTACCACCAGGGATATAGGATTCTTATTTTATTTTACTGAAGCCCGCAATCAGGCTGGCAGCGGTCCACTGGACCACCAGGGATATCGAATTCTATTATTTCATACCAATGCCTGCGATTGGGCATTGGGGGGCCACCACCACGGAGGTGCTGCTGGAGCTCGGGTGGCCATCCACAGGTGGCAGCTGCTGTGTTGCGCCCTGCAATACAGCAGCTCACCTGTGGGTGGCTGGCCATTGCTCCTTTTTTTTGGATCAACTTTGTGCGGTGCAAGTAGGGGTTGTGCATGCATGGCTCATCACATCCTGAGCTGAATATCGGGATGTGCAGAGTATGCATGGGCACCCCCCCCCCCACCTGTGCCTGCATACATTACTGATGCGCTCCGGCACATCAGGATTTGTGCCAGGTGCAATTCCCGTTTGAGTATCATGTTGGGGCGCATCAATGGGTTGCGCAAGGTGCAACACTGTTGTGCCATGTGCAACCCTTTTGAATATCTGGGCCTATGTATATAAGACTGCATATATGACTGTGGATCAGGACTGCCTACCCCACTTGTTACCATAGGTACGGTCAAAACATGCCAAGCAATAAGAGCTTTTCCTCCTGTCCAAAGAAATTTTGCAAAGATTCTTTTCAGTTCTGAGAACCAAGCTTATGATAGGGAACTCAAAATATTATGCAGGGGGGAAATAAAATGAAGCATTGCCATCATTTTCAAAGTATCGATTCTTCCTCAAAGTGACAAGGATAGATTCTTCCAATTGTCAATTACATGTTTTATCTTTTGTTTAGTGTTGTTATAGTTTGTTCTTATATTTGTACTTTGATTCCTAGATATTTTATAGTTTTTACAATTCTGAAATCTTTTTCATAATCCTTACAGGATTGTGTTTTTAATTTTGAAATTTTCATTATGACCGACTTGTTCTTACTTAATTGATATCCTGATATGGCTGAATATAATTTTATTTCTTGAAGGAAAGTTTCCATTGAGGTGTGAATATTCTTTAAAATAAACAAAATAGCATCTGCAAATATGCTGGGCTGGATATTCAAAAGGGTTGCGCCTGCGCAAGTCCGAAATTGCGCCATTCTGCCATATTCAGCAGGAGGCAGTTGGGCCCCCCAAGTCAAGCTGAGCAACAGCGCAATGCTAATGAAGGCATGCTGAACTGGAGGGGGAGGAACCATGCATAAACTGCACAGCCCGATATTCAGCGGGAGTGCAGAGTTGTGCAGGCACAACCCCAACCTGCGCCTGCACAACTTTGAGCAAAAAAAGGAGTAAGTGAGGGCCACCCACAGGTGAGCTTCGCATTGCAGGGCACAACACAGCAGCTGCCACCTGTGGGTGGCCCTCAACGCACTCTTGTGCCCCTGCAGACCAATCCGCTGGCATAGTCGCCCTCACTCCTGGCTGATTATCGTCATAATGAAAAACAGCCTCACTAGTCGCGATCCGCTGGCAGAGCTCAACCCCCCAGAACATCTGGTGGTCCAGTGACCTGGCCTGCTCGCAGGCAGAAAGAGTTCAACTCTCCAGGACCACCTGCCCTGGTGATCTAGGGGTGGCCCCACCTCACCCACCCACGAGCCCACACCACCGCCTCCCCGGCCAGCCGGCAGGCTGCGCATCCCACCCACTGCCGCCCGCCGCCGCTGATTGACGTTCGGCAGGTCGCTTCATTGGTTCAGAGAAAGAGCCACGGCTGCAGCCCATACCATACAAGGTAGTCCAGATATGTGAATGAATGAATGAATTATTCATATCTCGACTGCCTTTGTACGGTATAGCTGTACGCCCATTAGCTCTTGCTCTGAACCATGGCGGCAGCCCACCGAGCAGTCAGTCGGCGGGCGGCGGGCGGAAGGCGGTGGATGCTGCCACCCGCTGGCTGATGGGGGAGCGGGTGGTGGGCTCGTGGTGGTGGGGCTACTAGATCACCAAGGTAGGTGGTCCTTGGGGTTTGAACTTTTCTGCCCGCTATCGGGCTTTGAGGTCCACTGGACCACCAGGATATGTTTTGGGGTTGAACTTTTTCTGCCCGCGATCGGGCTAGTGGGGGGTTGGGTTTTTTTTCACTTATGCCCGCGATTGGGCCAGTTGGGGGTGGGGGATGTTTAAATTATGCCCGCGATCGGGCTGCAGGGGCGCTGCCTCGATGGGTGCTGCCTGGCAGGTGCCAGCGAAGCCCTCAGGGATCGGCACACCTGCATGCTAATGGCATGCAAATGGGGCCATAAATAGATGCAAATGGCCCCCATGCCTTGCATGAATTATGGCCCCATTTGCATGTCACCTTTTGAATATCAGAAATTTGCGCATGGCACAATGGTACTTGTGCCACCGCATCTTGAATGCTCCACTCTGACCACTTGCGGTGGCGCAAGTTCCACTGCGCCATGCACAGTGACTGGCCAGGGGGTGATATTCAAAGGAGTTGCTCAATAGCGCAGCTCCTTTGAATATCACCCCGGCCACACCCCTGTGCAACTATTTTGTGCAGCGCAAGGGCTTGTGCCACAGAATAGCACAGTTTGAATATCCAGCCCACTGTGTTTAAGGTGTTCATTGTTCATTTTAACACTTTTAGTTTTGGGGTTATTTCTAGTCACTTATAGTAGTGACTCCAAACCTAGGATAAAAGTAAGGCATAATGGACAGCTATGCCTTCCTCCATTTGATATATCAAAATTTTGTGTAAAGTATGAATTTATTTGACATTTAACAATTGTTCTTTTGTACATATATTTTATTAATTTAATTAACTATTGGGGTATTCCCCATTTCCTTAATATTCCAAATATGAAATCTCTGTTAGTTAAGTCAAATGCTTTTCTAGCCTCTAATGCGACTGCATAAAATATATCTCCTTCATATTGTTGTTTGTTATTATTAAGAAGTTCTATTATGGCTTATATGTTCCTATTTGCTTGAACCATTGTTCAACCTTTAACAAAGCCATATGGGCACAGATATTCAGACTGCACCAGGCAGTGGTGCAAGCCTGGGCGCAGCACAACTGGGATGCACCGGGACCAGGACCAGGTGATATTCAATGGTGATGCACCATGGCGCAGCACCGTTGAATATGGCATGCACTGTGCATGGCACAGTGGCACTGCACTCGTGCAAGCCACAGATAGGGAGCATGTGGATGCGCCAGTGCAAGTGCATTACCCGTGATATTCAGCGGGGGCATGCAAATGAGGCCATAATATATGCAAGGAGCAAATGGTGCAATTTGCATACCATTATGGCCCCATTTGCATGCCTTGCACAGGGAAGCCTGTCGACTTGAGCCTGGCACCCTGCACAGCATGATGTGTGCAGTGGGGATCCTGGGGCATCCCCCACCCTGTAGCTGCGATCATGGTATATGTATGAACAGTAATACCTGGTAGTCTAGTGGCCCCCTCCATCCCCGATACCCTGAAGAATATAATTTATGACCTGGTCTAGTGGTCCCCCTCCCATCCAAGTCTCAGATTGCCTGATAAATGTATAACTGACAGTCCCTGGTGGTCTAGTGGAACCCCCTGCCATTGCCATGATCGTGGTAAACCTCCAAAGAAATACCTTTGTGATCCAGTGGCACCCCACCCTCCCACCCACACAGAACCCCTTGCCACCCGGCTGCTCCACCATCATTGGCGGGCAGCTGCAACCGACCTGTATACCACCCGGCCACCCGCCGAATTACAGGTTCAGTATGGGCTGTAAGCCCATTGGTCCCCAGTGTGGACCAATGGGCTTGCAAGGCATACTGTACTAGACAGTCCTAAGTATGTGAATGAAGTTTAACACAGTACAGGAGGAGCACAAAAATGATGGGGCATGACATGAAATTGGAAGGTGGGAAGTTAAGAGGGAATGTGAGGAAGTTCTTCTTCACTTAGAGGATGGTGGACATGTGGAATGGTCTTTCTTAGGAGGTGGTGGGAGCGAGCACTGTGGATTGATTCAAGCATGCTTGGAACAGGCATAGGGGAACCATAGAGGTACAACAGCAGGTGGGTCAGAAGCAGTAATCCAGTGCAAGGACTTATGGGCAGACTAGATGGGCCAAGCTGCCCTTATCTGCTGAAAATTTCTGTGTTGCTGTTTTTATGTAACATGCTGAAGTTGCATTGTATTCATATTTTAGTTACCATTCTGATTACATGTTATCATTTTTCTGTGTGATTACCTTTTAAATAAATGTTGGATAGACATACTGTAGACAGTTGAAACAGTGCACGACGTGCATTTATACAGTATGTAGTTACACTTGTAAGAACAGATTTAATAATGCCAAAAGTAGAAACATAGTAGGTACACAACAGATTTGTTGTTACAAATTACAATAGCTATTCCATGTGTAATTGCCCTTATATGAAAAAATGATGCAATGCCAGAAGAGACAGATTGGTAGTTGCACACTAGATTTTCTGTTACACTTTGCAACAGCTGTTACATGTATAGTTACACTTATCAGAAGGAACTGATTTGCGCTGAAAGGGAGACTGCAGTGCTGTGGTTGTACATGTATACAAGTAGTGTAACTACACCATACCCACATGTGAAATTAGTTAACAACTACATAGTAGTTACATGTAACTACACAGTAGTTACAGTGAAGTTACAGCATAGTTATACAGTAATTACATTGTAGTTAAGGACGCTTACAATAAAGTGTTACCCATAACCCTTATTAACTAAAAGGAAGCTATACCTATAATCATTACAACCCCTAAACCCTAAATAGGAAAGAATACTCAATAGAACCTTAAAGCTTAGAGTGCAGTGCATTTGAACTGTCCACATCATCCTTGGATACTCTGCTTAGTACCCCCCCCGCATCGGAGTTGTACATGCAAACAAGTCAAAAGAAACAAAAATGCTTAACCACAAATAATCTTTCCATAAGTTCAAGTCATTTCAAAAAACACTGGGAAACTTCCCTTTTACATCTTCCAGGGGTGGATCTGGTCAGTAACATCATGAAACAAAATAAAGTGGATAAAAATAAAGCGGCAAAAACAGTGTCACCAGCAATATTGGCAGCACAAACTGTAGTGTGCCAGAACAGTGCAGGCCATACAACACACAGGTAGCCAACAATGTCCACCGCATGGAGACACTGCACTGGAACACACAGCAGCAGGCACCAGTGTACAGGAACAGCACAGGGGTGCAAGGAGATGGAACAGCAACACACACACAACACACAGGACAGTGGAGACAGCATGCTGGCTTGTGGTCCTGGCTCCTTGCACATGGTGGCCATGGTCCACCTGTCCTCCGGTGGTTACCCTGGTGCACTATCTCCATCACTCAGCATTCTGAGTGGGGGTACCCCACCATGTGGGTGCCTGTGCCATTAGATTATCATGGTAGGTGTCCAGTGGCCTGCTTCCCACAGTGCTGGTTGTACCCTGCCCTGTTCCATCTCCCTGCACCTCTGTGCTGTTCCTGTGCACGGGTGCCTGCTGCTGTGTGTTCCAGTGCAGTGTCTCCATGCAGTGGATGTTGTTTGCTACCTGCTTGTCATGTGGCCTGCATTGTTCTGGCACGCTACATTTTGTGCTGCCAAAATTGATGGTGACACTGTTTTTGCTGCTTTATTTTTGACCACTTTCTTTTGTTCTGCAATGTTACTGGCCGGAACCTTTTAGGGCTTCTTGCAGTGTGTCTTATATATAGTGAACCCAATCAATTACTACTCTTAGTTTAGCCCATAATTTATTCCTAATAATGTCAAATTTCTGTCATCCCTGGAGTGTCTCTGGAGGCAAATTACTATATACTGAGCTTGCTGCTCCCATCAAATGTAACCTTTTCTTCTTGTACACAGAGGCTATAAATATTTCTTGTTTGTTTTATTTATTTATACTGAAAAGTCCATGGGCCAAAGACCTGTTTTCATAGCCTACCAGTGTACATGAAAGGACAATACATACAGTAAAAACTTACTACAAAGATATTATAGTATGCAATAGATAATACACTTATAAGCCCATTGTGATCAATTAAAACACACTCACTTTCTAACATAAGATAATCCTTGCACTTTGCCCTAAAGGACACCAGCATGTTGAGTAAACATTCAAAAACAGACAGCAAAGAATTAAAGAAGTAGGGGAGGACATACAGTAAACATTTTTTTGCCTCAAAGTAGTTTTCATCTTCGGTATTGCAAAAAAAAAAAAAAAAAAAAAATTAGCGGCTAACCTAGTGGAAACAGAGCTAAAGTCCCTCTTAAATATACAGCTAAATACCTCTGGGACCTTATTCAAGGCCACTTTCTTAGCCTGGTGACCAACTTGGAATTTAAAATCATAATCTAAAGGCAGGAAACCTGCCACCCTCAATAATGTACAATAATGCATTCTTTGTCAGCAGATAGCAAGCATTTTAAAATGATCAGATGTTGAGAAGCAGAGTGTGTTACTTTTGCTCTCAAACTTCTGTGCATGTGATCTAGTTTGAATTTTATATTCATTATGTCCATTTGATCCTCTACTGTTATCCAGTTTTCAGGAACTCCAAACATTCTAATAATGTTTGTCCTTGCTCTCAGTTCAAAGTCCAGTAATTCAGCTTTCATGTCATTATTTAGTCCTAATGTTTTTAGTTGCCTCTGCATCAATACACTTTTATCTGAAAGTTTGGTCGGTGTTTGTTTCATTTGCTCTATTTCCTTCTTCATTTCACTATTTTCTTTAAGTTTTGAGTAAGGGTATGATAAGCTTCTAGTTTTTCTTGAATATTGAGTAACTTTTCCATGTTTTGAGGGATATTATTTATTAGGGGGGAAAAGTTTTTGCTGGGGGGTAGTCTGCTTTGTTCTGCTTTATCATCATTGTCAACAGTTTCCTCATCACTAGTATCGCTATGTGAGCTAAACTCCCTTGGAGTTATATTACTTTCTTTAGTGCTGCCCCTGCTAAGGCCAATGGATTTTGCTTTTAAATCTGTTGAAATTTGTATAGGTGATTCTTGGGCAACTTCCCTCTTAGAGGTATTGCTTTCCATAGTTGTACAAACATGCCCGTGACTTGAAGCAGCCCCATTCCTTGATTTTTCCTTATTTTTTACTACTTCATTGAGAACAGAGTTATCATAAGGGGCATTTGTAGATAATTTGAAAATGTCGCTTGCCACTTCTATGGTACTGTAGATACTCATTCCTCTAGTAGGCCAGTCTTTTTTTAAACGTTGCTCCTTGGCTCCCGCCAAAGTGTTCTCATTTTTGGCTTGAGGTGGGGTACCTGACCATAATGTTGCATGCTTAATAGCGTACAACATTATGGCTAGCCCGGTACAGCGCTACACCAGTGAGTGAATGGTGCAATACCTCATATACTGCTGTATGCAGTATTGCACAGGTCTCACACTCCCAGGCAGAGGATAAGACCTCTGCTGGGAATGGATTCTGCTGACCAGCTGCCGTGGCTCAAAGGACTAAGCCACAGCAGCAGGGAACCCAGGCAATGCTTCTGAGACCGGATTTGATTCCCGGTCCCAGAAACTTTTATTTCGTTTTAAACTTTGTGCTCTCCCCGACTTTAACCCCCCCCCCGGAGCTGAGAATCTATATTGGGGGGGTCAGGGTGCAGTCCCCCATAACGGGGGGTGTGGGGCAGTGCTCCCCCACAGAAAAAAGAAATATGCTGCATGGCAAGATGCATTGGCAGCATGCTTTTGCCATGCAGCATGATGTCCTGTGACATTATGACCCCGTGCCTTCAGTTGGAACAATCTTTGAGTCATTTAAAGATAATTCCCTGATTTTAGTAGGTCTAGTACTAGGTTTTTCTGTGATCTTCTGTTCTTGGTTTGCTCTAAGTGGTCTCAGATCATTCCCTGGCATTCCAGGAGCTTTCTGTGTGCTTGTACTAGGTGGTGATAATTCCAAAATGGTGAAGGTATCTGGCATACCTGTACCAGATGAGTCAAGTTCTCAATTACTCTCATTTGTTTTTTCAGGCTGGTTAAACAGTGGAAAAAATGCAGCAGTGTTATTTTCTTCTGCCATTGGAACATCAAAAGTTAACATAGTAGTTTTTTGTTTGTTAATCAGTACGTTAGAGTTCCTTGTTGGTGTTGTGGTCGGCTTACAGGATTTTGTCTTCGGGTGGTTGCTTGCCATTTTGTTTTGAGTCTTTTTCAGTGTCATAATGCCAAATGTCAATAGTGCCTTCACATTTTTCTTGAAAAGCTCTTCCTCTGATGTAGCAGGTTTGAGACCAATATTCATCACATCTCAGTTTCTTTTATATTTCAGCAGACCGATGCTGTGATATGGTTTCATGCCTAGGGGGAAGTCCCGAGCAGTCTATCTGCACTCTTGGCTGATTGCCCTGTCCTCCACGATGCTCCGCCTGGTTGATCCTCTTTAAATTGTATTCATTGCACCAGTAAACAGTCCTGTAACACATCCAGCAGTGCTGGCATGAAGACTGGAAGAAAAAAATGTGTTGTATATTTGTAATTATTTATATGATGCCAAAAAAGGGCCACCTAGCAGCACCGAGGCACTGGTGGGCTGCCAGCTGACACCCTCCTGTTATACACTGCATTAGCTACAAACCTCAGGACCTCTGCTTTACTATGTGAACAAATTAGAGTAATCTTAAAAAACTGCATCTGTGGAAAAAGAATGCAGTCCCTTTCTTGTAGTTTAAAACATAAAAATATTTTTTGCTGTGGGCACATGGGTGCTCTCAGATTGCCAGTACACACCAACTTACTGGCCACTGCCCAGTAACTCCCTAGCCAGCCCTCTAGGATTTCTGGGCTATGCCCTTCTTATTTGAAAATAAAAAATCACTGCCAGAACCAGATCCAGCTCTCCGTTTCCTTTTTTACAAAAATAAAAACGTTGTTTTCAGAATTATGCACTGGCAGACAGTCACAACTTCACTCTCCTACTGATCACTGCTCACAGACACACACAGATACACAGAAGGTGATGGCAGATAAGGACCATGTGGCCCACATAGTCTGCCTCTTTTCCCTACCTAATGCATTACCATAGACCCTAGTTGATCTGTGGCTTACCCTCTCTTCCCTATTGCTAGAATACTCTTATGTCTATCCCATGCATTCTTGAATTCTCTACTGTTTTTGCCCACACCACTTCCATAGGGAGGCTGTTCCAAGCATCCACTACTCTTTCTGTGAAAAAGTACTTCCTTATGTTGCCCCTGAGCCTATCCCTCTCTAGCCTCATAACATACCCCCTTGTCCTTGTGTACCTTCTTTTCTGAAAGATGCTACCCTCCTGTACCTTGTTTATACCCTCGATGTACTTGAATGCTTCTATCGAATCCCCCCCCCCCAGGAAATATATATTGAGGTACTCTAGTCTTTCCTCATATGACTTTTGGTGCACCATTTTTGTTGCCCTTCTCTGGACTGCCTCTATTTTGTCTATGCCCTTCCAGAGATGAGGCCTCCAGAACTGGATACAGTGCTCCAGATGAGGTCTTACTAGTGATCTGTTCAGTAGCATAACCACCTCCTTTTTTCTGCTGGTGATACCTCTCCCTATGCACCCTAGCATCCCATTGGCTCACTCCACTGCCTTCTCACATTGTTTAGTTATCTTTAGGTCATCAGATATGATTACCCCAAGGTCCATTTTTCACCTGGTGGCTGTTAGTACCTCCCCACTCCATCTTGTACTCCTCCCTTGAATTTTTGTGCTCAAGCACACTCAATCTCCTTCCACTTCCCACTCATCATGTCCCTGGTCCCAGAGGCTGGCTGCTTCTCAGTGTCCACTGGTAAGCCTGACAGTGTTTTTTCTCTAGCTTTTCCTGAGCTTTCCTTCTGCTACATAAACTAGATACTGAAGGCTTTTGTTTGTGTGATTTTCTGAAGAAATTACTGATGTTTTATTTTCTGCCTTTTGAATATTCTTCCTTTCTAATTTAGCTATATATTTAGAGTGCCCTGCCTAAGCTACCTACCAGTCTGACACCAAGTGCATGAGTGAGCTCTTTCACTGAGCTGTGGTGTACTCCAGCCAAGTCTGACATGAAAATGTGGATATCACACCCACTGTTTTGTTAGGTATTTCAGGTGTGGACTGAAGTTTGCCATTTTACTGGCCCTCACCATGCAAACCAAGGTGAACCAGTCAAACCAAAGTCAGCATTTTACCCCAAAAGTTCACCACACAAGGTGTTTGAGTCTTTGTAGAACTGAACATGCTGCTCTACATTGATTAGTGAGAGATACTGATAAGGCTCACAGAGGGATAGATCTTTACTGTCCTTCAGCAGTAGCACCATGAGTGCCATGCTCAGGTCAGGGAACCTTTGTATTATCATGAAAGGGGGCCCAAGAGCTGGGAGGAAATGTATATAGAACTTTGGTGAGAAACTATCTGGGTCTAGAGCCTTCTCACAATTCAAAGCTGCTAAGGCACTCAGAAGCTTAAGGTCAGAGAAATCCCTGAGGCATCCTAAGATTCATCCATCAGATTTTTGCAGTGCATAGTCCCACATGAATTCTGATTGGACATCATCTAGGGAAGCAGATTTGCTGTATACAGACTGTAGTAGAAAAGCAATTTGTTCAAATCTGGTTGATGTACAAGGAAGCCTGTAGCAGTGAACCATCTGGGTCAGTGATCTGAGTAACTGCTCTGCCTACCTCCTGTTTCCTGAGAGTCTGGGTCTGGAGTTTGCCTGTCCCATCCCCATGTTAAGAAAATACATTGTCTCACTCTTGTCAAAGCTGTATCTGAACTTTGAGACAGAAGAATGTTACATGCAGCTCATTTGGCAGTAAGAGATGCACAAGGGTCTGGAGCCCTATTGACCACATGGTCCTCCTACAATTGAAGAATATCTTACTACAGAGACCTAGCTTCATCCTCATATCAGCACCTTTGAGCTGATGACTATTAATGTTGCCTCTCATGTAAGATTGCAAGTGGATGATACTATTTTAGTAGTCTCCGCTAGTCAGAGTCATCTGGAAAGCAAGAGGCAAGCAAAAGTCACATCATTCACCACTCCAGTTCTTAAAATAAGGAAGTCCACTCTCAGGTTAAGCTCAAGACTTCCCAGATATTTATTGAGGGCTACCTGTGGGTCTTAAAAAAGCATGTGAATGTGAAATGTCAGTCAGGGGAAATTTTGTCTCACTCTGCTGTGCTGCTGTGTCCTTTTGTGTCTGCAATAAATATCTGAGAAGTTTTGAGGTTAACCTGAGAGTGGACTGCCTTGTTTTAAGAACTGGAGTGGTGAGTGCCAAGACTTGCTTGCCTCATTGACTTTTTGTCACAGGGCACTCATCCCCCTGGTGCAGCTCTTATGTTTCTCATCTGGAAAATAATTGAACCCCACAAGAGCGAGGGTCCTGGACTTCAGGAAGGCTGATTATATGAAGACTGATGAAAGCCTCAGGGATGACCTGATTGGGGGGGTATGGCCTGGGTGGGGTGGAGGAATGATATACTGTTGAAATAACGAAACTCGCACAACAAAATCCATTACAGCGACATTTTTGAATGATTTTGAGATTGTCACTGTAATGGACTCATGGTGAAATTTTGCTTATTTTGCCAGTGTTTCACCCCCTTTGGTGTAAACTCCAACTCAGAGTTTGTTATTGAAATAACAGGGGGGGCCGGAGGAGGAGCCCCCTGCATGGGGGGGTGAGGGGCACAGCCCCCCGCAAAAAAACACTCAATGTAGACAGGCAAAATTTCACCTGTCGACATTGTGGATTTCACCAAGCCACATATTGATGACTTCGTTGTTAATGCGGCTTGGTAGAACTGGAGGTACAGTGGATGAAGATAAAAGAGAGCATAGTAAAGGCAACAAACCTCTGCGTCAAACAGGTGAGCAAAAGCAAGAGGAAGAAGAGACTGCTATGGTTCTCAAAAGAGGTGGTTGAAAAGCTGAAGGCAAAAAGTGTAGCATTCAGAAAGTATAAGGAGGCACAAAGAGAGGAGGATAGGGAGGTGTAGTTTCATGACAGTAGCACACAGTGTCCACCCTATTGCAGTAGGGTACGAATACATCCACTTACCTCCCCCGGCTCTGACACATCCCAAATGCTCCCCCCCCCGGGGTCATCAATGTAAGCGGTGGAGGACACCCTCAGTAGTTTGCAGGGGTATACCCCATGCCACCCAACCTCAGTCACAGATATGCAGCAGAATGCTTGATACTTCATCAGTATTGCAGCCTCCTGCTCCAGTGTCTATGCAGTGATTTGCTATAATTTATCTATGAGAGCACCCCCAACCCCCATCAAGAAGCCAGCTGCCAAACTTTCAAACTAATTCTCTGATAACTAAGCTAGTGTGTGGGGGGGGCACACCAATACCATGGCAAATCTAGCAGATGTCTCCAGTGGCACCGCTGTCACATAGATTGTGGACAAATTGCCCATACACACTTTCAAACTGTTTAGTAATCTCCCTGTAGCAGCAATGGTGCTAGTGCTGTAAAGTTTATGTACACTATCCTCAGTTACATCGTTGATATAATTGGTATAGCAACAGTAGACTAGCTGGGTGATATGGACATCATTACTCACAGTGACTACTAATTAACAGTAAGGGGCCCTGATGAAAGATGTTCTATATGAGATCACTTGTCCATCTTACAGAGGGCCCTATTCACAAAAGCGCAGAAAATGCATGCAAATGCGACATAACATAGGTGCGCAGCTACATGTCCTGGCCAGCTGAAAAAACATGCAGCATTCACAAACATGCACTCAGCAGGAGCTGTGGCAAAGGCATGGGCAATGGATGCATGCAGTGCCACGTGCAGGGACAGTGGGATGGTCCAAACATACACATCCTCGCCCATTGACCCCACAGTATATGGACATGTGCGCTGCCCCACACAGACACATGGAAGTGAATACCCTGCTAGAGTAGCATGCAACAGCAGGCGGTGAAGACTGAGGTGCTGCACTGGTGCCACATGGACCCCCACAAGTGGTTGCATGCTCAGGCCATGGATGGGCAGAGGGCCATGGAGGGCGCACATCATGTGGTACCACCAGGTTCTGGTCCAACAATTTCATGGGTAAGCCAGGAGGCAGCCATTGTGGCACACATCCATGACAACTATATGGTGCTGCATGGTGTGGAGTCCTTGAAAATCTTGGCCGAGGTCAAGGCCCAGATATGGCTGAACATCCAAGCTACTGTCAATGCAGCTGGTCCAGAGGTATGGACACTTGTGGCTATAAAGAACAAGTGTCGTGACCTCTGGTTGACTGTGAAGTGAAAGCTGGCCACCATTAACTGGGCACAGCATGGCAAAGATGGGTCCCACCAACACAAGTGCCCACATGCTTGCCCATCGAGAGGACAGCGGACAGCACTCTCTCTGAAGTCAGTTTACACCTGGAGATGGAGGGGATTGATGCCTTTCCAGGTATGTGGCTCAGTGCAGGGACACAAGGTGAGAGGTACATAACTGAATGGCACAGCCGACATCTCTGTCTTGCACCCTGCAGGTCGGGAGACTGTGGCCAGAACCCATGGGCTGGTTGTGACCTCCATGGAGGAGGAACAACAGGGGAACACAGACATGGATGGCTCAAGTATGTGGACCACATTGTGGCCAGCTGACCACATGCCAATACCTATCGATGCACCAGTAAGTAACCACACAATGCATTCTCACCTACCGGTTAAGTGCTGGGGACATACGACACAGCGGTGGAGATGGACACCCTTGAGGACTATGAGACTATGCTGAAGACACCAGAGGCCATGCAGAATCTAGACCAGAAAATGCACCCCAAACCCTGAACCAACCTCACAGCCACCACACAGCCAGCCACCCAGTGCTGTGGGACTGGGTACTGAGGAGCAGCTGACTCAGCCCTACATGCCTGGCCATGCAAGATGACCAACAGTCCCACATGCCCAGCCTGGGTATGCTAGGGGGCCACTGTAGGGTATGCAGATAGGGGGGACAAGGGGCCTTCAGTGTGCTGACCCACTGGGCATGCAGGATGACACCATGTCATTTTACCATATTTGTACACAACATTTTCAGCATAGCATTCTTATTACCCAACCTCATGAATCTGGTAGGTGAAAATGTTTAAATCCCCACCAAAGAGTCATTCCGCATCACAGGTGTGAAAACACATTTTGGCTAGGATTCAAAAATAACAGCTGCCATGTTCATGAGGTGGTGTGAAAAAATGGCCATATTGAAAAACATGCATTTCAGTTCTACTGATAAATGGAGTCAGATACAATAAGCAACATAATGAATTTTACAGAAGGTAAGCAATAATAAAATATGGGGTTTCAATTAGAAATAAAATGATGCAAAAGGGTTGACAGTGACCCTTTAATAATATAAAAGATTTGGAAAAAAACACTATATATTTATACGTGGATGACATGGTCATCTAGTTCATGGGCGAGAACAGGAGTGTGGTCCAAGATTCCCTTCTGGTGAACTTTGAGAGGATTCAGAACTATTTTATCAGGAGCAAGTAACTATTAAGCAGTAAGAAAGCACAAATTGTTATTTAAAACTACTAACTGTGCTGGTTTGACTGAAGAAAAATTATCCATTGAGAGACTGGACTCAACTGTATTAGAGGTTATAGAAAAGTATAAATATCTTGGTGTCTGGCTACACTGGCATATATCATGGGAAGACCATGTTTCACATCTAGTGGGTAAACATGGTCCTCAGCAAGGTTCACTGTACAGGGCATGAAGCAAGACTCTGGGTTGTAAACATGGTGTTGCTTGCTATCACTTACTGATTACACATTTATGGGAGGGCCGCCATCACACATGTTGACAAATTAGATGTCACGTTCAGCCGTATGGCCAGATTTATAAAGGGTGCTCCGTTTCTCATCCACATGTGTGATTTACACAATATTTTGGGGGTGATCATCCCTTAATGTAAGAAGACATGCTTATGTCCTGAAGTTTTTACATTTCTGTTTAAAACAAATATACCTGACCTTTTGTTACTGAAATCAATTACTCTGGGGTTACAATCTTCGAGGGGGTTGGGATTTGTGATTCCCCATACCAACAGTATTAAGGATAGAAGTAATTTTCTGGTGAGTGTTCCAGGTCTATGCAATTCTTTCCCCATGGGATTATGGCCATCTGTTGGTAAATGGTCCCATTTGGACATATCCTAACCTAGCTGGTGGAGAGGGAGGCAGTAACTTGTGGGTGTTAGTAATAACTTATTTCTCTGGTGCAGAATTGTCTGCAACTTTTAACTTGTGTTTAGTATGTACAGTATGTTTGGCATTTTGTCCTATTTGTTCTTTTATAATTGATGTATATGTGTCCTATATGAATGTTACTGTAACATTGTAACTGACAACTGAAATGTTGAAATTAAGGATGTCACTAGAAATGAGCCTTGGCTCATACAACGTACTGTAAAATTATCCTGTTTATATACTGTAATTTGTTTTTCCATAGAGATTTTATCTGCTCAGGCCTGAGTGGGTAGCTGTCAGCTCAGTTCCTGCATCACCCCAACCAGCAACCTACTCCTCGAGGACTTACTGGATCAAGATAGTCCACCACAGATTTCCCCCTGTGGAGTGGCCAGCAGAGGGAGGGCTATCCTCACCCCAGAAATGCACATCCAGACATTGGGACTAGCATTCTCAGGTGGTGTCATGGGTTGGAGGTCAGCAGGCTGGGCTTCATTAAGCCCATCCATTATTTGTTCTCCACAAACCTTGCCCCATGCTGTTGCATGAACAACAGCATGTGTCATGTGGAGGCACACACAGTCTGTGTCAAACCTGCAGCTTCGACTTGTTCTCATCCTTCAGCCTGCACTTCCACAAGGCCTCACCCTGGTGGCAGTTGATGATAGAGTGGTGAGCCATCCCCTCCTTGGGAGAGGAGAGCAGTCTAGCAGATGCTTGATTCTCTCACTGGGTAACGCCCAGCAGCCTGAGTTCATTCTCGAAAATGGGTCACCAGTGTGGCAGACAGTAGTACTACCATCGCACTGCTGGGCCATCCTATCCTGTTTATACAAGCAATAAATAACACGTGACAGGGTGTGTGGTTATTAGGTAATCACCGCATGTCCCCTCCCACTCTGCGGGTTGGAGACACAAGGCATTAGCCGAGTGCCCTTCAACCAAGGACGGGAGAATGTGGTAATTACAAAATAATGGGAAGCCCTGAAGTGTGTTCTTGCATTCACAAAGTGACACCAAAAAAAAAGCCAAAAAAAACCCCAAGACTAATTCAATTGTTAAATTAAGAGTAAATAAATCTTTATCATTGGTAAATCATCTCTTGCACTAAAAGCTAGGTTTGCCCCATCAAAGAGTTCAGATTGAGGCTGGCCCAATGGTGCTGGATGCCACACCTCACACCATGCCAGCGACCCGTGTTCTGGAACGAGCATGGACTGCCGAGGGTCAGCAGGAGAGGAGAAGGACTGAGCGCCCCATGTACTGCTCTCCTCCTCTGAGGAGGGGAGTGATCAGTGGTCAGAGTTTGCCTGACCCCTAGTGAAGGCTGGGAGCTTGCACTCTGAAGCTACAATCAATGAGGGCTCGGGAGCAGGGCAAACACTCGACGGAGGGCACGCATGGGCGCATGTGTAGCCCCATCACTGGTGTCACTGCATGCCCCCCCGAATGGGGAGAAAACCTGGAAAAAAGATCCTGGCAGCTGGTCATTGTGGCTCGATGGCTGTCCCTGGCACTCTGTCTCCATAGGTAATGCCCCCAAACTGGATCTGGATTGGCGGGTCAGTAGGGAGCTTCCCACTGCCCCACCATGGGGGGAAACAATGGGAGTTACAGAGGATGAGGGACTGATGTGGAGCGGAGTGATGGGATGGCAGCCAGACGAGGGGCCAACCAGATCTGGGGGGGAGTAGAAAGGAGTAGCAAAAAAAAAAAAAGAGGTCAGATTGGCTGGCAGGTAAGTCACTAATGTTGTTGTTGTTGTTGTTGTAACTGTCACAGTTACTGAGAATTCCACAGCAGTGCAGTTTCAAGATTTACGAGGCACTTTTTACACCCATGCAGTTATTGATCAATTACTGCACAGGCCTGGACAGCTATTGACCAAACAGATCACCGGATTTTTCTTGCCCATTGTATAAATTTTAATAAACACATTTTTACTTTGATTTGATTTTGTTCTCTAGTGGGGTACTCCACATTAAATGGAATTTCAAAAGTGGGATTTGTCCCAAAATATTCTCTGGATTTCAGTTGCCTAAAGAATTTGAACAGGTCTACTTGAATATTAAAGCGGTATGGACAGTTTGTGGTGACAAAGGTGAGCCCCTTCATAAGTCCTCTATTCTTTTCTGCACTGAAGAAGAATCAGCATTTATATGGCGCTTTTCATACATCCAAAGCACTTTACAAGCAATGCTAGACTGGTAGTGAAGTGACTGAATGTGTGGTGGCGGCCATATCGCACATCATCACCCACACACAGCCTGGATAATTGCATGAACCAGTTTATGGAAAGGGGAATGTTGGCCAGGACACCGGGAATGTTCCCTACTCTTTGCGAAGAGTGCTCTGGGTTCTTTTACTTCCACCTGGACAACACCAGGATGGGCAGAAGGGACCTCGGTTTAACATCTCATCCGAAGGACGGCACACCCCAGCAGTACAGCACCCCCCAATACTGCACTCGGATGCCAGTGATTTTTAGGTGCAAGTCCAATCCCAGTGTGGGACGAGAACCCACGACCTTCTGGTCCAGAGGCGGATGTGCTACCAACTGAGCCACGCTGACACTGAGGGTAATATCTTTTAGGCTTTTGATCACCAGTTGGGGTTCCTGTTGTGTGAAGATGTCCTGACTGGTTCCCATTCCCTCTGGTTTGGGCTGTTCTGTTTTCTCCCTCCTCTGCCTCCTCTGTTCCCTCTGCCACCACTTCCTCCCATTGCCTCATCTTATTTGTCATTTTCTCTGTAGTAGCTAAAACCAGTACTTGTCGCCACCTGATCTGAATTTTACTGTTTTATATTAAAATAAAAAATGTGTTTTTGTTTTACTTCTTAGTGGATATAGAATGCTCATTTATAAAATTACTTAAGCCTGTTTAAACAATAGACTGTGATTGAATAACTTGAGCTATATTTTAAAGATATTTAGTGTGTTTTCTTTGAGTTTTACATCTTAATCAAAAATAATATTAAGGTTGAAATTCCAGTCTTTTGTTCTGAGAATTTGGGGCAGCACCTTTGGGATAGATGTTACCAAAAACTATCTTTAATATCAGTATTAAATGTTTCTGATATTGATAGCAAGTTTTTGTAGCACCCGGATGTCATGTCCCACAGGGCTTCTACCCTTGCCTTGTAGGTCTAACCAAGGTTGAGGAGCCTGGTTTCCTATTTTTGCTATTAAACCGGTTCTTTTCCATAGATAACATTATTGTGGAGTGCCTCCACTCAGAGTATACGTTCAGTAGGTCTGATAATAACCTAGTACAATCCCCTGGGATGCTGTACCCACCCACATTTCATATTGGCACCCCACACATGGCTAAACAGTTAGAACAACCCCAAATGCATATTTTTGAATTATTGACTCAATCCAATAATATACTCATAACTCGAGATTTGCAAAAAATGGTTAACCAACAATTTATTTCCAAAGGAGGTGAGGGCTAGGAATGGGTAATAAGAAGGCAGAGGTTAAACAACAGTTGCATTGATTGGCATTTTGTTTGTCATAGAATCAAACAATCATTTTGCATTTTTTTTATTCAGACCTTTATCATAGTTGGCCACCAACCAACCAACCAACCTTCTCATGATTTAGTTTAAACTTTCTAGTTATCTAGCTGCCCTAGATGTCTAATATAACACATGCCCATTGGTACAATTCCCCAGTCTATAACAGAACCCCACAATTATATACCTGGGTACCCAGTACTAAATAATCATTGCAGGTCTGATGTCTGATATGTTGCAGATGGTTGGCTGGCATTGGAGCCCTTAAAGGAAAATCAGATTAGCATTCTTTATTCCTGGAACACATGTTAAATGGTAACTCTGTAGATAAACGGATGACTTCCTCACTTGGTTAGCTTGGGCCTTATATACTGAACTTGGAAATCACACCCTTAACTATTTACAGTCCCCTCCAGATTTTGCAGAGCTGAGTCTGTGTAGTTACAGTTCTGTAGTCAGGCATATTAGGTACAGAAGAATTCTCTCAAGTAGATGTATGATTGACATAATCCATGCAGGTATTGTAGCTTTAGCTGTGTTGCTGGCAGGAACTTGTGCAGACTCCTCTTTTGGACAGGCTCTTGCAGCTTGCAGGCTGGGATTTTCTCAGCTTCTTGCACATGCCCCTTTCTTGGGCTTGAAGTCACATTCTGGAACATTCAGGAAACAGACAAGGCTGGGACCAGGGCCAGTACTCCTCAGACCCCCATGTCTAGGTTATGCTCCCCAAGGGAGAGACGCATATGACAGCACCTTAGCTGGCACACTACCAGGCTAACCCCCAAGCTGATCCAAGATAGTCTCTTGTTCAAGCTCAGGAATTCAGTTGCTTTATCCATTTCAGGCATTTCAACCATTCTTCCAGTATAGCAGACATGGTCCTTTTTACACACCAGAATACAGTCTCAAAATGTGGGTGCAATCCCGTGGGCTACGGAAGACCCAAAACCTTTGCACATTCCTTTGCAGTAGATTAACTTTCTTTCTCTCTCTAAGTCAACACAGGAGCTTAAGGCATGACTCCTCACCAAGATAAATGACAGAGCTTAAGGCATGGCTCCCAACCAAGTTAAGCATTTCACTTGTTAGCAAATTCTGTTCACAGTAGCTTCTCACAAGCTCAAAAACTGGCTTTTCACAATCCAGATCACATAGCACAGTTCCTTTTGGCCAGGTGGTATTTGCAGCTCTAATTGGTAAATCTCACAGTCCTCACAGGTAACTTCTGGCAAAGCTTTGACTTCAAGATACATTCCTTCAATCCTTGTAGGCACACTAAATCATTACATCTGGTATTTCACAGTCACAGGATCATCCACGGTCATTCTGGCAAACAGACATCAAGCCTATACTTGGCACTGATCAGATGCAGACTGCAGACAGACATTGAGCACCTCTTGGCTGTTTGGCCCTAAGCAGATCTTCAAGATGCTTATACATTAAGTAGAAATTTACTCACTCAGAATCAGTATGCAATTTTCTTTTAGTTGAAGTCACAGAATTCATCAGCACTCTCACTGCTGAGGTAGGAACATTCTTGCAGCTCTCTCACAACTGCAGGCAAATTTCCTTTGTAGCTGTGTCACAGCTGGAAGTTAAATCAAGATTTTCCCACATTTCCTTTAAATGTGGAAAAACAAATGCTAGCCCTGGGAGATATGTATCTGGCAATCCCCAGGCCAGCCAGAAGCACGAAGGGAGGTTGACAGTGAAAATGCCGACCTCCCACACAGCGATGGCACAATACCGATGCAGGTATTGTGCCAGCCAATCTGCAAGTGTTTTCGGTGGAGGTCTGTTCCACCCACACACCCCATGCAGGGGTCTCTGCCCCCCCGCACCACCTGGACTTAAGGATTATCAACTCCAGGTCGGAATTGGTCTGGGGAAGGGAAAGAACACTGGGGGAAAGCGAAACACTGATAAGGACCATTATAGTGACTGTCACCGTAATGGTCTTTTTCATGTTTTGGCATCGGGGTGTCAAGCTGAAGGGGTGCACCGGGCCAGCTGCTTCAATGTCTTGCAGCCACATTTCTTAGCAAGGGGTCACAGAGACCCCTTCTTGTGGAGGGGCTCCCACTGAACTGATTCAAGAACTAAAAGTGTCCTGGGTTTTGGGAGCTCTTGGCAGCTTCTGACTGGCTGATTCAATTGTCTCTCCTAAAAATTAATATTCATCAGGCTCACATGATGCCTTATAGGTTCCTCATTTAGGTGCCAACATTTGTCCCTGTTTTTCCCCCACAAGTCTTGGCACAGTCCCAAAAGTTTCTGCCCCAAATTCTATCTTTCCTATTGGCTGCAGAAAAGTTAAAGGCTGCAAACATGGCTGCCGTTAAGCACAGTCCCATAGCAGTCCAAACAGTGTTCCAACTTTAAAAGCCAGTTACAGCCCAAAGAAATACTTTTTATTTATAGGAGTCCCACTGACCATTTGCAGTCCTTTTGCCCTGTTAACCGCTGCAGAGTTTAAACATATTTGTGCTGTCCTAGTGCCAAAATATACAGTCCCTAGGTGCTAGACAGGATTGCTCCTGAATATATATGCCGCTGCTCATTAATATTCAAGAGCCAAGACACAGCATGATCAGCTCTCTTTATTTAAAATGAAAAGAGGCTTCTCTTGAACCTTGTTTAGGTCATCAGCCACAACCTGCTCCGAATGGGGGCCGGGATCTCCAAAAAGCCAACTGTTTGACAGCAATTGTGATCAGAAAATGAAGTTGTGATTCTGCACATGCAGGGGCTGCTGACTGCTCTGGAGAGCAGAAAGGAATGCAGCAGCTTGCGATTCAGCTCCTCTGGCCTCCACCCAGAGCCTGCAGAGAAGCGGTGGACAGACAGCAGTTCCAGGTACAAAAGGGGCACACCAGGACATGAACTGTGGCAGTGCAAGCACTTGGGAGAATGGGGAACACCAGGGCAAACAGGAAAGGCAATGGCAGACCAGAGGGTAAACAAGGCAAGCTCCCCCACAACAAGGGGGTTACACTTGGTTGTGCTTTAATGAGCAATGCATACCTTTTTAATTTGGATCAAAATAAGAGTAAACATTTGTTGTGGCAGAAAAATAATGTGTTCCTGTTTCTGTTTTCCCTGACAGTTAGCATCTAGCTACTAATGAAGTTTCACAGAAAAGAAAATAGCACTCAAAGACCACAGAAAAGAACTGGAATACAGAAGAAAGAGATCCAGCCTACTGTAATTCCTTTCTCTCTGACAGCCCTGAGAAACATCCTTAGAGCCCTACTGGACAACTGAAAAAAGACTACAGCTAGGGTGAGAACTGAAGTTTGCACAAGCACTATTCCAAGAACAAACACATCATCAGTTTTATGCAAACAGCGGGCCCTATGTACATATGGGCGGGTAATATGTGCCAGAGGCACATTACCCACCTGCAGAGTTCTGCACCTGTGGACAGGTGCTCCCCAACCAGTAGTCAGTACTGGCTGCCACCTGTCTGCAGCCCTGCCTCCTCTGGCATGCAGATGCATGGAGGACAGTTCCGCAAATCGGGTGCACATCCAATGGGATGTCCGGACCTGGTCCGTGAATGGATCACTTGTTCCCACGGGGCATGGAAAACAATGGAGGGTGCCATATGTGCCACAAGCTTTGGGCAGGAGGGTGCCTAGTCTTCTGCCCCAGCCCTCCATGCTGATCCATTGGCTGGGGTGGCATGTAGGGAGGGTCTGCAGTGCCCCCATATCTGTGCCACTGCCAGTGGTGGCATCCTGGGAGGGGGGCACGTATCCCATATGGCTGGGTGTTACCCAGAGTAGGGTGCACCCACCCATGGCCAGCATTCTGCACCTTTGTGAATGGCATGGAGCATAGGCACACCTCTGACATGCCCCCCGGCTTGCTGCTGTCCACATGACCTTGGAATTGGTGCGTACATGTCCTGAGTCCTTCCCTAGTGAATGCTGGTGGGATCCATGGACCCCACTATGCTGCATTCAGACTTGGGTATGCCAACGCACCCAGGTTAGGCGGTGCATTGGCATGGTGCATAGGGCCCATTGTTATTATTTGATTATCATTTTGTTTACTTACAGTAAAATTATTGCAGAACACATTTAAACTGCAGGTGTCCTAGATTTAATAGAAGTTATAGCTCTGTGCAGACTTGGAACGTTGAGTCCTGTGACGCTACATGGGGAAAAAAAATTGCAATGCTTGGTTTCATAAGGCATGCACTCCATAGTTACTGAAGCTGTGATGAATGTCCATTAATTACAGAAAAAAACAACTTAAGACTAGTTCTAAATCTGCATACTTTTTTAACATGGTGATACTAATGAATGAAACATTATATAGTCTCAAATGTAAACATGGCATTGTGTCTGTGACAGAAATTAGTATTGTTTTATATTGTGTATATATATATTACTATATACAACATATATAAATGCGTAGTTATAGTGCCACTGTATGACTCTCAGTATGTTCTGCAGCTCTATAGCATGTAGAGAATGTTAACCAGTCTGGGCAAGTTTTATAATAAAGTAAACTCCTAGCTCCCTGAAGTGTGTGTGCTAACCTATGCATCCATTACATGGTGCCAGAAGCTGATAAAAACTGCTGCAAATGCAGAATAAAAGATGCAACAATTAAGATCACTGACAGCCCTTTTCTTGAAAGGCAATTTGCATGTGAAATGGAGGCAGACATTTGAACTATATATGAAGGCCTCTGGTGCCTCAGAGAAGCCTGCTGATACTTAAGTAGCAATTTTGCTTCACTGGTGATGCTCTTGAAGTGTACAATACCTTAATCTGCAGCAGATGATGGTCAGGATTCTCTAGAAATGGTGTTAGACATGTTTTCAAACATACTGCAAGTCCCAACAGAATTGTTGTATTTGAAAGATACAGTATAAATTCTGGGAAAGACAGCTGGAGGTGTATTAATGTATCAGCTTCCTCCCTGAACTCTGGACTCCTTATGAGGTTTTCCACTGTGGAGACTTTACTGGACAAGAATCAGTTACCCCTTTCAAGAAGATTTATACTGAGCTCTTCATAAGATTTTATTTATGTCTGTATGATGTTCACATTGGCCTTGGAGTTTCCCATGGAGGTTGAAATTACCAGTCTTGATTATGGGCAGGATAACTAACTGTATTGTGCCCATATGTAATACAAAGTGAAATCCCCACAGTTGGTTGGATTTCTGCATTTATACATTTTCACTGAATCGACTCTGTTGGATAACTTGAACATTCATTCTCAATCTCAATTAGTGTCTATATTTGAACTGGACTCACCTGGTCTTAATGGTTGCCATTAAACTTAGAGTTTTTAATTCTTTAATACATGGGGTATTGTTTCCAGGACAATGCTATAGCCTTATTATACAGCTGTATGCTGTTTC
Organism: Neoceratodus forsteri; assembly: GCA_016271365.2. Taxonomy (NCBI): domain Eukaryota; kingdom Metazoa; phylum Chordata; order Ceratodontiformes; family Ceratodontidae; genus Neoceratodus; species Neoceratodus forsteri. The sequence goes on along the minus strand of CM057455.1, from coordinate 341,930,165 downwards.
ATTTTTGTTGGTACAGTTCATTTGTTATTATGAAATTTTGTCATTTTATATTGTTTACCTCTCCTGTATGTCTTTAATAAAAAAGGTAAAATTTAAAAAATGGAATGGCGGCAAGCTTAGGGAGAATCAACTGATCAGCATATAACAGACTGCACACCAGGGCAAAGAACTGTGAATTTAAGGACCAAACAGACAATGTGATAAGAGACAAGATTATTTTTACGTTTGCTTGCACGCATGTGCAAGAAACATAGTGCCATCATATGAGTTTTTAGAGGTGTGGCACCCGTCTTCCAATTCAGTCAGTGTGTTTGCAGGCGCAGCCACAGTTCTCCAATGAATGCTGCAGCTGTCTATGACAGCAGTTGAAAATGCAGTGCCATACAGTTGAAAGGGAGAGCTCTGCTTCAGTGAGCAGTGCTCCACCCTCCGCATGCATGCACGCATATTGCATGCTCATGCACTTCCCCCATGCACACACATGGGGGGGGCCCAATGCCCCGTGGGCACCATGCCTCCCCAAAAAAGCTTTCCAGGTGTCACGCTGGGAGCCCACCCCAGCGTGGCAAAAATTGTTATGTCTGATGGGGTGCCCAATCCCCCCATCAGCTCCAGGCCCTCCCAAACAGCCTTCCAGCTGCCACGCTGGTAGACCACCCCAGTGTGGCAAACATCCCGCGTTGTCTTCCTAAAAAAAACAAAAAACATGTAAACAAAAAAACTTTCCCTCGGCAGTCTCCTTGCCCATCCGCGCCCACCCTCTGTGCACCCTACCTCCCCACACCCCCACCTCACACCATACTTACCTCCGGAGCTCGGCGCGATGATCTTTGGTGGACCAGGAACACATCTGCACTCTTCAAAGCTGACCGTGAACTGAGGAAATGCTGGTAAGCTGTATAATGCAATAAATAGGGTTTTTTCAACTTTAATGCATACCTCAGACATTTTTTTGAATTTTGGCACCAAATTTTCAACATGGGGTTTTTGGGACCCCTTCTCATGAATTCTGTCACTGTCATGGCATTAATCAGGCCCGAAGGATGATTTTGCAGTCACTGCATGCAATCGCCTTTTGGGACTGCTTAACAAAATGACAGTGCCAGTGTTCATAAGGTGGGCTGTCAAAAAGCCTATGTTGTAAATTTGGTGAAAAATTCCTAAAATGACTGTTTTAGGAGCGTGTGTTGCGCAGTTCCAATGCACACTCGTAAGTTCATGAATTTTTAATATTTGCACTCCGGATTTTCAACATTGCCATTTTACCACACCTCCTTATGAGCAGTACAGCTGTCATTTTTCACATCTTACCCAAAATGTGCATCCATGCATGTAGCACTCAATGGTACAGTCGGTGTGCGAAATCAATGTATGGGACACATTAAGAAAATCAAAGTGATGCTGTTCATGAGCAGAGGTCTTAAAATGACTATGTTGAAAATTTGGTGAACAAATTCCCAAAAATGACTGTTTAATGAGCGTGCGTTGCGCAGTTCCTATGCACGCTCGTAAGTTTGGGATCTTAATATTTGCACTCCAGATTTTCAACATTGCCATTTTACCACACCTCCTTATGAGCAGTACAGCTGTCATTTTTCACATGTAGCCCAAAATGTGTTTCCCTGCATGTAGCACACAATGGTGCAGTAAGTGTGCACAATCAGTGTTTGGGACAGATTAAGAAAATCACAGTGACACTGTTTATGAGCAGAGGTCTTAAAATGGCTGTGTTGAAAATTTGGTGAAAAAATTCCCAAAAATGACTGTTTTAGGAGTGCACGTTGTGCAGTTCCTACGCACGCTCACAAGTTTGTGAAGTTTTAATATTTGCACTCCAGATTTTTCAACATTGCCATTTTATTACACTTCCTTAAGAGCAGTACAGCTGCCATTTTTCACATCTCGCCCAAAATGTGTTTCTGCCCATGTAGTGCACAATGGTGCAGTCGGTGTGTGAAAGCAATGTTTGGGACAGATTAAGAAAATCACAGTGACACTGTTCATGAGCAGAGGTCTTAAAATGGCTATGTTGAAAATTTGGTGACAAATGTCCATAAAATGACTGTGTTATGAGTGAGCATTGTGCAGTTTCCACGCACCCTCGTAAGTTCATGAATTTGTAATATTTTCAGTCCAGATTTTCACCAGTGGCATTTTTCCCACACTTCCTTATGAACAGTACAACTGTTATTTTTCACAACATGGCCATAATTATTTTCACACTTTCAGTGCAGAAATGCATGGTCACTGTGGGAAATCATTGTTCGGGACAGATAAACAAAATCACAGTGACACTGTTCATGATCGGAGGTCCCAAAATGTATGTGTTGACAATCTGCTGTAAAAAATCCCCAAACTAGTTACATTATGGGTGTGGGTTGTACAGTTTCTATGCATGTTCGTGACTTCACCAGTTTATTTTTAATTTTCACTGCAGATTTTCAACATTGCCATTTTTTACACCTCCCCATGAGCAGTACAGCTGTCATTTTTCACATCCTGTTCAGAATGTGTTTTTGCACCTGTGGGAACTTCTGTGACCTTTAAACTGAATACTGGAGCCCAGGAAATGTTCTGCCACAATCAGTCTATAGAACATTGGCCCAATGTGATTCCCTAGAGTACACCAGAATAGTTTTGACGGCTTATGGTGATTTTAAGATAAAGCCATTGGAGAGAGTCATCCATGAATGCAGAGCACAGCCTACAAAAGCACTTTCCACCTCCCTCATCAGACTGGACTTCCTCTGTAACTCCTTCCAATGCTTTGCTACAAACTCTCCAACTCCCACCCACCATTGTTCTCTATATTCATCCCTATTCATCCTCGTCCTTGCCCTCACCTCATCAGGCTCACTGCACCTCCTTTATATCCAAATGCTGGTTGGTTCCCTCCCTTCTTACTTCTCCTCTCCCAACTCCCCCTGGCTTCTTGTTCCCCCTGCTCCACGGACCATTGCATTATTGCCACTCCTCAGCTCTGCTCTTCTGCTGGGCAATCTGCCTTCTCCTTTTGACTTCCCTCACTCTGGAACTAACTCCCCTCCTCCCTCTACCTCTTCCCATCCCCCTTAGGCAGCAGTTGAGACTCCAGTCTTCTCCCCACCTATTCCTATTACCCTTCCTCCTGACACCTCCCTGGCAGAGCCTTACCATGCTAGTAGCAGCCAGCTAGTCCCCACTCCTGCCTTGATTTCACTTCCACACCACTACAGTTTTCTCCCTCCACTATGAGGTCATACAGTACCACACCCTGCAAGTCACTTTTACCTGTTGTCATCACTGTTCTTGTTCACCATGTATTTGATGTAATTCCTGAATATGCACTTGTTTAGGTGTTTTTCTGTTGAACTGTACTGCACTTTATTCTCTAATACAATTTTTGTATTTATTATTATTTTGTACAACCTTTTTTTTCCAAATATTATTCAACTGTTTTGCTATTATGTACCGTGCTGCTGTTCTTCCACTGTTTCCCTCCCCTGGTTTGCACCTGGAAATGAGCCTTGGCTCAGTGTGCCTCTCCCAGTTATCAATTTTCAAATAAAAGTAAATAACTAAAAAGGAACCTTTCCTTTCTATGTCACAGATGTCTCAACCATGACACTACTGGAAAAATACGTGTAAAAAAATAACTTTGGCCATACGACTAGATCAAGTTAGCACATCTATGACAAAGGAGTCTTTAGTGAAATACTATGCTGATGTATTTACAAGTATAAACCTGATGAAGGGAGAACACTGTATAAAAGTGGATGTCAGTGCCAAACCATTTATACACCCCAACTGGAATTTCAGCTGACAGGAAAAAATCAGAAACACTCTGGATCACCTGGTGCAAATGGAAATGAATGCCAAAGTTGATAGTCCCACTAAGTGGGTTAATAGCTTAGTGATCACTGAGACAAATGGATTGCTAAGACTCTACTTAGACCCCCATGAGCTGAACATAGCTATCAAGCTGGAACATTTTCACACTCATACACTCAAGGAAGCCCAAAGCTGCCTAGCTAGTAGCGTTTACTATTCCTGAATGAGCTTGATGGCTGTTGGCAGATGAAATTTCACGAGCATTCATGTTACCTCTGCACCTTCAGTACACCATGGGGGCCATACATATTCTTGCTAATGCCTTCTGGTGTTAAATCTGCCAGTGAAGTGTTTCAGAAAAAGAACCAGCAGACCTTTGGAGACATTACTAGCCTGCATATCATGGAAGATGATACATACGATCATAGCTGTAAGAGGTGATAGAGAGCATGATATGATAGTATGCAATGTTATGGACAAAGCACAGTCAGAAAACATCCAAGTCTTCAAATATTAAATTCAGCTTAAAGTCAATCAAGTAAACTACTGTACATGGGCAATGTGGTGGTTGCAGAAGACCGATACTGGATGACTGAAGGATACCGGTGATCATTCATATGCAAAAACCAAAGGTAAGCAAGATTTGCAGCCCCTCCTAGAAGTGGTGAAGTACATCTGTCAGTATATACCAAAAGAGTTTTGCCCCTCTCAGAGCTCTGCCAAAGCAGGATGCAACATGGCAGTAAAACCCTGAAGATGACCAAGCATTGAGTCTGCTCTGGGATATACTCAGCTCAAGACCAATCCTCAGATATTATGACATAGAGAAGTCTGTCACAGTTCATTGGGACCTATCTCATTTTTTATTGGAAGCCTGTTTGATGCAAGAGGGTCAGCCCTCTGCATATGGATCCAGAGCCCTCACCTCAGTTGAAAGAAGCTACGCTCATATAGGAAAAGAGCTACTATCAGCTGTTTTTGCATGCAGTACATTGCATTACTACATATACGGCAAAGAGATGGATGTACACACAGATCACAAGCCACTAAAAGTAACAGTGAAGAAACCACTGTGTAAAGCATTGACTCTGTTAAAATGCACAATGATGAAGCTTCAATATTACCACCTGCTTGTGAAATATGTACCAGGGTGGTATAAGTACTTAGTGGACACATTATTGAGAGCAGCTGTAGAAACACAGCTACGAGGAAACTCTGGGGATGACACAGTTGAAGACAATGAGGTGACAATACATGACATTGTGGAAAGCATACTGTACCACCAAGTGATGAGAAACTGGAAAAGATAAGAACAGCCCCATCTAACACTGCAAGCCCTGGCAAAAGTAATTAAGTTTGACTGGCTAACACACAAACATACGAACATACGAACATACGAAATTTGCCAGCAGATAAAGGCCTAGAGGTCTATCAAGTCTGCTCGAATGTGCAGCTAGCATCCCTTATTCTGCAGCTGCCCCTCCCTTCCACCCTTCCCCTTCATTAACCCTCCCCTTTGTCCTGTCCCATCCTCGTTTGAAGCAGTCCACTGTTCTACTGCATACCACTTCTGCAGGTAACGCATTCCACCCAGCCACCACCCTCTCTGTAAAAAAGTGTCTCCTCATCTCCCTCCTGAACCTTCCTCGCTCCAGTCTCATATCATGGCCCCTGGTGGCCCTCCCCTCCCTTACTTTGAACAGCCCCTCTGTACCTGTCTTGTTTATTCCTTTCATGTATTTAAAGGTTTCAATCATGTCCCCCCTGTCTCTCCTCTCCTCCAGTGAGTACAGTGAGTACATGTTCAACTCCTTCAACCTCCTCTCATATGATAAGTCCCCCAGACCCTTGATCATCTTTGTTGCCCTGCGCTGCACTCCCTCCAGTAACTTAATGTCCCTCTTCAGATACGGACGCCAGAACTGCACGCAGTACTCCAGATGTGGTCTAACTAATGACCTATACAGTGGCAGAATCACCTTCTCCCTCCTTGTTGGCCTTTGCAGCTGCCTTCCTACACTGTGCCGAGTTGTTCATTGACCCTGTGATGAGCACACCCAGATCCTTCTCCTCCTCTGTCTGGGCTAGCTGCACTCCCCCTAGCTGGTAAGTCCTCCTGGGTCTTCATCCCAAAATGCATCACCTTGCACTTTTTGGCATTAAAGCCCAGTTGCCAGGTGTCTGACCAGGTTTCAAGCTTTGCCAGATCATCCTGCAACCCCTGCCATCCCCCTAGGTCATCCACCACCACGCCAACCTTGGTATCATCAGCAAACAGACTGATCTTGCTCTTGATGTCCCATGATATGTCTGCAATGAATATCCCAAACAACACTGGTCCCAACACTGAGCCCTGTGGGACACCGCTCGTCACTGCCCTTGGGTGTGAGAGCTCCCCACCCACCACCACCCTCTGTTGCCTTCCCTGCAGCCAGTTTCCTACCCATCTCACCAGCATTGCACCTGCCCCTGTGCCTACTAACTTCCTTCCCAGCCTTCCATGTGGCACTGAGTCGAATACCTTACTGAAGTCCAGATACAGGACATCCACTGCATGCCCCTGTCCAGTTGCCTAGTTACCCAGTCATAGAACCCGACCAGGTTGGTTTGGCAGGATCGGCCACGTATGAAGCCATGCTGTCTGCTGTCCTGTAGTCCTTTGGCCTCTAGGAGGGCCACCAGCCTCTCCTTCAGGATAGTCTCCATTAGCTTACCCACGATGGATGTGAGGCTCACTGGTCTGTAGTTTCCCGGTTCATCCTTGGGGCCACTCTTGTGGAGGGGCACTACATGAGCCATCCTCCAGTCCTGAGGTACACACCCCGAATGTAGTGAGGCATTAAATAGGTCTGCCAAAGGTCCTGCAAGGACCTCTGCCAGCTCCTTCAGTACCCTGGGGTGGATGCCATCTGGGCCTGGTGCCTTGTCCACCCTCAGTGCCTTCAAACCCTCTCGAACTCTGCCCTCCATGATTTCCCCATCTGTCACCACTTCCCCCCCTGCGTCTGCCATTTCACCCATCTTGGGTGTCACCCCCCTCTTCTCTTTAGTAAATACTGAGCAGAAGTACTCATTTAGTGCTTCCACCTTTTCGTACCCTGCTTCCACAAGATTAAGTCTGGCTGTCACACACAAGATGAGTGTGAAAGACTGAGTAAAACCCTATTGATCCATGTGAGATGAAAGTCATATTGATGAAGGTTTAGCCTTTTTTGGGCACAAATGGATCATTACAACAGAGATTAGGAATAACATACTCTGCAAAATCCATGAGAGCCACCTAGGGGCAGAGAAATGCGAGGCCAGAGCCCGAGCTGTAATATACTGGCCAGGCATGGTCCAAGATATTGAAGGACTCATTGGACAGTATTCAACATGTGTAAAGTTTCGAAGAGACAACCAAAAGAGGCCACACAAGCCCCATGCTCTTCCTAATTTGGCATGGGAGAAGGTTGCAGCAGATGTATTTGAGTTTATGGCAAAGGATTACCTTATAATGGTTGACTAGGTGGACTATTTTTAAAGTATCCAGAAGTGGCACTGATGAAAGACAAAATTGCCCAGTCCACTATAACACACAAGAAGTCTGTTGCAGCATGTCACTGTATTTCTGTGGAGATTATCAGTGACAACACACCATTTGGAAATAAGAAATTCACCATATTTGCACTTGACTGGGGAATGAAGCTTACAACCTATAGTCCTACCTATCCCCAATCCAATGGTATGGTGGAACATGCCATACAAACCATCAAACAGCTTCTCAGGAAGGTGGACAATGATGGGTGGGACTCCTTGCTAAAATATAGAAACTCCCCATAGGCTGGCATGCCATAATCTCTAGCCCAGTTACTAAAGTAAGTAAAGTAAGTAAAGAAAATCTTTATTTTTATAGCGCCTTTCCAAAACCAAGGCACTTTACAATTAAAATACAACATACGAATATAAAATTACAGTAAGCAATAAATACATCAGTTAACTTAAAATTCATCTGGGAAGGCTAAATTACAAAAATATGTTTTGAGTTTAGATTAACCATTTTTAAGCTAAATTCACCGACGTGGAGCCTTTGCAAAAGAGTCTGTGACTCAAAGGTTTGTAATTCCGATAGTATTCCAATAAAAAAATAAATAAAAATTTATATGAATTGTTGAGAAAAGATTGTACATGTTTTTAATTGATTTTCTTAATTGTGTAACTGTTTCGTTAATTGTATGTTATGTTTAGTTTTTGTATTTGGAGCTTGAACAGGATTTTGTTGTAAACGGGATTTGTATCCTAACAAATTTTTGCCTGTCTAAAAATAAATTTTACCGTACCATATAATACCATTTAAATCTTTCAATAGTCAGCCATTCTCTTAACTGATGAGGTACAGAATTCCACAATGTAGGGGCCACAAAAGAGAAAGCATGGGCACCAGATGTTTTTAAATGGACCCTTGGAATCTCTAGCAATCCCTTATTGGCATATCGGAGAGAACGGAGGGGGCAGTAGGGAGTTAGGAGATCTTGCAGGTAGCCAGGTCCCTGTTTGTGTAGGGCTTTAAAGGTCAGCAAGCCCATTTTAAAGGTGATCCACCACTGAAAAGGCAACTAGTGCAGTCTGCATAGCACAGGCGTAATAAGACTGGCCCTAGATGTACCAGTCAAAAGCTTGACCGCTGCATTCTATACTAGCTGCAAGCAGCAGATATCAACCCCAGGAAGCCCTAGGCAGAGGGCATTGCAGTAGTCAAGGCAGATGGTGATGAAGGCATGGACTAATGTTGGCAGGTCATCCAGAGGAATGAGGTGTTTCACCCTGGCAATATTCATCAGATGGTAAAATGAGGATTTGACAATGTCCAACACCTGAGATTTCAGGGTCAAGCCATCATCAAAAATAATGCCCAGGTTACACACCTGGTCTGAGGTAGTGAGCCGAATGCCATCCAACCATAAGCCTGATGCCTGCCCAGCCCCTGAACCCACCCTCGGATGACCTGGGCCCACTACCAACACTTCAGTCTTGTCTGGATTCAGTCTCAGCCAGCTGGTGCTCATTCAAACCTTGATCTCGGTGAGACAGCTGCTTAGCACAGAGACTGCATCAACCTGCCCAGGTAGAAAGGACATATACAGTTGAGTATCATCTGCATAGCAGTGAAAACTCAAACCATATCAACTGATGATATCTCCTAATGGCAGCGTATACCTGTTCTCTGCAAACAACATGGGTGCCAATATGAAGCCCTGCAGCACCCCGCAGGACAGAGGAAGGGCATCAGTAGATTAAATTCCAGTGACCACCTTCTGAGACCTGTCCATGAGGAAAGATTGAAACCATCTGAGGACTGTACCCGACAGCCCAGAAACAAGCTGCAGGCACTCCAAAAGCACACCACGGTTCACAGTGTCAGACACTGCAGAGAGATCCAGAAGGACCATGATGATATAAGCCTTTTGATCACTCACTATTAGGAGGTCACTCAATACTTGGACAAGTGCAGTCTCGGTATTGTGTCTGTTCCTAAATCCAGGCTGGAGAGCATCCTAGACATTGTGGGTCACAAGATAGTTGCCCAGTTGCAACACAACCACCTTCTCAATAACCTTACCCATGAAAGGAAGGTTAGAGACAGGCCACTAGTTGGCTGGACAGTCTGGATCCAAGGAGGTTTTTTTTAAGAGTGGTCATACAACTGCCTCCTTAAGGGGACCAGGAAAGACCTCCCTCTCCAGGAAACTCCAGAAAGTTTTAGGTAGGATCAGGCATATAACATCTACACAACCCACTAATAGGGGTGTACGGCCTGGATCCAAACTAAAACTGGTTGGGCACAAAGTCTGGACGATCTTCACAATGTTTGTGAGTTCTGGCCAGCTAAAGTCCATCCAGACAGACTGAGTGCTCACCACCTCCCACTGACATCCACAGTCCCTCATAGGGAGAGCTGGGCTGATGCCGGACCTGATGCTGGCAACCATATTTGTGAAGAATTGAGCAAACTGCTCACATTTGGTCTGAGAAAAGGCTCCACCAGGTTGGAGACAGATTGGATTACTCAATCTGTCAACAGTCCGGAAGAGCTGAGCCAGACGATTCTGTGCAGCAGAGATCTTCTTGGACAGAAATTCTGCCTTCTTACAGGTGATTTCTGATTGAGAGCCCTTATAATGTTCCATCAATCTAAGCCTGTCAACATCCAGGCTGGACCTCCACCATGCTCTCTCCAACCTTCGACCAACTCACCACAACTCCTTCAAGGAACATCAAACCAAGTGGTCCTTGGGCAAAGAGTGAATGGTTGAACACGAACAGGAGCAATTGTGTCCAGGACATCTCCTACTGCCTTATTATAAACCAGTACAAGATCTCCTGGACTCATGCATTCACCTGACAATCCTGATAGGTCCAGCACCACTGATAGACCTTCTGGGGTAACCCCCCTCAAAGGGCAGTACTGGACCATCTCCGTAGGGGCAGACCCATTGGGGGAAGCCCCAAAACTGAACCTTATGGTGTGATGGTCAAACCAACTGACTGGTTCCACCCCCAAATCTGGAATCTCCATCCCCAGGAGGAACACCAGATCTGAGTGACCCCCTATATGGGTAGCAGAGGTAACCACCTGTGTGAGGCCCAGCATAGTCATTAGCTAGAGGAGATTTTTACCAAATTGCAAGACTTCATCATTGACCCAGGTATTGAAGTCCCCCAGAATTAACTACCTGTGGGACTCCAGTGCCATGGCAATGATGAAGTCTGCTATCTCTTTCAGGAATTCTCCACCATCACCAGGTGGATGGTAGATGAGGAGTATCCTGCAACCTACACCCTCAACCAGGATGCACTTAAAGGATCCGGTGGGCCCCACTGGTACATCCACAAGGCCCGCCCATTTCCATCTTAAATATAATGGCTACACCCCCGGCCCTATGATCCAGCCTCGGGCGGTGTATCATCGAGAACCCAGCCAGAACAGCAGAGGCCAAAACAGAGCCTGCATTTTCGTCCAGCCAGGTCTCAGTGATACATGCCAGATCTGCCATTCCAACAAGATCAGCTATAATAGCTGTCTTGTTCTTAATAGATCTGGCATTACATAACACCGCCTGAGTAGGATGGGTTGTCGAGGAAGACCCTCAGCTCTTGCCCACTTTCTGTGGAGCTCTTGGGTATGGGGACAAGACAGCTAATACCTCTGTCCTGCCTCCATTTCACCCCAGGGCATCTCCTGGTCCCCACTATCTCAATCCACCCTCCCCTTTCCCTTGCCCAACCAGGTCCAGTTCTCTCCCTTCTCCTTTGCCTCCTAATTATCCCTAGGGCCTGACACCTTATGTAGGTCTCTGATGCTAAAGAGGGGCATTCAAAGGGACACAATTCCTTGAGCATAGTGGGGGGAATATTGCCTGACCATCTTTAATCCTTCCCAGCACATTCTCTAACACTATAAGAGCAAATAAAGCCAAACCATCAAATTTCCACACTCTCACACTGACAATTTCCAAATCATTTTCAAATCAAACTTGCAGTTCCGAACCCAACTCAAATTGAACAAGCATTTGTCAATGTCAAATGTTTGCTTGCTGGTATTAGCATTGAAAATGCAGGAGGTAGACAGATGCAGAATAGGAATGCCAGTGAAGTACTGTATTGAACTTCATGCCATCCCCACCTCCATCCTGTAGAGAGGGACAGGCATTGGGATAAGTGTTTAGATCATTGCCCATGACGTTCATGCTATGTCACCTCACTCTATTCTGCAGACAGCGACATATATTGAGTTGTGTCTTGGGATGTTTGGCTTTACAGTCACCCCATTCCATAAGGACATATGCTGAAATGGGTGCAGCATAGGAGAATGGGGTGAACTGTGGGGCCAAACAGTTCAAGTTACACCTCGATGTCTGTCACTGAGTGGTGGTGGGATGGCATGAGCAGTACAGTCAGCAATCCAAAGGCACACCCTGATGCCTGTCAGTCTGTACAGGGTGGGACATTATGGTTGGAAACCGTAACGCACCAGGCTTTTGTTAGTATTTGCACCACAAATTTTCAACATGGCCTTTTTGTGACCATACCTCATGAAAGCATTTGGGACCTCTTCTCATGAAGAGTGGCAGCATGATTTGTCAATGTGTCCCAAACTTTGACTTCCAACAGCGACCATGCCATTCTGCGCCACATGTTCCAAAACACAGATTGGGCAGGGTATGAAGAAGACAGCTGTACCATCCATAGGGAGGTGTGAAGAGATGGCAATGTTGAAAATCTGCAGTGGGAATGGTAAAAATGCTCACACTTCTGAGCATATGTGGAAACTGTGCAACACATGCGCGTAATACAGTCATTTTATGTACTTTCATCACCACATTTTCAACATAGGCATTTTAGGACCTCTGCTCATGAACAGTGTCACTGTGATTTTCTTAACGTATCCCAAACACTGATTTCCCACAGCGAGCATGCTATTGTGCACCGGAAGTACAAAAACACATTTTGGCCAGGATGTGAAAAATGACAGCTGTACTGTTCATAAGGAGGTGTGAAAAAATGGCAATGTTGAAAATCTGGAGTGAAATTATTACAAATATGCGAAGTTACGAGCGTGCGTGGAAACTGCAGAACACACACTCATAACACATTCATTTTATGGACTTTTGTCACAAAATTTTCAACATAGGCATTTTAGGACCTCTGCTAATAAACAGTGTCACTGTGATTTTCTTAATCTGTCTCGAACACTGATTTCCCACAGTGACTGCGCTATTCTGCACTGGAAGTGCAAAAACACATTTCGGCCAGAATGTGAATAATGACAGCTGTACTGTACATAAGGAAGTGTGGGAAAATTGCAATGCTGAAAATCTGGAGTGAAAATATTGCAAATTGGTGAAGTTACGAGCATGTGTAGCAACTGTGCAATGCATGCTCGTAAAATAGTCATTTTTGGGATTTTTCCCACCAAATTTGCAACATAGACTTTTGACAGCCCACCTCATGAACACTGGCACTGTCATTTCATTAATCAGTCCCAAAAGGTGATTCCAGGCAGTGACTGTGAAATCACGTTTCAGGACCGATTAATGCCATGACAGTGGCTGAATTCATGAGGAGGAGTCCCAATAACCCCATGTTGAAAATCTTGTGCCAAAATCCCCCCAAATGCCTGAGATATGCAATAAAGTTTTTTTTTAATTTAGTATATTTTATTAAGTTTTTGCTTAACAAACAAAAAAAGACATAAATAAGATACAGATTGTGAGACGATGACCAGGGTATGTACAGCAACACAAGACGTAAACAAGACGTCACAAACACTCTATTCTACCTCCCATCCTCCCCACCTCCCTCTCCTCACCTACCACCCTAATCGCATCCTATCCACCCTCCCTCCCATCCCAGTGCCAACACTAATCAGGTATTCTGTGTATAATAACGAAATCTAGTATATAAGACGGTAAGTGGCTCCTTATGTTTTCCATAAGGATAACAGTGTAAAAAGGGGTTCCCATCTCTTCTTGTAGACTTGAGGCCTATTATACATATGAGCAATATGCTTTTCTAACTGTATAGCTAGTAGAATTTCATTATGCCATTCCAGTGAAGGAGTGAAGCTTCTTTCCTGTGTCTCAACATAGTCAGCTTTGCGGTGGCTGATATCAAGGCCAAGTGTGCCTGTCTTATTTTAGGGGTGCCATGGGGAAAAATTTTTATAAGACAGCTTTCAGGTGTAAATAGAGATTCAAGGCCTAACATGGAGTTTAAGGCCTGCTTAATTGCAGTCCAAAATACTTGAGCTTTTGGGCACTGCCACAACAAGTGAAACAAAGACCTGTTAAGGTCACCGCATCAGGAGCAAGAAGAGGATGGGAGTCAGCCCATTTTGTGACACTTAATAGAGTTATAACACAAACTGTGCATAATATTGAATTGGACAAGTCTAAGTCTGTCCTACTTAATAAATTGATACACTGAGTCCCAAATGTTACCCCAATCCACCTCCTCTTTACAGAGAGACAATTCCTGTACCCGGTAATAACAAATACTCTGGGGAACATAGGAGTCCAATGATTGGAGAATCTTATATGTTTTAGAGATTATATGTGGTTGACCAGTCACCTTGAACAAAGGAAGGGGAACCTCATGAAGGGAAGAAGAAGACCATGGTTTCTTACTTAAAAATGAAGAGATGGCCTTTCTTACTTGTAAATACTTAAATAAATCTGTACCTGAGAGATTAAGTTGAGTTTGGAGTGAGGAGAAATGGATTATGGTATCACCCTCCAGTAGTGTGGATAGAGAGCGGTCCTTCGGTGGGGGGCTAGAAGGATATTGGAATAAGCCAGTTATTTATTTGAAAGTGGGGATTAGTTAAGATAGGCTGTTCACCGGACCTATGCCAATTTCTCCAAAGGTAGGTCTGTATTTTTGAACTTGCTCTGACCAACCCCCCAACTGGGGAATTCCTTAGAGGTCTAGGAACATATGAAGGGGATGGATAGACTAGGGACAAAAGGGAACAATGTTTTTTATTCGTAAGAGCCCGTTCTATGTCCAGCCATTCGGAAATATATTCCTTAATTTTGCGAGGGGTTATTCTTGTTGTCCATAGCACTAACCTGCTAATATGGTGAGCACCATAAAAGAGAAAGAAGAAAGGAAGTGCCAGACTTCCCTTAATTTTCGGGGCAGTAAGTTTATTATATGCTCTACGGACTCACTTTTTTTTCCATATAAAGGCATTGAGAATATTCTGAAGGGGAGTGAACCACGCCTTAGGGAAGTGGAAACCTAACATGTTCATTGGATATAGGAGTCAAGGAAGTATATTAATTTTAATAATATTAATTCGTTCCCATAAGGATATGGGAATAGTGTCCCATCTTTTCAGGTCTTGTTCTATCATGTGGAGTAGTTTAGGGAAATTCTCTTTGATCATAACAGAGTGATTTCTTTCTATTTTAATACCCAAATATATTAACAGAGTAGGCTCCCAGGCTAGACCAGTACTACTCGCATCAGCTCTAGTCGTGTGCGGATTTAAAGGGAAAATTTAATATTTTGAGAGATTAAGTTTATAATCTAAGACTGTTGAGAACTCTTGGACTTCCCGTAAGAGAATAAGGATGGTGAGCTGTGGATTATCTAGATGCAGTAGCAGATCATCTGCATAGACTAAGAGGGAGTAGCGTTTGTCCACTATTTGAATGTCGGTTAAGGTGGGTAAATTAATTAATTTACAAATGAGGGTCTCTAAATAGATGTTAAACAGCAAAGGTGAGAGCGGACATCCTTGTCGGGTGCCAGGCTGAAGGGGAAAAGAATCGGATAAGCAACCATTGCACCATATACTTGCTGTTGGAAAAGTATATAAGATTTGGATCAATTTAATGAAATCAGGGTGGAAGCCAAATTGTCACAGGGACTCAAACAGAAATTCCCAGAATACCCGATCAAAGGTT
This sequence comes from Neoceratodus forsteri, assembly GCA_016271365.2. Lineage (NCBI taxonomy): Eukaryota > Metazoa > Chordata > Ceratodontiformes > Ceratodontidae > Neoceratodus > Neoceratodus forsteri. The sequence continues at coordinate 341,914,902 of CM057455.1, read as the reverse complement.
TTTTCAGCATCCAAGGAAATCAAAGCAGCAGGTTGGTCAGATTCCTTGGCAGCTGAGATAAGATGAAGTAATTTTCTCATGTGGTCACTGGACAAATGTATGGTCATAAAGCCAGCCTGTTCTCGGTTAATGACTTCTCCTAGGACCAGTGAGACACGGTTTGCTAGGATTTTAGATAGGATCTTTATATCAGTGTTAAGCAATGATATGGGATGGTAATTTTTAGGAAGTTGGGGATCTTTCCCCGGCTTTGGGAGAAGAGTAATTAGAGCTCTAGAAAGGAAGGGTCTGTTATCCCCTCATCAAACCAGAAATTAAAAACGTCTGTTAAGAAAGGGGCTAGCTGTGCACTGCATAATTTATAGAGATTGTTTGAAAAGCCATCTGGGCCTGGTGCTTTGTCCATGGGTAGCTGTTTAATTGCCTGCTGTACTTCTTGTAGGGAAATGTGGGTACCCAGGGCTGCCACAGATGTCTCTAGTAATTTAGGGAGATTAGCAGACTTAATATAGGCAGTTATCATCTGATGGGGTGCACAGGACTCAACCAGATTCAACCAGATTCAAATAAAAATGTTCCAAAAGCTGCAACAATGTCCTTGGAGTCCGTGAGCACCACCCCATTTTGTGGGGATTGAAGGGCACAGGTGAATCTACTAGTTTCCATCTGCCGGAACCTAAGGGCGAGGAGTTTGCTCGCTTTTTCCCCAGACTCTAAATATTTGAGTTTGGTATTATGCAAAGCTAATTCTGACTTTTGGGCCAGGAGGATATGCAACAAAGTTGAAAAACCCCTATTTATACCATTATACAGCTTACCGGCATTTCCTCAGTTCAAGGTTGGCTTTGAAGAGCACAGATGTGTTCCTGGTCCACCAAAGATCATCACACCGGGCTCCAGAGGTGAGTATGGGGTGAGGGGGGTGTGGGGAGGTGGGGTGCACAGAGGGTGGGTGCAGGTTGTGGGAGGGCCACCGGACTCAATGAGGGACTATTTTCTGCTTTGCAGGTTACAAAAAAAAAAGGCAAAGGTTTCCTTTTACAGGGTCATTTGGCATGCTGGGGTGGGCTCCCAAGTTGCCACCCCACTCATTTGTTTTGGGGGGCTGTAACCAATGGGGGATTGGGCACCCCTGTTGACACATGGGGGGCAAGAGCTGAGGGGGATTGGGCACCCCCTCGGCACAAGCCAAATGTTTTTTTGGGGGGATATTATGCCGATGGGGAGTGGGCACCCCCATCAGAAAATGACATGGGGGAATGAAGCCAACAGAGATTGGGGCCCCCCAGCAGTAAAACAATGTTCCTTGGGGACACATGATGCTGAGGGGGATTGGGCACCCCCTCAGCATGGGGGGTGTAATATTGTTAGTGAACACAGCAGCAGCTTGCCACCGTGTTCACAAACAATATTACACTGGGCAACTTTCCGCCCAGCAATGACGGGTCGCTCCCTTATTGCAGTGGAATGGCTGACACTACAATGATGAGGTGGCCCCAATTGCTGCAGCAAAAAACGTTTCAACTTGGTGGAAGTTTTGGAGACCAGTGTCATCAGCACACTGTGCTTCCATTCATCCACTAGTGCCAAGCCCCCAAACATAGTGCCTCTGTTGGCTGCTACAGTGCCGCGCCTCCACAACCCACTTCTCTCCTAAGCTCCACATAATGTTTCTTGCACATGCGTGCAAGCAAACATAAATAAATGAAATACAATATCAAATAATAATAAATTAGCTCAGTAAACAAGATGCTTTGGAAGTCCAATGTGAGGTCAGTGTCCAGATATAAGAAGCACACCGAATTTACTAATGAGCAGGATGCTGTACTCCAAGATTTCCTCAACCCACAATCTGCTCAAGCCACAGCTAGTTTCAGATGCAGTTGAGCATTTAAAGAAAAGTCATGTACATCCAAAACATTACTAAAACTGGACTGTTCGAGCACTTCCTACCATTAGTCAAGGAGACACGGTCACAGTTAGATGGGGACCCACATTGGAGCCTGCCAAAGTAATTAGAACCACACCTCATCCACAGTCATACTTTGTGACTAACATAAAAGGATAACAGTACTGAAGAACATGTCGGTGTCCATTGAAGACAACTGAACCCTCTCTCACTATTGCAGATTCACACTGTGATGACCCATTTTACACAGTACCACATGTGCAGACATCTGAGATGAGGCATGACGCTAGCATTTGTTTGTCTGGTACTGCAGATGATCAATAAGCTACAAGTGTGGCAACAGGGGCAAGCAGCACCAGCAAGATAATATCTAGAGGGAGGGTGGTGGAATATGGACCCGATTACAACCAGCCAGAAAAGACTTGCACTTTCCCCACCTCTAGCACTTGGGTTACTGACCCCCTATACTCCTTCCATTCTCTTTCCTGCTCTCCATATGTTACACACGTAAATGTTCGGGACACTCTCTGTGTTTCTCTCTTTTTACTTTATTGTAATCAATTGCCTCCTGTTTCTCAGTTTATGAAAATTGCTGTAACTGTTAGACAACTGTTCGTCTCTGACATTGTTCTATGTATCTAAACCACTTGTTTGGATTGTTTCCCATGTATAGATCTTGTTTCTGTTAGACTCTTTTTTGTACTGTCATAACTTCTTGGTATCTCTTACACTGGATGTTTGTGAAAATGGGCATTTTTGCTCACATACCTTCCAGTATACAAATAAAGATTGATTGATTGATTAATTGATTGATTGATACATATCAAATACAAAGTGGCGGAATACCTTTCAAATACAAGGACTGTGTGTTATCAGCTGGTTGTAAAGATCATGCTCCAATGGTGGACCATGTGGTAGCATCCTCTGGTCCCTACATTAACTAGTTAGGTTTGGGACTCTTGGTGCCTGTAAAATGACTGAACTGAGCATTTTGGCACAAGCACATTGAGTAAACAGTTATTTATTAAACTTAATTATTGTTAAAATATTTCCATATGTTCTACTTTATTGCATCAAAGACAGCTGATTGTGATAATGGATGAAGCACTGGGAGAAAATAAAGTCTTTAATATGCCAGTAATAGTCAAGTTCCAGTGATGTGTGTTTCCTTGCTAGTTACATTTTAGGTGGTACAGTTTTCCTCCTTTTCAAATTAAACAAACTCTGGTCAGAGCCAACATGGCTGTATAGAGCCATTGGCTGATCTCTTATCTGGAGAGTGTCATGTTGAAACACTGACATTTCAACAGTGAAAGTCATTACAGTGACAATTTTGATGAAATTCAAAATTGTCGCTGCAATGGTCCCACTGGCAAAATTTCACCGTTTCCCCATGATATGCCCCCCCTTCCTAGTCAAGTCCAACTCAGAGTTGGATCTTTAGAGATCAGGGGATGTGGGGGGCAAAGCCCCTGAAAAGAAAACAATCAATGTCTGACAGGCAGAATTTCATCTGTTGACATTGTGGCTGTCACTGTGCTGCATTTCAACAACTTTGTTGGTGATGCAGCTTGCTGGAACCAATCTGGAGCCAGAGAGCATGGCACAGATTCCCAGTGGTGCAACAGACATCCCTGCAAACAATGCTACTTAGTAACTTCTTTTTTTTATATATTTTGACCCAAAACTTACAACGAAGTATTTTTATTACCCCACCTCATAAACCCCATAGGTGAAAAATTGCCAATCTGTGCCGAAACACCATTCTGTGCCACAGGTGCAAAAACATGTCTTGGACAGGATGTGAAAAATGACAGCTGTGCTGTTCATGAGGTGGTGTGAAAAAATGGCTATGTTAAAATTTGGAGTCAAAATATTGAAAAGTACCAAAGTTATGTGCGTGCATAGAAAAAATTCAACAAGTGTGCATAACTTGCTCATTTTTAGGAATTATTTCACCAAATTTTCAACATTGCCTTTTGTGGGACCCAACCTCATGAACACTGGTGGTGAAATTGTGTTATTTGGTCCTGAAAGATGATTTCATGCAGTGAACATGAAATCACCTTCTGGGCCCGATTAACAAAATTATAGTTGCAGTGTTCATGAGGTGGGGTCCCAAAAAGGCCATGTTGAGAATTTGGTGGAACATTTAAAAAAAAATAGCAACGTTATGATCAGAAGTTTAAAACTCCATTGAAATACATTATAGCACTTACCTTTATTCCTCAGTTCACAGTTCAGCTTTGGAGAGTGCAGACATGTCTTGGTCCACAGAAGATGACAGCATAGGACCTCCAGAGATATGTATAGGGTAAGGGGGTATGTGGGGTGGGGGGCATTCAGTGGGAGGGTCGGAATGGGGGATGGGGGATGAGGATGGCGGTGACGACGAGGGATGGTTTTCTTTTTTTCAGGTTAAAAACAAAAAGACATCGAGGGATTTTTTTTTCCAGGACATTTATTAAAGGTATTTCAGGACACTGGGGTTGGGCTCCCCAGTGTCCCACACTGTGAGGGGGAGGATTTGTGATTGCTGACATGGTGATTGGTCCCCCCCAATTTTGGTAGTGTCAGATTATAGAAAAATCTATTTTTAAACCATTTTGGGACACTGGGGGTGGGCTCCCCAGTGTCCCACACTGCTTGGAGGGGAAGCCAGCATGGAGACTGGGCCACTTGATGTCAGCAATAATAACAGGGCTGGAGTGCAGTGTACAGAAGTGCATTGTGTCCAACATGACTGCCTTGCTCTGTGCATGCGAACAGTTTCACACATGTGCACTAAGGCATGAGGCCATCTTGTGCACAGTGAGTGTTTATTGAAATGACTGCGCATGTGCTTACCTGAATGTGGAAGTATTGCATTAAAGTAGCCGGCAGAGGGGGGAGTGATTGCACTGTGGAGGGAAGCTCCATCCCTGAAGGACAGTTAAGCAGCAGCAGAGACCTTATACCACCAATGACTGCAGCGGTGTGGACAGCAGCCACATCACTGCAGGGGAAGGTGGGGATGAATTCTGCTCATGGTACCTTCTCTCTCCTGCAGTGATGTGATCCCAAAATGCCTGCAGGGCTCTGCCCATGCAGCCATAAAAAGGGAGAAGTGACAGAAAGTAGTACAGTATTATATTACACTGTGAATAAATACAGTATGTATTACAGTACATTAATGCTGTAGATATAGTGTCACCCTGTGGTTCTTAGTGTGTACTAGATCTCTATAGCATGTTGAGAGTGTTAACCAGAGTGAGTTTTATAACAAGGTGAACTTCTAGCTCACTGAAGTGTGTGTGCTGTCTCATGAATCCATTAAAGTCTCTGCCAAAGCCACTGAGTGAAAAAATAGAACAATTAGGAAAGGAAAACAGGTATGCTTACAGACAACATAACTCTAATCACTGCTGTATATCAGCCTGACTTAGTAGTAACAGTTTCTAGCTATTGCTTACAGTATGTTCCTTGCTGTTCATTCTCACTGTATCTCCCATTGTTTGTGCCGGTTTCTGGCCAATGCCGTGCCTGAAAAAGGTTCTTGGACCAGTGCACCAACCTGGTTAACAAAAGAATAAATAAAATAAATTAATTGCTTCTAGATAAAGGAACATTGTCAGGAGAAAAAAAGGGAATTGGCTGTTAAGGTGCAAAGCTTGACAGCAAAAGGAGCAAGCATCTGTCAACTGTCAACTGTTAGCATTTATATAGGCAAATAAAAGTATTAAATTAATAATAAAGGTACAGAAAGTGAGTCTGTTGAACAATCTGTAAATTCTAATTAAAATATTGATAAGATAAAATATGATAATTTTAATCTGACCTGAAAATTAACACAAACTCAAGATGAACTGAAGAATAAGGAAACTAGATATTGAAATATTAAAACTGAGCCTTACTTTGCTAGAGATACTTTTTTTTTATTTGTGCTTTTTGTCCCTGTATCTCCAGCTGACTTCCCCTGCCACCTACTGCTGGCCACCCCCATGGAGCCTCGGTTTATCCCCTGGGTGGGAGAAGGGGGCGGCTTGGTGTACACACCCCTACATATCCAGTCATCAGGCAGGTCTGTGGCAGCAGCTCGAGGACTGTCTGGGGCCAAGCTTTTTCTGACATTACTGATGTGGGAGGCATGGTGCACACAAATGCAATGGCACAACTATGCCAGCACCCACATGCCTCCCAGCCACAACTGGGTGCCCCCCAGGTAAAGCACTCCCATGGTCACCCAAGATCACTTACACCTGGAGGTGTTACCCCCCCTCCCAGAGATGGCAAGCATGCAACAGCTACTCAATCCATTTCTCCCCCAGCCGACCCTCCAACCACCCATACCCATTCCCCAACCCAGGTCACTGGTGCTGCAAGTGGTGACATCACTGTTGTGCCAGCGGGCCAGCCAAGATGCTTGTTTAGAACTGTGAAACAATGTAAAAGAAACTGAAAATGTTCTTAATGGAACTAGGGTTGACTTAGCCAAGGTGATGGTTGGGTTGATGTAAAACCGTGGTGAGTGTCTGTCCTTGTTAGGAAACACCAGAGCCATTTGCATCTTGCCAGTGATATGCTGAGGCTGGGGTCCAGCTGTAAAAATCTTGCTGGTGCATATACATGATCAGAAAAGTTTGGTGGGCTTGGGATCAATCAAGATAGGTGAACTGTTTTTTAATGTGTCACCAGTAAAGTCTCCCAGGGTTCAATTTAAATTTAATCTTATGATACCTGAAGGATTATTGGGAAGAAGGTGAACAAATGGGTAAAGTAGCAAAGTCAAAAGGAAACACCTTCTCATCCACAAATCCAATATAAATACTTTTATTCTCAGATATAATGTTTCTTGTTCCTTCTTTTACTTTAACTCCTTTCACAGTGCTTTGTATTATGTTTCTGAACATTTGTTCCTTCATCAGACACTGGAGCTTTCCTGTTTTAACATAAAAATATATAATCATGTTTAATACATAGCACTCTTCAGCAGTTCAGGCAAATGGTGCTCAAAAAAAGACAGCAAATAATAATGTTCAAAATAAATCTACACAGCTAGAACTAACATGTGAGCTTACTGTATAAGCCTTATTTCAAAAAAACAAGTTTTAAACCCAAAATGTGTCTGCTGTGGGGGTGGGGTACTTTCTCATATATTGCAAGCAGCTTTCTCTGTTTCTGTTAAAGAAAGAGACCAAATTTAGCATGTTGGACTAAATATAAAATAAAGTTATATTTTAACTAAAAAAATGCTGTTCTATAGCTTTAAAATTACTTTCACAGGTGTCAGCAGTTATTTGAAGCCCACAGGATATTGACTTTTTCACCGTCACCTATAGACCAAACCAAAGACATCCTTTAGGTTCCAAACAAAAGAAAATATGAACTATTTTTTAAGCAATAAGATATGACCGGGATTTAGATTAATAGTCTGTTTATCATCCCCATGGGACATAATCTGGCACGAGGCATAGCCAAGTGCCATATTATGCCCCAAGAGGGTGCTTAACAGATTGTTAATCTAACCCCTGGTCATACCTTATTGCTATTAGTATAATTGGATTTTTTATTTTATAATTTTGTCATCTTCTGTAATTAAATAGTTGTAGAAATGTAGAAATGTGTTTTTTTTAGTAAAATAATCCTTCCACAACTGTATTTCAGAACTTGTAGTGCTGAGCCATCATAAGCATGACAAGGAGCTGCAGTGGTTTCCATGGTGACATTCTCTTAACTTTGGGATGGCCTCATGCGCTGCAGTGACAATAGGTGGTAAACTGCATTAACGGATGGGCTCTGACTCCATAAGTGTGAGTTATTAGTTTTGAAACTATATAACTGTCTCTAGCAATGTATGCAATTACTTCTGCAGAAAAAGTAGCATAACTGTATTATTGTAACATTTAAAAAGTTAAAACTTTGCTTCTGAGCATGCGCAGTAGTACCATCTGAAACAATATGACAATGTTCGCATACTCAGAAGCAAAGCTGCAACTTTTTAAATGTGACAATAATTAATGGAATTACGTACATGATAGTAAACAATGTAGTTCCATAACTCTTAATCCATTGTTTGTGAGTTATGGAATTGGAAATCATCTCCCCCCGCTGCTCTAGCTTGTCAGTGGGCCTTGAATGGAATCTCCCTCCCTCACAATTGTGTTTAACATTTTTTTTCCCTCACGCTTTCAGCCCATGTTGGAAAAGTCAGTCTTAGGCTGTAATCAGACTGAGACAGTGTTCACTGGGACAGTATGACCATCATAAGGGTCTTGAGGTGATCTTTTTTTTTTTTTCCTGTCTGAATTTACTGGCGCTACTCAGTAGTAACTGAGATGGGTGCTGGCAGCTGCAGTGTGAGCACTACATTTCCTGCACACTGTCTGTTGTAACAAAGCAAAATGAGTGAATCCCTGAATGACACTGATACATACTCAGTAGTCTATCACACTATGGGTGCAAGGAACAGTCATGTTTGTTAGAAAATGTTTAGTTTGCCAGATTGAACTGGAACTTCTTCCACTACAGTAGTTTAAAAACATATGCCAGTTATCAGGTTAAACATGGTAGGGTAACGTGGGTTAATATACTGTAACCCTGCTAGAACTCAAAGAACCAATCAGGGCAAGAGAATATTTCCTGCATTATAATAATTAAAAATGTATTACATGTAGCCACAGAATGGCACTGTGATAGCATGCCATGCTCCGATGCCTGCAAACCAGGTTCAAGAGTGAGTCAGAATCACTTGGAATTGGGTGGTCATGGTAGAGTGGTGTTGCCAGGAAGAGTAACATCACAGTCTGTAATCACTGGGACCCCTGCAGTGGGTGAACAATGGTTATCCTTCCTCCATAGGGGACAGCGGTGGTCTAGGAGGCTAACAATGGTACCATGCAACTCTGTTTATTTAGTGTTTTTTTGCCTGGGGAAGGAGGGCTAGGCAGTACTGCCAATTTTCAGCCTTGTCCCTGGGTGGGGGGGTACAGATGCATGGGGGTTACAGATGTAAACCAACTCATATTGAACAGAATAAGCTGGTGGTGGTATTTCTAGTGAATGAGAAACATTTGACAAGACAGTAGGGAAATGTCCCTACTATTCTTGGGAAATGCCATGTTATCTTTAATGTCCACCTGAACTACCACCAGAACCAACAGATAGGACCTTGGTTTGAGGTCTCATCCAAACGATGGCACACACCAACAGCACAGCATACTCCTAGTACTGAATTCAAGTGCTAGCATTTATGGTATGAGCCCAAACTTGGTGCAGGTCTAAAACCCATGACCTTCTGGGCTGAGGTGGATGTGCTGCCAGTTGAGTCATGCTGACACTTAGATGATTCCACACACTGGCATGTCAATACAGCGAAGATGGAGGGATGGAAAAAACAGGGTTGAAAAAGCACCAAGGTCTGTCTGGATGATGGCCATCCAGTACTCCTGGGGCACCATGCCACTCAGATAGGTCTCTTAAGACCCATTGTACAGGGCCAGGAAGGTTGCAAGAAAATGAGAGTCTGACAGATATGGTAGAAGGGAAAAACTCTAGAAAAAAATGTATTTGATATCTCCCTGTGTTGGGCAAAACATATGGGGGCAGTTGGCATGACACTAGTGTGTGAGATCAGTTTTAAAACTTTATTTAGTTGGCATAAGTGTTTGTAAACATGACAATATGCTATTTGCTTATTTGAACAGATTTATACAAGATAGCTAATAAAAGTTGGAGACCTGTTGACAATACTCTTTCCCAAGACGACTAACGTAGACTGTACAAGGACAAAGTTGCACCATTACAGATTACATTTCACATAACACAACAATTAATTTAACTGTACTACATGGTTTCAATTTTACACGTTTATGTATGCACGGCTGGTATTCATTTCAAAGTGTTTCCTGAACTTACTTTTAAACAAGACAAGGTTGGAAACCACTTTAACGTATTAGAAAGTGAATCATACAATACAGAATCTGCGTATACAAATGATGCTTTACTATAATCCGCTCTAACAGCAAGGATGAATATATTTCCATTGTGCTTGTCACATGGTGTGTGGAATCCAACTCCAGCCAGTGTCAAGTTGCAGTATATCCAGGTACAGTATATGACAGTACTGTATGTAACAGGAAATCCCTTTGAAATGAATGGGATTGCCTGTAATACATCTGGATGTACTTCAACTTGTCGTTGGCTGTGTCTGCACCCAGGGTCTGAAACAACACTCTTCAGTGCCCGAAGACAGTTCTGGCAGCTGACAACATGCTTTTCATGTCACTTGGTACTCTGGCCAGGTTACCGATGCTTGTGCAGACCATAAAGGGGGATCACTTGTTGAATAGAATCTTAAGTGCTGGGGTCTGAGGGCATGCTCCTGCAGGAAAATGTTTTGAAAAGGCTTTGTAACTGGTGCATTTTAATGCATTTTAAAGCTCCATTAATTTTATTAGTCTCTCCTTTGAAAAAATCTTATTTTTCAATTTTTACCTTTCATTAAAGTCACATCAGAGTTTCAGCTTTCTTTGAAAAGTATAAACAATTTATTCTGCTCACACCAACAGATGGCCACACAGAGAATGCCCATCAGTTTGCACTGCTCTGCATCATGTTCACGCTGCCAGAAAACAAACCTCTGCTGCTAAGGTCCTGTCCACACTGAGCCCTCTGTAATGTTACTGAGGGTCCATACCATTACCATAACGGTTTGTGTCTGCACTGGTAACGTTACAGCAGGCATTTTTTGAACCGTTACAGAAACCACATATTAGTAGTGGTTTCAACAATGGTTTTGGTAATGCTTTCACAGCTGTAACATTACCAGTGGCAGTGTGGATGGATGAGCGTGTAGCTCCCTTTCCTCCAGTATGCCTGCATGCATTGCAGTAATGCAGGCATGTGCGGATGGAGACAAACAAATGCTATCCAGGAAGTGCTTGCATTCCAGCATGGGTAGAAGCTTGGCATTTGGTGCAGGGATGAATTACAAGTAAAAAGTATTTAAATTTGGCCACAACTGCTTATGTAGTGACTGTCTACATCACCAAAAAAGCAAAGTTTGCAGCATTTGCTGTTTGACGCATATTTTGAGTGGAAAAATGTTCCTGCTATTCTTGCTGTTTCTCTGGTCTCTGTAGTCATTGTATGACTTCGTAAGCCAGGGCAGAAGGGGGTAGGCTGGGTCACACAATACAACAACCGGGACATTAACTTCACCAATTTCCTGGGAGATGTCGTAGAAAAGCTTTCCACTCTGACCAAGTGTGAACAGTCTGCTGTTTCTTAAGACCCTAGTGTCGTGGACTTTGTCTGACCACCCAACATTTATGTCCATAAAGAAATACTTGTAGTCGACAGGGACCTGCATTACTATGGAATAGTATGATTTCCTATATAAGTATTCAGTGGAATTTCCAAGAGGGCATATCATGGGGAAATGGACACAACATGGCCACAACATGTGAAGCTCCAATCCTTCTCAAAGCCCTGTACCACATTCAGCACTCTTACCACCCTTGGCAGCAGTATGTGCACTATGGCCCTGCAGATCTCAATAACAATTTCCCTGATGGTTGACTGCCGAACTCCAAATAGATGTGCCAGGGTTCTGTATTCCACATTTTTTGCCAGGTGCCACACTGTGATGGCAACTCTTTTATCAATTGGAATTGTTAGCTGTAGTTGAGAGTCCCTATGGGAGATCTGAGGGGTCAACTCGCTGCACAGAGCATTAAAAGTCTGCATGAACATCCCAAAATTGGATAGCCATTGCTCATCCATTCAAGGACATAGCACTATGTCATCCCATTATACACTACTTTTTCTGTGTGTCCACACAGATCTAGGAGCAGTGACAATTTCAAGGGCACATACAAGGACATCATGTAGCAGAGACATTGCACCAAGCACACCTTGGTGAATAACAGCAAGCCTACATGAAGCACAACGCAGTGCAGCCCTGGTCCATCTTATGTACCTGGCATTCTGCTGTATCACTCCATAACATTGAGACAGAAAGCACACAGAGCACACTAGCTTTGAAAATGCTGCTATTTCTGACTTTTGTCTATTGTAAGTGTGGCAACCACTCATGGGCTTATTGGATAGCTCCCTGTACCACGAACTGCATTGTGGGATGCTTACTGTTCTCAGGAGCATTTCACATGGCACAGCCTGCACCCAGAGTCAATCACTGTCTGAACAGACTGTAACATTTTGAAAAACAGTTCACTGGTAATGCGGACACACTGTAATGCTACCAGCCTGTAACATTTTCAAAATGTTACAACAGCAGTGTGGAAAGGGCCTAAGTGGTGCTAGAGGAGGTGCTGATTGGGTGGTGATCCTGTCCTTTTGAAATTCGATCCAGAATTGGCTCCACATTCGGACACAGCTTTCTGGAAGCTATCTGGCTGCCTTGCCTGATCCCATTAATATGAACTTCTCTTTTATTTGTTTTACCAGGAAAGGTGAAATGGGCCTCAAAGTCCAATTTTCAGCCATGCCACTAGTGTCTTTACTTATCTTTTGGCTCTGAAAAACTACAAATAGTCCCAAAATGCACCGACAGCATGGTGCCACCATTAATCCCATCTGCAATCGAGAAGCAAGCATCTTTGCCAACTTCTAATTGCAGTCACTGATACTGTAGTTTGTGCAGTGGCCTGCTACCCCACATCAGTGAATTGAGAACACAGGACATCAGGCGCTGAACAGGGGGCCATGGCCAGGGTTGCCCCTCCTGAGCACACCTATGCCATTTTATGACATCTAACACTCTCTGGTTACTGAACAATTGAACTCTAATGATTTTATTTATACTTGTGGGCCTAAAAAAACTGTTCACTTTGGGTACAGTATTACACAATATTGTGGTTCTGAATCATCAAAAGATGTTTGCTGAGGTGACATGTTTTCTGTGACTGGGCAAGTCACAATTGATATCTTGAAGGCTGTGTATAGTACATCATAATGGAATAATTAACCAATCAAATAGCTGCTTTTGCAGTGCTGATGACATCACAATTGCCATGTTCTGCACTTTGTCCAGAAGTACAACTGAAAGACAAACAGCTACAAGGGGCTCAGTTTCTAAAGGCTTGAGGATGATGCATGGTTCTGGAGGCAAAAATAAATTACGCAAAGGGGACTATGCCACACACTGTGCACCATTCCTGATTTTAAAATGCAGCTTGTGTCCCCTACCTGGCTGCCAGACTGGCTTCCACTGAGCTTGCATCAAGCTGCAGACTGCACCATGGTCGACAGTGGGCTTGCACCAAAACATAGCTGCAACATCCTTTTCCATGGGATTTTCAAAGCTCCCCCCAACTACCACAGGTCTGGCCGGTGCTCAGACCAGTGAGGGCTGGTCTAATGCCTCATGCGCCACCACCCCACCCTTAGAGTGTGAGGCATTGTGTTTGGATATGGGCAGGACACTGCATGCCATAATGTCCCAAGTGTTAGTACAGTTGACATGAGCAGTACGCAAGTGTTGGTACTGCATAAATGTAAGCAGCCGTGCAGGTGTCTGTGGCAAAACAAAAGGGTCATCAATACACCACTGATACACAGGCACAAGTGCAAAGGACAAGTTGTCATCCCAACTGAGCACAGCAACATCCCCAGGAGGTGCACACTTGGGGTGAGCATTGCTCCTATAGCTGTCCCCTTGCAGTGTCCAGCATGTGGCCCCATAATGGGGAAAGTGCAGAAGTATCACCTCCTATGCCAGTACACAGAAACATGCAACAAAGACAGTGATATATCTTGGTCTCCCGCATGGTCCCGCTGCCACTGCCAGAACATCATCATCATGGCGAGGTGCATGCATCAGTAGTGGCCAGCCATCCACAATGTATCAGTCAGGCAGGTTCCAGAGGATATCGGTGGAGACTGGGAGAAGCTGGTCACAACGCTGAAGAGTGCAGCAAGGTATGTTGTACTTGGTGCCATCATTGGTCACAGTCAGGTGGGGGGTCTGTGTCTAGTACAGTGCATGGGGGCATTGACAGGATGGATGTCCACACTGTCCCGCAAAACACTGCTGCTAGGGCATGCTGTCCACTGTACTAGTGGTATGCTGTTGGCAGTCTTCATTGTGGGATTCAAGTATAAGGGTACTACTCTGTCACTCATTATTTGGTGACTGCCTGTTTGGGCTATGTACCATTTCATATGACAGTTAAGCACCCCCAATCCCCATATCAGCCAGTTACACTGCTAGTGGCATGTATGGTTGCCTATCTCATACCAACTGGACCTGTAGCCCCCTATGGAGTGAAGCTATTGCACAGTGTTGTGTCTTCTGCAAGCTGCCTTGTGGACATGCTGATGTGCTCTGGGTGGCCGGGACAGCTGTTGCCCACGGTCTGTGGACTGGGGAATCACGTATATCAGTGTTGAGACTGTTTGTGTCTGTGGTCTGTCAGACTACCCACCGCTAGGCACAGCCATCCCTGTCAACACCATGACCCTCACAACAGTCACCACCCTGCACCCCCAAGGTGTGCCTGTGCTGTGGCAGTTCCGGCATGCCTGGGTACTGTGTACAGCATATGTGACCTGTGTATCTGACAGGTATGCCACAACATCCATCTGGCAGCACTTGTCCCCAAGCATCACCTTAGCCTGTGCCATGGTGGGCTTTGCTAGTCTCACATGTGCTGTTGCAGATACAGCTCTGGCCTGGTATGCGGTATGGTGCATGGTGTGCTGTGAACTGGGACTGGTGGCTAGCAGGAAATACACTGTGTTCTGTACAGGGTTGGTCCACAGGTACATGACTGAGAGATACAGGTCACAAGATTTGAGCCTCCTGGCCAGTGCTTTGTGTTGTACTCTTATGATTACAATACATAAGTGAGAAAAGGGACAAGAAGGAAATGATTGTTAGGCTTTAGAAAGGGGTGGAGTGGGTGGAGGATAACGGGGGAAAAGCAGAAATACTAAATGAATACTTCTGTTCCATCTTCACCAGGGAGAAGAAAGGACCAGTGCCTTCAGGACAGAAAAGAAGAGTGGGAGGAGGGGAACACAGATGTAGCGATAGTGGAGGAGGATAGAGTGAGGGAGGGGCTGCTGGCATTGAAGGTGGACAAATCACCTGGCCCGAATGGAGTACATCCAAGGGTACTAAAGGAAATGGCTGAGGAGCTGGCAGGGCCACTGGCAGACTTATTTAATAGCTCACTAGAGACAGGCGTAGTACCACAGGACTGGAGAACAGCACATGTAGTGCTGCTCAACAAAAGTGTTCCCAAGGATGACCCAGGGAATTACAGGCCAGTCAGTCTGACCTCCATTGTGGGCAAGCTCATGGAGACCATACTAAAGGAAAGGTCGGTGTAATATCTAGAGGAGCATGGTCTCCAGGATCCGAGGCAACATGGGTTCATGCGGGTGGGGGGAGAAGGTTTCAAACAAATCTGATTGACTTCTTTGACTGGGTCACTAAGACAGTAGATGGGGCCAAGTGGTAGATATCCTCTATCTTGATTTCAGCAAGGCCTTTGACTCTGTGCCCCACAAAAGGTTTATCAGGAAGTTGGTGGATCTCAAGGTTGGAGAAAAGATGGCCAGATGGGTGGAAAATTGGCTGAAGGACAGAACCCAGAGGGTGGTTGTGGGGGGAGTTATCTGGTACAAGACAGGTAACAAGTGGGGTCCAGCAGGGCTCGGTGCTGGGGCCGGTGTTGTTCAATGTCTTCATCAATGACACTGGAGATGGCATTAAAGGCAAAATGCACCTATTCGTGGATGACACCAAGATCTGTGGGAGAGTGGACACAGCTGAAGGAATGCAGGACCTACAGGAAGATCTGGAAAAGCTAGGGAGGTGGTCCAGGATATGGCAGCTTGGCTTCAATGCCAAGAAATGCAAAGTTATGCATATTGGAGCCAAGAATCCTAGGACAGAGTACTACCTGGATGGAGTCTGAGTACCTGCATCAGAGGAGGAGAAGGACCTGGGAGTGATGATCACTAGTGACCTGAAGCTCTCCGTGCAGTGCAAGATAGCAGCAGCAAAAGGCAAAGAAGATGCTGGGATGCATATCTAGGGGGATCAGTAGTAGGAGAGAGGAGGCTATACTGCCCTTGTACAGGTCACTGGTAAGGCTGTATCTAGAGTATGGAGTTCTGTACTGGTGCCCACATCTCAAAAAGGACATTAACTTGCTGGAGAAGGTCCAGAGAAGGGCTGCAAAGATGATAGCTGGTCAGCAGGGTAAGGCACATGAGGAGAGGTTGATGGCACTGAACATGTACTCCCTGGAAGACAGGACAGAGAGAGAGGGAGAGGGGGAGATAGAGAGAAGAGAGAGAGAGAGAGAGAGAGAGAGAGAGAGAGAGAGACACACAGAGACAGAGGACATGATTGGTACCTTCAAGGACCTTGAAAGGGATAAATAAGGTTGATAAGGACAGTCTCTTTAAGCTGAGTGGCAACCATAACACGAGGGGGAACAGTCTTAAGCTGGAGGGTGGGAGGTTTAGGAGGGAGGTCAGGAAGCACTTCTTCACAGAGAGGGTCGTGGACACTTGGAATGCGCTGCCAGAAGAGGTAATCTTGTTGAAGATAGTGAGCAGCTTTAAGAAAGGCTGGGATAGATATAGGGGGAGGGTAAGAGTCATGGGTAGGGAGAATGGGAGGAGTGGGGAGAGAGGGCAGGGACATTAGCTCAGCTGTAGACCTTGCAACACATAGAAACATAGAAACATAGAAGTTGATGGCAGATAAGGACCGCAAGGCCCATCCAGTCTGCCCATTTCTTTTTCTACCTTATAAATGTGCCTTCGGCCTTTGCTCTGTCAGTGACCTATCTATTCATAGTTATTTGTATTGCTCCCTTATGCCTATCCCATGCCTGTTTGAAGCCCTGCACTGTATTCATAGCCATCACTTCTTGTGGTAAGACATTCCATGCATCCACCACCCTTTCTGTGAAAAAGAATTTCCTCACATTCCCCCTTAATCGGCCTCCCTCTAATCTCATGCTGTGTCCTCTTGTCCTGCTATTTTTCTTATATTTAAACATGTTAGACTCTTTTACCTTGTTTATGCCCTTAAGGTGTTTGAATGCCTCGATCATATCACCTCTCTCCCTCCTTTGCTCAAGGGTATACATATTGAGCTCCATTAATCTGTCCTCATATGTCTTCTGATGCAGTCCCTGCACCATTTTGGTTGCCCTTCTCTGGACTGCCTCAATTTGGTTAATGTCCTTGTGAAGGTGTGGCTCTCCAATACTGCACGCAGTACTCCAGATGGGGCCTAACTCAGTGTCTTGTACAGAGGATTATTACCTCCCTCTTACGACTTGTGATACTCCCTACTAATACACCCTAACACCCTCTAGCCTTACCTACTGCTTTAGAGGTCTGCTTGGATGATTTTAGGTCATCAGTGATGATGATGCCCAAGTCTCTTTCTTCCTTTGTGACTGCTAGCAACTCCTCCCAGCCTATAGGTGGCTTCAGGTTTCTCTCCCTATGTGCATGATTTTGCACTTCTTTGCATTAAATCCCAGTTGCCACTCTTCTGACCATTCTGCTAGTTTATCCAGATCTCTTCTCATTCTGCCCACCCATCTGGATCATCTACTCTGTTGCAGATCTTGGTGTCATCTGCAAACAGACAAGCCTTACCCTCTAGTCCATCTGCAAGGTCACTAATGAAGATGTTGAAGAGGACTGGCCCCAGGACTGATCCCTGAGGTACCCCACTTGTGACTTGCATCTCTTCTGACTGTATACCATTTACCACCACTCTCTGTTTCTGCCGTCAACCAGTTTGCCACCCAGTTGACCAACTTCTGACCCCCAGCCTACCCAGCTTATTTATCAATCTTCTATGTGGAACAGTGTCAAAGCTTTGCTGAAGTCAAGGTAGGCGACATCAACTGCTCCCCCTTGGTCCACCACTCTGGTTACCCAGTCAAAGAAATCTATGAGATTAGTTTGACAGGACCTTCCTTTTGTAAACCCATGCTGTCTTGGATCCTGTGCCCCTATGGATTCCAGGTGTTGCACTATCCTTTCCTTAAGGAGTGCCTCCATAATCTTGCCCACTACTGAGGTAAGACTGACTGGTCTGTAGTTCCCCGCCTCCTCCCTGCTACCACTCTTGTGGAGCGGGATCACATGAGCCCTTCTCCAGTCTTCTGGGACCTCTCCTGTGCTCAGAGACTCACTAAACAATTCTGCTAATGGCTCTGCTAGTTCCTCCTTTAGCTCCTTAAGTACCCTGGGATGTATGCCATCAGGTCCCATTGCCTTATCCACCTGGAGCTTAGCAAGCTCTTGTAGGACCTTCTTTTGTGAAGGGAGTAGTGCTCACCTCCCTCCCCTGTGTCCATGATGCTGAGCTGTGGGCCCTGTCCTACCTTCTCTTCAGTAAATACTGAGCAAAAGTATCTATTTAGGATAGATGCCTTTACAGGGTCCTCCTCCTCACATGCTCCCTTTTCTCCATTAAGCTTAGCAATACCCCTCTGGACTTTCTCCTTTCACTAATGTATCTATAGAAGTCTTGTCACCTTCTTTACTGTTCGTGCTAGTGTTTCCTCAGTTTGGGACTTTGCCTGCCTTACTGCCTTACCTGCTTCCCTTAGGGCAGTTTGGTATGCCTCCCTATCTTCATCCCGCTGTGTTCCTTATATTTCCTGAAGGCCAGACTTTTGGCTCTGACCTTTCTGCTACTGTATTTGAGAACCAAAGTGGTTTCCTTCTTGTTTTGCACTTCCTTTTCTGTCTAACACAATGGGATGTTGCTTCAAGTATTGCATCCTTAATGCTTGCCCACTTTGCCTGTACCCCTCACCTGTGTTTCTTTTGCCAGGGTAGCTTAACTCTGTAGGCCATCTTATCAAAGTCAGCTCCTCTGAAGTCCCATATTTTTGCCTTGGAATGGGATGATTTAGATGTAGTAGCCAAACTGAACCATACCATGTGATGGTCACTGGCCCCAGGTGACCTTCTACCTGGAGATCTGTGATCCCTTCTTTGTTAGTCAGTACTAGATCTAGGATAGCCCTGTCTCTTGTGGGTTGCTGTATCAGTTGTTTGAGGCCCTCCCCCTGCAGGGAATCCACTATGAGTCTAGTTCTGGCAGATGTTCCTGCTGGTATTGACCAATCTGTATCTGGCATGTTGAAGTCTCCCATTATCAGAACCTTCCCTTTAGCTGTCATGTTTTGTATATCTTCTAACAGTAATGTATCTATGTCCTCCCCCTGGTCTGGGGGCCTGTAGACAACCCCAGTTCTTATGGCTGTCCCATTTCCTGTTTCCAGGGTGACCCACAGTTCTTCTGGCTCCTTATGTGTATTCTGAATTTCTGTAGCTTTGATATTTTCATTAACATACAGGGCCACTCCTCCCCCTCTTTTTGCACCTCAGTCTCTTCTGAACAATACATAGCCAGGTACTGAAGTCTCCCAAGTGTGGTTACTGGTAAACCACGTCTCACTAATTGCTACTATGTCCAGTTTAGCCTCTGACATTATTGCCTGCAGGTCTGGGATCTTATTTCCCAGGCTGTGAGCATTTTGTACATGATTTTCCATTGGCCAGATTTTGGTGTGTTGGTTGTTGGGTGAAGTTTGGCATTACCCCTGTGCATCGTATGGGGAGACAAACCTTTTTTCTTACCTGGTGATGCAAATGAACGGCAAACACGCTGAATTCCTGTTTGACCACTAGCTGTGGGGGGAGGGGTGTTCTTCCCATTCGACGTATGGGGTGCTGCACCCCTCTCCCCATTTGCTAGTTTAAATATTCTGCAAAGACGTCAAACTTCTGCCCCAATGCACTGACTCCCTCTTTAGTCAGATGCAGTCCATCAAATTTAAAGAACTTTCGCTCCCAGAACTGTTGCCAGTTCCCTACAAATCTGTGTCCTTTTTCCTGGCACCAGTCCTTGAGCCACGTGTTTAGCTCCCTATCTCCCTTCTCTGACCTTCCGTCCATCTGCCCTCTCCCAGACTGGCAGGATCTCAGAGAAGGAGATGCCGACGAAATAGATGATAGTTTGTCACCCAGCCTAGTCAGGTGTTCCTTGGTCTCCACAACTGACCGGGTTGGCGAGATCATTAGTCCCTATGTGTACTAGGACATCAATGTTTTCTCCTGCCTTGTGAACAGTTTTAGCAATGCGGTCAGTGTCTCCATGCTGATGTACCTGGGAGACATCTGACCATCACCCTGGCTGGAGATGGGTATCAACTCCTGAATCATGGAGTTCCTATGATCAGAAGTTTTTGGATTTCCTTTGTGCTTGTTTAGTTTTGGTTCCTGATTTGGGTGAGTTTTGTTGTGCTAGCTCCTGTGCGCAGTGTCCTGCTCTGCAGTGTCTTCTGCCTCTTTATTTGATTTCAGAGATAGAGGCAGATACCTGTTTGTAGTGTTTATATGGTTTTGGAGGTAATGTGTTGGAGAGCAGAGAGTGATGGGGCACCTGATTTGCTCCTCCTAACCACCTGCCAACCTCCTGGACCAACTACCCTCTGCGGTCGGGTTTTTCTGTTGGATGCTGGGGAAATGGCGGGTGGTTCTTATAATGTATTTCCTCTTCAATATGAAATTTGAGGCGGCAATCTCTGCCCATGCTGCCCGGAGCTGAGCCCTATCTCCAAAGGCCCAGCATGTAGGACAGTGTCCTAAATCCTGTAAGACTGTCCTTCTGAAAATTGTTCCACAGTACCTGCAGTTAATGAAATCCATTCCAAATAAGTTGCTGGGTTTGTAACCTAGTCAGAGTAATTAGAAGGAGCAGAACACGAGCAGACTTGATAGACCAAATGTCCTTCTTCTGCTTGCTTCTTCGTATGTTCGTATCCCTTACACATGATCTACACTTCCCACCCCTATTGTGCTCCTCATAGCATTCCTGTTTGCATGTGCATGAGCAGAACTAACATTGGGGTGTCATACTTTGGCATGACTCATGAGGGCATTCACGGTTACTTGTAGTTGTTAAATGTGTTTCCTGTGTGGTATACATCCTACACTTATGGCACATCCGCTATCTGTAATGCCTGTTGCTGGAGCAGTATGTCATCCCAATAGGGAAACATCTAGCACTGTGTGTTGCCCTGCTGCCTGAACTGGATGGGGGGGGGGGGACAGAACAATATGGGGTGCACACAACAGCAGTCTCACAGAGGTCTGATTAACTGACATGCTAACTGACAGGTGTGATAGCTCTTCCAGCACTCTGACTGGCAGAAGCCATCATGTCCAGGGCAGTGCCTTGGAATATACAGGCTGTAGGTATCATTTTCATAGTATGGCACAGGACCACCATGCATCATGGGGCAAGATGTTTTTTGTCATGGCCGATAGTTCTGACTTCAGTACCGACCTTTGTCCCTAACAGGGCACATTGTCAGTCATTGTTGGTGGATAAGTATCCAGAGTTGCAGTGGGACCCTCCCAGCCTATGTCTGGGATGCTCCTGCCAGTGCACAGTGCGGTCATGATGTACCAGAGGACCCGGTTGTCTTGCTTAGCGATATCAATGTGGCAGTGGCTTCACTGCATAGTGCACTACCTTCTCACCTTGCTAATGTTCTGCTCCCATGCACTTCAACCTAGCATTGGCATGATGTATACATTTAGGAAGATCTTTGCCGTATACTGGGCCATAGGATATAGAAACAGAAACTGATGGTAGATAAGGACCGCTAGGCCCCTCTAGTCTGCCCATAAAAGTCCCCCAGATAGTCTGGACTTGGACACGCCATGTGCCCCAACCCTCCCACACAGTTCTCTGGGTACCTGATTCCTGCTTCTTACCTTCACAGGCTACAGTGGCAAGCTATACTGCTGCTGGCACTATTCTGTAGAACAGTTTCAACATGCCTGCTATCTGAGAAGCTCCTCTTACATTTTCCTACTTATCCCCAAAGTTAAGTCATGCTTTGGCAGGGCCTCAATAAGTTATGCGCTTCCTCAACTCTGGAATAAACTCCAAAAAATCATGAGAATAGCCTGCCATATTAATCTGTCAGCGTTCAAATCACTATATGCACAGTCCATTAAGGAGTCCTGCAATTGCTTTCCTTGATTTTTGGCTAAAGGTATACTGACCTCAGACATTATACCCTCTGTTTGACCTCCACTGACCCCCATGTGATTTTTACTCACGCTTATCCTCCTCCCTCCCTTCTCCACCTTAATTATTCCATGTAACCATTGTCCTTCCCTGCATGGTTGCCCACATAGCCTTTGTTATGCTGGTATGTTCAGTGCATATCTATAAGTGTTATCTTAGTGTACATAGTTACAAATGTATCTTATTATATTGTATGTAATGACTTTTAATTTTTGTAATAGTATTATGTGTTCGATCATGTACCTGTTCAGGTCCATCTTGTAAATGAGTTTACTCAAAGGTGTTTTGCCTGGTAAAATAAAGATTTTTGATTGATTGATTGATTGATCTGTCACTGCCTCACTTAGGGCATGGATAGGGGATGACAGCAGCCTACGTTGATCCCCTCCCTTGCACCATCTGTCTAATACAAGGAACAGTTTGTGGCAGTCCTGGGGATTTGGCACCAGAATCGACTTTCTACTGAAATCTGGCTCATGGTCCCTGGTGCACCAGATTTCAGCACAGGATGCCATTTCTTGCAGCATGCATCGGTCTAGGAAGCCCTTTGAAAATCGAGCCCTAGGAGTTGATTTCATAGTTATATGGGGTATTGTTTATAACATGAATACAGTTGGGAGTTTTCCGAAAAAAGCGTGTTGTCCACAAAAAAAGCTAGTTGACAAACTGCACTTCTGACCACATTACAAACCTAACATTTTACCAAAAGGCTTATTGTTCACAGAATTAAGACAGAAAATGTAATTTTGTCCACAGAATGTTGTTTCACAAAAACATTTTGTCCACAGAAGGAACTGGGCAGTTTGACAAAAGGAATTTGTCCACAGACTTAGTAAAAGGATTTGGCAAAATCCAATAAACATTGGGTGCTGCAGGATGCTGCCTTGGTGGCTCTTCAGGGAGCATGTTCACCTTGGTTAAAAGTAACCATATCAATGCTGTTTATGGGATACTGTGCTGTCAGAGGTGCACTCTTTTGGATGAGATGTTAAACCAAGGTCCCCGCTGCCTGTTTTGGTGATTTTTCAGGTGGAAAGTAAAGATGCCATGGCAATTCTCAAAAAAGCAGGGAAGGTTTTTATTAAATGAAAATACCATCCAAAAATTCAAGACGATTATATCAAATCATATTTTCCATTTTCTATATAACAAAATCTTTGCTTTCTGAATCAAAGTGACAATATGTATAATAGACCCACCACCACTAAAACAGAAAAATATCCTTCATCTAGCTCCAGAATATTTAATCAATCCAAGTGAGCCCCTGCCACAGTGTTTTAGAGACCTTTCTGTGCAAAACTCAGTTCTCTTTTCCCTTAATATCTTTCAATTCATTCTTAACCATTTGTACAAGTACAGCAATAGTTATATTCTTTTCCCATAATACATATTGGCATCTAGATTGCCATAAATACCATTTTAAACATGGAAACACAATCAGGTTTGTACTTTAATTCCAGTTTGTCCAAGAATGTCCTAAGTCCCTTAAAATTAACTGATATATACAGTATATGTAATGTCCTTGAATTTTGGTTATTACCAAGCTGGTCCCAAGAATGTCCACAAGAGGGCAATATCAGCACATTTAAAGAAAAGATGTTACATTGTTTCAATTTTGTGGTTGCATTCTGGCCATAAACACCATCTTTATTCTACAGTTTTATGTTTCACATTTCCCCTCACATTCAAACATCCATGCACACATAACCATATTGTGTGTCCCACGTCTTCTTGGGAAATCTTTGGACTGTTAATGCTTTACTATAATATCCTCAGATACTGTAAAGCTTGTATCAAAGATGAATCACTAAAAAAGTTCCTCCATTATTTCTTTTTCTATAATTGCTTACCATTATTATTTTTGCTAATTCCAACTGATGTATTCCATATTTTTATTCTCCTTGAACGATTTTGTAAATGTCCCACATTCAGAAGTCCTTTACCTTTGATTTGTTTTAGTTTCGTGTCTATAATTTTAAATATATAAGACTATGGTGACTTTATTGGTAAACAGAGGCCTGATATTAAAGCTAAAAAAAAAAAAAGGAAAAAATACTATGGGGTTGATCATCCTCAACCCTCCTTCTTTTATTTCTCAATAATATGTGCTGTTTTACCAGATTTAACCTAATGTACTACCCCAGAGTAGCCTACTGAACATGCTATATACAATCAGCTCCATTTCTTGTGGCAATGGGAATATAAAACTTACATATAAAATAATTGAAACCAAAAATGTTTTAATCATGTATACTCTCTTTGTCTTTGACATTTGCCATTGACACCATTTTTTCACTTTGATGTCAGCTTCTTTTATTTTTAAATTCCAGTGATAACTAGCCATACTAGTATTGCCATACCAAACTCCTAGAATCCCCATAGGGTCCTTTGTCAGCTGTATTCCCCTGTGTGTTTCAAGTCAGCTGTTCTCTGCCCTCCCATGCTTTTTTGAGTGCTCACTTTAGAGCCTGAATATTCAGCGACCTTCTCAAATTATTCAATTGCCCTCATGCCCGATTTTCCACCTTTTATTAATAGACATATATTATTTGCATTGGCCATGGATTCATACTGCAGACTGCCTTTCCATGTATCCATCCCCCGGATTTTAGGATCTTGGCCAATCATTCTTAAAATGGGATGTAACACAGATACAGGATTTGGCTCGTGGGATAGCCCTGTCTTACCCCTGCACACAATACTATAGTATTTCTTTTGCCTGACAGCCATTCACTACTGGAAATATTGTACTGTTTGCATATAAAAACTTTAACCATGTAATAAAAGCCTTGGGAACACCATATTTTTCCAATACATCCCATAAATATTTGAGATTCACTCTATCAACAGCTTTTTCCTGATCTGAGGTCAGGAACAAGCCTTTCACTTTCTCATGTTTCCTTAGTTCTACACGTTCTCCGAGTAGCAATAAATTATCTTGAATCTTCCTATCTGCTATACCGCATGTCCGAGTTGAAAGAATAAGTATGGCTGCTGCAGCTGCTAGCCTTTTCTCACCAAATTTTCAATAACATTTTCATATCCACATTTAATAGACTGAAGGGCCTCCAAATATTTATATTTTCCTTTCCCTTCATTAAGCAAAATAAACACACCTTAAAAGTGTTTGACAAGGGTATTGTTTCTGCAACATTTCATTATATATCTGTGTTAGAGGCTTAGCTATTTCTTCTTTATATAGTTTATACACCTCTCCTGGAATTCCATCACTGCCTGGAACAGTATACATTTTTCAGTTGTGTCTTAAACTTCAGAAGTTTGAATGTCTGAGACTAAAACCCTTTTTATATCATCTGTCAAAGATGGTATATGTTAATGGTTAAACAACCCTGATTTATCAGCTCCCATTCCCTTTACTGTTCCAAATGTCTTATTTATATGTTTCTACTGTTTTTAATATATCCTCTTGTTTACTTTCAGTAATACTGTTTTCATCCGTAACTCTTAATAATACTCTTTTAGATATCGATTCTGCACTGTTCTCAGCAGGATTCACCTGTGCTTTCTTCCCTTATGTACCATTGTTTATGTCTGTGGGTGGAGCCTACAGCCATCTTGCTGCCTGTAGCTGGAAAAATGGAAGATCGTGAAACGCATTTTTGGAGTTTTCAATGTATCCTTCCAAAACTATAAATCACCATGCCAGTTGAAATAAAATACTCCCTTCTTTCTGTTTATAATAAAGGAATAATGCCCAACAGGGTGGGTGTCATGCTGGGATAACATCCCGCCTCAGGTGGTTGGACCCTAGGCCAGTGGCCGAGGTCATACCTCTAAACCTTTTGCCACTGAAATAAAAGACATGGACATTTTTGGACAGTCAAAATGAGGGACAATGAGGGACACAGACCCTCAGAATGAGGGACAAATCCTTAAACATGGAAATACAAACTCAGAACACTATGAAAACCATAGTGTTTACTTGTACAAAGTTTATTTTTGATTTAGTATTTTTGGGTTTTTATTTATTTATTTATTGAAAAGTTTCACCAGGAAAATTACACTGAGCAACAAGATGCTCGTCTCAAGGTACATCCTGGGGGAAGGGGAGAGGGAGCAATACATATTTTAGAATATTAAGAATTTCTGCTTTGAAGTCTGAATTTATAGCACATTATTTGTGTGGCAGCACTTTTTCCATGAGGGACAGATAAGGGACAAAGAAATTTTAAGGGGTATAATGAGGGATGTCCCTCGTAATGAGGGACAGTTGAGAGGCATGGCCGAGGGCGTCCAACACCTGAGAAGGGATGTTATCCCAGCATAAAACCCACCCTGGAGGGCATTATTCTTATTACACAAAGGCTCATGATTCAAAAAGAAAGAAAACAGATGAAGAAGTACATTTAAAAGTATTTTTTGGTTGTTTTTTGAATGAGGAGGTGTACTGTTTAAAGAAACAGTGCATATTTCTTGTTTTGGCCAGTAGGTGGAGATGCCGTTTCTGTATTTGTGGCTTTGCAGTCTCAAGTTGTCCCCTTGTTGCTGTCCCTGTGACCATTGTCAGTGTTAGAGACTGCAAAGCATGTCTGTGGCACTGTGGTTTCTCCTGGTTCTGCTTCTAGTGGGAAAAAAATGGAGTACTAAAACAAAGACATGGAATGGCGAACAGGTAAGACGCACTGAAGTGGTTTGTCCTACTCATACCATCCATGTCTGTTTGTGAGGGTGAACTACACTGGGTGGGGATTCTAAAGGAAAGGGGAATGAGGGAGTCATTAAATATGAAAAAAACACATTTGTTGGAAGTGTTGCTGGAAGCAGGCTGTTGGTTATGCAGTACACTGCATTCTTACGATTTGGTTTCATTCACTGAAACCACTCAGTTTTTATTGGAGGAAATTGCAATTTTTTTTTAAGCTTTGGAACTTTTTGGGCACTTGTTCAATTCTTGTTGCTTGAAGACAAGGCTACTTTTGTTTGCCAGAATGCATGAGACCTGAGTGTGAGGGCTCCAGTTGCAATGTTGCAAAAAAAAAAAAAAAAAAAAAAGAGAGGATTACTAGTAGAGTACCTCAGGGCTCAGTACTGGGTCCAGTCCTCTTTAACATCTTTATAGGTGACATTGCAGAGGGTCTGGAGGGAAAGGTATGCCTCTTTGCAGATGACACAAAGATCTGTAACACAGTTGATACACAGGGGGTGGGTAGAAAAGTAAGAAGGCACTTGGCAAGGTTGGAGTAATGGTCAGACATATGGCAACTTAGATTCAATACAAAGAAGTGCAAAGTAATGCACCTGGGAAACAAAAACCCAGGAGAAGAGTACACAATAGCAGGGGAGGTACTAACAACAACAAAAATGGAAAGGGACCTGGGGGTAGTCATATCAGATGACCTAAAGGTGGGTAAGCAATGTGAAAAGTCAGTAAGAAGAGTCAGGGGGATACTGGGATGCATAGGAAGGGGCATCACAAGTAGAAAAAAGGAAGTGGTTATCCCTCTGTACAGACAGTTGGTGAGACCCCATCTGGAGTACTGCGTGCAGTTTTAGAGACTTCATCTATGCAAAGACATAGACAGGATGGAAGCAGTCCAGAGGAGGGCAACTAAAATGGTGCAGGGTCTGCAGCAGAAGCCATATGAAGAGAGACTGAGAGAGCTTAATATGTATACTCTTGATGAAAGGAGGGACATGGGGGACATGATAGAAACATTCAAGTACCTCAAGGGAATCAACAAAATCCAGGAAGGTAGCATCTTTCAGAAAAAGAGATGTGTAAGAACAAGGGGGCACAATTTAAAGATAGAGGGGGGACGGCTCAGGGGTAACGTGAGGAAATTTTTTTTCATGGAGAGAGTGGTGGATATATGGAACAGCCTTTCAGAGGAGGTCATTGGGTCTAAAACAGTGGGGGAATTCAAACATGCTTGGGACAGACACAAGGCAATTATAGTTGGGGGTTGCAGGAAGTAGGCTGTTGGTTAACTAGAATCTGCAGCTTATGCAGATGGTAGGGAAATGGGCAGACTGGGTGGGCCAAGTGGTCCTTATCTGCCGTCAAAGTCTATGTTTCTATGTTTCTATAATGTGGTTTTCCATTTGCCTGGGATCAGGAAGTACTGTCACCGATGTGGCTGGGAGGTTGTGGACAGATTTTTCTTTTCCTTTTGACGTGGTCATTACAGTACTGGGACTAGAGCCGGGATGTTTTGCTGGGATAACATCCCGATTCCAGTCCCAGTCTGACCAAACATGGACTAGGATTCTCTCTTGCCATTGTATAATGTTGGAGAAAGAACTCCAAGCTGCTTATCAGATTGCCATTAGAAAACTGAAACAGCTTGTTAAATACTGGTTGCCTATTAAATTGAGATTTGTTTACCCCTTCAAAATGCAACAACTTGCACATTTAAATACTTAGCATTTAAACATTTTCTTGTTACTAGCTTCAGTTGGGCAGATATTGTCTTTCAAGAAAGATTCATACCTCACAGATGTCACCCTTTCTCAGCAATCTAAAAAGATTTACACTGTTTTTTAACCTCTTAGGACACTATTTGATAAGAACTGTCTCAGACATATGCCAGGTCTTCTGTGAACTATCCAAGCCTAAATATATAGCAATCAGCAGGCATTTTTTACAATGTCTTTTGTGGAAAAATATATTGAGCCACAGGAAACACACACACACACACACACACACACTGTATTCACCATCCTCACAGCCACAAGATGTGAAATAAATACTGTAATCTATTATGTTATAAAACAACAAAGAAACTGTTTGTTTATCTCAGTGAACACAGTAAAGTTCAGTTTACAGTAGATTTCCTTTAAAAATTTCTTATCCTATATTGTGTATCCTGGATAGCGCAGGGGAGATGCTACATCTCATTGTCATAGGGATCTTGATTTTACACATTTTTGCACTGTATTTGCTCAGGATGTCCCAGATTAGATGCACTATCTTGTTTTCAGTGGGGTCATGATTTTACCATCTTTATAATGTAATTATATATAGCCTCAGCTACCTGATTGTTTCTGGAAGACTTGGGCTGGTCCCACCCCCAAACCCCTCACCCCACCCACCCCTGGTCCATTATTTCTTTTATACTAGGGATTCTGACATCACTTTCTCAAACAGGCAAATGATATGCACCTGTCATAGCAGAAGCAGACATCCAGGAAAGGAACAGCAGCAAGTGAAGAGGTGACAGCTCTCTCAGTGGAAGGGAAGTAAATGTAAATCTAGGAGCTTTCATTATTACTTCTTCGCATTGATATTGCATTGGGAAAAGGAGGAGTAGGAGTTTGAAGCAATAGCTACTTAAAGTCTCTTTTTGAGTGTGGATAGGAAGGATTGGAATATAAAAAGTGGTGCTCAATATATCTAAACGCGTGCAACAAAGGAGGTAAAGATAAAAAAAAATGTTTTGCATTGATAGAGGGGGAGAGGGGAGACTTGGGGGAGTGTTTGGTATCCTGCATCTGGAAGGGTGGGGGTCGCTGGTGGGCAATGACAGCAATGGGTAGGGTGGTAGGTTGCAACAATCATGCGTGCACCAATCTTTCTAAACATTGCCTGGAGTGTGGGAGGATGTTTAGTGTGCAACCACAGAAAAACTTAGAAAGGAGATTGAGGGTCTGCAGGAGGAACTAAGACAGGCAAGGCAGATTGGGGGTGGGTTTAGCCCAATACTGGAGGAAGGAAAAAGGGGAGATGACGGAGGGCGATTTAAGCCAACAGTGGTGAGGAGAGGGTCACAAGAAGGGAAGCAGAGACAAAGGGGCCCAGGCCAGGAAGAATGATTGCCGGGGAAACCAGGTCAGGAGACAAAAGACAAATGGAAGGAGGAGGAGATAGGGACTTGTGAGGGGAGGCGAAGAAGTGGCAAAAGTCATGGAGTGGAAAGGAGAGAACAGGTTACTATGAAGAGAGAGGGAGTGGACATTTGTGAAGGGTCTTCAGAAAACAGCTGTGCACTGCTAGAGAGGAAGAAAGTGGAGGAGGGAAATGATGAAATTAGAGGAGTAATTGATAAATGCCTGGACCAAACTGGAGCAGGGGGCAGTTCTGCTGGGAGAATTGCAACAGGGTAAAAGAGGAAATAATGTGCAGGAGGAAGAAGAGGAGCTGGAAATGAGAGAGGGAGATGAATGGAAGCAAACAGGGAGTAAGAGGGTGGAATCTTAGTGCTGGGGGACTCAATACTAAGAGGAGTTAGGTGGGGTAGCAAGGGGAGAGGCATAGTCGCATTTGGGTGGAGGCCATGCCAGGAATGACAGCGGAAAGGGTGGGACAGTCTGTTCTGAAATATGCTAGAAGGGGTAGGGACAAGCCTCATTTAATTATACATCTTGGGACAAACAACCTGGCTGACAAGACAGTAGATATAGTCCAGAGGAGGTTTGAGGAACTAGCACAATTATGTGAGGGGGCAGGAAGATCAGTAACTTTTTCCGAGGTATTTCCAGTGCCAAAGGCAAGCACAACAAGAAAGCTGAGAATAGAGGAATTTAATGGATGGCTAAGAACCTGGTGTTGTGCTAAAGGGTATGGGCTTTTGGGGGTGGGGAGGGACCTGGGAGGACAGTAGTCTCTATGCCAAGGACAGACTACACTTGAGTGAGAAGGGAAGAAAGTGTTGAAACAGAGGATGGAAGAGTATATAGTGGAAGTTGGAATTTAAACTAGGGTGGGGGTGGCAGTTGGGGAAGAGAATATGCAGAGACCACAGGTTGGGAAATCATATGAGCTTACTCCCCATAACAGTGACAAAGGACAAATGGCAAGTACTATTGGTGATGCTAGGAAAGGAGGGCAGGATGGGAAGGGGGGAAAAGGGTGGAAGGTGGTTATCCTTAATGCTAGGAGGCTTGGGAGGAAAACTGCAGAGTTACAGGTTCTCATGGCAGAGGGAGAGGTGGACATTTCAGCCATCACGGAAACATGGGCCACCCAATATAATGACTGGGACCTGTCTGTACCAGGGTACAGGTTATTTCGTAGGAACAGGGTGATTGGGAAAGGAGGGGGGTGGCACTATATGTGAAGGAAGGACTGAAGTGTGTAAGGGAGAAAGGGAGGAGGGTAGTACCGAGTCATTTTGGGTGCAAATCCAGGATTCCAAGAATAGGATTCTTAGAATGGGAGTGGTGTACAGGCCACCATCTCAGATGGAGGAGTTAGACAGGGAACTAGCGGGACAGATCAGGAGGACCTGCGAGAAGGGTAGTGTGGTGATTGTGGGGGACTTCAACATGCCAGGAGTGGACTGGAACACCCCAACAACCAGGAACAGAAGGGAGCAGGTACTGCTGGATGCCTTCCAGGACAGCTTCCTGCTGCAAATGGTCAGTGAACCAACCAGGTTAGGAATACCCTTGACCTTGTGCTGGCAAATGGGGACTTTGTGAGAAAACTTACAGTGGAGGAACCGCTGTCAGGAGTGACCACCACTCAGCATGGCTCACATTGGATATGGGCAAGGAAGGGTGGAATCTGGCACAAGAGTGCTGGACTTCAGGAGGGCCAACTTTGGGAGGATGGGGAAGTGGTAAAAGGGTACCTGGCCAGAATTTAATCTAGTATGGATACTAACCAGAGGTGGGAGCTCATAAAGCTGGGGATAGTGGAGGCAACCAAAACCTGCTGCAAAGCCCAGAACAAGAAGGCTAGGGCTAAGAAACTGAGCTGGTTGAGTAAGGAGGTCATGGAAAAGGTAAGGAGGAAAAGAGCTGCCTTTAGGAAGTACAAGAAAACAGGGAGGGGGGAGGACAGAGAGGAGTACTTGACAGAATCGAAGGAGATGACGAGGGCAGTAAGGGGAGCCAAAGCATCTACGGAACTCAGGCTGGCACAAGGCATTAAGAAGGGGGAGAAGGACTTCTTTAAGTACATTAGGGAGAAAAGGAGCTGTAAGGACCATGTAGTAAGGATTAGGAAGAAGGGGGGTTGGGTGGAAGCAGGGTACGATAAGGTGGAAGCACTAAATGAGTACTTCTGCTCAGTATTTACTAAAGAGAAGAGGGGGGTGACACCCAAGGTGGGAGAAATAGCAGAAGCATGGGGGAAGTGGTGACAGATGGGGAAGTCATGGAGGGCAGAGTTCGAGAGGGTTTGAAGGCACTGAGGGTGGCAAGGTGCCAGGCCCAGATGGCATCCACCCCAGGGTACTGAAGGAGCTGGCAGAGGTCCTTGCAGGACCTTTAGCAGACCTATTTAATGCCTCACTACATTCAGGGTGTGTACCTCAGGACTGGAGGATGGCTCATGTGGTGCCCCTCCACAAGAGTGGCCCCAAGGATGAACCGGGAAACTACAGACCAGTGAGCCTCACATCCATCGTGGGTAAGCTAATGGAGACTATCCTGAAGGAGAGGCTGGTGGTCCTCCTAGAGGCCAAAGGACTACAGAACAGCAGACAGCATGGTTCTATACGTGGCAGATCCTGCCAAACCAACCTGGTCGAGTTCTATGACTGGGTAACTAGGCAACTGGACAGGGGCCATGCAGTAGATGTCCTGTATCTGGACTTCAATAAGGCATTCGACTAGGTGCCACATGGAAGGCTGGGAAGGAAGTTAGTAGGCACAGGGACGGGTGCAAAGCTGGTGAGATGGGTAGGAAACTGGCTGCAGGGAAGGCAACAGAGGGTGGTGGTGGTGGTGGGTGGGGAGCTCTCACACCCAAGGGCAGTGATGAGCGGTGTCCCACAGGGCTCAGTGTTGGGACCAGTGTTGTTTGGGATATTCATTGCAGACATATCATGGGACATCAAGAGCAAGATCAGTCTGTTTGCTGATTATACTAAGGTTGGCGCTGTGGTGGATGACCTAGGGGGCTGGCAGGGGTTGCAGGATGATCTGGCAAAGCTTGAAACCTGGTCAGACACCTGGCAACTGGGGTTTAATGCCAAAAAGTGCAAGATGCTGCATTTTGGGATGAAGAACCCAAGGAGGAGTTACTAGCTAGGGGGAGTGCAGCTAGCCCAGACAGAGGAGGAGAAGGATCTGGGTGAGCTTATTACAGGGTCAATGAACAACTCGGCACAATGTAGGAAGGCAGCTGCAAAGGCCAACAAAATGCTTGGGTTGTATTGCAAGGGGTATATCCTCGAGGAGGGAGGAGGTGATTCTGCCACTGTATATGTCATTAGTTAGACCACACCTGGAGTACTGCGTGCAGTTCTGGCATCCATATCTGAAGAGGGACATTAAGTTACTGGATGGGGTGCAGTGCAGGGCAACAAAGATGATCAAGGGGCTGGGGGACTTATCATATGAGAGGAGGTTGAAGGAATTGAACATGTACTCACTGGAGGAGAGAAGAGACAGGGGTGACATGATTGAAACCTTTAAATACATGAAAGGAATAAACAAGGTGGGTACAGAGGAGCTGTTCAAAGTAAGGGAAGGGAGGGCCACCAGGGGCCATGATATGAGACTGGAGAGAGGAAGGTTCAGGAGGGAGATGAGGAGACACTTTTTTACAGAGAGGGTGGTGGCTGGGTGGAATGCATCACCTGCAGAAGTGGTATGCAGTAGAACAGTGGACTGCTTCAAATGAGGATGGGACAGGACAAGGGGGAGGGTTAATGAAGGGGAAGGGTGGAAGGGAGGGGCAGCAGCCGAATAAGGGGTGCTAGCTGCACATTCAAGCAGACTTGATAGACCTCTAGGCCTTTATCTGCTGGCAAATTTTGTATGTTCAGATGTTCCTATATATATATATATATATATATATATACATATGTATATATAGGGATATGCAGTTAGTGTGTGATAATGCATTTCTTAGAAGAGCCAGTGACCTCAAGTAAACCTCACAGTGCCGAGGCATGAGTGAGAGTTACAGAGGTCACTGTAAACCATACAAAATAAATGCATTATCACATACTGAACCACTGCATATTCCATTTATGTAACAGGTTTAGATGTTGTGTGAACATTTTGATTTTGGTAGGTGTAAATAATTTGTCAAAAAAGGGAAAAGAACATTGAATTTTATGCTGTTTTTTGCTAATTATAAAAAAAAAATGGTACCTATAAATGAAACACCATTCATTTTGTAGATATTTTTGAGCTGAACATTTTTCGTGCTCACAGTACCATGCTATCATTTTTTGTTTTAAAGTTATTTATATTTGTTTGTCAAAAAAGTGAACAAAAAATTACATTTTCTTCTGTTTTCTTGCTAATCATATACAATATACAGGGTTTATATAAATGAAACAGTATTCATTTTGTAGATAATTTTGTGCTGAACAATTTTCGTGCTCACAGTACCATGTTATCTTTTTTCGTTTTTAAGTTATTGACATTTAAATATGGTTAGTACTGCTTTCTGAGACCAACATTCTAAATGAATTCTGAAGAGAACTGTGTAGATAAATGAGCTAGTGATGTAGTTACTGTGTGAATAAATGGGTGATGATGTAGTTACTTATGTGGATAAATAAATTTATTACCATAGTAGCTAAGATAAATGGTTTTATTCCACAGTTTTTATCCTGACCCCTGTTGCATAAATATATATATATATATATATATATATATATATATATATATATATATATATTTAAGTAATAGGGTGGAGATAAACAGACTGTGATAAATCCATTTATGCAACAGGCGTAGACATAAATTCTATGAGATTAATCTGAGCTACTATGGGATAAATTCAAAATTTTACATTTATCCACATAGTAGACACATCATCACAGATTTATTCACATAGTAGACATGTCACAATCACGCCGGAACTCATTTAGAATGTTCAGCCTCCGTACCAGTACTAACTGTATTCAAATGCAAATAACTTTAAGACAAAAAAAGATAGCATAGTGCTATGAGCATGAAAGTTGTGCAGCACAAAATTATCCACAAAATGAGTAGTATTTCATTTATAGATACCTTATAGATTTTTTGATAATTAGCAAAAACACAGCAGAAAATTCATATTTTTTTTATTTTGTCCGCAAACAAATGTAAATAATTTTAAAATGAAAAATGATAGCATGGTACTGTGAGCACAAAATTTATTCGGCACAGAAATATCTACAAAATGAGTGGTGTTTCATTTATAGATACTTTTTAGTTTTTTTCAGAATTAGCAAAAAACAGCAAAAAATTCCATTTTTGTGCAGTGTTTCATCAAACAAAAACAAATAACATAAAAACAAAAAAAATAGTATAGTACGTTGAGCACAAAAGTTGTTCAGCATAAAAATATCTACAACATGAGATGTGTTTTTTTACTAGATTCCTTTTAGATTTTCTATAATCAGCAAAAAATGACAGAAAATTCAATTTTATTCGCTTTTTTGACTAACAAATGCCCCCTACAAAAGCAAAAACAAAATAATTGCATAAATGGAATATGCAATGGAAAATTCATGTAATAAATGATTTATCTGCACTCGAGCCAGTTGACCTCAGACACCACACTCGTGGCTTACGCCACTCGTGATGTTATCCGAGGCCAAACTGCTCTTCTGCAGATAAATCATTTATTACACTTGCTTCCATTGCATATCCCTTATTTATCTGAGTAACTGTGTATATAAATTTCATTTATGTATACAGTGCTTATCTCATCAGCCATTTATCTATACAGTGCTTATGTCATTTAGATTGTATGGCCTCAGTAGCAGTATTAACCATATTCAAATGCGAATAACTTTAAAACGAAAAATGATGGCATGGTACTGTGAGCACAAAAGTTGTTCAGCAAGGAAATATCTACAAAATGAGTGGTGTTTTATTTATTGATACCTTTTAGATTTTTTGATAGTTAGCAAAAACACAGCAGAAAATTCATATTTTTTTTCATTTTATCCACAAACAAATGTAAATAACATTTAAAATGAAAAACGAAAGCATGCTACTGTGAGCACAAAGTTTATTCAGCACATAAATATCTGCAAAATGAGTGGTGTTTCATTTATAGATACTTTTCAGTTTTTTCAGAATTAGTGAAAAACAGCAGAAAATTGAATTTTTGTGCACTTTTTCATCAAACAAATGCAAATAACTTAAAAACAAAAAAATGATAGTATGGTACTTTGAGCACAAATGTTGTTCAGCATAAAAATATCTACAAAATGAGATGTGTTTCATTTCTAGATTCCTTTTAGATTTTTTATAATCAACAAAAATGGCAGAAAATTCAATTTGTATTCACTTTTTTTGACCAACAAATGTCCCCTACAAAAGCAAAAACAAAAGAACTGCATACATGGAATATGCATTGGAAAACTCATGTAATAAATGATTTATCTACACTCAAGCAGTTTGCCCTCGAACACCTCACTCATGGCTTATGCCACTCATGAAGTTACCTGAGATCAAACTGCTTTTGTGCAGATAAATGATTTATTTCTCTTGCTTCCTTTGCATAACCCATATATATATATATATATATATATATATATGATTTATTCAGGGTAGCCTAGTTCATTTCACATTACAGATTTCCTTTAAATATTTCTTATCCTATAGTTCGTATCCTGGATAGTGCAGGGGAGATGCTACATCTCATTGTCATAGAGATCTTCATTTTACACATTTTTGCACTGCATTTACTCAGAATGTCCCAGATTTGATGCAATATCTTGTTTTCAGTGGGGTCATGATTTTACCATTTTTATAATGTAATAATATATGTATATATTTGTATAATTTATTCAGGGTAACCTAGTCATGATGCAAAATATTGTTTTCAGTGTGTTCTGTTATTATGTAATGCAGGATTATATTGGTCCCTATGCACATACGGGTGGGATATACACACAGGAGGCATGTATACCACCCATGAAGGGCTGCACCTGTGGACAGGTGTACACCCAGGGGATATGAACCACTGGTGCACTCCTGTCTGTGGCCCCACCCCCCTGGCACTCAGGAGCACAGAGGACAGATACACGGACCAGGTGCACATTCAATGGGATGCCTGCCCCAGTCCATGAATGGATCCCTTGCACCTGCAGGTGCGACTGAAAGACTGCCGGCACACTGTGTGTGGCAGCCCAGAGGTAGGCAAGTGCCCAGTCAGCCGGGACCGAAGCTCAGTCACCGTGGCCTGGGCAGCATGGCGGTGGGGGTATATATGCCCCACCTTACTCACAATGGCCTGGGGAGGACTCGTGGTGGGGGCTTGCATTCTTTACAGAAGGGGTAATCCTTGTATACTGTGCACCCCCCATGCCCAGCATTCTGCACCTCTGGGAATGGCATGGAGTGTGGGCACACCCCCAGCCCACCCCAACTGCATTGCCCTCCATGTGGCCTGGCAGTGGGGCTGTGCACCCCATAGGAGAATCCCACAGCTAGGCATGCAGGGGGTGCAATAGGCGTAGAGTGGTTACGCGTGACGGGTATGTGATGCATAGCCACTCTGCACCATAGTGCATAGGACCCAATGTGTAGATGTAGAGTTCCACTGAAAATAAGATGCCATGTCTTCTGTGAACTTTCCAGGCTAAATATATAGCAATCAGCAGGCATATTCTAGGAAAACACATTGTAAACATGTGTAAAAAGAAGACCACACTGAAAATGCCTCTCAGCAGATCTGAATTGTGCAAATTCATTAGAAATAATCAATAAAAGCATTACAAAAGCTTTCCACAGCTATACTGGCTCTGACCAGAGTTTGTCTGTTCTGCCACAAGAGATGCCATTCTATTATACTGGTAGCTAAGCATCTGCTTTTCTATTTCTTTAATCAATTCAGTATAATTTTGCATTGTTCCTTCTGTTAGTGATAGGAGCTTTTGCAACTGATGCCTCATGGATAAATATTTAACACATTCATCTTTTCCCTCTTTTATATACATAACACTTTAAACTCTGATTTCACTGTTTCGTAACATTCCACCATATTATCAGACATTTCCACTACTGTTGATTTATTCTCACTTTTTTAACTATTGTTACTTCTTTAAATATGCAGTGGTTGCCCTGCCAGTCCTCTTGTGGCAAAGTGGATTTACTGAGTAACACAACATTGCAGTAGGACACAGATATGCAATCTGACAAGGTGCCAAAATGTCCCCCGAGTGAGGTGACTAACTGGAGTTTGTCAGTTCAACAGAGTCATATCTTTTGAACAATGCTTAAAAAGCAGTCTCCAGAATTTGGATTCATTCAGTCCCTGACACTCTGGGTGGGGTCTTCTGGATAGTTCATTAGCACTGATGTTGCTTTTCTGGGGGCTACTCCATACAGTAATCACATGTTGACAGAACTGACAACAAATGATTGCCTGATTGCCTAGAGCTTCTAAGTTTGCTGTCAGCACATAGGTGAGTGGGTTGTAATTAGTGCAGACTGTAGTGTGAGTCCTATACAGCTACTTACGGAACTGAGTGACAGTTATCCATTTGAGTGCTAAAAACATCAGCTTGTGGACAGGATAATTTCTTTCTCATTACAAGAAACTGTGACTGGCATAAGCTATTGACTGGAGTCCTTGTGTGTGTTCCTGACATAGCAATGCTCCAAATTCACTGAGACTGATATCTGTGTGCAACACATATGGCTTCCTGGGGCTGACTTAGGCTCACATAGTGGGGCTTTGGTCAACTGTCTGATTATTTCTTCAAATGCATCATCAGAAGCTTGAGTCCATCTAGGCCAGGGCCAAATAGTTCATGGACTCTGTAGTAAACTTTCTCAAGAGTGGACTGTGGCAGCCCCTTATGTTTCTGGTTGGCAGGAGGATACCCTTGGGTCAGACCTTGAAGAGGCTTGATGATGATGCTGGCCCGGTGGCACTGAAGGTTGAGGTGCTGGATGCCACTCTTTGCGCCATGCCAGCGACCTGGGTTCCGGAATGAGTCTGGATTGTCAGGGGTCGGGGGAAGGCGAGAAGCAGGTTACAGCTGCTGTGAAGTGGCTCTCCTCTCCTGGGGGGGATGAGGGGGTTTCCCCGGTCCTTGGTTTCCACCCAGTGGAGGACAGATGGCAGTTTGGGCTATGTGGGAGCTAGCGATTGCCAGGGGTGAGGCAGAAGGGGCTGAGCTGGCACCTGGAGTACATGTGCGCCTCCACGTGCATGCACTGCCATGTCTGCCATGGTCCCAGGAATTATGGGGAGGAAGAGGGGGAAAATTTGTAAATTGCATATAGAAAAAAAAAAGAGGTTTGATGATGTGTGTGTAGCCTTTTAATGAACCTTCAGCAATAGCCGAAGAATATCAAGAAACTGTGCAGTACTCTCTGCGGGTGGGTTTGGGCATGGTCATGATGGCTTGAACATAGTCAGAATTGGTATGGATACCAGCTTGGGACACAATGTGACCAACATACTTGGCCAAGGTTTAGAAGAACTAGCACTAGTAAAGTGACAGCTTGAGGCCATACTCTTCCAGTCTGCTGAGTACTTTGAACAGCCAGGCTTTGTGTTCTTCCAACATTTTCACGAATACAATAATGTTGTGCAAGTACACAGGGCAGTCCAACAGGTTCATGTCACCCACTGCTCTCTCTATCAGCCATTGAAATGTAGTTGGTACCCCTGAGATCCCTTTTGACATTCGGAGGAAGTTGTAGAACCCCAGGGGGCAGATGAATGCTGTCTTCTCTTGAGCCTGCTCAGCCATGGGGAATCAATAGTAGCTTGAACTCAAATCCATCACACTGAACCATTAACTTCTGTTCAGGCAATCTGGGGCATCTTGGACATATGGCACAGTATAGTGGTTGGGTACAGTTCTTTTGTTTAAAATCTGGTGATCCACACACATTTGGAAAGGTTTCTTCCTGACAACTACAACTGGTGACACATAGGGGCTCCTAGATTCCTGAATGATGCTTGTGGCCAGCATCTCCTGCAAGTACTTTTGGACATCGTCTATGCTGGTAAGGCCAGTCATCTTTTTTTGTCTTCAAATTTACTTTATTGAATTTTTCAAGGAGATAAAAACAAACACTAAAACATAACAACAGTAATAACACTTACAGAACATAAACCCCCCTACCATCCCCCCACCATGGTAATAGTATGGCATCATCAAAGTGCAGGACAACATAAAAAGTACATTAATTAAGTCCCGAGAAATGTATAACAAAAGTAAGGAAATGAGACATCATAATAATAAACAGGATAAAAACGCCTTGCAAGCACAAAATCCCTCCCTCCCACCCCTAACCCCGCCTCCCCACTGGGAAGTCAGCTATACCTGCAACCCAGGCACATACTGGGGACTAAGAGATACGGGTTATCTGAGTATATGGGAGGCAGTAACCAAGGGCACCCAATATCCAGAAGGAGGCCAATCAGAGGACATCAATATCACAAGGGAACAAAAAGGGGGAAAGGGGAGACTTATAAAGTTAAGAGCATATATAGGGGTTCTCAGACCTTCCGTTATGTAGTAGTTCTACGGGTGAGGTTAGCAATGGTCTGTTCAGCTTGTAGGATGAACAGTATTTCCCTAAGTCACTCAGTAGTGGAAGGAAGGTTTGGTCAAGCCAATGTCTAAAAATAACTTTTTTTGCACAAAAGGATATAAGGGACATGTGGTACCTTTGATTTGCCAATCAAGCTGTCACCATAATCCCCCAGCAGACAGACCTCTGGGAGGAAGGCCTCAGAGAGACCGAGGAAAGGATCCAGGCAGGATTCAATTGTGGACCAGAAAGGGGCAACCTTTTCACAAGCCCAAAGAACATGTAACAAAGTGTCAGGTTCTTTAGCACTGTACATCTGGAACAAGTATTTGAAGGCAGTTTCCCCATTTTATGTAATTTGTCCAGCATAAAATAAAGATTGTGCAGAACCTGGAACTGAATGAGATGATACCTATCCCATTTGATAAATCTATATAAATGCTTCCAAATGCATGTCCAGTTACATGGAGAATTGGAGGAAGGTAACGCCTGATCCCAGTAGTAAAAAGCTGGGCCTTCCATTTGGGCAAGGGAGTCTGAAAGCTGATAATAATAAAATGAAATGACATGTAAACTGTGGGCCGAAGAGGCCATGGAAAGGACATGGGACTGATACGAATCATCCCAGGGACCAGAGCCGAAGTGAGAGGCAAGCATATGGGAAAGTTGAAAATATTTTAAACAAACGGAAGAGGGTAAATGGAATTTAAGTCTGGCTTCTTGAAATGTCAAAAAGCTTCTGAGCAACTACCAAGTCCGAAACCTTGCCCACATCAACGGAAGGCCAGAAAGAAGCTGTAAGGGTGTGGCCCCCAATCTGAAAATTCAGGTTGCCAACGAGAGGTTGAGACATATCCTTATAAGGCTGCAGTTTAAGAAGGGCACAGACTTGTAGATGGGCACGTACAGAGGCCTCCACCACAGAACCATGTAGAGATTTGGGAAGTTTTTTAGAGGAAATATAAAGAAGAGAATGAATACCTAGTTCATGTAAAGAACAAAGAGTGTGTTCTATCTCTAACCACACAGTAGTATAGATTGAAGGGTCCTCTTCTGGGTAGTATAGTAGCCAGTGAAAGAACCGAGAGCAGTGAATAGAAAGATAGTAAAGGCAGACATTGGGTAGCTAGAGACCGCTACACTCTTTAGATCTCATCAATTTAAGGAGAGCCCTTCAAGGGGTCTTACCTCACCACAGAAAAGAGGAGATGGTCCTATCCAGTTACAGGAACCAAGATTTTGGCAAGATGTGGTTAAACATATACAACAGGTAAAGGAGGTAGGGAAGAATGTTCATTTTGACAACACTAATGCGACCCCAAAGGGAAAGAGGCAAAAGACCCCAATGTTGCAAGTCCATGCGAATAGTGCTAACCACCGCATCAAGGTTGTATTGTTTCCATTTGGAAGGAGTAGTACTAATGTGCATACCCAAATATTTTGGTTTATTGTGGATCCAGACCAACCCTAGGTGGTCCACTTCAGACCTCAGGGTAACGCCATTGAGGGGCACCACCTCCATCTTAGCCAGATTTAACTTATAACTTGAAAACGTGCCAAAGTCCAAGGTAATGTCCAAAGCAGTGGGTAAGGATGAGGCAGGGGAGGTGAGATGGAGAAGGATATCGTCCTCGTAAATTGAAAGCTTGTATTGAAAAGGCTCTACAGAAATACCTTTCACCTGAGGAGAAGTCTTGATCTTCCTGAGCAGTGGTTTAAGAAAGAGACTGAAAAGAAAGGGCGAGAGTGGGCATCCCTGCCTGGTACCTTGATACAACTGAAAGGGGGCAGACAATACCCTATTACAGAGGACACAGGCAGAGGAATGGGAGTATAACACCTGGACCCAATGAACGAACATAAGTGGAATGCAAAATCTGGGTAGCAAATGAAACAGGTAGTCCCATGAGACCCTGTTGAAGGCTTTTTCTGCATCCAGGAAGACCAATAGTGATGGGACACCAGACTCCCTGGACGCAGAGATGAGATGGGAAAGAGTGTGAAAGTGATCTGCTGAGAGCTGACCCGCCACAAAACCAACCTGTTCTTGACTGATAAGTGAGTGCCATACCTGGTTCAACCTACCGGCCAACACTTTCATGAGAATCTTAAAATCAATGTTAATGAGGGATATTGGTTAGTAGTTTGAAACCAGCAGGGGATCTCGACCAGGTTTTGGTAGCACCACAATGGTGGCCTCAGTAAAGGAAAAGTCCGAGAGACCCTCCTGAAAAATGTAGTTAAAGGAATCAAGGAGAACAGGGGCACGATGTTGCTTGAATACATTATAAAAGTCTGCGGTGTATCCGTCCGGGCCTGGGGCTTTGTCCAGTGAGAGAGAGAGAGTCAATGGTGGCCAAAATTTCAGAAAGAGTTAGGGGAGCTTGTAAAATGTCTACCTGGGAAGGAGCCAAGTGGGGGGGGGGTCGATGTCCTGTAGAAATCCATCCAGGTGGGCTACATTAAAAGGGAAAGGAGATGGCTGATACAAGGTCATATAAAAGTTTCAAAAGTGGTCTGTGATGTCCCGAGGAGAAGTAAGGAGGTGACCTGAAGCAGTCCGGAGAGAGGAAACAATTTTGTCAGTTGCCTGAGACTGAAGATGCAGAGCCAACAGTTTTCCGTCCTTCTCCCTCTGATCGAAGTGCTGAACCTTTGAACGCAGAATCAAATGTTCTGCTTTTCCCCCCAACAGGATGTGGTATTTAAAGTGGACAACTTCCAGTTGGTCCCAGTCAGACTGAGAAGAGGATGAGGAAAGCTGTCTTTCCATCACTCTAATCTGGTCTAAAAGGGAGGGCATTGTCAATGAGGTAGCCTGCTTCCAAATAGTGGCCAAAGGAATAAATTCACCACGGAGCGAACATTTAAGCACCCCTACCCCCAGTGAAAGTCCAACTTGGAGTAAGAGGAAGAGTTAAGTTCCAGAAAAGAAGTAATAAAGCTGTGGAGATGTTGGATCAGAGACTTGGAGTTAAGCAACTGACCGTTAAGATGCCACATTTTATCACAAAGCAAAGAGGGGGAGAAGCATAGATGGAGTAAAGTAAGGTGGTGGTCAGAGACAACCTTGGCCAGATAGTGACAGGCTACCACCCCAGAGAGATGTTCAACCCACAACAGAAAATAATCAATCCACAAGAATTATGGGGGAAGCGAATGAAACAAATACTCTCGCAGATCCGGATTCAACACCTGCCATGGATCAACAAGTCCAAGTGTATCCATAAAGTCCAGAAGGGCCATCTGCCTTGGTGACAGAGTTAAGGTACAAGGCCAGTCATCTTGACCTCTCCCGACCTGGATCTGGTGCAGTATACCCTTGGAGCACCTAATGTCCCATCCCTAGAGGGTGAAAAACTCTGTCCCCTGTGCCAACTTCTTTCAAATTCCTATCTGCCACTATTTGGGCAAGGAGGGGGTCTCCAAACTTCAGAGGGATTTAATTGTACTGGAGCTGGGTTATCTCTATTTTGTGGTTGTACTGACAGATTTGTGCAATAGACCCTGGCGAAGATCCATCCACTTCAGATGGTCACTGATTGGTTTGTTACATTTGTTGCATGAACTATAACTTGTTGGGTATATGCATAAGCATTTAGCAGGTGACTGTGGCAGAATCTCTTGAGTTGCACTAATCCTTTGATGGCACTAGTGCTGGATTAATGTAGGGGCTGCATCTCGGGGCCCAAGGTTTTGAGGGG
Source organism: Neoceratodus forsteri (assembly GCA_016271365.2). Taxonomy (NCBI): domain Eukaryota; kingdom Metazoa; phylum Chordata; order Ceratodontiformes; family Ceratodontidae; genus Neoceratodus; species Neoceratodus forsteri. The sequence goes on along the minus strand of CM057455.1, from coordinate 341,870,828 downwards.
CCCAAAAAATATACATCATTTAGTCAGAATGTAAAAATATATAAAATAAAGAAGTAGCGTGCATGTGAGGTGGTGACTATTGGATTGGAACAACACAGCTGTTTTACCAAGTTACATTCAGTTGTTGCTTGCAAGCAGCGACTGCCTGATCATATGACTCACTTGACATGCAATCAAGTCACCCATCAGTTGTGGCGCTGGCCATGCAGTGCACACTTGACAGCAGTTTAGAACCTGTCAAAAATGTCTGACAGTCAAACACTTAGAAAGTAAGAGAGAGGTGTTAAAAAGTGAAAAGCACAACATTAAAATGTCTTCATGAGGAAGATATGTTAAACAAAACACCAAAGCTGACAAGTTATTTAAATAAAGTACAAACAAACCTATGTGGAGGTACCAGTACTTTTGAAAATACATCAGAAAAAAAATCTGCAGGAGGAAATGACTAACCCTGAGGGATTACAATGTGAGTTACTGGCAAGTCCTCCTTACTTACATTCCCCAGCAGTGAGTCGCCATTCATTTTGGAAGAGAGTGAAATTGTCACATACAATTCCAAAGGCAAAAATGTAGTGGATATTAAAACTGATCCATATAGCACTGATGCTGCACTCAGGGGCCCGACAACTGACAGTCTGTGATGTTACTGGATTACAAAATGACCTCAATGGTATCAAAATAAAAACTGCAATTTTTCAACATTTAAAAACAATAAGAAAAATCAGAAGCAGTGCTTATCTAAAACCCTGTTCATGTTTTCTAAAAATGGAGAATCTGTGCCTCTTTTGTGTGTGTGTGTGTGGGGGGTAACACCACTTCAGACGAGTCCTGGTGCCAAACAATTCCCAGGGATTCATCCTTGGGTAGGACGGGGCTTTGTGAGTGTAACCTTGTCTGACCCATTCATGGAAGGGCACTGATGCTTTTCCATGTCTGGCTTCAAACTGTTTACAAAACTGTTACAGACAATGGAACATATGAGCACTGGTTCCTACAATGATTAGAATCTCTTCATACATACTCATTGATGGCACACCAGGGGGCATGTCTCCACAGCAGTAGGAGTTCCTGCAATGTACACTGGGAAGGGGATCTACACCTGAATCAAGACCAGATGAGAGTATAAAACTTCGCTGAGACTCCATGTCTAAGGCTTCCAGGAACTCCAACTTTTTGTGTGACAGATAAATATTGTAATAGTCTTTAAACACTATAGTGAGTTTGGAGCCACTATCCAGGAGTACATAGGTGGGCCGTCCCCCCACCCATGCTATCACATCTGTAGTAGCACTCACAGTCTCATCCCAGTTCCTTTACACTTTGACTTTGACTTTGACATCTGACACATTGGTTTTGACATAGACTGTAGCTTTCTTAATGGTAATGATTGCAGGTAAGCCACTTGTCCCCAGGGCATCAGAGCGCTCCTCTACTGAGGGCATGGTGAAGTTTGTAAACCTGGCAGGGCTCTTGGTTAATTTCTCACTGAACAGTCAGTCAAAAACACTCAGAAGGTTGCTTTTTGACTGACTGTGACTTTTGAAATATGCATCCCTACTGCACGGTAGCAATAAACATCATCTCTATGGATTGGCTGTAGCGTGGTTTCAGTGGAAGAGTTACATGGGTGTGTCCCTCCCATTCAGGGGTTTAAGGTGACTGCAGGTTTTGGCAATTCATTGATTCTCCCATCATATTTTTATCTTAGTCAGCTGGGCATGTACTTTCTCCAGTAAGATAACATTTGATGTTCAGATTCCATCCCTTGAGGCAGTTGACAAAACATTACTTGAAACAGGCATGTTGGAGACAAGGGTTTGGGCTCCTGGAGAGTGCGCTGGTCATACAAGGTTGGGCTAGCACACTTTTCATTTCTTGACTCAATCTATGTACTTCTGTGACATCAAGAGAGACCCACTGTCCAACACTTGGGCAGTGGCAGTGGAAGCAGGTGGGGGTCCTCGCTGTTCCTGTTATTCCATAGCGTCTCTAACCTCTTGCAGCAGGACCTGATCTTTCAAGCATAACTTTAACACCAGTAGCTTTGAAAATTAGGTGGCCATCAGTTTGTGTTCTAGCAGCACCTTGCTCAGGTCCTTGGACTCTCGTCCATCTGTATGGTACATTTCTTCTAAGGCCTTCTCGAGTCAGTTTAGATAGGTGGAGAGAGGCTCCCCTGTCATTGTTTGATTGTGTTAAACTTCCAGTACAGATCATCACTGGATTATGTACTTCCGAACACGTTGTCTAGTGTGACAAGGTGTTCATCTGCGTGGACCTCTAGGTGTGTGGCATGCAAAGACTGGAAGGTATCCAATACTGGCCTCTTCGAGCTCTCTGCCAGTCTCTTGCATTTTTTTGCCTCGGTGCATTGCCATTTCTTCAGAATTGGGACAGCATAATTGATCCAGGTTTCATAATCATCTTCTACAGCAGGGGTGGGGATATTGCCAGAAAAAATTCTTAGGTGTCGGTAACTCTTAGAGTCAGTAGGGTGAGCTAGCCCAGATTCTTCAGATGTTGCATGGGAGGCAAAAAAGTCTGCACATAGTTAAAGGTCTTCGCTAGTCAACAACAGTTCAAATTTGATCTTGAAATCCCCAGCCGACTTCAAACATGGTAAAGGAGGCTGTGGGCTGACTGGAATCTCTTTGCTTATTACCACCCAGATATCTTGAGACACCTGCGGTGTCACAATGACAGGCAGATTCATGGCCTCTAGGCCCATCTCAGTTTTTGACGATTATGTTACTAAACTGGGTACCTGATTCTTGAGTAAATTTCTGAACTGTAATTTTACCACACTCCTTCAGGACACCCTCTAGCACCTCAAAGATGGATCCCTTGTCCCACTCCTTGGAAACATTCTTTAACAGGAGTACTTTCTGAGGGTTCAGACCCTCAAACACACTTCAATCCTCTACTTCTTCAAATGCCATTTTCACTTTTGCAGAATCTTTGGGGGGGGGGGTAAATGGCAAAAAGTCTCTGAAAAACTTGCAGGTGTGTCCAGATGTTCAACAGGAGATCCCAATAGTGCCCCAAATGTGTGATCCCTGGGTTGCCATGTCTGAATTCATGCCCCTGCCTTGTGACTATACAGGGCCCTCCTGCCTGCTTAAGGGGTTGGGTTGCATCTTTCTTCTGCAGTGGGGGTGGGGTTTCATCCCAGAACAACTAAGAAATAGCATGGTGCCTCCATCCAGAAAGGTAAAGTGGGCCAGATATTGTGTGCAGTACCACTCACTGGGATGCTGTGCCTACCCACCTCCATACACCGGACTAGTCCTCCCCCTGGGAACCAGGAAGACAGTTTTTATGCTCACTAATAAACACTCCAAACAGAATACATGAAGTGGGCACACATACAGAAGTGAAATTCAACAAATTAACAGTGCACTTTAGGAACACAGGCCTGGAAGCTGGAGGAAAAGAGGAGGTCAGACAGTTGCAAGTCACCTTGAGCACACCCATCCTGTAGCAATACTCTCTGGGAGTCACTTTATTGTGGGTCACTACCACCCTCTAAGATCCCACATGGTCTATAATGCACCCACCCAATCACGGGGCACAAAAGGATGAATTACACTACACAGGATGCAGTGTACACTTTAGCTGGTACCAGTACTAAGACTATAATTTCAGGTACAAGAAACAATGACTCTCAGTACCCAGGAATTACACTTAAGTTCTGGTACAGGCCTGGCAGCAATTCTACGTGAAAATAATGAACACAAAAACAATAGCTAAGAACAGGTAAACGAAAGCAAAATACCGAATCCAAAACCACCCCATGCCAAAAATATTGAGTGCCAAAATAATGACTTTCAGAGGAAACAAAAAGCGGGTGAATCAAACGCTACAGGACCCAAACACCTGCCCAGTGCTGCAGGAACACATGCTATCCAGAACACACACAAAAAAGGCCAGTTAACACAAAGAAAGTATGGGAACTGCAAAAAGAAATTACAGGAACTGCACGCTTGTGAGGGGCTTTGCCACCCGCAGGCCCCCTAAATTAATATAACAACCTCCGAGATTTCCCAGTGCTCCCAGTGTGTACTGCTATTGTCCCATGTAACAGGTTGTACCTTTTGGTATTTACTGACTGTCACTCTTTTCTCACAGTCGCTATTTACTGATGATTGCTATTTTGTCAAGGTCGCTAGTTCCACAGGCGCTCAAACTGAGTTGCTCAATTCGACTCGCCCATTTAATGGGACACTCCTGTTAGCTATGTTTTGTGGGTTTTATCTGCAGTGTGTTTGATTAAACTTAGCAAACTCCTTACTGTCATTACTCCCTCAACCTGTGCAAATCCAGTCCTGATGGACTGGAACCTAAACTACTCCAAATCTTTGCATCTGCCATAGCACATCCACTGACTCACATACTCAACCTCTCATTCTCCCTCAGTGCTATTTCCCTCAGTCCTGGAAGCTAGCCAAAGTTCTCCCACTTCCCGGGGGGGGGGGACTCTTCCTCCCCAGGTAGCTTCTGGCCAATCTCCCTCCTCCCTACCCTTGCTAAAGTGCAAGAGAAGTTTGCCTACACTAGACTGTCCAATTTTCTATCTTCCACTAATTTCCTCTACTCATTCTAGTCAGTCTTCCAGAAGCCTCACCCCATTGTATCCTCTGTGATGTGTGTGTAACTGATTGTGTCTTCTCAGGGATGGATGAGGGGCACATCACACCTGCCCTTTTTATCAATGTGGCGAGGTCCTTTGACTCTGTGTCCACCCTCTCCTCCTGAATAAGCTGAGTTCTGCTGGACGCTCAACTCCTGCTGTAGACTGGTTCCATTCTTACTTCTCTGTTCAACTGCAGCCAGTACAGGTTGGTAGTACCCTGTCACCTCCACTTCCGATCCAAGCTGGTGTCCCACAAGGCTCCATTCTGGGGCCCATCTTGTTCTCCATCTTCTTTAGCAACCTCCTTACAGCTTGTGCCAACTTGAACATCTACATGTATGCAGATGACAGGGGACACGGTCATTTACACCTCTGGTCCCTCCACTACAACTGTGGAAGGTCCACTCCAGCAAGACTTCCACACTGTCCTGCGCTGTTTTCAATCTAACCAACTACAGGTCAAAACACACACACACACTCACAAAAACTGTGTCCATGACCTTTGGCACCAGCCAAGAATTGGACAGACTCCCAACTCTGCTATCTTATCCACCATGGATGGCACCCCTCTTGAAGTGGTCCACTAATTTAAATACTTCGGTTTGTGGCTAAAAAGCAAACTTGACTTCTCTACCCACATTGATGACATCCGTGCCAAGCTCCATCCCAAACTTCGTGCCTTCTACTGCAATGAAGACTATCTGTCTCTGCAGGTACTCTGTGATCTTGTAACCAAAATAGTGGTCTCAGTCTTTCTCTATGCAGATGTGTTCTATGGCATCACTCCTTCCACCTCTCTGGCCAGACTGGACACCCTCTGCAATGTCTTCTGTCATTTTGCTACCAACATTCCCTCTCGTATCCACCATTGTTCACTCTACTCCTCCTCCTCCTTATCCATTCTTCCTCTACCATAGTAGTAGTAGTAGTAAAAATCTTTATTTTTATACAGGAGAAGTAAAGATGTTACAAAATGTCACCATTAGGATCGTGATCCCATTTTCAAGGTGGTCCTGTTTTAAACTTCAACATTTTATACAATAAAATACATACATGACCATCACTAAAACTCACAGACTGACAAAAATTGCATACTAAAATTAAATAATTCATTTAACAGCTTATATACAACACTACATATTCTCACATTCCCTATGTGTAGCAAGAATTGTCATAAAGTTAACAATTGCACACACATTTGCACACCATCATGTTGCCAAAACCACTGTGCCTCATTCATATCCAAATACTGGTTTGGGTCACTTCCCTCTTACTTCTCTTCACTCCTCTTCTCCATTCCCTTCACCTCCTGCTCCCTCCACTCCATGGATCCTCGCACTTCACCATTCCAGATTCCAGCTGCTGTGCAGGGCAATCAGTCTGCTCCTATCATCTGCCTTCAGTCTGAAACCTACTCCCATCCTCCCTCCATTTCACTACTTCCTGTTTCCCTCAGCTACTAACTGAACCCCCCCCCCCACTCCTGTTCTTCCCACCTGATTACCCCCTCTCATCTGCCTCCTATCCTGGTGTAGGTGTGGCTGAGGTGCCTGAATTTTGCTGCTGCTTCTTCCTGCACTTACTCCCATTTTATTGTACTTTATTGTACTTCACTATAACTGTGTACTGTGTTTATGCTATGTATTTGCTTCCCTTTTTCCTTCCCCTACGTTACACCTGGAAATGAGCCTTGGCTCGGTGTGCCTTTCCTGGTCACCAATTTTCAAATAAATAAATAAATAAATCAGCTTACAATTTAACCCCCCCAACAGGCCACTGTGTCCAAACACAATTTAAAGCAGCAGTGCATTAATCTGGTGAAAATGTTGACATACAATACACTTTTTAATGCTGTGTTAGAATGCCACTTACCTCCTGACTTTTATGATACCCTTCTGTCCACAGTTTGTCTGCTTTAGTACAGTACTTTTTTTCTTGCTTGAAATAATAAAAGGAGCACTCCTTTTAATATGGCTCAGACCAGGTCTTCATCAGTATTCTCAGCTGTTTTTGTCCATCAGTTGTTTAAATATCACTTCTGTTGTGATTAAAATGAACTAGCATGCAGCAGGCAGCACTTCCTGACCTTATGGAACAGTAGGTGTCCAAAAACAGCTGCAAATACTGATCAAAACCTGCTCTGAGCCAATTAAAAAGAGCATTCCTTTTATTATTTCAAATTTAAAAAAATGTACTAAAGCAGACTCAAATTGTGGAATGAAGGGTATCATACAAGTCAGGAGGTAAGTGGCAATCTAAAATAGCATAAAAAAGCATAGGTCAAAATTTTCCCCGGATTCATGCACTGCTACTTTAAATAACATAAATAGAATAATAGATAGGTTCTGGTATATTACAAGGTGGTAATTCCATCAAGAGGTTCTGGGGACACAGAGAACCTTGAGCAAAGCTGAGAGGTTTCATGTGTCCCAGAACCTCAGATAAGTACTATATACCAATTCCTGGACCTATTTGTTATTTTTTTTAATATATGGATACAAGGTGAATTGACTCACCTCCGTTTAGACAGTGGAGTCAGCGGGTCCATGTGAGTGCTGGCAGGGTTCCCCAGTGCTGTGTAGATGACCGGTGCTGTGAGATTCATTTACCGCTGCTTTTTTTTAACTGTTTGTCGGCAGCGGTATCGGGCGAGCAGAGGAGCTCAAAATTTTTTCAAAAGTGAAAAAAACAGTTGTAGCGGCTGTTGACCGTTCACTCGCTAAGCGAGTGAGCAAGCCACCATGTTTTCCTACTCATTGTGCCTGCCCACAGAGCAAAAGCGGCCAATCAGAGGGCACGCTTTGTAAAACGTCGGGGATACAGTTGCGCATGCACTCTTCAGCTTTCTTGATAATACTATTGATCGGGTGCCGAACTGTACTATTACGGCACCCGAACTATAGTATTATCACTTACCAACAGTAGTATTATCGCTCTAGGAGCGATGGTATTACAAGGATTTTTTTGTATGCTTTTCAACCATGTTATTTTCACAATCCATATATTAAAAATCATTAATTCAAATTTTATTGTTTAGCTCAAAGCATCATACATGGTCATTTGCACATAAATAGATTAAAAAGTCAATAATTTAAAATAAGTTGCAAGACATACAATCCTTTTAGTTTGAGATAATCTGAACATCACAGTAAAAAAGTGAGAATACATCTTTTGTTTGTTATTATTGTAATGGCAGTTAATTATGAATAAAGGAAATACTGTATCTTGGTTGGAAAAGGCTATATATTCACACATTTACATTCAAACATCATGCCTGTCTTTTGTCCAGCATAGCTTTTTACAGTTTTAGGGAGATCAAAAAATGAGACAATCCATTTAAAACAGCAGTGTCTTTAAAGAGTGTTACAAGCATTTGGTCCAGAGGGAAACTGAGATTCGTAAGGATAAGGCCTAGGCAAAATCTTTAATTTTTCTCATATAACAGGCAAATTAATACAACATGTTTTAGGTTGTCTATTACCTTCATGTTACATTGGCATAACTCATTTTCTACACCCGAATGTTTTTGAGTAAAATTAATATAACTGGCTATATAGAGCTCTGTTCTATATCTTGTGAGAACTCTATGTATCACTGGATTATTTATTAAATATCGATAAGGTTCAAGGTTATGATCCATTTTTAGTGGAGATCAATGACTGGATGTCCTCCAGCTGGTTGTGACTGAACCCGGACAAAATAGAGGTACCGGTGATTGAGCCAGGCCATGGACGTGATGGGAGTGCCTCCTGAATGAGTACAGGATTGTTTTTTGGATCCGGTCCATTGATGGCTTCCCCTAGGGTGCAGGATCTTGGTATTTCCCCTAGGGTGCAGGATCTTGGCATTATCCTGGATAACAGATTGACACTTGAAGTTCAGGAGTCATCTGTGGTCAAAAGTGTTTTTTTACCATTTGAGAAATATCGCCAGGATTAAGCCCTTAGTTCTGCCCAAACACCTGCCGTCACTGGTGCATGCCTTTGTTACATCAAGGCTTGATTACTGTAATGCTCTATATCTCAGGGTCATTAGAAGGACCCTCCACCAGCTGCAGCTGGTGCAGAATGCAGCGGCTTAGTTGCTGACGGGCCTGGCAAGGTCCAGTCATGTGACCCCAGTCTTGCAGGCTCTGCACTAGCTGCCTGTTAGGTGGAGGATCATCTTCAAGGTGGGCTTGCTCACCTGTAAGGCCCAATATGGGCTGGGTCCTGGCTACATGGCTGATCTCCTTACACCTGACACCTCAGTCCATTCCATCCGCTCCTCAACGAGGGACCTCCTTGCCATTCCTAGGGTTAGATTAGAAACATCTGGTGACCATGCTTTTAGTGTCATTGGGCCAACCCTGTAGAACACTTTTTCACTGTTGTCAGGGAGGCCTTGACAGTCGAGATTTTTAAAAAGGGTCTGAAGGCTCACTTGTTTAGTCTGGCTTTTCCCGATGAAGGTGAGTGAGCAGTATTAATTACATTTGTTATTTTAATCATCCTGAGACTTAATTTATTGTTTTATATATTTTTTGATCTGCATATGTTATTTATAGTTTGTATGTGTTGTATTTCTTGATATGACCTTACCTATTTCTATGTAAGGTGCCCAGAACCCCAGGGATTGGGTGCCATATAAATAAAATTGCCTTGTCTTAGTATCTTATACCATCTATAATTTATACATGTTTGTAAAGCTTCCAGGTCTTTTGAATAAATACTAATCTCAATTCTCTCTTTTAACTGAAATGGAATTTTGTTATAGGGCCTGTAAGAAATTTGACATAGGAGATGTCCGTGGCCCAGGGAGAACAAATGGGATATAATGTTTTTCATCATTGGGGGAAAAAAAAACCCTGCTAATATATTCTATTTCCCCTTTGAGACAGAATCTTGGTAGCTGGTGGTCTGGGAGGAAAAAAGCTTTAACAGAAAAATTAGCCTTTTTCTCTATAATAAATGCAGAAAGGGGCTGCTGTCCTAATTCAACCCTGAGTATCACTACTGATACCGATTAGGGACTTCGTAAATAATATTGATATGGCTTATTTAACTGCGTCTCCAGAATATTTGGGGCATGTGGTGCCCATATTTCTGCAGCATATAATAAATGTGTACGTATTTAGGTAACTATAACTTTAAGGAGACCTGACACTGAACTATTACTTTGGCGGGCACTAAATCTCTTGACTGCATTAAATGCTGTTATTGCTTTATGTTTCATTAATTCCCAGATGATTCGTCCATGCAAAGTTTTGTGAAAATTGAGCTCCTAGATAGTCATGACTTCTAACTGTATTACTTTTTGTTCTCCCTATATACAATGACGGTGGTTTCTTTTCTGTATTACCAAATATTAACGTATTTGTTTTAGCCTTATTTATTACTAACCTTTCCTTTGTGCACAGGTTAGCAAAGTGATTAACCTTTCGTTGTAAACCGACCAATGAGGCTGATAGAAGAACAATGTCATCAGCGTAAGCCAAGATGGGGATTTTCTTATTTTCATGTTTGCTTGCACGCACAGCACACAAGAAACATATTCAGATAATAGAGCATTGCAGAGGTGTGGCAGTGTTGTAGCCAATGCAGTGGATGCTTTAATGGGCACGTCTCTCAGCCACCAATTAATGCTGAAGCTGCTGATGATGGCAGTTTCAGAGTGAGCGCTGCACTTGAAAGAAATCACTCGCTGCAATCAGGAGCAGTTTCATCATTGCAGCGGCAGTCCCATCTCTCTCCAGGCACACAGCAGGATAACACATTTAAATGTTAGCTCCCTCCCACTGCAGCTGCCCTCCTTGCACCTTCCGCTCTCCGTCCCCTGCTGACATCGGGGGGCTCAGTCCCTGTGTCAGCATGTATCTCCCTCCCCCATTGATGTGGCACACTGGGAACCCACCCCAGTGTGCCAAAAAATAATTCTTTGATGTTTATGACACTGGGATGTCTACTCCCGGTGTTGGATGCACAGCCCCCACCATGCCCCTATGTTCTCAGCCAACAATGGGGTGCTCAATCTCTGGGCAGCCATTGATTCCCCCTCTCCAGTACTCTGGCATGCTGGAAGCCCACTTCAGTGTGCTGAAATTATTTTTGTTAATATTTCACCTATAAAAAAGAAAACAGTCCAGTGACTTTTTTTTTAACCTGAAAAAAAGAAAACGGTCCCTCATTGTTCCTACAGGCCCCCCTTCACCAACCCTGACCCTCTCTCTGTGCACCCCACCTCTCTGCACCCTCCCCTCACTCATATTTACCTCCAGAGGGCAGGAGCGGCGATCTTCTGTGGACTGGGAACACATTTGCACTCTTCAAAGACCAACCCGTAACTGAAGAAATGACGGTAAGCCCTATGATGGCAGTTAATGGGGTTTTCAACTTAGGTTGATATCTCAGCTGATTTTTGGAGTTTTGGTCTCAGATTTTCAACATGGGGTTCTTGGGATCCCACCTCATGAACACTGGCACTGTTATTTTGTTTCTCTGTCCTGAAAGGTGATTTCACGGTCGCTGTGTGGAATCACCTTTTGGGACCAATTAATGAAATTATAATACCACTGTTCATGAGGTGGGGTCCCAAAAAGCCCTTGTTGTAAATATAATTTTTAATTTGGTGAAAAAACTCCAAAAAAATGACTGTGTTTCAAGCATCCATTGCGCAGTTTCTACTTATGCCCGTAATTTCATCAATTTTTAATATTTTCACTCCAAATTTCCAGCATTGCCATTTTTTTCACACAGCCTTATGAACAGTACAGATGTAATTTTTTGCATCCTTCCCAAAATGTGTTTTTGCACCTGTAGTGCAGAATGGCATGGTCTCGGTGAGAAATCAACTTTTGGGACAGATTAATTAAATCACAGTGCCATTGTTCATGAGGGGAGGTCCCATAAGGCCATGTTGAAAATTGGTGAAAACATCCCAAAAAATGACTGCAGTACAAACATGCATGGCACAGTTTCTACGTACACTCGTAACTTTGCTACTTTTCATATTTTCACTCCAGATTTTCAACATTGCCATTTCTTCATACCTCCTCATGAACAGTACAGCTGTTCTTTTTCATATCCTGCCCAAAATGTGTTTTTACACCTGTGGTGCCAAATGGCACACTCACTGTGTGAAATCACCTTTTTGGGATTGAGTAACGAAATTATACTGCCACTGTTCATGAGGTGGGGTCCCAAAAAGCCCATGTTGAAAATTTGGAGCAAAAATACCAACAAACACCAGGGGCATTAGGGTTTTCAACCATAACACCCACCCTGTACAGACTGACAGTCATCAGAGGTGTGACTTGGGGTCATCGGCCATAATGCTCTCTTCATTCCACCTCCACCCTCAACATGCAGCCACTGGCAGGTATTGAGGTGTGCCTTGGGGTCTTTGGTCCTAATGTTCATCCTATTCTCCTATACTGCACCCATCTCTGCTTATTTCCTTATGGAATGGGGTGAGCATAAGGGCCAGAGACCTCAAGACACACTGCGACACTTGTCGATGTCTGCAGGGTGGGGTGAGGTGAAATGACATGAGTTTTATGGTTGACGACCCAAAGGCACACCCTCAACACCTGTCAGTCTCTGCAGGGTGGGGGTAGGGGTTGGCGTTACTTCAATATTTTACTGCTATTCCTATTATGCATTTCTCTTACTCCTGCACTACCAAAGCCAATACCAGCAAGCAAACATTTGGCGTTGACAAATGCTTGTTTACTCTAGGAGAATGAAAGTCAGAAGAGTCAATTTATGCTATCAATGAATTAATGTAAACATTAAATAATATGGGGGCCATCAGGCACTCTTGTCTAACACCGAGGTTGGTTTTAATTAAAGGAATAATGCCTGACAGGGTGGGTGTTATGCTGGGATAACATCCCACCTTGGGTGAGTGAGCCTGAGGCCACCGGCCGAGGGCATACAACACCCGAGAAGGGATGTTATCCCAGCATAATACCCACCCTAGACGTCATTATTCCTATTATACAATGGCTCGTTGTTTTATACAGAAAAAAAATTTGAAATAATTTTATTTAGTGTTTAAAAATATTTTCTTAAGAAAAGATGCAAGGAATGCTCAATGTCCTTAAGCATATCATCAGCAGGGATGTTATGCCAGGATAACATCCCTGCTGTGATTGCCAACTGACCAATCAGGAGCCAGGATTCTTTCTTGCCATTGTATAATGTTGAAGATAGTTCACCATACTGATTGTATTGGACCGTTATCCATGTACTGTATCTTTGTGAAGTCTAACTGTGATATCTAATATTGTAGGATCTATATTATGTGATTGAAGTTTTCTCCACAGCAGCATATGGCTGATCGAATCAAAAGCCAACATCAAGTCAACAAAACAACAATATAATCTTGCCTTCTTGATTTTAACATATGTCCAGATTATGTGATACAATGTATAACAATATTGAGTCGTTGACCTGCCAGATCTAAAACCGTTTTGGAATTCACTGAGTATATGGTTTCCGTAGACCCAGAGCTGAAGTCTATTTCAGATTATTCTGCAGAAAATTTTCTGCGAAGTGTCAATTAAACTAATTTGGCTGTACATTGCCGAGTCTATTGGGTTTCCCTTTTTCTTAAAAATAGGACAGATGATGCTCCCTTTCCAACTCTGTCATACATCTTCCCCTTGTGCAATGATGTTTCTTTTTTTTTTGGTTCCAGTCCCCCCCAATTCCCTCCAAGAAGGGAACTCAGCCCCTGCCTTGAACACTGTCCCCCTATGCTCAGGCTTAGCTCCCTGGATGGGGCCATTGGGTGGGCACCCTACACTTGAAAGACATTAGTGGAAAACCCTGGTTACCCCCCAAGAGTGGAGTCACAAGATTGGGACCTCCCAATGGGCACTGGTGGCAGTGGGAATGGCGTTGGGTGGGGCATCATACCCAGAGGACCAGAGATTTTTCATCTGCAGTAATCCACAGGGAGGCATGATGCCAGTGTCTCTCCCATCTCCCACTCAAGCAGGTGCTGGCTCTCCCACAATTCCCAAAGCCTCCACAAGATGCCACAAATCAGCCAGACACTCCCCCCCCCCAGAGAAGCAGAGTTGTCGCCTGGATGCTCCATCCTTCTCCACCTGGCTGGCCCGCTGACTCCCTTGTGCAATGATGTTAAACACAACAAAAAAAACAGAGGTCCACCATTCTAGAAAAAAATTATATATATTGACAATAATTAATGAAACATTTCAATAAATAAATAAAATAATTCTGTCTGGGCCTGGAGCTTTGTCATTTTTTAATTGAGAAAAAGCTTCTGTGATTTCATTCTGGTAGATACAAAAAGGGTCTGGAAGATAGAATTAACCATTTGAGCCTAAAAAGCGTGAGTCTTCCATTTGTAAATAATATAAGTAATGAAAATATTGTTGCTAAGTTTAAGGAGTAATGGATGCCTCAATACCTATTGAAAACTAACTATAGCCTTGACTAACCAGGGTCCAGAATTGTTTGTTATCCTTCCTTTGAACCGCATTCTTAAGTTTATTCCACATTCTCTGTTGATTCTTGGTTTTCTCTCTCTCAAATATATTTTTATAGGTTTTCCTTGCTTGATTTAATATCCTTAAATTGTTTCTTTGTTGAATGTTGTTTAACATGACAAACTAGCTTGGTAATGTGTTTTTTGGCTTTCTTCCAAATATTGTTATACCATGTGTTCTGAATTGGGTTCACAGGTCTATGTTGTAATAAAAATGGCCTAATATATCTGTTGACTTCTTGCCAGTTAGTTAAACATAGAAACATAGAATTTGATGGCAGATAAGGACCGTTTGGCCCACCTAGTTATTATTTCTTCCATTAATCTGGCATTTGTAATAATTTCATAACGAAGGTTGCAAAGATGCTCTGTGTATAAATATCTGAGATAATTTTAGTTGTATCATTGTGCCACCTAATCTTACGTAAATTTATTATTTCATAGTTTTGCATTACAGGATTATTAGTTTTTGCATAGCTGTTTGTTACATGCATTAGAAATTTGATTTATAGTGGAAAATGTGCAGATTCTTTGACTTTATTTTATTTTTATATAACTTTTGTTTACCAGGTGAACACAATGAGCCTAGGCACATTTTCATGCATGACCCAGGATCATAAATATCCAGTAACACACACAATAAATAAATACAATACAAAATCACACATTCAAAAGCAATGACAGTGCTAACCCAGTTGAGGCACTGGATGCCACACCTCGCACCATGCCAGTGACCCAGGTTCGGGAATGGACTCGGGCCACCGGGATTTGGCAGGGGAGGAGAGGATTGAGCATCTGGAGGACAGCTCTCATTTCCTGGGGAGGGGGCGGCCAGTGCTCTCTGCTGCTCTAGCAGCCCCAGGAGACTGCAGCATGTCAAGGGACATAGATTGGGGTATGAGAGTGGCAGTGGACATCCTGCTGGTGGGTGCTGGAGCATGCCCAGGCAGCGCTGGACATCATTGCACATTTGCACTCCCGGGACCAACTAAGGAAAAAAAAACTGCCTCAGGGGGTAGGTGAAGGTGGGCTCAGTGGACTCAATCCCATGCCCAGTGTTGGGCTTGCCACCACTCACTTCTGTTGTCCCTCCTCCTTCCAGTCGATCATCTGGATTCTAGATAGAATGCCAGTTAGGAGATGGCGGCCCTGCCCCAAGGGGCTCAGAGCTGGGGGGAGTGAGCAGCTGGTCAAGGCAGGAGGGAGATTGGGCTGAATGTGAGTGCAGAGGTGGAGGCTTCAGATGGGCAGCAGCACTGAGCTCCGAGCATTCTCACTGGAGAGAGGTCAATGAGGAAGGAGCAATAAACAGAGTTAAAAAAAAAAGAAAGCAATGACAGCATACTTTACTAAGAAAATATGTCCTTAGTATGACTTTAAAAGTTTGATGGCTAAAATGACCATAAAGTGAGACAGGAAGCTCATTCCAATTTTTAGCTACTCTACAAGAAAAAGAGCGATCCCCCAATTTTAGTCTTGGTTTTAGGGACAATTAGTATAACTGATTCACTAGATCGAAGTTCCCTATTATTATTTTTGATTTGCCTTGTATGTCTAATATTAGGATTTATTACATTTAGACATTTTAAAAGATCAGAGTGGAAATTTGCTAAAGTATTTTCCTTTGCAACCCTGGCATTAAAATCACCAGTTATCCGAAATGTGTGAGTACTGTAATTACCTGATATATTTTCAATACATTTTGTGAATTCTGTCCAGTCATGATCTAAAGCACACTCTCCTGGACTGGCTCCTTGCAAGCTCACCTGACAGGATTACTGATGTCTTGGTACTACCAGATTTGCTAAGTGATCACTCCCCTATCACCTGTCTGTGGTCCAATTAATTCAAAAAAGTGCCACCTGTCTTTGTGTCTTTGTGAACAGCAGAATTCTCAGGAAAGGGTAGCTCTCAGCTTTCAAGAAGGCGCTTTCTCAGATTGATTAGTCTCCCCTTAAGGTACTGCATGACCTTGACATAACACTCTAGTACTTTATTGATAACTTAGATAGCATTTGTGACAGATTTGTTCCATTCAAAAAAAGAAAAACACACAGCCATAGTAATGGGTGGATTAAAAGTGACCTTCTAGATCACATGAGGGCAAGGGACAACCTTTGGTATCAAGCCAGGGCCTCCGGTAAGCCCAGCGACCTTCAAAGACACAGGGCAGCCAGAAACAAATGCACACATCTCATCAGAAATGCTAAGGCTAATTTCTACAAGGATCAATTGGAAAGAACCTGGGATGATGGGAGGCAGTTTTGGGACTCTATAAAGGCACTCGCAGGGAAGGACAACAAAACACAGCCATCACTGCTAAACATTAATGGCACAAATACCTTGGACCCCCACACCATTGCTGAAGAGTTCAACTCCACCTTCATGGATCTTAGCTCTGTTTTACCAGCTGAATACCTCAAGCCTATCAAAGCTGATAATAGGCGCCCACCGGACACCAACTTGCACCCTCAATTTTACTTCAAGACAGTCACTGTCAAAAAAGCACTGGGTTATGTTAAAAAGGTCCTGGGGAAAACCAGAATGGGGTCTGACAACGTTGACATGAAACTGCTGGCACTGGCAATTAATGAAGTCATCACTCCCATCACTACGATTTTCAATAAATCCCTCTAGCTTGCCAAATTCCCTTCTCCTTGGAAACAAGCGCTGGTTACCCTAGTGCATAAGGGAGGTGATAGGTCACTGATCACAAACTACAGGCCCATCTCTATCCTCCCCCCCCAAAGCACTGGAAAAGATTGTGGCAGACCAGTTAACTGACTATATACACAAATACCAGCTGCAATGTCCCCAGCAGCAAGGCTTTAGGAAACTCCACAGCACGGACACTGCACTGGTGGATTTCACCGAGTATGTCCATAAGGCATTGGATGAGGGAAAACTGGTTGGGTCCATCTTCATTGACCTAACAAAGGCATTCAACATAGACTGCCACCCACTCCTCTTGTCTCAACTGCATGCCCTTGGTGTTTCCCCAAATGCTGTTCTATGGTTCCAGGACTACCTAACCTCCAGGTCTCAAAGGGTCAAGATAGGTCACTCCATATCTACATCCAAGGAAGTCTTGCTAGGGGTGCCTGAAGGGTCCATCCTGGGTCCACTGCTGTTTGGCATGTTCCTGAATGACCTATCTGATACCTGCACTAGCAAGGTCATTCTATACACCGATGATGCTGTCCTACGAAGCTGTCACTCTCACATAGAGCACCTACAGGCTGAGCTACAATAATCCTTCCAGCAACTGGAGGCCTGATTCTACTCCCAAAGGTTGCTACTAAATTACGAAAAAAAAAAGACGATGCTCCTCTCTAGCCCCCAGCTAAAAAGGAAATGCCCAGAGCTAACAATCACAAATCACCTGACTGCCCCACTGGAACAGGTTCACTCCTTCAAGTACCTGGATGTCATTGTGGATGATATCCTCTCATATGTTCAGCACATGGACATGGTAGTGAAAGCTGTGAACACTAAATTAGGGATCCTGCTTAGGCGTAAGAAAAGCCTAACTGCTGAAGCCCTCCAGCTCTCAGTCTCCAGTTCTGTCCTCTCCCTGGTCGACTACAGGCTGGTGGTTTATGGTGCTGCCACTGATACGGCCCTCAAAAGAGTTGCCTCTGCCCTTAATAAGACTTGCAGATTATTGCTAAATGCTGACCGCTTCATGCACACTTGCACCCGGTATGGTCTGGCCCATTTACTACCGCTTCAATCCAGAATCAGATACAAAACTTGCCTGCTAGGGAGAAAGGCCATGCTCTCCCTAACTCCTACCTGCATTGCAGACCTGGTAAAGAAGCAAGCTCCAAATACAACACATGAAGAACAGTGACAACACAGCTTGATGTCCCATTTCGTAGAACTTCCCTAGGACAAAGATCCTTCATGTACAGAGCTCCTCTATGGCTAAATGAGATCCCTGCTGCAGCTCTTAATACAACAAATGTTCGGTCCTTTAAAAGAGACCTGAAGCAATATCTGCTGAATTCAAATGCCTGCGACTGCCTTACATGAATCCATATTTTCAACCTGGATACCCACTCTTAAACACCTCTGACTCCCTTACCTGAGTCCATATCCTCAACCCAAATACCCCCCCTCGTCTATGCGAACTTTCCTTCTGTTTTACCTATCCTGGACCCCCACCTGCCATCCCTTGCCGCCACCCCCCTCTCTAGCTCCCTCTAACTCCCTCCCCGTCATACCTCCAGCACCTCCCTTTCCTTCACTCTCCCCTAAATATTCTCCTTCTCCCAATCCTTTCTCTCTCTCTCTCTCTCCCCTCTCTTATCTTCTCTTTCTCTCTCTCTCTCTCTCTCTCTCTCTCTCTCTCTCTTTTCTCTAATCTATCCCTCGTTCGCTCCCCCCCATTATTTATCCTTCCCTTTCCAATACTCTACCTTGACAGGCCCCCTGGGCAGCTATGTTGCAAGTTGCTAATTGGGAAACCTTGTTCGCATTCTCCCCCTTTCTTTCTCCTACCCTTTCTGATACTCTACCTTGACAGGCCGCCCAGGGCAGCTATGCCGTACGTTGCTAATTGGGAATCTCCTCCCACTGTTTAATTTCAGTTGTCTAGGTTACTCAAATGTATTATTTATCTATATTCTGTATTACATAGCAATCTTATGTTTTGTGTTAACTGTCAAGTTTTTTTTCATGTCTCTGCTGTTTGACATCCTGACGTGGAATCTTTGTAAAAGTGTGTATACTCAAAGGTTGTATCCGAATTACCAAATAAATAAAGTAAATAAAGATGTCTTTTTTGTTAAAGGTGGAATATAGACATTTAAAAGGATAAGTTTAACTTCTGTTGACTCTACTAAGATAGGAAGTACTGTTCTGAGACAGCAGTTCAGAAGAGTAAATTCTAAATTCAATGACATCTTGATATACGTTGCTACGCCTGCACAACAGCTACCACACGTCTTAACTTTAATAGCTGAAGATACATATCCTGAATATTCTGGAATTAGGGGCAAGCTACATCTTTAAACTACATTTCCTGCAGGCATAAGATGTCATTTGTTATTAGGAAATCTTTTACGTTCTGCTTCTGCTGATTTATATGTTAATCCCTCAATATTGCATGAGACAATACATAGTTTAATTGAATTCTTTTTTATGGACTCTCTTTCCATTACATGTGGTGGTTGTCAGGTTGACATCTCTGTTGCTAATACTTTGAACCTCTTTTCTGTGGGGACTTGAAGTGCACCTTCCAGGGCTGGTACCTGAGCCATTAGGGTATTTATGTTTGTTATGTAAAGCCCCAATCTATCTAATATTAGGGATATCTCATGAACTGCTGAGGCATATTTTGAGTTACTGAACCATATGTCTATTTGTGGACATGTTCTCATAGTCTCGTGTACTTCTATCCACTCTATAATATTTCTACCTAAGGTACTGCATGTTTAATATTCTAGAAAAAAAATGCAACTAAATCACTTTTAATTTTGCCAAATGAGTCCTTTTCCAATATTTTCCACCCAAAACGTAGTATGGTCTTATTTTCCCAAGCTGAAAGTTGTGTGGTTTTGTGTTTAGATATAACATCTAAAACCTTACTAAACCAGTTCTCTGACCCTTTTGGCTCTGGGGAGACCTCCTCTGAACTTAGAGGAACTGGGGACACCTCTTCTGAACTTAAGGGAACCAGTTGAGGAGGAAGCATGTTGATACCTTTTAATCTTAAATCTGGTTCTCTGTACCGTATAGAAATGCAGTGAAATTTTATTTTGCAGGCGGAAATTATGGCAACATCGCCAAATTCACCCAGCAAAACATTCTGTGTAATTATGGCCCTTCAGCGAAATTTCGCCTTGAATTTCGCCTGAGCTTCTGAGGTGAAATTAGGAAAAATTGGGCTTTTCGCTCTGTTGGTAGTCACATGGTTGAGTCTAAACAGGCCAGAAGTGAGTGGTTCATTTCCTGTGCTATATATACCTCAAGGAAGCAGGCAGCAACTAATACACCCTGTGACTGCAGAGTGCACTTCTACACATAAATTACTTAATTTGTGCTATTTTTTCTAGTGTTTTCTTGTTTGTCTTTGTCCTATTTCATATTTTAGCACCTGTGGACTGTGTGTGTGTATGTGATTGTCCCCCCCTCCCCGGCTCTCTCAGAATCTCTATCTGTGTTTCTTATTTTGGGGGGTTTGTTTGAATTGGTGGTGTTTGTGGGCATAAAGAAGAAGGGAAGAGGCAGTGGGGCACCTGTATGCATATTTCAGCTAACCATTAAAAATGAAATGTCACAGCAGCAGGAGGTTTTTGGTACCAGTGCCAGCACCAGCACCAGCACCCAGCAGCAAACTGTGCCACCTCCCCAGCAGCAGAAGGTGATCATGACACCTCCACTGCAGCAGCAGCAGCAGCAGGAGACAGTGCCCCCTTCCCATCACCAGGAGGATACTGTTCCTCTGCCCCAGCAGCAGAAGACTGTGCCCCCTCCCAAGCAGCCAGAGGAGTCAGTGCTGGGGGCATCGTCTGTGGCCCCCCCCATGGTCCTGTCATCCCTGAAGTTCTCCTGACTGGGATTTTTTTTTACACAATATCAGTAGGTGACCCAGTGATCACCTACAATCTATGCGGGCAGGAAGTGCATTCAGGAAAGTGTGGTTTACACTTCAGGAAAACCGGTCAGCATAGCCACATGGTGCACCACCAACAGCTCCAATGGGACCTCAAACTGTGGGAGGTGGTGGCATCATCAAGTGAGGCTGTGGGGAGCAGTGTGGGTGTGAACACTAAAGGGGGTGAGCAGGAGGGAGGCGTGGCTGGATCAGTTAAACATTATCACTGGGCTCACCATACCAGAAAACAGCAGCAGTCAGTAACATCAAGATCCCTCCAGGCCCCCTCCCTGTCCAGAGCCAACAGCAGCACATGCAGCCCTGCCCTGCTAGCAGTGCCAGTGACACATGTGGACTTGTCAGCTTTCCTGTCTGAAGTCCAGCATCTCTGACAGGAGTTAAATGATTTCAGACAGAAATTTAGTGATGCTCGGGGGGAGATTTCTAAACTACAGTGTGATGTTGATAAAATCATGGGCATCTTGTCTGAACTCTATGGCAGCCCCATTGGCACTTAATGTGGCAGCACAAATTAGTCTTTTATGTTTTCATTTTTCTATCCTCTAGTCTGTTGTTTGTATGTTGCCCCCTATAAAAAAATCTGTTCTGTCCCCTATAATCTACATCCATTCCTTAAGACCTTTTGTTTTTTTTATTTTGTATGTAAAATAATGTGTTTGATCATTGCTGTTGTGTTTTTTACTGTCTTATGCTCCCTATAGAATTCAGTCCCTTTTCTTGTTCTCTCTCTATTAGTTCTCCCCACTTACTGTTGTATTACCCTCCTGATCCTGCCTGTCATTTGTTATGCTTATTCTGTACCATGTCGGTGTACCCCTTCCCTAATAAACACCTTATTCCCTTATTATTTGTGGTGTGTGTTACTTCTTAGAGCTAGTCACACCTACAAGATTCCGTTTAACAATGTAATGATATGTAATGCAGCTGCATTCCATATATATGGAGTTTGCAAATGAAAGGCCGGCTCCTGCCAAAGGCTGTTGGCCATCTGGGCCTTGTACACAGACTAGTACATATTTTATGGAATTCAAACACCTCATGTGAGTTGCTTCAGCTCAAAGTTAGAAGTACTAACTGCAGCACATGTCCGTAGAGTGCTCGTTCTTTATTCGATTTTCTAGTGTGGTAAGTAAACAATGTGAAAAGTGCTTCCATATAACCAAGTTAAAAACGTCAACTCCCCCAAGGCACCATCATTCCTTATATGTATCATGAAGTACGGTGCCTTGAGGAAGCCGGCGTTTTTTGTCATAGTTATATGGGAGCATTTTTTACATTAGTTACATGCCACACTGTAATAAAGTAAGAGCACTTTATGGATATGTGCTTGTGGTGATTACTTCTTACTTTGAGTTGAAGCAACTCACACGAGGTATTTGAATTACCAAAATACAGACTATGTGCACAAGGCCCTAATGGCCCACAGCCATCGACAGGTGCCAGCCTTTCCTTTGCAAACTCTATGTATGGGGAATGCAACTGAATTGTTGGTTAATGTTATGTTTTGTTAAAGTTCTGTTAAAGGTGTCACCTGCTCCTTAACATGTTTCCTCCTCCTATCCTCAAATGTCTAGAATTGTGCCTACTAAAAAAAACTCTGTCACAGTGCTATGTGATGTTGCGTCACATATTGTTGTGTGCAACATTACGAAGATGTAACACATCTGGTGCCGGCATTGCCAACATGCCCCAGAAGGCCAGAATTCTATAAATGTTTCCCCAAAAATGTTATAGAAAATTCTAACCAAAATCTGGTCTCAGCCATGCTGTTATATGTTGCACGCCTTCCACTCAGACCAAAACATGTTGTTTGATCCACTGTTTACCAATGGTTTCAGGTCTAATCTTTTTTTTTTTTAAACTTTATTTATAAGCTTTTTTTCTTTTATACATGTACATAAACTTACCAACTCTTACACATACATATACTTACATAGGAGTGTCAAAATATACAAAATAAAAATATCTTTACTAATTTGTGGTTTGTTACTTCATTACACTGTATTCTGGGAAACAATTCAAAAGACAAAGTCTTTCCTTATTGGGGAGATATGTAGTACCCATCTCCTCCATATGACTTCAAAATGGGTATATCTCTTGTTTGTTAATGCTGTCAGCCTTTCCATTTGGTATATTTTATATATTTCATCCTGCCATTGAGATATTTGAGGTTGGTTCTTAGTGAGCCAATTCTTTGTAATTATTTTTTGGATGGCAAGGTTCAGTGCCAAAAATATTTTTTTTGTATTTTCATCCCTGCTTCCTTCAGGGAGGTCTGAGAAGAAATACATAAGTACATCTAGTTGTATGGCTTGTGATATTATATTTTTAAAAGCCTCTCGGGCTTCTATCAAGAAAGGTTGAATTACTGGGCAGTTCCAAAACAAGTGCCCAAGAGTAGCCTGTTGTTCACCGCATTTTCTCCAACAGGTGGACTCTTTTCTACCTCCAAATTGTGACTGGATTGCCGGCGCTCTGAAAAACCTGACAGCATTCTTCCAAGCGAATTCCTTCCATTGTAGTGAGGAAGTACTCTTATGAATACATACTAGATGATTCCTCCACTCTTCCTCTCTAATATCTATATTCAGATCTTTTTCCCATGCTCTCTTGATAGTCTCTACTGTATCTCCTTCTAGCTCTCTTATGGCTGTATATAAGTAGGATATTATATGCACTAGACTAGCCTGTCCCTCCAGTCCTCTTTGCAAGGCCTCTATAAGCTTAGGTGTGGGGATCTGGGCCTAACATTTTTCTTTTTCTTTTTTAATATAGTCCCTTACCTGGAAGTATCAAAATCTATCTTTATGGGTTATCTCATACTTCGCTTGCAAGTCTACAAAACTCATCATTATTCCCTCTTTTAAAAACTGGTATAGTATGTGTAGCCCTTTTCTTTCCCAATCCCTATAGCCTAAATCCGTCATTGCAGGTGGAAATCTTCCTGTATATGTTAGGGAGTAAAACAGTGGTCTCCATGGTTTCATTTTTTTCCCATTTAGTGTTTGCCTCCAGGTTCTTAGAGTTGACTGTGTGTACGGATTCTTTATATCTCTTTTCTCCCTGTCTTGTCATCCGATAGAAGTATTCCTTGCACATTTCTCAAGTCCTCTTCTACTTCTTCCATTTCTTTCCATCTTGCTATATAAGTAGGCTGTAGCCAGTAAATCACTGTGCGAGTCTGAGCAGCCCTGTGGTAATATTTAAAATTTGGGAGAGATAATCCCCCTTCTTCCTTTGGTAGTTGTAATATAGACTGTCTTATTCTTGATTTCTGTTTACCCCAGATATGCTGCGTTATTTCCCTACTTAGTTTTTTATAAAATATGTTAGGTACTATAATGGGAATGGTTTGTGCTAAATATAAGAATCGTGGAAGAACCACCATTCTAATTGCTTCTATTTTTTGTATAAATGGGATGGGAATCAAATGACATTTTTTCTATATCCTTTTGAATTTGCGTTAGTAGGGGTTTATAGTTAAGTTCATATAATTTCTCATGTTCAGAGCTCAGCCAGACACCAAGATATTTAAAGGCCTGAATATGCCACTTAAATTTAAAATATTTTTCTGTTTGCTGTGATGGTTTGTAGTGTATTCCTAACACTTCTGTCTTGGAAGTGTTGACTTTATAGCACACAATCTCTCCAAAGTCCGTCAAGACTTCCCATAATGGTTGTAGAGATCTCTCAGGTTCTGTGAGATATATCAATAGCTCATCAGCATACAAGGCTAATTTATGATTTCCATTTCCTAGTTGTATCCCTGATATATCCCTGTGTTGTCGTATAGTCTGAGCTAAGGGCTCTAGGTATAGCGTGAATAAAAGCAGCAACAGTGGGCACCCTTGTCTTGTCCCCCTCTTCAGATTTATTAACATTGAAGTTGAGCCATTTATTTTTATGTATGCTTTTGGATTATTGTATATGGAGTCTATAATCCCGCCGAATTCTGCTGGAAGTCCCATTTTCTCCAAAGTTGCCTTCAGAAAAGACCATGCCACCCTGTCGAAAGCCTTCTCAGCATCCAGACTAAGCAACAAAAAGGGAGTTTTCGACAGGGTGGCATAGTGTAGTATATGCAGTGTTCTTTTAATATTATCTTGTGCTTGCCTATTCATCACAAAACCTGTCTGGTCCTGGTCTATTAGACTAGGTAGCAGTAACTCCATTCTTTTGGCCAATATAGATGTAAATAATTTATAATCCACATTCAGAACTGAGATTGGATGGTATGAGCTGCAGTTCGTGCTGTCTTTGCCAGGCTTCAAGATACTAGATATGGTGGCATACCTCCAAGTGCCTGGGCAAATCTTATTCTGTTGGGCCTCTTTAAATGTCTCTCTAAGTATAGCTATCAACTCCTTCCGGAAGCTTTTGAAAAATTCCCCTGTATATCCATCTGGGCCAGGGCTTTTATGGGTCTTAAGCTTTATGATAACATTGTTTAGTTCACTTTCTGATATTGGGGAGATCAGCTCCTTTTGCTGATCCGGGGTAAGACTAGGCATTTTCAACTTACTCAGATAAGTTTTAACCTTCTCTAAATCAGTCTCCTGTTCTGGTGTATATAGAGTTTGATAATATTTCGAAAAGGTTTTCTTAATTTCTTTTGGGGTTTTTACTAATCTCCCTTCTTCCGGGTCTCTGATCTGCGTAATTGTTGTTTGAGCTTCCTTTCGTCGGAGTCTATGTGCAAGGAGTGTAGTTGCCCTTGGCCCTCTTTCATAGTATTTTTGTCTTAGGTTTTGTAATGCCTGTTCTGTTTTAATGTCTAGTATATGTTGTAGTTTGCCTTTTAATTCTTGTATTTTTAATTTAGAGCTCGGGTCTCCATCTGCATGTCTTTCCTGTGCCTCTTTTAGCTGTTTCTCTAGGTTTTCCTGTTGTAAGTTTTGTTGTTTTCTATAGTTTGAGACATATTTAATTATATCCCCTCTTAAGACTACTTTAATTGTGTCCCACAGTGTTGCCTTTGCGAGCCCTGGATCTTCATTCTCTTTTATAATCTGGGGTATTCTTTTTTCGACCAGCTCTTTGAATTTTTTATGGTTTAACAAATAATTATTAAATCTCTACAATGTTCTTCGTTTGTCCCCGGCCATTCTATCTGTATGGTTAACATCGAGTGATCAGATATGGGGATAGGTATAATTTGGCATCCCTGTACCATATATAGAGATTCCTTAGAAATATGGAAGTAATCTATACGTGTGTATATTTTATGTGGTGCTGAGTAATGGGTATAAGCCCTTATTTTTGGGTGCATATGTCTCCATACATCTACCCATTGTACATCTTGAAAGTATCTAATAGCTGTCTTTTGTGGTGGTTTCCTTCTTTGGGTTTGTTTTGTAGCTGTATCTAAGTAATCATATATCATGTTATGATCTCCACCTAGGATCAATGTCCCCTTCTGTTTCTCTGTAATTTTCTGGCATAATTTTTTAACCTCCTTTGATTCTGAGCCCGGGGGGATATATATTGAAGCTACTGTTATCATATGTCCTGCCATGTTACCCGTAACTAGGGCCAATCGCCCCTCTTTATCTGTGTACATGTCTGTCTGTTGAAATTGTACATTATGGGGGATTAAGATCGCTGCCCCCCTTTGTTTCTCTTTTCTATATGACGAGGCTATCACATTTCTAAATCCATATCTGACTAACTTTTTATGTTCCTCTTCTGTTAAGTGCGTCTCTTGTAATAACAAAAAACTTGGTTTATGTCTTTTCATTTGCGCTATCACTTTGCTTCTTTTCACCAGGTTATTAACCACATTTACATTCAGAGAGCATATATTCACTTGTATTTTCCTACTCGATCCCCTCATATATCATTATAAACATTTCCATTCTGCTTTTTACCCATTTTCTTGTATTTCTCCTGCATCTTCCAGCTCTTTCATATTTCGTATGTTTCCTCCCTTATTTTCCTCCTATGTAGTCTTAAACATCGAATAACATTTACATCATACAGAACAATTTTAACTATTCTAACATTGTAACTATATACAGAATTGCTTCCAAGTTTGGAGGGAGTTAAATTGCCCCCTCTATGTTTTCTAAGGGGTATACCCAATCCAGTAACCCCCTTAGTGGGGGGAATCGTGGGAGTCACCGTACACTCCTCCCCCCCAGGTCCCTTGTTTCTCAAGACCTTTCATGCTACCTCCTCTCTGTTCTATCTCCCCTCTCTCTAGTTGTTGTTCCTAAAGGTTTTCCTTTTCCTCTCTTCCATTTGGAGGTGTGTCCCATCCTCTTCCCCTAAAACCTCTCTTATAGATACTTTATCTCTCTATTCCCATTCCTCTTTTGCTTATCTAAATCTGGTTGCCATTCAGATTACAGTCCTTGGCTACCATTCAGTCATCCTTCACATCTCTTCCCCATTCCTTCCCTTCCCCCTCCTTCCCCTCCTATATATCCGCCCTTCACTCCTTCGACCTCTCTTATCCTTCATATCCCCCAGTCCTACTCATTTCCCCTCCCTAGTAGGACTAGCCCCTCTTAATAGTATAATCATTTCCTCAACTTCTTCCTTTTTGTCTAAAACCAGGTAGACATTCATCTTTGTGGTTTTTAATAAGGTCTCCTTCTCAATTCTCATGTTTGGGAGAGGTTTAGTCTATTATCCCTCTTCTCCTTGCAGTACCCCTATCCTTCCTATATTCCTCTTTTCGCTATGCGTATCTCTTTCTTAAGTCCACTTCCCTTTCCTCTCTGTTAAGTTCTAATACTGTCGTGGCTTTAGAAAATGTGTCTGGGTAAAGGTCCTCCTTCTATCTCTAAATCCATTTTGCCGCCCCCCCTCAGTCCCTGCCGTTTTTTTCTTGTAGCCCCTCATTATTCTCTCCTCATCCTTAGTGCACCCTTCCCTTTGCACTTTTCCATATATTACCCTTCTTACTTATCAGCGTCCAATATTATCTTTACAAAGTGTCTTAAACCAGGAACGAAATTTGGTTCTTCTCGGGGATTTCCTAGATGGTGTAAAGTCATTTATTCTGTCTTTCCATCTTCATTCCTCTCTATTTTCTAGATTTTCAGGTGTGCTAATTTTCCTCTGCTCTGTATCCATTTCAGGTGTTCTCTCCAGCAACATTCTTCGCGTTAAGCGAGTGTAATTGCCTGCCACTCCTCTGGCACTGTCTGTTTCTCACCATCCTTTTCCATTGCGCTCTTTCCGGTTTTGGGTGTTCACTTCCTTCCTGTCCGACTGGAGTATCCAACCTCTCGCCTGTAGTTCCTTCACTGCCATCTCAGGGTTTTCATATAATTTTGAGCCTGTGTCCCACAAAATCTTCAGTTTAGCAGGGTAAGGTGTTTGAAATCTTATTTTATGATCTCGAAGTATTTTAAGTATTGGCAAAAATGCAGCCCTCTTTTTTGCTATTTCGGCTGGATAGTCATGATCAAAGATCAGTCTTGCAGTATTATATTTAACAATTCTTTTCTGCCATGCAGTGCAAAGGATGTGCTCCTTATCTCTGTAGCTCGATAATTTTAGCACCACTGATGGCCTTAGGCTCTGTTGGCTTATTTGTTAATGATATGTGCGCCCTCTCAATCTTAAAATCGAAAGTTGTGGGCAATTCTAGCGTGTCTTTTAATAGATCCGTTATAAAGTCTTCCATCCGACCCACCTCTGAATCTTCTGGGAGGCCATAAATTCTAATATTGTCTCTTCGGGATCTAGCTTCAAGATCTAGCACTTTTTCTTGTAGTTTTTCTTGTATATCCACTAGATAGTCTGCCGCCGTATGTACTTCTCTTATTTCTTCCTCTGCATCTGTAATTCTTTGTTCAGCTCTCTCTGTCCTTCTTTCCATCTCCTGTATTTTTGCATTTAAAGTTTGAAATTCCGATTTTTTTTCAACTCTGAATGCCCTCAGTTCTGTCATAATGGTTTCGAACCGCGATCGTGAGCGGTGATCCATCTCTTGATCTGTGTCTAAGTCACCCGCCATGCTGCTTGCCGGAGAGGTACTTCTGCTGGCTCTTCTTTCCTTTGATAATCCTTCTCCATCTTTCGTATTTGTTGATTTTTTCCCATAGGATCTGCTTGGCTTATGTCCCACAGACATATTTACTCTTTTCTCCTTATTTTTGGCTATTATATCTGTTGATCTGAGGGTTTTATTCTCTTAGGGAAGCTAGTGAAGAAAGGGACCTGGGGGTAATCATATCAGATGACCTAAAGATGGGCAAGCAATGTGAGAGGGCAGCAAGGAGGGCTGGGGGGATACTGGGATGCATAGGGAGAGGCATCACCAGTAGAAAACAGGAAGTTATTATCCCTCTGTACAGACAGCTGGTGAGACCCCATCTGGAGTACTGTGTGCAGTTCTGGAGACCCAATCTCTGCAAAGACATAGACAGGATGGAAGCTGTCCAGAGGAGGGCAACTAAAATGGTGCAGGGTCTGCACCAGAAGTCGTATGAAGAGAGACTTAAGGAGCTTAATATGTATAGCCTCGAGGAAAGGAGGGAGGGGGACATGATAGAAACTTTCAAGTACCTCAAGGGAATCAACAAAGTCAAGAGGTAGCATCTTTCAAAAAGGTGTGCAAGAACAAGAGGGCACAATTTGAAGATAGAGGGCGCTCAGAGGTAATTAAGGAAGTATTTTCACAGAGAGTTGTGGATGCATGGAGCGGCCTTCCGGAGGAGGTTGTGGAGTCAAAATCAGTGGGGGAATTCAAGCATGCATGGGATAGTCATAAGGCAATTCTGGGGGTGGGGGTAGGAAGAAGTAGTCTGCTGGTTAACTAGGATCTGCAGCTTATCCAGTAGGTAGGGAAATGGGCAGACTGGGTGGGCCAAGCGGTCCTTATCTGCCGTCAAATTCTATGTTTCTATGTAGTGCTCTATTCAGAGGCAGCCATCCAGTTGATGACGTCACCGGAAGTCCTCAGGTCTAATCTTGGTGTTGCCACTGCCTAACATGGCCCAGAAGTCCAGAAATGTTTCCCAAAAAATGTTACAGTAAATTCAGACTGAAATCAGGTTTCAGCCATGTTGTTATATGGTACCCAAGCTACCACCCATACCAAAACATGGTCTTTGGTCCATTGTTTACATGATTTCATGTTGAATCTTGTTGTTATGAGTGCAGAACAGGCTGTATATGTCCAAAAATGTTACAGAAAAAATGGTACATAAAGTTGAGACAGACATATTATTTGAGTCATGTTGTGATGTGGTGACCCCTCCCTCCACCACCCAGACATTAAATTGCTGTTTGGGGCCCTGTTTGCCAATGATTTCAGCCTAAATCGCAGTGCTGCATGTTCCAAACTTGGCCTACAAGTCCAGAAATGCTTCCAAAAAAGTGTCACAGTAAATTCAGACTGAAATCAGGTCTCAAGTCATGCAGTTAGGTGGTTCACATCCACTATGAGAACCCAAATCTGCTGTTTTCTGCACCATTTCAAATGGTTTTCAGGTTTAATCTTGGTGGTGCTGCTGCCTAACAAGTCACACAAGTCCGGAAATGTATCCCAAAAAATGTTACAGTAAATTCAGACCAAAATCAGGTCTCAGTCATGCTGTTAAATGTTGCACGCCTTCCACCCAGAAAAACATGGTGTTTGGCCCACCGTTTACCAATGGTTTCAGGCCTAATCATGGTGTTGCCACTGCCTAACATGGCCCAAAGTCCAGAAATGTTTCCCAAAAAATGTTACAGTAAATTCAGACCAAAATCAGGTCTCAATCATAAAGTTACATGATTCACATCCACCACCAGGACCCACAGCTGCTGTTTTCTGCACTGTTTCAAATGGTTTTCAGGCCTAATCTTGGTGGTGCTGCTGCCTAACATGTCACACAAGTCTGGAAATCTTTCCCAAAAAATGTTACAGTAAATTCAGACCAAAATCAGGTCTCAGTCATGCTGTTAAATGTTGCACACCTTCCACCTGGACCAAAACATGGTGTTTGACTCACTGTTTACCAATGGTTTCAGGTCTAATCTTGGTGTTGCCTATGCCTAACGTGGCCCAAAAGTCTAGATATGTTTTCTCAAAAATGTTACAGTAAATTCAGACAGAAATCAGGTATCAGCCATGTAGTTGCATGGTTCACATCCACCACCAGGACCCAAATCTGCTGTTTTCTGCACCGTTTCAAATTGTTTTTAGGCATAATCTTGGTGGTGCTGCTTTCCAACATGGCCTAGAAGTCCAGTAATGTTTCCCAAAAAATGTTACAACAAATTCAAACTGAAATCAGGTCTCAGCCATGTTGTTATATGGCGCTGAAGCCACCACCCGAACCAAAACATGGTCTTTGGTCCACTGTTTACATTGATTTCATGATGAATCTTGTTTCTGAGAGTGCAGAATAGGCTGTATATGTCCAGAAATGTTACAGGAAAAATGGTACATAAAGTTGAGACAGAAATATGGTCTGAATCATGATGTGATGTGGCCCCCCCACCACCACCCAGACATTAAATTGTTGTTTTGGGCCCTGTTTACCAATGATCTCAGCCTGAATCTCAGTGCTGCTTGTTCCAAACTTGGCCTACAAGTCCAGAAATGTTTACAAAAAAATTTCACAGTAAATTCAGACTGAAATTAGGTCTCAAACATGCAGTTAGATGGTTCACATTCACCATCAGGACCCAAACATTCTGTTTTCTGCACCATTTTAAATGGTTTTCAGGCCTAATCTTGGTGGTGATACTACCTAAAATGCCACACATGCCAGTTTGCCATGCTGAGAAAGATAAATCCTGCTGCAAAATGGTCCTGCTACTTAAGTTGCACTTGCTTACTCCTGCTGGTGGTTTCTCAATTTATTGAGAAATGCAGAATTATCATTTCGCAAAGCTGCTGTCCTGGTTTGCTCTGTTGGCTCTATGGTTTTAAGCCAGTGTGGATTGAATGACATTTTGTATGTTGCTGCTGTTGCCTGTAGCTGTTGCCTGCTGCTCTGACTAGTTGCCATGAGAAGTAATGCTTTGTCTGGTTCATGGATCCTCTTCACATAGTCGATCGATACTGCCATTGCTCCTGCTGCACACATAAGTATCTGTCATTATTTATGCTTTCCTGCTCAAAAGAAGGGTGATGATGGGTTGCTATTGTGACAGCTTGAGTTCTAATATGTTTGTACTGCTTTTCTATTATTTGGCAGTGTGCTGAGGAGTACATCATGATGACTTGCATGCCAGGATTCAGATATGAGATGTTGGAATGCACCACATTTCACAATGCACAAGGTAAGCATTTAAATTTTCATTACTGGGGTATGTGATTGCAGTTCGGATATCTGAGGCAGATTGTAATTGCATTTTTTTGCTTTTGTCAACATGCAGGAATTCAGGTGCTGTTGACTCCCAGCTCACTCCTGCTGCTGCTGCTCAACATGTGTTCAATTCATTAACTTGTGGTACGTATTTTTTAATTTGTGATGGTCTTTGTTGGGA
Organism: Neoceratodus forsteri; assembly: GCA_016271365.2. Classification (NCBI taxonomy): domain Eukaryota; kingdom Metazoa; phylum Chordata; order Ceratodontiformes; family Ceratodontidae; genus Neoceratodus; species Neoceratodus forsteri. The sequence goes on along the minus strand of CM057455.1, from coordinate 341,838,639 downwards.
GGGTGGTGATAGTTGGGGGGTGGTTTGGGGTTGGTGGATGTGGTTAAGCATTACATTTTTCATTGCTTTTTTTGGTGTGGTTACAGCAGTCCAGAGATGTCTGCCTTTGACAGTAACCATGTTCTATATGGCTCTGTCAATATTCAGGAATTCTGCTGCTGGGGTGTCTGTTACCTCCCATTCTGGCTGCTGGTTGTGCTCATCAGACATTGTCTGTTCATTCCAAGGGTTCCATTTTAACAGCCATTCCCTGAGGTAAGTATTGCTTCGTGTAATGGTGGTGGTGGGGGTGGGGGGGCACCTAGTTGTAACAATGCTCAAAATGTCTTCTTTGTTTTTTCTTATTCACAGACACGGACCAAAGGCCCTACAAGGTACGGTAACTGCCGCAACCTTTCGACCGCCCCCCTCCCCCACCTTCACTGATTATTAAATACATTAGCTCCCTTCAAAATATTAGTCCATGTCCCCTGGTGCAGTGCCCCATCAAAAGAGACTTAGCTCGTGATCCCCCTCTTCTCTGTCCAGCCTACGGGATCCAATTCTCAGGGCCTCGCCTTACTAAAACGCATAGGCTCTCCTTGGCTGTGCCTTTACCACTAAATATTTTTAATGCTATCAAATTTGGGTCAACCTGGATTGGAAAGCTACTGATAAGCTGCATTAATCCAGCAAACCCACTGGCCCCTGGGCTAATTGAGTGGCTCCTTTTTGGAGGTACCATCATCTCGGGCCTTATATGGCTCAATATACTACCCCTTCTTTTGCTGATACCAGCTGCCCAGCATTAGACACCTGAACTACCATCATGTTTGGTCTACAATGTCACCTTGTGCTGTATATCACATGGCAACTTATCCTTTAATTGCCTCCGTGATTCCAAGTACCAATACCTCGAACCCTGCTCTTGGACCACACATACCAGTAGTACTTATAACACTCCTCCACCACAAGGCCCACCTCCCACCATGCAGACTTCTATCTCCTCCCCGCCTATTGTGGTAGGGGTACTAGCTCTTGCTACAACAGATCAGCTCTTCTATGGTGGCTACTTTCCAGTCCCTAAAAACATCAGATCTACTAGATGGGAGAAAGGCAGGAATTACAAGCTTATAATTAGTGCTCTTAGAAAAATCCTACTTATCCTCCTGCTATGTTCAGGCAATGCAGAACTCAATCCTGGCCCCCCAGAAGCTATTACTTTGCCAGCAGAACTAGCAAATTTAAAAGGAATAAGCTTCTTGCATATTAACGTATGCAGCCTCCTTAAAAAGATAACCTTAATACAAACCTGGGTAAATTATACCTCTCCTGACATACTTGTGATTTCCGAAACTTGGCTTAGACCCAGCACCACTGATAGAGAAGTAAACATCTCCAACTATGCCTTGTTCAGAGCTGATAAGCATGCCAGAGGAGGAGGGGTAGCTATCTACGTTAAAGACAAATTTTCTGCCTTCTGCTTATCCTTGGCATCTGTCACCAGCGAATTCGAATGCCTAATTCTCAAAATGGAAATTACAAGATGCGTAGTAGGATGCTACAGACCACCATCTGCTGGCCTACAGCTTGTGTCATATCTAAGTGACAAGTTGGGACAGGGGCTGCCAGAAACTATTATTTTAGGAGACCTCAACTTTGACTGGCTTTCTAACACAGCTGCCCCCCTTGCATCCTTCTGTGATGAACATGGGCTGACGCAACTTATTACTGAACCAACATGCCCAAACGTGAAGAACCCCAGTAAAAGTACACTTTTGGATGTGCTAATGGTGAGCAAACCTCATCTCTTCTCTCACGCTGATGTCTTCTTCTCAGACGCCAGCGACCATTGTTTTATTGAGGGAGTAATCTCCACCAACAACCCAGCACCCATCAGCAAGTTCTCTATGAAGAGATCCAGGCACAACTTCAATGAACATGCCTATCTAAATGAGCTTAAGTACTCCCCTAAGTGGCAAGATTTCTACCTGGCCAAAAAGATTACGTCAGCTTACAATATCTTCCACGACATTCTATTGAGGGCCCTTAATAAGTATGCTCCCCTGATTAAAGTTTGAACTAGAACCAAAACCTGTAAATGGTTCACCCCTCAGATCAAGTCCTTGCTTCTAGAAAGAGATAAGCTCTGGAAAAAATTGCGCAGACTGAACACTGCAGAAGATTGGAACCAGTTCAGGAGACTACGAAATTTATGTACCAAAACAATCAGAGAATTGAAGGCCACCTTCTTCAAATCTGAACTCAACTCTGCCACAAAGATCCCAATCAAGCTCTGGAACACAATCAATGATCTGCTAGGCCTCTCCTCAGGAAATTCACTCCTGACCAAGATTACCTCTGGCAACTCGACTATAACTGAAAAGATGGATATACTTGACGCATTCAATAACCACTTTGCTACTGCAGGCATGGCATTTGATAACTCCTCTGCAAACATACTTTGCTCCCAGACTGCCAGCCAACTGTCTGAAACTTCAATAGCTTCGCCACCTTTCTCCCTTCAACCTGCCTCACTGATAGAGGTAGAGGACCTCTTGCTTCAGTTGGATACTAGAAAAAGTGCTGGGGCCGACACCCTTGACCCTTACTTCCTAAAAATTGCCTACCATGTACTAGCAATACCTGTCACCCACTTTTTTAACTTATCCCTGTCTCAGGGCACCTTGCCACCTATGTGGAAGACAGCACACGTCATGCCACTGTTCAAATCAGGTGACCCTGGCGATCTCAATAACTACAGACCAATTTCTCTCCTTCCAGTCCTGTCCCAAGCTCCTAGAGAAAATTGTAAATGCACAGCTGAGGACTCATCTTGAGTCTAGGGAACTGCTAAACCCTATGCAGTCCGGATTCAGAGCTAAACATAGCACTATCTCAGCCCTCGCCAAAGTTACTAACGACTGGCAGTGTAATCTTGAGAGCAAAAACTTTATTTGTGCTGTTTTCCTTGATCTAAGCAAGGCTTTCGACACCGTCGACCATAGTCTGCTCCTCTCCTCCTTCACACCATAGATGTGGACCCATCCTATCTGCACTGGTTTACTGACTATCTTACAGGACGCCTTCAACAAGTTAAAGCCGAAGGAGTCCTGTCCCCCTTAAAAACTCTTCAAAGAGGGGTACCTCAAGGTTCTATATAAGAGCCCTTACTTTTTGCAATCTACATTAATAACATTGACTACTGTATAAAAGGAGTCAACATCCATCTGTTTGCAGATGATACAGTTCTCTACATGAGTCACCCAACACCTGAAGCTGCCTGCAATGACCTACAGTCAGAATTCAACCTTTTGCAAAGCCAACTCCTCCAAAAAAAGCTACTCCTTAACACCAAAAAAACTAAAGTGATGGTCCTCTCCCCCTTTCATCCATACAGCTAACCCTGTGTCCAGTGGGACAGTTCCCCAAATTACCACAGTTCTAGGTGAAAAACTAGAATTTGTTACAAAATTCAAGTATCTGGGAGTTTGGATAGACCAAAGATTCTCCTTCATTGAACATATCGAGGACTTGCTAAAATGACTTCAGCAAAGGCTTGGCCTGTTTTTTAGAATCAACCAATTTCTCACCAGAGATACCAAGAAACAACTTGTCCAATACATTTTCCTATCGTTGGTTGATTACACTGATTTCCTCTACAGCCAATGCCCCAACTCTTACATGGCTAAACTGGACACACTCTACCATTGAGCACTGAGGTTTATAATGGGACTTCCCTTCGACATGCATCATTGCACCCTATATGTGGCAGTTAGGTGGACATCACTAAAGTTCAGGCACCACAGAAACGCGGCTTTCTGGACCTATAGAGCCATCTCTAATAAGCTGCCTTACTATATCTCCTGCTGTCTTCCCCTGAGTATAATTGGGAAATACGCATTAAGAAGTTACTCAGCTATTACACTTAAAGTATCCAAAGCAAAATCCCGCTTCGGCAGGGCAGCCATAAGCTTCGTACTACCTACCTTATGGAACGATCTACAAAAAAAACTCAAATTAAGCACTCTAATCGGTATAAATGCCTTCAAGACACTTTATTTCCACACAATCAGAGAAGTATGTAACTGCTTCACCCACTCAGACCCAGTACCAGTGTCTGCACTGGTATACAGCCGCGCCTAGACCCAATTTTAAGTACTGACCCCCCAGCTTACTCCTCACAAGCCTAATTGTTCTCTCTCTTATCCCCCTGTCTTATCAACACTAGACCCATCCATCCCCTTATCCTTCCTTTCCCAACCTCGAATAGGAGCTCACTACCCCTGGGTTGTGACATCCCACCATGCCCCATACTTTATAGCATTCAATCCCAGGGCTCACACATACTCCTTTTCTCCATCCACCTTCTCTACATCCCGTTTTACCAACTCCTCTCTGTGCACCTTGCCCTCCTAGTCTTTCTCCCCCTACCTCCTCCCTTCCCACCTACCTTCGCCTCTACCTGGTATATATATATATATATTTCTTCCGTTACTTCCTCCTGCAACCTTAGAAAACCTGCTTTATCTTCCTATAGACACTTCTATGTATGTAAATACCCTGTAATCTGTACCATATCTGTATAATTATATGTACATATGAACTTCTTCTTCTTCCTCTCTGTAAACAGTATTATCTGTATTGCTTTGTAAATACCTGTGTTGACCTGTATATACAATTGTTCATGCTCCACCCAGGTCCATCTTGCAAATGAGCTTCTGCTCAACAATGAACACCTGGTTAAATAAAGACTTGATTGATTGATTGCTTATTGCCAGGTACAAAGCACTTCAATTGAAATGGTTGTTTAGTTTTCTGGTGGTCATTTGGTGATGCATCTCATTTCTGTACAGTGTCGGTGATTAGATACAAGTCTTCCATCCTGGTGTGTGAACGTTGGATTGAGGTGCTGCAGCTGCGAGGTGTGGGCCACTGCTGACAACTAAAAATATATGCCATCATCATCACTGGACATCTGTGAAGGAAAACAAACATATTATAAATACTGCTGCACTGACTTGAAAATTGTGACCTTGGATTTGCCATTGCCACAGCGGAATCTCCTTGAACCACTGTTAGATGAAGGATATATTACTTTTGTCCATGAATGTGCAACTGACACTGCAAATGGCGGCATAAACATTTATCATCTGAACTACGATACTACTTGAACTAATACTGTTACCAATATTAAAGAATTAATTCCTTTTGAACATAAAATTGCATTTGCCAGTCACGACTCGACAGATGTTGTTTGAAGTAATGTCATCTATAAAAAGGTGGTGAAAAAAGTATGAAAGGAAAAAAAATTAGCATTGATACTTACCTGGGGTGATACTTAATATCGATGTTGGTGATGTCCAAACACATTTTCCACCACTAAAATGATTTCAGTTAGGAGCTTATGGTGAAACATACCAGGATGTACAGTACCTGGAATGGAAAACACAAAATCTAACATGTGAAAAATGTTACAATTACACTATTGACCTGTACATAATGATGCTTGCAATGTGGATTGCCCAGGCTCTGAAGGTGCCATGTCAATGCATCAGCCTTATTCCTGGGTCCTGGCCTCACATAGCGTGATCATGGCAAAGCCTGCATAGAGTGAAATGGAAATACATAGGATAACTTGTACATTAAGGTGAGCTGCCTAGCATGCAAACTTGATATTCTATGGTAACAGAGGCATGCAGAACAGCACAATGGAGGTATAAGTAATAAGATGACAACAAATGAAATCTAATTACCATGAATCACTTGATCAGAAGACAAGCCATGCAGGAAGAACATATATATTACTTGCTTGATGATGATGATCTGTTTTGCTTTCTGAGTGGCTGTTTGGCTGGAGGGAAAACGACACCAAGTATGCTTGCTGGGATGAAAGTGCTGTATCGTGCTGGTTGACGTACTGGCCCAATATGTGCTGGCAATGCTGTTATCATGGGTGGCTGGCAGGAGGGAAAACAACACCAAGTGTGCTTGCTGGGGCAAAACTGTTGCATTGTGCTGGTTGACATACTGGAACAAAATGTGCTGGCAGTGCTGTGGTTCTTCTTGGTGGAAGACAGCTGGAGAAGGAGGAGGAGGAGAAGTAATTTAGCTGGACTCAGAGGCAGCATTGATGTACTGGTCTGTGACTGCTGTTTATGCTGGAGCATGCATCTCTCAGCTTCATAGCTTTTCAGCTGTATTTCTTGGCATTATGAGAGTGATGGCCCACACTGTTAAAGTCTGTGTTATACACATCATGGTGGATGCCAAGGAAGTGGATTACATGATGGTTAATTGTATACACAGGGATGGAGTTTGCATGCATTTCTGATTAACCTAATACTGGCTGTGCACTGTCAGAGTAAGTTGTTACATTGAATATACAGTGGTGGCAGACTCACTAGACACACGTTCAGGGTCTCATGGAGGCAGTATATGTGGAAATGGGGAAGATGTTGTTCAGTAATTGTCGCTTGATGGGGCCATTGTGTATTGCTGACATATACATTCCAGTTAGCAAAGCAGGGGTGATTAATTTTTCAAAAATGAACTGAAGTAAACATTGTTACTAGGTAGGGTAATCAAATTAAACAGATGAACAGTTTGTGTAAAATAAAACAACTATCAAAATAAAATTCAAAATGTATAACAATAACATGAAACAGCATACTCAGTGGAAATGGGTGGGGGATGCTGGGGGTGGGGGTCATAACAATTTTAGCCTTCTTCCAGTGACACATCATCCATGAAGCAGCCCTCACAGTCTTCAAGACTGGAGTCATCACCAGGTGGAAGTTCGTCCTCATAGCTGCTTCGTCTACCTCCCTGCTAGTAGAGGCCTTACCAGTGTGGACATCTTCGTTGTCATCATCATCTCCGAGACACAGTTCTTGTGGCAACACCATTGAAATAACTATGTTATGTGGAATGTGAGCCTCATTAATTTTTGTAAATGTTAGGATGGACACATTCTTCGGTGACTGAGTTGTCCTCTGGTCATGCATAATGGCCCCAGCAGAACTGAACACCTGTTCCACACTGACACTGGGTGGTGGGCAGCTGAGGTATTTAAAAGCAACTGATGCCAGTGCAGGCCACTCACTCGCTTTGCTGCTCCAGTACATCAATGGCTCATCAGTGATACCAAAATGCTTGGTGTTTCCCATGTAGGCATCTACCATACATTGTGCTGCCCTGAGTCCTGCTGCCTCATCAGGCTCCTCCTCCTTGTCTTCAACTTCTTTCATGTCCACCTGGTACAGAGCATCCCAAATGAAATTACCTGCCATGTTCTGCTGCGACTTGGACATTTTCTCAGATTTGGTGGCCTGTGATGAGCTGCTGGTGGTGTTGGTTGCAACACCTGGTATATGTGCCCTTTGTGCCTCTGCATTTTTCATCTGTGCACCATGTACCTGTCTGTTAAGGTAATTGGTCAATTTGTCCAGTTGCATAAGACCACCTTCTTTTTTTTTTTGTGTTATGTTTTTTCCCTCCGATCTCACCTCTGGATTTGCCACTCCTTCCGGCTGCGCATGCTACTCATGACCCCCTCGTCCTGTCCCTCTTCCCCTCACCTCAAATCACAGCCGACCCAGGGGTGGCCCGGCATATCCCTTTGCCGGGTGGGTCCCCCTCCTCCGAGGGGAAAGACACTGGGTGGGGGCGGGTCCCAGCATACTAGGCATCAGTCCCTGGGCGCTGCTGAGGTGGGATCGGAGGGCACAGGACTTCTCAGGCCAGTGAGAGTGGGCAGCCATCATCCGGCGAACCCGGAGGCTGGTATTTCCATTTTTTCTCTGGGGCGTGGTGTGCCATGAATGTTAAGGCGTAGCCGATGTTCACCATGCCCCCCCCAACGTCCAGGCTCGCTGCGACTGATCTCCCACAGCCTCCGCCAGGGGGTACCATACAGCGACCCTGTCTCCCCTCCCACCCCTGGGTAGGTGAGCAGTCGTGGGACGCTTGAACCTACTCCACCCCGGCCGGCTCTCCAGCGACCCAAGTCCGTTCCCAAACCCGGGTCACCGGCGTCGCAAGCGGAAATCCAACCGCTGCGCCGACGAGCTGGTGAACAAGACCACCTTCAATCATGGCAGGCAAGCCACGTTTACATTGTGGATCCAGCATAGTAGCAATAGTATACTCATTACACTGCATAATGCCAGAGATATGGGTATTGACATCCAGTATGTGGAGCATGTGACCCATTACATGAACAGCACTGTGTCATCACTTGCCTCCATCTGGTGACGGACATTCGCCAGTGTCTGCCTCAGCACACATATAAGGAGCATTGACTGACTTATACAGGCAGTATTCCCACTCACAGCCTGTGTTGAATGCTTAAATGGATGCAGAATGTGTATTATGCCATCCATATGTCACCACTGCTCCATTGTTAGAGTGATGGACACTCCAGCACTGTCCTGGGTGGTGTACAGCAGTAGGTAATATAAAACTGCCTTATACTGCTCATACAGCCGGTCCAGCATGTACAGCATGGAGTTCCAACTGGTGACAATGTTGAACTTCATACAGTGCTGAGACAGGTGGTTGGTGTGCTGCAGCTCATGCAGATGGTCATGGGCCTTTGCAGACTGGGCAAAGAGCACACAGATGTATCAGGCGACAGACAGTTACCTTGATTTCATCATGGTTCAGAAATTGCTGCATGACTAGATTAAGGCAGTGTGCCAGGCAGGGCTCTCTGGAAAAAACACGGTCAGTAATTCATTTCACCACATTGGAGCCACTGTCACTGGCAATAAACCCCACTGTAAGTGAGTGTGAGTTTAGCCTCTCATCAATCTGATTTAGCAGCACATTCAACGTTTTCTCACCAGTGCGAGACCTGTTAACACTTTGCATAGTGATGGTGGCATGCTGATAAATACCAGGTATGTTGCTACCACCACAGTTTTGCTTTAAGCAGTTTTTGCCATGCCCCAAATCAATGACCACCACAGGCACCTGAGCCCAGTGTGCTGTTATGCACAGATATGAGCTACCCACTGTTTGACCCCTTGTCCACATATCCATGCCAAGGTGGATATATTTGGAGGCAGAATGCTTCATGGCATGTAGGACGGACTATGAAACTCTGCTGTAAAGTTCAGGCATGACACATTTTGCTAAATACTTTCGCGATGGCATTTGCCATTTGGGACAGGCCTGGGCCATCTAATGGTGGAATCCAGGATTCTCCACAAAGGAGAAGGGCAAGAGGTCGATGGTGAGCATTTCAGTGGTGGCTGCATTCAGCTTAAGGGCAGCAGCATGATTGGGGGGGTACTTTGAGTGCTGCTCAAACACACTCTTCAATGTGGGCTGCATCTAGGGGGCAGGTCGACAAAAATGCTTTACTTGTGCCACCAATGTTGTTCTTGCTAGGATACCAGGAGAGTCTTGGGGCCTGTGATGCACAGCATGTATGAAACTGGTTATTTTGGTGGATTGGTTCCTGGTGGTGTACTTTTATAACTCGAGGGAGTGGCAGCTCCACTGCTACTATGCCCACTGCTTGAGAAAGAAAAGGATTCCTCAAACTCATCCTCCACTGATCCACTCAGCCCTCCCTCCTGCTGTATTGCACTGCTGTCACTAACATTAAGCTTGACAAGGGAAGTCCTGCCAACAGCTACGGTATCTTTCTGGTGTTGGTGCCAGTGCAATGGGTGCTTCTTTTTCAGGTGGGTGTGCTGGCCACCAGTGCCTAAGTGGCTGCCCTTGTTTTCCACAAGAAGACACGTGCTTGACAGAACTGACATATTGCCACAGTGTCATCAGCCGCATCAAACACAAAAAAATTCCAAACTAAGGACTTTGCACCTCTAGATTTGACATGGCACTGGGACTTGGACAGCGAAGACAAAAGGGTAAAAGTTTTTGCTTTTTGGGCCGCTCGCATGACTTCCACCATGCTATGTTTGGGGGGGGGATTACTGGACTGCTTGTTGTAAGTTTGCTGATAGCCTCACCCTCAGGCTTGTATCAAAATGAGTTACATCATCACCCTTCAGCTTTTTCACTTCTGGCTCCCACAGGGGATCTAACACCTCATCATTATCTGTACCAAAACATATTATATCCTCTTCCTCCTCCTCCTCCTCCCTATCACTGTCTATTTCCAGAGAAACGTTTCCCTTCTCTGGCTTCTCCTCACTGTGGGGGAGGGGTTGACTTTCCTTTTCTCCTTCTCCAGAAGAAACAGACTAAAGCTGGACAGTATCATCCTCACCACCACCATCAGCTCCACCTTGACAGGAACAGCAGTCATACTGACAACTTTTTCCACCTCCTCCTGGACATCTGTGCCTTCACTGGTGTGAGTGTCTCCCTTATTTCAAGTATCATCCCCAACAAGTATGCTAGCTACAGATTGGGCAGTAAAAACATGAGTCACAGACTTGAAGCCACTTCTAACTTCTATTTTGCTGCTACTGGCTGCTACAGCAGCAGTGGAGCCCACAGAGGGCATTGATTTGGAAATAGGTTTGCTTATTCCAACAGTTGTCTTTGAGCCACCTCCCACCTGTGCACCTTTTCATGAAGTGCAATATCTCTTGGCAGGCATATTTATATGCTTGTTCTGTTTGTCTTCCTCCAGAAGTATATTATGCATGTATTTCTATTGAATAAGTGTGATTTAATACATGCAGTACTATCTGCAAAGGGCAAACAGAAATCAGAACAGGTAGCTGCACTGTAGTCTATACAACTACCTACAACTGCTACTGTAGCCCATTTGAGTGTTAAAACACTATTTTAGTTTTCCAATTACAAAAAACGAATTAAGTAACATGGAGTAACTGGAGGACAGAAGTAAGAGACTATAAATACAAAACTGACAGAGAACACCACCACAACAAGGATGTGCAGTAACTCTGAAAACATACTTAAGTAGTTCTTAATCAAATGTCAGTTTTTAAATGGAATAATTTTTACACAACTTGATAATAACCAGGTAGGTACAGGTAGGTTCATGCAAAATAAATTATAAACCAACCGCACAGAATACCTCACAGTCAAAATACAATCTACAGTCTGGTTAAATGGTGTCTGAAGAAGGCAAGTACTGCAATGTGTTAGTACTTACTAAATACAGTTTTGGCTAATAGAGACATCAGATAGAAGAGACAAGATTTGAAATGAACAAACAAAGTAACCACCAACAATCGTGCAGGGACCACCACTCTCTGGAAAACTATGTCATTTTTTTATATAGTGTATGGGTCAGGTAGTAAACACCAGTGGTGTAATAGGGAGGAAAGGGTTAATATGGTAAACAAATTAAATAGAAAAACAGGAATGCTGCAATGCAGAGGCTAGATCACAGTTTTAATTTCTGTGAGCAACTCAACAATGCAGTATACCTGGACAAGTGGTCAATGTACACAAATAATTTCAATAAAAAAATAAAGCACGAAAGTGATTAAGCATAGGGAAACAGGAACAGAAGTATTCAGAATGAATAATTCTTCAGATAAAGTTACCCCAAAAAAGGGTCACTATGTAAGAAAAATATAACAAATAAGTAGTACACCAACAAAAATATTAAGACTTAAAAGAAATTACGGAAACTCACGACTTGTGAGAAATCTGTCAAATATTAGGAACTAGCCAGCTCTGCTTTCACACACACACACACACTCACACACACTACACAGTCAACCCTCCCCAACTTATCTCCCTCACAGACACAGAGAAAACTGAAAACTCTGCCTAAGTTTAACTGAGTATTATCCAAAGATACCAAAACAACAACAAAAAATTATCACTAGCAGCACAGGGAATTAAACTGAGATTTTTGGGAGCAATTAACTCTCAAAAATCAAAAATAAAGAGGTTTTTGAAGGGTTTATTGGCTGTGATACATCACATTGAACTCAGCTGACAATATACTGTGCAGGAAACAGCCTGCACATAGTATTTTAGCTATTTACCCTCAATGCATTGCAATTTTGCAGGCAAAATTGGAAAACATTGGCAAAATTTGGCAAAATGTTGCATTACACGAAAGTGCCATCAGAGGCAAAATTGAGTTTTGCCCTGGCGAAAAATTTCACGTAATGCGAAAATTACGTGAAATATTTCACTAGGCGCAATTTTCCAATTTCACACAACTCTATTGCCATATCATATCTGCCAGGTAAGATGAACTGCCATATTGGAAAACACAATCCTGAAAGTTTGAATTTGGAGGATGAGTAATAAAGATGTCCTTCATGATAAACAATATATGCAATAGCTTAGACATCCAATCAAATAACTTATTAGGAGTTTCCTGATGTAGCTGATGAACTCCATGCATCTCGATTAGATGTTCCGAGTTAGCCTCTGGGGTTTGTTCATACTGAGGTCCTTCTTTCCTTGGAACTTGGTTGCCAGGAATATTATTCTCTAAACCCCTCTGTGGGGAAAAGATGGGATTCTCGGTCTCCCTCTGTTTACATGTATCTGTTTCCAATATTTGGATTTCCTCTACTTGTGGAAAGGAATAACGTTTCTGTGCTATTCCAATTTCTTCTGATAAAAATGTATTTTTAGTTTCCTGTGCTCTGCTGGAGTCAGTTTCATTTCCATGTACATTTTCTATATTCACTGGGAAATGACTGGGTGGATCATTATTTAGATTAGTTTTCTGCTCTGTTTTAAGAGTAGCATGTTTCTGAGACGCACCCTTCCCGTCAATGTGTCTATTATTAGTTAGCTTGTATTTTTTTGCTTCTGAATCTGGTTTTAATTTTGTGCTTGGGATTTTTTATTGAATTATTTAATTCTGCCCCCCTCATCCTGTCTTGAAAACGGTTGTGGGAGGGTTACCTGTATTGCTTTATTTGCTTTTATTAGGAATAGTGATCTCACTCCATAGCTCTGAAGCTGAAGCATGCCTTAGATGATCCCCCCTCAGATTGCCCAGGGTGACTTTATTATAAAATACATCTGTCCAGAGATTTTCAAGTTCTTCCTTCAATATCTAAAGATTTTGTAATACTACAATGTTTGCATAATATGGATTTTTGATTACCTCAAGCATCTTCTTGGAGAGAGATGAGCAGGAAGTAAAATCCCCTTCATTTGTAAAAGCCTCTTTGTTATATATTGTTTTGGGCTCTCTTGTTACTGGTTTGGCATTTGGAGATGATTTACTAGGATATGTACTTGAAGGAGAAAACTTTAATGATGGTGCTGTATCTAGTTTATCTGATGTCTAGTGTTGGCTATTTCTTTCCTTTGATAATCATCAGTTTATTTAACCCTTCTATAGTGTGGTTTAGATCATCATCATTATTTTATTTGTAGTAGGTGCCCTTCCATTGCTCAGGGTGCCTTTAACAATACATATATACAAACATGGCTATCAGTAAAATATTCTGCATAATTTATCTTTAAAACAATCTCAACATCATGTCCCTTCAAAAGCCTGGAGGAACAAATGTGTCTTGAGGGCAGTTTTAAAACCCTCAATGGTCAGGCTATCTTGTGTCTGACATGGTAGAGAATTCCACAGGGTCAGAGCCATAAAGGCAAAAGACCTTCCTCTAGATGTTTTTAAATGTACCCTGGGAATCTCCAGCCATCCCTCATCAGAGGATCGGAGTGAGCGGGAGGGAGAGTAGGGTTACAGAAGGTCTTGCAGGTACTGGGGTCCCTGGTCATGTAGGGCTTTGTAGGTCAACAATGTGACCTTGAAGGTGATCCACCATTATACTAGCAGCCAGTGCAGTTCATGCAGCACAGGTGTTATATGACTGGATCTAGGGGTTCCAAACAACAACCTGACTATTGCATTCTGCACCAGCTGCAATCGATGGATATCCATCCCCTGTAGCCCTAGGTAAAAGGCATTGCAATAATCAAGATGAGTGATGACAAAGGCGTGGGATCCAAGCAGGTAGATCACTGGACGGCACCAGATTCTTCACCCTGGCAATGATCCTTAGATGGTAAAAGGAAGCTTTAACCACTGCCGACACCTGTACCTTTAAGGACAGACCTTCATCAAAGATCACACCTAGGTTACTCACCTGGCTAGAGGCATTTAGTGGGGTTCCTCCAAGCTGTAATCTGGAGGGTTGTCCCACACATGTCCCAGCCATCCTGTGATCTGTGTCCATGATTAATACCTCTGTTTTCCAGGGTTTAACCTCAGCCAGCTAGCACTCATCCAGTCTTATTTCTCAGTTAGGCAGTTGTAAAACACTGAGACAGTATCAAACTCCTGGTCAGGCACAAAATACATGTACAGCTGAGAATCATCTGCATTGCAGTGAAAACTCAACCCGTACCATCTTATGATATCACCTAATGGCAACATGCACACTGCGAACAACATGGGGGACAGCACTGAACCCTGTGGCAGCCCACAGGGCAGATCATGAGGGATCGAGGAATAAATCCTTGACACCACTCTCTGATACCTGCCCTCAAGGAAAGAATGAAACCCACTGAGGACTGCCCCCCCCAGTACATAGAAAAAACACAGGTGTTAGAGCAGCACCCCATGGTCCACATTGTCAAACGTCACTGAGAGATCAAGGTGAATCAAGATGGAATGGGCTTTCTGATCTCTTGCCATCAGGAGGTCATTTAGTACCTGAACCAGGGCAGTCTTGGTGCTATGCCTTTTTCTGAAACCCGACTGGAGAGGGTCATAGATGTTGTGGCTGGATAAATGATCCTCAGCTGCAGAGTGACCACTTTCTCAATAATTTTACCTATAAAAGGGAAGTTAGAGACTGGTCTGTAGTTTGCTGGACAGTCCAGGTCAAGGGGGACTTTTTCAGGATGGGTCGAACCACCGTCTCCTTCAAGGGATCTGGAAAGATCCCCCTGTTCAATGAAACCCTTACTATACCACCTAAGACAGGGCTGATCACAGAAACACACCCTATTAGAAGGTGAGTTGGTCTCGGATCCAAACTACAGCAAGTTGGCCACAAAGTCTGGATGATCCTCACTTTATCCATGATTACCTGTTGGCTGAAGGTAGACCAGGTCACCTGGGCATTTGTACCATCCGGTTGATCAGTGTAAGGTCCAATGGGGGGGCACTGGCTGATCTCATCCCTGATGGAGGCAACCTTATCAGCAAAGAACTGCACAAACTCTTTGCACTTATCTTGTGACAATGCTCGACCAGACTGCAAACAGGCAGGATTGCACAATTTGTTCACAGTCTAGAAGAGTTGAGCTGGTCCGTTCCTGGCTGCAGCAATTTCTCTGGACAGGAATTCTGCCTTCTTATGGGAAATTGCTAATTAATAGACTTTATAATGATCTAACAATCTATGCCTGTCCTCCTCCAGGTGAGTTTTCCGCCACTGCCTCTCCAACCTTTGCCGTAGTCTCTTCAACTCCCGAAGTGTCTCATCATACCATGGGGCACCCGGGTGAAGAATACAGGGGCAAACATGTACCAGAGCAATGACATTCAGGGCCCCCGCTACTGCCCTATTTTAGGCTAAGACAAGGGCCCTTGGGTCAGTGCTATCCATCAGAATTCCCGAAAGGTCCAGCACTGTCATTAGACCTTCTGAGGCAATTCCTCTCAAAAGATGGTTCTGTACTATTTCCTGAGGGGAAGACCTACTCTGTGGGGGTTGTAAAACTAAACCTCAGGGCATGATGGTCAGACCTCCAGGATCCCCCTGCTCCTCTCCACCTCCTCACTATGCCCAACACCCGGCATCTGCTACATACATATGGGGGAAGTGGAGAGCAGTCAAAGGGGTGAAGATCCCTAGGTCTTGAGGGGCAGTACTGCCTGACCATACTAATTTCCCCCTCGGCACATTTTCAAACAAAACTCACCTCACTGCTTTCACACAACCCTACACTCACTCAACCACACCTAATTTCCAATTAACATCCACCCGCCCTCACATCCATTCACTCCAGCACACACCTCTAATTCACCTGTTCCAACACACACAGCCACCTCTTTAACTAAAACAAACTTTTCCACCCCAATACCCAACACAAATAACAGCAAAGACAATATCCCAAAATATCCTCTCTTTTAAATCAGAAAATCTCTAGTATAGTGCTTGCTTTGCAGTGCTCTCACTCCTGTAAAAAATAAAGTCCTGGATACTCTACAACCCTCTCTCACTGGGCTGCTTTGTATCATCTGTGACTTAAAAATGTTAATCTGCCAATAGCAGTGTCCAGTCAACAGTTTTAACATCAAATTGGTCCCAAAACAAAGGACATATACATCACCAAATGTCAGCAGCAGTCCTGAGTAGAATCCAGAACCCCTTCTTTAGATGTTGCTATTTCTGATTCTCCCCTTATGAGGGCCTCCTTCTACCTGGGATAGGGCCCCCCTCAAGTCCTTCCCTCCGGCAGCCCAACATAGGCTCACCCTCCAGTGAGCCTTGTGTTCCACCTAAAAGGAACAGACCCTGCTCCACCCTTCGGTAGATACAGTGACTGTCCTCCCATACAGGCCATGTGGTCCCCCCCTCCTCAGGAGGCCTCTCGTCACTCATTATTCTGGTACCCGCTTGCTCCACAGCTACTTTCTCTCCAGTCCAGTTCTGGCATGAAAGAAAGCTGACAAGTTGCATCCTCAACGTTCCGACGTTCCAACTGGCCTCTCACCCCAGTCAAGCCAAAAGTTCCTCTGACTACTCACCACACTCCTCCTTCCCAGACAGGGCCACCACACACCACATACTCTGGGACCAATTTTATCTCACTGTCTCCAATCCTCTGGATCCAAGTCCTTCTTCCTCCAAACTCCTTCAAACTCAGACACAACTCTTGGCAATATTCTCAAATGACAATTTGGTGACAATTTACTTTGTAGTTTGGCTTTACTCAGCCCTCCTAGTACCGTAGAGTCCGGATGTCCTCAGGGCTGATTTCACTGCCCTTCTGCGCACTTGGGTGTGGTTTCTACCCTGACAATGGATGGGTCAAACTAACTTACTCACTTAATGATCCTGACTATCTACCAAGTCTGTAACCTAAACACTAAAATCTAACAGAAATCTACTCAGAAGTCACTAGAAATCATGGAGAATCACTTAAAACTTGGAAAAAATGCAGATCTCACTCTGCAGCTTTTGCACGGCACACCCAGTGTGGTGGCCATATGCACTATCTGTGCATATGAATCACTGAGGGATAAATTATCCTGGGAGGGTACTGGCTGGATTAAATCAGGGTTCCCATTTTGTGTCTTTCCAGCCAAATAATTTAGAGATGTAAAATGGGTACAGGAGTCTCCAAAGATGGAGGAAAAGGTTTTATTTCTGGGAAATCTAGAGCGCTTTCCTCGAGGGAAGCCATATTATATTAATCTAATGTTATTGCTTCCAAATGAGCAGCAGAGCATCTGGGGGAACAAAGACCCCTTATTGAATCTCCATCATTATAAATGTCATTGTCTAAAGCAGATACTGAAGCCACGAAAGGGGGTAGCCTGCTGCAAAAAATGTGTTATTTTAAGTTGTTTAGAATTAATTTTGACCTCTGTTATGTCTGGCATTTTATTCAGATTTAAATTTTTTTATAACCTTAGTAGTGATACTGTCCTTGAAATGCTTAGATGTCTTTTTTGCTTCATCCCAGAATGAGGATAAAACCATGTGGCGAAGTGAGTTTACCACTTCTTGTATTAACCATTTTGTATTGGATTGTTCAGAAGCTAAAAAATGTTTTACTAATTGATTAGTTCCACTTATTGTATTAAATGATAAACTTATTAAAGCCTCTAGGTTATATGTGTGTATTGCAACATCAAAATCAGCACAGCTTAGGCCTACCAGGAGGCCAGTATGTGTCCTAATACTAATAAGTAATGAATATCATTAACAGTTTAGCACAGCCAGGCATATAAATGTACAGACATAAGTGCCCCAAACCCCCAAAAATGTTGAAGTAGGTACCTGACCTTATTACTGTATTTAAAATATATTAGTGTTCTTACAGAAACTTGCAACTCTTCACAATTCCAAGAATGACTTTAAAGTCTATTCAAAGTTCACAGTTCTTCCAGAGCCTTCTTTATGAGTATCTCAACTGGAGACGCAATCTTCCATTATCTTCCATAGGCCACTAAACCAATTCCAATCTCAAAAGTCTCTAAAGCAAGGCAGACATGCCCAAACAGACAACGAGGGACAGAGGAGTTTAGGTGGCCCTTGTGGTACTACTGTACCTAGCTGAACTATTTCAGTTGGTCATAGTGGTAATAATGATTCCCAGGCAGGGCACCTTCAGTATCTATTCCTGCTTCTGAAAAATAATCCTGTAAATATAAAATGTTTCAAATCAAATCAAACTTTATTTATAAAGTGCCTTTCAAAATCAAGGCACTGTACAGACATAAGCTACAGTATTTAAAACAAACAGCAATATAAATTATTTAAAAACAGTCTGAAAAGGCCCGAGAAAATAAATACGTTTTTAGCATGGTTTTAAAACTACTGATGGTCAGGCATTCTCTTAACCAACAAGGTAGAGAATTCCACAGGGTTGGTGCTGCAAATGAAAAAGCGCGAGTACCTGAGGTTTTCAAATGAACCCTGGGAATCTTGTTGGCGAATCGGAGAGGATGATTGGGGGAGTAAGAAGTCAGGAGATCTTTCAGGTAGTCAGGTCCCAGTTTGTGTAGGGCCTTAAAGGTAAGCAAGCCTACCTTATAGGTGATCTGCCACTGAACTGGCAGCCAGTGCAGCTCATGCAGCACAGGCATAATATCACTGGCCCTAGAAGTGCCAGTCAGTAACCTGGACACAGCGTTCTGCACTAACTGCAAGTGGTAGATATCAACTCCACATAGCCCTAGGTAGAAGGCATTGCAGTAGTCAAGATGGGTGGTAATGAAGGCATGGACCAAAGTTGGAAGGTCACCCAGAGGAACCTGGGCGATATTCCTCAGATGGTAAAATGAGGATTTAACCACAGCTGACACCTGAAATTTTAGGGTCAAGCTGTTGTAAAAAATAATGCTCAGGTTATGCACCCAGTCAGAAATGGTGAGTTGGACAACATCAAGCCATAGACCCGACATGTGCCCGGCCCCAAAACCCGCCCCCAGGTGACCTGGGTCCACAACCAACACTTAGGTCTTATCTGGATTCAGTCTCAGCCAACTCGAGTCACACTCATCCTGTCTTTGATCTCAGAGAGGCAACTATTTAGCACAGAGACTGCATCAACCTGTCTGGGCACAAAAGACAAATACAGCTGAGTATCATCTGCATAGCAGTGAAAACTCAAGCCCTATTGTCTGATGATATCTCCCAATTGCAGCATATACACTGCGAACAACATGAGCACTAATATGGAGCTCTGTGGCTCTCTGCATGACAGGGAGAGAGCATCAGAGGAATAAATTCCAGTGACCACCCTCTGAGACCTGTCTACGAGGAAAGATCGAAACCATTCGAGGACCGTACCCGACAGTCCACAAAGGAACTGCAGGGTCTCTAAAAGCACCCTATGGTCCACAGTGTCAAAGGCTGCTGAGAGATCAAGAAGGACCAAGATGGCACAAGTCCTTTGATCTCTCACCATTAGGAGGTCATTTAGCACCCGAACAAGGGCAGTCTTTGTACTATGCCTCTTCATAAAACCAGACTGAAGAGCTTCATAGATATTGTGAGTTATAAAGTGATCGTCCAGTTGCAATGCAACCACATTCTCAGTAACCTTCCCATAAAAGGATGGTTAGACACAGGTCAGTAGTTAGCTGGATCATCGGGCTCCAAGGAGGGTTTTTTTAAAGAGTGGTCGAATGATCACCTCCTTTAGGGGGTCTGGAAAGACTCCCCTCTCCAAGGATCCCCCCACAATTTCAGCTAGGATAGGGCAGATAGATTCTACTCAGCCCACCAATAGGGGAGTAGGGCAGGATCTAAACTACAACAGGTTGGGCGCAAAGTCTGGACAATCTTCACAATGTCCATGCATTCTGGTCAGCTGAAATCCATCCAGACAGACCAGGTGTTCACTACCTCCCATTGACCTCCACAACCCCTCAAAGAGGGAGCCAGGTCGATTCCAGCCCTGATGTTGGTAACCTTGTCTGCAAAGAACTGAGCTAGCTCATCACACTTATTTAGTGAAAAAGCTCTTCCAGACTGCAGACAGACTGGATTGCACAATCTGTCAATGGTTTGGAAGAGTTGATCCGGTCAATTTTGTGCTGCAGAAATCTCCATGGACAGGAACTCTGCCTTCTTACGGGTGATTTCTGATCGATAGCCCTCATAGTGTTCCATCAATCTAAGCCTGTCAGCATGAAGGCTGGATTTCCACCATGCTTTCTCCAGCCTCTGACCAAACCACTTCAAGTTCCTTCAAGGACCCATCATACCAAGGGGACCTTGAGCGAAGAGTGAGTGGTCGAACATGAACAGGAGCAATCAAGTCCAAGGTATCTCCCATTACCTTATTAAAGGCTAGTACTAGATTCCCTGGACTTGTGCTTTCACTCAGCAATCCTGATAAGTCCAAAACCACCGATAGACCATCTGGGGTAAGTCCTCTTAACGGGCGGTACTGGACTATCTCCAAAGGGGTAAGTCTATTTGGGGGGCCCCAAAACTGAACCCTATTTATTTATTTATTTGTACAAATTGGAATTATAATCCTTTGAGTCATGGACTTATTTCCAAAGGCTCCTCATCAGACAAAGTACATGACACATACAAACAAAACATCATGTGCATCATGTATGCAATGTTGTATGCTGTATGTTGTGCAATCCTATGGTGTGATGGTCAGACCAACTAACTGGTTCCACCCCCAAGTCAGAGATCTTCATCCCCAGGAAGAACAGCAGATCCAATGAGTGACCTCCTATATAGGTGGAGGAGGTAACAATCTGTGTAACGCCCATCATTATCATTAGCTGGAGGAAAGTTTGACCAAACTGAGAGAGTGTTCATCGTCGGCCCAGTGTTAAAGTCCCCTAGAATAATCCTTCTGGGAGACTCCAATACCATGTCGACAAGGGAGTCCACAATCTCCTGCAGGAATAAGCCCCCATCATCTGGTGGACGGTAAATTAGTAGTATCCTGAAACCTACATCCTTTCCCATGATACACTCAAAGGATCTGGTGATTCCCACTGGAACCTCCACAAGGCCCAGTTTGGTCTTAAAAAAGATAGCTACACCCGCACCTGTATGATCCAATCTCGAGCGGTGAATCACCAAGAACCCCGCTGGAACTGCAGAAGCCAAAATTGGGCCTGCATTTTCATCCAGCTGGGTCTTGGTGATGCATGCCAGATCCATCTTTTCAACAAGATCAGCTATAATAGCTGTCTTGTTTTTGATGGACCTGGCATTACATAGCACCACCTGGGTTGGATAAGATGCTGAGGAAGACTTCGGCTCCTGACCAGCATTAATTGCTGGGCCCTTGGATATGGGCACAAGACAGGGATTACCCCTATCCTGACCATTTCACCCCAGGGTGTTGCCTAATCCCTACCACACCAATTTGTCACCCCCTTTCCATTCCCCCACCAGGCCCAGTTCCGTGTCCCTTCCTATGCCTCCTAGCAATCCCAAGGAACTGACAGCAGAGTAACTTATGTCTTTAATAATTCCTACATAGGTAGGCACCAAAGTAAATACAGTTATCTTGTAGTAAGCTTTGATTAATCATAAATTATTTATAAATTTAATCTTACAATTCCTTATAAGCCTAAGAAGCTTAATAAACTTTAATTGATTCAGATTTTATGGTGCTCAAGTTAAACCCACAGGCTCTTATAATAATTCTTAGCTCCTTAGAGAGTTAAATACTTTTTAACTGATTAGATGCAAACCTTATGCTATTATGAGTGGACATCACAACAAAGCATTAGTAGACACCACAACAAAGCATTAAAATCAAACGGAAAACAGAAATAGAATTAAATGAAAATGTTTAAGCAATAAAGCATGCCAGGGCATTTGTTTTACTGGGTTTGCCCCACAGTGAGGGGTATTATAAAGCACAAGGCAAAGCCAAGTGCCTTCAGCCCCTGACCATGGGGTAAAGCTAGTATAGACAACATCCCTGAAGTACCTTATTGTTTATATAAAATGGACCCATAGGCAACTTTAAGAAAAAAACAAATGCTCTAAAAGTTTTCAAAGTCACAAAAAATATAACAAAATGTTGCTGAATAATGCAAAATAGTCCCTCCAAAGATGTTTTTCACCTGTCAGTCATCTGTCTTTCTTCACATTCAATACATTGTATGATTGTTTACCATGGAATAAAAGAATTCAAAGCCCTGCATTATTCCGGTAGAAGAATGCCCCCCACACACACACACACACACTCAGAATGGTATCATGGACTATATGAATTCAAAATTCTTCAGAATTCCACTGGCATACTCACACACACACACACAGGCATACACATACAGGCCACAAGTGAGATGTTGTCAAATTAAATTTTGCCGGCGCAATTGCCGTGAAACTGGCAATTTCACTGTGTGAAACATTTCTCATGAAATTCTGCCGTCCTGCAAAATTTTTCATTGGATGCGAAAATGAGAAATTTCACTCGTGGAATGCAACATTTTGTCACAAAATGTACAATTTCACCCAAAATGGCACATTTTCACCCAAATTTTGCCTTTAGTAACAGCTTGCTTTCTCTATGCAGGTAACTGGTGGTATTCTGTTATAGGCAAACAAGTGCCTTGCCAGAGTCCTGCTTCCATAGCTTGTTCCTCAGCAATGTAGTGTGCAGCCTTCTCTTTCAAGAACTTAAAACTTCTAACATTCGGAAAATCCAACTTTGTACAATCCAGAAAGAAAGCTACTGTGATCCAGAAAAACACAAAGCCTCACTCAGCAATTCCGGCACTGATGTAGTCCACAACTGCAGAAGGTCAGTTGAGGTGGGAACCAGCACACAGCAGCAGGTCAGGCAGAATCAGGAAGAGGCCGCAGAGGCCTGGAGATAAAGATACTTTGTACTTGAGCTAGGTGACTTACAGGCGACTCTCAGCAACTTAGCCCTTCTGGATTACACTTGCTCAGCTCTCTGTTACAGGAGCACTACGCAGTGGTTTTCCAGTTCCAAAGGAGCTTAGACTACAGGAATGACCCCAAAGTTGAACTCCCCTCTGGAACTAGAGTACCCTTGTACTCTTGCCATGTACCCTGAGGCTCTATGTTCCTTGATTCACCCAACTTGATAAGGGCTATCAGGGCCCCTATCTGACATTGCAGCAGCTTGATAGAGGTGCAGGTCTCTAGCACTGGTTCCTCAGCTCAGTAGTATGATGGGATTTGGACTGCTCAGATTCTCTCAGGGCAGCTTCATACTGCAGATGCCCTTCTGGCACAGTTACACAGATAAAAGCCCCAGAGAAGGCTCAGAGTATTTTTTGCAGGATGAACCTGGTGAGGGCTTACATGATTTGTGGCCTGGCTAGGCCTCAAGCTCAATCTCACCAGTACCAGGTCTGAACTCTTGAGTGTCTTTCTCAGACTGCCACAAGCCCCTTATGAGTCCAGAAAATTCTCGCTCCCACTAAGTGTCTGATTCATCAGACAGGGCTGTCTGTCAGTCCTTCTGCCCTGGTCTGCCCTCTGATTTTCTCCCTAAGCCCACCAGTCCATGTGGGAGGACTCGTCATGTCAACTCTCCCCATAACCATCTATGGTTGCTTGCTGGGCATTCCAGCCCACTTATTGGCGAGCTGCCAGGGTTAGAGCTTGCTAAGATGACCACAGCCATATTGTGTAGGAGGCTTGAGCGCCATAATTTTTTTTTTTTATTTGTTTGCCTCCCTCATAGTGTACTTGTCCCCTATCATTATAGCAACCCTCCTGAGTTATTGTCCAGTCAGTTGGGGGTGACTGCAGTATAGTGGGTCTGCAAGTTGTGGTGTGCTGGGGTTGGAGAACAGAAGCACTGGGGAGGAGCCTTTTTGCGATATGCTGTCCCACTTGAGGAAATGATGAATGGGAGTCTTTGTGGCACTGATGCACTGAAGCAAAAGAAATGGCATCCTGGCTAAGGATCCTGGTCCTCACTGTCATGATTGGGGTACTGAGTAATGCAACCTCTTCAGGAGAGTGCACAAGAAGTGCCAAGGATCACAGGTTGCATGTCTGTCTCTCTCTCACCACAACACACACACTTTCAAGCAGAGAGCCGCATCAGAGTTCTGCAGAAGTAGGAGGGCAACAGCAGCAACTTAGCACCCGAGGAGGGTGGCAGCATCAGTCCATGTAAGCCCCCTTCCCAAGGAGGAGGTTACATATCTTTGTAGCGCACCCCCATTCCAGCAGTTGGGGTGTAAACTTTGCAGTTCTGGCAATGCCAGTCCTCCCTAGTTAGTTAGAAAAAGAGTTAATGTGTCTTGGTTTTTTTTGTTTGTTTTGTAAATTTTATTCCTAACACGGAGGTACAATTTCACGTACAGTAAGAGAATACAACCATACAGCAATGTTCAACAATTGCAATATCACAAGTGGACAATGAAAATAGAGACTAGCAAGTGAATCCATTTGTATACAGTTAAAACAGATAAACCTGAACATACAGGAATGTAACATATATTGCATATGCAGATCCTGGGGCTTAAATGCGGTGGTCACCCCTCCCTGTGGGATGCTTTCCATCTTAAACTACACCAGAAAGATCCCATCCTCTATAGTGGCTTCTAGGGGTTCCCATATAGATTGAGCAGCAGAGTAATTGCCGTTTGTTCTATGCTGCACTTTTTCTAATTTAAGGCAGTTACATAGGTTGCAACTCCATTGCCCAATGGTAGAAGGATTCTGGCTGAGCCAGGTTTGAGCGATTGTCTTTTTTTGCATTCGATAAAGCCAAGTCCCACAGACCTCTGCATTGCAGGGTAAGGGTAATGGAGGCATCAATGCCCAACAGTAACTCCACAGTGGAAACAGACAGTGTCTGTTTTAGTACTCTGCATTATCAAGTGCACCTCCATCCAGAGCCAAGTTACATGAGGGCATGATAGAGCCACGTGGGTGAAGTCCCCCTCCTCTGTTTCAGACTTTGGGCAGACGCTTGGTTTATCTGGGATATATACCTGCGTAGTTTAGCAGGGATAATATAAGCCCAATGCAGAAAGAACATTTCGATTTGATGAAGTCGATTGGTACAAGCTCTGAGCTTATGATGTTTTATGGCTCTTTTCCACATGGCATTCATGATGTGGCGCTCAAGATCACTCTTCCACCTGACCTTGACCTCATCCAGTGACAAGGGACCAAAGTCCAAGAACAGCTTACTTTATTCCTCTCTGCCCTTTCATCTATTCAATTTTCCACTGTTCAACTCTCTTCTATCCCTCCCTAGGCATGCCCTTAACACTAGTGGGGTTTGCATCGAGTAGTGCTCATATCCCTGGGGTTCCGCTCTTGTGGTTAAGACTTGCCTCCCCCCCACCTTACTTCTCTTAAATTCTTCTCTTTTGCAATTTCCTGTCTCCACCCTCCCCTCTCTTGCTCGCATACATCAACTACCTGTTCCCCAATTTTAGCCACTTAGACCTACTTATGCCATTATTTTGTCCACCAATCCTTCTCCTCTTTGCTCCACCTTGCCAATCCCCCTGAGGAGTTAACATTCCGGAGGGCTGCAGGCTAATCCATTCCTTATTTGGTACCTTTTGTCAATCCCCTAGTAGGGTTTACATCCCAGAGGGGTGCAGGCCAGTTGGCTTTCCTACCTTCTCTCCCATCCCCCTACTATACAAAGTCTGTGTTGAAGTGCTTTGTGGGTATGTTTATGAATATGTGTGTGAGTACTAAAAATGTTTGTTTGCTTTAATGTTTTATACACAGACTTGCTCTATGTATAATTTTTTTGATTCTGTATTCATATTGTATCCCTGCTTCCCCTTTCCCCCAGGATACATCTGGAAAATAAATTGTGTAGCTCAGTATGTATTTCCGGGTGAAACTTTTCAACATAAATAAATAATATCAGACTGTAATAAGTTTACAGTGCAGAGGTGGATGATACTGTATATCAGCTCCTCCAGTTCAGAACAACTTTCCAACTCCACCCCCTTGGGAGTCAGGATCATGAGGCACTGCCTGATCCTCAGGTATATGAAAAAATTACCTTTGGTTATTGCAAACTCATTCCTCAACTGAGTGAAGCTAATAAGTTGTGCATTATTAGAGAGAGAATTGATTGTGCTTACCCCCAAATGTGACCATCTCAGTAGAGCCTGGTGAATGAAAACACTTTATTTGTTCTGATATTTGAACACGGTACTCAGGGAGGCATAAAGGGATAAACTCGAAGAATGGTGCAGGTGATGGTGGGTTCTCTGCCAGATCCTCAAGAGGTTTCTGGTAAAGGGGTTAACACTTTTTTTTGGGGGGGGTCTCTAGATAAACCAGATGATACAAAGTCAACATGAAGTGAGAGACCCAATTCTTCCACTTCAACTGAGAGCCAGGAAGAGGGATATGGGCAGACAAGGGGAGGGAGATAGGTCAACTGTGCTGCCCAGTAGTAAAACCGTACGTTTGGCAAGGTGCAACTACCCTCCCTCCAGGGTTTTTGGAGACTAACTCTCTTAATGTGGGTGAGTTTATTGTTCCAAACAAATCCATGTACATGAGCATCGACTGCTTTGAAAAAGATTGTAGGAATACAGATGGGTAGTACCTGGAAAAGATATAAACATTTCAGCAACAAAGAAATCTTAACCACATTGACTCTGCCTTGAACACACAAGGGCAGATTAGACCATCTGGCCACATCAGCTTTCACGTTGTTCCGCAGGGGGTTGTAATTGCTTTTATATAGGTCAGCTAGCAAGCATGAAAGGTTGACCCCAAGGTACTTAATAGTGTTAACTATACGGATTCCCATTAGGTTGCACCAGAGACTGTCCAGGTGCAACATTCCCACTGGCAGTAACTCACTTTTGGTCCGGTTCACCCTGTGCCCAGAAAGTGATGTTTATTCTGTTAACAAGTTGTGAAGTTCAGGAATACCCTTAGAAGGGTTTTGCTGGAACAGCAAAATGTCATCAGCAAATAGTGCCAGCTTATGTTCCTGCTTTTCCCTTTGATGGTAGCCTTGAATTCCCTGGTGCTGATGGGTCGCAGCTGCCAATGGCTGCAAAGTGAGAACATACAGCGGGGAAGAGAGCTGACAACTCTGCCAGGTACCCCAGTTTAGTGGGAAGGGTGAAATTAAGCTACCACTGATTAAAATATTTGCCTGTGGGGCTCAGTACAGGGCTCCAACCCAACTCACAAAGTTATCTCCCAGCTTGTACCTGCTAAGTGTTTTGAACAAGTACCCCCACTCCACATGGTCAAAGGCCTTTTCTGCCTCCAGGGTCAGGATGGCCACCCCCATGTGTCTTGGCATTTTTGGATCAGTTATTCAAAATATCTAGGGCCTTCCAAATATTATTTTTACCATGTTGCCCTATAATAAAACCTGTCTGATCGGCGTGGACAACTTTTTGTAGTACTGGTTCCAACCTGGTGGCAAGAACTTCAGCAGTGATCTTATAAACTGCCATCAGCATGGAAACTGGCCTATAGGAAACACACTTCAGGGGGCCCTTACTCAGTTTTGGCAGTACAGTAATGGTGACGGACCACATGGAGGGGGGAAACACACCCAAGCCAAGACTTTCACGAATCATGAGGGTCAGCGAGGCAATTATATCTGTAGCAAAGATCTTGTAAAGGTCTATGGGTAAGCCATCAGGACCTGGGACCTCCCCCCCCAGAGCTCGAATGATTCTATAACCTCATTCTTTACTATTGGTTCATTAAGAGCAGAAGCTGCACCTCTATCTAGGGATTAATTGGGGCTTTGGAGAATAATTTATCCAGTTGTTGGGGGGTAGAATGAGTGTCTTGGGCATAGATACGGTTTTATAAAATTTACAAAACATTTCCCCTGTTACTGCTGGGTCCAAACTAAATTCTCCAGCATCTGTCATTATTTGCGGTATAGCTCTAGCCCCTTCTGTTGCTTTAAGTTGCCAAGCCAGAAGCTTTCCCCCTTGTCTCCATCAAAGTATTGTCCTACTTGTGTCAAAAGTATAACTCTCTCCATCAACTCCGTGACAATGGTGTTAAACTGTCAATTTAACTTCTGCAGCTTATGGTAAAGAGGCATAGTAAGGTTAACCATGTGATCTTTTTCCATGGTTGCAATTTTCATTTCAAGTTTTCTCTGTTTCACCATCTGTACCTTACGTTGGTGGCTAGAGTATGCCACCATCTGGCCCCTAATGATGGCTTTGAGAGCCTCCCATCTAATGGAATGTGGGGTATCACCCACTTTGTTGTTAGTGAAATAGTCCTCAATTCCCTGGTGAAGTGACTTGTGGAATTTGGGTTTTTTGAGTAAAATGGGATCTAGATACCAGGTCCTGGGTGGGAGTGCCTCCCCCACCCTCCAGAGAAAGATGCTCGGAGCAAAGCATGGTCTGACATTAATATTGGCTTATATTGGATATTGCCAACTGAGCCCAGTAATGAGGAGGCAACCAGAAGCCTATCAATCCTGGCATACGTAGCATGGGCATTGTAGTAAAAGCTATGCTCACGTGCAGTGAGGTCACACTGTCTTCAGCAATCAGTCAAAGTAAAGGTATGCATCAGGGAGCCCAATGCTTTAGCACATCTAGTGCGTGATACTGAGGTGGGGCTGGACCTTTCCAATACTGAGTCCAGAATACAATTGAAATCCCCTCCAAGTATCCAGGGCCCCGGCAACCGCACCATATCGAACTGCAATTTAGGGTAAAAAGAGGGATTGTCTATATTTGGTCCATAAACTGAACCCAAGGAAAAGGCCAACCCACTTTGGTGCTCTATCTAAGCTGTGACTCTCCTGGAGCCGCATGCTCAGAACTACAAAATGAATTCAATACACTGCAGAACCAGCTTCTCTATAAAAAGCTACTACTAAATGCAAAAAAAAACCAAGGCCATGCTTTTTTCACCGTCTAGCACTGGGGCCTACTCTGCTGCTGCTGGTACAAATCCTCCCATAACCACTTTACTAGGCGAAAATCTTGAATTTGTACCTAAATTCAAATATCTCGGCATATGGCTAGACAACAAACTCTCCTTTTTGGAGCACACAAAAGAACTGATGAAAAAACTTAGGCAGAGGTTTGGCCTCTTTTTCAGAATTAAACACCTCCTGACTACAGACGCAAAAAGACAGCTTGTTCAATCTACATTCCTCTCATTAATCAACTACGCTGACATTATCTATGGCCAGTGCTCCATCTCACACCTTGCAAAACTGGATGTCCTGTACCATAGAGCTTTAAGATTCATAACCGACCTACCGTCCTCCACACATCACTGCTCTCTATACACAGCAGTAGGGTGGCCTTGCCTGCAATACAGATGGTGTAGAAATGCAGCCCTCTGGACACTTTGAGCCCTCACTAACAAACTCCCAGATTACATTGTTGCCTGTCTACCCCTTAAGTCCAATGAGTAGCTATGACCTACAAAGCCATTCGCTAATTTCTCTGAAAATCCCCAAGATCAGTAACCATTTTGGTAGGGCCACCATAAGCCATGCTTTGCCCACACTCTGGAATAAGATATAAAGATTGTTGAGACTTAGCTCTCCTGTCAGTATTGCCCTGTTTAGGACTATTTATGACAAAATGTTTGCCGAAATCTGTGTTTCCATAGTTCCTAGCAGTCCTGTTGATGGTTCCCTCTCTGGTTTTACCACATTCAGCCATGAACCTAGTTCTATCCTTCCCTATTTAACTAGTCACTAATGAGCTGCCATACTGGCCCTCGGAACCCTGGCACCTCTCCTCCCTTACTGCTCTCCTGCCGCCACTGAAGCAGGAGATACAGTCTTCACTGTGGGACTCTCTGTAGCCTAGGACCCTCACCCAAGCATGTAAACAGTTTCTGAGGGCTGAAATGTAAATAATTGTACATTTCTATACAGGCATTAATAAACATGATACCTTAACTTCTATGTACATGAAGGTTGTAAATACCGCAATAATGTTATGTAATGCATGTAGGTTCTTATGTGAACAATTGGAATGTATATATCGCTCCTACCATGTTGCTGTAAGTTTGCTTGTATCCTTTTGCTCATTTTGTATACTGTACCTTAATATATGTATGTATAACTGTCCTTGACAACAGCAGGTCCACCTTGTAAATGAGCTTGCTCAATGGTGATCGCCTGGATAAATAAAGATTTGATTGATTGATTGATTGACTTTGCATCATGATGTGTGCCACAGTATAATGCCCATTAGGGTCTAGTGTGGTATCAACAACCTTCCCCGGAAAATTTGTCCTAAGCCATAGTGCAGTGCCTTTGCCTTAAAACTTGAGTTGTACCATGTCCCTCCCCACCTCTTTCCAATTTTACGCATTTCTCCCCCAGTCATATGCATCTCCTGAAGCAACAGTAGGTTACTTTTTAGTTTCTTGACTATGGCCTGTGCTCATTTACATTTTGCTATGCTTTTTAGCCCATTCACAATCCATGTAATGATTCTGAACTTGTCATCCGTAGTTATCTACACCCATATTTTCCTCATAGAGTTTCCACTCACCCCTTGCCACCAGTATTTGTCTGCTGCCTACTGTATAAGAGCATAAGAAAAGCATTGGCAGATGGGGACCATGTGATCCATCTAGTCTGCCCTAGAAATTACCCCCCTCCCTATGCAGCCTTTGTCTTAGCTTGTCCTTTATGTCTGTTCCACGTGAGTTTAAACTCCCTGATTGTCTTTGATGCTGTATAAGTTGTAAAGAAATGATTGCATGCAAGAAATACCTCTGAAATTTCAAACCTATGAACTTCCCCCTCTCCTCCCCTCCCTCCCCAAAAGCCCAACAACCAGAAATAACATATCAATAACACAGCCACACTGTCCCCCCCCCCCAGCAACCCAGGCCGGGTTCTCTGTAACTCAGACCACTTTCCCCAATTAACAGCTTTGGTGGATTTGGAAATACATAGTGTTCATATGGCACCCTAGCACACTTTAGTAACAGGCTTCTACCAGATACAGCTATTAAACTGTAATCTACTAGACAGCTGCTCCCTCTAGCAGAGTGGAGATTCAACTTGAATGAACTCATTACTCTAAATTATGGAACTGTAAGTATGTGACTAACATAACATTTCTTTATTAAGGATGTTTCCCCCGAGATGTTTACTGTGCCATTGGGGCTGACCCTTCTCCCAGCCGGGCTGCTACCCAGCAGCCCCATACCTGGGACTCGCTGCCCCATGGGGCAACTAGCCAAGGAGGAGCAGTCAATAAGTGGCACAGCTTCTGTCACTACAGTCACATGAAAGTGCAGCGAAGCACCCAATCACTGGTCATAACACCCAGCCACCCCCGCACCAGAGTACACTTAGATACTACATCAACACTGGGGAGTGTGGGAAACCCCTCCCAGAACTCCATCCAGAACCACATTTTGGATCTATGTGTACTCCACCCAGTGCTTCCCCCCCAGCACTACCTGAGGAGTGTTCGCAAGGGACCCATAGCCCCTTCAAATAAGACCATATTCTACCCCTGACAGGAGAAGCCTCTGGCATCACTCTGGTAATGGAAAAGAGTAAACCCAAACTCCATAAAAACCCTCGAACTAAGTGTGGCAGAGTCAATAAAACCTAAAACTAGTTGGTATTTGGTAACACACGCAAAAGCTTGTAAATAATCCTGTATGTCCGTACATATGGATGTTTTTCACATGCTCTTTACATTCTTTTTTCATGCTCCCCCCACTGGTACAGTACCCACATCCCAAAATGATAAATCCTCATGGTTGGTGGGAGGCAGGATGTTTCAGGTTCACTCCGGTATTTGGAATTATAAACAGCTAACGTGAGACAGGACAGTAAACGCAAGGCAGTACAACCAAGATGAAAGCACAAATATCCCCCACCCATGCACATCTCAACCAGGATGATAGTGCTGATAGGAATAGAATATACCTTAAAGTATAAGGGCCAGTGCATCAGAGGGAGAGAGGTGCAGCATGCCTGAGCCAAGTTTTCCCTGCCGTCAGCTGCAAGGCCAGCTGTGCAAGTTTACAGGAGCTCTCCAATGCCACAAGTGCACAAGGTGCACAGAATTAGTGTAGATGCTGGGGAGAACAACATTTGTAACTTGGACCCTGATCCACCATGGGTCTAGGCTGTAGACTTTCCAAATCCCCAGCCGATCCACAGAGGAAAGCTGGACCCTGCTGAGCGAAAAGCATCGATAAAGACAGATATGGGTTCAGCTCCCATCTCTGGGGATCACGATCAGAGTAAGTCAGTGCAATGGGTCAGCTTACTGTAAATGGGGAGCATGTATTTTAAAGGCATAAACACAGGATATCTGGCATGGGCTTGCCACACATCCCTGCAAGGTGTACCCCATAGGGCAGCAAGGTGCCGACACAGCAGGAGCTCCAAATTGCAGCATGATTCAACGTTATGCAGATATAGGTTCCAGTCTAGCACACAGGGTTCCAGGAAAGCAGGGCATCACTGAGGCAAACACGGGTCAAAGGGTACACTATAAAGCCATTAACATCCCCGATGCTGCTCACCTGCCTTCTAGCCACTGGACCTCACAATAAAGAAAAATGAAAGAAAAATCTTACCACACATCATAGTCATGTAGATGGCCCTGTTTTTCCTCATGCCTCTTCTACCCTCCAATGCAGCCTGTTCTGCATTGATGAACCTCTCGGCTTCCTCAGGGTCAGTGAAGAACCTCTGGGGTTTGACAGTCTGGAAATTCTCGGGTGGGAGGGGTAGAGGTATGCCTTTTCAAGCCTGTGCAAAAACATAAAAGATGGAAACGTCGAGGAGAGATGGACAACATTGAAGACGTCATTAAACATTGTCACAGCAAAATACTCAAAGCTAATTAGTAAAACCAAAAGAAGGAGAAAACCTCTTTGGTTTACGAAAGAGGTGGCATTGAAAATAAAAATAAAAAACCTTACATTGAAATATAGAAATTAATGGAAGATGGGGACCAAAGATCCATCTAGTCTGCCCTGAGCCCTACCCCCCAATTTTTAAGATTTCTGTGAGACAATCCCCTTGTATCTGCCCCAAGCTGCTTTGACTTCCCCTTCTGTTTTGGAGTCAATGACTCTAGTAGGTAGACAATTCCATGGGTCAACCACCCTCTCTGTGAAGAAAAACCTTTGCCTGTTGCCCCTGAATCTTTGTGCCCTCAATTTCATATCATGTCCTCTCGTCCTACTGGTGCTATTGACCATAAAGAGCTCCTGGGTGGAGACTCTTCAGAAACTTGAATGTCTCAGTCATGTCCCCTCTATCCCTGCATTGTTTCAGGGAGGACGTTTTGAGTTCCTATAACCTGCTTTCGTATGGCAACATATGGAAACTGTGTGTCATTTTTGTTGCCTTCCTCTGTACTGTCTTCAGTCTATCTATCAATCTAGCTAAGTCCTTCCTGAGATAAGGTCTCCAGAATTGGACACAGTACTCAAGGTGGGGTCTCACCAGGGACCTGTACAGCGGCAGTATCACCTCCTTTCTTCTACTTGTCATGCCTCTTCCTTTGCATCCCAGCATTCTGCTGGCCTTCTTTGCTGCCTTTTTGCATTGTCCGCGTAACTTCAAATTGTCTGGTATGATAACCTCTAGATCCATCTCCTGATGGGTGGTTGCTAGTTTCTCCCCTTCCGGGTAATATTCTTTCTCTGGGTTGCTTATGCCCAGATGCATAACTTTGCACTTTTTCAATTTAAATTTTAACTGCCACAAATTGGACCAATGTTCCAGCCAGAGTAGGTCACTTTTCATTTGCTCTACCCCCTATGCAGTATCCACCCTGTTGCAGAGCTTTGTGTCATCTACAAACAGGCACACCTTCCAGCTCAACTCCTCTGTGATATCTCTGATGAAGATATTGAAGAGTAATGGTCCAAGGCCGGACCCCTGTGGGATCCCACTTGTCACTTCCTTATCTCCTAATGCTGCCCCATTTATTGTCATGGATTGAGTTCTTTGTCCAAGCCAGCTATTCACCCATGCTACCACTTCTTGCCCCACTCCTGTATGGTCGAGTTTCTTTAGTAACCTTCTGTGTTGTACTGAGTCGAAGGCCTTGCTAACGTCAAAGTAGATAAACATCAATGGCTCCCCCCCGGTCCACAGCCCTAGTAACTGAGTCAAACAACTTGATCAGGTTAGTCTGGTAGGACCATCCCATTGTGAAGCCATGTTGCTTGGCATCCAATTGTCCATATTCCTCCAGGAATGCTAATATTCCTTCATCTTACCCACCACCGAGGTGAGGCTGACTGGACGGTAGTTTCCTGTCTCCTCGCTGCTACCACTCTTGTGTATGGGGACCACTACTGCTCTTTTCCAGACCTGGGGAACTGTCCCTTCTCTCAAGGTTCTGCTAATCTACTAGTAGTGCTGTCAATTCATCACAGAGTTTCTTCAATATGCATGGGGGGACTCCGTCCAGCCCCATGGCTTTATCTACCTTTAATTTTTTTAATTCTGTCCTTACTCTCTCTATTGTGAATGGGCCTTTACACAGTTTAAAGAAACAAAGAAAGACTGTGATATGGAAGAATACAGGACCAAGCTCAAAGAGGCCGGGAAGGCAGTCGGGGTAGCCAAAACACAAACTGAAGAAGAAATTGAGGCAGAAATTGCAAGGGACATCAAATCAATCAATCAATTAATCAATATCTATATTTTGCCAGGTGGAACACCATTGAGACAAGCTCATTTACAAGATGGACCTCGGGCAGAACACTTGCCAACAGGGTTTAGACAATAACAACAAAGAGTACATGTACAGTAAGATTTACAGTAATCATATTAAACATATGACAAG
The DNA here is from genome assembly GCA_016271365.2 of Neoceratodus forsteri. Lineage (NCBI taxonomy): Eukaryota > Metazoa > Chordata > Ceratodontiformes > Ceratodontidae > Neoceratodus > Neoceratodus forsteri. Next base: position 341,803,811 of record CM057455.1, on the reverse strand, counting down.
CTATATATACAATAGAGCATAGCAATGGGCACAACAAGAGGTAATGCCTCACACAAAACCTCACACAAAATCTTCTATAGGTATATCCAGGAAAAAAGAAAGACAAGGGGTGTAGCCAGCCTGGTGGCTCTGAGGATTGAGGTGCTGGACGCCACGCCTCATGCCACATCGGCGACCCGGGTTTGGGAATGAGCCCAGGCCGCGGGGGGTCGGCAGGGGAGAGAGAGGATCAAGTATCTGGAGGACTGCTCTTCTCTCTCTCTCTCTCTCTCTCGAGGGGGATCCTGGAGAATGCCCAGCATCGCTGCGGCCCCCGGTGGAGACTGGAGGCACTGCAATGCTTAAAGGATGGCTTAGGGGGATGCAGACCATGGCAGATGTGCCTGGCAGCATTGCATGCTTGGGCTGTGCTAGGGGAGGAGGGAAAGGGCATAACCATCTAAGAAAAATAACCCTCCCACTGGCAGGCAAAAGTGGGTCCAGGAGCTATGGCCCCACTCCTAATACCGGGCCTTCTGGAGGGTGCTCCTTGGGTCCTCCCTTTAGCCGGCATCACCTGCCAGCATTCTGGATAGGGCACTGGAGGAGTGGTGGTCCTTCCCCAGAGGACTCAGACCGGGGGGGGTTAGGGTGGTGCTGGAAGAGACAGGGAGTCTGGTGACCAAAGGAGTGCCACCGGAGCTTCAGGCGGGTGGGCAAAGCTGTAAGCTGAGTGACCTCGCTGGAGAGTGATCAGTAGAGGGGTGAGAAAAAGAAATTGTAAAAAAAAAAGACAAGGGATGGAATAGTCAGCTAAGAAACAAGGAAGGACAGCTGGTGAAGGATGATTTACAGAAAGCAGAAACATTAAATGAATACTTCTGCTCTGTGTTTAGAAGATAACAAAATGGTAATGGTCCAAAACAAGCTACCAGTCTCCACATCCAGGAAGCAGACACAAGCTCCTTTACAGAAGAGGGGGTCCTAAAAGAATTAAATAAATTGAATACAGACAACGCTATGGGACCAGATGGAATTCATCCTCGGGTATTGAAAGAGCTTAGGGAGGAACTTGCCGCTCCATTGGCTGAGCTCTTTAATAAATCACTGGAGAGCAGACAGGTACCAGATGACTGGAAAAAGGCCATTGTGGTACCCCTACACAAAAGCAGAAGCAAAGAAGAGGCAGGGAACTACCGTACTGTCAGTCTCACCTCAATTGTGGGGAAAATTATGGAATCATTACTAAAGGAAAGGATAGTGACATACCTGAAAACCAGTGGGGGATTAGACCCTAAGCAGCATGTCTTCACAACTGGCAGGTCATGCCAGACAAACATAACAGAATTCTTTGACTGGGTGACAAAAGTAGTGGACCAAGTGGGGCAGTAGATGCTGTATATACAGACTTTAGTAAGGCCTTTGATTCTGTCCCCCACAGGAGGCTTATTAATAAACTGGGAAATGCAGGTGTAGGAGAGAAAATTATTAATTGAGTAAGAAACTGGCTTTAGGGGAGGACCCAGAATGTTGTAGTGAATGGCACCCTGTCGAGAGAGGGGATGTGACCAGTGGGGTTCCACAGGGTTTGGTGCTCAGACCAGTCCTCTTCAACATATTCATCAGCGACATCGCAGATGGATTGGAGGGGAAAGTATACCTGTTTGCAGATGACACCGAGCTCTGCAACAGAATGGACACACAGGAAGGGGTCATAGCAATGGAATCAGACCTAAGAAAACTGGAAGAATGGTCCAGAACTTGGCAGTTGAAGTTCAACGCCAAGAAGTGTAAGGTCATGCACTTAGGGAAAAGAAACCCAGGAAAGAATTACTATCTAGGGGGTGAAAAACTAGACATCATAAACCTAGAATGGGACCTAGTGGTCATGGTATCCAATGACCTAAAGGTAGGGAGACAATGTGAGAAGGCGGCACAGAAAGCCAGTAACATCCTCGGTTGCATAGGAAGAGGAATCACAAGCAGAAAGCATGAAGTGATAACCCCACTTTACAGATCCTTTGTGAGGCCACACCTGGAGCACTGTGTCCAGTTCTGGAGACCCCATCTTGAAAAGGATATAGACCATCTGGAAACTATGCAAAGAAGAGCTAAGAAGATGGTTCAGGACCTCCACAATGAACCCTATGAGACAGGACTTAAAGAATTAAACATGTACCCCCTGGAACAGAGGAGAAACAGAGGAGACATCATAGAAACCTTTAAATACTTAAAGGATATCAACTCAGCACAGAATAAGAACCTTTTCCAAGAAAATAGCGAGGCATGTACTAGAGGCCACAATAGACATCTAATGGGAGGGAGATCTGGAGCAACATTAGGAAGTTTTTCCTCACTTAAAGAGTAGTAGAGTCATGGAACAGGCTGTCGCAGGAAGATGTGGATGCCAAGACAGTTAAGGAGTTCAAAATTTTTTGGGACGGGCATAGCGGAATATTGAAATAAGGGAATATACTTGCGGGGAGCAGGTAAAATAACCAGCAAATAATGGGCAGACTCGATGGATCATGTGGTCCCCATCTGCCATAATGTTCTAATGTTCTTATGCAAACCTCCCATCCTTTAGCATGCAGGGCAGACTTGATTCCATTAAACAGCATTCTGCACCCCTGCAATTCCCTGCTGTAATCTTTGAAAATTTCGACTCTCAAGCCTTGGATTGCAAACGGCCTCTTCTTTTTTTACTGCCCGTAGCACCACCTCTTTGTGGCAGAATCTTAAATGCTTAATTAAGAAGTGCTTGGGTCCTTCTCCACTGCCAGACCAGGGAACTGTTCAATGAGTGCAATCTATTTTAAATGTTGCCAAGTTGTCCCCCAGGCCCAGATGTGTGACCAGCAGTTTGTGCACTGCAGCTCCAGGGTCTCTTCCCTCCAAGCCTTCGGGAAGACCCATTGTTCTAATATTTGACCTCTGGCTTCAGTTTTCCAGGTCATGAACTTTAAGCTTAAGATCTACCAACTTTGGCAACACTTGAGCCTGTTCCCTGACAGCTCTGGTGCTCTTGTCCTCAAGGTCACTGACATGCTGTTCGACTTCCGTTGATTGCAAAGCATTGGGACCCAACCATTTCTGACAAGGCTTGAACGGTGTTCTGGACATGGAGAGTTTGTGCAGATGTTTTCAAATCCAGCCCTCATCTCATTGTGCATATTGATGAGTGCAGCCATAAGAGAGCGATCACTTTGTTGTTCTGCAACATGGTTCCTGCCCGATGCCATGCCTGTGATGCATGTACGGCCCTCCTGTACACTGTTAGCAGAGGTTTGCAATGATGAAATGGCTTCAAAAGTGAGCAAGGCTTGCTTTTTTTGAGATTTTAGTGAAGCCTTGAGTCTTGTTCATAAGTTGGAGTTAAATTATTTTCCCAGTAGTGAGTTCTGATGAGCTTCTAGCTGTTTGTCTTTGGTGCCAGAGGGAGCAGCTCTAGAAGGCAACCACCATCTTGCCTGGCCAAGCCATACCCTCAACCCCCAAGTTAATGTGTTTCTAACCACTGACATTAAGTTATGCACATTTTTTACAGTTCCTGCCAAGCAAATTCTGTTCCTTTCAGAACATCCTGTATCATATCTAATTCGTAAATTAAAGACCTCATTCTGTCTGCATTGCTATGCCCTAGCAGGTTTAAATAAAGGGACCCCCTTTCCACTGAAAAGAGGCTCAGAGGAACAAGAAATCCACTTTGCTAACAACAGGATTCACCCCTCTGGGTGGGGGTGGGGAGATCATCCTGGGACAGGTAGCATACCAGAAAGAACAATTGCTGCAGTTTGGCTTTACAGAGTCAGACACTATGCACTGTTTAGAAAGGCAGTTAAAAATGTAGCTACAAAATTGTGGATCAGATCCTAAAATGGTTGAGCACAGCAGTAGATTTCTCGCAATAGCTTTAGAGAATCAAATCAATGGCGGCAGTACATATCTTGAAATAGTGTTCAACAATCAAATCAACAGCAGCATGGCTGTGCTAGCGGAACTGATGAGATGCAGCAGCACCAGAAGAAGTATAACAGGCAGTCTTAAGATAAACAGTTCAAAAGGATGAAATAAGCCTTATTCTAGCAGAAGGATGGCAGAAAAACAATCAAAGGGGGAGGGGCACTTGCCTCAGTGTTCAGAGTTCAGCAGTCCAAGATGGCGCTGCAGGCTCCACTAACGCACTAGGCGTAGCACCTGGGGATTGCTGTTGTTTCCTGGGTCATGGGGAATGAGAAGGAGGCAGAGAGGGCTCCTGTCTATGTCTGCCCTCATAACATGAGATATACAGTAGCCGCAGTGCTGTACTATGGGCAGGAGCTAGGGATTGCTGTTGTTTCCAGGGTCCTGGGGAATGAGGACAGGGCAAGGAGGGCTCCTATCTGTGTCTGTCCTCATGACCTGAGACACACAGTCAGCAGTGCTGTACTACAGGCAAGAGCTGGGGATTGCTGTTGTTTTCAGGGTCATGGGGAATGAGGATGGGGCAGGGAGGGATCCTGTCTGTGTCTGCCCTCATGACAGATGCGTGGTCAGCAGCACTGTACTACAGGCAGGATCTGGGGATTGCTGTTGTCTCCAGAGTCCTGAGAAATGAGGAAGGGGCAAGGAGGGCTCCTGTCTGTCTGCCCTCATGACCTGAGACAGAAGATCAGCAGTGCTGTACTATGGGCAGGAGCTGGCGATTGCTGTTGTTGCCAGGGTCCTGGGGAATGAGAAGGGGATTGGAGGGATCCTCTCTGTGTCTGCCCTCATGACCTGAGACACATGGTCAGTAGTGCTGTACTATGGGCAGGAGCTGTGGATTGCTGTTGTATCCAGGGTCCTGAGGAACAAGGAGGGGGCAAGAAAGGCTCCTGTCTGTGTCTGCCCTCATGTCCTGAGACAGGCAATCAGAAGCACTGTACTATGGGCAGGACTGTGGATTGTTCTTATTTCCAGGTTTCTGGGGAACAAGGATGGAGCAGGGAGGGCTCCTGTCTGTGTCTGCTCCTTAATGACATGAGATATGCAGTAGCCACAGCACTGTACTATGGGCAGGAGCTGGGAACTGCTGTTGTTTCCAGGGACCTGGGGAATGAGGAGGGGGCAAGGAAGACTCCTGTCTCTGTCTGCCCTCATGATCTGAGACGCACTGTTAGCAGCTCTGTACTATGGGCAGGAGCTGGGGATTGCTGTTATTTCCAGGGTCCTGGGGAATGAGGAGGGGGCAGGGAAGGATCCTGTCTGTGTCTGCCCTCATGACCTGAGACACGTGGTCAGTAGCACTGTACTATGGGCAGGAGCTGTGGATTGCTGTTGTTTCCAGGGTCCTGGGGAATAAGGATGGAGCAGGGAGGGCTCCTGTCTGTGTCTGCCCTTATGACCTGAGACACATGGTCAGCAGCACTGCACTTATTTAATTTTAGTCTAGAACAACGGATGTACCTTGATTTCTGGAAAAACTCGTAAGATTATTCCAGTTCATAAAGGGGGTGACAGTGATAATCTGATGAATTACCTACCCATAGCCCTGCTGTCTACAATCTCAAAGGTATTTGAAAAGCTGGTATGTACCCAGATCTATGAATATCTAGAAAAATATAAACTCCTGTCAGATTGTCAGGCAGATTTTAGGGTAGGGAGGTTGATGGACACCACCATGGCAGAGTTTATCAACACTTGTTTCCAATCAGGATTGCTAGGTGAAAGCACAAGCCCAGGGGACCTTGTAGTAGCCTAATATAAGGCAGTGGGAGATGCCCTGGATCTGATTGCTCCTATTCTTGTTCGACCACTCACTCTTCACCCAAGGTCCCCTTGGTATGACGGGTCCTTGAAGGAGTCGAGGCGGTTGGTCGAAGGCTGGAGAGAGCATGGCGGAAGTCCAGCCTGGATGCTGACAGGCTTAAATTGATAGAACATTACAAGGGCTATTAATCAGATATCACCCATAAGAAGGCAGAGTTCCTGTCCAGGGAGATTTCTGCTGTGCAGAATCGACTGGCTCAACTTTTCTGAACTGTCGACAGATTGTGCAATCCAATCCGTCTCCAGTCCAGAAGAGCTTTTTCACAAATTAAGTGTAATGAGCTAGCTCAGTTCTTCTCAGATAAGGTTGCCAGCATCAGATTCGGAATCGGCCCAGCTCTCTCTATCTCTATGAGGGTTGTGGAGGTTGACAGGATGTGGTGAGCACCCAGTCTGTCTGGATGGACTTCAGCTGACCGGAATTCATGGATATTGTGAAGATTGTCCAGACTTTGTGCCCAACCTGTTGTAGTTTGGATCCGGGCCCTACCCCCCTTTTAGTGGGGTGTATAGATATTATCTGCCCGATCCTAGTTGAAATTGTATGGAGATCCTTGGAGGTGGGGGTCTTTCCAGACCCCCTAAAGGAGGCGGTCATTCAACCACTCCCACTAAAAACCCTCCCTTGGATCCCGACAATCCAGCTACCTACCGACCTGTCTCTAACCTTCCCTTTGTGGGGAAGGTTATTGAGAAGGTAGTTGCGTTGCAACTGGATGATCACCTTGTAACCCACAATGTCTATGAAGCTCTTCAGTCTGGTTTCAGGAAGAGGCATAGCATGGAGACTGCCCTTGTTTGGATACTAAATGATCTCCTAATGGCAAGAGATTGAAAGGCTAGTGCCATCTTGGTCCTTCTTGATCTCTCAGCAGCCTTTGACACTGTAGACCATAGGGTGCTTTTGGAGACCCTGCGGTTTCTCTGTGGACTGTCGGGTACAGTCCTTGAATGGTTTAGATCATTCCTCACAGGCAGGGTTCAGAGGGTGGTCACTAAAATTTTTTTCTGTGATGCCCTCCCCTGTCCTGCAGGGTGCCGCAGGGCTCCATATTGGCGCCCATGTTGTTTGCAGTGCATATGCTGCCATTGGGAGATATCATCAGGTGATACGGCTTGAGTTTTCACTGCTATGCAGATGACACTCAGCTGTATATGTCCTTTGTACCTGGACAGTTGATGCCGTCTCTGTGCTAAATAATTGCCTCTCCGAGGTCAAAGACTGGATGAGCTCCAGTGGGCTGAGACTAAATCTGGATAAGACTGAGGTGTTGATTGTGGACCCAGGTCACCCGGAGGGGGTGGGTTTGGGGACTGGGCATATGTTGGGCCTGTGGCTTAACGGTGTCGAGCTCACTACCTCAGATCTGGTGCGGAACCTGGCCATTATCTTTGACGACAGCTTGACAATGAAATCTGAGGTGTCAGCTGTGGTTAAATCCTCATGTTACCATCTGAGGAATATCACCTGGGTGAGACACCTGGTTCTGCTGGGTGACCTTCCAACATTGGTCCATGCCTTCATTACTACCCATCTTGTCTACTGCAATACCCTCTACCTAGGGCTGTCTGGGATTGATATCCGCCACTTGCAGCTGGTGCAGAATGCTGCAGCCAGGCTGTTGGCCAGTACCTCTAGGTCCAGTCTCATAACGCCTGTGCTGTGTGGACTGTACTGGCTGCCGGTTCAGTGTTAGATCACCTGTAAGTTAGGCTTGCTTGCCTTTAAAGCCCTACATGAACAGGGACCCGACTACCTAAAAGATCTCCTGACTCCCTACTCCCCCAATCGCCCCCTCCAATCTACTGATGAGGGATTGCTAGAGATTCCCAGGGTTCATCTTAAAACATCTGGAGCTCATTCTTTTTCATTTGCAGCACCAACTCTATGGAATTGTCTGCCTCATCGGTTAAGATAATGCCTGACTGTCAGTAGTTTTAAATCTTTGTTAAAAACATATTTATTTTCACCTGCTTTCCCAGACTGATTTTAAATTTATACTGTTGTTTGCATATTTATGGTTTATACTTTGTACAGCGCCTTGACATTGAAAGGCACTATATACATGAAGATTTGCTTGCTTGCTTGCAATGGATTGGAAGTGGGAGGGTATGTCAGCATGGTGTTCGTTGACCTCTCAAAAGCCTTTGATTTAGATGATTACAGCATACTGATGGAGCGACTTTCATCTGTTGGCATGTCTGACCTAGTTGAAATGTGGCTGCTCTCCTATTTGACAGAGCAAACGCAGCAGGTCCATGTTGGCAGTATACTGTCAGAAAGGGAAACAACTTACAGAGGGTTCCTCAGGGTTCGATACTGTGTCACCTGTTGTTTCTGATTTACATAAATCCTTTGCCACAAATAATTAAAAGATGTGAGATTTACTTATATTTGGATGACATGACTCTTATAGGTAGAGCCAAAAATAGGATCGAGCTACAAGATAGATTGCAGCTCGATTTTGACATCTTACAGTGCTGGTTAAAAAACTCAAAAATGGTTTTGAGTAAGAAAAAAAAACTCAAGTAATGAATTATAAAACAAAAGGTGCAACAAAAGAAAGCATAGCTTGGACATTTATACTTTAGATAAACATAGATTAGAAGTAGTAACCTCTTATAAATATTTAGGTATACAAATAGATAATATGCTCACTTTTATAGAACACATAGCAAGCATAGTAAGTAAGGTAAACATCAGGCTAGGAGATCTTCACAGGAAATTTTCAATTTTACCAAAAGAATCAAGAAATAGGACAGCTCAGCAGGTACTTCTGCCTACCCTGGAATATGGTAGCCTAATATACCAGCATGCTACTAAGATACAATTAGACAAATTAGACAAGACTTAAAGAATGGCTAAGTTTGTATCATGATGTCAGTTTAACACCCATCACTGTTACATGTCACAACAGTTAGAGTGGGATTTTTTAGAAATCTGAGAAAAAAGAAAATTGATGCGAAGGCTTACTTAGAAATTGATGAAGTAAATATGTCTTGATCCAAAATTGCCCCAAAAAGTAACTATAAGCATAATGTGAGTGAACTAAAAAATTGATGCCTAGTGGTCCCTTTTCTACATAACTCCTACAGCAAAATGCAAAGGAGATAGTATCTGTCCAAATTAAGGAATGAATTAGCTACTGAGGTCAGAAATGAAAAAAAAAAATAGGTTCCTTCAAAGCTGGCATTAATGTTGTGTGGAGGGACAGATGTACTTGCTTTAAATAGTCCCCTTGGTCATTCTTTGGGAGATGGGTGGGGGAAGTGGACAAATGTTCTTTTATTTACAGATTTATGCTTAATGATTTGTAATTTATGATCTGTTATATAGGCTATGGTTAATTTGGGTATTTTAAAGATGTTTGTATATTTTTTGTTTGTATTATTTATTTCTTATTTATACTTGTGACATTTTGGTGCCCTGCATTTGCACACTCTGCCTTGTGTATATTGATAATTTATGTAATTTGTTGCATCCTGCTACAATCAGTTTAAACCAGGACAACTTTGTAAAACAGGGCTTCTCAGTCCTAAAAGTTCTGAGAAAGTTTTATTTTACAGAAAGGGTGGTGGAACTGTAGAACAGCCTGCTAGCTGAGACGGTGGGCACCAAAACCATAAATGTTTTCAAGCATGGCTGGGACAGAGTAAGGGTATAGTGGTTACTCAGGATGTTAGTAGTTGGGTATGGAACTGGGGGAGGATAGTGAGGGCTAGTACCCGGTATGGACATTAGATCCCTGGGGTTTGATGGGGACCTACAAATAGACTGGATGAACCATTGATCATTTTCTGCCATCATTGTCTATGTTTTTATGTTTCCTAGGATCACAATCAAGAATCTTTATTAGCTGGTTAGTGAGCTCTACTGTAACAGAATCTGTAGCCACCTCAATATTTTTATGCTACTGACGTTGTTCTTCCCTGCTTATGTTGGTAGGTGACTATTCAACCCTGTCTCTGCTGCTCTCCCACCAGCCCTCATCTCCCATGGCATTTCCTACATTGTGGAGCTAGGAGGGGGACCCCCAGAGGATAATCCAGATTTGTCTCAGCAGGCACTTGGTGGTGGTGGTGTGGGTGGAGGACTAGCAGGTAGGTATTCACGAACCCTGCCAAGCATTGAGAATTGCTACTTGCCTTTTGTGGTCCTGCCTGCATCTCCTGATGTTTGGCAATGCCCCTGCAGGCCACACACACTCTTTAGCTCCCTGTGGTCTTGAGGCCCACTGCAGGGGGTCACCAGAGCAGCAGAGCAAGACATTCTCTCTTCCTGAGTTGAGAGTGCTCCTGAGCAGCAGTGCCTCCGCAGCCATCGGGTCTGCCCAGCCACCTTTCCAAGCTCACTTCTGAACTTGGGTTGCCAACACAAAATAGGGCAGCACTACCTGCTGGGCACAGAGTGGCTCAGCCACCTTAGATTGTTCCCCAACATTAACCAATGACTGTCAGGACACACAACAACAATGGAATTATCTGACAAAAACAGGTATTGTCACAATTTACAGCTCATGTTGCATGTTAGAATGGGTGAAGGATTTAGGTCATGCTATCCAACAACATCCACTTAGTGGGACTCAACAACATTACATCAATATTGAGTTATGGTCATGAAGTTGCATTACATGATCATTGATTGGCTTGTACTGCTCAAGCATCCTCTTAAGCATGTACAGCATTGAGGTGCAGTGAGTGATGGAATCCTGCTTTAACTGGTGCTGGGGAACTCCACAGGCCAGATGAGCTCTGCTTGTACCTGTAATGGCTGACTGAAATGGCTGAAAAATTTGTGACTGATGACCAGCATAATACTGACTGCTTTCTGCTTGAGAAAGTCCTTAAAAATCAGGTAAAGCACATGTGAAAAGCATGGTCCAAGATAATAACTCTCACCAGTGATGGCTTTTACAGCATTTCTGGCATTGTCACTAGTAATGAGGCTAACTTGGAAGCCATGTGCCTTAGCCAATCACAAATGGCTTTGCCCAGGTGGCAGAGTGTTCTGAGAGTTGTAAGTGAGCCATGCATGCTCTGCATGCTCAGTGTGGCATGCTGTTGAGCACCACCAGCACTGCTAGTAGCAGTTTGCAAAAGGCAAGTGGAAGATGGCATGACTGACAGGTATAAAAACTAGGGAAAAGCCCAGTGTGCAGCAATGCACATGGCACTAATTGAGGAAGATGAGCCACTGGTCCAGATATGTGTAGTCAAGTGGATGGTGGAAACTGTAGAATGGGATAATGCATGTGAAAAAAGTCCCTAATACAACTGAGGCACAGCCTTTGTTGGGAAGGAAGTCCAACTTGGAAATCTATATTTGGGTACAGCTTTTTCCATGCGATGCACAAACTCAGATTGCTCAGCAAAGGGATTTGGCAGCAGATCAGTTGCCAGTATCTGTGCAGCTGTGGTCTTAAACTCTAGGGACAAAGTGGGGTTCTGATGGTATTTGGTTACTACTGATTTAGCTTCAGTGCAGGAGTGAGATGCAGTGTGGAAGTAATGTGGTGGCAGATTTGTTCCCAGCTGTGATGCTGCTGCTGTCTTGGCCTACAGGAAAATGATGGAACAAACTACAAATTGATGAGGACTCAGATGCAGTAGCGAAAACTGCACTAGTATTGGCTCACTTAGGAGTCAGAGGAGTCAGACTAAGTGTAGGGTTCAAGGTTCCCTCCTCCTGATCGTCAGGTTTTTCCCTCCCAGAGCCAAACCCTTAATGAGCTATGAGAGTTCCAAGTCGGACTTCCTTCCCCACAAAGGCTGTACCTCAGCTGTATTAGGGACTTTTTTCACATGCATTATCCCATTCTACAGTTTCCACCATCCACTTGACTACACATATCTGGAACAGTGGCTCATCTTCCTCAATTAATGCCATGTGCATTGCTGCACACTGGGCTGTTCCCTCATTTTTATGCCTGTCAGTCATGCCATATTTCCCCTGCAGCAGGCTTCCACCTAGCGTAACTTCCCTCCACCCTGGCCCCCCTTACCCCTGCGCAAATCCTCCAGGGGTATTATATCTTAGTAGGTTTACCCCTCTCTTCCCTTATGTGTCTTCCATCCCATTGTCCCCACCGTCTCCTGCCTCCTTTTCCTCCTTCCTTCCTACAACCTCCTCCCCTCCCCTTCCCTCCCCTTCCCTTTCCACAGTAGTCCCCAAACCTACCACTAGAGCATGGCTGTGCATGCACACAATCAGTAATTAATTATGTCTTGTTATTTGTTGTAGCTGTAATCTAAGATTTTAGCTTGATCCTTGTATGTTTTGTTATGGCTTGACATTGCTTATTGTAATGAACTTGTACTTTGTGTTCAGGACCATCTTGCAAATGAGCTTGCTCAACGATGTGAATGCCTGATTAAATAAAGTTTGATTGATTGATTGATTGAGCTGCGATGCCTGACACTTATGCTGTACTCAACAGATGAAGTGCGTCACCACAAATTGACTATGTATCCATTTTGTTCTGTAGTATGTTCCTACTGTACCTTGCCGACCTTTCCTTTGCATATCTGGCAAACAGCAACACTTTGATCCACCTCACAAATGGCAAAAAATCCTGCACAAGTGACTTGCTGATTTTTTGAGTTTGCATGGGTGGGGTATGGGGCTGGGCACAACTGGTTCCTTCTGCTGCTGATGACTATCATGCTCCTTTTATATTGTGGTCATTTTACCTTCACATTTCCTATCTTACTTGCAAGAGGTACAGGTGAGAGGTGTTTCATGTTAGTGGGAGCACACTTTTTATTGGTGCTTAGAGAAGCTACCAAATAGGATTGAGTACTGAACCACCATCGCCTCTTTCCTCACTATCACTGATGTTCAACTCTGCTTTGTCAGACAGCATGTTCTGTACCACTGCCCTCTCATTCTCCTCCACCTGTACCTCATCCTCAACCTTCAGAGTAACAGGGTGTACAGCTTGCTCTTCTTCCTCACCCTGCACCTTGTTCTCCTCCTCCTCCTCCTCCTTCTTCTTCTCCTCCTCCAACACTGCTGTTGGACCCACCTCAGCCTCACAATTACCCTCATGAATTGGCATTGTATGGACACCCTTACCATTCCCCAGCAGCTTCTGAGAGTCCTTTGCCTCAACAATTAGTGCAGCAACATCCATGGCAGTTTTACATGCTCCACATCCATGCTCAGCCAAAGTGTGTGGTTTGGGATTATGCCACCCCATCTCCAATAAACCAGATGTTCCTATGCCACCATAGTTGGATAAGACTGAGTTTTTACTAGATGGTACATGCAAAACAGCTGGCACTGCACTGACAGCATCATCGACAATGACAGTGCTACCACTGCTACATGGGTCATTTTCTTATGTCCACCACTAGTACCTCCTCTACAGTCAACAGTCTCTAGAGCACTTGTCTCCTTTGGCAAGCATTTTAGAACTGCACACAGCAGCAGGTTGCAGGCACATGTGAGGAAGATGATTGCTATAGTGATAGATCATTTTAATGTTTCACTCAAAACCTGTAAGTCTACCCATGTTACTGCATAGCTTGCAGTATCATTTTGGAGTTTTCAGCAGAATTAGACACCAAAACCACAACATTGTGGCCTTAACAGGAAGACAGAAAGTACTCACATAGCTACACAGCTTGTAAAATCATTTTAGATTGTTTCTGTGGGATTAAACAGCAGAACCATAACATTTAAGCATGATTGAGAGAAAAAAGACTAGTCCAAAACACCATTGCTTGTTGGGAAAAAGTAGGAGCAGCAGTGTCATGCTAGAGGTGTGTGGGTGATGGTTCTACTATGAATATACCTTTGAACATTCCAGTATCAACTACAGGAAGACCCACATGTCATAAAATTATTTGCGGAAAAACGTTTTGCTGAATTTGGTATAGAACTTCTGAATGACTGCATTACACTGCAAAATGTAGAACCTACCAGGCTCAGCTATAAAACTGGGAACCACACTACCCTTGACTGGGTGCTGGTTTCCAATCCCCTCAACATCCAGAAAGCCGGCTTATTGGCCGATGCTCTTAGCGACCCCTCCCCTATTTTCTGTATTTGGAAGAACAGAGCACCTAAGGTTCCTCCTAGCATACTCACTGTCCGTGATTTTTCTAAATTCACACTGGCAAAATTTTACGACTACCTAAATAACCTGGACTGAAGTCCTATCAGGCTCCTCCCGACCTTGGATGAGGCCTTGGAATACTTCCAAGACTCACTCCTCAAAGCTGCTTCCCTCTTTGCCCCCCTTAAGAAACTCAGAACAAAGGGAAGTTGCTACAAGTGGATCTCCCACTCAGTAAAATACATGATGATAAGTCGGGATAAGGCTTGGAAAAAGTTCTGGCTTTCCTTTCTCCCTGGAGATCTGGTGACTTACAAATCCTTAAGAAACAAATGTAAGATAGCCATTAAACTTGAGAAAAAGGAGCATGTCTCACACCTCCAACAAACCAACTTGGGGAACCCGAAGCTTTTCTGGTCTCATATCAACAAATTGCTTAGGGGTAGCACCAAGGAGGCACATGGGCCTATAGAGGTACATGAGCAGCTAGTTAGTGATTGCTGGCAAATTTCCTTAGCAATCAACCACCACTTTATCAACCTAGATGAATAGAAGAGTGGTCTACCTCCTTCTATGCCAACACAGAACTCCGATGAACCCCCTTGCCTTATTAGACCACAATTTCACCTGAGACTGGTCAGGGCTAATGAGGTCCTCAATCTTTTAAAAGCTCTCAGAAACAAAGGCTCAGGTGGCACCGATGGCATCAGCCCTAGGCTACTTAAGGAAGGAGCCCAGTCCCTAGCCAGACCTTTGACGTGGATCCTCAACAGGTCTCTACTTGAAGGAAATGTTCCTCACCAGTGGAAGCAGGCTAATGTGGTCCCCAATCACAAGCATAGCACAAAGGAATGCATTGGCAATTACACGCCCATCTCCCTGCTATGTACCCTTGCAAAATTGCAAGAAAGGCTAGTTTATGGGCAACTGAGGGACTATCTGGAGTTCCACTAGCTCCTAGCCCCCTCTCAGCATGGTTTCCAGATGACCCATGGCACTGACACAGTCCTTACCAATCTAACAGTGGACGTACTCAGTGCAAAGGATGCGGGTAAGCCGACGGGTGCAATCTTCATAGATCTGTTCAAGGCGTTCAACCTCGTGGACCACAACCTATTACTAATAAAGCTTCACACAATAGGTCTGGATCCCCAGGCACTCAATTGGTTCAAGAGCTACCTAGCGGACCACTCTTAGAGGGTAATCTGGAAGGGAGAGCTGTGTGACCCACTACCCATCAAGGAGGGAGTACCTCAAGGCTCAATTATTAGCCCCCTCTTGTTTTCTGTCTTCACCAATGACCTCAGCCTTCACTGTGGGGACAGTTCAGTGGTCCAATGTGCAGATGACACTGTCATCTACTGGTCCATGGATAATCTTTCAGTTCTAGGTCCTCTCCTTCAAGCTGACCTAATGACCCTTGAGGCCTGGCTTACATCAAATAGAATGGTCCTCAACACAGGCAAAACAAAAGCCATGCTGTTTGGTCCTAGATCCCTTGGACAGGACAGGACCACATCTATACAAGTTTATTCCCTTGTGGGAAAAAGAATTGATGTGGTAGATGCCATTAAATACCTTGGGCTAAATATTGACTAAGGTCTCACCTTCAAGTCCCACGTAGACCAAGTAACCAGGACAATCCACAGTAAACTTGGCACTCCACACCGGCTAAAAGACCAGCTTATCCCGGAGGCTAGGCTGGCAATTGCCTCCAGTGTCCTTCTCCCAACACTAACTTACACTGCACCTATAATTCAGGGAATGCCTAAGCAAGAGATCAACTGGTTAGAGGTCCTGTACAACAAGGATGTGCGGTTCGCAACCCAGAGTCACCCAAGAAGCCACCCCTGTGATACGCTTGCCCAGCTGCAGTGGCTTTCTTTTGTGTCTCGTCTTCAGTACCCCCTGCTCTGCCTTGCATACAAATTACAGTGCCCGGCTGCCCCTCCCAGCCTAAAAGGGACTGTCCCTCCCAAGCACAACTCTCATATGCTTAGGATCTTAGGTTGGACTCTACTTGCAATCCCCAGAGTCAGGACAAATGTGGGTGGCAAATCCTTCTCTTATACTACCCCCTACTTGTAGAACAATCTCCCACCTTCAGTACTGGAAGCGACATCTCTTCTAAACTTTCACACAAGGCTCAAGACCCACATGTTAGACTCCAGCTCTTTTCACTGTCAGGGCATAGGATAGTCTCCCCCTGCCCAACTAACAATACCAACCCTCTCCCTCTCTCTCCCAAACAGACCTTAAGGTCATGCCTTGACTCACACAATCGTTGCACTTATGTCTTATTGAACCTGAATTATTGCTTATATTGTAACCCTGTTATCATCTGTATTCCTCTGTAACCTGTTGTACCTGACTGTCTGATACTGTACTATATCCCAGGTTGCCCCTGGAAAAGGGACCTTCGGGGCTCAGTGGGTCTACCCAGCCATCAAAATTCAATAAATAAATAAATAAAATGAATGTTGTTTGAACTTACTTTCCATAGTTCATGGGCTTCTTGTTGGAATTTAATCAGAAATACAGTGGAATGGGGCAAAATTTCATGGAACATATTTACAAGATTTGGATTTCACCAAGTTTGGAATTTTGTGAAATCTCATGACATGTGTGTGGAATCAGAATTGGAAGTTCATAAAGTTAAACTTGATTCTGACCATATACTTAGATTTTGAATCCATTGTTGAATCCACAGAGTCAGAAGAAGAGTTGATGTTCCTGTAAATAAGTATGTACAGGCCTCTCTTAATGTTTCACATTTATAGTTAAGATCTTGGACTCCTGAACAAACAAGAGTTGGCTAGACCTAATAATGGCTATATCAACATTAGCTTAATGCTTAAGGTTTGGTTTTATTTGCTGTGGTACTGTAAAGTAATTGTGGGAATATTTATAGGGAATTGAGATGTACTGTGTACTATGTGTACGGCTATCAGAGACATTAAATGAAATATATCATCCTACAACTTCAATCAGAATTTTAGATAAAGTCTTATTTACTGTACTTCCACTCTCAAGTGCAGCAAAAAAAAAAAAAAATCCCACACACTTTAATTTACCTTCCCAGAATGCTAAATGGAAATAGCTGATAAGAAAGTACTCATGTACAGACTGTGCAATTTTCCCTAGAAATTGGTTATATCTTCAAGATCTCTATCTCATACAAACTCCCAGAATAAGCACATAGAAATGTTTCTGCCAGACAGATTACTGAAGGCTGCTTTAACATAAACACTTAGTAGTAATACAATACTGTGCTAGGTAGAGAAAACAAAGTACAGGGTGACAAGGAGACACTGCCCTCTTGTACTCCATGTAGAGACTAAATAGCAAACGAGTTTGTAAAATAAGCAACATGGAGGTAAGAACTTTTATCTCCTGAATTGTGCAGCAATGTAATAAAGAGTATTTTAAATCAAGACACTGTAGTTTAAAAGCAATTGCATCTTAGATCACTAAAGTTGACACTTTTTCTAACCTTATGCTATCCTGACCTTATGCATAACTGTTCTCAGCATGTAAATAACTGTTCTAATTTGCTAATCATTCTCCTTCACATTTCCTCTTGATCCCTTCCACTCTTTCCCCTCATCCCTCTATTGCTTTCCCCCATCCCCCCTCCCCCCCTGTTATATCTCCTGAGCTCCCTTGCTCACTTTAAAATGCTTTGCCCCATACCTTCTCACTCTGACAAGGCTGCTGGGCTGATGACATCCCTTACCTTGTTGATTATTAGATATCAGGCTGAGTCTGCTCTCATTTTCCTGTAAAGGGTAATTTCATAAGACCCCACCTCCTCTAATATGACCCTTTGAATTCCAGGTTTTAATAAAATATGCACCACGGCATACATTGTACAGTGCCATGTGTATTGGAACTTCTCTAGTTATACACTCTTGTAATGTCTTGTATAATTCTTTGTTTTGTTTGTTCTCCATCTCACACTTTCCCAATATGTATTGTTCATCTGATGTGGAACCTATGAAGTGAGCTTGTTCTCAGAGGTGTTATACAAAATTTCTATAAATAAATAACACAAAGCATTGATGACATAAACTCTAGACTCAACTCAGATTTTGGTCGCATCCAGTCCTGGCTCAAGGCAAGTAAACTTGTCATCAACTTTCAGAAGATGCAGGCAATGTTATTCGGCTCCCTTCCCAAGGTGAGAGCGTGCCCAGCTGAGCTCAGAGTTGTGGGCACTGATGGCACCCCTATGAAGGTGGTGGAATCATTCAAGTACTTGGGGGTGACTCTCCACCCACAACTGGATCTCTCCATGCACATACTTAAGTCCTGCAAGGCCACCAATTGCAAACTGAGACTCGAGTATAGAGCAAAAAGTTGCCTCACCCCAGCTGCCAGACTTGCCCTGGCAAAAGGTGCCTTCCTCCCCTCAATTTGTTATGGGCTTATCTCCTTTATGGATGCTCCCAAAGCCTGGCTCTCCAAGTGGGACAACTCGTATAACAACATATGTTGCTTCACCCTATCAGCCCCATGTCTCACCAATCGGTGTCTACTTTACTCTGGACTGGGTTGGCTCTGCCCTAGCAACCATCAATCTTTCATTATGGGCAACTTTATGGACAACATCATCCAATCATCTACTCCTCTGGCACTTGCTGATCTCCTCCAGCCTGTCCCCTCTGGCTATCAGCTGAGGTCCACTGAATCCCAGGCACTTATGGTCCCTAAGACTCACTCCCTTGTGGGAGATTGAGCTTTTGCAGCTCTTGCCCCCAAAATCTGGAACCTTCTATCCCCCCATGTAAGAACTGCCCCCTCCCACAACTACTTCAGGTCCTCCCTTTGGGGTTACTTAAAACAAGCATCAAGCTGCCTCTGTCCCTTGTAGTTCTACCCTTCATGAAGTGCCTGCAATAAATAATCCTGGCAGTGGGCATGCACTTATTCCAAAATATCATATAAACAAATATCATAAATGTTGTTGCTGCTGATACTGGTTCTAATTTTCCCTGGCTGCCCTCCCTGGGTTGTCATGCCTCATACTGAACTGCATTAAAATTGCTCACTGCCTGTTACCTGACTGTAGTTGTTTACTCATACCTGTCTGTACCATTTTATTTAGTTTTTGTTGACTGGGTAAGTGCAGTAGACAAACCCCTGACAGCTGGACCCAAGCCTCTGTACTTTGTTTTGGCTGGTCCTGCTTGCTTGTATTTTTGACTGTACCTTGTGTAACTTGTTGTTAGCCTCTGTACTGTTATTGCCTGTATCCTTGTAACTCTCGCGGGTCGCACCTGAAAATAGGCACTTGACTGTCTAGTGTGCTTACCTGGTAAACTAAGCTAAATAAATAAATAAAATAAACTTCCTTTCAGACATAGTAACCATTATAATTATCCTTCTTATACTGTATGCAATTCTTTACAGAAAGTAGTTTTAAAAGTTTTCACTAAATGGTAATGTTTGTGCTAGCCATCATAATACATGCTTTAATTATAAGAACTGAAATAAACTAAATTTACAGTTACAGAATCAGTTTACCATTAAACACTATCTTTCATTTTTACTTGCAGAAGGAAACTGTAAACAAAAGTTATCAACAATACATGCACAATTACTCTTTTATATCAGCTCATAGACTGTGATAATAACATTCTGGGGGAAAAGATTGAGGCCCCGTTCGCACTGGGGCATTTGAAATGGTTCTCAGCACTTGAACTGTTTCAAATGCATACTGTCCCAGATCACATTCGCACAAAACCCACTTGTAGATCAGAATTTTTGAAGCGTGCTCAAACCCTGATGAGACCCAGGCTTGAGCACGTTTCCAGAAATTGTTTTAAAAGTAAAGCGATTTACCTAGAGTGTGAACGCACCAGCTTGTATCCTTTTAATGCACTTCAAGCGAGCACGCAAAGCATCACGGTTAGCAGCTTTTCCATGCTGCTGAATTCGGTTAATAGTGGGCATGGATCTCTGCTGCAGTGTGAACACTGTAAAATGCATTGCCTAATGCAGATCACAAGAAAGGGGTTGCAGTATGAATGCTACAGCATGGTAAGTGCTAATCCACTTTTAAAAACGTTTTGCGCAACCGTGTTATAGTGCGAACGGGGTCTGAAAGTGTAAAAGGAGACTTGCTTTTAACTTAAAGTTAAATTACACCACACTTAATGGTTCTTGTGCATCACCTCTTTGTTGTTTTTCTGTTGCATCAGTCTACACAGTTAACTTTGACTTTTCAGTACGCACATGCTCCTTATTTACTATAAAAGTATGTATGTGTTCCAAGTTTAGTCAGTGAACCAGCACCAGTTTTGGATCTAGAAATGTCAAAACCCTTTTAAGAGTCACCCAGACCTGCAACACTGGGATTGAAATTTTGATCCATCAGATCTTGAGCTGGGGAGGGAGGGGAGAGGGTGATAAGGTGCCTGCCCAGCACCGTGGCTTGGAGGGACAGGAAGTGAATCCTCAGGATTGTGGGAGCAGCAGCAGCACAGGACAGAGAGCTGGACATAACTGTCAACCAAGGGACAAATTACCTGACTGGGAATGGGATCATAGCAGTGCAGGAGGATTTTGTGGAGTTGGGGAGGGGCCTTAGACAAGTAGCATGCATGGTAACATTCACTGAGGTGCTGCCTGTCTATGGCAAGGGTGAGGCTAGGGTACTGTGCACCACAGGATTCAATGAATAGTTGAAAAACTGGTGCATATCTCAGGGTTTTGGCTTCACTGGGGGCTGGGGGTCCACCTGGAAGCATACAGGACTATACTGGTATGATGGTCTGCATATGTCATGATCCTAGGTGATAGGTTTAAATGCTTCATTGGCAAGCATTTAAATGAGCCAAGGGGAAGGCACTGAAAAGGAACAGGGAAATCCCAGCCCCCCACACCACAAAACAGGGTAGTTAGAGAGGTAAACACCAAGGTAGAGAAGTTGATAGGGAGCAAGACTGGGGTAAATGGAGAAAAAAGCAAAGGTAGTAAGGACAGGGATGGGGCTGAAAGGAATAAGTTCCAAAAAAGGTCTCACAAGGTTCCTTTAACTATTTTTGATATATTTTGTATAAATAAAGTGGGGGAGATGGGTAAAACGGATAAACTCAGAAGTACAAAACAAAATACCCCTATCTCAGCCCTCAGTGAATACAATCACACAATATACATTCTCAACACTGCCTTGAATAAAGCTTGCCGCCTAGTCACAGGCAGTGACAGGTTAACGCATACCTATGAGCTCTATGCTCTGACTGGTTGGCGAAACTTCCAAGGAAGGCTAAAGTACCACTCCTGCGTCCTTGCAAAAAAAATACAACTCCAACTAGCCCCCATCGGCCTCCACCCAATTATCAGCGCAGCCCCCTACAGGCATACTAAAAGACTCGCAGCCAACACTTTCTTCCTTGTCCCCCACTGTAGAACATCCCTTGGGCAAAGATCATTCTGCTACCACGCCCCACTTTGGCTCAATAGACTACCGCCCCCTATCTCCCAGTCCCATAGTCTCTCCCTATTCAAAATAGGTCTCAAAGCACAACTCTTTGACTCGGCATTATGTGACTGTGGATAGCACTCCTTCTTCTGGGGACAGCCCTCCTCTTGTCCTTTCACTCTCTCTCCCCTTCCCAGATATCTGACACAGGGTCACTCTAGATCCTACGAAACTACATCCTGCACTTCTCTGATAAGGGGCATCTTGTATGCCACCAACTTCTGTCACCATCTAAATAAGATAAAGCTATGACTGCATAACCCTGTACTATTACACTAATACTGTTTGTATACGTTTTTTTACTGTAAATGTATTCCCTCCATTCTTTGTAACTGATGTGGAACCTTTGCAAAAGAGTCAATGACTCAAAGGATTGTAATTCCGATTCTATTCAATAAACAATAAACAATAAACAATTAGTCCTTATATTTATTGTCTTCCAGATTTTGGAATTCTTTGATGTTGAGCTCCAATAAATTTCTAGTAATGTTTCAGAACAACAAGTTCCTTCATCAGACTTTGGAGCAATTCTCTATAAAAAACATAAACATCAATTTTTAGAATGTCTCATTTACAAAATAATTTTTTGTAATAAAATGTTAATTTTTAAACTCATTTAATTCAAACAGGTGGAACTGACCTGTACAATCAATCAAAATCACCTAAATGTGTCTGCCATGGGGGTGGGGGTATTCCCAGTCGAGTAGCTTAGACATTCTGGCCCAGATATTCAAACTGTGCCCAAAAAGTGTGCAACAGCAGGAGCAAGTGCAAGTCCACTGCGCCCATGCGCAAGAAGCGCGATATTCAAAAACTGCACAGGCCAAGATGCGCCTACGGCCGACGACTGCATATCGCACCATCTGTGCCATAGCGCAACTAGGGAGGTGAAGCTGAGCATATCTGATGCACCATAGTGCAACAAGGGATGTTCAGCTGAGCAGTCCAGATGCACCATAGTGCAACCAGGGACACCCCCAGCAGCAGGGCAGCAATGCAACAACACAACCAGGGATGCAGGGGCCCAGCACCCATGCCACAGATGGGCAGAAGAACACACAGCAGAACAGACATCATCCCCCACACCCCATGCACTGCACAACTGGGGGAGAGCTGGAATAACCATTGACCCATGGATACCAGCAACCAACCCGCAGCCAGGCCATGGTGCTTCAGCACACCCCCTGACAAGCTGTAACCAGCACACAAGGATGGCCGGCCACCCTGTACCACACCATCCCACCAATGCAGAGCACACCCTGCACCATGATCCCCATACTCCCTGCCCAGGAGTAGCACCCGACAGTGCAGGACAGCCCATGCATGCCACCACCCCCACTGTGACAATGCAAACCTGTGCACCATGGAGCCATGCAAGGCAGCCCCACCATGGGCACCCTGCAGCGGGCGGCAGCAGACAGCGATTCAACGGATGCATACACAGTTCCGCCCTGCATGTCCCCCCGAGGTACAGCTGAGAGACCGACCATGCATCAGCACACGAGGTACTCCACATGCGACAGGGCATGCCCCAGACCCCACCTCCAGCAGTACAGCACCCTGTGCACCCTCCCAAGGACACATCCCATCCCAGCAGTGGCCACAACAGCCAGCACAGACACGCACAGTGTAGCATGGAGGCATGCACCACACAGGATGCAACACAGTGCATGGACAAACACCCACCCATACCCAAGGGCACACCAACACAGGGACACAGTAGCGGGTCAACCAAGCCACTGGCATGTGGCCACGGCTGACATGTATACACAGCCAGCACCCCTACATTGCACAGGTGTGCCAGCCACCCTGCGCAGGCACCATGAAGCTGTATGCCACCAGCATGCTGCCGGAGCACAAGTGACAGACACTGGAGCACATCCCCTGCAACAGACACAAGTGACAGCATGGATGTGGGACAACAACAGCAAGGCCACAGTGCCACCAGAGGCAGACGTGAACCACAGTCTGACAGGGGTGCCATGCACACAGTGAAGGCCCCATGGACCACTGCACACAGGCATCCAGTACACAGAGTACAACACACAAACCACAGACAGTGACTGATCCCCCTGCCCACACCATAGGTGGTTCACCTCTGCACACACACACACACACACACACACACACACACGCCCATGCATGCACCACCCCTGACGCCATGCACACCACTGCAGCTGAGCACCTGTAGCCCACTGCAAATCAGAGATCACCACAGTTGTTGTAACAAAATGTATATATTGAAAAAATATAAAGTAAAACTATTTACAACTATATACAAGAGTGGGTGAAGGGCCACATAACAGGTGGGGGCAGGTAAGGGGCAGGGGTGAACATATGGGAGAGGGAAGAAGGGGCGTGAGGGTGGGTCAAAGGGGGGAAGGTGGTAGTCGGCGCATGGGGACTTCAATGTCCACCCCGGTCCTCTTCTTCCTGGCGCCGATGAGAGCTCCGCCTCCTCCTCCTGACCCTGTGGTGGTTTATTCGGCGCAGGAACTCTAATGTCTCCCTCCCTACCTGCAGCAGCTCTTGAATGTCCTGCTGGATCTACAGGAGTCTCCAGCCACCTAGGATGAGGGAGCAGAGTCAATAGGTGTGACTGTCCATTCTCCTGCAGCCCACCCATTGTGCATGGCATACAGCCATGTGACAAGCCCCTGTGATGGTGTGCAACCACCCACAGTGACCGTGTCCACCAGACCTGCCCACCCAGGCAGCCACAGCCATGTGGACCACTGCACACACCCACTGCCCATGTCCTGCATAGCACCACCATGGCTGTACAGTGACTTGGCTATGCGGCGTGAAGGCAGTGCCACAGCCATGTGCCCGGTGCATGCAAGGACCACCATTGATGCACTCCCAGACATGCAGTGCCACTGGACAGTGCTGACTGTAACAAGTTGTGTGCATGGCAGTGGTGTCAATGGATGGTGGCCATGCCCCACTGCCCGCCCAGTTATACAGCATGCAATAGTAATCATGGATATAAGGCACCCACTATCAGCAGGCTGGTCCACGCGCCATGGCCCACCATCATCCCTCCTGTCCCTCTGCTCCAACATGCAGCGCCTCCCCTCCCTGTTGCGCCGCTGTTCTTCTGGCCCTAAGGTGCAAACATGGAGAGAGGAACATCAGTACAATCCGGTAGCAAGGTCCCCCTGCCACCATGTGTGTGCAATCCCACACAGCCAGACCCACCCACCCCACACCCCGATACCACCACCACGGCCAACACTGGACGGCCCCCCCATGTGACGGACACATGCAACCATGATACCCGTATGGACGATAAAAGTGTATGGTTGTTGTACCTACCTGGCCATGGCACTGTGCCCCTCCTGGCACGTGCCCGCAGGTGGGCAAGCAGGTCCGGATCCCTGCACCTCAGGTCCCCATAATGGTAGCAGCACTGCTCCGCCATCTGCCCCATACCAGTGGCCTCCTCCATGGTGTCGACCACCTCCTGCCATACCACACTCCTGGCCCTGTCCAGGGGTGCCTCCCCAAACAAAGCCCCAACATGGGGTTCAACTATGGCCACAAGGTTTGTGAGCCCAATCTGGCTCCACACCACAGCATGCCTCCATGCCATCTCTGCTGCCCGGTTCAAGCAAAATGGCGCTCTGTAGTGCGTTCCTGCCACGAGCAGATGCTGCATGGTACAGAGCTGCTATTCCCTATCGCACTGTCACTGAACAGCATGATAGCGGTGCACCCATGTGTGACGCATGGCGCCTAGGGGGCGAAGGTCGGGCACAGGGTCAAGAGTCTCTGACGCACTGACAGCCACAGTGCGATTAGAACCCAATGCATGTAGCATGACTGGGTGCCTGTGTGCCACCTCCTGCAGCAGCCTACAGCAGTGTTGCCCCAGTGCGCCTACGACGCCCCAGTACCACAGCGCCATATAGGTGAACAGTGACGTAGCGCCACTGGCACAATGGTGGCTGTGCCCTGCATTGCCTCCTGCGCACAGCACGTCAGCAGCATGGCAGGCCTCTGCATAATCAACCCGGGCATGCGCAGTTAGGTGTGTACTGCGCATGTCACTGAACTGCACCCTTGGCTCAGCACGTTCAACACAATTGCGCAAAGCACAACAGCGCAATATTCAGCCGGCATATGCAAATCATCTAATCAGCCATTCAATGGCGCAGTCACTTCATTTGCATCCACTTAAAGATGTGCAACGCCTCATTTGCATGGGTTGCGCTATAAAAGTGCGACATTGGGCTGCACTGGCCATAGTCGGTTAGTGCAGTCTATTGCAGTGAGTTGCATGCTGTTTGGGAGTGTGGACTTTGGTGTTTGGGACATGCATGGGACTGCACAGTCACAGGTAACACCTATCCTTCTCACAGGATGAATCATGACCGAGTGTGTGGTGGAGGAAGAGGAACAGAGTCATGGGAGGAAGAGGAGGCCAAATTTTACAAAGGGCGAGATAGATGCCCTGTTCGAGGCCTACCTCAACCAGGAGCCGCTTCTCAGCGGACAGCAGTGAACACCACAGGCCCGTGCTGCTGCATGGGAGGAGGTGACATGTGCTGTAAACCTGCATGGCAGCCACCAGCACTCCATGCTGGAGTGCAAAAAGAAGATGGGCATGGACAGGTGGAGAATTAAAGAGAAGGTGGCTGCCATCAGGGCAGCACGGTCTGTGACTGGTGGGGGACAGCCGGAGGTGTTACGCCTGACCCCACAGGAAGAGCGGGTTGCTGGCAGCATGCAGCGTTGTGCCATTGAGGGTGTTCCGGGTGGTGGATTCCAGACGGGTGGTAGCCCATCACTGCATGGTAGGTCATGGTCCGTCTATTGGGGGGGACAGGGTAGGTCACATGCAGTAATGCTGCTTTTTTTCCCTTACAGCTCCTGATCATCTGCATGGGTCAGCAGTGGTGGGCTTCTCCACTGAGGCCAGTCACATGGAGATGGAGGACAGCCCATCCACCTCCACAGGAATACAGGGGTCAGGGCGACAGTGGGTCCGCCTGGACATCCGGACTGATGTTGGTGGAGCAGGTGTGGATGAGGCCCTGCCCATGTCCCAGCATGCCAGCGTCCATGGATGCCAGCATGCTGAGACTCAGGCTGGTGCCGGATCTGTCACTGATGATGATGGAGCTAACGTCATGGGCAGTGACACATGTGTGCCACAGGATGGCCACACAGCAGGTGACATCACGGCCATGGCTGTGGGTGGTGCCACTGTGGAGGCCTGTGTGTCATCACAGTCCCAGCCTGTGCCTGTCTGCACCAGTGGGGCAGCACTGGTGTGTGTCCAGGAAAGTGGGACTGTTGTGGCCACTGCAGCTGCACCATTGAGCCCTGGGGAGTGGCAGCCGGAGGGGCAGCATCAGCAGTCAGCCAATGGCCATGGGGGTACAGTGTCAGGGGTCAGCGTCAGTGCACTGCCTGTGGACATGCCCAGGCCTGGCCCTGGTGTGCAGTGCCCACCCTCAAGGGGTGATGAGCATCAGGGCCATGAACATTCTGAGAAACAGCATGCCGATCACCCAGATGACCTCTTGGATGAGCACACCTGCATACTGCAAGCATCAGTCAATCAACAGATGTGGCTTGTGATGGCGGTGGATGCACTGAGTGTGGCTCTGCACCAGGCAGAGGAGCATCGCAGCAGAGACACCGCTCTGCTCCTGACAGGGATGCACCGGTTGCAGGAGGATGTGACCATTGTCATTGACAGGCAGACACAGGCATTCACAGCTGTCATGGCCACAATGGGCACACGGTTATTTGCCCATGCGTCACAGACACCATGCAGTGCAATGTCCACCTCCCATGCCCGGCATCATGCGGCACCATCCTTGTCAACACCGGGTTTAGCTGTGGGTATCCCGAGCATGCCTGGTGCAAGCATGTTTGGTGTGCTGCAGACCCCTGCTCAAGCACTGTCACATTCATGCAGTGGAACCCCTGGGGGGACCGTCGGTGGCACCACATGAGGCCAGTGGTCAGCCTGTCACTGCTGGTGGGTCTTGGCAGGGCCACCCATGCATCTATGGTGGCTGTGGCACTGTGGCGCATGACTGACCTGTCTCCCAGTATGGCTACTGTCTGATGTTGCCCTGTGTGCATTGTGTCATTCAGCAGGCAATGCACGGGCAGGTACCCGGCCCTGCATGCACACACACAGTCCATCTGCACACCCTCCCAGCTGCAGTCCACAGTTGTGTGTGCATGATGATGCCTGCGTTGCGCTGTATGCCACTGTGCAATGGTGCCCAGCGTCTGACACATGCACAATGACATGCAGTGGGCATGGTGGTCTGTGGACATGTGTGTGGCTGGGGTGGCAGTCTGGGTCGGCATGCCTTATACCCTTTGTACATGTCTGGTGAGGTGTGTATGTGTGTGTGTGTATGTATGACCGTGTGCCATGTTAGACCTCACCCATCCCTGGCGGTGTGTGCGGTTCCATGCCCGGCCACTTCCCTTGATGACATGCACCCCTGGTGTGTGTCCATGTGTGTTTGTGGGTTGTGCCTTTGCCACTGGTGGTTGCACATGGCCCCATGACTTACCTGGGTTGGCTGAAGTGCTCCTCTGTGATGGTGTCCCGGTGCAGCTGTGCCAGCTGGAGCAGTCGGGGGTCCCAACGCCCAAGGGGGGGCTGCCCATCACCATCATCACCGGCGTCCCCATTGCTGTCCCCCTCTTTGACCTGAACGGCTATCCCACATTCATTGGCCATGTTCTGCATGATGCAACAGGCCAGGAATAGCCCACAGGCCTTTGAGGGGCTGTACTGTAGAGCACCCCCGGAGGTATGCAGGCAACGGAAATGTGCCTTCAGCATCCCAAACACCTGCTCGATGACATTGCATGTGGTGGCATGTGCCTCATTGTAGCATTGTGCGATGGGGTCATGGGCCACTGGTATGGTGTGAGCAGCCAGGGACAGAGTGGGTATCCGCTGTCACCTGTGTGTAGAGGGTGGAGGTTAGTTTGGTGATCAGCATTGCCCTGCCTCAGCCCATGTAGGCCACTACCCGTGTCACCTCTGACCATGCCCCTCCCAAGCTCTATGTTTGTCCGTGTGGTTTGCATACTCACCCACTAAGTGGCCAGTGTAGATGTCCCCACTCTTGAATCTGTGGCACAGTGCTGACTGGTGCCAGATGAAGGCATCATGTGCTCCCCCAGGGTGCATGGCACAGACATTGATTATGCACCCCCTGGCATCGCACACCACCTGGCAGTTGATGCTAGCATAGCCCTTCCAATTGATATATGCGGCCCCCTTGGGGCCAGATGGTGTGCAGATGGTCACGTGGGTGCAGTCTATTGCCCCAGCACACCAAGCATATGTGCTACCCTGTGGAACTCCTGTATGTTTGCTGTGCGCTCTGCTGGTGTGCTGGGGAAATGGATGTACTCTGCAGCATGTGGCAGCAGTGCGCTGAGGAATTGGGTGAGGTGGCGTTATGCGGCTGACTGGGTTATGCCTGTGGTGTCCCATGTTGGTCTCTGGAAGGCACCTGTGGCGAGCAAGCACATGCAAGCTGTCACTTTAGTCTCCACTGACAGAGCATGGCTCTGTCGTGTGGGTGCCTGCATCACATCACTGCACAGCTCACAGAGCTGCCTCAGAATTGCCCAATTCAGGCAGTACCAGACCACGATCTCAGTATCGCTGTATAGCTCGAAGCTGGTGTGGGCTCGGTACTGCCTGTTGAGGGCATACCGCCGATGGGCTCTTCCATGGCCGCGCCCCCCTGCTGCCTGCCTTCTCACCCCCCCATTACTGCCTCTATCTGGATGGTGGCACTGGCCATGTCCCTGGCTTGTATTCCCCCCGCTGTCCTGACTGCTACTTCCCTTGCACCAGGAACACCTTCCTGTGGTGGCCTCTGTGCTGTGTGGCACTTCCCTCTTCTGCATTGGCTGTGGCTCCCCACACCTTCCCTGTGCCTTTGTGTTCAGGTGCCCTTTCCCAGGCCTGCCCTGTGTGTCCTCCTTTGTGTGGCTAGAGTTCAGCCTCATGTGCCTTCCCTGTAGCGTTCTTGTGGCTCTCCCTTGTTCCTTTTTTATTTTGGCTCATTTCCGCTATCACGCAACTTTCGCTTGCTCCCCTATTGCGCATGGCGCATGTTGTTGAATATCGCACTGCACCATTTATGCATGGTTCCTTCCCCTTCAGTTGCACATACATTCATTATCATTGCACTACTGCGCAGCGTGATTTCAGGGCTGCATCTGCCTCCTGCTGAATATCGCAGAATGGCACATTTTCGCACTTGCGCTGGAGCAACCCTATTGCACATGGCACAACCCTTTTGAATATCTGGGCCTCTGTGTCTATTGAAAAAAGGGAATAGAGGCTTTAATAAATTTGAACCAGTTTAGCCATGTTTCAGCATTATTTTTACAAAAAGGAGACAAACGCTATCAGTAAAGTTCAAATTAATGTATGCAACTTCATTAGTGCTTTCATAAGATTACATCACATTTGGTCCTCTGCTACAGCTCTTAAGCTGAAATAAGTCCTGTAATAGAAAAAACAGACACCAACGTGAAAAACAAACTTAACAGGAAAAACTTTCCATTCTACTATTTCTTTTTATAAGCAGGATTGAAGTTAAACTCATCCATGCTCTAAAAATACAAATTTCAAACAGAGAGGCTCCTCTTACCCAATGATTTGTAATCCAGAAGTGGAACTTTATTAAATTCTTTACACATGGCTCGATGTTTGTGAAAAAAAAGGCAACTGCTACAACGGATACCCACTGCCATTAGCAGACCAGGCTAACAGAGTATTCATTCACACCAACAGTCTTCCCAGGTGTGATATAAGGACGAATGGGTCCGGGCTGCCAAGGTGTGCATGCAGAGGCGTGCTGATGTCGCATAGTGACACCACCTTATGTGGCCCGGTCAACTCAATTGAAACTTCCCAAATGCATGTGAGCCAGGGAAGTCTCCCTTTCTCAATGTACTTAACTTAGTACCAACGTAGTTTCTGAATGTCTTCAGGTGAAGAGCATAAAACCAAAGAATCGTTACAAATGCACGACAATTCATATTGGTGTTTTAACACATTAATGAAAGATGACAGAAAAAGAGCAAAATGGAAAGCATGGAGGGGGGGTTGGAAGTGGTCATGTACTGATACAATAACCTGAGTGGAACCACGGAATAGGAAAAAAGAGGTGAGGAGTGGAATAAATGGGCAAATATACTTGTAGCAAACATTATTCTCAAAAAGATGCATACAAGAAAATTCAGTTTGATGGAGGAACAAGAGAGAGCGAGGGACCTATCCTTTATGATGTGCTCAGAAAATTATATATAACATCACAATGTGACCACCCTATATAGGAAAAACGGGGAGGAATTTTTGGATCCTCTTTGATTAAACAAATAGGCTTAACTTGATTCCAGAACATTATAGCAATATTTACAATGAAAATTGGATATCAAACCCAACCTAACTGATTTATTGTAAAATGGGGGGAAGGGAGAAATGGGTGGGTTAAAAGGAGGAATAAATGTATATACAAGGCCTTCCTAAGCCAAATACCAAAAAACCTCTATTACAAACATTATTTCGAACTGATTATAGTACATATCTTCACATGTTTAATCATAAATAATCCAGTTCAAATTCTCATTTAGTCCATATCTTCGCAGATGTGTTCTTAAGGTAAAAATCCACCATGATTCTCACTTTAATGAGGCCGATTCTCTATTTCCTCCTCTTGGCAATTCATGGACTTTTTCAATTCCAAAAAATGTTAAACTGGATATCTTATGTTGTCTCTCAATAAAATGCCTAGCTAAAGGGGACCTTAGATCCCCTCTCCTAATATTACTTTAGTGTTCTGTTATACGCATCTTCAAAGGTCTTGTAGTTTTCTCCTATATAATATAATGAACAAGGACAAACTACACAATAAACTACATAATCTGAATTACAAGAAATGAAATCTTTTATATCATATTCTTTGTCATCCCAAGTGCACTAACAGTTTTACTTTTCTTACCATTATTACAATGAACACAGTTGCCATAAGGAAAAATGCCCTTTATCTCACTTCTTACCCAGCCCATTCCCATTCTATCTTGTTTCCAATGCTGTGTTTTTATAATTTTATATCGTATCTTGGTTGTTCTTTGTGCAGTAACCCAGGGTTTATGTTCAAAGATTTTTTGGCCTATCTCACTGGTTTGTAATATATTACAGTTAGATAATATTATATGTTTAATTTTGCCAAAACTTTCAGAATACTGGGTGAACATAGTAACCTTCTCTGAAGGGGATTAGAACAAGGGACCTTGTCTGTAATTAAACTACCTCATTCTCTTAAATCAACTTTCCTTCTAGCTGCTTGTAAGGATTCATTAGTATACCCTCTTGTAATGAATCTCTGTGTTAGTTTGTCCAAATTGACATCACATTTATCTGTATACTGCTATTTCTTTTTACCCTAAGCATTTGGCTGTATAGATTATTCTCTTTCAAATTTTTGGGATGGAAACTTTTTGAATGAAGCACTGTATTTCTTGTTGTTTCTTTTCTATAAAGGTCTGTGAAGAGTTTACCACCTCTTTTAAAGATTTTCAAATTCAAAAATGCTGTATCTTCTGCATCACAGACCATTGGGAAAACCACATTTTTATTTACTAATTCTAAACAGTTTTTAAAAGACTACATTTCCTTTAATGTTCTACCCCAAATAATCAATATATCATCAATAAAGCATTTATATGAGATAATATATGATCTAAAAGGGTTAGTATCTGGTTCTATATATTGTTTTTCAAAATATGCCATATATAAATTAGCATAAGTGGGGGCGAAAGTTGCTCCCATTGCAGTTCCTACTTTCTGTAAATATTTCTGGTCCTCAAAAGCAAAATAATTATTCTCTATTACAATCTGAGTGAGCTGGACCAAAAAATCTTTCCTTGGCTTATCATTTTCTCTTGTAGATAGAAAAAAATCCAACGCCTGTAAACCATCAGCATGTGGAATACTGGTGTAAAGAAACATAGAAACATAGATTTTGATGGCAGATAAGGACCGCTTGGCCCACCCAGTCTGCCCATTTCCCCTACCTAATAGATAAGCTGCAGATCCTAGTTAACTAGCAGCCTACTTCTTCCTACACCCACCACCTATAATTGCCTTATGACTGTCCCATCCATGCTTGAATTCCACCACTGTTTTTGACTTCACAACCTCCTCTGGAAGGCCGTTCCATGCATCCACAACCCTCTCTGTGAAAAAAT
Organism: Neoceratodus forsteri; assembly: GCA_016271365.2. Classification (NCBI taxonomy): domain Eukaryota; kingdom Metazoa; phylum Chordata; order Ceratodontiformes; family Ceratodontidae; genus Neoceratodus; species Neoceratodus forsteri. The sequence continues at coordinate 341,771,234 of CM057455.1, read as the reverse complement.
ACTTCCTTAAATTACCTCTGAGCCCCCCCCTTCTATCTTCAAAATGTGCCCCCTTGTTCTTGCACACCTTTTTGAAAGATGCTACCTCTTGGACTTTGTTGATTCCCTTGAGGTACTTGAAAGTTTCTATCATGTCCCCCCTCCCTTCTTTCCTCATGTCTATCAGATTAGCTCCTTAAGTCTCTTCTTCATATGTCTTCCGTGCAGACCCTGCACCATTTTAGTTGCCCTCCTCTGGACAGCTTCCATCCTGTCTATGTCTTTGTGGAGATTGGATCTCCAGAACTGCATGCAGTACTTCAGATGGGGTCTCACTAACTGTCTGTACAGAGGGATAATAACTTCCTGTTTTTACTGGTGATGCCTCTCCTATGCATCCCAGTATCCCCAGCCCTCCTTGCTGCCCCTCTCACATTGCTTTGCCCACCTTTAGGTCATCTGATATGACTACCCCAGGTCCCTTTCCATTTTGTTGTTGTTAGTATCTCACCCCCCATTGTGTACTCTTCCCCTGGGTTTTTGTTTCCCAGGTGCATTACCTTGCACTTCTTAGCATTGAATCTAAGCTGCCATACATTTGACCATTCCTCTAACATTGTCAAGTCCCTTCTCATCCTTTCCACCCCACCTTGTGCATCAACTCTGTTGCAGATCTTTGTGTCATCTGCAAATAGACATACTTTTCCTTCCAGTCCCTCTGCAATGTCGCTTTTAAAGACATTGAAGAGGACCGGTCCTAATATTGAACCCTGTGGTACCCCACTAGTAACCCCCCTTTCTTCAGAGTGGACTCCATTTACTATTACTCTCTGTGTCCTATTCTCCAGCCAATTCTTTACCCAGGCTGTCATCTTGGGACCCACTCCAGGCTGGCTAGCAGCATATTAATCTTTTTGTGGGACTGTGTCAAATGCCTTGCTAAAGTCTAGGTAGGCCATGTCCACAGCCGCCCCCCCCCCGCTCTACTACTTTGGTCACCCAGTCAAAGAAATCTATCAGATTTGTCTGGCATGACCTTCCCGCAGTGAATCCATGCTGCCTTGGGTCCTGTGCCCCTCTGGCCTCTAGATACTCAACAATTCTTTCCTTGAGAAGTGATTCCATCATTTTTCCTACCACTGAGGTTAAACTAACAGATGTGTAGTTTCCTGCTTCTGCCTTGCTCCCACTTTTGTGAAGGGGAATCACATCTGCCCTCCACCAGTCCTCGGGTACCACCCCATCCTCCCATGATTTGTTAAAGAGGGTAGTCAGTGGTGTCACTAGTTCTACCTTTAGTTCTTTTAGAATTCTGGGATGAATCCCATCAGGCCCCATTGCTTTGTCCACCTTCAGTTTTAAGAGTTCTTTCAGAACCCTTTCTTCTGTAAATGGGCTGGTATCAACTTCTGTATCCAGAGTGTTTCTACTGTTTGTTTTAGGTACCTCCCCCACTTCCTTTGTAAATACTGAGCAAAAATATTTGTTTAGTATCTCTGCCTTTCACAGTCACCCTCTGCCCACCCTTCCTCCCTTTATTAAGCCTCACTAACCTCCCTTAGTCTTCCTTCGCTCCCTGATGTACCTATAAAGGGTTTTATCCCCCTTTTTAACTGAGTTGGCTATCTTTTCCTCAGTTTGGGCCTTTGCTGTTCTGACTGCCTTCTCAGCTTCCTTTTGCTTTAACAGATACAGTTCTCTGTCCTGCTCCTTCTGTAATTCCTTGTACTTCCTGAATGCTTTCTTTTTCTCTTGAACCTTCACTGCCACTTCCTTTGAGAACCATAGTGGTTTCTTACATCATTTTGTTTTGTTTATTTGCTTCACACAAAGGCTTGTTACCTCTGTGATGGCAGTTTTTATTATTCCCCATTGTTCTTCCACCTCTCCTTCCTGACCATTTGCTAGTGCATTCTTAGGCACTCACCCATTTTGGCAAAGTCAGCTCTCCTAATGTCCAGTACTTTTGCGTTTGTATGGCTTGACTCTATTGCTGTGTTTGTTGTGAACCATACTTTTCGATGGTCGCTAGTTCCCAGATGGCTACCCACTTCTACATCTGTGATCCTCTCTTCATCTCCATTTTAGAGAACCAGGTCTAAGATTGCTCCCTCTCGAGTTGGCTCCAATACTAGTTGTCTAAGCCATGCCCCCTGTAGGGCATCTAGAATAACCCCACTCTTCGAAGTGGCTGCTGCAACTGCACTCCAGTTAACATCCTGCATATTCAGATCACCCATCAGCAATATCTCCCCTTTTTCTGCCATTCTAAGTATTCTTTCTATCATTTCCTTGTCCATTTAATCCCCTGAGAAGGGGGTCTGTATATAACCCCTGTGCGGATTGTGGTGCCATTGTCCGTCTCCAAATTTACCCACAGTGCTTCTTCACCTCCCTGTTTTCCCTTTTGTTCTGTTGCTTTGATTCCTTCCCTTATGTAAAGAGCTACTCCTCCTCCTCTTTTACCCTCCCTGTCCCTCCTGTAGATAGTGTATCCTGGTATGTTTATGTCCCAGTCATGGTTTTGTGTGTACCATGTTTCTGTGACTGCCATGATATCCAGATGTTCCTCCTCCATCAAGGCCACTAATTCAGGAAGCTTGTTACCCAGACTACGGGCATTGGTACTCATTGCTCTCCATTTTTTGATGGCTTTATCTTCTTTTGCAGCATCCCCCACTGACCTTTTGACCTCGGTCTTTTTCTCATTTAGTACCCTGTTTTGTAGGGAGAGGCTGGGATTTTCCTGCTGCTTATCAGTGCCTCACCCCCTTGACTAGTTTAAAAGCTTGCCAATGAAGCATTTAAATCGATTGCTCAAAAGACTTGTTCCCTTCCTGGACAGATGCAGACCATCCTACCAGTATAGGCTGGTGTCCCTCCAGGTGGAACCCCAGTCCCCAACGAAGCCAAACCCCCATGCTCCACACCATTTTTTCAACCATTCATTAAATTGCATGGTGCAAAGTACCCTCGCCTCACTCATACCATTGACAGGCAGCATGTCAGAGAAGGATATTGTGTGTGCTACTTGTCTTAGGCCCCTCCCCAATTCTACAAAGTCCTTCTGCACTGCTCTAATCTCATGATGAGCCAAGTCATTTGTCCCAAGGTGGACAATGATGTCCAGCTCAGACTCCCGGGCAGCTGTTCTCATGATCCTGAGGATGCACTTCCATTCTCTCCAAGCCATGGCACCAGGCAGGCACCCTACTTCAGTTTTCCCTGCTCCCCCCAGTTCTATCCCCCTAATAATTGAGTCCCTCACCAGGAGCTGCTTCCTTTCCTTGTGGTGTCCTCTTCCTCCTTCCTGTGGGCCTCCCTTGAGACATTTGTCCTCAGCCTGCTTAGTCTCCTCTGTGGGTGCATCTATAGGGGAGCTATGCTCCCCCAGAATGGTGTATGGATTGTGGTGTGGAACAACTGACTGGGTGTGCCTCTGTTCCACCATCCTCACCCTCCCTGAGGCCACTGTGGTCCAACTGCTGTGCTTTCTTCACAACCTCTGAGGTAGTGGTGGTGGCTCTGGTGCTCCCTGGATGGGGGAGGTTCTCTTCCTACCATCTAGTGTGGCCTGGGGGAAGATTCCCTTACTACTGTCCAGTGTGGCCTGAAGATGGGCAACTTCCTCCCTCAGGGCAGAGAGTTGTCTGCAAATAGGGCAGCATCTCAGCCACCAGAAAGACTCCCAGAAGACTGCAGCCCCTCAGCCATTACATTGCACTACTCCCCACATTTGTGTGTGTGTGTGTGTGTGTGTGTGTGTGTGTGTGTGTGATTGGTTTGTTATATAGAAAAAATATATATATATATATTATACAATGTGTATGCTTATATTGTCAGTGCAGTGTGCTAGAGAGGATATGACAGTGATATGCACCTTGAACTCTTGAGGAAATGATGTCAGAACCCCAGGTATAAAGGAACTATTTCCAGGGTGGGTGGGTGAGGGGTGGAAGGGGTTGGGCTAAACTGTGCCCTCACAAAACAATCAGCTAAAAGCTCTGACCCACCACTGCAATGAGTGCCTTCCTGTCAGCAAGATGCTCTACACGACAATTTGACAGAGAAAATACCCTGCTAATCAAACAGAGAAAAATCCACACATCCAAGTCAGACACAGGTAAACCTCCCCAGCCCCAAAACAGGCCTGGTGGTTTGTGCTCTGAAAGCTGTCAGCCCCAAAATAAGTCAGCTGTGCTTTAAACTCTTCCTGCACTGAAAATCTTAAGAATTGTAACAAACAAACGTGAACCTAGATCTACCTCCCTCTGTTGCTTGAAAGACTGTCTTTTCCTGTTTCACACTGCAGCTTTTGCTATGACAACTCCTTAACCACAGTAACTTATTTAAAAATAGTTTAACTATCACAAACTCCTATGCACCAGTAAATTATTTAAAAATAGTTTCTGTCCCAAAATCCTAGTAGTCAATCCAGCTACCCCCAAGGGACAACCAAAATGCAGTATTCAAACACTTGTGAAGTTACTTCCAAGCAGAGTTTGCAAGCTCCTTTTTCAACTCCTCAGCCACCTGTAATTTATTTAAAAATAGTTTAGCTGTCAGAAAATCCTAGTAGACAATCTAGCTACCTCCAAGGATCTACCCAAATGCAGTATTTAAATCCTTCTGAAGTTACTAACAAGATAAACAGAGTTTGCAAGCCCCTTCTTGGTTAAACACTAAATAAATATGTGAATAAAAAGCAATTAACAAGGGTAGTTAGTTTCACCTCCCACAGAATTAAGCAAAAGTGCGCGTTGTTGCAGATATCAAGTGCAATATAGAATTTCTCACACAGCTCACAGCTGAATAAAGAAGTAGTGTCCTTCCAGGTCAAGAAAACATCCAGGGTTACACTCTTGTTTCATTTAATTTCTCCAAAATCTGGATACAATGTTTACTGTCTTGGCAGCTTGGTAGCTTGGCAGAAGACACCAGGATAAAGGACTGTTGTGTGTCTGGACTTCTCTACTGGGACTAAAAAAGTAGGACTGTTGTACTTGAAACTTTAATTTAGGGTAAAAAAACTAACAAACAAAACAAAAAAGTGTGTGTTTGTCTGAGTTAACTGAACTGAATGGTTATCTGAACAGTTATCTAGGTGTAAATCTCAGGTGATTGAAATGACTTGATAGCTGTGAGGTTTAAATTACTTGTAGAAAAATCTAGTAAGTAGGGGGGTGGCTTAGCTAGAAGGAAGCTACATTTAAAAACTGCTTTAGAAAGATTTTGCTAGTAGCTTGGCAGAAGACACCAGGAGAAAGGACTGCTGTGTGACTGGACTTCTCTACTGGACTATATTGCCCTCCTTCCCTTCCCTCCACCCCTCCACCCTCCCACCCAAAGCTAGTTCTACTTTTATAGGCACAGAATTTGACTGACAACAGGAACTTCCTGTTTGGGAGCAGGAAGTGAGTGATCACAGAACCATGAAAGACCCACCATCCTAGAAGGGCAAGAGTAGCTCTCCGGCCCCCTCTAGCTGCTGGAGGTCTGCCTCTGAGCAAGTAAGGGGTCTACTGAGAAATATAGGATATTCTTGTCTCAGAACAGGACAATAAGGAGCTTAAAGGGCACACAGGCAGAAAGTAAGGAGACAGAGAAAAACAAAACAGAGGAAAGAGTAAGGATTGCAGACAGTTAAGGGGCCAGAAATAAGACATAATGGGAGTGGTGCAGTGCAGTGGCTGTGGAGCAGCAGTCTTCCGGGAGATGTTCTGGAGGATGCGGTGTTGTCCCATCTGCAGTTACCTCTCTGGGCTGAGGGAGGAGGTTACTCATCTCCAGGCTGAGTTGGCCAGGATTTGTGGGACCTCCTCTTCCATCCAGGGACCACCAGTGCCACTGCTGTTGCCTCAGAGGTTGCCAAGAAAGAGGAGTGGCTGGACCACAGTGGGCTCAGGGAGGGTGAGGGTGGTGGAACAGAGGTGCATCCCTCCAGTTGTACCTCTCCACAATTCCTATGCCATTCTGGCAAAGTGTGGTTCCTCTATGGAGGCACCTACAGTGGCGACCAAGGAGGATGCTGGGAACTTCCACAAAGGAGACCCACAGAAGGGTGGCAGGGGACCCTGCAGGGGAAGGAAGCAACTCCTGGTGGGGGACTACATTTTTAGGAAGGTAGAACTGGGGAGGAAGGGGAGAGGGAGGTAAGGTGCCTGCCTGGCGCCATGGCTTGGAGTGTCAGGGAGAAAATCCTTAGGATTGTAGGAGCAGCTGCACAAGGGAGGGAGCTGGATGTCACTGTACACCTAGGGACAAATGACCTGGCTAAGAAAGGGATTACAGAAGTGCAGGAAGAGTTTGTGGAATTGGGGAGGGGCCTTAGACAAGTAGCACACATGGTAACCTTCTCGGAGGTGCTGCCCATCTATGGCGTAGGAGAGGCTAGGGTGTTTTGCACCATGGGATTCAATCAGTGGTTGAAAAACTGGTGTGGAGTTCAGGGATTTGGCTTCATTGGGGACTGGGGGTCCACCTGGAGTGATGCAAGCCTATACTGGCATGATGGGCTGCATCTGTCCGGGAGGGGAACCAGGATCCTAGGTGATAGGTTTAAATGCTTCATTGGCAAACATTTAAACTAGCTAAGAGGGAGGCACTGAAAGGAGCAGGAAACTCTAGCCCCCAAAAAATCATGGGGTAAGGGTAAACACCAAAATAGAGGTGCTCTATAGGGAGAAGGGCAGGGGTAAATGGAGAAAGTGACAATGGCAAGAAGGACAGGGATGGGGTAAAAAGGAGTAAGGCCATCAGGAAATGGAGGGTAATGAGTGCCAACACCCATATTCTGGGCAACAAGCTCCCTGAGCTGGTGGCCTTGATGGAAGAGGGATGCCTGGATATCGTAGCAGTCACAGAAACATGGTACACAGAGAACCATGACTGGTATGTTAACATACCAGGGTACATAACCTACAGGAGAGACAGGCAGGGGAGAAGAGGGGGAGGAGTAGCTCTCTATGTAAAGGAAGGGATAAAAGCAACTGAACAAAAGAGTAAATAGGGAGGAAAGGAGGCACTGTGGGTCACCTTGGAGACTGAAAAGGGCACCACATTCTGCACAGGGGTTGTGTACAGACCCCCATATCAGGGGGAGGGAATGGACAAAGATGTTAACTGGAGCACATTTGCTGCAGCCACATCCAAGAGCAGGGCCATTCTTGATGCCCTACAGGTGGCAGGCCTCAGACAGCTAGTTTTGGAACCCACTCATGAGGGAGCAATCTTAGACCTCATACTCTCAAATGGGGACAGTGAGAGGATCTCAGATCTAGAAGTGGGTTGCCATCTGGGAACAAGTGACCATCAAACAGTGTGGTTCGCGTTAAACTCAGCTACAGAGTCAAGCCATACAAATGCAAGGGTACTGGACTTCAGGAGGGCTGACTTTGTCAAGATGGGAGAGTGCCTCAGAAAAGCACTAGCAAACAGGCTAGAAGGAGGTGTGGAGCAACAGTGGGGAATCATCAAAACTACCATCACCGAGGCAATAAGCCTTTGTGTGAAGCAAATAAACAAATCAAAATGAAAGAAAAAGCCACTATGGTTCTCAAAAGAGGTGGCTGTGAAAGTCAGGAAGAAAAAGATAGCATTCCAGAAGTATAAGAAAACACAGAAGGAGCAGGATGGAGAGCTGTACCAGTTAAGGCAGAAGGAAGCAGGGAGGGAAGTCAGAATAGCAAAGGCCTAAACTGAGGAAAAAGTAGCCAGCTTGGTTAAGAAGGAGGATAAAACCTTTTATAGGTACATCAGTGAGCGTAGAAAGACAAAGGGAGGGATAGTGAGGCTGAATAGAATGAATGGTGGGTGGGCAGAGGGGGACAGTAAAAAAGCAGGGATACTGAATGAATATTTCTGCTCAGTATTCACAAAAGAGGAGGGGGAAGTGCCTAATCCAATTAACAGAAGCACTCTTGATAGGGGGGTTGATCCCAGTCCTTTCACAGAAGAAAGGGTTCTGCAAGAATTCCTAAAACTGAAGGTGGACAAAGCAATGGGGCCTGATGGAATTCACCCCAGAATTCTAAAAGAATTAAGGTGGAAACTAGTGAAACCACTGGATACACTTTTTAATAAATCATGGGAGAATGGTGTGGTACCCAAGGACTGGAGGAAGGCGGATGTGATTCCCCTTCACAAAAGTGGGACCAAGACAGAGGCAGGAAACTACAGACCTGTCAGTCTGACCTCTGTGGTAGGGAAAGTGATGGAGTCACTTCTGAAGGAAAGAATAGTTGAATACCTAGAGGCCAGTGGGGCACAGGACCCAAGGCAGCATGGGTTCACAGCGGGAAGGTCATGTCAGACGAATCTAATAGATTTCTTTGACTGGGTGACCAAAGTAGTATACCAGGAAGGGGCTGTGGACATGGCCTTCCTAGACTTTAGCAAGGCATTTGACACAGTCCCACATAAAAGATTAATAGTCAAATTAACCAGCCTGGGAGTGGGTCCCAGGGTGGTAGCCTGGGTAAAACATTGGCTGGACAACAGGACACATAAGGTAATTGTAAATGGAGTCCATTCTTAAGAAAGAGGGGTTACTAGTGGGGTACCGCAGGGTTCAGTATTGGGTCCAGTCCTTTTTAATGTCTTCATAAGTGACATTGCAGAGGGACTGGAAGGAAAAGTATGCCTCTTTGCAGATGACACAAAGATCTGCAACAGGGTTGATACACAAGGAGGCGTGGAAAGGATGAGAAGGGACTTGGCAGGGTTGGAGGAATGGTCAGAAGTATGGCAGCTAGGATTCAATTCAAAGAAGTGCAAAATAATGCACCTGGGAAACAAGAAACCAGGGGAAGAATACACAATGGGGGGGAGGTAATAACAACAACAAAAAAGGAAGGGGACCTGGGGGTAATCATATCAGATGACCTTAAGGTTAGCAAGCAATGTGAGAAGGCAGTAGGGAGGGCTGGGGGTATACTGGGATACATAGGGAGAGGCACCAGCAGCAGAAAACAGGAAGCTATTATTCCTCTGTGCAGACAGTTGGTGAGACCTCATCTGGAGTACTGTATCCAGTTCTGGAGACCCCATCTCCGCAAGGACATAGACAGGATAGAGGCAGTCCAGAGGAGGGCAACTAAAATGGTGCAGGGTCTGCAAGAGAAGCCGTATGAGGAGAGACTAAAGGAACTTAATATGTATACCCTTGAGGAAAGAAGGGAGAGGGGGACATGATAGAAACTTTTAAGTACCTCAGTGGAATCAACAAAGTCCAAGAGGGTAGCATCTTTCAGAAAAAGAGACATGCAAGAACAAGGGGATACAATTTAAAGATGGGGGTGGTTCAGGGGCAATGTGAGGAAGTATTATTTCACAGAGAGGGTAGTGGATGCATGGAACAGCCTTCCTGAGGAGGTTGTGGGGTCTAAAACTGTGGGAGAATTCAAAAATGCATGGGATAGACATAAGGTAATTCTTGTGGGGGGTAGGAAGAAATAAGCTGTTGGTTAACTGGGATCTGCAGCCTATCCTGTAGGTAGGGAAATGGGCAGACTAGATGGGCTATGCAGTCCATATCTGCCATCAAAGTCTATGTTTCTATGTTTCTATGTCTTTGAGGTGGGACCATGTGTTGGTTACCAAATGAGTACAACAATGGCCCACTAAAATTGATAAAGGTTCAGTAATAGGACTAATTCCAGATATAATCGGTCTCCCTGGAGGTCGTTCAATGCTTTTACGTATTTTTGGGAGACAATAAAATAGGGGAATTCTAGGGGTTTGATTTATTAATTCCTCCATAGTCCATTGTTTGATAATCCCTCTGTCACTTGCCTCTGTTACTATTTCCTTGATTTTTGTTTTTAAGGAAGAGAATGGAATGTTATTAATTTTCTCATAAGTAGTTTCATCTACCAGTTGCCTTAAGCATTCTTTCCTATAATCTTCCCTGTCCGTAATTACTATTCCCCAGCTTTATCTGCTGGCTTTATGATGATATTTTCATCTTTGCTCAATGTATCCAAAGCATCATATTCTTGTTTTGTTAAGTTGTATTTAGGTTTTTTATTTTTGATTCTACAATTACTTTTTCAGCTTCCATATTTACTTTATTGATGTAGCTGGTGATGTTTGCTGGGGTGAAATTAACAGGGTCAAATTGTGACTTTACACTTACAGCTTGTTTAAGGAGCTCTCTCTCCTTCTTTTCTGTTTCATCTCCTATCATCTGTGGCTTTGTTCCAAAGAATCTTTTCAATCGATGTTTGCAAAATAATTTTTCTAAATCATCAATAAAGCGTTTATATGATATAATATATGATCTAAAATGGTTAGTATCTGGTTCCATGTATTGTTTTTCAAAATATGCCATATATAAATTAACATACGTGGGGGCTAAAGTTGCTCCCATTGCAGTTCCTACTTTCTGTAAACATTTATGGTCCTCAAAAGCAAAATAATTATTCTCTATTACAATCTGAGTGAGTTGGACCAAATAATCTGTGTCTGGCTTATCACGTTCTCTTGTAGATAGAAAAAAATCCAACGCCTGTAAATCATCAGCATGGGGAATTCTGGTGTAAAGATTTCTCACATCCAGGGTTACCAGTAGGCTGTGATCTAGATTCGCTCTTGTTTCATTTAATTTCTCCAAAATCTCTCCTTCTTTTCTGTTTCATCTCCTACCATCTATGGCTTTGTTCCAAAGAACCTTTTCAATCTAAATTTGCGAAATAATTTTTCTAAATCAAGCTTCAATTCAAAAGGATTCAACCTTTCAGAGAGACTAAATGAAAGGCCATAACTCAATACTTTGTTTTATAAAGGTGTTAATACATGTGATGATAGATTAAATACTAATAATTCTGTTGGTGTCTCGACCTGAGTTCCTATATTTTTTCTTTGTCTTTTTCTCCACTTCCTACATATTTTTCTTTTCTGCGCGTACCTTAGCGACCTGCCTGCTCTGTACCCCTCTGAAAATCCCTTTCTCTGTTTATCTCTGATTGTTGCCAATCCTGTCTACGTTCATCATAATAGTCTCTTTCATAGTAAAACCTTCTGGGTGTATAAAATCTTCCATAAGGTCTATTGAAACGTTTATTGGGTCTATTATAGAATCTTTTATTTGAAAAATCCTTATAAGTGGTCTGTTCAACACTATCAGAATCTGAGGTAGCTGGGCCGGTGTAAGAATTATTGAGGTCATAAACATTAGTATGTTGTTTTGATTTCTTCCAAGAGTATACTATTCCATTCTTATAGTCAATCATATCTCTTTTAAATGTACTAAACTTGATGTTTTGGATATGTTTATCATATTCAGATAATGAATTTTCTATTTTATCTAGAAATAACTTAAGTTGAGAGGTCTCCACTGTTTCCTTAATTTTAGATTCCAAATCATTAATTTCATCAAGTAATTTGCTTTGTTCTGTTATTAACATTTCTATGAGAAGTAACATGTAGTCAAACAAGCATTTAGAGTGCATACCATCCCCTTTAAATTGAAAACCTTCAGGTGAAAAATCTTAATTGTGACTCTACTAATACTCTTAATCCCCTCGGTATTCTTTTTTGTGTCATATATTCTAACAAGGTAACTGCATGCCAATCTAGCCTAATCTCTCTCTCCTTTAGTGATTCTAGTTCATTAATCCCCCTTCCCCCTTTCCCCTTCCCTTCCCCCTTTTTCCTATATGGGGTGGTCACACAGTGATGTTATGTATAATTTTCTGAGCATATCATTAAGGGTAGGTCCCTCGCTCTCCCTTGTTCCTCCATCAAATTGAATTTTCTTGTATGCATTTTTTTGAGAATAATGTTTGCTACAAGTATATTTGCCCATTTATTCCACTCCTCACCTCTTTTTTCCATTCCCTTGTTTCCCTCAGGTTAATGTATCAGTACATGACCACTTCCAACCCCCCCACTTTCCATTTTATTCTTTTTCTGTCATCTTTTATTAATGTGTTAAAACACCAATATGATTGTCATGCCATTGTAATGATTCCTTGGTTTTATGCTCTTCACCTGAAGACATTCAGAAACTCTACGCTGGTACTAAGTTAAGTACATTGAGAAAGGGGGACTTCCCTGGCTGACATGCATTTGGGACATTTCAATTGAGTTGACCAGGCCACATAAGCTGGTGTTACTGTGTGACATCAGCGTGCCTTTGCATGCACACCTTGGTGGCAAAGCCCCTTTCTTCCTTGTATCACACCTGGGAAGACTGTTGGTGTGAATGAATGGTCTGTTAGCCTGGTCTGCTAATGGCGGTGGGTATCTGTTGTAACAGTTGCCTTTTTTCCACAAACGCCAAGCCGTGCATAAAGAATTTAATAAAGTTCCACTTCTGGATTATAAATCATTAGGTAAGAGGAGCATCTCTCTTTGAAATTTGTATTTTTAGAGTATGGATGAGTTTAACTTCAATCCTGCTTATAAAAATAAATAGTAGAAAGGAAAGTTTTTCCTGTTAAGTTTGTTTTTTACATTGGTGCCTGTTTTTTTCTATTACAGTATGTATTTCAGCTTGAGAGCTATAGTGGAGGACCAAAATGTGATGTAATCTTATGAAAGCACATATGAAGGTGCATACATTAATTTGAACTTTACTGATAGCGTTTGTCTCCTTTTTGTAAAACTAATCCTGAAACATGGCTAAACTGGCTCAAATTTATTAAAGCCTCTATTCCCTTTTTTATTAGACACAGGGGCCCAGATATTCAAAAGAGTTGAGCCATGCGTAATAGGGTTGTGCCTGCGCAAGTGCGAAAATGCGCCATTCTGCGATATTCAGCAGGAGGCAGTTGCGCCCCCCAAATATTGCTGAGCAATCAGCGCAATGATAATGAATGCATGCGCAACTGAAGGGGGAGGAACCATGCATAAATGTCACAGTGCGATATTCAACAACATGCGCCATGCGCAATAGGGGAGCAAGCGGAAGTTGTGCCATAGAGGAAATGAGTCAAAATAAAAGGGATCAAGGGAGAGGTGCAAGAACGCTACAGGGAAGCCACATGAGAGCCAAAGATAGCAGGGAAAACTGGGCAGCAGAGACACACAGGGCCAGGCAGGAAAGGGCACCTGGAAGCAACAGGCACAGGGGAAGGTGTGGGGAGACAGTGCAGAAGGGGGAAGTACACCACATAGCAGTGAGGCCAGCACAGGCAGGTGTTCCCGGTGCATGGGAAGTAGCAGCCAGGACAGTGGGGGGGAATACAGAAACAGCTGCCGGGGGGGTGAACACAAGCCAGGGACATGGCCAGTGCCACCTTCCAGATGGAGGCTGTAATGAGGGGGGTGAGAAGGCAGGCAGCAGGGGGGCATGGCCATGGAAGGGCCCGTCGGCAGTATGTCCCCAACAGGCAGTACCGTGCCCACACCAGCTTCGAGCTGTACAGTGATACCGAGATTGTGGGCCAGTACCACCTGAATTGGGCAATTCTGAGGTGGCTCTGTGAGCTGTGCAGTGATGTGATGCAGGCACCCACACGACGGAGCCATGCCCTGTCAGTGGAGACAAAAGTGACAGCTTGCATGTGCTTGCTCACCACGGGTACCTTCCAGAGACCAACTGGGGACACCACAGGCATAACCCAGTCAGCCATGTCACGCCACCTCACTCAATTCCTCAGCGCACTGCTGCCACATGCTGTGGAGTACATCCATTTCCCCAGCACACCGGCGGAGCACACAGCAAACATACAGGAGTTCCACAGGGTAGCACGTATGCCTGGCTTGCTAGGGGCAATAGAATGCACCCATGTGGCCATCTGCACACCACCTGGCCCCGAGGGGGCTGCATATATAAACCACAAGGGCTATGCTAGCATCAACTGCCAGGTGGTGTGCGATGCCAGGGGGTGCATAATCAATGTCTGTGCTACACACCCTTGGGGAGCACATGATGCCTTCATCTGGCACCAGTCCGCACTGTGCCACAGATTCAAGAGTGGGGATATCCCCACTGGCCACCTAGTGGGTGAGTATGCAAACCACATGGACAATCATAGGGCCTGGGGGGCATGGTCAGAGGTGACATGGGTAGTGGCCCACATGGCCCGGGGCAGATGATGCTGATCACCTAACTAACCTCCACCCTCTACACACAGGTGACAGTGGATACCCACTCCGTCCCTAACTGCTCACACCATACCAGCAGCCCGCGACCCCATTGCAGCAACGCTACAATGAGGCACATGCCACCACATGTAATGTCATTGAGCGGGTGTTCGGGATGCTGAAGGCATGTTTCCATTGCCTGGACACCTCCGGCGGTGCCCTACACTACAGCCTCTCAAAGGCCTGTGAGCTATTCCTGGCCTGTTGCATCCTGCACAACATGGCCAACGAATGTGGGATAGCTGTACAGGTCGAAGAGGGGGACAGCAATGGGGACAATGAGGTCACTGGTGATAATGGTGATGGGCAGTCCCCCATTGGGCGATGGGACCCCCAACTGCTCCGGCTGGCACAGCTGCACCGGGACACCATCATGGAGGAGCACTTCAGACAACCCAGGTAAGTCATGGGGCCATGTGCAACCAACAGGGGCTAAGGCACAACCCACAGACACACATGGACACACACCAGGGGTGCATTCCATCGAGGGAAGTGGCCAGGCATGGAACCACACACACAACCAGGGATGGGTGAGGTCTAACATGCCATGCGGACGGACACACACACACACACACACAATGCACCAGACATGCACAAAGGGTAGGAGGCACACCGACCCAGAATGCCACCCCTAGCCACACACATGTCCACAGACCACCACGCCCAGTGCCTGTCCATGTGCATGTGTGATATGCTGAGCACCATTGCACATTGGTGTACCGTGCAATGCAGGCATCATCATGCACACGCAACTGCAGACAGCAGCCAGGAGGGTGTGCAGATGGACTGTGTGTCTGTGTGCAGGGCCAGGTACCCACCCATGCAATGCCCGCTGAAAGACACAATGCACACAGGGCAGCACCGGACAGTAGCCACATTGGGAGACAGGTTAGTCACAAGACACAGTGTCCCGGCTACCATGGATGCATGGATGGCCCTGCCAAGACCTGCCAGCACTGACAGGCTGACCACTGGCCTCATGGGGTGGCACCGATGATCCCCCAAGGGTTCCACTGCGTGAATGCGACCATGCTTGCGCAGGGGTCTGCAGCATACCAAACATGCCTGCGCCAGGCGTGCTCAGGATGCCCACAGCTGAACCCGATGTCAACAGGGAGGGTGTCACATGACGCCGGGAATGGGGGGTGGACAGTGCACTTCGTGGTGTCTGCGACGCATGGTCACATGACTGTGTGCCCATTGTGGCCATGACAGCAGTGAATGCCTGTGTCTGCCTGTCAATGGCAGTGGTCACATCCTCCCTCAACTTGTCCATCCCTGCCAGGATCAGAGCGGTGTCTCTGCTGTGACGCTCCTCTGCTCACTCCAGAGCTGCATGCAGTGTATCCACCGACATCGCAAGCCATGTCTGCTGGTGGACTGATGCTTGCAGTAGGCGGATGTGCTTGTCCAAGAGGTCATCTGCCTCCTTGGCATCCTGTCCCTCAGGGTGTGCGCAGCCCTGATGCTCAGCACTCTTTGAGGGTGGGTGCTGCACACCAGGAACAGGTCTGGGCATGTCCACAGGTGGTGCACAGAGGCAGCCCCTTGACCCTGTACCCCCAAGCACATTGGCCAACTGCTGATGCTGCCCCTCCAGCTGCCACTCCCCAGGGCTCACTGGTGCTGCCGCAGTGGCTGCAACAGTCCCACTGTCCTGTACACACACCAGTGCTGCCCCACTGGTGCAGACAGGCATAGGCTGAGACTGTGATGACACGCAGGCCTCCACGGCAGCACCACCCACAGCCATGGCCGTGATGTTACCTGCTGTGTGGCCATCCCGTGGCACACACGTGTCACTGCCCATGCCGTTGGTGACATCATCATCATCGGTGATGGACCTGGCACCAGCCCGAGTCACAGCATGCTGGCATCCGTGGATGCTGGCATGCTGGGACATGGGCAGGGCATCCTCCACACCTGTTCCAACAACATCAATGTGGACAGCCAGGTGGGCCCACTGTCGCACTGAGCCACATATACCTGTGGAGGTGGATGGACCCTCCTCCATCTCCATCTGACTGTCCTCAGTGGACAGGCCCACCACCGCTGACCCATGCAGATGCTCAGAATCTGTAAGGGAAAACAAAGTCGCGTTACTGCATGTGACCTACCCTGCCCCCCCATAGACAGACCATGACCTACCATGCAGTGATGGGCTACCGCCCATCTGGAAGCCACCACCTGGAACACCCTCAGTGGCACAACGCTGCATGCTTCCAGCAACCCTCTCCTCCTGTGGGGTCAGGTGTACCACCTCCGGCTGTCCCCCACCTGTCGCAACTCCTGCTGCCCTGATGGCAGCCACCTTCTCCTTTATCCTCCTCCTGTCTGTGCCCATCTTCTTCTTGCACTCCTGCATGGAGTGCTGGTGGCTGCCATGCAGGTTCACTGCACGTGCCACCTCCTCCCATGCAGCAGCACGGGCTTGAGGTGTTCCATGACGTCCACTGTGAAGCGGCTCCTGATCTAGGTAGGCCTCAAACAGGGCATCGGTCTCGGCCTTGGTGAAATTAGGCCTCTTCCTCCTCCCACCAATGTGTTCCTCCTCTCCCACAACTCGCTCGGTCATTATTTAGCCTGTAAGAATGACAGTTGTTACCTGTGACTGTGCAGTCCCATGCATGTCCCTAAATCCACAGTCCACACTCCCAAACAGCATGCAACTCACCAATAGACTGCAGTAACTGACTATGGCCAGTGCAGCCCACTGCTGCACTTTTATAGCGCAACCCATGCAAATGAGGCGAGGCGCAACTTTAAGTGGATGCAAATTGCGGTGCTGTGCCATTGAATGGCTGATTAGCTGTTTTGCATATGATGACTGAATATCACGCTGTTGCGCTTTGTGCAATTGTGTTGAACATGCTGAGCCAAGGGTGCAGTTCTGTGACATGCGCAGTACACACCTCACTGCGCATGCCCGGGTTGCTGACGCAGGTGTCTGCCACGCTGCTGATGTGCTGTGCATGGGAAGCAATGCAGGGCATGGCCATCATTGTGCCAGTGGCGCTACAGCGATGTTCACCTATATGGCGCTGTGGCACTGGGCCATCATAGGCGCACTGGGGCAACAGCGCGGTAGGCCACTACTGGAGGTAGCACACAGGCATCCAATCATGCTACAAGCATTGGGTTCCAATGGCGCTGTGCCTGTCCGTGCGCCAGAGCCCCTTGACCCTGTGCCCAACCTTTGCCCCTAGGCACCATGCGTCAGGCATGGGTGCACCACTATCACGCTGTTCGGTGACAGCGTGATAGGGAATGGCAGCGCTGTACCGCGCAGCACTGCACGTGGGGAGTCATGCTGCAGAGCGCCATTTTGGCTGACTGAGCTAGGAGAATGGCGCGGAGGAGGGCTGCACAGTGGAGCCAAGTAGAACTGGCCAACCTAGTGGCCATAGTGGAGCCACTCCATGGACCACTATTTGTGGAGGCACCCCTGGACAGGTCCAGGAGCCAGGTGTGGGAGGAGGTGGCCACTGCACTAGCGGAGGCCACAGGAAGGGGCAGACAGCAGAGCAGTGCCGCCACAGGTATGGTGACCTGCGGCGGAGGGAGCCAGACCTGCTTGCCCACCTATGGGCACATGCCAGGAGGGGCATGGTGCCCACGGCCAGGTAGGTGTTATGTCCACACACTTTTATCTTCCATATGGGTATCACGGTTGTATGTGTCCAGCACATGGGGGAGGGACCATCCAGTGTTGGCTGTGGTGGTGTTATCAGGGTGTGGGATGGGTGGGTCTGGCTGGGTGGGAGGGCACACACCTGGGGGCAGTGGGACTTTGCTACAGGATTGTACTGATGTTCCTCTCTCCATGTTTGCACCACAGGGCCAGAGAAGCGGCGACTAACCCGTGAAATGCGGCGCCACCAGGAGGACAGGGATGCGAGGAGGGGCAACGGTCCACAGCACCCGAGGGACCGGCCCAATGATGGTGAGTGCCATACCTCCATGATTACTATTGCATGCTGTGTAACGGTGTGGGCAGCGGGGCATGGCCACCATCCATTGACACCACTGCCATGCACGCAACTTGTTACAGTCAGCACTGTCCAGTGGCACTGCATGTCTGGGAGTGCATCGATGGTGGTCCATGTGTGCACCGGGTACAAGGCTGTGTCACTGCCTTCGCACCACATAGCCATGTCACTACACGGCCACGGTGGTGCTGTGCATGACTTGGCCGGTAGGTGTGTGCAGCATTCCGCATGGCTGTGTGCACCTGGGTGGGCAGGTCTTGTGGACGTGATCACTGTGGGTGGTCACATACCTACACAGAAGCATGTCCCACAGCCATATGCCATGCACAATGGGTTGGCTGTATGGGGCTATGCATTCACACCTATTGACTGTGCTCCCTTGTCCTAGGTGTCTGCCAGCTGATGGAGATCCAGGAGGTGTTGAGGGAGATCTTGCACATGGCAAGGGCATCATTGGAGATCCTACAACGGATCGACCAGCTTGGGGTCTGCAGGAGGCACCGGCGGCTGAGCAGCCAGAGCGGGGAGCGGGGCTCCCATTAACGATCCCTCTGTCCCGGATTTCCCCTTCCCCCCTGGACCCACCCTCACACCCCTCCTTTCCTGTCCCATTTGTTCACCCCTGCCCCTACTCCCTACCCACCCCCACCTTGTTTGTGGCCTCCCCAACCTTGTATATAGTATTGTATATAGTTCATTTTGATATTGTTTTGGAATACAGATCTTTGATATGAATACTGTGGTGGTCTCTGATTTGCAGCGGGCTATAGGTGCTCAGCTGCAGTGGTGTGCATGGCGTCAGGGGGTGGTGCAGTCATGGGTATGTGTGTGTGTCTGTGGGGAGGTGACTATGGTGTGGGGGTAGCTATCAGTCAGTGTCTGTGGTGTGTGTGTGTTGTGCCCTGTGCACTGGATGACTATGTGCAGTGGTCCATGGTGCATGCCCTGTGTCCATGGTGCCCCTGTCAGCCTGTCCATGGCCTGTGCAGCTGACACCCATGCATGTCTGTGACCTGCATGGTCTGCTGGCATGAGAGTGGTGGCTGTCCATGCAGGGCAGCCACTGTACCAGTCACAATGCTGGGGTGCCTCCTGTCACTGGTGTGGTGCATGTCTGCCTCGGGTGACACTGTGGCCTCCACAGTTGTTGACCCACCTCCATGCTATGGCTTGTGTGTGTTGCAGGGGATGTGCACCACTGTCTGTGACTTGTGCTCCGGGCAAATGATGGTGGTGTACAGGTCCACAGTGCCTGCACAGGGTGGCTGCCACTCCTGTGTCATGGAGGACTGCAGGTTGTGTGTACATGGTTTACATGGGCCCATGCTGGGGGCTTGGTTGCCCCGCTACTGCGTTCCTGTGTTGTTGTGCCCTTGGATATGGGTGGGTGTCTGTCCATGCACTGTGTGGCATCCAGTGTGGTGCATGCTTCCACACACCACTGTGGGTGTTTGCTCTGGCTGTTGTGGCCAGTGCTGGTTCGGGGTGTGTCCTTGGGAGAGTATGCAGGGTGCTGTACCACTGGTGGTGATGTCCGAGGCATGCCCTGTCCCGTGTGGGGTACCTTGTGTGCTGATGCATGGTCGGTCTCTCAGCTGTACCTTGGGGGGGGCTGTGCATGGTGGCACTGTGTATGCCATCATTGCATTGCTGTGTGCTGCCACCCGCTGATGGGTGCTTGTGGTGGGGCTGCCTTGCATGGTTCTGTGGTGCACAGGGTTGCATTGTCACAGTGGGGGTGGTGGCATGCATGGGGTTTCCTGCAGTGGTGGACGCTGCTCCTGGTAAGGGTGTCTGGGGGTCATGGTGCAGGGTGTGATCTGCATTGGGGGGATGGTGTGGCACGGGGTGGTCAGCCCTCCTTGTGTGCTAGTCACAGCTTGACAGGGGGTGTGATAGGGCACCATGGCCTGGCTGTGGGTTGTTTGCATGTCTCCATGGGCCAGTGGTTATTCCAGCCCTTCCCCAGTTGTGCAGTGCATGGGGTGTGGGGGGACAATGTCTGTTCTGCTGTGTGGTCCTCTGCCCATCTGTGGCATGGGTGGTGGGCCCCTACCTCCCTGGTTGTGCAGTTGCATTGCCGCCCTGCTGCTGGGGAGCATCCCTGGTTGTGCTATTGTGCATCAGATCTGCTCAGCTTCCCCTCCCTAGTTGCACTATGGTGCAGGTGGTGTGATATTCAGTTATTGGCTGTAGGCACAGGTTGGCCGGCTCAGTTTTTGAATATCGCGCCTCTTGCACATGGGCGCAATGGACTTGCGCTTGCTCCTGCTATTGTGCATTTTTTGGGCACAGTTTGAATATCTGGGCCAGAATGTCTAAGCTACTTGACTGGGAATACCCCCACCCCCATGGCAGACACACTTAGGTGATTTTGATTGATTGTACAGGTCAGTTCCACCTGTTTGAATTAAATGAGTTAAAAAATTAACGTTTTATTACAAAAAATTATTTTGTAAATGAGACATTCTAAAAATTGATGTTTATGTTTTTTATAGAGAATTGCTCCAAAGTCTGATGAAGGAACTTGTTGTTCTGAAATGTTACTAGAAATTTATTGGAACTCAACATCACAGAATTCAATAATCTGGAAGATAATAAATGCAAGGACTAATGAGAATGTATATTGTGTGATTGTATTAACTGAGGGTTGAGATAGGAATATTTTGTTTTGTACTGCTGAAAGGAGTAATGCCGTCCAAAAATGGAGGGCAATGAGTAACAATGCCCATACTCTGGATAACAAGCTCCCTGAACTAGTGACATTGATGGAAGAGGGTCACCTGGATATTGTGACAGTCACAGAAACATGGTACACAGAGAACCATGACTGGGATGTAAACATAACAGGGCACAAAATCTGCAGGAGGGACAGGGAAGGTAAAAGAGGAGGAGAAGTAGCTCTCTACCTAAGGGAAAGGATCAAAGAAATGGAGCTGAAGGGTAAACAGAGAGGAGAGGAGGCACTGTGGGTTACCCTGCAGACAGGACATGACACCACAATCTGCACAGGGGTTGTATACAGACCCCCATCTCATGGTGAGGAAATTGACAATGAACTGATAGAAGGCATCCTTAGAATGGCAGAAAAAGGGGAGATATTGTTGATGGGGACATGAATATGCCAGATATTAACTGGAGCACCTTTGCTGCAGTCATATCCAAGAGTAGGGTCATTCTCGATGCCCTACAGAGGGCATACCTCAGACAGCTAGTTTTGAAACCCACTTGGGAGGGAGCAACCTTAGACCTGGTACTCTCAAATGGGGACAGAGAGAGAATCTCAGATTTAGAAGTGGGTAGACATCTGGGAATAAGCGACCACCAAACACTGTGGTTCATAATAAACAAAGCTGTAGAGTTAAGCTATACAAAAATGAGGGTGCTGGACTTTAGGGGGGCCGACTTTGGCAAAATTGGAGAGTACCTCAGAAAAACACTAGCAAATGGGCAAGAAGAAGTGGTGGATGTACATTGGGGAAATATCAAAACTGCCATCACAGACGCAACAAACCTTTGTGTGAAGCAAATAAACAAAACCTAAATAAAGGAAAAAAAAAACACGATGGTTCTCAAAAGAGGAGGCGGAGAAGGTTAAGGAGAAAAAATACATCATTCAGGAAGTAGAAGGAAACACAGAAGGAGCAGGACAGAGAACTGTACCAGTTAAAGAAGAAGGAAGTGGGGAGGGCAATCAGAACAGCAAAGGCCCAAACCAAGGAAAATATATCCAGCTCATTTAAAAAGGGGGATAAAACCTTTTATAGGTACATTAGGGAGTGAGGAAAGACCAAGAGAGAGAGATAGTGAGGCTTAATAAAGGGGTGGGGATGGACAGAGGGTGAAAGTGAAAAAGCAGGGATACTGAATGAATACTTTCACTCAGTATTCACAAAAGAAGAGGAGGGGGATGTACCTAAACCAAACAATGGAAGCACTCTGGATATGAGGGATGATACAAGTCCATTCACAGAAGAAAGGGTCCAGAAAGAACTCTTAAAACTGAAGGTGGGCAAAGCAATGGGGCCTGACAAGATTCACCTTAGAATTCTAAAAGAACTAAGGGGAAAACTCGTGACATCGCTGACTAGCCTTTTTAACAAATCATGGGAGGATGGTGTGGTACCTGAGGACTGCAGGAGGGTGGATGTGATTCCCCTTGACAAAAGTGGGAGCAAGGCAGAGCTCAGTGGTAGGGAAAATAATGGAATCACTTCTAATAGAATGAATTATTGAGTACCTACAGGCCAGCAGGGCAAAGAACCCAAGGCAGCATGGATTCATAGTGGGAAGGTCATGTCAGATTAATCTAATAGATTTTTTTGACTGGGTGACCAAAGTAGTAGACCAGGGAGGGGTTGTGGACATGGCCTACCTAGACTTTAGCAAGGCATTTGGCACTGTCCCACACAAAAAATTAATAAATAAGTTAGCCAGCCTGCAGTGGGTCCCAGGGTGATAGCCTGGTAAAACATTTGTTGGACAACAGGATGCAGAGGATAATAGTAAATGGAGGCCACTTCAAAAAAAGGGGGGTTACTAGCGGGATACTGCAGGGTTCAGTGCTGGGACTGGTCCTCTTTAATGCCTTTATAGGTGACATCATGGAGGGGCTGGAAGGAAAAATATGCCTCTTTGCAGATGACACAAAGATCTGCAACAGGGTTGATACACAAAGGGGGGATGGAAAGGATGAGAAGGGACTTAGCAAGGTTGGAGGAATGGTCAAACATATGGCAGCTTAGATTCAATGAAAAGAATTACAAAGTAATGCACCTGGGAAGCAAAAACCCAGGGGAAGAGTACACAATGGGGGTAAGGTACTGACAACAACCAAAATGTAACGTGACCCCAGGGTAGTCATATCAGATGACCTAAAGGTAGGCAAGCAATGTGAGAAGGCAGTAAGGAGTGCTGGGGGGATACTGGGATGCAGAGAGAGGCATCACCAGTAGCAAACAGGAAGTTGTTATCCCTCTGTACAGACAGTCGGTGAGACCTCATCTAGAGTACTGTGTGCAGTTCTGGGGATCCCATCTACACAAGGACATAGACAGGATGGAGGCAGTCCAGAAGACGGCAACTCAAATGATGCAGGATCTGCACCAGAAGCCATACAAGGAGAGACTAAAGGAGCTTAATATGTATACGCTCAAGGAAAAGGGGGAACACGGGACAGGGTAGAAACTTTCAAGTACCTCAGGGGAATCAACAAAGTCCAGAGGGTAGCATTTTTTAGAAAAAGAGATGTGCAAGAACAAGAGGGCACTATCTGAAGATGGGGGGACTTGGGAAAAATGAGGAAGTATTATTTCATGGAAAGGGTGGGGGCTGCATGGAACGGCCTTCCTGAGGGGGTCGTGGAGTCAAGAACAGTGGTAGAATTCAAGAATGCATGGGACAGACATACAGTAAATGCATTCAAGAGGGGGTAGGAGGAAGTAGGCTGTTGGTTAACTAGGATCTGCAGCTTATCCAATAGGTAGGGAAATGGGCAGACTGGGTGGGCCAAGCAGCCCTTATCTGCTGTCAAAGTCTGTTTCTATGTTGTAAGTTGTAAATCCCTAAATGTAACATCTATCTGGGGGCTATTAAAGATGCCATTATGTAACATCATACAATGGCAAGAAAGAATGCTGCTCCCTGAATGGTCAGACTAGGACTGGAACCGGGATGTTATCTCAGCATAACATCCTTGCTCTACGTCCAGCACTCAGATGACCCCATCACATTTGAAAAAAAAAAAAAAAACAGCCACAGAAAGTGTCTTCTCCGAACTGAAAACATTGCGGCTACACATCCTCCGCTTCCTCATTACTGAAGAAACTATTGCAGCTCCGCTGCCAAATACCTTTCCTCCCAGCACTGCCCATACACACAACACCCTCAGTGCCCAATCTGCCCCTGACACATTTTTCAACAATACTGAATATTTCAAACAAATGTAAGAAAACAGTGGTTACCAAAATCAGCTTTCTCCCTTTGAGTGCAAGTGCGCACGCTGCACTTGCTCCACTTGCCGATCACCTCAGTGGCCATGACATTAACGACGGCACTGCTGCACCCCAGTGGCCATGACATTAACGATGTCACTGCTAATATTACTACTTTTAAAACAAATGAAATGCTGAATTCTTGCAGCAGGTCAGCAAGAGGGAAGAGAATGTAAATAAACACAATTAATACCCTCAGGCACAACAGACACTGACCTGTCACCAGAGAATGAGCAGACGACAGTAGTCACCACGATGTGAACACTAACGGGGGTAGGGAGTCTCCTGATTCTCCCAGCTGGATTTTTGCTACACAAACATTAAAAAATTAAAAAACAGAGAACAACACAAAGATTCAGGAGAAAAGAGAAGGGAGGGCAGTGAGCAACAAGTGTAGACGAGGTAAGAAAGCTGTGAGGGACCAAGCTACAAAGAGCCACACAGCACAGCAGCTCCACCTTCTGGCCCAAGGAAATAATAAGCACTATTTTTTTTAAAGTATCCCTCCCGCTGAAAATATGACAAAAAATGTACTTTAAATAAACGATTTAATCTTTTTTCATTTTTTTTATTACAAATTAGCCATTTTTTTTTTTTTACAAATGAGCCATTGTATAATAGGAATAATGCTTAGCCATTCCGAGGTGGAATGTTATCTCAGCATAACACCAACCCTGTCATGCATTATTCCTTTATTATCCAGTGTATTCCATTCCTTCCCAGATCAGTATTAAGTGTATGGGACAAGAATGTTGCAATGTCCTTCTTTATTTTACCAGTTGATTCTCTAGGTAAAACCTTCCAACCAAACAGGGAAAGAGTCCTGCCTCTTCAAGACTTCCCCAATCTAAAATATATTTGTTGACAGTTGTTATTACCCTATTCACCCTAGGCTTACCAACTTCTCTTTTCCTATTAGAATGTTCAAGCAAATGTTCTTTACAATAGATTGGAACCTTCTGTGGAAGTAGGATATTTATACCAATTGATTTTAATAAAGTTCTTTTGGTTCAGAACTGTGCTGCTAAATCCTGAGAATCAAGACACTTAAGTATACAATCAGCGAATGCAAGATTTGGAGGTCACCTGACAAATATTTCTTCTGCATTAAAAGACGTATGAAAAAGATGGCATCCCATTCTTTCAAGTTTTCCTGGCATTTCTGCTTCCAGTTTCTTAATGCCATACATTTCTATTAATATTTCAAAATCATCTTTAGTATTATTCAGTCCAAAGAAAGTCAGTGAGTAGTTATTTACTCTATTCCTGGGTTGTAAACTAGGGCCCCCATATTCAGAGCCGGTCAGCTGCATGTGCAAAATGGTGTGACGCACAAAGAAATGGGCCGGCTGGCTCTGGTGCCATATTCAAATAGATTATGCAATCCAAACAGACCATGCAATCTGTTTGAAGATTGGACCCTGGATGTGCAATGCACAGTAGGGTGTTGCCACGTTCCATGCAGTGCGACCAGGGTGCAGGACTGATGACTACCCAAAGGGGTACAGTGCGGAGCAAACTGGTGTGCATCATGGCCCCCATGGGTGATATTCAGCCCAAATATGCAGATGAGCTCCTTGGGCATGCACGGTGCAATAGAGCCATTTGCATGCCTATTATGGGCTCATCTGCATGCATTCACCACTGTGGACTGCACCGGACCAGACCCCCCAGTCCCAATCCACGTCATGTTTGTAAAATACAGCCCAATCCCAAATTTCCTGATAGTCTAGTGGTCCCCTGAATAAGTGAAAAAGGATGAACTCCACTACAGCAATCTTGTTTGCAGCAAAAATGCTTCTTTTATTTTAATCCACACTGATAAAATAGGGCAACAATTTCATGGCCATCGCCACTTCATCAGGCCCAACCGTATTGTATTCTTTAAATCTGTAATATGTCAGTGCTGTCTCTTTCTTGTTAACCTCAATGACTGTCTCCCTCTTTAACATCTTCCATAATGTACTTTCAAATGCACCTCGAGTGACAGAGTGTCTGCAGCTCACAGCCATCTCCTCTGCAGTCACTCTATCACTCGAGGTGCATTTGAAAGCTCATTATGAAAGATGTTAAACAGGGATGGTGATGGCCATGAAACTGTTGCTCTATTTTATCAGTGCGGATTAAAATAAAAGAAGAATTTTTGCTGAAGACAAGATTGTTGGAGTGGAGTTCATCCTTTTCACTTATTCATGTGTTTGGATTGGCTTCTTTGGATGATCCAACATTACAGGAATTACTAAGGACTTTGGAAAAAATGAACCACCCACTACAGGACTTGAATCTAGTGGTCCCCCCAGTCCTGATCCACATTATGTTTGTAAAATACAGCCTTGATCCCCTGGTAATCTACTGATCCCCCCAGTCCCGATCCATGTTATGTTTGTAAAATACAGCCCTGATCCCCATTTCCCTGGTAGTCTAGTGGCTCCCCCCAGTCTTGATTGGATTACTTACATAATCCCAAAATTCAGTCTTCCGACCTACACTATACCGAGGTCAGGAGACCGAATTTCACTATCCTGATGGGGAATTGTGTTATGCGGGGGGCCTTCGCCCCCACCTCCCCCTAACTGATATAACCAACTCTGAGGGGGCGTGGACCTCAGAGTTGGTAGTTAAGTTGGGGGGGGGGTGTTAAAATAAATTTGCAAAAAGTTCCCCTACCAGAAACAGAACCTCATCCCAGAAAATCTGCTGGCTCAGCTGCAGGAGCATTAGTACTACACACCACAGAACAGCTTGGCCAGCACCTTGCTCCACCTCCCTCAAAAGGTTATGCCAGGTGAAACCATGTTCTGCAGGGATAGCCTAGCATTTCACTGGGCAAAATGCAATTTCGCTTTCGGGCAGAAATGTTGGGTACCCTTCATTTCGGGATACTGAAGCTGGGTCCATGAGTGTTGGGACCCTCAGCTTCAGTATCCTGATAGGACACCTCTTGAGCCACATTATGTTTGTAAAATACAGCCCCAATCCCTGCTAGTCTAGTGTTCCCCCCAGCCCGATCACAGTAACATTCTTACAATGTCCCCCAATCCCCATTTCCCTGGTAGTTCAGTGTTCCCCTCCAGCTCCGATCACATTAATATTCTTACTATGCCCCTTGATCCCCATTTCCCTGGTAGTCTAGTGGTCCATCCTCCCTGAGCCCAATCTGTATCAATATAAAAGCATCCCATGTCCCTGGTAGTCAAGTGCCCCCCCCACTCCATTAGGCAGTGACCCACCACCCTGCTCCCCCCCAACCCAACCAGAGCTGGTGACTGGCACAGCCCACCCACACTGCCACAGCCAGTCAACGACTGAACTGAACAGGAGCGTATACAGTACATGCCCATTGGCTGGCCTAACCAGTGAGCATGTCCTATGTACTGTACGTGCTCCAGTACAGTTCAATCGGTGTCTGGCTGTGGCAAGGTGAAGAGGGCTGTGCCAGTTACCAGCATGGGTCAAGATAGGGAGGTAAGGGGTAGTGGATTATTGCCTACCGAGTTGGGTTGGGGGGACCACTAAACACCAAGGAACAGGGATCGGGGTTATGATTGTTGTACCAGTGATCGGATCACTACACTCTGGAAATGAGGATTGGGGATTTCATTTATTTAAACTGTGATCTGGGCTGGGGGGGGCACTACACTATGGAAATGGGGATCAGGGATTTCATTTATTTGAACTATGATCAGAGCTGTAGAGGGGGGACACTACACTATAGAAATGGGGATCGGGGATTACATTTTACTGAAGTGTGATCAGGGCTGGGGGAAGGGGGCACTACACTATGGAAATGAGGATCGGAGATTTCATTATACTGAACTGTGATCAGGGCTGGGGAGGGCTGGCCCAGCACCCAACACAGTGGTGTAGTCATGCAAGTGAGCCCATAATGGGCATGCAAATGGACCCTTTGAGCTCTGCTTGCCCAACGGGCTCATTTGCATGTTTGGGCTGAATATTGCCCATGGGGGCTGAAGCACATACTAGTATGTGCCACACATTCCCCTTTGGGCAGTCTTCAACCCAGCACCCTGGATGCACTGCGCCATACATGGCAGCTGCTTGCTGTGCACCGTGCATCCAGTGTCTAATATTCAAGCAGATGGCGTGACTGCACCATCTGTTTGAATATGGCGCCAGAGTCAGTCAGAGCATTATTTTGTGTGGTGCAACTGTCTGTGTGTGCATCTGGCTGGCTCTGAATATGGGAACCAATGACTGGAATAACATACCTTTTGATGCCCTAAACAACATGTTACACAAATTTTACGTAGCAGTATGAGTTACTGGTTATGAATATTCAGTGGCTGCCTGCTGTGTGTTTTGCACTCATATCGACCATCACCTCGGCAGTACGGAAATCAACTGCAACATACTGTAAGTATAATAAGTGACCTGATTCTCAAATCATCAAGCAATGTGTTGCAGTCCATTTTAGAAATACTGCAAAAACAAGAAAATGACACTTCATGCCATTACCCACCCATTTCTGAGTCTGACCCAGCAAAGGCAAGAAGCAGCCCTGAGCTCTCCCCCAAAACTGCACCTGGCCTTGTCCAAAAAGTGTGGTTTGACATTCAATTACATATGGCCAGGTGCAGTTAAGAGGGTCTCAGGGAGCTTAGGAGAGATTCATTCTTCCTAAAAGTAGATGAGAATGGATCAAAATATCTAACCTTATCTCATAAGGAACTAAGAACCACAAGAACCCACTGAACTAAACAAAGAAAATAATAGGGGGTTATGTTCGAGGAGCCAGACAACCCATTGTGCCCTGTGAAATCATTTGAGAAGTACCTCACAGAACCCCCCAGGCAAAGGCTTTTTACCTGCATCCAAGGCACCTCCCTCAGGAATTCTTAAACACTCAGACCTGCTGGTTCATTTATGAGCTGATGGGAAAAAAATGCTGTCTCTGCTCATTAATGGCCAAAGTAAGCTCTGAAGCAGCTTTGTCCCATTGCTACACAAACGATAGTATTAGAGTGACCGCTGTCTAATGTTGGACTTACTTTTCCAACAAAGAAATAACAGCAGTCACTTGACATAGGTCCGAAACGAGTCTGACCACATGCTGGAGACCTTATTCATCTGACTGGAAACACTTGAGTACAATCCTAGGTTCAGCTAAGACAGAAGAAGTCAACAGAAAATCTAAACAGCTCATGAAGCAGATACCAGAACAAAATTCAACCTGCAGCAACCTGCCATCTACTGGAGAGAGGACCATTGGTACACAAAATATGTCCAGTCCATCTAACTGCACCTTTAACTCCCCGATCAATTTTGTCACATATAACAAATGATGGCCTCACTTTTATTATTTTGTCAATACCCTGTTGTGCACAAGTGCTACAGCGTATTTTAAATGCATTTCAGTTATTTTACATTGTCCCAAAAAGTGAATATTTTGTTCTCTTTTTTCATTTAAAATGTTAATAAATTTAATCTGTTTAATTTGCAACACTCTACCTGATCCCAGTCTTTTCTTTATATGGGTAGCCTATTTTCTAAGTGCAATAATACCCTCAAGGGTGGGTGGTATGGGTAATACCGGACCTTCCAGGGGTTATATCAACATCCTCCTGTGGCATTGGGATGATTATGCCCCTGGGCGATCCAGTATTGCCCAATACCACCCACCCTGTTGGGTACTATTACTTGCTTGAACAGTAGCTAAGGCAAAGAAAAAAAACAATATCACTTTTCTTTCTCCATATAGAAAAGTAAAATAATGTATTAAACAGGATACCTTAGTAAATTAGGGCAGACTCCAACCTTAGATGTTAATTGCTTGGCATCTCAGCCTAACTACTCAGTTTCTCACAAAACTCAGGTGTTACAAGGTTCCCAAAAAAACAGTCTCTACCTTCCCTTGGCACACATATCCCATGACGTCATTTCCAGGCCAGTTCTTTGTATCTTGAGGACCAGGTCCTCCTGGTGAAACTGGTCTCCTTTGAACTTCAAGAGACTGTGTATTCCAGAGAAGACCTCCTTTGTCCTACCTACTGTCTCGCACAGCAGGAGTGACTTCTTCAGTCATTAGCCAGGGCCTCTCCCATATCATGAAAGGACTGTTTTAGCTTTGAAGCATGTAAGGGATATTTTGGCATTCAAGTTCTCCCATTGGTTTTATGAGATAATGGTGAGTTTTTAACTGTGCCGACCACAAAGAGAAAACACAAATGCACCCGAAGCAAAAAGGGCGAGCAACATTACACCTACCATCGCAAACAGCGACAATCACTTTCTTCCTCACTAACAGCAAGCGGAGAAACAATTTTTATGCAGAGGGCTATACCCCCCACACAGCCAACATAATAATAATCAATTCCAGGAGGAGCGGATATAGAGGAATGAAGATAAAAAAAGTAAAAATAAAAAATAAAAAACATTTCTCCCACACCAGACCTGAACCTGGGTCCCCCAGCGACTTAAGCCACTACACCAAATGGCCAGCTCCACAGGCCTTGGCCAAACAAATCCCTATATCTTGTCCCAGCGAATGCAGCTTACTGCTACACTTGCAGTAATGTGCTCATTGGTGTTCTGTGCCACTAACTCTTAGTATGAGTGGTTAAATTGAGTCACTCAAATTCAATCATGCAAATTAACTCGCTTACTTCACTGCACACCTTCCCATTAACTGGCCAGGGACTCCTGTAGTGCAGGACAAAGAGATTGCAATCTCTCTCTAGAGTCATCTGACATACCTCTGGCAGCTCATGTAATCTCATTTCCCCTCACATAACCGTGTAAATTTATCAGTACAGCTTGAAGAAAAAAACTATAGTACAAAATAATATGGCAAGTTGTTACACCTAAGATTCTTTTGTGCCTATCCCATGCATGCTTGAAGCCATCCACTGTTTTTACTTATTTATTTATTTGGACATAACCTTTGAGCAAAATGCCCTTTTTCCAAGGTTTCACATCTTGACAGGAGGACAATACAGAAAGGTAATTACAGAGCATGGGTGCACAAGTAGAGAGACAAAAAATACAAGAAA
Source organism: Neoceratodus forsteri (assembly GCA_016271365.2). Lineage (NCBI taxonomy): Eukaryota > Metazoa > Chordata > Ceratodontiformes > Ceratodontidae > Neoceratodus > Neoceratodus forsteri. The sequence goes on along the minus strand of CM057455.1, from coordinate 341,740,172 downwards.
TAACAGCAACTGGTCTGACTATTTACAGTTGTAAGCTATCTCATATAGAGGTACAGCATACTGCAGTTAGTACAGCCCAAGGTATGTTAAGGAGGCAGTATAGCGCAGTGGTTTAAGGCTCTGAGCTGCAAACCTGGAGACCTGGGTTTGAATCCCACAGCCCCCACTTGCATACTGTGTGACCCTGAACAAGTCACTTAACTTCCTTGTGCTCCCAGCTTGCACCTGTAAACAAGCTTTCAACTAGTATGTCTCTCCTGGTAAAACAAAGGTTAAAAAAAATTAAGTACGTGGTGAGTGCTGTGGGTTTAAGAAACTAATTTAGCAGGAGGTAAAGCAGCCAAGGAGGCATTGTCGTTATTTCGGGGCTTATACCTTGTATGTTAATGCAGCCAAGAGGAGGCTTTTTTAATTCAAGTCAAGGGAGAGTAATTTCGTGCAGGACTGACCTAGTAAAAACATAATAGAGAGCAATGTAAGGGAGGATCGTACACATAATAAGCTAGGGGGAAGACAGGTGCTTTGAGACAATCACATTTGTGCAGGGTAAATGGCAGGGGAGGAATTTAAAACAGACTGCTGAGTTAAGAACAGTGGATAGAAGGCTCGTCGATAGGCTGTGGCTATAGAAGGCTGAAGTTCGAGGGCTGGCAAGTAGTAGGAGGAAGTAGGAGTTTAAATTCAGGGTTACTGGGCATAACAAACTGGAGAATGCAGCCCAGGAGCAGGTTGACTCCAAGCTACCGGGTGCTAGTATTACAGGTTACCTGCAGCTACAGACCTCAGCCATGGCCAGGTGATGTCTTAATTCTTCCTTGAAGACAGGGTGGCTGTTAATGAGTAAAAGGCGTGCTGTATGTGAAGGATCATTGGCAAAGTGCCATTTTTCTGAAGGGGATGGCAGTGGGCAGCGAGTCTGCCCTCTAGTGCGGTACCCAGATCTACCTCGCCAGAGCAGTTCTTTGAAGGCCAATGGAGCTTTACTTAGGAGAGATTTCATGCCAAGCAGGCATATTTGGTATCTGATTCCACTGGCAAGACTGAGCCAGTTAGTGCACTCATAGAGGGAGCAGTTGTGTAGGAGATTATCAGACCCTAGAACCAGCCTGCAGGCCTTGTTGAGGGCCGTGCTTACTTGTTTTAGAACAGTGTCTGATGCTGACCCATAGACCACAAGTCTGTAGTCAATAACAGACAAAATGGAAGAGGAGACTGCCAACCTGAGTGCCTCAGGAGTTAGGTACTGTCTGTGCCTGTAGAGAACTCCAAGTTTGGTGTTCACTGTTTTGATGACCTGATCGATGTGCTGCACATAAGAGTATTTAAAAGAGTTGATCTGCTCGAGTGGAGCAGCCTTATTGTTAGTAATACTAAGGGACAGAAGAGGTCTCTTGTGCTGGTGAGTGGTTATCAGCATCATCTTCATCTTCTTGTAATTGAGAAGCAATTTCTGAGAGCTGAACCAGTCCTCCAAGCTCTGAAATGAGTACTGCAAATCATCCTGTAGGTGCTGAAGCTGGGTACTACTACTAAGGATGACAGCATCATCTGCATACAGAATAATCTTGCTGTTGCAGGCCTCTGGAAGCCTGTTGATGAACAGGCTAAAGAGGAGGGGGCCAGTATAGACCCTTGTTGAACACCCAGTACTATATCCCTAGACAAGGAGATAGCTGTCCCAATATTTACACTCTGTGCTCTGCTGGATAGGTTATCCTGGAACCAGAGGATGGCTTCAGAGGCTAGCTTGAGGTGCTGAAGCTGGTCAAGCAAGATGTGATGGTTGACCGCATCAAAGGCTTTGGTGAGATCTATGAAGACAGATCTCACCAGGCTGCCCCCATCCAAGGCCTTGTGAACGTAGTCTGTGAATTCAACTAAGTCTGTAGCTGTGCTATGGCACTGACAAAATCCGTGCTGTTGTGGGCACAGTAGACTGTACTTCTGAAGGTACTTCATGACCTGGTCAGCCACGATCCTTTCAAGCATCCTGGGGGGGGGGGTAGGGGGGTAGAGGATAGATATTGGTCTATAGTTAGCAGTGCAAGACCGATCCCCACTTTTTAGGACAAGGGTGACTAGAGCTACCTTCCCTGGCTGCAGAGAATTTTGCCAGGGTGAGACACTTGTTAAAGATATTGGTGATGGGAACCACCAACTTGTCCAAGGCAACTTCCACCAATTTCATGTTGAGTGAGTCACTATCAAGTCTGGTTTTACCCAGCACCGTAATAATGTAGGTCCTGGCTTCCTTGGTTGTGACATGCTTGAAGTAAAAATTCAGATGGGTCAAATTATCTCTGGCTTTAGGCAGGTGTTGTGGGGAGGTCAAGGTAGCTGGGTGGGAGGACAGAACTGAAGTCGGAGAAGGCCATATTGAAGGCTTCTGCAATTGTATGTAGATATTGGGTGAGGGTGTCATTTAAGCATCGAGGGGTGCCTTCTGTCTTCCCTGCCCAGCAGTTCCTTAATGTTATCCCAGAATTGCTTCCCATTGCCCCAGTTATGTTCCAATTGCTCCTTGTAGTAAGCTCTGCTAGAAGACTGTTTCATGTGTCCACCACTCTTTTCAGTTAAGAAGTAAGTCCTCATAGGTTTCTTTCCTGCTTTGTGACTGTCAATACCTCTCTCCCCATTTTATACACTGCCTTTGAGTTTCTGTACTGTAGGTGCATGATTTTGCACTCTTTTGCATTGAAACCCAGCTGCCATTCCCTTAACCACTCCTGAGTTTTCTTAGGTCCATAGTCATTCTCTTCACCCCCTCCAGAGCATCAACCCTACTGCAGATGTTGGTGTCACCTGCAAAGAGGCACACCTTCCTTACAGTTCTTCTGCAATGTCACTTATAAAGCCTAGGAGGCATAAGACTGGCAGTTTCAAACCAGAAATGAGATCTGGGAATCATAATCTGAGATGACTTGAAGGTTAGTAAGCAGTGTGAGAAGGCAACAATGAAGGCCAACAGAATGCTGGGCTGCACTGGGAGAGGAATCACGAGCAGGAAGAGAGAGGTTGTACTACCACTGTATAGATTGCTGGTCAGGCCTCACCTGGAATATGGAGTCCAATTCTGGAGGCTTCACCTCAGGAAGGACATTGACTGGGTGGGAACAGTACAAAGAAAGGCGACAAAAATGATTCAGGGTCTGCAGTACATGTCCTACAAGGAAAGACTTAGGGAACTGAATATGTACTCCCTGGAGCAGGAAAGAGAGAGAGAGAGAGGGCACATGATTGAAACATTCGAGTGCATAAAAGGCATTAACAAGGTACAGGCACAGGAACTTTTTCACTTCAAGAAGAGCTCTGGAACCAGGGGACATGACCCCAGGCTGCAAGGGGGGCGGTTCTCTACCAACACCAGGGAGTTTTTCTACACAGAAAGAGTGGTGGATGCTTGGAACAGCCTGCCCCAAGAGGTTGTGGGGGTCAACACTGTGGGGGGATTCAAGAATGCATGGGATAGACACAAGGGAGCCCTGACTACAAAGGGCAACTAGAGTGTCAAAATAGGTCTAAAACAAATGGACAGACTAGATGGACCTAGTGATCTCCTTCTGCCGTCAACTTCTATGTTTCTATATTTACTTATTAAGACATTGAAGAGGAGTGGTTCCAGCACTGAGTCCTGATGTACCCTGCTGGTCACACTCCCCTCATTAGAGTGAGTGCTGTTTATAATCACCCTTTGTAATGTAATGTAATGTAAAATGTATTTATATAAGGCGCCCTTCCTATGCTCAGGGTGCCCTTACAATAATTACAACAATATTTAAAATACATAGCATTAATAAAACATACATATCATACATCAAGTATCTAGGAATGCCTGATAAAACAAAAAGTTTTTTAGGGATTTTTTAAAGCTTTCTACAGTCAGGCTATCTCGTATCTGACGAGGTAGATAATTCCACAGGGTAGGTGCCATAAAGGTAAAAGGTCTTCCACCAGATGTTTTCAGAATCACCCTGGGAATCTCTAGCAATCCCTCATCAGAGGATCGGAGTGAGTGAGAGGGACAGTAAGAAGACAGGAGTTCTTTCAGGTAGTGAGGTCCCAACTCGTGTAGGGCCTTATAGGTCAGCAACATGACCTTGAAGGTAATCCACCACTGTATAGGCAGCCAGTGCAGATCCCGCAGCACAGGTGTTATATGACTGGATCTAGGGACCCCAGTCAATAACCTGGCCACCGCATTCTGCACTAACTGCAAACGACAGGTATCCACCCCTGGCAGCCCTAGATAGAGGGCATTGCAATAGTCAAAACGACTGGTAACTAAGGCGTGGACCAAGGTAGGAAGATCTTCAGGCGGAACCAGGTGTTTCACCCAGGCTATATTCCTTAGATAAAAAAAGGAAGACTTGACTATGGCTGACACCTGCGCCCTCAGGGTCAAGTCCTCATCAAATATAACACCTAGGTTACGCACCTGGTTAGAGGCCATAAGTGGGGTCCCCCTAGACATAAACCTGAGGGCTTCCCCACTCATGCCCCTAACATCTTAACTTTGTCCCCTAACTTTCAACCAATTCCATACCCAGTTTACCATCTTGGGTCTCACCCCCAAATTTCCCATTTTTCTTATAAACCTCCTATGTGGTATGGTGCCAAAGGCCTTGCAGATCTCTAAGTAGGCCATGTCCACCTCCCCACCCTTATCTATTTCCCTGGGCACCCAGGCAAAGAAACTGATCATGCTCATCTGACATGACCCCCAACCCCCACATGAATTCATACTGCCTTGAGTCTTGCAGCTTGCTGGATGCAAGATACTCCACTAATCTTTCTTTCAATAGTGTTCCATTAAGTTCCCCACTACTGATGTTAGACTGACCAGCCTATAGTTGCCAGCCTCCTCGCTGCTACCGTTTTATGAAACGGGACTACATCTGCCCTCCTCTAGTCCTCTGGAACCACTCCTGTTTCCAGTGAGATATTGAATAGGGCTGTCAGAGGTGTGGCCAGTACCTCCCAGAGCTCTGTCAGCACCCTTGGATGGGTAGTCCATGACCATAGTGACCGAGATTGAGCACCTAGAAAAACGGTGACTCAATCTTGGTGACTGTGATCACAGCTACCTAGGGAGGGGGGCAACCGGATACTGCGGTCGTGGCCGCAGGAACTCAGGCATTATGCGGGCAAGCATCTGCGGGAGGAGACACAGGAAGGGATGGGATGTGGGAGGGTTGTGGTGAGCAGCTGCTGAGCTGGATCACTGGAGTCATGAGGAGGGTAGTCGGCTGGGAGGCATGGGGTACTGGGTTCTGGTCTGGCGTTGTGTGGGGTTTTTTTTTTGCTGCCTGGTGGCATGTATTGCCTCAAGTCCCCCCCCGACATGCACCCACCTGGAGTTGAGAATCCATAAGTAGGGGGTGAGGGGGTCTTGGGTGCCATTTTTCAGACAGCTTCCAGTGTGCATCGCCAAAATTATTTTTTGGCGATGTACACTCGCCATAATAGCGATCACTGTTGCTCGATCGCTATTATGACATGGAATCCCTTGGATGTATTCCTTTGGCCCGATAGCCTTTTCCACTTTCAGATTTGCAAGTCCTCTCAGAACTCTTTCCTCTGTGAATTGACTTGTGTCTACCTCCCTCTTCCCAGTGTTCCTGAGGCTTCTATATGGTGTGTCCTCCTCTACCTCCACTGTGAAGACTGAGCAGAAGTATCTGTTCAGGATATTTGCTTTTTTCCTGATTCTTCTCTGCACAATATCCTCCTGCCCTTCTTAGCCTCACTATCCCTCCCCTTTTCTTCCTCTTTTTGTTTATGTATTTGAAAAAGGTCTTGTCCTCTTTGGCTAGCCCTTTGTCTATCCTTTCCTCCGTTTGCACCTTTGCATCTCTCACCATCTTCCCTACTTCCCTCTGCTTCTCCTGGTACACCTACCTATCCTCTTCCCTCTGTCTTTTCTTGTGCCTCCTGAATGCCACCCCTTTAGCATTTACCTTTGCCGCTACTTCCCTGGAGAAGCATAGTGGCCTCTTCCTTCTTCTTTCATACAGAGTTTTGTTGCCTTCACTATGCCATCCCTTAATTTGGCCCACTGTTCCTCCACCCCACCCAAGCAATCCCCCCTGTTAGGTCATATCTGAGGCATTCACATATTTTAAAAATCTGTTTTCCTGAAGTTCAGGACTCTTATCCTTGTGGGGTTTGTCTCTGTAACCCTCCTTATGCTGAACCACACTGTACTGTGATTGCTAGTCCCCATGTGGCATCCCACCTTGATGTCTGCAGTAATGTCCCTGTTTGTAAGCATCATGTCCAGTATTGCCCCATCTTGAGTGGGATCTCTGACTAGTTGCCTGAGAAATGCTCCCTGCAGGAAGTCTAGGATGGCCTACTTCTAGCCAAGGCAGTGGCTGTAATGCTTCAATCTATATTTGGCAGACTGAAGTCCCCCACCAGCAGCACCCCCCCCTTTTCTGTCATCATGCTGATGTTTCCCCCAGTGCCTTATCAAATTCATTTGTTTGTGTTGGAGGTCTGTATATCTCCCCAATGTGAATAGTGACTGTGGTTTCTGTTTCCAGGGTGACCCACACACTTGCAACCCATCCTTTGCTCATAGATTCCCTTGCATTTCTGTCACTCTGATAACCTCCCTCACATACAGCTCAACCTCTTCAGCCTACCTCCCTTCCATATCCTTCTTGAACTGAGTGTAGCCTGGTATGGCCATGACCCAGTCATGGCTCCCTGTGCACCACACCTCAGTAATGGCCACAAGATCCAGGTCTACATCCACCATGATGTTGATCTCCAGGTCTGGAATTTTATTTCCAAGACTCTTGCATTGGCACACGTGATTCGTCACACCTTGCTCTCACTTTGCCTGCAACCCCCTTCCTGCCTTTATTGCCACTTGAAATTTCCCTCTTTCTCCTCCGCCCCTCACTACCCTCTTCATGCCTTGCCTCCTCAACAACTCCCTTTCCATGTCTTCTGCTCTTCTTCCCTTGTCTCTAACTATGCTTCTACTTCCTTTAACTTGTGCTCCAGGGGAGTTTCCAACTCTTGGGCCCTCTCCTTCTGTTGCCTCAGTCTGTGTGTTGGGGGGCCAGTTTATGCCTACCTCTGTATTACTGCCTCCCCCCTCAGCAAGTTTTAATGTTCATCACCTGGTGAACCTTGTACTTAGCCAGACCAAATCCCATTTGTACACCACAGTGTGTTTGTGCTTTGCAACAAGTACAATAAAATTGTAAACCATCACACACCAGTGACTAGTTCTTTTTTGCTGTGCTGCTGCATTCTTGCTGCAGTTAAGTAGAAGCAGGCTGTAAGACCCAGAATGGAGATTTAGATAATTAGTTATCATGTTATTTCACATACTGTATAGTTCACATATTGTGCATAACTCTTATTGAATATTTCACATTTTCTGACTGATGTCAGGATCAAAAAAGATAGCCATGTGTTTTATTCACTATGTAAGAGCACAATTAAATTATATAGGTGTTTATTTCTCCCCCTCTCCCATCATGTTTCTTTATGGTCACCATTTCCATAAGTCTGAGCCCTATGTTTGCAGTGTTTTTTTTCATATCCTTTGTCATGTATTCCACACATAATGCTTGTGGTTGTTTTCACTTATTTTGGTGACTGTGATTCTTGCTCACTTTTCCTCCACCCTTCACTCTGTCTTGTTGCACTTTTTGCTTTCCTGATTCCAGGTTATGTTAGCCAACATGGCCCTTCAATTGTTTAAAGTTACTTATCTGATAATGAAAATGGCTCTGTGTTGTTGGACTGTAGCATATCACACCACTGCATACTTACTTATTTTACTAGCCCTAAGCACCCTCTATTTATTGGGTTTGGTAGTTTAAATCATTGATTCCAATGGCCACTATCAATTGCGGCACCCATTGCCCATGTCTTTAAGTGGTCCCTCACAGCCAGTTCCTTCCCCAGTAATTGGAAGCATATGATAGTCATCCACCTCCAGAAAGGTGGCTCTGCAGAGACTCTCCCTAACTACAGACCCATCTGCTTTCTACCTATCCTCTCCAAGGTCAAGAGGTGGTGAGCAGGCAACTCACCAGCTTCTATTCCTGCTCAAGCTGTCTGGCACAATACCAGTCTGGCTTTCACCTGAACTATTTCACCTCTACCTCCCTTCTCCATGTCACCAGTAACATTCATTTTACTATAGCATGGACAAGGGCATGGGCATAGGAATTATTTTCACTGACCTTGCCAAAACATACAGCACCACAGATTACAATTTACTGCTGGAAAAACTGATGGCCCTCTCCCCCTTCTCTAGCATGTTTCTGTTCCTACCTAACCATCCAAGCTCAGCTGCTCAAGATAGCTGGAACCACATCCCCACTACTTCCAGTCACCCTTGGGGTCCCTCAAAGCTCTGTTCTGGGCCCTTGGTTGTTTACTGTCTTTAGAAATTATCTCCCCCAAGACCTCTGTGGGTGTCAGCATGGCTCAGTTGGTACCACATCTGTCTCTGGACCAGAAGGTCGTGGGTTCTCATCCAACATCGGGATTGGACTCATACCTAAAATGCTGGCACCTGAGTGTAGTATTGGGGGTACTGTACTGTCAGGGTGTGCCGTCCTTCAGATGGGACATTAAACCGAGGTCCCTTCTACTCATCCTGTTGCTGTCCTGGTGGGTGTTCAGGTGGAAGTAAAAGAACCCAGAGCATTCTTTGCAAAGAGTAGGGGCCATTCCCGGTGTCCTGGCCAACATTCCCCTTCCCATAACACTAGTTCATGCAATTGTCCAGGCTGTGTGTTGGTGCTGATGTGTGAAATGACTGCCACTACACAGTCAGTCACTTAACTAACAGTGTAGCATTGCTTGTAAAGTGCTTTGGGATACAATGTGTATGAAAAGTGCTATATAAATACTGATTCTTCTTCTTCTTCTCCTCCTCAGCTCCTGTGACATATATATGTATGCCTAGGATACATTTGTCTGTGCTTCTGGCCCTGCTGTGCTCCCCCCCTTGAAGAGCCCTGCAAAAGGATTTCTAAGCTGTTTAAAACTGGTTTCAGGAAAACTGATTAACATCAATCAGAAGAAAACCATATCCATGCTGTTTGGATATAACCGCTAGTTAAGCACAACTTCTGACTCACTTAACCTACACACCTCACAAAGGGTATACCTTGAGTCAGTGCCCTCTTACAAACACTTAGGCATGCACTCAGACCAACATCTCAGTTATTCTAGTTACAGATCCCAAGTAACAGCCAATGATGTAGCTACCACCCTGAAGAGACAGTCTCTGCACAGTGCTCTAGTGCGGGCTAGGAAATGAACAGGAAAACTCCCTAGTTACCACCTAGGTCTCTTCACATTGGCTACAAATATCTCTTACTCCCTCAGGTCCGAGTCAGTTGTCACTTCCAGAACCCATGCTGCAGGAGAAACCTAGAACAACCCTCAATCACATATAGGCTTCCCTCAGTTTGGAACAGTTTGCTGCTGAAATAACCTCAGGCATTTCTTTTCCTTCATGTAAGAAGCAAATCAAAGTTAATTATGCCTCCCTGACTTCATGCCCAGCTGCTCTAGTGTCCCTACCTCTGGTAGTACCCACCAAAGGCCTGTCCCATAGTGGGACTGCTGGGCATCAAAATTCCCCTTCTGCAACCCAAACCTACTTGGCACACTGCCTGTTGTATGCTATGTTGGTAACATGCTCCATTATTAAACTGAGTCTGTATTGTATAAACTCCAACTGCATCTGCATTGCATCTTATATTATGTACTGCTGCTGTTTTATAAAATCCCATGTGGGAAAATTCATTCCTTTATTTATGTAGTCTTATCACTGTAGTTTGTTACTCCCAAGACCTTTGTTGGGTAAATATATTCTTCCCTATACGGTCCTACCACCCCCACCCCCGGTCACAACTGGAAATGAGCCTTCTGTGCTCTGTTTATTTACCTGGTAAATTATGTTTAAATATATAAATAACTAAGTAGAGCCCAAACCATCCATTGTTTAACCTGATACAAAATGTCCACCCAGGTTACAATGTACCTTTTGTTGACTGGCTCTCTTTGCAACCCATTACTTAGCATTTTGAACAGTTAAAATATATATACAGTGTAACTGATTCAGTATTTATATGCTGTAAGTACTTTGCTGCTGTATGTATCTGTCTACTGTATATGTTACACTGTGAAGTGGATCTGGCTAGCTGATTCCCTGATCTTACTTCAGTCGACTTTTTGTAAGTTTTGATAAGCTCCTGCCAGCCTCTTATGAATGAATCCTTAGTACTGAGTTCTACCCCATGTATTGTGATTTTTTTTAACATTTTCTTTTCATCATCATCATCCATTTATTGGTCAGCTATACAGCCATTACAATATCAAAAGTTAAAATGTAAATGCAGAAAAAATTGTGTTTTTTTTCAGATACATAAATTAATAATCATTCAATAAAACATAAAACAATTATACAGTTTGCTAAGTTAGAACATCTGGCAAATCTCAAAGGAGATTTCTTAATCTATTGCACAAATACCAGAGTGTGACAGTTCCTCTATTCCGGTTTGTGATATAAATATATATTGCACAATATCACACCAAACTATAAATAATCAATAATATTGTCAAACCTATAGACTAATTATCCATTCAGATGCAAATGTCTTTGTTCTATAATTTTCAAAAGGGAGACCACAGGGACCAGCACATCCGGATCCTGGGATCTCAGTAAATAAGTCCCTAATTGTGAAGGTTTGTGTTGTAGTTTTTCTAAAATTCTACCTATTAATGGTGTATGATATTTACCATATACAGGGCATAATATCACCAAGTGCAGCAAAGAATCGTGTCCCAAACCGCACTTGCACATAGAGTGGTGGTCCATTTTCCCTTCATAAAGGCCTTTTCTCCCATTAGTTAGAAAAGACTCAACCCTAAATCTTGCTAATTGTATCCTCTGTCTTGGATTATTCAATATAACCAAGTATTTTTATAGTTTGTGTACCCTTTTATCTTTTGCTAACCATGGGCAAACAATAGAGGTTCTTCCAGTTTCTAGATCTTTCTGGATAAAAATATATTTTATTCTATCATTTATAATTTCCTTGATGTAGTCGATAGGTTGATTTAAACTATCTGCAGTAATGTGTAATAGTCCCATTGGTTTTATTACGTCTTCCGGGACCTGAAAAGCAGGAAAGGATGGATCATATCATCCATAATGTATTGCTTCTTCAATATAGAGACACAGAAATCTATCGGATGACATCCTGAAGGCTTTAATCCAATAATTAATCAATCTCTGGATGCAATTACATTCAACAGGAAGCTGACCTAACTCTGCTCTTACTAATGAAGATGGCATACTTTTTGGAACACCCAGAAGCTGCTTATAGAATTTATTCAACAGTGGTTCGAGTTTGTCTTGGCAGTTTAAACCCCAAATTTTGGAGCCATATAACAGTTGACTTCGGATTTTAGCTGATGCTACCATAAGGTTTCCCTTAATTGATCTACCTCCACATTTATACGAAAAGGATGTTAATATTGGTAGAAAACTATCTGCCTTGTGTTTGCATCCCTAATGTGAGTTCCCCAATTTTCATTTTGGTTTATTGTTATCCCCAAGTAACAAAATTCCTTCACTAAATCTAATTTTCCCTTGTTAATGTAATATTTATAGGATTTCTGGTTACCCCCAAAAATGATTTATTTGGTCTTTTCTTAATAATTTGTAAATCAGCTTTTTGAGATTCCACATAAAATTTTTCCAAACTCCTATTCATGCCCAGATGACTAAGAGAAAACAAAACAACATCATCTGCATACTCTAGGTGGGATATTGCTCTTATTCCAATGTTTGGCAAATGAAAGTAAGGGTTATATGTACATTTAAGTACAGTTGAAAAATATAAGTTAAATAGGAGTGGGGCTAATGTACAGCCCTGTTTTATGCCAGTATTGGTTGAGAACCAACTACTCAGTTCTTCTGAGTCCGAAAACTAAACACTGGTGAAATTATCTTGATGTAAGAATTTGATTATTTCTAACAATGAAGGGTCTATCCCTAATTTATTCAATCTTTCCCACATTAACACCCTATTTACTTTGTCAAATGCTGCTTTAAGATCGATAAATGTACAATATAATTTCTGCTTTTTTTAATTTATATTTGTGAATTAAATGGGCCAATGTATAGCATTGATCTATTGTGGAGTAATTATTCCTAAAGCCTGCTTGTGCTTCATCAATAATTTTATTTAATTCTACCCATAGATTAAATCTGTTATTTATTATTTTAGCACATATTTTACCTCTTGTATCCAGGAGACTTATGGGTCGATAGCAGGCTGGATTTTTCCTATCTCCCTTTTTGAAAATGGGAACTATAACATTTAAGTTCCGACTTTTCAGAATATCCCCACAATTCCAAATATAATTAAAAAGTTTGTGAAGGAATGGGATCAAATACTGCTTTGTCTTTTTAATGACGTCAATTGGGACTCCATCTGGGCCTGGAGCCTTCCTACCCTTAAAAGAATCCAGGGCTACTTCAACATCTGAAATTAATATTTCAGACCCTGGTGGATGCTCTCTATGGGGTTTCTATCCTCAATGGGTGTGGACAGATAATCTTGATAAAATAATTGTTTAAAGTGTTTAATACAATCCTCTGTTTTAATCGATGGTAGTGTTTGTTTATAATTTTTAATGCCATGATTGACAATGTTCCAGAAAGTTTTGCTATCTCTTGCATTAACTGCTTTTTGTAAATTGTGCCACAATTGTTTAATATGTATCTGTTTATTTTTTTTTAGTACCTCTCTGTATTCTTTTCTTGCTAAGGTCATTAGTTTATTATTAGTCTTATTTGGTTTTGATTTTAATAGTCTAAATTTTTGATTTTAATTTTTTTTTTTGCAGCCTTACACCTCAGTATTATACCGCATGAAGGATTCTTTTTCCTTTATTCTAAAATGTTTAGTGATTGTATAAGCTATAGTATTTATTATTGAATTAAATTCTAAAATTAATTACTGATCTGAACATGTCTCCGCTAAGGATAGAAGGCTAGACAAAATACCTTTACTTTCCAAAATTTTCTCAAAGCCATCACTTTCAATGACTTTCTATTCTATACATTTTCTGTTAGTTTGGATACTTGGAATTATTTTTTCTGTGCTTGGATTTATATTTTTCACATTCATTTCTAATTCCAATGATAACTGCTTACTTTCTGCCCTTGATCCCAGTTTTAATGAGTAACATTTATTGATTAAATGTAGATTTACCCAAATATAATCAATAACAGAGACTACATTTCCTCCAAAGAAGGAATACTATCCTTCCAGGTCCTGAGGTGTCCTGCCATTCAAAAGAAGTAGACCTCGCCCTACCAGATCATCATGCAAGTCTTTGCCTTTTTGTTTAGGATACTGTCTCTGGATTTCCTAAGTATTTTAAGTTTAGTTTCAGAAGAAGAAAGAAAGGGCTTCTGCAATATCACTTGAACATCAGTGTAATTGACCAAGGTGTGCATTAAAATCTCCCAAAATAATTAAATAGCCTTCAGGGCAATCGGTTTGGATATTATCAATCAATCTGCCTAATGATGAAAGGTAATTAAAATCTCCATTGGTGTTTCCTTCTGGGCGAGCGTATACATTAATTATATACCAAACTTACTTGTTTCTTGCTGTCATTTTAACAGCTCGAATACTATTAGAGTTAACACTTATTTCCTCTGTAACTATTGCATTATTTAGTTTTATAAATATAGCTAGTCCCCCAATTCCTCTTCCAAAAGGTTTAAATGTTATTGCTTTTTGATTGTAAGAGTTATAGCCACTCAGAAACAGATTATTTAATGCCCAAGTCTCTTGTATGGCAATGAGATGAAATTCATTCAAATATTTATTAACATCAGAGTCATCAATCTTATCACCTAATCCCAATAAGTTCCATGACAAGATTTTAAATATATCTTCTGGTGGTGGGTTCAATTCTACTATTTCCAGGGCCTGAATTCCACCTGAGATTTCCAATCTGACAGCTGGTCCCCATGGTCTTCCCTCCCCAATCAAACACTGTCATTGACTACAACTATTCAAAGCCTCATATCTGTTCAAGGTTTCCACCAAAAATTCCCAGGTTTCAGAATTGGTTGTAACTTTATCCTGATTTTGAAATAAGATTTCATTTTCTTTTTCAAGAAATAAATTCCAGGTATATCCAAAAGTACTTGTTTGGATAACAATTCTCTTGCCATTGGATTCTGATTAACATAAAATAATATTTGTCCATCAGTTTCTAGTCTGCTTACACTTCCTATGTGGAGGTTGTTAGCATGAGTCCCCAGAAATGCATTTAGGAAGTCTGTTAATTTCCCCTTGATGTTGAATTTGTTCAATTTTGGGAAATTGTTCAAGTCAAACAAAGAAAACAATATGTTCCTTTGTATGGAACTATGTGTGTCATTAGTTTCATAGAATTCAGGAAAAAGTTCCTTCAGTTGAGTAATATTCCCCATCATAATTCCCAGATTAGTAAAATGTTCGGTCTTTTTAGTTATAGCATTTAATATATAAAATTGGTCAGTAACTAACAAAATCAGTTATGAAGCAATCAATGACCTAATGACATTCACAGTATCTTTAATTATAATACAACCACCCAATAAGGACAGCAGCAGACCGATTACAGAGTTCTCCAATTCTTCTGGCAATACATAATCAGTTCCTAAAGTTTTTAGCAAAAGAGATTTTAAATGATCAGCCTGGGCTAACAAACTATTTGGGTTGGAATCAACAACAGTAGATTTACTTTGAATTTTCTCACCTCGAGCACTTTCCTTTTCTGATATATTTTTGTGCATAATCTCATCCTCCTTAACTTTATATTCTGAGTCCAAACCAGTTTGACCCCTGTCACCTAATATCTCTTTCTGTAGAGTATTCTTCTGTGCTCCTTTTTTTGCTTTTGCTGTTTTTGTTTTACTTTTCTTTGTCTCAGTAATCTTTTGATTCCTTTTTCTTTTGGCTCCTTTTGGTGATTTTTTTTATTTGGATAAGACTCAGAGTTGTTATGTCCTTTACCCTGGCCAGTCGATGTTTTTATTAATGGTACTTCATTGATTAGCCTACATACCCCCATAAGGTAGACTGATGTGTTAGCCATACCTAATATATTGGTTTTGAATCTAAAATTCTCTCTTTTGGTAGAAGAAAGATCAATGGGGCTTCTCTCAATTGGATGTACATCCTCTTCCTGTAGCTCTCCCATCTTCCACAATTCTGTATGTTTTGCTGCCAGTTCTCTACAAATGCTGTTATCTCTAAATTGTTTATCTGGCAACATGATACATTCAGCCAAATTGATAGAATTTTCCCTATCATCTGATTTGGCAGTTAATGGCCCTGTATCAATTTCCTCATCAGCAATTGGGTCATTAATAATAAGTTATAGATTTGAATTTTAATGAATTTCACTTGTCTCTAACTTTTTTTGTTGGGATAAAAGGGTCAATGATTCAAGTTTGATTCTATTTTCCAAATAGACCCCTTTTATAAGTGAAATATCCTGTCTTATCTCAGTCAGCTGTTTTATTAAAAATAAATTTGTGCTAGTTTGATTTCTAGTAATAGTTAACAAATCCTTAGATATTCCCTCCATATCAAAGGCAGTAGATACTGTTTCAAGGTCTGGGCTCATTCTCCAAGAGCAAAAACTGTTATCATGGATTTGTACAGTACCTCCCTTTGGTACCTCACTTTCAATTTGGATAGATTGACTATTTCTTGTAGAATTTATTCTATCATTGCTTTTTTTGTAAATCAACTAAGGTATATGGTTGATTCAGTTTTGTTATTTCTGTTTCACAATTTTTAATTCCTAATGAATTTCTATTAAAATGTAATGATTCCCTCATACTTCTTACTCCTGCGTCTAAGACAGATACGTTATGAAATATTTCCGAAAAATCAATTTTCTGAACAGTAGACTTGGAAGTGTCTAAGACCTGTTTTTTCCTATTCTTTATATCTAAATTGGGAGAAGTCTTATTTGACAGGGATCCTTCACATTTTACTGAGAGCACATAGTCTGAGGAAGGTTGCATTATTGTGACTGTATTTTCTGGATCTGCCATTATAGAGGCACATGCTTTGAATCTTGTTTCTACAGGGAAAAACTTTCTAATACCTTCATCATCTCCACAAAGGGTTGAAATAAATTAGGGGCAAGATTTATCCCCCAGTGGTTGAATATCAGTTGATCTAGTGATATTTTCCATAAAATGTGCCCCTAATTTAATTGATCATGTTTTGAAACTTTCTAGTGACGTGTTCTTGTTATGACCCAATACTCTGGAGGCAAGGGTTTTTGACATAGGAGGGCCTTTACTTTTTTTATGATACTTTCCACTACTTCCTCCATTTTTTACCTTAACCCTCATATATCCTTTATTCTTACTTCAGGTAATGGCAGGCATATTGGTTTTTAGATATATTTTGTTAATCAAATAAAAATCTATTTCAGAACAAATAACACTGATAAATTATTTTCAAGGAAGAAAAAATTCAGAGTGCAAATTCAGCAATTTCAGTAATATTAGTTTCATAGCAATTGCAGCAAATACTATAAAAGTGCAATTGTATCGACAATCTAAGAATATAAAAACAGAATCTAAATGAATTCTTTAAAACAAATAATTTCAGTCAGAAACTGACAAAAACCAAAATGATTCTGCCATTAGTCAATTAGTCAATTTAAACCCCAGAAATCTTGAGATAGAGTCAGAAAGAAAAGCAGCTTATATTTTTGCCTCAGTAAAACAAACAAACACAAAAAAATCAAAGCTGAAAGGCTAAAGGCCTAAAGCCCCATACCCAATACCCAATGTCCAACAACTTGAAATCTTGTTACGCTTCTTCAGTGTTCGAAATAAGTGCTTATAACTGCTCAGTTTCGAGTTACTTCTCTCTCTTAGGGCAGCATTCACTTCTACTTGCACCTCCGACACACTAAAAGCTGGATAGATAGAGTGTATCACTGAAATAATAATATAAGAATGCTTAATATGTAATTTTAAATCATCTGGCACATTAACTGATTAACAAGTTAAAAATGCCAAATAACCAAACTGGCATTTATCAATTGTCAGCCAGAAGTCTATAAACATATAACAAACATAAAAAATCAGTGCCCAAATACAATCTCAAAAGTGCAATCTCAAAGCTAAAAGCTAAAAGTAACGCTACCTCAGCCGTGACTGTATTAAATATAACCAAAGAACTCGGCTTTATATTTATAATTTAATAGTTGGCCTATAGTCAAAATATCCCAAAAGATACCTATCAGTTTTTGAGGCTTACTTGTTATGGTAGATGAGCAGTCACCCCTTCCCTGCTGCAGCTCAGGCTAATAGTATCAAAGGCAGGGCCTTTCTTTACTCCTCTCCTCTAATCAACTTATATTTTGGCTTATTTCAACTGCAGCTTGTGCACTCCTCAAGTCAAATCGTATTTCGGCTTATTTCAGCTGCAACTTGAGCACTCACACACTGCAAGCAAAAAGTTGCTAATAGTTGCAGTTTAGAAGCTTGCAAAAGCTTGCAGAATGGCTAGGAGAAACCTTTTGCAACTCCCAAAGTCTACGCGGTCAATAGCAGTCAGTAAATTTAAACACAGGAATCGAATAATGCTGATTTGAAACTTTACAGCACCATACCATGCTAGAATTAAGCTTCTCCAGCTATTGTCATGAACTCAAGTTCAAGAAAGCTCTAAAACTGAAAAACACCCAGCTGAGAATGAACTGACATGCCAGCATGACAAGACGTCAACTGAAATCAAATGATGCATATGCTGTATATCCAATTATTTACATACCAAGTGGGTAAAATGCTGGCACAAGTTTTAACAATCTAATTAGATCAACAGGTGGGGCAAATTAGACTCTTCAGTCTTTTGCGGTCCTAGGTAATAACCTCACAATTGCCTCACATCTAAAAACCTAATATTCTCAGCTGATGGTAATACTAATGCTACCACTTTTTCTAACTGAATGGCAACAAATTAGACTATAATGATGCTGCAATACCTAAATGCCAAAAACCCTACCGTTACCTCTACTAAATATACGCCTATAACTACCTCAACTATCTCAAGTAATTTACAAGAAAAAGCGATATTAGCAGTATTAGCAGTGATAACCATCAGTATTAACAGTCTAAAAAGAAAGAAAATTAAAACCAACTCGGTCACAGGCTAGTAAAAACTTCTTATACATTACACACAACACACATCAGATTAACTTCTTATATGTTACACACACACACATCGGATTAACAATTAAACATTGTCTCTGCTCTAAGAAGAAAAAAAGGAAAGGGAACAGACTGCAGGTTTCTTGGTGACAGGCATAAAGTCACAGTGCCACACTATCTCAAGACAGTTTGTAAATGCAGTTTGTTGGCAATGAAATAAAATAAAATAAAGTAAAATAAACACAAGTCTCTGTTCCTTTTTTTGCAGCAATAATAAAATCGAATAGGATAATATCAAAACAGATCAGATAGTATCAATTGAAGGTCATATTGAGGCAAGGCTTCATAGAAGACCAAAATCTCTGAGGTTTAAAGTCGAATAAATCTTCTTCTTAGTTCTTCTCCATCGTACCAACCCTCCGCAGGGTGGCTTGCTGGCCTGAAACCTCTGGGGCTCCTCCACCGCTCAGACTCCTCTTCGGAGAGCTGCAGGGGGGCAAACAAACGGCAACAGAAGAAACACCAAATACCACTAGGCAAAAAGAAAGTCTGGAAATGCAGTGAGTCTAAAACAATAAATAAGGCAATGGAGGTATACCTGCTCTAAAAGAAAATTAAGTGTATCTCACAGCTCCAGCTACTGCAACTCCTCCACAGCTACACAGCGTGCTGCCATCATGGTATCCGAATTTGGGTGATTCTTAAATCAAAGTTTTTTTACATCACTAATGACATCATATTTACTGGTCAAACTTTTTCATATTTAATTGACTGGGTTTTCAGCTCACCCCACTCCCTCAGGAAGAAGCTGGTTCACCTTGAAGCCTTGAGGTAATCTTTAGCTGCGCATTTCACTCTGCTTGAATTAGGTAAATAAATTTTACCAAGCTCTCCATGGTTGTGACTCCTTTTTACGTGTCATGTTTTTCCTTGAGTCAGAACAGAATTTGTCATTCCTCCTGTCCCTTGGTGTCTAAGGTGACCTGTTTGATAACAACATCCATACTAGGTGTCAGCAACAATACTGTTGACAGGTTGTAGCCCAACAGCTGAACTGATGAAGATCTGCTATCAGCAGCAGAGCCCATCCAGACCCTGATCTTGGTATCTCAGTGATGGTGCAGGGGAGGAAGCTGTAGTTGGAGTTGAAACTTAGCAGAGGGAGGCAGGCAGCTGGAGCTAGAGAATAAGTACTTTCTCTGTACTGTTTGTTTTCTTTTAGGATTGAGGTAGCATTTAATGAGATGGCAATGTGTGCTGTGTGATTTAAACAGTGCAACTGCAAAACATATGATTTTGTCTTGGCTGGGAAGGGGGCATTTAACTGAGTGAGGGAGAGGTTGGGAAATACACAGGAGGGGGAAGGGAGGTCATGTGACTCGGACCAGCCAATAGCAGGGCTGTGATCCAATTATATTTCAAAGGGGACCAAGTGACCCCGAAGTTTGAGTGCCACAAAGCAGGAGTGTAGCATCTTGAGTAGCATCTGCAGGGCATCAACAGGCAGGACAGCAGGCAACGGGTCATGCAGGCAGATAGGGAGGAGCCTAACTGGGAGGGCCACATATTTCCTGTATAGACATGGGGAGTCCAAGATGGGGAAGGGTTCCATGAAGTGGAGTAGGACCAGGTGATTGGAGGAGAGGATGTGCAGGGGCAATTGAATAGGCCAGGAGATGGGAAGGGTTGTATATTGCCAAGAATGTGGAGCAGCCATATTCCTGGGAGTGGTTTGGAGGGAGTGGCTTGGAGGGCAAGGGGGTGTGGGGTGTTCTGGCAGGTGGGCCAGCTCAGGCAGGAAATAGGGTGGTTGAGGAGGGAACTGGAGGCATGGAGGAGACAGACCTGGGGGGGAGCACAGCCGGTAAACTAATGAGGCAACCAAAAGAGCTGAAAATAGGCACAAATAAGGGGGAACTAGGTGGGCTAGCAGGAGGACCACACAAGCGGGTGTAGCCAAGGGAAGGAAGTGATGACTGGAGGAGGGTCAGGCACAGGGGTATGACTAAGACTGGGTTGGAGCAAAGATAGCAGCCAGTGGGAAGGGGGACTGGATTCATTCAAAGAAAGGAGATTAGCATTGCAAACAGATTTTCAGTGTTGGCTAGTTCGGAAGACCAGGTAGCGGAGAGGAAGGAAGCTACAGTGAAGGAGCAGGGAGAGGATGCAACAGGAGAAAAGGTACACAGTGGGGAGGCAGTAGGCAGTACACCAAGACCACAGAGTGGTGAAGGGGGCAGCGAGGTGATGGTGATGCAGTCTCTCCAGAGGGGAGGAAGAAGCAAGGAGACAGGAGGATGGGGGAAGTGGCAGACAGCCCAGGGGAAAGCTAAGGATAGGGAGGGGGGGGAGTCTGAGTGGGGGAAGGTCACATTTCAGGGAAGACACAGGGAAGTAATAGCAGAGGAGGTGGTAGCGTGGTGGATGGAGCAACAAGTCAATGCAAATGGGAGGTTCCACAGATGGAAAATAGTTTGGAGGTGGAGGTCAGTAGCCTGGTCATATTTGTAAGGGGGGAGAGGACAGGGCAATGATTAGGGGAGGCAAAGAGGAGGCAAGATGGGGGGATGAGAGGGCCTTGCAAGGTCGGGGGCAGGGGAGTGGAGGGCAACAAGAGGGTGAGCAGGATAAGCATCACAAAGTCATAATTCTAGCGGATTCTATACTTAAGGGTATTATATGGGGGGAAGGGGTGCCAGAAAAAGTAACATCTGGGTAGAATGCATGCAAGGCATGACAGTGAGTAGAGTGGGGCAGCATATGGGCAGATATGTGGGTAAGGTGGGGGAGAAGCTACACATTGTGGTGCACATGGGAACAAATGATCTGGAAGGGAGAAGGATAGAGGAGGTACAAGACAGCTTCAGGGAAGTGGGAAAACTATGCAGCAAAGAGGGAACAATGGTAGCCTTCTCAGAAGTGCTGCCAGTGCCAAGGGCTAGTACAGACAGGAAGAGAAGAATCAGTGACTTCAACAAGTGGCTGAGGGATTGGTGTGGGACCAAGGGGTATGGATTGGTGGGGGACTGGGGTAGCACATGGGATGACACAGATCATTATGCAGAGGATAGGTTACACCTCAGCAGGGCAGGTTCACAGGTGTTGAAACAGAAGCTGGGGGATTTCATCAATAAGAGATATTTAAACTAGGTGGGGGGGGCATTAGAGCTGGGAATCACCAGGAGAGTGGGTCCCATGGACCTCCCCCCACCACAGGGATAGATATGACCTTAGGCGAAATAGGGCTTGGAGTGAAGGGTAAGGAAGCAGGAAGGATAGGAGCAGCATGGAGAATGGTTTCACTAAATTCTAGGAGCCTGAGCAACAAGTTGACAGAGTTGCAGGCATTGATGGCAGAGGGGGAGCTGGACATAGCTGCCATTACTGAGATGAGGGCAACCAGGCACCATGACTGGGACCTAACCATCCCAGGGTACAAACTATTCTGGAGGGATAGAGATAAAAGGAAGGCATGTATTGGTCACCAAATTGCTGATCAGCTTCCTCTGTGGGTTTTCTCAGCCTGTTATACCATTTCATTCCCAGCTGGACCAAGTTTCCAGAATAGCTACAGGAACCACAGTGACAGCCAGTCTGTACAGGACCTCAGAGGTGAAGACACTTGAATGCTGGAATTATGGACTCGCTCCCATGGAAACTGAATAAATAACACACAGTATAGTAGATATAGGGAATGAATTGATGGGAGTGGAATGGGCAGGAGTGAGTTGATGCAGGAGTGAATTGTCATGTACCCGAGGGGTTGTCATTTATGTAAGGAAAGGGGTCAGATGTAATAGGGAGGAAGGGGATGAGGGCAGGTCAGAAGTAATCTGGCTGCAACTACACAGCCAGAAGGGGACCAAGATCTGTCTGTGGGCTGTTTATAGACCTCTGGCCAAGAAGGAGGACATTGACAGGGAACTGGGGGAGCAGATAAGGAGGCATAGTGGCAAAGGGAGCACAGTGGTGGTGGGGGGGGACTTTAATCTACTGGGGGTGGATTGGAGCATCCCAGCAACCAACTGTGCCAGGGAGCAGATCCTCCTGGAAGCATTCCAGGATGGCTTTCTTACCCATTGGGTAATGGAGCCAACGAGGGAGGGGAATATACTAGACCTGGTACTAGAAGATGGGGAACAGGTCAGGGATGTAAGGGTGGAGGAACCTCTAGCAAGCAGTGACCATCGCACAGTGTGGTTCTCAATCAATCTGGGTAGGGAAGCAGCCACTACAAAAACTAGGGTCCTGGACTTCAAAAGCGTGGACTTTGGCAGGATGTAAAGTCATATGGCAAGTATCCACCCAGAAATGGACCCGGAACACAAATGGGAAGTCATCAAGGCAGGACTGGCTGAAGCTAAAATGTGTGTCAAGAGCCAGAGCAAGAAAGTTAGGACCAAGAAACCAAGTTGAATTAGTAGAGAAGTAGTGGAAAAGGTGAGAGAAAACAGGAATGCTTTTTGGACCTACAAGAGATCAAACAGGGCAAAAAACAGAGAATAATATGTGAAGAAATTCAGAGAAGTGAGCAGAGTGGTAAGGGCAGCAAAGGCGGCTAGGGAATGGAGGCTTGCGCAGGGGATCAAAGAAGGAGAAAATGATTTCTTCAGCTATATCAGAGAGAAGAGGAAGAGCAAGGATCAAATTGTTAGGATCAGGAGGAGAAGTGGGTGGATAGAAAAGGGGGCTGAGCAGTCAGAAGTACTTAATGAATACTTCTGTTCAGTTTTCACTAAGGAGAGGGATGGGCCCATACCTGAGAGGAAGGATGAGGTGGGAGAGGGTGGGGGAGGAAATCAGGGGTAGGCCTAGGGGATGCTAGGCTACTGGGCAGACTAGGTAGACCTGGAGGTCCCTTTCTGCCATCACTTTCCTATGTTCCTAAGCAACCATGGATGGGGATATCATGGTAGAAAGGGTGAGGGAGGGCCTTAAGTCCCTGGACAAGGCACCTGGCCCAGATGGAGTCCACCCCAGGGTGCTGATAGAGTTGGCAGAGGTCCTGGCAGGACCATTGACAGACCTGTTCAATACCTCTCTGAACTTGAGGTGCGTGCCCAGGGACTGGAGGGAAGCACATGTAGTACCTCTCCCTAACAGTGGGCTCAAGGACGAACTGGGGAACTACAGACCTGTGAGCCTTACTGCAATTGTGGGAAAACTGATGGAGACAATTCTCAAGGAAAGACTGGTGCAATTTCTTGAGGATAACAATCTCCAGGACAGCAGGCAGCATGGGTTTGTCTCGGGCAGATCCTGCCAGAGAAACTTGGTTGATTTTTATAACTGGGTTACGAGAGCACTGGACAGGGGACATGCGGTGGATGTCCTCTACCTGAATTTCAGCAAGGCCTTTGACTCAGTGCCACTCGGTAGGCTGACCTGCAAGTTGAAGAGTCTAGGAGCAGGGAGGAAACTGGTCAGATGGGTCAAGAACTGGCTGTAGGGTAGACATCAGAAGGTAGTAGTGGAGGGGGCATCTGAACCCAGAGCAGTAACAAGTGGTGTACCACAGGGCTCGGTGCTGGGACCAGTTCTGTTTAACATTTTCATAGCTGACATTGCAGTAGGGATTAAGAGCAAGATCAGTCTCTTCACAGATGACACAAAGATTTGTGCCGAGATAGATGGGAGAGAGGGAGCAAAAGTACTTCAGGAGGATTTGGCAAAACTGGAGGAATGGGCTCACACTTGGCAGCTTAGTTTCAATGCCAGGAAGTGCAAAGTGATGCCTTTAGGAGGCAAGAACCCAGGACATAATTACTGGCTGAAGGGTGTCCTGTTAACCAAATCCAAGGAGGAGAAGAATCTGGGAGTGTTGGTAACTGAGGAGATGAACCACTCTGCTCAGTGCAGGAAGGCAGCAGTAAAGGCAAACAGGATGCTAGGGTGCAGAGCAAGGGGGATTACTTCAAGGAGTGGGGAGGTCATATTGCCCCTGTACAGGTCCCTGGTGAGACCGCACTTAGAGTACTGCATAGAATTCTGGCACCCCACTTGAAAAGGGACATCAGACTCCTGGAGGGGGTTCAGTGTAGGGCAACAAAAATGATCCTGGGATTGGGGGACAGACCATATGAGGAGAGAGTGAGAGAGCTCAATGTGTATACCCTGGAGGAAAGAAGGGAGAGAGGAGATATAATTGAAACCTTCAAGTACCTGAAGGGTTTGAACAGAGTAGACACCAGGTGTATGTTCAATCTGAAGGGTGGACGGGAAACCAGGGGACACCCTATGAAGCTGGAAGGAGGCAGGTTCAAGAGAGAACTGAGGAGGCACTATTTCACAAAAAGGGTGGTGGCAGGGTGAAATGCTCTGAGGAAGTTGTATTATTGCAGAGTGTTGGGGGCTTCAAAAGGGGGTGGGACAGATTCAAGGGGACAGTACAAACTGGGAGAAGGTGGGGGATGGGGGGCATATGAGGGAGGGGGGCAGCTGTAGTCCAATGGACTGAAGTGCACACTCAAGCAGACTAGATAGACCGCATGGCCTGTATCTGCTGGCAATTTCATATGTTCATAACCCAAGGACACAGACATAGCCTTGGTCTGAGTGTACTTACCTCTAGATGCTCTGGAATATAGAGGAGATCTAGAATGGATAGGAGAAGCCTGATGGCAATGATTTTCCTTGTCAGCAGAGGAAGGTTTTGTAGAGCTCAGCTTTGACTGCTGGTATGTCGAATTCACTGATTCGGCAGAGTGGGTTAGTGAAACCGGCATTGAAGCTGCCACCAAAAGCTATGCATTCTCCATTCTTTGTAGAAAGTCTTCTAAAGCATTTCAACAGTGCCTCCTTGTAAGCCAGCCCTGTGACGTAGAGGACTGAGGCATCATGCCTTACCTCCCGCCATGTCAGCAACCCATGTTCATGGTGCGAATGGGTTATCAGGAGCTGGCTGGGGAGGAGGATCAAGCATCCCAAGGACAGCTTTCCTCCTCTGGGGAGGGGGGGATAAACGATCAGTGCTTGCCTGGCCCCTAGTGGAGGCTGGGGTCTGGCACACCAATGCTGTATATGGTGATCAGCGGCAGGGCAGACACATGGCATGCTGAGCATGGGAGCTTATGCGACACTGCCACTGGCATCACTGCACGCCATTCCTCTGAGGGGAAGAAAAAAAAAGCCAGAAAAAGTCCCCAGCAGCTGGATGAAGGAGGTGCTCGGAGGTCTCACTCCCTGATCAGCCTGGCATTGAGCAGAACTGGATCTGGTCTTTGGTGGGGCCTGGGCCCCCCCCACTATCTCTCCGAGGGAGGAGCTCTGGACGAAGATGGTCAGTGAACCCAGTGGACGTCGGGGGGGGGGGACAGGACTGGACACCTTCCAGAACATGGGACCCCAGAGAGAGGGGAGAAAGAGATCAACACCAAAAAAGTAAATAAATGAAACAGTGCCTCCTTGTGACCTGGTTCTTTCAGATGAGACGTTAAACCGAGGTCCCATCTGCCTGGATTGGTGGTAGTTTAGGTTGATGTTAAAGATCCCATGGCACTTCTCGAAAAGAGTAGGGGAATTTTTTATTCAAGATTTTCAAACAAAAATACAAAAAAAAAAGTATTACAGCATACAAAATCATAATGAAAAGAAACAAAACCCAGAAATAAACACTGCAGCATACAGGAATGTCAAATCAAAAGCACACACAAAAAAATAATTCACCCAATAACTGCCCCCCCCCCCACTAAAAGAGTAGGGAAATATTTTAGTCAGAATTATCAAGCAAAAGTACAGAAAAGTATTACATCATACAAGCTCATAGTAAAAAAAGAACACCAAAACTCAAAAAGAAAAGTGGCAGAAGGTTAAAAGAAAAACAAGAAAACTTCAGAAAACTTCAGAAAAGTATTATAGAATACTAAATCATAATCAAAGGAAAAAATGGAATGCAAAAACCATAACAAAAACATCCCTTCCTCCAATTTCTCCCCCTCCTCCCTACACAAGAGTAGGGGAATCGTAAATTGCAAAAGAATCAAACAATAAAGAAAGAATGACATGTATTATAGCATACTAAATTAAAAAGAACAAAAACGGCAAACTCATAAATATACAGAGCCTATTAAATTTAACAACTGGACAACATATTATGTAAAAATCAAGTAATAGGAACATCGGAGTCCGTTATCCACGGAAGATTCCACCACGCCTGAAAAACCCAGGTAGCAGGACGATTTTTCATGTCATGGCGAAAGATCAGTTTAATATCCCAAGTAATTTTTTCAACCAGGTCAGGAAGCGTTACAGATTTTTATTGCAGGGTAAACCAGCAGCAAGAGTTCCAGATGTACTACTTAACTACCGTAAGGATGACCTGCAATGTGGAGGCATCCTTAGCCTGCCAAGAGGAATCAAAAGAACTGTACAGCAAAACTTTTAAGGACATAGTGCGAAAAGGGGACATATTCTATGTGGTTGCCAAAATGGACCAAAAATATAATACATAAGAGCAGGAAAAAAATAAATGATATGTTGTTTCCAGTTGATTGATACATAACGGCCTAGAGCAATACCTTTCAGAAAGCTGTTTATGCTTCTGGTGTTCCTTAACATTTATACGATTATGGCAACTGAGCCAATGAAAGTCCCACATTTTCTCAGGGATTCTTGGGTTATTTAAAAGCATAAGTAAAGCTGGTGTCAAAGTGGGAGGACAGGAAGGGGAAATAAATCAGCTCCCTGAATGTAGTAGAAATGATTTACTTATACAAAAATTTCCCGTGTTGACCACGTACCATTGCAGCTGTTAATTGCCAACTCTTAAGTTTGACAAAAATATCTCTAACATATGAAGGACAGACATTAGAGTAACGAAGTAAGGGATGCAGCTTCCCATTGTGAGAGCCAAGGACTACAGGTCAAGACATATAAAGGGATCCAAGACCTGTTGAAGTGAGTCAAAACAGGGAGAAGATTGATAACTATAGAGAAAAAAAACACAGGGTTAATCATACTCAGGCCACCCTGAGATTTCCGTAAATACAAAATATTTCTCTTTAAAGGATTTAATCTGCTACCCCACACTGCCTGAAAAAATACACTAAGCAAGGACACTTCCAAAGAATGGGGGGGGGGGGAATAACTAGCATATATGTATAAAAAGTGGCAAAAGAAACATTTTAATAAGGAAAACGCGTTTCAGTTTACCCATATGCCAAGAATTCCATTGCTTAACCATCTGTTGAGCTTGGGAATGTTTAGAAGTCTAATTTAAAATGTCTAAATCTTGGTAACCAAACTGGACACCTAAAAATGGTAATAGGTGCCTGGGACAAGGAAATCCATGCAACTGAAGTAAGGGGGAATTGAGGCCTGCCAAACTGGCATCCTACACATTTGGACATATTGAAGGAAGTTCCTGATAAGGAACCAAAAGATTGATAAATAATCATAGCCTGAGAAGCAGAGATTGAGTCACCAACTAACATAGTAAGATAGAAACATAGACTTTGACGGCAGATAAGGACCGCTTGGCTCACCTAATCTGCCCATTTCCCTACCTAGAGGATAAGTTGCAGATCCTATTTAACCAACAGCCTATTTCTTCCTACCCCCACAAAAATTGCCTTATGTCTGTCCCATGCATTCTTGAATTGTCCCACAGTTTTAGACCTCACAACCTCCTCAGAAAGGCTGTTCCATGTGCCCACCACCCTCTCCGTGAAAAAAAACTTTCTCACATTACCCCTGAGCCATCCCCCCTCTATATTCAAATTGTGTCCCCTTGTTCTTGCACATCTCTTTTTCTGAAAGATGCTACCCTCTTGGACTTTGTTGATTCCACTGAGGTACTTAAACATTTCTATCATGTCCCCCCTCTCCCTCCTTTCCTCAAGGGTATACATATTAAGCTCCTTTAGTCTCTCCTCATATGGCTTCTCATCCAGACCCTGCACCATTTTAGTTGCCCTCCTCTGAACTGCTTCCATCCTGTCTATGTCCTTGCGGTGGTGTGGTCTCCAGAACTGGACGCAGTACTCCAGATGGGGTCTCACCAACTGTCTGTACAGGGGGATAACAACTTCCTGTTTTCTGCTGGTGATACCTCTCCCTATACATCCCAGTATCCCCCCAGCCCTCCCTACCGCCTTCTCACATTGCTTGCCAACCTTAAGGTCATCTGATATGATTACCCCCAGATCACTTTCCATTTTTGTTGTTGTTACTACCTCCCTCTCATTGTGTAATCTTCCCCTGGATTTTTGTTTCCCAGGTGCATTACTTTGCACTTCTTTGCATTGAATCCAAGCTGCCATACTTCTGACCATTCCTCTAACTTTGCCAAGTCCCTTCTCATCCTTTCCACTCCTCCTTGTGTATCAACCCTGTTGCAGATCTTTGTGTCATCTGCAAAGAGGCATACTTTTCCTTCCAGTCCCTCTGCAATGTCACTTATAAAGACATTATAAAGGACTGGACCCAGTACTGAACCCTGCGGTACCCCACTAGTAACCCCTCTTTCTTCAGAGTGGACTCCATTTACAATTACCTTCTGTGTCCTGTTGTTCAGCCAATGTTTTACCCAGGCTACCACCCTGGGACCCACTCCCAGGCTGGTTAATTTGACTACTAATCTTTTGTGTGGGACTGTGTCAAATGCTTTGCTAAAGTCTAGGTAGGCCATGTCCACAGCCCCTCCCTGGTCTACTACTTTGGTCACCCAGTCAAAGAAATCAATTAGATTCTTCTGACATGACCTTCCCGCTGTGAACCCATGCTGCCTTGGGTCCTTTGCCCCACTGGTCTCTAGGTACTCAACAATTCTTTCCTTCAGAAGTGATTCCATCACCTTCCCAACCACAGAGGTCAAACTGACAGGTCTGTAGTTTCCTGCCTCCGTCTTGGTCCCACTTTTGTGAAGGGGAATCACATCTGCCTTCTTCCAGTCCTCAGGTACCACACCATCCTCCCATGATTTGTTAAAAAGGGTAGTTAGTGGTGTCACTAGTTCTCTGCTTAATTTTTTTAGAATTCTGGGGTGAATTTAATCTGGCCCCATTGCTTTGTCCACCATCAGTTTTAGGAGTTCTTTTAGAACCCTTTCTTCTGTGAAAGGACTGGGATCAACCCCCCTCTCCAGAGTGCTTCTGTTAATTGGATTAGGCACCTCCCCCACTTCCTCTTTTGTGCATACTGAACAGAAGTATTCATTCAGTATCCCTGCTTTTTCACTGTCACTCTCTGCCCACCCACCATCCATTCTATTCAGCCTCACTATCCCTCCCTTTGTCTTTCTACGCTCCCTGATATACCTATAAAAGGTTTTATCCCCCTTCTTAACTGAGTTAGCTATCTTTTCCTCAGTTTGTGCCTTTGCTATTCTGACTACTCTCCCTGCTTCCTTCTGCCTTAACTGGTACAATTCTCTGTCCTGCTCCTTCTGTGTTTCCTTATACTTCCTAAATGCTATCTTTTTCTCCCTAACTTTCACCGCTACCTCTTTTGAGAACCATAGTGGCTTTTTCTTTCATTTTGATTTGTTTATTTGCTTCACACAAAGGCTTGTTGCCTCTGTGATGGCAGTTTTGATATTTTCCCCATTGTTGCTCCACCCCTCCTTCTAGCCTGCTTGCTAGTGCTTTCCTAAGGCACTCTCCCATCTTGCCAAAGTCATCCCTCCTGAACTCCAGAACCCTCACTTTTGTATGGCTTGACTTTGTAGCTGAGCTTATCATGAACCACAGTGTTTGGTGGTCACTTGTTCCCAAATGGCTACCCTTTTCTAGATCTGAGATCCTCTCACTGTCCCCATTTGAGAGTACTAGGTCTAAGATTGCTCCCTCACAAGTAGGTTCCAAAACTAGCTGTCTGAGGCATGCCACTTGAAGGGCATCGAGAATGGCCCTGCTTTTGGATATGGCTGCCGCAAAAGCGCTCCAGTTAACATCTGGCATATTAAGGTCCCCCATCAACAGTATCTTCCCTTTCTCTGCCATCCTAAGTATGCCTTCTATCATATCCTTGTCCATTCCCTCCCCCCCTGACATGGGGGTCTATATACAACCCCTGTGCGGACTGTGGTGCCATTTCCAGTCTCTAAGGTGACCCACAGTGCCTCCTCTCCTCCATGTTTACTCTTTTGTTCAGTTGCTTTTATCCCTTTCCTTACATAGAGAGCTACTCCCCCCTTCTGCCCTCCCTGTCTCTCCTGTAGGTTGTGTACCCTGGTATGTTAACATCCCAGTCATGGTTTTCTGTGTTCCATATTTCTGTGACTGTTACAATATCCAGGCATCCCTCTTCCATCAAGGCCACCAGTTCAGGGAGCTTGTTGCCCAGACTACGGGCATTGGTACTCATTACCCTCCATTTCTTGATGGCCTTACCCCTTTTTGCCCCATTCCTGTCCTTATTGCATTTGTCACTTTCTCCATTGACCCCTGCACTTCTCCCTATCGACATCTCTATGTTGGTGTTTACCTCACTTTGCAACCTGATATTTGGGGGGGGGGCTAGGATTCCTGCTTCTTTCCAGTGCCTCCCCCTTGGCTAGTTTAAATGCTTGTCAATAAAGTATTTAAACCTATCACCTAGGATCCTGGTTCCCCTCCTGGACTGATGCAGACCATCATGCCAGTATAGGCCTGCATCCCTCCAGGTGGACCCCCAGTCCCCAATGAAGCCAAATATCCCTGAGCTCTGCACCAGTTTTTCAACCACTGATTGAATTCCATGGTGTGGAGCACCCTAGCCTCACCCATGCCATAGACAGGCAGCACCTCCGAGAAGGTTACCGTGTGTGCTATTTGTCTAAGGCCCCTCCCCATCTCCACAAACACTTCTTGCACTGCTCTGATCCCTTTCTTAGCCAGGTCACTTGTCCCTAGGTGGGCAATGACATCCAGCTCCCTCCCCTGTGCAGCTGCTCCTGCGATCCTGAGGATTCGCTCCCTGTCCCTCCAAGCCATGGCGCATTAGCTAATGCAATATAAGGAACAGTACAAGTGTCCACCCGAATGTGAGTCAGTGAGGGTGCGGAGTTCAAAGCCCACAGAAGTGGGTCTATACTAAAAACATAAAGGAGGGGACTAAGAGGGTAACCATGTTGAACTCCATGTTTCGCTGGAATCAGAGGGCCCACCCAACCATTAATAAGAGGGGATACTGTAGCTACGGCATAAATAGACTTTAACCAAGAAATGAAAGGTTCCGGTATACCATATTTTGAGAGCACTGTCCATAAGTAGTTATGTCCAATAGCGTCAAAGGATTGCTTCTGATCCAACGATAGTAAGAACCCTGACAATCCCTCAGCATTGTCTCTTTCAATAAGTTCACGTAGAAGGAGAAAATGATCACTCATCTTCCTCTCAGGTACAGAACAGGTCTGAGTGGGGGGAATAAGATGGATAGCCACCTGCAACAGTCTAGTATGTAGAATTTTGGCAATAATTTTGAAATCAGTATTTAAAAGACTAATTGATCTCCAATTAGTTAAGTCAGTTTTATCACCTTTTTTGTAGAAGAAGACCAAGAGACCTCGAGCCATGTCCAAAGGAACTAAAGCTGTGTTCAACAAAAAGGTGAAAACTACAGCCAATTCCTTGGACAGCAATGGGCCAAGAAGCTTATACAGCTCTGAAGTGAACCCATCCAATCCTGGAAATTTATTATTGGACAAGGACTGTTACTGTATTGCCTGTTCCACTTCTGCAGCTGAAATATCAGCAGTTAGTTCTGTCATTAGGAAGGCAGGACAAACAGGGACAAAAGAAGGGGACAATAATGTATCAAAATCCATAGTAGAACTAGAATGAAGGGAAAAAAGAGAAGAAACATGTTGAGTCACTATACGGACTATGTTCTGTCTATCTGTATAGACACACCCATCCAAGTCTGTAAGACAGTCAATCACCTTACATTTAACAGTATTTGAGCAATGCAAATAAGGGCACAGCACTGTTGCCTTCCCTTTCATCCCAAAACTCTGATGTGTCTTTAAAGTTTCTGCCTGTTTCAAAAGAAAGGCTTGCATGTCCATCTGAAGTAAATGAATTTGTTCCTTAAAATCATGAGTAGTAGTCCTGGACAAGGACTGCAGTTTTTGCAACTGCTTTCGTTAATGAAGGTACTGAAAATAAACAGTGTAATGAAACTGTTTACTGTGTGATTGTAGCAGCTTTCTCAAATCCAGTTTGACGTCTGTCCACCAGAGGGCAGGAGAGTCAAATAGATTAAAAACAGAACATTTATGTGACACTAAATACTTGAGATTCTGTATTAGAATGGCTTGGGATAGATGGGAGGAATTAAACTTCCAATAACCAGGACCCTGAGGAAATGTTCCAGTGGACCCCAAACAAAGGTGCAATAATTTATCGTCTGAAAATTCTATTTCTACAACCTTTATAGAAGAAACAGGTAAAATGTAGAAATAAAAAAAAATATATTCGAGTAGCCAAAGGAACCTTCCGAAACGTCTGATGAACAGTATGATGAGTAGTGAAATAAGCATCCTTCAGATGAGACGTAGAAACAACTTGCTTCAAAGTAGACATATCACAATAAATCTTTTTTATAGCAGATCGAGCACCTCTGTCATGTTTATCAAGTCCACAATTAAAATCCCCCCCAGAATTATTGCCTGAGAAGATAATAAATAAGGTTGAATGGCTTGAAATAGAGAAACCCTATCAGCCTTGGTTTGTGGTGCATAAACATTGATAAATCTGTAATAAAGGTTAGCAATTTTAGTATCAAGTATCAAAACACGTCATAGAATCAAATCAAGCAATTTGATAAGACGCATTTGTAAACTGGATTTAAACAAAATTCCTACACCTGAGCAGGTATCTGGCCCAATGGACCAGTAAGAAGGTCCAGCATACCACTGCTTTGTAGCTTCTCCCAATTCTGCAACAGTGTGCAGTCTAGAATCCTGCAAAAAGATAACCTGTAGGGAGCTAGACAGAAAAAAGGATAAAGTTACCCACTTCTTTCTATGACTCTTAATGCTGTTCACATTCAGTGAACCCAAGACTAGGGAGGACATTCAAGAAGATAAGAAAAAAAAACACAAAAAACCCAACGTATACCCAAGGGGGTTTTCTCCTTGTCCTCTGAGATCTACGATGAGTAACAACAGGGGGAGTATGTGTTTTTGCATCTGAATGGAGATCTACCTGGGAAGACCACAGGGAGGAACTCTCCGAGTCAGCGTCAGAAAGATCAGAGGGTTGCAAAATCTCATACTTGTTACTTAAAGGAAGCTCTGAAGTTTTTGATTCTTTGGGGGCAGGTTGTTCATCCCTCTGGGATCTCTTAGAGGACCATTTGCTAACTGGGGGAGCATACTCATGGAGGAGGATTCTTCTGAAATCTGTTCTGTAGACGGGGGCTGGACAACACCAATAAGGGATGGCTTGGGAGGGGGTCCGGTAGCAATGTCAACGCTGTTGCGGCAGGGACTTCTAAAGGGAAGGGTACCACAGGAACCTCAGGCAGCCTTGAGAGGGGGGAGAACTGTGTTCTTTGAGCCACAGCTATTAGCAACCTCTGTTCTTCTGCATCAGCAGAGTCTGACTGATTGTGAGCAGCCCAGGTACAAATCTGATATGTATGACCCACTGAGTTACATAGATTGCACTTTGGTTCATTGAGACAATTGCCACTGGTGTGTCCCAGTTCCTGACAAAGGTTACATTTGACCTGGTCACACAGGCTGCTTAAATGAGGACAGGAGCCACACTTATAGCATGCCTTCGGTTGACCTGCATAGAACAAGACACCTCAATCTCGCCCCCCCAAAAAAAAAACAATTTGGAAGGTGATTAAGACCAGTATCTGTAACATGAAGCATTACACACACCTTCCACCCCCTAGTCCAAATATGCTCATCATCGAAAATTGCCTCCTGGGAACCTAAAACAGAACACCTTTGCTTCAACCAATAAGTCAAATCAGAGATACTAACCCCCTTGTTTCGAAATAGAATGTTAACAGTTTTATATTCAGGCCTAGTAAGGGGAATAGCTTCAAAAGGAGCCCATAAAGGGGAGTCCTTCAAAGCATTAAATTGAGCTCAAAATCTCTGCAACCCTAAATTTAGCTTAAAACTTACGTCAAATGTGGATTCCCCAGACACATGGATAAGGGTGTAGATTTCATTAGTGGAAAATTTCATGGAACCCTTCAATAGAGTTTTAGCTACAAACCTTCTATCAGGAAACTCAGATGAACCCCCTTTATATAAAAGTCTAACAGCATTATGACATTTAGCTGGGTATATGGGCTGATGAAAAAGTGAAGCATATGGTCACCGAGTAGTGTTCCTTGGCAAAATCAGAGGTGCATCAAGGGGTTTCATCGGGGCATTTGAAGTGGAAGGGACAGGCGAGGCTGGCCATGGAGGATCAGGAGTTTCCAAAACAAGAACAGGATTGCTAGAAAGCTGAAGTTCCGATAAGAGATGTAAGGGAGACTGAGTTCCAGATATAGAACAAGCAGAAGGAAGCTGTGGAGAAGGAGCAAGAATGGGAAGAGCAACAGGCTTGTCCACAGTCCAAAATGAAACAGGCGAAGTGGTAATCTGATTGGGACCAGAGACCCATTATCCCGAAGCGGAACGTATCCAACCAGCCACTACAAGCATAGCTGAGACATCTGTAGATGACCGAACTGGAGAAGCAGCGAGGGAGCGGTCTTTGCCTGAGAGTCCTGTTGTTGAATCCAGTCCTGGTGCTCCCTTGAACTCTGACAAAGGGCGTATTGACTCACCAGCTGGAGACTGAAGCACAGCAAAAGTCCAGAATGAGGGGAACCCATAGAAACAGCAACAGGGTTCTCAACTACTGCCGAATGCTGTAAAACGGGTAAGTCCTTACTACCGAGTAAATTGCAAGGTTCTCTAGTAACAGCGGTAGTTTCCTGTGTCAAAAGCAAAGCATTGTGCAGTTCCTGACAACTGAGCGCATAACGCTTCTCTTCAGCTCACAGTTGTAGTGCAATAGAGCGGATTTCAGGAGAGACAACTGAATCAACAGTAGTAACCTTAGAACCCTTGTCCATAACAGGATTCAAAACAGATGTAGTAGGAGAAACTTTCATGGGGGCAAAATCTGTAGTAGTCGAAGATGTAGCGTCCTTTCCAGTAGGCAAAGCTGTAGAAAACACAGTTTCTGAACGAGGAGAAGCAGGGGAAGAGACCAGTCCACCTGCCTCAGAAGCATCCATAAGCTCCTCCACCACCTCAGAAGCTGCCATCTTGGTCAGAAACCAAGATAACAAGGGTTCCCCCACAGGAGAGTAGGGGAATTTCTCCGGTGTCCTGGCCAAATTTCCCTCATTCACTAAAAATACCACCAACAGCTTAATCTGGTTCAATTTCAGTTGCTTACCATCTGTATCCCCTCCCCCCCGTTCACCCCTGAAAAAGGGACTTCTAGGCCCAGTGGGTTTACCGGGTCAACAAAAGTCAACAAACAAACAAACAAACTCTGACAAATAAAGCAGGTTTTCATATTGTGCAAAAAGCCCAGTTAGCAGTCACAAAGTGTATGAGCATTGTCTTACTAAATCTTTGATTTGCTGCAATGACAAATAGGGAATAAAACTTCTTTATCCTTCAATGGCAACATGCAATAATATGTTTAAAATAACAAACAGACATGGAAAAACACCAGCTAAAAGATGGAGAGATTCAGCTTTGATTCTCAGCTGATCCAACAAGTGGTGCAGTAGGATGAAGAATTGAGGAAAGATGGGGCTAACCACATTATATAGGCTGCTTCGAAGTACGTCAATGTGGGTGTCCTCAGCTGGCAAAAGTCTTCAGATGGTCCTGTTGCTGACAGCTTACAGTTCTATTGATGTAGCTCAATGGATTAAGTTGTCCTGAAAGGAGATGGCTGATATGCTCAATTAGTATTTTTCCTCAGTATTTATGGTACAGGTAGGGGCCCACTCACTGTCCATGTCTTGGCAGGCTATGGGAATGGGGGGTGGGAACTGAACTTGGGACCAGTGTTAGGGAACTGCATACCTAAGGAACTAAGGGCACATAAGGTGAGTAAATGTCCAGGGCCAAATACTCCCAGTGTGCTGAGGGCATTGGGATGGGAACTTGCATTGCCCCTGACAGTCTTGCTCAACCACTCCCCAGAAGACTGGTGTAGTCCTAATGGATGGAACGAGGTCTGACATTGTCCCTCTGCACAACAGTGAGAGCAGAGAGGACAAACTTGACATTTTTAGTGGAAAAACACCTGGAGACTATCATCAAGGAACATCTGATGGAATTTCTTGAAGCGAAAGGGGCTTCACGACAGGAGACAGCATGGCACTATAGAGGAAAGATCACGCCATACTAAAGTGACTGAGTTCTTCAACTCTGTAACAAGAGTAGCAGACAAGGACCAGGTAGTCACTGTGCTGTATCTAGCTTTCAGTATGCCTTCAGCTCAGTACCCCATACATGGCTTATCAAGAATCTGGGGTACTTAAGGGTTGGGGCAATGCTAACAATGTGAG
This sequence comes from Neoceratodus forsteri, assembly GCA_016271365.2. Lineage (NCBI taxonomy): Eukaryota > Metazoa > Chordata > Ceratodontiformes > Ceratodontidae > Neoceratodus > Neoceratodus forsteri. The sequence goes on along the minus strand of CM057455.1, from coordinate 341,703,457 downwards.
CAGCAAATTAGCTAGGTGGATGGACCTAGAAGGTATGCATAAATATAAACATACATACATACTGTAGGAACATATGAAATAGCCAACAGAAGAAGGTCTTACGGTCTGTCAAGTCTGCTCAGTTGTGGAGCTTCTAATCAAGAGATTACAGTAGTTCTGCCCCTCTCCAATCCTCAACCTTCCCTTCACCATGTACCGCCCTCTCTTGAACCCCCTCACGGTCTTTTTGAGTGACAACCTCATCTGGAAGTTCATTCCATCCTGACACCACTTTGTCTGTAAAGATGTGCCTCCTGACTTCTTTCTTGACCCTCCATCCTTTCAGCTTTTAACAGTGTCCCTGGTGGTTCTGTTTTCACTCAGACAAAAAAGTTCATGATATCCACCTTGTTTATACCTCTCAGGTACTTGAAGTTCTTGACCATGTCCCTTCTCTTACTCTTCTCTTCTGATAAGTACATGTTAAGTTCCTTCAGCCTTTTCTTGTATGCCCTGCCATGCTGACCCTGAATCATCTTTGTTGCCCTCCTTTAAGTTGCCTCGAGCTGGTTGCTATCCTTTTGCAGGTGCAGGCACCAGTAATGCATGTTATACTTCAGAAGAGGTCTTACCAGGGATATGTACAGCCGCAGTATAACCTCCTCCCATCTGTCCATGAACATTCAACAGTCAGGGTGACCACAAGTGGGGTACTACAAGGGTTGGTGCTGAGACTAGTACTGTTTTATTTTTTAATCTTGCTTTTTGCTTTATTTGGCCCTGGAGAACTTCTTTTCTCTCAGGACCACCTGACCCACGCTTCAGCACTATCACCCCACAATCTCCCAGGGTTTACTCTTTTTTCTCCATCAGGCCACAGTGGCTTGCCCCTCATGGCTGGGCCATTGCCAGGGTTCCCAAAGCCTCTCTGGACACTTCAACTGCTAGCAGATGGGAGACATTTGCATGCATCATCAGGTGTGATGCCAGCAGTCAGTCCAGACTCCATCGTGATGGCTGTGAAGAGAGATTTACCACCCTTTTTTTATCATCCAGCATCTACTGTAACATGTTCATTACTGGAGACTTTAACACTGGAACTGGAAATTATAATAGTTTATCCTTAGATACCTTGATCATTCTGACAGATGACATTGACTGTACAAGACTCTAGGCAAATGAATGAGTGCATTGCATACTATGCCACGGGTAGGCTGGAGACCTTCTATAAAATATAGGAAACATTTTTAAGCATGCCTGAATATTTAGTAAAAGAGGCTTGATAGAATTCAACCCATTAACCTGAACAAAATAAGCAATTCACTAGTATCTTAGGTACAATTAAATGTTAAATAGTTACTCAAAGAACTGTGGAATGAATGGAATGATGCACAAGTTGTCCTGTGTTAGTTTGTTGTATGTTTTTAGTTATGTTGCAAATATATTCATTGTTTTTAACGAGTGAGATGTGCTTTTAGAGAAAAAGTAAACAGAATGAAACAGTTGTTAGACATTCTATCTCTTGTGTGAGGAAACTAAACAGAGGGATTTGCATTACAGCGGGGGTATACTGTGATGGGCTGTGTAGTCTTCCTCTTCACCCAAATACCTGCATTTCCAAGGTTATGAATCAGTATGCTGTCTGCAGTTAATGCGCATCAATTCACTTACAAATGCATCACTTTGAATAATAACAATAGTAATAATACACTGAGGCCTGGAGCCTGTCCTGAAAATGTGAGGGTGGCGGTTGAAGACAGAGGGTCTAACTAGTTAAATGCAATGGTATTCTAGTATGGCTGGATACTTTTCAGTTTGTGTGGGTTATCAAATATATGTTTTGATGGAGAGGTTGCAAGCCCCGAATGTCAGCCTGTAGCTATGGGTCTATACTGTATATGCTTAACTGTTGTGAGCCCTGGAATCCCACATGGTGTAAGCTGGGGGGGGGGCACATGTGCAGCAGAAGCATAGTGTTGGGTTCCTAGGGAGACAGAGAGAGGGAGAGAGGGTGGAAAAGAAGGAGAAGGCAGGAGGGGGGAGGGAGGGCATGGGATGACCAGCATTCACTCGCTTCCTGCCAGCTGACTGAGGAGCAGCATTGTCATTGATTGCAAAGGCAACTGCTCCCCTAACCACCTGGCCAGAGGAGGGGCACAGCTGTGGAAACTCTTAACTGTTGGACTGGCATGAGGGGAAGGGGCAGAGAATGGAGAAAATAGGAAAACATTACTAAATAACTAAATAAAATTGTGCTCAACTGCAAAGATACACATGTTTAAAGTGACGTGGAAACATTTGAAAAGATTTTCCAATTTTCAAGAAAACATACAACAGAATATAACATTTAGACACACTTTAGCTTATATTTTATTATATCAGCCCATGATTTTTATCACTGAAGACATTTGCAAAGAAACAAAATCTGTGTCCCCTAGACTTCATCTCATCCTCCTCCTGCTTTCCCCTTAAAATGCTCTGTTCGTAACATCGTAATCTACTGCAGTGAAAATCTAATATTGATGTCAAAAATAGAGCATTATGAAGGAAAAGTAGGCAGATGAGATGGACTCTGGATGACTCAGATCTTGTTTTCATTTAAATGTCCGCAATGAAAGAATGAGTGAGATAAATGCAGAACATTAATGAAATATAATTAATATTGTGTCTTAGTATAATATTTTGAAAAGTGTTTCAGGATTTAGAAAAAAATTGATTTAGGCAAATTTGTTCAGGCAAATTTGCAATGCTTTAGATTATAATATACCATATTTGATTCCATATATATGTACAAATGCCCAGAATTTCAAAAATGTATTGATTACCTTAACCATCAATTGTTTTAAAACAGAAGCAGAGCCTCACTAAGAAAGTAATGGAGTCAGAGAGAATATGTCTGGTATTAATAAAAAGCTATTAATTTTGGCTAATATGTATTGGTTTGAGTGTGCGTGTGTTGGTTTCAATGATAATGCTGGATCCAGTAAAATGATTCGTTTCCCAGCATGTGTATCAACTTCTGTGAACATGCATTCAGCAGAAAAACTGAATCAGGCATACTGGGGTCATTGATCTTAAAACAGCATTTTAATAAATGTGAGATAATAAATGCCTCTGTCCAAGCCTCTCAGCTTAGCCTCTATTTCAATAGCTCCCTTGATGTGGTGTACAGGCTCATCCTTGAGTAACATCACAATTCAGACCAGTTATATGGACAGCTCAATAACAGTATATGAGTGACCAAACCTTTCCCATCCCCTGAAATGTCAGAGGACAGTATACGAAAAAAGTTTGGTTTATCAAGAAAAAAATGAAACATAATAGACTAATATCAAAATGACTAATTACTGTACATGTGCTTTTCCTTTCAGTTGGTTAAACTTATGTAACCCCTCAGTGTCTGCCAAGCCATTAAAATTTAGGCCCACTGTTTCTGGCTACCTGCCAGGGCCCATTTGACTATGATGATATAAAGGGATAGAGCCATTTAGAGAAAAGCGAGCTGTGAGACCTATCAGAGGGAGTACAGCAGATAGCAGTCTGGTTGCCTTGCAGGAACCTTTGGGGGACCAATACAACCAAGGCCTTATTAAGGTGGACGAGTCTCAGAAATGGTGTAAACCTCTAGTAATGTGCTCTTATGGTGGGAGAGACAGGCCTCCTACATACTTCTACATACACCTACATACTGTAGATGACCTTAAAAGAGAAATTGTTAGCTAGCCCAGTGATGTGGAGGGCTGAAGCACTGGGTCAGACTTGGAAACAGGTGCTGGTCATTGGCTGGGGAGGGAGGATTGAGCATCCCAAGGACAGTTCTCTCTCAGGCAGGGGGGGACACATCATCTTGCTTGGTGGCTGTAACCTAGTGTCCTTAGCTGGTAGCACAGCAAGATGTCAGGGAAGGTGTCTTACCCATTGGGACTCCAAGGGTTGTTTCTGCAGAGGAGGAGTGTGGAAAATAGGTCATTGCACTTGGTACAGATCCAAAGGGAAAATGTGGAAAATCCCTCAGCCACAGGACCAAGCCTGATTTCCCCACAGGTTCTGCACCAGTAACTAGGCATATTCAAAGGAGACCTTCTGGCAAGGCTGAGGAAGAAGTGAGGTAAGCCCTGGAAAAGCTGGGTGACAGGGCCGGAGGGGGAATCAATCAGATGGGAGCAACTGGGCAGTCAAAATGACAGACAAACAGAAGATTAAAAAAAAGAGTAATTCTCAGGAAAAGGTAAATGCATAAAATCCTCTATTATGCTGGGAATGAGGAATCAGGAATAAAGAAAGAGACAGAGCTGTTGTCACAAAGCCACTCAAGGTTGCCTGGGAAGTTGTAGTGGGCTTACTTTACCTCACTGTTATTAGAGATAGGTGATGTCAGGAAACCTCATTTTGTGAAATTCTTTGCAACGTTTCCAGATTTTGCATAGCTTGACTGTCACTTCACCTAGTCCTGCTTACCAGGAAGAGGTTATGCACAGTGATGTTTTTTAAAACTCTCCACTACTCATGTAGAGGAAATGTCCCACCCTGTTCCACCAGACCCATGTTACAGTAATCTCCCATCCTCATAGCACCAATACCTCCCTCCTCCCCTTGCACTGTGATGTTTATAAATGTTATCAGCCTTCTGTCCACCCCAAGTTGCATATTTTTATAACCCACCTCCACCATCCACCTGACCCAGTAAAATACAAGTAGACCCCTATTCCACCATTCTCTGGCACCCCACTACCCGCCTTCCCCACTCTCCTACAAAGGATGCTAACAATTCACTGGTAAGTATCCTGTAAAATACATAGTAGAAAACTGTCCCTCAACATGGAGACTAGCCTTCTTGTTCATTCTCTCTGCTATCAGTGAATGGAACTGATATTGAACACTTTAGTAACACCAGATTGGCTGACAATAGTGACCAATCAAGTTTTACTATAGGGCACTCAACAAGTTTCATTCATTGATGGTACAGCCTATGAACAGGGAGTCTTGTCACTGGAGCCGGGGATGTTTTTCTTTTTTACAGGTTACTTATTAGTAATGTTTCATGTCCTTTGGGGTGAGTGGGGGAGGAGTGTGGTGTGGTGGGGTGCTAGAAGGTATTGGGGAGGTTGCCTTCTTGTATTTTCTAGGTTGGGTGTGTCGAAGGAGGTAGGTAGCAAGAATATGTACATTACATGGGGAGAAGAATGATAAAACCCATGGGTGAAGGAAGTTACTGTATACTGAGGTGTTGTGGGAGGGGGTGGGATAATTGCTCTACATGAGGGCTTGTTTAAATGAATTATTTTTTAAATAACTTTCCATGCAAAGTTAGGGTGAAGTTGAGAAATGTCACCTCATTACATGTAGCTCAAAGTTTCTGAGTTTCAACTTTGCTGCATCTGTAACTGTGACTAAACTGATCATGACCCACTCAGAGCTGCTTCCTTCCTGTCTCACTACAGACTCCTGCTCGCACATTGCAAAGACTGTGTCAGCAAGAAATACTGACCCACATTGTCCCTCAAGGTACACCTTAAGTTACCCCATTCTGTATCAAAAGCAGGTTTACTTTTTAAGTTGGTAATGCTTTCTCAGAGGTGGATCACTAGAACAGCCAACACAATAGATTACAAATACTTATTAAAACACTGTGTCACAGATATATATTAAATTAATTGCAAGAAACGTTGTTAATACACTAGTTAGGGTTAAACCAACAAAAGTAGGGATATGTGGTGTTAGGGTTCCCGGGAACCCTAACACTTCTTCTTCAGGCAGCACAGGAAAACCATTATGGTTTGACCTCTCCTGCATCTTCCCAAATCAGACATGGGGTGTGCCTTGGGGTTGTCAATTTAATACCCCATTCCATCAGTAAATAAGCTGAGATGCGTACAGTATATGAGAATGGGGTGAGCGTTAAGGTTGACAACCCTAAGGCACACCCCATGCCTGATTTGGAAAGGTGCAGCAGAGGTCAAACCATAAGGATTTTTCCTCTTGCTGCCTGTAGGGTGAGGTATTAGGGTTGGGAAACTTAGCACCACATTTCCCTGCTTTTGTCATTTAACCCTAACTAGTGCATTAACAAAGTTTTTTTTTTGCAATTAATTTCCTATCTTTTTTAGACAGTTTAACTGTATCCTCATTTATTTATTAATTTTTTTTTTAGTTTTTGGTAACTGGGTAAGGCTCACTAGGCACACATGCCTGTTTTCAGGGTTGACCTGGGAGCACTGGGTGGTTAAGTGACTTGCTCTGATTCACGCAGTATGCAAGTGGAGGTTGTGAGAATCAAACCCAGGTCTGGTCTGCTGGGTGTACCAAACACTTTCACAGCTCATTACTATGACCCCCAGGCTATATTGCCAGCCTAGCGGCAGTGCGAGGTCCTCTGAGCCCTGCATTTCCATCACCCATAGATGCATATATGTTGCTGTGGAAGAACAGGGCCCTCTGGGCTCTGCATTTCCAATTTTGCCAAAACCTCAATTTCTTTCCTTCCAGTTATGGCTTGTTAAAATTCCAAACTTATGCTATGTGAATTTGCATTTTTTTATATTGCCCCTAAATGTTTGTTTTTTGGGGAAGTGGGGTATGTGTTATTATTCTAGTACTCATTAAGACCTTTGTTTTGATATATATATATATATATATATATATATATATATATATATATATATATATATTTATATATATATATTGTCCCTAAGTCCAAATATTGAGGAAGTTATGGCTTGTTGAAGTTCCAGTGCTATTCTAAGGGAATTGTCATTCTTTATTTTTTATTTTGTTTATAGTGCCCCTGAATGTTTGGGGATATGTATTAGTCTTGTAGTACACATTAAAACATTTGATTTGCTATATAGATTGTCCATTAAGTTCAAATATTGAGGGAGTTATGGCTTGTTATATTCCAATGTTATCCTATGAGAATTTTTTTTTTATGTGGGCCCTAAATGTTTTTTTTGGGGGGGAGGATTATGAGTTATTCTTGCATTACTGATTAATACTTTTGTTTTGATATATAGATTGTCCCTTAAGTGCAAATATTGAGGGAGTCATAGCTTGCTTGAATTTCAAATGTGGGGAAAAAAACTAAGTCCAAAATCTTTTTTTCATATGAAGGAATCGTTTTTTGTATCAAACGAAAAACCCATACATAAAAGGATGCTGTCATACAAAATAGGAATCAGGAAAAAAACAAAGTCCAAATTCTTTTTTTCATGTGAGAGCATCCTTTTACATAGGAATGGAAAAATATATGGAAAAGGATTCCTTCACACACAAAAAAAAAGAATCTGGAAAAACAAAGCCCAAATATTTTTTTATGTGGCATCCTTTTTCATATGAAAGACAAATACTCACAAATATGGATCCATTCATATGAAAACAGAATTGGGAATTAGTTTTTTTTCAGATTCTTTTTTGTGTGAAGGGATCCTTTTTCATATGGCTAGATTCTTTTTTCATATGGCTATATGAAAAACTGGAAGTGAGTCTCGAAAAGGATTTTAAAATTAAAAAAAAAACATTTGGGGGTCATTTTAGCAACAGTTAAGTGCATAATCCACTTAACAGGGTCCTGATGACCAAAATACATGTGTTGGTGTATGTGCAGGATATAATTTTTGCAGGGTTTGAAACATTGTTTAAAAAAAAATAGGAAACAAGATGGCAGCCATATGAAAAGGGATTTTTTTCCCTCATGAAAAAGGATGACTCCCATATGAAAAAAGCACCCTTATTTATATGGACCAAATTCTTTTTTCATTCCAAACAGCTATCCAAAAGACTGTACTGAGCATGCTCAGAACTGACATTTTTAAATTTAATAACTTTGGAACTAATTAATATTTTTCCCCAAACTAGCAAAATGGATATCTGTGGGCCATGCCCTTTCTACCCCAGGATTAGAGAGCATACTGAGATAGGAGGAGGAGTTTGTGCTGTGAGCAGATCCTCATGTGTCATGCACATGAAGAAGCTCCATGCTAACCGGTTGGGTTAATGTTGACATCCGTTTGTAAAATTAAGAGCAGTGGATTTCTGTAAGTCTCAGCATGTTTTAATCACACTGTGATTCCTGCCTGTGAAGAAACACACTCTGACCAAGGTGAATAAAAAACACAGAACAACCCTGCAGTTTGCTTCTTGTTGTTTTGTTCACTCTGCAGCATGGTAGAATTACCAAGGGCATGGACAGATTTCAACTATCTTGAACAGAAGACTGAGGTCCAGGCTGCAACAAGAGCATGAGCAAACCAGCTTCATTACATGTTTTATCCATATGGGTAAAAAGTGAAGGTCGCCGATTTTTGCCCATCAAGTATTTAATCAGATAAAGTGATGAAATGCCCTGCTATCCTTAGAAGTTGTGGAAACACACTCTGCTAATCGTTTTCTTGCTTGTAGTCAAGTAGTTTCATTGACAAAAGTGGAACAGTATAAAAAGGCGGATAACTTCAAGAGGAAATTTACTATCAGGAAGGCCTTTTGATTGTGTGTTTCTTTATGACACCATATGTATGTTTAACTGAAGATGCCAAGTGGTAAGCCCATATTTACATTGTCTCTGCTGCAAGATTGTTGCTATAGAAATAAGAATGGACTAAGAATAAAAATTTGATGAGAGACAGAAGGGGTGGAAGGGGAGGAGGTAGGACAGAGTGGGGGAAGGAAGAAAGTAAAGTGGCAAATTAAGGTGAATCTTATGTATTCTACAAGCTAAGAAAAACACAACGTGTGGATTTCAGTAAAATAAGATGGAAGGTAGAACTGGGCATGTTAGAGTTACCACTTTATACAACAGGCAGCAAGCAATCTGTAAATGAGTTAGGTAACTGTACTAGTACAAACAACAGTTACATTTTTCTGGGCCCAGTTTTTTCTTCCAAGCTTTCAATCCATGCAGAAATATCGGAATAACTTTGAGGGGTTCCTGAGATATATAAACCAGAAACTTTAAAAATAAAAACTGATGTTCACTAGAAGCAAAGGCTGTAATGGGAAGAAAATGGGTAAAGCTGTAAATAAATCCCCATTCAAATCACTGAGGAATAAACCCACAAAGTAATACAAATATTCATTCACCAGCCCAAGCTTTCTTGTCAACCCATTCAATACTGGAAACAAATAAGGTCCAGAAAGCAGATCAAAAGCAATCCAGGATTAATTTTTTCCCCAAACTTAGAAGCCGCCAAATTGCCTCAACTTATTTCATGGATACAATCTCCAGGGCAAGCATTTCTAAACAAAGAAGAGACTCAACAGATGGTGGCAGAGGAAATTATGGTATCAGATTCTGAACTGTTTCATGAGACTGTGCCACAATTTAATGGCAATATAAAGGAAAAAAGTGGGCAAAACCTCTTCAATAAGGAAAAACATTGATTTTCCAGAAGCATCTGCTCAGCAGAGCAAACATAAAAATCAGATTGCAATGGAAAACCCCTCACTTGATTCTTCTCTTGACTCCTCCCCCCTTGGGCTCAAACTATACTTACATATATTCTGGCAATTAAAAACAAGATGGAACCTTTGGATACATTAGCTGCCAAAGTGGATAACTTCAAATTAAGTTTGAAAAATATTGAGTCAACTAATAAAATAAACTTGGATAAAATTGAGACTGCTGAGAAATGTATAAGTGAAGTAGAAGATTCTACTTCTTCACTGAAAAAACAAATTTCCCAACAAGAATCAGAAATTAAACAACCACAAGCAAAGGTGATAGTCACTAAAACTAGATTCTGAAGAAAAAATCTTAGAATTCTTGGGGTCCCGGAGAACTGGGACAACAGGCTGCCTTAACAGATACACTAGATCTTATTTTTCTGCACTTCTGGAAATTCTGAAAGAAGATCTGAAAATTCCATATGATTGGGCACACTGAGCTATCAGAGACCCGATGGTGATGCCCCACCCAGAGCGATAATAGAAAAGATGTTAAAGTCAAAAGATAGTGACAACATAATGAGAGCTGTAGAAAAAAAAAGAAATCTTAAGGGGGCAAATATATTCATCTATCAGTATTTATCAAATTAAGTTATTATGGAATGCAAAAAATATGCTCATCTGAGAATTTTAATTTGGAAATTTGGTGCTTAATCTATATTTATTCCTCCCCTACTGATTAAAAGTATTCACAATAGGAAACCAGTTCATATATAATTCTGCTGTAGAAACTGAAACTAATTTGCACAAGAAACACTTGGAGATGTTTTGAGCAGTCTTGAGTAACCGAACAAAGAAAACTGAGATTTCACAACTTTGTAGGTAGTACAACTGCAGATTTTGTGGAGATGAATGTTCATCTTTTTTCCCCCTCTCCTTTAGATATCGCTCTAATGTTAAATGAGTTTTAATACTCAAGCTGAATTTTTTATCTGCAGACATAAAGTTAGGGGATTGCCCTCCCATTGCTCTTATAAGAAATGTGATGATTAAATATTTGAATGTAACATAATAATGGATCTCATGTGTGGTAAAGGGATCTGACAAAATGGAATGAAGAATAATAATCAACCAGCATCAGACAGGTTGCAGCCTGTCATTATGGAATTTGGAGATATTTCACTTAAAATATGTTTTTTTTTTTTTTTAGTTTTCTGGTCATGCAAGAGTTTGTGGTATTATTATGGGTAATGTCAAGAGGGGAATTTTAGAAAGTCTTTATTTTTTTCCTGAGGTTATTAAAAAGATGTTTTCCCTGAAAAATGGCTGATAAACACGTACATTCTAGAGAGCTCAACTTTTCCACAATTAATGTAAATGAAATGAATAACCATAAAAAGAAAAATATGATTCTCCAGTATGCTTTAGAAAATAAGGTGGCAACTCTTGCCTTGCAGGAAACTTATCTTAATACATTAGATCATAAAACATTAAAGAAATCATGGGTGGGACAACAGATAGCAAATGGGTGGCTTTATTAATAGCTAAAAACATAGCTTTTAGATTTATCCAACAATGGCAAGACCAGGAAGGTAGAGTGATACTGGCTAAAGGTCTATTATGTGGTGCTGAAATAATAAATGGATCCATCTATGCTCCATTTATTGGTTATGGCATATTTATTAATTCAATTTCTCAGTCCATAACTGAACTACCAGCAAACAGAGTCTTGATAGATGGCGACTTTAATGGCCTATTAAATCCAAACTTTGACAAATCCACCCACCCATCACATCTGATGGTACTACCTTGTGTATATTTAAAAATGTTCTGTTAGAACATAATCTTTGTGATACATGGAGGAATAAAAATCCAACTAAAAAATAATATACATTTCGTGTCAAAAATTTGAATGTTTTGTCTAGACTCAACTATATATTGGTTAATAAAGACTTTATTAAATATATTACTGTAGTTAAGAGACATGAAATATCAATCTCAGAACATGCGATGATCTCTATTCATTTTATTCCTACAGAAGACAGAAAGAGGCTACCACAGTGGCACTTTCAAAATACCTTACTTATGGATTATCTGTTTATTACAGAGATAAAAAAAAATAATTCTGGGCTAATAATTATAATGGGTAGTATGTAGTCGACATCTGGGATGCCTGCAAAGCCACCATTAGAGGCTATATTATATCTTACCAAATAAAATTGAATAGGATGAATAAAGAAACTGCTAACAAATTAGAAAGGGAAATTTTAGATTTAAAAGACAAAACATATAAGGATCCAATTACTTATCAACAAACTTTTAAACAAAAAAATAATTAAATGAAAATTATGTTTGGGGAAAAAATGGAATATAATATTATGAAACTCAAAAATAAATGATATTGTTTTGATGACAAAACTGGTAAATTGTTGGTACATTCTCTTAAAAGGCAGAAAGAGCAGAACACTATCACAAGTATTATAAACTCAGAACAGGAAATTGTGACCAGTGATATAGAGATAGCAAAGGTATTTATGACATATTATATAGAGGATAATACCTGATGTACAGGTGATGACCACAGTGTAATCACATCGAGTGGATGCCATGGCATCAGTAAACCTTGAGAGAGTGCAGGTCATGAGGTTTACCGTTGCCCTAGCAATCACGAGAGGTGATTACATTGTGGTTATCACCTGTACATCAGACATTGTCATTTATAGTGTATGGGACTCCACATGAGAAGTTACCCCCCCCCCTCGAGCACAAGTAATTTAGCCATATCTTATTAATAAATCTGTATTATGGCCATATGATTGTGTAGGAAAACAATTTATTAAAATACATGGACTGAATGACAGCGGGCCAAAATAGCACCAGAGTTAAAATCTCTATCAGACATGGTGATCGCTAGACTCAGTAAAAGTAAACTGTGACAATTGGAATGTTATTTGAATACTGTTCTGAGACTAAAAATTGTGTTCTGGGTGTGCAGAATACTGAATAACACTGACATTCTGTTTTGTAAACCCACTGCCATGACATAGGTGAAAGAGGTTTATAAGGTTCTGGCATCATGACAGTGGGATTACAAGGTTGTAAACAGTTTATTTTCAGTGGGTAATAAGGGCTACCCATACATTATAAGTTTATATACAATTGAAGCAATCCTATGGATGATCATGGACATAATCAAATGGAGTAGGATGTATTCTTAATAAATAGGCATTTAACTAATGTACAGATAGAGGCCAATCAGTTTACCACTACTGAAGTATTGCAAGTCATTAAAATAATGAAAAAAATTCCACTCTTGGTCCTGATGGGTACACAACAGGATTTTTCCAAATATTTACTTAGTAGCTTTCTCCATGGATATCAAAAATGGACGATGAAATATCCAAAGGCCAGACACTCCCTAAATTCTTCTGTGAGGCCACTATTCTATTAATATATAAAGAAAATAAGGATACCAAGTTACTGGAGAACTACCGCTCCATTGCTTTATGAAATAGTGACTACAAAATTATGGCTAAATTAATTGCTGCTCAGATACAATCTCAGATCGCTAATATTATACATAAAGACTAAAAAGGATTTGTTAAAAATAGAAACATATTTGATGGCTTGGGAGAGGTTCAAGCCAGAATTTCATTAATATCAGAGGAAGATCCAGAAACTATTGTCATCACTTTAGATGCATCTAAAGCATTTGATTTAGTTAATTGGCACTTTATGTTTTAAACAATAGAGATCTGGGGATTTCCAGAGCATATTATTAAAGCAATAAAAATCTTATATACATGTCCCACCACATCATTCAGAATTAATCAACATAGATCAGATCCAGTCATGATGAAAAATGGGGTGAGGTAGGGATACCCCCTATTGCCTATATTGTTTATTTTGTCTTTACAGCCTTAATTAAATCATATTAGAGCGAATGACAGTATATCTAGAACAGATTGAATTAATCATTTTTGTATGAATGTTTATGCAGATAATATTTTTATTATAATATCTAACCCTAAGCTAACTTACCCCGAATTATATGAAGAATTTAAAAATTACTCCACATTTTCTAACTTTACATTAAATAAGAATAAATCCATGTTTTTACCTATTAATTTTTTTTTTATTTAGTTTTTGTTGACCGGGTAAGTGCACTAGACAAATCCTGACTATTTTCAGGCACAACCCAGTGGAGGGAGATACAGATGAATGCCAACTGACCTTGAACCAGATTAAGCTGTTGGTGGTATTTTCATACATGTGATATATCCAACTGGCTTAAGAGGGAGATTTGGGTCAAATTAGGAGGGAGATTGGCCTGCCAACTTGCTTAAGAGGGAAATTTAGGTCAAATTAGGAGGGTGATTGGCCTGTTGGTAGGGAGATGCTGTAACATTATGAGTTTGTCCTTAAATGGCATCAAAAAAATAAGAAAAAAGTCATTACAAAAATAAATGTATTTCATTTTGTCAAGAATAAGCACTAAGAAGAATAAACAACTAGTTGTATAAAGTTGTCAGATGCATTTTTCATCACTGATTTATTTTTTATGTGTCTTTACCTGCCCAAAAAACATGGATATTTTGGACAGAATTTTACTTAAGCAGGAGATTTTGTTTCTCAGGAGGGAGGGAGTTCAGTTAAAAAAAACAGGAGTCTCCTGCGTAAAGAGGGAGATATCACATGTATGTATTTTTAGTGAATGAGGGAAATTTGGCCAGGACACCGGGAAAATTTCCCTACTCTTTTTGATAAGTGCCATGGAATCTTTAACATTCACCTGAACTACCACCAATCCAGGCAGATGGGACCTCGGTTCAACATCTCATCTGAAAGATGGCACCTCAGAAGTGCAGCACCCCTCTCATGCTGCACTACAGTGTCAGTACCAGGGATATTAACCCAAGTGCCAGATGTGGGAACTGAACCCACAGCCCTCTGATCTCCTGGCCTCAGAGGTGAGTGTGCTACCTACTGAGCTACTGACACTGACTTAATAATATGTCTCAAGAATCAAGACATTTTATAGTATAACTGCAAATTAAGGAATCTACCAAGTATTTAGGGATATAATTAACGAATAATTTGCAACAAACAATATAACAAAATTTTAAAATATATATGGATAAAATGACAAATATGTTAATACCTTGGCAAGATAGAGCTTTGTCTTTATGTGGAAAAATTGATACTCTCGAAATGATGATCATGCCTCACCTAATGTATTTGTATCAAATTATTCAAGGAAAAATATCTATTTCATGGTTAGAACAAATCAGAAGAATTTTTCTTAAATTTGTATGGCATGGTGGAGTTCCTTGTATCGCATGGGAAAAATTGACAATGTTGTGGAAAGAGGGTAGTATGGTGTGTCCAGACTTAATTAGATATTATTGGGCAGTTAAAATGAAACAAATTATACACTGGGTAAGTAAAGATGGGATAAATGCAGTGACTGATTCCCCGTCCCTTGCAAAAGGATGTTATTAAAAGACAACCCTAAGTTAGAATTTCCAGATATTATAGCATTTCCCGGAATGTTTAAAAATTGCTCAAATTTCATCATCCAAGCTTTGACAAATGCTAGCAATAAAATGAATAAAATGTTCTTTAAAAATAATTTTATACTGGTTGCTACCATTACTGGTAATGGGAAGATATGGAATGATTATAATTTAAATTTCTTTCCAGATAAAGAGCTTAAGAAGCTCAGAATATGCAATTGGTATGATTGCTTAGTGGAGAGTAACTTTATATCTCGGAATGAATTTAATCATAAATGCCATAATCAGCAAATTCCAAGGGCATGGCTAAAATATTAATTACTAAAAAATAATGTTAATAAGTTAATCTTTTTCAATACCTATCAGATTGAAGTGGATATATTATCCATTTTATGTAAGTCTTATACTAAAAATAAAATAAGTAAAATGGCATTTTTATGTTTACTTGCACGCAAGTGCAAGAAACATAGTGCCATCATCTGAGATTTCGGAGGTGTGTCACCTCCTCCTCCAATTCAGTCAGTGTGTTGGCAGGCGCGGCCCCTGTAAGCCAATGTATTCTGGAGCTGTCTATGATAAGCTCCAAAATGCAGTGGCATGTTCAAAGGGGAGTTATGCTTGAGTGAGCAGCGATAAGATATCGCTTGCCTGGGCGCGCAGCTCCCCCAATGCACATGATGCCATGCAGCGGCGCGCCCCCCCACCCCCCACGACGCACACACTGAATAACCACCGGGTGCCCAACTTCGCCGGGCTGTGCTGCGCTCACCGCCCCCTAAAGCTTTCCAAAATGCTGGGTGCCCACCCCAGCATGGCAAGTGATATAGCCATCGGGGTGCCCAACCTCGTCAGCTCCACTGTCCTCACCCCCCAGTACTAAGTGCCACGCTGGGAGCCCACCCCAGCTGGCAATCCATATTTTGGCCGACAGGTGCCTAATCCTCTCGCCAGCTGAATGACCCCCAACCATCCTTGTGCCACACTGGGAGCCCACCCAGCGTGGCAAACGCCCCGCGCCATTTTTTTTTTTTTTACCTGTAAAGGAAAAACGGTCCCACGAGTCTCCCTGGCCCCCTCCCACAACCCGCACCCACCCACTGCGCACTCCTGCCTCCCCACACCCCCACCCCATACTTACCTCTGACTTTGGCGGACGTCTTCGTGGACCGGGAACACGCCTGCACTCTTCAAAGCCGACCACGAACTGAGGAAATGCCGGTAAGCTGTATAATGGGCTAGATAGGGGGGTTTCAACTTTGTTGCATATCTCAGGCATTTTTGGGAATTTTCACACCAAATTTTCAACATGGGGTTTTTGGGACCCCTTCTCATGAATGATGTCACTGTCATGGTGTTATTCGGGCCTGAAGGGTGATTTCGCAGTCATCAGCAGTCACTGTGTGAAATCACCCTTCGGGCCTGAATAACACCATGACAGTGACATCATTCATGAGAAGGGGTCCCAAAAACCCCATGTTGAAAATTTGGTGTCAAAATTCCAAACAATGACTGTTTTAAGAGCATGCATTGCGTAGTTCCTACGCACGCTCATAAGTTCGCGAATTTTCAACATTTTCACTCCAGATTTTCAACATTGCCATTTTATCACACCTTCTTATGAGTAGTACAGCTGCCATTTTTCACATCTCACCCAAAATGTGTTTCCGCCCATGTAGCGCACAATGGCACAGTCGGTGTGCGAGATCAATGTATGGGACAAACTAAGAAAATCACAGTGACACTGTTCATGAGCTGAGGTGTTAAAATGGCTATGTTGAAAATTTGGTGAAAAAATTCCAAAAAATGACTGTTTTATGAGCGTGCATTGTACAGTTCCTACGCACGCTCGTAAGTTCACGAATTTTCAATATTTTCACTCCAGATTTTCAACATTGCCATTTTACCACACCTTCTTATGAGTAGTACAGCTGTCATTTTTCACATCTCACCCAAAACATGTTTCGCCCATGTAGCGCACAATGGCGCAGTCGGTGTGCGAAATCAATGTACGGGACAAATTAAGAAAATCACAGTGACACTGTTCATGAGCAGAGGTCTTAAAATGGCTATGTTGAAAATTTGGTGAAAAAATTCCTAAAAATGACTGTTTTATCGAGCGTGCGTTGCACAGTTCCTATGCATGCTCGTAAGTTTGCAAATTTAATATTTTCACTCCAGATTTTCAACATTGCCATTTTATTACACTTCCTTATGAACAGTACAGCTGCAATTTTTCATATGTCGCCTTAAATGTGTTTCGCACATGTAGCGCATAATGGTGCTGTTGGTGTGCGAAGCAATGTTTAGAACAGATTAAGAAAATCACAGTTACACTGTTCATGAGCAGAGGTCTTAAATGGCTATGTTGAAAATTTGGTGACAAAAGTCCATAAAATGACTGTGTTACGAGTGAGCATTGCGCAGTTTCCACGCACCCGCGTTAGTTCATGACTTTGTCATATTTTCAGTCCAGATTTTCACCTGTGGCATTTTTCCACACTTCCTTATGAACAGTACAGCTGTCATTTTTCACAACATGGCTGAAGTGTGTTTTCACACTTTCAGCACAGAGATGCGTGGTCACTGTGGGAAATCATTGTTCAGCACAGATAAAGAAAATCACAGTGACACTGTTCATGATCAGAGGCACCAAAATGCCTGAGTTGACAATCTGCTGTAAAAAATCCCCAACCTAATTATATTACGGGTGTGCGTTGCACAGTTTCTATGTACGCTCGTGACTTCACCATTTTTTTAAATATTTTTACTACAGATTTGCAACATTGCCATTTTTTACACTTCTCCATGAACAGTACAGCTGTCATTTTTTACATCCTGTTCAGAATGTTTTTGCACCTGTGGTGCTAAATGCCGTAGTCACTGTGCATAAGCAGCTTTTGGCTAACAAACTGATATTCCCCCTGTTCATGAGGTGGGGTTACAAAAAAAACATATTGAAAATTTGGAGTGAAAATACCAACGAATGCCTGAGGTATTAGGGTTTCCAACCATAACGCCCAACCCTGTAGAGAATGACAGGCATCAGGGGTGTGACTTGGGATTCTTGCCTGTGATGCTCATACCATTCCACACCCTGCAGTCAGTGAGAGGCATCGAGGTATGCCTTGGACTCTTCGGCCCCAAACTTCACCCCATTCTCCTATATCACACCCATCTCACCATATTTCCTAATGAAATGGGTGCTCATAAGGGCCAAAGACCCCAAGGAACACCGTGACACTTGTCAGTGTCTGCAGGGTGGGGTGTGGTGAAATGGCGTGGCCGTTATGCCTGACAACCCAAACGCACACCCCAATGCCTATCACTCTCTGCAGGGTGGTGGTGGGGTTGGCTTCAGTTCAATACTTCACTGCCATTCCTATTACGCAGCTCTGTAACTTCTACACTACCACTGCCAATGCCAGCAAGCAAACATTCGGCATTGCCAAATGCTTATTTATTATCTCATAATGCTTAAAAATAAAAAATAAAAACAGAAAATGATTTAAATAAAGCTACAGTCAAATGAGAAATGGAAATAAAGATCAAATGGGATAATATAAAATGGAAAAATGTCTGCTTTAAAGCAAACAAACTTTACATAAACGCAAAAAATAAATCAGTACAATATAAAATCATAGATAGGGCCCATATAACTGCATAAATTAAATCATATAGATTCCCATTATCCTAGTGCATGTTGGCATAAATATAATGAGAAGGAAAAGAATATAGATCATTACCATTTGCTGTGGGACTGTGAATTTATACTCAATTGGTGGCATCAAACTAGAAAAGAATTAGAAAAGATACTGCAAATACAAATTTCTCTTACTCTGAATATCTTTATCTTTAATCAATTTAAAACATTAAATTTAGGAAAAAAGAAAATCAAAAATTTTGCATTAGCAACTATGGCAACTAAAAAAATTATATTGGAGAATTGGAACTCAACCAAGCTATCCATGTTTGAGATTGCCAAATGGAGTATTATGTTTAAAACTACATTGTACCATAAGAAATTAATTGATTACATAAATGAAGATGAAAACTGGGACAAAAACCTCATGGAATGAAATACTGAGATTCCTTCCTCCACTGTTAAAAATGTAAATATTTGTATACAATGATAAATAGATTGCTAGAATTTCACTGTCTGTGAATTGGGTGGGGAAGAGGGGTGAAATGTTGTTAATTTATTTAATACAGCTGTTGATATACAAATATAGTGCAATAATATCCATTGACATAATAATATGTATTGACACTGTAAGAATTAATATTTCAATAAAAAGAATACGAGGAAAAAAAGCCTGTTCTACCCTGATAATTTCAGACCAAAGTTCAAAATTGTCTGGGTGCTAGGCTATGACAAAAAAATGAGTAATTTCTTCATACTTTTTCTCAAAACTCAAATTACTTCCTATTTCTTTCTCTCCATGCAGTTAGTTAGCCACTGCAAATCAATTCTGAAAATCTAATTGTAGAAATGAAAAGTAAAGTGTGACTCCTACCTGGGGTTTGAGTCCCAGTAGGAGTCACACTTTTCCTTTCATTTTTACAATTGCATTTCCATACTTGCTGTAATTTCTTTTTCTGTTAGCTCCAACATTGTTGATGGGTATTCACAACAACTGGGTGATGTGCACCCTTCCTAGGGGAAATGGCATAGCCCAAAGCTTTAGAATCCTGGGAGATATGAGGATTCTGAGCAGCAGCTACTCTCCAGTCACTACTGTCCTTGCAGTGCCTCAGCATATGAAAATAACTGCCATACTGGTCGACTTGATATGAGAAGCACACAATTAGCTGTCCATACAAATATGACTCAAATCATAAAAAAGTATAGGAAATACTGTCCTACTTTGTCTGAGGATGACAGGTGACCAATGGAACTTCATCATTTAGAGAAAACTATGACATAAAAAGCACTCTTGTCTGAGGATGACAGATGATCAATAGAACTTCATCTTCCAGAGAAAACTACAGCTTGAAAATCACTCTGTAAAAAATAAACCTGTTAAAAGTGCATGGTAGCAACCAAAACTGAAATTTGGACTAGTTTCCTTAATAACAGTATATGTGTGTGTGTATATATATATATATATTTTTTTAAGTTGTTTAACCAGGAGTAGCACACTAAGCTGAAAACTTTTTTACAGGAGCATAGGAAGTTAAATGACTTGCTCAGGGTCACACAGTATGTAAGTGAAAGCTGTGGGATTCAAACGCAGGTCTGGTCTGCTGGATGTCACCAGATTTGCAGCTCAGAGCCTTAAACCACTGCGCTATACTGCCTCCATGCCTTTCCTTGTGAAACTTTAAAATATATATATATATATATATATATATATATATATATATATATATATATATATATATATATATATATATATATATATATATATATATATATATATATATATATATATATATATGTAGACACATTTAGAAGGTAGTTCATGCCCTGTTCTCCCTGCCTCCTCAGCCCGCAATGCCATTCATTAGGGCAGGGAGCACACCCCTTTCTGACCCACTCTCTGTGGCAAATGTATTCAACTCCTTCTTCACCTCCTGTGCATCATTCCTTCTTTCCTCTCTCACCCCTCTCCTCCCCATTACACCCCCATGGTCCCCCTGGCACCCTCCCATTGGACTACTCTTTCACCTTCTCACCTGTCTCCATGTTGGATGCTCTCAATGCCCTCCTACCCCTAAACCCTAGCAAGGATAATATGGATTTGATGCAAAACTCCTTCATCTCTCCACTCCTGCCATTGCCTCTCAACCTGCCTTGCTTCTACACCTCTTATTCTGTCGTGCTTCTATCCTTGAAGCCTGGAAACATGCCACAGTCATCCTTCTACCCAAATCTCTGTTTCCGCTCCAATCAGTTGTTCTTTAACTCCAAGAAGACTGCCTTCATGACTTTCAGCACAAGGTAGAGACTCTCAAGACTCAATACTCCCTCCCTCTCTTCCACACCCTGGATGGGATGACTATGGAGGACGTTACCTTTTTAGGTACCTCAGGCTCTGGCTTGACCAGCACCTGGACTTTTCTGTACATATTGATGCCATCCTCAAGAAACTGCACCCCAAGCTTGGTGTACTACACAGAAACCATGGGTGCATTTTCCTGCTGACTCACAGTGTGATTGTTCAAAAAATTATCCTCCCACCTTTGACTATGGATATACTGTATAGTCTATGGTGCCACTCCCAAGATGGTTCTAGCCAGACTGGATACTCTCATTTACTCATTCTGTTGCTTTGCCCTTTCCTGCACTCCCCGAACCCATCATTGTGACCTCTACAAATCCCTCTCCTTCCCATCTCTTGATGATAGGTACCTAACCCATTGTACTAGCTTTAAATCTAAATATTGGTTCAGGTCACTACCCTTCTACCTCTCCTCTATCCTTTCCATACCACTTCCATCTTCCAACTCCCTCCATGACACCAGTTCCTGAACCCTTGCCCTCCCTTTCAGGTCCACCTCAGCAGGCCAGTCTGCCTTTTCATATAGATGCCTTAAACTGTGGAACACCCTCCCACTTCCATTCACATTGCCCCTTCCCCTGATCCTTATCCCTCCTACTTCAAGATTACATCTTACCTGTCTGCAACTGCTCATAATGTCCTGCACCACACCCATCCCTAATGGAATTTTCCCACCTGCTCTGCCCTCTATTATTTCTGTCTTTCACCCTACTAGAAATGAGCTGCATGCAATTTGGCCTTTAACGCACATGTACCGTAGAGCCCTGAATCCATTTAATTGCAATCTGCAGCTAGCCTGATATATCTTACACTACCTCTCTTTGCTGATTGAACTCACCACATTTTGATTGCATCTCTGTTCTTCTTGCTATGCACTGGGTGTTCTTGCTCCACCTTGTCTGCATTCTTGCATTATTGTAAATTGTGAATATTCATTCTAATTTACATTGCACTGTATTATTGTATGTTTCTCACCCCTTTCCCCCAGGATGCATCTGGAAATGAGCTATTCTGCTCAGTATGCCTTTCCTTGTGAAACTTTTAAATAATAAATATATATATATATATATATATATATATATATATATGTATATGTATATATATCTATATATATATATATACACACACACACACACATAATACAGTGAAGCAGGTAAACTATAGAAGAATGCCCAGACAGTTTTATAAAACAGGGGTTATAACTGAACAGTGGACATCCCCATAAGGCATGCAGGATAATATTGCTCTGCAAAAGTGCGGCTCCTGGGCAGACCCCATTGACAACGTGGAGCTAACAGAAATGGAAATTATGGTAAGTTGAAGAAATTTCTTCTTTCTGTAGCACTCCACATTGTCAATGGGTATTCACAATGACTGGGTTCTAAGAAGCAGTACCCAGATAAATCAAGAGGGAGGAGAATATTGTTCCATATGTCAATCATGTACAGGAAAGAAAATTTACCTGCTAACTGCCACCTGCAACACTCTACGATCAAAGGCTGCATCAGCAGAGTTTTGACCATCCAATCTGTAGTGTTTGGTGAAAGTGTAGATGGAGGACCATGTAGCTGCCTTGTATAACTCTAAAACTGATGCCTGTTTCAGCCCAGGAAGTGGCTATATCTGTGGTGCAGTGAGTCTTGATGACAGCAGGAAGTCTCTTCTTTTTTTTTAATGTCTTTTTCCCTCTGGTCGCAGCCTGCGGGGCCTCTTTCAGGCATCCTGACCTGATCCTGCCCACCTGAGTCCTCCCCATCCCAAGCCTCCCCCCCTGCATCTGGTACCCCTGGCTTGACCCCTCCAGGGTGGGGCTGCCACTCCTCTTGGACGCTGTCTTATAGACTGGCCAAGCTGCAGGTGAGGGCTCAGGTGGAGGAACTGGAAGGCTGGGTGGGTGAGATCCGGTGATGGGCATGGGGGCCAGGTGCCGTTGCCTACCCTGCACAGCTGGTTGTTTCCTTGTCCTATTGCACTGCTGCCCCCTCCCGAGAGTGGTGTGCAATGATGCCATGGTGCATGGCAACCCTGCCGGCATCTTCCACGCTCCCCCATGTCTTTTTGTCTGCTTGCTGCAGTATCCCCTATCTCCACCAGGGGTCACTGAGAGGAGAGCAGTCCATCCCTCCCCTGCCAACCCCCGGCTCCCGAATTTGCTCCTAAACTTGGGTCGTCAGCATAGTGCGAGGTGTGGTGCTCAGCACCTCAATCCTCAGTGCCACTGGGCCAGCTCAAGGCCACTTCTTACTGTGACATAAGCCTTGGTAATCTAGGCCCTCACTCACCTAGTTAGGGTGGCCTTGCCTGCTTTCTAACCCTGTTTGGTCATTTTGAAAAGGACAAATAAGTTATCCAATTTCCAGAACTCTGCAGTCTGTCTAAGGTATGGCCTATCACAAATCCAAGTTATGCAATTTCTTCTCCTTTGGGTGAGAAGACTGTAGGTAGAAAGATGGAAGACATATTTTCTGGTTTA
This sequence comes from Neoceratodus forsteri, assembly GCA_016271365.2. Classification (NCBI taxonomy): domain Eukaryota; kingdom Metazoa; phylum Chordata; order Ceratodontiformes; family Ceratodontidae; genus Neoceratodus; species Neoceratodus forsteri. The sequence goes on along the minus strand of CM057455.1, from coordinate 341,680,112 downwards.
CATGGAAAGCTATGGGAACTTTCAGGATGAAGGCCCAAACTTTTTTGAGCACTACCTTGTCCTTATGCATGATAAGGTATGGCTCTTTGTGGGACAAGACCTGGAACTCACCACTCCTCCTGGCTGAGCACATAGCAACCAAAGAACACACCTTGTAAGACAGCACGTCCAGCAGAATGGATGACAGTGGTTCGAAAGGCTCTTTACAGAGAGCATTCCACACCAAATTCAAATCCCAAGGTGGAACCAGGGGTCAGACCATAGGTTGACTCCTGCTGATAGACCGTAGAAAACAAAAACCTCTCTGCTAGTCCCTAAAGACATACTCAAAGAAGCTCTAAGGGCTGACACCTGACTTCTCAGGGTGCTCAGGGCCAAAAACCTTTCCACTCCTTCTTGCAGTCAATCCTAAATCTGCATGACCAAGGCCATGAAAGGCCAGATATTTTTTCAATGGCCCAAGTCAAAAAGGTGGTCCATATGTAAGCATAAGCTACAGAAGTCAAAGTCTTACTGGCAGCCATCAGTGTGTCTACCTTGTTAGAGAAACCTAATTTCAGGAGTCTCTTCCTTTCAGGAGCCAGGCAGTGGTCTTGCTCCCAGATTTGGATGCAGAATGGGGCCCTGAGAAAGAAGGTTCCCCCCCCTACACACTGGAAGGTGAAAGGGAGCGCATTGAGCTAGGTTCACTATGTCCAAGAACCACAGTCTTCTAAGCCACTCTGGTGCTATTAGAAGGAAGCTTCCTTTTAAGTGCTCTATTTTGCCTATGACCTTGGGGTGTAGAGGCAGATGAGGAAAGGCATATGCTCTGTTGAAGCTCCCTTCTTGTGTCAGGGCATCCACTGCTTCCGCCTGTGGACACTGGTAGTGGCTGAAGAACCATTGAATCTGAGCATTGTGGCTGGAGGTGAACAGATCAATCTGAGGACCACCAAATCTTTGACACAGAAGGTAGAACACCCCCAGGTTCAACATCCACTTCCCTGGATGAACATTTTCATGACTTAGCCAGTCAGCCTGAATGTTCCACTCCCCTACCAATTGGACTGCTAAGAGAGAGAAGATTCTCCTCTGTTCACAGTAGGAGATCGGTGGATTCTTTTAGCATCTCCCTGCTTTTTGTGCCTCCTTGATTGTTTATGTACGCCATTGTGAGAGCATTGTCTGACCTTATTTTCCCTTGCCTTTGACTGCAGCAGACTTTGAAATTGAAGAAGAGCAAGGTAAACCACCCTCATCTCCAAAACGTTTATGTGGAGTTGCTGTTTCTGGACTGATGAAGTTCCTTGAATGGGCAATTGGTTCAGGAATGCCCCCCAAACTGACAGGCTGGCATCAGCTGTCAAAATCAGCTCTAGAGGGGCTTCCAAAGGAACCCCTTTACTCAGATTCTCCAGACTCACTCACCAGCTCAAAGACTGCAGCAGTTGTGGTGAGAAGAGAATTCTGGCCTGATAATCCTCTGAGGTTGGATCCCAGGCTAACAGCAACCCCATCTTAAGGGGCTTCATGTGAAGGCGAGCCCAAGGAACTAGTTCTATCACTGCCATGATGAGGCCCAGAATTTGCAGCTGGCAGAGAGCTGAAGCTGATGACAGAGTCCTCAGCCACTCAATGTCTCTCAAGAGAGTCTACTTTCTGAATGAAAAGAGGAAGACCTTTCCAATGTCCATCTTGAATACTGCTCCCAGGCATTCCAGAGTCTGGGATGGTTTGAGCGAGCTTTTCTCCCAATTTACCACCTAGCCATGAGACTCTAGAATGTTGGAAGGGCAAGATAGAGTGAAAAAGATGTGGGTATAAAGCAAATAAACCTTTTTTTTGTAATTGTGGTAAAAGAAAGCATATTTCTAGAGTGTTTAAATAAATACTTTTAATTTTTGAACCCTTAAAAAGGTCCTCTAGTGAATATTCCCAATATCACTTATATCAGTTATCTTCCCTATCACAAAACAATAACTGATTTATCAAAGGTAGCCTAGTTGAGATGTAACATATTGTTTCCAGTGGGATCCTATTTCTACCCATTTGTACAACTGAGTGGAATAGAGCACAGGGAGGTCAAGTCACTTGCTGAAGGTCACACTGTTCGTGTTTGGCTCTACTAAGGTTTGAATCGGTGATCTCCCAGGTGCAAATCTGGTGTTCAAACCAATAGACCAAACTGCCTCTTTTTATGCAAAATAATGCTAGGGAAACACAAATTATACACAAATGCTTCAGTACAAAGAAATGTAAAACAGCACTGGTGCAAACAGTGTTTAGAGTGGTACAAGCAGGTCTTTGTAAACCACACAGGCGCAAAACATTTCACTTGGCTGTAATTGCAAAAAACATTGTACAAATTGACAGAACCCCAAAGGAGCTTGGAAACTGTTGGTGCTGGCAGAACACAACATTTTTTAAAACAGGGCAATATACTTGTAGCTCCATGAAACAGTGGCTTTACAAATTTGTAAGATGGCAGAGGCGCTGATGCCTGAAAATGCCATCAGCACATTTTACTGCAAATGTCACTGAGAGTTGAAGGAATCAAAAACTATTCATTATAAATTACTGACAGCATTGTATTTTCCCTCCGTTTCCCCTGATGTGATGCCATTTCCTGTGCCTGTGATTTAGAAAATGGATGCCTGTAGCTATAAGGGGAGGGGTTACAATTCTGACCATAAAAGTGTTACAGGTTCATCCAATAGCTTATATAAACCAGATTTGAATTGATAACAACATTGATACATTTTGTAAGTTTGTGTTAGTTTCCCTTTAAAACACAAACAGTCATCAAAACAGGATAAGAAAACTAAAACCTAAAGACCTAAAGACTGGGGGGGGGGGGGCAGTGCATGAAAAGTGGAAAAGACCCCACAAGAGACCTAGACTACCTCAGAGAAACAATAAATACACTTACCTGTGGCATCTGTTTTTTAAAATCGGAGACCTTAGAAAAATAACGCCCTGAATTTAAAGGCAGAATGTGGCCCCAATTCAAAAAAAAGCAAAGGAAGTTGGTAAAGCAGGCTAGTCAATCTGAACGTCATAGCTTAACAGGCATGATTTTCATTTAAGGGTACTCCCTGTCACCAGGTAGCCCCAACCTGCTATTCAGAGTTGCTGCCCCAAAGCTTTAGAAGTTTAAAGTTTCTTCAGAGAAGCTTGAAGCATCTTTCCCCGTGAATGGCACAGCTTTAACTGGGGAGTTGCTGCTGCTCAGAATCCTCATGTACCCAGTATTCTAAAGCTTTGGGCTGTGCCATTTCACCTAGTAGGGGTGCACATTACCTAGTTGTTATGAATACTACAGAAAAACAGAAAAAAAACACAGATTTTTCAAACTTTTTTCATAATTTGCATCACGGAATCTGCACATCTGACTGGAACAAAACTCCCTGAGACCACAATAAAAACCTAATAAATCTGTTGAATGGTTGTGAAGATATTACAGTGCAAAGTTTGTGGTTTAACACAGGACCCCCTGTTCAGCCCTAACTATAGTGGCGCTACCGTACCCCTATGATATAAAGGGTCGGATTTTCAAATGTCATTAAATGGGCAAAATGCCTAGTTACATCAGGTGGGATTTTCAAAAGTCATACAATGGACACAATTCCTAGCTATGTTAGGTAGCATATTCAAAAGTCATTAAATGGACACAACTCCTAGCTATATTAGGTGGCATATTCAAAAGTCATAAAATGGACAGAACTCCTAGCTAGTTAGATGGCATATTTAAAAGTCATCAAAAGGATACAACTCCTAGCTACTGTACATTAAGGCTAGGATATTCAGAGCAGTTGAGCCATGTGCAATAAGGATGTGTCTGCACAATCACTGAAATGCACCAAAATGCTATATTCAGTGGCAGCAGATGTGCAGCACAAAATCCAATGCACAAGAGCGCAATGGAAATGAATGCATGCACAACTGCAGGGGGCGTAACCATGAATATGTGGCACAGTGCAATATTCAACAGTAGGCGACGTGTGCAACAGAGGAGCAATCAGAAGTTGCACAATAGCAGACTTGAGACAAAATAAAAGGCAGCAACCGAGGGAAGCAAGCTTGCGCATGAGAGGAGCCATAGCGGCAGGGAGACGGGACATAGCAGCAGGGAGTGAGGACAACAGAAAGCAGCACAGGAGTGGCCCAGAGGTGGACGGAGGCACAGAGAGTGTGTGTGCGTGTGCGTGTGTGTGTGTGTTTGTCAGAGGGACTGTGCATGGGTGCCACAGAGGAGGGACAGCGGAGGGGCCTAGGCAGGTCACACTGTGAGTGGTACAGGCAGCGCAGTGCCAGGGGTGCACCCGGTGCAGGGGCAGGGCCACCAACACACAGCTGGGGGGACCAGGTAGAGAGCCATTCGGGCGGGGGACAACAACCCTGGACATGGCCAGTGCAACCTTCCAGATGGAGGCAGTCATGAGGGTGTGAGGAGGCAGGGTGCAGGGAGGCACAGCCATGGAAGGGCCTGTCGGCAGTATGCCCAGAACAGGCTGTACCGTGCCCGCAACAGCTTTGAGCTGTACAGTGACACTGAGATCATGGGCCGGTACCACCTGAACCAGGCCATTCTGAGGCGGCTCTGTGAGCTGTGCAGTGAGGAGATGCAGGCACCCACAAGATGGAGCCATGTCCTGTCGGTGGAGACAAAGGTCATGGCCACCATGTGCCTGCTCGCCATGGGCACCTTCCAGAGACCAACAGGAGACATAACAGGCATAACCCAATCAGCTGTGTCACACATCCTCACATAATTCCTCAGTGCACTGCTGCTACATGCTGCAGAGTACATCCATTTCCCCAGCACACAGGCAGAGCGTACAGCAAACATGCAGGAGTTCCACATGGTAGCACGGTTGCCTGGTGTGCTCGGGACCATCGACTGCCCCAATGTTGGCATCTGCACACCACCCAGCCCACAGGGGGTTGCATACATTAACCACAATGGATACCCGACTGTCAACTGCCAGGTGGTGTGCGATGCCAGGGGGCCACATAATCAATGTATGTGCCACGCACCCTGTGGGAGCACACAATGCCCTCATCTGGCACCAGTCTGCACTGTGCCACAGGTTCAAGAGTGGGGACATCCCCACTGGCCATCTAGTAGGTGACTATGCAGTGCATGCCAGATGATGGGGCAACAGGGAGTGTGTGTGGTGCAAGAGCAGAGGTGCCATAGGATGCAGCCTGGAAGGCTGGGGGCACAGTGACACAGATCCCCCTACTAAAGATACCTCACAACACACAGATGACAGTGGGTACCCACTCCTGCCCTGGCTGCTTCACCATACCGGCATCCCTCGACCCCAGTGCAGCAACAGTACAATGAGGCACATGCCACGACATGGTACATCATTGAGTGGGAGTTCAGACAGCTGAAGGCTCGGTTCTGTTGCCTGGACAGGTCTGGCAGTGCCCTCCAGTACAGCCCCTCAAAGGCCTGCGGGCTATTCCTGGCCTGCTGTATCCTGCACATCATGGCCCCCGACAGTGGGATAGCCATTGAGGTTGAAGAGGTGGACAGCAGTGGGGATGATGGGGATGCCAGTCCAGCTGGAGGTGGGCAGCCACCCCCTGGATGAAGGGATCCCTGGTTGGCCTGGATGGCGCAGCAGCACTGGGAGACCATTGCAGAGGAGCACTACGGAACACACAGGTAGGTGAACATGTCCATGAGCATGCCCCAGGTATCCAAGCACAGCCAACAGACAGGCAGAGGCAGACACCCAGCCTGGGTCAGTGGCAGGGGTGTGTGAATGGGCGGGGGCTCGGACATCATGGCAGAACACAACAGGGCTGCACACAGCATGCACACACATGCACACACACCCCCATCCCCTGCCCACACAGCCACATGCACACCCACCCCCATACATGCCCCCCACTGGACCCAACAGAGCCACACCCAGAGGCAGGCCATCTTAGACGTTGAGCACCGTTGCACAGTGGCAGACAGTGCTATGCTGGCATCATCATGCACACGCCAAAGTGGCCAGCTGCCGGGTGGGTGTGCATAGGGCCTCTGTGTGTGCAGGACTGGGTACCACACCCATGTGTCACACACGGAACACCACAGTGCACACAGGGCGGCAGACAGCAGTCATGGAGGGGGTAGGGTCAGTCACGCTGCACAGTAGCACTGCCACCACAGACATGTGGGTGGCCCTGCCAAGGCCTGCCAGCCTGCACAGGCTGCTCAGTGGCCTCATGGGGTTGCACAGATAGTCTCCCAGGGGTGATGCTGCATGAACGTGACCAGGTTCACGCAGGTGTCTGCAGGCCACCAAACATGCCCGCACCAGGTGTGTCTGGTATGCCCACAGCCAAACCCAACATCGACATGGATGGGGTCACCAGATGCCAGGCTTGAGGGGTGGACACTGCACTCCGAGGAGTATGCAGCAGCTGGGCACACAACCAGTCGGCCAGTGTTGCCAGGACAGTTGTCACCGCAGTGGTGTGTCTATCCATGGCTGCGGTCACATCCACCCACTGCTGAGCTAACTCTGCCAGGAGCAGGACATGGTCCCTGCTGCTCCACTCCTCCGCCTGGTGCATCCACTGCTACCACGAGTTGGACCTGCTGATCCACAGAGGCCTGGAGCAGATGGCTGTGGTCATCAAAGGAGTCATCTGCATGGGCACCATGCCGACCCATGGGTGAGACCTGGCCCTGCAGGGCAGTGCCCCACAATGGTGGACACTGCATGGTGGTGCCATCCTGGGGTATTACCTCACACGGTGCACCATAGCCACCCACCACCACCAGCCACCTTCAACACTGTCCAGCTGCTGCCACTGCCCTTTCAGCTGCTGAGCACTGGGCATCACCAGCGCGACTGCATCGGCACCACCAGCATCACTGCCATGGCTGCACGCCAGTGCTGCCCCATTGGACACCACAGACATGCCAGGCACAGCAGCCAGTGAGAGGCAACCATGCCAACACTGCCCGCACAACTGCCCTGGCAGTCGCCTGTCGAGGGTGCCCCCTGTGACACACCAGCATCACTGTCCGGGATGTACGTCACGTCATCATTGGTGCTGGAGTCAGCCCCAATCTGTGTCTCAGCACACAAGACACTGTCCCTGGCATCATGCTGGAACAAAGCCAGGGCCTCATCTGCACCCGTGCCACAGGCATCAGCCCAGACAGCTGTGCAGGGCTATTGGATGTCGGACCCTTGGACACTGGTGGAGGTGGATGGGTGCTCCACCTGTTCCAGGGCCGCACCCTCAGTGGACACACCCAACCCCACTGCTCCATGCAGATGCTCAGAAGCTGAAAGGGAACACAGTACCATTAGCGATGCCGACTGACCCCTGGCCCCAACCCCCTGCCACCTGCACACCACCACCACCACCGTTTCTACCATGCAGTGATGGACTCCACCAGGCACACCCTCAATGGCACAGCACCACATGCTGCCAGCCACCTGCTCTTCCCACGGCATTAGGCATGGCACAACCTGTTGTCCCCCGCCTGTGGCGGAACGTGCCACCCGGATGGTGGCCACCTTCTCCTTGATCCTCCTCCTGTCAGTGCCAACCTTCTTCTTGCATTCCAGCACAGAACGCTGGTGGCTGCCCTGCTGGTTGACTGTACATGCCACCTCATCCCACTCTTTCACCCGGGCCTGTGGTGTGCCTCTCTGTCCACTCAGGAGTGGCTCCCTGTCCAGGTAGGCCTCGAATAGGGAATCCGACTCCGCCCTGGTGAAGTTCGGCCTTTGCTTACACACCTTCCCCTGCTCCTCATTCTCCTCACATTTGGACATGCCTGTACCTGTGGAGATGGACAGGTGTTAACATGGACTGTTCAGTGCCATACCGCCCTCACAGTCCACTGTCCCAATGGCCCCACGCATGATGCTTACCTTCAAAGGCTGCAATACCAATCCATGGCCTGTGCAGTTCCATGGCGCCCTTCTAGTGCAATGCATGCAAATGAGGTCATGTGCAACTGTAATGGGATGCAAATGCAGTGGGTGCACCGCGGAATGGCTCATGTGCTGATTTTCATGTCATGGCTGAATATCGCATGGCTGCACCTTGCCCAATGGGGTTGTGTATGCTCAAGTCAGGGTGCATCACTGTGATGTGTGCAGTCAGCCCTACAGCATGCATGCATGTGCTGCCAACCCGTATGCCAGTGGCGCAGCATACACACATTGCATAGGAGGCAGCACAGCACCCGGCCACTATCATGCCTGTGGTGCTCATGCACTGTACGACCTACAGGGCACATGTGCTATAGTGCAGCTGGCACAGTGCCATCATGCCCTTATTGTGCCACTGCACTGTGGTTCCCATCGTGCCTCTGTGCAGTGGGACACTGCACAGCGTTGGTGACATGCACCTACCGCACACCATATGAGGGGCCCCCAATAGTGCAGTGGTGATCTGTGCGTGGCCAGACCCTTGACCCTGCGGATGACCTCTGCCCTCTAGGCACCATACAGCTGCATGGCTGCTACTCTATTGCACCGCTCGGTGCCTGCACGATTGCAAATGACAGCACAGCACTGCGCTAGCTCCACACGTGATCCACATGTGCTACTGGCCGCCATGTTGATGTCTGGTTAGCAAGGGACATGCCGCTCACCAGGGAACATTGTGCTTCAATATGGGGTGACCTGGAGCTCACCAACCTCATGGCCCTTGTTCAGCCACACACTGGGGCCCTGTTTGGCCAGGTGCCCCTTCAGAGGCCACAGACGGACATGTGGCAGGAGGTTGCGGATGGCTTGGAGGAGGCAACTGGCAGCCAGCACACGGTGGAGCAGTGTCACCACCGCTATGGTGACCTGCAGCAGCGGGACCCGGACAGGCTGAGGCACCTGCAGGTGCGGGTACGGAAGGGTGCAGTGCCACGGCCAGGTAGGTGCATATTGGTGCATAATATAGACAGAGGTACTGCCGGTTTCTCTGGCACTTCATGGCAGATACTAAGTTTCTAGCAACCATTGATTTCTTTTAATCACAGAGAACAATATACATATATTGTAGACCTACTGGTGCCTGGAGCCCTGTGATATCTAGGAAGCAGGAAGAGGAGCTTTGTAGTCCATGTCAGTGCTGCGGAGGACTACAAATCTTGAGGTGTAACTGTTTTATAGTTGAAAACTTGCTCCAGCAGCAGTTACTATTGCCTTTTGAGAGTTCAAAGCTCCGTATACAGAAATAGCGCTTTTCAGCTCTTTTTACAAATTTTATTCAGATTAGTGACCCCTATAGGTCTTCCAGGTCACTGGGCCTGTATTTAAAATGCCCTGTGACCCGAACGGTGCAAGCCTAGGGCAGTGTGAGGCGGCAGCGGCATCGCGGCACTGACGCATGCTAAGACATGCGCATCTCACGTGTGTTTTAGTGTGTTTTGCAGTGGTTTGCAGGATATAACATTCTCCTTTTAAATGAACTACAATACTGTAAGCATACTAGACTTCTAATTACCTTACTACAATATACTTGATAGGTATCAGAGCCATTATGGTAAACAATAGTATCATTTACGAGGGTAGAGTAGGCCTTGAATGTAGGACATGTAAAATGTTTTGCTTTAATTCCACAGCTATAACAAATACTGAATTTCAGTGTATAAAATGTATACAAAATGAGAATTTAGTACAGGAAATTGCACTATTTAGTTTAGATTAAATGCTTTGGAATTAAGTCAACAGGAAACATCGAAAAGACTGCCAGTGACTCAAACTGTAAACCCCTGCCCTGTTGAACACAGGAATATAAGCTTTTCTAATCAAACCTCAATTGGTTCTACTGAAACAACTAGGTCACATTGTAAAACAAGGCCTATGGAGGACATAGATCAGCAAACTGTAGAAAATGATTGGTATCAAGTCCAGAGCAACAAAGAAGCAAAAAAAGGCAGGAAGGCCACCCATTTTGATCTTACGCCTTGTGTTGGGGGATAAACAGTTGAGACCTTCTGAATAGGTGCGAAATCTGGGCGTAATTTTTGACGGCAAGCTGACACTGAAGGCGCAGGTGTTGGCCGTTGTCAAGTCTTCCTTTTACCATCTGAGGAATATTGCCCGGATAAAACACCTTGTTCCACATAATGACCTTCCTGTATTAGTCCACGCCTTTGTTTCCTTGTGTCTTGATTACTGCAATGCTCTATATCTAGGGGTGCCAGGGGTGGATCTCCATCGCCTGCAGCTGGTGCAGAATGCTGTGGCCAGGTTGTTGATGGGGTTGCCAAGAACTTGCCATATCACACCTGTGCTGCATGAACTGCACTGGCTGCCAGTGTGATGGAGAATCATCTTCAAGGTCGCATTGCTGACCTATAAGACCCTACATGGTCAGGGACCGGACTACTTGCAAGATCTCCTATGGCCTTACCGCCCTCTTTGTTCTCTCCGCTCTGCCAACGAGGGATTGCTAGAGGTTCCCAGGGTTTATCTTCAATCATCTGGGGCCAGATCTTTTTCTTTTATGGCCCCAACCCTGTGGAATTCTCTACCTTGTTGGATTCGAGAGTGCCAGTCCACAGAGCAATTCAAGGCTTCTTTAAAAAGCTATTTATTTGAGAAAGCCTTTGATTAGGCCAACCCATTGTCTTTTAATTGTTTTTAAATGTATATCTATTTGTTGGTTGTTTATTTGTATTGTATCTGCGCTTTGACAATTTTGCAAAGTGTTTTATAAATAAAATTTTATTTGATTTTGATTTAATTTGATTAATCATTTTGATCCACTAAGTGAGGAAAATACAGCCAGAATTGAATTTGATACAATAACTAACACTACCCTGATACCAGCCCCTAATAATGATCCTTTGTTTAATTTAAACGAAACAACTTCAAATCCAGTTACCTTTCTTGAACCACAAGTTACAAGTGAAAATTATACACTGATGGAAGAATATAACACTATTAACCCCAGACAAATTTATGTATTAGGGGACTCTATTATTAAACAACTAGATAGGGCCATATGCAACCCAGATAATAGTAATCGCACACCATCTTGTTTCAGAGGTGCAAAAGTTAGGGACATCACAACTATGGTTCCACAAATTCTTAATAATGCAGGAGAAAACCCCTTGGTTATTATACACGTCGGGATTAATAACATTGCTCATCAAAGTATATACAGTATTAAGCAAGAGTATGTTAGTTTAACAAATGTGTTGTCAGAAATAAAATGTAAATTTGCATTTTCCAAAATCTTACCTGTACCAAGAGCAGATATTTATCAATAAATTAAACAGATCAGTAATTGGCTGCATACATGGTGTATTAGACAGAATATTGATTGTTTTTTTAATTTCATTGTTTAACCAGGTATAGCACACTAAGCTGAAAGCTTTTTTACAGGAGCGACCTGGGAGCACAAGGAGGTTAAGTGACTTGCTCAGGGTCACACAGTATACAAGTGGAAGCTGTGGGATTCAAACCCAGGTCTGGTCTGCTGGATGTCACTAGATTTGCAGCTCAGAGCTTTAGACCACTGCGCTATACTGCCTTCTATGTAGATTGTATAACTCATTGGGAGGAATTTGAATATAGACAAGATCTCGTTAGTAAGGATGGACTTCACCCAAATAAATTGGGTACACAATTACTAGGCAAACAGTTGAATGCTTACATAGGAAATGTTTTAAACTGATCCCGGGGGGGGGGGGAGGTATCAGTTAAACAAATTGTTGTACTCTGGAACCATATTGGAAACTGTAGCTTCTAATATGAAACCGTCTACAGTAAATATTACTGATAATAGGCATTCAGCATCAGTTCATGATAAAAGACATTCTGTAAAGAGTGTATCTGAACTTAAAATTCTCCTTCTGAATGCCAGGAGTTTGAGAAGCAAGATGGGTGAACTATGTAGCCTACTTATAGAGGAACAAATTGATATATGTGGAGTTACTGAAACTTGGTTTCAAAATCGGGACTGGGAACAGGATATACAGGGATACTACTCATTTTATAAAAGTCATACACATGCTAAAGGGGGTGGTATAGCTTTGTTTGTAAAGGAAAACTTAAGTTGTCATGAAATCTAAAACACAGCTAACACGGGACAAAACAGAAATACCGTGGGCTCGAATTAAAATATTAACTGAATGGTTAACTATAGGTCTGTGTTATCGTCCTCAAAATTTGGATAGCATAGGTAATGAAGCCTTTATGAGCACTTTAGAAAATCTTAAGACTAATGATAAATTGATTATAATGGGGGACTTTAATCTGCCTAGGATTTGCTGGAAGTCTCTACAAGGAAAAAGTTCCATTGAAAATAGATTTATAAATGCTGCTCTTAAATTAAACCTAGAACAGATTGTTATGGAACCAACAAGGTCAAATGCAATTCTCGACCTTATTTTCACAAATATTAAAACAAATTGTTCACCACCTAGAGTATTAATGCCTTTAGGGGACAATGACCATAATACAATTCTATGGCCTTTTACATGTTATTATAATTTAACCAAGGGAATAACTGTAAAGAAAAACTTTAATAAAGCTGACTTTACTCAAATAAAAAATTATTTGATTTCGTGGGATTGGAAAACAGATTTCAAAGATCTTAACACTGAGTGCATTTGGAGCAAAATCAGAGAAAAAAATTATTTCTGTATCCAACGTTGGGTTCCATTATATAAAAAATATAATCATTGTAAAAGAAGAACTCCGCTATGGTTTAATGTAAAAATTAATGAAGTTGATCAAATCTAAGAAAAGAACTTACAATAGATATAAAAAAAATCCAACATCAGAAATGTGGTCTAAATTCAAAATTAAAGCAAAATTAACTAAAAAGGCAATAAGAAACGTGAAAAGAATATTTGAAGTGAAATTAGCTTCTTATACTAAAGATAATAAAAACTTTTTACAATTATATAGGCTCTATTAAGGGAAATTCACCTAGGATTGGCCCACTTCAAATAGACCAAGACATAATTACGAACATATGAAATTTGCCAGCAGATAAAGGCCTAGAGGTCTATCAAGTCTGCTTGAATGTGCAGCTAGCACCCCTTATTCTGCAGCTGCCCCTTCCTTCCACCCTTCCCCTTCATTAACCCTCCCCCTTGTCCTGTCCCATCCCCTTTTGAAGCAGTCCATTGTTCTACTGGATACCACTTCTGCAGGTAACACATTCCACCCAGCCACCACCCTCTCTGTAAAAAAGTGTCTCCTCATCTCCCTCCTGAACCTTCCTCCCTCCAGTCTCATAGCATGGCCCCAGGTGTCCCTCCCCTCTCTTACTTTGAACAGCCCCTCTGTACCTGTCTTGTTTATTCCTTTCATGTATTTAAAGGTTTCATTCATGTCCCCTCATCCCTCCTCTCCTCCAGTGAGTACATGTTCAACTCCCTCAACCTCCTCTCATATGATAAGTCCCCCAGCCCCTTGATCATCTTTGTCACCCTGTGCTGCACCCCCTCCAGTAACTTAATGTCCCTCTTCAGATACGGGCACCAATACTGCATGCAGTACTCCAGGTGCGGTCTAACTAATGACCTATACAGTGGCAGAATCACCTCCTCCCTCCTCGTGGATATACCCCTTGCAATACAACCCAGTCTTTTGTTGGCCTTTGCAGCTGCCTTCCTACATTGTGCCGAGTTGTTCATTGAACCTGTAATGAGCACACCCAGATCCTTCTCCTCCTCTGTCTGGGCTAGCTGCACTCCCCCCAGCTGGTAACTCCTTCTTGGGTTCTTCATCCCAAAATGCTTCACCTTGCACTTTTTGGCATTAAACCCCAGTTGCCAGGTGTCTGACCAGGTTTCAAGTTTTGCCAGATCATCCTGCAACCCCTGTCATCCCCCTAGGTCATCCACCACTGCTTCTACCTTGGTATCATCAGCAAACAGACTGATCTTGCTCTTGATGTCCCATGATATGTCTGCAATGAATATCCCAGACAACACTGGTCCCAACACCAAGCCCTGTGGAACACCGCTTGTCACTACCCTTGGGTGTGAGAGCCTCACCCACCACCACCACCCTCTGTTGCCTTCCCCTGAAGCCAGTTTCCTACCCATCTCACCAGCTTTGCACGCCCTTGTGCCTACTAACTTTACTTTCCAGCCTTCCATGAGGCACCGAGCCGAATGCCTTACTGAAGTCCAGATACAGGACATCCACTGCATGGCCCCTGTCCTGTTGCCTAGTTACCCAGTCATAGAACTCCACCAGGTTGGTTTGGCAGGATCTGCCCCGTATGAAGCCATGCTGTCTGCTGTCCAGTAGCCCTTTGGCCTCTAGGAGTGGCACCAGCCTCTCCTTTAGAATAGTCTACATTAGCTTACCCATGATGGATGTGATTCTCACTGGTCTGTAGTTTTCCGGTTCATCCTTGGTGCCACTGTTGTGGAGATGCACCACATGAGCCATCTTCCAGTCCTGAAGTACACACCCTGAATGTAGTGAGGCATTAAATATGTCTGCCAAAGGTCCTGCAAGGACCTCTGCCAGCTCCTTCAGTACCCTGAGGTGGATGCCATCTGGACCTGGTGCCTTGTCCACCCTCAGTGCCTTCAAACCCTCCCGAACTCTGCCCTCCATGATTTCCCCATCTGTCACCCCTTCCCCCCATTTCTGCCATTTCTTCCCCATTGGGTGTCACCCCCCTCTTCTCTTTAGTAAATACTGAGCAGAAGTACTCATTTAGGTCTTCTGCCTTATCACACCCTACTTCCACCAAACCCCCCTCCTTCCTAATCCTTACTATGTGGTCTTTACAGCTCCTTTTCTCCCTGATGTACCTAAAGAAGTCCTTCTCCCCCTTCTTAATGCCATGTGCCAGCCTGAGTTCCATAGATGCTTTGGCTCCCCTAACTGCCCTTGTCACCTCCTTTGATTCTGTCAAGTACTCCTCCCTATCCTCCCCCCTTCCTGTTTTCTTGTACTTCCTAAAGGCAGCTCTTTTCCTCCTTACCGTTTCCATTACCTCCTTGCTCAACCAACTCAGTTTCTTAGCCCTAGCCTTCTTTCTCTGGGTCTTGCAGCAGGTTTTGGTTGCCTCCACTATCCCCAGCTTTATGAGCTCCCACCTCTGGTTAGTGTCCATACGAGATTGAATTCTAGCCAGGTACCCTTTTACCACTTCCTCCATCCTCCCAAAGTTGGCCCTCCTGAAGTCCAGCACTCTTGTGTCAGATTCCACTCCTTCCTTGCCCATATCAAATGTGAGCCATACTGAGTGGTGGTCACTCCCTGACAGTGGTTCCTCCACTGTAAGTTCTCTCACAAAGTCCCCATTTGCCAGCACAAGGTCAAGGGTATTTCCTAACCTGGTTGGTTCACTGACTATTTGCAGAAGGAAGCTGTCCTGGAAGGCATCCAACAGCACCTGCTCCCTTCTGTTACTGGTTGTTGGGGTATGCCAGTCCACTTATGGCATGTTGAAGTCCGCCACAATCACCACACTACCCTTCTCGCAGGTCCTCCTGATCTGTCCTGCTAGTTCCCTGTCTAACTCCTCCGTCTGACATGGTGGCCTGTACACCACTCCCATTCTAAGAATCCTATTCTTAGAATCCTGGATTTGCATCCAAAGTGACTCCAAATTATCCTCCTCCCCCTTCCTCCCTTACACACTTCAGTCCTTCCTTCACATATAGTGCCACACCCCCTCCTTTCCCAATCACACTGTCCCTACGAAATAACCTGTACCCTGGTACAGACAGGTTCCAGTCATTGTATTGGGTGGCCCATGTTTCTGTGATGGCTGCATTGTCCACCTCTCCCTCTGCCATGAGCACCTGTAACTCTGCAGTTTTCCTGCCAAGGCTCCTAGCATTAAGGGTAACCACCTTCCACCCTTCCCCCCTCCCATCCTGCCCTCCTTTACTAGCATCACCAATAGTACTTGCCATTTGTCCCTTGTCACTGTTATGGGGGATAAGCTCATATAGTTTCCCAACCTGTGGTCTCTGCATATCTCTTGCCCAATTGCCACCCCCCCACTCCTAGTTTAAATTCCCAACTTCCTCTATGTACTCCTTCATCTTCTGTTTCAACACTTTCTTTCTCTCCTCACTCAAGTGTAGTCTGTCCTTGGCATAGAGACTATTGTCCTCCCAGGTCCCTCCCCACCCCCTCCAACAGCCCATACCCTTTAGCACAACACAAGGTTCTTAGCCATCCATTAAATTCCTCTATTCACAGCTTTCTTGTTGTGCTTGCCTTGGGCACCGGAAGTATCTCTAAAAAAGTTACTGATCTTCCTGCCCCCTCACATAATTGTGCTAGTTCCTCAAACCTCCTCTGGACTATATCTACTGTCTTGTTAGCCAGGTCGTTTGTCCCAAGATGTATAATTAAATGAGGCTTGCCTACCCTTCTAGCATATTTCAGAACAGATTGTCCAACCCTTTCCTCTGTCATTCCTGGCATGGCCTCCACCCAAATGCATTATGCCTCTCTCCTTGCAACCACCTGACTCCTCTTAGTATTGAGTCCCCAGCACTAAGATTCCACCACTCTTACTCCCTTCTTGCTTCCATTCATCTACCTCTCATTTCCAGCTTCTCTTCTTCCTCCTGCACATTATTTCCCCCTTTTGCCCCTGTTGCAATTCTCCCAGCAGAACTTCCCGCTCCAGTTTGGTCCAGGCATTTATCAATTACTCCTCTAATTTCATCATTTCCCTCCTCCACCTTCTTCCTCTCTAGCAGTGCAAAACTATTTTCTGAAGACCCTTCACAAATGCCCGCTCCCTCTCTCTGCATAGTAACCTGTTCTCTCCTTTCCACTCCATGACTTTTGCCACTTCTTTGCCTCCCCTCACAAGTCCCTATCTCCTCCTTCCATTTGTCTTTTATCTCCTGACCTAGTTTCTCAGGCAATCGCTTTTCCTGGCCTGGGCCCCTTTGTCTCTGCTTCCCTTCTTCTGACCCTCTGCTCACAACTGTTGGCTTAAATCACCCTCCCTCATCTCCCCTTCTTCCTCCCTCCAGTATTGGGTTAAACCCACCCCCAATCTGCCTTGCCTGTCTTAGTTCCTCCTGCAGATCCTCAATCTCCTTTCTAAGTTTCTCTATGTGGTTACACACTAAACATCCTCCCACACTCCAGGCAATTTTTAGAAAGATTGGTGCACCGCAGTTGTTGCAGCCTACCACCCTACCCATTGCTGTCGTTGCCCACCAGTGACCCCCCGCCCTTCCAGATGCAGGATACCAAACACTCCCCTAAGTCTCCCCTCTCCCCCCTCTATTAGTGCAAAACATTCTTTTCTTTATTTCCCTTACCCCTTTGTTGTACACGTTTAGATAGATTGAGCAACTGCTTTTTATATTCCTATCCACACTCAAAAAGAGACTTTAAGTAGCCATTGCACAACCTTCTTCAAACTCCTACTCCTCCTTTCCCCAATGCAATAGCAATGCAAAGAAGTAACAATGAAAGCTCCTAGATTTGCAGTTGCTTCCCTTCCACTGAGATAGCAGTCACCTCTTCACTTGCTGCTGTTCCTTTCCTGGATGTCTGCTTCTGCTATGATGGGTGCATGTCCTTTGCCCGTTTGAAGAAGTGATGTCAAAACCCTTGGTATAAAGGAAATAATGGACCAGGGGCAGGTGGGACCAGCCCAAGTCTTTCAGAAACAATCAGGTAGCTGAGACTCCTGGTGAGACCATTAGCACCCTTCCCCCACTCTGCACTAAACTTAGCAGCTAATGAAGCCTGAAACAATGAATCACAATTCTACTCAAAGCCCCCAAAATAGGTTTGCTACCCAAAGAAACAGGACTCCAAACAGCTTCACCAACAACACATCAAAATAGGCTTGAAATTAGAAGATATAGGTCTCCAATTCAAAGAAACAGACCCAGTTAAATCACACCAAATAGGTTTTAAATCAGAAGAAATTGGCATCTACAAATGTAGCCTGCTACACAGTGAAATATCAAACAAATGAGCCCACTTATAGTTACCAAAACAGGTTTCAAGATTCCAGCAGCCACAAACAATACCCTGCTAGCCTCTTAGAAGTAGTAAGAAAGAAAATAAATAACCTTCTACCAAGTAGAATCCACAAGAAACAATGTAAAAACAAGAAGAAGAAACTACTGTACTGTAACAGATCTGATCCTGTCCCCCTTCTAGTTCCTTCCTTCCTAATTACTGATGAACAAAAAATGGCCTAGGTCCTAAAGTCCTATTTTGGTAGTGTCTATAAAAGTAAAACAGAGACACGACTACAAAATATTAATAGTAAGTATTTTAAAACACCATTTACTCCCCTAGATATCATTACTGCAATAAAAACCATTAAAAACAATTCATCCCCTGGACCAGATAATATAATACCCACTAAAACATTTGTCTATTGAGTTATCTGGTATATTAACTAGTTATTTAATAAATCAATCAATGAAGGCATAGTACCTATTGATTGGAAACTTGCAGCTGTGACTTCTATTTATAAAAAGGGCAGTAGACAAAGTCCCAGTAATTACAGACCTATTAGTCTCACCTCTTGTGTGGGTAAATTAATGGAGAGACTCTTATTACAAAAGATCAAGAGTCATCTTCTTGAATCTGAAAATAATGATATAACACAGCATGGGTTAGCATATGGTAGATCTTGCCAGACTAACTTAATAAACTTTTTAGAGCCAGTCAGTTTAGCACTCGATAATAGCCTACCTGTGGATATAATTTATCTTGATTATGAAAAGGCATTTGACACTGTGTCACATGCTATTGTTTTACAACAACTAATAAGAATAAAATTAGATCCACATATTATCAACTGGGTGGATTCTTGGTTGGATGGTAGGAAACAGTGGGTAACAATCAAGGGTTCCACCTCAGGTACCTTGGAGGTCACAAGTGGTGTGCCTCAGGGATCCGTCTTTGGGCCTTTATTATTTATATGTTAATATCTACTATGGAAACATCAAATGGGGTCTGGATAAATAAGTATGCTGACGACAGCAAGATTGGCTATATTACCAACGATGCTAATTCAATAACGGCATTACAAAATAATTTAGACCGACTAACTATTTGGGCAGAACAGCATAAAATGACATTTAATATTAATAAATGCAAGGTTATGCATTCCGGTTCTAACAATAGACTTGCTAATTATACATTAAACAATATACCATTACAAACAGTAGAAACTGAAATCGATCTGGGAGTTACAACAACTAACGTTTTAAAATTTTCTACACATATAAACAAAACAATAAAAAAAATGTGCTGGTATCACAGCTTGTATTTATAACATATTAAGAGCTGAGAAGCTGACATAATTATCCCATTGTATTCCAGTCTGGTACTATCACATATTGATTATTGCTCTGCTTTTTGTGGACCAACTTCTATAGGTTCAAAAAGTGCGGTGGAAAAAGTTCAAAGGAGGTTAACAAAAAATATTAAGAATCTATATAATCAAAGCTATGAGGGTAGATTGAAGTCCTTGGGTCTTTATTCACTGGATTATAGAACATTAAGGGGAGATCTCTGTTTAGTGTATAAGGCCACAAGAAATCCAATATTGTTTGAAACCTTATGTTTACAATATGCAGAAAATAGTAGGAATACCAGATCACATAATTTAAAATTATAAACAAATATAAATTATATGACTAAAATAAATAATTTTATAACACAATGATCTTCACGCCTTTGGAATTCTTTACCACCTGTAGTTGTAAACTGCATAAATATTGACCAGTTTAAATGTAGTTTAGACTTGTATATGGGAAATAGAGAATTTCATTTTCTGCCGTCAGATTGATGGCAGCGAGTTCATAAATGGGTTCATGCCCTTGAACTTGTATCTATCCTATGAACCTATGAACCTATTGACCTTCACCAGTCTCATCCAACAGTCCTTTGGGCACAATGATCACCATTTCCCTGGTCCAGGGGGTTGGGGTAGGTCAACATGTGTGTTGGCGGCTGTGAGGGTGCACCATGACTGCTCTGCGCCACCACAACCCGGATACACTGTGAGGCACGTCACACTGGTCGGTGAGTGGGGGGGGCCTATGGTTCAGACAGGTACTGATGTGTGTCTCTCCATGTTTCCCTCTTAGGCCCTGAAGACAGGCAGAGAGCATGGCTGGCAGAGGCTGGCCAGGGGAAGGACTACGCAGGGGGAGAGGGGCATTGGCCAGCCAACATGGGTGGTGCTGCAGGGCAGAAGCACCAAGGTGACTGGGATTCAGGTGAGTACCGTCTTCCCCTATACATATGTGCACCATCCTGTGGCCTTTCACATGCTTGTGGGTGTCACGGGTGGGCTGTGGGTGTACTCGGTGCCTGGCTGTGCCACTGCCATCACACTGCATTGCCATGACGCCAGACAGCCAGGGCGGTGTTGTGCAGTGCATGGGCGGTGATGGTGTGCAGCAGCTTGCATGGCTGTGGTTACATGGGTTGGCGGCTCATGTGGGAACACCCACTGTGGGTGGTTGCATGCCATCCCAGGGGAGCCAGTCACTGATGCATGTCATGCACGTTGGGTGGGCTGCGTTATCCTGGCCAGGCACTCATACTGTTTCTGCTCCCTTGTCCTAGGTGGCCATCATTAGGAGGTGGTGGAGAGGACCCTCCAGGAGCTCCTGCAGATGGTGAGGGCCACACTTGAACTGCTGCAGCGACACGACCAGAGGTCTGGGAGGAGGCACCACAGGCGCCGGAGGGTGGTGGCGGAGGACCAGGGTCACCAATAGAGTCTGATGGCCCACATCTTTGCCCCTCCCCACCTGGACTGTTCCCCACATACCCTTGACCCCTACCATTGCCTTTCCCCATGTCTCCTGCCCCTTTTCCCTACCCCCCCTTGTAGCATCCTACCCATATCCCTCCCCTGATGTACATATATGTAAATAGGTTTTGTTCCCTTGTTGTACTAATACATACATTACTATTTACATCCATGTCTGTCTCTGATTTGCAGCTGGTGCATGGAGCCTTGCTGCAGTGGTTCATGGCTGCTGTGTGGTGGGGCTGGGCTGGGTATGGGTGTGCCTGGTGGTGCTCCTTCACAAGTGTGGGTGGGGGCCATGGGCTATCTATACAGGGCATGTGTGGTGTGCCCTGTGCACTGTTCACCTGTGTGATTCTGTCTGTGGTGCAGTGGCATTTCCCGGGCCCCCCTGTCGGTGTGGCCATTGCCTGTGTGGCTGTGGCCATTGCCACTGCCCCGCCTGCATGTGCCACTGGGGTCGTGTGGTCATATGGCTACCACCGCCACATGCTCACCTGCCAGCTTGCCTATGGGGGCAGGCCGTACCTGTCACCTTGCTGACATGGCGCACTTGCAGCTGGCATTCCAACCCCATGCCTATCAGCCTGTCGTCCCTGTTGCCACTGTAGGCAGTGCCACTGGATGCCCCTTCATTCTGTCCATGTGGACTGGGGTGGTACCTGTGGGCCGGTGGCTGTCACATGGTCACCTGCTGCATGTGGGTGGTGGACAGGTGGCTGTGGGATGACCGAGGCCCATGCGCCTGCCATCAGTGTGTGTGGGCTCATGGGGTGCCTGCTACATGGCAGGCTCAATGGCTGCCTGGTGGTGGGTGGCCTGTGGGTTACACAGCACCATGGGATTCACACCAGCAGTGCCTACTGCATAGCTTTGATGGGTTGCTTGCTGGGGTACCCATGGGACCGGGTCTGGGGGGGCTTTGGGTGTGCCCTGTGTTGCTTCCTGTTTGGCACTTGCCTCCATGCCCCACGGGAGGGTGCTGTGTTGCCTGAGGGGATCGGTGCTGTGGCAGGGGTTAGTGCATGGGTGTGGGCCCCTGCTCTGCTCCTGTGTTTGGAGGCCTTCCTACATGGGGTGCCATCTGTGGTGGACCTGGTCACATGCGGGTTCCCTTGGGTACGGGTGCTGGGTCACACACCTTGCTGTGTCTCCGTTGGGGACATGGTGGAGGGCCTTGTGTGGGTTGTGGTTGTGTTGGTGAATGGTCTTACTGCCTGCATTGGGTGGTCACAGTGGTGATGTGGTGGGTGTGCAATGCACTCTGAGGCAACTGGATGCATAGGCATGGGGGTGGTGGACTGCCTTCATTGCCATGCACAGTTTGGTCATGCATCTGGGCTAGGTGTCTCAGATGCACTGTCCTGAGGGGGGCATCATTGGGATGGGGATGTGGCATGGGTGGGGCTTGGCCATCATTGTGTCCTGGTCCCGGTCCAGGGGTGCCATGCCCAGTGACTGGGGTCTACTGGTGTGCATCTGCTGGTGGTTCACCACTGTGGTTTGAGGGTAGGTGGTCCCTTTTGCACCTGTCTGGCTGTGCTGCTCATGGGGTACTGGGTCCACCTCTAGGGGATTTGCCCTGGTCGGGTGTAGGGAGGCTGGGGCTGTCTGTCCTGGTTCATGCTCCTCTGCACCTTGGTCATCCCTGATTGCTGCTCAGATGATTCCTAGCTTTGTCCCTCGCATCCCTGGGGCACTATTGTGCATTATCCCTGTCCTGTTGCACATTCCTCATTGCGCTATGGTGCATCGGGGTGATATTCAGCCGCATTGCGCAGGCACACCTTGTCCTGCACATGGTTTGAATATCGCGCCCGGCATGCCATGGTGCACTGGATTTGTGCCTGCTCCTCTATTGTGCATCATTCTGGCACAGTCTGAATATCCCAGCCTAGGTGTCGTATTCAAAAGTCATCAAATGAACAGAACTCCTAGCTACTTAGATGGCATATTCAAAAGTCATCAAAATGGACACAACTCTTAGCTATGTTAGGTGAAATATTCGAAAGTCATAAAATGGACACATCTCTTAGCTAAATTAGGTGGTATATTCAAAAGTCAAAAAATGGACACAACTCCTAGCTACGTTGGGTGTATATTCAACCGGTCATCAAATGGAGACAACTCCAAATTAAGACCAGAGGTCTAACATACCTACATATCCACAAATTACTACAATATTAGCCTAATGTAAAAAGATCTGTGCAGGACCCCCATGTGTGATCTCATTTGCATGGGGGTCCTGCACAGATATTTTTACATTAGGTTAATATTGTAGTAATTTGTGGATATGTAGGTATGTTAGACCTCTGGTCTTACACATATACTTTATATTTACTTCTAGTTACCTTATCCTGAGGAGGGTGGCAGGTTTATTTCATGGTAGTTCTATCTAGTATCCTTGGAAATGTTACTTTGCAGATAGTAGTACGGTTAAATAGTGTTACATTTTTACTTTGTAGATATTAGGAGACATAAGCCCTTTTACTCAGGATTTCATTACAAGTTGAATTCCTTTGGGGAACAATTGCAGTGACTGAAGTTAATATAGGTTCACTAGGAGAGAGTGTGTGTGTGTGTGTGTGTGTCTGTGAGAGAGAGAGAGAGAAAAAAGGGGGGAGAGAGAGAGACATCTCCTTTAAGCTATGCATCTCCCCCACTCACATTATTGTGATGTGGGGTGGGTTAGGTTGTATTGTTTGTATGAAGAGGAGGAGAGAAATTACATTTTTATCTCTTTTTCAGATTCCTTAGACACTTGTGGTACATCAAGTTGCTACATTCTCAGTATATGTTGACATCAGTACATATCAGGCTACATGGTCTTAATTCCTTGAGGTTCCTCGACTAGAGTTTTTAGTTTGACACTAATATTATCAATTTATATTTAAATTATTATTTATATAGTCCTGAGGTTTTTGAAATTTTTGGGCCTTATATTTAGCTTGAGAATACAGCTGGGTGACAGGTCCAGCTAGGTTTTACACATCACAGTGTGCACTGATGTTTTTAAGACAACTTTACTGGTAAATTCTTGTCTATAATGCTAACATTGAAATTTCATGAGCCCTATAACAATCTTAGTTTGTCTTTAATCTGGGTGGGGTTGCCTTTCTGTAATCACATCCTTATACTAACTGTGACACTCTATAGCTTGATTTAGGAGTTATCTGCTTCAGCAGTGTTAGCTTATGTCAATTAAATGTATATGCAGTAGGATTCTTTGTATGTGTGTTCCACCAAGCACATCTGACCCAGGGTTCTTTCTGGCTGAAGGCAGTATTGTACTGTTAAACTTCTCTGACATCATCTTCTGTTTTTTTTTTTTTTTAAATGAGTATTTTAAACCAATGGGGATTTTTTTCTGTTTTTCTCTGCATTATCTAGCTGTTGTAAGTATTGTATTTTCTAAACAACTGCCATGAGCTTCTGAAGAAGGACTGGTTGGTCCGAAAGCTAGAGCACTTTGTTCTTGTTGTTACATCTATATTGGTCCATTAAAAGGTATCAAATCATTTGCTTCTGGATCTACACAGAATCAGATTAATTTTGTGAATACCTTTTCTAGTCAATCCCATGTGGTGAAGAATATCATAGAAAAAAAAGCTATAGTGTATGGTGAGAGCTTGTTCAGGATGGAAATCCTGTTCAGGATGGAACTCCATCCTAGCTGAAATGTTGTTGTACCACAGTTCAAAGGTCATGTAATGTAGTTATACCCCACTGTGGTCCAACAACATTTCAACTCATTTTGAAAGGACATGAGCTGCACTGTTCAATGAAACAGCTGTGGCAACAGAAACGGCAGCATCAACCAGATAGTTGGGGATGGGGGTGGCAGCACCGTTGATGAGAACACTTCAGCAGAATCAATCAGATAATTAATAAAAACACAGGAGCAACCACATATTTTTAACTATAACTAAAAAATACACCTGCAGGATCAACCTGATATTTTTAAAATAACTCAAAGCGATTCCCCTGACTCGGTCCTCTCACTTAGCGAGAGATACCACCACCATGTTTTTTTTTGAAAATCCCACCCACGTGAAACTTTCAGCCAATAGCAGCCCACGAAATACAAGTAGGGACATCTGGACCCCAGCAACCACACCACTGACCCTAGCAACCAACGTAGAAAACCGGAATGAAATGCAACAGAAAACATTACTTTTTTGTAATAAAAACATTAAAAGATTTTCCAGTTTATTTTTAGGGACACCATACAGTATAAAAATAGTGGATGGGCAACTCTATGCCCAACCAGCGTGTTTTGCCACCTCGGGGTTCTGATTCCCATGGACTTCTCGAGCTTCACTCTCCAGGTCAGTGAGAATCAGAACTCAGTGGCGCAACACACTGGCTGTGCATAGTTACCCATTCACTATTCTCTATGTCATTTACTGCAAAATGAATCTTGTTTGCAGGGTTTGCAGAAACCGTGCATGCTTTACTGAAGGGGCAGACATTAGGAAACTAAGTGGTAAATAGTACACACATGGTGCCTCAGGACATGACACAAAGGACACCTTTACCAAAAGATAGTTTTATTTGTGGCAACTGCAAAGTGTGTATCCACATTGAGAAAGGACCTAAGGTAGTACATACTGTGACAAAAAAGGAATTGTAGGTGAATGATTTTGTTAATTGTAATATTAAAACTGTGGTTTACTTGACTCATTGTACCTGTGATGCATTTTATGCTGGAAAAATGTCACACCCTTATCAAAAACATATAGAGGAACATATTTTGGCCATTGAGAAGTGTTTGGACAAGAATGCACTAGCCTCCCATATAAAGAGAAAAGGTGGTCAAGGACACAAATTTGAATTTCAGGGCTAAGAAGTTATAAAACATGGATGGGGGGGGAGTGGATCTGGAAAATAAATTGTTAACAAGCATTTGTCAAAGCCGTATGTTGCTTGCTTATATGTGTTGTTTAGGTATTTGGAAGTGATAGTACCATGCCTAAGAACAGTCATGTACCCCCCCCCCAAGATATCCACTGTGTCTTTCTGTTCAATAGTCACAGAAGATGGAGAGGGGCAAGGGCCACAGCGGTACAGCAGTTGCCAAGGCGGTGAAGAGGTGGACAGTAGTCCATTCACAGGCAAAATAATCCCGCAGGAGCTGACTAAATTGAAGGTGAACAAAGCGAATGCACCAGATGGCATACACCCAAGGTTATGAAGAGAACTGTGAAGGAGATAGCAGTACCTCTGGCGCCATATTCACTGAGTCATTCAACACAGGGGCGGTACCAGAAAATTGCAGGAGGGCACGTGTGGTCCCTCTACACAAATTCAGCAGCAGGGAGGAAGCGAGGAACTATAGGCCAGTCAGCCTAACCTCAGTAGTGGGGAAGATCATGGAGACATTGCTTAAAGAAAGGATAGTGGGGCATCTAGAAGCCATTGGAGCCCAGGACCATAGGCAACATGGATTCACACTGGGGAGATCATGTCAGACAAATCTGGTTGATCTCTTTGACTGGGTGACAAAGGAAGTAAATCAGGATGGGTAGTAGACAATGCTTACCTTGATTTCAGCAAAGTCTTTGACTCTGTCCCACATAGGAGGCTGATAAACTAGCTGAGTAGGCTGGGCATGGGGGAAAGGGTGGTAAACTGGATTAGAAACAGACAGGAGGCAGACAGTGGTGGTAAATGGGGTGCAGTCTGGGGAGAAGGGGTGCCACAGGGATTGGTCATGGGGCCAGTCCTGTTCAATGTCTTCATTAGTGACATTGCAGAAGGGCTGAAGGGAAAGGTCTGCCTGTTTGCAGATGACACCAAGATCTGTAACACAGTAGATACCCCAGAGGTGGTGGTGAAAATGAGGAGAGACCTGGGAAAGCTTGAAAAATGGTCTGAGGACTGGCAACTAAAGTTTAATAAAAAAAAAGTGCTAAATTGTGCACCTGGGACACAGAAACCCTGGGGAAAGCTACAGGATGGGGGGGGGGGGTGTTGCTGACAGTCACAAGAAGGAAAGAGAGCTGGGGGTTCTTATTTCAGATGACCTGAAAATATCAAAGTGCTAAGGTAGCTGGGAGGGCCAGTGTCATGCTGGGGTGCACAGGCAGGGGTATCACCAGCATAAGGAGGGAGGGAGGTAGTGATGCCATTATATAAAACCATGGTCAGGCCTCACATGGAGTACTGTGTGCAGTTCTGGAGGTTGCACCTTCGTAAGGATATTAACAGGCTGGAGAAGGTCCAGAAAAGGGTGAATAAGATGGTACAGAGCTTGCAACACAAGACTCATGAGGAGAAATTAAGGGACCTCAATATGTATTCGTTGGAAGAGAGGAGGGAAAGAGGGGATATGATAGAAACATTCAAGTACCTCAAGGGTATAAATATAACTACTGAGAAGCAGGAGACAGCTGCTATAGGCACATGTTCCAGCTTCTGTGGGATATTCTTCTGTTGTTATAAATTTGTAATCTCCAGTATTTCAGTAACCACATGACCACACTGCCTTCTTTAGGCACTTTTACGCTGGTCAAAGCCTGGTGTCAGACGGCAGACAGAGGGCTCACCAGATTGTGTTGCCATTTCAAAAACTTCATAGAGTGTTCTTTTACTGGTAAGCATTTTGGAAAGTTGGTGAAGGATTCACAATTTTTATTATAATTTTATCTCCTTATGTCTGTCCCCTTTGGTCCCCCCATCCCCACACCCCAACAGTCATCAGTGGCCACAGCTGCAGCCTTCTTCTTGCCAAGATGGTGGGTGAGCAGCTGCTTTCACAGTCTGTGAAGTCTGGCATCTTTCAGTGGCAAGAAAAGGCAAGGCAAGTTTTATTTAAGAGACGCCCATCCTGGAGGCTCTGGGTGCCATACAACAATCAAAATAGATACAAAACAACATAATAATAAACATTTATATACAATATACCACACAGTTAAAACAGAATTTACTACCCTTGACAGCGACTAAAATCAGAGTAGGTAGAAACTAAATTAAACATCCATTTCTAAAAGACAGGTAGGAACTACAAGACATAGTCCAGGAAGGCCTGATTATACAAGAAGGCCTTGAGGCGGGCCTTAAATACCTCCACGGAAGGGGCCTCCCTAACGGCTAAAGAAAGCGAATTCCACAGGACGGGGGCAGCAACACTAAATGCTCTGTCACCAGCAGTTTTTAACCTCGTCTTGGGAATTGCGAGGAGGCCCCTAGAGGAGGAGCGGAGGGAGCGGACCAAGACATCAGGTGCAAGAAGGTCTTTCAGTTAGCCAGGGCCCAGGCCATGTAGGGCCTTAAAGGGGAGCAAACCCACCTTAAAGAGGACCCTCCGCCTAACCGGCAGCCAGTGCAGTTGACGCAGCACCGGAGTGATGTGACAATACTTAGGCTGTCCTGTCAACAGCCTTGCTGCCACGTTCTGCACCAGCTGCAGTCAGCGCAGGGTACCCCCAGAGACCCCAAGATAGAGTGCATTACAGTAGTCAAGCCTGGATGTCACAAAGGCATGCACCAAAGTGGGGAGGTCCAGTGGTGGAAGTAGGGGCTTTATCCTGGCGATATTCCTCAGATGATAAAAATTGGTATGGACAACGGATGCCACCTGAAACTCAAGTGTCAATCCGCTCTCAGGAATAATGCCCAGATCATGCACCCTAGAGAAGGCCTTCAGTGGTACAGAGCCAAGAAAAAGCCCTGTCTCTGCACCAGAGGCCAACCTATCACACCTCTGTTCGACTCCACCACCAGTACCTCCATCTTACTGGGGTTCAGTCGCAACCAGCTGGAGGCCATCCAGTCATTGATCTCAGCAAGGCAGCTGTTAAGCACTTCTACTGTGCAAGATGCTCCAGGGGCAAAGGAAAGATACAGCTGGGTATCATCAGCATAGCAGTGAAAACCCAGACTGTACTTCCTAATGAGCACTCCCAGGGGCAGCATATACACGGCACACAACATCGGCAACAAGAACGAACCCTGGGGAACTCTGTATGATGGGTGGCCAGAGGAGGAGGAGAAATTCCCCAACACTACCCTCTGCCTCCTGTTAGATAGAAAAGACTCAAACCAGCAGATGAAAGTGCCGGTGAGTCCGTAGAGTTCCCTTAGGCGGTCAAGTAACATTCGATGGTCCACCGTGTCAAATGCTGAAGAGAGATCGAGGAAAACAAGAATTGTCCACTCCCATCAATTTCTTGCCTTAAGGAGGTCATTATGCACCCAAACTAGCACAATTTCTGTGCTATGCCTCGCATGAAACCCAGACTGGAGTGGCTCATACAGATCATGGGCCACAAGATGCTCCTCAAGCTGAAGCTGAATCCAAAAATGGGAGATTGGAGATAGGACAGTAATTTGCCTTGATGTCAGGGTCCAACGATGTTTTTTTCAGAAGGGGTCTCACCAATGCCTCCTTCAAGGCATCAGGAAAAATGCCCTCTGACAAGGAACATCGGACAATCGAGGCAAACACCGGGCCAATGTAGTCAACACATCTCATTAAGAAACGAGTTGGCACCAGGTCCAGTTCACAAAAGGTGTGCCGAAACTTGGAGGCAATCTCACTGACCTCAGCCACCTCCACCAGTCTAAACTCATCCCAACCAGGCAGATTGCTCTCCAGTCACCCATGGTGACCACTGTCGGCCAAAGTCTGGTCCACTGACGGGACCCTTTGCCTGATGGCAGACACCCTGTCTGAGAAGAACCAAGCACACTACTCGCACAGTGCATTCAAAAAGGCTACCTTTGGCTGTAGACAGGAAGGATGAAGAAGCCTTTCCACAGTCCGAAAGATCACAGCTGGTCAGTTCCTCCTGGCAGCAATCTCCCTGGACAGGAATTCTGCCTTCTTATGGTTGATTGCCCCCTGGTATGCACCGTAGTGCACACGTAGGGCCAGTTTGTCTACCTCCAGGCCGGACTTCTGCCAGCAGCACTCTAATCTCCAACCCAATGTCTTCATTACCTTGAGCTCCCCATCATACCAAGGGGACCTCAAGTGAGAAGACCTGGGTCATATGTGGGTGGTGTGAGGGAATCGAGCGCACCAGACAGCGCCTTATTATAGGCATCCATTGCTGTGCACACACCCCAATGCATGCTCTGTATACACTAGATAGGTCAGCCACCACCAAAAAACCCTCAGGGGTCAACCCCCTCAAAGGGCGATAGCTGACCATCTCTGCTATTAAGGGGGGCCCCAAACCAGAACTTCACAGTGCAATGATTGGACCAAATGACCTGATCAATGCTGAGACTATTTATCTCAAGCCCCAGTGAGAACATCAGATCCAACATGTGGCCACCCTTATGGGTCACGGAGAAAACTCCTTGAGCAAAGACCAGCGATGACATCATCTGGAGGAAGTTGTAACCAAGCCGAGAAGATTCATCCTTGGCCCAAACATTAAAGTCCCCCAGCACCAAGCAACTGGGAGCCTCCAATGTTTCCCCAATGATGAAATCGGCCACCTCCTGCAAGAAATCTCCCGCCGCCCCAAAAGGGCAGTAAATCAGGAGAATCAAGCAACCTGTGCCCAGACCCCCATGGATGACCACACATTCAAATGAATGTGGTACTCCCACTGGGTGCAGGGTGAAGCCCAGCTCAGATCTAAAACAGACGGCTACCCCCCTCCGCCCCTGCGTTCCACTCTGGGGCAGTGCACTATGATGTACCTGGGTGGGATGTCGGCCTCTAGAACCGGGCCAGCATCATCACTGATCCAGGTCTCCATAATGCAAGCCAGATTGGCCAAAGAAACCAAGTCCTTTATAATTGCAGTCTTGTTTCTGACCGATCTGGCATTGCAAAGCACCGCCCTCAGGGAATTGGTGGACAGTACAGCCCCTCTGGTTGCCTGCCCACTCGGTCTGGTGGGAACCCTGGTGATGGGAACTAAACACGTCTGGCCTCTCCCTAAGGCCCATCTAATCCCAGGGCACTTTCTGTACCCCACTACCTTTTTCCTACCACCATCCACAATGCATGGGGCACCCCATCCCGATCGAATCCTGTGATTTCTCCCTAGTACCTATGGTGCTTATTGGTCATCTTCCAACACAGGCGAGGTGCTGCCAGCACAAAACTAACTCAGAACAAGCAGCTTTCAAAGTGGGGAAGAAGTGGAGTGAACAAGAATCAAGTACTCATTCAGATGATTTTAAGATCAGCATACCAGTGTGGACACTGTAAATAGAACCCCAGTTCATCAAAGCAGTCTTATGAAGAGTAAAGGCTTCTCGAAGCACTGGGGTTCTGTTTATTGTACTGTAAGTGGGCTGCATCTAATTTGGTAATTTACTGTGCCTTACATCTGGATGTATGGTAGGCCCAACTTTAAATAAACACTGCACCTGAATGAATACATGATGCCGTAGAAACATAGAATATGTCAGCAGAAAAGGACCGCTCAGCCCACCCAGTCAGCCCGTGTTCTCTACCTACTTGTAACTCCTGCCTGTATATGTTACTGTATGTCTTATTCTGCCTGCGTCCATCAGGACCTCGTTGTGAATGAGCTTGCTCAATGGATTTTTCCTGCAATGAACTTGAACCTACTCCACCTCCACAGCCCTATTGATCTCCATTGACCCCCTCCTTCCCCTTTTTCTAATATACCCTATGTTCATCCCATGCATGCTGCATGCCCCCTACCATTTTAGCCTCCACCACTTACCCTGGCAGTCTGTTCAAGGTGTTTACCACCCTTTCAGTAAAGAAATATTTCTTCACATCTATCCTGAACTCCCCCCCCCCCCAGCTTCATTGTATGCCCCTTGGTTTGGGTGCTCATCCTCATTTGAAGGAAACTCCCCAACTGTACCCTGTTTACCCCTGTGAGGTACTGTGTAGGTCTTGATCATGTCACCTCTCACCCTCCTCTCTTCCAGAGTGTACATGTTGAGATTCTTCAGCCTTTCCTTGTAGGGATTCCTGTGAAAATCCTGAACCATTTTAGTTGCCTTCCTCTGGAAAACCTCCACCTTATGTCCTTTCTGAAGTATTGACTCTAAAACTGGACACAGTACTCCAGCTGTGGATATACCAGGGAGTGATACAATGGCAGCACAACATCCCCCCCCCTCCTACTGGAGATGCCACTCCTTATGCACCCCAGAATCCAATTTGCCTATCCCATAGTCTTGTCACACTATACTGCCACCTTGAGGTCCTCTGATATAATAACCTCAAGGACCCTTTCATGTCTAGTGAGTCTCAGTACCTCCCCCCATCCTATACGCAGCATCGAGGTTCCTATGCCCTATGTACATGAATGTACATTTGTTGGCATTGAACCCCAACTAAGTAAGAAAATGGAATTGATTTGAATGAATTGCAGGCTTTTATGCAGCTTTTCAGGGAGTGTGCATGTGTGTGTGTGGGGGGGGGCTCTGCTCTTACAACTATTTAGTTTGATTTTGGCCTCAAATCAGGTGCACTCCTGTAAACAGATAAAACACGTTTAAGAAAGACTCATAAGAAATGTGATAAAGTCTTTGTACATTAGCCTGGGCTGAGCTTGCAGACAGGAGAGATGCAGCCTGTTTCTAATTAATGAGCTTTCTGCTGGTCACTGTGAGCCTCTTATGGGCCAGAGTTCACTACACAAGCATTTGTCAATGCTGAATGTTTGCTTCCTGGCATTAGCAGTGGAAGTGCAGGAGTTAGACAGATGTGGCCCGATTCTCAAAGCCCTGTGTCGGACGCAAAGTGCCTGTGCTGAACAGATATGATGCAAGGTGCACCTTGCGTCCATGACCACCCTCTATGTGATTCACAAAGGTGGACTTCGTTGACCGCAGTCCACCTGCCCCAAACAGGGCTTGCACCTGCCCTGTGCCCTGCAATGCTCTGTGGTACGGTGGTAGGGGGACTGCAGCTGATGCAAGCTGCATCCTGCAATTCACAGACATCACCCGGCAGGAGAAATTCTAAGTGCCCTTAGACCAGCCAGGGTAGGCGCAAGGGGACTTAGACATTCTCCCCTGGGTGACATGCCTGTGTGCTGCACACCATGGGTGACGGTCCACCCACCATACACCCCCGAGTGTGGCCCCGTATGTGTGGCTCCCATCCTAGTGGTCCAATGACACTCCTCACAGCTCCCTGATGTCACCTATGTACCATGTTGGTACCCCCGTCCTGAAGTTGCCCATACTGGCAGTGGCTCCCCAGATACCCGCCCCATCGGTGGTACCGCAGCACCAACTTATGGTGGTACAGTGCCCACCCATGGCCCAGCAGGTGGTGCCCAAACCCACCCTGTACACCAGTCCCGATTGCTCCCCGGCACATCCCACCACTCACCTATGTGGTTAGGCACCAATTGCACCGAATATGGTGGGGGGACACCAGCCCACCAGGTTGTGTGAGTGTTCATTCTCAATTCGGGATTGTGTAGTACAGTATGGTCTGCACGCCCATTGGCCCACGCAGTGGACTAATAGGCATACTGCCCTACTGTACGCTGTCAGTCGGCGGGTGGCCAGGTGGCTTGTGGGTGGTGAGCTGCCGCCCGCCGCTCACCGTGGGGGGGGTCCAGGGTGGCAGGGGACTAAGTGAGCCGGTGGGATGGGGGGTACCACTGGACCACCAGTTTGTTTGTCAAACGGCCACGAGCGGGCGAAGGAGATTGGTCCACTGGATCACGAGGGATAATTTTATTGTATGCCCACGATCAGGCAGAAGAGAGTGGTCCACTGGACCACCAAAGATTACATTAATTCATGCCCATGATTGGGCAAAGGGGTAGGGTCCACTGGACCACCAGGGATTAACTTAATTAATGCCAGTAATTGAGCAAGGGGGGGCACGATGCCCCCTGGGCAGGGGGCTCGTGGACTGTGTCCTGGGCGGTCGGGTGGCCACCCACAGCAGGCGGCTGCTGTGTTGTACCCAGCAATATGACAGCCAACCTGTGGGTGTCCCTGACTTGTTCCAGGTTTCAACGGGCTCAACACTGTGGCCCCCTGTGCGGCGCAAGGTGGGTTTGTGCCAGCATATGCGCCGCACATCCTGGACTGAATATCAGGATGTGACGCATATGCATGGGGCACGCCCCCCGCACTTGCGCTGCATACATTACTGGTGTGCCCTGGTGCATTGGGGGTTGCGTAATGCAACCAGCCCCTTTGAATATCGTGCCGGGGTGCATCAGTGCCCTTTGAATATCCCACCCTATATGTCTGTTTTTTATGAGTATTATGTATTTAATAATCAAAAAAGTATAATTGAGCACATTGGATAGTAACACATACTTTAGCATAATGTAAATCTGGGGACTTATTTTTGTAATGAAATAGTACATGGCAATGTTTAAAGGAGTCACATGTTTATGTATATTTCTTTTAGAAAAGGGGTTTGAAAGCTCTCAGGGAATTTGTAATTGGCAATTTGATCATTAATTATTTATTACATGGTAAATGTGGTATGTAATAAATGGAGCTCTGTTGTGTCACTTGATGAGAGTCACATAATAGAAACATAGACTTTGACGGCAGATAAGGACCACTTGGCCCACCCAGTCTGCCCATTTCCCTACCTATTGGACAAGCTGCAGATTCTAGTTAACTAACAGCCTACTTCCTGCAACCCCCCACTATAATTGCCTTATGTCTGTCCCATGCATGTTTGAATTCCCCCACTGTTTTAGACCCCACAAGCTCTCCAGAAAGGTGGTTCCATGCGTCCACCACTCTCTCTGTGAAAAAAAAAAGGCCTTACATTACACCTGAGCCGTCCCCATTCTATCTTTAAATTGTGCCCCCTTGTTCTTACACATCTCTTTTTCTGAAAGATGCTACCCTCCTGGACTTTGTTGATTCCCCTGAGGTACTTAAAAGTTTCTATCATGTCCCCCCGTCCCTCCTTTCATCAAGGATATACATATTAAGCTCTCTCAGTCTCTCTTAATATGGTTTCTGATGTAGACCCTGCACCATTTTAGTTGCCCTCCTCTGGACTGCTTCCATCCTGTCTATGTCCTTGCGTAGATGAGGTCTCCAAAACTGCACGCAGTACTCCAGATGGGGTCTCACCAACTGTCTGTACAGAGGGATAACCACTTCCCTTTTTCTACTTGTGATGCCCCTCCCTATGCATCCCAGTATCCCCCTGGCTCTCCTTACCGACTTCTCACATTGCTTACCCACCTTTTGGTCTTTGCACTTATTGGTGGGTTTGTTCACCTTGATAAGGAAACTGTTTTGGAGTGAACTGTTGGTGAATTATTTGAGAGCACTGCTGGGTTGTAAATGTATCCATTTACTATTCTATAGAAAGTACTGTTACATATAGTCATGATTTGGACTGTTTTTAACCGTACCTTCGGGTGCCCAGCTTATTTGTTCCTCTTTCCCTTAAATATATCACAGACTTTTTTTAAAACATCTTTTGTCTTGCAGTTAACTAATATATCTGATATAGAATTCCATAGGCCAATTACTCTTTGTCTGTAAAAGAATCTTCTGGGCCGGTCTGCTGGTGCAGCAGAAAGAATTATCGCTGTGACACAGGTGACCTGGGTTTGGGAAGGGACTCAGGATATCCTAGGGCCGGCCAGGGTGGGGGTGATTAAGCAGCCCTGGCATGCTCTCTGCCCCAGAGGGGGGAAGGGGATGGTGTGACTCTGGTCCAGTGTTCCTGGGTGACCATGGGAGGCACCATTATTGGGCACCAGTGAGCATTGCTCCAAGGAGGGCAGGATGATGCATGACACAGTTGCATCATGGAATCCGATTGACATGCCCCCCTACCAGAAACCACCATGCAAAATCTGTGCCCCGGCAAGCCCAATGACATTCCCACTCTGTGGCTGAACCAGGGTCCTGCCACATCCGTATATGGGCACCTTGGTGTTAAGCGGGGGCACCGGGGGCCCCACCCTGGGGAGTAATCCAGGGGGCACTGCAGGCGGGTGTCCCTGGGGTCCACCTGTGGATGGAGACATAGATGGAGCTGGCTGCTTAAGATGCATAAAGCATAGTAAGTAAAAAAAAAAAAAAAGAATCTTCTTTTAACAGTTTTGAATTTTGATCCCTTGATTTGTTTATAATACCCCTTAGATTATAAACACAGTTGCTCATTGATATTCCCATAGAATTTGAAGTGTCTCATCCTGTATTATGTTTTACGTGAGTAATATATATCCCTCCTTTTTTCTTCTGTTTTCCAGACTCTGTAAGTTAAGGGCTGGAAATGATTCTTCAAGTGGCTTATTTTTAGCCCCCAGATTGTTTTTGTAAACCTTCTTTGTATCCTGTCAATCCTGACTATATGCTCTTTCTTGTATGGTGGCCAGAGCTGGGATCCATAATCTAGGTCTGGACATATGTAGGTTTAATATATTCCATCCCATATTTTACTGTTCCTTGTTTCTATTGCTCTTTTTGTATTATGGATCATGTAATTTGTTTCTTTTGTAATACTACTAAATTGTTGCTACATATTGGAATCTTTACCTATTATTATGCCTAAGTCTCTTTCTGATTCTCTACTTGTAAGTTTGCCCTATTAAACTGTATGCCCTATGTATTAGCCCATTATATTAATTTGTTTAAATATTCCTGTAAGTTGATAATGTTTATTGGTGAGGCAATATTTCCTATCTTAGTGTCATCTGCATAGTGGGTGCACCAGTTTTCTGTTTTTATCCCTGTCAAGTGCATACATTTTGATATCATTCTAGGACTTTTAACCATCATTGGTCGTATCAACTTTTCTTGATGCTTTATCTTGTCTGGTCTGATATTCAATTCTATAGTCTCTATTGTGTATAGTGTCATCTGTGCTGCTGCTACCTCTAGCTGGAAGCTGCAACACTGGACTTAAGATTTGCAAGAAAGCGAGTTGTGCTCACAACAGAGGGAGGTAAACCTTACAATTTACAATTGTATTTGGTTTGAAGCAGATTCCTTAGGAAAGTTAATATTCTTCAGGTGGAGGATACTTCTAACTGAAGGGTGAAATAAGGAACTTAGAATTATCAGAAAAGGCAGTCTTTCAATCAACAGAGGGAGGTGGACCTTGCTTTACTTTTGTTACAATTGTTAAGATTTTCAGTGCAGGAAGAGTTTAAACCCACAGGGACTGAATACTGTTTTCTGTGTCTGTCCTTCTGCACAGCTGACTTGATTGGAGTTAGTGATTGACTATTTGCATTGCAATATTTGTAATACTGTGAGTTATTCACTGGGCTAAGAATTTGTCATAAGTCCTGACTTGACAACAGGTTAAAGGCTGTGTATTGGACCCAGACAGTGCCTAGGGGATTGAAACTGTTTTTTCTTTTGTTTATCTCTGTGTGCCTTAAAAGGCCGGGCCAGACTGTGTCAGGAAGTGCTTACATCACAGCTACTTATCAGCCAATAGCTCTGGAAGAATCTTACAGACCTTGATAACAGTACTAATTTTAGCAGGCTCATCAGATAGCCTAACATTCTTCAGGTGAAGCTACCTCTGGCTGGAAGCTGCAACACTGGACTTAAGATTTGTAAGAAAGTGAGTTGTGCTCACAACAGAGGGAGGTGAACCTTACAATTTACAATTGTCTTTGGTTTGAAGCAGATTCCTTAGGAACGTTAATATTCTTCAGGTGGAGGATACTTCTAACTGAAGGGTGAAATAAGGAACTTAGAATTATCAGAAAAGGCAGTCTTTTAATCAACAGGGGGAGGTGGACCTTGCTTTACTTCTGTTACAATTGTTAATATTTTCAGTGCAGGAAGAGTTTAAACCCACAGGGACTGAATACTGTTTTCTGTGTCTGTCCTTCTGCACAGCTGACTTGATTGGAGTTAGTGATTGACTATTTGCATTGCAATATTTGTAATACTGTGAGTTATTCACTGGGCTAAGAATTTGTCATAAGTCCTGAATTGACAACAGGTTACAGGCTGTGTATTGGACCCAGACAGTGCCTAGGGGGTGGAAACTGGTTTTTCCTTTGTTAATCTCTGTGAGCCTTAAAAGGCCAGGCCAGACTGTGTCAGGAAGTGCTTACATCACAGCTACTTATCAGCCAATAGCTCTGGAAAAATCTTACAGACCTTGATAACAGTACTAATTTTAGCAGGCTCATCAGATAACCTAATATTCTTCAGGTGAAGCTACCTCTGGCTGGAAGCTGCAACACTGGACTTAAGATTTGCAAGAAAGTGAGTTGTGCTCACAACAGAGGGAGGTGAACCTTACAATTTACAATTGTCTTTGGTTTGAAGCAGATTCCTTAGGAAAGTTAATATTCTTCAGGTGGAGGATACTTCTAACTGAAGGGTGAAATAAGGAATTTAGAATTATCAGAAAAGGCAGTCTTTTAATCAACAGGGGGAGGTGGACCTTGCTTTACTTCTGTTACAATTGTTAATATTTTCAGTGCAGGAAGAGTTTAAACCCACAGGGACTGAATACTGTTTTCTGTGTCTGTCCTTCTGCACAGCTGACTTGATTGGAGTTAGTGATTGACTATTTGCATTGCAATATTTGTAATACTGTGAGTTATTCACTGGGCTAAGAATTTGTCATAAGTTCTGACTTGACAACAGGTTACAGGCTGTGTATTGGACCCAGACAGTGCCTAGGGGGTGGAAACTGGTTTTTCCTTTGTTAATCTCAGTGAGCCTTAAAAGGCCAGGCCAGACTGTGTCAGGAACTGCTTACATCACAGCTACTTATCAGCCAATAGCTCTGGAAAAATCTTACAGACCTTGATAACAGTACTAATTTTAGCAGACTCATCAGATAACCTAATATTCTTCAGGTGAAGCTACCTCTGGCTGGAAGCTGCAACACTGGACTTAAGATTTGCAAGAAAGTGAGTTGTGCTCACAACAGAGGGAGGTGAACCTTACAATTTACAATTGTCTTTGGTTTGAAGCAGATTCCTTAGGAAAGTTAATATTCTTCAGGTGGAGGATACTTCTAACCGAAGGGTGAAATAAGGAATTTAGAATTATCAGAAAAGGCAGTCTTTCAATCAACAGAGGGAGGTGGACCTTGCTTTACTTTTGTTACAATTGTTAAGATTTTCAGTGCAGGAAGAGTTTAAACCCACAGGGACTGAATACTGTTTTCTGTGTCTGTCCTTCTGCACAGCTGACGTGTTTTGGGGCTGACTGCTTTCAGAGCACAAGTCACCAAGCTTGTTTTGGGGCTGGGGAGGTTTACCTGTGTCTGACTTGGATGTTTGGATTTTTCTGTTTGATTAGCAGGGTATTTTCTCTGTCAAATTGTCGTGTAGGGCATCTTGCTGACAGGAAGACACTCATCGCAGTGATAGGTCAGAGCTTTTAGCTGATCGTTTCGTGAGGGCACAGTTTAGCCCAAACCCTTCCCACCCCTCACCCCACCCACCCCGAAAATAGTTCCTTTATACCTGGGGTTCTGACATCACTTCCTCGAGAGGGCAAGGTGCATATCACTGTCATATCCTCTCTAGCACACTGCACTGACAATATAAGCATACACATTATATAATACATATATTTCTATATAACAAACCAATCACACACACACACACACAAAAAAAAAACTAAACAATGTAGACAGACATGTGGGGAGTAGTGCAATGTAATGGCTGTGGGGCAGCAGTCTTCCGGGAGTCTTTCTGGAGGCTGAGATGCTGCCCTGTTTGCAGACAACTATCTGCCCTGAGGGAGGAAGTTGCCCGTCTTCAGGCCACACTGGACAGTAGTAAGAGAACCTCCCCCATCCAGGGAGCACCAGAACCACCACCACTACCTCAGAGATTGTGAAGAAAGCACAGCAGTTGGATCACAGTGGGCTCAGGGAGGGTAAGGGTGGTGGAACAGAGTCAGTTGTTCCACTCCATAATCCATACACCATTCTGGGGGAGCATAGTTCCCCTATGGATGCACCCGCAGAGGAGACTAAGAAGGTTGCAGACAACTGTCACAAGGGAGGCCCTCAGGAAGGAGGCAGAGGGCACCACAGGGAAAGGAAGCAGCTCCTGGTGGGGGACTCAATTATTAGGGAGATAGAACTGGGGGGAGCAGGGAAAACTGAAGTAAGGTGCCTGCCTGGTGCCATGGCTTGGAGGGACAGGAAGCACATCCTTAGGATCACAAGAACAGTTGCACAGGAGTCTGAGCTGGATGTAATTGTCCACCTAGGGACAAATGACTTGGCTCATCATGAGATTGGAGTGGTGAAAAAGGACTTTGTAGAGTTGGTGAGGGGCCTAAGACAAGTAGCACACACAGTATCCTTCTCAGAGGTGCTGCCTGTCAGTGGCATGGGTGAGGCGAGGGTATTTTGCACCATGCAGTTTAATGAATGGTTGAAAAAATGGTGTGGAGCACAGGGGTTTGGCTTCATTGGGGACTGGGGTTCCACCTGGAGGGACACCAGCCTATACTGGCAGGATGGTCTGCATCTGTCCAGGAAGGGAACAAGTCTTTTGGGCAATCTGTTTAAATGCTTCATTGGCAAGCTTTTAAACTAGTCAAGGGGGGAGGCACTGATAAGCAGCAGGAAAATCCCAGTCTCCCCCTACAAAACAGGGTACTAAATGAGAAAAAGACCAAGGTAGAAAGGTCAGTGGGGGATGCTGCTACTGAAGGTAAAGCCATCATAAAATGGAGAGCAATGAGTACCAATGCCCGTAGTCTGGGTAACAAGCTTCCTGAATTAGTGGCCTTGATGGAGGAGGAACATCTGGATATCGTGGCAGTCACAGAAACATGGTACACACAGAACCATGACTGGGATGTGAACATACCGGATACACTATCTACAGGAGGGACAGGGAGGGTAAAGAGGAGGAGGGTAGCTCTCTACATAAGGGAAGGAATCAAAGCAACAGAACAAAAGGGTAAACAGGGAGGAGAAGCACTGTGGGTCAATTTGGAGGCAATGGCACCACAATCCACACAGGGGTTGTATACAGACCCCCTCAGGGGGAGGAAATGGACAAGGAAATGATAGAAAGTATACTTAGAATGGCAGATAAAGGGGTGATATTGCTGATGGGTGATCTGAATATGCCAGATGTTAACTGGAGTGCAGTTGCAGCAGCCACTTCTAAGAGTGGGGTTATTTTAGATGCCCTACAGGGGGCATGCCTTAGACAACTAGTATTGGAACCCACTCGAGAGGGAGCAATCTTAGACCTGGTTC
The DNA here is from genome assembly GCA_016271365.2 of Neoceratodus forsteri. Lineage (NCBI taxonomy): Eukaryota > Metazoa > Chordata > Ceratodontiformes > Ceratodontidae > Neoceratodus > Neoceratodus forsteri. Next base: position 341,639,284 of record CM057455.1, on the reverse strand, counting down.
TCTCAAATGGAGATGGAGAGAGGATCACAGATGTAGAAGTGGGTAGCCATCTGGGAACTAGCGTCCATCGAACAGTATGGTTCACAATAAACACAGCAATAGAGTCGAGCCATACAAAGGCAAAAGTACTGGACTTCAGGAGGGCTGACTTTGCCAAATAAGTGAGTGCCTAAGGAATGCACTAGCAAATGGGCAGGAAGGAGGGTGGAAGAACAATGGGGAATAATAAAAACTGCCATCACAAAGGTAACAAGCCTTTGTGTGAAGCAAATAAACAAAACAAAATGATGTAAGAAACCACTATGGTTCTCAAAGGAGGTGGCAGTGAAGGTTCAGAAGAAAAAGAAAGCATTCAGAAAGTACAAGGAATCACAGAAGGAGCAGAACCGAGAATTGTATCAGTTAAAGCAAAAGGAAGCTGGGAAGGCAGTCAGAACAGCAAAGGCCTGAACCGAGGAAAAGATAGCCAACTCAGTTAAGAAGGGGAATAAAACCTTTTCTAGGTACATCAGGGAGAGAAGGAAGACTAAGGGAGGGATAGTGAGGCTTAATAAAGGGGATGGGCGGTCGGCAGAGGGTGACGGTGAAAAGGCAGAGATACTAAACAAATATTTTTGCTCAGTATTTAAAAATGAAGAGGGGGCCGTACCTAAAACAAACAATAGAAACACTCTGGATGCAGAAGTTCTTCCAGCCCATTTACAGAAGAAAGGGTTCTGTAAGAACTCTTAAAACTGAAGGTGGACAAAGCAATGAGGCCTGATGGGATTCATCCCAGAATTCTAAAAGAACTAAGGGTAGAACTAGTGACACCACTGACTACACTCTTTAACAAATCATGGGAGGATGGGGTGGTACCTGAGGACTGGAGGAGGGCAGATGTGATTCCCCTTCACAAAAGTGGGAGCCAGGCAGAAGCAAGAAACTACAGACCTGTTAGTTTAACCTCAGTGATAGGGAAAATGATGGAATCACTTCTGAAGGAAAGAATTGTTGAGTACCTAGAGGCCAGAGGGGCACAGGACCCAAGGCAGCATGGATTCACAGCGGAAGGTCATGCCAGATGAATCTAATAGATTTCTTTGACTGGGTGACCAAAGTAGTAGATCAGGGAGGGCTGTGGAAATGGCCTACCTAGACTTTAGCAAGGCATTTGACTCAGTCCCACACAAAAGATTAATATACAAGTTAGTCAGCCTGGGAGTGGGTCCCAAGATGATAGCCTGGGTAAAGAATTGGCTGGAGAATGGACACAGAGGGTAATAGTAAATGGAGTCCACTCTGAAGAAAGGGGGTGCTAGTGGGGTACCGCAGGGTTCAATATTAGGAACGGTCCTCTTCAATGTCTTTATAAGCGACATTGCAGAGGGACTGGAAGGAAAAATATGTCTCTTTGCAGATGACACAAAGATCTGCAAAACAGTTGATGAACAAGGTGGAGTGGAAAGGATGAGAAGGGACTTGGCAAGGTTAGAGGAATAATCAAATGTATGTCAGCTTAGATTCAATGCTAAGAAGTGCAAGGTAATGCACCTGGGAAACAAAAACCCAGGGGAAGAGTACACAATGGGGGGTGAGATACTAACAACAGCAAAAATGGAAAGGGACCTGGGGTAGTCATATCAGATGACTTAAAGGTGGGCAAGCAATGTGAGAGGGCAGTAAGGAGGGCTGGGGGGATCCTGGGATGCATAGGAAGAGGCATCACCAGTAGAAAACAGGAAGTTGTTATCCCTCTGTACAGACAGCTGGTGAGACCCCACCTGGAGTACTGTGTGAAGTTCTGGAGACCCAGTCTCTGCAAGGACATAGACAAGATGGAAGCTGCCCAGAGGAGGGCAACTAAAATGGTGCAGGGTCTGCACCAGAAGACATATGAAGAGAGTCTAAAGGAGCTTAATATGTATAGCCTCGAGGAAAGGAGGGCGAGGGGGGACTTGATAGAAACTTTCAAGTACCTCAAGGGAATCAACAAAGTCCAAAAGGGTAGCATCTTTCAAAAAAAGAGGTGTGCAAGAACAAGGGGGCACAATTTGAAGATGGGGGGGCGGCTCAGAGGTAATTTAAGGAAGTATTTATTCACAGAGATGGTTGTGGATGCATGGAACGGCCTTCCAGAGGAGGTTGTGGAGTCAAAAACAGTGGTTGAATTCAAGCATGTATGGGACAGTCATAAGGAAATTCTAGGGGGTTGGGGGTAGAAAGAAGTAGGCTGCTGGTTAACTAGGATCTGCAGCTTATCCATTAGGTAGGGAAATGGGCAGACTGGGTGGGCCAAGCGGTCCTTATCTGCCATCAAATTCTATGTTTCTATGCTCTCCTACATACATTTCTCTACAGGTAAAAGCTACCCAACTGTGCCTGGTTTAGTGCTCTAATGGTTGCTACCTCCTTATATTGATTGGATTACTTGCCTGCTCTAGTTAGTCTACTTTTGGTATTTGTTGCTCTGCCCAGCGTAATCTTGCTTGCCCTGCTTTCACAGCTATCTGTGTATACTGTTACTACTTATACATAAATTACCTTTTACTAGATTGTATCTTACAATGCTGCTGTCCACTTCTCTGCCTCATTCTTTCCCCCTCCTTTCCCTGTCATCTCGCCCAACCACCATCTCTCCTCTCCTCCTCTCTCCTCTCCTCCTTTGCACCTTCCCCCTTCCCCTCTCTCACATTCATCTTTCCCCTCCACCCTCCACTTACCCTCTTCCATCCTTCCCCTCTCACCCTACTCCTGCCATACACCCTGGTCTATTTTTCTCCCCCTCCCTAAATCTAGAATTTCTTCACCATGCCTTCTCCTTCCTCTCCTTCTCCTCTCCTACCCCTTGAGAAAATCCCACGCCATCCTCCTTACCCGCTTCCTTCTACTCTTAGTAGGCATTGTGAAACTTAATAGACAGAGGTAGTCCATGGGTAATGGATTTATCTTACTGTTGTGTAGTGTTGTTCCCCTCGAGGGCTCTCTTAGACTTGAAATATAGTTGCGCTTGAGAGGAACAAAAAACTTCTTGTGTGAGCAACTTCTTGCAATCAAATATTCCTTTATTTTTGGCCCTACCATTTCGCACTGTGTAGTGCTTTTTCAAAGGGCATAATTTGTCTGTAATACATAATGTATACAATTTTAATATTCTATACTCATCTTTATATATAGAGCTTTTTTTTTTAATTCATATCTATGTGGCATTTACCAAAGGTTCAAGCACCTGAGTGCTTCTCTTCATTATTTTTTATATAGCATCCTAAAAAGAATTACGAGTTGTGTACACATGTCTGGAAAAATATAATAAAAGTAAAAAACTTGAAGAAGTGGTGTATATAATCTTCTACTATGTAGTTCATACTGTTACATAGCTGATTGTCTAACTACTTTCCACTCGTTCTGATTCCAGTGTGTTACCCAATACCAGTTTCATCTGCTGAAAACCTGTACCACCACTTATTGCTTGGCTCCACCCCCTTGTCCCTAAATTCTTACCCAAAGTGCTGCTCTAAATATGTTAGTGTGGCCAATGACTTCTATAGTATGTAAAATAGCATGTTCTGTACCTTTAAACTGTTGTCATTAATCTTTTCATGCCTTTTAATCTTTTCCGTTTCTCTATTTATTTATTTCCTCATTCATATAATCTGCAATGCACGTTCTTGTTATGCAGTTTTCATTCATTGTATGTTAGTATTTGCTTAATTCTCTGTCTTTCTTATTGAATTGTTTTAAATTTCTTGGCTACCCCTTTTGTGTTTGTATTTCTCATTGCCGTCCAGTTCTGGCGTACTACTGCTTGCTCTTATGCTGCAATAAATATTTAAATGTTTCTGTCATATTCTCAAGTTTATGCTCTAAAACTCACTCTCTTTATACAGAAAATGCACGGTCTTACCATATGAATGCTGTCTCCCTGCCTGGTTTAGTCATGCCATGTATATTGTTTCCAGACATGAGGACACAACTCATAATCCTTTTTAGGATGCTATATAAAAAATAATGAAGAGAAGCAATCAGGTGCTTGAACCTTAGGTAAATGCCACATAGATATGAATTTTGAAAAACAGCTTTATATATAAAAAATGAGTATAGAATATTAAAATTGTATAAATTATGTATTATAGACAAATGATGCCCTTTGAAAAAGCATGATACAGTGCAAAACGTTAGGGCCAACAATAATGGAATATTTGATTGCAAGAAGTTGCTCATACAAGAAGTTTTTTGTTCCTCTCAAGCATAACTATATTTGAAGTCATTGTGTAACCTAACCCTGGTACTCTTGCTCCTCCATCTTCTGCCCCCTCATTTCCCAAAGGCCTCAGCATCTTCCAATTTAATGCTAGGAGCCTCCTCCTTAAACATCACCTCCTCAATGTTTGGATCTCTCCAAACTTTCCTAGTCTTCTACGTATTTCTGAATCCTGGCTCTCATCCAGGATACCTGATTTTCACTTGGCTCTCCATGGCTACCACCTCTTCTGTCAGAACCATGGTAAGTGTGGTGGTGGAGTCGCCTTGTATGTCCAGCAGATCCTATCCTACACAATCACTTTCTGTGAGTCTGTGTCATCTTCACATGAGCTCTTTCTCTCTAAACTATCTCTCCCTTTCACTATCCCCATATGTCTTGGTGTCCTATATGCCTCCCCTAAAATTTCCTCCTCCTCCTCCTTGGCTAATGTCATCTCTTGTGTTGTCTCCCATGCCTCCACTGGTGAGCCTTCTTCTGGGGGATTTCAACACTAATTGGCTTCCTGTGCCATCAAGCTCCTCACCAACAGGATTGAGTTCTTGAACTTTACTCAGCTAATATCTGAACCCTCTCAGCTCATTCCCCACTCCACTAAACATACTCTTCTAGACTGGGTGCTTTCCTCCCACCCACACTGTACCATTGCAGCTGGCACTCTGCTGGATACCTTCAGTGACCATTGCATAACATACTGCATTAAGAAAGAATGGCACACCCAACAGCCCCAAAATACATTTGGACCAAGTCAGTCCAGTCACTTGACTATAGTCCCCCTTTTAAATGACCTCATGTCACAGATTGGCCCCCCATCTATTTTGCTGCAGACATTAACTTGGCCCCTTACTGTTTCTCACCAAATCTAATTACCCCTGGGACAAGTATGCTCTCCCTAAGGAAGTCCAGGGTGAAAAGCTTCCATCACCTGTGGATTACATATGACATTATTGACTTGTACAGGTCCCATGACAGGGCTTGTGCATGCTAAAAATTCTCACACTCCCTGCCTGAAGTCCTAACCTATAGGTTAACATGTAGATCCTGTCAGATGAACGTGATAGACTTCAACTGGGTCACTAGGACAACTGACAAAAGGTCAGGCAGTGGATGTCCTATACCTGGACTTCAGTAAAGCTTTTGACTCCCTGCCACATGGACAGCTGCTCAGCAGGCTGGGTAACCTGGGAGTTGGAAACAAGCTGCAGCGGTGGGTAAGAAGCTTGTTGAAAGTTGGAACATAGATGGTGATGGTTGGGGGGGGGCATTATCCAAGCCTAGGCCTGTAACCAGCGTGATCCCACAGGGCTTGGTACTTAGAGCAGTGCTATTCGACATCTTTATTCGGGACATAGTGGAGAGGGTTAGTAGTAAACTCTGACTGTTTGCAGATGATACTAAGTTCTGTGAGAGGGGAGGACACAGAGGAGGGGAGACAGGAGCTCAGGGAGGACCTAGCCAGGCTAGAGAGGTGGTCTGGCATCTGGCAGTTGGGGTTCAGTGCCAAGAAATGCAAGGTCATGCACCTGGGGGCTAGGAACCCAATGGCCAGCTATGATTTGAAGGGGAGCAGGTGTCTAGCACAGAAGAGGAAAAGGATCTGAGGGTGATAGTCAGGGGCAACATGAAACACTCTGTGCAGTGCCGTAAAGCAGCAGACAAAGTGAATAAAATGCTGGGATGCATCCCCAGAGGAATCACCTCCAGGAAGGAAGAACTCATTCTGCCCTTGTAAAGGTCATTGGTGAGGCTGCACCTGGAATACTGTGTGCAGTTCTTGCACCCTTATTTGAAGAAGTATATCCAACTGCTGGAGGGGGTCCAGCAAAGGGCAACCAAAATGATCCAGGGCATGGTGGAAAAACCATATGAGAAGAGGTAAGGGAACTCAATATGTACTTCCTGGAGGACAGAAGGCAATGGGGGATATAATAGAAACCTTCAAGTACCTTAAAGGTATAAACAAGGTTGGAGTGGAGGGCATTTTCAATTTAAAAAGGAAGGAGAACACAAGGGGGCACAGTCTGAAACTTGTTGGGGGTCGATTTAAAAGGGAAATGAGGATGTACTTTTCCACAGAGAGGGAGGGTGGCGTCAAAATGGAATAAGTTACCAGAAGAGGTGATATCCTTGAACACAGCGGGAAGTTTTAAAATAGGATAGGACACGGTAAAAAAGAGTGTTGCAGCCAGATGGAGGATGGGTTGGGGGTGGGAAGGGAGGATAATGATGGGAGGCAGGGGCAGCTCCAGTAGAATAGACTGGGCTGTGCACTCGAGCAGACTAGACAGACCATCGTGGCCTGCTTCTGCTGGCAAATTTTCATGTTTGTATGTTCATATAGGTCAATCAGAAACTCCTGTACAAAGGCAGTCATTGCTGCTAAGGCCCTCTACTTCAAATGAAACATCCAGTCATAGCTTAGTTCCCCCGCAAAATTCTAGAGAATTATACATTTCTTCTTTGACCCACCCTCCCAGTCCACTCCCCTAGTTCTCCTTGTGGATGGCTCACCAGTTTCTGATTCTTATTCTGTTGCTGCTTTTTTTGATGAATTCTTTACCACCTGTGCACTCCCATCTGCCTAGTCCCATGATCCTTCTCCCAGTCTACCCTCTGCTGCCTCTTCCAAGTCTCACTCAGCTGAGGGTTTACACTCTGTTTCTGTCTCCCCTCATGAAATCTTTCTAGCTCTCACATCACTTGACCCAGCCAAGTCCAGCCTTGATGGGTTGGACCCTAAACATCTTTGTATCTTGGCACCTGCTATTTTCTCTCATCTCTCTCACCTTTTCAACCTCTCCGTTTCCCTCAGTGCTGTCCCTCAGGCCTGAAGATTGCTAAGGTTCTACCTCTGCAAAAAGGGGTGACCTCTCCTCCCCTAGCAACTTCCAGCTTATCTCATTCCTCTTCTCTCTTGCAAGCCACAGGAAGGTATTGTCTACTCCAGGTTTACTGACTTCTTTCCTCCTACATACTCAACTCTCCCTTCTAGTCTGGATTTAGGAAGCACTACTCCATGGTTTCCTCCCTGCTGTGAGTGACTGATGACATCCTCACTAGGATGGATCAAGGGCACTCCACCTCACGGTGGCCATATTCATTGATCTAGCCAAAGCTTTTGACTTAGTATTCCACACTCTCCTCCTGGACAAGCTGAGTTCTGTTGGCCTTTTGACTCCCACTGCGGACTGGTTCCATTCTGCTTGATTTCACTTGACCCAACCAAGTCCAGCCCTGATGGGTTGGACCCTAAACATCTTTGTATCTTGGCACCTGCTATTTTCTCTCATCTATCTCACCTTCTCAATCTTTCCTTTTCCCTCAATGCTGTCCCTCAGGCCCAAAGATTGCTAAGGTTCTACCTCTGCAAAAAGGGGGTGACCTCTCCTTCCCTAGCAACTTCCAGCTTACTGACTTCTTTCCTCCTACAAATTTGTCTCTCCCTTCTAGTCTGGATTTAGGAATCACTACTCCATGGTTTTCTCCCTACTGTGAGTGACTGATGACATCCTCACTAAGATGGATCAAGGACACATCACGGTGGCCATATTTATTGATCTAGCCAAAGCTTTTGACTTGGTATCCCACACTCTCCTCCTGGACAAGCTGAGTTCTGTTGACCTTTCAACTCCCGCAGTGGACTGGTTCTATTCTTACCTCATAGGTCATCAACAGTCGGTACAAGTAGGATGTGTCCTGTCCCTGCCCTCCCCATGCTAGATAGGAATTTCACAAGTCTCCTACTGGGACCTATCCTCTTTTCTGTCTTCCTTAATGACCTGCTTTCTACTTGTGTCTCTGCACATATCCATATGTATTATACGCTGACAACATGGTCCTTTACAACTCTGCACCCTCCTCCATGCCTGTTGAAGGTCCACTCCAGCAGAACTTCCATAACATTCTATGATAGTTTCCAGCCAACAAACTCCAGGTCAACACCAAGAAAATTATGTCCATGACCTTTGGCACAAGTCAGAAACTGGCCAGGCTATCACATTCCCCTATCTTTTCCATGCTGGATGGCTCTCCACTTGACATAGTCCCTGCCATTAAATACCTTGGTGTGTGGCTAGATATTAAGCTTAATGTCTCTGCCAACACTGATGCCATCCATGCCAAACACCACTCTAAACTAGGTGTCCTGTATGCAACAAGGACTGCCTGCCCCCCCAGGTCCACCAGGAACTGGTCACCAAAATGATTCTCTGGGTCTTTGACTATGCGGATGTGGTCTATGGCACTGCCCCCACCTCCTTCCTTGCCAGACTTGACACCCTCTGCAATGCCTTCTGCTGCTCTATTACAAACTCTCCCCCTTGCACACTTCACTGCTCACTCTACTCTTCTCTTTCCATTCTTCCTCTCCCCTCATGTCACCAATTCCACTGTGCATCATTCATATCTAAATTTTGGTTTGGGGCCCTCTCCTCCTATCTCTCCTCACACCTCTCTCTTATCCCCTCTTCCTCCCACAATTTCTGCTCCAGGGTCCATGTACCTTCTTCATTCCTCACCCTCACACCTCCGCTGGGCAAGTTGCCTTTTCCTACCACCTTCCCTCCCTCTGGAACCTGCTCCCCTCTTCCATCCACTTTTCTCCTCTGCCACAGTCCTTAGATACTACCAAAGGCACCTTCTGATCCCACCTATCACTATCAACCTCTCTCCTAACCCTGCTGTCCACCTCCTAGCCACCCCTTGCAATCTTATTCTTGTACTTGGCCATGACAGAGGCAGACATCTCTCAGGTTATGGCACTACAACTGCTTCCTCAGGCACTATGCATTTCACTCTGGGGCTGTATGATTATATTGTATTACTATACCCGTGTCATAACCAATTGTAAATTGTTGACTGTTGTACTTCCTCCAGTAGCTGTTACCTGCTACTCTGCCCTGCAATCTAAGCTGTCACAGAATTGCTCACTGATGTATGACTGATGTATTGTCTTGCTTGTACTCCCCTCCCCCCAGCTTGCACCTGGAAATATGCCCTTCCCAGTTACCTAGTTTCAATAAATAAATAAAATATTTGAAATAACACTGGGCCAAGTACCAATCCATGAGGTACTCCACTTGTGATTGCTCATTCACTTGAAACAAATCCTTTTATACCCACAGATTGTGTTTTGTTATTTAGCCAAGCCAAGACCCAGTTTACCAATTTTTCATTGTCCTATGGATATGTTTGCTTATTGTTCCTTTATAAGGGGTGATGTTGAACATGTTATTGAAATATGATAGTATCTCATCAGTTGGTATTCCATTGTCCATGCAAATGCTTATGTTTTCGTAGAATGCTATTACATTTATAAAACATGATCATATCCTTTTGAAATTATATTGTGAATTATCATTTATTCTGTTAATTTTTAGGTGTTCTTCTATTTTTTTCCTTCAGTGGTCCATCATTTTACTGCAGATTGATGTCAGTCTTATTGGTCAATACTTTGTGATGCTTGACCTAACCCCCTTTTTATAGATTTTTTTATTTTATTTTACAATTATTGGTCAGGGAAGACCCAGTAAGCAGCGGCTTGTTTCTACATGCATCCTGGGAGCACAGGAAAGTTAAGTGACTTGCTCAGGGTCATACAATATGCAAGTGGTGGCTGTGGTATTCAAACTCAGTTCTCCAGGTTTGCAGCTCAATGCTGTTAACAACTATGCTATACTGCCTCTTCAAAAAAATAATGTGACCCACTGAGAATTAAACCCAGGCCCCTGGAATACTGTCCCAGTGCTCTAACCACTGAGCTCCAGATGGGTGTAATATTTATGTGCTTTCAATCCCTTGGGACATCCTCTGTTTCTAATGACTTATTTAATATCTGCAGTAATGATTTGGTAATTTCATTCACTGCCATTTTTAGAAATTTGTTGGTATCTCATCAGGTCTTTTTGCTCAGTCGATATCTAGAATGTTGATTTTTTATGTTGTCTTGCATACGTACAAGCAACATACTGGGGTAGCTTGGAATAGCAGATTTTGGAGGCGCGCCTCTGTTATGGCCAGTGGCTCCACTGCTTTTTTGGGCTGGGTTCCATGGCACAAATTAGATTACATGCTGTCTATGACAGCAGTGCAAAAGCATGCCACCAACTTGAAATGATTTAGGCGCTGCAATGGGGTAGATTCCCCTCATTGCAGGACATGCCTTGCCTGGTATAACATTTCAATAAAAGATGGCGGCGGCTGTCGCCATCGGCCTAACAGTCCCAATCCAGCTGACGTTGGGGGTGCCCAATCCCCCTGTCAGCATGCCCCCTTCTCAGTTCAGTTTGCTGATGGGGGAGCCCAATCCCCAGCAGCATAATGGCACCTTTGTCATTTGTGTGCTGAGGGGGTGCTCAATCCCCCTTGGTATCATGTGCCCCCTCCTCCAGACACATTTCTGTGCTGACGGGGGGGCCCAATCCCCATCGGCTTTGGTCCCCCTCCCCCATAATACAGGTGGCACACTGGGATCCCACCCCAGTGTGCCAAAACGCACCTGCAAAATAAGAAAACTGACCCACGTTGTCTTTATGTTTTTTTTTTACCTGAAAAAATGAAAAAATGGTCCCTTGACCTGTCAGGTGCCCCTCCCCCAATCTGCACCCACCCTCTGTGTACATCACCTCTCCACACCCCCCTCATCCCATACTTCCTCCGGAGCCTGGCGAGACAATCTTCGGTGGACCGGGAACACGTTTGCACTCTTCAAAGCCGACTGCGAACTGAAGAAAGCAGATAAGCTGAATAATGGCATAAATGTTTTTTTTTAAACTTTGGTTGATATCTTGGCCATTTTTGTGAAATTTTGGCACCAAATTTTCAACATGGGGTTCTTGGGACCCCACCTCATGAATTCAGTCACTGTCATCTCGTTATTTGGTCCCAAAAGGTGATTTCACCTTTTGGGACTGATTAATGAAATGACAGTGTACTCTTCATGAGGTGGGCTCCCAAAAAGCCTATTTTTCAAATTTGATGAAAAAATTCCAAAATATGACTGCTATGACCATGCGTTGCGCAGTTTCCATGCACGCTCGTAACTTTGAGAATTTTTAATATTTTTACTCCAGATTTTCAACGTTGCCATTTCTTCACACTTCCTTATGAACAGTACAGCTGTCATTTTCTACATCCTGCCCAAAATGTGGTTTCGCACATCTGGCGCACAATGGTGCATTCGCTGTAGGAAAACAATGTGTGGGACAGAATAAGAAAATCACAGTAACACTGTTCATGAGCAAATATCCCAAACTGCATATGTTGAAAATTTGGTGACAAAATTCCACAAAATGACTATGTTACAAGCATGCGTTGCACAGTTTCCATGCACAGTCATAACTTCGAGAATTTTTAATATTTTTACTTCAGATTTTCAACATTGCCATTTTTGCACACCTCCTTTTGAACAGTACAGCTGTCATTTTTCACATCCTGCCCAAAATGTGGTTTCACACATCTGGCGCACAATGGTGCATTCGCAGTGGGAAATCAACGTTCAGGACAGATTAAGAAAATCATAGTGCCACTGTTCATGAGCAGAGGTCTCAAAATGCCTATGTTAAAAATTTGGTGAAAAAATTCAAAAAAATGTCTGTTATGAGCGTGGGTTGCGCAGTTTTCATGCACGCTTGCAACTTCAAGAATTTTTAATATTTACACTCCAGATTTTCAAAATTGCTATCTCTTCACACCTCCTTATGAATGATGCAGCTGTCATTTTTCACATCCTGCCTGAACTGTGTTTTCACACGTGGTGCAGAATGGTACGGTCACTGTGGGAAATCAACATTCTGGACAGATTAACAAAGTCACAGTGCCACTGTTCATGGGCAGAGGTCCCAAATGCTTTCATGAGGTGGGGTCACAAAAAGGCCATGTTGAAAATCTGGAGTGCAAATACCAACAAACGCCTGGAGCATTAGTGTTTCTAACCATAATGTCCCACCCTGTGCAGACTAACAGGTGTCAGGGGAGTGCCTTTGGATTGTCAGCTGTAATGCTCATGCCATTGCACCCACCCCCACCCTGCAGCCACTGACAGGCATCAAGGTGTGCCTTGGACTCTTCGGCCCCAAAGTTCACCCCATTCTCCTATACTGCACCCATATCAGCGTACTTCCTTATGGAATGGGGTGAAGCGTGAGCCGATGACCCTAAGGCACAGCATAGCACTTATCAGAGTCTGCAGAGTAGGGTGAGGTGAAATGGCATGGCCGTTATGGTTGACAACCAAAGAACACCTCAATGCCTGTCACTCTCTGTAGGGTGGGGTGGGATGGGTTGTCGCCGGTTCCATACTCCACTGCCATTCCTATTATACATCTCTCTAACTCCTGCACTACCAATGCCAACGCCAGCAAGACAACATTCAGCATTGACAAATGCTTGTTCTTCTAGGTCCACCTCAGTTATCTGGGTATTTATTCTGATGTTATTACCTTTCAGTTGTAGTACTGGGTATTTTATGTTTTATTTTCCTTCATATATTGATGCAGAGTGTTTGTTACATTCCTCTGCCAGTTTCCCTTCATCTGTAATGATTTGATTTTCCATGTTTAATGGACCCATCTTGTTTTCAAACTACTTAAGTGAATTTATGTGACTAAAGAATTCATTTTGGTTGTCTCTACTGATTAGCTTGTTTCCAATTTCCTTTATTCTTTCTGTATTAATATTATTATTTTTGCAGATTTTAACAGCCTCTCTATATTCTAATTTATTTTCAGTATAGTGTTTCTGTTGAAATGTTTTGTATTTTTTCTCTTTTTTCCGTATTGCCTGTTTGACTTTTTTATTTAACCATAACAAGGTTTTTTTGTGTTACATTTATTCTTTTGTGGTATACATTTATGTTGTAGTTCTAATAGCTTTTTTCCAAAATATTCCAACTTGAGGAAGTATCTCTACCATTCATGTGTTTATTATAATCCCAATCACCTATTTCTTTTTAATACCTTTCCAGTTGGTTTTATTTAATTACAGATTATTGTTCTTCCTTTATTTTTATTTGTGTGTTTACATGCAACATATATAGTATTGTGATCACTGCCATTGATTGGTGCATGTGTTGTGCAGTTTTGAATGGCTACCCCATGTGCACTGAGAAATAGATCCAATATATTGGGACCTCTGGTTGCTTCCTTTACATATTGTGTGAGGTTATGTTCAATTATTAATTCACAGAACTTTTGTTTTTGTTACCCCCTTCGAGAGTTCCAGTATTCCCAGTTAATTTCTGGATAGATAAAATTCCCTACAATTATTACCTCACCTAAATCAACTGATTTCTTTGTTTCATTTATTATGTGCTGGTTTTCTACTTGGTTAGTGTCAGGTGGTCTGTAAATTAATCCCTCAGTCAAAGATGTGGTGTGTGATGGTTCCATTTTAATCCATACAGATTCAGTATTTGTATTGTTCTCTTTAATTTTATCTAACAAGTCATGCGTTGTTACTGTATGTCATTTGTTACCATTAGACCAACTTTACCCCAATTTCTATGCCTTCTATCTCTCCTATAAGTAATGTACCCCGCTAAGGCACTGTTCCAGATGTCCATTTCCTTCCATCATGTTTCAGTTATTCCAGCCAAAAAGGGTTTGTCCAGACTGGCTGTTGTTTGAAGTTTCCCAAAGATTTTGAATGCTTCTTGCATTGATTAATAACCCCAGAAAGATGCCATATTTTAATATTTTACATTTAATTTTGTTAGATGGAATTTTATTTTCACTATGATTTTGGGCTGTAGATATGGTTCTGCAAGTAGTGTTGCTCGTAATAAGCTCCTCTCTGTATGTGGCAGAACACATCTTATACAGCATGTCAATGTATTCACAAAGGGAAATAATATCCTAGATATTGTGCTATGCACAGGTTACTTAGAAATTCTTATTTGTAACATAGGGCCACACACTGGAAATAGCGAACATAATACAGTTGAATTTTCTTTAAAATATGAGCATATGGAATGTTATAATAAAAAATACAATTCTCCAGCATAGAAAGGCCAACATTAATGTTTTGCAAAGCTAATTGAGTGAGTGAGTCAGAGGCTCAGTGAGAAAGACAAACTGCTGCAGGTAGCACTGAGAAACAGAACCTGCTTTGTAAAAGACTTTCATTTAGAATTCAAGTTGTTTTGAAGCTGAGATTAACACAGTAATGGGCTAGCAATGTTAGAAACACAATGGAACATAGGTGAGAGTCTTTTGCAAAGCTAATTGAGTAAGTTACAGCTTCAGTGAGAAAGATAAACTTTTTCTGAAGCAGTTTCCTTTAGAATGCAAGCTACAGTGCATTTATCCTCACTCTGGTGACATCAGCAGAGTATGGATAAATGTCGATATTCTCACTCTGCTGATGTCATCAGGATTTCTCCTCACTGCAGTGGAAATAACACAGGTTATCCTACTGAGAAAGCTCTCACCCCCGTGGTATAAATATATATATATATATATATATATATATATATATATATATATATATATATACAGTATATTTATATAAAACCTAAAGTGGCAGAACTACAAAACCAAAAAAACTTAAAAAAAGCAAACTATATAAGTTACATCTATACAATAAGAATCAAGGTATATGGGAATCTTTTATTTCAATCCCAAAAAATTAAAAAAGAAATTAGAAAAGCCAGAAAAACTGAATATAACCAAACATTAAATGCAAGGAAGGATAACAGTAAAGCATTTAATGCCTACATAAATTCATAAAAAAAAAGTAAAACAGTCAGCAAAGTGGGCCCTATCAATGACAACGGTATATAGGTTAAATATGGCAGAAGTATTCAATATTATTTCTGTAAGGCTTTTGGTCCTACAAATAAGATAATTCCCCTAAAGTACTCCACAACATGTAATGATGTAATATTTTCAACTGAAGACATAAAAAATGTATTACTGAACAAACGGGAGAAACCTCACCAGGTCTAGATTAAATTACAGGGCATATGCTGTGCATAAAGGCTGACTAGCTATCGTACCATTTAAAAATCTTATTTGAAGAGTCTGTTCGCAAAGGAGTGGTACCACCTGATTGGAGAACAGCATGTGTGGCTCTAATCTATAAAAAGACCCTAAGCAAGCTACAGCAAACTACAGACCTATTAGTTTAATGGCAACATGTTTGAAATAGGACACAATAGGTTTTTTGTAGGTCTTCATACTACATACATTCAAGGATGCTACATGCAGCGTAGACATTTATTTAGTTTTTTCCCAGATCCTTCTTTAATTTTCATTTCCTTCCCTTCTTTTTCTTTGTTTCTGTAACATGAGGGTGTTGTATCTCCTCTCCCTCAGAAGTTGATCCTGACTTGGAGGAAGAGTCTGATTCAGGTTCTGAATCCCCCACGTCCACCTTCCTGGACAGCTTGGTATGTGTTTTTTAGAGGGACCAAGGGGGCAGTTAGTTTTAAAGTAGCTCCTGTTAGCCTCTTGGAAACCTGGAACTCACCTGGGGGCCACATCTCCTTATGTTTTCCTGCCTCACTAGATTGTTCTTTCAAAGTATTTACAAGCCCCACTTCTGTCTGTTCTTGGTGGGGGGGGGTCTGTGAGGAGGGTGGCTACTTCTTCTATAGCTTGTCCCTTTTGTACTTGGGCTAAAGGGGTGTTAGCTGTTTTGGGGTAGTGTCAGTTTCTGTTGCACTATTTTTTTTGGATCTTGTTTCCTAATATCACTATCCCTGGTTAAAGTTTGTTGGTCTGCCATAGAAGTGACTACGCTAGTAGTAGCAAGGGAATCTACTAGATTACTCATCACCCTTCATCTTGTTTCTTGAGCCTTTTCAATTATGACCTCTCGGTTTACTGTACCCCTTCTGTTTCTCCCTGCCCATGGACATGGGTGATAAGCGTGGCCCAATTCATCACACAGATTGCATTTATATACATTCTTACAAACATCCTTACATGGCCAAATTCTCTATAGAGGGCACATCTCAAATGGTCACAGGCACTACTCAAGCTACTCTTGTAGCAGGACTTGGGCTGGCCACGATAGAAACAAACTCCCCTGTCTCTGCCTAAATAGAAGCTGTTAGGGATATGTAGGACCTCATTATACCTATAACTCTATACCTGGCTACACAATCATTTGCCATGACCATCCTGGCAACAAAAAAGGTGAAGGAGTAGCCATGTATATCTCTTCCCTGCTCCAGTTTACCCCTGTCCCACTGTCATTGCCCATGCAGTCCATCGACGCCTTGCTGATAAAGTTCTCTCTCCCTCACTCCATTCCCATATTTATAGCAGGATCCTACTGCCCCCTGGACTCACCCATGCCCTCTATATTTGATCACCTGGGCTCCCTAAAGGCTCACACAGTGGGGGGAGAGATCCATATCCTCAGGGATTTAAAACTGAACTGGCTCTCTGGCACTAATACCAAGTTTTGCAACCAAGTAGCCACACTAAATCTGTATCAACAAATTACTAAGCCCACTTCCTCAAACCACAAATCCCAAAACCACTCCCTCCTGGACTGGCCCCTTACTTCTCACCCACACTGGATCCTTGCTGCTGGCCTCTTACCAGATTCCTTGAGTGATCATCATAAGATCTACTCGGTAAGGAAAATATTCAAGCCTAAGGCTCCTCCCCCAAACCCCTCCTGACCAGGTCCTTCATATCCCTTGACCATATCTCACTACTAAATGACCTGGCAACCACAGACTGGTCCTTCATTTCCCTGGCCTCCTCTATTGACTCCGCCCTTGATTACTTCAAGTCCAGGTTCATCGCTGTCTGGGACAACCACGCCCCCAAGCAGGATTTGAGTGACGGGCGCCCACCTACCTTGGATCTCCACGGTCATCCTGGGCCATCTCAGAGCCAGGGACAAGGCTTGGAAGACACACAAAACTACCGGCACTCCCGAGGTCCACCTAAAGTACCACACACTTCAAAATACATGCACAAGACTAATCCACCAGGTAAAGGCTAATTATTTCAAAGCCTCCTTCCACACTAACCTAAACAACCCTGCTAAGTTTTGGAAGGTAGTGAAAAATCTATTCTCCCCCCCAGCCCCCTGCCCTGGTCCTAACTGCCGGTGGCTCTACTGTCACTGAACCACCAACAGTGGCTTCCAAATTTAATTCTTTCTTCACAAACTGTACCTCATCTTTTCTATCCACTCTCCCATCAACTCCACAAACCCATACACGTCATATCTCCCTCTTTACGCAGGAGACTCCTGTTTTTTTTGACTGAACTCCCACCCTCCCTCCTGGAAAATAAAATCTCCTGCTTAAGTAAAATTCTGTCCAAAATATCCATCTTTTTTGGGCAGATAAAGACACATAAAAATTAAATCAGTGATGCACAATGTATCTGATAACTTTATATACCTAGTTGTTTATTCTTTTTAGTGCTTATTCTTGACAAAATGAAATGCATTACAATTTTGTAATGACTTTTTTCTTATGTTTTTGACACCATTTAAGGACAAACGCAGGACGTTACGGCATCTCCCTACTAGCAGGCCAATCTCCCTCCTAATTTGACCCAAACCTCCCTCTTAAGCAAGTTGGACATATCACATGTATGCAAACCTCCACTGCCAGGATGACCCCTGTCCAAGACTCTACCCCCACTGCCTCCTTCTCCTTCCATCAGGTTACCCCATCTGAGGTACACACTGCCTTACTCACCCTAAATCCTTCCAAGGGCAAATGTCCCTCGAGTCTGGACTCAAAAATGCTCTACCTGTCGGCCCATGCCATCACCTCGCTCTTGACCTCTTTTTTCAACATCTCTTTCTCTCTTGCTTCTATACCATCTGACTGGAGGCACACCACAGTCATAACCTTTCCTAAAGGTGGTGACCCCTCCTCTCCTGGCAACTATCACCCTATCTCCCTCCTCCCCATACTAGCAAAACTTCAGGAGCACTTAGTCCTCTCTCAACTCTCCTCCTACCTCAACTCCTTCTCTTTTTTCTCACCCTACCAGTCTGGATTTAGGAAGTCCCACTCCACCACCACATCCCTCCTAAGGCTCATAGACTCCATCCTTACAGTTATGGACAAGAGCCTCATCACCTCAGCCATTTTTGTCGACCTGGCAAAGGTGCTTGACACTGTCTCCCACACACTTCTCCTGTCCAAGCTAGCTCTTGCTGGGTTCTCAAATGAGGCCTTCAACTGGCTCCATTCCTACCTGGTAGGCAGGTCACAGTCTGTCAAAACTGGCAATACCACCTCTGCCTCAAGTTTCAAGTTTATTGTTCTTCCAATAATTTGACAAAATTTTGGACTTTACAAAATTGTTAAATTAGGTTCACAAGAAGGAAAAAAGAGAAGTAAAAAAACATAATTTAGCAGAACATTATTTCTCCATACAAATCTCTGTAAAGAGATAAAATAATTATAAATAAGGCAAAATAACTTTTAATAAGTTCTTTACAATATGTAAAGGTGATTATTTGCCTCTGAGCCCCTTTTGATATGCCTTTTTAAAAAAACTAATAACAGACATTATGAATTTTCCTATCAGTGTTGTTTCTTCAACTGTCCCTGGATGCATCAATATAAAAATCACATTGTATGATAAATCTGCATATTTTATCAAAGTTTTCCCCAAATATTTGGAACATATATAGTTAAATAAAGGGCATTGAGTTATGACCTGTATTAATGATTCAGTAAAGCATTTATTACAAAGACATTTATCCTGAGATAACTTGTCTGGTTTTATTGATTTATTAAAATAGGTATATTTTGATGTAATCAGCTCAAATCTTGCCCAAGTTTTTTCTTTTTGAAAATGTGGTGATAATGGGAGCTGCAAGTAGTCTTCCAATTTTGAGTCTGTTTTATTTTGAGCAAAACAAAGAGCTTGCCTTTGGTTGCATATTTGGTTCATCTGTTTTTCTATAGCCATGGCAAATACTTTTTTTTTTAGGTTTACTTTATAAGATTCATGTATTTTTATTTTGGCTTGCCAATCATGCCATAAGTGCAAAGATGCTAAACTGTGTAATATTTGAAAAAGTGATTTTAACCATGGTGAGAGGAAATCATTGTGCCATATTTCTTTTTCTTTTATACAGTTTAGAGATCATTATTTGCAATGTTCATTGATCTCAACCGATATGTAACTAACCTTAGATTGATGAGAGAGGCCAAATGTATTCTACCTAGTTCTGCTCTTACTATTGTTCCAGTCATTGAGGAAGGTACTTGTAAGATAGATTTATAATAGTATGAAAGAGGAGTTTCCAGTTGTGGGTAATAATTGTATCCCCATATTCCTGCTCCATATAGAAGGAGTGGAGTGATTTTTGCCTCCCCATCTTTAATAGAGGGCATTACAGAAAAAACACCATTTTGAAGTTAAATCTTTGTAGTGCTTTAGCAACATGCTTTGCCTTATTGATTTGTTCCTTAATATGTAATGTCCAGAAGCTTCTGGAATGTAACATTATGCCTAAATATGTATATGATGTCACCATTTCAATAGATGTATTATTATAAAAAATCATTGGTTTTGGAAGCTGACTTCCAAAAACCATAACTTTTGTTTTGTCCAGGTTTATCCCCAACTCAAATTTTTTACATTTATCCATGAGGTGTTTGAATTTAAGTTGTAATCCTTTGGAGGTTAAAGAGAAACAAATTAAATCATCTGTATACGCTAAATTATGTATCTGTTGATTCATTATTTTTGGTGAGTCCCATTGTCCTTTTGATTTATAATCTAATAAAGAGTCTATATAAATATTATACAGTAATGGAGTGAGTAAACATCCCTGCTTAACACCTTTATTTGTTGAAAAATAATCAGTTATGTTTTCTTTTTGAACAAACCTCACAGCTGTGGAAGTATTAGTGTAAAGTAAAAAAAGTGTGTAGAAGCAAGGATGGAGGGAGACCTCGGGTGTTGAGGATTTCCTAAAGAGTCTGCCTTGCTACTGAATCAAAGGCAGCAGAAAAATCAACAAATAATGCAAACAGTCTCATTTTCCTATAGAGTATGTATTTCTCTAATAAATGGAATAATGCAAAAATATTATCTGTTGTAGAGAATCCATGGCGAAATCCAGCTTGGAATTTAGAAAGGGGACTATTTGTATCTATCCAAAGGCGTAATTTATTTAGCAAAATGCTGGCGAACATTTTCCCTGCAATATCCAATAAGCTTATTGGGCGATAATTACTCGGATTGTAAAATGAACCTTTTTCATGAATGGGCATTATTATATTTTTTTCCATGAAGTGGGGATAAAACATTTTTTTAGGCAGATATTAAAAAGGTTGACTAAGAAGGGGATCCAAAAGTTCAAATTTTCTTTGTAAATCTCACCTGGAATTTTATCCGGGCCTGGAGCTTTGTTATTTATAAGTTTTGAAATCGCCAACTGAACATCACCTATAGTAAAGATCAGGGGCTTATATGAGAGTGAAAATACCCAATGTGGGAAGTTTCTTTCATCAGTGGTAATAATGTTTTTGTTTAATAAGGCTAAAAAGTAGGTAACCCAAGCTTCTTTGGGACTATAAGAAGTAAGTGTAGCTTGATGTGGTTTAACTCCTCTTGCAACCATACTCCAGAAAGCCTTATTGTCATTCATTACTATAGTCAGTTGAATAATTTCCCATTGTTTTTGAGTAAATTCATATTTCTTTATCTTTAAAATTTTTTGTATGCTTTCTGAGCTTGGTTTAGATTTACTTTGCTGCAATTTGAGGGATTTTTAAGATTGTCCCTAATTAACTTTCCCAATTTCTTATTTTGGTACAAACACTGAGCATCAAACCATGTCAGAGGGAGAGATATTTGATCCTTATATACATATATTTCCATACTAATTCTGGATAGCAGTTTCTCAAAATTTCCAATAGTGTCTTGAATTGAATTTTCAATTTCTGGGCTATGAGCAGATCGATGAAATGGTGGGAAAAAATAATATGTTCTATATTCTTCATTTTCCTATTGTTCAAAATTAGTTTTAATTTCTCTGTGGGGACTAATGGAACAGTATAAGGGTCATTGGGGATCAGAGTTTTTTTTATCTTTAATTGTAACTACGCTGTAAGTAAGAGCAGCGTGATCACTTTCTGGTCTGATATTTATCTGAAAATTCTGTGCAAACTCAAAGGATTCAGGAGATATTAGTATATAATCTATTACACTGTTCCTGATAGAGGAAAAATCTGTGTATGCTCCCTCAGGATCTCCACCTCCTCTTCCTCTTCCATTCAGAATCAATAAATTATTCTTGTTTATGAATTCTTTTAATTTAGTGACAGCTTTATTAGCACTGGTGTCCTCAGATTTTCTCAAATCTAAATCACCCATATAAATAAGTGATTGTAATATAGGGAGATTATCAAAAGTGGCTATCCGAACATTAAAATCACCTCCGATCAGTACTGTATCAATATGATATTTGATGTAAAGAGAGTCCATGGTTAGGGAGAGCTCTGAGCACAAGTCACCATAGATAGTAGTTGGAGTGCTAGGGGGAACATACACATTCACAATCATATAAATGAACAGATCCCATTTACCAATATTTATCATTGATATGTTTTTAAACTCAATTTGATCGATTACTTGAATACCATTTCTAATTTTAATAAAGGTGCTTAAACCGCCCCTTGGTCTGCCATACTGTTTCTCCCTTGTTGCTTGCAAACTGAATGCTTCATAACCATTTAAGTACAGTTCTGTGGTTGCCCATGTCTTTTGAAACAGCAAGAGTTCAAATTGTGAAACTAATTCTTTCCAATGAGGATCAACCAGTTTTGTCCCCAGACCTGTTATATTCCAAGACATAAAATTATCAGAATTAGGGAATGATAAATCATTGTATACTGTAAGTTCATCTGTATTTAGTGAGGAAATCTGAGTAGTGGATAGCCACAGATGAATATTATTTTCCAGGCTAAATCCTTTTGAATTTTCATGGGACTGGAGATCAATAAGAAGTACCTGAATTCTCTCTAATTTATATGCATTAAATAATAAGTTTCTGTATAAAGTTTCTGATTTTACTTCTAGATCGATTTGAGTATCTAGAACATCCATATGAACTCTCCTAACCACTTCCAGGTCGGATATAGCAATTTCTATGTCCAAACATGTCTCAAGAAGAGTTCTAATAAAGGAGGCTATTCTGTGACTGTTGTTTCCTTCAAATCTTACTATTCCAAACATGTAAAGAAAGTGTGTATCTAATATTTTGTCAAAGTTCCAGTTGAGCAATGTTAGGGTTAAGGTTATGGTTTCACAAGAGGTCAATGGACTTAATAATAAATTCTTATTCCCATGTGCATACTTCCATATAGTTGACCAATTAACTGGGGAAGAAATTAAAATGTCAAGTTTATTTAAGTAAGTTTGTTTAGCCCAGATTTTCTTAGATATTTCCATATCGGATAGTAATATGTAAACTGGATGGTTAGAGACTGATTTATCTCTATAAACCAGTCTTATGTTGGACACTGCCTGTGGTAGTTCTAACTCTGCTTTGAAGAAGTGGCACATTAAAGAAAATAGTGTGTCACTTGTTTCTTGAGGTTTTAAAAATATATTTTCCATTTTAAAAACCACCTCTTTCCCTGTGATGGTAATAAGTTTTATTTATTTATTTATTAGCTTTTGGTAACCGGGTAAGTGCGCTAGGCAACAAACCTGCCTATTTTCAGGCACGACCCGGGAGAGTACAGGACATAGGTATAGAAATGACAGTATTACAAATTACAATCTAGGTAAACATAATACGGGAATAACAAGTTAACAACATTCAATGCAGTTAGAGCGACAGAACTGTTTCAAGATACAGTTCATAAATAAAAGTCATGTTATAATAAAATGAGATTAGATCCTTGCCACAGGCTGGTAGGCAGGTGTAGTTAAATCACGAGCATTTACAATGACCATGAGCATGGAGGTGAATAAATAGCGAGCCTTTAAAGATATAGTGGGAGGCAGAATTTTTAACCTGTAGGGGGAGTGAGTTCCAGATCTTGGGAGCATAGTGAGAGAATACCTGTTCACCCATTTTTGTAGTGCATGGTCTGGTAGAGAGCATAGGGACAGAGGAGGACCTAAGGGTGCGGGTTTGGGAAACAGGAGTCAACATGTTGGCCAGGTAATCCAGGCTAGGGGGCCTGGTCAGTGAGTTGATAAAGCATCCCAGGGAGTAGGCCTGAAGATCCTTAGGTGACAACCAGTTTAAGCCCGAGTAGAGGAGGCAGTGATGAGTAAGTCGAGGGGCAGTTAAGGCGAATCTGCAGCTATTGTTATAGACAGTGTCCCATTTACTGAGTACACCAGAGTTAGCAGTGTAGAGGAGAGGAATAGCGTATTGGAGTTGGGGTAAGAGGACTCCCCTGGCTACAGATAATCTGGCTGAAGGTGTGAGGGAGTGGCACACACGGTAGGCACCCCCAATTTTAGCATTAACAGCATGACATACCGCATTAACATGTAATGACAAGTCGAGGGAGGGATCAAGTGTGACCCCCAGGTATTTGAAGGACGCCATGTTGGTGATAGGGGAACCATCCAGGCAGTGAACCAAAAGCTTGGGGGCAGTGGAGGGCAGTTTTTTTGAGGAACCAAATAGCATGGCACATGTTTTGTCCTTGTTAATATGTTGATGGCAGTTCAACAGCCAGAGTTGAAGGACTTGGAAATCATTTGAGAGTGTGAAGTTAATGTTATCTACCAATTTAGAACCAGAATAGAGAACCAGGTTGTCGGCGTACATAAGAGTGCAGATATGTCTGGAAAGTGAGGGAATATCATTTAGGGAGAGGGAGAAAATGAGAGGCCTAAGTGTGGACCCCTGTGGGACTCCTCGTGTGATATTTAAGGGGGAGGAAAGGGCCTTGTGAAAAGCTACCACCTGGGTGCGATTGTCCAGGTAGCTGCGGACCCAAGAAAGAGTTGGATCTGAAGCACCAACGGATTGGAGCTTCTTCAGCAGGAGCGGGTGAGGAACCATGTCAAAAGCTTTGGACAGGTCAATGAAGACCACTCCAGTGAGTTGGTCATGGTCCATATTGCATTTGATGTCACTGGTAAGTTGGGTTAAGGCCGTAGTGGTGCTGTGTCCAAAACTAAATCCGTGTTGGCAGGGGGTTTGGAGATTGAACTGAGCGAGGTGTTCAGTGAGCTGGCGGTGGACTATTTTTTCAAGGAGCTTGCTGAGAGTGGGAAGGAGGGAGATGGGACGGTAGTTAGACATTAGTTTGGCATCACCCTTTTTGTGAATAGGGATAGTTCTGGCAGTTTTCCAGGTAGAGGGAACAGTGGAAGTGCAGATCGAGAGGTTGAAAAGCCTAGTGACAGGATTGGCCAGCCATGGAGCAAACTGCTTGAGTATACCAGGATGGATGCCATCTGGCCCTGGGCCCCCCCCTGGGCTGGAAGGGAGTTAAGGAGCTTGCAAACTTCACGGTATGTGGTAGGAGCCAGCATCAGTGTGGGTGGAGTGTGGGTCAAGGAGGGGGCAAGAGGACAGTAGTCTTTGAGCATGGTCAGATCAACAGCAGGTAGCATGGAAAAGAGAGAATTAAAGGCATTGGCAATTGTACTAGGGTTGTTACAGTGAACGCCTTGAATATTCATGTCGGTTGGAGCCTGCTGCTTATCATTGCCGAGTATTTCCTTGATTTGGGCCCAGTACTTTTGAGGTTTATCAGAGGAGGATTTTAGGAGGTTTCTGTAGTAGGAACTTTTGGCAAGGCGTATTTCCCTTTTGCAATTGTTCCTAGAGGCTCGATAGGCTTTGAAGTCAGTGCGAAGATGTGAGACCTTCCACACTGACCAAAGTTTGTCCCTGCATTTCAGAAGTTGAAGCAGGGGGCATGTGAGCCACTTAGTTACCTTCTTTGCCACCCTACGTGTGGTGACTGGGATATGATGGTTTTGTAGAGTGAGGAGGATGGTGTTGAAATAGCCAGTTGCATAATTAACGTCCTCTGTTAGGTAAAGAGGAGACCAGTCAACCAGGCTGAGATCAGTTTTGAAGGCATCAATGCTTAGGTGGGAGAGGTTAGGGAAGGTAACTACTTTAGATGGGAAAGGAGGGGTGACGGTGTCCCAGACGCAGTAGATAGGACAGTGATCACTGATGGTGTCTGGGAGCACCCTGGCTGAGGTGACATATTGCTTCCTGTTTGTGAGTATCCAGTCGAGCAGGGTGGCACAGTCACCCCCCCGGAAAACCCTGGTGGGTTCCTGGATGAGCTGGGATAGGTTAGCCTTACTAACAATAGAGGATAGGTTGGCTGAGCTATACTCATACCAGTTGAGGTTAAAATCCCCAAAGCAGATAATGTAATTTTTGCCTGTTACTGTTAGCAGGTTATCCATGAATTCTAAAAGACCCTGTTTTTAATTTTTTGGAGGGACATAAACACAGAAGATATGAAGTTTCTTAACTCTGCCCAGAAGAAGGAGGGAATGGAGAACTTCGGAGTTAGGTAGAGTGGGATCCTCTAAGAGAGTGATGTCCAGGTGTGTTTTGTAGTAGAGAGCCAAGCCACCCCCTCTTTTGGCCCTGATGCAATCCGCACGAAGCATGTTGTAGCCTGGGAAGGAGCACTGAGAGTCAGTAACTGAAGGCTTTAGCCAAGTTTCAGTGATGGCTAGGATGTCCGGACCGTTCACTCTCACCCAGACCTGAAGGTCTGGGAGGTTGGCAAGGAGGCTCCTGGAGTTGATGTGAGCCATGGTAAGACCGTTGGATTTAGGGAGGGAGGTAACTGGGGGAGACAGAGATAGGATGGGATCCTGGGGAGGACCTGAATTAGACTCGATGTCCCCGGCTAGCATAAGTGACAGGATAAATATGCAAAGTGAGATAATGAAGCAGGCCATGACTGAGGCTCGAAGTGAGCGCTTCAATTTAAAGTGAAGGTATCTGGCTAGGGGCCAGAGGCACTTGCTGACGAGAGCGTTAGGGGGAGTAGGTGTAGGTGTGGCAGTAGCTAGGAGGTTGGAGAAGTAAAAATTGTCATGTGAATGAACTTTAGTAGGTGAGGAAGGAGTGTTAGGACAGGAGAGCACTGAGAGAATAAGAAGGCAAAGTGCCTCCATAAGGAGAGCCACCAGGGGTTGGGGAGACATAATATAAAGGAGATAGGGAGAGAGATGGGGGGCAGAGCAGAAGGCTAGGCTGAGAGAGGGCAGAAAACAGTAAGTTAAGCACCTAAGGAACACCAACCTTGAGTGGCAAGAATCAGGATTTCGTATGTGCAGAAAGTGTTTAGAGAGGTAAAACCGAGGCAGCTACCTCTAGTGCCCAAATGATATAAGGAGCTAATGGAAAACTAGGCTGATAGTAAAAAAACATGCAATGGCGTCAACGTATCGCAAGGATACCGTCTATATAAGTAACACCAGCCATGGGTGGGAGGGTATTGGGGGAGGGCAGGGAGCAGTCGCGCAGTGACTGCGGGGAAGAACAATCTAAACTGATGTGGGGACTAATAAAAGGAGCTTTGCTTTTTACAGGACAAAAAAGGTGCGAATCCAAGATTGGCTCCCTTTGTTAAAGGGGGCCAGGTCCTTTGGCTACCTTGTCTCTGAAGCTGGTATCCTGTCTCGGGGGGGTTGGGGAGAGCCTCCGGTTACTAGCAGTGGCCCTCAGTTCTTTGGGAGTGTGGAGCTCTGATTCAGGGGATGAGGGAGAGCCCCTGTGCCTCACTGGTCATCGCAACCTCCTGGAGCGCCGAGCTCTGTTCAGGGGGTTGGGGGGAGAGCCCCGGTGCAGCGCTCCTGCTTCCAATGGACTGCCTGAGGATGGGAAAAGGTAGGCAGGCTTTAAATAGTATTTGGCTGGAAGTAACTTTTTTTTTTTTTTTTGTCTAAGAGGGCTCTTAATTTACTGGCAGTGAGCAAACAGCATTAAATCGACAGTAACAGTTCCAAAGCAAGTAGCAAAGGTACAAACAGTAGGACAGTTCCTAACGTATGGCATTTAAAGTCAATTAAGGTAACGCTCAAGCAGCAAAGAATACAGTGCAATGCAGTAATTTTTTGAAGATAAAAAACAATCTAAACTGATGTGGGGACTAATGAAAGAAGCTTTGCTTTTTAAAGGACAAAAAAGGCACGAATCCCAGATCAGCTCCCTTTGTTAAAGGGGGCCAGGTCCTTTGGCTATCTTGTCTCTGAAGCTGGTATCCTGTGTCGGGGGCGGAGGAGAACCTCCAGGTTACTAGCAGTGGCCCTCGGTTCTTTGGGAGCATGGAGCTCTGATTCGGGGGATGGGGAGAGCCCCTGTGCCTCACTGGCCCTCGCGACCTCCTGGAGCGCCGAGCTCTGTTAGGGGTGGGGGGGAGAGCCCCGGTGCAGCGCTCCTGCTTCCAATGGACTGCCTTGTCTCTGAAGCTGGTATCCTGTGTCGAGGGGGCGGGAGAGCCTCCGGTTACTAGCAGTGGCCCTCGGTTTTTTGGGAGCGTGGAGCTCCGATTCGGGAGATGGGGGAGAGCCCCTGTGCCTCACTGGCCCTCGCGACCTCCTGGAGTGCCGAGCTCCATTCGGGGGGCGGGGGGGGAGAGCCCCGGTGCAGCGCTCCTGCTTCCAATGGGCTGTGAAGATGGAGGGACTTGCACTATGGGTTCCTGAAGAGGTTCCGAAATTAAATCATTACTTTGTGGGAAATTATTACCCAATGTGTTCTGTTCCAAAATAAAAGTTGTATCAGGAGAACAATCTGTTACATCTTCTTTAGCCTGACTTTTGTGATTCTGGTAAATTGGTTTTACTTGATTTCTATTTATAGAATTCACATTAAATTCTCTGTCCTGCAGTTTCTTTATACTATTTTTAAGTGATTTTTTCCTATTGTTTTTTTTTTGTTAGTTTTTGGTATTGATCCCTTTTTTCCCTTTTTTCTTTAATGGTGATTTAGGAAAATGAATTGAAGAGAATGAAGGCCTTAGTGTCTTCTCAGTCAGGTACTTATTCTCTATATTATCGATTTTATCAGAAAGGTCTGTAAGTTTATTTACAATGAAATCAGATAATCTTTCTACATGATGTTTTAATTCATTGTAAGCCTCAAGGAAACTATATTCACCATAATTTGATGTGTTAATGCTTTGATAGTATATTTAGAGATTGCATCTGGACATTGTTTGAGAAATTCAGGATCTAATTAAATTGCTTAAACTTCTTTATCCAATCTATTGAACACTTTTTTGGGGGAACCTGCCAGGATTTGTTAGTCAGTTAAATGATCCAGGTAATGCTCTTTGCTGTTAATAGATCCTGAGGGACTAAAAAGATCTAAATGAGTTGGGTGCAGTGAGACTTCTGTTCCTTTAAAGGATTTATTTATCAGATGAGCCATTGTTTGATCACATAAATAATGTGTCAGGGTCTGACTATTCAGTGTTGCACCCTTCTGAGATTTCTTGGACTTTTTTAAAAAGAAGTCTGTAATTTTTCCTTGGCAAAGTGATTTTGGATGGAGGTTGAATTTTTTTCCCCATATCAGAGGCAGTAGCTCTGTTATTAGCTATAGTTGTTAAGAGTTTGTTTTCAGTGTGTTCTTCATTTACACTTTTACTACCCTCAATAAACCCATAACCCGATTGATCAACCAAGGCAGCTTGACTTAATTTATCCACGATTGGTAACCCTGATTTGGGTCCATCTCTATTCCAGAATTCTGCTTGGAATGGTTAAAATCTGGTTTGTATCCAGACACATCAGATCTATAACCATAGATGGTTTCCTCTTTAATATAAAAAGGGGAGAAGGACAGTGGGGTTACTCCTGAGGATTCTTTAGGGGTAGAGGCCGTAATGACTAAATCTTTAGTATATACACAGCCATTATTCTTTGCCCTCTGGTTGCCATTTTGTGATTTGATTCCCTTACTCTTTCCCATTTTGTTCTTATTCACCACCTTACCACTACGTGTATACATGACCTAAATTTAACCAACTGACTAATTGGAGTCAAAAAGCCAAGTTCTTAGTCTTAAGGGTGGGTTGAAGTAACAATTCAAAGAACCAGTCTCCCAAGGAGAACAAACTGAGCAAGTGAATAGATATATTTGTAATTAACTGCTTGTTAAGCAACTGATTAGAAAATAAGTTATCTATTTATCAGCAATTGGCACAATTAATGATACAAAATCCTAAATCTAAAACAGAAAGAGAAAACAATTTCCACAGAATTAAAGAAGTAAAGACAGGCTTAATAAAGATTGCTTGGTATTTAGGCTCCACATGAAAGTCAGAAGACAAACAAAATCAGATGTAGCAGAGAATTGATTAATTAATTAGTGTCTCTTAATTTCACGTGTTATTGACTGTTAGGTAAAAGATAACAGATTTCTTGATGGTTTCTTTCCGATTTCCAAGTGCAGTCAATGTTGTTAACTGTAAACAAATTAATTCTTTAAGTTTTAGGGGAAAACGGCAAATCCAGAGATTCAGAGGCAAAAAAAAAAAAAAAAAAGGCTCAGGCTCCACAGCTCAGTCAAGTATATAGAATTCATTCAGTGTCAGGAATACGAAGATACCCAGTGTACAGTCAAAGGATTCACGTAAATGTCTTTGACGAATCTCTTCCCTGTTAAAAAAACAAGAAGCCCTTTAAATATATCCCAATAGAAATTAAAATGTCCAAAGTTTCTCTGTGCAGACTTTAAATTTTCAATACACAGTCCGTCTGTCACTAAAATCAACATACAGTAAAACAAGAAAACGTTTTAGAATCAGAAAAGTAAAAACAAATCATTTAAAATAGTTTAACTACTAGCACTAGTACTAAAGCATTACTAAGGAGCCAGATCTAATAAACTGTTGCCAAAAAACAACCTAAGTTTATGTAGGTAATGTATTTTCAACAGATTATTCAGATTATACAAAAGTACCTTCTGAACAGGGATTATTTAACTCACTTGCAGTAAGATTGGATTTCGTTGCAGTGTTGTTAAGAATATCTTAGGTCCTCAAAGATGCGGACTACAATAAGCTCCAGAAAACAGAGTTTAGACAGCAGCCGCCCAAAAGCTTTCAACCGAGAACCAAAATGCAGCATGCAAAATAACGGTCAGTAGAGCAAGTAAGCAGAGTGCTCACCCACTAAATTGGGTGACTGGCTCCTAGTGATCCTGCTTCAGGAAAATGGGTGTGCCTTTTATATTCACGCAGTGACGTAGGGGTTCGCAACTATGGCACGAAAAAAATTAAAACACCAAAAGTGAGTATTTTAAACCAATATATGGATAATGATAATAATATATATAAATTAGAGGGAGTTCCCTTTACCAACTACAGAGAAATAATTTCAAAATTTAAGTTAAAAGATGTAATGAAACTAAATGGCATATAAAAACAACTTTAAAATCTGCTCAGGATTATACCACACCCTTACAGTAGATATATGTCAAAATAGAAACTCCTAGTTCAAGATAAAACTTATGTTAAAAGGATTCATTAGATAGTTTTAAAGAGAGGAGAGAACTCTCTGCTCACCAGAACCTGATAATTCTGCACGTCTCAAAGGACTAGAGAGTCGTTAAAGCTGTAAATCTGTAAATCACCAGACACACTCAGGTAAACACATAAGTACTGCAGCAGCTGTATAAATAAGGGATGGACTCTCCTTTTCACTTTTTTCTCTTTTTCTGTCTTGCTCATCCGTCTTCCACCACTTGCCGTTTAACCCCCCCGCAAGGTATTTGGAGTTCAGTCGTCAGGTGAGGCTTTTCTCCACCAAAAAACCTCCAAAGCCTGGTGGCTGAAAAACAAAAGGGCAAACAAGGGAGACTGGTGGTGGCCACACAAGTCAGTCCGGAAAGATTTACTCACTTTGTAGGAAATAAGGCAACGGTGGCATACCTTTTAGAAATGAGTAATAGGCATTGAGCAAATTCTGCTACAGCAGCTCCATTCAGTGGCTCAGCATGTGGTGGCCTTCCACCTCCAATCAGTTAGTCATTCCCCGATACTAATCTCAACCAGATGGATGTTTGAAACTGACCTTCAGTCATCAACCTCTGCCTGCCTCCCAGTCACCACTGGTGTACCACAAGGCTCTGTCCTCCATTCGCTCCTGTTCTCCATCTTCCTCAATGACCTGCCCTTGGCCTACCCAAACACATCCATTCACATGTATGTGGATGATACGGTTCTGTATACATCTGGCCCCACTTCCACTTATGTGGCAAACAGACTCCAGCAAGACTTCAATGATGTCCAGCTCTGGTTTCGCTCAAATCAGCTCTTTCTCAATGCCAAAAAAACTGTCTCCATGACCTTCAGCACAAGGCAGAGATTATCTCGGCTCTCCTTTAACCCCACCTTCCACACCCTGGATGGGACTACCCTGGAGGCCTGTGCCTCCTTTAGATATCTTGGGGTATGGCTAGACCAGCATCTTGATTTTTCTGCTCACATTGATGCCATCCACAAAAAAACTCCCCCCCCCCCGACTGGGTGCCTTATACCACAACCGTGGTTGCATCTCTCTGATGGCTCACTGTGCTATTGTGCAGAAAATGATCCTCCCTATTTTTTACTACGGTAACATAGTCTACAGTGCTGCTCCCAAGTCCACCCTGTCCAGACCGGATCCTCTCTTTCACACCTTCTGTCACTTTGCCCTTGACTCTTCCCCCTCCACCCATCACTGCATCCTCTACCGGACCCTTGACCTCCCATTGCTTCAGGACTGGAGACAATCCCACTGCGCTAGGATCACAGCTAAGTTCTGGTCCAAGTCTTTACCTCCCTACTTCGCTTCAGTCCTGAAAACTCCATCTCTTCCTTTATTCTCACTTAGAAACACCGACTCCCTTTCCTTGGCCATCCCACACATGTCCATGGTTGCAGGTTAGGCAGCCTTTAAATATTGTATGCCTAAACTGTGGAGCACCCTTCCCGCGCACATTCGGCATGCCCACCCCTCTCAGCACCTCAACACCCTCCTTAAAGCCCATTTCTCCTCAATCTGTTTGTGTGCCTAAAGTAAAGACCTGTCACTAGGGCTAAGCCTCTCCCTAATTGTTAAGAACAAGTGCTGGTTATTTTGATCTTTATTTTATTTTTGATCTTGTATGTATTCAACCTTGTGTAACTGCATACTTATAATAATAGCACTTATTGTATCCTGTATGTTGTTTTGTTTAGTGTGCTCTGTATTTCTTCCTACCCCCTTCCCCCAGGACGCATTTGGAATTGAGCAGTAGTCTGCTCAGTATGCCTTCCTGGTAAAACTTTTAAATAAATAAATAAATTATCTCTTTGAAAAAGTTTAACCCTCAATCTCCACTCTCCTGTCCATATCCCCTCAGAATCAATTACTATTCTAGAGGTACTCAGAACATCACATATTTTTTGTAACCAGTACCGAATAACATGGATGTTAACCCCTTCATTCCAAAACATTATATTTACAATTTCAAAAGAGGTTTTGTCAAAGGGATTACCATAAAAGGTGTCCATAGAAAGGACTTTAAAGTGTCATATCTACTACAAAACCTTTCTAGCAATGAAAACGTTTGAAAGTTAATGTCAAATACATCCTCCCCTGATACATGAATAACTGCATAGACATCAGCAGCTTGAAAGTTCATTGAGGTCTTTAATAAAGTTCTTGCAATGTAGATTCTATCAGGGTGCACTTCAAGGCCCCCCCCCCCCGTTACTTAAGCACAGTGCATTTCTTCTGGGTGTTTGTTCAGTTTTACTCCTGAAAAGTTCTGAAAAGGTGGGACCTTTGTTAGTAGGTTGGTCCTCTTGCCCTGAATTGGGGGGGGGGGAGATACTCTGTCTCCGAGTCTGACTGCTCAGAGATTGTAGCTGAGTGAGTATTAGACTGATTGTTTATATTTTGTGAAGCAGTTATATGAAGAATGTACCTGTTCCTCCTGACATTTAAGAGTTACTCCTACTGAGTAACTACATGAAGGAACATCAGCTGATTTTTCTTGTGTGGACAGAGCTCTGAGAATTTATATCCCATAATGGATCTGGGATCCACCTATCCCACACATCCTGCATTTTGTAATGCATTTTTGGCTGACCATTCTGTATTCGCAGTTTCTGTTCTCTAAACACCAAATGATATAGTGATCTGCTGAGATGCTGATACTCCTCCCGCAAGGTGCGTTCACTCAGTAGTCTTCCAACTCTCTGAGGAGCTCCTGTCAGAGTCAGGCTACTGAATGTTTGTACTGGGAGTCAGTTTTGGTGCCAAAATCCTTAGCTGAACTTCTGAGGGTAGCGCTTGCTTGTCTGCCTGCATCTTAATACTTTCAGTAAGTAAAGTCTGATTTGTAGAATCCATTTCTCTGGTAGCGGTACACTCTCCTTCTCAGATATTTTGCCTCAGAATTTCCACTTGTTCATACCTCAGGTCATAAGGTTTTGCAGGCTCATCCATATCCGTAGTGACAACAGGCAGTACAGGGTTTACCTCTACATCTAGTAGCATAGTCATATCTTCATCCCCGATAGATACACTGACTGGGGTCGGGGACCAGACCTCAGTCTGCTGCATGACCTCCTCTTCTCACTCCATATTGGCATCTACCATCCTTTAAATGGACAACAGCCCCCCTGCCCAAAGAGTAAGGGAAATTTTCCTGGTGTCCTGGCCAAATTTTCCACCATTCATTAAAATACCACCAACAGTTTAACCTGGTTCTGTAAGTCAGTTTCCATCTGAACACATATTCCTCTTCTCTTTCCCCTGGGTCACACCTGGAAATGAGCCTCGGCTCAGTGTGCCTCTCCCTGGTCACCAATTTTCAAAGAAATAAATTATAACCCATTGGATTCAAGATATTCTACAATCCTTTCTTTCAGCAGTGATTCTATTAACTTTCCTCCAACTGAGGTGAGGCTGACTGGCCTATATTTGCCAGCCTCCTCCCTACTACCACTTTTGTATAGTGGGACCACATCAGCCATCCTCCAGTCCTCTGGAATCACTCCTGTTTCCAGGGAGCTGTTAAATAGAACTGTCAGAGGTATAGTCAGTATTTCCCTGATCTCCCTCAGTACCCTTGGATGCACCCTATCTGGTCCCATTGGTTTGTCCACCTTCAGATTAGCAATTTTTTTCAGGACTCTTGCCTCCACAAAAGGATTAGTGTCCACCTCCCTCCCTCCCTTCAAAGCATGTCTTACTTTTTTGTTGCCCCTCCCCGTTTCATTCCTCTGTGAATACTGAATAAAAGTATTTGTGCAGAATGTCTGCCTTTTCCTAGTCTCCCTCTGCATAGTTCTCCTTCCCTTCCCTTCCATTCCCTTCCCTTCCATTCCCTTCCCTTCCCTTCCCTTCCCTTTTTAACTTTACAATTCCATCCCTGGTCACCTTCTTTTCATGTACATGCCTAAAACTATAGTAGTAGAAATAGTACAATTTTTATTTATACAGGAGTCAAAAAGCATCACCATTAGGGTTATAAAATACCCTTTATAGTAGGTGTCTCTGTAAGATGGTACATCTGTTATCAGTTCCACATAAAACATGACAAGTTTTACAGACATAAAAGAATCATAAAAGACAGTACAAATTTCAGTAATTTACAAATTTACAGTACAGTATTATGTCAATAGCAATGGGGCGGGGAAAAGACTATTCATCTCTTACATACGCATCTATAATTTAGATCTTGATTTATTACCATTTTAAAATCTGGTGAGGGTAATTCTAACATTCTAAATTGTTGGGGGAGTCTTGTCCTCTTTTATCTCCTGGACTATTCTTTCTTCAGTTTGGCCTTTACACTCCTTACTGCTTTCCCTGCTTCCCTCTGTTTCCTGATACACCTTCTTACTCTCCTCCTCCCTCCCTCTGTGTCTCCCTATACCTTCTGAATACTACCATTTATCTTTTCAGCTACCTCATGCAAGAACCATAGTGGTCTCTTTTTCCTTTCTCATTTGCTCACTTGTTTGATGCAGAGGTTTATTACCTTCTCTATGATACCTTTTATCTTCACCCACTTTTTCTCCATCCCTTCCAGGCCACCCCCCACCCCACATCATCCCTTAGCCATTTACCCATCTTTAGCAGACACTGGTAGAGCACTAAGACAGTAGTTGAACTTGGCCTTGGTTTGATCTCTAGTGAAGAACATTTTTTCTTTCTTACTACAATTTATGATGTATGAGATAAATTGTTATATACTATTGCTGATATCAGTGACAAGAGTTTCAGCAAGATTTGAAGCAGACACTCAAAATATTTGACTGTTATTTTGTTACAGTCAATTTAATTGTTCCAGCTGATACTTCGAGGTTTGTCTAGGTTTGAATGCAACTTACAGGAAAGCATAATTTCAGATTGGCAAAATGTTCATTACAAAACTCCTCTTTAGCTGTATATGGGACAAGGGAGTCAGTGCTCAGTGCCAGATGTGCATTGTCATTGGATGGGCTTCTTGTCAAGAAACCTGTTTCATTATAGAGAACATCAGCACATAATGGTAGCGCACCAAGACAGCAGTTGAAGGGCATCTGAGTTCAATCCCCAATGAAGAAGATTTTTTCCTTCTCTACAATTTATGTAGTATGAAACAAATTGTTAGATGTCATTGTTGATGTCAGTAATGAAAGTTTCAACAAGGTTTAAAACAGAATTTCAGAAACCTAATTTTTACTTTGTTGCAGTCAACTTAATTAGTTCTGTATGATGCTTATCTACATTTGAATGCAGCTTAGTGGGAAGCATTATTTCAAGTTGGCAGAATGTCCATTACTAAACTACACTGTAACTATGTATGAGATGGGGAGATCTACACTCTGTGCAGGATGTGCATTGTCATTGCATGGGTCTTGTGAAGAAACCTTCTGTTGCAACATGAGGGACATTTGTACACAGTGGTGGAGCACCAAGACAGTAACTGAGGGGTCTGGGTTTGACCACTAGTGAAGTATATTATCCTCTTTCTCTGTACAGTTTATGTAGTATGATGAGAGAAAGTGTTAGATGTCATGGTTGATGTCAGTGATAAGAGTTTCAACAAGATCTGACAGTCTTTGAGACTATTAAACTGTTACTTTCTTGCAGTCAACATAATTACTTTTGACTGATACTTTAAGGCTTGTCTATATTTGAATGAAACTTAGTGGGATGCATTGCTGCTAGTTGGCAAAATATTCATTACTAAACTCCACTGTAGCTGAACATGGGGGAAGGGTCTGCACTCAGTGCTGGATGTACGTTGTTATTGCATGGCTTTCTTATCATGAAACCTTCTGTTTCAACAAGTAGAACATTAACTCACAGTGGTAGTGTACCAAGCCAGTAGTTACTGTAATAGGGGCCTGGGATTGATTCCAGTGAAGGACATTTTGTCTTTCTCATTACAATTCACATAGTATGAAAGAATTTGTTTGAGATCATTGCTGATATCGATGGTAAGAGTTACAACAATGTCTGAAGCAGGCTTTCAGAGTCTTAAACTGCTACTTTGTTGCAATCAACTTAATTGGTTTCAGCTGATACTTTGAGACTTATCTAGGTTTGAATGCAGTTTAGTGGGAAACATTACTTCCTCTTGGCAAAAGGTTCATTACTGAACTCCACTGTAGCTGTGTATGGGAGGTTATAGAGAACAAGACTGTTACAGGATGTCCAGTGCTTCATTTTGCAACTTTAATTTAAGAGACAGAGGAACTTCTCTGAAGTCAGATAAAAATTTATAATAAATCAAGAAGGTTCATTTCCTCTGATTATGCCATGCTTTTATTGTAACTTTATCTTATACCTGTTTAGGCTATGTTTCATGGCAAACATCATGTGTTATTTGCTCTCAGAATTTGGAATCTGGCTTTCAATTCATATGTATAACAGCTTTTAGAGCCTCACAGGAAACTAAATCTCTGTTTTAATCACTGCTACATCAGTGTCTTTATTCAAAGAGTGAGCTTTTTTCATGGGACTGGCCTTCTTTCTGCTGTCAGAAGCATGCGTACTGTAATCTCGTACTGATGAGTTGAGCCTTCTTTATTTATTATATACGGGAGGTTATAACCCACTACTGTGGTCACCTTTTCCACTTATTAACCTATTACATATTCATAAGATAGCAACAGGTTTCCTTTATGTAAGCACTGTCTGGGAGCTTAATAGTTAAATTGGACAGCTAGGCAGTGGAAGTTGTGGTGCAGGTAGGTCTGAGATGTGGGCCTACCTGCTGCTGGCAGGGGGACCCACCACCTAGGGGATAAATAGTGTTTTTTTTTGGTGCCAGGGAGGAAGAAGAGGGGAGTTGGAGAAGGGGTGAACAAGCCAAGGTTGGGCCCTCTAGTTCAGCTGGAGGACTGCAGCAGAGCCAGAGTGGGCCTCTTGCCTCCCCGTCCCTACTCCCTCAATGATCTACATTGGAAATGTGGTGGTTTGTACTGTAATGAGTGAAGGGGAGCTGTGGAGCACATATCTGGGTCCTGCCAGTGTGGTTTGGGAGCCAGAGCCTGGAGAGTCAGAAGTATGGAGGCCTGCCAAGTGATCTCTGGCACCTTGGTAGGGTTAGCACTGATGGGGGGGGCCTGTTCTTGAGAAATCTCACCTGTGGGTGAGTGCAGCCTGAGACCCAGTGAGTGTTTCTCTGGTTGGGCCTGCTGTGGCAGATGGGGTCTGGGGGCACGGTCCAGAGGTGGCAGCCTGGATCATTGAGGATGTAAAGATGGCAGTCTCTTCCCCTGATGGATGGCTGCTATAGGGTTTGAGCTCTCAGGGGGTGAAGACAGGAAGAGTTCCATGTGGGGAATGACTGGTTGGGATCTCAGCCAGGTGGCAGGCCACCCAGGTGCTCCAGGTGACACTGCAGCCAGCCCCCTGGTTGAAAGCAGTCCTGAAATTGGAATCACCATATGAGTGGAAAGTGGCTTTGGTTCCTGGAAAGACCAGGAACATGCAGAATTCCCAGGGGAGGACAGTCCAGGCATGTGGCATCAGTAACTGGGTCTCAGGAAGATCTTCAGTGATCTTTTCATGCTAAAATGAATACCATTTTAAAAGTGTAAGACCTCTCAGTAAGAAAATAGCTCTCCTGTATTTTAAAGCAACCCCCTTGTTACAATGCAAATAAGAAATGGAATTGGGACAGTCTGAAGTATCTCGTGCTGTCACAGTTGCTACCTCATTTAAGTATTGATGAGACTAAGAAAAGAAAAAGTAAGCAAGTGCCTGTGTTATGGAAAACTATGAACGGAAGGAATATGAACTGAAAATCTGCAAGACTGAAATACCTCTAAGTGTGGCCTGTTTTAGCCTACCATTTAGTGCTGCTGTCAGGAATGTAGCCCTTTTTGGCTCGAGGGAATATCTGCAAAGCAATAAATCAATCTGTTGGAAAAAGAGATTGCTGCTGAAATAATTGTCAGGTTCAAACGTGTGAAGTGCTTGCAATGTACTTGTTACCCCACGCTCAGTGGAGTGGATTATCAGTTTTCTTGTTATTAAATCAGTTTCTTTTTGCAAAGTAATTTGGTTGCAGACATTGCATTCACTGGACAAAATGTGCGCTAGTGTTGTTGCCTGCTAACCACCGTACCCCTGCAGTTATCCCTACCAGTGTGAAGTGATGTACCTGCTTCTTAAGACACAGGTGACAGTATAGCACAGTGGGTTAAGGCACTGAGATACAGATCTGGAGACCTGGGTTTGAATCCCACAGCCACCTAAGTGCATACTGTGTGATCCTAAGCAAGTCACTTAACTTCCTTGTGCTCCCAAGTCACATCTGGAAACAAGCTTCAGCTTAGTGTGCTACTCCTGGTTAAACAATGTTCCCATGAAGCCAACAACCAGGTACTGAGCATATTTTCTATTTTCTTGGACAGTATTTCTTGGTTGTACAGTGCCCCCACCCACCAAGACATGATCTGATACCCCTAGACATTGGGAGTGTGGGGCTTACATTTATAACATACAGAATCATCACATACTGTACACAGTGGTTGTGGTCTCTAAACAGACATAGCACTGAGGCAAAGGTTACCCCAAAGGACATTGGCCGGGAAGCCAAGTTTCAAAGAAATACAAAATCACACATGCCCCCATAATGTAAAGCATCATGGACTGCATATGCAAATCACCACAGAATATTATGCTGGTTCAACTTTAAGCAGAAATGCATGATGCCGGAAGGCCTCTCACACAGTTTGCAAGGGTGCCAACAGAAGACACAGTGTCTGTGTCTTCTTTTGGCACCTGCAATTGTGTGAGAGGCCTTTTGGCACCATGCATTTCTGCTTAAAGTTGAACCAGCATAATATTCTGTGGTGATTTGTATATGCAGCCCATGATGCT
The DNA here is from genome assembly GCA_016271365.2 of Neoceratodus forsteri. Classification (NCBI taxonomy): domain Eukaryota; kingdom Metazoa; phylum Chordata; order Ceratodontiformes; family Ceratodontidae; genus Neoceratodus; species Neoceratodus forsteri. The sequence continues at coordinate 341,599,777 of CM057455.1, read as the reverse complement.
TTACATTATGGGGGTCATGTGTGATTTATATATATATATATATATATATATATATATATACATATATATATATATATATTTTAAAAGAGAATGGTGAGTTAAACCTTAACAGAACAGTTTCTGAAGTAAGGTTAATTAGGAGTGATATTCTGTCCAAGGGCTGTCTTAACCCCTCCTCTAACTCTTCCTTCAAGCAGTCCTTAATTTGCATAGGTATAAAAGTAGGGGAAGGGAAAGGAATGGCAAGCAGGCACCTATAGGAACACCACAGGACCAGCACAGGACCCAGGTATCCCATAAGACCTAGTTTAGAAAATGAGGTAACTGACTTTGGCATTGAAATATTTTCTAATTTCTTTACAGCCATTTATTGCCCCCTTTTAGTACTTTTATACAATTTTGTGCCATCCCTTACAGAAATATAGATGTGCTGAGTACATGCAGAATGCATGCCACATGCTTAATTGTGCAATGTTTGCATGCAGTTCGCATACACTAAGTGAACATATGCGAACCCGGTCTAAAAAGCAAATCAGGTTCACATGCTGCAAGCTTGATGTGTGCACAGCAGGTAAGCTGGTGTGAACATCTTCTAAAAATTACATCAGGTTCACGTGTTGCACACTTGCCATGAGTGCAGCAGTTAAGTTAGTGTGAATATCATTTAAACATCACATCAGGTTCAGTTTCCATCTGTACACATATTCCTCTTGTCCACATGCTTACCATGTGTGCAGCAGCTAAGCTGGTGCAAATCTCATCTGAAAAACACAGTTTCTATTTCTTATATTACTGCTAGCAATAAGTCATTAAAATACATTTTATTTGAATTCCCATTAAAAAGTAGGCAAACTCATTAATTCTGATCCTTTTACAACTTGTTTAATGGCTTTTGATTTTTGTCATTAAATCACCATTAATCTGTAAAGTATTGTTTGCTTATTGCATTAAATGCCTAGTATACAGCCAGTCAACATCCCCCATTCCAGATGTACAAAGATGGGCCTCTGTGTTGTGAAGCCTATCCTTTTTGTTTTGGACCATGCAAATCCCTTATGGATATTCAGAGCTACAAATGTGTTTCTTCATGACTGTTTTATCTCACTTACTTTCCCTTTGTCATTCTGTACTGAGCATATACACTATGGCCATGCTCAGCACTCTTTGTGCTGAGCAGGGTCTTAGAAACATGCACCATACCTCACATGTTGTCACTGAAATGAGGGATATGGACACTCAAAATGAGGGACAATGAGGGACAGTAATCCACATGATGATCAGGACACATCCTGAAACATGGCGATATGGTACCTCAGAACACAATGGAAACCATTGTATTAGCACCTGAGAATGAATTTCTACCATTAAGCAGGGATGCCATTTATTTAGGGCAGAGGGGTGCACCCCTTGTATTTGTGCCTAGGTTGTTCTTATGGTATGGCAGTAATGGCTTTAAATTTGGATTTAATCTTTTGCATAATAAGTGCCCCCCTGGCCTGTGTGTGCTCATGCTGAAGGTGCTCTCCAGACTTGACTATATCTGTACTGTGTTGTCCACTCTCTCCACCTATTAGCGGTGGCACAATCACATGTGATGTGGATGAGTTCCAGGCAAGAAACAGCACATGAGCCTTGCAAGCGAGACACTGTCTTTCCAACCATAGAGTAGACAGGCTGAACACTACAGCTTGGAAGAGTCAGTGAGCACTGCACTCTCAATAGCAGTTTTGTGGCAGCATATTTTCATTGTTCTACTCTTAGTGAGTCTCCATCTGCCCTGGTGGCTGAAGGGGCAGAGGGTGAGCTAGAAGCTAACTCAAGACTAGGCTACCTACTTACTCTACTAGGCTTGCCTTTAAAAAAAAAACAGCACAGACCCCCACGGCAGCAAGCTGGGCTTACAGTAGCAGCAGTGGTGACAGCGGTGCGGGTGGCCTTCATAGGCCTTGATCAGTGTAATGTGGCAGCAGCCATAGCAGCAATCAAGCAAGAAGGAAAAACCCCAGGCTGGGTGGATTTGTTTGGTGAGGTGCCTTGGTTGTGGACCACGCTGGGGATCTGTGATGGTTGGTTCTAGCATCCAGCTTCTGGTGAAGGAGAGAGGGGAAGCATACTAAAAACTGGGCTGGTGGCACACTATGCCAGGCTGCAGGTTCTGGCCATATGGCGGAGTAAGTAAAAGTAAATAATTTTTTTTTACAGGAGGATTGGGTAAGGAGGAAGGACTGAAATATTAAGATGTTTTTCACGTTTCTTCACCTTTGAGTGGCTTCATGACCCATAGGGGATGGCTATTCAATGGAATGGAGTCAGGGAGAAAAATTGGGACAAAGTTCTTTTTTTTTTGGGGGGGGGCTGAACTTCAGCAAGCAAATAATTGGTTAGTAACTGGGTGGGTTTAAAGCCCAAATCTGATGCACTGCTCTGGGGTATATACAGATGAATCTTATACATTTGAATTTTTCCTGATTTGCATATCACATTTCAGTCAAACCAAATAAGTTGTACATTTTAGAGATGCTACAGACTTTCTAGAGCTGTCCCTTGCATTCACAGACAGTTAAGCAGTATGGTAGGCACAGACTATTGGAGCTCCACTATAGTCAGGCTTATGCACCCCCCACCCCGTGAAGCTGGCCTCCACATCCCCATGCTCAGACACATTATGACAAAGGGCAAAGGAGACTGCAGGGTTGTGCACCATTGAAATGAATGGGGGTATTTTTGAATTACTATTTTATACATTATTGATGGAGAGCTGGAGATTAATGAAGGCCACCGCTCGACTAACAAGGGAATTTTTAGTAGAACAGTGGCCTTCATTATTCTCCAACTCACCATCATAATGTATAAAATAGTAATAGAAAATAACTCAATTCATTTCAAGGTGGAACGCCCCAGCATTCTGACCTATGGACATCATTTGTAAAGACTCCTGCCTCTGCCTCCTTAGTACTCAAGTAAGAGGCTTTTTACTTATATCTATACTTGGTGGGTTGTCTGTAGCAGCATGGCCATATCTGCTACACTGTTATGCAGAGGGACTGGCCATGTGGGTGGGTGCGTGTGTCAAATTATTGCTGCGTTTGTGTTTGCACCTTAAAGTCTGTTTGAGTGTAAGCATTCAAAACTATGGAGAAAAAATAATAGGAGTATAGGCCAGACAGGAGTAATTAAGTGGTTTTGTGGGTAAGTTTGTGTATTGGGGTGGGAAAAAACATGTGTTTCCATCAGTATGTGTGCTACAGTTCAACTGTGAAAATGAGATGAGAAAGAGAAGAAAACTGAAAAGCATACACTGGCTACAACCATGCTGCATGTGTGCAGATGTATTCAGATACAGTATGTATTGAAGTACAAGTGAGTCATATGTGTGTAGACAGTATGGCTTAGTGGTTAGAGGCATTGAACTGCAAGTTAAGAGATATGAATTCAGGAAAACCTGGGTTTGAATCTCATCAGCTCCCACTTGTGTATGATATGATTCTAAACAAATTACTTAACTTTTATGTGTGCAGTTATCAGTGACAACTTGCTTTTTTGCATGCATGCAGTCTTTCCCAGTTCAACATAAAAATCATGGTTTCCACACTTGCTTGCAGCACGCTTACCATATGCATGCAATCAGTTCCAATTGAACATTTAAATCATACTTGAAGCACGCATATCACTTGGATAGTTTTAAGTGTTCAGCATGAAAACATTCCATACAATTATTTCTGTAAGGGATGTCTTGCACTGTTTTATATAGTGAGGGGATGGAGTATTTTGTACTTAGCATTTGAGATATACACTTATATAATACTGAATAAACACTGTGTTGGGCATTGAACTGTGCTAGTCTCCTTTTAAGGGTTTCATAAATGCAGCTTTGAACAACAGCTTGGCAGGCTCCCTTTAATTCTGTATTTACAAACTATACAAATGACACTAAAATCAAAATACAGTCACATGATTTAACACATCAGCACAATCCTGCTGTAAGCATTGAAGGGGGTGATGGGGCATTACAGCATAGTAGCGGAGTAACAGAAAGTAAGAGTTGTGCAACAGAATTTTTATTTTTTATTTATTTAGGGATTCGGATCATACCTTTAACAGGTAAGTGCTTTTTATTTATTTTCTAGAGAGCATAGGTATTTTACATTCTCATTATGTCCTTATTTCTGTAACTGACACTAAGCAAGGGTGCTTTGCATGGCAGTGTCACTTACCATGAATCCCCTGACAAACTTCTCACAGGCTTTAACCCTGTCACAGTCACCAGTGAAAAACATTTTTTTCTTTCTCACAACTCTTTATGATGTATAAGCGACATTGTTAGTAAGTAAGGAGGGTAACCTAATGATCTGAAGGTTAGGGGCTACAGTCCCACACCAGGGAATTGTGCTAATACCAATAATGACAATAAAAAAGTCCTTTGTAACCTCCCTCGTTGACCTAGAAAGTAGCTATTACAACTCATTTCTCAAAAATTACCAACAACTCAAATTAGTAAGACCTCCTTATGCTTTTGGCCCACCTGTTGTAAATAAGAGTGCCATGAACTAGTGTGTGTTCTGTTTTTTTTTTACTTCTGCTGTTGATGGTCTAATAAATGTTTCAGGCAATGTTTACCTAAGAAATTGCAGTGTGACTGCCATGGAGCTTAGGTTCCTGACTCAGGGCATACTATACAGTATGTTATAGCTGTGGGGCATGAGTCTCTGAAAAACAGTTTTGTTGTATAAATTGTGCAAGAAATTACAAAAGGAATTCAGCCCCATGAACTTCTTGGAACTTCCAGATGAAAATAGGACAGAGTGCCACGTCTCCCCATGGACCTGGTGGTCCAGCAGTCCCTGAAAAGGGTCTGTCCTGGTGGTCTGTAGAAATCCCAGCATCCTCCAGCATGACAGGCCTCTCCTGGTTTTCTGCACAAGTGGAAATTAAACACTTAGTTTCTACAGACATGACAGGCCTCTCCTGGTGTCAAGCAGGAACAGAAAACTGAGCATCTGCTGGAATGGTGGGTTTTTCCTGTTTAACTGCAGTAGTTGGAACAGAAAACCCAGCACTCACCAGCACAGCAGGTCTCTTCTGGTGTCCTGCATAAGCAGGATTGGAACACTAGACACCCACTAGTATGATGGGCCTCTTCTAGTGTCCCGTGCATGAGTGAAAATTAAAAACCCAGCACCCCTGGCTGGCTTGAGCAGTGATTGAGTCATTGAGTACTTTTGCGGGGGCTCTAGAACTTGCCCTGACTTGAGGACATAAGCAGTTACCATGGCACTCCTTGGCTGTGTCCTGGACTCCAGGGGCTGGATTTTCAAAGGCCCTAAGATGGCCCTAAGTCTACATCCCATTCTGCAACCTGCCGGTGTGGAGAAAAAAACTCCACACTAGTGGACATGCTATTTTTGACTTGCATTGTGCACAAGCAGCAGGTGCAGCTATGAGGGCTCTACTTGGTGGTGTTTGACCCATGCTACAATGTGTATGCCGCTATGTGGTACATACAGCACCATTTGATGTGCAGGGGAGCTTACATATTATTTCAACATTCAGACAGAGCATTATGTCAGCACCCAGGAGTAGCACTGCTTAAGTATGGAACTGTTGAGGGAATTGTACCCCAGTAATTACCAGGTGCAGCATGTAAGTGCAGCTATGCTAGAAAATTGGCTGCAAGATGCCGTAAATCAAGGAGCAGGTTGTAAAATGACTCCATGTGTGAAAATCCCAGGCATACAGCAAAACCTGCAGGTGCACGTGGGAAGTCCCTCCCCCACGTTCATAGGTTTTGATGCCTGTGCGTGGATTTTTGTTTCTTTGAAAATCTGGCCCCCGGTGGCCTCTAGACCACCACCACCATTGGAAAGACAGACACTATCTATGTTAGAGTGATGAATGAAGGAGCATCCATGATGATTCTCCAGCAGCATCAGCAGAGAGTGGGTAGTTATACTAAACCCCATAAATCTAACTGCTCCAGCAGTTATTTGGCTGATTTTTGTTTCTGTATTATATTTAAAGAGCAGCTGATACTTTTGGAAAAACTCTGGAAAACATAATATTTAGGCACAATTCTACTTGTGTTTCATATACATGTATCTATATTTTACAGATTTCTCCCCTCCATTGCTTATTACTGAAGAAATTCCCACAAAAAAAGGTTTTTATCCCTCAGAGTTTATTTGCCTCTGTAGCTCATTCCCTGCTTGAAATTATAATGCTCTGTTGTGACATCATAGTTTGTTGCCATGGGAATAACCATGATATCACAAGCAGAGCATTATGATATTAGGTTGAGAAGATACAGTAGGAGCTGATTTAACCCTCAATGAACAACTCTCCTGTTTTCATGCATATAACCTCAGTAATAAATAATGGGGATAAGAAACACAGAGCTAATGAGAACTATAAGCAACTTTATGTCTAAATATTGTATTTTTCAAAGTGCTTTTTGAGGCGTCAATGGCTCTTTAAAGTATTGCATACAGTATGTGTGTGGGGGGGCATCAATAACATATTTTGCTAGTGTAATCTTGAGGTGTAAGGTTGACTCTAGGTGCACAGTGGAAAAGCCATCCTATTGTTTGCCTTTGCCCCCTTCCAACTTCTGTTAATTACTGGGCAGACAGGCCTGTGTTTCTGTATCCTTGTTATGCCCTGAGTATTGATAAATGCTGTGTTTCAGACCTCAGCCCCTAAGCCACTTCCCTTTAATTGCCAGGGAAACATGTCAGACTTTCTTCTGGCCACACAATTATTTCATCCTTTACAGAGCTTCTTTTGCACCTTCAGTACCATTGGTACGTCAATTAAATGTGTGGCTATGTATATCAAATAAAATGTATCAATTTGTTTGATTTTTAAATGTAAGGGACTGTTAATATATAGGGCCTTGTTGATATTTTTTAGTACATAAAGATGATGCCTATGCTTGTGATGGCAATCAGGAATGAATGAAACATTTTTGGGGGAGGCACTGATATGTCATTGTGCTGTACCTTGGTAGCTCAAAAGAATTCCAAAGCCATTGGTTGTTACTCCATCAATGTATTACTTTAGAATCTTTTTTTTTTTCCAATCCAGACACAGGACATTCAATACCCATTTTATAATGCTTCATAGCTAAGAGGACTGCAGCATGGGAAGGTTAAGTGACTTGCTTAAAAACACATGATTACTAAGTATTTCACTAGGTTTGAATGTGTACTGTCCATGCAGTGGTTTTTTTTTTGGATAGGTGCAAAATGGTAACTACTAGTAGAGACAGGCTATTTGTTTTTGTCATTCAAACTTTATTTTAGTTTCTAGTCTAAATGAGGATTCCACCAGATTGTTGACTTTCTCTGAATGTTATAAAAATGCTCTGTAAGTGGCAGTAGCACTCTACAAAAGAGAATACATCTAGTCCGTGATTCTGATCTGCTTTTGCTATAGCATTGCTTTCTACTCACAAATCATTAATGTTCAGTGTTAGTGATATACATTCCGTACCTTCAACTAATGTCTTTCTGTAAATTTAATTATTTCACAGTTTTATTTGGGCAGAAGATTATCGCTGAAACTAACTCAGGACTAAAATATCCTTTATCTAGTAGAATCCATTTCTTACATATCCTACCTCCAGGGGTTCAGTTAATTTATTTTTAGTGGAAGTCTAAATCTTCCATGAGTCGAGTCCTGGAAGTCATTCCATTTTTTTTGGAAGTCAAATTACTTCCCAGAACCAACATTTTGTAAGTCAGTATTATAGGAAGGCCCCATTAATGGATATTAATATAAATATTAGTGGTAGAATACAATTTTTTTTTCAGAAAAAGCTCTATTTCTTAACTTTCATGACTGCAGTTTTAGAAGTCATTTCGTTTTTTGTTTTACATTGGCAGTCAATGACTTCCTTCTCCTTTGTTTGGGACGTTACTGCCTTATTTTTGGAAGTGAAATACTCCAAAAATGGAGTTAACTGAACCCTTGTCTACCTCTGTTCTTTCTGATTCAGGATGAATTCTGTTTAGAAGATTTAATAACAGGGTCCTTTGTCTGGGCCCTGTGTGGAAGACTCTCATGCCTCTTTACAAAATGGGGACATACATACATTTTCTGAAAATGTGGAGCCCTACGTGGCATACAGAATCCCTATCCTCAGCCAAGCATGGCTGCTTCCTGATCCAGTGCTGCTTCACCTACTGAGCCACATGGCTGAGGCAGTACAGTAAATGGATGATGCATGGATGGTTACTTTGACCCATATAGCCTTGAAGTCAGCTAGTCTCTAGGTATGCAGAGGTGTGCATAGGCTATACCAGGGGCTCCAACCAGCCTTAATCAACAAGACACTGAGGAGGGATGGCAAACTGCTTCAGCAGCTCTGAGGTGGGCAGTGCAGTGCTATCATTATTCGTTATGGGGAAGGCATTTCCTACCTTTAGTTCCTTCAACCACCGAGACAGTTTTTGGGCCTGGCTGCCCCATCCTATAGGTGGGAGGTGAACTGGCTGGTGACGGCCCTGTCACCACCATTCCCTGCTGTAGGAGGTCCTGCTGCAGCAGAGGCTATCTCCTTTCCCCTAGATCTTTGTGTGCAATGTTTATTCATCATATCCTGTACCTCACATGCCCAGTGTAGGGCTGTTGGATCAAAACGTGATCTCAGTGCTCTCCACTTTGCATCTCAGTGCACTCCCATTGGCCCCTCCCCCAAGCACTAATAACCAGTTGTGGCATGGATAGCTGAGCTGGCAGTGGGCAGCAGATGCCCCTTTAGAGGTTCACTATTTGTAAAACAAACTTGTTACCTGAGAAGATATAAATGTCCTTTTTGTGGTGGTCAAGATTGGCACACACTGACTCCAAGGCCTTGCTGCCTTGCTACATGAACAGGGCTGTTTGTCTGAGTGAAACTACAGTATGGAAACCCATCTTTTTCATTACTTTTCTAGTTATAATGACTGGTATTTTGCAATATTAGTATTATTATTTATACTTTATTACAGGGTATAATGTTAATCTAGCTACTCTACTGAGTGTTTTAGTGTACCCCATTGACTATTGAGTTTTTGCAGGATCTACCAGCTACTGAGGATTTAACACCACTGCCTCATATTCATGTGACTTGGAGTGCATGAACAGAGGTTCATAGGTGTTATATGAGAAGGAACTGAAACAATGTTTGCTCAAGCCTGTTCCCCTGCTGTCCTAAGTTATCTTATAAAATGGCAAGAAAAAAATCTAGTAATTTCATTGACCGAGAGACGTCATTAAATCTCTATAAATGCATGGTCAGCTGCTGAATATCATTTTCCTCCCACCAAAAACCTGCTTGAAGAACAATATCACTGAGCCCTCCTCCAAACAGAGAATAAAATAGTACAGTAGCCACCATATTGAAAATGCTAGTCTTTACTACCACACAATTTCAAAGTAATTTCTTGTACACTAAAAACAAGCTTTTAACAAAAAGACTATATTGCCTGCATCAAAAGACATTAAAGTAACAGTATCCTACTAGTTAAAGTATTTTAGCTCTCCAGACCTAAACCTAAACCTGCTATACCTGATAGCGTGGCATATGAGGAACTGCACTCGAATGGTTGAAGCCTGCACCAGCACTATCGAGGAAGTGCGGAAGTGCCACCAGCACTGGTGCAGGAACTGTACCAGCAACCACCAGCACCTGCAATTCCTTGATGGGCCCTCTGGCTTTATCTTCTTATTTTGTATTAGATGGTTGCCTTTTATTTATTAGTGACTTTGATGGACAGTTGCCCTTATTGTTTTATTACTCTCCCTTCCCCTTCATACAGGTAGTTACCCTTCTGTTTTGTTTTCCCTCTCCCCCTTTATACAGGCAGTTGCCCTTATTATTTTGCTCCCTCCTCTCCTTTATATGGACTGTTGCCCTTTCGCTTTGCCCCCTTCCCCTTTATACATGTGGTTGCCCTTACTGTTTTGTTCCCCCTTCCCCATTATATGGGCTGTTGCTAACCTCGAGACTGATCTGGCCGCTTGGTTGGATTACTGCATGGTATTATCTTTACTGTTTTTTTCCTCCCTCCTCCATGGGCAGTTGTCCTTTTTCTTTTGCTTCTTCTGCCATGGGTGGTGCCTTTTTTCATTTGTTTCTCCCCTTGCTCTTGCCCTTGTTTTTTTCTTTTTCATACAGCCCATTGCCATTTTTGTACAGTAGAGTTTATTAATGATACCTATGTTGCTGTATTGTGTGTGTTTCATTAGTGCCCTACTCACACCCACTGCTGCCCCATGTTCAGCGCTATTCTCACTGCTATTTTCAGTGCTGTACACATGCACTACAATGTGCTAGTTGCACTGTGCCTGTGCAGTGTATTTGTGCAGTGCATGTGCAGCCCTGTATTCTAAGGTACTATATTAGTGCCAGTGTAATACATTTGAATATACCTCTGCCTGGGTACTGGCTCTAGCACAGCACTAACACAAGTGTCTGAACATGGGGCCCTGTGTCTCTTAAGATTCCTAATGCCTAACTATACTGCAAATATTTCATAACAGTTATCAATAAGGCAACAAAAAACAAAACAAAAACAAAAAAACAAGTGAACTTTATATTAAAAGATGAACTGCTAAAATGTTGCTAGCTCACGTAACTGTTAGGTAACCTGGAATGTACAATAGATGCAGTCATTGCTCATGCCTACAAATTGCACAGCTTTGCTGAAAAACAAGGCTGAGGGGATCTTCCTTTTACATATGTTTAATCTTATCATGCTGGTTGTTGTTTTCTGTTTAAATGACCAGAGTTCAAGACAATGTTAGGAAGAAGTTAATATTAATTACTATAGCACAATTGCACAATTATACCAGATGGTGCCTGCCTGCATGCCACTGCTGGGGACTGGTGTGTTTGTGGTGGTTTTATACAGCACGTAACGAGTACAACTGCTGCATCATAGTTCTTCTCTCATGAGGTCTATGATGTCATCTCGCCCCTTGATGGAAACATAGCCTTGTTGTATATTTTTGCCCATGAATTATTCTCTATATTGTACATGAGGGTTTCCAGCTGTTAATGTAATCATTTGGGGTGCATGCTAGTCAATCAGAATGCTTCATTTCCAACCAGTTTTATAGTTAAATTTAATTCTCTATGAACACTACCATCTGGATTACTTTTAAGTCCTAATATATATTCCCCAAAAGACTGACCCTTAAGAAAGTAATCTCTGATTACCAAGCATTTGTTCTCCAAGTACCATATAGGGCACACTGCTTAAAAAAAAACAACTGTGTGTCTATGTGTAAGCCCCCTCCCAGGTCTAGGAGAAAATTGCTGAAATTCATTTTCTGTGAAGGATGCATTACTTTAATGATAATTTACTGTGCACATACATGACCTTCCAGGTCCAAGACAACTTCTGCTGGTGGCAGCTTACCTAGGTTTCTGGGAAGTGGCTACAAGACACTAATGAGTGGCAGAACAAGTCATTCGAACAGAAGCAACTTCTGCAATCGAGGTTAGAGTCTAACCAGGAAGGCAGGGTTTATTGTTTCCACAAAAATCTTTTTTCACACACTGACATTTCATTTAGGTTGTGATCAGAAATGAGTGCAAATGTTCAACAAGACACATTATCTGCCCTTGCTGCAGAGTCTTTCCAGAGTTTCTTGGGCCCCATCCAACAGTAGGGATAACCTAGCAGAAGGGGGGGCACCACAAATGTCCAGAAACATGTCCTTTGAGGCACTCTAGAAAGCACTAGCAAACCATGTATGTCAGTTTTTCTTTGTCTGCAGCAAAGCAACTAACCCATCCTGAAACTAGACTGTTCACATGAGGAGACTGACTTTTGGACTGTAGTGAACTCATCTACCCCAAATACATCACCATAAGTCAGTATATGCCCTGGTACAAGCACAGCTTACACATGAAAGAGACCCAAAAGAAGGTCACATTGGGGGGCACTGGATCTTTTTTTTTTGCCATCCAACCATCAAAGGTATTCCACTTCACACACCTAGTCCATAGAGTATGGTCCAACCCCTTCCTCAAGTGCACTACTAGGGCAGCTACAGAGTCCAAGTGAATTCCCTTTCCATATCGCACGCAGACTTAGGATAGGGGCAGGATATCACAAACCTTGTTGGATGCCCTCCTAAAATACTAGGAGAGAAAACTTCAGCTTTCAAACACTGGAAATAAAACACTTTCTTGTTCTGATTTCTCACACTTTATATTTTGTAGACGGTACAAAACAGGTCCTATCCCAATATCTCAAATTTGGAGGAAAAAACAAAAGAAAAGTCCAGGCTTTAAATCCAGCAGGACAGTCCCAAATGTCTTTGGCAAACTTCCACAGACTAGGGGACAGATTGGTGGCACAATCAGCCTCCCTGGCCTTTTCTGAAGTTCTCCCTGTGTTGGGCAGGGTCCACTGGGAGGGGACACAGGATAGGAAAAGGAGTGATGTAACAGTGGAATTTAATGGATGTCCTCAGAGATGGTGTCAGGAAAAGGGGTACCACTTTGTAGGTGACTCAGAGAATTTCTGGGACAGGAGACTCTTTAAGGATGATGGACTTCACCTGATGAGAGAGGAGGCCTGCACACTGGGGCAGAAGTTAGAAATCTATATAAGATGTTTCAACTGACTGGTTGGCAGACTGGGGCTAGCAGTACCATGGTGATGGTGGCAGGTGAGAAGGGGATCCTAGCTAGTCCTCCCCCATATCTGTGGACCTGTAGCAACACAAGTGGCACAAAGAGAGCTGTGGCCCTTACTGAGCAGGGGGAAGGTGCATTACAGCAGAGGAATGCAAAGAGAGCAAGAAGCAAGAAGGGGATGAGAAGACAAGGAAAGCACATGGGTAGTAGCAAAGTAGGACCAGGAGTCAGATGGAAGGAAGTATGCCTCAATGCCAGGAGCCTAGGTAACAACATCAGTGAGCTTCATGTGCTGATGGCACACTCTAAGGGGGACCTTGTGGACATCATGGAAACATGGGGTTTGCAAAATAAGGACTGTGAACTTACGGTCCCTGGGTACTCGCTGTTCAGGAGGGATAGAAGAGCGGATAGAGGGGGAGGAGTTGCCCTTTATGTCAGGGAGGGCATTGACATGGTGGAAGACTGGAACATAAGGGATAGCAATGGGGAGGCAAAGTCACTGTGGGTGCAGCTCATGCAGCCCCAAGCCAGAAAATTTGCTTGGGGGTGATCTATAGACCTCTGGGGAAAGGGGAGGAAAGAGACAAAGAACTATGGAAAGAACTTGAAAGAGGTGTAGCTAAGGGGGAAGTAGTGGTGGTGGGTGATCTGAACCTGCCAGACATAGATTGGGGTGTTCCAGTGGCCAGGATTGCCAGATGTTAGGTCTTGTTAGATACCTTCCAAGACTGCCTACTTGTACAGCTTGTTAAGGAACCCATCAAGCAGGCCACAATTCTCGGTGTGATATGCAAAAACTCAGAGGTGGTTGTAGCTGTGTAAGAAAGGGAACTGCTGGGGAACAGAGACCATAACTCCATTTAGATTAAACTGGCCCTCAAGTCTGACAGACTGCAATTGAGAGCTTAAGTCCTTGATTTTAGAAGGGTGAACTTCAATAGGCTGAGGGAGCTGGTCAGAAAAAAGTTAGTAGGGGTGGATAACATAGGTGGGGTGAAAGGGAGATGGGATAATTAAGAGGGCCATTCTTGTGGCATAAAAGGCATGTAAAAGAATGGTAACCAAAAAGAACAGGTTCAGAAGACTGTTTTGGTTGTCAACAAGGGTCTGGGAAGTGGTGAGGGCCAAAATGAAGGCCTTCTATAAATATAAAGAAAGGTGGAGTAGAAAAAATTGGGAGAATATTTACTGAAAAATAAGGAAGCAAAGATGGTGGGTAATATGGCAAAAGCAGACACAGAGCTGCCTATTACTAAGGGGGTCCAGAGTGAAGAAAAACAGTTCTTCAGATATAGCAGTGAAAAAAGAAGAAAGGAGAGGGGAATGCAAGGCTAGTTGAAGGGGTCAGAGTGACAGAGGAGGATGGACAAAAGGCTGCTGTCCTTAATGATTACTTTTGCTCAGTTTTCACGAGTGAGGACAGTAGGTCCTTGTTAGACAGTGGCCTCAAAGTGGCCAAGAAGGGGGTCCCGGAGATGAGACAGCCGACATTTACTAGTGAAAGGGTCCTGAAAAGACTGGCAGTCCTAAAGACAGATAAGGCTCCAGGACCAGATGGGTTGCATCTGAGGATACTCAGGGAATTAGCAGTGGAAATAGCTGAACCACTTTCAGATCTGTTCAATAACTCAGTTATAACAGGAGGAGTTCTGAAGGATTGGAGGGTGGTGGGCATAGTTCTGCTCCATGGGGGCGCAACTGTTAACTACAGACCTATCAGTCTCATCTCTATTGTTGGATAACTGATGGAGTCATTAAAGAGGACCTGATGGACTTCTTGGAGAGCAACAGTCTCCAGGACAGTAAACAGCATGGATTCATGACATGGAGGTCTTGTCAGACTAACCTGGTAGTTTTCTTTGAATGGGTACAGAGTGAATTAGATAACGGCCATGCTGTGGATTTGCTTTACTTTGAGTGCAGCAAAACTTTCAACTCAGTACCTCATGAAAGACTGCTGAAGAAGGTGGAGGATCTGGGTGCAGCTAAAGTCATAGTAAATTGGGTGGGTAACTGGCTAAAGGCGAGGCAACAGAAGGCAGTGATTAGTAGGGTTAATTCAGAAAAGAGGGAGGTTGCAAGTGGGGTTCCACAGGGATCTGTACTGGGTGTGGTCCTCTTTAGCATGTTCATCAGTGACATTGGTGAGGGAATCTGGGTCAGGTCATGTCTCTTCGCAGATGACCCAAAGCTCTGTGGGAGGGTGGATAGTGATGAGGGAATAAGGGAAATACAAAGAGATTTTGAAAAGCTAGAGGGTAGTCTAGAGTTTGACAATTGAAATACACAAAAAAGTGTAAAGTAATGCACCTAGGGAACAAGAACCCCAGGATGGAGTACTGGATGGAAGGGATGAGATTTAGCACTACAGATGGGATTATCATCAGCAACTCCCTAAAACAATTGAGTCTGTGCAGTAAGGCTTATAGCAATGCTGGTAGGATGCTGGGATGTATTGAGTGAGGAATTGATAGCAGAAGGGAAGAGGTAATTTCCCCCTAAATGGATCCTTGGTGAGGCCACACCTGGAGTAATGCACCCAGTTCTGGAGTCCTCACTTCAGTAAGGATAGGGATAGACTGGAGATGGTGCAGTACAGAGTAACAGAAATGATTTATGGCTAGCAGGGCAGGTCATATGATGAGCACCTCCAGGCACTGAACACGTACTTGCTAGAGACCAGAAGGGAAAGGGGCGATATGACTGAGACTTTCAAGTTGCTTAAAGGAATTAACAAAGAGAACTGTGGGGAACTATTTAGCTTGAATACAAACTTTTGGTCACATGTGGACATGAGTGGAAACTAACAGGAGGGAGGTTCAGGAGGGACATAAGAAAGTATTATTTTACAGAAAGGGTGGTGTAGCCATGGAACAGTCTGCCAACCAAGGTGGAGAGTGTGAAAACAGTTAGGGGTTTCAAGCATGGCTGGGACAGAATGAAGGGTATATTGGTAGCCTGGGGTGACAAAATCAGGGAGGCGTATACGAAGGAGGACAGGGAGGACCAGGATCCTGGAGGAGCAATAGGTCCCAGGGCTTATAGGGAACTTGTGCAGATTGAACAGCTGACTGGTCTTTTTCTGCAGTCATTGTCTATGTCTCTGTGTTTCTATTTACAAAACAAGCATGCTGCTTTTGAATTATGCTGCTCAAAATATTTGGAGTAGCAAACTATGTCAGAAAATTATGTGCATGGTGCTTATTTTGTACTTCACTGGTACTCTGCATTCAAGCAAGTATCTTCAGCAAATATGTTATGCTCCAAGTAAAAAAAACCAAAACTGAAATGGAAATGAACTGTTCCCCAGAACTATTGTTCAGTTGCACACTCTCTCCAGGCTTCTTCTGATTTATGCATGCATAGTACTTGGCTATTTCAGTGTATGAGATATTTATCTTATCTGATATAGTGAGATTTCTGGATTGAGAACAAGGTCAGCAAGGCTACTTGATTCATATTTGCTTCTGTCAAATACATTTGCACTGAAATGGATGCATATGGGGGGAACAATCTAGTTTAATGAATGCAATATATTGTCACTAAAAACAACATTTGCATGACCAGATTGATGCATTTCACTGAAATAAGCAGATTTTCATTTAAAGTAAGATATGTTTACTTAATGCTGCAGGCTTTCACTGTGGATAACATTCTGTTTTAAACAAATGCTTTTTCACTGCTACACCAGCACATATGGAGAACAACATAGATTTGCATCAAGCCAATACAAAGTTGCTTAAATACTGTAAATACAGTCCCAGTTCAGCAAATTTGTATTAAGTCAAACATTGTGACAAGCAGTTTGATGACAGTGTGTCAGTGTATTTCTTATCTTACCAAAGTCACAATTAATCCTAGTAATATATTTCTGCACTTTCTATCTATATATTTGTAGTAAAAAAAAAAAAAGCAAACTAGCTGGGTTGCTTAAAAGAAACTCATGATGCCTTGTGAAAAAAGAGAATCAGTGAAAAGAAAATACAATCATTCCTGCAACACTGCTAAGATGGTCATCTGGCAATAAATGAAACATATAAAAGGCAGGATTTGGGATGACATTATATTGATATCTTCATTAATTAGTGAGGCTGAAGTTTGGCTGTTTGTACAATATCTGCAGTACAACAATGAGAATATTTTTTAAAGCATATGCAGACAACGAGAAGATTACATTGTTAGATTTGGTAATCTATATGAAGAGTATGGGGGAGCTGTGGGGACTGACCTTTTACAAAACCTACTGATAGAAACTGCTTGGTTTTAGAAAGCAGCTGTCACCCTTCTCATTTGATCAAAAACATCCCCAGGACCAGTTGATTCATACCATAAAAGAATTGTAGCTCAAAGGGGGGATCTTAAGATATACAAAGATGTACAGATAAAAAGGTTTTGAGAAAGGGGGTACAGTATATCCCTGATTTGTATGGTCTTTGGCCCCATGGAGACACCTAAAAGAGAATTTGGTCTTCATCCGTAAGAAAACCACACAACTTTGTTACTACGTACAGTTGTAGAGAATTGGCAGTTAAGTCCATTCTCCAAAAGAATTGGAACATCTTTAAAACTGAATCCACTTTGAAGGATTTTGTTAGGAATGATCCACACATGGGGCTGGATTCTCAAAACTCTTTAAAACCCCTCAGCTGAGGGAAAAAGTCGGTGCAAGTGGGTTGCCACTTGAGGAATCACAGTTTTTCCTACAGCTATGGTATTCTCAAAAGTGGAACTGGTTTATGACCGGCTCCACAATTTATGACATCTTGCGGGTGGTGTTGCTATAGAAAACCCCACAGCTGTGGAAAACTGTTATGGCTGTCAGGACCAGCCATAATATCTTTCCCAACTGTGCGATGAGAGGAGAAGTAGGGATGTTCAGAGGGTGGGGTGATGAGGGATGGAGGGGTACTGTGGAGGGATTGAGGGGGACACACTGGTGTATGAAGTAGAAAGGAAGTTGGGGACTGCAAGATGAGACAAGAAACACAGTAAGAAGTTTGTAACCAGGTCAGGCAGTCACAAATGTCTAGATTCAGTAAGTATTGTTTCAGTTCAGATTTAAAGGGCCGACTATTGGTAGTGTCAAGTGCAGCAGTGGGAATCTCATTAAGCCACAATGGGGCCCTGTACAAGAAAGAGCGTTGTCTCAGAGCAGTTCTATGAAAAGGGATGCTGAGGGGGGTTGAAGATGTGCTTCTAGTATTGTAATTGGAGCTGGCTTCCTTTACCAGGTCAGATATGCAAGGAGGGGTCAGGGAGAGTATTGTCTTCCTCCCAAGTAGGCAGATTTGGTATTTGATTCTGATTTTGAGTGATAGGAGGTTGGCCTGTTCATATAGAGTGCAGGTGTGGATGAGGTGGTCAGCATTTAGCAGTAGTCTGCAGGCTTTGTTCAGGGCTGTGCCAGTCCTTTTGAGTGCCGTATCTGTGGCTGCACTATAGACCACAAGATCATAATTCAGAACAGATAGGATGGAGCTGGAGACTAACAGCTGGAGGGCATTTGCAGTTAGGATTTTCCTATGCCCCTTGCTAGGTCATTTGTCCCTAGGTGGATAATTACATCTGACTGCCTCCCATTTTCTGCTGCCTTAGTGATCCTCTGAATCCGCTGTCCATTGCTCCCAAATGAAGCACCTCTCAAGTACTTAATTTCCCAGTCCCTTTCTGTCCCCTCTCCGAAGTCCATCCCCCTAACAGTAGAGTCCCCCACCAGCAGTTATTTCTTCCTTAGCTGATGACCTCTTCCTCAACCTCCCTCCTTGTGGTCTCCCATTCTGAGGAGCACCACTTCCTCCTTTCCCACTGTTAAGGGTGCCATCTAGTGGCTGCCCTGTCCAGCCAATATAACAAAGGAATTGTGCAGTGGTACAGGCTGAGGAGAGTGTACCCTTTTAACCCCCCCACTTTTCCAAAGACCACCAAAGCCCAACTGCTTTGCCTCTACTTAGACATCCTCTGGGGACATGGTGAAATGCTTGGTGGCCTCTGCATGGGGCAGAAGGTTCTTTGCACCCTTACCAGTTTGTTTCAGAGTCCAGCAACATCTTCCCTCAACCCAGAGATGTGACTTCAAATGGAGCAGCACTTCAGTCTTCAGAAGGTCTCCCAAAACACTGCGGCTCCATACTCGTTGCATAGCACCATTCCCATGCTCTTTCCTTCTTTTATATTAATGCACATTGAAACTTTCCTGTAATTTACTGACTCTTTTCTTTTTTCCATATAGATTTTTATCCTAAAGGTCACCCCTGACATGATTTTTAAAATATTGGTTCTTAGCATGCTCCGTAGGCATTTTAGGGTTAACTGCAGAGAATGAAACAAGAACTGAGTCATATAAAATTGGATTTTTTTGTGTTGGTTAATCCTCTTTTGTGTGAACAAAGCATTTTTCTTATTCCACTCTCTTGTTTTCTGTTTTGTTTTTAATTTCCAAAACACACAAAAATGACATGGTACAGAGAGATCAATATATGTATCTTGCTCATCTGGACCCTATTAGGTGGAATCTGCTGTTATCAGTTGGAAAAAAAATCACTCGGATGTGTTTTATTTTTGCATTTTCAATCCTTTTTCGTGACTCGCTTCCCATTTTTTCATATGACATTTTTCATTCATACAAAAAATAATTCACACATATGGGAAAAGATTGCTGTTTCATTGTCCACCCATAGAGCACAGATGGTTTGGAATATTGGTTTGAAATTTTTAAGGGCAGAAAGAGCTTGGCCCATGGATGTGCCTTTTGCTTAACTAATGAAAAAATGTGAAGCTGTTTACAAATTATTACTTATTTCACATTTCGATTCTGTGCATGCACAGTAGTGGCTTTCAAGCTAACTGCATGGAACAAAAAATGAGTTCTTATCCCAGTATTTGTCATCAGCTTCCTTGGTATCTAGTAGCACCCCCACCCCTAAATCGCCATCCTCATATTTGTTTTGCTTTCCCTGGTGTCTAGTGGACCCCCATCACCATTCCCATATGCTTTAAACTACCCTTGGTGTCTACTGGTACCCTCCATCCAATCATTGTCTCCATATTTGCTTCAATTTCCCAGGGGTTTAGTAGACCCCCCCTCTGATCGCCATCCCCATATTTTGTTATGTATCCCTGGTGTCTAGTGGCATTCCCCACTCCTCTGATCACCATACCTATTTAATTCAGTTTCCCTGGTGTGTAGTGACCCCCTCTCCAATCACCATCCCTATATTTTGTTAATTATCCCTTGAGTCTAGTGGTACACCCCTCCCTCTCCGATCTCCATCCCCATATTTGGCTCAGTTTCCATGGTGTCTAGTGGCCCCCCAATCACTGTTCTTGTATTTTAGGAACCTGTAATAAAGAAAACCATTCTCAAAGTCTTTTAAGTCTGTAAAAAAAAAGCTCCCTGTTGATCCAACCCTCACAACCCAACCTTCCATTAAGCACCCACTACCCCACACACCCTACTCCTCCCACACACCCTCACTCACCTGAACAGGTCCCAGGGTGAAGATCCATTCTTTGGTTGAGGACACATCTTGCTGCTGAAACCACTGACTGCAATATGAGAAACTAAGTTAAGTGTGGTTTAATGTATTTCAATGGAGTTTTCAACTTTGATGCATGGGGTGTGCCTTGGTGTTGTGAACTCTAACACTTACCCCATCTTCATATACTGTGCCCATCTCAGCTTATTTACTGATGGAATAGGGTGAGCATTAGGGTTGACAACAACAAGGCACACCCAACACCTGATTTGCTAAGAGGAAAGAGGGGGCAGGGTGTTAGAGTTGGGAACCCTAATGTCACATGTCCCTACTTTTATTGCTGTAACCCTAAGTAGTGCACTAATGAAGCACATTTTCCTTTTTTACTGGATTGTTGGTGTTTGTGCTACCTTGAAAGGGAGTCTCTTTGTTCATATTTCCTTAGATGGTGATGAAGAAGCGGAAGTGGTTGTCTGGAACCCTAAAGAGAGAGCAGAAATGAGCAGAAAGGAGCAGAGAGGAGGAGGAATATGGCAGAAATGGTAACCAAGAGCCAGGAGCTAAAATCAGTGATTTGTGAGCAGAGTAGCAGAGAGTTGAAAGTGGAGTGATAGAGCACATGAAGGTTGATGGTAGCACATAAGAAGATCTGGAGAGATGGAGATATAGCTCATGTTTGTAATTCAGATTAAAAGCCCCAAAATGTACAGGCTTGCAAATAAAAGCCTAGCTGTTGTTAAAGCATTTTCTTAGACTCTTGAACTCTTCTCACACTCTGAACACCCAAGACAACAATAATATTTCTGATTGTTTAGGGGTACATGAAGAGGACAAAATCTTGAAGTTTATCAATAATCACAGACTCTCTTTTTTTTATTTGTCTTGATTTACTTTCCAGCTCTGCTTAGTGGTGCTTAACTATATAATATCTTAGGGTTGCCTGCTCACCTCTAGAATTCTGTTTTGATAATTTGGGGGATTTTAATAAACCCTTGTTTTGATACTGTTTAGAGATTATTGGGATCATTTTTAATCTTACTGGGCCTTAGTCTAGTTTTATTTATTTAATTATTCACTCATGATTCAGAGATAAACCTTTGAGCGAGGCTCTTTTACAAAAATTCCACAACATATTGTACAGAGCACACTATACACACTATATATGGAGACACCATAGTTCATAAATTTCTTGGGCAATAGGAACTGTACGTTTGATATATTATATATTTATACTGTATTTTTCCTAGAAATATATAATGGGTCTTTTTAGAAAGATCTTATTTTAAAGTACGCTTGCATATTGTAACTGATAAGATAAGCTACACATCTAAATAGACAATCACCAAAGCATTAAAGCACTCAAGCACTTAAGGTGACTTTAGCCTATGTACTTTATAGACATTAATAAATAAATTAGGTATGGATTTAAGTAATCCTGCTGTATAGCCCCATTTAAACTAATCTGGCATTTTACCCAGGCACAACAATGATGAGTACGAGGAGAGGGAAAACTGACCAAAGCCTTGTAAATATAATAAAAGGTACAGAGCCCAAAAAGGTGAAAAGAAATGAATCAGGGAATAACTGTATATTGGAATTGAGTATTTTTCCACCCCCCCCCTCCATATAAACTAAAATGGAGTTCAGTTACTCAGAAGTACTTAAATTAGCTCCAAAAGAGAATTAAAGGTTACCAGAGAAGGGTGATAATGATGGATATAAAACTGATCTCAATAAAAGGGACAGTACTGACAAAGACATTCATTATAATGGTGCAAAACCCATATTAGAACCCCTGCTAATGGAGCCTCAGTTAGACAAGAAAAAAGGGATACATGAAATACTAGTAAGATTAAGGTAAAAAACAAAAAATAAAAGGGAAAGAAAATAAATTGAAGGAAAAAAAAGAAAAACAAAGAGTCCAAAATTAACAGAAAAGAGGCCATTACATATTTTTTTCTCTCCTGTAAGACATCTTGCCATAAGAAACAGAGTACTGAGAAAGAGGATAAAGTCCTGTTAACCAAAACAATAGTGATAGTAGAAGACACAGGAAATCCATTACAGCAAGAGGTGCAGGAAAGAAAACTGGAACTGTTTAGCCCTTTAAATCTGTCTCTTAACTATTGTAATTCTCTGATAAAGACCCCAGATTTAGAATTAATTTAACAAAATGACAATATTAATTTACAAGATTCTCCAAATACTGTATTTGAGAAGTTAAAAAATGAAACAGAAAAAACCGAGCTGGAATCAGACTTAATTAATCAATGCCCAGCTAACTTCTCAAAACATTTATTTATTATTTATTTTATTTGAATTTTGATGATCAGGTTGGCCAACTGAGACAATTAAGTCCCTTTTTCAGTAGCAACCCAGGGAACAAAATGTTCCAATTACAATTGATACACAGATACATAACATAGTAAAACATACAACAATGGGAGTTACATAGTATTAGGTACAGTATAGTGGAACAAAGTCAACAGGATAATATGTATCAAAATATACATCTTAGTAACATCATACATTCATCATATAGGTTCGTTCATATTAACATCTTGTATTCATCATGTATGTACTTCTAGTCTGAGATATACCATTGAGAGGTGTGGGGTGTGTGTGTGTGAGAGGGAGTAGAAATAAGGGTGGAAGGATGTGTGTGAGAAGCATAGTTAAGAGGTAGAGAAGGACAGGGAAGCTGTATGGCAACAGAGTAGAAAAGAGGTTAAAATGGACTGAGGAGCAATGAAGGGCTAGGAAGCTTGATGGGCACAGTTACCATTGCATATGGGCGGCAGAAAGAAGGTCTCTTTAAATCATTTTATGAACATTGGGAGGGCCCTACAAGTGAGTAAGGCATGAGTGAGGTTGTTCCTCTTTTGAGATGCAGCAAAGGCGAAGGACCTTTGGCCTATGGCTAACCTAGTTTTAGGTATGTTAAGCATCGGAAAGTGTGAAGACCTAAAAGTCTGAGGGGAAGGGTTTCAGAGTGACCATGTTAGATAGACTGGGAGGAAAAGGTAGGTGGGTGAGCTTGAAAGTGGTGCAGAGCTTGGCATCAAAAGAGAGCCAACCTAGTTTGTTTAGTACTGTACAGTGATGGGCTCATGTTGAGATCTTAGCTGCAAAATGAGTGATTCTGTGGTAGGTCACTTTTAACTTGGACAGAAGCGTAGCCTTGACCAATTGAATGATTGAGGCCCCTAGAGGACGCCCAGAAGGAGGGTGGCTGAGACAATAGATTTCCTTGCGATAGTCAAGAGATTGGGAGCTGTGCATTATTGGAGACTGAGTTTTTGATTGGTAGCCTGGATGATATTGTCTGCACATAACTCGAGAGATAGGTGCTCATCAAGTGTGAGGCCAAGGTATTTGAAGGAATTAACCCCTTTAATAGGGGTACCCGAGATGGTTCTGATTGTCAAGGGAGAGTTAGTGGACTCATTGAAGGAGGTATGGTGGGATAACAAGGTTTAGTTTTTTTTCACATTCAGGACCACCAGGTTAGTGTTAAACCAGGCCTCCAAAGTATGGAAGTCACTTTCTAGATGAGCAGCAATGCTGTTGATGTTCTTAGACAGATATACTACAAGCCCTAGCACATCCTTTCATAGCCAAGGTAGTCATTTTGGAAACATTAAATGACATCAGGAATAGAATAGGTACTTTCATGAAAGAAGTGATGGAGAGAACGGATACTATGAGTATGAAACTGGACAAACTAGAAAAATGCTATGATAAACTTAGTTTATCCTTTTCTACTATAATAATTCCAGAGGCACTAAACAAAATGCAAAACAAGGATAAAAGGGAGAAAATAGAAGAGACAAAGAACGGACCAACAAAAAAAAAAAAAAGGAAAAATAGCCAGGAGGATAAAAACATTACAAATCAAGAAAAAACAAAGTACTCATACCAGTATCAATATGTTAATAATGTAATAACAAACAAAAAAGATCACAGGAAGGAAGATCAGACAGTTCATCAGGAGGAAAGGAACAATCAATATGAGAGGAGGGATGGAAATCAGAAGAAATCAAACAAGTTACAGAAAACAAAGATGGAGGAAAGGGTATGTAGTTTAAATAGGAATATTGAAATACAACTAAGTATTGCAAAATAGGATCATTAGTACAAAGGAGAGCCCAAAGGAGCAAATGGAGAACTTTTGTCGGAATACAAAAGAATCTACAGGTATTGGACTGACAGGAAATGAAACCATTTTATATACAATGGGCATTTTCAAAAAACAGACAAAGACAATATTTTCACTGTTGGAGATGGTACTGGGGGAAAGGGGGAATTGTTTAATCAGGAAAGGCACACTAAGCTGAAGCTTGTTTCCAGGTGTGACCTGGGAGCACATCAAAATTAAGTGATTTGCTCAGGGTCACACAGGATACAAGTTGGGGCTATGGGATTCAAACCCAGATCTTCAGGTTTGCAGGTCAGTGCCCTAAACCACAGCACTATATTACTTTTATTTCACGCAGAACTTGGAATAAACAAAGCAAAGGAAAATACAGTTACTGTATATAGAAATACATTTGACCCTGAACTTCCACTGTATATTATGATGTGAAATACGGGGTTGGCAAAATGGGTTTGGGTCATGCAGAATAAATTAACTACATTAGGTCTGGAAATAGGACAAGGTGCAGCAGTAGCCTGGCATTGAATTGATAGAATGCCATTTAACACAAATCAGATAAGGAATACACTAGAAATAAAAAAGTGGAACAGTATGCTCTTTCTTCTTTGAAATTTAACTTTCAGGCTAACCATCATGAGAAAATGAGAACTACCAGAGTTCTTTTAAGATCTTGTCAATTTTTGGACTGGGCAAAACACTACAAGAAAACACAGCATCTCTTTCACCGACAACATAATTCTTCTTATTTAGTGTTCTCAAGCTTAGTATCAATCAAGGGGACTTTCACAGTGGAAAGAATATATTGAAACGGGGAAGGCAGTCAGATTGATCTTCATGTTAAAACAACTAAAATAGCACAACTAATGATAAATAATGCAAGAAAGCTGGAAAATGTTGACATATTTATAGTACATCTTAATAACCTGAAAAATGTGTTTTCTCCTGAAAATGTTTCTGGTGAAGTTTGACTCAATGATGGCTGACAGAAAAAAAATGACTACTGACTTGGCCTATAGTGAGGGAAATTCTGTATCATAGAATATCACAGGATTAAAGAGCAAGTTATCAGACATTGATTAGTACACTTTTATTGAAACATATATGGCTAGATATTCAAACATGTGCAAAAGCAGAGTACAAAGGTTTGTGTTGTGCTTGTGCTGGACCCAAAGAGTGATATATTCAGTCAGATAGCACACTGGTGCTGTCCAACTGATTATAGGGCCATGTCGGTACAGCACTAAGGCAAGTCATGCTGTCCCGACATGGACCTGGGCCATATGCAAACCACAGGGTTTTACACCCCTGCAACTGGATAGCACCAAGGGCCGAGGCATGATATTCAGCCATAGAAGGCAAATGAGCCCATTTGGAATGCAAGGTGCTAAGGGGACATATACATGCCCATTATGGGCTCATTTGCATGGGAAGCAGTGGTAGGTTTGCACCTGTTCCATGGTCACTTGCCACATCAGACATGGTGGCAACTACTCCGACACTTAACACTGAATACCCATCCCCTCAGTTTAAATGTATTGCCTGGTGTCTAGTGGCACCATTTCCCTCTGATCACCCATCTCAATAGATCAGATGTTCTCCCTGGTGTGTAGTGGCACACCCAACCTTATGATCATTCACCCTAGTAGCTCAAATGTTCTCCCTGGCCTCTAGTAGCACCCCTCTAACCCCTGATCACTTGCTCCAGTAGTCCAAACCTTCTCCCTGGTGTCTAATGGCACCTCCTACCCTCCAATCACCTACCCTGGTAGTTCAAACATTCTTCCTGATGTCTAGTGGCATCTCCCGCCCTCCAATCATTTGCCCTAGTAGTTCAAACATTCTCCCTGGTTTTTAATGGCACCCATAACCCTCTAATAACTTACCCCACTCTGGTGTCATGGTGTCCTGGTGTCTAGGGACCATCCCCACCCTCTGATACACTGGCCCCATAATGCATATGTACTCCCTGATAGCTAATAGTACTCCCCACCATGAATACCCATCCCAATAAGGCTTTGGTAGTCCCAGGCATCCAGTGGTCCCCCACCACTGCCAGTCACCAACCAAACTGGAAAATGATGGTGGTTCAATGGCTTCCCTGCAATACCCACACCCAGAACACCACCCAGCCAACCACCATATCTGTGCAGCTAGTGCTGTGTGGAGACTGCATGATGACAAACATCACAGCCCCCCTCTCACTTCCTCAGCCAGCCACCATATGGGAGGACAGGAAACGTGAGGTACACGTGTCTCTGGCCTCTTATATGATGGCTGGTTGAGGAGGTTATCATCAAGGGCTCCACATGGCACAGGTATGGGGGGTTGGCTGCTGAGCATGGGTGGTGCAGGGGGCCACTGACCCACCATCATTTGCCAGTCTGATTGGTGACCAGCAGACATGGGGACCACTGGGCGATATGGACTACTGAAGCCATATGGTGATGGGTGTTCAACGGTTGGGTGGTATCACTAGCCACCAGGAACTACATCTGAATTACAGGACCAGTGGATTGGAGGCTGGGCAGATGACCTAGACATCAAGGCTCCATGATACTGGACCAAGGCAGGTGATCAAAGGATTTGGAGTGCCACTACAGAACAGGGAGAATGTTTGAACTACTGGCGCAGGTGTTCAGAGGGTGATGGGTGCCACTAATGGGAGAATGTTTGTAATACTTGGGGGTGATCAGAAGACAGGGGTGCCACTAGACACCAGGGACAGGAGGTCCAAGGGCAGACTATCAGAAAAAAATTATATTGCTCTTACCCACAGACCTATAATTAACAAGAAACTATATGATAGAGCCCAGGCAATAGATCTAGAAAAAAATAAAAGAACATAAATGTGTGCCATGCTTTGAAATAAAAAAAATCTCACATGGCTAGAAGACTATCTGGGTTTGCCTATTTCCCCCATCGTGGGAGAGTAATTATGGTGGTAAGGTTTGAAATTTTCACCTCTAATTATCAAGCAAGTAGTAAAACCCCAAAATATAATAAAACATATGGAAATGGAGTTTAAAATGGGTTTTGAAGAAACACTTTATCACATTATGGTGCAATGTAATCTCTATAAAGATGGAAGAGAAAAATTTCTTAGTACTGTTCTGTTCTGGTCCGAAAACATATTCTGACTGTATATTAGACGTTCTTTTTATCTTATGGCTAAAGAAGATGACAAGTTCACTGTGAAGTTCTCTTTGTCTGCAATAAAAATATGCAAAAAAAGCAATATATTAAAAAAAGAGGTTGAACTGGATTCTTTGGCATTTGCAGCTTTGAGAAGCATTTTTCGTATATAGGGATTACCTACCAGGAGGGTTGTTTACTGGTAAAGGGTCTCAAGGTTGCCAGTACATGCTGGTAGGTTTAAATGCCTGAATATTGGAGGGCATTAGCTAATGTTCTGTATCTAACTTCATCCTTCATATTATTAGCACATCATTCATATTTGTACTTATGTGAGAAAAAAACTTGTGTTGCTGTTAAATGAAATATGCAAGTGTACTGTGGAGGGTGGGGGGTTTATGTATTTATTGTAATAATACTCAACGTATTTTGTAATGACTGTAATAATTTTATCTTTTATGGTCATTTAATAAACGTAATACTTACTATTATGGCTGCAGTGTTTGGATAATACAGTGAGGGTCCCTATATGTAGCCACTTGCAGTGGATTTGGGGAGGTCCTGAGGGAGTCTGTCGGAGCTCTATGCCATGTGGATGTTGCCACACCATTGCAAGAAGACATCTGTGGGCTCCACTTGAGGTATGGCTAACAAGCCATGGCTTAGGCCCACTGTCAGCTAATAGGTTTTTAACATGGGACACAATGACCTGCTATATGTGAGCCAACATAGACTGCTTCACATGTGAAGGAAATACTTGCCACAAGGGTAGACAATAAGGACAACATGAGCTGTATGGTGTCCTTTGAAGCTTCCCTGAAGATGGCAGGTTCCATCTGGCAGCACATGTTGGTTCCTTTCAAGTCTAGTGTTTACAGCCTTGCAGATTTTGTCTGGGACAGAGCATTCCTGTGTCCTGACCTAAGGTCCTGCTGCAAGGTGTGATGTATATCTAATGCGGATGGTTGCAACCTAGAAAACTCCAGATGGTCTTTTCCTGAATGGCAGCATTTTTGTGGCTGTTTTGGAACCAAAGTTGTTGAACCTATTATGTCTGCAGGCTACTGTTTTGCCTTTATATACTGGGAGGCCACTAAAGCAAGTTTCCAGTATTTTGCTAATACCCTATTATGGTACAGTGATTAGAAAGTACAGGACATGGCAGCTTGTATAGATTAAAATTTAATGTTGGGGACAAAGTGGAAAGAATGGCATATTTAAATATAAAATGGTAAATGATGAACTAGTCGTGGCCCACATCTTAATTAGGATGTAGCTAGACTAGGTTATGTGTCACTTTGCCATTTCAATTTAAGTTATTATTTGTTTTGGTTTTACTTTGCTTTATGTGTCCTTTTAAAAACAAAAAAAACTGGATATAAGGGACTTTTAATATGCTCTCAATGTTTTGTAATGGCTTTTCAACCCCATTAAACAAACAACAGTCACCCTTAATCTCTCTTTGTAAACCACCCAAGCTTTGATCTTTGGGTTTATTTGGTATCTCCAAACCTCATTACACACCCTCCTCATGTATCATTCTGTGGTATCACATCAATACTGCAGGGAGAAAAGCAGTGCAGTGAATAGCACGTGGTCAACTTGTCACATGACAGAAGAGCGTTGGATATAAAATATCGCAGGTCTGGGAATCACGTGAGTCTACTGTTGTGCGAGTCCACTGTTTTGCCTTTCATGGTAATCCATGGTAGTGTGGTGTTTTAATAGTAAATTGTCTCAACTCCACTATTTGCACAGGTCCACTGTAGTGCATTTTGTGGTGATCCATGGTGGCATGGTGTTTTAGTACTAAATCTGTGCAAGCTCTTTTTGGTTTAGCTGCTTTTGAGCAGCGTTGTTTTACTTTGTGGCTTTTTGCCGACTGTGAAAGTGCTGCAATGTTTTTTGCTCACTTGACATGGAACCTCATTCTATGTATAGCTAATAGAGATGCAGCAAAGTTTAAATTCGCTTGCAAAGTTAACTTGAAGTGGGCAGCTTTGAATTTGCATAGCACTATGCAAACTGTCCATTAAAAGGTTGAAATTCACCTTTAATGGACTTTGCGTTGTCCACTTCAAGTTCACTTCGAGTTATAGTTTGAGACGGTGAAGTTGGTAAGAAACAGCCCACAGATCGGGGCAGGATTATCAAAGAACAGTAAAAATCCCACAGCTGCAGGAAAAAGGCTTGCAGCACTGCAGAAACGCGGTTGAATGATATTCTTAAAGAAAATCCCGCAGCTGAGAGAATTCCGCAGGTGCTGCGAATCCACAGGTGCGGATCCGCAGCTGTGGTAATGGCTGAGGAGGCACAGCAATAGTACAACAAGTAGTTGAAGCAGCAGACATTAACACTGCTGCCATAGTATGAGGCTGACAGCACCCACAAAGAGACCAGCAACCAGTCCCTTAACTGGGACCATTGCAGCACCACAGGGTACCAGCAATACCATGGCAGCACAGTGGCTGACTGTCCCTGCTGGTCATCTCTCCCTGGGGTGTTTCTGTGGCCTGCGGGGGTAGCACTCACTGCTGGCTGGTTAGGCTCTACTGCTTGTGGGGCTCTGTCATGGGCTGCACTGGGTCTAGTGGTTGTTGCCTGTTGCCATATCATGGCAATGTGTGCATTCAGTGATGTAACATCAGCCACTGCTACACTGTCTGAGATGCTATTACCTGTGGTACACCTTCACCTTAATTGATTCCAATTGCTGGGGCACTACCGCAGTGTGCTGAGGGAGAGTTACACCTCATTCCACTGTGTGTAACATTCTTTCCTTTTCTTTCATTCTTTCCAGTTGTGGAACAAAAACTGGCTGTGAATAGACTTTCAGGGGCTGTGCCTTACTTATCTCACACCTTTTTCTCCTGAGGGACTTCCGCAGCTGCACTTTTTTCCACAGTCCATAGTGGTTTTTCCCGCAGCTGCGGAGGGTTTTGTGAATAGCACTTGGAGCAAGCTCCCCTTTTTTTCCATAGCTGAGGAAGTTTTGGGGACTTAGGGAAGGTTTTGCACCTCCTGAAAGCTTTGAGAATCCTGCCCCAGATGCCTGATTGCCTGCAGGTCACATGATGCAGGCAGGCAGTTAATTAGGCAGGAAGTCAGTGAACTAGTTTCACTTTCTCTCTGAGAAGAAGTGGTGTAGTCAGCATTGTTGGTGGATAGTGTACTTTGCTGCTAAAATATAGGTCTTGAGCTTTTTTTGTGCTTTTAAGTTTTTGGATTGTGTTGGTAGTTTTGCAGCCAGTTTGAGTTTATTTGAAAACTTCATTTAATTAGAACAAGGTTGTTTATTTTGGTTACTTGGTTTTAGTTAGTGCAGTTTTAGTGCTAGTAGTTCTACTAGTATTTTTTGTTTTATTTATGATTTACGTTCACTTTTACTTAATATGGAAAGAGTTGGCTAAAGTGGTGGGCAGCAGGGGCCCTGAATGTGCGGCGGCCTGGGGTGAACTTTTCACCTTAACCGTGGTCCTCTTTCAACCATGAGTGATCCCTCACAGGCACAGCAGCACAATGTTGGACGAGGCCATGTGGGCAAGAAGCAGCAGTAGCTGCTGCTAGTGTTTCAGCCACTGCTAGCCCTGCAGCAGTGGAACTGCAGCAGCAACCACAGCAGCAGCAACCACAGCAGAAGCAGTTTGCTGCCCCTCTACCAACTGCCTCCAACCTCCTGTGCCTGGTCCCCCCCCCCGCAGCTTTCCCATCTAGCAGTTTTTTATCTGCCTCCCTGGTGACCCAACAGTAGGGAGGTGTAAGCTGTGTGACGCACTTGTACATCGGGGACATAAGGGAGGCCACTTGGGCATGGTTGGGCAGCGAATGCACCTTTTAAGGCACGACCATGCTTAGTGGGAAGCAAAGTTGTAGAAGGTACCAGCCACTCCTGCAGCCAAAGCTGATGAAGCAGTAGAGAGTCTGCCTGTGCGGTGTCACAGACAAATGGCCAGGTGGCAGAAGTGGCAACTTCCACAGCTGTCTGTGAGTGCAACCCCTCTAACAGCCTGCAACGCAGGCTGACCTGGCTATGCTGTGGGCAAATGTTGAAACCATAAAAAAATGTTGTGGAGGGTGCAGTGCAGTAGCTCAACCGGAATAAGGGTCAAAATGTGGAGATAATCCGATTGTTAGCAATTACTGGTGGTCAGCCCTAGCCCCCACAGGCCCCAGTGCCTGGTCCTCCCTGCAGCTCTCCCATCTAGCAGATTTTTATCTGCCTCCCTGGTGACCTGACAGTAGCGTGGTGTAAGCTGTGTGATGCACCTGTATATCGGGAATGTAAGGGAGGCCACTTGGGCATGGTTGGGCAGCGATCGCACCTTTTAGGGCACGACCATGCTGAGTGGGAAGCAAAGTTGTAGGATGTACCAGCCACTCCTGCAGCCAAAGCTGATGAAGCAGTAGAGTGTCTGCCTGTGCAGTGTTGCAGACAAATGGCCAGGCAGCAGAAGTGGCAGCTCCCACAGCTGTCTGTGAGTGCAACCCCTCACAACAGCCTGCCACACAGGCTGACCTGGCTGTGCTGTGGGCAAAGATCAAAACCATAAAAAATGTTGTGGAGGGTGCAGTACAGCAGCTCAACCAGACTGAGGGTCAAAATGCGGAGATAATATGATTGTTAGCAATTACCGGTGGTCAGCCCTAGCCCCCACAGGCCCAGTAAACAAATACATTTTCACAAAATCTCACCCCCAAAAACCTGTCCTCTGCTTTTCCTTTTTTTCTTAAGCAGTATCTTTTTTTTAGTTATAGCTTAAGGGCCAGATATTCAAAGCTCTGCACCTGGCGCAAAGCCGTAGCACTGGAATAGCGCTGGATTTGCACCAGGCTGCAAAATTTAGAAGCCCTACTAGCGCCATGCTGTGTGATAGTGCCGATGCTAAAAGTAAATGTATGCAGGGGCAGGAGTCAGGGGAGTGGCCAGGAACGCTGGCTGCACAGCATATTCAAAAAGGCGGTACTGTGCTACAGGTATTAGTGTGACCTGTAGCGCAGCACCAAATACCGCTGGCAAAAGCTGGTGGTAATGCTGTAGTGTCAACCCCCATCATGATCCCCAACCCTGCTAGCCCCAAATAACACTTAAATCCATGGTGGTTTAGTGGTCCCCCACCTCCCAGCATCATCACCCCCGCTAGCTCCGATAATCATGTAAGCCATGGTGGTTTAGTGGCCTCCTCCCAGCATGATCCCTGACTCCTGCAGCCCTGAAAATCATTTAAATACCTGGTGGTTCTGGTCCCCCCACCCGAGTGTAAACCCATTAGCCTGTAGGAGCCAGCGATTGGCTCAGCCTCTCTCCTCACGGCGGCCAGCCACCGACCGCGGTATGTCTGAGCACTCACTGAAAATGAATTCATTAGCCGCATGACATGCCCGGCGGCCGGGTCGTGGTGGTGAGAGAAGGGCTGAGTCGATCGCCGGCTCTACGGGCTAATGGGGTTCGCACTTTGGGTGGGGGGAGCCACTAGACCACTAGGTATTTATATGATTTTCAGGGCTAGTGGGGGTCAGGGATCATGCTGGGGGTTGGGGGACCACTAAACCACCAGGTATTTACATGATTTTCGGGGCTAGCAGGGGTCAGGGATCGTGCTGGGTTCTGTTACCACATACCCACATCTGCAAACTTCAATAAGAAATGCTAAATCCTTATTTCTGCTTAATCTGAACCTCAATATATGAAGTAAATTGCCTATAAAGAAAATTACTTTGCTTGGGAAAAGAATACGGTCTTTCAAACAAAACCGTGAAAACTATTTAGGAGTTTCACCAGTGAAAACTAAAAGAGAACAAAGTGATGTTGTTTAAAATTATATATAGACTTGTATAAAATTATTTTTGCGATGACTGTATGGCTTAATATTTTCTTTCCCTAGCAGCTTTGTTAGGTATGACTATTGCTTTATAACATCACTTTAAGGTCAATAGATTTGTGAATTGCTATTTCCTGAAGGTGATTTTCATATTTGGTTTTGGTAACTGGAGTGCTGGGGGGTGAAGGGACCACTAAACCACCAGGTATTTATGTGATTTTCGGGGCTAGCGGGGGTCGGGGATCATGCTGGGGGGGTGGGGACCACTAAACCACCATGGATGTAAATGATATTCGGGGCTAGCAGGGGTCAGGGATCGTGCTGGGGGGGTTGGGGGACCACTAGACCACCATGGATTTAAGTGATATTCGGGACTAGCGGAGGTTGGGGATCATGCAGGGTGGGCTGTCATACCTCTCAACACTTTGTCACTGTAATGGGGGACATGGACATATATGGACAGTCGCACTGAGGGATGACGAGGGACACAGACCCTCAGAGTGAGGGACATATCCTCAGACATGGAGGTACAAGGCAGAACACTGTGTGAACCATAGTGTTCATCTATCATAAAAATAGTTTGGCTCTCATAGGTTAGACTGTTAAGTATGTCTGCCATACAGTCTAAAATCACAGAACATTCACTGTGTGGGCAGCACCTTTGCCATGAGGGATAGATGAGGGACAGAGCAGTGCTAAGGGGACAAATGAGGGCTGACCCTCGTACTGAGGGACACTTGTGAGGTATGGGGACTGTCCTCCAGGGCGTGTGTGGACTCAGGCAGTGTATAGATCTCTCTCTCTATCTATCTGTCTGTCTATCTTGCTCTGTAGTCCATGCTGACCAACAGGAGATGCTGTGGGCATGCCTTGGCCTGCAGTGTCCAGCCTGTACTGCCATTCCGACCAAACGGTGGAGCTGTGTGCACCATGCAGTAGCAATGGGGAAACTGCATGGTAATGTATGCTAAGCAGTGCTAATTTAGCCCTGGGGCAAAGTTTTGAATATCTGACCCTAAGTATGTAATTTGTGTCCAGTTAATGTTTTCTTCCTTATGTTAACTTTGTTAATCCTGTATTTCTTCATGCTCATAATGCAAAATCCGATTCCTAACCTCCCCCAAATGCCCCCCAACCCGTTCTGCTTTCCTCAATAGAAATGTTTTTATTCTTACTCCTTAGTTTATTTTATGAAAGAAGTCAAGTGGTCGCCAGCTTTGCATACACTGCGTGCTTTCATTTCATTTTAAATTGTGGCACCAAAACACCCTCTTAGGACACCTTTATTTCAACATGAGTTGCTGCATCACAGTTTCACCTGTAATGAAAGCACACAGCATCTGTCATTTTGCCGATCCTTGGTCATGTAAAAAATAAACTCAATTAAGTAACAACTTCTAAAATACTTGTTTCTTTTCTGTTCATTTTACAGGGGATTATTATTCACATGTGGACTGGACACTAATACCACATGCTGAATGATGTAGCATGATCAACTTTTATTATTTCTCATTTAAAAAAATCACTAATGCAGAATAACATACATTGTTAAAAGAAGGGTAGCATATGCGTATACACAAGGTTTTGGGTAAAGGGTAATGTAAAATAGAATAAAAAAGTATCGGTCAAAATTGTAACCGCATTCTTGCACTGATGCTTTAATTGTCATGCTGTCTTAATTTTTGGTTACTGTTTAATGTGTTACATACATCCTGGGTAGTGCCTCAAAATAGGCATCTCTATGCCTAGTGCACCCACGCAGTTACCAAAAGCAAATACTGTAAATATGGTATAATCCAGCCTCATTCATAATATAATAAATTATGGTGGGAGATTGATTGTCATGGTATGTGACTTTATGGTATTTTGATTGGAGCTGTTGTGGTATGTATACTATGAAAATGTATGTAACACATTAAACAGTAACCAAAAATTAAGACAGCATGACAATTAAAGCATTAGTGCCAGAATGTGGTTACAATTTTGACCGATACTTTTTTATTCTATTTTACATTACCCTTTATCCAATACCTTGTGTATATGCGAATGCTACCCTTCTTTCAACAATGTATGTTATTCTGCATTACTCCATTTTTTTAAATGAGAAATATTAAAAGTAATGCTCATTGTAATGTTACTGTGACCTAGTTTTCATCAGTATTAGATGTTCCAATATGTCATGTAGCACTGTCAACTGCATGCAACTTCACTGTAGTCACAACAGAAATGAATTTAAATGGTTGCTGTCCAAAAGCATGGGAGAATACTGATCCCAACCTGGTGCAAGGCCGATTAAAATGAGCACTCCGTTTATTACTTCTGATCCCGAAACAAATGTAGTGCTGCATACTTATATTGTTGAAAGAAGGGTATTGTTCTTATACACAAGTTATTAGATTAGGTGGCAATGTAAAATAGAATAAAAAAGTATCGGTCAAAATTGTAACCGCATTCTTACAC
Source organism: Neoceratodus forsteri (assembly GCA_016271365.2). Lineage (NCBI taxonomy): Eukaryota > Metazoa > Chordata > Ceratodontiformes > Ceratodontidae > Neoceratodus > Neoceratodus forsteri. The sequence goes on along the minus strand of CM057455.1, from coordinate 341,564,101 downwards.
TGATGCTTTCATTGTCAGGCTTTATTACTTTTTGGATATTGTTTGCTGTGTTAAAGTTTCATAGTATACATACCCACAACAATTACATTCAAAATACCCTAAAGTCACCTACCATGTCACTCCCCCCCCACCATAATTTCCTATCTTCTGAATGTTGCTGGCTTATAGTATACATCATTTAGTATGTGGTATTAGTGTCCCATCCCGATGTGAATAATAATCCCCTGAAAAAATGTTCATAAAATTAACAAGGATTTCATGATGCTCATACTTATAAATCCCCAGCTTATCCTAATGTTCCACCCCCTATTATGGTTTCCGCAATAGAAACAATTTTTCCTTATTGCTTTCTTTATTGCATTTTTTAAAATTCCCATGGTCACCAACTTTTCGGATGCTGCACTCTTTCATTTATTTTGCATTTGCAGCACAGAAACACACACTGCAATACACTTTTAGTGACGCTGGTGGTGCGTCACCTTAGTGTCACCTGTAGTGAGAGCGTGCAGTGTCTGCAATTTTGCAGACTCTGCTATGACAATTGAAAAATAAAGGAAGTAAGTAAGAACTCTAAGAAACTGCCTTTCTATTGCAGAATGCATAATGGTGTGATACATTTGTGAGAGGTGTGATTTAGATTAGAATTATGACTTTTTTCCTTTTATTTGGTTAAAGCAGCAGTGCAATAATCATAATACCATTAAATCACCTACCATGCCCCAACCCCCCCAAAATGTCCTATCTTGTGAATGTCCCACTGTTTTAATGTCCTGAAAAGACCTGATGAAGAATAAGGCCAGAAATGCGTCAGTGTCCCAACTTAAGTGAGAGCATTGCCTGGTGGTGACATCAGTTGCTGCTGCTGTTGTCCCACTGCTTTAATGTCATGAAAAGTCCAGATGAAGAATAAGGCCAGACATGCATCACAGGGTCCCAACTTAAGTGAGAGCATTGCCTGGTGGTGAAACCAGTTGCTACTGCTGCTGTTGTCTCACTGCTTTAATGTCATGAAAAGTCCAGATAAAGAATAAGACCAGACATGCATCACATTGTCCCAGCTTAAGTGAGAGCATTGCCTAGTGGCGACGCCAGTTGCTGCTGTTGTTGTCGTCCCACTGCTTTAATGTCATGAAAAGTTCAGATGAAGAATAAGGCCAGGATTGCATCACAGTGTCCCAAATTAAGTGAGAGCATTGCCTAGTGGTGACACCAGTTGCTGCTGCTGTCATCCCACTGCTTTAATGTCATGAAAAGTCCAGATGAAGAATAAGGCCAGGAATGCATCACAGTGTCCCAACTTAAGTGAGAGCATTGCCTGGAGGTGATGCCTGTTGCATCACTGATCCATGCTGCCCTTTGTGTGTGCCTTTATACCATAATGATGAATCATTGTTCACCCCAGTGTCATTTTTTTTTCTTGACACAGCCATTTAATTTCTACTGAATCTTGTTCTGTGTTGTAAGCAGTCTGTCATGTTGTTCCTTTTCAGGGAATCATAATACATGTGGAATGATTTCACTTTACCCTGGTGGACATGATATTCACATCCATATGCCAGACATATGTTATGAGTCTGACACCAGTGTGGTACTGTGACATTTCATTTTTATGAGGTGGGGTAAGGTACCACTGTGTTTGACTGAAATATCATAATTTTTGATTACTTTTTAATTTTTTCTCAGGTCATAGCACTCTGTGTTCTGCACATTTGGGATATGTGATGACATTGGCTGTACAGAAACTGTCAAGCCATGTAAGGTAAGTATTTATTTATTTTTTTGGGGGGGTGGGGGGCATCATTCGAAAACAAGTTTCATTAATGTTTTTGTCTTCTTTCCAGGTCTTCAGCTTATCCATTCCTAACTCTTATCCATCTTCAAATTGGAAGATACCACCGACGGCAGTCCACAGCACCTCACTGTTACCTGAAAACAGATGAAGAAGAAATTATTAGGAGTTCATTGCACCACCACATTCAGTTTCCAGTGTGGCTGTTCCTGTCTTCTGTTATATCCAGCTTAAAATATGAAGCTATTACTAAACCCCTTACCCAGCTTTAAATACCAAACTATTACTAAACCCCTTATCCAGCTTAAAATACCAAGCTATTACTAAACCTCTTATCCTGTTTAAAATACCAAGCTATTACTAAACCCCTTATCCTGCTTAAAATACCAAGTTATTACTAAACCCCTTATCCAGCTTAAATACCAAGCTATTAGTAAACCCCTTATCCAGCTTAAAATACCAAGCTATTAGTAAACCCCTTATCCTGCTTAAAATACCAAGCTATTATTAAACCCCTTATCCAGCTTAAAATACCAAGCTATTAGTAAACCCCTTATCCAGCTTAAAATACCAAGCTATTAGTAAAGCCCTTATATAGCTTAAAATACTATGCTATTAGTAAACCCCTTATCCAGCTTAAAATACCAAGCTATTACTAAACCCCTTATCCAGCTTAAAATACCAAGTTATTACTAAACCCCTTATCCTGCTTAAAATACCAAGCTATTAGTAAAGCCCTTATCCAGCTTAAAATACCAAGCTATTAGTAAACCCCTTATCTAGCTTAAAATACCAAGCTATTAATAAATCCCTTATCCAGCTTAAAATATCAGGCTATTAGTAATGCCCTTAAAAAAATTAACATGTTTAGTGAGTGACACACACTGGCCCACTGTTATATTTACATTACATCACAGGTTTTCAGGACCAGGAGAACACATTGTACAACCCTGGCATACTGAAGTATGCCTGTCTCATCTGTGAAGAAAAATTATATTATCTGGCCTATATGTCACCGCCATTGAATGCTTTATACCAGCGGAAAAAAAAAATGAAAGGGGAAATAAAAGTGATACTTACCTGTAGATGTAATTCTTTAGGTGGTAAGAGTACTGCAGTCCTGCAAGTTTGCATAGTCTGTAACATGTGACAACAAAAGTAAAATCAGTTGCCTGTATTTGGTGACAGTGGCATCTTTAAAACAGTAGAGGAAGGATTCACACCACAGCGCAAATCAAAACCATATTATATGACATTAGTACATACTTACTGTAAATTAATGATAAGAAGCAGAGTGGCTATGGCTGGCTGTGAGTTCATAGCTTGGGCACAGGTACAATGTCTCTCTCACTCTCAAGAAACAGGGTGGTTGTGGCTGGCTGTGGGTCCATAGCTTGGGCACAGGTACAATGTATCTCTTCCAAGAAGCAGGGTGGCTATGGCTGGCTGAGGATTCATAGCTTGGCACAGGTACAATGTCTCTATGTGTCTCGCAGGAAGCAGGGTGGCTGGCTGGGGTGTGTTACTGTTTTTCAGTGTCAGGAGGATATCTGTCATTCAATCCACAGGATTTAAGTGGATACAAGTTGACATTTGTGTTTAGATGACTGCGGGTAATAATGACTGCACACATTCTGTGAACTGTACCCTCAAAATCAAGAAAGGGGAAGTTGAAATATAAAGACATGTCATTAATATTTATTTGTCAATTGTCATATGATAGTCAAGGCCACCATTTTTCATTTTTTTAAGCAAAACTATGGTAACATTACGGAAGTGGACAGCCTTCACCCCATTAAGTTTGCCATTACTCCCTCCCACCAACATCCTCCTCCTCCTCCTCCTCATCATCATCATCATCAAGGAGGAAGCTGCCCTCACAATCCTCAATGCCTGAGTCATACCCACTGGGAGATTCTTTTTCCATGACTGCCTCATCAACCCCAATGGTACGCTGTTTGACACTGCCACCAGGATGGTCTGCTTCATCTGCATCATCAACACAACCATCATCATGATGGGGCACAAACATAGATGTGGTTGTCCTATTTGGTATGTGACCATTCAGTTTGATAAATGCCAGCATGGTGACATTTGTAGGTGATAGGCTAGTATGATGGTCTAGCATTATGGCCCCCATAAAATTAAATACCTTCTCCACACTTACACTGGAGGGTGGGCAGGTCAGGTGCTTCAGTGCTACTGATATCAGTGTGGGCCATTTATTCACCTTTCCACTCCAGTATACCAAAGGATCATCAAATATTGTCAGATGCCTGTTTTCTGCCAAATAGTCCTCAACCATGGTTTGTGATGCATGCATTTCTGATGACTAGTCCACCTGTTCACAAGATTCATCTAGGTCACAAATTCCTACTTGGGACAAGGCACCCCAAAGTGGATTAATGGACAACTGTGCAGCTGACGCCACCCCTTGCCTCCAGCCACTTTACTGGATGTGCTTAGTCCACAGTGACCTTTAGCCTTGTTATGCTGTGGATTGCAGAACTTTGCACGTGACTTCTGTGCCCCATGAACCAATTGGATCAACTGTCCAGTCAGATTTTGAACCTGATCATGCCCTCCCTCCAGTATGGAGGCAATGCCACATTTGTAGCATGCATCCAGTATTGTTGTTATTCCAAATTCTGGAGATTGCCGCATAGTGGAGATGTATCAATTGCTGTCTAATATTGTAATCATGTGTTTCAGTAATGCACAGCTTGATCTATCTCCAGCCACATCAAGGCTAGGCTGCAGATTCAACAAAGTCTTCCTCAGCACCCGCAACAGTGGAATGGCTTGACTTTATCTATATGATGTTTGTATTTAACTAGTTATACTTATGTGGATTCCCTGATAAGGGGCCCAGGGGTGATTTGAACCTGTGGGGGTGATTATTTAAAAAAACAGTTATGTATTTGTGTTTTATATAGCTATGATGTGTGCTTAACATTGATAGTGTTATTATATATACACTAGGAAATGAAATTAGAAAAATAAGTAACAAAAAGTTTTTTAAGTATATCCTTTAATTTTCTATGTCACTAATTGATTGTATGGTATCATGTGATGTTCTTGATGTCATCATTTGTGATGTGTATAGATATGCACCTGAAACCTCTTGTCTGTTAACAATACCCCCCTTAGAAGGCTTCACTGCCAAGGCGCTAGGGGTTGGTTTTCTAGCCTAGCAGTTAATAAGTTTTGTCATTTTTGCAGTTATTTTTGCAGTTATTTTGCGTATTTCGTACTCGAGTGCTTTCACTGTGACTTTTGTTTAGTTATTGGGCTGGCTGCCCATGTTTAAAGCACCGGCTCTTCTGTTTTGTATCGCAGCAGCTTTGTGGAATCTTGACTAACAGAAGCAGTGTCACCACTCACTGCCCGTGTGGCATGTTCAAACAGCCTCAAAAATTAATATTACCAAGTCCATGAGTCTCCATTGTTCAGTTGTCATAGACATAGACACTGAGGCCCCTGAACTGTCACGGCTAGTGTGCATAACTAGGTACTTGGAGATGGCTTTGTGTTGCTCATACAACCACTCTGTCATGTAAAGTGTCGAGTTCCATCTTGTGACAACTTCAAACTTGAGGCAGTGCTGAGGGATGCTGTATTGAATCTGCAGCTGCCTAAGTTGGTCACAGGCCTTTCCAGAGCATGCAAAGTGGGCACAGATGCAGTGTGCAGCAGTCAGCATTTGCTTTATTTCAGGGTACTGCAGGAACTCCTGTATCACAAGGTTTAAACAATGGGTCATGCAGGGATCCCTCACAAAGCCACCATTTTTGATACATTTAACAATGTTTGATCCATTATCACTAGCTATGAAGCCAGCTTTCGGGGACAGAGGGTGCAGCCACTCATCAATTTCTGTCAGTAGCAAGTCTAGCATATTTTTGCCTGTATGTGACCCTGCTACACTATGCATTGCATGTGTGGCATGCTATCTAATGCCATGAAGGTTGCTACCACCACAGTCTGACTTATTACACTGCTTTCCCATCCCATCACAGACAACCCCAGGTAGCTGTGCCCAGTGTTCAGTAATACACAGATAGAAACTACCCACCATTTTGCTACTTGTCCACATATCCATGCTTAAGTGAATGAAAGGTGATGCAGAATGTTGAAGGGCATGTTTTACAGACTCTGTCACCATCCAATATAACTCAGGGACAGCATGGGTGGAAAAGTATGTCCTGGACGGGATCTTCCATTTAGGACATGGCATGATGCAAAGCTCTGGAATCCAACGTTCTCCACAAAGGAGAATGGCAAAAGGTCAATTGCCAGCATTTCCACAAGGGCAGAATTGGGCTCATGTGCAACTGCTTGATTTGGTGGGTATTTACTGCTCCGCACAAAAAGGCTTGCAATGTAGGCTGCATTGTTCAGCATTTTGCACGTGGCATGCCAAATGGCTCTCCCATGCAAACTGACATGGATGGGGTACCTTTGATGTGTGATGGTGGGTGCACAGGTGACAAGTCAATAAATGCAGTTATTTTCCCTGTTTTAAACATGGGGGTTGCTGTACTAGAATTACTACATGGAACACCACTGCTACTCTGACCACTACTTAAACATTCAAAATCCTCCTCCTCATCATGCCTGTAGTAATCCTCCAGTGTTATTTCACCACTTTTACTGACATGGCTACTTACACTGAAGGAAGGGGATACCATGCTCACTAAGGTGGATGAGACTGAATGCCCCACTATCGCATTAGCTCCCCTCTGGTGCCTAGTACACAGTGCCATGTGCCTGCTCTTGAGATGAGTATGCTGGCCCCTGTGCCCCAATGACTACTCTTTTTACCATGTTTCATACGCACTTGCAAATCTGGCAGATTGCCACTGTTTCATTGCGACCATCTTGTATGACAAAATCCCAAACTAGGGATTTTGATGCTCTACTCTTCATAAGTTGTTGCTGGGGGTGCATATAAAATGGCAGTTTTGGTGGCGATGAAATGGGGGTGTACTGCATACTTTCTGGTGTACACACTTGGACTTTGACTGAACATCACTATCTATGACTATTACTTCAGTGTCAGCAACAGACACAGCTACATCAGAACTTTGAGGAGGGGGACTTCACTAACAGACTGTTTACAAACAGTCGCCTTCACTTTCCTTTTGTCTGGTTCCCAAATGGGGTCACTAGCATCATCATCATCATAATAATCATCATCCAGAAATTCACTTTGGATGCTGTTCACCTGTGAAGATATTCCAGCCACAGCCTCAATACTATAATCCAGACTTTGTTCACCAACATCTGAATGTTTGGATGGCCTAACCTCAAGATCAGTGGAAACATGAGACTGTGAGTCATTAGCATGATCAGAATCGTGTTCCACCAACGTAAGGAGTGGGACGTCAACTACACTCAAGTCTGTGGATTCATCCACATTTTTCCCACCTGATAACTTTGCCTGGGTTCAACTTGTAGCAATACTCATGCTGTTATCAACCTTGCCATCACTAACTTTACTACCAGCAGGGACAACAACATCTCCAACCAGCACTGAAGAGACTGATTTCGCTGTGAAAAACTGAGTCGGAGAAATCCCTTTACTTTCAGCAACTGCTACCTTTCCCTTCTGTGGCATACTACCATGGCCACAACCACTACTCTTAATACTGCTAGACGTGCTACTAGCCCCTGATGAACCTGTCTCATCATCACAACAACTTCCACTGCTAATAGTCTTCTGGACAGCAGTGCCACAGCCAGAAACAGCTTTGTATGACTGTCTCTTCACGGGCATTTTTTTAGGATTACACAGACAATTAACAGCAACTTATTATTTCTGCAGTTTTGGGGGGATGGGAAGCAAAAAACAAAAGAGATGAGGCCACACAGGCAAAACACACAACCTTAACCAGTCTTCAAAAATCCAAAAGTCAAAAAACAATACCTTGTTTTGTGGGGGGAGGGGATAAAGCTGTAGCTACACAGAAGCAGGGAAAAATATTGCAGACAGGCTGAGAAAATCAGAGTACTGCTATTGTGGTGCTACAATAAAATGCGTATCAATTTACAACATGCACACAGACTAAAGGTCAGACACAGGGGCCCGGATATTCAAAGGGGTTGTGCCTGGCACAACAGAGCAGCACTGGAGCAATCCCGCATTGTGTCCCAGTGGGATATTGAGAAGGCTGCCCAGCATAGCGCAAATTCCGATGTGCTGGGGTGCAATGTAATCATATGCAGTGCAGATGCAGGGGGCATGCACATGCATATATAGCACAACCCAATATTCAGCCCGGAATTTGTGGTGGATATGATGGTGCATCCCTGCATTGTGCCACATAGGGGGGCTCAAAGTTGAGCCCGTGAAATGTGGGAACAAATCTAGGCCACCCACAGGTGGGCTGCTGTATTGCAGGGTGCAACACAGCAGCCGCCACCCAGCATACCATCCAGAAGCACCCACAGCCCCCTGGTTGTCTAGTGGTACCCCCCCGCCTCCAGATCCCATGACATGTATCTGTGCACATCCTGGTGGGCTAATGGAACCCCCTCCCACTCAAGTCTCTGATCGTTGGTAGATGTCAGATAGTCATCTCCCTGGTACTCTAGTAGAACCCCAGCCTGTTACTGCGATCATGGTAAATCCCATAATACAAATCCCTGGTGATCCAATGGCACCCTGCCCCTCCACCACACAGACCCCGTGCCCACATAGTTCAGGACTATCTGAGTACAGTATGCCCTGCAAGCCCATTGGTCCACTGGGGGCCAATAGGCTACAACCCATACTGTACCTTTCATTCAGCGGGTGGCCGGGTGGTATGCGGTGGTTGCAGCTGCCTGCCGATGATGGAGGTGGAAGCGGGTGGGCACAGGGGTCTGTGTGGGTGGGAGGGATGGGGTGCCACTGATCACCAGGGATTTGTATTACTGGGATTTTCCTCTATCATGGCAATGGGTGGGGGGATTCCACTAGACTACCAGGGAGATGCCTGTCTGACATCTACCAGCGATTGGAGAATCAGGTGGGGGGGGAACCACTAGACCACCAGGGATGGTCTTTTATTACAGTTATCTGGGCCTCTGGGCCTCAATGGGGCCACTAGACTACCAGGGATTGTGTGTTTTGCTATGGGGTGGGGATGCCCTGGGATCCCCACTGCACACATCATGTTATGCAGGGCGCTAGGTGTAAGTCACGGGTCTGCCCTATGCAAGGCATGCAAATGCGGCCATAATGACATGCAAATAGCCTCATTTGAGCCTTGCATATTTTATGGCCTCGTTTTCATGCCCCCGCTGAATATCACGGGTGATGCACCTAGCGTAACTGCACTTGCGCTGGCGCATCCACGTGCTCCCTACCTGCAGCTTGCACCAGCTCAGTGCCAGTGTGCTATGCACAGTGCATGCGCTGACTTTGCCATATTCAATGGTGCTGTGCCATGGTGCATCACCATTGAATATCACCTGGCCCTGGTACCGGCACATCCCAGTTGCACTGCGCCCAGGCTTGCGCCACTGCCTGGCGCAGTCTGAATATCCCAGCCAGAAACTTTAACTGTTCAGTAAACTACAATACAGACAGTCTTTTAAAATAATTGAAAAAAATGCCCTGCAAACAGAAACAACTTAAACTTAAAAATTAAGTGAGGTTGTACTGTGTGTACCTGAACACACAAAATAATAAAAAAATAGCCAACATAAATTTAAAAAACTGCCCTTCTCACTAATCTCCCTTCTACACTACAGATCCACCCCTCCCCCGAAGCACACTTCTACAGTGTCTGTCAGTACAGAGACTGATTGTACCAAATTAACATTAAATATTCACACAAAATCAATAAATGCTCGATGATAGAAACACATAAGGGTTTACAACAATCGATGTACTAAATTTTGACACAAAATGTTGTGGCAAAAATGTTTTTTGAAGGTTTTTTGATGGTTTGAATCTCAGAACTCAGACAGCAAACTGTCTCCAGCTTTTCACTACACACACTACGCTGAACTGAGGCTATGTAAAACAATATAGAGCCCATGTGACATTAAATCCCGTGAATCACTGCAAAATTTGCCTTAAAGAGCAAAAAATGATGGCGAAGTTCATAGAGAATAATGAGAACTTCACGTTACTTTGAGATGCAAAGTTATTTGCTTCGATATGCTGAATATTAAGTGAAATTCAGGTTCTACATGAAATACTACATGTAGCGAATTTTAGGCACTTCACCCATCTCTAATAACTAATTGTTTTATATTTTTAATAAACAATTCATAGACATCTTCACTGAGCCATGGGCAACTCCTGTTAATACTCTATATCAAATACTGTGAACTGGTAAAAAGTAAAAGAAAATACACCAAATTTTGTTTTATTAATAAATCTGATGTATGAAATTAATGAACCTGTGATGGACATGTTCACACCTTCCAGACTCGATATTTTTTTTATTTACTACTTTTTGGTGCCTCCCACCGCTGGCACCATCTGCCCGGTCATGGACCCCTCAGCTGTGGCTTCCCATATTAGCCACCCTCCTGGTACCCCCTGGCTTACCCCCCAGGGCAGGGGTGTAGCACCCGACCCCTCTGAAAGGTTCCACAATTGATGGGATAGGGCAGGAGTCAGCCTGTGAGCCGATTGCGGTTGGGTGGGCATCATCAAGGTGGTGGGTGGCAGGCTTTTTCTCCCCCGTAAGTGGGGGCAGGAATGTGCAATGACACCAGCAACTGTTCTGCCCCTCAGATCCTTGTTGGTTCCGGTTGCTGTGGTGCCCCCAGCCTCTGCCAAGCGAGCACCAGTCACACACCACACCCTCCCCCCAGAGAAGGAGAGCAGTCCGTGGGATGCTCAATCCTTCTCCCTTGGCCAGCCCTCCAATGACCCAGGTCCATTCCCGAACCCGGGTCACCGACATCGCAAGTGGAAATCCAACCGCTGTGCCGACGGGCCAGCCCCTCCGGACATGATTTTGAAAAAAGATCTATACCTTTCACACTAGGTCAAAAACTATATTTTGAACTACATTCTTTAGATGATTAATGTCTCCTCACCGTTCACAAGAGCCTAAATCAAAGCATAACGTTCTTAGAGCTGGTTGTTCCAATATTTAATACTATTAAGAATGTATTTATTTATATAGTATAGTACTTCAAATTTTTGATTTAGTCTTCAAGAATAGTCTGCAGTGTACTGTATGAGCCCTTTGGAAAATCCAACACCTGGCCTCCATGAAGTCAGTTAAGAAATTACCCCTTATACCACCACTACTAAAAAGACCACAAGAAAATTAAAGATATCCTTACAGCAGAGCAAGATGGATTTAGACAAGACTTTTGCACTTTCTTTGGTTATGCATTTTTAGAAGATGGAATGCCCTTTTTTTGGAGATCAGTGTATTACTTTCAGTTGGGGGGTTTGAATCTAAGGTAAAAAAAAATAACTGTTACATACAATATATTTCTTTTCCTCTTAGTTACTGTATGTTGGTTCTAGATAACATTTTTGCTACCCATTTACCCAGGATAACCCAAGTGAGATAAAACGTCTCCTTTATAGTGGGGTCCTGAATATACTCAGTTTTAAAGCTGGGTGGACTGAAACACAAGGAAGAAACATCACTTGCTGCATATTATTTATTGAAAACGTTTCACCAGAAAAGACATACTGAACAAACAAGAGCTCATTTTGAGATGCACCCTAGGGGGGAGGGAAAGGGGAGTACACTTGAAAATACATAGAGTCGAAAACAATGTGTTACAACTGTAAACAGCAGAGAAATAAATATGAAAGCAACTATGTACAGTAAATTGTGTACATGGATTTAATCCATGCAAATGAATAAATAGATAATCAAACAGTGCAAGAACTCCTAAATTATGCACCACTGTAGAGAAAAGGTACACCGGCGAAATGCCAACATTTCAACAGTGAAACCCATCACAGCAACAATCTCGACAGGTTTTGAGATTGTTGCTGTGATGGACCACCAGTGAAATTTTGTCACTCCACCAGTGACTCCCCCATTTTGAACAAACTCCGACTCAGAGTTTGTTATACAGAAATGGGGTGGTGTGGGACAGTAGCCCCAATAACCCCCCATTAATGTCTGACAGGTGAAATTTCACCTGTTGAGATTCGATGTTGCCAAGCTGCATGTCAACAACTTAAGTGTTGATGCAGCTTGCTGGAACCCATTGAAAATTATAGCTGCAAGCTGAGTGTGTACCAGCATTGGCACTCCGACCCTATGGAATTCTCTACCTCGCCGGATGAAGGAATGCCCGTCTGTTGAGGCCTTCAAGTCTGCACTGAAAACATACTTATTTGAATTGGCACTTTAAATGATACTTAGTCCTGCTGTTTATATATGTTTTATATGTGACATTTGTTGAAATTGAGATGTTTTTATTTGTAATTGTTGTAAAATGCTATGATCTATGGAATAGCTTTTCATAAATAAAATGTGTTTGCTTGCTTGCTTGCTAGTAGTAAAACAATATATGTTACAATGGGGGGAGAAAACAGGCTTGAGGAAGAACATAGAAACAGAGTTACAGTCATGGACTAAGAGAGGTGGGTTTGGTATGGGGAGGGACAGATAGATGAGCGAAAGGATTAGGAGTAAAGAAAGGGTTATGAGAGGAGCTGGAGAAGGAAAGGAGAGGAGAAGGGGTGGAGTAGGGAAAGGTGGGCAGAGAAGAGGGGGTAGGGTGATTTAGTAGAGGGAATGGGATAGGGTTGTGAGAGGAGGGGGAGGAGGAACAGGGAAGAGGGGGTGGTATAGAGAAAGGAAGGAGGGAGGGTAAGAGATGGGGGAGGAGATAGATTGATATAGAGGAGAAATTAGGTGAAGTTACAGGTTACAGTTGCAGGTGTGGGAGGAGAGGCTTTGCAGGAGGGAGGATAGAGAGTAGGTAGAGGTGGCTGAATGGATTGGGAGAGGGAGGGAGTTCCAGAGCTTAGGGAAGTGGTAGGAGAGGGCAGACTGGCCAGCAGCAGAGGATCGGGGGGAGTGCAAGGGAGTGGGAGTTAGAGCTGCGGAGGGCATCGGAGTTGGGGCGTGGCAGGGAGAGAGTACAGGACAGGTAGGGAGGGAGGGAGCCAAACCAATAATTGGCAATAAATGAGGAGCCGTGTGCCATATGCCTAGCTTCAAGGGAGGGAAATGAGAGGGATGTATAAAGAGTACAGTGATGAGTATTTGTAGGGCTGTGTAAAGCAAAGCAACAGAATGAGTTAAAGATAGAGTCCAGTATGGAAAGGGTAGATTTGGGGGCAGAGCTGTAGACTACCGATTGTCACCATAGTGGAATATAGGGAGGATCATTTTCTGTATGACAGCTCTATGGTCTGGGAGTGGGATGCAGCTGCTGTGGTGGTACAATGTTCCCAATTAAGGTGAATATATAGGCATATGTGAACAAATGACTGATGAGATTTCTGGTTACCAAGCCTGTGCTGTAACCCCTAAACCACACTGCCTCGATTTGTTTGCAGGACAATATTTGTCATGTCGTTACAACTTTATGTACTGAGTATGGTTAGCCATGTACGGTGACCAAAGTGTCTTACATAGATGTTGTAGTGAATAAAAACGTCAGTGAATCACTTACTCACACTCACTCACTCACTCACTCACTTACTCACTCAGTCACTCACTCACATGGGCGTAGAGTTTAAGTTTTCTCTGTGGGGAGGGGGGCTCAGGCTCAAAACTATTACCCTAAACAGTTAATCTATTTTAGATGATGTATCATCACCACAGAGAAATCCCTACAATGACAGCACTGTTGGCACTGGAACCCAATCGACAGTCATTCTGTTGATTGGGATTTTGAGCGCTGGCCGTCTTGCCACCCCAGGGGTTTTGCCATTTTTCCTCCATGCATCTCTGAGCCAGAGGTGATTATATTAATATTCGAGGGGTGCAGGGGTGAAGTCGGGATTGTTGCCGTGACTGTGGTCTATTGACAAAGTTGCCGGGTGGTGTGGTCGCCATCCGCAATTTGTTGTCGCTGTAAAGTCGGTCGACATCTTTGATGTTGAAGTGACTTGGTGGATCCAGCTAATTAGGTTTCAGATACAGAAACAAGTGTATTTTTTTTTTACCAAGAGTATACCGCAATATATAACTCAAACACAAAGGAATACTTTTATTATTGATGGAATGAAGAAAATTACAGAAGAGATTTATTATTACTTGTTCACTAAAGCAAATGTATGCAATCTTACTGAAGCTTTTTTATTAAAATTATCAATCAGACTCTCCATGTCGAGATTTCTGGCAATATCGGCATGGCTTGAAAGGATGGCAGCAGCGTTCAGCCTTTCTTGGGTCATAGCAGAACATGAGTAGGACTTCAGCCTATGAAGGCTTGAAAAAGACCTCTCCACAGAACAACTAGACACAGGCACAGTCAGAACAAGCTTCACTAATCTCATGACCTCTGGAATTAACAGTCGCAGTCCCTTATTTTTCTCTACCTTCAAGAACTCCAGAATGCCTTGAAAATCACTCAGAGTGGTACCAGAAACTTTGGCTGCATCTAATAACATATCTGTGTGCAGCTGGAGCCTTGAATAATCTTTACAATCATCCTGGTAGAAATCCTTCACATGCATCACATCTTCCTTTCCAACCAGAAAATCTTCCAACTTGGTTAAATGAGAGGTGGTATCTTTTGATTCAAAGCTATCTGTGAGGCAGTCCAACACTCCATCAATGGCTTCAAAGTACTGCTGGCGATAATGGTCATTGGTACCGGGTCAATATCCTGCAACTGGAACCGTGCGGCAATAACCATGCAAGGTAGACTGTGTGTGTATTCAGAGCAACAGGGGTATGGTAGTGGAAGGGAATTACCGCTACCGCTGTCGCTCTGTGCGCCATTGAGGAAATGTCAAGTAGCCATTGCTGGGGGCCTGGTTGAGCCACTCCCATGGTGGAGTGGCTAGGGTGCCAGCACACGGCAAAATCAGGAGACCTGAGACGATGGTTCAGCTCCCCCCAGGTCTCCCTGTGCTGCTACTTTTGAGGGTTTTCTATTAAAAAAAAAACAAACAAACTTCCCTCCTCCTGAGTTTCTTCCCATCCCCGAAGTCTCCCCCCCCCAGAGTTAATTGTTTAAGTTCCAGGTGGTGTGGGGGGCTAAGCCACCCACAAAAAACATAAAGTCCCATTGTTTTCAATGGGCATGCTGTTTGGGGTCGAGTCAGTGTTTTGTCTGACTCTGTTTGTGGTCAGCACTGTGTTGCATGCAGTGTTTGTAGCCACGTTGTTTTTATTTGAGCAGAATGCCCCCTTGCCATGGTCATCTGGTATGGCAGGGAAATGATGTTCAGCCTCTCCTTCTTGAAACCTGGTGGGACTTTTTCATTTTCTGCATAGATTAGGCTCTTTAAGCCCTAGACCCTGGGCTGCATGTATGGCTGATTGCCAAATGGCATGAAAGTGCGATTCATTCTGCCCAGCAAGCAATATTTCCCTCACATTCCTAATTACATCTACAATGAGCCAAAAATTCAATTGCGCTCATTGAAGGGCAGGGCTGGCATTTTCAACAATGGTAAAAATAATTAGAAGCAACTCTAATTTGAAGAAGGTGTCCAATTTTTTTAAAAACTCAAAAAACCCATAAGCTTCTGCAGTGCACCTTGTACTCAATATTGTTATCCAAATCTTCCAGTCATTCAAGCAACAATGCATAACTGCTTGTCATGGCCAGGCAGATTAACTCTTGAAAGAGCTTTTGTGTTAAATGTGACTCAAGTTCTTCAACTACTCTCTCTCAGTCTCAGCCTCTGACTATCCACACATATGCACACCAAATCACACAGGCAATACATTTTATGTGGCGCACTGAGCTCAGACAGTGTGACTTCAATGTTTGAGAGAGACAAGTAGGGGGCAGTTCAGTAAGTAAAGGACAATTACTACTGGTGTTGGTTTACGATCTGATGCCTGCCCCCTTCCGTCTCTTAGACTGTCACTTATGTCAGTCACTGGAGTTGGATGTGATGGGACTGAGGTCATAACGGATGGTCCCCAGCCCTTACCTTGACTCTCATCTGGGTCAGCTGACCCTCTAATGCAGCACCATATGATTCTCCATGTTCTCCTTTTCTAATGTTGTAGCAGATGTGCACAGTCTCCCATTGCTCATGCTCATCTGCTTGCCTGAAGCCCCTGCTTCATCATTGACATTCAGAAATGGAAGAAAAAATCAGCAGTCATGCATGTGCCGGTCTTTCCCCATGTGAACTGGTGAATGCACATCTAGTGGGCAGGGTGGATGCTGGTCATCATTACAAGTCCCTGTCCCCAGGTATAGCCGCACACAAAATCCTGGCCTCGAGCATGAAGCCCGGCTCTGCTGCTGGCCCCACTGCCGATAGTATCAGCTGGATGGGGTCCCACTCCCATGGACTGTGGGAAGGGGGTGCCCGACTGGTGACCCCACCCAGAGGGGTAAGCCTGGGATTAGGGGGGTGGCGAGCAGGTGGGGACTGATCTCCCTTTGGGGAGTGGGCATGCTGGGGACAAACAAAAAAAAAAGAAATGTCTAAATCTTGAAACTTTTGCTTACTGGTACTGCATAATTGTATAGTGGTAACTGATGAATGAGTTTCAGCAGGCAAGTCCAATGGCATACTGCAGCTGTTGTTTTTTTTAATTAAATAACTTTTTAAAATTAAGAAAGAGAGGAGGTGCTAAACATGCCTTGATGCTGAGTCATTATCATGCCTCATGCGTATTTTTTTTAAAATCTTTTTCCATAATGCTTTTCTCCCTTTAGGGGTCAAGCAGGCAGGCTCTCAGCCCTGTCCATGCTCTTCCCAGCTGTTGCACACCTCTCTGGTCCCACGAGTGAATATCCCTCAGGGATTGCCCCCCTCCCTGTGGCAGGGTCAGATGGGGACGGCCATCCTCCCCAGTACATAATCTCAATGTACCCAGTGAGCTGGCCAGTGGTGCAGGCCAAGAGGGAGTGGGAGGGGCTTCATGAAGCCTACCTGACTGCCTTTTTTCTGTTTTTCTCCCTGCCATCTGACATGCTTGCATGCAATTGAATGCACACATGCAACACATCATGCTGGTCCCCCCTTTGTGCCACCAACAGCTGCACTGCCACCAGTTGTCCACCTGGCAGCAGCCTGAGGCTGGGCTAACAAGCCACCTCTCCCTTGGGGAGAAGAACAGTCTGTCATATGCTTGATCCACTCCCATCCCTGCTGACCCCCTAGCAAACCTGAGCTCATTCCCAAAGACAGGTCACTGGAGTGGCAGCTGGTAAGGTGCACTGTGTCCAGCCCTCCATGTCACTGCGCAGACTGTGCCATGGGCTTTTTAAACCAGGAAGCAAGGTGAAAAATATTGTTTAAAGTGCAGCCAGTTGGCCTTGTGTTAGTATGATCATTTCCATGTGGAAGACCTAGGTTCAGCCTTGAGCCTGGTATTTTACTTTGGAACAGAAGAAATAGATACTATATACCAACTGGATACCTCCTGTAATGGGGAAGGAGAGAGGTTCCTACTTGTGCAAAGCTGTCTTTTGTTAGCATGGGGTGGGAGCAGTGCGGACATTAATACATGACCAGAAATAACCTCAGCCATTGATTTTGTGTTCGGAGCTGACATGGTACTGTTCATTGAGGTGTGTCATGTCCAGAATGTTGTTGGTATTGTGTTTCTGAGAGGTAGTTGGGAGAAGAACAGGCTCCAACCAGAAATCAATAGATCTATGACAGACCTTACTCTGATCTGTGATAGTCTTGGGGTGGTAATGGGAAAGTGGAGACTGAGTATGAGCAGATGACACTGCCTTGTTCTATCACATCCAGTTTAACTGCATATACCTTAAGGCCCTATGCCCCCTATCTCTATGAATTTGTATTTTATGGCTGGATCCCCAAGCCAGCCAGCAGTACCAGAAAGGAACATTCCTGAATGTATGAAAGAGTTTGCCAGAGAGGTACATGGGGTAAGCTACAAGCACTAAAAAACTGTTGGAGAAATAAGGGCAGGTGTGAGTTGCAACCATTAACAGTTCATATTGCTATTCACAGTTCACACAATGTTATCTGGATGTGATGTCACTCACATGAATAACCAAATCTGAGCTGATTAACACTGGAAACTGTGAATTCTATTTCTCACTTGATTGATATCGGTGGACATTTGTGGCCAACCAATAGTAACATGTTAACTGTCGTGTTCTAATATCTACTGATCCCAGTAGTTTTTGACAGATAATGGATACATTTGTATCTTCATTTTGAAAACCTTAAAACATAACCAGGACAAACAAAATGATTCTCATAAAGATGTGCATTTATTGTTTGATATGGTAGCTTAGAAATATTGGTCCCTTAATACAAAGCAGAGTTGCTTGCTGGTCCAGTCTTAAGATTAAAGTAATCGCATCAACATACTGAAATTTCATTTAAATTGGCCATAATATTAACATTCTAAATAAGTCACTAGAATTCAGTGAAAAACAAGAATTCAGTACAATATATTAAAGTCTTCCGTATAGCTATGAAAGTCATTGTCATGTGATAATTATTCAGTACTTGCTATGTTTTTTTTGCAAGACAATATTGTTCAGTATGACTGTATTTAGTTTATTAAAACATTTAAACAGGGTGAGTCAGTTTAGTTTGAAGCTAGTTTACAAGCATTGGTGATCATAAAACAAGTGTATTCATTGCAAGATGTTTCTTGTCAACACAGTCTAATAAACAAAGCTGAATCCACGCTATGACAAGAACTGACTAAGGATTTAAAGAGGCAGTGATTTACGAATTGATTTCTTCCACATCAAAACACCTAAATCGCATATAAAGTAACTGAGCCCTGCCTTGTCTGTAGTTATTTTCTGTAAATTTGTGGTGCCTCCTGCTTTGGGGGTTGGGGGTGGGGAGCTTCTCAGTTAAAACTTATAGCTTCTAATTATATAATGAAATGGATATGACTAATGACATGATGGGTGGGACATAATTAAATGAGAATGATCCAAGGTATTGATAGGTATAACAGCTAAGCATTGTAAGAGCTTTGAGCAGTAATATGGGACAGCCACTGATTAGTGTGCAAGTGAACTACAAGAAATGGACTAAGATGTCCATTTACACTTACTTCCTGTATAACCCTGTGCAATACTGAAATGAATATGCCACATGCTGAAATAAGTGTATCACATAGGAAATGGAGTTCATCACATTTTGACATGGGTGTGCTACATACCAAAATTAATATGATGCTTACCAAAATCAATACATAGCCTACTGAACTTCTTTTAATATATCAAAATGAATATGACATGTGGAGCAGAACTGAAATTGTTGTGAGGCATTATGAAATTGATGCATTATGACAAAACTGATGATGCATATTACAACTGAAATGAGAATAATGCATACCAAAATTTACAAGTTTCACACTGAAATTACTAAAATACATATCAAAATGGGTGTAATAAGAACAATCATGAATATGTCACACAGTGAAATGTTCAAGTTAAAGAAATTAGATTGTTTTACTGTTTTTGAGTCACAGCGGTTTCTGAAAATTGAGAATGTTACATTTGAACACCCTGCTAACATTATCATATTGTGAAAGGATCAACCACCAAACTGAAATCCCACATTTTATAAATGGAATATTGAGTGACAGAATGAAGCAGGTGACACAGTAATGAAACAACTTTACTAGTATACATGCAGAGGGCCTGATTACTGTTGGATCAGTTCAGAGGGAACAGTCTGTGGGAGCCATTATAACCTTTTGGGAGACACAGTCGCACTGTACTGCTAGGGCTGATGCTCAGTCATTCAGTCCACAAACCCATAAAGGAATGAAGAACAAAGAAGTCAACTAGCCAGTTTGGGTGATAATTCTGACCAAGTAAATTTATCTTTCTTACAAGCAAGTTTGATTACTAATTCATTTGTGTGTACACAGTACTTTTTGCCCACTAACTCACTCCCCAGCTACACTGTTCATCTGAAATATATCAGGATGTTTAAGATCCAAATTAATTAAACCCACTAGTGTGGTATTATTTATATTGTGGTGAAATGCTTACATAAATCAGTTAAAACTATAGAGTTGGCATATACTGTATTTAGAAAGGTTATAGGATAGGACTATTCAGTGTTTTAATAGGAAGCCTTTCTTGATGCATAAAATACTATTAGGTATGTGGCCATAACTAGGGTTTTAGTTCAGGAGATTGTCAGGGTGACTTTCAAGCATGACTATTTTCAGTTCTAAAATGTTGCTGAATGTTCAAACTCAAAAATTATTGAGCCTTATAAATGTTTTCTTACTGACCTGTATTGCTGAAATTAAACTATTCCAGCAGAAAAAAAGATCTACTACCTCTATTTATTTCTGTTTTGATAGCCTCTTCGTAACTAAGAATGACATTTTTATTCTTGAAAACAGGCTATAAAATGAAAAGGTAATGGGACAGAGAGCTTAGTTTCCTTTGAGTACTCTAATACATCATGAAGATCTGACATTTCTGAGGGCTGCTGCTGGCTGTTGCAGAGTTGGTGTTATATGTTGGTAGTATGATGACCACTTGTAGCCAGTCACAGGAGGAAAGTAATACTGCAGCAACGTGTAGTCGCAGCATTCCCTTGATTTGGCACTATAGATTCCGCAGACTGCGCTAATGAAATGTCCTGCAGGCCTAAACGAGACAGATCTATAGCTGCACATCATGGACATAACTTACTGAATACATTCCTTGTCAATCAGTAGGATCCCAGAATTTGTGTATTCACTTTGGACCATTATGACCAAGCCCCCTGTTCTATGCGGCACTGCAGGCCTGTCTGTGGCAGCAGGGACTTGGAACTCACACAGACTGACTTGGGCAAATTCTGTGGCAGAAGATAAAGGACTGTAGCAAATAAATAAAGGGACATACATATTACATCAATATTTTTACAGCCACCTCCATCTATGGAGTACAGGCTTAAGAGGTGAATGTTTTTGGTAATGCTAATAAAGCAACAAATTGGTTTTTTTGGATGGGGAGAAAAATCACTGTCCGTAGAAAATAATTTCTACCACTATGTTCTCAGTTTGTTTGGGTGGGTGGTTGGGCAGAATTCTCCATACTCTCCATTTAATTGTCTGTGTTCTGGAATGAATGGAGGTGGTTCTGTGCAGGGCATAGTACATGTTATGGCTAGCAGAGTGCCGTGGTTAGTTCTGCAGTATCATTAGTGCTCTCTTTCCATGGTATTGCTGCTTGTCACAAGATGGTGGCGCAAGAGGTCACCACCATATGTACGAAGTTGTGTACCCCAAGACACAGAACCATGGGTATGATCCTAAACAGACAGTCAGCAATTATTTTAAATAGTTGCTGCTTCTCACAGGACAGTGTCACATCAATCTATGCTGTATAGATGTGACTGTATTCCACTGGACACAGAATCACAGGTGCCATCCAGAACCTGAGACTAGCTGGTGATTTAGAAAAAAGCAATTGCTTGTTTCAGGGCTGAGCCATGAGCAGGAAACATTGTATGGATGCATGTGTGTACCAGATGACATGAAAACATTGGCACAATTTTGCAAGCACTGCTGACTGACTCTGCTGACTGACTGCAAGGTTTTGAGGGCAAGAAGCATATCGGAGCCCTCCCCTACCCCTCCATTTCCCCTGGACCACAGGCATCTCACCTAGCTCACAGGTACTTACATGGCGAGGACACTGTGCTGCATCAGCATGTGGCACCATTTTGGACTTCCTTTACCTGCAAAGGAACCATGTGCCCCCCTTCCCCATGGATCAGCATACATGAATGGATTGTTTTTTCATGCTTAGTTTTCTCTGCTTTCTGTCCGATTGGAGGAAAACTGAAGGGAGCTTTAAGAGTGTTTATGCGTCATTTTAGGATCAGCCAAGCTACTGTTCAAAAAGATGGAGGGCTCTAATGTGGCTTTCAGTCTTAACTCAGCTAGATTTTCATGCATTACACCGGGCAGATTAATTTAACTCAATATTAACTTAAATCATGTATTTCAGGCTTAGTTAATACTGCTGGGCTTCTTCGACTTCAACTGTGCTGCTTACCACGGATATTAACATTTGATTAGTCACTATTGCTTTCCAGCATTTCTGTTTTACAGTATAAGGTTGCTCTATCATTGCTACACTGCTTCTTTTTATTTGCTGGCTCTGCTATTAAATACTGTGGTTAAGCTTTTAAGTTTCTGGACCTGGGTTAAGTGTTCTCAGTGAGGTCTTGCATGCCCAAGGGCTGCAGATCCTCACCCCCTCCCCATTTGGTGGATTGCATTACAGTAGCCAGCCATCCTATACTCTATTCCTAACTTTTCACCTCTGCTTTTTCCTCAGCTCTGGCCACTTGCAAGCGCTGCTGACCAACTGCAAGGTTCCGAGGGCAAGAAGCATACTGGAGCCCTCCCCTATCCCTCCAGTTCCCCCAAACCACAAGTGACTCACCTAGTTCACAGGTACTTACATGGCTGCATCAGCGTGTGGTGCCATTTTGAACTCCATGTACCTGCAAAGGAGGGTGGAGCTGTGCTTTGCGTGGTGCCACTACTTATTACCTGCTCATCTACCCCAACCACCCACCCACCCAGGAATGATGCTCCATTTAAGAAGAAACCCACTAAAGGGCTTCAAAATTAAATCAGTGACGTTTTACACCACTATCCATCACAGTCAATAAGTCAGTCCTTAATCTGCACAAAACCCCCTGTGCTACTGCTGATGGACTATCCCTATTACCAAGCAGGTTAGTTGCTTGTAATTATCCTCCTATGCTTTGTGATGTGGGGTTGATTTGAAATACTGATTAGTGAAATTTGAGCCAGAACTCCCAACCTTATCTAACAATCTGTTGTGTGTGCCCCATGCCCAGGGCCGGATTTACCTTTTGTGGGACCAGGTTCCAAAATGTTTTGTGGTCCCTCCTCACCCCCCCCATACCCCTGCCCCCATTTTTATGTGTTTGATTTCATTTTTTCCCAAATTTTCCTTTATTCAGATAAGATGGAAATAGGCCATTTAAACATTGTTTTGAATCAGCAAAAATTTAACAAGGTAATATTTGAAAATATCATGATATGACAACATATGTGACTGCTAGTGTAGCCTAGAGTTTACAGTAATGAGCTTGGTACATCTGACAGACCTGGGTTTGATTCTTACAACCTCCATTTGAATACTGTGCTACTTGTAGAGAGTCACTTAACTTAACCACACTGGTGCTCCCAGTCTGCCCCAGAAAACAGACACCTCTTCCTAGTGAGCCTTACCTGGTACCAGTGAATACCCAGATTCCCCTTCAGCAAAGCACAGCTAAAAGCGCTAACCAACCGGAAGGTGAGTGCTCCTTGGCTCTGGCTTCCGATTGGCTCCCATAGTCTGCCCCTGTGCTCTCACTAAACTCTGCAAAAATCTGACCACTGTACCTGGTCTAACATGATAGAATCACTTATTTGACTGACTACATAACCCATATTTTACATTGCTTAGTGTGCTAGAGTATGGACTCGGGATGCTTACACTTCCTTCTGTAAATTTGTGCTTGAGCTGAACTTTTAGGTGCTGAAGGAATTACACTCCATGCCTTGCTGTTCTGCCTCTCCATTGGTGCCGTCAGTCCCGTACTCCTTCTCCTCCTCCCTGCCGTATACAAGACCCCTATGGGCTCCCTGTCCCACAAGCATAGGAAAGCTTAGTCATTGGGTGCTCAGCGCTGCTTTAGCCACCTCTGTAGACTACAAGCCTGGATTCTTCACCAGCCAGACATGGCAACAGCCTTCATCCAATCAGAATGTGAGAGCTCTTTGTCGCTGGTTTCGGATTGGTTCTCCTAGTCCACCTCTGTGTTCCTTCTAAACCAAATTTAAATCTGATCTTCTGCCTAAATGTGCTTAGAAGGAGCTGTATTCACTTATTTTCCAGGCTATAGAACACTTATCCTTATGTCTCAACTGTAACATATGGAATACCATGTGTTTACACTCCCTTCATAACTTCTATGCTTGCGTCAGCTCTCCTGTTGGGCTACTGACCACTTTACCCAACTAATGATCCCATTAAGCTGTAATGTTTGTTGTTAAATTGAGTACTTATTTGTATTTTTGTTATCCATTTATACTATTGTGCACTGTGTAAATACTGTATATGTACTTTATTACTTGGCCTGGTCTTAGCCAGGTCCATCTTAAAAATGAGCTTGCTCAACGATGTTTGCCTAGATAAATAAAGATTTTGATTGATTGATTGATTGATTGATTGAATACAATAAAACATTGATTACAGAGGCCTACATTTTCAGCATGCCTTTGCTGCTGCCAAAAGTTTTTATTAAACTCATTCACTCTAGGAAGTGTAAGTAATATATCAGATTCAATGACTACATCATAAGAAAGCAATGTTTTTCTGGAATCACTGTAGCTTATAAAGCCCTTCATTTTATTTTCCCCAAATTCTATGATTAAGTCAAGTGACTTGCTTATAGTCACACAATATGCTAGTGGAGATGTGGGAATCAAACACAGGTCTGCTGGATGTACCAAACTTATTCACAGCTCAATTACTCTAACCTCTAGGCTACATTGCAGGTCCATTAAATGCTGACATTCCTATCATACTCCCCCAAAATGGAATAGCTGGACACTGCACAGCATGGAATAGCAAGACAACCCAAATGTTGGAGACACATCCACCTGTACCCCCTCTTCCCTCCTTCCATCTGCAAAAGTGCCAGGCTTTTCCATAGAAAATTCCAAGTCAGAAAGAGGAAACTGAGCAAATCTCTGTAGCATTACAGCCAGAAAAAAAAACACTTATTTTTTTCCTTCCACACAGTCAAGCTGTAACACCAGGGACCACAGCATGTTTTATCTTTCTGAAAGGAACTGTTGGTACACCAACACATATGGCACCTGGCCTTGGGCTGGGAGAAAGGCTGGAAGTGGTTTTCCCAACATTTTGAAACAAGAGCTGAAACCATGGGGCCTCTTTAGCTGATATTTGTGGAGGGCATTAGATCAGTCATGTGCTTTTCTAGAAACTCCACACACTGCGGTGGACACATGATCACGCAGTGGGCATGCTCATGTTGCTTTCAGTTGTACACTGGGAAACACCAAAGTCGATGAAAACTCTACCAGACAGATTAAATAAAGCCACTGCTATTTTATCTTATTGTCACAGCAATCACAGCAATAATTAGTTCAGTGTTATTCAGTTATTTTCTTTCTGTGGGAGTGCTCTGCCCCCCCACAACCCTGGGTGCACCAATGAAGTTGTATTTTTTACCCGGAGGTGGGTGGGTGAGGGGGCAGAGCACCCCCACAGAAAGAGTAATATCATGGCATATTACAACTCCACCAGACAAATAAAATAAAGCCACAGTTTCACTCCACTACTCCAACAACTGACACCACTACTAGCAATGAGTAAACTTAAAGATAAGGACATACGAACAAATAAACATACAAAATTTGCCAGCAGATAAAGGCTTAGAGGTCTATCAAGTCTGCTCGAATGTGCAGCTAGCACCCCTTATTCTGCAGCTGCCCCTTCCTTCCACCCTTCCCCTCCATTGACCCTCCCCCTTGTCCTGTCTCATCCCCTTTTGAAGCAGTCCACTGTTCTACTGGATACCACTTCTGCTGGTAACGCATTCCACCCAGCCACCACCTGCTCTGTAAAAAATTGTCTACTCATCTCCCTCCTGAACCTTCCTCCCTCCAGTCTCATATCATGGCCCCTGGTGTCCCTCCCCTCCCTTACTTTGAACAGCCCCTCTGTACCTATCTTGTTTATTCCTTTCACGTACTTAAAGGTTTCAGTCATGTCCCCCCGTCCCTCCTCTCCTCCAGTGAGTACATGTTCAACTCCCTCAGCCTCATCTCGTATGATAAGTCCCCCAGCCCCTTGATCATCTTTGTCGCCCTGCGCTGGACCCCCTTCCAGTAACTTAATGTCCCACTTCAGATACGGGCGCCAGAACTGCACGCAGTACTCCAGGTGCGGTCTAACTAATGACCTCTACAGTGGCAGAATCACCTCCTCCCTCCTCGAGGATATCCCCCTTGCAATACAACCCAGCATTTTGTTGGCCTTTGCAGCTGCTTTCCTACATTGTGCTGAGTTGTTCATTGACACTGTAATGAGCACCCCCAGATCCTTCTCCTCCTCCTCTGTCTAAGTTAGCTGCAATCCTCCCAGCTGGTAACTCCTCCTTGGGGTTTTCATCCCAAATTGCTACACCTTGCACTTTTTGGCATTAAACCCCAGCTACCAGGTGTCTGACCAAGTTTCAAGCTTTGCCAGATCATCCTGCAATCCCTGCCATCCCGTTCGGTCATCCATCACTGCTCCTACCTTGGTATCATCAGCAAACAGACTGATCTTGCTCTTGATGTCCAATGATATGTCTGCAATGAATATCCCAAACAACACTGGTCCCAACATTGAGCCCTGTGGAACACCGCTTGTCACTACCCTTGGGTGTGAGAGCTCCCCACCCACCACCACCCTCTGTTGCCTTCCCTGAAGCCAGTTCCCTACCCATCTCACCAGCTTTGCACCTGCCCCTGTGCCTACTAACTTACTTCCCAGCCTTCCATGTGGCACCAAGTCAAATGCCTTACTGAAGTCCAGATTCAGGACATCCACTGCATGGCCCCTGTCCAGTTGCCTAGTTTCCCAGTCATAGAACTCCACCAGGTTGGCTTGGTTTGGCAGGATCTGCCACGTATGAAGCCATGCTGTCTGCTGTCCTGTAGTCCTCTGGCCTCTAGGAGGGATACCAGCCTTTACTTCAGGATAGTCTCCATTAGCTTACCCATGATGGATGTGAGGCTCACTGGTCTGTAGTTTCCCAGTTCATCCTTGGGGCCACTCTTGTGGAGGGGCACCACATGAGCCATCCTCCAGTCCTGAGGTACACACCCTGAATGTAGTGGGGCATTAAATAGGTCTGCCAAAGGTCCTGCAAGGACCACTGCCAGCTCCTTCAGTACCCTGGGGTGGATGCCATCTGGGCCTGGCACCTTATCCACCCTCAGTGCCTTCAAACCCTCCCGAACTCTGCCCTCCATGATTTCCCCATCTGTTACCTCCTCCCCCCTGTTTCTCCATTTCTCCCCTTGGGTGTCACCTCCTCTTCTCTTTAGTAAATACTGAGCAGAAGTACTCATTTAGTGCTTCTGCCTTATCGCACCGTTTCCACCCAACCCCCTCCTTCCTAATCCTTACTATGTGGTCCATACAGCTCCTTTTCTCCCTGATGTACCTAAAGAAGTCCTTCTCCCCCTTCTTAATGCCTTGTGCCAGCCTGAGTTCCATAGGTGCCTTGGTTTCCCTTACTGCCCTTGTCACCTCCTTCGATTCTGTCAAGTACTCCTCTCTGTCCTCCCCGCTCCCTGTTTTCTTGTACTTCCTAAAGGCAGCTCTTTTTCTCCTTACCTTTTCCATGACCTCCTTGCTCAACCAGCTTGGTTTCTTAGCTCTAGCCTTCTTGCTCTGGGATTTGCAGCAGGTTTTGGTTGCCTCCACTATACCCAGCTTTATGAGCTCCCACCACTGGTTAGTGTCCATACTAGACTGAATTCTGGCCAGGTACCCTTTTACCACTTCCCCCATCCTCCCAAAGTCTGCCCTCCTGAAGTCCAGCACTCTTGTGCCAGATTCCACTCCTTCCTTGCCCATATCCAATGTGAGCCATACTGAGTGGTGGTCACTCCCTGCCATGGATGAGTCTGCAATATTAAAAACGAACACATCTATTTACAAGAACACCCCACTCAACACCACTACTAATAATATTTTCTCTTATTGTCACAGCAATCACAGAAAGGTATTTAGCTATAACCAGTTCAGTGTTTCATTATCAGTGTCTCTGTTTAGGCAGTTAAATTATTGTGGATTCTCATTTTCCTCATTCTCCTGTGCCTATTTGGCAGCCTCAAACTGAACACTGGCAATAAGGTAACTCTAATGTAGTAGTAGTAAAATGTTTTTATTCATAAGAAATAAATAATGGCTAAACTCGACTAAGCATAGCTCATTTTCAAAGAGGTCCCATACAATAGAATACAATATATAACAAGCATTTGTCAATGCCGAACGTTCACTTGCAGGTATTTGCAGTGGTGTTTGGCATGTATGGTGTTTTACCCTAATGCCCTGTGCGATTTCTGGTATTTGCACAATATATTTTCAGCATGACCTTTTTGTTACTCCCATTGTGCGCTACATAGGCGGAAACACGTTTTGGGCAGGATGTGAAAAATGACAGCTGTACTGCTCATAAGGAAGTGTGGTAAAATGGCAATGTTGAAAATCTGGAGTGGAAATACTGAAAATTCGCAAACCTACGAGCGCGAGTGGGAAGTGAGTAATGTACGCTCGTAAAACAGTCATTGTTAGGAATTTTTTCACCAAATTGTCAACATTGGCATTTTAAAACCTCTGCTAATGAACAGTGTCACTGTGATTGTCTTCCTGTGTGCCATACATTGATTTTGCACACCGACTGCACCATTGTGCACTACATGGGTGGAAACATGTTTTGGGCAGGATGTGAAAAATGACAGCTGTACTGCTCATAAGGAGGTGTGGTAAAATGGCAATGTTGAAAACCTGTAGTGAAAATATTGAAAATTCGCAAACTTACGAGCGTGCGTAGGAAGTGCACAACGCACTCTTGTAAAACAGTTATTTGTAGGAATTTGTTTACCAGATTTTCAACATAGCCATTTTAAGATCTCTGCTCATGAACAGTGACACTGTGATTTTCTTAATGTGTCCCATACACTGAGTTCACACAGAGACTGTGCCATTGTGCGCTACATGGGTGGAAACACGTTTTGGGCAAGATGTGAAAAATGACAGCTGCACTGCTCATAAGGAGGTGTGCTAAAATAGCAATGTTGAAAATATGGAATGAAAATATTGAAAATTCGCAAACTTACGAGCGTGCATAGGAAATGCGCAATGAACACTCGTAAAACAGTCATTTTTAAGAATTTTGCCACCAAATTTTCAACACAGCCATTTTAAGACCTCTGCTCATGAACAGTATCACTGTGATTTTCTTAATGTGTCCCATACATTGAGTTCGCACATGGACTGCGCCATTGTGTGCTACATGGGTGGAAACACGTTTTGGGCAGGATGTGAAAAATGACAGCTGTACTGCTCATAAGGAGGTGTGGTAAAATGGCAATGTTGAAAATGTGAAGTGAAAATATTGAAAATTAAGAACTTACTAGCTGCATGCGAGGAACTCGCGCAACACACCTATAAACAGTCATTTTAGGAATTTTTTCACCAAATTTTCAACATAGCCATTTTAAGACCTCTGCTCATGATCAGTGTCACTGTGATTTTCTTAATGTGTCCCATACATTGATTTTGCACACCGACTGCGCCATTGTGTGCTACATGGGCAGAAACACGTTTTGGGCAGGATGTGAAAAATGACAGCTGTACCGCTCATGAGGAGGTGTGGTAAAATGCCAATGTTGAAAATCTGGAGTGGAAATATTGAAAATTTGCAAACCTATGAGTGTGCTTGGGAATTGTGCAATGCACGCTCATAAAACAGTCATTTTTAGGAATTTTTTCACCAAATGTTCAACATTGCCATTTTAAAACCTCTGCTAATGAACAGTGTCACTGTGATTTTCTTACTGTGTCCCATACATTGATTTCACACACCGACTGCACCATTGTGCACTACATGGGTGGAAACACATTTTGGGCAGGATGTGAAAAATGACAGCTGTACTGCTCATAAGAGGTGTGGTAAAATGGCAATGTTGAAAATCTGGAGTGAAAATATTGGAAATTCGCAAACTTACGAGCGTGCATAGGAACTGCACAACGCACACTCGTAAAACAGTTATTTGTAGGAATTTTTTCATTAAATTTTCAGCATAGCCATTTTAAGATCTCTGCTCATGAACAGTGACACTGTGATTTTCTTAATGTGTCCCATACACTGAGTTCACACACTGACTGTGCCATTGTGCGCTACATGGGCGGAAACACATTTTGGGCAAGATGTGAAAAATGACAGCTGCACTGCTCATAAGGAGGTGTGGTAAAATGGTAATGTTGAAAATGTGGAGTGAAAATATTGAAAATTCGCAAACTTACGAGCATGCATAGGAGCTGTGCAATGAACACTCATAAAACAGTCATTTTTAAGAATTGTTTCACCAAATTTTCAACATAGCCATTTTAAGACCTCTGCTCAAGAACAGAGTCACTGTGATTTTCTTAATGTGTCCCATACATTGAGTTTGCACACCGACTGTGCCATTGTGCGCTACATGGGCAGAAATACTTTTTGGGCAGGATGTGAAAAATGACAGCTGCACTGCTCATGAGGAGGTGTTTTAAAATGGCAATGTTGAAAATCTGGAGTGGAAATATTGAAAATTTGTAAACTTACAAGCGTGCGTAGGAACTGCACAACGCAGACTCTTAAAACAGTCATTTCTAGGAATTTTTTCACCAAATTTTCAACATAGCCATTTTAAGACCTGTGCTAGTGAACAGTGTCACCAAGATTTTCTAAATGTGTCCGAAACATTGATTTCGCACACCGACTGCGCCATTGTGCGCTACATGGGTGGAAACACGTTTTGGGCAGGATGTGAAAAATGACAGCTGTACTGCTCATAAGGAGGTATGGTAAAATGGCAATGTTGAAAATCTGGAGTGAAAATATTGAAAATTCGCGAACTTACAAGGCTGCGTAGGAACTGCGCAACGCACACTCGTAAAACAGTCATTTTTTGGAATTTTTGCATGAAATTTTCCACATGGGGTTTTTGGGACCCCTTCTCATGAATGATGTCACTGTCATGGTGTTTTCAGGCCCAAAGGATGATTTCACGCAGTGACTGCGAAATCACCCTTCAGGCTTGAATAACGCCATGACAATGACATCATTCATGAGAGGGTCCCAAAACACCTGTCGAAAATTGGTGCAAAAATTCCAAAAAATGCCTGAGATATGCAATAAAGTTGAAACCCCCCTATCTAGCCCATTATACAGCTTACCGGCATTTCCTCAGTTCGCGGTCGGCTTTGAAGAGTGCAGACGTGTTCCCAGTCCACCGAAGATTGTCGCGCCGAGCTCCGGAGGTAAGTATGGGGTAAGGGGGGTGCAGGGAGGCTGGGTGCACAGTGGGTGGGTGTGGGTTGTGGGAGGGGGGAGTGGGAGACTACGTGGGACTGTTTTTTCTTTAGAGGTGTAAAAAACAAAAAAAGGACTACGTGGGATGTTTGCCATGCTGGGGTGGGCTCCCAGGATGGCAGAAGATGGCTGGGGGGCCGAGGAACTGACGGGGGATTGGGCACCCCCATCGGCAAACTACATGGGTGGGGCGAGGAGCCAACAGGGGATTGGGCACCCCCGTCGGCAAACAACATTTGCCACGCTGGGGTGGGCTCCCAGCGTGGCACCAAAGCTTTGGGGGGTGGCGTGACGCACGCGGGGGGAGTGCGTGATGTGAGGGGGGCAGCGTGACGCGGTGCTGGGTATGGGCAGCCGTGGTTTTCTTTGAAGCGAAGACCACCGCTGTCATACTCAACTCCCCGCACCCATTGGTGCAGGACTGCCACACCTGCTCAACGGAGCACTGGATTGAATGGGAGAGGCACACCTCCACAGTGTGCTACTCTCCCAAAACGTTCCTTGCGCTTGCGTGCAATCGAATGTAAAAAGGAAAATGTTACAACATACAACACTAGTTTTTCATAAAACACACAAATACAAATAAATATAACATAATTTACTCCAAATTAATAATAACATCCTATGCTATAAATAATTATAAGACCTTTATATATCAAGAACAGCATTGCCTATTTTTTTGTGAGCTGATTAAATACCAATGTTGAATCAGAGGCCAATGATTCTTTACATTAGACAAAAACAAAGACTCAGGGACTTAATTCCAGCTCAAAGCCCCTCTATAAAATAAAAACTGTCATCCTATATCCAAATTACATCTAGGCAGTTCCAAGCTAGGCACTTTACAATTTCTCAGTGAGGCCAATTTGTCCTTATATATCAGATTTTCTACCACATACTGCGGATACTTCCCCTGCAATCCTTTATAAATAAAAGCTAACAAATGTTCGTGGTTATGTTCGTAAAGCGTTGACTTTAACTGATCATAAAGCAAACATCTTTGAGTTAGTCTAGGGGCCCCTAAAACAAACCTGGCTAAATTGTTATAGCTTACTTCCAACTTCCTTAGATCCTGCTTTCTCCCACGGGAATAAAATATATCCCCATAATCAATCATGGGGATAACCATCATATTTACCACTTTTTTCTTTACTTCCATGCTCATTAATGATCTAACCCTATAGAGAGCCCCTATTCTTATATTTACACTCTTTATCAAATTATCAATATGTATATCCCAACTTAATGAACTACCAATCCAAAGACCCAAATATTTGTACGTGTGTGCCTGTTGGGTCGGGGGCCCCCCCATGAGCAACCAATCCCAGGGCCATGTCCCCCAACCATTCACTTTTTCGATGTATCAACATGGACTGTGTTTTCTTCATGGCTTCATCTTCTAATGGCTGTATTGCTAAATGAAATAGCTACCTGCTGCTTGTTACACTCCAGTATCACGTTGGATGGTTGTGGGGTGGGGTAGGATACAACACATGCTATTTCAGTGACATTTGTATGGCATGTACATTATATAATTATTGTTATTCTTGTAATTACACCCCATCGATAATTAAATGCATGATATTTGAGTATGTTAAGAAATTTAGCAGGTTATACGGATGGGGGATGGTTCTTCCCAATTGCAAGAATTACAATAATGTACAAATATGATTACTACAACCCCCCTCCATCAAGCAGGCAGCTATTATCTATCTGACATTGCTCTTTGTGTTGGGGGACATTGTGCTTGCATTTCAGCAGGTTACCGTAAGTAACCTAATATGTGCCGCCGGTCCAATGTCCTCCACAATCACCCTTTAGCTTGTATATGGACTCTTTTTAAAATGTATTTGTAATTCTGCAAATTTACATTTAATGTATTAAAAAAGCACATGAAGGGGTCCCCAGCAGCAATTACCAACATATATTTACTTCCTACATATCTACACCTTGAGGTGTTTTTGGGGTGGGGGGGGAGGAGGCAGTTGCTGGGTAATATATGAGCTGATCAAGGCAGAGGTTGAAGTGAAGTGTTACATGACTCTCACATCCAGATGAATAGCTCTTCAGGGGGGCCATGGCAAGGAAGGATGACCAGCCTGTAAGGTGTGACCACAAACAGACCCATTTCCTTTTCTTTTTCTAATTGTCTTTGCCCACTCAACTTACTACTATCCCCACTTAACAAAAAAAGATCAAGTCTTACTCTTAAACATTAAGAAAGAAACTAAATTCATACGTGGAGCGAAGATCCAGAAAAAAAAGAGATGGTTTGATGCTTTTTAAATGTTGATGTGAGTCAGTGAGACCAAATCACAATTGCTTTGATACCACTGGACAAAAATACTACACAGAAAGTTTATTATTGCATCCAGTGTCAAGTTTTTTAAGATTTACATTACAGTCTGTTACTCATCTGATGAAGCAACTGGTACAACGTGCCTCGAAATACAACTGTTTTGTATGTGGTCCACTGCCAACCTATTAGTAGTTTGTTTTTCTCTCGGAGTTTTGTTATTGTTTTCCTCACACTGACATGCACCAGGAATGTTATAGAAGGCTTGCCCTGCCCCCCACCAAAAAATAACTCTGCATTCATTTCATGTAGGGATCTTGGCCCACACAAGGA
Organism: Neoceratodus forsteri; assembly: GCA_016271365.2. NCBI lineage: Eukaryota > Metazoa > Chordata > Ceratodontiformes > Ceratodontidae > Neoceratodus > Neoceratodus forsteri. The sequence continues at coordinate 341,530,462 of CM057455.1, read as the reverse complement.
AATAATTATTTTTACTGCATAGCTTCTAAAATTATAACAATCTCCTTCTGGGCTATTTGATTCAAATTGCATGGAATATATCTTATGTGCATAATGTAAATTATTGAGAAGCACTCTGGGACCTTCTTTTTAATCCCTTATGGACTATAGACAGGGGTTGAAATTAAGTTTTGCAGAAATTAGCCAACAGGGCTAGTGACTGGGAAAATCCCCTAGCCCCACAGACTTTTCCACTGGCCCAGCTGGTGTACATATACTGAAGTGTTACCTTCTTCAGTACAAGCCCACAGGGCTAGTTAAAATCTCACTAGCCCAATACAAAACCTGCCAGCATTTGGAAGAACTTAACACCTGTCCAAACTGGCATTCACACAGACAGAACAGAAGACACCTCCAGCACCTTGTCATGCAGTGGGACCAGCACTTTAGTTTAAGTCTTTAATTATTCATTTTATGACAAACAGCTCACCATTTAGTACACGTAAAGCCACCATTTAACTGACATTGCACAGGAAATGTATTTCATTACTTCCATCAATAATAAAGTCTCCATTTCCTATTGTACTTCAATAGCTTCAAAATACAGAATTTACATCATAACACTTCTTCAGGATACATTGTTTCATTACATTAAAAGTTCAAGAAGGCAACATTGCACGTATTGTATGTTGCTACTTTCAAGTTTCATTCCCCTTAACCTTAGTAAAATCCATAATTTAAAGTAGAGGCACAAAAGGCTGCGTGTCTGCTTCCCAGATTGTATTATTTGCTTGGTAAGGGTTCGTTTGCATACTTGCACATATTTGCTTCAACTAAACTGGGCTCTTTCACACATGGCCTCATTTCACCTACTGTACTGTGTGCAGTTCTGGAGGCCACATGTTCGTAAGGACATAGACAGGGTGGAAGCAGTCCAGAGAAGGGCAACTAAAATGGTGTAGGGTTTGTACCAGAAGACATACAAGGAGAGGTTGAAAGATCTCAATATGTACTCACTGGAGGAAAGAAGGGAGTGAAACCATATGAGAAGAGGTTGTGGGAGCTTAACATGTACTCCCTGGAGGAGAGGAGAGCAACAGGGGACATGGCTGTACCTCATGGAATGGGGATGAACAAGATGCAGGAAGGGAGTCTCTTTCACAGGAGAAATACCAAAATATGGGGGCATGCTATGAAGTTGAGGGGGTGGAGTTTAAGAGGAATGTGAGGCAATACTTCTTCACAGAAAAACTAGAGAATGCCTGGAACAGCCTGCCAGAAGAGGTGGTGGGGGCAAAGACAGTAGGGAGCTTCAGACATGCATGAGAGACACACATGGGTGTAATAAGTAGAGGTAAGGGAGGAGGGAGAGACACCTGTAACAAAATATGATCTATGGTGTAGCAATAGGCAGGGAACATGGGGCAGACTAGATGAGCCTACTGCTACTGGTCCTTTTCTGCTAACACATACAATGTTTCTATGTACTGCATGTTTGTGCACCATAATCCATTTCAAAATACAGAACACAGAAAGCAATGCCTACACATCATGCCAATTCACATCCAAAACACAATAAATAATCTCTAAAAACTACATAACAGCATTCACTGTTACTGGGGATGGATACTATTCAGACTGGTGTTTGTCCAGATACATATCTTATAGGTAGATAGTTAGCTTGTAATGATTGTCACTGCCTTTTATAGTGTACAGTAGAGCATTGTTCTATATAGAAATCCATCCTTTTCAAAATGCGGTTGTACCACAGTTCAAAGGTCATGGAATGTGACTGTTCCCTTCTTTGGGAGGACAGCATTCTAGAACTTCTAGAGACTGCACAAGTCAGTTTCATTGTGTAAGAGAAACAAAAAACACAATGCACAGATTCATATAATACTATACACTATAAAAATGCAGGATCAGCAAATTTATGCACAACTAGTGTGTTGTGCCACTTCTGGGTTCTGATTCCCATGCACCTCTCGAGCTTTGCTTTCAAGGTCAGAAGGAATCAGAACCCCTCTGCGGCAGCACACACTGGTTGTGCATAGTTGCCCATCCAGTATTCTCTATGTTCAGCCTGCATCTCTCCAACATCTTCCACCCCAGCTGGCATTGCCCCCAGATTCCTTATTTGAATACTGAGACACCATAATTATTTGATGCTTTTGCTGATACCCCTGCTTCACCCAATGGTCCAGTACCAAAAATGAAAGGTTCCATCTTATCCCTGACTCTCCTTTTGGTCCCCATGTGTCAACATTTCCTGTGTATTTGAAGTTTTCCAGTACTGAGTGTTCCATAGGTCTCTATAGTTAGATGAAAAAAATGCAGTGTGTGTCAGAGTGACTGAGCAGTAAAAGTGACAACTCTGGTTTGTTTTGCCTCATGAACATAACTGTTTATGAGAATGGGCTACAGCCTTTCTGTCATATACAACAGATACAACCTACAAAATCCACATCAGCATACTGTACAGGACACCTAGTGTGGGGCAGAATGTGATTCTGCACTAATAAACAGATCCAGAAGCAAATGATTTGATACCTTTTAATGGACCAACATAGATGTAACAACCAGAACACAGTGCTCTAATAAAGGAAGGAAATCCTATGCATACAGGTTTATCACGGACTAGAAAAGGAGCACATTGGAGCCTAGATATTAGTAGAGCTGTACGACACAGATCCAGAACACAAGCATATTTCCCTCTGAGGTTTACAGCAGCAGTCAGAATAATTTTATATATTAGACAGAATTGTATGGCAGATCTCCTAAGCAAATGGTCATGAAGTGTGCCCAATAGAAATCTTTATTTTATAGCAGTAATCACAACCCTTTGAAATTTGCTGTGCATTTACTGTGTGCATATAGGTGATCTCATGGTATTACATTCCCCGAGGGCCACCTCATCCCTGTAATAAATGAACCACCCTGGTCTAAAGACTTTCATGCCTACAGTGCTGTTGTAGGCTTCCGGGCAGACAGAAATGAGGATCCTACTAGTTCACTAAAAATAATTTGCAAGCACAAACAATTAAATATACAGTAGGTGTTGCACTTCAGGCACTTTGATGCAATTTAAATGGTTTGAATTCGGACCATACTTAAAATACTTATACAGATGTGTTTGAAAGAATGCCTCCTGTGTATTTTGCATAACCAGTAATTAGAAATTAAATTTGGCTTAGCTGCAGCAGTGATTTACTTTACATCCCCTATTCATAAAACAAATACACTCCACAGAAGATGAAAGGACATTGTATGAAACTGAAAATAAATGCTTTGTTATGGATGTTTCTATTCTTTCTCAAGTCCCCTCAGACAGTCCCTGCTGAGAAAAGGGTTAGATAAAGAAATGGGGAAAGAAAAGATTTGTCAACCCTGCTCTGACTATTGAGACACTTGAAACAGAAGGCCCAAGGGACAAAGCAAAAGCTCCTTTCAATAACAAAAGCTGCCATGGTTTCCATAAGTAGAGTTATTGTTGTGACTGAACTCCTGATGCCTGCTTGAAGTGTTTGTATCTACCCTGCCTCCCAACAAAACCACTACTATCACCACCACCACACACTGATCATCACAGAAGCAGTTTATGCAACTCAGTTGTTTACATGAATCAGACAGCCTGTTTGCCACCCCATCCCAGACAGTGACTAGTCTCTTCTGACTCAGGAGCAACTTATCGACGAAGGCAACTAAGTGGAGAAGTGGGAGCTGCTGGGCTGGAGAGTAGACTGTAGACCACCGAGCTAGACCACCGCCACCCTGCTCCTGATGATAGACCTGAGTGATGACCACTGGAGAGGCTCAGAGCACGATGATGATGAGAAGCTGCCACAGGCTGGGTCCTGTCAATATCAATTTGTGTGGATCAGTCCTCTGACTGTTTTGGAGTTTACTTTATCATGTATCTCACCGGTGCCAAATAATACTGCATACTGGGGATAATGAACTCACTTGACTCGAGTCAGGATTGCTCAGGAGCAGACTACAGAGTGAACTAATGGCAGCAAATGATGACTCAAGAGTCTAATTCTGGACACCACTGATGACCACTTGATTTAAAGCTGAGCTGAAGGAAAAATGGGTATTCAGTTGCAAGTTGCAACAAATCATGGTGTCAGACTTGCACCATCCTGCAGCTCACATGCTCTTTCTCCAGTCCTCATCATCCTCACATGACCATGCAGGGTGGAGTGGCGGGGGCTGACACATCTGCATCCCTGCCTACCCGCTCTGTCTCTCATATTGGCTCAGTAGTCCGGGAAGGGGCCATCTCTCACTGCCACTGCAGACCTGCTTTTCTGCCTTTTTCAGTAATTAATTTGGATAGGACCCAGCCAGGCCCCTTGCCACTGTGGACTCTGATGCCATGGCTCCACTGGCACCATTGTAAATCTGCTATTGCCGCATTTATAAGACTACTCCATTCAAATGGCATTCCCATACTTGTGTACTCAAGGTTCAGCATATTTATAGCCCTATCCCTAGTCCTCCTTCTTGGCTTCTGCGACCTGAATAGTGACATTCTCACGAGGGGTCTCTCCACCTCTGACAACTGCTCTTTCTCAACCCTGGGGGGATATTCTCTTTTTTTTTTCCTTATACATTTTTTGCTTTTCTGGGGTTTTTCTCCCGTTCCCCCCAGGGGCCTGGCACATGGCTGTACGTGTGCATGGAGCCGTGCATGCACACTGGAAGCCAGCTCAGCCCCTTCCTCCCACCCTACGTGCCACTCCCCTCCACCTGTTTACCCCACTGGACCTTCACCCTGAGGGGATGGGAATATGGGAGGGGCAACAACCCATCCCCACCACCCCTGACAGCTAACTCAATCCTGCTCTTCCTACCCCCCCATACCGGCACCTCAATGACCCATGGTTGTTCCTGAACCCAGGTCGCTGGCACAGCATGGGATAAAGTGTCCAGTGCCTCAACCCTCAACACCACTGGGCGGGATAGGGGAGGGATATCCTCTTATGTTACAACTGGTCCTCTTGTGGCACCCCCCTGTCCACATTAGCCTGCCTCGACAGGAGGCAATGTCATCTGCTGGGCGTGCTCTTAACACTCTCTAGCCCAGCTACAAGAGACACCACGGGTAGTTGTCTCACCTTATTCCCAAATCTAAGATCTGGTGACATTGAAGCAAACCCCGGCCCTCTCCACTCTCCAGTAATGCAAACTACACCACAATGGCCTCAAGGCAGGTGAATTAGAATTGCCCACATTAACATTTGGAGCCTACTCCACAAGATTCATGAACTGGAGGCTTGGGTGTCACTCCATAACCCTGATGTACTAGGGATAAGTGAAACTTGGCTGAAGCCTGTGTTTCCAGACTCTCTCTGCAACATAAAGAGCTATACCATACTTAGGAAAGACAGACTGGGGAATAAAAAAGGGGGAGGTGTGCTTCTGTATCTTAAAGACCACCTAACTGGCTCTATCATCTTCTCTAGTACCGCAAATGATGCAACACCAGAATGGATCGCCTTCAAGTTCATCATAAGGTCAGCCAAGAAATTACAGCTGGGATGCATCTATCATCTCCCAAGGGGGGGGCAAAGGTCTCAAACAAATTATGAACGAGGTTGCTAGCTTTTCCACGGCCAGGGATATCATTCTTATAGGAGACTTTAACCTGAATTGGCTGGAAATTAAGCAACAAAGTTATGTGGAGCTCCTCAAGCAAATCAACCTCACTCAGATTATTCACTCTCCAGGTCATCAAAACTTAAGATCAATGTATCACTCCCTCCTGGATTGGATGGTAACAAATAAGGAATACAGGGCCATTGACACAGGGGTTCTGTTGGACTCGTTCAGTGAGCATTCCCCTACTTACTGTACTTGGTCTTGCCACAGGGTGTGTCCTTCATCAAGGCAAATCTCTTTCAGGAACTTCATGAAAGTGGACATGGAGGCACTGAAAACTGATCTACGTGGTGTAAAATGATCGAGGCTCTACACGCTCACAAATGTGGACACTGCTCTGGAGTTCCTCATCGCTGCCCTATCCTCCATTCAAGATAAATACTTCCCTGTCACAATGCGGTGAGTCAGGGGTGGTAATACTAAATGGATCACTAAGAAATTGATCGCTCTTATGAAACTACGTGATAAAGCCTGGGTCACTTACAAAGCTGTAACTATGGCAAACTGGACTGATTACAAGAGACTTAGGAACATATGCAAGTGGGAAACCAAATGTCTTAAATCTTCCTTTTTTAAGTTCCAGCACGTATGTAACCTAGGTGACTGGTCAGCTGTAAATTTGGTTCTAGCACCCACCAAGAAACCTAATTCCATAAACCTTAACATGGAGAACGGACCCAGTCTGATCCAGAAACAGTGGCCAACATCCTGAATGACAAATTCACAAATCTGGAATCATACCTGGCCCTGCTATCCTCAATGCTACAGGGATCTCTAACTCTGCATCAGAAGTCAAACTGCCCCCCACTGTATTTTAGAGTCACAACCCCAACTGAAATCCATCGCCTCCTGTTGGCACTACCAAACATGGGCAGTGCAGGAAGTAATGGGCTGTCCCCAAGTTTCTGAGGCTTGCTGCTGACTTCATCTCAAAGCTACTCTCTGCTATCATAAACCTATCTATGTCATCATCCATAGTACCGTCATTCTGGAAAGAAGCTAGAATAGTCCCTATATTTAAAGTAGGTGATCCTCACCATCCAGAAAACTATGGATCGGTGCAGATTCTATCTCACATATGTAAAATCCTGAGCATCTTGAAAAATATAATCTGTAATCTAAGGACCAGCATGGCTTCAGAAAGGGCTTTAGCACTACCTCAGCACTTGCGAAATTTATAGACCATGTTCTACATGAAGCAGACAGGAGATGTCTCACTGGAGCCATATTGTGGATTTATAAAAGGAATTCAATATGGTGGATCATGAGATCCTGTTGAATGAGCTGTCCACCCTTGGTTTCTCCCCCAGTACAGCAAGTTGAGTTCACAATTACCTGGGAAACATGACTCAAATGGTCAGCATAGCGGGTGTTTTGTCCAACCCATGGATGGTTCATATTGGAGTACCCCAGGGGTCCATACTAGGCCCTCTTCTGTACTTATTCTTTGTCAACCCTCTGCTTTCTGAGTCACTGGTCAGCAATAGGATAATGTACGCTGATGATTTGATCTTATACTACAGTGACAATGACCTTTCTAGGCTGTCTCATACCCTGAATAAGGATTTCTCCTCAGCTGCTCACTGGTTCATGAATCAAAGACTAATAGTTAATGCAAATAAAACTAAATGTATACTGTTTGGCACCAAACAAAGGCTTGCTAAATACTCTTCCACTCAGCTTAACTCCCTCAACATCTTATCCCCAGATGGATTCATGCTGGAACAGGAGGTAAAGGACTTTAAATACCTGGAATAACTCTTGATCCCTCACTAACCTTCACTATCCACATAGGCCTGGCAGTCAGTAAAGTTAACCAGCACCTGGGGTAAGCTATCACCTTAAACACCTCATGTCTCCAGAAGCAAGACTTGCAGTGGGCAGGGGTACCCTTTTTCCCATACTAAAATATTGCTCCCCTGTAATCTCCCTTACGTCTCCTCAAATACTCAGTTATCAGAGCATGGTATACAATAATATCTGCAGATTCCTTAGCTAGGCCCCTTTCAGCACCCACCACTGCTCTTTATACAGGACACTCAGATGGCATAACCCGACCCCAAGGAATGAAGGGAACTGATGTTTGGTTCACTCATTTTCAAGACACTTCATATGGGGATAAAATCTCTGCTGTCAAGTCTGTTAACCCTTAATGCTAACATGTGAGAATTGAGGTCCTCCTCTAGCAGCCTCCTCGATTGCCCCAAGCTACTTAAGATTAAAGGTCAAAGAGCCTTCTCCTATGCTGCTCCAAAGCTCTTGAATACCCTTCCAGATGGACTGCATATCCTTGAATCAGCCCCAACATTTAACAAGATCTAGCCAGAGCTGATACGGGTGTGGAGAGCTGCCAAATGACCAAAGTTACACGTGTGTGTGGAAAAGTTTGAACGACCTGGTGTAACTCAGCCATTTTGTGGAGTTGTTTCACCAAATTTCTAACATGACCTTTTTGAGACCCCGCCTCATGAAGAGTGCCACTGTCATATCGTTCATGTGTCCCGAAAGGTGATTTTTCAGCACAACTGCGCCATTCTGTGCCACAGGTGTGAAAACATGTTTTGGGCAGGATGCGAAAAATGACAGCTACACTGTTAATAAGGAGATGTGCAAAAATGGCAATGTTGAAAATCTGGAGTGCAAATAAAAAACTGGTGAAGTTAGGAGCATGCATAGAAACTGCACAATGCACGCTCATAATGCAGTCATTTTGGAGAATTTTTTTACCAGATTTGCAACATGGGTTTTTTAGGATCCCCACATCATGAATAGCAGCACTGTCATTTCATTAAGCAGTCCTGAAAGGTGATTCTATGCAGCGACTGCAAAAAATCACCTTTCGTGACTAATGAAATGACAGTGACAGTGTTCATGAGGTGGGGTCCCAAGAACCCCATGTTGAAAATTTGAAGCCAAAATTCCTAAAAAGGGCTGATATGTCAGTATAAATTGAAAAGCCCATCGACTGCCGTTCTACAATGCTTACCTTTGATTCTTCAGTTTGCGGTTCGGCTTTGAAGAGTGCAGACATGTCCTGGTCCAGAGAAGATGACGGTGCCAACCTCTGGAGGTAAGTATGAGGTAAACGGGGGGTGGGGAGGTGGGTGCTCAGTGGGAGGATGGGGATGGAGGAGGGAGGACTGGGACAACAATGAGGGACTGTTTTCTTTTTTACAGATGAAAAAAAAAAAGAAAAAGGCACCGGGGAAGGTTTTCTATATTTACAGGAAAAAAACAAGAAAAAGAACATAAATTTGGGCACATGGGGGTGGGCTCCCAGTATGCCACATGAGTTGGGGGGTGCATCATACTGACACAGGGACAGGGCACCTCCATGTCGGCGCAATGAGAGAAAAAAAAGAAAAAAACATACATTTGGGCACACTGAGGTGGCCTCCCAGTGTGCCTCATGAGGGACAGTTTTCTTTATTTACAGTAACAAAACATAAATTTGGGCACACTGGGGTGGGCTCCCAGTGTGCCACATGAGTTGGGGGGTACATAATGCTGACATGGGGATTGGGCACCCCAATGTCAGTGCAGGGATGGGGAATGGAGGGAACAGGGAGGACAGCAGCAGTGGGAGGGAATGAGAGGGTTTTATTTGTTGCCTGTGCTGGGAGAGAATGGAGGGAGTGGGGAGGACAGGAGCAGTGGGAGGGTGCGTGAGAAGTGCCATCCACAAGACGGCAGCAGTGACGCAACTGTGCATGCTCGTGAGGTGTACGTGCACAGTTCTTGTCCCAGAATATGGAAGTAACAGCTGAAATAGTCTGGCTGTTACTCCGTAGTGGCCAGTCATGGTGGAGTGTTACAAGCTCCGTTGGACTTTCAGGAGGATACTTCCAAAAGTCCAATGGAAGGTGCCATGATCGGCCATTTTAAGGCAACAGATCAATCCCAAAATGGCTGTAGGCTCCACTCACAGCCATAAAAAGCACTTCTTGAAGATCCTTTTTTTTTTTTAAACAGGAGAGACACACTAAGCTAAAGCTTGTTTACAGGTGTGACCTAGGAGCACAAGGAAGTTAAGTGACTTGCTCAGAGTCACACAGTATGTAAGTGGGGGCTGTGGGATTCAAACCCAGGTTTCCAGATTTGCAGCTCAGAGCCTTAAACCACTGCGCTATACTACCTCCTTAATTTTTATCTAAGACATACTGTAACTGTGGGCCCTGATACGATTAGGTCTGTTACTTGAAGTATCTTCTAAAACTCATGGACCTTAATCTATCGACAAGAGTTAGCACGATAATGAGTGTCTCTGAATTACTGCTGTATACCTGCTGCATTACCTGCTGGCTACCTTGTTTAACTCTATTGTGATTTACTTGTAACTACTGGTACTCCCACTCTGTTCCTATTCCTGTATGATGCTGTAAACCTGTGTTCTATGTGCCATCTAGATGGCCCGGGTCGTGCCTGAAAATGCTCCCTGGGATCAGTGTACTTACCCGTTATCAAATAAATAAATAAACAAACCTTGAACTAATGGACAGTGATTTTAAAATAAGCAACTGCTTGCCATGGAACAGCAATATGGGTGGGTGTCACTGAAAGAATGTGGCTATCCACTGCAAGACATAGAACTGCAGGTGTCATCCTGAACTGGCAGACTGGATGGCAGACATACTGTAAAACTAGTTATTTTCATGTAAAGTAATTTTAGCGCAAAGATAAATGTAACTATAATTGCATAAACTAAATTTAGTACTAAGCCATTAGTACCACATTCATTATAATGGAAAAAGTGCTAATAACACTAATTAGCTTAAATTATTTTAGAGCAAATTAGTGCTTCAGTGAAAATAGCAAAAATGATTTGGCAGTGAAAATTTCAAGTTTTACAATAATTTTACTTTCAAATCTTCATTTATTGTAGTGGTGTCTGCTAAATAAAATGTGTTTTGTATAACACTAGGTGACCCTTGTGTAGCCTTTAGTTACACACACACACACACACACACACACACACACACACACACACACACACACACAGTCTCACCCCTTTCCAATCTCTGGGCCCCATTTTCAAAACATTTGGGCAGCGCAATCCGGGATGCGATGCCCAAACCTGGAAAAGTGCCAACTGTTGGGGTGTGCCCATATTCAAAGGGCACAGATGTGCAGTGCACCCCCGACAGCATCGAAGCACACAATATTGTCCAGTGCTCTTATGCCCAGATTATGCTTCTAAAAACCCTGCCCTAACTATTACACAGACCTGGCTGCCCACTGTTTAGGGCAGGGAACCCTAGTGGTACAGCAGTCCCTCCCTAGCCCTGATCACTGTGCTATTATTAAACAGCCCTCCCAATCCCCAAAACAGGAAGTTGTTATCCCTCTGTACAGACAGTTGGTGAGACCCCATCTGGAGTACTGCATGCAGTTCTGGAGACCACATCTCTGCGAGGACATAGACAGGATGGAGATAGTTCAGAGGAGGGCAACTAAAATGGTGCAAGGTCTGTACCAGAAGCCATATGAGGAGAGACTAAAGAAGCTTAACATGTTTACCCTCAAGGAAGGGGGGGGGGATATGATAGAAACTTTCAAGTACTTCAAGGAAATCAACAAAGACCAAGAGGGTAGCATCTTTCAGAAAAAGAGATGCGCAACAACAAGGGAGCACAATTTGAAGACAGAGGGGGGACGACTCAGGGGCAACATGAGGAACTATTTTTTCATGGAGAGGGTGGTGGACGCATGAAATGGCCTTCCTGAGGAGGTCATGAGGTCAGAAACAGTGGAGGAATTTAAGAATGCATGGGATGGACATAAGGCAATTCTAGTGGGAGGTAGGAGGACATAGGTTGCTGGTAAAACTGTGATTTGTAGCTTATCCGATAGGTAGGGAAATGGGCAGATGGGGTGGGGCAAGTGGTCCTTATATGCCATCAATGTCTATGTTTCTATGTTTTATATCCCAGGTGGCCTAGCAGTCCTCCCTCCCTCCCTCCCTCCCCAGCCCTGATCTTCATAATAATAAAAATATCCCTATTTCCCTGGTAGCCTAGTGGTCCCCTCCCCAGCCCTGATCTTCATAATAATAACAACATTCCCATTTTCCCTGGTAGTCTAGTGAGTCCCCCCTTTCCAACCCCAATCTGTATATGAATGAACAGTTCCTGATCCCTCGTAATCTAGTGGATCACCCTCCATAGCCCCGATCCATATATGAATGCACAATTCCCTGATCCCTGGTAGTCAAGTGGCCCCCCTTCCCATTAGGCAGTGACCCACCACCCCACCACCCCACTCCCCCTCAACCCGACCAGAGCTTGCGACTGGTACAATCCACCTCACGCCGCACCAGCCAGCCACCAACTTGACTGTACAGGAGTGCGTACACTATTCAGTACATGCCAATGGGTGATGCTGTTCTTTTTGAGCCAAGGTCTGCTGCATCAGGCCCTCAGTACAGCTTTCCATGATGGAGAGCTCAATCTATGGTATAAGTGCTTGGGAGGCCTACCTGAGACCCATCCAGGATGGACGGCAAGTGGTGTTCTCCCATGCCTTTTCACAGTACTGGATCAGAGAACTCTGATCGGTAAACCATGATATCCCAGCTGAACTTCCAGTCAAACAACTGGCTACAGGCTAAGCCACATAATTTCCTTCTGCATTCATCGTCTTAGATGTAAATCTGTGTAAGTATTACCCTGGCTATCCTGCAATATGTGGTCTGCTACCCCTCACCCTCCCTTGTTAGCTTATGACTTCTTTCTTGGCAGTTCAACTTATACTTGCTTATGCATGCGTATTATTTTACTCAGCTAGTTACCTACACTGTTGTGCTGAAAAAGGGTCTTTTCCCAGCTTTTACCTGGTAAACAAATGAAGTAACAAAACATCGCAATAGACATTGTGTTATAATTCGACTGGGCTATCCTTGTTAAATTAATCTATATACTGTATTTAAACAATCCATCTTAATAGAATCACAGTCTCCATTAATTCAGCAAAACAAACTACTGTAATTGATTAATGAACAATTATTATTAAATCTGGTGTTTTGCCATTTGTCTGAAAGGTCACAAAAGTTGGCACATGGAAGGCACTCACATTCTTGGCATACATACTATTCAACAATACCAGTTTACAGGATTAATACAAATCATACAAACAAAACAATACATATAAAACATCTTGCTGATGAATTATTAAACACAGTATTAATAAAGGTTCACGTTGCTCATTTAGGATGCTTAAAAGGGGCACAGTAAGCCTAAGGGTTGACAGTTTCTCCAGAAGTACAGAATAGGCAGTGCTTCAGTTTAGATGATAATGAATGTATTTTAAGCTCAAATATTCATAGAAGACATTCCAAATTGATCTGGTGGAATGATTTTACTTTCAGTTTTTACTTTACAGTTTGTAACTTAAATCCATGCTTGGTAGCACTTCATTTCTATGATCTTAAATATGCATAATTTCCAAACTAGCATATACTATAATACATTGATTACTCATATAGAGCACTGTGAAGTCTTCATAAGTTGCATGGTACCTGCCCTGTGTAGCATGTAGTAATATGTGGAGTATACTGTATGCACTAACACCTCCTACTGTATATTCCTGCAGTAACTCCACTGCTGCATGCATTCAGCACAAAGATACAAGTCTTCATAAACAAAATACAGGTGTCTTGTAAATGATTAGGAAATTCTTACTTTTTCCACATTAATTTTATATTCCCAACCAGCTACTCCCTCATGGGAACATGACATGCCTCAGGGATATACCCTGCATCAGGCCGAGGCCATTACTGTGACAGCAGCTGGCTGTTTTTATCCCACATTCTTCCACTCCCTCTGTCCTGTCGCTTTGGCATTAGCCATGTTGGCAGCACATAACCACAGCACACTGCAGGGATAGTACACTCCCTTGCCCTCCCAAAGATGTCACTGTAGCACCAAAAACTGCTGCCAGCCCCCCCAAGGCAGAGGCCACTGCCATGCAGCCACTGCTGTAGCACACTACCACTTCCCAATGCAATGCGGCTCCCCAAGTCTGCTCCTGACCCTGAGTCACCAGTATGGCAGTGTGACTTTCTGCCACTGGACAATTAGGGGGTATATGATTAGGACATTCAACATACTCATGTAACCCCCTTGCAAATGGGGGTTCCTAAAAGCTTCCCTGGGAGCTTGCTTAGTTGTCCCCCTGCCAGGTTGGTGTCCTGCTCTGCAGCAGCTTCACTGTGATTGCCAGAAGTGCTATCCAAGCCTCCGTGCCTGTCTTTAAGGGCTGCCTAATTTGTAGTCGGGATTAGTCTGGAAAGGGGTTGAGTGTGGCCATGCTCAAGTCCTGCTCGGGCTGCCGGATAATCGCTCCGTTTCTGCCTTTGCTGAATTGTGCAGAGGGAGCTCTGTTGAAAGGTGTCGCAGCTGCTGGGGATAATTTTAATAACTGATAACGTAGCTGTTCTAACCTGTTTTTCTTTGCAGCAAGGACTGTTCTGATGCTCCCCTCCATTTTGGTCCCGGACTGGCGATTTGGACCAATCAGTACCTCGGGATTCGGGAGAGCAGTCTAACCAATACAGTAACTGCTTATAGGTTGGAAAAGGCATTATGGGCTATGGTGCTTCTTTCGCACCACTGAGGGGCAGGAGAGTGATGGACTGACAGGTGTGCCGGCCAATAACAATGGGTAGCGCCCGAATTGTAAAGGGAGCCCCATGTTGAGAAGGGGCAGATGCGGTGTGGCTCGTGAGAAGAGAGGAGCTCTGTGCTTCTGCACTAGTGGAGTGTTCACGCGGGAAGCGCGTGAAGGCCTGCATCGTCCGTTTGTCTGCCATTGAAGGAGTCGGAAAAAATCCGCTGTGTGCGATCAGAGGAGGCTGGTGCCAGCCCAGCTACCCACCAGACTTGACCTGTTCGGAGGATTGGAGAATCTGCTGAATCGCGCCCGGTCCTCGGGAAAGCTGAAACTGCCGTTGCAGCATCTTAGCCAACTGAGAGTTCATGTAAACCTTGGAGGCTGCAGCCTGGTGTGGTACCCCTCCGGAGCTGTCATATAAATGTGTGAGGAGGCTGGTGAAACTCGGCCTAGCCCCGCTAGTGGTGCAGAAACTGTTGCTTGCTGAAGTCGTGAGTACTGACCCAGGGTAGCACCCTGCTAAGGCAACCTTGGTCTCAAGTTGTTTCATTCTACTGTTGACTGCCTAGCCATATCTCTTTTCCAGTCTGACTTTTACCAGTATCGTGAAGGCTATCTGTGTCAGGGCCCCAACCAGCTGCCATGGTGGACTAGCCATTAGGGCTTGGGTTCCCAGGGACAGTAGTAGGGTCAGGCCTGTGCACAGAGCCCTAGGTAGATAAGTATAGTGATAAGCCAATCAACTTGATCCCTCCCCTGTCCTTGTTGTTTCTCCCTCCAATAAATCAGATTGTTTGTTTAACTACACCTGGTTAGTCTGTACATTTATGGTGAACTACTGTATAGTGACTGCGATATAACTGTATCTTACTTTACAGGGGTCTCCGAGGTGAGCTGAGAGGTACCAGCCTGAGGGCAAGTGTACGGGGGAGAAGTGGTGCTGGTACCTTGTGTGAGTCACTAGTGGGACAAAAGGAGGGTTGCTGTAGCCCAGAGGGCTGTGACCGAGGCAATCTTAACAGCATTAACCCCGACCTCTGGGTGGAGGCACCCGCCAACGGATCTGGGCCCCTTACCCTGTCTCCGTGGAGGCAGGCCGGGGTAGTGGCCCCAAGGGTAGCGCCCCTGGGGGTTACAAGGTGGAGGAACCCTGGGATTAGCATCCCCTAGTGGCCGAGTGGGGAAGTACACCAGAGATGGAAAAAGTGGACTGGGATATGTTGGGGAAAATTAAGTTGGGACCTGTTAAGACCATGGTACACAGACTGATGGGGTGGGGTGAGGCCGAAGAGCTGGACTCCCAGAAAATGGTGTTACTGCTCGACGTGCCTTTAGGAACCCCAGCTGCTGACATCATTTCTGCAGCAGAGCGGGTAAAATGTTTGGGGAAGTGGAGGTGAAAGGGCGTATGGCTGACTTGCTCAACCAGACGCTGCAGGTGCTACTCCTGTGCAGTGTGGCCATCAACCCCGGGAAGGTACCTCCCGTGATTTATCCAGAGGATGCCTCACAAGGGTGGAGGCTAATTCATATCCACAGTGGGTCAGTCACCCCTGGGGGGTTCCCCCAAACGAATAGTTTTAAAGACAAACTGCTTAAATTGCTGGCTGTGGAGGGGAGAACTACTCAGGAGCTGCTGCAAACCTTGGATTTGTCCAGCGACGCTAACCCTCAGGGCTCCCCCAGCACCTCCCTCTGTCCCCCCCAAGAGTTCTTTGTTGGCTTCACTGCCCCTAGTGGTCCCACTTATACAGCTTGATTCTTACCGTAAGTTAAAGCTTTTTTCTGGCATGGTGCCCGTGCCTCCAGGGGAGGATGACCTGGAGGCTTGGATGGACTCTGCCACCCCCTTAGTCCAGGAATGGCAATGCTCTGAGGGGGAGAAAAGGAAGAGACTGATGGAGAGCTTGCGGGGTCCCACTTTGGAAGCCATTAGGTTTTTGTGGGCCACCAGCCCGGAAGCCACCACCGAAGAGTATCTCTCTGCTTTAGAAGGGGTGTTTGGGAGTACAGAGACTGGTGAGGATTTATTATGGAAATTCAGGTCTGTTAAGCAGTGGAGGAAAGAGAAACTGTCCGCCTTTGTCACTAGGGTGGAGCGGGCCTTGCAGAAGGCCTATAGAAAGGGGGGAATCGCTGCCTCAGTCCTAAATCAGGTTAGGTTGGAACACGTTTTAAAATCTGCCAGATTCTCTAGTCTAATACTGCTGAAACTTAAGTTGCATGATCGATGGGCCACCCCGCCTGAATATTGTCAGTTAATGAGGGAAATTAGAGAGGTGTAGACTGATGAAGAGGGTGGGAGCCTTGTGTGGGGGCGGTGAACCCTAGTGGGACCCTGAGCCTAGTACCCCTGAGGAGGTCAGCCTGTCCAGAGGTTCTGAGGGATCCCCAGATGTTCCCGGTGTTGTGGGAATGTGAGTTGTTTCCTCTGGCCCCCCTGTAGAGAGTGAGTTGAGGGCTGAGGTCAGGAATTTAGGGGAACTGGTGAGGGACTTAAAGCAATCTGCTATGTATCCTGTTAGGTCCGGGGCCCCTGAGATAACCCGCAACCAGACCCCCAGCTCAAGGGAGCCCCCTCATCCCTCTCAGGGCCCCCCACAAACACGGGGCCCATCACCTAACAGTGATGTCCGGGTCCCCAAGTTCTGTTACCATTGTGGAGAATATGGGCATTTTCAACCTGAGTGTCAGAGGCCAGAGAACTTAAGGAAAGTTAACAGCAGATTGATCACTTGGCATCGCCGGGCACAGTCTCAACCCCCTAGGAAAAGTTTTGTGACTCGGGCCCAGGCTCAGTTGACCCTCAATGCTGTGGCCCCCGACTGGTCTGTTGTGGTCGGGCCTTCGATGGAGACCCCAGTGAGAGTAAATGGGATTCCCACTCGGGCTGTATTGGACAGTGGCTCTCAGGTAACCATCATGTTTCAGGACTGGTACCAGGCACATTTACCCGAGGTGCCCCTGCAACCCTTGAATGGACTACATGTGTGGGGTTTGAGCGACAAGGTATATCCGTATTTGGGATATATCTGGGTTTGGTTATCATTCTTGACATCTGTGGCTGGAATGGATGAGCTGGTGGAAACGTTAGTTTTAGTTTGCCTGCCCACTGGACTATATGATGGGGTGCCTTTGTTGATTGGAACGAATGCTCATATGTTTGGATGATTGGCCCAGTTGTGCTCAGAGAGACAGACATGCAAAACTGGGCGAGCTCTAACAATACCCGCTGTGCTCCAAAAAGCAGTTGCCTCCCAGAGGAGAGTTGGTCAAGAGGAATCTGAGGGCCCGGTGGGGGTGGTGTGGAAAAAGGATCCAGCTCCAGTGATACTCGCCCCAAATGCCCAGTGTGTCTTGCATGGAGAAGTACGATTAAGTACGGATGTTAAGAACAAGTTGTTGATGTTGGATGTGCCTGGGGAGGGGAGATTGCCTGAGGGACTGTTGATAAAACCCAGTATCTTGCCAGCTAGAGCTCATGCTTATGTCAAGAGAGTGATGGTTCAAGTGCATAATGTGTCCGACAAAGAGATTCGAATAAGAAGAGGGTGCACCCTGGCAAGTGTCCATTGTGCGGATACCGCAGTACTGCCAAGTAGCAGGGGTCCCAAGGCAGACGATCGAGTTACTCCTGATTTGTTCGATTTCGGTGACTCCCCGTTGCCGATTGCATGGAAAAAGAGGATCAGTGAGAGACTTGCCCAAAGGGACCAGGTATTTTCTCTGAGAGAATGGGATGTGGATGTGTGCTGGGGCTGAGCATCACATTTGGCTGCATAACGACCTTTCGAGAGATCCCGCACCTGGTCGGCTGACATCGATGATGTCGGTGACATCTACAAGAGATGTTGGCTGCTGGTGTGATACAAGTCCGGAGCCCTATGCTTCCCCCATCGTGGTGGTAAGGAAGAAGAATGGTACTGTTCGGATGTGTGTAAACTATCGCACGTTGAATCGGTGGACCATCCCCGACCAGTACACCATGCCGTGAATACAGGACGCGTTGGACTGTTTAAATGGCAGCAAGTGGTTCTCTGTGTTGGATCTCCATTGTGGGTATTACCAGATCCCGATGGCCCCAGGGGGCTGAGAGAAGACTGCATTCATTTGCCCCCTGGGTTTCTATGAATTAATTCGGATGCCTCAAGGGATTTCAGGCGCCCCAGCCACCTTTCAGCGCCTGATGGAGAGAGCTGTGGGGGATATGAATTTGCTCGAATGTCTGGTCTACTTAGATGACACATAGTGTTTGGACGCTCGTTGGAGGAACACAAGCAGCGACTATTTAAGGTTTTGGATTGGTTGGAGGAGTTCAGCCTCAAGCTGTTGATATATAGGTGTCAATTTTTCCAGACTTCCGTAAAATATGTGGGCCACATAGTGTCTACTGAGGGCATAGAGACTGACCCCAGCAAAGTGGAGGCGTTGACTACTTGACCCCAACCCAGGAACTTGAAAGAGTTGCAATGGTTTCTGGGGTTCTGCAGATACTACCGGCGATTTGTCAAGGACTATTCTCGAGTGATTCGTCCCCTCCTCAACCTCACTCAGGGGTACCCTCCTACCAACAAAAAGTATAGGAAAGTTGTGCAGCCCGAGACCGAGAATAGATATTTCCAGTCGAATGAACTGTTTGGGGATCGTTGGACTGTTGAGTGTGAGGACACTTTCTATGACATTATATATCAACTCACCCATGCCCCCGTGTTGGCTTATGCTGACCCGGCCAAGCCCTACGTTCTCCATACCGATGCTAGTCTTCAAGGATTGGGGGCTGAGTTGTATCAGGAGCACTCGGATGGTCTGAGACCTGTGGCGTTTGCCAGCAGAAGTTTGGCTCCGTCAGAGAAAAACTATCCTGTGCATAAGCTGGAGTTCCTGGCTCTGAAGTGGGCCATTGTTGATCAGTTTCATGATTATTTGTATGGTGCCAAGATATTAGTAAAGACTGATAACAGTCCTCTGACCTATGTACAAACCTCAGCTAAGTTGGACGCCACTGGCCACAGGTGGCTCTCTGTCTTAGCCACCTATGACTATGCTGTTGAATACAGGGCCGGTTTAAACCATATAGATACGGATGCCCTTTCCCGGAGACCTATGCTCCAAGCTGATTGGGTCAGGCTGTCTGAGCCTGACATAAGAGCCCTTTGCCAAAAATTTGACAAGGAAGATCAGGTGTCCTCGGATGCTGTGAACTGTATGGTGGATTGCTTGGGGCACTCTGAGAGCTGTATACCTGCTGCCTATTGTCATTTTTCCACCCTGGATACTAGATCATTGCCTCAGTTTGACAATACTAGTCTCTAACAGGCTCAATCCCAAGATTCTTTGATAAAGCTGGTGGTGGGAACCTTGCAGGCTGGGCAAGATGTGTCCAAATTGTGCTCTACCGACTTAAGAGCCACCCTGTTATATAAAGAAGGGCCCAAATTAAGGCTGATTAACCAACTACTATACCAAGAGACTGTACATAAAGAAGACCAGATTGTCAGACGACAGCTAGTGTTGCCTTCAGAGTTAAAGGAACTGGTTTTACAGTCTCTGCATAATCAGATGGGACATCTTGGCATCTACCGAACTCTTGACTTGGTACGAGCCCGGTTTTACTGGCTAAAAATGAGCACAGGTGTGGAGCGGTATGTCAAGACCTGTAGTCGGTGTTTGCAGAGGAAGGCCTTGCCTCAGAGAACTGCTCCTATGGTCAACATTATTACTAGTGCCCCTATGGAACTAGTCTGCATTGATTTCTTAAGTCTGGAACCCGATCTGAGAAATATCAGTAATATATTGGTGGTTACCGATCATTTCACCCGGTACGCACAGGCGTTCCCTACTAAGGATCAGAAAGCAACCACGGTGGCTAAGATACTTGTTGAAAACTTTTTTGTCCACTACAGGGCCCCCCAGCGAATCCATTCCGACCAGGGGAGGGACTTCGAGAGCCGCTTGATTAAAGAGATGCTGTCTTTGTGAGGGGTGCGAAAGTCAAGAACCACCCCTTACCATCCTCAGGGAGATCCTCAGCCTGAAAGGTTTAATAGCACATTGCTTGACATGTTGGGCACATTGCAACCCAAGGACAAACAGAGATGGAGCTAGCAAATCAGTACCCTGGTTCACACCTATAACTGCACCAAGAGTGATGTCACGGGATTTTCCCCGTACCGACTGATGTTTGGGAGAGAGGCTAGGTTGCCCGTGGATGTGTGCTTTGGAGTTTCCCCTGATGGGGTGCAAGCAGAAAACCATCTACAATATGTACAGAAGCTGAAGGCCCAGTTCAACCATGCGTATCAGTTGGCCCAGACCATGGCTGCTAAAAGAAACTTGGCCAATAAGGAGAGGTATGACAAGAAAGTGAAAACTTTGAAGTTAAGAGAAGGGGACCGAGTGTTGTTGCAAAATCTGGGGCTGCATGGGAAACACAAGATTGCTGACTGATGGCATCATCTCCCTCACATTGTTGTGGGCCAACTGGCCGATCTGCCTATGTATAAAGTGTGACCTGAAAACAATTCCAAGGATTTAAAAACTATTCACCGAAATCATCTGCTACCAATTGGGCAAATCCTGATTGAGGCTGAACCCTCAACTGCCGCCCCCTCCCAGCCTGTGACTAGATCTGCTACCAAGCAAAGAACTAAACCCGTGGATCCTTCAGCAAGCCAACCAAGAGAGCCTTGTCCAAACCCTGCAGAGGGAGATGATCAACAATCGATGTCGGAAGACAATGACGATGATATTGAATACTATCCCTCTTACGAACTGAGCCAACTGCTCCGGGGCAATCCATCTGTTAATTCTGGAGACGAGATTGTCCCGTCTGGACTGTTTGAGCCCCATCCTTTATCCCCAGAGCTGATATCTCCAAAAGATGAACTGGGAAGCAGACAAGCCCCAGGGGTGGGGTCCTTGAGCCTGGCTGAATTGTCTGGCCTGGCTGAATTATCTGACTTCTCGGACAAAGAGAGTGAGGTGGGGGGACAAGCCAGTGATATGCCAGAACCGGAGGAATATTTTGACTGCCCCGATGGTCCCTCACCAGTAGATACACAGCCCTCAGCTGAGCCCAGTGGAGTGGGTCCTGGGGTCGAGGGTCAGGCCACAAATAGTACTATGAGCACTGAGCCCTGTTCCCCTGTAGAGGTTCCCGTCCCTAATGTCAGTGGGGCTGAGTTGGAATCAGAGCCTGTTTCAGGGTTCCCCGAGACACTGAGACGCTCCAGCCAAGAAGTACGGCCTGTAATAAAGTTGAGTTATGAGTCTGTGGGTCAGCCAGTGGACCTGCCCTTGAATGTGGTCTACAAAGGGGTGTATGTGTCCCCGAGCTCCTTGCCCAAGCTAGCTTTGGGGAATAAATCTAGTTTGTTGGTATTACCCGCTGGGTGTGGTGTCCCTGCTTTCAGTGACCCGCCCATAACAGAAATGGGGCGGTTCCCCCAGCTCCGGGGCCATGACTAGGAAATATTGACCTCATTGGGAAAAAGAGAAACACAGGGTAATGTGTGCGCAATATTGTATAGCCCATAGTACACTGTAAATATTCATGTATGTCATGTTAAGTGTGATGTAGTGTCAAATAGGCTGTGTGCCTTTAAGTAACTTTAGGGTCATTACTTGACACGGACGCCAAGTTTTTCAGGCCAGGAAGGGTGTAACCCCCTTGCAAATGGGGGTTCCTAAAAGCTTCCCCGGGAGCTCGCTTAGTTGTCTCCTTGCCAGGTTGTTGTCCTGCTCTGCAGCAGCTTCACTGCGATTGCCAGGAGTGCTATCCAAGCCTCCGTGCCTGTCTTTAAGGGCTGCCTAATTTGCAGTCAGGATTAGTCTGGAAAGGGGTTGAGTGTGGCCATGCTTAAGTCCCGCCCGGGCTGCCGGATAATCGCTCCGTTTCTGCCTTCGCTGAATTGTGCAGAGGGAGCTCCGTTGAAAGGTGTCGCAGCTGCTGGGGATAATTTGGGGGTAATAACTGATAACGTAGCTGTTCTAACCTGTTTTTCTTTGCAGCAAGGACTGTTCTGATGCTCCCCTCCATTTTGGTCCTGGACTGGCGATTTGGACCAATCAGTACCTCGGGATTTGGGAGAGCAGTCTAACCAATAGAGTAACTGCTTATAAGTTGGAGAAGGCATTATGGGCTATGGCGCTGCTTTCGCACCACTGAGGGGCAGGAGAGTGATGGACTGACAGGTGTGCCAGCCAATAACAACGGGTAGCACCTGAATTGTAAAGGGAGCCCCATGTTGAGAAGGGGCAGATGTGGTGTGGCTGGTGAGAAGAGAGGAGCTCTGTGCTTCTGTGCTAGTGGACTGTTTGCGCGGGAAACGCGTGAAAGTCTGCATCGTCCGTTTGTCTGCCGTTGAAGGAGTCAGAAAAAATCCGCTGCATGCGATCAGAGGAGGCTGGTGCCAGTCCAGCTACCCACCAGGCTTGACCTGTTCGGAGGATTGGAGAATCTGCTGAATCGCGCTCGGTCCTCGGGAAAGCTGAAACTGCTGTTGCAGCATCTTAGCCAGCTGAGAGTTCGTGTAAACCTTGGAGGCTGCGGCCTGGTGTGGTACCCCTCTGGAGCTGCCATATAAATGTGTGAGGAGGCTGGTGAAACTCGGCTTAGCCCCGCTAGTGGTGCAGAAACTGTTGCTTGCTGAAGTCGTGAGTACTGACTCAGGGTAGCTCCCTGCTAAGGCAACTCTGGTCTCAAGTTGTTTCATTCTACTGTTGACTGCCTAGCCATATCTCTTTTCCATTCTGACTTTTACCAGTATCATGAAGGCTATCTGTGTCAGGGCCCCAACCAGCTGCCACAGTGGACTAGCCATTAGGGCTTGGGTACCCAGGGACAGTAAATAGTAGGGTCAGGCGTGTGCACAGAGCCCTAGGTAGATAAGTATACTGATAAGCCAATCAACTTGATCCCTCCCCTGTCCTTGTTGTTTCCCCCTCCAATAAATTAGATTGTTTGTTTCGCAACTACACCCTGGCTAGTCTGTACATTTATGGTGAACTACTGTATAGTGACTGCGATATAACTGTATCTTACTTTACAGGGCGTCTCTGGGGTGAGCCGAGAGGTACCAGCCTGAGGGCAAGTGTACGAGGGAGAAGTGGTGCTGGTACCTTGTATGAGTCACTAGTGGGACGAAAGGGGGGTTGCTGTAGCCTAGAGGGCTGTGACCGAGGCAATCTTAACAGCATTAACCCCGACCTCTGGGTGGAGGCACCTGCCAACGGATCTGGGCCCTTACCCCGTGGAGGCAGGTCGAGGCCCTAAGGTACGCCTGGGGGTTGACACTCATCAAGGAATAACCTATGTGATTCAGTATAAATAATAAATTTAACATTAAGTATAAGGAATAAGTAGTAGAATTTCTTTTTTTTCAGTTACATTTTTGTTGATTTTCGTCAACAGGAAACTAAACAAAAAAAACAGGATATAGGCATTTTATGTACATTTGCAGACATGTGCAACATCACAAGACTGTAAGGGTTACTCATATGCCTACACGCTGGTATCTTTTGCTTATGTTGGTACTAGCACTGTGAAGAAAATATTACACTATGCCTCCTATTCAGGAACATGATGTATATGAAAGTACTGACATGCTTCTAATATTAATCATTCAGTTTCTATCACAAACAGGGTCTTACCTTTAGCATGAGGTATACGTACCTATTTAATCCAGCATTAGAATATACGAACATATGTACATATGAAATTTGCCAGCAGATAAAGGCCTAGAGGTCTATCAAGTCTGCTCAAATGTGCAGCTAGCACCCCTTATTCTGCAGCTGCCTCTCCCTTCCACCCTTCCCCTTCATTAACCCTCCCCCCTTGTCCTGTCCCATCCTCATTTGAAGCAGTCCACTGTTCTACTGCATACCACTTCTGCAAGTAATGCATTCCACCCAGCCACCACCCTCTCTGTAAAAAAGTGTCTCCTCATCTCCCTCCTGAACCTTCCTCGCTCCAGTCTCATAACATGGCCCCTGGTGGCCCTCCCCTCCCTTACTTTGAACAGCCCCTCTGTACCCGTCTTGTTTATTCCTTTCATGTATTTAAAGGTTTCAATCATGTCACCCCTGTCTCTCCTCTCCTCCAGTGAGTACATGTTCAACTCCTTCAACCTCCTCTCGTATGATAAGTCCCCCAGCCCCTTGATCATCTTTGTCGCTCTGCGCTGCACCCCCTCCAGTAACTTAATGTCCCTCTTCAGATACGGACGCCAGTACTGCACACAGTACTCCAGGTGTGGTCTAACTAATGACCTATACAGTGGCAGAATCACCTCCTCCCTCCTCGAGGATATGCCCCCTTGCAATACAACCCAGCATTTTGTTGGCCGTTGCAGCTGCCTTCCTACATTGTGCCGAGTTGTTCATTGACCCTGTAATGAGCACACCCAGATCCTTCTCCTCCTCTGTCTGGGCTAGCTGCACTCCCCCTAGCTGGTAACTCCTCCTTGGGTTCTTCATCCCAAAATGCAGCACCTTGCACTTTTTGGCATTAAACCCCAGTTGCCAGGTGTCTGATCAGGTTTCAAACTTTGC
Organism: Neoceratodus forsteri; assembly: GCA_016271365.2. Lineage (NCBI taxonomy): Eukaryota > Metazoa > Chordata > Ceratodontiformes > Ceratodontidae > Neoceratodus > Neoceratodus forsteri. Next base: position 341,505,661 of record CM057455.1, on the reverse strand, counting down.
CAGATCATCCTGCAACCCCTGCCATCCCCCTATGTCATCCACCACCGCGCCTGCCTTGGTATCATCAGCAAACAGATTGATCTTGCTCTTGATGTCTCATGATATGTCTGCAATGAATATCCCAAACAACACTGGTTCCAACACCGAGCCCTGTGGAACACCGCTCGTCACTGCCCTTGGGTGTGAAAGCTCCCCACCCATCACCACCCTCTGTTGCCTTCCCTGCAGCTAGTTTCCTACCCATCTCATCAGCTTTGCACCAGCCCCTGTGCCTACTAACTTCCTTCCCAGCCTTCCATGTGGCACTGAGTCAAATGCCTTACTGAAGTCCAGATACAGGACATCCACTGCATGGCCCCTGTCCAGTTGCCTAGTTACCCAGTCATAGAACTCGACCAGGTTGGTTTGGCAGGATCTGCCATGTATGAAGCCATGCTGTCTGCTGTCCTGTGAGTCCTTTGGCCTCTGGGAGGGCCACCAGCCTCTCCTTCAGGATAGTCTCCATTAGCTTACCCACGATGGATGTGAGGCTCACTGGTCTGTAGTTTCCTGGTTCATCCCTGGGGCCACTCTTGTGGAGGGGCACCACATGAGCCATCCTCCAGTCCTGAAGTACACACCCCAAATGTAGTGAGGCATTAAATAGGTCTGCCAAAGGTCCTGCAAGGACCTCTGCCAGCTCCTTCAGTACCCTGGCGTGGATGCCATCTGTGCCTGGTGCCTTGTCCACCCTCAGTGCCTTCAAACCCTCTCGAACTCTGCTCTCCATGATTTCCCCATCTGTCACCACTTCCCCCCTGCTTCTGCCATTTCTCCCACTTTGGGTGTCACCCCGCTCTTCTCTTTGGTAAATACTGAGCAGAAGTACTCATTTAGTGCTTCCGCCTTATCGCACCCTGCTTCCACCCAACCCCCCTCCTTCCTAATCCTTATTATGTGGTCCTTGCAGCTCCTTTTCTCCCTGATGTACTTAAAGAAGTCCTCCCCTTCTTAATGCCTTGTGCCAGCCTGAGTTCCGTAGATGCTTTGGCTCCCCTTACTGCCCTTGTCACCTCCTTCGATTCTGTCAAGTACTCCTCCCTGTCCTCCTCCCTTCCTGTTTTCTTGTACTTCCTAAAGGCAGCTCTTTTCCTCCTTACCTTTTCCATGACCTCCTTGCTCAACCAGCTCGGTTTCTTAGCCCTAGCCTTCTTGCTCGGGGCTTTGCAGCAGGTTTTGGTTGCCTCCACTATCCCCAGCTTTATGAGCTCCCACCTCTGGTTAGTGTTCATACTAGACTGAATTCTGCACAGGTACCCTTTTACCACTTCCCCCATCCTCCCAAAGTCAGCCCTCCTGAAGTCCAGCATGCTTGTGCCAGATTCCACTCCTTCCTTGCCCATATCCAATGTGAGCCATACTGAGTGGTGGTCACTCCCTGACAGCGGTTCCTCCACGGTAAGTTCTCTCACAAAGTCCCCATTTGTCAGCACAAGGTCAAGAGTATTCCCTAACCTGGTTGGTTGACTGACCATTTGCAGCAGGAAGCTGTCCTGGAAGGCATCCAGCAGTACCTGCTCCCTTCTGTTCCTGGTTGTTGGGGTGCTCCAGTCCACTCCTGGCATGTTGAAGTCCCCACAATCACCACACTACCCTTCTGCAGGTCCTCCTGATCTGTCCGCTAGTTCCCTGTCTAACTTCTCCATCTGAGATGGTGGCCTGTACACCACTCCCATTCTAAGAATCCTATTCTTGGAATCCTGGATTTACATCCAAAGTGACTCCATACTACCTCCTCCCCTTCCTCCCTTACACACTTCAGTCCTTCCTTCACATATAGTGCCACCCCCCCTTTCCCAATCACCCTGTCCCTACGAAATAACTTGTACCCTGGTACAGACAGGTCCCAGTCATTGTATTGGGTGGCCCATGTTTCCGTGATGGCTGCAATGTCCACCTCTCCCTCTGCCATGAGAACCTGTACCTCTGCATTTTTCCTCCCAAGGCTCCTAGCATTAAGGGTAACCACCTTCCACCCTCTCCCCCCCTCCCATCCTGCCCTCCTTTGCTAGCATCACCAACAGTACTTGCCATTTGTCCTTTGTCACTGTTATGGGGGGTAAGCTCATATGGTTTCCCAACCTGTGGTCTCTGCATATCTCTTCCCCAACTGCCACCCCCCACTCCTAGTTTAAATTCCCAACTTCCTCTATGTGCTCCTCCATCCTCTGTTTCAACACTTTCTTTCCTCCTCCACTCAAGTGTAGTCTGTCCTTGGCATACAGACTACTGTCCTCTCCCAGTCGCTCCCCACCCCCAACAGCCCATACCCTTTAGCACAACACCAGGTTCTTAGCCATCCGTTAAATTCCTCTATTCTCAGCTTTCTTTTTGTGCTTGCCTTTGGCACCGGAAGTATCTCTGAAAAAGTTACTCATCTTCCTGCCCCCTCACATAATTGTGCTAGTTCCTCAAACCTCCTCTGGGCTATATCTACTGTCTTGTCAGCCACTTTTTTTTGTCCCAAGATGTATAATTAAATGAGGCTTGTCCCTACCCCTTCTAGCATATTTCAGAACAGACTGTCCCACCCTTTCCGCTGTCATTCCTGGCATGGCCTCCACCCAAATGCGACTATGCCTCTCCCCTTTGCTACCCCACCTAACTCCTCTTAGTATAGAGTCCCCCAGCACTAAGATTCCATGTCTCTTACTCCCTGCTTGCTTCCATCCATCTCCCTCTCTCATTTCCAGCTCCTCTTCTTCCTTCTGCATATTATTTTCCCCTTTTACCCCTGTTGCAATTCTCCCAGCAGAACTTTCCCCCGCTCCAGTTTGGTCCAGGCATTTACCAATTACTTCTCAAATTTCATCATTTCCCTCCTCCACCTTCTTCCTCTCTAGCAGTGCACAACTATTTTCAGAATGCCCTTCACAAATGCCTGCTCCCTCTATCTTCATAGTAACCTGTTCTCTCCTTTCCACTCCATGACTTTTGCCACTTCTTTGCCTCCCCTCACAAGTCCCTATCTCCTCCTTCCATTTGTCTTTTGTCTCCTGACCTGGTTTCCCGACAATCGTTCTTCCCTGGCCTGGGTCCCTTTGTCTCTGCTTCCCTTCTTCTGACCCTCTCCTCACCATTGTTGGCTTAAATCACCCTCCTCATCTCCCTTCTTCCTCCCTCCAGTATTGGGCTAACCTCACCAATCTGCCTTGCCTGTCATAGTTCCTCCTGCAGACCCTTGATCTCCTTTCTAAGTTTCTCTGTGTGGTTTCACACAGACATCCTCCAACACTCCAGGCAATTTTTAGAAAGATTGGTGCACCGCAGTTGTTGCAGCCTACCACCCAACCCATTGCTGTCATTGCCCACCAGCGACCCCTCACCCTTCCAGATGCAGGATACCAAACACTCCCCCAAGTCTCCCCTCTCCCCCCTCTATCAGTGCAAAACATTTTCTTTATTTCCCTTACCCCCTTTGTTGCACATGTTTAGATATATTGAGCAACTGCTTTTTATATTCCTATCCACACTCAAAAAAGAGACTTTAAGTAGCCATTGCACAACCTTCTTCAAACTCCTACTCCTCTTTTCCCCAATGTAATATCAATGCGAAGAAGTAATAATGAAAGCTCCTAGATTTGCATTTACTTCCCTTCCACTGAGATAGCTGTCACCTCTTCACTTGCTGCTGTTCCTTTCCTGGATGTCTTAGCTCCTGCTATGACAGGTGCATATCCTTTGCCTGTTTGAGGAAGTGATGTCAGAACCCCTGGTATAAAGAAATAATGGACCAGGGTTGGGTGGGGTGAGGGTTTGGGGGTGGGACCAGCCCAAGTCTTCCAGAAACAATCAGGTAGCTGAGGCCTCTGGTCAGACCATTAGCACCCTTCCCCCACTGTGCACTCAAACTTTGCAGCTATTGAAGCCAGCAACAATGAATCACAATTCTACTCAAAGCCCCCAAAATAGGTTTGCTACCCAAAGAAACAGGACTCCAATTCAAACAGCTTCACCAACAACACATCAAAATAGGCTTGGAATTAGAAGATATAGGTCTCCAATTCAAAGAAACAGACCTAGTTAAATCACACCAATTATGTTTTAAAACAGAAGAAATAGGCCTCTCCAAATGCAGCCTGCACACTGATGAATCAAACAAATGAGGCCACTTACTAGCTGCAAAGCAGGTTTCAAAATTCCAACAGCCCCAAACAATACTCTGCTAGCCCTTTAGTAGTAAGAAAGAAAAGAAATAACCTTCTACCAAGTAGAATCCACAAGAAACAATGTAAAACAACAAGAAGCTACTGTACTGTAGATCTGATCCTGTCCCCCTTCTAGTTCCTTCTCAGAAGCCAAAGCACTGACTCCACACCTGATTCAGCTCTGCCTCCCTAACTGAGTGAGACCTGGCCAGACCATTAGCACCCTTCCCTCACTCAAACTTTGCAGCTAGTGAAGCCAGCAACAATGAATCACAATTCTACTCAAAGCCCCCAAAATAGGTTTGCTACTCAAAGAAACAGGACTCCAATTCAAACAGCTTCACCAACTACACATCAAAATAAGATTGGAATTAGAAGATATAGGTCTCCAATTCAAAGAAACTGACCCAGTTAAATCACACCAATTATGTTTTAAAACAGAAGAAATAGGCCTCTACAAATGCAGCCTGCCACACAGTGAATCAAACAAATCATCATCAAATCATCAAATCTTTATTTTATTCAGGTGAACTTCATTGAGCAAGGCTCATATACAAGATGGACCTGATAAGGTCAAGGTTCAACAGTTGATACACAACAGATACATCATACACTTATATAAAACAGTTAGCCATACAGGGGAAAAAAAACGTTTATAAACACTGATGATGTGCAGTAAATTCGCATGATAAGCAGTTACAGGAAAGTTAAGCTGTAGTACAGTATATACAGTACATATCCAGTGGGGGCATGGCAAACACACAATATAATGTAATACTAGGATGGTGAAGGTATTACTAGGTGTCACGTAAGATGGGGTGTCTGTCTGGAAGGATTATGCCATATATGGTTAATTTTGGGAGGAGATTGTAGATGACAAGGCTAGCTCTATCGGTAGCAACTGCATTTCTCTGTGAAAAACTGTACAATGCTGTTTAAAGGATGCCAAATGGAATGATATTGGACAGTTTCAGGAATTTTTTAGTGTGTTCCATGTAAGCTAGAGAATAGCTGATTGCTGCCCTCCCTATCCTGGTGTTGAATTTGGGCAATTTGAGCAGGATGATGTTGTTGCTTCTTAGGGCATAGGAGCTAGGAATGGTCTGGGTGAAACAGTCAGAATATAGTTTGAAGTTTTTGATAACTAGCTCTGTAAATCCAGAGTGTTGCATTTCTGTTCCCTACGAGGTGAAGGAAACCACCCAACTGCAGCATAAGAGAGCAGTGAAAGGGTATTAGATGGCAGATCTGTAATGAATCTTGTGCTCTATGATATAAGGTATCCAACTTGTGAATGTAGGAGATGGGCCAGTGACTATAAAGGAAGTCTGCACAGCCCAGCAACTGATGAAAAATGGCCTGGATTAACCTCATCTTTGAGTCTCTGTTTAGGAAGGGTTTAATCTATAGAAAGCCAAGACACTAAGCGAACTTTTTAACAGTTCTACTAAATGGTGAGTGAAGTCAGGTCTGTTGTCGAATCCACACACCTAGGTATTTGAAGTTTTTCTACATACTCAGGTTTCTCAAGTATAGTGTATAGCTGGGGAGAATGATTGAGGAGGAGGTGCTGGTGGAGCTTTGATTTGTGAACATCATTGCTTTAATTTTCTTTTGCATTTAACAGAAGCTTTTTCTCCCAAATAGCTGATATTGTAACAAGGAGAATTCTGTTTGTAGGATTTCATGAGCAGCTGCAGGCAGAAGGGTTGCTGACATACAAAACAGTGTCATCAGCAAAGAGGTGTACAGAGGAATTGGTGAGGTTGAATCAATATTATTTATATAAATGGCAAAAGGATAGGACCCAGGATAGAACAACAGGACTCCTTTTAACAAGTGGTTTTTAATGAAGGATGGGTCACCTTCAGCTTTTACCTGCTGTGACCTACCGGTGAGATAACATCTGCACCACTTAATGGGAAGGTGGATCTGAGCCAAAAGTGCAGGATGATAGTAAACTCGTGGTCCACAGTATCGAATGCTCTCAGGTCCAGGAATACTGCACAGACATTCTCACTATCTAATTCGGTTTGCCTGTCATTTGTGACTTAGCTAGTGCTGTGACAGTGCATAATGGCCCTGAATCCAGATTGAGCTGGATTTAAGAGGTTAACATTGTCAAGATACTCCCTTAACTGGTTATTCACTAATTTCTCCAGCATCTTGGATACCACTGGTAGAATGGAAATGGGCCGTAATTATTAAGTTCCATAGGGTCCCCTGATTTTAGAAGGAATCACTTGAGCTGTCTTCCACAGTGTGGGGATAGAGCCAGAGTTTAGAGATAGGTTAAAGGTGTGTTAGAGGACTGCAAAGTACATGGCACAATCTTTAGAAAGTAAGAGTTCCAGAGAGTCTCCCCTAGCGCTTTTTGGTATCCAGTTGCCATAATAGATCCTCTACTTGCTTCAACAGTATAGATTTGAAGCTGAAGGAAATTAGCTCTCTGATCACCAGTGTAATGGGAACTTAATTGTTCCCTCAGCAGGTTAGCTGGAGAGGTGTCAAAGGCAAGGCCAGCCGTTGTGAAGTGGTTATTGAAGGCGTCCACAATTTCCATTTTGCCAGTGATAGGGCCATAACTGTTGTGTAATTGAGTTGGAAGGGAGGTGTTAGCATCCTGCCGCACCATGCCCTTGATTGTACCCCAAAATCTAGCAGGATTATGATAGGAGGAGTTGAGCTCGGCCAAGTAGAAGGCAGTCTTTGCATCCTTAACTTTCTTGGTGCATCTATTCCTGGCTTTCCTAAAGATCATCTAGTCATTTGCATTCTTGGTTTTTCTTGCCAATCTTCCAGAGTTTGTCTCTCTCCAGCAGTGCAGCTTTGAGGTCAGCTGAAAACCAACGACAGGATTTGTTTTTTATTCGGATACTAGAGATTGAGGCATGGCTGTTAAGGGCATTTATTATAATGCTATTTAGCACCTGCTGAGCTTTTCAACAGAATGGGCAAGATAAAACTCTTGCCAGTGTGGAAGGAGCTAGATCATGCAAATAACCTTCAATATTGATGTTTTTCTTGGATCTCCTCATGAGGAATTTTGTAGGGATTGTTGTTATGCTGGTGGATCTTACCCTGCGATGGGGCAGTGATCACTTATATACCAGAGAAGCACTCCAAGCGTGTGTGAACAGATGTGGTTTATTCACTAGCATGATATCAAGTAGTGTGCTGTTATTACTATTCCTTGCATTAATTCTTGTTGGCTCATTAATTAGTTGTGTGAACCCATAAGTATCACAGAATGATACCAGAGGTGCAGCTGCCTGGGTAAGCCAGTTGAAATTCAGGTCACCTAAAATAATGACTTCTTCAGTGCTAGGCTTGAGCAGGTTCCCCAGGTGGGATAAGAGCTTGTGTTCAGCAGAGGGGGGTCTGTAGCATCCAACTAGCTGAAAAGCTGCTGTATTGGGGAGAGACACTTTTAGGGATAGGCATTCAAATTCCTTGGGCATAGAGGTTGCAGCAATACAGGATACAGCTATACCGGATTTTGCATATATGGCTACTCCACCTCCCCTTGTTTGGCGATCAGCTCTGGATAGCTGATAGTTGGGTAGGTTAACATCCCTGTCTGCTGTGGTCAGTTTGAGCCATGTCTCAGATACCACGAGAAAGTCTGGCAAGGTATGGGCAACCCAGGCTTGTATCAGTGTAAGTTTTTTCAACAGACTGCATGCATTAATATGCAGGAAACTGAGGCCTTTAATTGAGGTTAGGTCTGATGGAGAGGTGATACATTCAGGGGTTCCAGGGTTGATTTCCACGTTACCAATACAGAGCAATAGAAAGAGCAGGAGTTTCGTGAGGGCTGCCAGTGATAGGGAGAGGGGGCTGTCTTTGGTCCTCCTACTCTTATTCTGTTGCCACTCTTTTGGGGTGCTCCATGTGGGGTTAAGGAATTGTGTTGAGATACCAAGTAGCAGTTTGGTGGTTAAGCTTAGGGGGGATCTGTATATCCAATAGTGGAGCCTTGATTTAAATACATGTGTGGTGGTATGTGTCTCTTTTTGGTGGTCACACCACTGTAGTCGATGCAGCAATGGTAGGGCATATGTGAGGGTTTGAGCGTCAACCAAAGGGGATGGTTCAGAGAGACTGGGCGGATGGATCACCCTAATTTGTGAGACAGGGACATCTTCTTTGTGGAACCCCATAGCTGACAGTGAAAGAAGTATCAGAAGTAAACTCCCCATTATGAGAGAGATATTGTTAGTTGGCTATCGGGGGAGTATTGAAGTTGCTGATTGGTTGGATCAGCAAGCCGGTGTGACAGTCTGTTGGTTTAGAATAATGCTGAGGGCGGGCAAGAGATTTCGACGGGAAGATGCCTATAAAGTAACACACAAGAGGGGGGGAAGGGCAGGTGGGCAAAAATTTTGCGCCTTTCTCGAGTGCTCCCTAGCTGTCCCTCCCAGCCTCGAGGTTCCCTGAGTCGGCTTAGGTGCTGCCGACTGCCCGCTGGCGGAGCGAAGCCCCGGCTCTCAGCTGGGTGCTGTGGGGTAGGGATGGCAGGCTGGAGAGAGACAGAGGAAGGTGCAACAATTAAATAGAGGCAGAAACTAGTGTTCCTGTTCATCACTGACTAAATCTGCACAACAAAAGACTGTGGGGGGGAGTGCTGTGGCGCCTCAGCATCTGGCCCACCTTGCAAATGCAAAAAGGAGTTGTAATCACAGTAAAGAGCAATAAGTCAGCAATTTCCCCTTGCAATTACATTAGCAGAAAACAGCACCTTTTAGGTAAATTACACAGTTTTAAAGGAGGAAAGTTGCACCTCAGCGTCTGGCCCACTTTGGATACCAAGGATTAGAATTACAGCAGAAATACAAATAAATCAACAGATTCCCTTTACAGATGCAGCAAGAATAGAAGACAGCTCTTTTTTGGGGATTTTGCAAAAAATACAGGGAAGAAAATCAAGTCCCAGACAGATTTCGGTAAGGCAGGCTCAGTCAGTGTAAGTCAATGGGGCAGGAGAGCCAATCGGCTGCAGTGCCCTGAAGGCAGCTAAACTTACGATTATTCAGCTGCCTTTCCGAACGCTCCTCGCTGTCCCTCCTGGCCTCATGGTTCCTGAGTCAGCTTAGGTGCCGCCGACCGCCTGCTGGCGGAGCGAAGTGCCGGCGCTCAGCTGGGTGCTGTGGGGTAGGGATGGCAGGCGATTGGCTGCGCCTTTCCCGAGTGCTCCCTCGCTGTCCCTCCTGGCCTCGTGGTTCCCTGAGTCGGCTTAGGTGCCGCCGACCGCCCACTGGTGGAGCGAAGCCCCAATAAATGAGCCCACTTATAGCTACCAAAACAGGTTTCAAAATTCCAACAGCCCTAAACAATACCCTGCTAGCCCTTTAGTAGTAAGAAAGAAAAGAAATAACCTTCTACCAAGTAGAATCCACAAGAAACAATGTAAAACAACAAGAAGCTACTTTACTGTAGATCTGATCCTGTCCCCCTTCTAGTTCCTTCTGAGAAGTCAAGAAGAGAGATCCCTTGTGACATACCCTCATCTTTAAGTTGTGATCAGGGACCATATAGGAGGTACTGCTGCTGATGTATGCCATGACTTCAGTGAGCAGAAAATCATACCTTCCAGTGGTCTCCTCTGTAGCAAGTGCCTAAAGTAAAAGTTAACACAGAGTAAACAAGATAAACAAGACTGGGCCACAGCTATCACCAATGAGGTTTATCTACCATTATGCAGCTGCACTCCAATAAGGAAAGCCAGCATACCGTATCAATAAACAAAAAAGGTAAAGAATACAAACAAGAAAAAGACAGATTGTCTAAAACATATAACCTATTCTACAGCAAACATCACCTTATCTTAACATTGTAGACACATAGGTACCAGAGATATTCTCTAAAATTAAAAGTAAGGAGACTTAATAAGAATCCGTCAATACTTCTTCAACAGGAAATTTCATAAGGTCACAGTAGACCAGTCAGTCTACACCTGCTCTGGCCGCAAGATAGACCATGTATGGGGCCCAAGACTTCTGAAATCTAGCTTTTTGGTCTAATGTATTCTGAGACCTTCTGTCTAATGCATGAAACTGGGTAAGGGTAGACAAGATTTCTCCCAGAGTGGGTATGCATGGGGTTCTCCAGTTCCTCAGTATATTACACTTTACTTGCATGCTTAGTAGCATTAGCCAATGGAAATGTCATTGTAAAGGTGAAGGGGCTCCAGATTTCATACCCAGAAGTAGGAGGGAAGCATTTAGAGAGACAACTGTCCGAAGAATCTTAGTGGCGGCTAGAGTTATGGCTTCCCAGAGTGGAGTTATCATAGGGCATTGCCAGAGAATGTAATATAGATTACCTCCCAAATGTTGGCACCTCCAGCAGTTGTCATGTTGTAGGACTTTGGCTTTTTTGAGGACCTCTGGGGTTCTTTACCATGAATGAAGTATCTTATTGTGGATCAGTTGGCTACAGGTATCCCCCACACCAGGAGTGGGATATTCAGACTGCGCCAATAAGATGCGCAATAGTGGGAGCAGGCACAAGAGCAGTGCGCCATTGTGCAACATGTGCAATATTCAAACCAAGAGCAGGTCAAGGTGCGCCTGTGCAACACAGCTGAATATCACGCCCCATGCACCATGGTGCAACCAGGGATGCACAGTGGAGCAGGGCCAATGGGCAGCAGCACATCCAGTGATACACAGGGACAAAGAAAGGAAGCAGGGTGTTCTAGCCATGGAAGCACCATGGGTGGAGGAGCATGCAGCAGGCCAGACAGACCAACCCCCCCCAAGGCCCCTCATGAGCTGCACAACCACAGGTGAGCTGGATGGACCACCAGCCCATGAACCCCAGCACTGATCTAACAGCAGAGCACAGTGCCCCAGCACACTCCCCCAGCAAACAGTGACCGCAACACAAGGAGGGACAGACCCTCCCACGCCACCACACCCCACCAATGCTGTCCACCCCCGTACAGTGATCCCAAGACACCCAGACCCGAAGCATCACCAAACAGTGCATGGCACCAAAGGCATGCCACCACCACCACCATGACAATTCAACCCTGTGCCCCATGGTGCCATGCATGACAGCCCCACCATGATCCCCCCACAGCAGGCAACACCAGCCACTGACGCAACTGCAGCATACACAATGCCCCCCTGCATGGCCCCCACTGTGGCACAGCAAAGAGGTTGACCCTGCGTCAGTACCCAAGGGACCCCGCATGTGACAAGGCTCACCCTGGATGCCACCACCAGCAGGACAGCACCCTGAACACTCACCCATGCACACACCCTGTCCCAGCACTGCCCCACCAGACAGTACAGCTGCCCACTGTGGTGCATGGAGGCATGCACCACACAGGATGCAACACGAGGCACGAACAAATCCCCCACCCTGTCCCAAGGGTACCCCGTCACAGAGTCACACAAAGCGGGGCAACAGATGCCGCTGTCGTGTGTCCAATGATGCCATGTACCCATGGCCTGTACACCACTATGGTGCTGGTGAGCTAGCCATGTGGTGCATGCACCATGAACCTGTCTGCCACCAGCATGCAGCTGGAGCACATGTGACAGACAGCAGACCACAGCCACTGCCACAGACACCATCGACAGCATGGAGGGGGTAAACAACAGCACCGCCCACAGTGTCACCTGAGGCAGACGTGCAGTAGACCTGGAGACAGGATGCCAGCTGCCATGGTGCTGTGCCCAGAGGGTGGCTGGCATGGACAGCCACCAATATCATGCCAGCAGACATGCATGTGGTGGGGGGGTCGGCACGACCATGCGTACCACAGACACGCAAGGGGCTCAGTCACATGGGCCAGGCACACACTGCCAGGGGCGACTGTGACACAGCACATACACCTGAGACCACTGCACACAGGCATCCAGTGCACAGGGCACAACACACATACCACAGGCAGGGAGCATGGCCCCCACCCACACCAGTGGAGGGGCCCTGCCAGACATACACACGACCAGGCTGGCACCACCCCCAGACACCATGCACACCACTGCAGCAAGGCACCAGACACCCGCTGCAAATCAGAGACCACCACAGTTGTAGTATGAAACATGTCTATAATTCAAAAGGTAACAAAATTAACAATAACTATTTACATTACTATATACAAAGTGGGGGAAGGGGTACAAGGTTACAACTTGGGGGGGACGGGCATGGGGCATGGTGGAACAGCAAAGAGGGGGACAAAGGGGGTGTGAGGGACAGTCCGGGGGGAAGGAACAGCACAGGCACTGCAGGCCCTACTGGTGGCCCCTCTCATCCCTGCACTCCCTGTGGCACCTTCTGTGCTGCCGCTGGTCACTCTACTCCATGCCTTACAGCAGCTCCAGTGTGGCCCGGGTCACCTGCAGAATTTCCTGGATGTGATGCTCCAGGGTCATCCAGCGTTGTCCACCTAGGACAAGGGAGCAGAGTCAGTATGTGTGACTGGCCAGACCTCCGCAGCCCACCCAATGTGCATGGCATACAGCTGTGGGCCTCACCCCTGTGATGGCATGTGACCACCCACAGTGTGTGCGCCCACAAGACCTGCCTACCCAGGCACCCATATCCATGCAAACCTCTGCACACCCCCACTGCCCATGCACTGCACAGCACCAATGTGGCCATACAGTGTCATGGCTATGCAGTGTGGTGGCAGTGGCACAGCCAGGTGCCCAGTGCATGCACAGCCCAGCTGCAACACCCACCCACACACGCAGTGCCACAGGACAGTGTCAGAGTGCACCATGTGGCATGCACGGCAGTGGGACCATGTGTGGGGGGCCATGCCCCACCACCACCCCTGCAACCCACCATGCACAGATGTAAGGGGAAACATGGCACTCAGCTGCTTTCTGGTCAGCAGGGCACTGCTGACCCATGGTACCACCACTGTGCCCTGGCTGCAAGACCACACCACCTATTCCGGCCTGCCATCCCTGCTCACAGGTCAACCGGGTCCTATGGTGATCCTCTGGGCCTAGAGTGCAAACGTGGAGAGGGTAACATCAGTACAGGCCAGTAACATAGCGCCCCCTTGCTGTATGCGTGCCCGCACAGCCCAGCCGTGACGTGGTGGTGCAGGGTATACACAAGACACCCCAACACTGGCAACACAGGTAAGCCCCGCTGCGGCATGGCCTGATGGCCACCGTAATACATGTGAGACAGATACTACCAGTGATGTGATGGAGCACCTACCTGGCCATGGCATGGTGCCCCATCGGGCACATGCCTGCAGTTGCCCTAGGTGGTTGGAGTCCCACTGCTGGAGGTCACTATATCGGTGGCAACACTGCTCAGCAGTCCTGCTGCACCCTGTGGCTTCCTCAAGGCCCTCTGCCACCTCCTGCCACACTGCTGTCCATGGCTTCAGGAGGGATACCTGGCCAAAGAGGGCACCTGCATGGGGCTCTACCAAGGCCACCAGGTTGGCAAACTCAATTGCCGTCCAGATGGGTGATCTGGTGCACGGCATAGTGCAGTGGCTACCGGCGACAAAATGACGCTCTGTAGTGCACGTGCCCCATATACGGAGGTAGCGTGGTACTGCATTGCCAGTTGCTATTGCCCTGTCACCAGACTGTGCAATAGAGGTGCAGCCATGCATACGCATGGCACCTAGGTGGCAAAGGTCAGCTGCAGGGTCAAGGGTCTGTCCGCGCACAGAGTGCCACAGTGCTATTGGGAAGCCCTGCTTGTAACGCAGTAGGGTGCATGTGTGTAATGCCTTGCAGTGGCCTACTGTGCTGTGGCACCATGGTGCCCATGGCACAACATGGCACGAGCGCCCCCAGAGTATACAGCGTACTTGTGCCACAGGCACAGTGGTGGCCATGCCCTGTACTGCCTCCTGCACACAGCATGTCAGCAGCACTGTTAGCGTTGGCATCAGCACCCTGGGCATGCGTGGTGTGGTGCCGATTGCACACATCACAGTGGTGCACCATAGCCTGAGCATGTTCAACACCATTGCGCAAGGCACAACAGTGTGATATTCAGCCAGGATATACAAATCAGCTCATGAGCCATTCCATAGTGCACCCACTGCATTAGCATCCAATTACAGATGCGTCTGCTCTCATTTGCATGCGTTGTGCTATAAATATGCGACCTGAGGCTGCATAGGCCATGAATCGGTACTGCAGTCCTTTGAGGTAGGTTGCATGCTGTAGGGACGTGGGGACAGTGGTCTGGGAGGGCTGTATGGGACTGCACAGTCCAAGGTAACACCTGTCTATCCCCCAGGCATGAGCATGACCGAGCGAGAGGAAGAGGAGGAGCAGGGAAGGGTGCGAAGGAGGAGGCCCAACTTTACCAGGGCTGAATATGATGCCCTGTTCGAGGCATACCTCGACAGGGAACCACTGCTTAGTGGACAGCGGGGAACACCACAGGTCTGTGCTGCAGCAGGGCAGCCACCCACGGTCCATGCAGGAGTGCAAAAAGAAGGTTGGCATGGACAGGAGGCAGATTAAGGACAAGGTGGCTGCCATCAGGGCGGCACGTGCAACCACCAGTGGGGACCAGCAGGTCACACCCTGCCTGACACCATGGGAGAAGTGATTGGCCAGCAGCATGTGGCGTAGTGCTGTCGAGGGCGTTCCTGGTGGTGGCTTTCAGATGGGTAGCAGCCCATCACTACATGGTAGGTCTGACACTGGCAGTATGTGGGTGGTAGGAGGTCATGCCACAGGGCCAGGTGGAACCACTAATGGTACTGTGTTCCTTTACAGCTCCTGAGCGTCTACATGGGGCAGCGGTGTTGGGTGTGTCCACCGAGGAGGAGGCCCTAGACACGGAGGATCGCCCATCTACCTCCACAGGTGTCCGAGGGTCTGACTGTCTGCATACCTGCACATCTGTCCAGACTGATGCTGGGGATTTGGGTGTGGACATGGCTCTGCCTGTGTCCCAGCGTGACACCGCCCTCAGTGTCCAGTGTGCTGGGACATGGATTGGGACTGGATCTAGCACTGATGATGATGTGACACACGTCCCAGACAGTGATGCATGTGGGACACAGGATGGTCCCAGAGATGGCAACCGACCAGGCGGTTCTGCGGGTGGTGCTGGCATGGCTGCCTGCACAATAGGCCATTCCCAGCCTGCATCTGCATGTTCCAGTGGGGCAGCACTGGTGTGCGGCCAGGGTGGTGGGGCTGTTGCAGCTGCTCCGGCCATGCCAGTGTCCCCTGGTGATCGGCAGCTGGAGGGACAGTGCCAGCAGATGGCCAATGTCAATAGGGGGACAGGGACGGGGGCAGTGGCGGTGCACTGCGTGTGGATGTACCCTGGAATGGCAGTGCTGTGCAGTGCCCACTGTCAAGGGGTGTTGGGCAGCAGGGACAGGAACACCATGGGGGACAGTATGCTGGACATGCAGACGACCCCTTGGATGAGCACAGCCAGATTCTCCATGCCTCAGTAGATCAGCAGATGCGGCTCGTGGCGGTGGTGGATGAGCTCAGTGCTGTTCTGCACCAGGCAGAGGAGCGGTGCAGCAGGGACCATGGCTTGTTCCTGGCAGAGTTGGCTCAGCAGCGGGCAGATGTGACCGCTGCCATTGACAGACAGACCACTGCAATGGCTACTGTCATGGCCACACTGGCCACCCAGTTGGGTGCCCAGCCACCGCACACCCTGCAAGGTGCTATGTCTATCCCCTATTCCCAGTGTCATGCGACCCCTGCTATGTCGATGACGGGTTTGACTGTGGGCATACCAAGCATGCCTGGTGTGGGCATGTTTGGTGGCCTGCAGACCCCTGCACGGACACGGTCACATTCACACAGCGTCACCCCTGGGGGCCCATCGGTGCCACCCCATGAGGCTACTGGTCAGCCTGGCACAGCTGGCAGGTCTCAATGGGGCCACCTACACATCCATGGTGGCCGTGGCACTGTGTCGCATGACTGACCCATCTCCCACCATGGCCACTGTCTGCCACTGCCCTGTGTGCACTGTGGTGTTCTTTGTGCGATGCATGGGTGAGGTTCCCAGCCCTGCACACACATGATCCCTGTGCACACCCTCCCAGCTGCTGACAACTGTGGTGTGTGCATGATGATGCCTGCATAGCGCTGTCCACCACTGTGCAATGGTGCTCAGCATCTGAGGCATGCACAGTGCCAGTCACTGGGCATGGTTGTGTGTGGTCCAGCGCCACATCAATACAGAGTGTGGCAGGCAAGTGTTACAGGCATCTTGAACAGTGACAGTAATTATACATAAAGAGAAAATTATATAATAGGGAGTTATCTAATAACAAAACAATACAATAAGCATTGTCAATTGACATGGGAGTAACCAAAAATTAATGAATTAAGTTTGAGGAGAAGAAATAAATATTGGAGATAGGAGCAACAGTGCTATGGAGGAGAAAGTAAAGGAGAAATATTGAGGTTTTGATGTTATGTGTGAAGGGATGAAGCCAACTGAAAGAGGATAATGGTACAGTAGGTGAATTTATGCATTTATTTACAAGTCATGACCTGGAAAGGTACACTGTGCCAGGGCACCGTTCAGGTGTAACTGGGGAAGGGTATGAAATGAATATAATTCAAAAAGGTAACTGCAAAATAGTCAAGAAATACAAAATCAACAACAGTGCAAACAAATGGGAACAATGAACAAATAATGACAGGTAACAACAGACTGATCTGACTGGTGACAGAACACCCAAATACAAGTATTAAGCGGAGAGGTTCTGTACTAGGAGCAAGCACATGAAGGAGCAAAAAGATGTCTGAAAAATTGCTTAACAACAGAGTAAGAGGTGATGAGGCAGAGGCAGGTAGGAAGGTTATTCCAGATAGGGGTGAAACTGACAGATAACAGTCTGGTCCATTAAAGTATTGAAACAAGGGGTAACAAATGTTTTGAGAGTCAAAATAGCAGAAAAGGTAAGCTGGCATGGGGGGGGGGTTCTACGACAGCTGGTTGACAAAAAATTTGCAGACCGACATTACAGCGACGGCTTTATGCCGACAACAGTCACGGTTGACATAAACCTGTCAGGCAAAAAGGTTGTATTTTGCAGGGGGCTTTGACCCTGCAACCCCCATGCAGGGGGGCTCTGCCCCTGTACCCCCATATTTTATTATAATCAACTCCGAGTTGAAGCTGATTTGGGGAGTGGGTACAAGACCCGGGGAAGCCGTTTCTGGGGTCCCAAGCTGACTTTACAGTGATCTGTTGTTGTTGTCACTGTCGACAACATTGCTGTAAAGTTTTCACTGTGGTAGTGGCATACTGGCATGGGAAAGGGCATTACGGGTGGGAGTATAATAAGCTGAATAAAATGAGAGCCAACTATTCAACAGAGCTTCACTTTATTCCTGATATACTGTGCGAAGTATACCATGTTTCTATGGAAAGGCGCAAAATTATTGTATTTTAATATTTGGTGGAGGCTCAAGATCTTTTCCATGACTTGGGGGAGGATCACTATGACAGAGTCTGAGAACTAATACTCTGCACTGTACTGCCAGCACTGGGGAGGTTAAGTGACTTGCTAAGGGTCACACAGTATGGAAGTTAAGGTTATGGGAATTAAACCCAGGTCTAATGCATGTACCAAGCTCATTCATAGCTTGTTACTCTAACCTCTATGTTGTACTGCCAGGTCAGTTGCTTGCAGTTGCTCCTGTTCCTTCTCCTGTCTGGTGATATGAAGTCCAACCCTGAACCCTTCGCTCTTCTCTTCTCCATCTCCCCAACTGCTCAAGGTCTAAGCATATTTGAATTCAGTGCTCAGAACCTTCTTTCAAAGCTGGATCTCCTGACTGGATTTCACAACATTCACTCAACATCCTCTGTATCTCTGAGTCATGGATCTCCTCCAGAATCCCAGATCCTAGCCTATTCCTTCCTGACTATCATCTTTTCAGGAAGGACAGGGGACAATGTGAGGCAATGCTGCCATCTATGCCAGTCAGAGCCTCTCTTGCAACATAGCTTTCAGTGAGGTCGCATCTTCCTCCCATGAATTCATCATGGTCAGGCTGTCTTTGCCTTTCGCAATGTCCATCTTCATTGGTGTTTTCTATGCATCATCTAGAAAATCCCCCTCCTTCCTGGTAGATTCTCTCTCCACCATCACTTCTCAGTCCTCCACTAGCGAACTCATTTTGCTAGGGGACATCAATGTCAATTGACTCTCCCTAGCCTGCAGGCTGACCACCCACAAGGCTGAGTTCCTAAATCTCATGCAGATTATTACTGAATCCACCCAGCTCAACCCGTACTCTCATAACCACTCCCTCCTGGACTGTGTTCTTTCCTCCCACCCATAGTGTATTGTAGTTTCAGGAATCCTGCTGGACACTTTCAGTGACCACTGTATGACATTTTGCATCTGGAAGATCTGATCTCCACCAACCTCTCTTAAATACATCTGGACCAAGTCCTCTGCTCACTCAACACTCCTGCTCTCTTGAGTGACCTTGCTGCTACAGATTGGACAGCCAAACCTTCCACCACAGATATCGACATTACCATCTCCCTGTTTCATTTCAAATTGTCTACTATATGGGAAATGCACACCCTGTTCAGAAAATCTGGGGTCAAAAGTCACCATCACTCCTATATTACCCCTGAAATCATTGACCAGTGCAAGTTCTGTGACCTTGTCTGGACAGGTTTCACTTTTCTGATTTCATCTTATACAGAACTATCATGAACTTATGTGCTAAGGCTGTCTGGGCTGCATAATTGTAATATTTCATGCCAGTCTTCGGAACAACCTTAATGCCCCTCAAAGTTCTGGAAGGTAATTCACTCCCTTTTGATCCTCCCACACAATCTGCCCCTCCAATCTTTCTTGTAAATGGTTCACCAGTGTCTGTCTAGAGATGTGCAAGGTTGAGAAAATGTCACTTTGACAGAACTTTGTGAAGTTGGCTAACTTTGCGATGTTTGAAGTGTTGACTTTGCAATGATTTTTGCCAGGCGAAGTGGCACTTTTTTCTGTGAAGTGCCCAAACTTCACTTGAGAAGTTGCAACTTTCTAGGAAAAAGTCACACTTCACCTGAAAAATGTTGCAAAGTCAGCAAAGTAAAAGTTGGTGATGACAGTAGGAACTTCATGAAGCTTTACAAAGTCAAAGTTTTGCAGTGTTACAGCAACTTTGCAGACAGAGTTTAACTTCACTGTATCCCTGTGTTTGACCCCTCCTCTGTTGCTGCTCATTTTAGTGAGTTCTTTACCACTTGTGCTCTTCCTCCCACTCACCCTACAGTCTCCATGCATCCTTACATTTTCTCTTGTCTCCATTCCACTGGTTTCCTCTGTCTTTCTGTTACTATCCTGGAAACCCTTACTGCTCTTTACCCCCTCAACCTTCACCAATCCAGTCCTGGTGGACCTGATCTTTAATTACTCCAAAATCTCTGCACCTACCACAGCACATGCAATGACTCATCCACTCTACCTCTCCTTCTCTCTCAGTGCAGTTCCTCAGTCCAGGAAGTTGGCCAGAGTTCTTCCACTCCACAAAGGGGGAAGGGGGGACCTTCCTCTCCAGGTAACTTTCAGACAATCTCCCTCCTCCCATCCCTTGCTAAATTGTAAGAGAAGTTTGTTTATACTAGACTCTCCAGTTTTCTATCCTCCACTGTTTTTCTGCCCCATTCTAGTCTGGTTTCCAGAAGCATCACTCCACTGTCTCCTCCCTGCTGGGTGTAACTGATTCTGCCTTCTCAAAGATGGATTAGAGGCACGTCACAGCTGCCATTTTCATTGATCTAGCTGAAGCCTCTGACATATCGCCCCTCCATCTCCTCCTGGATAAGCTGAGTTCTGCTGGCCTCTCAGCTCCTGCTGTAGGTTGGTTCCATTCTAACCTCTGTGGCTGCCTGTAGTCAGTACAGTTTGGTGGTGCCCTGTCACCTCCACTTCCCATCTAGGTTGTGGTGCCCCAAGGTTTCATTCTGTTGCCCATCCTGTTCTCCATCTTCCTTAACAACCTCCCCACAGCTTCTGCCAACTTGCATATCCATATGTATGCAGATCACACAGTCATTTACACTTCTGGTCCCTCCATTACAGCCATGGAAGGTCTTCTCCAGCATAACTTCCACAATGTCTTGCGCTGGTTTCAATCTAACCAGATCTGGGTTAACACACACACAAAAAGAAAAAACCCAGTCCATGACCTTTAGCACCAGCCAAAGTTGGCCAGATTCCCAACTCTGCCTACTTTCTCTGCCTTGGATGTCACTCCTCTTGAAGCAGCTCATTCATTCGCTGCCCATACTGATGCCATCCATGCCAAGCACCACCCTAAATTTGGTGACTTGTACTGCAATAAAGACTGTCTCCATAGGAAAGCCGTGAGCTTGTCACCAAAATGGTGCTCCTAGTCTTTGACTATGTGGATGTGATCTATGGCACTACTCCACCCACCTCCCTTTTCTGATTGAACATACTCTACAGCACTTTCTGTCATTTTGCTGACAGCTCCCCCTCTCGTATCCACCATTGCTCACTCCAGGGTTTTAAATAATTGATTAGCAGTTTTTTCCTTGGGACAATGCTAACTGTACAGAAAGGATTCATACAGGTTTTCTAGGAGTGTTATGTTTGTTAAACACAATGAGTCAAGTGCTATGCATTTTCACAATGTTTTAGCACTTTTATGAGCAAAACGCTAATCAATTTTTGGAGTTAAATAAAACCCTGTCACTCTACTCCGACTTGTCCCTCCCTCCTCTAACTTCATGTTACAGAACCAGTGTGCTTCATTCATCTCCACGTACTGGTTTGGGTCCCCTCCTTCTTACCTTTCTCACTCCTGTCCTCCATTCCCTATGCCTCCTGCTCCCTGTATTCCAGGGATCCTCACGCTTTCCCCATTCATCATTCCCACTCCTGCTGGGCAATCAGCCATTTCCTATTGTCTCCCTTTACTCTGGAACCTACTCCCATCCACCCTCCTTTTCATAACCTCCTGTTTCCCTCAGATACCAGCTGAAACCCCTTCCCTCCCCACACTCCTGTTTTCCCCCTACCTGACTGCCCCTTTACATTTGCCTCCTACTCTGGTGTAGGTGTGGCTGAATTGCCTGATTTTTGCTGCTTTCTCTTAATGTACTTACTCCTGTTTTAAAGACATACTCTATTCCACTTTACAGTAACTGTGAACTGTGTCAGTAATATGCAACTGCATTTAACTGTGTGCTGTGTCCGTGCTATGTATTTGCCTTCCCTGTTCCCTTCCACCGGGTTGTACCTGGAAATAAAGGGGAAGCAGGAAGGAGAAGGGGAAATTGTTTAACCAGGAAACACGCACTAAGCTGATGCTTGTTTTGAGGTGCAGCCTGGGAGCACAAGGCAGTTAAGTGACTTGCTCAGCGTCACACAGTATGCAAGTGGGGCCGATGGGACTCAAAACCTAGGTTTCCTGGTTTGCAGCTCAGTGCCCTTAACCACAGCACCAAACTGCCTCCTAATGAGCCTAATGAGAAAATAATCCTTGGATCAGTGTGCCTTTCTCGGTCACCAATTTTCAAATAAATAAATAAAATTTCCACTGACCTGAAACTAAAACTAGCTTTGCATGCTAGATGATAAAACACACATTTGCTGACCCCCTCCCCACAAGGGCTTTCAAGGCTGACCAAGGAAAAAATCAACAGTAAATCTACGTAACTTTCTGTTGATGATATATTTTTAAAATATTAATGTGTTTGGCAAATGCATTAGGACTAGAGTGATAAACCTAAGGCATGGGGAGATGGTTTTCTCAGACATCAAAGATAGACTGATAGCCTTTTGAGTATTGAGGATTGACCATACATTATTCATTCTGACTGTTACATGACATTAAGTCCCAAACCCATTTTCATTCTACTTCCTTGTATCCTCCAGGCAGCAGGACTACACAAATACTGACCTCTGCAAAGTGTATTAAAGATCAATCAACAGAACTTAGAAAGAGAATGGGCAGTGCAGGGGTTATACAGATGCTCAAATAAAAGACATTCTGCAAGAAATAAAGACAAGACCTGCATCTTTTGACAAAGAAAGACAGAGAGCTCAGATTGCTTTCTCTCTGTCTGTTTGAAATCAAGTTATACAAGATGTCCTTCTCTGTAACTAGGGTCCTACATTTGTATTGTAATCTGAGAGTTAGGTATGGGAGACCAGGTTTTGATAGATTTAGAACATCACCGAATCTGTGCCATATTCTGCAAAACAACCTTATCAGAACTTTTTTCAGGTTCTGATATGTTTTTTAAAGCATTGATTTTGGAGTAGAATGCATCTGCTCAGTACAGCTTTATCTAAAAATGCAGCTACTGTTGGCGGACAGACCCAGAAAGAAGGCCGGAGGTGTAGAAAGCACTCAGTGAGCCAAGATCTCTGTTACATGATCATATTCACAGTAGTGTGTTGCTTAAGGAATACCAACTAGTGTATGGCACTGGTTATATTCACTGTGGTAGGCACATTTGTGTTTTTTTTTTTTTTTCATTTCTGCAATGAACTGTGGGGAAGGCCCTTGGGTATCAAAATTTGCTGATAATGCAAAGATTGGTTATGTAGTCAATACACCTCAGGATGCTATTACATTACAAGATAGTTTTTTGTTGTTGTTGGAACAATTGGCAAATAAGCACAAATTAAGGTTTAATTTGGATAAATGTGCAGTAATGCTTGGCAGGTCAAACATCATGGCTACAGGTACCTATGATTTAAATGGTCAAATTCTTAAAGATACTGCAGAGGAAAGGGATTTAGGTGTTATGATTACCAATGACATAAAATTCAAAGAGCCAATGCCACTCTAGTGCCTCAACTGCGTCAAAAATTCAGAATAGCATCAGAAGGCATATTACATCCAGGGATGCTAAGGTGATAGTACTGTTATATTCATCTCTGATAAGGGCACACCTAGAGTACTGCATACAACTATAGTCACCAAGCACCAAATCAGAGACAAATATTCTAGAAATGGTCCAAAGAAATATAACTAGAATGATTACTGGACAAAGGGAACGAAGTTACGAGGATAGACTGAAAAACTTGGACTTGTATACACTGCAGTACAGAAGATTAAAGGGGACCTCTGCCTGCTGTTTAGTTCATTGACTAACAATGACTTCTGGGACTGCTTGGGCCTGGAATTAAAGAAGCACAACTATAACATGAGGGCCCGTAGCTTGCAGTTAAATGGAGAAAAATGTAACACAGTCCGAAGAGCCACTTACTTTAACCAGAGGGTAATAACAATCTGGAATAACTTACCCAATGAAGTGGTAGGTAGTAGGGATATGGAGACCTTCAAAGATAAATTAGATACATTTTATGAAAGGGACTCTGTCAAATACCTACTTGTGTAAAGGGGCGAGTGTTATATGGGCCACATGGCCTTCTATTCTCATTCATGTGTATGAGATCTTTGAAATTTGGCAGTATGGCCAAATGCCCTTCCAGGGTAACCCTTGGCTCAGGGCATTTGCTCTGGGGTTCTTTTATTTTGTAGTTTTTCTCTACTATAGGCTCCCCATGACCCAAACAAGTAAGACCCTCCTAAGACTGACTCCCTCCCTCTGGGATGAGGTATAGATATGGCACATTGATGAGTCTTAACAAGGATGAAACATGTGTCTGTCTGCAGTTCTCAGCCTTTGCTGGTACATTGTGAGGCCCTTTGGCACCATGCAATTCTGCTTAAAGTTGAGCCAGTCCAAATTCCTTTGTGGAGACGTGCATGTACTTCCCATGATGCTTTGAATTATTATGGTATTTGCTATTGTGTTTCTCTTTGAAATCTGATTGTATGGCCAAATGCCCTTCCTTGGTAACCCTTGCATAGGGCTTTTGTTCTGGGGTTCTTGTCTTTTGTAGTTTTTCTCTATGATGGGCTCCCCATGACCCAAACAACTAAGACCCTCCTAAGGCTGGCTCCCTCCTTATGGGCTGAGGTACAGATATGGCACACTGATGAGTCAGGATGAAAAACATGTCTGTGCCTGCTGGTCTCAGCCATTGCTGGCTACATTGTGAGGCCTTTTAGCACCATGCAATTTTGTTTAAGTTGAGCCAGTCCAAATTCCTTGATGGGGATTTGCATATGCTTCCCATGATGCTTTGCATCAATATATGCAATTGTGTTTCTCTTAATGATAGGTTAAATGCATAATGATAAACACACAGTTATTATTGCTGGTTCTTATTTTGCTGTGAAAATCCATGAAAAGGGAATTTTAGTTTTTATATTTTAACATGATTGAAGTAGATCAGATTTCTATTATTATACTGTTTTTTTCCTTTATCTTTTCCACCTCAAGGAGTCGCTCTCTGTAGTGTTGTGACACTGGAATGGGCATTCTGCTACTTGAGAGGAATCAATGGTCAGGTTCCAAGAGGGCCACTGTACTTCACAGAGCCCCTGCCTATGGATTCCTAGCTATTCAGGAGGCAAGCTATGTCTGGTCTTTCCCAGCGTACAGCAGCTGGACCGTCACAGACTGACTATCTGGCAGACAGGGTAGGTGAATGGATAACTTTGTAAATGTATGCTGCTACAGCTTTCTGATTTTGCAGAATAGGGCAAAGATAAATGCACTGGTATTTACTGTGTATTCCATGGCCCTGAGCACCTTCCCTTGGGACAAAATGGAGGAGGAAAAGCAGTAGGTCCCCATGGCATAATGATGGACCGGCCCCTCACGGGCCCAACACCGGAGATGTGGCAGCTTCCTCCAGAACCAGATTACTGAAGCAACAGTTGTGACCCTGTCACACCTAGCCATGGGGGAGGCAATCTGTGGAGGAAGATAGATGGCAGCAGGTAAGTCCACAAGATGTTAAGTGACAGGGCATGGGAGTGGATCAGATGGGGGGCACAGACCTACCAGGAGACCAAAAAAGGTATAGGCAGTATAGTCTAGTGGAATAAAGCACCAAACTGTGAATCTGCAGACCAGCAGGCCTGTCTTTGAAATCAGTAACTGCCTACTGTGTGACCCTAAGCAAGCCAGTTAACCTTCTTGTGTTCCCAGGATGCAGCTGGAATTAGCTTTGCCATGTAAAGTAGAGCAGGTCAGCCCTACCAGCAAGCAGTGCTAGCCTTAGGCAGGGGTAGAATGTTTTAAAACAATTAAAAATCAGGAGAAAGGCCCTTTGTGTCAGAGTATTCCCTTCCCAGTGAAGGAGCATTTAAACCTTAAAGTATATTTTTTCATGTGCAAGCAATTCCTGTTTTGAGTCTCATTTATGTGGCCTTTCTCTTATTTTTTTTTTATTGTAAATGAGCTTCTGATCACAGTGGCCTTTCTGGCCAAAAATTGTAAAATAAAAAAATAAATTAATAAACCTAAACCTTTTAAGTGCAATGAAGTCATACAAAAGGATAACAGTTTCTAGTAAGACTCCGAGTTTAATACACTGCTCTTTTTTCATCTGCCTGCTGTGACTGTTTCTAACCTCTGTGCCAGTTAATAACTTTATTTGTGCACCAGAAGCTGCCTACATGGTGGCATGGGCTGTTTTCTGGACACAGGGCTTGCCACATTGAATTGCCCCTCAGCCAGTCTTCATAAGAACATAAGAAGTAGCCAGCAGATGGAGACCGCTTGATCCATCTAGTCTGCCCATTCATGCTTTCTTAGTTCTCTATGCACTATTAACGCTTTTGAGGGTGCCTATCTCCATCTCTGTTCCCACTAGCTGTTTCATATACTTGGTTGCAGTAGTCACCTTTTAAGTTTTTTTCCTTATTTCGATAGATGCCTGGTGTACCCATTTACAGTAAGTGTCACAGACCAGGGAACTGGACAAGGGCCATGCAGGGGAAGTCCTTTACTTGGACTTCAGCAAGGCCTTCAATTCCGTGCCGCATGTGAGGCTTGGGGGAAAGCTGCAATATGTAGGGGTGGATACTAGGATGGTCAGATGGATCACTAACTGGCTGAAGAACAGACAGCAGAGGGTGGTGGTGGAGGGGAAACCCTCATTGTCAAGAGCGGTAACGAGCGGGGTACCACAGGGGTCGGTGCTGGGACCAGTTCTGTTCAGGATATTCATAGCAGATATCTTGCAAGGGCTCTGGAGTAAGATCAGTCTGTTCACAGATAATACCAAGATAGGTGCTGTTGCGGATGACATTGAGGGGTGGAAAGAACTGCAGGGGGACCTGACTAAGCTACAGGAGTGGTCGGAAACATGGCAGCTGGGGTTCAATGCCAAGAAGTGTAAGGTAGTGCACTTAGGAGCTAGGAACCAAAGGAGGAGCACAGTTAGGGAGCACAGAGGAGGAAAAGAACCTGGGGGTGATTATAACAGGGAGTATGAACAACTCAGCACACTGCAGGAAGGCAGCAGTGAAAGCCAACAAGATGCTGGGCTGCATAGCAAGGGGGATCTCCTCTGGAAGGGGTGAGATGATCCTTCCCTTGTACAGTAGTAAAAACCTTTATTTTTATACAGGAATTGTTGACATTATTTACATCAT
Source organism: Neoceratodus forsteri (assembly GCA_016271365.2). Taxonomy (NCBI): domain Eukaryota; kingdom Metazoa; phylum Chordata; order Ceratodontiformes; family Ceratodontidae; genus Neoceratodus; species Neoceratodus forsteri. The sequence goes on along the minus strand of CM057455.1, from coordinate 341,479,023 downwards.
TAGGACAGTGTCCTATTTACAAGATGCTCCTGTTTCTTCCTGTTCCATTTGACACTAATTAAAAAACAAACTAATATAACAATACAGTCACAAACATGTTAGTAACAGTGAGTAATAAACACATCTTACATATACCATTTCATTCTATACAAATTACTCATAAAAACGTATATGATTAGCCATAACATTCACAGTAACATTGTACAGGTCACTGGTCAGGCCACACCTGGAGTACTGCATGCAATACTGGCACCCATTCCTGAAAAAGACATCAGACTATTGGAGGTGGTGCAGTGCAGGGCAACTAAGATGATCCAGGGTTTGGAGGGGAAATCCTATGAAGGGAGGCTGAACATGCATAACATGTATTCCCTGGAGGAGAGATAGGGGATATGATTGAGACCTTTAAGTACTTGAAGGGGATACATAAGGCTACTACAGGAGAGATATTTTAGATCAGGAGAGGGAGGAATACCAGAGGGTACCAGCTGAGGTTGGGGGAAATTCAGGAGAGAAATCAGGAGACATTACTTAACAGAGAGGGTGGTGGACAAGTGGAACACTCTACCAGAGGAGGTGGTTTCATGTAGGACTGTGGGTTGCTTCAAGAGGTGGGTGGGACATGGTGGGGGGAAGGACTGTGGAGGAGGAGAAGAGGAGGCAGCTGCAAGTTGAGGGGCTAGCCGCATAATCGAGCAAACTCGATAGACCATTTTGGCCTGTTTCTGCTGGCATTTCGTATGTTCATATGTGTTTTTCCTTAGCATTATGGCTTTTTCATTAGTCTCTGATGCTTGCTATTGATGTGGAATTCAATCCTGGTCCACTGACTTGTATGTCTTGGCCTTTCCTCCCCTATAATGAATTTCGTGATGACTGTATTCTTATATATTTTTTATTGTTATTACTACATGCATTTCATGTTCATGTGCATTTTGTTCTATCTTTAACCTTTGGATTGTAGTTGTGCCTTTTAATAAAAATGTAATTGAATAATATCAAGTTAGTATTTTCAATGTTAATAGTAGGAGTTTTCTTCCCCCAAAACATTTATTTATAGCTTGGAACTTTGTGCACAATCCTTCTATATTAGTATTTTGGAAACAACAAGATCAATGTGCATGGGTACACTGGGCTGGATTCACAAAGATCTTGAAAATCCCACAGCTGCAGGAAAAACTGGGTACAAGTGGGTTGCTACTTAAGGAATTGTAGTTTCTCCCATAGCTACAGTATTCTCAAAAGTGGAACTGGTTTACAACTGGCTCCCCAGTTTACAGCAGCTTATGGGTAGTGTTACCATGGAAATCCCCGCAGCTGTGCACAAATGTTATGGCTTGTGGGTCCAGCCATAGCACGTTCCGCAGCTGTCGTGGATGAGAATATCAATCTTTGCAGCTGCAGAAATTTTGGTCCGCAACTGGAGTTGCTGTGTGGGACTTAGTCCCAAAACCGTATGAGAATCTGGTCCACTGTTTTTAGATGAGACCACAATATGCAAGGTAATGGGGTGGCTATTTATAGTTGCTATGATTTGTATTGCTATGCATGGAATTCTCATCCCCTTGCCTATTCAATTGATAATGAAATTGATAAATTCTTATGGTTGTTTTCATTGCAACCATCAACTTTTTTTAAAACATTGAACTCCTATATTGCCTTAGAAACCTATGATGACTTCAATGAAATCTTAATGGTTGGTAATTTTTGTGGCCCTTGGGGTTCATCTTGTGGACGGAAATTACAGCATGGCTTGTCACCTCTGGTTCTTATACAATTAATAACTGACCCCACTAAACGTGATTCTTATAGAAAGACTACTTCAAGTTTTAATATAATTTTCTCCTTCTCCTCTGGGCATAGAGTAAATAACTGTGAATGTTTAGGGAACATTTTTTAGTGATCACCATGTTATCCAGTAGGAATATATTATGAAATCCAGAGACTCAATTCCCTGAGTTTCACTAACCTAACCCTAGCAGCCAGAAACACAGTTGTCCAACACATGAAGTTTCGCAAAGTTTTCCTTTTTTCTGTGTTTCAGGGGAGCTTCATCCCCCACACACCCCTTACTTTTTATAACAAACTCTGCTGCAGGCAAATGTTGTGTGTCAAGCAACCGTGTTTCGGGCTACTGTGGGATAGCGAAATTTGGGTAACTGATTTTCTAGAAGTAGTAGCAGTAGTACAGCAGATTTAGTCACAAAACTCAGAAAAGGAATATACAGGCTACAAAATATTATTGAATCTTTAAATTTGAAAGTGACTACAGTATTACTTGATTGACAAAATACATATCAAACATGTATTATTTATCAAAATACAGACTGTATATATCCGCATAATGACTGTTCTCTTCCTACTGTAAGCTTCCACCAAATGTGATTAACATACTAACATACTAACATACTATTTGCCAGCAGATTAGGCCTTACGGTCTATCGAGTCTGCTTGAACCTTAGATCCTTAGTTGGGTGCCGAGACCCTCCCATCCCTTGTGCTCCAGAAACCCCATCATCCATCCCTCCCCAGGACAGGCCATCATCTGATACATCCACTTTCTGTGTCTGTCCCACCCTCTCTTGAAGCCCTCCACTGTGGATCTCTGAACCAGCTCACCAGGCAGTGCATTCCAAGGGTCCACCACCCTCTCAGTGAAAAACCTCCTCCTCTTTTCCCCCTCACCCTTCCACCTTCCAACTTCAAACCATGCCCTCTGGTGATACCTCCCTGCTTTAGTCTAAAGATCCCCTCCATGTTTACCCTATTTATTCCCTTGAGGTACTTGAAGACCTCAATCATGTCCCCCCTGTCTCTCCTCTCCTCCAATGAAAACAGGCAGAGCTCCTCCAGTCTGTCCTCATACGTCAAATCCTAGCCCTCGTATCATCTTTGTTGCCCTCCTCTGTACCCTCTCCAGGAGCTGTATGTCCCTCTTCAAGTGTGGTCTCCAGTACTGTACACAGTACCTAAGGTGTGGTCTAACCAGTCCATTGTACAGTGGCAGAATCACTTCCTTGCTCCTAGAGGTGATCCCTTACGATGCATCCCAACATCCTGTTTGCCTTGCCAGCCTCTCTCCTGCACTGCTCAGAGTTATTCATACATCCATCCACCATGACCCCTAGGTCTTTTTCCCCTATTAGGGCCTCCAGCGCCTCCCTCCCAGGTGTACCTGTGTTTAGGGTTTCCCGACCAAGATGCAACACCTTGCACTTGGTGATGTAATTAATTTCCATGTGTGAGCCCAGCTTTCCAGGGTGTCCAGGTCCTTGCAGGGCCAGCCTCCCTCTTCTCCCTCAACTACTGCTCCCATCTTGGAGTCATCCGTGAAGAGACTCATTTCACACCCTATACCCTCCCTGATGTCCGATATGTATGCATTAAACAGGATCGGACCCAGGACGAGCCCTCACGGTGCCCCACTACCAACCTCTCTAGGTTGAGGAGCTCCCCACAGACCACTACTCTCTGGGTGCATCCAGCTAGCCAGTTTTCAATCCATCTGATCATCAAAGGCCTACTCCTAACCGATCAGTTTCTCCACCAGACCATTGTGGGGACAGAGTCAACCTTGCTGAAGTCCAAGAATAATACATCCACAGGCTTTCCCCTGTCCAGTTCTGATGTTACCCATTAGTAGAACTCCACAAGGTTAGTTTGACATGATCTACAACACAAACCCATGTTGCCCGACTATCCAGACCTCCCACCTCCTCCAATACACACCAATCTTTCCTTTAGTATACTCTCCATTAATTTTCCCACCACCGAGGTCAAACTGATGGGTCTATAGTTACCTGGTACTTCCCTCGACCCCTTTATGGATTGGCACCACATGTGCCTCCTCGCCAATCCTAGGTACCCTCCCTGTCTCAAGTGACCTGTTGAAGAGCTCAGCCAGGTGCAGCCAGTATGTCTGCCAATTCTATAGTACTCTCTGATGAATGCCATCCGCCCAGGAGATTTGTCTTCTTTAGGGCCTTCAGGCTAACCACACCCTTTGGCGGAGATAGCATCATCCGTCCTCCACCTTACTGGCCTTTTATCCTTGCCCAGATGTGACACCCCTGGGTACCTCTTCCTCCCTCTTGCTCCATTTCTGTTGCTCCCCTGATCCCACTTACTGCTGCTTCTATCCCCTTCGTGCCTTGCTTTGTAGATATCCCATCCCCCTCCCTAGTGAACACAGAGGCAAAGTATTCGTTAAATACCTCTGCCTGGTCCCTCGTCTCTTCCACCCACCCTCCTTCTGATCTCAATCTGCTGAGATGGCCCTTAGTTTTTCTCCACTCCCCAATGTACCGGAAGAACCTCTTTTCCCCTCCATGTATCCCCTGGGCCAGCCGCTGCTCTTTACTAGACTTTGCTCCCCTAACCATACGGGTGACTTTTCTAGATGCAAGCTGGTACATTTCCTTATCCCTATCCCTCCTTGTTGTTTTATATTTTTGTGAGCGCTTCTTTTCTCTGACTGCTACCTGTACCTCACTAGACCACCAGCATGGTTTATGTGACCTTGCTCCTTACATTTCAACTTAGCGCAGATCCTGACTGCCTCATGAAGTCCCTGTTTTATGACCTCCCATCTCCTTTCCACACTTGTCATTGAGGCAATCCCCTTCAAGTGATCCTTGAGAATATTTCCCATGCCCATAAAGTCTGCCCCCCTGAAGTCCACTGCCAGTGTCCTAGATCTCACCCCCATGCTTATTCGAAACCAGACAGTATTGTGGTCGCTCCCAGTCAGGGGGTCCTGTACAACCATGTCCCTTACCAGATCCCCATCTGCCAGAACCACATCCAGGACATGCCCCTTCCTTGTGGGCTCCATCACATGCTGTGTTAAGAACACATCCTGGAAGCCATTCAGCAGCCTCTGCTCCTTGGCCACCTTAGAGGACATGGTTCCCCAGTTTGTACCTGGCATATTAAGATCTCCCATCAACACCACTCCTTCCCCTTCTGGTCCACACTGGGCAATGATGTTGTCCAGCAAACCATCCTCTAGAACATCACTCATCCCGGGGGGCCTATATACTACACCCAGCTTGACCTTATCTCCTGCTGGGGATCGTAAGGTGACACATAAGGCCTCCACGTTTCCCTCTGCCTCTTCTACCCTAGCAATTTCTATGTCATCTCTAATGAACATAGCCACTCCACCCCCTCTGCCCTCCTTTCTATCCTTCCTAAGCATAGTGTCCCCCATGCGTTTAGGTCCCAGTCATGGTTTTTGTTGGCCCACGTCTCCGTGACCGCCAGCCATCCACCCCCGAACAGCATGGCCTGGAATTCTGGCAACTTGTTTCCAAGCTCCTGGCATTTACTAACACCATCCCCACCCTTATCTCTGATCCTCTTTGTCGAACCCACCCAGATTCCTTATACTTCCATCCTCCTCTGCTCCTCCTGAAACCTCCACCCCAGTCTGTTTCCCCCTCCCCCTTGGCTTGAAGGCTACTCCCCTCGTCTGGAGGAGGGCTGGTCACCCCTCCCTTATCCTCCTACAGTTTAAACCCCACCTTTCTTGTATGTAGTCAGCCATCCCTGTTTAAGGACTTCCTTCCCTAATGGGGCAAGATGAAGCCTGTCCTTGGCATATAGTCCCTTATCCTCCCAAACTCATTCCTGTTCCCTAACATCCTAACCCAATCTCTTCACCCACTTCCTGAGCCAGTCATTAACCTCTGTGAGCTTCATTTTTTCCACTGAGGCCTTTGGTACTGGCAATATCTCAAAGGAAATGTTGCATCCATTATCCCGACAGACTCTGGCAAGTTCTTGGAACCTTGCTTGGATTTCCAAAGCTTATTTCCCTCTAGGTCATTAGTTCCAAATGCACCAGAAATCCGGTTTCCTCCACAATCCTAACCATTTCATACACCATGAACTTTGCTCTGTGCACTGTCAGCCCAGAGATACTCACTACCTTCACCTGGCTATGGCATCCACCCCTGTCCCTCCCACTGGATACCCCTAATCATCCAGGTCTCCCACTACCAAAACCTTAACACGCCATCATCCTTATGGTTACCTCCACTATGCCCTCTCAGCCCCTTCCCCCCTTTATTCATGATCTCAATTCCATGGGAGTCTTCCTGCCTTATTAGAGACCCCTTGTCACCTCCTTTCTGTCTCCTTGCTATTTTGCCCATAACTCAAACCCCCTCTGAATAGGTGTCCCTTTAACCCTCTCTTATCCGAACCATTTATCCTGGCCCTGATGGTTTCCCCTTCCCCCACACCGCCATCCTCCCGCCTTGTAATAGTACCCCTGCCTCCAGAGGCTCTCTGTGGGTCCCCTTTAGCTAGGACCCCATCCTTGGTACTGACCCCCTGCTGGCGGGCTCCTCTCCCACCTCCTTGTCTCCCAGTTTCTCTCCAATCATGCTCTCCTCCCTCATGTCTGGAATATGTTGCATCTCCCCCATTTGCTTAACATATATGTTTCCCCTTCTCCCTCTGGGACTGTTTCTATCCTTTCCATAGCCGGTCTGTGATGCCCTATGGGTATCTGGCTCCCTCCTCCTGGCATCTGTATAAGTTTCCTCATTTCCACCAACCCCTTCCTTCCCCTCGATGTTGCTTAGTAGCTCAAATTTATTGTGACACTCTATGTCAGCCTCCATCAAGTAACCCGAGTTTCCCCTGACTGCACCTCTGAACTGCCCCTCTTCTTTCCCTCTTGCTCTGTTCACCTTAGGAGCTCCCTTCCCACAGTCTGCTGTTTTAGGCTTCCGCACAACAGCCTCCTGACTCTTCCCCTCCCCTCTCTTTGTATTCAGAATGTTCACCCCGTACGCTTTCCCCTTAGTATCAACTTCCCTATCTAAGGGTCCTCTGTCCCTAATATCCCCCCTCCTGCTTGCTGTAACATAACGTCCTGTAATTTCAGAGCATTTCCCCAGCCTCCCCTCAGCCCCACCCTTCTGCTGCCCATATCCACACCCCTTATCCTTGGACACCCCCCCCAGCTCCCCCAGCTTACTCCTTAACTAATATACCTCACTCCTGATGCAAGATAGCTGTCTACAGAGTGGGCAGCCTCCCTCTCTCCAGGCCCAATTGAGAATTATTGCCATCCCACAGCCTGTGCAGCCTACAACCCTTCCGAAGATGCCTGCCATGGTGGAATATGGCCACCCTGTTTGTCCCCCCTCTGTTTATAATGGCACACCCCCTTTTCTCAGTCCCTTTCCCCTGGAATACAGTTTCTCTCTATACTGACTGTAGTTATTTACAAACCCAATTTCAACCCCACCAATAATGTTCCCAAGTCTCACAAACACATACAGTCCAGTGTGTGTTCGGTCCCACTAACAGTGTGTATCTGTAGACATCAGGTACCACCAGCTCCTGTTGCTTCGAATTTCAGTCCCAAACAGAAATACTCAGCCCTTCAATCCCAACCCCCAGTGACTTTTCAGTATTTAAGACACCAGGCAAACAACACATTTAAATTTCCCTCTAATTAACCCTGACAAACAACTGTTCCCAAGCCTCCAACGTTACGATATCACAGCCCAAGTAACAGTTCTAATTCAAGGTAATAATTTTTAACACATAGAGCTAATTTCACTTACAAACTATTCAAATATTTCAGTTAAAACAGAAATATAACCCCAGACCTCTGTCCTTAGCCTGCTGCTTAAGTTCCCAAGTCGCATGATTAAGTTGAATTGTTTTAGACATTCTGATAGGGATTTGTTTTTTAATGACTCAAAGAAGGTGGATTGGGGATACATTTTATATTTATCAGAAGTTAATTCTGACTGGGGATTTTTTTTTAATTTATATGTGTATGCAATATTTACATACCTTTTTTGGTTAAATTAATACCTAAACATCAATTGCCTTGGACCTTCCCTTTTATTCTGCATGAAAATAAATTTTGTTAACGTTTACTATAGGGCTGAATGACTCAGCTCCTCAAAAATGTAAGATATGTACAAAAAGGCCTGCCATATATGCATGTTTTGAATTCATTTTGACAAAGCTGCCTAGTTTAGGGTTAGCTACAACAGAAATGGTTATATCAGAGACCGTGGTGCTCACAGTAAGAGGCACATACTGACAAAAACAAAAAAAAGGCACAAACACCTCACTGAAGAAATTAACATAATGGTGTGACTACTGACTTGGCTGCCTCAGCTCCACCATACTGTCATTCCCAGGATTTATTTGTGCCTCCTGTGGTCCCCAGAGCTTCCCCCTCTGGTGGGGCTGGCAGGGCTCCCAATCTCTGAGCACAGAATGGATCCAGTTATGGGAGGTTACTCGGTGAGTTTAAACATATGTAGGCTTTCACCCACCTAGAATGTCTCCCACACATAGAAACATAGAATCTGAGGGCAGATAAGGACCATATGGCCCACCTAGTCTGTCCATTTCCCTACTCAGTGTTGACAGCCCAGATCCTATTTGATCTGCAGCATGCCTTCTCTGCCTATCTCCAGGGCACTGTTATGTCTATCTCATGCACTCTTGAACCCCTGTATTGTTTTAGCCCCCACCACCTCTGCTGCAAGGCTGTTCCATGGATCCACCACTCTTTTTGTGAAAAAGTACTTCCTGACATTCACGCGGGAACCTTCCTCCCTCCAGCCTCGTATCATGTCCCGTTGTCCTTGTACAATGCTTCCTTTGAAATATGCTTTCCTCCTGTACCCTGTTCATACCCCTGAGGTACTTGAATGTCTCTGTCATATCCCCCCCCCCCTCTCTCTCTCCTCTCCTGTCCTCCAATGAATAGATACAGTATTAAAGTTCCTGAGTCTTTCCTCATACAGCTTCTGGTGCAGCCCATGTTCCATTTTTGTTGCACTTCTCTGGAATGGCTCCATTCTGTTTATGTCCTTCCTGAGATGTGGTCTCCAGAACTGGGCGCAGTGCTCCAGGTGAGACCTTACCAGTGATCTGTACAGTGGCATCACCACCTCTTTCTTTCTGCTGATTATGCCCCTACCTATGCATCCCAGCATTCTGTTTGTCTTCCCCACTGCTTTTTCACATTGCTTGGACACATTTAGGTCATCTGATATGATGATCCCCAGGTCTCTCTCTTGCTTTGTGCTTTGTGGTGGCCAGAAACCTCCCCCCCACCATCATATGCTCCTCTCTTGGAGTCCTGTGACCCAGGTGCATTATTTTGCACTTTTTAGCATTGAAACTCAACTGCCATACACCTGATCATTCTTCCAATAAGCTTAGAGCCTTTCCCATGCTTTACACCCCTTCCACTGTGTCAACTCTGTTGCAGATCTTGGTGTCATCTGCAAACAGGCATACCTTTCCCTCCAGATGCTCTGCAATGTCATTAATGAAGACATTAAACTTTTGAACATGAACTAGTGAACTAATGCATACTGTTTTGATTGCCTTTTGCTATTCTCCTCACCTAGTCTGACACTCTCCACCGCTCCTGAATTGGTGCAACATCGTCCTTTTTATTTAAAGCAGCAGTGCAAGGATTACTGAAAGAAATTCCTGTATTCACTACATGGCTGAAAATAAAACTGTGGACTTAATTGTTTGGCTAGTTGTTGTGTTTACTGTGCTCTGTTTGATAGTTTTCTAAAAATTTTACACAAAAGAAAATAAAAGATGTGCATCTTTGAACACATCCTGTATCACTGAATGGACACATTGGAGCCCTGAACATCTCATCATCATTGGTGTGAATGCACATGCAGCACTGGCACTCAAGCTGCCTGATTGGTTCTTCATCAGTGCAAACCAATACATGTCACCACTGCCTTTGGAGGCAATTTCAAATATGGCAGTCCTGGTGGAGGTTCGTGATAACCTCTGAGCCAAACAGATTAGCGATGCTACAGTGGGCTACCTGCTGCCCCCCAAAATGGCACCTTCTTTAATAGGGCAGAACTGGTGACTTGGCTGTGTAACTATTTGGGGCATTTGTGTCTGATGCATATAGACTGCACTGCTGGTTTAAAAGGCATCAGGGGTTTCAGAGGTGTGCAAACTACTGAGGCAGATCCCAGAATCTAAATCTGCTGACTTAGATGGGATCAAGCCCAGACTCCTTAAAATGGCTTCCAATGAACAGGCTTCCTCAATATCTAGAATTGTTAATGTGTCCCTCTCCTCTTGCAGCATTCCAGATCACTAGAAGATGTTTCATACTGCATCTGTGTTTAAAAAAGGCAATAATAAAAATATCTGTAACTACAGACGTATTGCCATGCTACTTGTTCTCAGTAAGGTCATGGAAAAAATCATTGCCACTCAACTCACTGATTATCTTTCTGCCCATAATATCCTTTCCCCTGCTCATTATGGTTTCTGACAGAACCACAGTACCACCACGGCACTGCTTACCCTTACTAATATCATTTCTAATGCATTTGACAAAAGGGAGCACACAGGCACCATTTTCATGGATCTCACAAATGCCTTTGACATGGTTGATCACGCTCTGCTCTCCAATAAATTAATGGCTCTGGCATATCTCTCTAATAAGCAACAATGAGTCAGGTTGGATCCTCCCTCTTGGACCCTGCCCCTGTCACAATTGGGGTCCCGCAAGGCTCATATCTAGAGTCCCTCTTCTTCTTTCTCCACATTAACTCTGTCCATCACTGTATTTTAAACAATATATACATCTTGTACTGTATGTTGATGATATGGTGTTCTTTTCCAGTGTGCAGAATGCGCTGATATCAGCAAAAAACTATTGTCTGACTTAAAGACCATACAAAAATGGTTCCATGAAAATAGGCTTTCAATGAGAGCTACCAAGTCACAGTCTATGCTATGTGGATCTGCCCCTTGGTTGAAGAACATCCTAAGTCTTCTTTCTGCGGTCTGGGGTAATGGTACTCCTTTAGTCACAGTCCCATCCTTTAGTTGTCTGAGTGTTATGCTTGACCCTTCTCTGGATTTTGCACTCCATGTGGCATCTACCTGCAAGGTAGTTAATGTCAGACTATGGCTTACCTATAGGGCTAGCCATAATCTCCCTCTTAGAGCCTGCACTGCAGTTACTATAGGTATATTGCTCCCCAAACTCTCTGATAGTTTAATAATGACAAAAGAGAACTCAGCACTCAGTATTCACCAAACGACAAGTGACATTGTTGCTCAGTGTTCAAAGATATTAATTTATTATGCACTGTTAGAATAGGGAACAGTACAGTTAGGCCGGCAAAGCCCAAGGAGGTATTGCACAATGCCCAAAGTTTCATGCACATTTCCCAGGCACATTGTCAAGGAGAACAGCTCCCCCCCTTCTGTGCATTCTTATATGCATTTAATAAAGTGTTACAAAATGTGAAAATGTGTGTGAATCAGTTTAAAAACACCATTTCACCAAATTGCACTAACAAAAAAACAGCAACATTGCATAGCTTAAGGCAGACATTCTAATTAATCAAACAGCACTTGACTTACATATGGGGACTCAAATGTACTGTATTACCCCATAACAAGTAACCAATATAGTGTCAGCTGTATTATCTTTCAAACAGCAGGCACAAATGTTTTTTCATACAAACAATACTGCCATTTAAAAACTTTTATCAACTTAAAGCCAGCCCAAATATTTTTAATGGGCTAGCCATCGGTTTTAGCAACTACTGGATATATAGTTACTGGGAGGACTCTGCCCATGGTTCAATGTGGTATAATAACTCCACCCACTGGCCCTACCTAAACCTGCCTACCCCTCACCTGAGTGCTTACTTCATTTTTGAAACAGCTGAGCACCACGTGGTTGTTGTGGCTGTGTCTCTTGTCCTGTCCTTTCCATCTCTGTTTCCCCCTGTCTGCACTCCTACAACATTCTCTCCCTTCTCTACCTTTCTTCTCATCTTCTTTCTCCTGCTTCCTTTCTCTGCTGCCTCTCTGGCTTGTCTTTCCCCTCCTCTCCTCTCCTCTCCTCTCCTCTGTTGTTGTTGCCCCATGGCCATTTGTACCCCCCAGTCTCTCTAGGGTGTGTGTTGCTGCTCCACAGCAGTTTGTGCTCACCCCCCCCATTCCTCTTCTTCTCCAGGCCACTCTGACTGGTCTTTTCATTTCTCTGTACCACTCCCCAGCTGTCTGTGCTTGTCCCCCATTTTGCCCTCTGCAGAATCCTCTTATTCATTTTCGTCCCCCCTCCCCATACCTCTTGTGCTTTGTCCTGTCTTCATTTTTCGTTTGGTGTTTTCATTTGTTCCTTGTCTTTTTCATCTGTTTTTTGTGTTTCTGCAGATGCACTCTCTCCCATTTCTTCTGAATGAATGTCTCATGGCATTGCCACCCAGCTTTGACCTACACTTTCCCATTCCTGCTTTATTGTCTTCCTTGATTCTTCTTATCTCCCCTTTTTGCTGCACATCCTCACTTTGTTCTGTCCCTCATTGCTTTTTTCTTATTCTCTTCTCATACCTTCTTCATTTCTCTTTTCTTTGGCTCTTAAAAGCAGTGTCCGAAGTCATCCCCAGACTCAGAGTTCTCTAAAAGCTACAGTCCCACATTGAACTCATCTGCTTTGCAGCTTCAGATTGCTAGCTCCTGATCATTGCAGCCAATTCTTCATGTCAGCTGTAAATCATGAACTGAGAGGATAACTTAATGTGACCTTTGCAAACACAAAGGAACAACTATTACAGGGGGAAAGTGTTTCCCAGTTCTATTATTTCTTCCTCCACAACAGAGTTTCATTCAAACACATGAAATAAGTAACTAAATGTTTTTCAGCTTGAACTTCAGGGTACACACTTTAGTCTGCCCATGTTGAACATAATAGCTGTGTTTATTACAGAAATTGAGAGGTTTGAACCTCTTTCCTCAGTCAGCTTCCCAGGTTTAAAAGTTACAGAAATCCAGATGCCATACTGGAGATGTCTGCATTCCTTGTGTTAAAATAAAAATTCACCATCTCTGCTATATAAGGATGAACTCCAGAAGTGGCAGGCTTTTTAATCTTCAGCATTCGATCAATCAATCTAGACTATATGTTTCTTAGAGACAACACATACTCCAAGATCTATTTGTAACCACCCTTCATTATTCAGCAGCTATTCTCAGATGGAAGTAGTATACAGGGTTGATACACAAGGAGGTATGGAAAGGATGAGAAGGGACTTGGCAAGGTTGGAGGAATGGTCAGAAGTATGGCAGCTTGGATTCAATGCAAAGAAGTGCAAAATAATGCACCTGGGAAACAAAAACTCAGGGAAAGATTACACAATGGGGGGGAGGTAGTAACAACAACAAAAATGGAAAGGGACCTGGGGGTAATCATGTCAGATGACTTTAAGGTTAACAAGCAATGTGAGAAGGCAGTAGGGAGGGCTGGGGGGATACTGGGATGTATAGGGAGAGGCATCACCAGCAGAAAATAGGACGTTGTTATCCCTCTGTACAGACAGTTGGTAAGACCCCCATCTGGAGTACTGCATCCAGTTCTGGAGACCCCATCTCTGCAAGGACATAGACAGGATAGAGGCAGTCCAGAGTAGTGCAATGAAAATGGTGCAGGGTCTGCAAGAGAAGCCATACGAGGAGAGACTAAAGAAGTTTAATATGTATACCCTTGAGGAAAGGAGGGAGAGGGGGGACATGATAGAAACTTTTAAGTACCTCAGTGGAATCAACAAAGTCCAAGAGGGTAGCATCTTTCAGAAAAAGAGATGTGCAAGAACAAGTGGACACTATTTGAAGATGGGGGGGCAGTTCAGGGACAATGTGAGGAAGTATTTTTTCACAGAGAGAGTGGTGGACGCATGGAACAGCCTTTCTGAAGAGGTTGTGGGGTCTAAAACTGTGGGAGAATTCAAGAATGCATGGGACAGACATAAGGCAATTTTTGCGGGGAGTCAGAAGAAATAGGCTGTTGGTTAGCTAGGATCTGCAGCTTATCCTGTAGGTAGGTAACTGTGCAGACTAGGTGGGCCAGGCGGTCTTTGTCTGCCATCAAAGTCTATGTTTCTATGTATAGTTTCTTTCTGCAGTGTATCATTTTATCTCACCATCTGACTTCATTTGTGCTTAAACCTCTGTCATCAAACCTCAACTTTTCTAATAGACAGATCTATTGATATGCAGTCTGGGTTGTTCCTACTCATGAAGAACACTTGAGTCATCTGCCATCATTGGACAATACATTATTCCTCATATGTAACTTATCTTACATGGATTACTCTACTCAACTCCTCAATTAACAAAGTACCCAAGCTTCTTCATCCTCGTAGTGTAAATTTCATGTTCAATTGCAATCCTAGAGCTACATACTACAACTAGAAATAGTTAAGGCTGCCAGTATTCTCCTCTTGCAAAGAAGCTATAACCTAATTGATTTTTGTTGAATCCATCTCCCTACCTCACACTTATGGGGAGGTTACGAGAGTAGGTTGAGTCAGATTCATCCTCGGAGTCTGCTCCTTCAACCTTTATCTAAACTTACAGCCTCAAATCTTACCTCGGACCTAAGTAGGGATCTTGAGCGTAAGGTAGTCCAAATTCGTCCTCAGAATTAACAATACTTATTTCTGTTCATTTATATTCATAAATCCTATACCCATGTGGAGGTAACAACATAAAATCCTATGACCTATGTGGAGGTTTAACCTACTAAAACTGTCTCATACATCTTTATACATATGTGGAGTAGCAACTTACAAACCTACAACCTATGCAGAAGTCTCATCTACTCAAACTGTCTCATACGTCCTTCTACCTACATGGTGGTAGCAACATACAAACCTACAACCTACATGGAGGTCTCCTCTACTCAGATTGTCTCATTAACTACAGACCTATGTGTGGGTTTCATGTACGCAATAACTGACTTACATGGAGGTCTCTATGCAAAGCCATCACATTATTGCTTATCTACATGGTGGTCTCACATATGCAACCTGTCTTATCACTGCTGACCTACATGGAGGTCTCGTTTACACTAGAAAAAATGGTAACACTTTATTTTAAGTGTCCTTTACATTGAAACTACTGTATAACTACAATGTAACTACTATGTAACATTTGTGTAGTTACATGTAACTAAAATGTTGTAGTTAACTAGTTTCACATTTGCGATTTGGTGTAACTACACAGTTTGCATGACCTGGTAGTTACTGCACTTACTGTTGCTTCCCTTCTGCCTCAAATCAGTTCTGTCTGGAAAATGTAACTATACAGCTGTTACATGAGCAGTTATACTTCCAGCATAAATCAATTTTTCTGTTGCACTTTGCAAGAGCTATTACATGTGTAGTTACACTTCCAGCATAAATCAATTTGTGCCAAAAGAGAGACGGTTGTGTTTGCATGTGTAACTACCACTTCATGCAATTTGTATAACTACACCAGGAAGGGTCCCTACCTGTGTGTCCTTTGCCACCCACCAACACTCCACACAGCAGATCGGTGGTAAAGCATGGTATGCAGCCATGCCCCAGTCCCAGCCACCCACCTGGGCTGTAGCATGCCAGGAGTGTGGGTGCAGAAGTGGTGTGGGTCAATGCCACAGAAGCAGCACATTTCTTAGTAACTACAGCACTGTTACAAGTCAATAAGTAATTATGTAAACAATTTTTATTGTATAAGTAAACAATGTAGTTGAATAGCAATTAGATTGCATGATTATTAAGCAGTAAGTGCATGAGGGAATGATTTCTGAAGGAAAGCATACATCAGAACTTACAGCATTGACATGCAATGTAAGTGTGTAGTAGTTACACACTTCTTCGTATGCTTTATTTTAATTGCCAATTTCTGTGTACTTACTTTGCAAATACATGTTAGTTAGGAGTTAACTGTGGAAACAATGCCACAGAAGCAGCATATTGCTTAGTAACTACAACACTGTTACACCCTTCTTCTTACACTTTAAGTATCAGTTTCTGCATACGTACTTTGCAAATACATGTTAGTTAGTCATTAACTGTGGAAACAATGCTACAGAAGCAGCACATTCCATATTAATTACGACACTGTTTCACTCTTCTTCTTACACTTTAAGTGTCAGTTTCTGCATACTTGCTTTGTAAGTACATGTTAGTTAGGCATTAACTGTGGAAACAATGCCACAGACGAAGCACATTCCTTAGTAACTACAACACTGTTAAAAGTCAATAAGTAATTATGCAAATTAATGATTTTTTATTGTATAGCAATTTACAATGTTAGATTGCATGTTTATTTTTAGTTCTTTTTTTGGGGTGGGGTCACACAGTATACAAGTGGTGGCTCTGGGATTCGAACCCAGTTCTCCAGGTTTGCAGGTCAGTACTTTTAACCACTATGCTATACTGCAGTAATTTCATGAGGGAATGATTTCTGAAGGATAATTTTAAGTGCCACTATCTACACTGTAACTACTGTATAACTACACTGTAATTTCACTACTATGTAGTTGTAAACTAGTTTCACAATGCATGTTGTGTACTTACATAACTTTAAATTGTGCTGCTTCTGTGAGATTGACTCACACCTCTACTGCACCCACACCCTGTCCTGCTGTTGCCCAGGTGGGTGGCTGGGGGTGGGGCATGGCTACCCTTTGATTAGAGTCCTAATTCTTCTGTACCTGTGACTAAACTGTCCCATTGTACAATGCTGAACAGTCATAAGACTGACTGATTGTACATCATGTATATTACACCTGCACTTTAGTTGCTACTCTATTGCATTTCAACTGTATTCTTGCACTTAATTGTACCTAGCTGTACTCAATATATTCAACATATTCTATTTCCTGTACCTTTCTCTGTTAATGTAAGTGTATTGTCTGTATTACCTATGTACCATCTTTATGGCCTGGGTCATGCCTGAAAATGGTCTGCTGAATTTGTTAAAGAAGACACATGTTGTCTGCTCAATATTGCATCTTGTGATTTGGGATAGGTGCAGATCACTGACCAGCCTCAATAGGAAGCACTGATACTCTGTCTGATCAGCGTCTGAGGACAGATGGACAGAGGTATCTTCTTCTTTGAAGGAGGAAGACAAGAAGGCCGATGAATCTGAAAAGTCCAAGTCTGGCTGCTGTGGGGGAGACAGGTGAAAGACCTTTTCATCCATAGCCTTGACATACCTGGGGAAGGCGGTAGCAGTGGCTCTGAACTGCTCCCAGGTCAAGTGCCCCAAAGGACTCACGTGGCCTGGGAAATGGAGGGGCTGCAGAGGCAATGGGGAGACACACTTCACCTTGTGCGAGCAACCTTTGCCAGGGCTGGGGACCTCACTGGCAGTCTCAAACCTCCTGGGGATCTACTGGTCTGCACAGTTACTGACCGTTCAACTAGCTCAAAGCAGTCAGGACTGAGCCCTGAAGGGAAAACTCCCCTGTGAGGAGACCAGGGCCACATAGAACCAGAAGGGCAGACCTCAACCCCACTCAATAAGGCCTCTCTCGAAGGAGATGAGGGAAAGAATAAGGGCTCGGCACTGCGACTCCTCCCCAAACCCCGAAAGGTGCCTGGGGAAGGTTGCTGCCTCTTGCCCTGCCCCCTCAACCCTGTCAATCAATCAATCAATCAATCAATCAAACTTTATTTAACCAGGCAGTTACATCATTGAGCAAGCTCATTTTCAAGATGGTCCTGGACACAGAGGACACTTTTTCTTACAGTAGACAACACTTCCTAAAAAAGTAAACATCTGTACAGGCAATTACAATATACAAACTCAGTACTTGGATGAATCAGACATGTAAAGCTAGTGCAAATATAGGCATTTAAAGTGCAGCATATACAGGTTGTAGCTTATAGAGTACAAGTGAGGAGAGGGAGGAGGGACCTAGAGAACAGCAGTGGGAAGAAAGGGTATCAGACACATAGTAGAAAGGGAAAATAGGGCAGCCTAATAGAATGAGGCCCCCAGTGAAGCTAATTGATGAGAGGTGGTAGGTAGGAGGTGAGGGAGATGGTTGCCCTAAAAGGATGCTGGCCGACACGGGAAATAGGCGGCCCAGGATTACAGAGGATAAGGGACTCAGTTGAGTGGGGTAAGGCTTTACCTGAAACAATCACACGCCATTTTCAGGCCTCTATAGAGCAGCCCCCTAAATATAAAATGGATGGGCAGCAGAGAGATTTTAGGTAATTTTTGCATGTTATTCCAAAGTGCTGGTAAAAAGGAGCTAATGACAGTTGAGCCAAGACATGTCCTTGTTTGTGGTAGCTTAAGGAGGACAAAGAAGGAGTTCCTTAGTCCATAGGCACCTTTTGAATGTTCGAACAAGTCACAGATATAGGGGGGTAGTTTGTTGGACAAAGTCCGGAATAGCCACATGAGGGCATTTATTTGCCTCCTCATGGAGAGGGATGGCCAGTCTAATGCTTGGTAGAATGAGCAGTGATGAGCCTGCAAGGGCAAGTCAAGAACAAAATCTGAATGCACGATGATAGAGTGTATCCAGCTTTTTGGAGTGCATACTGGGGGCAATGGTCATATAGGAAGTCAGCGTAGTCAATCAGGGGAAGAAAAGTTGTTTGAACTAGTTGCTTTCTAGCTTCCAGGGTAAGTAGGCATCTTATGTGGTGGAAAATACTGAGGTGCTGCCTTAGCTTTTTTGTTAACTCACTTAGATGGACACTGAAGGTAAGTTTGTTATCCAACCAGACTCCCAGATATTTAAATTTATCTACTAGCTCTAGTGGTTCATTAAGGAGGGTAATAATCTGTGGGGTCCCAGGTATCCCAGCATTGTGGGATGGAGAGATAAGCATTGCTTTTGTTTTTTTTTTGCATTTAACAAGAGCTTTAGATTCAGCAGGTTGTGCTGGAGGATGATAAAATCCCTGCTGTTGCTCCTTGTACGCAATGTCCAAGGAGGGGTTGGTCGTGTAGAGGACTGTGACATCTGTGAAAAGGTGAAACGTTTCCAGCAACCAGGTCAAAGTCGATGTGGTTGACGTAAAGGGCGAAGAGGACAGGTCCCAAAATGAAACCTTGCGGAATGCCTTGGGGCAGTAGTTTTAGTGGGGAGAATTCCCCTTGGGCTTTAATTTGCTGTTTACAATTTGTAAGGTGGCAGCAGAACCACTTTACTACAGCAGAGGTTAGACCGATGCTACTCAAGGAATCAAGAAGTATGGAATGATCAACCATATCAAATGCCTTGCTGAAGTCAAGGAAGAGTGCATAGATGTGCTGTTTACTGTCCAGGGCTTTTAGCCAGTCATTTGACACTTTGGCAAGAGCAGACATGGTACTGTGCTTGGGTCTGAAACCTGATTTGGCTGGATTGAGGATTTTCTCATGATCCAAGTACTTCCTTAATTGAGAGTTTAACATTTTTTCAAGTAGCTTGGATAAAACAGAAAACAACGAAATAGGCCTATAGTTGTTCAAGTCAGTGGGGTCTCCTGACTGGAACAGGGGGATAATGTGTGCAGTTTTCCAACTAGGTGGCAATTCCCCTTGGGATGATGAGCTGTTAAAGAGATGGGCAATTGGAGCTGCCAGATAATAAGAACCAAGAGGTCCAAGGTCAACCTCTTCCACACTCCTGAAGCTAGGGATTGCTCCAATCCTGAAGGCCCCTCCTGAAGGAGGCCACAGAAGAGGGAGTCCCTGTTCTGGCTCCAGGGGTGGGGAACAGCACTGTCATTGGGACTGGGAGCTGTCCGGGCCCCCAAGACCCAAACCACCATCTGCCCAGACCAAGGGCCACTATTGGTAGGCCAGCTTATAGTGTCACCACTGGTATGGAAGCTGGCACTGTCCATAATTGCTGGTGCCAAGGGAAGGGATGCCTGGGAGGGTGCAGAAGTACTGGGCACTGGAGAACCCTTCAACTTTGAGGAGTCGGGCAGCCGGTTCAGATCAGTCTTCTGATCATCTGACTCTGGAGAAGAGGAGATGTAGGAGACCTCCAGATGAGCGGCCCCAGAGGATTTCCCACTCTATGCCATGTGAGAGCACAGTACCACTCACAGTGCCATGCCAATCACCAGAGCCATGATCAGCCCCGGGATCTGGAATAATACTGGTGAGTGGCACTGAGGAGCCACCCATACCAGACCCAGCAGGAATGGGCCACAACACCGGATGAGCCTGCACCTCTGAGGAGGTGACTGCCTGTGCAGTGCTTCTGGTCTGGTACCTGAGAGGGCTGGACCATTCCTCCAGCACCTCAGAAGAGACCTCCTACCTAGCAAGGCTGGAAGGGGAGGCCCCGTCCTCACTGGTCTGTATAGAACCAGGAGGGGACCAGGAGGAATGACGACGAGACCTGCGGTTGGAGTCCCTCGTACGGATCCCGGCTGACTTTCCATGTGCGGTGCTCCAGTACTCTGTGGTCTATGGAGAAGCAAGCTTCACAACTACTTGTATTGTGAGATGGACCCAGGCAGGTGAAGCATCGGTCATGTCAATCTGTGAGGGACATCTGCCGGCACAGGGACACCAACGCATATGAGGCTATCCCTCCTTGGAAGAGTGCTTTTTGACCCCAGACGAACCCGACATGACTTGTGGTAACTAAAATAATAATAATAAGAAACAGACTAGGCACCACTTCAAGAAAGAAAAAGGAAAGGTCCTACCGGATTCCTGCTGAAAACAGTGCAGCGTTACTAGCAGATGGCAGAACTGGAATGGAGTGAAAACAGCACTGACACCAGCATCAAAACAACTGACTAGGCCACAATGTTGCAGATGAAATTTCTTCAGCAGGTGCAAGGTGCTACACTCTCGATGGCAGGAGAAGCAGAACTGGGATGGAGGAGGAGCGGGTGACCATTGCTAGCCCACCCGCAAGTGCCACATAATGTATCGGCCTCAAGGGTGGTGCCACCTCTGGTGCCAGCTCTTCCCCCTACAAAAAAAAAAAGCTACCACCGGGTGCTGTGCCCCCAGTTATCACCCAGATAGTGATGAATGGTGAAGATTGATACAGGGAAGATCGGTAGTACTGTGCTGTAGTTACATAATTTCCATGAAGTGGTAGTTACTACAATTACTGTTGCCTCTCTTTTGCCTCAAATCAATTTTTTCTGGCAAATGTAACTATGTATGTTACACTTTGCAACAGCTGTTACATGTGTAGTTATACTTCCAGCATAAATCAATTTTTCTGTTGCATGTGTAGTTACACTTCCAGCATAAATCAATTTGTGCCAAAAGAGAAATGGTTGTGGTTGCACGTGTAACTACCACTTCATGCAAATTGTATAACTACACATCAGTCAAATGTGAAAGCAATAAACTACATAGTACTTGCAGTGCAATAACAGTGTAGTTACTTCATAGAAATGTGTGTCTAACTACATAATATGCAAATGTTGAACTAATTACCAACTACATTGTAGTTACATGTACTGTAACTACACAGTGCTTACATAACAGTTACATTGTAGTTATACAGTAATTACAGTGTTCTTAAGGACACTTAAAATAAAGTGTTACCAAACAAAATTATAGCATTTTAACAGCTACTATGCATTTTATTAATATTCCTCACAGAACCCTAGACAGAGGTGGTATGGCAGGAGCTTTATTTCTTGATTTGTCAAAAGCATTTGATTTGGTTAATCATAGGTGTTTACTTTTTTGTCTTAAAGGGAACTGTCATCTTCAGGATTTCTTAAATGCAGTCCAGAGTTATTCATATGTAAATCAATCTGTAATTAAGGTCTGGCAGAAGCCATGTGTTTTAGGCTCCTGACAGGAAATGATGTCACCAAGGGCCTTGTCCCTGGTTTGACTGTAGATAATCCAACAGGTTAAATAGGAAATCATCTGTTTTATTAAGCGTGTTTTAAGGTGTTATTAGAACACTTTCTACATGTATAATTGTTTTGTATGTGCATTGAAACTAGTGAGTAATCACCTTTACATTCCAAACTGTTAGTAAAAATAATTCTATAGAACTCTGTTGTTTTTACATTGTTCTGTAGAAAATCCTATTCCATCCAAAGTATTTCAACAAGAAACTGCTATACTTTTAACTTCATCAAAATAAGTAAAATACTCTTTTAAAACTGCGTTTCAGGTTATGCATGTTTTAACAATGTTGTCCATCTATATATTTTTGCAGTTGATAAACAAGTAATTGTGTCCAGTTATTTTTCTTTTCAAGTCAAATCTGGATAGAAAGAGCATAATATTTTCAGAACCATAACACATGTTCAGATTGTTTTTCTTGTCTTTGTCCAGGAAAGGAACACTGAGCTACAGCTTGTTCCCAAGTGTGTTTTGGGAGTAGAGGGTGGTTATGTGACTTGCTCTGATCACACAATATACAAGTAGAGCATGTTAGAATCAAAACCCATTCTGCTAGATGAAGAAATACTGTTCACTGCTCTTTGCTTTAAAGGGAACAGGAAATGTGTGCCAATTGGCAGCTGTATATAAAGTTCTTATTCTCAGAAATGATATGCATTCTCCTAAATAATCCATACTGAACTGTACTTGAATAAAAAGTGATAGGCAAAACTATAGTTTGCATTGTTTTGTTTTTATAGGCAGCATTCTGTTACAGTTCACTTCATGGAATCACTTATGTGGAGTTTTTACTATGCCATGATTTGTATACAGAATGCTAATTAAGCAATAATGCATGACAGGAAGTGTGTCATGCTGGGATAACGTCATGCCTCAGGTGGTTGGGCACAAGGCCACAGGCTAAGTGCATCCATTGCCTGAGAAGTGATGTTATCCCAGCACGATACACACCCTGAGCACATTATTCCTATTATATAATGGCTCATTTGTATATAAAAATACAAAAATAAGAAAAAAAAAGTTTTGTACACGAGTTTTATAGTGAAAGCATACTTGTTAAAAAGAAAAGTTAATTTCTCACCTGTCTACTACTTGGAGGTGTTGTGTAGTTGTTAATGCTCTGAGAGTGTGTTGTTATTATGTTGTATATTGTGCCCCCCACAACCACCTGTTGACTGTGTCTTGCTGATTGGCATGGGACTGGGAAACATGCCATGTATGGACATTTCAGGACTCAAAGGAGGATCCCAATCAGACGAGCGTAGTGGTGCTGTAATGCTAATGTGCTGTAACAGCCGCATTGCTAACTGGAGGGGGTCCGAAGAACCACTTTGGAAAATGATGGCTTTAGTTTTTTAAAGTTGAGCCAGAGTTTAGTGTGTACGACAAGTCTGTGGACTCCTGCATGTGAAAAGAAAGCATAGTCAGTCTAGTCAGCAAGTGGTAAAAGGAGCACAATGTGTTTTACAACATGCATGTACTTGGGGGCAGCACTGTGAATGTTGTTTTTTTTCTAGGTGGAGCAGAGAGGGATTCAGACTGGCAATGTGAAAACGTGATGGCTTTAGTAGTGAAAAATATTTTCTGGCAGTTGCTGGAGTGACTTACAGGGCATCTGGGTTTAAATGTGTGACAGCTTCAGGTGGTGGTGGGGAGGGATGTCACTAGATGAGTGTACGAAGGAGGAAGCATGAGTTGAAGGGGTGAAATGATTTTTTAGTTTCTGCGAGGTCGTCTTCATGCTGGACCTTCATACAGTGATGTTATACTGAGATAACATCTCTTATGATTGGCACTGACCAATCAGAGCCTAGGATGCTTTTCTTACCATTATATAATTATGAGTTGCTGACCTATCAGAACTCTAGAATTCTGTGCACAAACCATGACATAATTAAAACTCCAAATTATTGGTTCCATGAAGAGAACTGTAACAGAATACTGTCCATAAAACAAGACAATGCAAGATACAGCTTTTTATATCACTTTTTATTCTGTTACAGTTGAATATGGATACTTTAGGTGAATGCATATCATTTTTGAGAATAAGAACTTTATAAACATTTGCCAGTTAGAAATGATTTCCTGTCATATTTAACCTCTAGGCTGCACTGCCAGCTGAAAATCAAAAACTACACATTTCAAGGCTGGCCCCATGATGTCAGGTGCTAGTACTGTAGGTATGTAGCCACATTTGCATCTTGTAGACCTGAGTTCACACCCAAAATTGTAAGAGAAAAGGCTATAGGAGAGGAAATGAAAAAAGATAAAAGTTGGTGCTGTGGCAGCCCCAGAAATCTGTACTGAACATGAACATAGCCAGGATGTAGAAATCCTGATATGGGGCCCCAATTCCAGTTGGCACCACAGAGCCAGCCTTGAGATATGTAGTTTTTGATAATCAGCTGGCAGTATAGACTAGAAATTAAAGCAATCATGAAAACAGATTATTTTTACTAACAGTTTGAAATGTAAAGGTGATAACTCACTAGTTTCAATGCACATACAAAACAATTATTATAATTGTAGAAAGTGTTGTAATAACACCTTAAAACACACTTAATAAAACAGATGATTTCCTATTTAACCTGTGAGATTATCTACAGTCAAACCAGGGCTAAGACCCTCAGTGACATCATTTCCTGTCAGGGGCCTAAAACACATGGCTGCCCCTAGCCCTTAATTATAGGCTGATTTACATATGAATAACTCTGGACTGCAACGACTCACAAATAAACACAATGGCTCACTCAAATTAGTTTTTTTGGGCTTTCAGACATTAAGACATCCTGAAGATAACAGTTCTCCTTTAAGGAACTTGGTTTATCTGCTAATGTAGTACAATGGTTTATTCATTATTTATCTAATAGAAAACAAGCAGTTATTCTAGGTTCAGTCACTTCACCTTTGACATATATATAGATAGGTGTTCCCCAAGGATCAGCTTTGGGGCCATTCTTGTTCAGCATTTTTTTGAACATTTTTCCTCTATTATACAGGACAAATATATGCTGATTACAAGGTATGCAGATGATATTGTCTTATATCGGTCTGGAGATGATTCTTTAGAACTAATCACTCATTTACAGAAATATTTTTTTAAATGTTCAACAATGGCTACAGTGTAATGGTATGATGCTTAATGTTACAAAAACTAAACCTTTATTTTTTGGCTCCCAATACAAACTATCTCACTTAGGATTATGGCCTACTTTGTATGATCTATGTGGTGTCAGAATTTACCAGGTTACGCAGTTTCGGCATTTCGGTTTTATTTTGGATCAACATCTAACATATCAGGAACATATCAATTACATTATTAAGACTGTGCATTCAAGATTAGGATACCTTTACAAATGAAGTGATTGTCTTTCTGCTTATTCAAAAAAGAAACCAGCTCAATCTTTACTATTATCAGTTATTGACTATGAGCCTCTAATTTATTCATCTGCTGTTAACACCCGGTTTGTGTCGTGTAAAGACATTGTACCATTCTGTTTGCAGATTTGCTAGTTCTGCTTCTTGTTCAACTCATCATTGCATTTAATATGACAATCTAGGTTGGTTTTCATTTGAGCAAAGAGTGAATTATTTTAATTTTCTGATTTTTAGAAGGTTGTTGTCAACACAAATACCTGTTTCATTCATATCTTATTGCACTAAATCAGCAAATGTTTGCAAATTGAATCCTCCCTCCTATAGATCTTCTTTAGGTCAAAGATCATGGATCATTCATGTTGTAAAATTGTGGAATTATTTGCCCAATGATATTTTAGCATGCAATTCACTATATACTTTTAAGAAATCCCTGAAGCAGAATATCTTACTCTCTTGACATGTTCTTCTCATTATTAATGTGTTTTGCCCATTGTATTGTATTGTATTGTATTGTTTTGCTTTGTATTGTTGTTTCTGTTCCAGACCACCCATGAAAATGGGCATTTGATGCCCTTGGGTTTTTACTCGGAGATCAAATATTAAATAAATAAAAAATTAATACACTTATTGTGTTGTCACCTGTGGACCAATATGGAGGTCTGGCCTATGCAAACTGTCTAATTTCTGCTGACCTACATGGAGGTCTCACATACGCAACCTGTATTATCACTGCTGACCTATGAGAAGGTCTCGCATACACTAATTGTCTTGTCACCTGTTGACATACATTGAGGTTTCACCTATGTAAACTGTCCCATCTCTGCTGTCCTTTGTGGAGATTTCGTATATGCAAACTGTCTGATCATTGATGACCTACATGGAGGTCTAGTGCTCATTAATTGTCTTGTTACCTGCAGACCTACGTGGAAGTCTTAACTATGCAAACTGTCTCATCTGCTGACCTATGTTGAGGTCTTCTATATGCTAACTATCTCATCTTCAATATAGGAATTTATTCTCCTGAAGGCTGTAATTTTCTACTCCAAGAAACTGGTACTATGGCTCCTACTGTCCCTGGTATCTCATTACCTGATCTGGAAAAAGGTACATCAGGGAACCCTCACACCTCCTCTGCCATTCCTTCTCATCGAAACTTAAGCAAAATACTCCTTAAAGGATTGGACTGTTCTGACCCCCGACAACTGATCTTCAAAAACTTGGCATTTAATACTCAGTTTCAGCTAAAAAGCAATTAATTTATTCATAACAGCTAAGTCCCCACAAGGTGAAAATTCTGCTCCTAACCAGCCAGTTCCTCAACCAATGCCCAACGCCTTCTCTGAAATTTGCAACTTCATAACCCAACTTGCTACTTCAGTATCCAATGTTCAAACACACCCCACATCTTCTGAAACTTCCTTCCTGTGCTATCTCCACCACCTATACATAGAAACATAGAAATATAGACTTTGATGGTAGATAAGGACTGCTAGGCCCACCCAGTCTGCCCATTTCCCTGCCCATTGGATAAGCTGCAGATCATAGTTTTACTAACAGCCTAATTCCTCCTAACTCCCACTAGAATTGCTTTATGTCTGTCCCATGCATTCTTAAATTCCCCCACTATTTTTGACCCACAACCTCCTCAGGAAGGCCATTCCATGTGTCCACCACTTCTCCATGAAAAAATACTTCCTCACATTGCCCCAGAGTTGCCCCCCCGTCTTCAAATTATACCCCCTTGTTCTTGCACATCTCTTTTTCTGAAATATGCTAGCTCAGACACAAAGGGCAACCCTAGGATGCATATGCCCAGTGCAGTCTAGCCCCTAGCCTTACTGTCTGCTGAGCTTCATTGATCTTCACTGACTGGGAGCGAGACCAACCACAGAGGGAAGGCAGACTCTCACAGGTGCAGAAGCAGGGATTCCTTGACAGAAGTTCTACCTGGGTGAATCCCCCTTGGAGTGCACAGTCCAGGCACCTCTCTCTGCTGAGGCAGCTTCTCTCCTCACTCACTCTGCTCAGACCCAGCCAGTGGCTGCTTTCTCAGCACAAGGAGTAGTTGGAACACTTACCCAGAATTCCTGGCTGCTGTATGTTAATCAGCATTTGTCCTGCTGGTCAGCTAATAGAAAGCTCTCATCCAGAAGCAACAGCTCAGACACAAAGGGCACCCCTAGAAGGCATGTTCCAAGAGCTGTCCATCCCTTAGCCTTACTATCTGCTGAGCTTCACTGATCTTCACCAACTGCTGTACCCACTAATGGAATAGTGACCAGCTAATAGAAAGCTCTCAGCCAGAAACAACCAGAAGCAACAGCTCAGACACAAAGGGCAAATCTAGGAGGCATATGCCAAGTGCGGTCCAGCCTCTAGCCTTACTGTCTGCTGAGCTTCACTGATCTTCACAATTGTTGTTGATTGTTTTTTGGCATCAGGGCACCTTGAATTACCACCCTCCCTCCCCTAATCCCACCCTCCCCAGGGTCGTCTTCTTACATGCTCCCTCACTTCCTCTCACTCCAGGAAGGAGGCATGTCACTTGACCATTACTAACAGGAGAGACCTGGAACTATCTTCAGCTACTCAAACTCTCTCTCTCCAGTGTACACTAAAGTGACAATAACTCCCACCTTCATTCACTTTTCCTGTCCTCTAGATCTCTTGCTTTTCATTCACGAACTTATCCTAGCCAGGTATATCCTGCAACTTTCTTCCAAACACACCTAGAAAGGGCTTGGAATCCACCCCAGCACCACCAACACCCTGATACTGTCCCCTTACCACAAAGGACAGTCCATCCAGGTGGTTGGCAGGTTGTGCAAAGGGGCAGAGCCAACCACAACATGGCTCACCAAATAGGCAGAAATCACAGGAAGGACATGCAGCTGCAAAACAGGTTTGCTCTGCTAGCAAGGACATGCAGAGAATCAGGCAGCTGCTCATGCCAGCAAAGTAGTATGCAGCAGCTCCAGCCTGGCACCAACCTAAAAAGCACTTCAAAACAAAACTTCAGGTTCCCAGGAGCTCCTAAATCAGGAGAGGAAGCAAACACCAATGTGGGTCAAAAGGATAGGGTGCCACAGCACCACTTGCATCAACAGGACAAACAGGCCAGGACAAATGCTCCTACCAATGGAAAAAAGAACCTGATCATTGTGGGAGACTCCATGATTTGAGGAGTTGAATCCCACTTGCAGGATACCAACCAAGTGGGAATAACTGTCAAGTGTCTCCCTGGGGTCACAGCAAAAAGGGCCAGAGGCCGCATTGCGAACCCTGTATGTAGGGTGGGTAACATCAAAGGCATCGTCGTTCACCTAGGAGCAAATGATATCGTTGACTATTCCATCGAACAAGTAAAAGCACATCTCTCTAATCTAGGGAATAGACTGACCTCTCTTTCATCCACCCTAACCTTCTCTGAGGTACTCCCAGTATGGGAAATGGGAAAAGGCCTAGGGAAAATTAGGGAAACAACTGAAATCAAGGAACTAAACTCATGGCTCCACAATTGATGCTCAGACAAGGGCCACACCTTCATCGGTGACTGGAATGATTTTTGGGAAAGATCTTACTTTAAATTTGATGGCCTTCACCTCAACAAGGAGGGGATGAAGGCACTAGGGCAAAAACTCGACATATTCACCAGTCATTTAAAGTAGAAGGAGGGATGACGGTAACCAAGCAAATCCATGGAAATGGAACCCCAGTTACCACCCACCAGATCTCGGCAAGAACTCCTCCCATCGAGCGCATAAGCAAAAACAGAAAGAGCACAGTAGAGTCAAACGGAAAAATGGTACACTAAAACAAAAAGTAAAAGGGATACCAATTACTGGAAAGCAATGGTGACTAATGCCCATACTCTGGCTAACAAAATCCCAGAACTCACAGCTACAATGGCAGAGGCTGGACTGGACTGGGTGGCAGTAACCAAAACATGGTTTAATGACAATCATACATGGGATAGTGCCATCCCAGGCCACAACCTGTCCAGGAAGGGATAGGGGGTAGCCTTGTACATAAGAGAGGGCATAAAAGCCATGGAAGTCCAAAGAACCCAAGACAAATCAGAGGTCCTCTGGGTCACACTCAAACCAGAAAATAAATCAGTCCTCAGATTAGGGGTGATATATAGGCCTCCCTCTCAGGGGGCAGAAGCAGACAAAGAACTACTGGAAAGCATACTAAATATGACTGATAAGGGAGAGGTCATGTTAATGGGGGATTTCAGTCTCCCAGACATAAAATGGATTTCCTGCACAGCATCCACAGCTAGAAGCATAAACTTCCTAGATGCACTGAGAGGGGCTGGTCTAAACCAGCTCATAATGGCCCCTTCTTGAGAAAACACAATCTTGGACCTGGTGCTCACTAAGAGTAGCAAGGTAAAGGAGGTGAAAGTGGGGTGCCAATTGGGATCGAGCGACCACAAATCTGTCTGGCTGCAGGTCAGCAAGATAGAGGAATCAAGCCACTCTAAGACAAGAGTCCTTTGTTTAAAAAAAACAGACTTTGTCCAAATGAGAAGTTACTTCAGAGCTAACTTCAAGAAAATGCAAAAGGAGGGGTGGAAGAATGTTGGGCGCGCATAAGGAAGGCACTGGAAGAAGTGACTGAGAAATGTTCCAGGCTGATCAGTAAGACAAGAAAGAGAAGGAATCTGCTATGGTTCACAAAAGAGGTACAACTACAGTAAGAGAAAAGAGACAAGCATTCAAGATGTACAAGAGCTCTAACAGTGACAAGGATAGGGAGGCATACAGGAGTAGCTTGAGGGAGGCAAATAGGGTGATCAAAGCAGCAAAGACACAAACAGAGGAAGGCTTGGCACCGGAGGGGGGGTTAAATAAGGCAAAAAGACCTTCTTTAGGTACACAAGTTATAAAAAGAAAAATAAATGAGGTATTGTCAGGCTCTTAAACAGGGATGGGAAAAAGGTGGAAGAAGATATAGAAAAGGCAGAGGTCTTGAATGTGTACTTCTGCTCTGTCTTTACCAAGGAAGAGCCTGGCAATGGATCTACCCTGAGGGGGGGAAAAATAACAGAAAGGGGAGGCTGGACACAAGCCCATTCATGGCAGAAAGGGTAAAGGCAGAATTAAAAAACTGAACGTGAATAAAGCCATGGATCCGGATGGAATCCACCCAAGCATACTGTGGGAACTCAGTGATGAACTGGCTGAACCCCTAGCAGACCTATTTAGTAGATCCCTGAGGGAAGGGACGGTCCCACAGGACTGGAGAACAGCAATAGTGATCCACATCTACAAGAGTGGTAGCAAAGAAGAAGCAGGGAACTACTGCCCAGTTAGTCTCACCTCAGTGGTGGGAAAGTTGATGGAATCACTGCTCAAGGAAAGAATAATAGCATTTCTGGAGGAAACTGAACAGCAAAATGCCAAGCAGCACGGGTTTATGGAGGAAGGTCATGCCGGATGAACCTAATTGAGTTCTTTGACTTAGTTACTAGGGTGGTGGACCGGGGGGGGGTGCCAAGGATGTCATCTACCTGGACTTTAGTAAAGCCTTCAATTCTGTCCCACACAGAAGGTTGCTAAATAAACTTGAGAATATAGAAGTATGGAAGGAAGTGGTATCATAGGTAGGAAGCTGGCTTCAACAGCGAACCCAAACAGTGATGGTAAATGGAGCAGCATCAGAAGTCAGGGAAGTGACCAGCAGTGTGCCACCTGGGATCTTTGCTCTTCAATGTGTTTATCAGTGGCATCACAGATGAGTTGGGTGGGAAGGTATGTCTGTTTGCAGATGACACGAAACTCTGCAACAGAGCGGATATGGCACAGGGGGTGGAGCAAATGAGAAGTGATCTTCTCAAGCTTGAAGAATGGTCAAGCATGTGGCAGCTAAAATTCAGTGCAAAAAAATGCAAGGTCATGCATCTGGGTAAGAACAACCTGGGTACTGACTACCACCTGGGGGGGAGACTAGCAATCACCCGGCAGGAGCGAGATCTGGGAGTTATCATTTTAGATGATTTAAAAGTGGGTAACCAATGTGAAAAAGCAGCTAGGGCTAGCAAAATGCTAGGATGCATAGGTATGGACATCTCAAGTAGAAGAAGAAAGGTGAGCCTGCCACTGTACAAGTCCCTGGTGAGACCCCACCTTAAATACTGCATCCAGATCTGGAGGCCTTACCTTATGAATGACATAGACAGACTGGAAACAGTGCAGAGGAGGGCCACTAAAATGATTCATGGTCTCCATGAGTTGTCTTTTGGAAGAACTCACGAAGTTAAAGGTGGATAAGGCCATGGGATCAGATGGCATCCACCTGAGGATATTAAAGGAGCTGCAAAGGGAACTAGCAGTGCCCCTGGCAGCCCTGTTGACAGAGTCACTCAACAGAGGTGTCATTCCAGAGGACTGGAGGAGGGCACATAGAAACATAGACTTTGACGGCAGATAAGGACCACTTGGCCCACCCAGTCTGCCCATTTCCCTACCTACTGGATAAGCTGCAGATTCTAGTTAACCAACAGCCTACTTCCTGCAACCCCCCACTATAATTGCCTTGTGTCTGTCCCATGCATGTTTGAATTCCCCCACTGTTTTAGACCCAACATCCTCCTCAGGAAGGCTGTTCCATGTATCCACCACTCTCTCCATGAAAAAAAAATTCCTCACATTACCTCTGAGCTGTCCCCCCTCTATCTTTAAATTGTGCCCCCTTGTCCTTACACATCTCTTTTTCTGAAAGATGCTACCCTCCTGGACTTTGTTGATTCCCTTGAGGTACTTGAATGTTTCTATCATGTCCCCCCGTCCCTCCTTTCATCAAGAGTATACATATTAAGCTCTCTCAGTCTCTCTTCATATGGTTTCTGCTGCAGACCCTGCACCATTTTAGTTGCCATCCTCTGACTGCTTCCATCCTGTCGATGTCCTTACGTAGATGAGGTCTCCAAAACTGCACACAGTACTCCAGATGGGGTCTCACCAACTGTCTGTACAGAGGATAACCACTTCCCTTTTTCTACTTGTGATGCCTTCTTAGCATCCCAGTATCCCTGGCTCTTCTTACTGACTTTTCACATTGCTTACCCACCTTTTAGGTCATCTGATATGACTACCCCAGGTCCCTTTCCATTTTTGTTGTTGTTAGTACCTCCCTGCTATTGTGTACTCTTCTCCTGGGTTTTTGTTTCCCAGGTGCATTACTTTGCACTTCTTTGCATTGAATCTAAGTTGCCATATGTCTGACCATTCCTCCAACCTTGCCAAGTCCCTTCTCATCTTTTCTAACCCCCCTTGGGTATCAACTCTGTTACAGATCTTTGTGTCATCTGCAAAGAGGCATACCTTTCCCTCCAGACCCTCTGGTTTTATCATTTTATAAGGAGGGTGCAGTGGGACATGTAGTCCCGCTGCACAAAAGCAGCAGTAGGGAGGAGATGGGGAACTACAAGCCAGTCAGCCTCACCTCAGTGGTGGGAAAGATCATGGAGACACTGCTGAAAGAAAGGATACTGGCACATATGGAATCCAGCAGTGCTCAGGATCTGAGGCAACACAGATTCACAGTCATGTCAAACGAATCTAATAGATTTTTTTGATTGGGTGACTAAAGACCTCAGATTACTCTTACCTTTTTCCAGTTTGGTATCACCATTCAAACTTATGCACAGTGTCTGCTTTAACAATATATACTTCACTTATTAAAGAAAGAAATTCAAAGACAGACCAAGTAGGCTCTAAAAATAGAGTTTTACTAAAATAGATAAAAAATATGTAAAACATAAAATACAAGGCTCTTATATCATAAGAACCATACAATCTTTTAAAATAACAAGGTTTTAACAGTGCAATTCCTACTACAGTACTTAGATTTGTCTCTCTCTCTAAATACCTGCTTAAAGTGCTCAAAGATGTTTCTTTGTCAGAGTGTAGATAAAAGTGTCTTTGAAGAAAAAAAGAATATTCTTTAAAAAACTGTCTTTGCCAACCCCTTTGTGTGAGGTCACCTAGCTCCTCCTCTGTTTATTAAAAATCATTCACCCAGGAGCTTTTATCATTTTATAAGGAAAGTTAATTAAGGTTACATCAGCAGAAACTCCTTTCCCCATGTGACTTCCCCAATCAAGTCTGTAAATTTCCTTTCATCTATGAGCAGTATGCCCTCTCACACAGACATCAAAGCATTTATAATTTCGCAGCAGTGTGCTAAACCTGGTTTCCTCCTCAAAATGTCATAAAATGGATACTGATTTCCCTCTTAGCAGTTAAAGCTATATTTAACTTAGAAAAACAGGAGATTCTTGATTAAGGCCTGTTCTAGTCTGTAATTAGCTTCTGGCCTTCCAGGTAACACCTTGTATCTAAAACCTGGGTGTGTGTGTGTGATCTCACATGCTGTCTCAGCATCTCTCATGAGAGACAGTCCATAACACATTTTTATATTACAAAAAATCATAGTGTACCCAGAACTGGCTGTCAACGTGTCACAGTCCTCCCCACCTAGACTGAATTTGGGGGTTCTATCCCTGGCATGGGATGAGCTTCCCAAATCAGTTCACTCCTCATACACGTGAGACAGACCAACTGAGTTCTGGTTTTTGGCTCCAGCTTTATGTACGATTGTCATATCATACCCTTGCAAAGCAAGACTCCATCTTAGCAATCTACCATTGTTCTTTCCCATCTGCGTCAGCCAAACCAGGGGGTTGTGGTCAGTCTGTACCACAAAATGCTGCCCATACAAGTATGGCTCTAATTTCTTTGGGGCCCACACTATGGCACGACACTCGTTTTCCACCGTGGAGTATGCCTGCTCCCTGGGAAGTAACTTTTTACTCAGGTAGGCTATTGGATGATCCCTCCCTTGGCTGGATGTCTGACTCAGTACTGCCCCAATACCCATGTCCGAGGTGTCAGTCTGAACTATAAAGAGTCTACTATAGTCGGGGCTTATTAAAACAGGAGCACTGCACAGTGCCTCCTTTAGTTTGGTAAAGGCTTCTTCACAGGCTGGACCCCAGGTAATTTTCTTGGGCATCCTTTTCTTTGTCAGGTCAGATAGGGGAGCAGCCAGGGCACTGTAATAGTGTACAAATTTTCGGTAGTACCCTGCTGTCCCTAGAAAACTCCTGACCTGCTTCTGTGTTTCTGGTCTGGGCCACACCTGGATTACCTCTATCTTTATTTGGTTAGGACAGAGCTGTCCCCAGTCTACCACATGCCCGAGGTATGCCACTTCTCCCATGGCCACCTGGTACTTCCTGTCTTTGACAGTGAGCCGAGCCCTCTGTATTCTGCCCAGCACTTCCCTAAGGTGGTACAGGTGTTCCTCCCAGCTGGCACTAAAGATGGCAATGTCATCCAGGTACACCATGGCGTACTTTTCAGCACCATTTAACACCTGATTCACCAACCTTTGGAAAGTGGCCGGGGCATCTTCATTCCGAAAGGCATTACTTTAAATTCAAATAATCCTGTCTGAGTAATGAAGGCCGACCTCTCCCTAGCTCTGTCTGTCAACTCTACCTGCCAATACCCCTTTGTCAGGTCAATAGTCGTAAGGTAGGTTGCCCCTCCCAACTTGTCCAGGAGTTCGTCCATCTGGGGCTCGGGTGGGTGTCTGACTTCATGTCTGCATTCAGTCCATGATAGTCTACATAGAAATGAGTAGAGCCATCTGGCTTAGGCACAAGGACTATGGGTGAGGCTCAGGGGCTGTGGGATCTCTGGATTACCCCTAAATTCAGCATCTCCTCCACTTCCCTCCTAATGTCCTTTTGGACAGCCTCTGACACCCGATATGCTGTCCACCGTATGGCATCTGTGTCCCTGTCTCCACATCATGCATCGCTAAGGGGGTTAATCCAGGCTTGGCGCTAAACAATGGGGCAAAGTCTGCTAAAACCTCCCTTACTTTTTGGATTTGGTCTGAGGTCAGCTGGGGAGACAATTTTACTACCTCCACTGAGGACTCCCACTTACTTACTTCCAGCAAGTCCAGAAGGGAGTCTCCTTTGTCTGTCCCCTCCCCAGGACTACATACTGCAAACACCATGTCAGCCCTATTTGCATATGGCTTCATCATGTTGACATGGTACATCCTTTCTGTCTGTCTTCAGTTAGGCAACTCCACAATGTAGTTCACGTCATTTACCTTCCTAACCACTTTGTACAGTCCTGTCTACTCAGCCTGCAGCTTTTCTTTCTGGACCGGAATAAGGACCATGACTTCCTGACCCATCATGTATGAGTGAGCTCTGGCTCTGCGGTCATACCACACTTTTTGTTTCTGTTGGGCAGCTGCCAAGTTGCTCTGGGCTGTCCCCATAAGCTCCTTCAGCCTTTCCCTAAACCTAAGGACGTAATCCACAATGGGAGTTCCCTGGGTGGTGTGCTTGCCTTCCCAGTCCTCCCAGATCAAGTCTAGGGGTCCATGTACTTGGCGTCCATATAAGAGTTCAAAGGGGGAAAATCCTGTCGACTCTTGGGGCACCTTCCTGTATGCAAACAACAGGTGGGGAAGGTATTTCTCCCAGTCCCTCCCATGCTGTTCAGCAAACACCCAGAGCATTGACTTTAGGGTACCATTGAATCTTTCCGAAAGATCATTGGCTTGTGGATGATACAGTGTCGTGCATCTCTGCACCACCTCACACTTCTCCCATAAACATTTCATCAGGACCGACATGAAGGAACCCCCTTGATCGGTGATAACCTCCTGCAGAAACCCAACACAGAAGAAAATCCCAAGAAAGGCATCTGCCACTTTGTCTGTCCTCAGTGAGGATAGGGTGACTGCCTCTGGGTACCAGCTGGCATAATCCACCACAGTCATTATGAATCTCTTCCCTGAGGAGCTGGGGGTATTTAAAGACCCCACAATATCCATTCCCACTGTCTGGAATGGCTCCTCCACTACAGGCAATGGAATCAGGGTGGCTTGGGTTTTCTTTCCTGCCTTCCCTATTTCTTGGCACCAGTGACAAGACCTGCAATACTCTTTCACCTGCTGGGTGAAGTTAGGCCAGTAGAAATTCTGGACCAACTGCTGCATCGTGCGTGCTATTCCCAGATGACCAAACAAGGGAATATCATGTGCAATCTTGAGCAACTGCTCACAATACCCCTGGGGAACGACAAGCTGCCTGCCTAGCACCTCACCCTCTGTCTGTACTGCCTGAGTATACATAAGTCCATTTTCCCAATAAACCTTATGTCTGCTGTCACCTCCCTGTGTGCCGTCCGAGTCTTCCCAAGCCCTCAGCTTCTTTAGACTAGGGTCACTTCTCTGAGCAGCTGCGAATCCCTCATACATTCCCAAGGCATGGGACAGGTCCCCTTCAGTCATTAAACTAGGGTCACTAGCACTAGCATCAGGGCACTCAGGATCACTGTCAATCCCAACCATTGGACAATGGGTCACCCCTCCCACTTCGGAGTAACCCTCTGTAGCTGTGTGGTTACTTACTACTGGGGAAAGTTCTACCCCTTTTTCATTAGTCTCCCCATCTGGAGACACAGGCTGGGGAACCAGCCTCTCAGTGTTTTCCACAATGGCTTCTGTGCGGTTC
This sequence comes from Neoceratodus forsteri, assembly GCA_016271365.2. Classification (NCBI taxonomy): domain Eukaryota; kingdom Metazoa; phylum Chordata; order Ceratodontiformes; family Ceratodontidae; genus Neoceratodus; species Neoceratodus forsteri. The sequence continues at coordinate 341,442,407 of CM057455.1, read as the reverse complement.
AGGGAACTACAATTTTCCCTTGCCGCTTGGCTATGGGTAACTGCACATACCATCCCCTGTTTGAGATTGTTGTACGGGATTACATTCACTGCTAATGTTTTGGCTACTGCCACCTGTTGCACAGTTCCCCCATTTCACCCCAGTCTAGGAGAACACTAGCCAGTGGCAATGTTTTCTCTTCACCAGTAAAATCCTGTACAGTGACGTATATATTGGGTATAAGCTGACTAGGCTCTACTAGAGCCCCTTTTACCAATGTCAGGGATGCCCCTGTGTCCCTTAACCCTTGCTTCTGTACACCATTCATCATAACTGGGTGCATGTGTTCCCTCATGTTCACAAGCATGCTTCCAGGGACGCACAAACAACTCACTTCTTTTCTAGTACCATTCTGCATTTTATTGCTCATTCTTTTGGGACACTGACAATATGCCCAGTTTCTTTACATAACCAACATTCACTTCTCTTTTCAGAGAAATATTTTCTCTGAAACCTGGGGCTAACTGGTTTCGGTGGAGGCAGTGAGGGTTTTAACTGCCCTGAAGGTGCGCTTTTCCCTTTCTGCGCTGCCACGCCCAACCCATCTGCTCTCAGAGCAGGTCTGCTCTTGGCACAGTGGTCCGAGAGTTCAGTAGCCTCTTGCACTGTTTTGGGATCTCAGTCCTCTAGCCAAGTTTTTAGCTCAGCTGGCCATGCCCAATAAAACTGTTCTAACAAAATCACATTTTCAATTTTATCAACAGAGTTTGCCTCAATTCCTTCCCACCAACGTTTTAAAAACTGACATTGTTTCGTGGCTAGCTCCTCGTAGCTCATGTCAGGGCTTCTCCTGAGCTTACATAATTTAATTCTGTATGATTCGGCAGTTAATTCAAATTTTTTTTAACAGTGCAGCTTTAAGTTTGCTGTAATCATCACTGTCCTCATTGTCCATTTGACCCAATGCATCCTGAGCTTTCCCGGTAAGTAGCGGGGATAGGTGAAAGCTCCAGGACTCTCAAAAAATTATAGCCTGAATACAAACTTTTTCAAAAGAATTTAAAAAGGCATCCACATCCTCCCCGTCTTTAAATCTGGCTATTAATTTGGAATTCAATTTGTAACCTGGTCCTGTAGTCCCAGTTAAACCCAAGCCACTTACTTGCTCTGGTGCCACTGGTTGGAGTCGTGGCTTCTCCAGTTTGTGTTGCCTCTGGTGCTCCTGCTCCTCATGGTCTGTGTCTCAGCGTTCTCACTCTCTCTTCTCCTCTGCAACTCACTGGTGCTCACGCTCCTCACGATCTACCTCCTGCTGTTCACAGTCTGCCTCTTGCTTCTCTCATTCTCTCTTCTCCTGGAACTCCAGTTCCATCCTGCACAACTCAATTTGCAGCCTGAATACTTCTGGATCCAGGATACTGGTGACCTTCCCCTGCTGCTGTCACCCTTCACTGACAGTGGCCCTGTTGCCCTCCTCATCGGATCTGGACACTGCACTGACTGCTAGCCCTGCCACACTTGAGGTTTGGTGCTTTTCAGTCACGATCTGTGACTTGCTGCTCTGGGTATTTGCTACCATCAGGGCATCTATGAGGTTTTGCTTGCTGACTTTCACCTTGAATGGGACTCCTCTGTCCCTGCACAACTGCCTTAAATAGTCTACAGTGTGCCTGCTGTAGTTGGAAGCCATCTTCTCTAACTACTGCTACTCTGACTTGCACTTTAGGAAAAAAAATAAAATTTGTAGGAACTTGACTGTACGCCAAGTGATATAGTTCTGTCTCCTTTTAAAATAAAACTCTGCCTTTTTCTTTCTTTGCAAGTGAGCTGATGGTCTCAAGCTGACACACTGAACAATAAAAGATTGTAATACCAAAATTTTATCCCACCACTGCCAACCAATCTGTCACAAACCCACTCAGCAGGTCAGCCCTCTACTCCCAAAGTGCCAACCTCTGAGCACAGTCTTGTGAACAGTTAACAGAAACAGGGTAACCCTCCTGTCTGTTTTGTGGGTTCGAATCAATCTTTGGTCTCAGTTCTAGAGGGATTCAAACTCTGAACCTCTTGCTAGTGTACCCAATGCACAGGCTCAGATAATTCTGTATTTGGGGGGCCAGATATCTTTGCCTATGGGCACCTAACCAGGTGTACAAAATGAACCCTTAAAAACTCTAATAAAGACCTCAGATTACTCTTACCTTTTTCCAGTTTGGTATCACCATTCAAGCTTATGAACAGTGTTTGCTTTAACCATATATACTTCACTTGTTAAAGAAAGAAATTCAAAGACAGACCAAGTAGGCTCTAAAAATAAGAGTTTTACTAAAATAGATAAAAAATATGTAAAACATAAAATACAGAACTATTAAAGCACAAGAACCATACAATCTTTTAAAAGAACAAGATTTTAACAGTGCAATTCCTACTACAGTACTTAGATGTGTCTCTCTCTCTCTCTCTAAATACATGCTTAAAGTGATCAAAGATGTGTCTTTGTCAGAGTGTAGATAAAAGTGTTTCTGAAGGAAAAAAGAATATTCTTTAAAAAACTGTCTTTGCCAACCCCTTTGTGTGAGGTCACCTAGCTCCTCCTCTGTTTATTAAAAATTATACACCCAGGAGGTTTTATCTTTTTATAAGGAAAGTTAATTAAGGTTACATCAGCAGAAACTCCTTCCCCATGTGACTTCCCCAATCAAGTCTGTAAATTTCTTTTCATCTATGAGCAGTATCCCCTCTCACACAGACATCAAAGCATTTATGATTTCGCAGCAGTGTGCTAAACCTGGTTTCCTCCTTGAAACATCATAAAATGGATACCGATTTCCCTCTTAGCAGTTAAAGCTATATTTAACTTAGAAAAACAGGAGATTCTTGATTAAGGCCTGTTCTAGTCTATAATTAGCTTCTGGCCTTCCAGGTAACACCTTGTATCTAAAACCTGTGTGTGTGTGTGTGTGTGTGTGCGTGCGTGTGTGTGTGTGTGTGTGTGTGTGTGATCTCACATGCTGTCTCAGCATCTCTCATGAGAGACAGTCCATAACACATTTTTATATTACAAAAAAATCATAGTGTACTCAGAACTGGCTGTCCACGTGTCACAGATATCACCTACCTAGAGTTCAGCAAAGCCTTCGACACTGTCCCGCATAGAAGGCTGATTAACAAGATGGGTCGTCTGGGAATGGGAGACAAGGTGGTGAACTGGGTTAGGAACTGGTTAACAGATAGGAGACAGATGGTGGTGGTAAATTGGGTACAATTTGGGGAGGAGGTGACCAGTGGGGTACCACAGGGATCAGTACTAGAACTGGTCCTGTTCAATGTCTTCATTAGTGACATTACAGAGGGTCTGGAATGAAAGGTATGCCTGTTTGCAGATTACACCAAGATATGCAACAGGGTGGATACTCCAGAAGGTGTGCAGAAAATGAAGAGGGACCTGAAGAAGCTTGAAAGATGGTCGGAGATGTGGCAACTGAAGTTCAATACAAAGAAGTGCAAAATAATGCACCTGGGTAGAGGGAACCCTGGGGAGAGCTACAGGTTGGGTGGGGGGGGAGCTGGCCATCACCAAGGAGGAAAGGGACCTGGGGTTGTCATCTCTGATGACCTTAAGGTATCAAAGCAGTGCACAAAGGTGGCAGGGAGGGCTAGTAGCATGTTGGGGTGCATAGGCAGGCGTATCACTAGCAGGAGTTGGGAGGTGGTGATGCCATTGTATAAAACAATGGTAAGGCCTCACCTCGAGTACTGCATGCAGTTCTGGGGGCCACACCTGGGCAAGGACATATATAAGGTGGAGACTATCCAGAGAAGGGCAACAAAGATGATGCAGAGCTTGCACCACAAAACATGAGGAGAGACTAAGGGACCTCAATATGTACTCACTGGAGGAGAGGAGATGAGACAGCGGGGGGATATGATTGAAACTTTCAAGTACCTCAAGGGCATAAACAAGATGCAGGTGGGGGACCTTTTCCAATGTAGAAAAAGTACTAGACCAAGGGGGCCCAATATGAAATTGGAAGGGGTACATTGAAAAGTAATGTGAGGAAGTTTTTCTACACAGAAAGGGTAGTCGATGCTTGGAATAGTCTGCCACAGGAGGCAGTGAGGGCAAGCACAGTGGAGTGGTTTAAGCATGCCTGTGACAGGCACAAGGGAAGCTTGAGAGGGGAGGGAGTGATGAAAAACACTTGATCACATAGGGTCAGTGGCCACATACAATGTATAGGGCCTATGGGCAGACTGGATGGGCCTAGCAGTCCTTATCTGCTGACAATTTCTATGTTTCTATGTTTCTATGAGCTTAACATGTACTCCCTGGAGCAGCGAAGAAATAGGGGGGGCATGATTGAGACATTCAAGTACCTAAAGGGTATAAACAGAGTCCCCACCCAGGAGCTCTTTCTCATTAATAATCGATGAGAACTAGAGGCCACAACATGAAATTGAGAGGGAGGGGGTAGATTCAGAGGCAACATGTGCAAGTTTTTCTTCACAGAAAGGGTGGTTGATCCATGGAATGGTCTATCTGCCAAAATAGTTGAATCAAAAACAGTATGGGGGATTTAAATCAGCTTGGGATAGGCACAAGGGGATAGTTACAAAAAGTATCTGAGTAGGGGGTAGGATCTGGGCAGACTAGATGGACCTTTGGTTCCCATCTGCTGTCACTTTCTATGTTTCTATGTTTCCATGTTTCTATACTACCCTCTTGGACTTTGTTGATTCCTTTGAGGTACTTGAAAGTTTCTATCATGTCCCCCCTCTCCCTCCTTTCCTCGAGGGTACACATATTAAGCTTTTTTAATTTCTCTTTGTATGGCTTCTGGTGCAGACTCTGCACCATTTTAGTTGCCCTCCTCTGGACTGCTTCCATCCTGTCTATGTCCTTGTGGAGATGGAGTCTCCAGAATTGTACACAGTACTCCAGATGGGGTCTCACCAACTATCTGTACAGAGGGATGACAACTTCTATTTTCTACTGGTGATGCCTCTCCTTATGCATCCCAATATCCCAAGCTCTCCTTACTGCCTTTTCACATTGCTTGCCTACTGTACTTTAGGTCATCTGATATGACTATCCCCAGGTCCCTTTCCATTTTTGTTGTCATTAATACCTCCCCCCATTGTGTACTCTTCTCTTGAGTTTTTGTTTCCCAGGTGCATTACTTTGCACTTCTTTGCATTGAATCTAAGCTGCCATACCTTTGACCATTCTTCCAACCTTGCCAAATCCCTTCTCATCTTTTCCACTCACCCCGCCGTGTATCAACCTTGTCGCAGATCTTTTTGTCATCTGCAAAGAGGCATACTTTTCCTTTCTGTCCCTCTGCAATGTCACCTATGAAGACATTAAAGTGGACCAGCCCCAGTACTGAACTGTGCGGTACCCTGCTAGTAACTCCCCTTTCTTCACAGTGGACTCTTTTTACTATTATCCTCTGCATCCTGTTGTCCAGCTGGTATGCCACCCTTATGGAGACACGAACACAGCAAAATACATACCTGTCAGCAAAATCGACACTTTGCTGACAGGTTGCTGTGTTGGTGTGCCCGAGACAGGGGCATGCTGTCTCTTGGTCCTGCACCCCCAGTCTGAATCAACTCTGACTGGAGTGGAGAATCCAAAAGATGGTGGGGGCATGGGGCAAAGCCCCCTGATTAAAAAAAAACAGGACTGGGAGACAAACAGCAATCATATTGACTGCAACTTGCGGTCGATATGATTCCTGTCGGTGAAATGCCGGTCGACATAAAGAATGTCGAACCGGCATGGTAGAGCCTGTCCAGCCAATTTTTTATCCTGGTTACCACCCTGGGACCCTCTCCCAGGCTGGCTAACTTGTTTATTAATCTTTTGTGTGGGACTGTGTCAAATGCCTTGCTAAAGTCTAGGTAGGCCACGTCCACAGCTCCTCCCTGGTTTACTACTTTGGTCATCCAGTCAAAGAAATCTATTAGATTCATCTGACATGACCTTCCCACTGTGAATCCATGCTGCCTTGGGTCCTGTGCCCCGCTGGCCTCTAGGTACTCAACAATTCTTTCTTTCAGCAGTGATTCCATCATTTTACCTACCACTGAGGTCAAACTAACAGGCCTGTAGTTTCCTCTATCTGTCTTGCTCCCACCTTTGTCAAGGGGAATCACATCCACCCTCCTCCAGTCCTCAAGTACCACACCATCCTCCCATGATTTGTTAAAAAGAGTAGTCAGTGGTGCCACTGGTTCTCCCCTTAGTTCTTTTAGAATTCTGGGATGAAACCCATCAGGCCCCATTGCTTTCTCCATCTTCAGTTTTAAGAGTTCCTTCAGGACCCTTTCTTCTGTGAATGGACTGGTATCAACCCCCCTATCCAGTGTGCTTCTATTATTATTTGCTTTAGGTAGCAGCCCCTTCTTTTCTTTTGTGAATGCTGAGCAGTAGTATTCGTTCAGTATCTCTGCTTTGTCACCCTCTGCCCACCCCATCTCCTTTTTTAAGCCTCGCTATTCCTCCCCTGGTTCCACATCAATACATCGACGGTGTCGACATTGACACCCCCGACAGCGATGGGAACAATGTCGACAGTCGGCATTGTTCCGACAGTTGAGTGTTTTTCTGGGGGCTTCACCCCACATACCCCCATCTTTAAATAACCAACTCCGAGTCAGAGTTGGTTTGAGGTGGGGGACACAACACCGGGAATCGCTGTATCAGCAGACAGCGGACCATCATAGCGACCAATCTTGACCTGGTGAGATTTGTCACTGTGGTGGTGTTCAAAGTTAAATATTCATTGTTGTGTGGTGATACCCCTCCCTAATGTACCTATAAAAGGTTTTATCCCACTTCTTAACTGAGTTGGCTATCTTTTCCTCCATTTGGGCCTTTTCTATTCTGACTTCCTTCACCGCTTCTTCCTGCTTTAACCGGAACAGTTCTCTGTCCTGCTTCTTCTGTGTTTCCTTATACTTCCTGAATGCTATCTTTTTCTCCCTAACCTTCCCCGCCACCTCTTTTGAGAACCATAGTGATTTTTTCCTTTGTTTTGTTTTGTTTATTTGCTTCACACAAAGGCTTGTTGCCTCTGTGATGTCAGCTTTGATTTTCTCCCCATTGTTCCTCCACCCCACCTTCTTGCCCATTTGCTAGTGCTTTTCTGAGCACTCCCCCTATTTTGCCAAAATGAGCCCTCCTAAAGTCCAATACCCTCACCTTTGTGTGACTTGACTCTATGACTATGTAGATACTGCATCAGCCACCCTCCAGTCCACCAGCTCTTTCCACAAACAAGTGGTTTCCCTCCCTCTATCCATTGTTAGCATCTGAGTCACCTATACTATCCTGAAAGGATTCATTGGTGGGACCAGCCTCCGCCTCCTCTTCAAATATATTTGTACAGGGGGTTCGAGTGTAAGTAATGTCCGATTCGTCTACAGAAGTGAAGTGCGTATTCTCAATTTCATTCATTGAAGTTGCAACTTTCTTACCACAGACCTACATGGAGGTCTCATAATCCAAACTAACTAAGCTCTCACTTCCATTGTCTAACGTTTCTACTCTGTTACCCACAGACCTACATGGAGGTCTCGAAAGACAAACTGACTATGTTCTCAATTCCATCTATTGTAGTTTTGCCCTGCTACCTGTAGACCTCTGTGGAGGTCTCAAAATACAAACGGACTACACTCAGTTTCATTCATTGTTGCTTCTGCTCTACTACCAGCAGACCAGCATGGAGGTCTTGCAAAATACAAACTGACTATGTTCTCAGTTTCATTGACTTGACTTTTCAACTCTGCACCTGCTGACCTACGTGAATATCTCGAACTAAGCCTCAATTCCATTCATTGTAATTTCAACATTTCTACTACCTACAGATCTACATGGAGGTCTCAAAATAGAAATTGGCTATGCTCTTTTTTCCATTTATTGACTTTCAGCTCTGCTACCTGCAGACCTACATACAGGTCTTGAAATACAAAGCCGACTATGCTGTCAGTTCCATTCACTGACATTTCAACTCTGTTACCTACCAGCCTACATGAAGGTCTGACATACAGACCAGCTACATTCAATTCCATCTATTGACATTTCAACACTGTTGCCTATAGACCTACATGGACGTCTTATGTATGCAAAACTATCTCATCTTGAATGCAGGAGTTTTCATTCCCTCAGAGCTTCAAGTTTACAGTTCCAGTCGCCTCCTCTACTCCTATCTCTTGATTATCAAGCTATGTTACAATAAGGCTGATGTATCTTGCAATTACCAAAATTGAAAATCTGATGGACTACAAAAAAGGAGTGCAATCATGCACCATCTAACTTTTTACAACTTGTGCTTATACAGATACTCGATTTACTCGATCATTTCTCCTTTCCACCAAAGTTTATGCAACTTGCAAAAAATTCTTCAACGATTAGACTCAATCTTTTCCTTTTCAAGCCATTCATTTTTAATTGGAGCCACTTTCATCCTCTCAGAATAACATTCCTGCCGTATCGGAATGGCTTGGAAAACAAATATCCTCATATTGCGAAACCTAGTCCAAATCCAGATTGAGAAATCACATAAACCTTTAGGATTATCTCCTCGTAGTATGCCTGGAGGAAAGGCAGTTCAGTAGCCATGGTTCCTCAGAGGCTTCCTCCACAGGGTGGGTTTCCTCTTCTGCATGCTACTGTTTACACTCTCTATGAGTTGAAGGAGGTTTTCATGTTATTCTTTTTGGGCCTTCATTCCTGCTCCACCACCCAAATCCTCTACTGAGGGTGGGAATGAGAAAGGGGAAAATAAGCTCACAAAGCACAAGTCGCAAAAGCACCAGATTATTCCCACACATTGAATGGGAGGGCTTTTCCTGTGGCACAGTGTGGGGAGTAACTTCACTCACTGGCCCTACTTAAACATGCCTACCTCTCACCTTAGTGCTTCATTCATTTTCAAAACCCTCCATCCTCCCCACCTCCTCCTCCTCCGGCACTCTTTTCACCCTTAAGTGCTGGGCCTTCATTTCCCACTCTGCCACTGGGCTCCTCTACTGAGGGTAGGAATGAGAAGGGCCAAAACAGTTCATAAAGCACAAACACCACATTATTCCCACACACTGAATTAAATATCCATTAATTAAAGTGGCCAGCTGTCAGTGCCATAAAACACACCACATTAGCACAGGACTAGGTACACAACATTCATTGTGTCACAGGTAATCAAACTGGATATTTTATACCCCTTATCATTACCAGGACCAGGGGACACATAAGTACTGGCCACTACCTTACTATATTTGCAGTGCCCACAGTGTTTAAACCCTGGCTTTGAAGGGTGAACCACACCAGTATTTTTGTTCTTAGGCTTTACACTGTGTATCATTGAGTCCTTGACATTCCATACCCTGCCATAGGTATTGCAGGGTAATTCCACTGCTGTTTCTCTGGTACGGGGTCATAACAGTGCAGGCCAAAACCTCGCACAGCTAGATTGCACTGTTACACATAGCGTGGGAGTCAGATGCTGTAAAGAAAGAATGACAGATAGAAGAAATAAAAAGGAAAGGAAATGTGTGATGGAAGAAAGCTATTCAAATAAGTCACTTTTCTTTATGTGAAGTAATCTTAAGAATGTACCGTATATACTCGCGTATAAGCCGAATTTTTTTGACCCAAAATGAAGCGTTATATCGTAGTCCTTGGCTTATACGTGAGTCATTCAGTAGAAATGGTAAAAGTGGTTCTTCAATTTTGGTTACTAGTAATTGGTACAGTAACACGACAATAACCAGTCCCACAATTTGGAGTTACTTCGTTTGGCCCTTATCTCCAGTTTGCTCCCTCCTATGGTGCCTACAAATGACAGCTATTTTCTCTGTGTGCCCCAGTCTTGCTGTACTCTTGGTGCCCAAAGAAAAGCCCCAGTGTAATTTTAGCCCTTCTGGGCTCCAAAAAGTAAAACAGCAATCTTGTGCACTGTAAATGCACACCAGTGAAGTGGGGAATCACACAGGTGCAATGTGACGTCTTTGAAGTTGAGACCGCTCAGTTTGCGGTTGAACAAAATAGAGTTCAGTGGTCCCTGCTTGCTAAGAGGTACACAGTGACCTTAGCAATGGCCACAATAGCCCGTTATTTCAAATAAATAGGAGGAATCAATAACTAAGGCTGAGAACTTGTCCAATACATATATTGCAACCCCACCCCCTTTAGTGTGTCTATGAGCCCTAAAGGTATTATAAGACAGAATGTTAACGTTATGTTCTGGGGTACAGCCACGCAGCCATGATTCTGATATCACCAGCACATCAGGGGTGGCATAAAGTGCCCAGGTCTGTAATAGGTTGAGCTTTTTCAGTAAGCTACATGTATTTATGTGTAAGAATCTGATGCCTTTGAACTGGGTTAGGTCAGATGGAGCTGCAATAGGTGTAACTGGCCCTGGATTTAATTCTATATTGCCAAAGCAGAGCAACAAAAACAGTAGAAACTTTTTTATTTATCAATACCTTGAGAAGAAATCACCTAGTCTGTTTGTGGTAAATAGGATTACATGATAGGGTTTGTGAGGAAGCATGGTGGTGGGAAAGGGATAGAGCATAGACTGCAACTTGTATGGGTATGCTTAGGGATGCATAGCTGCTGAATTGGGGTCTAAGGTTTCTAGAGAGTTCAACACTCTCCAAGTAGCTTGTACCAGGGTAATAGTGTTCTTGAAGTAGGAGCAGCTTTCCTAGTGCAATAACATCAATGGGCCAGTAGTTCTGCATCAAGTGTACTTTATAGACATTATTATTAAGGTCATTAGGAGAGGGCTTGGGGCTATTGATAAGCTAAGGGATGCTTTGCAGGATTAAGAAGTACCATAGGAAGTGCTGCAAGCCAAGGGGGTTTGTTTTTGTAGAGTTACGTCCCATGGTAGAGTTATATTGAAGAGGAAGCGACTATAGTACTATAGGGAGTAGGGTATGTGAAGATTCTAACAGCACAGAGGAGCCATAGAAACATAGAAACATAGAGGCTGAGGGCAGATAAGGACCGCAAGGCCCATCCAGTCTACCCATTTCTTTTTCTACCTTATAAATGTGCCATCGGCCTTTGCTCTGTCAGTGGCCTATTCATACTCATCTGTATTGCTCCCTTATGCCTATTCCATGCCTGTTTGAAGCCCTGCACTGTATTCATAGCCACCACTTCCCGAGGTAGGCCGTTCCATGCATCCACCACTCTTTTGTGAGAAAAGAATTTCTCACATTCCCCTTAATTAGCCTCCTCTAATCTCATGCTGTGTCCTCTTGTCCTGCTACTTTTCTTATATTTAAACATGTTAGACTCTTTCACCTTGTTAATGCCGTTAAGGTGTTTGAATGTTTCGATCATATCACCTCTCTCCCTCCTTTGCTCAAGGGTATACATATTGAGCTCCGTTAATCTGTCCTCATATGTCTTCTGATGCAGTCCCTGCACCATTTTGGTTGCCCTTCTCTGGACTGCCTCAATTTGGTTAATGTCCTTGTGAAAGTTTGGCCTCCAGTACTGCACACAGTACTCCAGATTGGGCCTAACCAGTGTCTTGTAAAGAGGGATTGTTACCCCCCTCTTACGACTTGTGATACCCCTACTAATACACCCTAATATTCCCCTAGTCTTACCTACTGCTTTAGAGGTCTGCTTGGATGATTTCAGGTCATCGGTGATGATGATGCCCAAGTCTCTTTCTTCCCTTGTGACTGCCAGCAACTCCTCCCAGTCTATAGGTGGCTTCAGGGGTTCTCTTCCCTATGTGCATGATCTTGCACTTCTTTGCATTAAATCCCAGTTGCCACTCTTCTGACCATTTTGCTAGTTTATCCAGACCTCTTCTCATTCTGCCCACCCCATCTGGATCATCTGCTCTGTTGCAGATCTTGGTGTCATCTGCAAACAGACAAGCCTTACCCTCTGGTCCATCTGCAATGTCACTAATGAAGATATTGAAGAGGACTGGCCCCAGGACTGATCCCTGAGGTACCCCACTCGTGACTTGCATCTCTTCTGACTGTACACCATTTACCACCACTCTCTGTTTTCTGCCCGTCAACCAGTTTGCCACCCAGTTGACCAACTTCTGACCCACCCTGAGCCTACTAGCTTATTTATCAATCTTCTATGTGGAACAGTGTCGAAAGCTTTGCTGAAGTCAAGGTAGGCGACATCAACTGCTCCCCCTTGGTCCACCACTCTGGTTACCCAGTCAAAGAAATCTATGAGATTAGTTTGACAGGACCTTCATTTTGTAAATCCATGCTGTCTTGGATCCTTTGCCCCTATGGATTCCAGGTGTTGCACCATCCTTTCCTTAAGGAGTGCCTCCATAATCTTGCCCACTACTGAGGTAAGACTGTCTGGTCTGTAGTTCTCTGCCTCCTCCCTGCTACCACTCTTGTGGAGCGGGATCACATGAGCCCTTCTCCAGTCTTCTGGGACCTCTTCTGTGCTCAGAGACTCACTAAACAGTTCTGCTAATGGCTCTGCTAGTTCCACCCTTAGCTACTTAAGTACCCTGGGATGTATGCCATCAGGTCCCATTGCCATGTCCACCCTGAGCTTAGCGAGCTCTTGTAGGACCGTTTCTTTTGTGAAGGGAGTAGTGCTCATGTCCCTCCCCCCTGTGTCCATGGTGCTGAGCTGTGGGCCCTGCCCTACCTTCTCTTCAGTAAATACTGAGCAAAAGTGTCTATTTAGGATAGATGCTTTTACAAGGTCTTCCTCCTCCTCACATGCCCCCTTTTCTCCTTTGAGCTTAGCAATACCCCCTCTGAACTTTCTCCTTTGACTAATGAATCTATAGAAAGTCTTGTCACCTTCTTTTACTGTTTGTGCTAGTGTTTCCTCAGTTTGGGACTTTGCCTGCCTGTTCAATACAGTTTAAGTAGGTAAATGAAGACAAGTTCCCTCTGGAGGTTGGCATGTATAAGGAGCTAATAGGAGTTTAGACAGTATAATCAGCCGGTCAGCTACAACACATGTGACTACACAACAGCATAAAGCAAAACAACAGTTAGGGCAGGTGGAAGGAGGGAGGTGGGCGGGGTAGTCTCAAACCAGTCTGCCGGAGCAGAAGCGGCTCCCTATAGGTGGTGAAGTGGGGACGTGGTGAAGTGGCATTGCATGCAATTTGTACAGACATGTACAGACATGACATGCAATGTGCATGGACAAACCGCTGAATAGGGTAAAAGGAGCTCATTTGCTTTACTCTAAAAGCTGATCATCAAAAGAAGGACCAGACATCAAGGTTTCTGGTGTTGACAGAATGTAGTTGTGGAAAAGCATTGACTATCACCCTATATGCTCACTGTACCATCTGGTAAACTAAAATGCAATGAAATGTATTTATTAATGTACATACTGCTAGTGATAGGGGTGATAATGAGAAATTTGAAAGAAAATTGAGTATTTCAACAGCCGGTTTTGGCCTGGATTTTTACAAAGCAGATTGATGTTCAAATTTAATTTCTGGCCTCCATTCCTAGACAAAAAAAGTAATTGTTCCTGCCAGCAGCACTTCAGGGAAATTACAGACATAATTAGTGTTTTTTTTTTCTAGGAATCAGTGCCAGAGGATAAATCTGAAGATTTGCTCATTTTAAGTACAGTACATAATAAAGGACAAATGTATATATCTTATTGTGTGAGCAGTCATCTGGGCCCTCTTGTGGAACAGTGGCTTTGCATACAGGTACTAGCCTGGGTACTGTAGCAGGTAATACACCGGGTGCTGAATTCTTTAGTGTGGGACTGCTATGTGAGGTGGTCTCTTGGAATATCAGTAGGCACACAGGACACTACCTCCAGGAAATATTCAATGAGACACTGTTATAATACAAAAGCAAGCAAGCAACACGAAGCATATAACATGCGAACACAGTAAAAGGTTTATTTGATCAAGAAAATAATAATCAATATAGCAGTAAATGGTTTAAAGCATGTAAGTTCTGCTATGCCCACCACTCATCAAAAGTACCAGACAGTATAGCCCCTCCTGCTGTTGCCCAGTCATATACCCCCCCAAAGGTCTTCAGAAGCTCTCATCATATTAATGGAGTACCAGAACTGATGGTATCTTGCAGCTCTAATGATGCTTAAAGTTAACGTGGCATTCATTCTACAGTTTAATTAATTTATTTTGCCATTCACTACCAGTTCCCATGGAAAGTTATTCCATGAGCAATGCTGTCATGAGGATGTCTCGTCCTTTACACTCTCCTGACTGCACCTTATTTATTGTATTTATTGCCAGTAAGATTCGCTGTTACATTTACTGTAGCAATCTCACTGAAAATATTGCATATGTTGTAAATATTCCCTATACAATTTTACTGTACTTGCCTATAACTTCTCCACTGTATATATTGTCATTTGTTTTTCATATTGCCAGGACAATGCTATTGTTTATATTGACTGTATTCTGTATGTATTGTTATTCCTGTGCTCCTCCCTTGGGTTGCACTTTGAAACAAGCCCTGACTCTGTGTGCCATGCCCAGTTTTTAATTTTAAGGAAAGAAAGAGAGAGAGAGAGAGAAAGAGAGCGAGAGAGTGAGAGCAAGAAAGAAAGAAAGAAAGAAAGAAAGAAAGAAAGAAAGAAAGAATTGTCTTTGTACTAGATGCAGACACAGGACCAGAGAAGCTGGTGAGATTGAGGTAAATGTGATGTTCTGAAAGAGAAGAAACCCATCATGAAACTAAACATAGTTTCAGCATGACTCCTATTAGGCACCCTTCCAGGAGGGACAGTTCTACCCTCTCTCATCTAACACTGAAACTTGTCATTTGTGGGCTTATAAAGACTGCTTTGCCCACCTAGTCTACCCATTTTCCCTGCCCATACTGTCACTGTAGACCCTACCTGATCTCCAACTATGCCCCCCCTCGCTTTCCTACCAAGATTACTTTGTGCCTATCCCATGCTTGCTTGAAGCCCACCACTGTTTTTTTCTCCCACCACCTTCGCTGGAAGGCTGTTTCAGGTATCCACCACTCCTGCAGTGAAGAAGTACTTCCATTCATACCTCCTAAATGCCCCCCCTTCCAACTTCACTGCATGCCCCCTTGTTCTCATGTACCTTCTCCTCTGAAAATATTCCCCTCCTGTACCTTATTTACCCCTGTGAGTAATTTATAGGTCTCTATCTTGTCCCCACCTCCTTCCAGGGTGTTCATATTGAGATCCCACAGCCTCTCCTCATAGGAATTTTGATTCAGCTCCTGCACAATTTTAGTTCTCCTTCTCTGGGCAGCCTCTACTCTGTCTATGTCCTTTCTGAGATGTGATCTCCAGAACTAGACACAGTACTCCGGGGTCTCACCAATGATCTATACAGTGGTAACACCACCACTCTCCTTCTGCTAGTGATACCCCTCCCTTTGCACTCAGCATCTCGCTCACCTTTCCTGCTGCATTGTCACATTGCCTCACCACCTTGAGGTCATCAGATATGATTACACCAAGGTTCCTTTCCTGTTTAGTGACCATCAATACCTGTCCTGCATTTTATACTCCACCTCCAGGTTTCTGTGCCTTAGGTGCATAATTTTGCAATTCTTTGCATCAAAACCCAGCTGCCATACCCTTGATCATTCCTTGAGTTTTCTCAGGTCTCTGTACATTCTCAACACCCCCTCCGGAGTGTCTACTCTACTGCAGCTTTTGGTTTAGTCTGCAAAGAGGCATACCTTCCCTTGCAGCTTTTCTAAAATGTCACTTTTAAAGACATTAAAGTGGACTGGTCCCAGTACTGAGCTCTGAGCTCTGAAGTACTCCACTGATCACTCTCCCCTCCAGAGAATAAGTGCCATTTACCACCTCCCTCTGTTGCCTATCCAGCAACAAATTTCATATCCAGTTTACCACCTTGAGACCCACACTAAAGCTGCCCAGTTTTCTTATGACCGGCTTATGTGGTACTTCGTCAAATGCCTTGCTGAAGTCTAAGTAGGCCAAGTCCACCACTCCACTGTGATCTTTTTCCCTGTTCACCCAGTCGAAGAAATAGATCAGTTGTCTGACATGACCTTCCTTGTAAATCCCTGCTGCCTCAGTCTTGTAACCTGCTGGATTCAAGGTACTCCACTAGCCTTTTCTTTAGAAGCATCTCCATTAACTTCCCCATCACTGACATCAGGCTGACTGGCCTATAGTAGCCAGCCTCCTCTCTGCTGCTGCTTTTGTGAAGTGAGACTTTACCTGCCCTCCTCTAGTCCTATGGACCACTCCTGTTTCCAGTGAATTGTTGAATAGGGCTGTCAGAGGTGCAGGCAGTACCTACCGGCATTCCTTCAGCATCCTTCGATGGACCCAGTCTGGTCACGTGACTTTATCCACTTTCAGATTTGCAAGTCCTTTCAGGAGTCTTTCCTCTGTGAATGGACTTTTGTCTACCACCCTCCCCTCAGTGTTCCTGCTGCTTTTATGTAGTCCACCCCTCCCCTTCCACTGTGATGATTGAACAGAAGTGTCTGTTCAGAATATGGGCTTTTTCTTAAGCTTCCTCTGCACAGCCTCCACTGCCCTTCTTAACCTCATTTTCCTGCCCTTGTCTTCCTCGTATCACTTATGTACCGAAAACAGTCCTGTTCCCCTTAGTTATCCCTTTGGCTATCCTTTCCTCAGTTTGTGCCGCTGCACCCGTCAGCCTTCCCTGCTTTTCTCTGCTTTTCCTGGCACATGTCCTTATCCTCTTCCCTCTGTATCTCTTTGTACCTTTTGAATGCTACCCTTTAGGCTTTACCTTTGCAGCCACTTCCCTTGAGAACAATATATGTTTGTTTTTTTCCCCCTGTTCATGCTCACATCTTTTGGGTAGAGGTTTATTGCCTTCCCTATGCCATCCCTTAATTTTCCCCATTATTCATATGCCCCACCCATGAAATCCCCCTGATGTCCATAACCCTTTGTCCTTGTGTGGTTTGCATCTACTGCTATCCTTATCTTTAACTACACTGTATGGTTATTGCTGGTCCCCAGGTGACATCCCACCTTCATGTTTGCAATACTGTCCCTGATTGTGAGTGACAGGTCCAGTATTGCCCATCACAAGTGGGATCCATGACTAGTTGATGAGGAAACACCCCTTGCAGTGACTCTAGGATGTCCCTGCTTCTAGCCGAAGTTATGGCTGGAAGGATCCAATCTACATCTGGCACACTGAACTCCCCCACAAGTAGCACCTCCTAGTTTTCTGCCATTTGGTGATGTCTTCCTCCATTGCCTTATCCACTTCTACTCACTGAGCGAATGGTGGCTGTAGCTCCTGTCTCCATGGTGACCCACAGTACATCCAGCCACTCCTTCCCCCAGTTCCATTGCATTTCCTTTGCCTTGATACCATCCCTGTAATCTGGCTCAATGGCAAACTTGAAAACACGACGAATGACAGATGACCTTTCTATGAAAGCAGGGCCACACTGTGGTATACTCACTGTTCCCAGACAAGGATGGCTGTTCCTGATGGAGCAGGCCATTGGATCTCTGCTCTCCTAGGGCATTTCAGAGGCAGGCCAGCTCATCTTCCAGTTCCCTTCCTCTGATCCATTGCATTCCAAGATCACAAGCTCTGGACTCAGCTACTAAGCTCCATGCTGTCTCTCTCCAGTGTCATTTCTCATGCACACTAGCACAGCAGATCTTGACTTGAGAGCTCAGTCAGATTTGCCTGCCTCCTGCACAATCCCCCTTTTTATAGGCACAGTTCAGGGACTGCCTCAATTGGTGCCTGGGGGTGTCAGTCAGCATACTTACCCACCAACCAGTCAGAGGAAGGTGCTAGAATCTGGGTCCCCTCCTGTTCCTAGACACCTTGAGGAATCTTTGCTGGTTTTTTTTTTTGTGGGGGTGGCTAGCACAGGTGTGGGCATGCCCACATTAATCCATTACACTATGTTGCCTAGATAGGTACCAAGGTCAAATGGACTTAGGTCCTTCATGCCCCCCCCCCCCACTACATAAGTAGGGATGAAATAAGCATGTTGTACAAATATATACCAATTTATAGGGACTACTTACCAATCTACTATTCTGGGTACCCTGTAATTCCCTTGGCAAACAGAAATGTGTTTAGGCTTATCTTAAAGGCCTGCAGTTACTTATTTCTTGTCCTCTGTCTCCAGTGGTATGCTGTTTTGTTGATTCACCAACCTCTGGAAGAACAAGTGCCTATTATAGTTACCCCTGAATTATTTTGCATGATCTTCATGCTCCCCTATCCATGGTGGGAGTCAGAAGGACACCAGAATGGTGAGCCTGGAGGGAGGAGAGCAGTTAAGTGTGTACATTCAGAGTTGATCTGAACTTTTTTTTCTTATTTCTGCCACATTATCTATGTTTTCCTGAGACTGTGTAGTGTACGGGGGATGAGGGAGGGAGGAAGGGGTCAGAGGTCGGGCTGAGGGAGGGCAAGCAGACACCAGGACCAGTGCTATTGGAGATTGGCAGGACCTTGTGACTGTATGCAGCTTGGTATATATTACCCAGAGTTCCAAACAAACCCTCACATGAGTGATCCCAAAGGAGTGAGTACCACAGAGCAGGAGTGTGGCTCTACCTAAATGGTATCTAGGGGCATTGGCAGGCCACGCTACTGAAAGGAGATCAAGTGAGATAAGTAAGGATAAGCAAAGAGTAACTATGAGTCAATAAAGGTAGCAGATGTTCCCTATCTAGGGACAGCCTTCTGAGTAGGCAGCTGGGGTAGCAGTAGTATTAGGGGATCTCAGATACTCCCTATCTTGGGTCAGCCTACAAGGGGAAGGAGGAGGGACAGCAGTGATATTTGGAGATCTCAGCAACTCCCTATCTAGACTCGGTCTACAGGGGAGTTAGCAGGCAAGAAATGTAACAGAAAGGCATACAATGCATTTCTAAACAGGCCTACAAATTGTCCTAATTAGATGCTACTAAATATTAAGGGGGTTACTAAGTACACTACTAAGAGGGCCTAGAAATGAAATATGTTGGAGCAGATCAGGGTGGGGAAGGGTTGTGTGGTACAAGGGATGTGGAGCAGTGGTGTTTCCTAGAGCACTCTGGGAGATGGGGGATGCTTGGTTTGCAGGAAGCTTAGTCAGCTGTGGATGGAGGTGTGGAAGCTGAGGCAGGAAGTAAATGCACTGGTGGAGGGGAGATTCACAGAGTGATGACGGGACGGGTAGAGAGGATGCAAGGCATACAGGCTGGCAAAGGGAGGGAAGCAGAAATGGACACAAGATAGGGAGAGGGGCCAAAAAGGGGGATAGGAAGGAGCAGGTGCTTTGTCAAGTCCCAGCGGTCCCCATTCCTTAGTGGGAGAGAGACAGTCTCGGGAAGGGGTGTGGATAACAGAAAGATGAAAAGGTAAGGCAGGATGGGGTGGCCAGTAGAAACATCTCCAGAGTTGCTGGGGTGGAACAGATTCCTTCCACTGGACAGGAAGGAAGAGGGGAACCATGGAGAATGCTGAGGAACACTTAGATGGGGGAATGGAGCTAACTGGAGGGAGGCATCAGGGTAAGTAGGGAGGAGGGCCAAAGATACTGAGTTCAGGTGAGAGGGGTGGACAGGTGGCGCAGGGAAGGGGGTGATGGACATAGAAGAACAATGAAGGAAGGCCAGGGTCAGCAGATGGGAATGATAGAGGGCACACTGATGTAAGCAAAAAAGGTAAGATAGGAGGCATGCCGAGGGGGAGAAAGGCTTCGAAGGAGAGGAGAAGGGAAGGGGTAGCTGAGATAGGGCGTTGGGGAATAGAAGAAGGACAGAAGAGGATGGGGGCAGGTGAGGGCAGCAGGAAGGGAGAGAGAGAGGTGGGAAGACCTAGGATGATGGAGGAGGGGGGCAATCTTGGGGGATTCAGTTGTGAAGGGTATGAAATGGGGATGAAAAGAGTCAAGGGCAAGCTATAGGAGGGTAAAATGTATGCCAGGGATGATGGCAGGAACAGTGGGATCTCTGATAGCACAGTCAGTGGGACGGGGGGGGGAGGGAAACCTCATATTATAGTGCATCTGGGGATGAATGACCTTGTAGGATGTGAGGTGAAGGAGGTGCAAGTGATGTTCAGGGAAGTGAGGAGAATTTCAAGTTAGGCAGGGAGGACAGTAGCCTTCTCAGAGGTATTTCCATTTCCGAGGGCTAGTACAGCAAGGAAGGTAAGAATGTAGGAATTTAAAGGCTGGCTTAGGTGGTGGTGCAAAATGGAGGTATACTGGCTCATTGCTGTCTGGGGAAGGCCCTGGGATAACAAGGACCTGTTTGCACTGGACAGGCTGTATCTGAGTAGGAAGGGTACAGTGTTCCCGAAGGGCAAGCTAGAGGAATTCATGGGGGATAAACCTCAGTTTGAACTGATGGGGGAGTCAGTAGGATGCACAGCACCCTTAGTCACTTGGTAGAGGAGGCTGATAGGCCCCCCCAATCACGAGAGCATGTGGAGGAGATAGTTGAGAAGGGTAGAGGTAGGAAGGGGCAACTGAGGGAGGAGGAGATGTTAAGTGGCAGGTCTGGGGTGAAGGAGCTCCCAAGCTGCAGTGGCTGGTGGTGTCTCTGAACACAAGAAGCCTGGCAAACAAGATGGCAGAACTGCAGTCACTGATGGCTGAGAGAGAGGTGTACATAGCAATCATCACAGCGACATGGGCCACACAAAACCATGACTGGGACCTCACAGTTTCCAAGTATGAACTGCCTAGAAAGGACAGGGGGACAGAGTGTCCCTTTATGTGAAAGAAGGCATAACTTGTATCAGAGAGGAAGAAGCAGAGGGTAGGACTGAAGCATTGTGGGTACAGGTACAATCCACTAGGGAGAGAAAGCTAAGAATGAGGGTAGTCTACAGGACACCTCCCCAGGAAGAGGAGTTGGACAGAGTACTAGGGTCTCAAATCACAGAAATGGCTAGTAAGTAGGAGGCAATAATAATGGGGGATTTTAATCTACCTGGAGTGGACTAGAAAATCCTGGGTACCTCCTGCACTAGGGAACAAGTACTGCCGGATGCATTTCAGGTGGGGTTCCTGGCCCAGGATGTCATGGAAGCCACTAAGAAGAGGGCTGTACTGGACCTGGTCCTGTCCAGCTGTGAGCATGTTCAGGATGTGAAAGTGGAAGCGCCACTCACAGGTAGTGAGCACCACATGATGTGGTTCCACCTGGACATAGCAGGGGGATGGTCAGGACCAGGACTGGGGTTTTGTACTTTAAGAGGGGTGATTTTGGTAAGATGGGAGAAATTCTAATAAGACACCTTGCTGAGATCAGAAGGGAGATGGATGTGGAACAGAAATGGGCAATAATAAAGGAGGGACACCAGTGAGTGTGCCAAAATTAAAAGTAAGAAACCCATGGCCGTAAAGCCCAGTTGGTTCAGTAAGAAAGGGGGAAGTGGAAATTGTTTAACCGGGAGAGGCACACTAAGCTGGAGTTTGTTTCCAGGTGTGACCTGGTAGTACTAGGAAATCAAGTGACTTGCTCAAGTCACACAGAATGCAAGTGGGGATGATGGGATTCAAACCAAGGTTTCCAGTTTTACAGCTCATTGCCTTTAACTACTATACTATACTGCATCCCTAGGTAAGGAGGTGGCAAAAGCTCTAGGTGACAAGAGGTCAGCTTTCTGGAAGCACAAACGTACTCTAAAGAAACAGGATAGCGTGGATTACTGTGCAAAATCAAAGGAGGCAAGGAGAGCAGTGAGTGTAGGCAAGGCTACAAGGGAAGTGCAACTAGCAGAGGGGGTAACAACAGGGTGAAGGCCTTTTTCCAATACATAAGGGAGAAAAGCAACAAAAGGATGAGATAATCAGATTGAAAAGAAGGGTGGTTTGGCAGAGGGTAGTGACGTGAAAGTGGAGGTACTTAACAAGTACTTCTGTTTCGTCTTCACTAGAGAGAAGGATGGACCAGTACCACAAGGGAATGGGTGGTGGAGCCCATGAGGGGCAGAAGTCAGGGATGGCATCATTCAAGCTGGTGTACTTAAGGGACTAAAGGCCCTGAAGATGGATAAATCCCAAGGGCTTGATGGAATGCTACAAAGTGTCCTAAGGGAACTGGCAGATGGTCTGGTGGATCCCCTGGCAGACCTGTTGAACACCTCCCTGGAGTCTAGGATATTCCCCCAGGATTGGAGAACTGCACATGTAGTGCCTCTCCATAAAAGTGGGCCAAATGATGAACCAGGGAAATACAGGCCAGTCAACTTGACCTCAATAATGGGCAATCTGAAGGAGACTATCTAAAAAGAGAGATCGGTGTGCTTTCTGAGGATAATGGCCTTAAGGATGGGATGCAGCATGGGTTTGTGTTAAGAAGGTCCTGCCAGACTAACCTAATTGACTTCTTTGACTGGGTCACCAGGGCAGTGGATGAGGGCCAAGCGGCTGATGTCCTGTATCTTGATTTCAGCAAGGCCTTCAACACTATACCACACAGGAGACTGGTCAGGAAGCTAGAAGACCTGTGGGTGGGGGTTAAGCTTGTTGGGTGGGTCAGAAGTTGACTGCAGGACAGAAGCCAAAAGGTGGTAGTCGGGGGGAATTCTCAGAAGGTAGACCTGTAACCAGTGGGGTACCACAGGGCTCTGTGCTCGATCCAGTGTTAACGTATTCATAAGTGACATCGCTGATGGGATCAAGGGTGAGATTTGCCTGTGTGTACACAACACAAAGGTCTATAGGAGGGTGGACACGGAGGAAGGGAGTCAGGAACTCAGGGAAGACCTATCTAGGCTACAGAAGTGGTTTGACATTTGGCAACTGGGGTTCAATGCTAGAAAGTGTTAAGTTATGCAGTTGGGGGCCAAAACCCAGGGACCATATACTGCTTGGGTAGTGTACAGGTAACCAAGTCAGAGGAAGAAAATTACCTAGGTGTAATTATCACGAGTGACCTGAAACATACGGCCCACTACAGAAAAGTTGCTAACAAAGCAAACTAGATGCTGGACTACAGAGCCAGGGGAACTGCCAGCAGGAAGGCGGAGGTCATTCTGCCGCTGTACAGGTCTCTTGTGACACTGCACCCACCTAGAGTACAGTGTGTAGTATTGGTATCCTTATCTTAAGTTGGCTATCAACTTGCTGGAAATTATCCAGAGAAGGGCAACCAAGATGATCCAGGGCCAGCAAGACAATACCTTTGAAGAGAGGCTCTGTGGGCTCAACATGAATTCTGTGGAGGACAGAAGGGAGAGGGGGGACATGATTGAGACCTTCAAGAACCTTAAAGGTATAAACAGGGTGAGCACTGAGGCCCTCCTCAGCCTTACTGGGAACAAGACTACTAGGGGTAACAGCGTAAAGCTGGTGGGGGGAAGGTTCTGTATGGAGATGAGGAGGCACTTTTTCACAAAGAGGGTGGTAGTTAAGTGAAACAAGTTGTGGAGGGAGATAGTATCATTAAAAATGGTGGACAGCTTCAAGAGAGGTTGGGACAGGGTGAGGGGGAAAGTTGCCGGTCATGGGATAGAGGGGCAGAGGGAGTATTTGAAAGGTGTCAAGGGGGATATGGGGGCAGTTCCCATTGTAAATACAGTGGGAACTGCACACTCAAGCAGACTAGATAGACCATAAGGCCTTTATCTGCTGGCACATTCGTGTGTTCATATATTAGTATGTAATCCACTAAAGTGGCAACCTCCCAGCCCCACAAGCCCCTTCTCTGTTGCTTACCACAGGCTTCTCTTACTCTAGGCTTCCCTCTTTGGGGCTGGGTGGTGAGGAACTCATAACAGCTTGGGTCACCAAGGCATATCAGGATAGCCAGTAGTTATCTTACATTCTTTTTTCTTTCCTTCCTACCCACCCACCACCAAAGGATTGGGTACACTCAGATGGTATGTATGGCTGGCTAACCAACCAGATAGCTATGGTAACCTATGTGTGAGATAAATCACTGTACCAGACTATCACTGGAAAAAACATGAATTGTGAGATTTGAATAACTTCAAAGTATGACACAGTTTTCAAGTGAAATAAAGGTAAATTTGCTGGGCTGTTCTGCCAGCATGACCATGACAGTTACAGCTTGTAAAATAGAAATTATAAAATGGGCAAAGGATTCTAAGGAATCTGATTGGCTGCTAGCTGTGCGTTTTACGTGTCTAACGCACAGCTAAAACTAGTTCTGTTAAAATTGGCACATGACAGCCAAGAAATCCTTGTGCCAACATGACAACTTTACAACTTAAAAGTCAGCATCACTTCCGACTATGTTGCTCTCCCACCCATTCTCCCACTCATTTCCATACAGTACCCCCGGCCCCTTAGAGTACAATCTGAATCAGCAACCAAAGCTAACCATAGCGGGAAAAAACAATAACACATTCCGCCTTTTTTTCTCTGGCTCTCTCACTCACTTAGTGGTCCTGCTCACTATCCTGCTTAATACCCCACTGACCCCACAGCATGCACATCCTTCAACGGAATTGCTCACTCGCTCCATGTTGTTTGAACAAATACATTCTGTTGTAATTCCATTTAATGTTTTACCCCCCAAACACTACTTTATTCGAATATGTGCTGCTGTACAGAAGTTTCATTGTTTTAGTTTAGCCGGTGATCCCCCGCCTGCGCCATGCCAAAAACACCAAAACCACAGAGCAAGAAAGAGAGACGTGTTCACAGTGAAAGATGCTCGCACAGAGAACAGCAGGTAAATGCAAATTAAAGTCAGTGCTGCTGCTGATGATGATTTTTTCCAATTAAATTATTTACATAATTTTCACAGTAAACTGTTAAAACCTTATTGAATGTTGACTGCCGTCTTTTTTTTTTTTTTATTCCTTTTTTTCCTGGGGATCCTCCATCTCCCATCCGCCTAGTCATGGCCCCCAGAGCTCCCACCACCTGCCTATTTGCCTCCAGATGCCCCAGCTTTCCCCGGGCCAGGCCCGCACGCACTGGTGCCCCAATTCCAGTGCCGCGGAACCAGTAACTAGTTGGGGAGGCGGCGGCGAGGGGTGAATTTGGGAGGTTTCACCTAGACGGAGGACCTCCCTCCTTCTTTCCCTTGGTTTTTTTTCTCCCGGAGGCGGGACGTGTAATGATGCCAGCGCCCGCCCGCCCTCCCCTGATACTAGCGCCGCAGCGTGAGAGCTCCCAGCCTCCACCAGGAGTCCTCAGCGCCCGGTGCTGCCCCACCCTCCCCGAGAAGGAGAGCAGTCCGTAGATGCTCAATCCTCTCCGCCAGCCCTTCGACGACTTGGGTCCGTTCCCAACCTGGGTCACCGGCGTCCCAAGCGGAAATCCCACTGCTGCACCGACGGGCCGCCCGTTGACTGCCGTCTTGTTGATGCTGACACTGATGTGATGCTGAGTGGCCAATCATATCACCCCCCCCAGGTTGCCACCTTTGGATGAGGCAAAAAATGGATCCTAAGCCCCACCCCTAGCTCCACCCCTTTTCAAGACTCATTATGCATTGCTCCTCCTGGAAAGCCATTTGTTATATCAATACAAGACAATACTTAAAGCAACAGTTCAACAAAAATGTTACAATACTGTACTGTACCTGTTAAAGTTACTTTTCTAGGTTCTTCCTAGTCATTCACTAAAAAAAACACCAATAGCTCAACCCATACCTCTCAACTGCTATGAATTCCGCATAGTGCTATGATTTTCACACTCAAATGTACCCTTACTCCTCACAGGTTTACTGATGTTCCTCATACTGTTAGAGGTATTTCTGGACACACAAACTATTAAATCATTGAATTAAGTTGACAGAAACATTCCTTAGCATGAACTATATGGGGACCACTAGCTGTAGACATAATATTGTTTAAAATAAGAAAGTGCTACACATTCTGTCCCTTTGCTATGATTTTTGAAGGCAAGTGCTATGATTTTTAATGCTGAGAGGTTGAGAGGTATGGCTTAACCTGGTTCAAGGTCAGCTGGCATTCATCTGTATCCCCCTTCCTCTGGGTCATGCCTGAAAATAGGCAAGAATCTGTCTAGTGCACTTACCCGGTCAACAAAAACTAAAATAAATAAATAAATAAATAAATAAATAAAATAAATTCATTTACTTACGATTTATTTATTGACATTGGTTTACCAGATAAACATACAGAAATAAAAGAAATCTCATTTATAGGTACGATCGGGGGAGGGAAATACTGTAAATAGCATGCAACAGTATACATGGTATATAATAATATATAATAGAGAAATTGTTTCCTGTAATGTGTACTTTACATATTTTTCTGGCTCCATTCCCTGTTCATGTCCACAGTACTATTTCAAAGCCCAAGAAGTGACCATACTTTTTTCTTAAGGAAAAAAATATAATTTAAAAATGCCAAAATTATGTTAGAGATGAAAATGTTTGCCAGCAAATGAAAGTGGAAGACAACAGGCTCTGTTACTATCACAAAAGGTGAGGGCAGCTGTGCTGCTATGCCATTTTAAGATGCAGTGGAAAAGATTAGGTTAAGTTAGTACTAATGGTGTTAATGGCCATACTTTACACCTCCCAGGCTGACTGCTTTCACAAAGGGCTATCTTGACAACAGAATGTGTTTGTAACCTGGACATGTAGCTGAAAAAATGAATGATATGACAAAATTTGTTTCAAAAGTATGTGAGCATTCAAAATGGCTCAAAAACCTGACCAGCACAGAGCAAAACCGGATTACCTGATAGGGACCCCAAAAACCTGATCACCAGGTAAAAAACCTGACAGGTGGCAACCCTACCCCCCCCACACACACTTCTCAGGACACTCACAGCACTCAACACAGGGCTGTTTTATTTAAATTAATAATACAGCAAAGTAAAGTTACATATATTAGACAAACTGCAGTATACTTGGATAATCCTGAATGCGGGACTCCCGCTCATGCCTTGCACTGACAGACTTCCAACAAGCATCTGCAGGCTTGCTGTCATTTTTGCCACCGGTGTATTTCACTGAAGTAGAAAAGTTGACTGTCTTACAGTAGGGTTTGCCTTTTACCACTTGCTCACTCATTTACTCAGTAAGGCTGTGTGTGTGTGTGTGTGTGTGTGTGTGTGTGTGTGTGTGTGTGTGTGTGTGTGGAGGGGGGCGGAGTTCAGGGAACTATAACAACCACATACTTACAGTGGCAACGTCAGGACAAAACTGCAAAAGGCAAAAAAAAGGTGGAGGAACTATTTTACATCAAAATATACCAAAGACCTTTTTGTTTGAGTATCTAAACCTATAAATTTAAATTTTTAAAAAACATTTAAAATATAGTAGCCCAATTTATAAGCACAATAAGTCACTCCGGGGTGTGCGTGAGACAGTTCTAACGCATGGCTAGAGGGCTGGATGCACTCGGCCTGTGGTCTCGTGCCTCATTACGCCTCCAGCTGTTCATTAGAACTGTTTAATGCACACCCCAACATGCCTTACTGCTTACTTTACAATAACACTTTTGTGATAAACCTAAATGATTGTAACTTATACTCTATGCATTTATACTTATGCTCTTTTTCTATGTTCCCACAGGTCTGCACCTGGTAACTTTGGAGACTGTAGTTTATGCCTGGACCCACCAGCCCTTATTACCTATACAACCAGCACTAGGCTGCCCCTCGGACCTAGTGGTGAGCGAAGTGGGCTCAATCCGCTCTGTGAAGCAATTTGTGGAGCAAAGGCAGATTCGTGGAGTGCTCCGCAATGCGAAGTGGAGTACTTCACGTTATAATGAGGAACACGAAGTCCACTGGAAACAATGACTCTGCATTATTCCGCCTCCCCAGACCACTACTCCACTGAAATTTCAGGTGACGTGCATTGAAAACAATGTACTTCGTCTTGTTTTTGAGCTCCAAAGGCAAATTTTGCAGTGATTCATGGGATTTCAGGTCACATGGGCTCTATATTGATCCGCACAGCCTCAGTTCGGGGTAGTATGAGTAGGAAGGAGTAGGAGACAGTGTGCTCTGAAAGCTGTCTGTAATAGGAATCTTGTAAAAGCTGTTCAAAAAGCATTTTTGCATTTTTTTGGGGGTTCCAACTTTAGTTTATCGATTGTAGGAAACCCTCCTGTGCTGATATCATCGAACGTTTTTGTTTTTGTGTGGATTTTGAATGTTAGTTTACAACATTGAGTGTGTGTGGTGAAAGACAGTGAAAGTGTGCTTTGGGGGAAGGGCGTATCTGTGGTGTAGGTAGATTTAAGTTGGAGAAATAGTGATTTCTTTGTTTTTTGGTTATATTTTTGTTATATAACTGACTGTGTTAATGTACACACGGTAATATTGTCATTAATAGCGGAAATGTTCTTGCTGTTTGTCGTGTGGATGTGGTGCAGCAGTTCATACGTTCAGGTTGTTTACATTACAAATTTACAATACGTAACGTAGCATAGTACTGAACTTTTGCATTTGCTCTGCATTCCTCGTTCAGCATTGTACACAAACTGTTCTGTGTGTGAGTCTGTGTGCAGTGTTGCATGCACCAAATAATACACCTTTTATTGTGCCACAGACTAGTGTAATTGCAGGCGTAGTAGTGTGAACCTGCTATCCACTGCAGCTGCCTGTTTTTGTACTGCGATTGTGGTATCTGTTCTTAGTTTTGCTGCTTGTAGTGCCGTAAAAATCTGCACTGTCTGCATTTAGTGCTCCTCCCACCCCCATGTTCAAAAGGTATTTTTTACCAGATTGGATTGTTTTTGTGACCTCATCAGCACCACTGGTTACTGACTGAAGTTGTTTTAATTCTGTGACAGTCTCAGAGTAGTCTCTTATCTGTTGCTGAAGCCACAGTTGTTTATTTGGCTTCACATACAGCGTCTCTCCAATCAGAGAGTGAACGTATCAAAATCTGAATTTGGTTATAATATATTGTGGTTGATTGCCCAAAATGCCTGCAAAGAGACGTGCAAGCAAAGCTGTTTCTCGCCATGGCAATGTTGGCAGTAAGATGGTCTGTGGGCGTGGTAGTAGTACGCAGACGCAGAAGTGCATTGCTGATGTGAGGAAAGGTATTTCTCCTGCAATGTTTTTTACAGCCCAATCAGTAGCTTCACTCATAGTTGGAGGAGATGATGTTTTCCCAGCCGGTGGTGTTAGTGTTACTGGTGTTAGTGGTGGTGGAGGTAGTATTAGTATTGTTGCGTCAAGTTGTAATTCTGACCAGTGTAACATAGCCAAACATACTGAGTGTGAAGCAGTGCAAGTGAGTGGTAGCGTAGATGATGTCATACTTCCCAGTAACATCCCAGTAACTGAACCTGAGGATTCTGATAATCATGTCAACGATAGCATACAATGTTATATTCCGTCCACCATGGCTCTTAACGTCACGCATTTACCATGCAGTGATTCACAGTGTGGTGAAAAAATATCAGGTGATGGTGGTGTAGATGCTGATGATGAATGTAATGATGATGATGTTGCTGTTGTTGCAACATGCAGTCCACATGCTAGCATCCAAGCAGAAGATGTCGATGTGTGTGACGTTGATGAATATAATGATGATGTAATTGACCCCAGCTGGGAACTGGAGAAAAAGAAATTCAAAGTGGCTGTGTCTGAGTCTGTTTGCAGGAATCCCCCCCCCTTGTAAAAACTTGTGATCTACCGGTTTTAGTTGTTGATGATGAGCCAGTAATCAATATGATAGGTAGTCATGGTGGTCAGTTGCAGTCCAGGTGGGCAGTGCCTGAAACATCATGTGCCCCCCCCCACTTCAGTGCTTAAAATAATGGACTTAAATAAGCCACATCATGGACATGTTAAAAGCAGAGCATCACAATCCCATGTTTTGGATTTGTTTGTTCAAGATGCAAATGATGATTCAGTTGCAATTTGCCAGGTTTGCCATGTGCGTGTGAGTCGAGGTAAAAAGGGTAGCCATCTGGGCACAGGAGGACAGCATATGCATCTTAAGAATAGGCACTTGGCACTGTGGACCCAGCACAAGCTGGCAGCTAATACCACAGTGGGGCGTTCACCTGCGTCACCAGCAACCATAGCCAGCATGTTATCCCCTTCCATGACTGTTAAGCCCAGTAGGAAATTAAACACGTGCAGTAGTGTGGTAATAAGAGCAGAGGATTACTACAGATATGATGAGGTGGAGGACCATAATGACTATGAAATGCTGTCCAGTGCTGGTGAGAGTAGCAGTTTTGTGGTGGTGGTGGTGAATGCAGTATGTCTAGTGCAAGTGGTACATCAACCCCAGTTGGCAAATCTGGCAAAATAACAGCATTTCTGGGTTTGTCATCATCACCTGTGCAACCGTCTTCATCAAATGTCCACACTCCACCCCCTGCCAGTGTCATTCATCACAGAGCACAATCACAGAGCACAACCATTTGTGATCAACACACCCCATGTAAAACGTTTAAGTCAGCCCATGTTACAAAGTGTTTTTACGCATAAGCTGAAGTACCCCCCCAATCATACAGTGTCACATGAACTTAATGCTACTGTAGCGGAAATGCAGGCAATTGATCTTTTGCCCTTCTCCTTTGTGGAAAATTCTGGGTTCCGGCGGTTTGCTGCACGTCCTGTCCAAAATGGAAAGTCCCATCCAGGACATTCTTTTCTATCTGTGCTGTCCCAGAGTTGTTCCGCACTGTGTCCGACTCAGTAAGACATGCCGCTTCAACATTCCTCCTCTCCATTCATCCGTTTAAGTATGGATATGTGAACAAGTGGCAAAACAGTGGGGAGTTCATATTTGTGTATAATTGCACACTGGGCGCAGGTGCCGGGGGTTGTTTGTGATGTTGACAGTGTGAATAATCAGTGCAGTAAGGTGGATTGTCGTGATAGCAATCTTCCAGGAATTCGACAGCATGCAACAATTACTATGCACAATGTGACCTGTTCACATACTGGTGAGAACATGCTGGACGTGGTACTGACTGAAACTGACAGATGGCCAAACCCTCTGTCCCTGAGAGCTGGGTTCATAGCAAGTGACAATGGGTCAAATGTGGTGAAATGCATCACGAATGGTGTTTTTTTTCATGTTCTATGCATGGCCCACTGTTTAAATCTTGTGGTACAGGAGTTTCTGCAGCACCCTGATGTAAAGGAAATGCTGATCGTTGCATGATGTATCTGCTCTCACTTTTCAAGATCTGGAAAGGCCCGTGACCAACTGTGGCAGTTGCAGATACAAAACTGCCTGCCTCAGCACCGCTTGAAGCTGGAAGTTGTCACCCGATGGAACTCCACTTTATACATGGCAGAGAGGTTGTATGAACAATACAAAGCCATCTCAGAATATCTTATTATGCACACTAGCCATGGCAGTTCTGGGGCCTCCATGTCTATGATGACTGAACAGTGGCACCTCATGGACTCTGTAATAACAATTTTACGGCCTTTTGAACATGCCACATAGGCAGTGAGTGGCAAGTCTGCCTCCATTAACCAATCAATTCCACTGCTGCGGGTGCTGAGGCAGACATTGGTGAATGTACAGTATAGTCTTGATGTTGCCAGAGACGGTGGTAGCAGTATGTTGCTGCAACACATGCTGACAGTATTTGACCAGAATCGTCACATTGTGAGCATTCAGCGTAGTGACAACTTTACCATAGCAACAATACTGGACCCACGATACAAACGTGGAATTGCATTAGTACTGGAGGGAGGGCCTGAACAGGTGAAAAATATCAGTGGTTATCTGATGCGCTTGGTTCATTGGGCACAGAAGTCACGTGCCAAGGTCAGCAAACCTCAGCAGCATAATCCAGCTGAAGGTGTACCTGGAGGACCATCAAGCATATCCTGCAAGTGGACTGCAGTTCCAGGTGGTCTGTCATCCAAAGTGGCTGGCATCATCCCGCTTTGGGAGGCTTTGCCTCAAGTGGGTATTTGTGAAATAAATGATTCGGGAGAACAGGATGATGCATCAACAACTGGACTTAGTGTGGCACAGAGAATGGTTGAGTCATATTTGTCTGAAAACAGGCATCTGACAATAACTGAAGATCCTGTTTTGTACTGGAGTGGAAAGGTCAGTGAATGGCCAGAGCTGACTGCAATGGCACTGAAGTACCTCACATGCCCACCCTACAGTGTAAGTGTTGAGAGGGTATTCAGCTCAGCAGGTGCAGTAGTGAGGGATCGTAGGACAAACCTGTCTCCTGCAAATGTTAATTTGCTAACATTCATTAAAATGAATGAGAGGCTCATACCAGCACAGACTGCAGTCTCGGTATTCGTACCCTCGACTAGTCATGGTGGTCTTGCTGATGTGGAAATGGAGCATCCTGGTGGCACTGGCAGTGGCTGCCTGAAACGGCCCACCACTGATGTAGATGACGGCACAATGGAGAAAGAATTTCCCAGTGGTCAGACTTCAGATATCAATGACTTTGAGGGCAGCTTTCTTTATGAGGATGATGATGTGGTTAATGTTGGCAGGTTTTAGCTGAAGTTTTTAAAAGGCGGTGTGCCCCCCTGGACCACCACCACTGGGACTGATGTTAGCCACTGCCACCATGAGTCTGTCTGCCCCCCGGACTACCACCACCACCACGACTGGGACTGATGTTAGCATCTGCCACCACAAGTCTGTCTGCCCCCCGGACCACCACCACCACCGGGACTGATGTTAGCCACTGCCACCATGAGTCTGTCTGCCCCCCGGACTACCACCACCACCACGACCGGGACTGATGTTAGCATCTGCCACCATGAGTCTGTCTGCCCGCTGGACCACCACCGGGACTGATGTTAGCCACTGCCACCATAAGTCTGTCTGCCCTCCAGACCACCACCACCAGGACTGATGTTAGCCACCATGAGTCTGTCTGCCCCCAGACCACCACCACCACCGGGACTGATGTTAGCCACTGCCACCACTGAGCCTGAGTCTGTCCGGACCACCACATCCATCAGTCACAGATACAAAGCTTCTTAATATTTAAACCATAAAGTGAGTATGTGTACTCATGTTTGTTATACTGCTTCACTTCCTTTAGTTGTATGTTTTGTTTTCTGTAGCTTTTCAGAGCCGCAATGGTAAAACACATACGGTACACTTTTGTTTCTTTTACAGGGTAACAAAAATAGGCTCCATTGCTAAAAATCATTGCGGATGGTACTGTAGCTATACCATACAGAGAGGAAGTGATGTAATATCCATGTGATATCCATTCTGGTAAGTATGAAGATTTTATTTCATCCGTTTCATTGTTTTGGAAAGACTGCAGCAAATATTGCACACAGGTAGTGTTAGTTGACAAGATGTGGGTTTGAAATGTAACTTGACTTTAGATTGAGATTTGAGACCCAGGGAGGGACACATAATAATTAAGTTGTAACAAGTCATTCATTTCTATTTTTAGGACAGTTCCAGGTGCTTTGTTGTTCTGTCAAAGTGGCCTTATCCAAAAAAGTTCTTCAACATCAGGCATCCCCCTTCCCCGAGCTTGGGCACACATGCAACTCGCAGAAGTCATTTCATTACACGACCATGACCATCCTAACAACCGGATTCCAGAAGGATGCTGATGAAATCTGTGAAGAAGTAACAAAATAGGAAACCATTAGAGACAAACCTGCAAATATGATTCCCTCCACCCCCCCAAAATAAAATACTTACCTTCATGTGTTTGAGAGTTATCCATTTCCAATTTCAGCGTAAAAAATTCTCATTGAGCACTGGAATGTGCACACCAACAGTTTCTGTGTGACCTGTGATGCAGAACAATACCATGAGTACATGTCCATGTCAACCCCCTCCTCACCTACAAAACACACAACTATATATCTATATTTATATATATATATATATATATATATATATATATACCCACCAAGGCTACTATTAGTGTACAGCCAAAGGGCATCCTTCAATCCAGTTGAGATGATCACATTGCATTTGCTCAAGTCATCTCGCAGAACACACTGGACCAGCAACACAATGCTCACAGTCATCATTTTATACTGGGGTATGTGCTGAAACACTCTCATTCCACTGTGTTACACTTGTCAATTTTCTGCACACAAGGAGGATGCATTTTGGTCTGACAGAAAAAATCTGGGACTCTGTGCCACCACTGCACGCATGACTGAGTGCGCCATTAATTCTGGGGGACTTTGTATGTGCTGAAACACTCTCATTTCACTGTGTTACCACTTGTCAATTTTCTGCACACAAGGAGGATGCATTTTAGGCCTACAGAAAAAATCTGGGACTCTGTGCCACCACTGCGCACATGACTGAGTGCGCCATTAATTCTGGGGGACTTTGTATGTGCTGAAACACTCTCATTTCACTGTGTTACCACTTGTCAATTTTCTGCACACAAGGAGGATGCATTTTGGGCTGACAGAAAAAAATTTGGGACTCTGTGCCACTTTTGTGCGCATGATTGAGTGCGCCAATAATTGTGGGGGACTTTGTATGTGCTGAAACACTCTCAGTTCACTGTGTCACCACTTGTCAATTTTCTGCACACAAGACAGATGAATTTCGGGCATGCAGAAAAAATATGGGGACTCTGTGTGACCACTGTGCACATGACTGAGTGTGCCATGAATTCTGGGGGACTTTGTATGTGCTGTAACGCTCACATTTCAATTTGTTACCACTTGTCAATTTTCTGGACACAAGACAGATGCCTCTTGCGGATGCAGAAAAATGAGGCACCAAAACAGTGCACACACACACAGACACATAACAGAAGGAAGGGGGCCAGAATACAAAGTGTCACGCATATGGAAGACAACAAAAAAAGGGCATAATTACATACAAGGGTCAGGGATGGTGGAGGAATACATTTTATGACACAGCAAGGAAGGTGTGGGGTGGGGGCACATGGTGTGAGGAAAGAAACTAATGTGGGACTCCATGGTGATCCAGCATGGACATAATTTGTAGCTGATGTCCCTCTATGTGATCCAGCCACTGCTCCACACCACTCATCCTCTCGCTGTTCTCCTCAACAGCACTCCAGAGAACTGCCAAGTCAGCCTGTGTTACATACAGTTCTCTGGGGTCCACACATTCTACAGGCTGACCTGCTGGTGGTGGGGGTGGGGGTTGGGGTGCTAGTGGAGCAACAGGTGCTGCTGTGGCCCTCCTCTTCTTAGGGATGCTGCTATGCACAGCTGCACCCTCTGCCACGGAATGGCCAGCAGGTGCAGACATGGTCCATTCTGTGGCAGCCTGCCACTCCAACTGGTGGTGATTAAGCATATAAGTGTGCTGTGGCCCCCAGGCCCCAGGTGACTCCACTGGGGGCCACAGCGCACCTCCACCTCACATAGGCGACACTTGACCACACTGCTGTCCCCCCCGACACAGTCAAAAAACTGCCAAACAACAGAGGTGCGGGGAGGACCAGGCACAGGCAGGGGAGGGTCAGATGAACTGGCAGCTGTCTGGTCCCACTGCTGAACATGGGTGGGATCCACATCTGGGCCTAGGGGAACAGGCACATCCTACTCCAGAGGACCTTGTGCTGGACTTGGTGCTGTGGCCCTCCTCTTCTTAGGGATGCCACTATGCACAGCTGCACCCTCTGCCACGGAACGGCCAGCAGGTGCAGACATGGTCTGTTCTGTGGCAGCCTGCCACTCCAACTGGTGGTGATTAAGCATATGGGTGCGCTGGCCCCCAGTCCCCAGGTGACTTCCCTGGGGGCCACGGTGCACCTCCACCTCACATAGACGACACTTGACCACACTGCTGTCCCCCCTGACACTGTCAAAAAACTGCCAAACAACGGAGGTGCAGGGAGGACCAGGCACAGGCAGGGGAAGGCCAGATGAACTGGCAGCCGGCTGGTCACACTGCTGAACACGGATGGGATCCACACCTGGGCCTGGGGGAACAGGCACATCCTGCTCCAGAGGACCTTGTGCTGGACTTGGTGGTGGTGGTGGTTGAACTGCCTCAAAGTCAGCAGGTGGTGCTGGTCCTTCTTCCAGGGGTTGGAAACTCACAAGTTTGGTGCCCATGCCCCCCATGCATGCGCATGGTACGACACGTACTACCATGCTCTCCCAGAGCTGCCCCCACCCCAGACATTCCCTCACCCTGCTTCATCTCTCCTACTGCGCTCCCTCAATCCAAGTAATCACTACTCACATTGTCACACAAGCACAACACACACACAGTCACACAGACACAAACAACTAACTAAGTTATAAAGGTAAGAAAAATAAAATTTACAGAAAGAACAAATTAAGTAGAAAAGAGTATAGAAAAGACAAAAAAATGTAGCTTTTTAAAAAGCTGTTGGGTTACAATCAAAGTTTAACTCTCCTCCTCACTCTGATCTCAAAATATCAGCAGTCAACACACTCCTCTCTCTCCACACTCCTCTCTCTCAGTCTGCACAGGAGAAAGTGAAACTGTCTGCTTGTATGACTCACTTCCTTCCTGCCTGGCTAAAGAGCATGTGACTTACAGTACTGTAAGCCATGTGATGTGTGTGTGTGGGGGGGGCTGCCAAATCTGAAACACCAAGTGGATCACTTAGAATCATAATGAGGAACGCGAAGTCCATTAAAAACAATGACTTCACCTTACTTCACATTGCCATTCCACCTTAACGTGAAGTGGTAATGACAAGGCGGAGTGAGCACTTTTCATTGCTCACTCCGCATAGCGGAGTGGCAATGCGAAGTGCCCAGTATACGTTCACTTCCCCGGTGGAATTTAAATTCGCTGCATCTCTACTCAGACCTCAGTCACTGCACTTTCACTTTGTCTATGTCTTAAGAGCATGCAGTGGCTACAAAGCCTATTCCAACCTCAGTCAACCCACTCCCTCTTTTACCCATCCACCCTTCCCTGGTATCTAAACAGCTAGCATTCACTTGTACTCTGCATTCTTATATTCTGTGGGGGAAATTCACAAAAGGAATGCATCCAGTGCATCTGAGATGCACCGGCGCATCCCAGAGTTGCACCCAAATGCAATTCTCAAAGGGCAGAGATGAGCTGAACACCACCTATAATGGTATTTGGCGCATCTGGAGGGGGTGTGTAGGAGGCATGCCCATGCATATGGGGCACATCTCTATTCACAACCCACCTGGGAGGCATATCTTCAGAGCAAGTCTGAAGATGCACCTCCCAAAGGTACATCTACAAAACATAGATCTAAGTGGGTGTCCACCCACAGTCAGGCTGCAATACTACAGCCTGCCTACCCTAGCAGTCCAGTGGTCCTCCCCCCCCAACCTGTATCCCTGTAAATAAAAATTGCGGTCCAATAATCCCTGGTAGTCTAGTTGAACTCCCCTCCCTGCTCTGACCCAATCGCATTACCAAATGAAACCCCAAAGTCTCCTTGGTGGTCCAGTGGACCCTGCCACCCACTCAGGCACCCCCACCCCAGCCCACTCCCCCATCCCAGCAGGTGCAGAAGGTTGGCAGGCGGTGCAACCCACTCAATCTGCCACAGCTGCCCACCGACTGAGCTGTCAATGAATGACCACGTACTGTACACCTGTAAGTACATTGGTAGACCCTGTTGACCAATGAGCTTGCAGTGTGTACTGTAAGCTGTCATTCACAAATTTTGTCTTTACAGGGTATACTGAATTTACTAAGGCCCATACAGATGTTTACTAAGTTTCAGATCTCTGTCTTTAAGGTGCTAGCTGGCTCAAGTTAAATCTGGATAAGACCGAGGTGTTGGTTGAGGACCCGGGTCGCCGTAAGGCGGGTCGTAGGGCTGGGGTTCCATCAGGCCTATGGCTTGATGGTATCCAGCTCTCAATCTCAGACTGGGTGCGTAATCTGAGCATTATTATTGATGACGGTTTGACCTTGAAATTGCAGGTGTCTGCCGTTATCAAGTCCTCCTTTTACCATCTTAGGAATATCGCCCAGGTGAAACACTTAGTTCCTCCGGCTGACCTTCCTACCTTGGTCCATGCCTTCGTGACCACTCATCTTGATTACTGCAGTGCCCTGTACCTAGGCTACTGGGGGTTGACATCCGTCGCTTGCAGCTAGTGCAGGCAGCGGCAGCTGGGCTTTTGACTGGGACATCTAGAACTAGTCATATTATGCCTGTGCTGCGCGGACTGCACTGGCTGCCGGTTCAGTGGCGGATCACCTTTAAGGTCGGATAAATGACCTATAAAGCCCTACACAAACAGGGACCCCAATATCTGCAAGATCTTACTTCCTACTACTCCTCTTGTTCACTCTGATCCACCGACGAGGGATTGCTAGAGATTCCCAGGGTTCGTTTGAAGACATCTGGGGCACGTGCATTTTCTTATGCTGCCCCTGCCCTGTGGAATTCTCTACCTCATCGGATACAGAATGCCTGACCGTCAGAAGCTTTAAATCAGAACTCAAAACATTCTTGTTCTATAAAGCATATGGAGAATGATTTTATTATTGTTTAATTGCTGTTGTCTTTTAAATCATTGTTTTAACTTTGTACAGTGCTTTGGTTTTGAAAAGCACTTAAAAAATAAAGTTTTGCTTGCTTGCTTGTGTTATACAGCAGCTATAAGCCTCCAAACTTATATCAGTTTAGTTTAAAAATTATATTTTGCTATACTGTAAACTGTAAAATGTCAAATGTCTTAGTCCAAATTACACCATATTTGTTATGTTGATTTTACCATGGCCCATACAGATATGTATGATGTTTTAGATCTCTGTCTTTAAAGGTGACTGAGTGATATGCCTCCAAACTTATGTAACTTTTGAAATTTAATTTTGCTATTAAGTAAACGGCAGAACTTTAAGCCCCTATAACTTTAAAACTAGAGTATGGAAAATCACTAATTTTTTAGTTTTTCTACCCTAAATATTATGCTTTCAGGCACCCCCATTGCCCAGCAGCAGAGTGTCATACTCCCATGTTGACAACTCAGGGTCAGAAGCGAGCCTTGTAACTCACATCGGGAGGCAGTACATGGCTGAAACAGCTGCCACTTAATGGTGCATCTCAGTCTGGGAGGGCTGGCAGTGGGTTCCACTAACACAGTGACCCATGTGGGTGGGCCAGGGAACTTTCTCCTGCCACAGGGAACGCTGTGGCTATGCCAGGCTGACAGAGGCACCACTCCCACTAGGGGATATGGGAAAAGAAAAAATGTTGGGGTAAATCCTGGTAGCCAACTGAATGATGGCTTTGTTCAATCTGATTAGGGTATATCCTTATGAACAGGGTATATCCCTGAGAGATGAGCTGCTGGCTGGGATAAAAAACAATATGGAAAAAAAAGAATCCGTGTGTGTGTCGGCTCTCAGATCTCTTGCTTAAAGTCTGGCCAAGTTACAAGCAAGCAAATATTCCAAAATAACATTGATAATTAAAGTTGAATTTCATGAGCGTTTGTGAAATTGTAGAATGTTTTGATATTTTGTCAAAGCCACACCTATACATTTTGCCCAGTTACACACAAGTTGCCATTGTAGAGGAAGGTAAAGGATGGGTAAAGTGGCAATAAGGTAGCATTCATAGGAGGCTCCATAATAAAAGTATGGTAGTGCCAAGTGTCAGGTCACTATCTTGAGCGACGAACCATGAAGAATAGTTGAGGACATCACTGTGCACTACCCTGAATTCTTTGCAATATGTCAGATAACCTCTAGAGCTCCCTGACAAGCATGATGCTGGGCATCACTGCTGCAGGAGTGTTGGAGGGATATTGCAAGGCAATGGTGCTACTGCAGGTAAGGTGATTCAGTGGTGATGACTTGTGAAAGGTAAATTCAACAAGTGGAATTCTAATGGCGTTATCTATAACATCAATTATCTAGCTCCAAAGGTGGCTAAGTTGTAAGCATAGAAATATTTTTTTTCAAAATTTTCACGTGAATAATAAATTGCAAGACTTCGAGCCCATATTACTTCCCCTCCCCTCATGCAAATGTCATGAAACTTGATATTCTTTTAGAGTTTTGTCCAAACAATACACATGTCAAATTGCAGATTTGTAGCTGATGTACTATTGACTGAGTTATGACTAATTAAATAATTTCAGAAAATTCCAAAAACATGAACAACATTTTGTGAAAATTCTGTGAAACTGGAATTGACCAGTTTCACCCAGCCCTGTGACCTGGATGCTGGAAAATGCTGTTTTGCACTTGCTGGATGCAGGCTGAAACAACTTAAAGGAACAGGTACCACTTGTAGCAGGCAATAACTATTCTCTCCCTGTTCTCACTTACTGCCCTACTGATCCTGAAACTGTTATACAGGTAATCCTCTATAAGATAGGCTTACTGTAGAGTGTACCTCCCAACACTCCCATCTGCGCCTCCAGTACAACTGGCAATAATGGAACAATCAATAAGATATTTATTTTTGATCTTCGCCATCTTATTTTTCCTACCCCTTTTAACACCCCCTTTAAGTTGCTAGCCTGCATTCCCCCCTCCGCTGAACTGACTCATCCTACAAACGCCCCCCAAATGTCCACAGCATCTCTCCCAGATACTATCTGGTCCCATTTCCCTATGAGCCCCACCACCTCACTCTATTCCTATGGCTGTCTCCTGGTCTCCCTCTACCAATGCAGATCACACTTTCTCCACACCACCTGCCCTACTGCCTCCCCTAAGCAGCGGTTGCGCAAATCTCGGTGCCTTCACATACTTTATCACCACTTAATCCCTGTCCTACTACTGCTGGCTGCAGGGGATATACACCCTAATCCCGGCCCAACACCAACCCCTAGTCACAGCTACCCCTTGCCTTCCCCCTTAGCCAAGGCCACCATGGACACTCGCTCTGGTTCACTTCCCTGGGGACTACGCCTACTCCATCTAAACATTCGTAGCCTAGCCCCCAAGCTCAATCAGCGCCCCTGACATAATCATCATATCTGAGACCTGGCTAAACCCAAACGTCCAGACCCAGTCATCGCTATTCCAGGGTTCACTATCACATGGCAAGACCAACCCACCACAGGTGGAGGGGTGGTTATCTACACCAGCTCAGAACTACATTTTTCTATCATAGAAACATAGAAACATAGAATTTGACAGCAGATAAGGACCGCTTGGCCCACCCAGTCTGCCCATTTCCCTACCTGATGGATAAGCTGCAGATCCTAGTTAACCAGCAGCCTACTTCTTCCTACCCCCCCCCTAGAATTGCCTTATGACTGTCCCATGCATGCTTGAATTCCACCACTGTTTTTGACTCCACAACCTCCTCTGGAAGGCTGTTCCATACATCCACAACCCTCTCTGTGAAAAAATACTTCCTTAAATTACCTCTGAGCCGCCCCTTCTATCTTCAAATTGTGCCCCCTTGTTCTTGCACACCTCTTTTTGAAAGATGCTACCCTCTTGGACTTTGTTGATTCCTTGAGGTACTTGAAAGTTTCTATCATGTCCCCTCTCCTCCTTTCCTCGAGCTATACATATTAAGCTCCTTAAGTCTCTCTTCACATGTCTTCTGGTGCAGACCCTGCACCATTTTAGTTGCCCTCCTCTGGACAGCTTCCATCCTGTCTATGTCTTTGCAGGACTGGGTCTCCAGAACTGCACAGTACTCAGATGTGGTCTCACCAGCTGTCTGTACAGAGGGATAATAACTTCTTGTTTTCTACTGGTGATGCCTCTCCTTATGCATCCCAGTATCCCCCAACCCTCCTTGCTGCCCTCTCACATTGCTTGCCCACCTTAGGTCATCTGATATGACTACCCCCAGGTCCCTTTCCATTTTTTTTGTTGTTAGTATCTCACCCCCATTGTGTACTCTTCCCCTGGGTTTTTGTTTCCCAGGTGCATTACCTTGCACTTCTTAGCATTGAATCTAAGCTGCCATACATTTGACCATTCCTCTAACCTTGCCAAGTCCCGTCACTCTCTCAAAAGCTGAACCCAAGACCTATGAGCTGCTTATGCTGAAATTGTCCCCTCCTTCCTCACTCCCCATCTTTGTGGCTGGTATTTATTGCTGCCCTGGCACCCTAGCCACAACAGTCACCGACCTATTGAACCAACTGACGTCTCTTGCCCAGTCTGGTGAACTATATGTCATGGGTGACTTTAATCACAACTGGCCAGAACCCACCTTTAACAAAACCTGAACCAAGATATCTGTGCTCAACCTTACCAAAACCATTCTGGAACCTACACGGTCAAACCATAAGTCTGGAAACCACTCCCTTCTCAACTGGGCACTTACCTCCCATCCACTCCAAGTCGTCAGCTCTGGTCTCCTTCCAGACTCTATTAGCGACCACCACCTAACCTACTTGGTTCGCAAAATCCACTGAGTTAAATCCCCTCCCAAATTTATATTCCAATGGTCATATAAATCCCTAAACCTCTCCCTTCTCCTGGAACAGCTAGCTCACTCTAACTGGGACCCAATCCTAAGATGCTCTAACATGGATGCTGTCCTTACGTATTTCCGGAATACCTTCCTTAGCGCCTGGGACAAACATGCCCCCCTGCACCGTGCTAGGGTCCGAGGGTCACACCTTCCTTGGATATCATCCGAGCTGATAGCTTGCCAACAAGCCAGCAACAGGGCGTGGCATACTCACAAATCCACGCTCCTCCCAGGCGACAATATCACCTACCACATGCTCCGAAACAAGTGCACAAAGGCCATCTGCTTAGCTAAGGCTGAACATTTTAACAACACCCTAAACACAAATCTTGGGAGGCCTTCTAAATTCTGGAAAGTCATCAACTCCCTTTTCTTCCCCCCAACAACAAATCCCCCTCATCTCCTTCTCGCCCAAGGGACTGTACTCTCCGACCCCCTGATGGTAGCCTCTGAGTTCAATTTCTACTTCACTACTTGTGCTACAACCCTCCTGGACTCCCTTCCTCCTGTAACCCCACCCACTCCCCAGACAGCTACTCCCCTACCACCTGGCCAGAACCCTTTCTCTTTCAGACACATCTCCCCCATCGAAACCTTAGATGCCCTTTGCT
Organism: Neoceratodus forsteri; assembly: GCA_016271365.2. NCBI lineage: Eukaryota > Metazoa > Chordata > Ceratodontiformes > Ceratodontidae > Neoceratodus > Neoceratodus forsteri. The sequence goes on along the minus strand of CM057455.1, from coordinate 341,399,587 downwards.
CCCTGAATCCCACCAAAGGTAAATCTCCCGACGGCCTTGACAATAAACTCCTCTTCCTATCTGCCCTGGCCATCACTACTCCCCTCGCTGCTCTGCTAAACCTTTCATTCACCACTGAGTCACTCCTCACAGAGTGGAAACATGCCACTGTCCTACCACTACCAAAAGGAAGTGACCCTACCACCGCTGCTTACTACCTCCCCATCTCCCTCCTCCCCACTCTCGCCAAACTCCAGGAACACCTAGTACTATCACAACTCTCCCACTTTCTCTCTGAAACTAACTTCTTCACTCCATTCCAGTCCGGTTTTAGGAAAAAACACTCTACCACCACCTCCCTACTAAGACTCATGGACTTCATCCTCTCTGGGATGGACAAAGGACAAATTACTGCCACTATTTTCATCGACCTAGCCAAAGCTTTCGATACCGTATCCCACTCCTTCCTACTATCCTGCCTATCAGGTGCTGGACTATCGACATTGGCCATAAATTGGTTCAGTGCCTACCTACAAAATAGAACCCAATCTACAAAAATAACTGACTGCACCTCCCCCCCCCCATTATCACCGGCATTCCCCAAGGCTCAGTCCTTGGCCCCATTCTCTTCTCCATGCTACTAAATGATTTGCCATAGGCTTACTCCACTACCTCAATACACATGTACGCTGATGACACGGTCCTCTTTACTTATGGCCGTACCCTTGAAGAAGTCACCTCTAATCTTCAGACCGACTTCAACAAAGTACAACACTGGTTCAACTCCAACCAACTCTCCCTAAATGCCAAGAAAACAGTATCTGTGTCTTTCGGCACTAGACAGAGACTATCCAGACTTACATCCCCTCTGATCTTCCGCACCCTAAATAACACCATCCTTGAAGACGTGCCCTCCTTTAGGTACCTAGGGGTTTGGCTTGATCACCACCTCTCCTTTTCCACACATGTGGACGTCAGCCTATCAAAACTGCGTCCTAAGCTCGGCGCCCTCTATAGAAACCGCACTAGTCTTCCGCTTCCTGTGAGATGTGAAATAGTCCAGAAAATGATTCTACCTTCCTTCGACTAGTGCGATGTTGTCTACAGCTCTGCCTCCAAGTCCACCTTATCCAGATTGGACCCCCCTCTTCAATGCATTCTTCTGCTTCGCCCTCAATGCCCCCCCGCACCCATCACTGTGAGCTCTTCCATTCACTGGCCTCCCATTCCTGAGCAATTGGCGCCTACTTCACAGTGCTAAATTTGTTTCTAACTTCTGGCTTGGTTCTCTTCCACCCTACCTTGTTTCATCCCTATTTTCCCCGCTAACTCCCGCTCACATTCTCAGGTCTACTGACTCCAGGCTATTAGCAGTCCCTCACCAAAGGATCTCCACAGGCCAATCGGCTTTCTCTTACCTCCTCCCTAAGCTCTGGAATGACCTTCCAGCTCAAATCCGCCATTCTTCCTCCAAACACTCTCTATCCTCTGCCCTCACTAACTTCTTCACACCCAATTGTACCTGCCCCTGACCTCCCTCCCCTCCGACAGACTCTCTTGCCTCTCCTCCCCACTGATCCCCTCCTCTTTACACGCCTGACCAGTGGCTGAGACAGTCACCCAAATGACTGGCTTATATAATGTCCTAACAACCCATGCACTTACCCGCTCATGACAATTCTGCTCCTCCCTTCTTATTCCTGTCAACGTCTTCCCTAAGTCAACCCCCTCATCTTTCTCTGTGTTTGACTACCCAGACCTGTCACCTCCCCCTGGCCCCAATCTCAGGCTCCCATTTCTCTCTGCCAATTTGGTGCATCTTACTTCAATTCAATCTCTAGATATAGGCACTTATGTAACCATGTTTAGTTCTAGATGTGTAATCAAATATGTTATGCCACCCTCCTTGTGGCACATCTGTGTAGTGTCTCCGCATGTAACAAGTTTGTATAACCACACTTAACTATGTAACAGTTTGAATTGCTTGACTCTAAGTTCAACCCATTGATTGTTTTATGTATATTCCTCCCTTGTACACCCCCCCCCAGGTTGCACCGTGAGACGAGCATCTTTTTGCTCAGTGTGCCTCTCCTGGTGAAACATTTTCAATACATAAAAATAAATAAATTACTGTGTGAGAGCTTATACCCAGGGCTTATGTAATTCTACTGTAGGCTTCTATAGGCTGGAGTCCCTCTGGACTGAAACTGATCCCTTCAGTTCAGTCTCCCTGTTCAGTCTCTCGCTAAATTCTCTGGGTCATTCCTGAAAAGGGCCATTGGCTCAGTGTACTTAGCTGGTCAACAAAGTAAATAAATAAAATGAATAAATAAAAATAAACTAAATTGAGCTGTGTGGCTCCTTTTATACTCACGCAGTGTTCACTTTGCCCTAAAATCTGGCCCCTTAGTGGACAGCTAGCTGATTCCATGCAGCACCAATCAACTGTGATTCCACTTTAGAATCTTGCAGTAGCATGGACCACAATGGAATCTTCAGATTTTAAATTACTGACCAAATGCCTGAAAATGTTGAGTCTGCCTGTTAACTTGGATTCATTTCTATTATATGTTGCAAAAAATGTAATAAAATAAAAGCAATCAAACATTTTCCTTCCCCAGCTGGAAAGCTGACTTCTTGGCCTCCCCACATTATTGTTTGTAAATAAACTGAGCCATGAGAATCCCAAGTTGCTATTAAATGAAGTTTCCCCAGTATGAAAACTGGCAGTGTGCTGTGTACTTTCAGTCATTAATTCTGAGAAGACTGCTAAATTCCATCACATTCTCTTTTAACTGAGGCACTTTCCCTGTGTCTGAGACTAAAATAATTTATTCAAATGTCTGTGGTCTGAACTCCTCTCAGGGACTGTGCCAAGGGCTCCAGTTACTACTACTGCTCAAGAGCACACACCCTCTCCTGCCTCCTCCTTCATACTCCACTGTCTGCTAGCATGGATTCTGGCCTGCAGACAGTTTGCTGTGACTATTCCACCTTCACAGGTCTGCAACCCCCTTTCCTGACCACTGAGGAAAAACTGGGCTATTTTTAGCTGACAGACCATCTTTCAGACTATATGTGTACCATGTCTGGTGAGAGTCTGACTTGCATTGACTGAGTTATTGGCATTAGTAAAAAAGTTGCACTTATTTTGCACATTCGATTTGTGCTATATTGTTCACTTAAACTGCCTTCAACTAGCTCCATTTTGGCCTCCAAACATTTACTGTTAATGTTTAGATTTTCTTTGAGTGTTTACTGTACATAACTGATTTCCCCCTGGCAGCTTGCTACTGGGTAAGATGGCATCCATCAAATGTGCCCACCCCCTATTTCAGTGATGCAGTGGCTCATCCTCTCTAACCCACAGGGTTATTAATTTTATTTGAATGTTGCAACCAGTCCCTGAATTTATTACCCTGGCACTTGTTACTTTCTTAGTTAACATGCTGCTTATGTGACTGACCTGGCAGTCTGACTGCTGAGATCATCGTGCTCTCTGTAACTGCCTAGCATGTTGCAGCCTGCTGTAGTAACCACAACAGTGGTGCGCTCTACCCAAGTTGGTGCCCACACTCTGAACCTACCCTCAGCACAGTGCAGCAGTGCTTTACCTCAGAGCCACTTAGCTCACTCAGTTCTGTCTTACACTGGCACCTAGTGCCTTGCCGCTTGCCACTACAAACACATTGGCAACTACAAAATATAATAACATAATGTTGGCAGATGCTAATTTACTGGCAAATTGCTCTGTACACTCCACGCTAGTCCACTGCCTATACCACTAGACCAACAGGGTGCAACATAACCATAAGCAACCAAACACTAGCCTGTGGGTACCAAAATATGCACTCTCTGGCTACCAACCTAATATTGGTGACTTACACCCAATCATTTACTCCAGCTATGTGCTGTGTGTGTGTGTGTGTGGGGTGTAGGCAATCAATCCCCCACTTAGCTTAATACAAATGTGCTAATAATATGCTCATGGGGACGTTACTATTTATTCACAGTATTTGATCTCCCATGTGGCAAAAGCTTGCCCATCTCTGCTGGTCCTCCCACCAGGTGACCCACAACTATGAGGTGCATTTAGGCTACTTGTGGAACAGGTGTTCCATGACTGTTACAAGCTGGCCAGACTCCCACAAAACTACATGATTCTGGAAAGTAGTGAGCAGTCAAAGCATCAGGGCCCAACAGTGCCCTCAGCTGAATTCTGTATGCCTGTGGGTTATTTCCAGTGCTTTCTGTTGTCCATCTGGGATGCAGAGGCTGGTGCTCAATGATAGGCATGTGTGCAATGTGACAGTGTTCTGTCAGAACCAATCTGCACCCCCTCCCAATGCACAGCTCTGTCCAGCACTGCCACCTGTGATTTGAGTTTACTATTCAAAGCTGATAACCACCTGTCACTTCCCACCTGGAACAGTTCGGTCTTACATGGAATGGGTGCCATCCAGCTGGAGGTCATCCAGGCTCTGGTTTCCTTCTTATACTGTTCCAATCTCAGCACTGATGACACCCTGTCATCAGCAAATGACAGGTACATCTGTATCATCTGCACAACAGTAGAACGCTACACTATACCATCTTATGATCTGACCAAGTGATTCCTATACACTGAACATCATGGTGAGAAGACAACCCCTCAGAGGCTCATAGTCAAAAGATACTAGACATAATCAAAAATGACCTAAGCACTACCTACTGCTTTCTTCCACATCGGAGCATCTGGAACCATTTGAGAATGGTTCTGAACAGTCCCTTGAGCCCTCAGAGTCTGTCCAGTAATTTTATGTGATCCACAGTGTCAAAAACTGATGACAGGTTAAGGAGAATCAAGCTACAAACCTCATCTCAATCTTTTTCTATGTGCAGATAACTGAAAACTCTAACCAGGTTCATTTCAGTATGGTGCTAACTACGAAAGCAGATGGCTCAAAGATGTACTTTCTCTTGACACCTGTCCCCACAACTTTGTACCCACAAGAGCATTATGATTCATGTACTTCCTCACTCATGGTGTCTTCACCCTCAGAGTCTTGTCCCAATCAAAAAGCTGGGAAACAGATGTCAAGCCAAGACAGTTTCAACTGGCAGTTATAATCTGGCTGATGGTTTTGCACATGCTCAGGTTTTGTGCCTGTCAGATGGCACACATGTGTTTAGTACAATGATAAACCTTACCAGTGTACATAAGATTAGGATTTAGTAAAAGAAAATTCCTGTTTAAATGTATTGGGTGCATAGGCATTAATAATAAAGCACTCTGACTTCAATGAGTGGGTAATAGCCATCCACCTGCCCTCTGCATCCTTTTCACAGGTAACAGAACGTGGCACCATTGCTGTGTGTAACAGAGCTGAATGAAGAATGAGCATGCCCCGTACCCTTTCAATTTTTGATGTTTTGCATTTTAATGTGTGTCTGCTGTAATAGTACTATACAAACCTTGCCCTTTTTATGGCTGCGGGTGGAGCCTACAGCCATCTTGCTGTATGTAGCTGGAAAAATGGAATACCGTGGAACACATTTTTGGAGTTTCCAATGTATCCTTCCAACCCTACAAATCACTATGCTAGTTGAAATAAAATACTCTCCTTTCTGTTTAGAATTTTGGAGACAGAACTCCAAACTGCTTATCAGATGGCCATTAGGAAACTGAAACAACTTGTTAAATATTGGTTGCCTATTAAACTGGAAATTTGTTTACCCCCTTCGAAAACAACAACTTGCACATTTAAATACTTAGTATTTAAACATTTTCTTGCTACTAGCTTCAGCGGGCAAGTATTGCCTGTCAAGAAAGTTTCATACAACATAAATGTCACCCTTTCCCAGCAATGAATCTTAAAATATTTACACTGTTTTTTAACCTCTTAAGACACTATCTGATAAATGCTGTTTCAGACATAAGCCAGGTCTTCTGTGAACTATCCAGGCTAAATATATAGCAATCAGCAGGCATTTTTACTATAATTATTTGGAAAAAAATATACTGAGCTGCAGCAAACACACACACACATGCACGCACACACACACACACACACACACACTGTACACACCATCCTCATGGCCATAACATTCAAAATAAATACTGCAATCTAATATGTTATAAAACAGTAAAGAAACTGTTTACGTCAGTGAACACAGTGAAGTTCAGTTTACAGTAGATTTCCTTTAAATATTTCTTATCCTATATTTTGTATCCTGGATAGTGCAGAGGAGATGCTACATCTCATTGTCATAGGGATCTTCATTTTACACATTTTGCACTGTATGTACTCAGGATGTCCCAGATTAGATGCAATATCTTGTTTTCAGTGGGGTCATGATTTTACTATTTTTGTAATGTATTTATTTAGGGTAGCCTAGTCCAGATGTAAAATATTGTTTTCAGTGTGTTCAGATTTTACACAATGCAGCATAATATTGTGTGGCTGTAGAGACCCACTGAAAATAAGATGCCATGCCTTCTGTGAACTATCCAGGCTAAATATGTAGCAATCAGCAGGCATATTCTTACAGGCATATCCACTGCACATTCTCTGTGGTCCTTTAAACAAATGCTCAGACAGCATCTTGTTACTACTGCCAGTTGTGGCTGCTTCCACTAAAATCAACCCAGACAGCTCCCCAGCACTTCCTCTGGTCCCTGGTATCCCCTAGTCAACTCTACATCTTCCTGCTCTTCACCTGCCTTACCCCCTACCCCTTCCCTCTCCCTGTACCCTCCCTGCCTTGTACCCTCCATCTCCCCACCTCACTTAGATTGGGCATTCTGGGCTGCTTTGCTGTTCACGCCCTCTTTGGTCTAACCTAGCTAACTCTATGTCCTCCTGTTCTTCACCTACCCACCACCCTACCCCTCCCTCCCCATGCACCCTCCCTGCCTTCATCTTCCAACTTCTCCGCACCTCACTTGACTAGGCCTTCTGGGCTGCTTCTCTGTCTCTCCCCCCATCCTTTCCCTGTCATTGTATCTCCCACCCATAAACTTTGACCTTGCATTCTCTCCCCCCTTATTTTTCTCTCCACCTTTCTTCTAAGGCCCTCCTGCACATAGCTCTATGGGCTGTACCTCTCCCCCTCCTGCATCTACCTCTGTCCTCAGCTCTCCAACCTATGAACTGCATGCCCGTGGCATACATTGTACAATGTCGTGTGTTGTTAGCTACTTGCTCCAAATGTGAATCTATTCATAGACTTGTTTGTATTTAGCCTCCTTGAGTTTTGTATGCTTTCCAGTTTCTTTTAATATTGACATGGAACCTATGTAAAGAGCTGTAGCTCAAAGGTGTTAATCCAAGAATTAATAAATAAATAAATAACTAAATATTCAAGGAGAACAGATTTGAAAAATGTGTAAAAGGAAGATCACATTGAAACTGCCTCTTAGCAGATCTGCATTGTGCAAATTCATTAGAAATAATGGGTAAGACCATCCTAAAACCTCTCCACAGTCATATCAGCTCTGACCAGAGATTGTTAAGCAAGGATAGTACTTTTTGCCATTTAACAAGTTGATTCATTAGGCTAGCCCAGTGACATAGAGGAGGAGGAGGTGCTGGAACCGTAGCTCTTGTCACACTGCTGACCTGTGTTTGGAAATGGACTTGGGTCATCAGGGGCTGGCTGGGGTGGGAGAGGATTGAGTGTCTGAGGCACTGCTCTCCTCTCTAGAGGGTGGTGGTGGCTGCTGACTCCACTGCATGACTGCCACCCATCTGTTCTGATATCATGGGTGGTGTTCCCCCATGGATTCCCCCCATGGGGGGATGAGAGAGAGAGAGAGAGGTCTGTCCTCTCTGCAGACTGGCATATCCAGACATTCCTAGTACATGGCCAGTGGAGTGGGCCACAGGGAGATGGGAAGGGCTTAATGGACCCTGTCCTCCCATTTTCCATTTTTCTTCCCTCTCTGAAACTGGGGCCCACACATCAGAGCATACATGTGCAGGCACGCATGCTCTGCAGACGCCTTGTGGCTCCCTCTCTTCTGTGTTGCTCACTGTCCCATCATACTGCCTCCACCTCATCTGATTTAACACCATTTATCAGTACCCACTGCCATCATTATTTTCATCAATTTTCCACCCATCCTACTATATCCCTAGCCACCCTAAGGTCCCACCAGCTTCTTCAGCAGGCACCTCTTGGGCACAGAGTCGAAAGCCTTGCTGAAGTCAAAAAACAGCAGATCCATGGCTTGGCCTTTATTCAGTTACTTTGTAACCCAATCAAAAAAGACTATTAAGTTTGTTTGGCAATACCTCCCTGTCACAAAACAATGCTGTTTACTATCCTGGAGACCATTACTCTCCAGATAGCCCACAAGGTCTGCTTTGATAAGAGACTCCATCAGCTTTCTGACAATAGAGGTGAGTCTGATGGGTCTGTAGTTGCCTGCTTGTTCCTTCTCCCCCCCTTTATGAAGTGGAACCATGTTCACTACCCTCCAATCCCCCAGAACAACCCCCAATTGAAGCAAGCTATTGAAAAGGCATCCCAGAGGTTCAGCCAGTTCATTTGCCTGTTCTTTTAGCACACTCAGATGGATCCCATGAGGCCCTGTATGTCTTAAGTGCTGTTAGACTCTTTTGCACCCCATCCCCAATAAATGTTGACCTCCCCATCTCTGGGATCCCTCTCATGGCCACTTTAATGCTGCTGTCAGGTAGGTGCCTGCTAGCTTCCCTGGTAAATACAGAGCAAAAATAGTTGTTTACGACTGTAGCCTTTTGCTCATTGTCCTCTATCACATGGCCCCCATCCAACAGCCTAACTACTCCCCCACCCCTCCTTATTTTTTCCCTTATATAGTGGAAAAATGATTTTCTTCATGCTTGACCCCTTTGGCTAATCACAGCTTTGGTCAGCCTTTGCCTCTGTTATCACTTTCTTCACCTCCCTACACTTCTGAAGGCATTCTTCCATTTCTGCATCCCCTTGCTTCTTTTAGTAGTTATGGAAGGCCATCCTTTTGGCCTTTACTGCTTCCCTGACTCTCACTGAAAACCAAAGTGGTTTCTTGAATTAATTTCATTTGGTAACTTTCCTTAGGCAAAGTTCTGAAGCTTCATGAATGGCCCTTTTAATTACCCTACAGGTCTCTTGAACTCCTGCCTTATTGCTTTCCCCTTTAATTTATTTTGAACCACATCTCTGAGTTTGTTGAAGTCTGCCCCTATAAAATCCCAGGCCACATACTAGAATATGTTCTGCTCTGTTCTTCTCTGGTTACTCTCACACCAACTTTTCCAGAATGCCAACAAGACTGTCTCCCTGACCTTCGGCACAAGACAGAGACTCTCTTAGTTCCCTTCCTTCCCCTCCTTCCACACTCTTGATGGGACAAAGGTGGCGGATACCTCCTCCTTTAGGTATCTTGGTGTCTGGCTTGACCGGCACCTTCATTTGTCTGGACATGTGGATGCCATCTTCAAAAAAAGTACCCCAAGTTAGGTGTTCTGTACAGAAACAAGAGTGCATCCCTCTGCCTGCCCATCGGGCCCTAGTCCAGAAAATGATCCTTCCAGTTTTTGACTACAGTGATGTAGTCTTCAGTGCCACCCCCAAATCTTCCTTTGAAAGACTGGACACTCTTTACCACTCCTGCCACTTTGCCCTTGATAGTCCCTCTCATACTCACAACTTTAATCTCTACCCATCTCTTATCTTTCCTCTGCCTCGAGGACAGATGCTGCTGTCACTGCATCTCCTTCCTTTTCAAATTTTGGTTTGGTTCCATTCCCTCATATCTTGCTTCCTGCTTATCACCTTGATGATTCTTGCACCGCGGCTATCCTGCCTAGATCATCTACTGCTGACCAGTCTGTGTTCTTTCACCAGTTCCCTAAAATGTGAAACTCCTTGCCTCAGGTAATCCACCACGCCAGCTCCCCTTTTGCCCTATCATCCCTCCTTCACAATTTTCTCTCCACTACTTGTAACTGCCTTTAACTCCCTTTCCCCACTCACTCTTTTGACACCTCTTTTGTGTTGCACTTCCATTTGAATTTTCCAGTTATGTGATTAATTTGTATATATACTGTATTACGTTTTTGTATTTTATTCCTAATTTTCCTTATATTATTTTATTGTTTTATTTATTTATTTATTTATTTGTGAAATCAGTTTACAACCTTTGAGCCAGAGGCTCGTTTCCAAAGGTACCTCATCACATTAAAGACATACATAGAGTTTTAGGTTACATAGCACAGGTTTGCCAAAAATAGGCATTCATCAGAGGTGCCACGTCACACTGAGGTCAGACAAAATACATTTAGGTTACAGGGTACAAGTAATTGAGAACAGGTGTTACACAAGTTGGTATCAAAATTTGAGCAATCTAATAGGCATACCATGAAACAGCTGGCACTGGCCAGAGTTAGACATGCTGATTGTACGGGGAAGAGGTGGTGGGAGAGGCTGGGTGGAAACGCCAGTGGGCATTGTCATGAGAAGTCAAGGTGGGCTGCCTTCAGAGACAGGAGCAGCTACAGTGTTGAAGAGTTGGTTTTGAAGGGTGGTTTTGAACTTGGAGATGGTGGTGGCATTGGTGATGGGGCAGGGAGAGATTAAACCAGGATGGGGCTCTGTAACAGAAGGACCTCTGGCCATGGCTGGTTCTTGATCAGGGGACCATTAAGTGGTCTTGTTGGATGACCGTGTTGCAATAGTGGGTGGGATCGGTGGATGGATGCCATCACCCCAGGAGGAGAGCCAGGTAGGGTTTTTGTGATGAGGCAGGTTTGATATCGAGCCGTTCATCCAGGGTAAGGAGTTTAGCCTTGTCATACAGCTGACAGGTGTGTATGAGCGTGGGGGCACCAGTAATCAATCTGCAGGCTTTATTCAGGGTTAAGTGAATTTTTTTGAGTGCAGTCGTGTCGGCAGCACCATAGACTGGTAGACCATAGTCTACAAGGGACAATACGGAGAGTAACAGCGAGCCGGAGCGCATTTGGAGGAAGGCAGGTTCTATGGCGGAAGAGGATGCCAAGCCGCATGTTAGTGGCGGATGTTAGGGCATCAATGTGGTTGTGAAATGTGAGGGCTGAGTCGAAGGTAACCCCAAGGTATTTGTAGGAGCAGACTTGTTCCAGTGGCTGTTTGGTACTAGGAAGGATATAGAGTGGGTGGTTGCTAGCTTTGTTTTGAGGGTGGGAAAAGAGCATAGCTTTGGTTTTTTTAAGATTGATGACGAGTCTGCGCTCCTTAAACCAGGCTTCGGCATTATTGAAAGACTGCTGTAGGGTGTCCTGAAGGGAGACGGGATTGCTGTGGGTGGCAAAAAGGACAGCATCATCTGCATACAGGAGAATTTTGCCAGGGCATGCATTGAGCAGGGTGTTCAGATAGAGTGAGAAGAGAGGGGCCCAGGATGGAGCCTTAGGGGACCAGAGTGAATGGGATGGGTATCAGAGAGTATCCATGATTTTAACACACTGTGATCGAGCTGGATGGACAAATGTGCACCATGCTAGGGAGCCAGCCGAGAGACCAGTGTAACACAAAGCATTCGGCAGAAGATGGTGGGAGATGGTGTCGAAAGCCTTTGAGAGGTCGATGAACACTGCGCCAGTTAGGGAGCTGGTATCCAGGGAGGAGTGTAGGAAGTTGGAGAATTCAATTAGTGCAGTGCTGGTACTGTGACCAGCATGGAAGCCATGTTGCTCTGGGAATAAGATGTTATGCTTAGCCAGATATTCAGTGATTTGAATGGCCACCACTTTCTCCAGGGCTTTGGGGGGGGGATGGAGATTGGCTGGTAGTTGTTGGCCAATGACCTGTCACCCCCTTTATGAATGGGCATGATTATGGCTGTTTTCCAAGCTGTGGGAAATTGTCCCAGGCAGAGCGATCGGTTAATTAGGCTGGTGAGTGGGGCAGGACTTCATCTACCAGCCTGAGGATACTGGGGTCCAGTGAGTCACTGCGGGACTGTTGCTATTCAAAGCTTTGATTAGGATGGGTCTGGCTTCGGGCAGAAATCTTGCGCAGGTGGAAGCTGGGGTGCTGGAGGACAGGGGGATGTTGGTTGGGGGAAGGGTCAAAGAAATTACTAGGGAGGACTGAGCTAAGGTCAGTGAAAGCAGTGTTGAGCCAGTTAGCTATGGTGGCAGGCTCGGTGGAGGTAGTGCCATTGCTAGTGAGCAGGGATGGGGCAGGGGAGCATGATTTTCCATTTAGTTGTTTAATATTATCCCAGAAAGTCTGGGCCGAACCCCAGGAGGAGGTAAGGGTGGCCTGGTAATGGTTGGCCTTGGCTTTCCGGATGGCCCAAGAGCACTTATTCCGGGCTGCATTGTAAGCCTGCCTATCAGACAACTGACCCGTTTTCAATGGCAAGGTGCCAGAGGTTATCCGATTTCTCAGTAATTGTAGAAGGCAGGGCTAACCCAGGGTGCATTCTGCTTTTGGATCGGATTTGGTGAAGGTGCAAAGAGATCACAGGCCATGTTGAAGGTGTGCGAGAAGCGAGGGCAGTGTCAATGTCGGTTGCACAATGAATGGGGGACCAGTTTATCTGGGTGAGGAATAGTTTAAGTTTTTGCAGCCCACCAGGGCGGAGGCGCCCAAGGAGGGTGGTCTGGGCTTTGGGTTTGGGATTGGGGACTGCCCAATGAAATAGGATAGGGGAGTGGTCACTTAGGGAATCTGGTAGGACCTGGATGTTTTGGATTTTTTGGGGTCGGTTGGTGATTATTACATCCAGAAGGGTGTTGGTTCCTCTCTTAGGGTTTATTCTAGTGGGCTGGGTGACGAGTTGCGTCAGGTCTTGGGCGGCAAATGAGTCTCTGATCGTGGAAGAGGAGGTGCTGAGCCAATTTACGTTAAGGTCCCCAACTAGGATTTGTTCTGCCTTATGGTGGAGGGAGGCCAGATAGTCAGTTAATGATACCAGGGCCGGGTGCTGGTTCTTTGGGGGAACGTAGGCAGTGGTGAGATAGAGAGAGCCCCTAGAGGGGTCCGAGGTGAGTTTGAGGGTAAGAGCCTGGGCCCCATTTACAAGGGCAGGGGTGGGGAGTGCGTGTCCAAGTATTGTGTCCCTAGTGTAGATTGCACAGCCTCCCCCTCGTTTGCCTACTCAGTCCTCCTGGTATAAGGTATAGCCTGGGAGGGAGACAAATGAGTCAGGGGTGGATTTGGACAGCCAGGTTTCAACCAAGGCTATGATGTCTGGTTGATGAGCCATGGCCCAGCACTGTGGGCGTCAAATGTTTTCAGCAGGCTGCATATGTTCATGGAGCTATTTGGAGACCAGTGGGCTGGTAGGTGGGTGGGAGGGCAGGGCCTGGGTTGGGATGTGTTCCCCGTCAGGAGCAGAAGGAGGAGAACTGCTCTGGTCAGAAGGTGGCAGAAGGAGAGTTTACGCCAGGGCGATAGGAGGAAGAGAAAGGGGTTTCATGGCACAGCGAGTGGGTAGAGGCAGCACAGGCAGAGAAGGCTTGAGTGATCAGATGCCCAAGGGGAGCAGGAGGGAGAAAGGTAATGTCTGGATGGGGGTGAGGTGGAGAGCATATGGGGTGTGTGGAGGAGGAGGAGGGAGAGCAGTGGTATAGGAGGAGGAGGGCAGGAGGGAGGTAGAGCACTAGAGTAGTGAGGCTGAGGGTTAACAGGGACAATAGGGTTGGTGGAAGGCAAAAGGAGGAGGAGGAGAAGAGAGGCAGGTGGACAGGAGGTGCACATGCATAATTAGTAAGGGTGAGAGAGCTGAAGTGAAGAAAGATGGGGAACTAGGATGATGAGGGGAGATAGTAGTGAGAGGTCACCTCTAGTGTAGCTTGCCACTTTGGTACAGTGGCAGAGCTGGTGCCTGAGGTGCACAGGGCACTAGGTTCAAGACTTGCCCAGGGTAGCAGGAAGGACCCCAGACAGTGTCTGTAGCAGCAGGGAGCTGGGCTCAAGGTCTGCAGAAACAATCAGACAACAATTTAGCAGTGTCTGAGGGTTAGAGGGTTTTTTAGAGTTTGAAATCCTGCTCAAATAATAAACAGGTGTGCTAGCTGAGTGGTGGAACTGCTGACTAAAACAGTGAGGGTGCAGGGTTCAAAGCCTGCAAAGGCAGCAAGAAAGTGGTAAAACTTTATATTTTGGCAGGTTGGGGGGGGGGTTAGAGACTAAAAGTCTTTTTCACTGTAAACTGTTGTATCCCTACACCCTTTCCCCCAGGACGCACCTGGAAATCATCAATTTTAGCTCAGTGTGCCTTTCCTGGTGGAACTTTTTAATAACTAAATAAATAAATACATTTTCTCAGTTCGAAGGGCAACTTCAAACCAAACCGAGTTGTGGACGCTGTTTGCAAGCTGCTCACTAACTATCACTGATTTAACTACATCTGTGTTAGTGAGCAGCACATCTAGGACAGTGTCCTGTCTTGTGGGTTCCCTTACAAGTTGCACTAGGAGGCAGTCTTGAAAGGCATCAAGGAAAGCTTGACATCTCTCACTCCTGGCCACCAGAATGTCCCATTCTACATTGGGCAAGTTAAAGTCCCCAGGTAGCACATTTCCTTCTGCCATTTCCCTTCTAATTTGTTTTGTGAACTCCCTGTCCTCTGCCTCTCTTTGACTGGGAGGTCTATAGCAGACCCCTAGGCATCACTTTTTCCCAGATGCCTCTGTAAGTTAACCCACAGAGACTCAGTCTTCCCTGAGTACACCTAATATTCCCATCATCTGATACATCAATGCCTTCTCTGACAGAGGGCCACGCCGTTCCCCCTCCCTATTTCTCTCTCCCTTCTTAGCACTATGAATTCAGGCCTTGTGAGGTCTCAATCATTTTTATCTGTAGCCCAAGTTTCTGGGATGGCCACTATATCTAGCTAGAATTCTACCACCATTGGCTGAAGTTCACTAATTTTGTTGCCTAGACTACTGGCATCAATACAGACCTCTTTCCAACTATCCAAGGAACCTTTCTTGTTTTTTTAACTTAGCTTCTCTGTTATTCTTTCCTAGCTTATTTGATTTGCAGCATCCTCAGTGTGCAAGCTTACTGTCAATCTATCAGTCTGAAACTGAGTGCTGCTAGTCCCCAGGCAAGGGGGAGGACTAACTAGGATATCCAGCCCTACATCTGTTTGCATGGATCCACCAGTGTTAGTCTCACCCCGCAGTTAGTTTAAGCATTCAAGAAAGATGTCAAGCTTTTGCCCAGTGCACTGGTCTACTCCCTCATCAAGTGGAGTCCATCTCACCTAAAAAAACCCTATCCCAAAAATACCCCCAGTCCTCTGAGAAATGATACCCCTTTTCATGACACCATTCCTTCAGCCGTATATTAAACTTCTCAGTCTCCTGTGTTTTTATTCTATCTTCCTTCCCCCTTTTGCCCAAAACAGGGAGGACCTCAGAGAAGGCCAGGGAGGCCAAGTACACTGCCAAGCTGTCCTCCAGCCCCTGGAATCTCTGCTTCACTTCCTCCACTGACTGGTTGGTCAGATCTTGGTGCCAAGGCACACCTGCACACCCCCTCCTTCCCCTTCTCTTCCCTTCCCTTTTCCTCTCCATCATCCTCCTCCCTATACGGCTTAGATCCCTGCTGGCCGAGGCATCTGGAAGACACTTAACCATTGCCTTTCCAGATGACCCATTCCCCATCCTCTTTTCCACCCCTGCATCATAGAATCCCCAAGAACCAGGAATTTCCTGACTTTTTTACACTTGGGAGCCATGGGGTTGTCCTGCCTTACCCCACTTGATCGGCTTTGAGTCTTGCCCTGTGGAGTTAGGTTACTGGTCCCTGTGCATGGGTGCAAAGCTGTTTGCAGTCGGTTGGGTTTGGTTTGGGCAACCCTTACCTGGCTGGCCTTGTTCCTCAGAACTTTTCACCTCCCAGCTACTCTCCATATTCCCATGCTAGTGGGCCTCTGTGGAAGTGGGAGGTGGGGGGGGGGGGAGTGTGAACTCCAACTGAGATGGAGATGCAGCTTGGATATCTTCATTTATTTATTTAAAATTGGTGACCGGGAAAGGCACACTGAGCCAAGGCTTGTTTCCAGGTGTGACCCAGGTAAAATTAACACAGTGGTAAAAAGAACATCACAGTAGAACGATACATACAAACAAATTTACAGAAAATATACAGCCATTATATGGTTAGGCACAATGTAAAGGAAAGCACTAGAACTATTATAAGACAAAAATACACAAGCTTTGCATTGATTTAGCATTACACACTTTGAGGCTGCTGGATATCTCCATCCTTGCTGCCTCCAGCTGCATCTGAGCTCAGATATTGACCTGCAACTGGGGCAGTGCCCTCTCCTCCAGAGTACCCTTATGGAGATGAGTGCCTCACATCCACTACAGCTGACAATATTCATAATGCCTAAGTAAGCAGTGGCTATGTTCAATACTATTTGTTGAAAAGGACCAAACAAAACTTGTGGTATCGTAAGTGTTGTGAAGGGTGACACTTGCTCCACTTTGGGCCATCAAGGGAGCAGAGTGGCTGACTGCTGCCTGTCTTGTTGGGCTGACTCTGGTAGGCAGACTCCAATGTCCTTTGCATGTTTGTTCTTCATATGGGGGCACAGCACATGGGGCTGCTTAAGATGGAGCTGGGGCACACCTGACTCTGCTTTCACAGATGAAAGGCCCCTCCCATTTAACTCTCTTAGCTAACTGCTAAGGGAAATGGGGGAGGGGAGCTGTATCTGCTACTCAACCCTTTTCTCTCCATAATGTACTGCTACTAAAAGCAGATTCAAAATGGAATATAAATTTCATATATTACGTACTTGCATTTGTGCAATAAATGGCATCACACATGGCTCATACTGAGTAGCTGAATTAAAAATAACAGTGAAGACATTAGTTACATTAAGCTTTAGGGTATAGCATTCCAGGACACAGCTCTAGTATGTTGAAAAGTCATACAACCATAAGGTGGATTTAATTTCCTGATAAAGACAGTATAACTCCCAAAGCTGGTCTACAAAAGACTGTTAGAAGAATAAAGGCGTCACCCACTAATATCTGACACCTGTTCCAGTGCTAATAATACCCATGTTAAAAAAGAAATCCCAGAATCAAACATAAAATTAGTTCTTTAACCTACAGTACCAAAAGGCAAACTAATCTGGAAAGTGGAAATTACACCAGGTACTGTTAATGAGGGATTAAAAGATACCAGAGAACATGTGCCAAATGTCATTTCATGACATTAGGCACTCTTTCAAGTACCCAAATGCTGCAATAATTTGAGTACCAGAATATTCAAAAGGAAACCCTCCTCAAAGTTACAAAAATGCCCCCTCCCAAGGAAAGAACACAATGCCTCCTCTGCTCCCTCCACAGCATATAAACAGTAAGTTCCCCCAACCACCACCCACTTGGTACCACCTATCTGTATATTGATCTCCCTGTCCATCAGATTTTGGTAGGCTACTGACTATTTGCAAGTTCCATGAATGTGCCCAATTGTACAGGTTTTCTAACTACTGTATAGTCATTATATTGGGCCACATTCTCAAAGGGCTCTTAGACTGATGCAAGGTGCGTCAAACACACACCATGCATCCAAGCCTGGTGTGTCAAATACTGTGTGTCTTATTCCAAAAGAAGAGCAGTTTCTGTGGCAAAGTCACTCAAACTGAAGCAAGAGGTCCTCATATAATTCATATGGGGAGAATGCTGCGAGCTGAAGTGCAACAGCATGGGAGAGAGGGAGAATGCCTCCAGGTGAGCCACAAAGATGTTGGGGGGGCAAGAATGTCCACACTGAGGCACAAAGACAATGCAGGGGATGGGACTGCAAGGAGTGAGAACTGACACAAACAATGGCAAAAAATGCTGCATGGGGCAAGACCTGAGTCAAGCCATACAGCAGATGATATGGCCATGACAATGGCATGTGCAGCCTCCAAAATGTCCTGCAGAGGACTATGTGCTCTATCACCATCCCTCTCTGTAATGCGCCTGCTCTATTCTGTGTGCCACTGTCAGTTAGACCAGCTCCACCCTGGTCTAACAGATGCCTGCCATCATCGGCTCAGTATCAGGGCTTCTACCTTTGTGAATCCCAGAAAAGGGGATGTTGCACCATTTTTGTGATGCAAGCCCCATTTCAACATGGAGTACCCAGGTTTTCAAAACAAGCAGCCCTTGGTTTCATACATAGTTTGTTATAGACTCAGAACTGATGCAAACTTTGACGCAAGTCGCAACTTGCATCAAAGATTTTTTGGCAGAAGCCCCCGAGCACCATGCATCACTCCTGGCCCTTTGAGAATCTAGCCCATTATGTCTAAGCAGAACTGAAGATAATATGAGACAAGCTTTAGTTTCAACTTTTCCCTTCTCTGTTTCACAAACCAAATGAAGCACTTTAACTGAGCAACACTTATCTAGCACGTCCTTTCCAAACTTTTCTGTGTCGGATATGCTTTGTTTAATTTTATCTCAGACTTAAATATGACTTATGCCTGACACTAGTAAGAGTTGTTCAGCTCCTCCACTAATCCAATCCGCAATCAAAGGACTACTTCTATAACATCAGTTATACTGTGACCAGTCCTCTTTAATACCTTTATAAGCGACATTGCGGAGGGACTAGAAGGGAAGGTATGTCTTTTTGCAGATGATGCAAAAATCTGCGATAGAGTGGACACTCCAGGGGTGTGTGGAAAACATGAAAAGAGATCCAGGTAAGCCTGAGGAGTGGTTGACAAAGTGGCAACTAAGTTTCAATGCAAAAACATGCAAAATCATTCACTTGGTGCATAGAAACTCAGGGTCAGAATACAAAATGGGAGGAGTGGTACTGGCAGCCACCAAACAGGAAAGAGATCTGGGTGTTATCATATTTGATGACCTAAAGGTGGACAGTGTGACAAGGCAGTGGGTAGAGCCAGTGGGATCCTAGGGTGCATAGGGAGGGATATCACCAACAGATAGACAGAGGTGGTAATACCTCTGTATCAATCTCTGGTGAGAACCCACCTAGAATACTGTGTCCTATTCTGGAGTCCTCATGTCTGAAAGGACAAAGACAGAGCTGAGGCAGTCCAGAGGAGGGCAACTATAATGGTGTGGGATCTGCATCAAAAGTCCTATGAGGAGAAACTGAAGGACCTCAATATGTACAGACTGGAGGAAAGGAGGGAGATGGGGGATATGATAGAGACTTTCAGACACCTCAATGGTATACATAAGGTTCAAGAGGGAAGCTTTTTACAGAGAGAAGGATGCACAAGAACAAAGGAGCATGCAATGAAACTGGAAGGGTGTAGAATCAGGGGACATGTAAGAAACACTTCTTTACAAAAAGGGTGGTGAATGCCTGGAACAGCCTCCCTGAGGAGGTGGTGGGAGCAAAAACTGTAATGGTATGGCATGGTATGGTAAAATTTTATTTATACAGTGATAAAGCCATTGGGGTTCCGAAAATCCTTGTTCACAAGGCTTACCTGTTTACATAATACAAAAAAAGTTACAACTTTACAAATATTTGTTACAATACAAAAATACAAAACATACAAAACATACAAATACGTTACAATTTTTACAATAACGTCAAAAACAGGCAAATAATCATTTAACCTCTACACTATTTTCACCTGTTACAATAACAGCGAAAACTGAATTCATGATTCAGACCATTTTTAAAAACATTATCAGTGATAGATAGTTCATGAAGAAAAGGGGGGAGACAATTCCAACTAGAGGCTGCCTAATACTGAAAAGTCATTTCACTAAACCGATTATTTAATTTTGGTATAATTAAGTCCCTGGCACCTGTTTTTCTTAAATTTAAACCATGTTTGGGTTTTTGCAATTTGTTTTTTAAATTATTTAAAGATTTATTTTTAAATATATTCCGGACCTGGTTTAGCCAGATTCCTTTGCCCACGATTTTAATGGGATCCATCCTAATTCTATATACATGATACAATGATGGTTTTTGGGGTCACATCTTAAATCTTGCAAGCTTGTTGTAAAGTGTATCTAAGTTATTTAAATGTTTTTTTACTGTATGCCTATAAATGTGATTTCCATAATCAATAACTGGCAATACTAATTGGTTTATCATGGTCAGTCTTGTTTCTTTTGTCATGCAGTTGATAATGTCTCATAGCTCCAATCTTAACATTTGTTTTCTTTATTAAATTTGTTATATGCTATTGAAAAGTAAGGCATTGGTCTATTTGTATCCTTAAATACTCATATGTTTCGGTTTGTTCTAGGAGCTTACCTTCTTGAGTCATTATTTTTAGTTTTGAAACACCCTTCTTATCCACTGCAAATGACATAACCTGTGACTTTTTATTATTTACTAATAGACCCAAAGATGAAAAATAACCTTGCGTTGTACAAAAGTCACTCTGTAACTTTAGTTCTACTTCACTTGTAGTTTTTCCTACTGCTACTAAAGCCGTATCGTCTGCATAGAGATGAATTTGTGAGTATCTGCTGTTTTTCGTAAGTCATTCAGATAGACTATGAACAGTAGGGGGCCCAGGATGGATCCCTGGGGGACCCCTCTTGTCACATAGTCTATTCTTGACTGTTGACCCTTTAAGACAACAAATTGTGACCTATTATCAAGAAATGATATAAACCAACTACAGGTTTCTTCCGCCACTTCTATTTTCATCAGTGAATTCATCAAAATACTGTGATTTACTAAATCAAATGCTTTGGATAGGTTCACGTATACTAAACCCAGGGACTTTGCCTCCCCAAGCAGAGTGGCTATAAGATCCAAAAAGTCCATGAGAGCGGTAGCCATGGACCTACCCTGCCTAAAGCCATATTGTTGTTGAGCTAATTTGTTATACTTTTCCAGATATTCCATTAACTGATCGTGGACAATTTTTTCAAATAGCTTCGATACTGTAGACAACAAGGCTATTGGACGATAATTAGAAACGTCCAGAGGGTATCCTCCCTTATTTATTGGTATCACTTTGGCTAATTTCCAACTGGAGGGAAACTGTCCCCCCTTAGACTCTAGTTAAAAATATCCCATAAAATAGATGATAATTCCATGGCAGCTTCTTTCAATAATGTATTGTCTATTCTATCCAGACGACTTGCTTTATTTATTTTTAGTCTATTTATACTTTTTAGAACTCCTTTGTTTGTCACTCTCCTAAATCTAAATTTAGACATTTTTTCATCTAGGAAACTCCCATCCTTTACTTCATTCACTGTATTAATTTTAGATGTGGATTTCAATTTCAGGTTGGGGAGGTTTATAAAATAGTCATTCAAAATGTCAGCAGCTTTATTTGTTTAAAACACTTTCCCATCTTGACTCAATTTTATCTCACTCTGTTTACAGGTGGGATTCATAAGATTTTTTTATTATGGACCAATAGGTACCAGGATTTGTTGATTTTTTAATCTGTTGTTTATAATAATAAGCTTTTGATTTCCTAATTTCCTGTACTACTTTATTCTTTATCCTTTTATATTGTTCCCAAATTTCACTGTTTAATGTTTTGTTTGCCTTTTTCCAAAGTTGGTTTCTTGTTCTAATCATTTTTTTAATTTTTACGGTTAACCATGGCAAATGTTTTAATCTTTGATTTACTTTTTTATATGGGGCAAATTTATCACAAGCATTCCCAAACATTGTTGTAAATTCTTGTACAGACAAATTTAAATCTGGTATAAGAAAAATCTTATACCATGGAAGTCCCTGAAGATACTTTCTAAATTATAAACTATTACATTTTAAATAACATCTTTTGGATATTTGTGGTACCAATTTTATGGGGGTAATATTTTTAGTCTTAGAAAAGGCATACTTAACTACATTATGGTCTCCTAATCTAGGTGCACATACACTTTTCTCCAAAATAGTCAATTCGGGTGAGACAAACATCAGATCTAAAATATTGCCTTTACTAGATAAGGAACCTTTCCTTGTGGGAATATCTATGCTTTGTGTTAAATTTAAACAACTCATTGAATTTTCCAACTTTTGACCCCTAGGACAACTCCACGCTACATTAAAATCACCAGCCAGGATTACTTGTAATTGACCCTGGTGTCCCATTAGAATGTGTGAAAATTTGTCAAAATGGATAGTGTTTATTCAAGGTGGAGAATAGACCACTCCTATAGCCAACTTTAATGCTTGTATCCCAATTAACAAACATTCAATACCTTCAATTGACCTAGAGAATAAGATTTTAGAGTGACCAATTGAATAACTAATATACATCAAAACACCTCCTCCCCATGTTCCCCGATCCTTCCTAAAGTGATAGAAATCCCTTAATTCTATCTCATTATATTCAATTCCTTTTTTAACCAAGTTTCCGTCAACATTATTATGTCCGGCTCTATGTGTTCTACCCAAGTTCTAGGATAGTCCATTTTTTTAATCATGCTTCGAGCATTGTCTAAGACTATTTTAATGGATGAACCTGGGTTCAATTTGATATCCCCACAAAGAGCCAAGGACAACAGTAATGCCCAGTCACATGAACAGTTATACCCAGTTTGAATACCAAGTATTTAACATGAAGTTCTTCTTTGATGAGGTTGAAAGGGTTTCGCCACATGGTCTGCTTAGATGTTTGTTGTAGCTTAAAATTGTAAGAGCAATTTACATAGGTACATGATCTTTTTGTTAAAGTATCAGTCCCCATGATAGTAAATAGCTGAACCATGCAGACCAAGCCCACTACCAACATCATCTTAAGTGGCAGCTCCCTTGTCATTTTCATAACTATATCCAAGAGCAAAAAGATACTCCACAAAAACCTGTTATATAAAAATTTTAGCAAAAGACTCTGAAAGCAAAAAAGAAAAACCTAACACAAATAACCCATAAAAAACATTGAAGATTATTTAAGGTGACAGTGCCCTACAAAAATCAGTGTCACCAATGTCCAAACCCTAATCTAAAATATTGGAGACTTATTTCAACAGTAAACCACCTATTTAAGATTACCTGAAACTTTAGATTTCTTAAACAGTATGCATTTTAGAACAAAAGTTCCCATAATTAGCGTGATATTTCACATTTATGGTAAACTTAACTAATAATTCACTTTCTAGAGCAGTGCCTCCATCACTATTCTTACTACTGAAGGCAGAGCAAAAGACAACAAGTTATGTTGGATAAATAAATTCTCATTCAGTATTACTAAACATTCACTCTAGTACCCTCTAATATATTTTTATGATCTTAAATGCTCTAGACAAGATTATTTTAGTTCTGTTACCCCTGTTATAAAGTTCCAGGTTAATACTTCTTAGGATGTTTCAAGTTATTTCTGTTCGTGTTTCTCTTCCGAGTGGCGCTTGCGCCACCGCGCTCATGCAGTGGCAATGCAAGCCTTTTGTAGTGTTACTGCCCCTCCTCCTGCACTGATGAAATTTACAGGTCCCGCTTCAAACACAGCTGATGGCAATCTCCTTGTATCCAGAAGCCGGCCTCTTGCTGGAACAACTAGCAGGACTACTGCAGGATGGAGCTTTGGCACAGTTTACACACAACACAAGTTCTTTAAGCTAGCTGCAGTGGCTGTTTGTAAAAGATGTTAACACAGTGTACCTGGTTCATTTCTGGCAATGCGAGCCTTTTGTAGTGTTACTGCCCCTCCTTCTGTGCTGATGAAATTTACAAGTCCTGCTTCAAACACAGCTGATGGCAATCTCCATGTCTCCAGTAGCCGGGCTCTTGCTGGAACAACTAGCAGGGCTATTGCAGGATGAAGCTTTGGCACAGTTTACACTCAACACAAGTTCTTTCAGCTAGCTGCAGTGGCTGTTTGTAAAAGATGTTAACGCAGGGATTTAAGAAGGCACAGGATAGGTATAAGGGAACCTTAGAAGCAAGGACGGGGTTGGGGGTAAAGCCAGAGATCATGTAGGGTCTATGGTGTGACAGTAGGTAGGAAACTTGGGCAGACTAGTTGGGCCAAGCAGTCCTTATCTGCCATCAAATTCTGCATTTCATGTGTTTCTATAACCCTCTCTTTTACTTGTTCTTTCTTTCTTGCTGAGAACAGGAACATTAGCAGCCACATGTCTATGCTTCTCAGACTCCCTGCGCCACTCAGCAAACAAGTAATGATCTAGTGGTACTATTGTTTTCTGTTGACTCTCCTCCACTAACAATGTGTTGTCCATCCAGTGTTTGCCTTTTTTCTGTTTAGTCAGTTTAGTCGTGAGCCACCCATATTTGTCTTTTCCATATTGTTCAGTCTTTTAATTTTTAAACATTTTTTAAAATGAAAATACAAAAAAACTATATGTTGGGCTCAATGTCTCCCATGGAAGGGAAGCAGTGGGTTGCATTTTACCTACAAAAAGTGTTTTTTGAAATCTCAAAATATTACACTAACCCATGTCTACCATTTGAAGTATCAGTTGACCTTTTAATTGTCCACACCTTGGAAAACAAACACAGTGGAATACAGGCCTAGGGTAAAAACCCTTTGTAATTAGGTTAAGTCTCTTGATTGAAAGCAGAATGCAGAGCACTGATGACTCACAAAACTACTAGTACCGAAAGTGTTTGCATGAATCACATCAAACTAGATAAAACACACTCTTGTTTTTTTTCTAGCCTACTTTTTGCCCAGAGCACATTCTCCACTCCAAATTTGTGTCAGTGCTCCAGTGACCACTCAGCTCTCTCAGCCATTGCTTCTGTAATTAGGCCATCAGAGATCCATGGGCATGAACCTGAGTGGGCCAGTAACTGCAATCCTGTTGACTGGGGAGGGTCATTTTTCTTCAATGATTGTTCTCATCAACACTTGTGCTCCACCATAATGGTAGTACTGTAAGCATGACCTGAATGACATAGGATAACTCATGCATATGCATCATCCCCCTGATGGAGAAACACGCCCCCAGTCCCACCATTGGAGGTTGCTGCACTGGCAGAATGGGCCATGAGTTTCTTCTTGACTTGTAAGTGGAATACAGGCCTAGGGCACAAACCCTTTGTAATTAGGTCGAGTCTCTTGGTTGGAAGCACAACGTTCAGTACTGTTAACTCATGAAGCAGCTTTGACCAGGACCCAAGGTGTCTGCATGAATGACAACAAACTATTTAAAGCACACTGTTCATTTATTCAGTCCTAATTTTTACCCAGTGCACATCCTCCATTGCCATTTTGGGTCAATGCTCCAGTGACCACCCAGCTCCTTAAGCCATTATTTTTCTAATCAGGCCAGCAGAGATCCATGGACATGACCCTGAGTGGGCCAGTAACTACAATACTGATGGCAGTGGGGGCATTTTTCTCCATTAAATGTTCTGTCCAACGCACTCCACCATGGTGGTAGCAAGCATGGCCTGCATGACATTGGATGACTTGTGTGGGTGCAGTGTCCCCCTTGATAGAGAGACACACTTCCAGGCCCACCTGTGAAGGCTGCCACATTAGCAGAATGTGCCATGAGTCCCTCTCCAGCTGGAAGGTTGTGCTGTGGGCAATGTTCTTCCCAGCCTAGTTGTTTGAGAACAAGGATCTCAAGTTTGCTCCCAAACCCATGTCACCAGTGCAGCAATGCGATGCACTGTTGCCTGGTCCTCCATTGGGTGGTCCCACATAGTTAATATTTATATTTTTAGTTTATAATTTTATTTATCTCAGATAGGCCAACTGTGATGCAACACAC
Organism: Neoceratodus forsteri; assembly: GCA_016271365.2. Classification (NCBI taxonomy): domain Eukaryota; kingdom Metazoa; phylum Chordata; order Ceratodontiformes; family Ceratodontidae; genus Neoceratodus; species Neoceratodus forsteri. Next base: position 341,373,992 of record CM057455.1, on the reverse strand, counting down.
AGCATAATATGTGAGCAACCATACACAGCAAAGCTATGTTTCCATCAAGGGGTGAGATGACATCATAGACTTTGAAAGCAAAGCTTATAGAGGTATTAAAAAATCTGCGGATACCACAGAGAAGCTTCCTAGGAGGTAAGGAAGCTTCTTCTTACTTGTTTAAAGCACATGCTATAGAAAGTTGCTCTTTAAGACAGAGTTAGAAAGTAGGAAAATAAATTGAAATAAACAGATACTATACATACAGTGGTGTCAGCCACTATACTATAAGAGCCATGTTAGTTGAACCATGGCTTTGATTTTAGCAAATGTCCACTTAAACAGGCAAAAACTGTGTTTACAAATCACACTCCATAGATGTGAATGGAGCATGCCCCTATGCTATCCCTATGTGTCTATATATACATATGTATATATGTATATATATATATATATATATACATATATATATATATATATATATATATACATACAGGTATGTGTGTATGTATGTATGTATATATGTCATAACATGTTGGAGAATGGGGGCACATTCACCAACTGGGAAGTGGAGAGGGTTCGTGTGGCTAGTCCCTTTGGAGCAACTTATGATCCATTCCCTTCCTTCAGGGGTATAAAAAAAGTCTATGGACACCACAAAAGAACTCTCTTGGAGGTAAGGTAATTTTCTCTTCTTTCCAGGGTTAAAAAAAAACAGGAAAGGTTCTCTTTAAACTGAAGTCAAACAAGCAGAAAACAGCAAATAACAAAGTAATAGTTAAAATGTTAAATGTGTTTAAGTAATAGCTACATGAGCTGACAACATTTTGAGTAGTGCTTCTTTTAGCACAATGATTCACTTGAGGTGTTTTCAGTCTTTTTGATGTCTTTATGATGAATCTGCAGTGGCAGTAAGAATGAACAATCTTATTTATTTATTTATTTATTTAATTCTTGGGATTACAATACCTTTGAGTTAGACACTCTTTTACAAAGGTTCCACGTCCAGTAACATCAACAGACATACAATACAGAAAAGGCTCTTATACAAGTTTCCATGTCAAAGTAACATCACTCAGACATACAATACAAAAAGCCAGTAGTACAGTACATCAGGGCATCTAATAAAATGAGGTAGATATGTACATTATATCAGACAATCTTGAATCAGTCAGAGTTGACCTTGTCAGGTTATAGGGTGGGTATAAATAGGAGTAGGTAGGGCAGGGAGTCTGGAGGGAGGTAGGAATGTGTATGGGGAGAGAGAAAGGGTGGGGTGGGCAGGGTGATGGTTCTGGGCAGGGGAGTAAGGTTATTTAGGGATGACAGTCACAGCTGCAAAGTGTAGTAAGATGTTGGTGTAGTTTACTCTTGGAAGGACCAATCTTAGATTCAACCAAAATGTCATGGGGGGGAGGTCATTTAGCCAGTTTTGCTCAGTAGGCAAAGGACTGCTAAGCTTGTGAGGTTTGGCAGAATGTGATAGCACTGTCTAGACATAGAAACATAGAAACATATAATTTGATGGCAGATAAAGACCTCTTGGCCCACCCAGTCTGCCCATTTCCCTACCTAATGGATAAGCTGCAGATCCTAGTTAACCAGCAGCCTACTTCTTTCTACCCCACCCCCTAGAATTGCCTTGTGACTGCCCCATGCATGCTTGAATTCAACCACTGTTTTTGACTCCACAACCTCCTCCGGAAGGCCGTTCCATGCATCCACAACCCTCTCTGTGAAAAAATACTTTCTTACATTACCTCTGAGCCGGCCCCCTTCTATCTTCAAGTTGTGCCCCCTTGTTCTTGCACACCTCTTTTTTTGAAAGATGCTACCCTCTTGGACTTTGTTGATTCCCTTGAGGTACTTCCATTGGGTGATTTTAAATGATGCAGTTAACTGACCTTTATGAAGACTGCATTTGTAAATTCTCACACTAATTTTAAATGTTATGAGGTACTGTAGATGGTTTATGATCTAATCTATGCTGGAAGACATACAGTAACTTTTATGGTTAGATAATCCAGATGTTGCATGGGTGCATTCCCAAACCTATTTTCTTTCAGAGATGAAAGGCAAGATTATTTCAAAATGGTACTAATTAAAAGAGACTTTTCATCTGAAAGCAGCTGCTACTTTCCACTTTCAGTGTCAGAACACAAAATAGTTCTTCAGAAGTGAAATAAGAGACTGTTTACAAATTATGATTCACCCAGTTTTGTAAATCTCAGAACTCTAACTTTGGTTTTCTGGTTTCTATCCTTTGTCTTGAGAATCCTAGTGTTTACTGGACCAGCAGGTGTCTGAGTATGGCATACATGTGTTAAGTAGGGGCAGTAGGATTTCTCATAAATACTGTGGAATGATCAATACTGCAGGTACAGAAGGATGACTGACAGTTACTGTAGGATGTTTGGTAATGTAGGTATAGAAGAACGGCTGATAGATACTGTAGGAGTCTTAGTACTGTTGTTGCAGTAAGCATGACTGACAGATACTGTAACCCCAAGGTGCTAGCTGCATGCTTGGCACTGTAGGTACTGAAGGATGACTGACAGATACTATAAGATGCTTGGTACTGCAGGTACAGAAGAATGATAGATATTGCAAGGTACTTGATACTATAGGTACTGAACAATAACTGATAAATACTATAGGATGCTTGGTACTGCAGGTACAGAAGGATGACAGACATATACTGTAGGATACTTGGTAAAGAAGGATGACTGACAGATACTGTAGGATACTTGGTACTGTAGGTACAGAAGGATGATTGACAGATACTGTGGATGCTTCGTACCATAGGTACTGACAAATGACTGGTAGGTACTGTAGGATACTTGGTACTGTATGCACTGAAGGATGACTAAAAAAAACTGTCATGCTTGGTATTGTAGGTACAGAAGGATGTTGGTAGTGGAATGGTCTAAAAAGTGGTAGGGCCAAGAGTGTAAGGGGCAAATTCTCCCATAGTAATAAAGTAACATGATTGCACAAACAGATAGGGCCACTTACTAAAGTGGTAGGGCCATGGCCATAGTGCCCCTTCCCCCCACTTTGGCACCTATGCAGATACTGTATGATGCTTGGTGCTGTATGTACAGAAGGGTGACTGACAGATACTGTAGGATACTTAGTACTGTAGGTACAGAAAGATGACTGACAAACACTGTAGAATAGTTGGTACTGCACGTACAGATGGCACTATGACAGACACTGAAGGATGCTTAGTACTGAAGGTACAGAAGGATGACTGACAGACACTATAGGATACTTGGTACTGTATGTTCAGAAAGATGACTGACAGATACTGTAGGATGCTTGGTACTGCAGGTACTGAAGAATGACTGATAGACCCTGTAGGATACTTTTTACTGTAAGTACAGAAGGATGACAGACAGATACTGTAGGATAATTGGTTCTGCAAGTACAGATGAATGAATGACAGATACTGTAGGATGCCTGTTACTATACATACAGATGGATGAATGACAGATACTGTAGGATGCTTGGTACTGTATATACAGAAGAATGACTGACAGATACAGTACTGTAGGATACTTGGTACTGTAGGTACAGAAGGATGACTGGCAGATACTGTCCGATGCCTTGTACTACAGGTACTAAAGAATGACTGATAGATGTTATAGGATACTTAGTAATGTATGCACAGAAGGATGACTAATATATACGGTTATGCTAGGTACTGTAAGTAAAGAAGGATGACTGACAGATTCCGCAGCATGCTTGATATTGTATGTACAGAAGGATGACTGATAGATACTGTATGATGCTTGTTAATGCTGGTACATAAAATGACTGACAGATATGGTAGGTTACTTGGTACTGCAAGTACAGATGGATGAATGACAGATACTATAGGATTCTTGATGTGTAGGTTTATAAGAATGACTGATAGATAACTGTGGGAGTCTTTGAGCTGTAAGTATAACTGTAGGTTACGTGGTAATGCAGGCACAGAAGAATGACTTAGAGATGTTGTATGCTGCCTGATTATACAGGTACAAAAGATGATGGATAGATAGGTTCATAGGTTCATCGGTTCTCCTGATCAGAGTAGGCATGAGCCCATCAAGCTTATCCATCGCATTCAGCAGAAAACACCAGAGAAACCACCCACCAAATAGGTACGTGTCTAATTTCAACTTGAATGTGTTTGTTATTACTCTCCACAATTTCTTTTGGCAAGCTGTTCTAACTACTCATTACTTTTTTACAGGACCATCATTGTTGTCTATGTGTTTTATAATGATTACCCTTAAGTTGTTTGCGGTATCCGCATGTCAGTTTTTCCCTATTATTGAGTTCTAAATGTAGGTACTGCATTGTATCCATGCAGGATAAAGTGTTTTACACTGTAATGTCTCCTCTCACCCTTTCCACTTCCAGGCCATAAAGCCCAAATTCCCTTAATCTGTTTTCATATGTCAACCCCTAAAGCCCCTTTATTATTTTTTTCATCCTTCTTTGTATGCCTTCAACCCTAACAATACTACACTTATTTTGAGGTGACCAGAACTGGACACTGGCACGTGGTCTCACCAGAGATCTATACATTGGCAAAATCAAAAAAAAAAAAATTGCCAACCGTGGTGTGTGTTATGATTGTACATCTTTGACAACCTTTGTATGCATGTTTCCCCCCATCTTCTGACATGGAACCTTTGTAAATGAGCAGTTCCTGCTCAAAGGTATTTGTAATCCTAGACTTTCATAAAATAAAAATAAAAATAAATCCCCATCCTATCCCTGCTTACGATGTTCTTCTTATTGCAAGACATTACTGTATTGTATTTTGATACAGCTTCATCGCACTGTGCTGGGTTTTTTAAATTGTCAGTAATGATTATGCCCAGGTCCTGTTCACTGTATGGCACCCTTAATTTAGTTCTGCCCATGTTATAGTTAAAAGCTACATTGTTTTTCCCAAAGTGCATGACTACATATTTGTCATGATTGAACCTCATCTTGTTTCTTATGTATATACAGTAAGCCATCCAATTCAACATGCAGGTTTTTTGCCTCGCCCCTGGTGTTAACTAGGTAACCTATTTTTGTGTTATCCATGAATTTAGTTATCCATCCTCTATCTTTCAACTGAAGTCCTTAAACACATTCAAAAGTGTTTGTCCAAGACAGACCCCGTGGCAGCCTGCTAGTCACCCCAGCCCTGCTCAGAGTCAAAAACAGTCATTCTGACTATCTGTTTTCAATCCATGAGGCATGGTTCTATCCATTTAATTATATGGGAATTTATTTTGGAGTATGAGTTCAGCATGCAGAATTTTTTCAATGCCTTGCCAATATCCAAAATATACCACGTCCACCGCACTCCCATCCTTTAATGCCTGGCTGACATTTTCAAAAAAGTTAATTAAATTAGTAAGGCAGGACCTGCTCTTAGTAAATCCATGTTGTGATTTATCCTCCAGTTTGTTACTAGGCTTAATACCCACCTTAATACCTGTCCCCAGTTTCTGCCTCCCTACCATGACCCCGGGCAGGGTTCTCAACATCCTGAAGGGGGAAATCAGGAAATGGCTACCTTCTCCTCATAATCAGTTCTTGCCTCTCCCCCCCTTTATTCTCCACCTGCCCTTCTTGGTCACCAGTGTGCACAACCTAACTCCATTCCTTTTACTCCAACAGCACTTTGCGTACTACCTCAAGCCTGCTCCTGGTACACTCATGCACTATAAATGGTTCTATAGGTTTTGTACATTCAAATGTTCTTTTGTATGATTTTGGACATGTATTGTTAATTTACCCAATGTTCCACTACTGTTTATTGTACAATACCTTGTGTCCAACTGTTGCACAATCTTACAATGTTGTATTGTTTGTACTACCCACATATTATTGTAACTGATCATTCATCACGACCCTATGTAACCTCTCTCCCCAGGTTGCACCATAAGATGAGCAACTTGTTGTTCAGTGTGCCCTCCTGGGGAAACATTTCAATAAATAAATAAATAAAACTAGTCTGCCCAAATTCATGTTTTTTCATTTTTTCTGTAAATAAAGAAAACTGTCCCTCATGTGGCACACTGGGAGCCCACCCCAGTGTACCCAAATTAGTTTTTTTCTTTTTTTTTCCCAACCTGACATTGGAGTGCCCAATTCCAGTGTTGGCATGATGTACCCCCAAACTCATGGAACACACTGGGAGCCCAGCCCATTGTGCCCACATTTATGTTTTTCTTCTTGTTTTTTCCTGTAAATAAAGAAAACCATCCCCCAACACATTTTTCCTTTTTTACCTGTAAAAAAGAAAACCATCCCTTGTCATCACCCCAGTCCACCCTCCATCATCCCCACCCTCTCACTGAGCACCCACCTCCCCGTAACCCCCCTTACCCATACCCACATCTGGAGATCGGTGCTGTCATCTTCTCTGAACCAGGACACATCTGCACTATTCAAAGCCGAACCACAAACTGAAGAGTCAAAGATAAGCGTGGTATAATGGCAGTCAAAGGGGTTTTCAACTTATGTTGATATCTCAGCCATTTTTAAGACTTTTGGCCCCAAATTTTCAACATGGGGTTCTTGGGATTCCACCTCATGAACACTGTCAATGTCATTGCATTATTCGGTCCTGAAGGGTGATTTTGTGGTCACTGTGCAGAATTATCTTTTAGTGCTGATTAATGAAACAACAGTGCCACTGTTCATGAGGTGGAGTCCCAAGAAGCCCATGTTGTAAATTTGGTGAAAAATTCAAAAAAATGACTGCAATACGAGCATGCAATGTGCAGTTTCAACGCATGCTTGTAATTTTACTAATTTTTTATATTTTCACTCCAGATTTTCAAGATTGCCATTTTTGCACACCTCCTTATCAATAGTGCAGCTGTCATATTTTACATCCTGCCTGAACATGTTTTCACACCTGTGGCACAGAACGGCATGGTCACACTGTGAAATCAGCTTTCAGGACAAGTGAATGAAATGATAGTGGCGCTCTTCATGAGGTGGGGTTCCAAAAAAACATGTTGAAAATTTGGTGAAACAACTCCAAAACAGTTCTGAGTTACACTGGCTCATTAAAACATTTCCATGCACTTTGGTCATTTGGCAGCTCACCACAGCCGTATCGGCTCAGGCTAGGTCTTGTTATGAATAGACACCACTCTGGCCAGTCTCAAAGCATCTGGTACCTCACCTTTTTCAAGGGACATATTGAATATTTTCATCACTGGTCCTGTCAATACTGATGCCAGTTCCTATAATGTCCTTGGAGGTAGGCCAACTGGTCCCTGAGATTTAACAGCCATGGTCTCTAGCATCTTAAGTACAGTACCTCACCCTCTCTGATTACTGATAATATATTCAGAACATATATAACTGTTCTATTGAACTTGGATTTTTTGAAAGACTGATGCAAAAAAGTTATTTTATTTATTTTATTTAAAATTTGGGAACTGGGAAAGGTACACTGAGCTGAGGCTTGTTTCCAGGTGCAGCCTGGGGGCATGGGAGACAATTACATACAGAGGAAATACATACATTAATATACAAGTGAATATTTACATTCATATACAAGTGCCGGCAACAGTATTAGGCAGTGCAGGATGTACGGTATTTACATTGAATAGCTTACGCTGCCACATTACATATATTATATAGAATATAATGCATCATGATATATAACAACTTTTCAGAAGAGAAATTTGGTATGAAAGGTATTAAGAAGAGAGTAGACTTATAGGTGGTTCAGCTTATAGGTGGTTCGCTTTGGCCAGCTGTTTATATACAGTGCCCTTTCAGCTGCCTGGAATAAAGCACAAGCTACCCTCACACTTCAAAGTCTTGCATCACTAAATATTTTTAAAAACCTTGTCAACAGCAAATTGTATGACTCCTGTATATGCCAATCTCAAAAATAACTTTATCATATACTTATCCTCCTAATTATGTCACTATCACACCCTCTTATCATTAGAGATGGCTATAGCATCAGCTTACTAAAAAGAGGATAAGTACGCACCCCATACTAGTGCCTTCCATCCTTTTGCCTATCCTTTTGCCTATCCTTCTGTCTATCCCTTCTGTAGCGTCACCGGTCTTCAGGTCTGTCTCACAACCAAACTTCTACCTGAACATACCTATCTCCCTTGCCTGCTCTGGTTGTAAAAGCTCCCATTATTCAGGTTAAGGCACTTACCTCTGAAAGCCTAGTACTTATACCATTGCGCTTGTTGCCAACCTCATAATGACTAAAACGACTGTTTCAATTGTATAAATGAAGTAAAAAAAAATATTGTTCTCTATTGTTCATTCATGTATCTAGCCAGTTCTATTGTGATGACTATTCTAAAATATAATTTCTGTATTTGTACCGTTTGCTGGTTCTGTATCTTGTACCAAACTGTCCGTTCAGGACCGCCCTGTGAATAAGCGTGCTCAATGGTGTTATTCCTGCTAATAAACTTGACTTGTTGGTTATTGAGGCTGTTAGCCATATCCCTTTATTGATCTAAACAGGCTCCAGTCACAGCACTTACCCCTTAGGCAACCAAAGTATTCAAATGGACGACCAGTTTGCTGTATCAAAAAATTTCCACTTATTTTCACTCGCTGTGCAGACAGACATACAAACAGACCACAATGGCCCCAGAGGAACAAAAAACTTTGATGTTTCACCTACAATGAAGTTTTTTCAAAAGCCTCATTGTAGGTGAAATGTCATAGTTTTTTTGTTCCTCTGTATGCCATTGGGGTCCATTTGTATGTCCGTCTGCACAGCAAGTGAAAATACATGGAAATTTGATGCAGCAAACTGGTCGTCCAGTAGCCACTAATTTGCCTGAAACAATACCATGACAGAGCTTATTGTATTTGAGTGTGCTCACTGAGCACCCCTGATCCTCTTTAATGTGGCTCTGTAGCTACTTGTATCATTTAATGATCTATTTTATTACCCTCCAATATCAAAGATCCTGCTTTCCTGTCACTCTCTTTTTTCCCCTTATGTGTGACCAGGACATATTGGCATTTCATTTTGAATTATTTGCTATGTTTGGGTCATTTAATCCTTTAGCTTTCCTGATCTCATTTTTGTATTCCCTTTCCCTGGTTTTAAAACTATTCCATAGTAATGGGTCTCCTGTTCCCTTTGCCCTTTTATACATACTCCTTTTGTCTAAGATCATGGGCCATATTTTCAAAGACCAGAGAATGACACAGGTGCTTGTGTCAAAAACAACTGATCCAAGGAGCAGGATGCATCAAAACTTGCATCAATTCTGATTTTCAAATGGTGCTTGCATGAAAAACAGATCTGCATGCACCAGACTCGGCTGTGCCAAAAAAATGCCTGCACCATGTCAGGAGGGATGCCTGCATCACTTAAATGATGCACCATCCCCTTATTTTTGGATTTTCAAAGAATGTGAGTCCTGTCCGTGTGCCTAAGATGCATGTTGCTGTTAGACCTACCAGAGAGGTGTGCAGTGAAGTGGGCTAAACCCGAAAGGGCAACACTCAGAATCGCAATGGGAAAAGGGCGAAAATGAAACGGTGACAAAGGTTTCACCCCTTCCCCAAGGTGCTCTGACCTTGGAGTTTGTTATATTAGTAAGGTGGTGTGGGGAGCAAAGCCCCCCACAAGAAAAAAAGAGTCACCATTTTGGGTTTCACCCAACTGGTTTCACGATTCCGGGTTCAGTTATAATTTCGCCCTTATCACATAATACCACCACAGATGGTTTAACGTACACTAGAGCATATAAAGAGGCCAATAACAGGGGCGCAGACCTGACTATGGTACTATTAAGAGCCAATATTTCCCCTGTAGGACTAGTTTAGAATGTTTTAGGGGCTTAGTCTTCGTCATTTCATCTCCTGTAGTTTTTGACCTGGCTTGCGTTATTCTCAGTCTTTTGTTCATTTTCTTAACTCAACTTGCACCATTTTGTTTATAAAACTTGCATCATTCTCATTTCTTGAGTCATCTTTTTTTACTCAACTTGCATGATAGTTTTGACTCAGCGGGCCTGATTCTCAAAGCCCTGGACTGATGCAAGGTGCCTGTGCCAAACATAAATGGCACAAGTGGCACCTTGCATCATATACTACCCCCTTAGCTATTCACAAAGGAAGCCTGCATCAACTGCAGGCTGCCTGCCCCAGACAGGGCTTGCACCACCAGTGCACCCAGAAATGGGCTGTGACATGGGGCTAGGGGCTTGTGGCAGACGTAGACTGCCATAGCTCTTCAATTGCAATTCACAAAGCTCACCCAGAGGGCACATTTCTATGTACTTTTAGTCCAGCCTGGACTGGTCTAAGGTTACTTAGAAATTCTCCCTCTGGGTGAGATGGGTACTGTGCAGCAGTGTGCCATGGTCCCCCAACCCTGCCTCAATCCCCCTTCAATATATATAAGACATCCCTGGCTGTCCAGTGATCCCCCCTTCCCAATGCCCACTAATGCCTGTTAATATATTATAATATGATCCTTCCTGACCTGGTGGTCTAGAGGTCCCCCCTCCCCAATCCCCAATATCGCCTGTTAATATATTATAATACAATTCTTTCTGACCTGATGGTTTAGTGGTCCCCCTACCCAAATTCCTGATATTGCCAGTTAATATACTATAATATAATTCTTTCTGACATGGTGGTCTAGTGGTCCCCCCACCCTGATTCCTGATATCACCCATTAATATATATATGATAAATTAATTCTCCCTGACCTGCTGGTCTCATGGTCCCCTCTTCCCGATACCATCCATTAGCATATTATAAATATTTCTCCCTGTTCTGGTGGTCTAGTGGTACCCCACCCCCACCCCAGCAGGTAAAGCCCCCACCCCCCCATCCAATCCTGGAATGCAGCGGCAACTGCACAGCCACCTCCGCCTCCATGGCTGTCCGCGGGGACTGAACAGTCGTTAAGCAACAACTGTGTAATGTATGCTTATGAAATCATGAGCACATACAGTACACTACAGTTGCCACTAATGACTATTCAGTTCAGCAATGGGTCATGAGTGGTGGGAGGTATTGTGCCTGTCACTGGCTGCATTCCAGGATTGGAGGGGGGGAGCGGGGTGGTGGGCACTACCTGCTGGGTTGGAAGGTGGGCTACCACTTGACCACCAGGATGGGGAGAAATATTTATAATATGCTAATGGGCACTATTGGAGAGGGGGGCCACTAGACCATCAGGTCAGGGGGACTTCATTTGTAATGTAATAACAGGCACTATTGAGGATCTGAAAGGGGGGACTGCTTGTGTTTAGGGTAAGGAGCCTGCAGCAGACCCTTCCCATGTGCCATTTGTTTGCCGCATAGGCGAGGATGCCACATGTCTGGGGACATAGGCGTCAGGACCCCTCCTGTATCTGAATCTGGTGCAGGGTCCCTGGCACACTGGGATTTGATGCAAGCTGCTGTTCACCACCGCTTGCACCACTCTAAGTCTGCTTTGTGAATTGGGCCCAACCTATCTCATTCTCATTCCTTGAGTCATTTTTTTGACTCAGGTTGCACCATTTCTTTTAACACAGCTTGCTTCATTCTCATCCCTTACATCATTTGCTTGATGCAGTGGACCTCTTGCGTCAGTTTAGGGGACTTTGCCACAGAGAATGTTTTTCTTGCAAAATATGGTGCACAGTATTTGGCGCACCTAGATGTGATGCAAGGTGGTTGTTTGGCACACTCTGCTTTGATCTAAAGGCCCTTTGAAAATCTGCCCCCATATTTTTCACTTTCTTGTTTAACCACATTGGCCTTTTGCCCTTACTATTATATTTATTAATTGTGTTGTGCCATTTTGGAAGGTATTCCTGCATCACTGAAATGATGCACCATACCCTTATTTTTGGATTTTCAAAGAATGCGAGTCCTGTCCTTGTGCCTAAGATGCATATCACTGTTAGATCAGCCAGAGCTGGTCCAATGTACAGTTCACTAGAGCATATAGAGGCCAATAACTGGGGTGGCAGACCTGAGTATGGTACTATTAGGGGCCAATATTCCCCTGCAGGTCTAGTTTAGAACATTTTGGGGACTTAGTCTTGGCCATTTCATCTGCTGTAGTTTTTGACTCAGCTTGCGTCATTGTTGTCCTTTGCTTCATTTTCTTGACTTAACTTGCACTATTTTTTTTTCTACTCAGCGTGCATCATTCTCATTCCTTGAGTCATTTTTTTTTGCTCAACTTGCACCAGTTGTTTGACTCAATCTGTCTCATTCTAGTTACTTGGGTCATTTTTTTGACTCAACATGCACCACTACTTTTGACACAGCTTACATCATTCTCATCCCTTACGTCATTTGTTTGGCACTAGGTCAGAACAGCAACTGTATGGACAGTGCTGTCAATAACAGTGCCATCCAAACAGCGCTGATTGCAAAAGTGGCAGGAAGAAATGCCAAAAACAAATACAGCACCACTGGTAGTGATCATAGGTCTGGTTTGCGATCTCAACTGCAAACTTCATTTTGCAGGGAGGGCTATGCCCCTCCCAAGCAGAGGCTCCACCTCCGCACCCCCCATACCTAAAATAACCAACTCCGAGTAGGAGTTGGATTTTGGGGGAAAAAAATTTCAAAGACCAGGATTAGAACCCTGGTCTCTACCACTATTCTGGCCAAACTGCCTATGGTTTAACTCTCCACACCATGGGAACAGTTAGCCAGCCTTCTGATTTCCTGTTCTCTTGTGCCATCCTGTAGCACCACGGACAGTGATCTGGGGAGCACTTACTACATAGCACTGTTATTCACCCATTGTTGTCCATGGATGTTCTGTGTAGACCACACTCTTCTGAGCAGCACTATAAACGTAGCGCTGTTCTGACTGGGTAGGATTTATTTGACGCAGTGGACCTCTTGCATCAGTTTGGGGGACTTTGCCACAGAGAATGCTTTTCTTGCAAAATTTGTTGCACAGTATTTGGCACAACTGGACCTGATGGTTATTTGATGCACCCTGCATTGATCTAAGGGCCTTTTGAAAATCCGTCCCCGTATTTTTTATTTTCTTGTTTAACCACATTGGCCTTTTGCCCTTACTATTATATTTATTTGTTGTATTGATAAATCTATGTTCTAGATCTTTATTTTTTTCCTCCAAGCAGATCCATGCACTATTTTTATCCTGGTCTGTAGCTCATACTGCCAGGTCCAGGGCTGGATTTTCAAAGCTTCAGGAATGCTGCAAGCCCCGGTGAGCTGAACATAGGGTGCATGGGGCTTGTGGCATTCTCCAGGGGATGATTGGGATTTTACATCCCTTGCAGCAAACACAGGACCTTAGACCACAGCTTTATGGTCTAGCCTGTGCCACTCCTGGGAGCCTAACACATGGGGCTTGCACCAGACATTTGGCGCAAGCTGTCGTAAAGCATGGCAACTGTTGCAACTGCACCCAGGATTGGAAATTTGGGCACAGTTGCAGCAAAGGGCTTCGGAGCACCGCCAGAACCTTAGTCCCGTGGTGCAGGGCTGGACACAAGCCCTGTGCCAACATTTGAAAATCCAGCCCCCAGAGTTTAATGTTATTGCCTCACTGCTGCAAAAATTGCTATCTTAAAGGATTTATACTTAGTAACTCCTCTGGTCTTATTAACTTTCATGCAAATGCTAAAACTAATCATGGCATGATCACTGGCAACTAGAGGTTTACCACTGATACAGTTGCTAATTCCTTCACTCCAATCTGTAAGTACAAGATGTAGTGTTTTTTCCCCCCCGATAGGCTCTTTCACTAGTTGATCAAGATTTAAGTTTTTTTTTTCAACTTTATTTCACTCTGGTCACCGGCCACTGAGGCATCTCTCAAGTGGAGACCCACTTGATCCCTGTCTCTACCATCTACCCGAACCCCCTCCACCAACCGAGACACCAGGTGGTGGATCCCCCACCCACCAATGCCTTACAGGAGGAGGGGGGGGACCACAGAGAGTCAAGTTGGGTTGGAGGCTGGCATTGATGTGTGGTCAGGGATCCCTCGAGCTCCACCGTCACCTCCCCAGTAGCCAGGGTTTTCTACCTTTTTGTTGCCCCCTCAAGGCATGGATGTGCAATGATGTCTGTGTGTGAAGGATGTCCCCACACTCTTACTGATGTTTGCCATTGCTTTGCCCCATCTACAGCCTCTGCTCCTTGTAGTGTCTCCGGTCTTGACTGGGGGGGCTGCGACAGAGCAAGGAATTAACCCACCCCAGGAGAGGAGAGCAGTCCTCCAGATGCTCAATCCTCTCCTCCCCCTGCTGATCCCCAACACCTGAGTCCACTCCTGAACCCGGGTCACTGGCATGGCGTGAGATGTGGAGTCCAGTGCCTCAACCCTCAGCATCATTGGACCGGTTGATCAAGATTTAAGTTGATTAAATCTTTAGCTAAGGATCTGTTCAGGGCTGTGCCATCTGTTCCTCTGTATCAATTTATTCCTAGAAGATTATAATCACCCATAATAATTTTATTTTTCCCACATAGTGATTCTATTTCATCTATTAATTCTTTGTCAAGTTCTTCCTTCTCATTTGGTGGTCTATAACGCACCCCCATGCAGATGCAATCCTTGATGTTTTGTCCTACTCTCACCCAAATTGTCTCCATGTCTGGGATGTTGCAGCAGAAAATTTCCTCTGCCCATACATCCTCAGCTACATACATTGCCACTCCACCCCCTTTTTTGCCAGTGCAGTCCCTACTAAACAATCGATATCCTGGGATATTCTTGTTCCATTTATCTTCAGATGACCCCCATGCTTCCATTATACCATATATATATATCAGGTTTATCAGTATGTAATATAGTCTCAAGGACACCATATTCACAAAACCCCTAGCATTTGCTAACATGCATTTCCGTTCTCTCCTGTTGCTTATTCTATTACTAGTTTTCAGTCTTTAATCCATATTAATAGTTGCACTCTCTCTCTTTCACTGCTTTGTGGTGTAATTGTTAGTGCACCTGAAGATTTTTTAATATTTCCATCCTCTCCCATTTTCCCCATCATGCTCAGTTTAAATATTTAGCAACCTCCTTATTAATATTGTCTGCTAGTCTTTCAGCCCTAGCTTATTAAGATGGAGTCCATCACCTTTGTAAAGATTATTCTGTCATTTGAATTTATCTGCGTTGTTAATAAAACTAAATCCTTCCTTTGCTGACTATTCCTTAGGCCATGCATTACTTTTTTGTATGTCACATGTTCTACCTGGACTAACTCTTGGATATGGCAGAATTTCAGAAATCACCAGCTGACTTCTCTTTTATTTCAGTTTTTTACCAATCTCCACAAAGTCTGATTTAGTATCATCATCAAGTCTGTGTCCAACATTGTTTACAATGACATGCAGTACTACAGATACTGCTGGAGTCTTGGTACTGTAGGTACAGAAGTATGACTGACAGATACATTACTGTAGGATACTTGGTATTGCAGGTACTGAAGGGTGACTGATAGATACTGTGGGATCCTACCCATTCAGAACAGCGCTACATTTATAGCACTGCTCAGAAGAGCACGGTCTACACAGTGCTTTCATGGACAGTGACAGGAGAATAATAGTGCTATGTAGTATGCACTCCCCAGGTTACTGTTCATGGTGCTACAAGATGGCACAAGGGGATGGGGAAATTAGGAGCCTTGTGAACTGCTCCTGTGGTATGGAGCGTTAAACCAAAAGCAGCTCAGCCAGAATGGTGGTGGAGACCAGGGTTTTAATCCTGGTCTCTGAAATTGTATTTTTTCCCATGATCCAACTCCAATTCGGAGTTGGTTATTTTAAGTACAGGGGTTGCAAATCAGACTTGTAATCACTACCAGTGGCACTGTGTTTGTTTTCGGCATTTCTTCCTGCTGCTTTTGTGATCAGCGCTGTTTGGACGGGTCTGTTATTGACAGCGCTGTCCATACAGTAGCTGTTCTGACCTAGTGCCAGGATCGCTGGTCCTGTAGGTATGGAAGGATGACTGACAGATACTATAAGACAGTTGCTTTCTTTTGTTACATCTATGTTGGTCCAATAAAAGGTATCAAACCATTTGTTTCTAGATCTGTTCTCACAAGGACCAATACAGCAACTAAACTACTTCTGTATGTAAGACACTTGTTAATGCAGATACAGAAGTGTGACTGACAGATACTGTAGGATACTTGGTACTGCATGTACAGAAGGATGACTGCTAGATCCTGTATGTAAAGAAAGAAAACTGACAGATACTGCAGGATAGTTCTCACTTGCGGTACATACTTGGTACTGTAGGTACAGAAGAATGACAGGATGCTTGTTACTGTTGGTACAGAAGAATGATAGGACGCTTGGTACTGTGGGTAGCGAAGAATGACAGGACGCTTGGTACTGTGGGTACTGAAGAATGATAGGACGCTTGGTACTGTGGGTACAGAAGAATGATAGGATGCTTGTTTGATAGGACGCTTGGTACTGTGGGTACCGAAGAATGACAGGACGCTTGGTACTGTGGGTACAGAAGAATGACAGGACGCTTGGTACTGTGGGTACAGAAGAATGACAGGACGCTTGGTACTGTGGGTACCGAAGAATGACAGGATGCTTGGTACTGTGGGTACAGAAGAATGACAGGACGCTTGGTACTGTGGGTACAGAAGAATGACAGAACGCTTGGTACTGTGGGTACTGAAGAATGACAGGACGCTTGGTACTGTGGGTACAGAAGAATGACTAATAGAAGCTGTAGGAGTCTTGGTACTTAGTACTGCGGGTGCAGAAGGATGACTGACAGAATTTCACATTTAGGTCCCCAACAACTAATATATTTCTTTCTGGATAATTATAAATAATCTCCTTTTAAATTAGTCCATATTGACTCTTGGTAGTGTCATGAACCAACTGGTGGAAGATATATGTTCACCAAGACCATCTTAATGTCAGCTCTATCCAACAAGCTGGCTATAAAATCAGCCGCACAGTAAACCAACAGAGCATTTTTATGGGATCCAAACTTAAGATAAATGGCTAATCCCCCTGAGCTACTGCTGAAAGAACTCATATCTATTTAATATAATACTGCAACTCTTTCCTTATCGTGCCACATCTCCTGTAGGCAAATAATATCACGGGAGGCTACATAATTAACCCATTCAGTGTCTGGAAGTTTATGATCAAGCCCTGCAGTCTTTCATGACAAAACAGTGTTCCTCTCAGGTTTTTTATTTGTCAAATCAGCACTCAAATTTTGTGGGACATAGTATTTTACTACCTTATTCTCAACTAGTCACTCATAGCCTGCTAATGAATGCCTTATGTTTCATCTGCTTATTGAAAATGTAAACTTAGAATTACCTGAATGTAACATGTTCCTACCTGTATTGTTACAGTGTTTTAAACGTTTACTCTGCTTTGGCCTGAATGTAACACATTACTACCTGTATGCATGCAAACTTGTAATCTGCATTATTATTGTCTCTTTCCCCTTCCCCCTTCCCCCAGACACATCTGGAATCAAGCAGTTCTGCTCAGTATGCCTGTCCTGGTGAAATGTTTAAATACATAAATAAATACATACATACATACATGTATAAACAAATACATAAACTGCTACATAACGCCAGGAATCTATTTATAATTGTCATTGTTTGTGTATGTTGCACATGACAATTTCTAGATTGTATTACTTCTTTTTGTACTGTATTTGGATTCTTTTCCAGAGTTTTAATTAAACACACTTCATTACTGACTAAGAAAAGGCCTAGAGAATCCATCTTATCAGATTTTTGCAATAATCTCTCTCCTACAAATGTATTCTTCACAGTGATATCTCTCTGCCGCCCTTCATACATGTCTTCTCTACATATAGCTCCAAAGACACCATTCCTTCCTAGGTGAATTTGTAGGTCATTTAAAAAAAAAGCTACACAGGGAGTATATTAATTTACTATTATTTTGCATTTCCAGTCTCGACATTCCAAATAGGCTCAGTGTAACAGGGCTGTTAAGGTTGTCCATTGTTAGAGCCCCTGCCAGATTAAACTGTGACCTATCAGGGAATGCTATTTTTATCCCTTTGTTTTGTAGGTTTCTACATTCATCCAAACAAAATTAGCCACTCTTTGGGAACCCATAATGGCATCAGCAGCATTTTTAAGTTCTTTGCAGGTAACAAGTTTTACTTCTTCAACATCCTCATCCAGTAAGTCCAGAACCATATCTGCCCTGATTAGGTGAAAAATCTGAGATCTAGTATTCAGGATGGATGAATTAACCCATTTATCTGGCCCACTAAATCTCAGTATTGGTCTACTTGCTGGGGTGTTTCCTTTGGATGCCACTATGGCTCTGTTCTCATTATTTCCACCATAATTATAGTCCATTTCAGTATAACAATTTTTAGAGATTGCATTTAAGACCTGAGCCTTTTTGTTGTGGTAAGTCTCCTCTTTGATGTATATCTCACTTCCTTCCCATTATTAAAGTTACTGTTTAGACCATTCCTTATCTCCTTAGCTTGAGGGGACTTCATAGGGCCATTAATATCTGAAGTTGGTAGTTGCTGTATTGCCAGATCCCTTAAATTAATACCCACCTGCAGTTTACATGTGAGTTTATTCCACTGCTTTCTCAATGCAGCTAATTCATTGTTTATTTTTTGGAAAGCTGACATAATATCAATGCCCTGTTGTAACTGTACTTCATCTTTTCCCCCAGTACAGAACTTTCCAGGGATCCTCTACCTGAGGCTGAGCTTTTCCTTCCCTGCTACTTTTCTCTTGTATATCCTTTTTTATTTGTTCAATATTATTTTTTCTCTTTTTCATTATTCCTTTTTCTTTGTTTGCTATTGATCACCTTCTGCGATACCTTTTGAGGTTCCTTATGACTAAAAATCACTTGAATATTTTTTTTCTGTTTTGTACTTTTTTTCAATTTTTCCTCAGGTAATGTTGAAATATGATTACTACTAAAATCTAGTCTTGCAGTTTGGTCTGAGAGCATCTGATTATTCAGTTCTATCAAAGAAGACTCATTCAGGAGATAAACAGTGTTGAACATCCTGATTACATCATCTATTCTGGCTCCATTTATGGTAATATCTTCCCTAGTATTTTCTAATTCACTGCTTATTATCACTAACTGCCGCATTAGCATAAGATTAGCTATGTATTGATTATAAGCTTATAGCAAGGCCAACAAATTGCTGCAGTGCATAGGGAGGGGATTTCACAGCAGAAGGAAGGAGGTAATACTGCCACTCTACATGTCTCTGGTAAAGCCCCATCTGGAGTAATGTGTCCAATTTTGGATTCCACATCTGAAAAAGGATTTAAACAGGTTAGAGGCTGTTCAGAGAAGAGTGACCAAAATGATCCAGGGCCTTCAAGGGTACTCATACGAGGAACATCTGGAAGCATTAAATATGTTCTCACTGGAGACAAGGAGGGAGAGGGGAGATATGATTGAAACATACAAGTTCCTGAGAGGAATAAATAAGGTGCCATCCTTGGACCTGTTCAACAGAGTCTCCGACTCTAACACAAAAGGGCATGAGTGGAAGCTGGGGGGGCACTTCAAGAGGGAGCTTAGTAAACATTATTTTACAGAAAGAGTCATGGAACCATGGAATAAACTGACAGTTGAGGTAGTGGAAGTGAATTCCATGACAACATTCAAGACAGGGTGGGACAAGGTGGAAGCATGATCAAAATCAACAGGAGGAACAGGAGGCATTAGGCAAAAGGGGGTTAGGTCATGGGATATAAGAAGGTCCAAGGAACACATGGGCAGACTAGATGGACCCTTGATCTCCTTCTGCTGTCTTTTTTCTATGTTTGTATGATTCTTCAAATGTCTTATTATTCCTTGAATCCTTACTGATATATGAGAGAAAATATTGTAAGGACTGGATAATTTGTTTTATTTTATTATTGTGATTAACAGTCTCCTCACCATCAGTCGGCCATGTCATACTCTGCCTGGGACCTATTCCTCAAGAGCCCACCTTGCTGTTTTTTTTCGTAGTCTCTTAAACCCTCTATTGTTTGTTGCAAATCTTGCATTACCTCAGGTATCCTGTTTTTCTGAGATGAAAATTTTACTATTTTGTGCAGATGGTGACATGTTTCAGACATTGTGTTCTCTTCTTCCACCCCTGGAGAAGGCAAAACTGTTTTTCAAGGGATTATCCTTCCCCATAATATCATTCAACACCATGGCACAGGAGTCACTTCTTTCTGTTAGACTTATTGAGGAATCCAGATAAATCAGCAGGTTTTGTGACTTTCCCAAGAAATCCCTAAGATATACTGGATTTATGGCAGCCAATTTAACCAATTTTGGTGTGGGGGTGCAACATTCTTGATTTTTAATTTTATACCTTCCTTTAGTTGAGGAGATTCTACTGGTGCTATTTTCCAGAGTTACAGTTCTTGTATTGATGCCAGTTAGTAAGTGGTCTGTCACATTAGGTTGTTTTTTTTCTATTAGTTGTCCATCTTTCCTGCTGGAATTAATTTTAATTTTCTTCTCTTTGACTCAGGAAGTCTAATTGGAGACTCAACCTCCTTTTTTTGTTTCCTTGTGTTTATCATTCTATGAAGCACTAAGAAATCTCTGTAGGAATAATAAATACAATAAATTCAACAAATTCTGTTTTTCTTATTAAAGGCACACTAAGGCACACTAAACAGTGATTTCTAAACCAAGTCCAATTAAATATGCCTTGTGAAGCTTGCCCTCAGTCCTCAATTTTTGGCAAATAAAATAAAGATGCTAAATTGTTCAAACTATGCTCATGTTTTTCTTCACAATTTTCTGGATTCTTGAAAATAAAAACAGTCAGATCTGTATTCAATTTCTATGTCTTCCAGCCCATAACACAGGCAATGCATGTAGCACTAAGGTCCAATGCAAAGTAGTACTCAGATATAAAATCCAGATGCTCCCTGTATAGTGGGCATATAGTTCAAAGAGATCCATTCTGAGAAAAAAGAGAGAAAGAACAAATAAAAGATTATATGCAGGAAAACATTGCTTCTTTCTGTATCAACTTACCTAACTGCAAACATTGGCAATGAAGTTGTCATAATTATAACAAATTTGGGCAGATCATTCTGACTTCTTATTTCAGTTCACAAAGATCCCCATGTTAAATAAGCACCTCAGTTACTATCCTCCAACACTTTCACCAAGGAAGGCTGCAAAAGCAAGGAAGAATTGGTGCTACTGTTTCCAACATGACATACCATTTATATGTGGATGACACAATACTGTGCACCTCTGCTGCATCTTTGATGGAACTACAAAGTAAGTTGCAGAATAGCTTCGATGGATTTAAGATCTGTTTCAGGAACTCTAAACCTAAACCCTCTGGGCCCTGCACTCCCACCTCCCAATAAGTATAGAGGGGCAGCACAGGCCTACAGACATTCCAAGTAACCCTTGTGATGCAAATGGTGCAATATCTCAGTACTCATAGGAACACTGGAAAAAATTCCATATCTTGAACCATTTTCGAGATATAGGCACTGAAATGTACTGCATCTGCCACAATGGCATCCTGTGGGAAATTTCCAAACTTCAAAATCGTATAACTATGGAAACAATGTACATTTTATCACCAAGCCAGCAAAAGTCACATCTTTGGGGCAAGCCCTTTCTACCCTGACAATTTCAGCCCAAAATTCCAAACTGTTACTTATTTTTTTAATTTTATTTAATGATATCTTGGAGAACACTTGTGAGCAGATGCTCATCTGTAGGTTCCATGTCAGTTACAAGAAGAAAGTGAACAGGCGCATAGCATTACATACAGGGCATTACATTATAAGCAAGTACAAAGTTGCATTGGTACAAAACAATATATTACAAGCTAGGTATACAATAAATTGGTGTGGATTACAAGATTGGGATAGCATTTAGCTTAAGGTATAACATTTAGACAGTGCTTCAGCATTGGTGAGAAGGTGCCTGCGTCAGAGAGTTAAGCCTACTTAATGGGGGAGAAACAGAGTGGAGAACAGGCACAGCTGTGGCATAGTGAAGAGTATGCCTGCATAAGGGGTTAAGAACAGATTTAAGGAAGGTTGGAGAGAGTAGGGCTAGGACAGCGGCAGGTGGGGGAGGGTGAGGTGGGGAGAGAGGAATGGGTGCCCAGTGGGGAGGGAGGGGTAGATGGGGATGGGACAATGAAGTGCTATAGAGATAGGTGCCCTAGGATTAGGTGGAACACTAAGTGCTACTGCTTTATGGTGATCCAGATGAAGGAGAGTTGTTTTGGTCATCATGAAGTCCAACTGAGTCACAATTGTCATCTGTGCAAGGTGTTGCCTGAGCTTTCACTTGAAAGCACCAATGGTTGTGGTATCAGAGATGTCTGAAGGAAGGGTGTTGGTCCAGTGTGGTGCACAGTAGTAGAATGCATGTTGACTCTGTGCAGTGCGGCATCTAGGTTTGCTGAAAATTTGGCTGTGGGTGCTTCTGGTCAGCCTGGCACTTACCTGGCATGTGAGCAGGTTCTGGACAACAGGTGGCATCAGATTTAGTGCAATGTTTTTGGCCAGTGGACAGATATAGTACTTAACTCTGCTCTTTAACTGGAGCCACCCTGTCTGTGAATAGAGCTCACAGGTATGAAAAAGCTTTGCAGCACCTGTGAAGAGTCAGAAGGCCTATTAAGGGCCAGAGAAATGCGATGGAGGGCTGAGTCTGGTGCAGAACCATAAACTGCTAGGCCATATTCAATGAAGGTAACAACTGAGCTGGTGATTGCCATGTTAAGTTCTTCATATGTAAGGCTGTGCTTGTGGCAGTGGAGTATCCTGATTCTGGAACTGATGGCCTTGGCTGTGTTGGTTAACTAGGATCTGCAGCTTATCCAATAGGTAGAGAAATGGGCAGACTGGGTGGGCCAAGCGGTCCTTATCTGCCATCAAATTCTATGTTTCTATGTTGTCTATATGCTGTGCATAGGACAGGGTGGAGTCAAGGATGATACCCAGGTACCTAAAGTACCACACGAGGTCCAGCACATCACCACTGTTGTTCAGTATGGATAGTGGGAAGGTCTTGTGTTTGCTGTGGGTGCTGGAATAGATCATAGTCTTAGTTTTCTTGTAGTTAAAGATTAGTCTGTGCTCCTTTAACCATGTTTTGGCAGCAGTAAATCCCAGTTGGAGGTCATTTTGAAGTAGTGCAGGATGGGGTTGCAGGTGAAAATGACAGCATCATCAGCATACAATAGCATGTGATTGTTGAAAGCACTTGGAAGTTTATTTAAGAAGATACTGAAAAGAAGGGGCCCCAGTATTGATCCCTGGGGGACCCATGAGCGAACAGGTTTGCCATCCAAGACAATGTCCCCAATCTTGACCCACTGTGAGTGATTGCTGAGATAGCTTTTAAACCAAGAACTATATCAGAAGAGAGACTGGTGTCAGCTAGCTGTTCAAGGAGGAGTGTGTGGTGAACCGTATCAAAAGCTTTCAATAGATTGATGAAGGTTGCCCTCACTAGCTGCCCTTGATCCAGGGCTTGGTGGACATAATCAGTGAATTCCAACAGGGTTGTGATAGTGCTGTGTCCTGCTTGGAACCCATGTTGTTCTGGGCATAGGAGTTGGTGCAAGTTTAGGTATTCCACAAGCTGATCTGCCACTTCTATTCAAGTGCTTCAGAGAGTGGTGGGAGTATGGAGATTGGTCTGTAGTTGTTCTGTAGTGCCTGGTCTCCACTTTTGTGAACTGGTGTTATGGAAGCCAAGTTCCAGAGCTAGGGGAACGGAGAGTGGTGGAGGGATAGATTGATGGTGGTCAGGGGGCTTAGTACTTCTGCAAGTGCCATAGTGATGAACTTAAGGTCCAGGATGTCTCCACTGTGCCTCAACTTGCCTAGCACCTTCTCAGGGTACTTTCTAGCCTCAGTTGTGCTGACTTCTTTAAAGTAAAAAAGTGGATGGTTCCCCGTTGTGACCTTTTAAAATCAATTTTCATGAGGTGTCAAAATCCCTTTTCGCAAGCTGATTTCTTTTCGCAACCTGCCAAAATTCCTTTTCATGAGCCGATTTCTTTTCATGAGATGGGTCATGTGATCTTCCACTCATGAAAAGGGATTTTGACAGCTTGCAAAGGATCAGAAGTGAGCCATGAAAAGGGATTTGTAAACATTAAAACTACTATTTTTGAAATAAACTAACCTAAACCAAAGGCATCAGTTTGTTGAGGACATCCCCCTGAGCGAAACCCATATTTAGATGTCTACAGAAGACATCCCCAGGGCAAGTTATAACGTTTTGTTTATGCCAAAAAAAAAAGAAAAACTAGATGGTGGCCCACGAAAAGGGATTTTTTTCTGATGAAGATGGATTTAAAAATCCCTTTTGCAATCCCTTTTCATGCACCCAAATCCCTTTGCACCCTTGACACGTCAAGAAGAGCAGAACAGCTGGGACCAACACATTGTAGTCATGCCACATTGTGTTTTTCTGGGTCTGGTGGAGGCGAGGGAGCAGCAAGTAAGAAATTGAGTGTTTTGGTGAACTCTAGTGGTCAAACAGTATAACCTGCATGTGGTAAAGTCAGATGATTACAAAAAGCAAAACAAAAAATGGTGATTTACACATTTTGGGACACTATAGCTCCATGCCCTCACATGCAACTGAAACAAAACTTATCACTTTATGACATGTCTGCTTCACCATGGGGCATGACAAATTTCATGCATATCACCTGAACTGTTTCAAAATTATTGAAGCATAAGCTATCAAGTTTAACATAAAAGTGAAGAAAGAAGTTGACACAAATGGTGATATACACATTTTGAGACTGCATTTCTCCAGAGGTGCACACTCAATCAAAATGAAACTTGACATATCAGGAGACCATTAGTCTTTGAGGGTACATGCCACATTTTATGCAAATTGCGAGAAACTCTGAGAAGGTATTGAAGTGCAAAGTGTGAAATGTGAAACAAAGAGAATTTGACAAAAAATGGTGATGTACATATTTTGAAACTCCAAATCTCCAGATGTGCACTCCCAATCAAAATGAAACTTGGCATGTCAAGAGACCATTAGTCTTTGAGGGCACATATCAAATTTCATGTAAATTTCAAGAACAGCTGTGGAGTTATTAATGCACAAATGTTATCCAATGGGAAATTTCTACACTCTGGAATGTTTTAAGTATGGAACCTATGTACATGTTTTCACCAAACCAGCATAAGTAACATCTGTGGGGCAACCCCTTCATACCCTGCAAATTTGAGGATGAAGATCCTAACTGTTTCTTTGCAGTGAAGTGGGAAAGAAACAGTAAAGTTTAAAAATTCCTGTTCGTGAGCTGTCAAAATCCCTGCTCGTGAGGTAAATCCTTGTTCACAATTTATACACCTATCCAAAAGACTGAACTTAGCATGCTCAGAACCCGAAATTTCAAAATGTAATAACTTTGGAACAAATTAATATTTTTTCACCAAACCAACACTGGCTTGTTCTTTGGGGGCAACCTCTATAATAATTACAGACCAAAATTCCAATTGGTGTGGTTGCAGTGCGATGGGCAAAAATGAACAAAAACTGGTGAAAAAAGTGAGAAACACTTTTTTCACTATACATTGCATGAAAACCTCATGTCTGATTGAAATAAAACTTGACGTATTATGAGGTCTTCCCCACAGGACAGCACATGCCAACGTTCGTGTAAATCTGTTGAATGGCTGCAAAGTTATTAAAGTGCAAGGTTTGGGGTTTAACATTAAGCTGCCTACTCAACACTAACTACAGTGGTGCTATCATGCCTATATATATATATATATATATATATATATTTAAATGTTTCAGCAGAAAGGCATGCTGAGCAACAAGTTGCTCATCTCTCAGTTTGACCTGGGGGGTAGGGAACAATAGGATAGAATATAGAGAAATGTTACAATGTTGGAATACAATTTGCTTACTTGCATACAATTAGAGCAGGAGGGATTACAGGTGGATAACATTGGCTAGCAATGCAACAGTTAAGTATAGTAGATATGAAGACACATATAGCAAATTGGCAGCAGTTGGCGACAGTTGGTGTCACTGGAACACATATAATAACTTGGCAACAGTATGTAGCACTAGATGGTAAGGTGACCCAATAGTAAATGGTAGCCATTAGTGTAACATAAATAATCAAGATTTACAGTGATTGGAGTAAAGAGAGGAAGAATGGAAGGAGGGAATGAAAAATTGCGGAGGGCAGAATGGAAGAAGGGAAAGGAAATTTACGGAGAGACGCAGGCAGAACATGATTTTCGAGGCAAACAAAGACGACAGGGTGGACTAATATAAGTGCTTTATTGAGTGTAGTAGTAGGCCAGTGTTAGGCTATGTTAAACGGTGTGTGTGTATATATATATATATATGTGTATATATATATATATATTGCAAAAACCTTCATAAATGAATCAGTTAGGGTTAAACCAACAAAAGTAGGTAAATGTGGCATTAGGGATTCCAACCCTAACATCCCATTCCCCATACTGCACAGACCCACAGGTGGAGTGGTGCCTGTCTTGGGGCCATCAACCCTAACACTCACCCCATTCCATTAGAAAATAAGGTGACATGGGTACAGCATAGGAGAATGGGGTGAGTGTTAGGGTTGATGGTCTCAAGACAGACCCCCAGCCTGTGGGTTCAGCTAGGTGGGAAATGGTGTGTTAGGGTTGGAAAGCCTAACACCACATTTCCCTACATTTGTCAGTTTAACCCTAACTGATGCATTAACAAAGTTTTTTTGCTATTTATTTCCTTATGTTTTGAGATAGTATAATTGTATCTGTATTTGCCTTTGAAAGAGCACGGCCCAGAGTGCCCTGCACTCCCATCCCTCCATAGATGCATATATGTATGTAGCTGTGGAATCACAGGGCCCTCCAGCCCTGTGCTTCCAGTTATAGGACAACAGTGACCAGACTGTCACCATAGCTATGTTAGTACCCTACCTCATGTACCCAGTGCAGAAAATGTTTCAATCCACACCAAAACATAACTCCACGCAAGTGCAATGGCATTCTGCACCACAGGTGCAAAAACACATTTTGGCCAGGATTTGAAAAATGACAGCTGTGACACACATGAGGTGGTGCAATAAGAAGGCTGTGTTAAAAATTTGGGCTCAAAATATTTAAAATTCCCAAAGTTACGAGTATGTGTAGCGAAATACAACAAATAATCATAACTGTGCCATTTTTAATCATTTTATTTATTTATTATTTATATTAGGTCTCGGATTACATATACCTTTGAGCTAAGAGCTCTTTTACAAAGGTTCCACGTCAGTAGAAAGGACAATAGATTAAACAGAACAGTAAAGTACGGTACAGTAAAATGTAAATAAGAGGTAAAAAACTCTTAATAAACACAAAATCCTAATGGACAGTCAACATAAAACAACAGAGACACAATATGGTAATCAGTTTCAGGCACAGAAAACTACATACAATACATTGATATCGGCCAGCAGGCTTTGTCAAGACAAACAGGGCACAGGGTGTTGGAAGGGATGTGGGAGGGTGGGCTGGATAGAGTAGAGAGGGTGGGAGTGGAGGGTGTGAGAGAGGTGGGGCAAGGGGAAGGGGAGGAAGGGTGGAGAGGGGGTAGGGAGGATGCAGGGGGAGGGGTTGTAACCCCACATTTTCAACATAGCCTTCTTATGAGCTCACCACATGTACCCATTGTGACATAGACAGCCAGCTCTGAGTGCTGTCCAATTTATTTATTACATATAAAATATGTGATGGGAAGGTCAGTTTGAGGAAACTACTGTCTTACTGGAACTGACACATCAAGACCCCCCAGAGATAAGTTCAAAGGACAGGACATAGCTAAACTGCAGATATCTGGGATGCAATTACCTTGTCAATTTGCTTTCATCCCAGGAAATAAGATTAGCCATTCATAAATCCCTCAGGGAAATCCTTTGCCTTGCAATAGTTGTCAGGAAGAACTTGAGAGGGAGGGGTGTCAGAGAGAAGCCAGAATGGGCATTGAAGAGAGGTTGATGTCTGGGCCAGGGAGGACCCAGACGAATTTGCAAGGTCCAATATACATTCCCGGGGAACCCTTGAATTACAACAGAGAGACCGTTGAGGTGTAGATTCCAAGGTCCAGACAAAATTAAAGAGGCAAATACACTTTTGCTTTGAATACAGTGACTTAGATCAAAGAAACTTTTGAGATGTATGCGTAGCAGAGCACAAACTGGTTTTGTCTGGTTAACCTGTGGAGAAGAAAGTCAGTGAGGTCACTATTATATTTTTTTAAATATTTTATTTGGACATCCTGTATTGTAAAATATAGATTTTGATACACCAAAGTGGAGTTTAGTGACCTCAGAGACGGCCGGCTCAGAACTGTGTTTAATTGCTGAGAGAACCTTGACAGAGACACAAGACAATATTTCTGACTGAGAGAAGAAAGACCATCAAAGCACTGAAAGAAAGTAAGCATATATTAGATTAGACCAGTCTGAATGTATGTATTGGAGGAACTGCACTTTTACCTATTTGTTTTAAGGCTGTATGTGTTGGGATCTATTTGTTCTGTAATTATTGTTCTGTTTTGATATTTTAAAGTAAAGATATATTTTACAATGGAAACTGCCTGGAAGTGCCTTGACATTTCTTTTTATTTTAAGTGGAGCTTAACTAACTTCCTTGCTCCAAATTGCAACTGACCCTGACCTCCCCATCGATAGCTTCTCCTCCCCCGTTCCCCCATAGTGCCTGACCAGCGGCTCGGCCTTAGCCTAATTGCCTGGCTTGTACAATGCCCTACACACTTATACTCTCACAATTTCACTCACTCTCTAACTCATTCTTTTCACTCCTAATTATCTCACTTCCCTCCCTCCTTCCTATATAACCTACTCTCTTGAGCCTTACTCACAGCTACAAACTCCCCTCTCCTCCCCCCACCCCCACCTAACCACCTCCCTAACACCTAGGGTCTATTAGTCCACTCCTTCCCTCCCTCTATCTCCACTCTCCAACTCCGCTGTCAACTTGGTGCATCTCGCTCAGCTCAAGCTCTGTTACTGGCACTTAAGTAATCATTTATTAAGATCATTGTCTACCTATGAAATGTATACCTTGTCCTTGAAGATCATGTACTGTACTGTTCTCCCTATGTAACAAGTTCAAATGTATGTAACAAAGTCCAAATGTAATCCCACCCAAAATATGTACTTTATCTGTATTGTTTTACTTCTAAACTCAACTGTTGTATGCATACCTGCCTCCTCTGTAACCCCCCCCAGGTCGCACCGTAAGACGAGCATCTTTTTGCTCAGTGTGCCTTTCCTGGTGAAACATTTTCAATAAATAAATAAATAAATAAGTAACACTGTGTATGAGCTTATTGTATACCAAACTGGGAAATGGATAGAGTTCTCTAAAGTCTTGCATAGAGTTCTAAGGGTTCATTTGAAAGACCTGGTTGGGTGCCCGTAGGCAAAGATATCTGGCCCCCCGAAGACAGAATTATCTGAGCCTGATAATTGGGTACGCAAGCAAGAGGTTATCAGTTTGAATCCCTCCAGAGCTTGAGACTAAGGTGACTTGAACCCACAAAACAGACAAGAAGGTTACCTTGTTCTGTTCACTGTACACAAATCATATGCTCAGAGGTTGGCACTTTGGGAGTAGAGGGCTGACCGCCTGACTGAGTTTGTGACAGATTGGTTGGCAGCGGTGGCATAAAAATGTTTGGTGGTATAAGCTTCATTGTACAGTGGGTTAGCTTGAGACCATTTAGCTCACTTCAAAAAAAAGAAAGGCAGTGTTTTATTTCAAAAGGAAACAGAACTATATCCCTTGACTTACAGTTAGTTAAGTTCCCATCCATTTTATTTTTTTTCTCTGAAGTGCCAGTCAGAATAGTATTAGTAGTGAGGGAAGAAGAAAATGGCTTCTGACTACAGTAGGCACACTGTAGATTTCTTAAAGCAGTTGTGCGGGGGCAGGGGAGTCCCATTTGGGGTGAAAGCCAGTAAGCAGAACCTCATAGAGGTCCTGATGGTAACAGATACCCAGAGCAGCGAGTCACAGACTGTGACTGAAAGGGACCAAACCTCAAGTCTAGAAGGGCTAGTGGCCAGTGAGGGGTCCCAACCCAATGAAGCAGACAGCAGGGCCACTGTCAGTGAAGGGCCACAGCAGCAGGGGATGGTCATCAGTATCCTGAATCCAGAGGTACTCAAACTGCAATCTGAGTTGCGCAGGATGGAACTGGAGGCAGAGCGACAACAGAGAGATGCAGACTGTGAGGAACATGAGCGCCTGTGAGGGGCAGAGGAGAAGAGAGAGTGAGAAAGCAGAGAGGTAGAGAAGAGGAGTGAGGAGCGCCAGTGGCAATGTGAACTGGAGAAGCTACGACTCCAACCAACCTACCAGGGCAGGTAAGTGGCTTGGGTTTAAATGGGACTGCAGGACTGGGTTACAAATTGAACTCCAAATTAATAGCTGAGTTTAAGGAAGGGGAGGATATGGATACCTTTTTAAATTCTTTTGAAAAAGTTTGTATTCAGGCTAAAATTCCTAGAGAGTCCTGGAGCTTCCAGCTATCCCCTCTACTTACCGGAAACTCTCGGGATGCACTGAGTCAAATGAACAATGAAGACAGTGATGATTACAGCAAGTTAAAAGCTGCACTGTTAAAAAAGTTTGAATTAACTGCTGAATCATACAGAGCTAAATTCCGTAAGCTCAGGAGAAGCCCTGATATGAGCTATGAGGAGCTAGCCACGAAACAATGTCAGTTTTTAAAACGTTGGTGGGAAGGAATTGAGGCAACCACTGTTGATAAAATTGAAAATGTGATTTTATTGGAACAGTTTTATAGGGTGTGCCCAGCATAGTTAAACGCCTGGCCGGAGGACTGAGTTCCACAAACAGTGCAAGAGGCTGCTGAACTCTCGGACTGCTATGCCAAGAGCAGACCTGCTCTGAGAGTGAATGGGGCGAGTGTGGCAGTGCAGAAAGGGAAAAGCACACTTTCAGGGCAGCTAAAGCCCTCACTGCCTCCACTGAAACCAGTTAGCCCCAGGTTTCAAAGAAAAGATTTCTCTGAAGTAAGAAATGTTTGTTGGTTATGTAAAGAAACTGGGCACATTGCCAGACAGTGTCCAAGAAGGGCAAGCAATAATACACAAAGTAGTACCAGAAAGGAAGTGGGTTGTTTGTGTGTCCCTGGAAGCATGCCAGTGAACATGAGGGAACACATGCACCCAGTCATGGTAAAAGGCATACAGACACAGGGGTTAAGGGACACAGGGGCATCCCTGACATTGGTAAAGGGTGATCTGGTACAGCCTGGTCAGCTTATACCCAATAAATACGTAACTGTAGAAGGATTTACTGGTGAAGAGAAAACATTGCCACTCACTAGTGTTCTGGACTGGGGTGAAACAGGGGGAGCTGTGCAACAGGTGGCTGTAACCAACACATTAGCAGTGGATGTGATCCTGAGTAACAATCTCCAGCAGGGGGTGGTATGTGCAGTTACCCGTAGCCAAGTGGCCAGGGAAAATTGTAGTTCCCTTAGCGCCCCAGAAGCCATTGAGGAAGACACTGAGAGGCTGGTTCCCCAGCCTGTGTCTCCAGAGGGGGAGACTGATAAAAAGAGGGTAGAAATTTCCCTAGTAGCAAGTAACCACATAGCTACAGAGGGTTATTCTGAAGAGGAGGGGGTGACCTCTTGTCAGAGGGTTGGGATTGACAATGATCCTGAAGGCCCTGACGCTAGTGCTAGGGACCCTAGTTTAGTGACTGAAGGGGACCTGTCCCATGCTTTGGGAAGGTGTGAGGGGTTCGCAGCTGCTCAGAGGAATGACCCTAGTTTAGAGAAGCTGAGGGCTTGGGCAGACTTGGACGGTGCACAGGGAGGTGACAGCAGACATAAGGTTTAATGGGAAGATGGACTTATGTATACCCAGGCAGTACAGACTGAGGGAGGGATGCTAGGCAGGCAGCTTGTCATTCCCCAGGGATATCGTGAGTAGTTGTTCAAGGTTGGCCATGATTTTCCCTTGTCTGGTCATCTGGGAATTATGCACACAATGCAGCGGTTGGCCCAGAATTTCTACTGGCCTAACTTCACCCAGCAGGTGAAGGAGTATTGCAGGTCTTGTCACCGGTGCCAAGAAACAGGGAAGGTGGGCAAGAAAACCCAAGCTACCCTGATTCCATTGCCCATAGTGGAGGAGCCATTCTAGAGGGTGGGAATGGATATTGTGGGGCCTTTAAATACCCCCAACTCCTCACGGAAAAGGTTCATCCTGACTGTGGTGGATTATGCCACCCTGTACCCAGAGGCAGTTGCCCTATCCTGACTGAGGACAGACAAAGTGGCAGATGCCTTACTTGGGATTTTCTCCCGTGTTGGGTTTCCACAGGAGGTAATCACTGATTGAGGGGGTTCCTTCATGTCAGAACTAATGAAATGTTTATGGAAGAAGTGTGGGGTGGTGCAGAGATACACGACACCGTATCACCCACAAGCCAATGGGCTTGTGGAATGCTTCAATGGTACCCTAAAGTCAATGCTCTGGGCATTTGCTGAACAACATGGGAGGGACCGGGAGAAATACCTTCCTCACATGTTGCTCGCATACAGGGAAGTGCCCCAAGAGTTGACAGGATTTTCCCCCTTCGAGCTCTTGTATGGACACCGGGTACATGGGCCCCTAGACTTGATCCAGGAGGACTGGGAAGGCAAGCCGCCACCCAGGGAACTGCTATTGTGGATTACATCCTACAGTTTAGGGAAAGGCTGAAGGAGCTCATGGGGACAGCCCAGAGAAACCTAGCAGCTGCCCAACAGAAACAAAAAGTATGGTACGACCACAGAGCCAAAGCTCGCTCGTACATGGTGGGTCAGGAAGTCATGGTCCTTATTCCGGTCTGGAAAGACAAGCTGCAAGCTGAGTGGGCAGGACCGTACAGAGTGGTTAGGAAGGTAAATGATGTAAACTACATTGTGGAGTTACCTGACTGTAGACAGACAGAAAGGATTTACCATGTCAACATGATGAAGCCATATGCAAATAGAGCTGACATGGTGTTCGCAGTGTGTAGTCATGGGGAGGGGACTGACGAAGGAGACCCCCTTTTGGACTTGCTGGAGGAAAGTAAGGGAGAGTCCTCTGTGGAGGCAGTAAAATTGTCTCCCCAGCTGAACCTGGACCAGAACCAGAAAGTGAGGGAGGTTTTAGCAGACTTTGTCCCCTTGTTTAGCGCCAAACCTGGACTAACCCCTTTAGCGACACATGATGTGGAGACAGGGACACAGACGCCCATACGGCGGACAGCATATCAGGTGTCAGAGGCTGTCCAAAAGGATGTTAGGAGGGAAGTGGAGGAGATGCTGAATTTAGGAGTAATCCAGAGATCCCACAGTCCCTGGGCCTCACCCGTAGTCCTTGTACCCAAGCCAGATGGCTCGACCAATTTCTGTGTGGACTGTCATGGACTGAATGCAGTCATGACATCAGATGCCCACCCAATGCCCTGGATGGACAAACTCCTGGACAAGTTGGGAGGGGCGACCTACCTTATGACCATTGACCTGACAAAGGGGTATTGGCAGGTAGAGTTGATGGACAGAGCTAGGGAGAGGTCGGCCTTCATCACTCTGATAGGCTTATTTGAGTTCAAAGTAATGCCTTTCATAATGAAGCATGCCCCAGCCACTTTCCAAAGGTTGGTGAACCAGGTGTTAAATGGTGCTGAGGAGTATGCCGTGGGGTACCTGGATGACATTGCCATCTTCAGTACCAGCTGGGAGGAACACCTTTCACATGTTAGGGAAGTGCTGGGCAGAATACAGAGGGCAGGGCTCACAGTCAAAGGTGAGAAGTGCCAGGTGGCCATGGGGGAAGTGGCATACCTTGGGCATGTGGTAGGCCAGGGGCAGCTCTGGCGCCTAACCAGATAAAGATAGAGGTGATCCAGGCATGGCCCGGACCAGAAACCCAGAAGCAGGTCTGGAGCTTTCTAGGGACAGCAGGGTACTACAGAAAGTTTGTACCTAATTACAGTGCCCTGGCTGCTCCCCTATCTGACCTGACAAAGAAAAAAATGCCAAAGAAAATCACCTGGGGCCCAGCCTGTGAGGAAGCCTTTACCAAACTGAAGTAGGCACTGTGTAGTGCTCCTGTTTTGACAAGTCCAGACTATAGCAAAACTTTTATAGTTCAGACGGACGCCTCAGATGTGGGTATTGGGGTAGTACTAAGCCAGACATCCAGCGAAGGGAGGGACCACCCCATTGCCTACCTGAGTAAAAAGCTGCTCCCCAGGGAACAAGCATACTCCATGGTGGAACAGGAGTGTCTTGCCCTTGTGTGGGCCCTAAAGAAATGGGCGCCATACTTGTGTGGGCAGCCATTTGTGGTGCAGACTGACCACAACCCCCTGGTTTGGCTAACACAGATGGGGGAAAAACAATGGCAGACTGCTCACATGGAGTCTTGCTTCACAAGGGTATGATTTGAAAATTGTATATAGAGCCGGAGCCAAGAATCAGAACTCAGATGGACTGTTTAGGGTCTATGAGGAGTGAACTGATTTGGGAAGCTCATTCCATGTAGGGGATAGAGCCCCCAAATTCAGTCTAGGTGGGGAGGAGTGTGACGTAGACATCCAGCTCTAAGTGCTGTACAATTTTTTTTATTATATATAAAATATGTGATGGGAAGGTCAGTTTGCGGAAACTACTTGCTTACTGGAACCGACACATCAAGACCCCCCAGAGGTAAGTTCAAAGGACAGGACATAGCTAAACTGCAGATATCTGGGGTGCAACTACCTTGTCAATTTGCTTTCATCCCAGGAAATAAGATTAGCCATTCATAATTCCCTCAGGGAAAATACTTTGACCTGCAATAGTTGTCAGGAAGAACTTGAGAGGGAGGGGTGTCAGACAGAAGCCAGAATGGACACTGAAGAGAGGTTGATGTCTGGGCCGGGGAGGACTCAGATGAATTTGGAAGGTCCAATATACATTCCCGGGGAACCCTTGAATTACATCAGAGAGACCTTTGAGGTGTAGATTCCAAGGTCCAGACAAAATTAAAGAGGCAAATACACTTTTGCTTTGAATACAGTGACTTAGATCAAAGAAACTTTTGAGATGTATGTGTGTCTGGTTAACCTGTGGAAAAGAAAGTCAGTGAGGTCACCTATTATGTTTTTTTAAATATTTTATTTGGACATCCTGTATTGTAAAATATAGATTTTGATACACCAAGGTGGAGTTTAGTGACCTCAGAGAGGGCCGACTCAGAACTGTGTTTAATTGCTGAGAGAACCTTGACAGAGACACAAGACAATATTTCTGACTGAGAAAAGAGAGACCATCAAAGCACTGAAAGAAAGTAAGCATATATTAGATTAGACCAGTCTGAATGTATGTATTGTAGGAACTGCGCTTTTACCTGTTTGTTTTAAGGCTGTATGTGTTGGGATCTATTTGTTCTGTAATTATTGTTCTGTTTTGATATTTTAAAGTAAAGATATATTTTACAATGGAAACTGCCTGGAAGTGCCTTGACATTTCTATTTATTTTAAGTGGAGCTTTTAAAGGTTATAAGTAACACTGTGTATGAGCTTATTGTATACCAAACTGAGAAATGGATAGAGTTCTCTAAAGTCTTGCATATAGTTCTAAGGGTTCATTTGAAAGACCTGGTTGGGTGCCCGTAGGCAAAGATATCTGGCCCCCTGAAGACAGAATTATCTGAGCCTGATAATTTAGTACGCTAACAAGAGGTTATCAGTTTGAATCCCTCCAGAGCTTGAGACTAAGGTGACTTGAACCCACAAAACAGACAAGAGGGTTACCTTGTTCTGTTCACTGTACACAAATCATACGCTCAAAGGTTGGCACTTTGGGAGTAGAGGGATGACCAGCTGAGCGAGTTTGTGACACCCATCACAGAAAAGTTTCAAATCCCCACCAAAACATAACTCTGCGCAACTGAAATGCCATTCTGCTCCACAGGTGCGTAAACGCATTTTGGCCGGGATTTGAAAAATGACAGCTGTGACATATATGAGGTGGGACCTATATAGTTTATTTAACAGACAGCTATGTTACAAATATTGGGTGAAACTATTGAAAATGTCCAAAGCTAGGAGTGTGTGTAGCGAAATTGCAATGAATGGTTATAATGCAGCCATTTTTTGAAATTTTGATCCCAAATTTTCAACATAACCTTCTTATGACCCCACCTCATGAACAATATGACTGTCATTACACAAATCCCACTGGAAAGGTGATTTCACCAACTGACCACAAAATCACCTTTCCAATGGGAGTTACATAATGACAGTCATATTATTCATGAGGTCAGGTCACCAAAAGGCCATGCTGAAAATTTGGGGTCAAAATTTCAAAAAACAGCTGAGTTATGCATGAAAGTTAAACTCCGCATTGAAATATATTGAAGTACATGTACCTTAGTTTCTCATATTGCAGTCACTGGTTCCAGCAGCAAGACATGTCTTAAATTGACAGAGTGGATATCAAGCCTGAGACCTCTTCAGGTGAGTAACGGTGTGTGGGGGGTGTCAATGGGGGTGGGGAGGTGGGTGCACAGTGGTTGGTCAGGTGGGGGTGTGGGAGTGATTGGCGATGGACTGTTTTTTTTACAGGTTTAAAAAAGGCATTGAGAGACTTCTTTTATTTAACAGGTTAAATGACATGGGTGGGTGGGGGTAAGCCACTGACTATCAATATTTAAAAAAAAGTGGCTCAATGTGTGGTACATAGTGTAGTGTTTTTGTATACTTATGACCTTGAATGTTATGGACTGAGGTTAAGAACTTAGAACTTGGCTTTTCTCTATTCCCACCCTCAGTAGGAATGCTGGGTAGGTGGAGTAATAGATGAGCAGCGTTGTTGGTGAGATAAGAGTGCTGGAGGAGGAGGAGGCCAGGGAGGATGGTGGGTAATTTTGAAACGCTCAAAGTTGAGCAGTGGAAGTGCTGAGGTTTAAGTAGGGGATGTGGGAGGAGCCATTTTCCCCCATTGAACCTCAGGCTTTTAGCCCTCCCATTCAATGTGTGGTACACAGCGCAGTGCTTGTGCATACTTATTTTTATTTTATTTATTTATTTAGTTTTTGTTGACCGGGTAAGTGCACTAGACAAATCCTGCCTATTTTCAGGCACGACCTGGGGGAAGGGGGATACAGATGAATGCCAACTGACCTTGAACTAGATTAAGCTGTTGGTGGTACTTTTAGTGAACGAGGGAAATTTGGCCAAGACACCAGGGAAATTACCCTACTCTTTTCGATAAGAGCCATGGGATCTTTAATATCCACCTGAACTACCACCAATCCAGGCAGATGGGACCTCAGTTTAACGTCTCATTTATGAACTTGAATGTTATGGACCGAAGTTATGAACTTAGATTTTGGCTTTTCTATATTCCCACCCTTGGTAGGAATGCCAGGTAGGTGTAGGAATAGAGACCCATAAATACTGCTAACAGTTTGATAACCTTTTTCAACTCTGAAGTGTGTGACCAGTAGCATGCAGGAGAAAAAAAACCCTCTGCGGGGGAAACTTATGAGGACCCATGGCTACTGACCTTCCTGTCTTCCTGGCAAACTATGAGGAGATAATCCTGAAATGTGGACTGAGGTTTGGTTCTGGTTATGTCCAAGAGTTTTATCCCTCAAGTCTTGCTGGTCAATGAGTCATGACCTCTGAATTTTGACAGTGAGCAGGAAGGTCAATTCTGAAAGATGGAGGATTCCAGAAGATGAAGGAGAGTCCAATTTAGATGGATGTCCAGATGAAGGAAGATGGTAAATGATGTCCAGGATTTCTGCTGTGATATTTGAGAATTGGAAGCTTGACAAAAGGATGGATCCTGGGAGAGAAGATAAAAGATGAGTGAGCATTAGATGGTGACACACTTGAATGTTCCAAAAGGAATGCAGAAGGAGGAAGTCCAAGAGACAATCCAGAGCCAGGCTGAAGGTAAGAAAATCAAGCTGAAGACAGAGGAGGGGCCAGTAGAGAGGGGACTCAAGCAAACAGATGAAGGACAGAAGGAAGGTACTGATATGAGGAACGGATTCCCCTCACCAGCAGGTGGAAGGCCAGCCATCATGCAATGCCACCTAGGCAGAGCTGGAGATGGAGTAGCTAGCAGAGTGGAACGAGTAGAGTACAAAGTCAGAGACAGAGACTCCCATCCCTGGTGTCCAGGGAAGCATACCTTCACTCGATCCCCCGGCGGCAGAGCTAGGGACGGAAACTGTCGGGTTGGTATGAGTGTGTGAAAAGACCTCCTCATGGGTCAGTGAGGAGGGTCCCTCGTGGAGGACCCAAGATGGCATTGACTGAGACCTCTACATAGATCAAGGTAGAGACACATACCAGGATGTCAGGACAACCAACTTAGGACAGGAATAGCAGACAGAGGAGCAGGAGTCTCAGACAAAGCCTCCTTAGAGTCAGAGAAAGAGTCACATGATGGTGTAGGTGCCACAGCATGGTAGAATGAGATAGAACAGGAGTCCATTGAAGGTGATCCAACAAGAAAGCAGCAGCAATGTAAAAATCCATTGAATGGGACAGCACAATGCAGTGGAATAAGAACCCCATACAGGTAGAGTGAGGAAGCGTGAGTGAGGTGACCTCCATGTAGGATATCGATGATGGTTCCTCCCAGAGGACCCGAGATGGAATGGAACGAGACCTCCAGTCATGATAAATGTCTAGGCCCCCACGTGGGCCAAGCAGGAAATGGCAAGACCTCCACACAGATCTGCCATAGGAAAGAATCGGGAATGTTCGTGCCAGGTAGCTAGGCCACCATGTAGGCCAAGCTGGACTGGCAGGACCCCATGAAGGTCTGCCAGAGGAAATAATTCAAAATGATTGAGTCATGAGCTAGGCCCCCCACGTGGACTAGCTTGAATGGGCAAGACCCCCACGTAGGTTAGCTATAGGAAAGAATCTGGAATGTTCTTGCTGGGATGCCAGGCCCCATGTGGGCCAAGCTGGAACCGTTAGGACCCCACGGAGGTCCGGCAGGTGGCAGAGCTATCCGTAGTGCAGGTGTAGACAGGTAGGAGCAGCTTCTGGATCCTGAGGCAGGACTATGGTTGCCAAACAGAACCTGAAAAATGGACAACAGGGACCCACCAAAGTTGTGGAGTGTCCATGAGTCAGGAAAGCAGCATAGAAAAGAACATAGAACCCACGGCAGGGTAGAGAGAGAGAGATGCCGGGCCAGGGAGGTTGTTGCACTATGAAGAAGTGTGGATTGTATTTTGAAACAGTACTCAGATGTTGACTACTGCTATTCCATGGTCTAGTTGAAACCCAGGTTCGGGCAGAGGCATTTTGGATGCCACATTAGTAACAATAATAAGGTAACCAAATCAGCAAGTTCAAATGAGCAGGCAGTAGTAGTCTGGAAAATATCAGAGCTGATCTTATCCATGATAGGCAGCATACCTTTCAAATGTTCCTGAGTACGAGGGACGTCCCTCATATTACCCCTCAAAAGAGCTCATTCTCCTGGCTGTCCCTTGAGGAAATGGTGAAGCTCACACAGAGAAAGTGCTGTTAATTCAGACTTTAAAGCAGAAAGTCATGATACAGTATTCTAAGATGGATAAATCAAAATAACCTTATAGAGCTAAACAATGATTTCCATGGTGGTTTGAGCTTGTATCTCCATGTATGAAGCTGGGTCCCTCAGTATAAGGGTCAGTGTCTCTCAGTGCCCCCCCATTATGGGTGTCAGTAATTAGTGAACAGGACAGTTATGGGCCGTAGGAACAGGGGTCAGAGCCACGAATGGGGAGCTGAAGGAATCAGTGGTACTGGGATCCAGGATCATTGAAATAGTCCTCCATCATTCAGAAAAGAGCATGCCTGTGATGGAACAGTCTGGACTGGAAGCACCAAATAACACCACCAGGCAAGGTACAGACTGGGTCCAAAATGCATTGTACACTAATCCCCTTAATAAGACCCAGGTGCAGTTCAAAAGGCAGGCAGGCATGTTGAGGTGTAGAACAAATCAGTGCAGCAGTGCATAGCTGGAAGCCAGGCATAACAGGTAACGTCACACTCCAGAAGACCTGGCCAAGCAACAGACTGGTGGCTGGTGAAGGTGAAGCCCAAAAATTGAAAAAATGAGAGGAGTTGAAGAGGCAATGAAAATGAACAAAGGAGGTATCAGAAAACACAAGAAGAAAGGAGAAGTAGGGAAGGGCAGATCGGGAAGAAGCAATGGGGGCAATAGACAGCGAGAGAAATGGAGGTGTGGGGGGGAGAATTAGCAAGGATAGAGAGAGGGATGAAAATCAGAGAAAGCAGGAACAGAGGTGGGGAAAAACAATGGA
The DNA here is from genome assembly GCA_016271365.2 of Neoceratodus forsteri. Classification (NCBI taxonomy): domain Eukaryota; kingdom Metazoa; phylum Chordata; order Ceratodontiformes; family Ceratodontidae; genus Neoceratodus; species Neoceratodus forsteri. The sequence continues at coordinate 341,333,631 of CM057455.1, read as the reverse complement.
AAAGAACCAAGCCGCACCAGCCAAGCAGCTACAGGAGTCTGGAGGGAGTTTGAAATGCTGGAAGGTGAGCAATAGAAGTACTGAGGTTTAAGTAGGGGACGTGGGAAGAGCTATTCCCCCCATTGAACCTTAGGCTTTTAGTCCTCCCAATATCAGAGGGTGGGTTACCACTAGACACCAGGGATAAATGCAGTAAACGGGGAGCTTGGTGGGGGGGAATTTATTATAAACATTATATATATATATATATATATATATGTATGTATACACACACACACACACACACACACACACATACACACAAATATATATATATATATATATATACATACAGTATATAGAGCGTATGGAGACAGAGTTCAAATGAAAATCCATAAAGAAAAACCATTAAAGGATCCTTTTCGTCAGCAGAATTTTTTTTTTTATATTTATTGAATTTTACATACATGCTTTAACATGAAATATAGATAACAATGACACAGTTACATGCAGTGATTATCAATTCCATGTTAAAGCTCCCCCCCCCCCATCCATCTCCCAGCTTGGCACTTCTGATCCCTTATAAACAGTTGAAATGTAATTCAAAGATTGTGTACGGACATCATACCAGCATAATGCAATAACATAAGTGTAATTAACCCTACCATTCAGAATTATACCTATGGTGATGCTCTGGTCTGAAGAAGGTATAATGTATGAAGTCCTTCCCATATTGTCTTGTAATGAGGAAGAGAGCCATTAAGGCTAGCTTTCAGTTGTTCAGTGTGAAGATTAAATAATAGATCTCACAACCATTCTTCTTATGTAATAGTATGCCCATCCAACCAGTGACATAGGACAATTGTTTTAAGGGTAAGTGCTATCATGGCTATACGATACCTACAAATCTTGATGGGTATTGTGGAGAGATCACCCAAAAGGCAAATCTCCAATATGAATAAATCTTCCAGCCCTAGGAGAGAGTCTGTACTAGACTTAATTCATAGGTTTCATAGGTGGTATGAGTTTGATGGACAAGCCCATAATTGAACTCGCCATCATTAGTTTAATGAAGGTAATGACATTTCTTATCACCCATAAACAAATCAAGTTCATTTTTGAAAAGGTCAATATTTTGGTTCAAAACCACATAAGTTGGAAGAGAATTCCATATGTGGCACTCCTTGAGTTAAAAATTGTCTCCTTCATTGGGTTTTACAGGTTTCAATGTATAATCTTAGATTATGTGACTTAATACTTTTAACTGGTGATTGTTTTATTAAACAATGCACTTCTAAAAACAGTTCATCACCACTAGCCTTATAGGCCCAACACATATCACCCCTATAAAAATTATATTTCTGTGAGAAGAGTCCTAAGTTCCTAAGCCTATCCCCATATTATAGGTGTGCTACTTTAGATACAGCTTTAATCATCCTATGCTGTATAGAGTCATAAGTTTTAAAATCTTTAATTGCAGTGAGGGTGCAAAATGGGGCACAATATTCCAGATGTGTTCTAACCAAAGTGGTATACAAGGGTACCAGAACCTCAGCTTCCCTACTTTTTATATTCTTTAGAATACTTCTAAGTATGCCATGACATTTTTTTGCAGTAATGTTGATATGGTGATTGAATTTCAGGTTATTAGTGATAGTCACATCTAGGTCTTTTCCAGAAGTGGTTACTTCAAGTTTGATATCATCTATAAAGTAGTTTGCCAGTCGATTATTGGTCCCAAGATGCATCACCTTACACTTCGCAATATTGAAAATTAATTTATGTTCAGTGGCCCCAGAATAAAGGTTATTTAAATTATCCTGAAGTGATTCAATGGAAGTGAGGTTGTTAACAATGCCACCAAGCTTACTATTGTCAGCATATTTTTGTAACCAAACACCATTTGTTGCTTGCATGTTTGAAATCATAATATTAAATAATATCGGTCCAAGTACCGACCCCTGTGGGACTCCACTACTAACAATGCCCCAATCAGATTTACATCCTCTTAAGACAACTCTCTGCCTCCTATTATTCAACCAGGAATGTATCCATTGTATGATCAAGGGATGTATTAATAATTTTTGAAGCTGCTCAAGGAGTAACTTATGTGATACTGTATCAAAGGCTTTTTTGTAATCTAAATAAATAACATCAACTGGGAGACCCTCATCTAATGCCTTGCTAACTGGTTCAAAAAAGCTAACTAAGTTACTCATACATGATCTTCCCTGGGTAAAACCATGTTGAGTAATATTGAGAGTTCCTGTTTTTTGTAGATGTTCAATGATTCTATGCTGTAATAATCTTTCCATAAGTTTACCAATACATAAGTTAGGCTAATGGACCTATACTTGGTAACATTATTTTTAGAGCCTTTTTTTATAGATTGGGGTAACATTTGCCATTTTCCAATCATCCAAAGCAATACTTTCTTTTAAAGATGTATTGAAAATAAGAGTTACTATGCCAACTAGTTCTGTACTGAGATTCTTTATAAAGATGGAAGGAATACCATCATAACCAGCAGAGGAGGTAGGTTTAGTGTTGTTAATAACTCTAAGAGTATCATTTTCAGTGAAGTAGATCATAAGGCAAACAGTAGGTAGATTATTTATACTGAAGTTCTCTTTATTTTTGAAAATACTAACAAAGTATTTATTAAATTCATTTGCCATTTGTTTACCATCCATAATTAATTTGTCTTGGATTAGGAGTGGTCCTGCTCCAATCTTAATTCCTCTCAGAGAACCAATATAATTATAAAACTGTTTTTATTGTTTCTGCAGTCTCCTGTTAGTTTAAGTTCTAAGTCTCTTTTTGGTTGCCTTATCAAAGTTTTGCTAGTCTTTGAAATATGTTTAAACTTCAACCATACTTCATGCATAGGTTGTTTTTTATAGTGATTAAAGGATTTTTTCTTCTTCTTAATACTCCTTTTAATATTACTGTTCCACCAAACAGGTACTCTATGTTTTTTATCATTATATTCAGCCCTACTGGGGACCCAAGTCTTTATGCAAGGGACACATTTTTGTTTAATAATATTCCACATCTCATAAGAATCTAGGCCTTCAAGATCCTTTTGCCAGTTTCATTGCCTTAGGTATTGCTTAATCAACTTATAATTAGCTTTATAGAAATTGGCTACTTTGGTATTTCCACCTGTATATTTTAGTTGTAAAAAATCCCCCAAATAATAACAGAATGATCACTATCACCCAGAGGTTCTTGTATTATCGGTGTGTAATCAAAATGTTTAATTTTCATGATTATAAGATCAAGCATATTATCCTTTCTAGTTGGTTTGTCTATTATTTGTTCAAGATAGTTTTGCATAATAAATTGAATTATCCTATGCTCATTTCTATTATGGGCACTAAGAGTAGGCCAATTTATACCAGGAAGATTAAAATCCCCAAACAGAATAAAATCTGTATTAATGAAAATTTCGTCCAGTGCTGAAAAAAATATATAATTTTTTTCTGTATCTAAACCTGGCTTATGATATCCTACCCCTATTGTTAGTGGATCAGGCAGAGAACTGATCTGTACCACAATTAGTTCACTGTTAGTATGATTATTTTTTAGTTCACAGTATTGGAGGGTATTTTTAATATAAAGGGCCACACCTCCACCCCTTTTGGAGTAGTGATTTTTAAGCTCTACCAAGCAGCCTGGTATATCAGTAGCCAGTCTCCATCAGCAAACCAGGTCTCAGTCACAGATCAAATTTCAGTTTCATTTTTTATAAGTCTATAAGTCAATTCCCCTGACTTATTATTCAAACTCCTAGCATTTACTAGTAAGGTATTTATTTTCATTGCACAAGGAGTTTTAGTTATTATCTCTTCAGAACCTATCATATTTAATGAGGAATCCAAAGAGAAGATAGTATCCCTATTGTTACAATTGCTTACAATATTGTCCCAAGCTGTAGATAAGTAATGTACAGATACCCCCCAGTGCCTAGTTTAAATTTGAGGAAATTAAATCATTTAATTTATTAGCTATTATAGCTGTTCTGTTTCTACTGGGATGTAAACCATCCCAACAAATTAGTTCACTACTTTCAATAAATTCTTCCCAATAGGTAATGCAACCAAAGTTTTGTTTGAGGCTGCATTTCCTTAACCAGTTATTTATGTTTCTAATCTTGTTATTTAGGTAATTATTAGGTCCAAAGACTGGGATTATTTCTGAAATAGCAAAGTCACACTCCCTTTCCATCATGGTGTTTACCAGCCCCACAAACGCTTCTTTAATAACCTGCTCACTTTGTCTATACAGTATATGTTGTTTATACCAGCATGTATAATGACAAGTGGTTTGTGACTTGCAGTTTTTAAAGTATCCTTGGACATTCTGGTAATATCCTTAATTTTCACACCATGAAAGCTAGACACTGTTTTGTTGGCTTTATCTTGGTCACATATTTTCTGATCAAGATGCGTAATCATCGAGTCACCAAGAAGAAAAACTTGTTTAGATTCAAGCTCTGATGTTATACCATTTTCAATATCCATAAGATTAGTGATAGTTTGATGTAAAGTTGCACGAGGGGAGTTAGGTAGTACTAGGGGCACTGGATTAGGGAAAGTGAAAGGGAGTAAGATGTGTTCTGTTTGGTCACTTTAATAAGTCAAAATGATTACTAACCCTAACCTCAACATCATTTGTCCTCCTACCTTTTTTAGCCATTTTTGAACTTCTCACTTCATACCATTCATTATCAGCATGATCAGTGTCAACCATTTCACTGGCATGCTTTCTATTAATAGCAGTATTGGTGTGTATAGCAGAACTGACATAGGGGATTCATCTGCTCCAGGAGTACTTCCAGTATCTGCAATCGTTATTAAGGGACTATGGGTACTATGTATGGGTGCTAATACAGAAACATTTAAAGAGTTACTATCATAATTACCGTGATTTATTTCATTATTCTGGTAAGAAGTATTAATTCTAGTAGCCATTTGTCGCTGACTATCCTCCAAGTAAATAAGTCTTGCATTGAACAAATTAATCTCCTGTTTCATATCTTTATTTTCAGTACATTTGGTACAGATAAAAGTAATGTCTTGCAGCACTGTAGAGTCAAAACAATACGTGTGACATTCACTACACTTAATACCTACTTTTCCATCTGTTGTCATTAGTGTATAATTCATCATGGGATTGTGTGTCTGTGACATTACCACACCAGATAAAAGCTGTAGTTCACACAGTTAACTAGGGTATTAGTGTACACAGAGGTTATATGAGAAACCCAGTCACACACACCTATGTAGTTTGATATAGAGCAGTGAAACCTCAATCAATATTATACTAGGCCCACCTTATGATCTGCTACACAGAGAATACTTTTAGACCCAATAAAAACACTCAAAGATTGCTCTACTCACAGAGGGTAGCTAGATGTGGTACTCTTGAGACCCAGAAATATCTCACAAGGGTCACAAGGTAAGGTGCTCAAGTGAAGCAGAATAGTTGTAAATTTTAGGCTTGCACTCCTAATAAGCACTAGGGAAGCACATTCAGGTGTTCCACAAAGTACGTTCTCTCCCACTTACCCTCTTTCACTCTTGACACGCGTGTCTTTGAGCACGTCTTCCTGCATGCAAACACATGCTCGCCCTGCTTGTGCTCACCCTGCTCACCGCAAGGCTTCCTTATAATGTGTCAGTGACCCAGGAGTACTCCCAAGGATCACAGAGTACTCAGTATGCTAAGCACCAAATTTCATCAATATATAAAGTAAAATCACCACCAAATAGTGGCTTACTTAGGAGATAACAGTCCCCAAAGGTTTCAAACTTAAAAATGACCCTTTTGAAAGTGAGCTGTAGTTTACGAGTGTTGCTCTGTATATTACAACTCCTCTTCCTGGTTCCTTGCAGTCACCAGGGAGCAGAAACCTCGCGATAGCGAGCACAATTTAAATGCACAGTTCACATTACAAAATAAAATGTTTCATCAGTCAGTACATAGGTTTCAATATTTTAACACTGCACCAAGCATAGTTTTGCTGCAGACAAACAGTAACTGTGAACTGCTCGCTGCAGGGCTTCCTTATAATGTCAGTGACCCAGGAAGTACTCCTAGGGGTCACAGAGTGCTCAGTATGCTAAGCACCAAATTTCAACAACATATAAAGTAAAATCACCACCAAATAGTTGCTTACATAGGAGATAACAGTCCCCAAAGGTTTCAAACTTAAAAATGATTCCTATGAAAATGAATTGTAGTTCGTGAGTGTTGCTCTGTGTACTACAATTCCTCTTCCTGGTTCCTTGCAGTCACCAGGGCTCAAAAACCTCACTATAGTGATCACAGTTTAAATGCACAGTTCACAATACAAAACAAAATGTTTCATCAGTCAGAACATAGGTTTCAGTCTTTTAATACTGCACCAAGCATAGTTTTACTGCAGACAAACAGTATCTGTAGCAGTAATTGTCTCCCATAGATTCCTAATCTGGGGGCACTCCCTGAATATGTGAACCAGGTTCCCTTCCGTACTTTTACACTTGGGACACAGAGCATCTGGTAGCTTCCCTATTCTGTGCAGTTTAATGGGAGTCCAATACATATCATTCAATATTCTATACTGCGTGAGCTTCAGTCTATCTTGGGAAACATATTTAAAGGAGTCTAACCGGATGGATTCCCATTTATTTTGAGAGTTTGGGAAGCAAGAATCCCAGTACCTTGGAACCCCACCTTGCGGATCTAGTATGTTTATTCTCAAACAAGCATATATTTGGGACACTGCCTGGGGTGTTCTACTTAAGGAAATTAAAGAGTCGAGACAGGTGGAGCTGTCTTGTAGGCTCCCTGGCCCATGGAATTTCTTTGTCAGAAGATGCCTGAGTTGCCAGACTTTAAAGACACATTTTCTTTCAGTTGAGTATAGTGCCATGATGTTAGCCAAATCCATGCATATTCCTTTAGTAAATACATCTCCAACCCTGGCCTCATTAAGTATAGGAAGCCACTGTGGGGAGATTCGCTTTCTTCCAATTTGGAGATTTGGGTTACCTACTATTGGTTGTCTGAGATCTCTAATATTCCTATACTTTAAGAATGTGTAGAGTTGGCTGTGGGCTCTGAGGGAGGGTAATATAGGAGAATTGTTCAAAACAGAGGGGGGACTATTGATAGGAATATGTAAAAGAGCATTCTTAGCAATCTTTAAATTGGCAATTATCTCTCTTTCTAGGCATAGCCATTCTGGGACATATGGATGGGAGGCATTCTCTTCTTGGGGTATGAACCATCTGAAATATTGATTTACCTGACTCACCAAGTAATACATGCCAAGGTGAGGGAGTTTTAGACTCCCTGCTTTGGTGGATGCAGCCAGTTTCAAATAAGCCCTTTGTGGGTGCCCCCCCCCATATAAAAGATGAAATGAGGGCATGCAATTTCTTAAACCATACTTGGGGCAACCATATATTTAACATGTTCAGGGGATAAAATATTCATGGTAAAGCATTCATTTTAATCACGCTGATTCTCCCCCAAGGAGATACAGGAAGAGATTGCCACCTATTAAAGTCTTGTTTAACAGTTTCCAGCAAAGAATCAAAATTCAGTTTTTTCATAGTAGTCTCACTCCTAGAAAGTACAAGGCCCAGGTATCTTATGCCTTTAGAGCTCCACTATATCCCCAATGTAGAAATGTCATGTTTTTGACATCTGTGATTCAGGAGAAATACAGTAGTCTTATTTCCATTAATTTTATAATTGACCACAGCCCCAAAGTCAGCTATGATATTCAAGGCAATGGGGAAAGATATGGGTGGTTGAAGCAAGTGAAGAAGCACATCGTCAGCATATGCAGATAACTTAAACACATGTTGTCCTATGGAAATTCCTATCACACTTTCATTAGACCATAACCTAAATAACAATGGTTCTAGGTAAACGTTAAAAAGTAGAGGAGATAGAGGGCAGCCTTGTCTAGTTCCGGAGAATAAGGAGTACCTTTCTGAGAGGACCCCGTTACAATATATTCTATCCTGGGGATTTTGATATAGGGAAGAGGTCCAATCAATAAATTTAGCTGGGAAACCAAACTTGCTCATTGACAAAAATAGGAACTGCCAATCTACATGGTCGAAAGCCTCCTCTGTGTCCAGAACCAGGAGACCAGCTGGGATGTCCAAGTCCCTGGATGCGGAGAAGATATGTGCCAGTTTCTAAAAATGGTCCACTGACTGGTGCCCCTGCATAAATCCCACTTGATCTGGAGGAATGATAACAGGGAGAACCACTCTGAGTCTACCAGCAAGAAGCTTCACCAAAATTTTAGCATCACAATTCAGTAATGAAATCAGATGGTAACTACTTGCCAGTTCTGGATCTTTTCCTGGCTTATGTATTACCACAATAATGGCTTCCAGCAGAGAGCTATCTAATGGATTGCCTCCCAATATCTAATCAAATAAACGGCCCAGCCAGAGAGCTATTAGAGTACTAAAAACTTTATAGAAGTTGGGAGAATACCTCTCTGGCCTGGGGCTTTATCTGCCTTTAGTGAAGATATAGTTATTAGTTATTAAGGTTTCCTTTTCTGTAATGGGGGCCACTAGAAACTCCTGTTGGGGTAGGGTAAGTGTCGGGAGGACCAATGGTTAAAGGTATTGCTTCTCTACCGCAGGGGTGGGTCAATTCGCCATTGGTTTATACAGAGCTTTATAAAAATCTGCAAATTCAGCAGTGATTTCTCAGGGAGTAAGGCAGAGTTCCCCTGTCTGTTGGGATCTGATGCTCTGGATTATGTTGGAGGATTCCACTTGCTTTAGCCTGAGAGCTAAAAGATGACCTGCCTTCTCCCCTTGGTCAATATAGGTTATTCCTGACTTTAAAATGGCATATTCAGCCTTCTCTCTAAGGAGGGAGCTATATTGGTCCTGTAATCCGACCTTTAACTCCACATCCATTTGGTCAATGACACCTGACTGTGATGCTTCTAAAGTATGAATCCTAGCGAGGAGGGAGAGAGCTTTCTGATCCCATTTTTTCTTCCTAAGAGATGCTACCTTGATAAATGTTCCCCATAATACACATTTTAAAGCTCCCCATTCAAGATCTGGTCAAGTTGTGGAGTTAGATTTCCTTGTTAACAAGATCTACTATTTTGGGTTCCTTAAGGAGTTGATTATTCAGCTTCCATATGGAGTCATGCATCATATCCAGTGATAAATACAGATCACAAACCACTGCTGAATGGTCTGAGATAATCCCAGGAATTATCCACACCGACATAACCACTCGCAACAGGGGTTGACTAATTGAAAAATAGTCTATCCGAAAGGAAGAGTTGTGCACACTGGACCTAAAAGTATATTCCTTTGAGGTGGGATACAATATCCTCCAGGGATCAGTTAGGCCAAAGTGATCTATCACTTCTCTGATAGCCTGTTGTGCTGGAGATAAGCTTTTCCTTTTGCGGTCTGATTTATCTAAATCTGGGGAGAAGGGTAAATTCCAGTCTCCTCCTAAAATACATGAAGTTGCAGCAAGTGGAGCCAATACTTGCATCAGATCAGTAAAAAATAATGGAGAGTTATTATTGGGGCCATATACACAACTCAAAACTATGAAAGTCCTCTCTAGCATACCCTTTATGATTAATAATGCCCCTGTAGATCTTTGATAATCTGTTCTGATTTAAAAGGAGTGCTTTTGGACACTAAAATAGCAACCCCATGAGTGCTATCCCCCGCATTGAAGACCCAACCTACATATTGTCTCCTCAGGAGGGTCCCCTCTGACTTCAATAGGTGTGTCGCCTGGAGAAAAGTAAGGCCTCCCCAGAGTAGACTGATGTGCTTCAACACTTGGTAACATTTTATTTTAGAATGAAGTCCCTTCACATTCTATGGAATGAATTTACTGGTCCTTGCCATTTAGAGCATACAATGTTATTAACACCATATGAGTCCATACACCTTGATATAGACGAGCCCCACAAAACCATGTGTCAAGCTGATCCTCATCTCTCCCCCCCATTCCCCTTACAAAAAAACTATCTTTCCCTTGCCCCGGTACATACACTATCATATAACTTCTTTCTATCAGTTCTATGTCCCTGTATAGTACCTCTGTCACATATCCAAATTGTCCCCATGAACCAAAGGAAGGGTCCCCCACCCCCCTCCCATCATCTTTACAGTGCGTGATTCTCTTTACTGTGTCTTTACTTCACTGTCCCCCACTCCCCTCCTCCCCCTGAGTTACTTATGTTATACATCCTCTTATTAGTTGCCTAATCCAGAGATATTATCATTCCCTACTTTTCTGTCTATCAAAACCAAGTAGTACTAGTGCAAGAAAGGTCTATGCACTTCCCAGTATTTAACATTCTATTGGTTCTCAATAAGATATCAGGGTCTAAATTACACTCCTTTTAAGTTCTATTCTTTAAGAGTTCCCATTCCATATACACTGCCCTCTGAGGGTATCCTGGAATCGAACCTCCATACTCGCAGACTCCTTCCAGACTGTAACAGCAGCAGTCCTGATAAACATACTAAGGCTTCTCACCCTCTAATCTTCGGGAGAGGTCTCACCCATCTCAAGAGAGACTTGGGATTAGCTTCTTCCACATGTGATACACTCAAAAAGAACAAACAAAAAGAAAAAGTAACTTCCTCAGTGTCAGAGGTCAGAAGTTCTTTGGGTTCTGCAATCCCTGATCATTTTGTTCCTGATGAACCTCAGGAGTGAGGATAAAACACAACTTGGCTAGACTTGTCTGTGCTTGAGCAAAATTAGACAAAACAGTAACAAATTATGGAAAAGGGTTTCAATGATATTGATAAGGAGCCCTGTCGCTCCACCTGGTGAACCCTTGCGTCAGCATTTCATACAGTCCCGCAAGAACTTTTTGCAGATTGAGTCTCAGCCAATACTGAAAAATTTAAACCTTACTGAAGTAGAAAACAGATTTCACATTAAGAATGTCTCGTGCCCCATGGTATTATTAACATATTAGCAGGGTGGTCCCCCCACCAGTGGTCTTGGCCATGAAAACAAATAGATACAAATAAAAACTTTAGACTAGTGCAGTCTTGATTGTGGAGGCAGTTCAGCATTGTGGAAATGAAAACACCACACATCACTGGTTTTGGGATATCATTACAGTATATCTCAAACATTTTCTGTGTTGTAACATGTTACCTTCAATAATGTAATCCCTCTTCAGTCACTATAAGTCTTTCACCCATTCTTAAAAAGGTTCGTGAATAATTTCTTCAGCTCAGTCTCTGCCGACTTTGGATCTTCTAAAGGGAGACATTTTCCATCAATTGAGACTTGTAAATTTGCTGGGTATAGCATCCGAAAATGATATTTGCAACAAGCAGCTTAGTCACCACACCCTGATATTCAGATCTCTTCTGTCTTACAGTCAGGGGAAGATCCTGAGTTATACAGATTGGGGAGCCCTCCCAAAGTACTTCCTTCAGCTCCTTAACTTTGGCCAGTAAATGCTGGTGTTCTTGAAAATTCAAGAACTTGAAAATAAAAGTCCTGGGGGGGGCTGTATGTGGCATTGGCCTTAATGCATGATGAGCCCATTCCATGATGTACTCCGTTCCAAAGGGAGAGGGGCCTGCTACTTTGTGCACTAGTTTTTATGCAAATACCACAGCATTGGTGCCTTCTTCCCTCTCCAGCATGCAATAATCAGCACATTATTTCAGTGATGCCTCCCTTTGAGGTCTTTGACCTTGGCTTCCAGCTTTGATACTCATTGCCTGACAATTGCCATCATTAGGTCAGTTTTCTCTAACTTTCTTTCCACTGAAATTAGCCGTACTTCACAATCTCCAGTACGTTGGGCTAAGGCCTCCAAATTACCGATTAGCGTTTTGACTTCTTTGGTTAGGGAGCGGACCTCCTCAGGGAAGGTTCGGAATTCCTCTAAGAACCACTCCAGAGATAGAGGAGTAGGTTCAGAAATTGTAGTGAGCTTCTTGTTCATTGAGGTAATTTGGGCCTTTACCTTTTGGGGAGTTTTTTCCAGCATAGCTGGTGGTGTGTGGTGCGGTAGAGTATTCTGCATTTTCGCCTCCATAACTCATGCAAAACCCCCCAAAATCTTTCAAATTATCACAGGCTGAAGTTGTAGTATGGTATTAGGCTATGAAAATGAGTAGTCTATTGTTTAGGTGGAGGATGAAAGGAGGGATAGCGGGAGCGCTTGAGAGAGAAGCGTCTACACAGCCGGAGACATCACGTGATCCTCCAGCAGAAATCCTTTTATGTGGTGGTGGAAAAGGATTCTGTCTGGTGAAAAAGGATCCTTTTTCCCTACCAGATGGCTCTGTTAGTCGGGTCCAGATGGCTCCCAAACCTTTTCGATGACCAGATGGCCTTGTCAATCATCTTTTTTCACCATAACACTTCCTTTTTCACCATCCTCTTTCATCAGGGTGAAAAAGGAAATTGGCTGGAGAAAATGGATTTCCCCTTTTCAGGACCAGATGGCCATGCTGCTAATCCTTTTTCGCCACAACAATTCCTTTTTCACCATCCATTTTCATCATGGGAAAAAAAGGATATCAGCTGGTGAAAAAGGATTAGTGGCATAACCATCTGGTCGTGAAAAGGGGAAATCCTTTTTCATTGGCCAATTTCCTTTTTCATCATGAAAAAAAGGACTGATGAACAAGGAAGGAAGTTAGTGAGTGGCAAAAAAGGAATTAATTTGAAAAAAGCAAACTTTGGAGGCCATATCAAATTTTAAAAAACACACAGAACAGCTCATCAATCCCCAATGAGCAAGAAACATGCTTTGATATCTACAAAAGACATTCATGGGCACAGTTATGGCAGTTTGTTTGGGCCAAAAATAAAAAACAAGATGGTGGCTCATGAAAAGGACATCTTTCTGACAAAATAGGATTGGCTTTTCAAGAAAAGGGATCCTTCTTCTTCAGAGCAAAATCCTTTTTCATGTCAGGAATATATCCTGGAAAGTAAAAGTCCCACTGAAAATAATGGAACTTTAAAAGGCAATAACTTTGGAAGGGATTAATATTTTTTCACCAAATAAATGCAGAGCAGGTCTGTGACCAAAGCTCTTTCTACCACAAAAAATTCAGACCAAACTTCAACACCATCTGTGCACAGGGTGGTGCAAAAATAACTGCAAAATTAGAGGAGAATTTTAAGGTTTTTGCACTATCCAGATCTCCGAATCTTCACATCCGACTTGAACGAAACTTGGCATGTCAAGAGATTTACTGCTTGGGACAGTGCATACCAAATTTGGTGCAAATCCATTGAATGGTTGCAAAGTTATTAAAGTGCAACATTTGAGGTTTAACATTAAAGTGCCTACTGAACCCTAACAATAGTGGTACTACTGTACCAGTACATACAGTATATATATATTATGGTAGCACGGTAGTGCTACCATAGTTAGGGTTCAGGAGCCATTTCCATGTTAAATCCAAAATTTGGCACCTTAATAACTTTGCAACCGTTTGATGGATTTGCCTGAAATTTGGAATGTTTAATCAAGACCCATAGGCCTTGGGATCTGCCAAGTTTTGTACTGATTGGACATACGGTTGTGGAGTTATTAAGTGTGATCTGTGCGCATGTTTACGCTTTTCTGGAATTCTACAGTTGCGCCTACAGGTAGTACGGTTTGCGTGACCGGCTCAAAATCTTCAGGGAACGTGCAGGCAGGGTCCCTGAAGTGCCTTTCAAAGATTTGGTGAAAAAATATTAAACGGTTCAAAAGTTATTCAAAAAACAGTTTCCCATTATAAGTCAATGGGAAAAAGTTAACAAAAAGTTCGACAGTGTCGCAAATGCATTTTTACTTTCGCAAATGGGCCTGTTACTTTCGCAAATCCGCCATTTTGTTTTCAGTTGGTGATCAGAAAAATGGTTGGCATTTAAATTTGAGACCCTCTAGCAACGTAATTCTTTTTGTATTTAGCTATTCGGGCCCTGAGGATGCTTGCCATGTCTTTATCTTGTGTTAAAACACCCCGAAATATGTTTTCAAATTTCTGGGAAAAGTACTTTCTCAAATTACTTTCGTGCTCACGAAAGTGTCAAACTTTTTTGCGAAAGCTTTTGCAAATTGTGACAGTAATTTTCTAGTCTGTGGGGAAATGACAGCAATTCTTTGGCACTGTACTGCGAAAATAACCGTTGGGAGTTTTGGGCTAAAATTTGGAGGGAACGAGCTGACATCTCACAGATGTGCCTTTCAGTGTTGTATTGAAAAAATATTACACAGTGGCAAAGTTATGGCACTCAAAGTTGACCATTTTCCCATAGGATAACATTGTAGGCTCAAGCATTACAGGAATCCTTTGGCACCCTGCTGCAAAATAATGGTTTGGTATTTTTCCTGAAATTTGGAAGGAAGACAGCTAACAGTCCACAGATGTGCCTTTCAGTAGTTTGGGAAAAATATCACATGGCGGCAAAGTTATGGCACTCCAAAATTGACGTTTTTCCCCATAGGATAACATTACGGCATTCGCCGCGCCTTTCAGGGCCCGTATCTCGAAACGGTGTGAGATACGGACTTTTCATCGGAAAACTTCTTAGCCCCCTAATGGGGCTAAGATCCAAATTAGCCAGAACAGTTGTAAATAATATGACTTTTAAATTTTTTTTCACGTCGACGGTTCCTGAGATATAATGTGTTTAGTATTCCAAGATCTCATTTTCTGCACGATACTCATTATTTTGCATACATTATTTGTACTCACTGTCTTTTTCAATGCAGGTTGTAGGAAAACCAGCCTATGTGCTTGCATTACTGTTACTGTTGCTCTTTTGCTTTGCGGCTCGTACTCGTTTTCACTTACCATTGACGTCCTGCGCCACCATGTCGTTATCCTTTGCTTTTTTCATTTAAGCGTTTCTGTTATTTTGTGCCATTTCAGTGTACAGTACTGTTTCTCTTACTGTTTCACTTTACTTCATGATGCCCATTGCCATTTGTGTTTGCAGGCACCATGTTACTATGTCACAACACATCATGTGGCAGACCATTCCGTCTACGCCACCGTATAAATTCGCTTTTTGTTCTCATTAGGTGCTTGTATTGGCAATATGCGCTACTGTTAACATTTCTGTTTGCGTTGCTGTCCTGTTAGTATGCCACAACACATTGATGGCGGGAGCCAGCCCAAAGGTTCTGCTCCTCTGCTGCTGCATTACATCACTATTCCTTGTTATCATTCTTAAAAGCAGGGAAATTAGAGGCAAGAAACTGTGTTTAATGCATTAGTTAGGGTTGTTCCACAGCAACAAAAGTGAGGAAATTGCTGTTAGGGTTGAAAACCCCCTTGGACCCCCGCCCATCCCCAAACCGGCAGTGGGGTGCGATTGGATTGTGGGTCCTAACTTCACCGCATTGTCCTATACTTCTGCTGTTTTACATGTCATGGGGTGAGAGTTAGGGCTGATGATCCTAATGCAGACCCAATGCCACCATATGCCTATTGTTTATGCTTTTCTTTTTGTTTATGTTCTGTTACTTTTTAGCCATTTGTGTGTACTGTTTTGCTTTCTGTTTCACTTTGTGTCACTATGCCATTGACATTTCAATTTACAGGCACCACGTTACTTTGTGACAAGGCATCACGTGGCACAGCATTCCTGTGTATCCCACTGATGCATTAGCCTTTCTGTTCTCATTCATGGTTGCGGGAGCATGGGGCCCAAAGGGCCCTGCGCTCCCACTGCTGCATTACATTTACTATTTCTTGTTATCTTTCTTAAAAAGAAGGGAAATTAGAGGCAAAAAAGTCTGTTTAATGCATTAGTTAGGGTTGTTCCACAGCGACAAAAGTGAGGAAATTCGCTGTTAGGGGTGAACACCCACTTGTACCCCGCTGCCCACTCCCCCAAGTGGCACTTTTAGCATTAATGTTTGCGGTGCTGTCTGTTTTATTGTGCCATAACACATCATTGGCGCTTAGCGATGGCCTGTATTTCCCTGCCCACCCCCAAACCGCATTGGGGGTGCATTGGGATCGTGGCTCCTAACTCTCACCTCACTCTCCTATACTTCTGCTGCTTTACACATGTCATGGGTGAGACTTAGGGCTGACGATCCCATCTATGCCACCATGTGTGTTACCCTTTGTGTTGCTGTGTTACTGACTGTATGTCATAGGTAGCAAACAAATAGATGGAGGTATAGTTGTAGCAGTATTAGTGAACATTGATTTGTATGCTTAAGTCATAGACAGTTATTTCAGTATGGTATTTAAAGTAATGAGTCGACACAGGTGGTTATGGTTTTAAAAAATTTATTGCCAATTTGTCAAATGGAGAAAAGGTCGAATCAAAATTAAAATTTTGTTAACAGAAGCAGTCTCACAATACAATCTTTGTATGTGTCAATCATTACTTGTGAAATTTGTAAATGTAAGAATAATAATAAGGTATAATGTGGATTGGACTAAGTGTGTGATATTATATGAAACTAATCAGATGTGTGTTTTTAGTTGTGCTTCAGTACTCACTTCTGTTTATATGTGTGGAAGTATTTTCTGGCATTTGACTTGTAATTTTAATAGTCATGCTGAAGATATTGCTATTGAATGTGAATGTAGTTTGTTAAAAATATTACTTTTTAAAAAATGGTTGTATGTTGTAACTATGTGTAGTGCATTACTTGTCTGCTATGTTAATAAGGGAATGTCAGTTGGTTGTGAAGTGTGATTAGACACAAGATAGACAAGTGTTTTGTTGTAATTGTGTGACTGCTAATGTGGATGTTCCTGGGGTGGGCGAAAACCATATGCTGATTGTCTAAGTAGTACAGTTTACACAATTGTAAGTTTAGTGACATTTGATTCTTACTATTACATAATATGTCACTGACTAGGTGCAAATGGAAAATTCCAACCCGACCCCTCAATTGAGGCGATCATAAATATTGTCAGGAACATGTATGCAGTTTGTTGTGATCAGCAACAGTGCCTGATTTACAATTGTCAATATTTTGTACATACGGTACAGTTAGTTATGTGACAAGTACACAAAAAAATAAATGTTTTACATGAACAAAAAAATGTTATCAATTCTTACATTGGCTTCTATGTAAATTCTTAACTTGTAAATACTAAAACTGTAATGGAATGCATTTTTTCACAAACTTATGCTTAGTTACATGTTGTTAGTATACTGCAGAGTAATATGTAAGACATTCACTTGTACTGTAGTGCTACACTGCTATTTTTAGTTCAACTATTAAACAAGTTATTAACAATGTACAGTTGAAAACAAATGTTTCTATTATGTACAAGTAATTTTAAACAGTTGTAAGAGTCACTGAATTAAATTCAGTAATTGGTTATTATTAACAGTTGTGTAAGTCAGCTTCTTGCATTATCAATAACGGTAGTTGTTTTTACATATGTACAATACTAGTACTACATCTGAAAGCGTGATAGTTCTACACTGTTGCATGGTGATCTAATGATGTTCTCTATATGTGAAGAGTCACTAGAAGTGTGAAAAGACTACTTCTGAGACAGTGGAATGTTTGTTGAATGTAATAAGGGTAGAATCTTTCACAGACATGTAATCATGGTTTCTCTAGTGACTGTAAATATTGTTGGCACCGATTGAAGCCACTACAACAATTTTCATGTAGTCACTGATCTACACAAGATGTAACATGTCACAGTCTATGTAATGTCTGTATTTGAATTCCATTTTTTGTTGAAATGTTATTGTTTATTTACAGTTGTAAATTGTACAACATTGTAACGAGTTATGACATTTTTGGGGACAAAGTACTCATGTTAAAATGGTACATGTTTTGTCCTATTCTTCTGAAATATGAAGGTTGTCATAATTCTTCAATATTAGAAGATATGCATTTTTGAGGTGATGTGGGAGTGTCTATTTAAAAGTTGTTGTAGAGTCGTCACACTCTAACCATCCAGCTGTGCAGCTTAGTAATGTTTTTAGATGCATAATCTTGTATAGACATGTAATCATGGTTTCTCTAGCGACTGTAAATATTGTTGGCGCCGATTGAAGCCACTACAACAATTTTCATGTAGTCACTGATCTACACAAGATGTAGCATGTCACAATCTATGTAATATCTGTATTTGAATTCAATTTTGTTGAAATTGTATTGTTTATTTACAGTTGTAAATTGTACAACATTGTAACGAGTTATGACATTTTTGGGGACAAAGTACTCATGTTAAAATGGTACATGTTTTGTCCTATTCTTCTGAAATATGAAGGTTGTCATAATTCTTCAATATTAGAAGATATGCATTTTTCAGGTGACGTGGGAGTCTCTGTTTAAAAGTTGTTGTGGAGTCGTCACACTCTAACCATCCAGCTGTGCACCTTAGTAACGAGGTGTAATGTCCAGAATGCATGGATTGACCATGGTGATAGATAATGCTGTGCGTGTCAAACAGTGATTGGTTGAAGACTATTCTACTAGCTGTGTAGTCTGTGATAGGAGTATCAACTCTGAGCCCATTGGTGTCAAATCTGTGCAACATAAGCAACAGATATTGAGATGAAGTCCTCAGGCATATGGACTGAGTGCATCTGCCTCCGCACCTTACACAGGCATGACTACATTCAGCATTAGTGAACAGCTGTCGAAATTTGACACTTTTGGCTTTAGGAACAAAGAGAGTTATCCACAGCATGTCTTGTGTGGTTTCACGCTGTGAATTGCCACATGAAACACATACATATTTTGTAACGTATGTTACTGTGAAGTACTGGTGGATTAAATGCCGTCTTCATCAAGGTTGTTTATCACAGCCATCATAAACTCAGTACTGTCTTGCTGTATGTCTGCAGCAAATGTACTACATCCAGCATATGTAGATAACACCTGTCGTAGTGGTGTTAGTGAGTGTACATTGTTAGAGTGGTCAGAAGTCATGTTGATAATCTGCTTCAAAGCATTTGATAGGGGATTGTCTTGTGAAGCAGATATTGCTTGCACAAACTGTGGCATGTGTAGAAAAACTTGCATAGCTGAGTTAGCATAGCAGTTTACTCTACTGCTGTTGTCAAACAGTGGTACAGCAGCTACGCCAACTGATTTCTTATGAATTGTTGGTTGTGAATGTTTACTTGAGGTTGTGGCCTTTTCTGAACTCTTTTTTTTTGAATCACTTTGTGAAGCTTGTTGCTGTTTGTTGCTTCATCTAGCTGTGACTGAATTGTGTGAGACCGACTATATGTAGGGCAGGTGGTATTAAAGACATTTGTGGCTGATGTAAAGTACGTAATCTGTTGTACTCAAGAATACATCGCTTGTCAGCTCATATTTTCTGAGGTGCTATACTAATGATGTGCAATCCAGAAAGGCTTCGTACACGTGAAAGTGCAACGTAGCTCATGCCATCTTTGAAAATGTCTGTACCTATGTCTATCATTGCTGAATCCAAACTTAATCCCTGAGATTTGTGAATGGATACAGCGTATGCAACACATAATGGGAACTGTTTCCTGTTTACATAGATATCCTTAAAAACCTGGAATTTTACGCAGGTTCGATCTATGTGTACAGAGTGTTGCATGTTGTCAAACTGCACTACAAGTGTCTGAATAAATGCCTTCTGTACATTATAGATAAAGTCAGTGATGTTTCTCATGGCGCCATTTACCATGCCTTGTTTGACATCTAGATTACGTCGTAGCATGATATGTGCATTCTTACAAAGTGTGAGAAGAGCTTCTAGGCCAGCTGTTCGTGAAACATCTGACTTCAGTTCACTTAGTCGTTCAGTCATCTTTGCTACTAGCTTTCGACTAAGAATAACGCCATCAACTGTATCAATTGCATGGAGAGTGACAATCTCTTGGTTCTCTCTTTGTAGCATTAGATTGTTGAATTCAGTGCATTTCTTAGTCGTGGCATAAGACACACTATGTGTCTGGCAGTAGAGTATATATCGCTGAAGACATTACATGCTGTTTCTATGCATGTACTATCTATTGTGATTTTTCGATCATTTAACATACAAACATGTTCTGGTGATAGAGAATCTGTGCTAGCTTCATCTAAAAGTGATTTGTAAGCTAGGTCACCACTTTGCCGCATGTTCTCAGACAACTCAACATAGGTTAATAATTCCCATATATTATAGCCTGCAATGCAACCGAGGATATTTTTAGCTTGCTTGGCAGTCAGAGTTGTGAATACATGCTCTGCATTGACTGGTGCAAGTTGTAAAAGGTCTCCCAACACAAGTATACTTTTGCCACCAAATGGCACTGCATCGTCAGTACCTAAGATCTGCTGTAGACGTAGATGAATACAGGCTAGCATGACATTGGAGACCATGCTGATTTCGTCAACAATGAGTAGCTGCATCTTTGTAAATATGGGTCGAGCTGAGATGCAACCTCGAATGACAGTTTACGTATACTCTCCAGTTCTCCCATGTTCAACTGGCAACATAAAGAGACGGTGTAATGTTACTCACACCAATGTTGTATGTGCTGCTAGTCCTGTGGGAGCAGTCACAGCAACAGACATTGAAGAGCCTGTCACACTCATTTCTGAAGTGATAGCTTCAATCAGAAACTTCTTTCCTGTGCCAGCTGAACCACTGACAAACATTAGTAGTGGTTTGTGCTGAGTGCAGTCACATTTTTTTGTTTCATGTAGTATGCCATGTGGACAGCTTCAACCACTTTGGAGTGTACTGTATGCTGCAATTTAGTCTTTCTTTACGTCAGCTGGGTTGACTATAGAGTGTGTGCCATGTTGCATGGCTGTCTCCAATTTCTGAGATTAACAGTTCTGGGGCATTTAAGGGCAGAGGATCACCTAGAACACCTTGTCTTTCTGGATCAAGGTTGTCTTGTGAACTAACTGGAGTGTCTTCCTGAAGTTGCTTCTCTGCCTGCTCAAGCTGTTCTTTCTCAGCTTTTAGTCTTTGTATGTATGTTTATGAGTAGTCAGTTTGGAAATTCTCATAAGTGAGATTGAACTGTTCTTCGAATGTGTCAGAGTCACCTTTTAATTCAGACTCACCTCCAGGGTCTAAATAGAAATAGGAGAGCAAAGTAGTAATGTTCTGTGCTCTCTGATGTGCCTAGATGCAGTTTGCAGTGATCTATAAGCCATGGCTTGTTCCTCTTCACAAGACAGCCATCTAGTCCATTGACCTTGTAAATGTGCCATCTTGAGTCATGTGCTGCACCTGTCTTGTAGTCATACCACTTAGCTACCCCAAACAGACACATATCATTCATCTCATGTGTCTACGTGGGTATGTGTCTATCAGGTTATTCTTCAAGAAATGTTTTGAAGAAGGTGTATTGACCTCAAGCTCTCATTTCGGCATGAGGAATCAGTACACCTGCTTCTCTTTGTAGCGTTTACACTGAGGAAAAGTACAGCTCAGACTTCCCGATAGATGTGTACCCATTAACGTGTCACTGGCTTCATAAGCTTCCATATTCTGTGTGAAAGAGTCTTCAAACCCAATGACCACAGCTGAGATGTCAGGCTTTTGTTGAACTGGCAATATCTTCCCAAAGATCTTGCAAGCTAGTCTGTTCGTGTTTGGTTATGTACTGGTTACATAGCGTAACCAGGGCTAGTGAGTTATCAGCCACAAACTGAACATCTATGTTTGCTTGCCACATTAGGAGAGAGTTGGTTGTAGTCATTGATATACACCTCTTTTCATCTCTGGGTAACTTTAATACCCTCTTGGTTGATTTTGACTTCAAGTGGTGTTGCATTGTTGAGAAAAGGTCATTCATGGCACCATTCTGACAAACTCTTCTAGGAAATCCAAAGCGACATCGCGAGTACTCAATTAGACTTGTTCTTTACTGCTCACCGCAATATTTTGCCAAATATGTCACTGGAACTTTGAACCAACTTCCAAAGTGTAGGACTGTCATACTTGTCTGGAATGTGACAAGTGATATATTTTTGATGAATGATAGCACTTGCTGCATCATATTCACACCGATTCGTAGTGCATCCTTGATCCCATAACATATGGATATGAGCGGCACCTCGTGCTTGATATTCTGTCCTCCAAAAGTAGTGTCCTACAATGCCTAGAGGAGGATTGTCCTTTGATAAGATGAAATTGAGAATGTCATGGAAGTGTTTGTGAAAGTGTCTTTGTGACAGACACAGGATCAAGTGAACATTTCTCCGATAGTCATTGATGAGATGCCTTGACATCGGAATTTGCCCACTTCAATAGTTCAATGAGTTCGTCCCAGGCATATTCTGCACAACTAAGTGTGACAAACCATGCGATAGGCGCCATACTTCGTAGCATTGTCATCACTTCCGAGTGTCTGCGATACCAATATTCTTTGGTGCCACGTAGGCTTGAAAGTATGGAAGACAGATTCACTTGCACATTCTGTTTCAATTTCTCCAGAAATTGAGCAGCTGTAATTCCATCTAGTGGAGTTGTTAGCTGAATGGTATGTGGTATAGACGAGACAGAATGCTAAGCTCACTTTCCCAGAGCAGATGGAACAGGTACTGTATGTTGCGTCTGAATTTTCCATCTTTGCTCAGGATACTGCTGGTGCGGTACTCAGCACCTGCACCTGTGACTTTCATCTGTAAGCGCCCACCTGACCTCTTTGAAATAGGTCTGGGAAGAAGCGTGTTTTAGTGTCGCCTCCCAAATGCTGACAGGCTCACCTTCCACCTGCTTCATTTGATAGAGATCAATGTTGTCTCCTAATGGATCTCTACCATGTAGTGGGTGAATGTGTACTGTTCTACACATTGTCACTTGTCTGTGTAGTGACTTCTCAATGATTGGCTTACTTTTTCTAATAGATCATGTTGCACAGAGAGGCTGGCCATTTGATCTATGTCAAGGTCTATATAAAAGGAATTGTTCCTCGTTAAATAAGCCAGAGCAAGCTTTACCTTTTTGCAGGTTGACAACATCTTGCTAGATGACCTTGGCCTTTGTAGCATACCATTTACTTAGAATGACCAAGTTATTTTCTGTTGAGATAGCTTGAACATTTTCCTGTACAGGAAGTGGTAGATACATCACAGAACCCTTTAGAGATCTAACTAGCTCTTTCTGTGGAATCTTCCGTGTCTTTGTGTTCAGACGTAGAATCGCTTTGGAATGGTTTCATTGTCTGAATTGAATACGCTCAAACATATTCATGTTGAAATCTCAGTTGCTGTAACATCTGTTTCCATGTTGTTTAGCACTGACCTTCCTGGCAAAGTGTTGCACTCAGTTTTGAAAACAGTGTTTGCATAGTACAATGGTGTCTTGTGGATGAAAGTCAGATTTCAGAAGAAGAATGCTGTGAGGCTAACCACATGTCATTGTATGATGACCAGGTTTCTAGGTTGACTGTGACAGTTTGTTTTGCGTAGCACAAACGGTCGCATGACACACATACAGAATCAAACTTCTGATACTTTGCAATCTCAAACTTAGCATTTAAACAAGTGTACTGATGCACAGCTCGCTGTACTTCATATACTCTGTAGACAAAGTTTCGCATGCCTGTCTGATGCACTGCGAGCATCCGCATGTTGTGAAAAAAACTATCACAAACACCAATATCAAGACATGCAAGTGAGTGACCCATGAGTCCAGTATATGGCCGTATTTCACAATGGTTGATTTCAGTAAATAGCTTATGTCTCTCTTTGCGATCTGTTGTTATGAATAGGTTAACAAACTGTTCAACTTTTTGAAATGATGATTGCCTACGGTTGCAGGTAGCATCACATGACCATGTAAGGCAGTGCCGTTTATTCAAGACTATGGTTGGACCACAGTCATCATCAGTATCTAATTGATTGTCATCAGAGATACTGAGGACATTTGTAAGTTTGCCAGACTCATCGATATTGAACGTCTGTTGTTTCATTAAGTCATGATAAGACTCTTCCCAGAAATATGCTTCTGAGTGCTGTGTGTGCATCCACTGTCCTGTGAAGACATGGCAGAAGTTGTCAACAGTCAAACAAGGATACTGTTGAAGCCTTTTTTGGTGCTATATAGTTTCTGAATTGTTCAAGGACATGAGACATCTTATGCACACATCTTTGTAGTACAAACAGTGCTCTGTTGACAAATGTTTGTACTTTCAGATGTAAAGTCATCAGAGAAAGGTGACTCTTGATCTGTTTGTGGCTGTGCCGTAGCACAGCAGTAATAAGTCTTTTGATCTTAGCTTTACTTGCTAGTGATCGGAAATACTTTCTTTTTCTAAGTTGTAAGTCATAATTTTTCATTTTACGTTGTTGATTTGAGCGTCTGTTGATGGTTGCACTCAAGATAGTTGTGTTTCATCTTACAGATCGACACAACATTTGTGATGTTATACATTTTTGTTTTTTTTTAATGGATTTTTGTTTTCTCTAGCAGGACTTGATGTAGGGGTCACTGTTGCAGTAATGCTTCTGTTGATGTTCATTTTTTTGGGTAACTTTACTTTTTGTTTGTTGCCTTATACAACAGTGTAGTACTATTATACCGCCTCATTTTGAGATACACCTACGCCTGTATTTAGTTGGCATTTTCAGGTATTATAAGTGATAGTGACAGTAAGCAATCTTACAGAAGTATCAGGCACCTGTATGAGAAAGAAAAAAAAAGTTTTAGAATATGCTTCAGTAAATTTCTTATAGTAATGTGTATTAATAGAATAGCATGTTGAGAATCTTAACAATTTGGTGAAAAGACAAGCAAATTACGTGGAGGATATGCCACTATTACTGTTTCTGTGAGTGTGTGTGTGTGGCACAGTTGGTAGATATGGTTGCATGTTAGCGAAATGTCAATGTTGATGCTGCATTGTAGTAACATTGTGTTTTTTGTGCTGGTGTGTATTGTAATTTGAGCTGTCATTCTTCACAACATGGCAAAAGAATGTTTTTCTCTACATTTGCTGTGCAATGATGAAGTTCCTTGCAGAAATAACTGTGTGGAACACAGTCTAAAAATTACTGTGGATGTGTTTCTGAACAGATTAATTCAATATGTTCAAAAATGTGTGTGAAAATTCAAATATTTCGATTTACAAGCTTTGCATTGCAGTTCACAGGTATACTTAGTAACTTTGTGTTGTGTCATACTTTTCAGTTCAGACTTTACTAGTTTGCTTTTGAAAATAGGTCTGAAAATCCTAGCCTTCTGATAGGTCATGATACCAACTTAGTGGGTCAGTATTTCTGAATAGATATCAGCAAAAAAAAAAAGTTACTATTTGGGGTGCTTACTACTTGTATTAGAAAAACCGAGCTCTTCAAGCTTTTCACCTGCCATTTCGTACTACCCTTGGTAAGCAAATGAATGAACAAGACCATGATGCCCCCCCAGCATACACACACACACACACACACACACACACAGACAGAAACCCAACAGAAGCACAGTACTCATACAAAACTTCTAAACAATGACATCCACCAGCAACAGCGCTAAGAAAAATGCCGTATCATGGTCTGTCAAAGACTGGGCAATCCATTACACGTGTAAAGCTTGTGGCATGTCTCCATTCACGGCCACTGTTGTAGGAAAGTGCTGTGACTGTTGCCTGGCCCTATTCAGAAAATCTAAAAACAAATGCCACAAGTCCTCTACTGTATTTACTAATCTCGCTTGTGTCATAAGTACTGGCAGGTACAGAGTACCTACAAAAAAAAAATCTTCAATGAATGGTTACCCAGCATCTTGATCGCAGATTCAGAGCCTCCCGTGTCTGGTAGAAGCCCAGTCATAAAGCGTATGCCAACAAAGTCCCTGTCACATAATGGAGACCCCACTAGTATAGAAATCAAACAGCCAGACGGATTACTTAATCATAAAAGTTGTTTGAAGTCATTTTGTATTGTTATATATATTTTTAATACTTTTTCCTCCATTTTTTCCTTACAGCATATTTTCTAAGTGTATTTACTCTCCAGGGTGGCTGATAGTAGGGAAATACTGTACCTCCTAGATCCTATGCTCCTTCCTCCTGTGTTGTCGGGTCTTATTACTCCTCTGGTTGGTTTGGTTTTTCCACACTACCCTACTCTGGAGGGTGTTATTGTTAACTTCAGATGACAATGTTCTGAATAGTGTAGATTTTATTTGTCGCTTCTTGATGATACTGTGTTTTTGTTTATGTGCTGCGTTTACATGAGTCGTATGAGAAATGACTATTCTGTGGTAAAATTTAACATATAAGAGTGTAATGTTATGAGCAGAGGTCGTGCTATGGATATATGAGGGCATTTGAGTGTAAAAAATACAACAAATAAGTGTTTTGCAAGTGTACGCTGCACAGTTTGTGGGTACGCATTAAGCATTGTAAATCTTAAATATCTGCACTGCGCTGAGTTTGAGGCAGTTATGCAGCAGATTATGTGTTTACAATTGATAATTAAGTCATTTTTCCATGAAATGTGAAGCTGTGTCAATATATAGACAATTCTTGAAAATTACTTTCGTGAGCACGAAAGTGTCGAAAAAATACTGCCATCTGAAAGTGTCGCGAATTGTACTTTCGTGCATTTGGACGCTTATGGCTGTGCACTGTCTGAAGTTCGACTTCAGAAATTCTGTTTTCGTGCTATCGAAAGAGTCGTAAATGTACTTCGTGTATCTCGGTGCAAAGTTACGTAATACTTGGGAGGGCTGAAACATTCATTATCGAATCATTAAATAGTCTGTTTGAGTGACAGATAGCTCTACTACTCTGAAATTAAAGATTTGTCAGGCCACTTCTCGAGAACCAATCATTGACGGACAACACTGAAGAAGAAGAAACAAGATCCATTTTGAAAACTGCATAGAGAGAAGTAGTTCAAACTGTAAGTACAGTCTATGTTCACATGATATTTTCTAGTATTTTAAAAACTTCTTAGAACAGAATATATTATTAATCAAAATATGTTTTTGGGTGTTTAATCTGATGAGTAATTGTTATTATGTTGTGCTATATTCTTAAGAGAAAAAGTTTACAGTAAGAAAGAGGTTGTGTACTCACTTGTACAGATAGCAGCTGCAAATGGAGGGAGATAGGAAGGGTGCACGTGGAGTTGTATGACCAAACGCAACCAATCAGACTTCTTTCTGATGTTGTAATTGTTTAAACTGCCTATGAAAAGCATGCATTTTGTTTAGTTCTCGGTGGTTTTAGATTTTTGCAGAACATAGTCTAGTAATACTTTCTAATGCATGAGTTACATTGGTTC
This sequence comes from Neoceratodus forsteri, assembly GCA_016271365.2. Lineage (NCBI taxonomy): Eukaryota > Metazoa > Chordata > Ceratodontiformes > Ceratodontidae > Neoceratodus > Neoceratodus forsteri. Next base: position 341,306,444 of record CM057455.1, on the reverse strand, counting down.
ATGAAGCCAGAGCAGGAGGGAAGTTTTTTTTTTTTATGTGTGTGTTTTGACTGAATGCAGTGAAGCTTAGCTTTGAAATAAGGAGGGAAAATATCAGTTTGATTTTCAGTGCTGTCTGGTCACTGCAGGTGAACAGTCCTTTCTTAGTAGCTTTCGTGCAGTTCTGCAAAAACTTAGAATGGGCAGAAAATAGGAAAAGGATTTTGTGGATAATTGGAAGCAGTTAGTATAAGACGCAGCAGCTGAGTTTGCAGTTCATGGTGGTTTTGGAAGGATCCGTAGGTTCCTAATTGCTTAGTGTCAAATGGTTTGGTCGTGGTGGAATGAGAAGGAACATCTTATGCCAACCATGCACAGACTTTTGAGAACTCCCTCCTCCTGACATACTGCTAATCCATCTTGGGGGTATGATTTGGGCTCAAAACGCTGGGTAGATTTAGTAACAGAGGCAAATTGGATCTTGCTTCTATTATATCTATGTTGCCTCGCCTGTATTATTATATTTTCAGATGTTACAGAGCCTGAGAGTCTGGCGCTAGATCATCATATGATCTGATTCAGAGCTCGTAGAAAAGTAAATGTACAGATTACTGCTTTTCCACGCATGCACAATGCATACTATACGCCACCCTGAAATTAAATACTGTAATGATTGACTATTCCTACCAGATGGTGTACATTTCTATGCTGGCAATTGTCATTTTGTGGGAGACCTTCAAGATGGAATCCTTGAAAGTCCTTTTAAGATTGTGAGACTGTTTGAGGAAATATTAGAGAATACACAAATGGTTCTTTCTAGAACCATATTAATGTGGTCAAAAATAGAGATCTAGTGCATGTATCACTCATACATATGATACATATATGGGTTTCATGTTAAGAATAGTGGGGGCGCAGCAATAGTCATTTTTCCTGCTTCTGTCTGTTCACAATTGTATGACATTGTTATGTGTCAACATTGGTAAATAGTTTGAGTATGTTAAATGAGTACCATTTAGCTTATGTCCTAGAGTATTGTAGCTGTATCAACAGGGCTAGAAATACTTTTTTGACTTGTTCTGTCCGAGGACAGGTATCACATCAATTTTGCCTGTCCCACAAAACTTTTGCTGTCCACACTATTTCACATAACTTTTTCCACTGTCTGTTCCCCTTATCATAACTGCTTAGTTTCAGATTTTTTCACCTGTTTTAATAATGCATCGAAGGGTGTGATATGGGGACGAAACCCCTGCTGTAGTCGTCACCGACTTCGGGCCCCGCGAGCAAAACCATACCAGAAGTAGGTAAATCCCACTATAACCAACACACTACGTGCATTATTGGTTCAATTAATAAGGCACCCAGTGCCCCATTCTCAAGCTGGTGGTAAAGGCTGGACTCACGAATCAATATGTTGCATCTCAGCTGGGTATAGGTGTGCAAAGAGTAGAGAACTGTTCGTCCAAGGCCAGGCTAAGAAAATAAAACACCTGTCCTAATGAAAAACGTTGTCCGAGCCGGGTGAGAGCCGTTATTTGAGCCCTGTGTACCAACATGGTATGTGAAACTTCACAAACACTGGGCCAAGCGGTCCTTATCTGCCATCAAATTCTATGTTTCTATGTTTCATCTGTTTTCACTGGTATGTCAGGATATGGATGTCTAATGTAACAGAATGGGTAGTTATAGTATATAATACACGAATGCACAACCGCGTATCATGCACTTTTACTTTCAATTACTTGTTAGCAGTCTTCACATTTATTAAGTGCATTCATAGGTCTGTGTACAGTTCTGTGATGTGTGGTTAACTTGTTTAACATCACATTACAATGTTGTGTGAATACTCAGTGTAGTATAGATGGATATGTCATGCTGTGGCCAATGTGATGTTCACATGTACGTCCACCCACTTAGACTAGCAGTATAGCTTGTTAGTTTAGTTGCAGTTGTTTTACTGTCGAGGTGGCTGAATCTCTTTGTAGTCCTATATCATGGTACTGATCTGTGTTTTGCTATATTGAAGGACAGGTGCTTTTTTGATTTAATTTAATTAGTATCGTATAGAATTTGTTTAAGAAATGATTAATAATTTACATTATACTAATGTAGATTTTTCTGTGTTTGTATTTCAGAACTAGTAAGACTTACAAAATAAAATGAGGTAGTGGACCTTTAGAGGTGTGTGCTACTGCTTGAGGCAGTCCAGGCAAGAGGAAATGCTAAAGTACTGATGAGGAGTACAAATAGAAAACTGATTCAATGTGGAGGCGATAAACAAGCTATTTGTATATTGCACTTAAGGTAAAGAACAAGTCGGTTGTGCAACTGAAAAAGAAGTGAAGCTGTTGCGCCAATGCTTTTATGTGTTGAAGGAATGGGAGGATACTGACAACTACACGTGCTGGTACTGAAAAGTCCTTTGAATTGTGAGACTGTTTGAGAAATAGAATACACAAAAGTTCTTTTCAGAACCATATTAATGTAATCCAAAAATAGATCTAGTGCATGCATCACTCACATATGGAATACATATATGGTTTGCCATATTACAATAAGGAGAGCACAATAGTCATTTCCTGCCTGTCTGAGCTACAATTGTATGACATTTGTTATGTGTCAGCATTGTTAAATAGTTTGGTATTAAATGGTGCACCATTGCTGTGTCATGAGGGTATGGCTAGCCAACAGGCTGAAATACTTTTGACTTATATCAGAGAGGTATCCATAAATTTGCCTGTCTACAAAACTTTTGGCTGTCCACACTATTTCATAACTTTTCCTGTCTGTTCCCTTATCATAACTGCTTAGTTCAATTTTTCACACATGTTAATAATGCAGAGGGTGTGGTTATGGTGGGATTGTAACTTCTGCTGTGAGTCAGAGTCACTGGGACAGGTCTCATGGGCAAACTATGCTGAGTACGTACTACGGCAACACTACCACTGCGTATTAATTCAGTGTAAGCAAGTGCCAATTCCTTCAAGCTGGGTGAAGCGGGACATCATAGAAACAAGATCTTCCATCTCAGCTCGGTATAGGTGTAGGTATAAAGCAAGAACTACTATCCAAAGGCCGGCCAAGAAATAAAACACCTGTCCAAGGAAAAAACTTGTCGAGGCCGATGGAAACCAGTTGAGCCCTGTGTACCAACATGGTATGTCTGACTTCAATCAAACTTACTCACACAGCGGTCATATCTGCCAATAGATTCTGTGTTTCTATGTTCTGTCTGTTTCTTCTCTTTCATCAGGATATAGGTATTTTAGATGTTAACAGAAATGGGTGAATTAATATATAAGATACAATGAATACAACTCGTTATCATACTTCTTTCAATTACTTTGTTGAGTCTTACATTTAAGTGCATTCATAGGTCTGTGTACAGTTCTGCGATGTGTGGTTAATCTCTGTTTAACATCACGTACAATGTTGTGTAAGATACTTCTGTATAGTACGGATGGATGTATGCTGTGGCCAGTGTGATGGTGTTCAATACAGTCGTCGACCCGCAGGGGACTACAGAGTATGGCTTGTTAGTTTAGTTGCAGTTGTTTTACTGTCGAGGTGGCGAATCTTTAGCAGTCCTATATCATGGTACTGATGTGTTCTGCTATATTGAAGGACAGGTGCTCTTTGATTTAATTTAATTAGAAGTATAAATTTATTTGAAATGATTAATATTATTACATTATACTAATGTAAATTTTCTTTGTGTTTATTTCATTCATAAGACTTACAAAATAAAATGAGGTGTGGACCTTGCCCGAAGGTGTGTGCACTGTAGAGCCAGTCAGGCAGAGGAAATGCTAAAGAAAGTCAGGGGTACAAATAAAACTGGATTCAATGTGGGCACATAAACAGCTATTTATATATTGTAAGGTAAGAACAATCAGTTGTGCAACTGAAAAAAGGAAGCTATTAAGCCAATGCTTTTTATGTTGAAGGAAGGAGGTGATACTGGACAGCGACCGTGCTGAATTTCTGCCGCAGGCTTTGGGGTCTGCTGGGAAGCCAGCTGCGAGCTTACCACCGTAGTAAATCAGCACTTTTATATAGTTTGTCAATGTTTTCGGACTTGCAAAAACATTTGTATGAGTCTAGGACCGGATGTTCAAGGTTGCTCCATCGCAGCAAGTTGGCCATCATAAATCTACGTGCGCCATTCTGTGATATTCAAAGAGGCGTTCGCCAGTGACAACAGGTTCATAAAAGCAGGAAGATGCATGCTCACGAAAGGAGACCATGCATAACCTGTGCAGCCCTGATATTCAGTCGGGTTGTACCCAGAGTTGTGCATGTGCCAACCTCGCAGCCAACCTGAAAGCGCAAACAAAAGGATAAAGTTGAGGGCAACCCACGGGTGAGCTGCTGTGCGAGGTGCAACACAGCTACACTAGCTGGCCCCAACGATCTATGCCCCCCCACCAATCGATGTGGGCATACAGTAACATACCCCGCCCCAGATCCAAAAGGATCGGCGGGGATACAGTAACATACCCCCCCACACATCTCCACAGCCCGATCGCGAACGTAAAATGTATGACCGGCCCGCTCACATCTCCTGAAGCCTGATCGGGGCAGAATGTATAACCCACAGTGCCCGATCGCTGGCAGATGCAAACCCCCAACAGAACATCTCCTGGTGGTCAGTGGACTATATTACCCAGTGCAGGCAGAAATGTAAATTCTAACCCCAAAAACATCTCCCTGGTGTCTAGTGCCCCCTACCACCCCGAACCCCTCCACCCATCCCGCCCCACACAGCAGCGGGTAGCAGCCCTCACCCTGCCTCGCCCACTGACTGACTGTCAGTAGGGTTGCACCCGTGGTGGGCTACAGCCAACAGGTGTCACCCAACCCTACCATGACAGTTCAGATGTGTAATGAACATCATTCACAAATCTGGACTATCGTGCAATATGGGCTGCGCCCATTGGCTGTAGCTGCCAATGGGTGTCACCCGGACGTCGAGCCGGCGGAAACGACGGGCATGTGGAAACGCCACGCCCGGCTGTGAGGCGGGTGAGAAGCAGTGGTGGTGAAGGACACTGACATCAGGGGCTGAGGGCCAATATTGACATTCTGCCCGTGACATGCGATCTGGTTCAAGGAAGAGGTTGAGGTTATTCACCATATCGAACACTGATCAGAGTTGATACCATTGCGCGATTGGGCCCGAATGTGTGGAGAATATATTGCTATTGTGATCAAACTAGGAGATGTGTGAGCGAAAGTGGGGTTCATACTTTGCCGCGATCGGGCTGGGATGTGTGTGGAAATGTAGACACAGAGACTGCGATGGGCTGCAGTCGTCAGTCTCTAGCCAGCTGCTGCCTGGCAGAAGCGGCGCAGAGTCCTCGGGGATCCTAAGCACCTACATGCTAATAGAACTGCAAATGGGCCATAAATAGATGTAAGTGGCCCCCCTCGTCTTGCATAAATTATGAGCCCATTTGCATGTCACCTTTGAATATCAGAAATTTAAGAACGGCGCAATGGTACTGCACAACCGCAACTACAATGCTCAACTCTGGCAATACGCGGTGACGCAAGTTCCACTGCGCCATGCACAGTGGCTGTGGCTTGGGGTGATATTCAAAGGAGTTGGTCATCAGCGCAACTCCTTTGAATATCACCGCCACACCCCCTGCAACTATTTTGAGCAGCACACAGGGCTTGGCGCCTCAAATGTCGGTAGTTTTATAATCTGGCCAGCATAAATAAGCAATAAGACATCAGGAGCGATTATTCAATGTTGTGTAAATGTGTGCTATTGGTATAATGTGGCATGAGGCACAGCAAGTAGTACATCACCACATGAGTTATTAAGTGACTATTGATATAAACAGTCAGAGTGCCTTATTAGTATCATCATAGCAATATTTTGAAAATAGTGTTGAACATTGTTTTGTATGTGCTTAGTCTCTACACTTATGTCAATCAAAGATTGACGTACAGCTAATAACGTTGTGATACTAATCAGAAACTAGTATTTCTCACAACTGTTGTTGTAAGTCTTACAAAAATGTTCTGTCATTTACATCTAACATTTACATTTTTTGGGGGGTTCATGGTAGAACATCGGAGGCGTTCCCCAGCTGCAAGCGAGGTAGTGCCAGCAGAGAGCCAAGCTGTGGAGGGTGGTCAGTCAGACACTGAAAGTGTCATTGTGATTGAGTCTGACGGTAAGACGTTATCACAAATTTCTTAGCTTGTTTACAAATAAGAAATGAGAGGGTTTCTCATGCCACAAAGTGCAGGATAGTCAAATTGTGCCATTCATACACGACGCAAGGTATTGAAGCGCAAATTAGCTACATAGCTGTGTGTCTGGGGACAATATTAAAAGTGACATGCAAATGGGGTATGATCATTGGAAGACGCAGTGTGGGGGCATTTGCATGTCGTTATGGTGTGATTTTGCTATTACCATGCAGGTCTGCCGATCCCTGAGGAATTGCGCGGTGCCTAAACAGGCTGCAGGCAGCGGGAACAATACTGCGGTGCCAGCCAGATCATAGAAAGCAGTGTAGAATGCCCTGTAGCATCGCTCTCTGGGCTGATCAGAGAGATAGTTCAATTCTCCACGCAACACATTGATGCGCTAGCGACAATATGACCCCTCCAGAACGTATCTCTGCTGATGACAGTGGCGCAAAAGGTCGAGTGCAGGTTGAAAGTTTAATGAGCCGCCTCTGAACATAGCCCTGGTGAACAGTGTATGACCGACACCATGCAGTTAAGCAAGTTTCACCATCCTGTCTCTCCCAGCTGGGCAGCTGAGCAACGCAACACAAGTCTCACCACACCCTGCCACCATGAAAGTGACTGTCTTGTAGGGCTGAATCGACCATTGCTGTGGTTGTAGTACAGCTAATGTATTAGGAGCCCATGCCGTACATGACAGTTCAGACTTTTAATGAATGAATTGATTCACAAATCTGTTATGTGATACACACTATGGGGTGCATGCTCATTGGGTCTTGGTCTGAAGCAATGGGTGTGCAGCCCTAACGGGCAGCCAGTTGACTGGGCTGCAGCGTGAATGGATGATGCTGCCCACTGCCTGTGAGGTAGTGAGCAGGGTAGTGGTGCTTCATGGGCAGGTTGGGTGGGAGACACCAGCCACCAGGGCTATCTTCAGAGGGGGTTATTAAACTAACTGCCCGATAATTAGGCATTTCAGTCCCTGGACCCAGGACAGAAATGTTCAGGAGGATGGGTGGGTTGTTTTACTTACTGGCTGCAATTGGGCATTTTGGTCCACTTGAGCACAAGAGATACATTTGGTGGGTTACTTAACTTCTGGTGTGATTGGGCATTTCGCCCACTGGAGCATCAGGAATACATTTGGGGGAGGCACAGTGCTGCCCGTGATTCGCCTGGTGTTGGGAGAAGTACAGAATGCCCTGGTAGGGCCATTGGGAGGGGTGGGAGAGATTGCAGTCGGATTGGCTGCATACTGTGTTCCGGGGCATGGGGACTAGGTTGGGGGACAGCACAGGTGCCAGCAGTTGTGTTTCAGCCTGAAATCTAGCAGCTCAGCTGTGAGTGACCCGAGTTAGCTTTTTTTTTTTGCCTGCAAGTCATGCAGGCTTGGCTGAGGTTGTGGATACAGCCCTCCACAGCCTAGGTGAATATTGGTCTGTGGGTTCATTTATGGTTCCTCCTGTACACTTAACCATGCATTCATTTGCATTGTGCTGTTGTTCAACCAGTTTTCAGTGCACGACAAGTGTGTTTTACTAGAATGTTGCAGAATGGCAGAATGTTGTACTTGCAGATGTGGAGCCTATTGTGTATGGGTCAACCATCTTGAATATCCTACCCTAAATAGTTCAAAAAAAAGGTGTTAACCAACCTAGTGAATGGCATGCAGTGCCACCATGGCAGAAGATCCTGTCACTACCATAACAAACTGGTATTACTACACAGATGAGCGGAATAATATTCTTCATGAATCTTACAATGTATGGATGCATACAGCGGTAGATCGCGGTGTTGTGGGGGCGCAGGTCTCTCCTCTCTGCTAATTTTGGTGGTGGAGTTCATCGTATACAATGAAGCAATAATGCCCGACAGGGTGTGTGTCATGCTGGATAATCGTCACGCCTCAGGTGGTTGGAGCAACGGCACGCAGGCGCATGAAACCAACAACTGAGACGTGATGTTATCCCAACACACACCCTGTCGCAGTCATTACTGCTATTATACAATGGCTCGTTGTTATACAGAAACAAAAATACTTTTAAAGATAGTTTTATGAGGAAAGAAATATTTTTGTTTTAAGAGCTGACGAAACAATCAAGCAAATGATCAGCATGCTGATGATGATCAGCAGGTTCACAGTAAGGCTGAGACTAGACCCGTGATGTTGTACTGATTAACATCACGCGTCCTCCCAAGACTGACCAGTCAGAGTCCAGGATTTTTTCTTGCCATTGTATAATGAGTTATAGATAACAAATTCTAATGTTGTTCTAGTGTTGTAGGTGTCTCAGTGGAATTCAATGGTGTGCTGCTAAATTATCTGTTGCATAATTATGACATGTCCCTACAATTGTATTTAGTTAATATTTATATATGTCATGCCAATGTTTCATTTGTATTATTGCAATAGTTATAAATGTGCATTATAGAATCTCTACATGTTTGTTAATGTGTTTTAATAGCCCTGTAGGGATAATATGGCTAATAAATACATACATGGCTACTACATTCAGCTAGAGGGTCATTGAGTGAACAGTGACATTTTCGTTGTGTTGGTGTTCTTTTATTATAATAACTCAATTTTAAACTATTAAAGGAACAGAGCGTCATATTATTAGGTATGCATGTATGTAAATTGAACATACATGTATGTTTTAGGATGTTTATGTCTCAACCTTGCATTATGACAATGTTATAAGTATTGTGATTGATGGGCAGGCACTACTTGTTCTGCACTGCATACTACCAATTATATATTTGTGAGTAATGTTTTTGAAAATACGTTATTGAAGAAATAGATGTTTTAAAGAAAAACACTTTGACCTTGATATTTCATCTATTAATGTGATCATTTTTTTCTTGTTTCCTTTAATAGATCCCGGGGAAGCTGCTGTTCCGGAACACGTGGAGGTGAAGCAGGAAGCCGGCGCCAGCCCACCACGTAAGTGAAATCTGTTGTTGCTATTATCTGCATCCTTGAGAAGTACCATAGGGTTGTCAACATTCTGTGGTGATCAATGCTCCTGTTGATAATTATACGTTGCAGTCCTACTGCATGATAGGGGGAGTGCACTGTCTCTTGGCATACCACTGCAAATGTAACATTGTTTGGGGTGTGAGCAACAGAGCTTCGTTGCTGAGTGAGTACCACTTATTTTGTTTGTTGTGGGTGGGCGAATCACTGTTTACATTACTTACTTTACGCGTGATGTGACCTTATAAGGGGGTATGCATTGATCACTGCAGATACCCAACCACCCAAAAAAACACAAACATGATGGTAGGATATTGAAGTGACCTCAAATGTTGTGCACTGCATATAGTCTACAATTATGATTTATTAGTTTTTCTCAATCTACAAGTTTAAAAGTGTGCCTTATAGTGTTCATTATCCCTTTTCCCAGTAAAAGTGAATAGCTGTGCAGTGTGTCTGTCTTCAGCCTTGCCAGCCTAATGCTTACCTCTACAATGTAGTGCGATGCTGTTCAGTGCACCGCCAGATATGTGTATTTTTAAAGGTGATCATGAACTGAGGAATGTCGATAAAACTAATAATGCAGGAAATAATGGACTGTTTATGCTCACCCTATGAATATTGTACATTTCTAAATAACACTATAAGTTGTCTCACCACACTTAGAAAATGGGCTTTTTATTTCCTGGCATCTGATTGGCTAGTACCCTTCCCAGGGGGGTAAATTAACTTTAAATAGATCCCCAGGAAATAAAAAGTACCAGCTCCAGTTCCCTCTCACCCACTCAGGTATCCCTCTGCCCATCCAGGTTGCTCATTGGCTAAAAACATCAAAATAAATGTGAAATCACTGCCATTTTTTTTCTGTCACTTAGCGAGATATATTGGGCCATTAATGACAAGCTGTCTCAAAAAGACACTGCCCCCCACCACAGACAGACACACTCTCACTCTTCCTGAACAACTTTTGTCAGGCAAATTCATTCGGTGCAGAAGTGTATTGATTTCGATTTCTTTTAAAGATGTCAGTATTTAAAACAGTGCTAGGACATCGCGCGCTCAGCGTACTTCAACACCTTTTCCATTGTACAGTTTTATTGTAGCCCTAACTCCACTAGCGCTGACTTTAAATTAAGGCTACCTCCCCCCATGTCACTTACACACCTGCCAAGACTGTGCTCCTGCATTTTTAGGATCGGCAACCACAGCAGCCAACGCTCTTCTGACGGTGCCCTCTCAGCACTGATTCCGTTCCTAAATGACACAGCACTAGCTGACGATTCACTACTCCTCACTCCCTTCTCTATACCTCTGCCCTCCCGCTGTACTGTTTCCTCCTCAGAAGCTTCACTCTACTTTTGTGGGATTAGTTTTGACTGACTGGGAAGCTGTAGCGTCACGGAACGGTACTGTGGTGCAGTTAGAAAACGACGACAGCCTCTGCCGGTAGAAGGCAAACGGCGTCCGGATGCATTCAGACTGGGAATTTGTATCAAGCTCAGTATCAAAGGGTCAGAGCTGTGAGGGGCCGGTGCTGTGCTAGTGGTGGACAAGAAACAGACACATGTATTAAACATATCTTGATTGAACTCTCTGTAGTCCTGTGTACGGTGGGGGTGGTTATGTTAACATGACAACAGGCTCCAAAACCACAACTACAGGACTGCGACATTAGGCACACGTGAGGAACTATTTTTACAAAAGAAATAAAACAAAACAGTTTTCACATTAAAACATAAAAATATTTTTCTTTTAATAAAAATAGTACCATGGACCATTTTCTAGAATAATGCTCCAGGATGGGCGGTATTGAGTAATACCAGACTGGCCAGGAGGTATAGGCGCGTCCCACCTGGATGCCGGGCCTCATTACGCCTCTGGCTGGTCCGGGTATTCCCAATACTACCACACTGTCGGGCATTATTGCTTAATTAAATGCATTATGACAGGTTGCAGTGGTAAATACTACCATTATATGGTCCGTGCTGGGTTGGGTGCTGGTGAAAAGAAGTTGTGAGTAGTCCCAAATATTGGCCCACATAGATCAGATTGCTAAATAGTTCAATGATGCATGGGTTAGCAACACACAGTGTCATAGTTTCAATGAGCAACTATTCTTTAAAACAGTGTTTTAAAACGTGACTATATGATATTGTGGCTGTTGTTCGAAATTACTTTTGGGGACATTGTAAGAAGATGACTGTGAGAGTGTATGTGAGTAAAGGTAGTAATATGTCTACTTTAAAACATTTGTTTTTAGATGAACATTATATGCTATCATAGGCGCAAGCCCTTCTGCTGTGCAAAACAGTTGCGCAGGGGTGTGTCCAGGGTGATATTCAAAGGAGTTGTGGTATTGAGGAAGTACTTTGAATATCACCTCTAAGCACATCCACTGTGCATGGCGCAGTGTAACTTGCAGCGCAAGTTTCGAAACTGCAGCATTCTACTTGTGGTTGCAAAATGCCGATATTCTAAAGGTAATATGCAAATGTGGTTGTAATTCAGGCAAGGCACGGTGGGGACATTCTCATCTGATTATGGTCCTATTTGCATCCCATTAGCATGCAGGTGTGGTGATCACGAGGACTTGTGCTTGGGTCCTTACCAGGTAGCAGCTGTTGGGCAAGGATGCCCTTGCAGGCTAATTTCAGGCAAAGAGCAAATCCTCCCACTGGCCCCGATTATGGCATACTGTTAATACCTCCCCCCTCAGTAGCCCAGTTGGGGCAGCAATGTGTCTCCACGCTCAACACAGACGTGGAGGTCCGGGACCAATAACCACAATTGCGCTTATTGCAATGAAACACCTTCCTACCTCCTGAATACATCCCTGGCAATACCAGTGGACTAATAAGCCCAATTGCAGGCTTGAGTATTGAAACCCCACCCCCACCTCCCGATCATATCCTGAAAATCCCAATTGTGGGATGAAGAACCACCCAACAAAAAGACATGAGTGTTGGGGGCAGACATTACACCGTGATTGCCTTTGATGATGCGTAGAGGTGCATATCTCTCTCAAGATGTACCACATTGCGAGAATGTAACTCATTTAAATTCACTAAAGCTTCCTGTTGCAGATTGTGAGGATTTGTAACTACGCTCAGTGTTAACATTTTTTCAAAATTCTATAGTAAATGATGCTAAATATATCAATTTTATAAATTGCAGACTTTATGAACTTAATGCAAACATTTTAACAGTGTTGTGGGCTTCTAATTGTAAAATTAGATTAAGTGTTCCACTGCGTTTCCTATTCTTTCAACATTTAGAGAAGCAATGTAACACATTTTGGGAACAAACAGTTCAGACGTATGAGACAGAGTGTTGAGGGCACGCACAGGTGGCAGCTGCTGTGTTGAGTCCTGCAATGTAGCAGCTCACTTGTGGTTGGCCCTGAACTTGATCCTTTTTTTTTCTCAAAGTTCTGCAGGCACAGCTTTGGGATTGCGCCTGCACAACTCTGCTGAGCTTGACTAGATATCTGGCATGGTTTTGCATCGCATCTTATATTAGTGACTTATTTATTTAAAGTACTGATCTGTGCTGAGATCTTGAAACACGGGTCAAAAGCTGTTTGGTTTAAAAGTATCATTAAACTTATCATGATAGTGTACGCATGAAAAGTATTTTATTATACTGCTACTGTAAAGGTACTTTAATTTCACTGAATACATGACTACACATTATAGGCAGACATGGTGAAGTAAACATTCTCACACTTGATGAGGATGTATTTCAACCTATGGCATAATAGTGTAAATAATGCTAAAATATGCACACAGAATAGTTCTGAGTAGTGAAAGAAAATCTAAGAGTAGCACTATAAGCCACAGCTAACTATACATTTTTTATGTTGTGAGCTTATTAGATAAATGATAGTCAAGTATGAGGAGAGACAAATTAGATACTTACTAATTTAGCTCAGAGTGTACACGGAGATGCACTTACTGGCAGTGATTCGTCACGCAGTCGCAGCCGAGTGACCGAGTCACACAATTAGTGGTGTTAAATCCTCCAGTGTACCCACACCCCTGGGAGGATACATTTTATTATACAACGCAGAATGTTGTTTTTTATGTTTTTTAACTGCGTTCTAACTCACTGAGGTCCCTACACTTCAAAAGAGGAGGTCATTTAGCTAAAATTTTCTGTGGTGTTTTAGCGAAGCGGCAACGGGACAAACCGCGGCAGTTTTGTTTGAAGTGAATGTGACCGGATTAGCACGGTATAAGATTGGCTGGCACTTCTTCCAGTGGGTACACTGGAGGATTTATCACGGTGGTCATTGTGCCAGCCAGCCAATCAGGATGCAGGATTCGGCATATCGGATTTACCACATTGTATAATAAATAGTTTAGCATCATACTTTAAACTATTATCATTACTTTAAAATGAATGCATTTCTGATATTGTATCAGATAAGAAATATTTGAAGTGAAATATTTTACAGTTGTAATTGTTGAATTTGTGTTAAATATTCATAACTGTTTTTTTTTTATCTTGTAGGGTGCCGGTGACTGCGAAGATGCACAGGCCATTGTCACAGACAGCCAGGTTGATTCGCTGAGGTCTTCAGTCTGGCGGAGGCTAGAACGTTGTCATCCTGAGAGGCTGGACAAATCCAGTCTCTCTTGGATGCACAGCAGCAGACTGTGAACCTCATCCTTGAGCCGGGTCGAGCAGTGGGTGATGGTGCTGTTGCACATAGCAGTGCTTCACCTCCACGGCTACCATCTGTTCCTGCAGCTTCCCTGGTGAGACTGGCCACCCCATCAGAGGTCCGCATCATCTCCCAAGGCGCAACAGTTTCCACTTCTTTTTGAGCCTCCACACTGAATCCAGCTTCCAGCCTGGATTGCCTGATGCAGTGCACACACCTCTCGCAAGTCTTTGACTGAAGTAAAAGAACATTAAAATATTTTTATATGTTTTTATTAATATTACACAAAAAGATTTTTTTATTTAATTTATATGTTGTGTATGATGTAATACACACCTTATTTTTTTTTCGTTGTATGTATATATTCTTTTATAAAAATCTATTTTTGTATGTATAAAAAAAATATTTTTGTTTGTCATTTTTTATATTGAAACTATTTTTATAGTTAAATAAGTAAAACTATACTCTCTTGTGTTTGGTGTCTTATTCATATTCAAGAGATAAAGTGTGACATTCAAGCCGCAACATTTTTTGGGCAATTGTCATAACCATATCATCTTAACATTGGGTATATGTGGCAGTATTGTTATCCCTAATATAAAGATAGTTAATAGAAAGGTTCATACAAATTTTCAAGGGAGTGGAGGAGGCCAGACAGTAAAGAATAGGCCATAGCTGTTCCCAGCCAATATCTCTTATGTAGTCATGTTAGCTTCCTTCATAAAAATTTCTATACAGCTGAGTTTTAAAAAGCATCTTTGATTTAGGACAAATAAGTGACAAGGGGACCTCATTCCAAGGGGCCACCAGTCTCTTGTGACAAATGCCTTCCTTCTATTAGTATTATACTTTTATGGGCCAGATATTCAAAAAGGGCTGCTTACATGTGTAAAGGGTAGTGCTCATGATGTCAAGACTCTGCTCCATTCTATGCATATTCAGCAGGAGGCAGTTCCACCACAGAAAACATGCTGAGTAACAGTGCAATGCAAATGAATGCATGATGAACTGCAGGGGACCAACCATGATTAACTGCACAGCCTGACATTCAGCAAGGCTGTGTAGAGTTGTGAAGGTGCAACCTGCAACCTGCACCTGCACAACTTTCAGGCCAAAAAAATGCTCAAGTCAACAATCACGCACAGGTAAACTGCTGAATTGCATGGCACGACACAGCAGCTGACAGCTGTGGCTGGCCCCCAACCCACTCCATGTCCCATCGTGCAGCCTAATCGTGGTCAAAAGAGTGACAATTCCCAACACCAACCCACCACTGGGCCTATTGTGGGCAACAGCAGAAATGTTCCTCCCCCACAAGCCTGACCACGGGCTGCTCTAGTTTAAAAACAACCCTCCTGTGAATACATCCCTGGTGGTCCAGTGTACTAAGAAGCTGATTTCAGGGTGTATCAGTGTGAAACACAACCCCCCACTCCTGCCGAACATAGCCCTGGTGGTGTAGTGGACTGAAAGTCCCATTTACGGGATGTAAACAGTAAAGCTGACCCCCGAACATAGCCCTGGTGGTCTAGTGACCAAAACTCCCATTCAGCGGGATGTAAGCAGTAAACCCCGAACATACCCTGGTGGTCCAGTGCACTCAAACTCCGTTCTTGGGATGTAAGCAGTAAACCCCCGAACATAGCCCTGGTGGTCCAGTATATGTATTCAATACAACAAACCTCTTCCACCGCTGTTCACATGATTGATGGTAGCGACCTCAGTTGGTAGTGGAAGCACTCTGTGAAATCTCAAGTTACTATAGTAGCATATCCATTTGTTCAGTACATGAACTAATAGTGTCCATGTCATGTCATATTGTCTTTAGTTATGCACATTTTAAAGTTACATATGTGCTCACAAACAAAATGATTAAGACACTTTAACATTAAAACTACTACATGGAACGAGAATGACAAATGACAATTAATAAAGTAATTAAGACAATGACAGTAAATGCAACCACAACAGTTGAAATATTTCTGACACTGGAACATTGTTTTATTTGTATGTGCACTATTCTTAGGACTATTAATCATGTAGCATGCTGAGAGATACTTCTGAAAAAGACAGGATATTCATGGCAAAAAACTCCGTTTAATGCATCAGTTAGGGTTGTTCCACAGTGACAAAAGTGAGGAAATTCGCTGTTAGGGTTCAAAACCCTAACTCCGAATTCACCCCTCCCCAGCACCACACACACACAGACACACACACACATTCAAGTATGGGGTAGGACCAAGTCAACACAACCAATGACAGACATCCAGCAGCAGGTGACAGAAATAACAAACAATTGTCTAAATGTACTACGAGACATCCCCACCCACCTGACCAGGTACTGCATGCTCAGTGGAGATCAACAGCAAAACTGAGGCCATGTACACCAAACGTACACATCCCTGATTGCAGCTGCACACAACGTACCACACTTAGTAGTTGCATGGCCTTACCTACCGATGCCCCACACCACACCACAACTGGTACTGTACCGTTATTCAAAATAAATGCTGAAGCTGCATGATGACAGTTGTAGAAAGGTTTTAACACTACTGAGTATACATAAATTAAGAGAAGCACATGAATTAACTACAAGACACTAGGATGCTCAAGATAAAAGTAGTGATACATTTAGTAGGTGATTTACATAGTAGTACATTTACTGCAATGGTTTACTCAACATAGAGAGGCTGATGTAAACGTATGGAAAAGCATTGCCTGTTCAACGCTGTGAAATTGGTACTGCCAGTATCACATGCATTCTTACTGGTGAAGGTGTACTGCTGATGTAAATACATAGACCTTCAGTGTGTTTCAATATTAAAGATCAGTAAGTATTCTTTGTAAGAAAGATTGTAATTGCATGGATCTGGACAAGAAACTTCTAAATATCATAGCACTACTGAGCCAACAATGATGTACCTGTTTCGGACATGTATATAGGATAGATTTTCCTGTAGGCACTTACTGAGTATGTTGTACCTGATAAAGACAATCTCATTGCATCTGTGATGACTAACTTATTAAAATAGTAATACATTTGCTATTGTTGCAATGAGTGATCTATGCCACTTATGGACACAGTGTGATTTTTTTAACAGTTGTTTCATACTCAGGCTGTATGCCTACTGTTTGGGTTTGCCACACTTCTGTCACTCATGCTATCAAAGTGATAACTATGTTAATTCTGCTACAACAGGAATCAAGTAGGTATGGTGTAGATATAAACAGAATGCCTTTTAGTATTGATTTAACTCATAATAGGGTAAATGTACTAGGACAGCAGGGGTTATCCTCTATCACTGAGTCTGTCAGTTATAATCACACTAGGGTTTTGATGACTGTAATGATCAAGTTACACTGTTCATCTTCATGAGTTCATATTCACAGCCATTCTCCAGCAGCTAGACAGTGTATGGTGTAACTGGGTGGGACACTGTGTTGCAAAGCTGCTGCAGTGCCTAGCAGAGGGAGAGTATCTACTCATAAAGACAATTAAGCAATAAGGCATGACCAACAGTTATGTTAAATGGTCTGTTAATCACCCTGTAGGGGTTTAATGTTGAATGAGGCATATCCAAGTGCCACATGTCGCTAGACAGTGATAAACTGACCATTAACATAATACCTGGGAGTGGCTTATTGCTATCATAATAAAACTGTTTTTAAACAACATTAAACCATGTTCATCATATGGTTAGGCTCTACATGTATGTTAATAAAAACTAAACATAAGGCTGTTACAATGTTTACAGTCAATTAGAAAGCTGCATTTCTCAAACCCTTGTTATAATCAGAGATATTATACCTGTACAACTCCTTGGTTTTGCTTAACTCTATTGCTCAGGTGGCCCACCACAAGTGGTGTGGTGTGGTGTGGGCATCGGTAGGTAAAGCCATGCAACTACTAAGTGTGGTACGTTGTGTGCAGCTGCAATCAGGGATGTGTACATTTGGTGTACATGGCCTCAGTTTTGCTGTTGATCTCCACTGAGCATGCAGTACCTGGTCAGGTGGGTGGGGATGTCTCGTAGTACATTTAGACAATTGTTTGTTATTTCTGTCACCTGCTGCTGGATGTCTGTCATTGGTTGTGTTGACTTGGTCCTCCCCCATACTTGAATGTGTGTGTGTGTCTGTGTGTGTGTGGTGCTGGGGGTGAATTCCGAGTTAGGGTTTTGAACCCTAACAGTGAATTTACTCACTTTTGTCGCTGTGGAACAACCCTAACTGATGCATTAAACGGAGTTTTTTGCCATGAATATATATATATATATATATATATATATATATATATATATACACAGTGAAGCCTACTAAGATGAAGTGCAGCATTGCAGAATACTGCAGTACAGTTACTGCAGCAAACAATGTAATTTCAATGGGAGTTAATCCCTTTGTCATGCAGTAAACCTGTGACACTGTGCTTCATCCAGTGGGCTTCACTATATGTATATATATGTATATATATACGTGTGTGTGTGTATATATATATATATATATATATATATATATATATATATATATGTAGCAACACAGGGGAACAGTATTAACCATTCAAAACTTACAGCTTTCATGTGAGATTATCTTTGGAAATGTTCAGAAGATTCTAGTGGTTGTTCTGTCTAAGAATAAACACATTCCTTTCTAGTTTTCTCTTGTTTTCCAATTGCATGATTCTAAGGGAAAGCATGCAGTGGTATAGCTTCACAATAGATAAACTTAGGTACCTCCGTTTTGAATGTTATAATCTAATTATTTATGTATTTATTGAAATTGTTTCACAAGAAAAAGCATACTGAGCAAGATCTGCTCGTCTCCTGGTGTGACCTGGGGGGGGTACAGTGGGGAAGAGGACAAGGGTAGTCCAGGTCCTGACATATATACATACAATTACAATACAATTGAAAACGTTTGACAGAAATAGCTGGGCGTAGATGACAATTTACCCTTACTTATAGTATAGTAGCAATTACATGGGGAAGTCAGGCTTTATACCTTGAAAACATCATTAGATAATACAGCTGCATATGTTTGACAGGAATAGGTGAGTGTGGATTAATACATATACCCTAATAGTTGAGAGTAACAGTTACAATGAGGAAATCCTGATAAGGTATTGGGTTGTGGTATATAATGAGATGGGGTAAGTGCAAGCTAGCTAGCTCAAAAGTTGGGATCAAGTGCAGTAGTTGGGTGTGGTTAGTGAAGTAACACCATTGGGCCTAGTGGGAGAAGAAATATAGGAGTGTCTGAGGTAGAAAGATTGGAGAGTTAGCTGCAGGTGCAGTTTACTGAGCAGTGGTTGGCAAAGACATTGGATAGTGAGTGGATAGAGGAAGAGTGGCAAATTTCAGAGGGGAAAGAGTTCCAGAGTTGAGGGAAGCAGTGAGAGAAGGCGGTCTGGCCAGCTTGGGTCTGACGACTGGGGACTAACAAGAGCCAGGAGTCTAGGGACCTCAGAGCATAGGTGGGTGCCAGAGGGGGTGATAGTATTTAGGTTAGATACACTGGGAGGGTACCAAACTAGTTCTTCGAGATAAACTTGGCACAGTGTATTAGGTGGTGGTTCTCAAGGAAGGGGAGAGCAAGGGAGTGGTATAGCTTGCAGAGGTGGGTGCGAGGAGGAGCGTCCAGAGCAAACCAGCAGAAAGCATTAAAAAGGGTATCCAGTTTGGATGAAACTGACTTGTGGGTGGCACTGTAAATAATATCACAATGATTGAAGGAGGGAAGTATCATCTTCTGGATAAGCTCACGACGGACTGGATAGGGGAGGCTAGAACAATTCTGATATAAAGCTCCGAGCTTGGGGTGGTGTTTTGTTAGTATAGAGTCAGCATGGACTGTTAAGGTGAGGTGGCGGTCAAGCCAAACTCCAAGATACCGGAAGGAGGTGACATCCTTCAGCTCTGACTCATCAAGGGTGTGGAAAAGTGAGAGGGAAGGGAGCCTGGCTAGTCATTGGGATGTACCAAAAGTCATAGCTACAGTTTTTTTAGCATCTAGAGAGAGCTGGTGAGAGTTGCACCAGAGCTGGACTTTGTTAAAATCTGCCTGGAAGGCAGAGTCAATGGAGGCTGGGGAGGAACCAGAAGAAAATAGGACAGTATCATCAGAATACATGTGGATTGAGGAGGCAGAACAAGTTTGGGGCAGGTTGTTTAGAAAAATAGAGAATAGGATAGGCCCAAGCACCGATCCTTGGGGGACACCAGTGGACATGGGGAGGGGAAGGGATATGGCATCCACAATCCTGACAGATTGAGTGCACTCTGTAAGATAGGCACTGAACCAGGCAGTAGCAGATGTGGAGAGAACAGAGTCAGAGAGGCTAGATAGCAACAGAGTGTGGGAGATTGTATTAAAGGCCTTTGCCAGATCGATGAAAATGGCAGAGGTGATGTGACCTCTATCCATTCCAGATTGGATGGTGCCAGAGAGCCTTAGTAAAAAAGAGGCAGTGGAGTGATCTTTTCTGAATCTGGACTGGTAGCGTGTGAAGAAATTTGAGTCGGTGAGATAGGAGGTTAGCTGGCTAAGCACTAAGTGTTCTTGCAGCTTCGCCAGAGCAGGGAGGAGGGAGATTGGCTGATAGTTTGAGGTGGAGGAGGAAGCACCCCCTTTGTGGAGAGGGATAACAATGGTGTGCTTCCAGGACAGAGGGACAGATGCAGTGGCGAATGATAGATTTAGGAGGTAGGCAATGGGGTGGCTATGGCAGAGGTCAAGAGGAACAGAAGTTTGGGGTCTAGTCCATCTAGGGAATTCCCATTTGAAGGGCTTAATATTAGCAGGGCTTCTAGAGCTTCATCTGGAGAGATTTCCCTGAAGGAGAAAATACCTGTATTTTGATGTAGTTTTTGCCCTGTAGGTGGTGGAGATGGTGACATGGGAGGTAAGAAGGAAAGGAGCAAGGAAGCGCAGGCGGAGAAATATAAGTTAAACTCAGCAGCAACTGAGACAGGATACGAGAGTGTGGAGTTGTTTACACTAAGGAGAGGCGAGGGCTTGGCCTCTGGGGGTGAGAAAAGGGAGTGTATGACCTTCTAGAATTTGGAGAGGCTATAAGGTTAGCTTGGAGGGAGGATCTAAAGTACTCTGCTTTAGCTAGCTGAGTTGCTCTAGTGCACATCTTGATCAGATACTGGTAGTGGGAGA
This sequence comes from Neoceratodus forsteri, assembly GCA_016271365.2. NCBI lineage: Eukaryota > Metazoa > Chordata > Ceratodontiformes > Ceratodontidae > Neoceratodus > Neoceratodus forsteri. The sequence continues at coordinate 341,285,448 of CM057455.1, read as the reverse complement.
GGTCCTGAGGTAGGGTAGAGGCTTTGAAGGCTCCCCATGCTGAGTCACGGGTGTTCATACAAGCTGTAAGCTCTTCGGAGATCCAAGGCAGGTGGGTACTGCGTACCCTAGTACATCGTAGTGGGGCATGGGAATCCCATATCTTAAGCAACAGGTTTTTAAAGTGAAGTAGAGTGTAATCTACCAGGTTGGGAGGAGGGGAGCCAGTTAGCTAGGACAAAGTCATTTAGGAGGGGAGTGAGGTTTAGGGATTTGAACGACCATTAGACTAAGAACTTAGGGGGGGGATTTGAGATGGTGGATTCCGTGAACAAGGTAGATGACATGGTGATCACTCATAGAGTCAGGGAATAGGCCTGTTTGGATGACTCTGTGAGAATGGGAGGTCAGAGCCCAGTCGATAAGGGAGTGGTTTGGGCGGGTGGGCTCAGTGATGAGTTGGGTTAAATTGAGGGCAGCAACATCCGTCCGGGTTTTCTTGAGGGCCGGGGCGAACCAGTTTAGGTTAAGATCACCCATAGCATATAATTCCCCGGTGGGTGCTTGTGAACTCATTTATGTAAGAAGGTCAGCAAGAGCTGTGGCAGGGGTGCCTGGTCGGCAGTAGATTCCGGCAATGAATATGGGCAGTGAGAAAGGTAGTGTGAGCTGCAGCAGCAAGAGTTCATACTCTTTAGGTTCAGTTTTAGATAAGATTATTTCGTAGCGTATGTCCGAACTTATGAAGATGGTTATGCCGCCACCTCTCGTGGCCCTGTCCTGGCAGGTCATCATGTAACCAGGGATTGTGACTGAGGAGTCAGGCATGTTTTTCTTAAGCCAAGTTTTGGAGAGGATAAGGACATCAAGAGCATGTAGGGTGGTGAGTACTTGTAGCTGGTCGATTTTAAGTGGTAGGCTATGAATATTTAGGTGAAGGAGACAAAGGCTTTTGTGGAGGGTGTAACCTGGCAGTTGAGAGGGGATGGGATGTGGGGTTGGGGTGCCGGCTGAGGTTGGTGAGAATGTGGTGGTCGAGGGTCCCGGATTTGGGTGTATGTCTCCTGCTACGAGAAGGAGGAGTGTGAAGGATAGGTGTTGGGCTAGTATACAGAGGTAACTTGGAACGGAAGAGCCCTACCATGAGTGGGGGCAAGGATGGACATTTGTGTGGGAAACAGGGGTTGGGCAAGAAGCAAGTAGGTGCAGGAGAGTCCAGGAGGGGAGGGAGAGGGCCTGATTAGGAAAGAGGGGGGACATATAGTAGAGTGTGCCTAGGTAGGAGTGGGTTGGAGAGAGAGCGCAGGGTTGGAGGGGCAAGGAGGAGTTACAATATGAGCCAAGTAGGGGGAGAGGGCATGGGGAAGGTAGGCGGCATGGTAGAGAAAAGGGGTGGGAGGCAGGAGAACAGACAACTGAGTAGAGGTAAAATGCTAGCCACAGTGGACATGGTGCTGGGATTTTGTAGCAACTTTTCAGACAAGAAGGTAATTATGAGGAGAAAGGAGCCTGAGATTGGCTGGGACGAATGTGTTGGTTGGCCCCTAGGAGGGCAAATGGCCAATAGGCCTAGGAGGTGAAACAGAGAGAATGGGAATTCTAGAATAGAGGGGAGTCAATGGAAGGCTGCAGGAGGCTGGTGGGGGTTGGGGTCGAGGAAGAAGGCAGGCAGAGAGAGTATTTAATCAGGGGAGGGTGTGGGGCCTAAAATTTAGAAGACAGTAAGAGGCGTGGGGTTTGGGGAGATTTAGCAGAACAATAGCCCTAGAGAAATTGGGCACCAAAGAGAGCTGGCTCAGTGGGGGGGAGAGGCGTGGGGTTTCATAGATTCAGAAAAGAGCTGCAAACACTTAGCACTCTAACTTACAACACAGATTTATATTTCTTTCCTTACTTTACACAGGCAGGTTTCAATTTAAACAGTAAAAATCAATGTAATTTCTCAGTCGGTGCCCTGTCGGCTGGCTCAGTGAGGGAAGGAGGTGTGGGGTTTCACAGATTCAGAAAGAAGTTGCAAACATTTAGCACTCTAACTTTGAATACAGATTTATATTTTTTTTCTTACTTTGCACAGGCAGGTTTCAGTTTAAATAGTAAAAATCAATGTAATTTCACAGTCGGAGCCCTGTCAGCAGAGAGAGAGATAGGGGAGCCAATCAGCTGCGACTGCCAGGCCGCGCCTGCAATCCGATAGGGTGCACTTTCACTGTACATTGAGCTTGATTTTGTCCAGGGTCCTGGTCTTGGTCAGCGGCTGCAGAGGAGCCTGCCGACTGCTGGGAGCTGTAGCAGCCCAGGTCAGAGGGCAAGTAGCTGGGGGGAGAGATGAGGAACGAGGTTAAATAGGGGAAGGAGACAAAGGCGAAAATTTAGAAGACAGTAAGAGGCGTGGGGTTTGGGGAGATTTAGCAGAACGATAGCCCTGGAGAAACTGGGCACCAAAGAGAGCTGGCTCAGTGGGGGAGAGGCGTGGGGTTTCACAGATTCAGAAAGGAGCTGCAAACACTTAGCACTCTAATTTACAACACAGATTTATATTTCTTTCCTTACTTTACACAGGCAAGTTTCAATTTAAACAGTAAAAATCAATGTAATTTCACAGTCGGAGCCCTGTCAGCAGAGAGAGATAAGGGAGCCAATCAGCTGCGACTGCCAGGCAATGCCTGCAATCTGATAGGGTGTGCTTTCACCGTACCTTGATTTTATCCAGGGTCCTGGTCTCAGTCAGCGGCTGGAGAGGAGCCTGATGACCACTGGGAGCTGTAGCAGCCCTGGTCAGAGGGCAAGCAGCTTGAGCTTGATTTTGTCCGGGGTTCTGGTCTCAGTTGGGGGCTGGAGAGGAGCCTGCCGACTGCTGGGAGCTGTAGCAATTAAACTTAAGCACTTGCATAAACAGCATTCTCAAAAAAAATAATCTGTTTTAAAACCCAAAGTGCTTCTTCCTGCAGCATTTCAGTGAATGCATTAGGGAGCACTCAAACTGTCAGGGCCTGCTATTAAATCCTAACTCCCTTTTATGTCAGTCACGCAGAGGGCAAGCCATTTGAGTGATTGTCTAAGTCACAAGCTCTGCACTGGCACAAAAACAAAATATTAAAAATATGTATTCTAAAACTATGAATTTTACAAAATATAACAATTTCACAGTAAATGATAGTTCCATTGCAAAGTTAAATCTGCAGTCATGTCAGGCAGCCCATAAAAAAATGTCCAAAGCCCAATATAGAGCATTATATTGAGGAATAAAAATGTTAACCTGCCAGGGCTGTCTTATGAGCAGCACTGAGCAGCAGTAAGCATCAGATGTAAATACCAAGAACAAATTTAGGTGCTTAAAACAGCACACTAACTAACACAAAGATGCCCCATGGCTTGGCCCATTCAGCACTGACCACTAAACACCACACTCCTGCCGTGTGGTCCAGTTTGTTTACAGGACAGCACCAAGTCAACTCTCTTCCGTATCAAATCTAGTCCTCAAAGCTCCCTTTCACATTATTCGACTCCCAGAAACCCTCTTCATTCCTCTTCAGCTACACTGTTTCTGTTCACTACCACTTCACTCTATGAGATGGCTCCTTCCAATATCCAGTCTCTAGAGCTTACCACCCTGCATTGGTTCCAAGTGTGCCTGCATGTCAATATTCACAAACAGTTTTCCTAAGTGGGAAAAAAAGAGAAGAAATTTATGGTCTAATTAGTGCAATAAACTTGGGCTTTTTAAGCAGATAATACCCACCACATGAGCTCCCCTTAGGCAGTGATGGCACTCGTGACATAAAATACAATCAGCCACAACAGTATTAGTTGTTGAGCTACTCTTCAGCATCCAGCACACTCACAGGCTGGAATATTAATAGATACTGTAGGCTGCTTGGTACTGTAGGCACAGAAGGATGACCGACATATGTTGTAGGGTACTTGTACTGTAGGTACAGAATGTTGACTGACAGATATTGTAGGATACTTGGTATTGTAGGTAGAGAAGGATAAGTGACAAATACTGTAGGATATTTTGTACTGTTGGTAAAGAGGGTAGACTGACGGAGACTGTAGGATGCTTTGTACTATAGGTATAGAAGTATGACTGCTAGATACAGTAGGAGATTTGGTACTGTAGGTACAGAAGAATGACTGACAGATGCTGTTGGATACTTGATACTGTAGTAGAAAAGAATGACTGATTGATGCTGTAGGATACTTTGTACTGCAGGCACAGATTGATGACTGATAGATACTGTAGGATACTTGTACTGCAGGTACAAAAGAATGACTGATATATACTGTAGGTTACTTCATAATGCAGGTACAGACGGATGACTGATAGATACTGTAGGATACTTGGTAGTATACTCTAAGTACTGTTAACTTCTTATGCAATGTAAATTCTTTCTGTCTCTTGTACAGGGGCTGGCATCCTTTTAAGGGATTGTGAAGACACAGGAGCCCTCTTGAGGAGGGCTGCAGACATACAAGTGCCACAGGGATGAAAAGCCCTTTAATCTATAGGAAAGTGTTTTGAAGTCACAACAGAAGGTGATGCATGACACATGCAGGACATCTTCCCAAAAAAGAGAGAGAAAAGCCACTGGAAATAATGGATAAGTGCAGACATAGTCAGTGACATGATGCAGAATTGTCAAATATATCACAGGAAATCCCCATTCATTTCAATTCAATTTCTGGGATATTTCCCGATATTTCCAGATAAATTGTGTATCTTGTCATTAGCTATTTAGGGTGAGCAAATGTGGGAATTGTCAGATTTGGTTCAGATTACATTTGGACCCCCTGTCTTTGGTGCTGCTTTCACACTTTGACCATAAACACCTTGGATCCTAGATATTAGTGATTAACAGACTACAAATGGGTATTATGTGGCACCTCTTAACCACCCCTCTTCCATCCAGTCAATCCTAACCTCTTACATCTGCCCTTGAGCCTCCAGTCAGATTTAAAAAAAACACTCAGCACAAGGAACAGTGTCAGGAGCCAGAAATCTGTTTTTGTACAGAAATGGCTGCAGAGGGAGAATGAGAGTGAGAAATGATTGGGATTGATGAAGAGGTGGTCATGAGACTGGCCCAAGCCACCTAGAAAGAACTAAAGTACTGTATTTTTTTTAATTACCTGTCCAGGCTGAAATGATCCAAAAGTGGCCTAAAGGTTCACTGGACTGAATCAAAGGTAAACATGCAGAATTTCAGTACATTCTCTATATGCAAATTCTGGTGCTACTGTATGTCAAGATCGCATGGTGAAAAACAGCACACTCAATAACTGCAGCGCGCAGTGAGTACAAAACTGCATGGTCCAAAACCGTGCTAGATTAGCTATACTAACTCTGAAACAACATGGCACTGCTATGTGGTTTTTGACCACGCATATTTGCTGTAGCGGTTTTGACCGGACACCCAAATTCTTTATCAACTCATCTTTAAAAGCTACCACTGTAGCATGGGGAATGTACAGCAATGAACAAACTACTGTACTATCCAGGCTTAACTCATGGCAGAATTACTGTATTATTTAAGTGATAACATTCAGGTAGTAGGAATATATGAAGCAATAACCAGCTTCTGTAGATGATTAAATGTCAAGGCCTGGGGTGCCTACCCCTGATACCACATGTCTTCACCCCCTTCCCTTCAAGTCACCCATCCCCAGTCTCATTTTCTATGTGGTGCCACCAGGGGTTCCCACCCCTACTGCTGCTGAACAGTTGCCCAACACTAGGGTGCCCAATCCCCAGAGTTACAAAGAAGAAAGCCATCCCTTGTTGTTTTTTTCCCCTGCAAAAAAGAAAACCATCCTTCAATTATTTTTTTTATACCTCCAAAAAAGAAAATGGTCCCTCACCGATCTGACCCTCCAAACTGTCCTCCCTCTCAGTACCCTCCACCTCACACATCCCCACACACCCTCACTTATCTGAACCTGTTCCATGGTGTAGATCTGCTCTCTGGTCGAAGGCATGTCTTGCTGCTAGAACCCCCGACTGCAATATGAGAAACTAAGGTAAATGCGGTTCAAGAAGGGTTTGAATTTTAATGCATAACTTTGTCAGTTTTGCATATTTTGACCCCAAATTTTTTCAACATGGCCTTTTTGGGACCCTACCTCATGACCAATTGGAATGGAATTATGCAAATCATGCCTGAAAGGCATTTTTGAGGTCACTTGGCAAAATCACCTTTTTGGCTGCATTTGAAAATTGTCATCCCCCTTGTTCACGAGGTGTAGTCATAAGAAGATAGTGTTGAAACTTTGGGGTCAAAATATGTTAAAATGGCAAAGCTATGTACGTACATTGAAATTTTTGTACTCTGAAAATTTTCTACACTCGACTGTAACTTTGGTAATTTTAAATATTTTGATCCCACATTTTCCACATAGCCATTTTTTCACATACCCTCATGAACATTATAGCTGTCAATTTTCAAATCCTATCCAAAATGTGTTTTTGCATGTGTGACATGGAATGACATTTCAGTGGCGCGGAATGATGTTTCCCTGGGATTTGACAATTTTCACCTACTGTTTTCACGAGGTGGGGGTTATGCTGAACATTTGGGGGGACATATTCAAAGCCAGACACATGCGTTGTGCAAAGAGATATGTGGTGCAAGAATATACATGGCTGAAAAACAAGGCCATATTCAGCAGTGGCTCATGGACATGCGATCACGCATAATCAGCTGAATAGTGCATGGTTGCACAATTGCACAAAACAACATGTGCAGAGCAGCAGAACAAGATGTAATGTGCAATGGGCCATGTGTTGCGTGGCACGGATCACTGCAATATTCAGCCATGATATGCAAATGGGCTCATTACACAGTCAGTACCCATCCTGAATATTTGCATCTCATTACCTGCAGGTATTCACCTCATTTGCATGCGGAGGACCAGATGAGCAGGGATGCACCACTGGGACAGTGTGGTGTACACCAGGTACTGCATCCTGAAAGGTAGACCCTTTGCCCATTGCTTGTGTGTGTCATTCTGTATGCTCTGTGATTGCCATATACTACCCCAAGCCCTGCTGACAGGGTGGTAGCCTGTTACTGTGTTTGTTCCCACAGCACCAGTGATGTTGCCAGGTAGGTGGAGGTGATCTAACCTCATTAGGGATGAACCCACACCTGTGTGTGCCACATGCCATACCTGTGCACTGACCATCCACAGGCATCCCTTGGCCAGTCACCCCATTTCATGCTGTCATTTTGCTCCTGCCTTTGGTCTCCTGTTACACTGTCCATGTTGCTCACCCCCCCCACACTAGCATATCTGCATACCCTGCCACAAGTCAGCCTGTTGTGCTCCCTCTACAGTACATCCCCAATATCTGCACTGTATGTATCCTGCTTACACCTGTGCTACTGTATTGTTGCATGCATGGCACAAGTTGGGTCCAATCAGGTCCCTGGACTCAAACTGGTGGCACTGGTCGGCTGTGAGCCAACTGTAGGCAACATGTGCACTCCCAGGGTGGTGGGCACGCACACAGATGAGTCTCTATGTGGCATTGCACAGCACATGGTGGTTTATTGCATGGCAGGTCTTCTATTCTGGTACACCTCACTGTCACTGCCAGGTACACATGATGAGCAGGCACATGGCTGCAGTGGCCTGTGACACCACTGCCATGGCATGGCATCCTTGTTTGGGTGCCTGCAGCTTAAAATCATGCAGCCCCCAGAGCTGTCTCTGGGGTGTCCTGTTGGGTCAGTACTGCCCCACACTCTCATGTCTGTCAGCTGTTCATATGTGATGCAGAGACGGTACCATCTCAACTAGGTATACCACCTATGGGCCCAGCACCAGCTGTCCTTGTGTTCCCCCAGTCTCCCCATGTCAGCCATGCCTGCAGTCATGCCACATACCCAGGCTTGCCATGGGTCTGTTGCCTGCAGTTTGTGTGTGTGTGTGTGTGTGTGTGTGTGTGTGTGTGTGTGTGTGTGTATGTGTGTGTGTGTGTGTGTGTGTGTGTATCCCTCTCTCCTGCTCTCTCACAGTCTCTGGCTCTCTCTCTCTTTCTCTCTCACACACACTGTTTCCCCCTCTGCTAGTGCTGTTCCTCCACCTGACACTGGGTGGCTTGCTGATTTAGGGCTGCCTTTAGTGAACCTAACTCTGCGCGATCATACACACATATTGCGTGATGCGTTGTTGGCGCATTACGGTTCAATATGTGGTTGCGCTGCACATTCATGTACATGCCCCCTTTAGTGTGTGGTATGGCTTCTTGCTGTACTGCTGCACAATCACATTTTCATGGCGAATAGATATCTGCTGAATATACCTCTATCACGCATTTCTGTGTTCGTGCCGTGTATCTCTGTACTGCGCCACGCAACTGCTCTCAATATGGGGGCCCTGATATACAAATATGGTAAATTGCCCAGGTCAGGCATTAATGAGGTCAGCACTGGGGCCAGTCCTCTTCAATGTCTTTATTAGAAACATCACAGAGGGTCTGGAAGGGAAAGTATGTCTGTTCACGGATGAGACAAAAACCTTCTACAGAGTGGACACACCGTGGGGGGGGAGTGGAAAAAAAGAGGGAAGATCTGAAAAAGCTACAAGAATGGTCAAAGGTTTGTCAACTAGGCTTCAACACCAAAAAGTGCAAAATTATGCACACAGGGCACAGAAACCCAAGGGCAATGTATCATTTATGAGGGAAGGTGGTAGCAGCCACAAAACAGGAAAGGGACCTTGGGCCATTATAGCTGATTACCTAAAGGTACCAAAGCAGGGTGATAAGGCAGTGAGAAAGGCTACTAGAATGCTGGAGTGCATAGGGAGGTGTATCACCAGCAGAAAGAGGGAGGTAATGTTATCCCTGTATAGATCATTGGTGAGGCTCCACCTGGAGTACTGTGTCCAGTTCTGGAGGCCCCATCTCAGGAAAGACATAGATCGGGTGGAAGCAGTACAGAGAAGGGCAGCCAAAATGGTGCAGGGTCTGCATCAGAAGTCTATGAGGAAAGACTCAAAGAATTAAACATGTACTCTCTAGAAGAAGGGAAAGAAAGGGGAGAAATGATAGAAACATTCAAATACCTCAAAGGTATCAGTAAGGTGCAGGAGGACGGCATTTTGCACAGAAAGAAATGCTCCAGGACAAGGGGGCATGATATGAAACTGGAAGGGGAGACTTAGACGGGATGTGAGGAAATACTTCTTCATGGAAAGGGTGGTGGACATCTGGAATGGCCTCCCAGCAGAGATGGTGAGTACCAAAATGGTGAGAGGATTCAAACATGTATGGGATAGTCACAGGGGGACCTTGGTAACAGGGTTGGGGTGGTAAGGTCGGAGATTAATTACTGTCTATGGTAAGTTCAAGTTCAAGTTTATTACAGGAAAACTCCATTAAGCAAGCTCATTCACAGGAATGTCCTGGTACATATATACAGACAAGGACATCAGTACATCGGGTACAAAAAAGAGCATCACAGTAGATTGGAAAATATAAAATACAATTTTACATTCATATGGTACAACCTGCTCAACTAAGGGCATAACATGGTAGATGTAAACTATATTTTCTTGTGAACATTAGTACTCAAGGGTTAGGTTCAAACAGGGGAGAGTAATAAAGTAGTCAAGTAAATAGAAAAGTGAATAGAAAAGGGAAAGAAAAGAGTAAGGGAGGTAAGTTATACTGTAGCTCAATAGGATCATGGCAGATACCAGTACATAGGGAAGGCATAGAGAGACATATAGATAAAGGAAGAATCTTAAAAGCAGTTACATTTATCTCTAAATTTCGATGCAATTAGCTTTTTATAGAAGCTACGGAAACAGTACTAGATAGTTTCAGAGTGGCTTTAAGCTGATTCCAACTGGATGGGAGAACATATGATATTGCCTGTTTGCAAAAGGTAGTGCGAGTCCTAGGCTCATCAAGGTAAATATAATCGGATTTCCTGAGTGAGTACACATTGTGGGAGATTCGAATAAGAGATGTAATATAGCATGGGAGCTTGTTCAGAAGTATTTTCATTGTCCACACACCAGCATGCATCAGGCGTTGAGAGGCAAGTGACATCCAGCCTAAGGCGGCATACAGGTCACAATGATGCATTCAGTAAGGAGAGTTTGTAGTGAACTGTAGAGCACGATGGTAAAGGACATCCAATTTATTTAGGCTTGAGGTTGCAGCTGACATGCAAATTAGGTCCCCACAGTCAAGTAGAGGAAGGAATGTGGCTTGGACCAGCCTAGTTCTAGTCTCTGTCGAAAGAGGGCCCTGTTTCGGAAGAAAAAGCCTAACCTAATTTTTAGTCTTCTGGAAAGGTTGTCAATATGGTCATTAAAGGAGAGCTTATTGTTGACTCAAAGGCCAAGATACTTAAATTTGGAGGTGACTTCCAATGGTTCGCCTAAGGATGTGACAATAAAGTCTTTGGGTAAGTCAAGGGGCGGACGGGGTGGTATTAAGAGAGAAAAGCATTGCTTTGGGTTTCTTGGCATTGAGAAGGAGTTTAGCACTAATAAGATTACGTTCAAGTTGAGCAAAGTCAGCTTGAAGCACATCCCTTAACTCTGGCACTGATCTGCCAGAGGCATACAGAACTGTGTCATCTGCAAAGAAGTGTAGCTTCGAATTGGTTATATGTACATCCAGATCATTTATATACAGGGAGAATAGGATGGGGCCAAAGATGAAGCCTTGCGGGACTCCCCTGGTAATTGGCTGGGATGTTCAGAATAGGCCATCTGCTTTGATTTTCTGTGTCCTTCCTGAGAGATAGCTGGTGAACCACTGGGCAGTGGAGGGAGTGGCACCTAGTTTAGTAAGGCTAGAAACCAGTAGTTTATGATCGACAGTATCAAATGCTTTACTGAGGTCAAGGAATACTGCACCAGTGATCTTCTTTGAGTCCATAGCAGATACCCAATCATTGGTGACTTTTGCCAATGCAGAGATAGTGCTATGTTTGGTGCGAAAGCCAGATTGTGCAGGATTAAGAAGTGAGGATGTTTCGATATGGTGTTTTAATTGAGTATGAATCAGTTTTTCAAGGACTTTGGAAAGAACGGGAAGGATTGAGATAGGACTATAATTGTTTAGGTTCCTTGGGTCCCCCTGATTTAAATAGAGGAATGATATGGGCAGATTTCCAGCTAGAGGGAACTGTGGCTGTGTTAATAGAGAGAGATTGAGTATATGGAGAATGGGGGCAGTGAGATGTAAGTAGCCTAATTTTAGGAAAAAAGGTTCAAGACCATCGTCAATGGCACTTTTCTTGGTGTCTAGGTTGATGAGCAAGTTTTCAACTTCTTTGTAATTAAATGTGAGGAGCTGAAAGGGACAAGTTATGGTTGGGGGGGTAGTAAGAGGGTTAGTTTGATAGGTGTGACTGCATGCATACGGTGAAGAGTCGAAAGGCTAATCCCGCAGTGACAAAGTGGGAGTTAAGTTCTTCGAGGATTTGATGCTTATTTTCCACCACCCTCCCATTGCTGTGGATCTTAGTTGGAATGGAGGGAACAGCAGGACGTCCTTCAATAGACTTAATTGTCCTCCAGATTTTATGCGGATTCCCATTTGCTTGTTCCAAGGTGGAAACATAATAGCCTGCTTTTGCAGTGTGAATGCTTTTAACACAGGCATTTCTGGCAGTTCTAAAGGCTTTCCAGTCAGCCGGACTCTTAGTTCTTCTAGCCTGAGCCCAGATTCTGTCCCGGTCAATGAATGCAGACTTGAGGTCAGAGGTGAACCAGGGGTTCAAGGTGTTGTGCATCCTAATCTTAATGAAGGGTGCGTGCTTTTTGGCAAGGGCATTGAGGTTGGCATTAAGTATAGTTACAGCCTTGTCAGCAGATTTAGCCAGATAGAGATCTTGCCAACGAATCACACCTAAGTCAGCCAAAAAATGAGAAGCATTGAACTTCCGATAGGACTGTATGGATATAAGCTTAGGCTGTTGATGAGCTTTTGCTTGTGATCTTATGCAAGCAATGACCCCATGATCACTCATGTCGTTATGGAAGACCGCAGAATGAGAGATTTTATGGGGATGTGTGGTTAGAATAACATCTAGTGGTGAGCTATTGGCAATATTTGAAGTATTAATCCTAGTGGGTTCACTAACTAGCTGGCCAAGCCCATCTTAATTACAGAAGGATTTTAGGCTAAGCGATTTTGGGGTAAGCCAGTCCATAGTGAAATCCCCGAGAATTATTGTTTTTATATTGGCTGAGGTGATGAGAGATTTAAGGATATCTAGGATATCAGTGCTACTCAAAGGGGGCCTATAACCACCAATGACTGTAATACAATCTGTGGACGGAAGATGGAGCTTCAGGGATACAATCTCATAGTCTTTTGATTTTGAATTACAGAGAATGTTGCTGACTGAAAATTTAGATTTAGTCTCCCCCCACGGACCCTCGATCTGCCCTATATAGATTGTAGTCTAGGAGGGAGACTTGTTGGTCGGTAATGTTCTTTTTGAGCCATGTCTCAGTAATAATGATTAAATCCGGATCTGTATGTGAGGACCAAGCTTGCAGCTGATCAAGTTTCTTAGTCAGACTTCAAATATTGATTAGCATCATTCTGAGTCTGGGTGCAGCAGCAAATTCCGTGGGCGAGTTAGTGGAGGGCCAGGATTTAGCTCAACATTACCTGAGCATAGAAGTATCACTAGTAGTAGTAGTTTCTTTAGGACACTTGTATAGGTTACGAGCTCTTTTTTCCTTAAGGAGCACCCACTGTTTGTTGGCCAAGATAACAGTTTAATGTTAGGGAGGGATATGTTGAAATGCCAGTTGATAATGATAAGGGTCAGCGCTCTAATTGACATAGGTGAGGGAAGTGAGAAGTAGATGGGGGAGAAGCAACAAGAGTGGGTGAGGGGAGGAGGGACAATTACATGGGTGGAGGTACAGTGGCCCCGGGTAGCGTGGGATAGGATAGTAATCTCCCTAGCTGAACTAAGGCCAAACTTTTCAAAAGATACAACGGATATGTTGCTTATTAATATCAGGATATTAAGGATGAGGCAGGCCATAATTACGATAGTAATGGCTGCTGTGTGGCACGTTACAGCCAATTTAGTCCCCCTATAAGAATGAGAATGCAGTAATGCAAATACTCAGATTCCTGTTCCTCTGCTGGCTAAACAATGGGTATAGTGCCAGTTATCTAGGATAGGGTTCTATAGGGCTGCTAGGTCAATTTATTGGGGATAGGTAAACTTAAAGTAGTCAGGGCTTTAAACAGGGAAGGGAAGTGCAGGCTGGTGCAAATAGCTGTAGCGATGGGTCAGTGAGAATAGTAGGTAGGGTAACACAGTAGGTAGGGTCCTTAGGGCAGACTGGGTGGGCCAAGAGGTCCTTTTCTTCTGACAGTTTCTATGATTCTGTGTTTCTATGGTTATGAGTGAATGTTGTAGTATTTCAATGTTTGCTCATAACTTCACTAATTTTAAATATTTTGACTCCAAAAAGTTCAACATAGTCATTTTTCCACACCACGTAATAAACATGACTTGTGTAATTTTTTTTCAGTCCTGGACAAGATGTGTTTTTGCACTTCTGGTGCAAAAATGACATTTCAGCCAATATACTATAAATGGTACATGTCATGTTTATTAGTTGAATCATAAAATAAGTAACTTGAAAATACGGGGTTACAATTAACAAAAGAAAACAATATAATTAACAAACTTTGTGTGTAGTGCCAGTTTTGACCCCAGTGGATATGCTTTGTGATGCCATGCTGGTGAGCTGAGTTTGGGGATGAGCTCAGTGAACAAGCTGGATGGGGTGAGGGTGGGGGGATGGCATTGTTATGTAACTCCTCCTGAATCAGGGAATGAAAGGTGCAGAGTTGTCCACAGGGGTCAGGCACCATATAGTGAAGACAACTGTCCTTTTGGCATAAGGCTCTGCACCTCTCCACTCATGGGTGGCAGAGGGCTCTGTGCATTGACTGATAGGTGCACTCTTTGCCCTGTGTATCTGTATCTGCAGGCATGTGGAAGCGCAGGGACTACAGGGCCCTGCACTTCCACAGCCCAACAGACAGCCCCATGAATTCTTAACATCCATCACTGCACAAAACTGCAGGGCCCACAAGGGCCATGCACTTCTGTAGGCAGACGGAGTCTTCCCTTGGCGCAGGGCATCTGTATTTGTTGTGTTTTGTAATGAGGATATGATTCCACTATCTCAAAAAGAAAGGAAATTCTGTGTAAAAATAACTTTGCTAATGCACCAATTAGGGTAACTTAATGCCACAAAAGTAGGAAATTATGGCTTTATGGTGTCCACCCCTAACACACCGCCCCCAACTCCCCCAAGCAGCAAAAGGGAAAAACATTAGGGTTTTGGGTCTCCAGAGTCCAGGTGAATCAGTGGTGGGGTTGTCAATCCTAATGCCCACCCTGTTCCCTGAGCAAACAACATTGCACATGATGTCCTTTCTTCAGTTGTGTTGGCAACATGTGGTGAGACATACTTCTTTACCTTTAAAAAGTGTTAGTATGAGGCACTAGCTTGGAACTGTACCTTGTGCTTCAGACAGGAGACTGTGGGCTTGGGGGTGAGCATTAGGGTTGACAACTCCAAGAAAGACTCCACCACTGATTCTCCCAGGCTTCGGAGACACAAAATGCTAATGTTTTTTTTTCTTTTTGTTGCTTGGGGATGGGGAGTTAGGGTTGGAAACCTTAATACCACATTTCCCTACTTTTGTGGCATTGTTACCCTAACTGGTGCATTAACAAAGTTTTTTGCAAAGAATATCTTGATATATCTAGATATATTGTTGTGAAATCCCCATTCAGTGGGATTTCTTGTGTGTCATATAAAGTAGTGCCTTCAGGGTGTAATGCAACACTGCAGCATTCTGCAGTGGAGTTACTGTAGGAAACAAGGCTATTTCAATGGCAATTAATCCCTTTTGTGATGCAGTAAACTGAGACATTGGACTTCATTTCACAAGAGCCACTAGATTGGTGCATGGTGCACTAATGCCTGCCTGAGGCAAACTCTTGGTACACCAGGGACCCTGCACTGCATTTTAGAAGAATAGGAGTCCCTGGACCAAAATCCTGAGTTGCCACAGGTATATTGTGCCAAAGGGTTGACACATCAGAGGGATTTGACAGAGGGTCCTATCAAGCTCCCCTTGCCAAGTACAATGCCGGCCCAGAAGCACAATATTGGGGGGAAAGAAACCTGCAAGGTCAGGGCACTGAACATAGACCTGGGGGCTGTAGTAGGTGACATGGGCAGGACAGATGAGGCAAGGGACATAGGTGGCACAGGGCAGATATGCCCTGGGCAGTTGCACCAAACCATGGACATGGGGCTCTCAGGTAGTCATGCACAGACCCTGTCCCAGACCCCCTGGTGCCACCATCCCAGACAGTATTCCTGGAGCTTGCACAGTCCCCAACATGCGGTGATAGTCCATAGTTGCAGGATACTTGGTGCAGTTGGTGGACTGGGGCATACCAGAGACAGAGCAACATTTCCCTTCTGCACAGTCTGCTGAATGCTTGCACACAGCTGTTACAGGTGCCAGTGCAGGTACAGCACAGTGTGAGGGCACCTCAATAGGCAGGTGCCAGACAGGGGTATGGCAGATGGCAGGTAAAAGGACTAGCACCACAAATACTGGAGTGAAGAAGCTCCATCCCTGCCACCATACCCTACCTTCATGGGCATAGCTACAAGGGTACAGGGGGTGCAGTCGCACCAGGGCTAGTAAGGGTTTAGGGTCCCTAACTGGTCAGACTAAAACATAATTTATTCCCCTTTAAAATGCTACCCGCGCATGCATTGCTTGCACTACCGCCACTTGTTTTTTTTTTGCATTCCAGTCTTGTCAGAGCCTAGGATTCAGAACGGGTCTGGGAGGGGGTGACTGGGCTACTAAACAGATAGTCTTAGATCTGCCAGCTGCTCACTCGCAGTGTGCACTGTGACCATCATACCACATGACTGTGTAAGCGTTAGACTGTAGAGTCATGTGGTACAAGCAAGGTGGCTGTGCGCATCCCTGAATGAAAATTGCACCTTTCCATTCAGTTGGGTGTGTGGTGTGAGGACTGACTGACAGAGAGGAGAGAAGAGTTAGAGTGCCGTGGTGGGAGTCTTTGGACTGCAGTGCTGTCACTGTGTGTGTGCGAGCCGACCGGTCGAATTCACTTACAGTAGTCAGACGAGATGACAAGATATTGCCTTTGTTCTTGTAATGTTCAGACATACAGTTAAGTTGTGCATGGTGCACCCTGGCCTGCCCTGCCCTACTCCCATCACCCCCCACTTCATAATAAAAAAATTAAATATTGTTGGCATTGGGAGGACACAGCCTGTGGCTGCAAGTTAGAGTGATCAATTGTTCCTCATTGCTGGGCCGCTGGCTGCCTCCTTGCCTCCCGCCAGTCCAAGCCTGACAGACACAGACTTAAAATTAAAACTTTAAATCCATTTGCCAGGTTTGGCAGAGCAGCTGCAGCTGATTAATGAAGTAAAAATGTTATAGCTGCCCTTTTTGGACCTGGACTGTATTCATGCTAATTGCAAATCACCATATTCAAAATGAGGCTGGCTGAGCTAAAATATTATTAAAAAAATAGTTTTCTATCCTGTTAAGAGTAAGGCAAACACAAGGTAACCTGCTGTCTACCTAACATGTAGAGAAATGTAATTGATTGGACAAAGAATAACAAAATGTAGTTTAATGCATAGCTGAGTATGCAGTGAAGCACTTTGTCACTAGGAATGCAGGCCAGGCTATGAATGTTATCTTGAAGGAAGGAACAAAGCACAAATGTCATCAGAGAGGGACTTGGGGTCACAGATGACATACACATAAAGAATAACGAAGCAGTGTATATTTGCTGAATAAAGTGATAAGTAAATGTGATAGAGAGTTATGGTTTGTAATAGAGAAATGTTGCCATTAGGAACAGGACAGTAATCTTGCCACCCTGCAGAACACTGGTTAGACTGCATTTCGGAATAATGCGTGCAGTTTGGGCTCCCTGACAGGAGAAAGGGCTTAGAGAGTATACAGAGATGGGTCATGCAAATGGTATGTGGACTACAGCACAATAGCTATGAGACAAGACAAAAACAGCTAAATGTGTTCTGTGGACATCAGGAGACACAGAGGGGATATAATGTAATTATATAGAGCTTTTTTTGGAAACTCTTATCAATAGAAAGCCCAAACCTCTGTATGAGAAACACAGGCCAATCAACTAGAAGTTGTGGGGTTCAGCTTTGGGGAGATACTGGTAAGACTGACTTGAGGTACAATTTTGTTTATAAGACGGTGGTGAATTTGCAGAATAGTCTACTGCAGCAAGTATTGAGCTCAGGCCCAGAAGCAATATTCAAGAGTAGGCTAGACAATTTCTTGAATGGGGGGCTATTTCAAAATGGTGGGGTGAAACTGTGGGAGGAGCTGTTTCCAAACTGGGGAGTCCTACAATGTACCCTTGCACCCATGCCCTCTGGGAATGTGCTACTCCACTGCCTACCTTGTTGGCACAGTACAAGCAGATGCATGCAGACACCTTCCTACCTGCATATCAGGGACTGTGCAAGCTCTGGGAGCGCTGACAGGATTGGTGGCACTAGGGGTGTGGGACAGGGTCCGTGCATGACTACCAGGGAGTCCCATGTCCACGGGTTGGTACAACTGCCCACGGCACATCTGCCTGGTACCATCACCTGTGTCACCTGTGTACCCTGCCTCATCTGCTGTGCTCATGCCACCCATTATGGCACCCCCAGCTCTGTGTTCAGTGTCCTCCAACCTTGCAGGCCTCCAACCCTCTCACTCAGCACAATCCCGACCTGCGGTGCAGGGCTGTTAGACCAGCTCAAGGCTGGTTTAACCACAGCCCTGGCTTGCAGCCATGGTGGGGTTTCCCAAAATCCTAAATAAGGGGATACTGCAGCCCCACCATGGCTCAAGCCCCCTTCTAGCTTGGTGCACTGCCACATTCGGTGCAAGGGTGGTGCAGGGCTTGTTTGGTGCATGGGCTCCTGTTTTTGATGTAGCCTGCATTTGAAAATCAGGAGTGCTGCAACTTTTGACGCAAAGTCCCTCTTGCGTCAATTCTATTTAATGCAGGCACTTTGCATCAAATGCAGGACTCTGAAAATCAAGCCCATTGTGTTGCATCCTGGTGGGGTCCACTGTATCTGTATTGTACAATAAGGTAATGGAACATAACTTTTCATGGCAGTTGATAATTATGTCACACTTTAATAAAGCTAGCCATGGTCTGGTCCCAGTTTAACTCTCCACTCTCATTCCCTTCATTAGCCTCATCCTCCACTCTATCATTCTAGCCCATACTCACTGTCCATCACCGTCACCCAACTCAGCTCAGCAGGAGACAAAGCCTCCAGTTCTATGTGCTCCTTCATTGTGGCACAGACTCTCCCTTCTACCTACCTTTTAGGGTTACTGACTCCCTTTACCATTTCAAGATTTTTACTCAAGAACCACTAGCTACAATCAGCCTATTCTTTCCTATGCAGAATTCTCAGTTCTGTGCAACTGCCAATCAGTCCTTCAATAATTCATCTTTGAGCTCCAGGAAACCATTTATGTCATCTAGTGCTGCAATTAGCAGCCTTCTATAACATATTTAAGCCTTTTATAACTGTATTATATAGGAGAGTAGTTCATAAAAATGCTTCAAAAACCAAGGTCGTGATTTCCTATACCAAAGATTATTCATCCTCAAAAGCACTGCCCTTCTCCATCTCTGCTCTGCTGTGGACAGACTTGAACTGGTGGACAGTTATAAATATATGGCATCTGACTGGATGGCAAAGTGTCCGGTTCTACACATATAGATACCCTGTGCAAAAAAACTCCACGCTCAACTGAGCTTTTACTGCCAGAACAAACATCGCTTTACAGCTAATGCACATAAAAGACTAGTACAAGCCACCTTCATCCCAAGGCATTTTTATATACAGCTTACCTGGAGAGCTTCCATCTGAATTGGCTTCCTCTCCTCTGATCGTACTGGTGCCCTCTTGTATTTACAAGCTGCAGCTGTGCAGCATTCCTGATAGCCTTCCAGTGTTTTTAGTGCATTTCTGACAGAGGGGTTAATTACTGAGAGTGGCATAGTGTTTTTATTTACATTATTGAAATGTTTCACCAGGAAAGCACACTGAGCAACAAGCTGCTCATCTCCCGGTACAACCTGGAGACTTTTTGAAGACTATTTCTATTGGGAAAATTGTACTACTTCATATAAGTTACATATTATATTTGCATTAATTCTATTACTATGTTCACGATCTTGCACTATATTTTACACTGTATATTATTTGAATTGTATAACTTTGTTAGCTTATTATATCATAGCTGGATTTACAATGTTTTTGCTGTCATTATTGTGGGATTGCACCAGTGCAGGTGAAGCAGCGTGATTATATGCTTGCAAAAATTGCATGCATCAGTATAGGCTGATATGCATTCCCACCAAAACAGGTAACATTCTAACCCCAGCTGAGCAGCCTGCAACTCTCTGGCTGCTGTCCACACTGCCAGATCTTCAATGGTGCAACTCATCTGCACCACTGGCGATGGTGCAGATCTGGTAGTGTAAAAACACCATTAGACTATGCAGGCCTAATTTACTATTGCAGTACTTCCTCCAAGTTAGCAAAGTTGGATGAACTATATCATAGGACCCTCCAATTCAAAATAGGCCTACCCCCTAGAACCCACCACTGTACCATTTATTCCATCAAAAGATGGCTCACTGTGGCTACCAGGTGGCTAAAAAATCTTTACATATTGTCCCTGAAAGTACTATGGAAAAATATGATGCCATACACCATGGTACTGTTATACAGATCCACAGGGCCATATTTTCATTTAATTTTTTTAAAATTTTCATGTTTGCTTGCACGCATGAGCAAAAAACATTATGTGGCAGCTTAGGAGAGTTTTGGAGGTGCAACACTGTGGCGGCCTATGCCACTATTGCATTCTTGGGCTTGGACCTCACTTCCCAATGCTGTGGCATGCCACTGCTGACACTAGTTCAGCCAGAGTGCCACCAACTTGAAACAAATTAGCCGCTGCAATGAGGGAGTGACCCATCATTGCAGGGTGGTGCCTTGCCTGGTGTAACATTTCAAAAGAACATGGCGGGGGCTGTCACCATCCCCTCACAGTCCCCATAAAAGCTGATGGGGGAGCCAAATCCCCCTGTTGGCATGCCCCCATCCCGGTTAATTTGCCAATGGGGGAGCCCAATCCCCATTGGCATAATGTCCCCCCCAAAATTGTTGTGTGCTGAGGGGGGTGCCCTATCCCCTTTGGCATCATGCCCCCAAACAGGCTTTCTTTGCTGATGGGGGGGCCCAATCCCAGTCGGTTTAAATCTCCCCTCCCCAAAAATGCATGTGGCACACTGGGAGCCCACCCCAGTGTGTGCAAAAGCAAACCTGCAAAAACCTTCCTCGCCATCGGGTCCTCTCCCCAACCTGTGTTCTCACACTCTGCGCATCTCCCCTCCCCCTAACCCTATACTTACCTCTACAGCCAGGTGTGATGATCTTCAGTGGACCAGGAACACGTCTGCACTCTTCAAAGCTGACCATGAACTGAAGAAATGCAGGTAAGCTGTATAATGGCATAAATGTGTTTTTTTCAACTTATGTGGATATCTCTGCCATTATTTCGACTTTTGGCACCAAATTTTCAACATGGGGTTCTTGGGACCCTTCCTCATGAATTCAGTCACTGTCATGGCATTATTCAGTCCCAAAAAGTGATTTTGTGGTCACTGTGTGGAATTACCTTTCAGGACTGATTAACGAAATGACAGTGCCACTGTTCATGAGGTGGGCTCCCAAAAAGCGTATGTTACAAATTTGGTGAAAAAAATTCAAACAAATTACTGTGTTACAAGCATGCATTGTGCAGTTTACATGCACACTCATAACTTTGAGAATTTTTGAGATTTTTATTCCAGATTTTCCACATTGCTATTTTTACATACCTCCTTATGAACAATACAGCTGTCATTGTTCACATCCTTCCTGAAATGCATTTTTGCACATCCGCTGTACAATGGCTCAGTCGCTGTGGGAAATCAACATTTGGAATAGATTAAGAAAATCACAGTGACACTGTTCATGAGCAGATGTCCCAAAATGCCTATGTTGACAATTTGGTGACAAAATTCCACAAAATAACTATGTTATAAGCGTGCATTGTGCAGTT
Source organism: Neoceratodus forsteri (assembly GCA_016271365.2). Lineage (NCBI taxonomy): Eukaryota > Metazoa > Chordata > Ceratodontiformes > Ceratodontidae > Neoceratodus > Neoceratodus forsteri. The sequence goes on along the minus strand of CM057455.1, from coordinate 341,264,222 downwards.
TCCATGCACACTCGTAACTTCAAGAATTTTTAATATTTTCACTCCAGATTTCCAATATTGCCATTTTTGCACACCTCCTTATAAACAGTACAGCTGTAATGTTTCACATCCTGCCCAAAATGTGGCTTCGCACATCCGGCACACAATGGCACATTCACTGTGGGAAATCAATGTTTGGGACAGATTAAGAAAATCATAGTGACACTGATCATGAGCAGAGGTCCCAAAATGCCTATGTTGAAAATTTGGTAAAAGAATTAAAAATAATAACTGTGTTATGAGCGTGCATTGCACAGTTTTCATGAGTGCGCGTAACTTTGAGAATTTTTAATATTTTCACTCCAAATTTCCAACATTACCATCACTTCACACCTCCTTATGAATGGTGCCACTGTCAGTTTTCATGTCCTGCCCAAACTATGGTTTAGCACATCTGGTGCAGAATGGCTCGGTCGCTGTGGGAAATCAACGTTCAGAACAGATTAACAAAATCACAGTGCTACTGTTCATGAGCAGAGGTCCAAAATACTTTCATCAGGTGGGGGTTGCAAAAAGGCCATGCTGAAAATTTGTAGTGCAAATACCAACAAATGCCTGGAGCATTAGGGGTTTCTAACCATAACGTTCCACCCTGTGCAGACCGACAGGTGTCAGGGGTGTGCCATTGGATTGCTGGCTGTAATGCTCATGCCATTCCACCCCCACCCTGCAGCCAGTGACAGGCATCGAGGTGTGCCTTGGACTCTTCGGCCCCAGAGTTCACCCCATGCTCCTATACTGCACCCATTTCAGGTATGTCCTTATGGAATGAGGTGACTGTAAAGCTGAACACCCCAAGGCACACCTCAACACTTGTTGGTGTCTGCAGAATAGGGTGAGGTGAAATGTCATGAGCGTTATGGGTGATGACCCAAAGGCACACCCCAATGTCTGTCCATCTCTACAGGGTGGAGATGGGGTTGGCAAGAAGTTCAGTACTTCACTGCCATTCCTATTCTGCATCTGTCCAACTCCTGCACTTCTAATGCTAATACCAAAAAGCAAACATTCGTCATTGACAAATGCTTGTTTATATTGGAGAGCAAAATTAGCTAAAAAAAGCTTGTTTCACAAGTGACCAATTGTATAGGATAGATACAGTGGCAATATTACAGTTGATTTAGAAGGATACAGACATTGTAAAGAATAAATATTGTATCATTGATAACTGGATCATGAGGAGTAGATTAGTAACCGTCATGGTGCATATTATCAGTTAGGAGTCGGCGGGTTGAGAAATTGTAATGTTATTCTCTTGGAGATACCTAGATTCCTCTCCTGCTTTGGAAAAGCTGCACTCAGCTTGTCTATACCTACTCTCTGGAACAAGCTGCAGCTCATCCTAAAATTAAATGTCTTACCTAGCACTACTGTCTTTAAAACCTCTGGGCACCCACTGTGTCGATGGGTGCAATTGCTGATTTCCCTAGGACCTTTTTGAACACTATTTCTATTGGGAAAATTGTACTACTTCATATTAGTTACATGTTATCTTTGTATTATTTCTATTACTATGCTCACAATCTTGCACTATCTTTATTTTACAGTGTATATTATTTGAATTGTATGACTTTGTTAGCTTATTATATTATATTATATCTATATATATATCAGCCTGGATTTACAGTGTTTTTGCTGTCATTACCAGGACATATTTGCAAATGAGCACTGTTCAATTGAGCCTTTCCTGGTAAAACAAATAAATATAAATACAAAATAAAAATGGTGTTCCTACAGTAAGTTCAAATAGTCATATGACACAATGGAGTAGTAGTACTAGATTTTAATATATGGATCATGAATTTAATAGTGTACTAAAGCATACAAAACATTTGCGATAATATAATTACTCCTGAAGTGATAATACCACACTTCGAGAGTGATAATACTATTGTTCAGATCCCGTAATAGTATCGTTTGGGACCTGAATGATAGTATTATCACAGAAGCTGAACAGCACAGTCGCCACTCTCTCTGCCCATGTCTCCTGAGTGTGACTTCTAATTGGCCACTTTTCCTGACTGGGTGGGCAGAAAACTTGAGAAAACATGGCGGAGAGTTTCTCGCTAAGTGAGAGTGTTTCTCGACAGGAATATTTTAGCCATTTTTTTTCTTGATATTGCAAAAATGGAAATATCTTCATGATCCTGCCTTCCCAAACACAGAAAAGGTAGGATCTGTGCACCAAACCGAAAAAAAAAAAAGTCTCCAATCATGGCCTGTATATGTGTAACAGAGGGAGCGGGGGCAGGCGCACTGAGACACTGAAACACTGCGGCGCTCGGCCAGCATCCTCTCGCAGTCCACTCCACCTCTAAACTCCCTATTGAGCTAGTTCACTCTTATAAATACCTAGGTATAACCTTTGACCCTGCCCTCTCTTTTCATGCCCACATCTCTGCCCTTGCCTCAGCCTCTAACACTCGGCTGGGTATCCTCTATCGTCAAAAAACTGCCTCCCCACGGATGCCCTCCGACTTGCAGTCACATCCTCTGTTCTATCTCTGTAGACTATGGCCTCACCTGTGTATGGTGCAGCAGACCAGACTGCCCTGCACAAGATCCGCCTCACCTTAAACAAGGCCTGCAGGCTCATAACTGGGGCTCCTAGCTCAACCCACACTTGTCGCCTTTACACCATGGCTAATCTACTCAACCTAGATGAGCGCCTCAAATACCAAACCTGCCTCCTAACAAAAAAATCACTCCTTGGGCTATCCCCACCGGGTGTGTCAACCACTATCCACCGTGCTAACCCTACAGTGCATACCTGCATATCCCGCAAAACTGCACTGGTTATACCGAGGGCGAGAACCTTGCAGGGTCAAAGGGCTTACCCCTACAGAGCCCTCCCCACCAGAGTCACTGATGCTGCCTCGTTATCGTACTTCAAAACTAGTCTTAGAAATCACCTGCTCTCAAAACGCAGCTGTACCTGCCTCTAAGCCTCCTCCTATCCTCCCAGACAAGGCTCGCTGAGCCGCTCTCTGACCTTCTGTCCAGCTCTACCTTTTCTTGCTACTATCTTCCCCACACTCTTCTTCTGATGTCTCCCACCCAGCATTACCTTTATTCTTCCCACTGAATCAATCTCCATGTAACTACTTGATATTGTCTACTCTGTAAAGTGCACATGTAAGCCTGTTTGTATACTGTGTTTGACAAATGCCTGTATTTTTTGGCTGCTTCCTAAATGTTCTCAGATTTTTTGTCTGCCTTGATGTTTGTTTCCTGCACTGTTTTGTCCTCACTGTGACGAGGTACCTTTGTAAATGAGCCTCTGGCTCAAAGGTTGTTAAACTGATGTTCTAATAAATAATAAAAAATAAATAATAATAAAATAAATAAAGCATGGAGAAACTCCTCGCTGCACAAAATGAATCACAAAAGAGAAAAAATCTTTCATTCATATATTAAATAAAATAATGGATACTTCACTGGGCATTACCGGTGACATATCATCTTGAGGTTCTGGACACAGGAACCTCTCGAGCTTCGGTCTCGAGGTTCCTAAGTGTCCAGAACCTCTCGATGGTATTATTCACTGGTAATCCCTAGTGACCTATCCATTATTCTCTTTTTATTTCACAGGGCACCCTTCTGCAGAGATTTAGGACAATACAAAGATAAACTCTAGTAGCAGTGACTATCATACACTGAGCACTACAGATAAAATGGCAGTACAACCTCCACGTATTACCAATAGCCTCTTAAAACAAATAGGATTTAAGGCCCCTGCACTGCTCTAAGAGCTCTTAGGTGAGCATTACAGAGTACCAGAGCCACAATTATAACTGCCTATCTCCCATCTGAACCCCAGGCATCATCAGAAGGTCTTCATTAGTGGCAAAGAGAGGGTGATAGAAGATATGAGGAGAGAGGAGTTAAACCAGGTTGCCTGGGCTTATACAGTGTAGGGCGTTATAGGTTAGCAAACCAATCTTGAAAGTTATAAACCAGCTCACCAGCAATCACTGCAGTTTGCACAACACAGAGGTTACATGACATAGCCTAAATAGGCCAGTCAGCAGGCTAGCCACAACATTCTTCCCCAGCTGCAGGTGATGCAGCAAACCTCCATTTATGCCAAGGCATAGAGCACTACAGTAGTCAAGTCTGGATGTCAGAAAGGCATGAACCAGCATCTTCAGGTGACAACACCTTTAGGACAGGCAACTCATATGCAGAAGCTGTCTGCCACAAGACCTAAACTAGCCAGATTTAGAATTTTTTTCTTCAGGGAATAAGAAGTTATTATACTTACAAATACCATGAGCTCACTTCCTAGCAAAGCTGAAGACACCAAGTACCTGCCTCCTCCCCACTCATAAAATAGCGTTTTGATGATGTGAAGTGGGGAAGGGGACTTCAGGGCAGTGCTATGCCCCTTAATATGTATGACAGTCTTTTAAACATTTTAGTAGTATTCAAATGTCACTGCTGCCCCAATAGAATTATAATGCTATGTATAGCCCTGAAATCCCTTCCCCCCTTCGTGTCATCAGAATGCAGTTTTCTGGGTGGGGCTGCAGGATCCCTGCCCTGGGGAACTTACTTTCCTTTGACTTTCCTTCCCTGCTGCTTCATGGTGGGTTGCAATGGCTACCCCCTTTGTTTTACAGGCCCCCCTGACTAATTTAAATGCTCATCCAACTAGCATTTAAACCTCCCACTAAGGACTGCATCCTCCTCTTTCTGGAAAGATGCAAACCATCTCTCCCATAAAGGCCCATATTCTCCCAGGTTGGACCCCAGTCCCCAAAGTAGTCTAAGCCCACCTCCATGCACTGTGCCTTCAATCATTTGTTAAAAGGCCTTGTGTGGATTTTCTTATCCTGTCCCCGTCTGTATATAGGTGACATTTCAGCAAAAGCCACCTTGCATGGCACCTTCTTGAAGCCTCTCCCCCACCTCCCTGAAATTTCCCTGCACTACTCTACACTGCTCTTTGCCAGATCATTTGTCCCCAGGTGGACAACGACATCTAGCTCCCTCCTGTCTCCCTTCTGCTCTCACGACCCTCTGGATCTGCCCTCCATCCCTCCAAGCCTAAGCACCTCTCAGGCACTTCACCTTTCTCTTCTTTTCTCTCACCACTACCAAGTCTATACCCCTAACAATACAGTCCCCATCAGCAGCTGCTTTCTCTGCAGCTGGGGCCTCCTCCTCCATTGCAACTTTTTCTTGTCACAACTCACCTCTGGATTGCAGATAGACCAGGTTAATCAGTCTGTCCACAGTATGGAGGAGATGAATCAGCCTATTCTTCCCTGAGGCAATAACTCATGACAGGAATTCTGCCTATCAGAGGTATTGCCCTCTGTTAGTCTCTATAATAAGACCTCAGAGCCATCCTGCTATTCAATGAACCTGAGCACTTCCTGAGATGCTACAACCCCCCCCCCCATTGCCCTCATCCAATGCAGGTCACCATTATACTGTGGTGAGCTGAATCAGGAGGACAGTGAACAGACACAGAATAGTGCGATGGAGTCCAGCATCTTAGAAATATCCAAATTATAGCCATCAGTGGTCCATGTTATATCTCCACTGCATGCTGTCACCCTGCCTGAGATGTTCAGTACATCCAGGAACTTATATGGCTCCATATTACATAAAGGACGCTACCGGACCATCTCCATTGGGGGGGTAATAACCCCCCATACCTCATCCTCCGTAACTGGCCTAAATGCTTCCCAGGGAAGTCAGATGCCCCTGCAAAATGACCAGACCTAACACTACTGGCCACCATAGCCCACTTGGAGAAATCCTGACTTGAATGGAAGAAAGTCTGTCCAAGAAGAATCAAGTAAGTTCCTTGCATTTCACAGATGACAAAGCCCCATCCAGACAGTCCATATGTAACAGCCAGTCCACCATCCATAAAAGCTGAGCAGGTCAATTCTTTTCAGCAAAAGCAATCTCTCTGGACAAAAATTAGACAAAAACTCTGGCTTTTGGGTGATTGTCCTCTGATATTCTTCAAAGTAAAAATTCAGAGCCAGCTTGTCCACCAGGGCCAAGGACTTCCTCTAACAATGCTTCAACATCCAGCCTCTAGCCTTCAGCTGCCTTAACTCACCATTATACCATGGTAAGCCTCAATAACACACCAGGGGCACACAGGTTGTGGGGTGATGGTGCTGGGCAAGGTACCAATGACTGTGTTGTAGACCTCCACTGCCTCATCAGAACCCATATCACATGCCTCTATTATACCTGAAATGTTCAGCACTGCTCAAGCCCTTTTAACAGGTGGTACCACACCATCTCCACTGGCTGTAGGGGAAGAGGAAGTATCTGGAGAAGCAAAGAGAAACTGGGAAACCTGACAGAGGGGCTAGGGTAAGAATGGAGGAAGGAATATCACAGGCAATGAAGAAGGGGGACAAGACCTTCTTCTGTTATATTAGTGAGAGGAAGAAGACCAGAAATGGTATTGTTAGGCTAAAGAAGGGAGAGGGTAGGTGGGTGGAGGATGACCTTGAAAAGCTGAGGTACTGAACAAATATTTTTGCTCAGTATTTATGAAGGACGAGGCAGGGTAGGGGCCAAGACTCACAAGGAAAGATGTACATGGGGAGAGGTGGACACTAGACCATTTATGGTGGATAGAGTCTTGGAGGAACTAGGAAAAGTAAAGAGAGACAAGACAATGGGGCCAGACAGGATTCACCCCAGAGTATTGAAGGAACTCAGGGAAGTCCTAGCAGGTCCACTGACAACCCTCTTCAACCAATCACTAGAGACAGGGGAGGTACCTGGGGACTGGAGGAGGGCAGAGGTGATCCCCCTGCACAAGACTGGAAGTAGGGAGGAGGCAGGCAATTACAGACCTGTAAGCCTGACCTCAGTGGTGGGGAAGCTGATGGGGTCCCTGCTTAAGGAGGGGGTTGTGAAGTTGCTGGAGTCAAGCAGTGCCAATGACCTAAGGCAGCATGGATTTACTGAGGGTAGATCCTGTCAGACTAATCTTATTGATTTCTTTGACTGGGTGACTAGAGTGGTGGATCAGGGAAGGGCGGTGGATGTGGCCTACCTGGATTTCAGTAAGGCCTTCGACACCGTGCCTCACAGAAGGTTGCTTAACACATTGAGGAATCTGGGTGTGGGCTGTGAAGTGGTAAAATGGGTTGGTAACTGGCTAAAAGGCAGGACCCAGAGGGTGGTAGTAAATGGCATAAAATCAGAAGAGGGGAGGTGACCAGCGGGGTTCCAAAGGAATGCTGGGTCCAGTTCTATTCAATGTCTTCATAAGTGACATTACAGAGGGACTGGTGGGGAAAGTATGCCTGTTCGCAGATGACACCAAGATCTGTAACAGAGTCAACACACAGGAGGGGCTAGATAAAATGAGAAATGACCTAAGATTACTTGAGGAATGGTCAAGGGTTTGGAAGTTGGGTTTCAGCACTAAGAAGTGCAAGATAATGCATCTAGGACACAGAAACCCAAGAGAGGAATACAGGATGGGGGGGGGCAGGTTTTAGCCACCACAAGTCAGGAGATAGACCTGGGGATTATCATATCCGATGATCTAAAGTCAGCCAAACAATGCGAAAAGGCAGTGGGGAAGACAAACAGAATGCTGGGGTGTATAGGAAGGGGCATAACCAGTAGGAGGAGTGAAGTGGTGATGCCACTGTATAGATCACTGGTGAGGCCTCATCTGGAATACTGTGTCCAGTTCTGGAGACCGCATCTCAGGAAGGACATAGACAGAATGGAAGCAGTCCAGAGAAGAGCAACAAAAATTATACAAGGACTGCACTATAAGCCTTTTGAGGAAAGACTCAAAGAACTAAACATCTATTCACTGGAAGAGAGAAGGGAGAGAGGGGACATGATAGAGACTTTCAAATACCTTAGAGGAATAAACAGGGTACAGGAGGGGAGCATATTTCGGAGATGAAAGTGCACAAGGACAAGGGGGTATAACATGAGGCTGGAAGGCGGGAGGCTTAGGGGGAATGCTAGGAAGTATTTTTTCACAGAGAGGGTAGTGGATCCGTGGAACAGCCTACCAGCAGAGATTGGATGCGAAAACAGTACAGGGATTCAAAAGTGCATGGGATAAGCATAAAGGCACCCTGCTGTACAGCAGAGCAGGGGGAAGGCAGTCCAGATAAGAGTAGGGATTGCCAAACCAGTAGGGAAACGGGCAGACTAGGTGGGTTGTATGGTCCTTATCTGCCAACAGATTATCTGTTTCTATAAATCCTGAAGGGGAATGCTACCGTGTAGTAATCCAACTGAAGAAATGGTTCAGTCTCAAGATTACTAATTCTGAGACCCATAGAAAAGATCACGTTAAAGGTGTAGCCATGTTAATTAGAAACTATTTGCAGGGCATGAAGCAAATTGTTTTAATAAATGCTAATTTATCCATATTGGAAGCAAATAACCAGTGGAATCCTACACATTTCTGTTCTGGGGCTAGCATTGTTCAGCATACTTATATGTGATATGGAGGTGTGAGCATCATTAACTTGGTTACCAAGTTTGGTGACATGAAATCAGTAAGGGTCATCTACTCAGCAGGAAATCAGTGAAATGCAGAGAGTTCCTGGACATGCTTGGGTAGTACAGTATGTTAAACAGCAGATGAACTTCTGCATTGAAAACTGTAATGTGAAACTTCCAGGTAAGAAGAATAATGAAGAAAAATACCATCCAAACAGAGATTACTGAAACTCACTAGAAATAGGACCTAGGGTAACACTCAGTAACAACTTTATACGATATGGGGACAACTACAGTATGTGGTGCATAACTAAGTAAAGCAAATTATGCCTTGCATCAATAGAAACTGTTGGGTGGTTTGCTCAGACATAAGACACAGCTGATTAATGCTTGCAGCCATCTTTGTTATCTCTTTATAGACACTTTTCAGGATACATTACTTTCATTTCCTTAGCAGGAGCTCAGAGACTAACTAAGTTAACTCTATATATACTAGTAGACAATTATGGCATACTCTGTCTCATAGTGCAAAGTGAGATTACAAACTTTATGTAACAGTGCAGTAACTAAACCCACATCAGATTAACATTCATTTTTTAGCATCTGCTGTAGAGTGAAACAGCAGACTTTAACATCTGCTGTGGGGGAGAGGTTACAAGCATTGGAAAGCCCCCAATTGGCATAGGTCCTTACCAACAATCCATAAGAGTTCCTTCATTATCGGTCCACAACAAATTTCTTTAACCACTTACGTGAACCAGCTGAGTGTTGTGGAAGCGAACTTTGCAAAGTCACTGGCTCCAATTCCTCTGAACTTAGCACTGTTGTTCAGTTGCAGGCAGCTTCTAATGATGATTTTTGTTTCATTGGAGATCTCCATGGGGAGTTTGTACTACATATAATGCTGGAGTCCCTGCTTCCCCTGTAGTGGTACCAGAGGACTGAGCACTAAAGAGCCATATACGCTGACCTTGATTTAATGTTTCTTTTGGATTCTGTCATATGTTGTAAAGAGCTACTTGACATAGTTTCAGATCAGCATTTTTATTACAGAAAGCTATTGGGTTTAACCACATGGTTTGTAGCTGGGATGGTACCATCAGTAATGGACAATGCAAGCTGCTCCCCATCAGTAGTTCTGTGGAAGGTACCCCACAAAGCAATGGAGTAACGGTATAGGCTAGGAAGGCTCTGTACAGGTCTGGGGCTTATAACAATGACTTCACCATTTGCATGGCACAAATTGTTTATTGCACTGTGTATATTGGTGTAACAGCCTCCCCACTTTTCTTGGTTGTCCCAGGGTCCTCGGGGTCCACACTGTACACACCTCCCGCAGGGGCTGACCTGGGTTCACTAATGGATGTAATACCTTGAGAAATATGGCACGGTACCTCCACCTGGGGCAGTGATATGGGATATCTGATGAGAAAAATACAAAGTTATCACCCACCCCCAGGAAAATACAGTGACTGCCCCACAATATCTTCCACACACAATAATAATACACTCTGAGCAATAACCAAGAATACCCACTTGTAGCATAAATTAACTGCAGATTTATTATCATGTAGGGTGGAAAGGGAGTAAAACAGCATAAACAACAACTTTTGAAACTGTTGTATCTCACACAAGCCCAGTACCTCCACCTGTGGGTGCATCCAGCTTCCCCCAAGGGCCCTAAAAATTATAACTGTCCACTGTGGTGGGTACCTCACCAGGTTGCTAGTGGCCAACCAGTGACACAGAACTGGTTCACTTAGGACATTGGGATACAGTGGTAACAGTAGTCTTTAGATTTGCACTGAGGAACTTTGCAACTGGAACCCCAACAAAATCACAACACAATAAACAATTGTTAACTGTTCTGCCTGGGGTTATCCTCAAGATTGCAAAGTCCATCCCAGGACTTCACCCCCTCTGTACCTATCTAGCTAGCTAACTACTTAAAATGCAGTAGAACTGCTTGGGGCTGCAGCCCAGAGGTACTTACAGTTCTGATGGCTTCAGGGGATACAGGAAATGCAATTTAACAGTACCATTCTGGTATCAGGATGCAGTTTTGAGGTGCACACTAAAGCAGCTGACTTAAAATGGATAACAAACTGGACCTTCACCTGTCAGGCCTTTCACAGCTTTGCCTCTAAAGTCTTTTGTGTCTTCAGCTAACAGGGCTGTTGATGTCTTTACCTCTTCTGGCCTTTTGTCAGTCCTTGGTGTCTGGGCAGGCTGAACTCATCCTGGAGATATAACTGGGTACACAGTTCTCTTGGGCACTGAGCACAGCTGGGCTCCAAAGCAGCTCTGAGCCCTGGCACCAATAATTATTTTTTCAGAGTCCAAACAGTCAAACAATCTCTTATACATGCATGCAGCACACTAAACACACAGTGCAGGTTCAGTTCTCACACAAGGAATACAAAATCACGGTTTCTTTGTCCCCAGTTATTAAATACAATTACAGGTGATGTGCCTTTTGTGGCTCAGAGGGTCCTTTATGCACCCACAGCTTGCCCTAGTGCTGAGAAGCCCACAACAGTCTCATCCTCTCAATCTCTCTCTCTGAGTATTTCCCTTTGGTGGGCTCTGCACCCTCTTTTATAGCCTTCAACCAGTGCTCCTCTTATTGGGTGTGTCTTTCCCGGACTCACACCGGTTATCTATTACCTTTCCAAGGGTCTCCTGCTGCATTCAAACTCTATGGGGGCTGCCATTTTTGTTTATTTTTTTAGTTGCCTGGCAATGGCAGCCTATAGTTGTAATGTTAATTGCATTCAAGGGCTAAAATCCAAATGCCCTAGCCCCACTTGCCACTTTAGGGACAGTGAACTCCTTATTTGCTTTGTGGGAGCCCCAGTTTTCCAGTCAGGACTCCTGAAACAAGAGGTACCCTTTTTCGTGCCTTTTCCCCCTGCTTCACATTGGAGCAGCAGCTCCTTTATGAGCTTCAGCCCACACATGCGCAAAAGGTGCACGGTGGCCATATTTGTTCACATCTCACTGGTCCATTTGTCGAGGCTGCCCCAGACCAAGTACGGGCCCCCTAAATTGCTCAGAGGTGTGAAACAGCTTATGGATCTTACCCCCCATCTGCAATGGGGCCGAGGAACAGACCCAAAGAGCGGCAGCCACTGTAGAGATAAAGTGGATGTCCTCACCCAAATCCCACCACAGCCACTGATGAAGGGCACCGCAGGGTTGTAGCCCTATTAGGTAAGCCCCAAATTGGGGGGAGGGGTTTACACACTTCCCTTGTCAAATGCTTGGCATCCTCGACAAGCCATTACAAATTTGGGCACAGCTCTGAAATGAAGTTCAATGCAATATTATGTACAATTCAGCAGATCAATAAATACAGTGAACAGAACCTGGGAACTCAATTGGACATTAACAAATCCAGGTCCTATAGATGGAGTCTTACTCCTGGACAACAGGACCTTTGGGAATTCATGGACAGTCTGGGGCTGGTGGATCCCTGCTGCCTTCTCCAATCCCTGGATAGGCAATATACCTATTATCCCATTCTGCATAATATGTTTTTCCTGAATCGATTATTTTTTGATCAATCAGGAGAGCATTCTGGGTTTGATCACCTGTGAACTAAATCCACTAGTTATATCTGACCACTCATTGGTGCACTTGAGACACTGTGTCAGTCTAGGGGTGGATAGGGACATGATTTGGAGACTTAATTCTCAAATCCTAAAGGATTCCACCACCCTTGACAGAATCACAGTTTATTCTTGAGTTTTTTGCTCAGAGTAAGGGTTCCGTCCAATCTCTTGATGTCTACTGGGGGCGGCTAAGCATTCTATCAGAAGAGTATGCATTAGGCTGGCAACTAAATATAATGAAGTCTGGGCTGCACTGACTGAATGGTTACTGAATGAAATCTGGCAGCTGGAACACTTGTTTAATTCAGACACTCCCATTGACATCTGGAGAGGTCTGAACACTCTACGTGCTCAGTACACTGGGGTCCTGGTAGAGAGAGTGGAATTAGCTATCTTTCAGACCAGAACTAGATATCTTGACTCAGGTGAGATAGCTGGGAAGTTGTTAACCCTCTGGCTCTGACAACAGGAGGTGGCACAGGTCATTAAAGATCTCCAGCTCAGTCCGGACTCTGATGTCATTACTACATCTCGGGCCATTACTGCAGTTTTTATGGAATATTACAGCTGCCTATATCATACGATGATAGATGTGACCTTACCCTGCCAGTGAAAATTTCAGCCTATCTTGATGGCTTAAAAGTCCCCTCTCTTTCAGATCTTTAATGGCAGTTGCCCAAGGGTGCCATTTCGCAATATGAGATTGAGCAAGCCATAAAGCAGCTTCCACTGGATAAGGCGACCAAGCCAGATGGTTTTACAAACAATTTCTATAAGGCTTGTTCTATTAAGATTGCCAGTAGCAGCCTATATGGGTGAGTATTATTGAACGGCTCAATATGTGCGACTCAGTAATACCTCTCCCATGTAGAGTGAGTGGGGAAAAAGAGCTCTGAATATGCATAGCAAGTGTAATGCTGAGGGAGATGCGCTACACTCGTGAGACAGAGGATAAGAGAAATTATTTGGTCAAGCCCTGCCAAGCTGGCCATGTGGTGTAGTGACTTGAGCCGCTGCTCCTGGACCCTGTGGTGCCGGGTTCAGATCGCGGTGCAGGCAATTGTTTTGATTCCAGGTGGAGATTCTATTTTTTCTAAGTCCGTTCCCCCTGGAGTTGAGAATCCTTATTTTGAGGGAGCCCCCCACATAAAAAAGGAGTATTGCATATTTTTAGATGACCATCGCTGTTTGCGGCAGTCTTTCTAACGGAAGTTGCCCTTTTGTCATGGGCGATTCTTTCATCATTCTAATGAGCGGCGCAATAAGGGACTCAACCTTATTACATAAAATCAGATTACCCCTTTCTTGACTGATCTGTTTAACCATCTTTTGTCTAATGGCCTTTCTGATTTATCTTTAGCTGAAGCATGGATTACCCTGATCCTCAAATCCGGCAGAAAAAAATTTCTAACTGAATGCTACCGACCTAGCTCACTGATAAACTCAGACCTTAAAATTCTCACAAAAGTCCTAGCTAATAAGCTTTTCCAAGTGGGGGTCAGGCTGATTGGTGGAGAGTAGGTCAGATTTATGAGGGGCAGAGTATCCAGAGATCATCTGTGCAAGCTTTATCATTTGATTTTCAAGTCTGGGGATGGTGGGATCCCAGTGGTTCTGGTCTCCCTGGATGCGGAAAAGGCTTTTGATAGGGTCTCCTGGTTCTGCAATGCTGATTCGACAACACCTTTGTCAACTGGCATCACAGCAATGGGATTTATGTCGACCACAAGTTGTGGTCGACATAAATCCTGAATGTCTCCCAGTCCATTTTTCTATCAGGGCTCGCCGAACCCCCATGGGGGCACTGCACCCACACCCCCTGTACTTATTATAATCAACTCCAAGTCAGAGTTGATTCAGGGAAGGGATGCAGGACCGGAAGACAGTGTGCCCCTGTCTCAGGCACACCAACACAGTGACCTGTTGTGAACTGTCAATTTTGTCGACAGCAAAGTAGGTTGCTGTGTCAGTGTTGCCGTCAGGGGGGTATACTGGGTCTCCTAGCCGTATCCGTTTGTGGTTTTGCGTAAATTTGGTGTTCCTGAAGATTTTTTCTGGTGGATACGTGTTCTCTACCAGCAGACAACAGCTCAGATTTGGTGTAATGGAGTGCTCTCTGACAAAATCCGCTTAGAGCGTAGGACTCGACCAGGGTGCCTGTTGACCCCCCCATGCTCTTTAATCTGTATCTGGTGCCTTTAATATGAAGCTTGAAGAATAATTCTATTAAGGGCATTTTAGTGGGGGGCACCCCTTACAAGATTTCTGCATATGCAGAGAACCTGCTGTTACATGTTGAGGACCCTTTGGTCTTGATTCCAGCGACTCTGACAGAAATTGAAAGGTTCTCAGAATTTTCCACTTATTAATTGAACTTAAGCAAGACAAAAGTCTTAGCACTAAATCTGTAGCTTTCTAAACAGGCCGTTATAGACATGGGTCTGGCCTGGGAGCCACATAGCCTTACCTATCTGGGCATTAAAATTTCCAGATTTCCTTCTGATCTCTGCTGAGTTAATCTGGACCCACTCCTGTATACAATTAAACTGGATCTATTGTGGTGGCAGCTCTTCTTTTGACCATCTGGGGATGTACAAATATTATTAAAATTAATCTTTTGCCGTGACGTCTTTATCCCTTAGGCATGATGAACACTTTCCTTCCTAAATGCTGGTTTTTAAGCCTTCAGAATTTGCTTAATGATTTTCTCTGGCGGGGAAGGTTCATGCATCGGTCTTATTTTAAGCTAACAGCCTCTCAGCACTTAGGAGGCTTCTGGCTCCCTAACTTTATTTTTTATTATAGTGCCCTCCATTGTAGTACATATCTTCAGTGGGGAATATCCACTGATAACAGCCGGGAAGATGGCTATGTCCCTGTCTGGCTTCAAATTGAGAGAGCCTTATGTTGTGCTGATGGACTGCAGCCCACCAGCCTTCTTTACATCAAATCATCGCAGTTGCCCTCCTCTTTATGACATACCCCATTTACTGGTCCCTTCAAGCCCATTTTCAACTGGGATTCTATTTAGGATTTTGTTGGTATAAAGATGTCTCCCAACCAATTAAGGGAAATCCCAACTTTTGTGTCATTAGCTGCCCTGTTGACCCTTTTTTTGCCACGTATGCCACGTCTTTCAGTCGCCTCCTTTAAGGATGGTGACCACCTTCTGCCTTTCACCACTCTTTAAGCGAAATGCAGTTTGTCTAGTAGTTTCTCTATTTTTAAATATTTTCAGTTGGCTCATGCGATTGCTGCTCATTTTGGCCCCTCTTCTTGGGCGAGCCTCATGGGAGATTGTCTGGACATTCTTGTGTTAATAGCTATTCAGCCCCATTCTGTGCAGGACTCTACCATGCTTTTTATACCAAAGATTCTCATGCCCCTACGGGAATCTGTTTTTATTGGCAACAAGTCTTGGGTTTGAAGTGGGCTCTTCAAGCTTGGCAGACTGTGTGGCAAAACCTGTATAAGTACATCCTTTGGTAAACGTGCTATTGCATATGCCCTTCCCTCCATTTGGAACCAATTACAAACCGTACTGAAACTAACTAGCACAGTTTCAATAAACTTCTACAAATCGCTAAGTTCAGCCAAAATAAAAGACACCTGTAACTGTCATTAAGTCTCTTCCTTCCCCATGTGTGCCATATTTATCCACTGGTAAGGTATAATTGATTTGTCATATTAACTGCTTTCCCTTTCCCTTCTACTCCTGGCTTTATCTTTGCTTACGCTCCACTGCTACTCTATCAAATCTCCTCCTCCCATATCAGTTGTAGACTGTAGTTTGTTCTCAGCTGCCAAAATACTGTATATTTGATTTGATTTGATTTGATTAAATCTAATCACACCAGTCATCATGTTTCATTTATCAGTATGCGACCTATAAGTCGCTTCCCTGTCTCATATCAGTGTTTACCACCTGCGGTCACCCTGTGTGGTACCCTTGTATGTATATCCAGCCTGCATCATGTAATGTGTATTTCATGTATATACTGTTATTACCTATCTGTGTTTGTACTTTAAGTGTTTATGTCACAGGACCTCCTTGTGAATGAGCTTGCTCAATGGAGTTTTCCTGCAATAAACTTGAACTTGAAAAAACCTGAACTTGAACATCAAGCAGGATAGGTACTGCCTGATGCAACATAACATCCTGCATAACCTATATTTTACACCCCAGATACTCTGCAGGGTGGGTAAACTTGCATCCCTTCCTGCACCTGATGTGGTTTAGTGGAAGGCACACTGAAACATATTTTATGGGAACGTGCCAAAGTGGTCCCCTTCTGGAACAAAATAAAAAGTCAGTTGGATCCCTTACTGGGGCTGGAGGGCTATTTTATCCCTGAGACATGCTTTATTGATTTTTACCCTTTCCCAGATCTTTGGCCCCCGGATGGGTTATATGGCATTAGTTGCACTTCCCTAGACTCACTTCCCCACAAGTCACCTCTCTCCCTTAACTCCACCCCCTTTCTCTTTGTCTCCGCACCCCCCCAGTGAGTATACCCCTGTCTTATCCTTTCTGACTTTTACCACTTCCTGTCCCGGCAAAAATCTTCTTTTCCCCACATGCACCTTCCTTATACTCCAGTCTCCATATTCTCATTATATTTTTGTACCTCTCTGTATTGCTATTTTTCCCCTTTTAAAATTGTTGTACACCTCTATTTCCACCATACAGTGCACAACCTATTGCTTCTATTTGTACTACAATACCTTAGTTTGTATGCCAGTTTTCAATGACTTTTGTTGCAAGCCATTGTTATGTGTTTTTCAATGTGTGTTACCTTCAATTCTACTATATTGTACTATTACATATAGAATAATGTATGGGTAAGCATTGTTTGTGGGGATTTAATGCACCCAGCAGGTGTGTGATACTATAAACCTAGAGGTGAAACCTGAGGGGTTTATGTGGGCATCACACACCAAGGGTGTGCACAAAATCCCCATTAAAACACACTTACCCATGTTTTATTTTTTATATTTACTGGTTGTAATTTTTAAGTTTATAAATTTGCTTTGTGATGTACTGTGGAAGAGCCATCGAGAAGCTTGTGCCTCATGCTGACTGTGTGAAAAAACTAGTGCCACTGGACGTGCGATGTGAGGACAGGTTCTCTGGTAACTTTCTAAGGTGCTGCTTTCAGTTTTGTGTGCCCACAGTTTATGGAGCTCCGTAAACCACATATGTGGTTTATGGAGCTGTTGAGCACTCACTGGCAGTGATTTATAACCACTACCCAGTAAATATTGATTGTTCTACCTCTATCGTATTTGTGACAAATTTATTGTAATTGATGTTTTTTAACCTCCCCTCTCCCTTTTCCCCCAGGTCGCACCTGGAAATGAGCCCTGGCTCAGTGTGCCTCTCCTGGTGAATAAATTCAAATAAATAATAAAATAAATAAATAAAATTGGCTTACAGCCAAATTGGTTATTCTCTGTCACTGGCTTGATACTGATGTCCTGACTTGGAGAAAATGGCATCAGGAAATCCTCCAAGCTTTATCTGTTGAAAACCGTATTGCCTCCCTCAGCAATCGAATGTCAGTTTTTCATTCCAGATGAGAACCCCTGTATGCTTTATTAACTGTTGCCTAGTTTTTCTTTTGATAGATTGCCTTCTGCTTGTTGGGTATAGAGTATTTTCCTCGGCTATTTGTCTCCTGTATACCCCTGGAGAGAGGGTTGCCGTCATCGTACTCCAGGTGGGAGGAGGGATGGGGGTATTTAGTTGGATTATTGCTTGTTTGATCTGTTGTGTCATGTTTTTTGTTTTGCTTCATTCATTTATGTTTATTCTATATGCCTATTGTAAATGTTTTCAATAAAGCATATTTAATTATAAAAAAGACCATGGGAACACTAGGTAAGGCATACACTTACGGTACTATGGATTTATGGGTCACATACATAGATACATAGAAATTGTCAGCAGATAAGGACTTCTAGGCCCATCTAGTCTGCCCATAAGCCCTATATTTGTATGCAGTCACTGACCGTAAGTGATCAATGGCTTTTTGTCACTCCCTTCCCACCCAGTGTTTCCTTGTGCCTGTCCCAAGCATGTTTAAACCTCTCCACTGTGCTTGCCCCAACCATCTTTTGTGGCAGACTGTTCCAAGTGTCCACCACACTCTCTGTGTACAAAAAACTTCCTCACTTTACCTCTTAATCATAAACATAAAGGGGAGTATCTGAGGGGGTACCAAAGGGTGTCATAGGTGAGTTTAATAATGGGTTTAGGATGTCTTCCAGATCTTCTAGGCAGTATTGCATTCTCCCTAGGAACAGGGTTTGCACTCCCTTCTTCCAGCTCTGTGACCAGCACAGGGGCTTTGTCAGGAATATTAGCATTTGTAGCAGTCTCTGGGATTTGCTCTTCAACATCTAAGTCCATTTCAATGTCCATTCTTTTTTCATGGGCCTTTCCTAAGGGCTAAAGGGTGCAACTTCCGGGTTAAACTGATGTAATGGCTCAGTGATTACAAAGTCTGGAATGGGGCGCGACTTGTGGATGGCCTTGGGTTTCTCTGGGTCCATTTGCAAGTGAGACATATTTTGAGTTGTTTCACGCACATATTGACAATACGAGACATCTTCCTCATCCTATCTTTAGACTGATCAGGTACAAATTCTGAAGCAGGCAAAGCAGTTGAAGTGCTAGACTCTAGGTAAGACATTTCATTTGGCTGACAAGCAGTCAGACTTCTGGTCTTGGGCCTTCTCACCACTGGGCATTCATTTTCTGGCATGGGTCAGGCACAAACTCTACAGTCAGTAGCAAAAGGTTTCTATGTACAGTCTTTTTTTAGGCCTCTACCATGTTCTTGTGGGATCTTGTAAACAGGCAGGTCTGGCATCTGGTCAACTACTGTGTAGGCTTTTGGTGCCCAATGGTCCTGAACCTTGTGCTTGTCTTGCAGGCCCAAATTTCTCAGGAGAACATGGTCTCCCACTTGTAATACCTCATGCATTTATTAAATCCGTTTTTATTTGCTAGGCTGGTTTTAGCTGCAGCTTCAGAAGCAAGTTTATAGTCTGTTTTCAGCTGTTCTCTTAATCTTTTGGTGTACTCTAAATAGATCTCTTCAGAGGTTCTGTCAGCTGACACGCCAAAGCAAAAATCCACAGGCAATCTGGCTTCACGTCCAAACATTAGACAGAAGGCATCTTTGTGTGGCATAATTTTTCATGTAGGTGTAGGCATGCACCAGGAAGCTCACTTTTTGGCCCAAGTTGGACTTGTCAGCAGGGTTCAGGGTGCCCAACATGTCTAGCAAGGTTCTGTTGAAATGCTCAGGTAGAGGATCTCCTTAAGGATGGTATGGCATGGTGCATGATTTCTTAATGCCATAAGCAGCAAGAAACTCTTTGACCAGTCTGCTGTCAAAGTCTCTACCTTGGTCCAAATGGATCCTTTGGGGGATTCCATAGTGACTGACAAACTGTTGTAACTGGATTTCTGCTCTTTAGTGGGGTAGACCTCGGCATAATGGGTGTAGTGGTCAGTTATCACCAGGATATGGGACTTATTCTTCCTGTCTGGCTCTAAAGAAAGAAAGTCCATACACACCAACTCTAATGGGCCACTTGTTTTAATGTTCACAAGGGGTACAGCTCTCTTAGGCAGGGTCTTTCATTTGATGCACCTTAGGCAAGTTTTACAATGCTTGTACTGAGGGTGAGGGGGCTACTGCTAAATATGTTCTGGGGAGAACTGTGTGAGTGTGAGAATTTCATAAGTACTGTGCTAAGGGTACTGTGTAAGGTGCTGTAATTGGGGGGCCCACTTTAAATTCACTGGGGGCTTTTTGGGTTTGTGAATTAGGAAAGACATAAGAACCAAGGCCTCTGAGAAAAATCCTATATAGGGTAGGTTAACAAAAGAAATTTAAAGGGATAAAAAGAACAAGCAGACAGGACAAAATGAGGGAAATGGTGCTGTATAGAGACTGTGTGGTAGCAGTTTTCTAGGACATCTTCTGGAGGCTGCATTGCTGCCCTATATTCATGCACCACTCTGGGCTGAGGAAGGGAGTTGCCAGACTCAAGGCCAGGCTGGCTTGGGTTCAGAGGACTGTCTCCCCCACCCAGGGATCACTGAGTCCACCACCACTACCTCAGAGGTCACCCAGTAGGAGGAACAGCTGGATAACAGTGGGCTCAGGAAGGGTTAGGGTGTTGGAGTGTAGGCATATCCCAAAACTAGTTCCATTACAGAATTCCTACTCCACCCTGGAGGAGCAGGAATGTCTCACCAAGGCACCCCCAGTTGTGGCTAGAGGGGATGTATGGGCCCTCCCTAGCAGAGACCCCAAGACAGGTGACAGGAGACCCCAGAGGAGGAGAAAGTTAATTCTAGTAGGTGACTCCATTGTTAGGGGGCTAGAGTTGGGAACAACTACTGAAGAGGAGAGGGAGGTTTGGTGCCTTCCCAAAACCATGGCAAGTCAGAATAGAAAGATGATCTAAAGGATCACTGGGGCAGCAGGAAGAGAGGCCGTGCTAGACATCATTGTCCATCTGGGGACAAATGACCTGACTAGGGATGAGCTAGGTGTAGAGCAGGAAGACTTTAAGGAGTTGGGAAGGGGGTCTTAAGCAGGTGGCACGATCGGTGACCTTCTCAGAAGTGCTACCCATCTATAACAAGGGGGATGACAGGATTCTCCACACCGAGATCTTCAATGCTTGGTTGAGGACGTGGTGCAGAGAGGAATGTTTTGGGTTCACTGGGGACTGGAGTCCCACCTGGAGGGATGGGGGCCTGTACAGGGGAGACAGCCTGCATCCATCCAGGAGAGTGGCTGCAGTCCTCAGTGAAAGGTTTAAATGCTATATTGGCTAGCATTTAAACTACCCAAGGGGGAGGTGCAATAAGACAGGGAGACAGAAACTGCACCCCCCCCAAAGTTCCCAAGGCTAACCACAGAATTTCTGAGGGAGCAAAACCCAAGAAGGAATTAAATAAAAATGTAATCTGAGAAGTAGAGGAAAAGTTTGAAACTGAGAAAAGGGGGGAAGGCATGATAAAGGAGGGCAAAAGAGAAAGTGATAACATCCTATGGATATTCATGTGTACCAATGATCACATTCTGGGCAGTGAAATTGCAGATTTGGAGGTCACCATGGTAGAAGCTGACATGGACTTAGTTGCTTTACAGAAACCTGATTCAATAAAAACCAGAACTGGGATGTGGCTATACCAGGATACAATCTGTTTAGAAAAGGCATGGTGGAAAACAAAGGGGGAGAAGTGGCTCTTACCGCAAAAAACAACATAAAGGCTACAAAAATACAGTAGGGCAAGGAGGGTGCAGAAGTGCTGTGGGTCACCTTGGAAAAGAGGAAAGGGGCAGTTCTTTGCATGGGGCTGGTCTACAGACCTCCATCATGGGGGAAAAATGGATAAGAAAATGTAAGAAGCAATCCATCAGATGGTTCACAAGGTAGAGACGTTAATAGCGGGAAACTTCAATCTGACTGACATGGATTGGAAACTCCACAATGTAGCAATGACCAGGAGTAGGGACATCCTGGACTCCCTGCAGTGGGTGTTCCTCAGGCAGCAAGTTAAAGAACCCACTCATGAGGGGGCATTGCTGAACCTAGTACTGACAGATGGGGGTAGCATTGCTGACATCACAGTGGGGGTTCAACAAGAGACCAGCAGTCACCAGACGGTGTGGTTTAACATAAGAACAGGGCCAGGATCAAATCACATGAGGACAAGGGTCCTGGACTTCAGGAGGGCCAATTTTAAGAAAATGGGAGAATGCCTCAGGTATGCCCTGGCAGGGATAGGGAAACTGAGGGGAGGGAATAGTAGAACAGTGGGCTACAATAAGAGAGGGAATTGAAAAAGCTACTATGCTGTGTGTCAAGCAGGTCAGCAAGGGCGAGAGAAGAAAAAGACCGCTATGGTTCTCTAGAGAGGTAGCGGAAAAATTGAGAGCAAAAAACTAGCCTTCAGAAAATATAAAAGAACACAGAAGGACGAGGAGGATAAGGAGCATTACCAGGAGAAACAAAGAGATGCAGGGAAGGCAGTTAGGAGTACAAAAGCAAAAGCAGAGGAAAATATAGCCAAATCAGTAAAAAAGGAGGATAAACATTTTTTAGATACATTTGTGAAAAAAGGAGGTTAAAGGAAGGGATAATAAGACTGAAAGAGGAAGAGGGTATTTCTGCAGAAGAGGACCATCAAAAAGCAGACATATTAAACAAATACTTCTGTTCAGTATTCATGGAGGAGGGGATAGGAAATGGGCCTTTGCTTCGAGACAAAGGCATAAAGGGTCGGGAGGTGGACACTAGCCCTTTCACAGTGGAAAGAGTCCTAAGGGAGTTGTCAAAGTTACATGTATACAAGGGAATGGGTCCAGACATGGTGCACCCCAAGTTGCTGAGGAAGCTCAAGGAGGAGCTGGCTGTACCTCTGACAGCCCTGTTCAGACTGTCACCAGAAACAGAGGAGGTACCAGAGGACTGGAGGAGGGCAGTATCCTGTGAAGTCCGCTAGCCGCAAGTGGGTGCCTACAAAAATGGTGACCCACTTGCGGCACAGGTAAGACAGGGTGAGGGTGTGAGGAAGGTGACAGGATGGGGATTCCTCACGCATGTAGCAACAGGATGTTGCTATATGTATACGTGTGTTGTGGGGAGCGAACATGATGGAAGGGAGGGAGGGAGGGTTGGCCTGGTGTGGTTGGCATGCGGCTGCCGAGCTGGCCCCATAGGTTGGTGGGTGGGTGGCAGTCTGAAGCTGTGAGGGTTTCGGGTTCAGGTCCTGGTACGCCTACATTTTTGTGTGCCCACCCCAAATTTTACATTTTGTCCAGAATTTGCACTCCCCAACATGCACCCCCTGGAGTTAAGAATCCTTTAGTAGTAGGGTGTGAGTGCCAAAGCCCCCCAAAGAGGGTGCGGGGGCACAGCCCCCCCAGATTAGCATTTAAATTCTAAGTCCCCGGTGCTGTTTTTTCTGTGCGCCAGGGGTGTACATTGCCAAAACTGAATTTCGGCTATGTACTCTTGCCGTAATGAAGGTTGCCTTTTGGCAATCACCATTATGACATAGAACTGAGGAGGGCAGATGTAGTCCCACTCTACAAAATTGGAAATAGGGAGGAGGAGGGAAATTACAGGCCAGTCAGTCTGACTTAGGTAGTGGGCAAAGTAATGGAATCACTACTGAAGGAAAGGACTGGAGGGAGGTCCTGCCAGACAAATCGGATCAAGTTCTTTGACTGGGTAACAAAGGAAGTGGAACAGGGAGGGGTGTTTGATGTGGCCTATCTGTATTTCAGCAAGGCCTTTGTCACCATTCCACATAGAAGCTGGTAAATAAACTGAGTAGCCTAGGAGCAGATCCAAAAAGAGTTAAATAGGTGGAGAATTAGCTTAGTGGTAGGAGCCAAAGAGTGGTGATAAATGGGGTACACTCTGGGAAAGGCATGGTGACTTGCTGGGTGCCACATGGGTCAGTATTAGTCCTGGTCCTCTTCAATGTCTTTATTAGTGGCTTTGCAGAAGGACTGGAGGGGAAGGTATGCCTGTTTGTGTATGACACAAAAATCTGCAACAGAGCAGACACACCGGGGGGGGGAGTGAAAGAATGAGGGAGGCTCTAAAAAAGTTAGAAGAATGGTCATGGGTTTGGCAGCTAAAATTCAGTATAAAAAAGTGCAAAATCATTCACTTAGGGCACAAAAACCCTGGGACAACATACCAGCTTGGGGGGGGAAGTATTATCAGTCACAAAACAGGAAAGTGACCTGAGGGGTATCATTTCTGGTGACCTGAAGGTAGCTAAGCAGTGTGACAAAGCAGTGGGGAAGACTAACGGAATGCATAGATGAATAGGGAGAGGTATTACCAGCAGAAACAAGGAGGTAATAATACCCCTGTATAGATCACTTGTGAGATCAAAACCTTGAGTACTGTGTACAGTTCTGGAAGCCCCATCTCTGAAAGGACATAGCGTTGAGGCAGTGCAAAGAAGGGCAATCAAAATGGTGCAGGGCCTGCATCAGAAGCCCTATGAACAGAGGCTTAAGGATTTAAATATGTACTCCCTAGAAGACAGGAGGGAATAGAGGATATGATATACATTCAAAAATCTTACAGGAATAACAAAAGTACAGGAAGGGAGCATTTTCCAAAGAAAAAGATGCTCAAGGACAAGAGGTCACAATATGAAGCTGGATGGGGGATGCTCAGAGGAAATATGAGGAAGAACTTCTTCACAGAGAGGGTGGTGGACACTTGGAACAGCCTCTCAGTGGAAGTGGTGAGAGCTAGAAGAGTCACAGGATTTAAGAAAGCATGAGATAGACACAAGGAAATGTTAGAAGCGGGGGGGGGAGTGTAAGCCGGTGTTCAAGTAGGGGCCTCTGGTGGCAGTATGTGTAGGGAATGTAGTGCAGACTAGGTGGGCCAAGTGGTCCTTATCTGCCAACAACTTCTATGTTTCTAAATTACAGGAATAATGACTATACGTATGGAGTTTGTTTTCTGACGGGAGAAGTTTTATTCTTATTATGTGGATATGTGAACACATTGTAAAATGAATATAATATGGACATTTAGTTACAATGTAGGACTGCAGGTACACTGTGTCATTGAGGCACAGGTCAGGAAGCATAGGAAAACCAGGAGCATTTGTAGAATTCACCAAAAATATTTATTTGTACTAGCAGTAACATAAAAAAATAAAATTGAGGAGATCCATCAGAGTTTTCCTTCAGTCACTGTGTCCAACTTGCAAGCAATTGCAGCTCTGTCTTATAAGTCCTTCCACCCCCATTCTTAACAAGCATCTTCCAAAGTGTTCTTGTATGTTTCAGGCATTTACTGTCAGGAACACAGTGTACCTTAGCTGAAGCCCCTTTTCCACAGCTCTTCTGCAAAAGGCTTAAAAATTGCAGTAAGGTAACCTCTTGATTTTCCAATAGCTTTTTGCAATCACCTCAACCTATAATTACTGTATATACATTTCAAAAGTTAATACTATATAATTTCTAAACAAAGGGATCCCAATATCAGTTACATTTCCACATAATGAGTTGCATATATTTTTATATCAGCAGATATGTAAGGGAGTAAAAGACAAATAGCAAGGGAAGACTGAGAGATAGCGAGAGGCAAATAATTGCAAGACTGTTGGGGTGATCAAATCCTAGGTCTCACAGGAAAATTTGGTTGCGAAACCAGACAGACAAGAAAGGGAAGAACAGATCCTTGCATTCAAACTCTTTCTATAACAACTGGGACAGGGTCCTATTCCACCCTGTCACACACTGTTAACCATTACTGATGGCTGCAGATATGGCTTAAATGAGGTTCTCACAAATTTAGTAAGATATGACAGTGCTCATATAGGCTGTTAGTTAATTAGTTGACATATAAGGAAGGGATGACTTGTAGCTGGTGGAAATTTTGCCATTCATAATTTAGTTTTGTGGCACATTTATTGTCAGGATTTTAAGTTGAGGAAAATAGAGCTGTTTATTTTTGTATCGCCCTTTTGGGGTTCATTATCTTTACATATTTTTTAGATTTATGTGTGAGCTTCACACTAATTTTCCTAATATTGTTAACATGCACATGAATGTTTCTCATCGAATTGTGAGAAGTATACGAGAGGTCATGTTTTATGAAATTTTTGTGAAATACAAACAAACTGGGGAGGCCTTTTAAAAGTTATTTACATTTTGGGGGTATAGTAACTGAACACTTGACATTTCTTACTTCTCATTCATATTGTAATCAGTGTGGATATTTTTCTGTATGTTTTCTTGTATTTTTTAAAATATTTGGACCATACTGATCATTTCATGCTTTGCAAATATTTCTCACATGTATGAGATTTGCATTGATTTTTGGGGGTCTGCAGACCTTTAGGAATTTGTATTTGTTACAAAGTTTTTGAGAAGTCTGACATGTACAGTATTTAAGTGGAGGATTTATGTTGATCATATACTTCATAATATGTACTAAATTGTAATTTCAACATTTTTAAATTGGTATGAACTAATTAGCTAATGGGATACTTTATGTAACTTATTTTAAAAGTTTTATTGAAGTTCTGGAGTCATCACGATTTGTGAATATTATTTAACTTCTCGTAAGATTTCCATGAACACTGCAATCATTGTACTTTGCAAAGCTTTAAAATATGTGTGATGTTTTAAGATGGTGTCCACTTGCTATGTTATATATCTTTTTGTTTTAAATGTTACGTTTTCACTATTTGGAAGATAGGGCATAGTGACACAGCTTCTTGATGTTCTTTACTTGTAGTTATATACAAGATCTAGTCAGAACCAATAAGGCTGTGAAGAGCTACTAAATGGCCAAAGTTACACATGTGCATAGAAATTATGCAACACCTGGGTGTAACTTGGCCATTTTTTGAGGTAATGCACCAAATTTTCAACATGGCCTTTTTGGGACCCCTCCTCATGATGAGTGCCAGTGTCATTTTGTTCACTTGTCCTGGAAGGTGATTTTGCAGAGCAAATGCGCTGTTCTGTGCCACAGGTGTGAACATATGTTTTGGGCAGGTTGTGGAAAATGACAGTTGTACAGTTTTGAAGGAGGTGTGCAAAAATGTCAATGTTGAAAATGTGGAAAGAAAATATTAAAAATTGGTGAAGTCAGGAGCGTGCATAGAAACTGCACAATGCATGCTCATAACGCAGTCATTTTTTGTAACTTTTTCACCAAATTTGCAACATGGGCTTTTTGGGACTCCACCTCATGAACAGTGGCACTGTCATTTCATGACTCGGTCCTAAAAGATGATTCCACGCAGTGACTGCGAAATCACCTTTTGGGACTGAGTAACAAAATGACAGTGACAGTTCTCACAAGGTGGGGTCCCAAGAACCCCATGTTGACAATTTGGGGAAAAAATTCAAAATAATGGTTGATTTAGCAGCATAAGTTGAAAACCCCATTGAATGGCATTATAGCACGCGTATCTTTGATTCTTCAGTTTGCGGTTCAGCTTTGAAGAGTGCAGACGTGTCCTGGTCCAGAGTAGATGACAGTGCCAACCTCCAGAGGTAAGTATGGGGTAAGGGTGTGCAGGGAGGTGGGTGCCAGTGGGAGGGTGGGGATGGGGAGGGGACTGAAGTGACGATAAGAGACCATTTTCTTTTTTACAGGCAAAAAAACAGGACTGGAGTGATGACGAGGGACCATTTTCCCTATGTAACACATGACTGTGGGAGGGGTTGTACATTATGCCACCAAGAGGATTGGGCATCCTGATGTCGGTGGGGGGGAAGGACAATGAGGGACCATTTTATTTTTTACAGAAAAAAAGTAAACATTTGGGCACACTGGGGTGGGCTCCCAGTGTGCCACATGACTGGGGGGTTACATTATACTAACATGGGGATTGGGCACCCCAATGTTGATGGGGGTGTGGGAAGAAAAAAACAACAGTCAGGCACACTGGGGTGGGCTCCCAGTGTGCCATATGAGTAGGGGGCTGCACATAATAGTGACATGGGAATTGGGCACACTAATATCAGTGGGTAAAATGAAAAATATTTGGGCACACTGGGGTGGGCTTCCAGTGTATCACATGAGTTGGGTGAGGACCACAGAATTCTGTGGAGCTGGTGGCAGTACCACAGTTGCACATGTGCGGCACTCACGCATGCACAGTTGCAGTGAATGGCAGTTTGCCATTCATAACATGCCAGTGCCAGTGGAACTGCACATGCATGTGAGTCACACATGTGCAGTTCATGCACTGGAATGCATAAGTAACAGCCAAAATAGTGTGGCTGCTATTCTGAAGTGGCCGATCATGGTGGAGGGTTGCAAGCTCCATTGGGCATTCATAAAGATACTTTCAAATGTCCAATGGAAGGTTCCATGATCGGCCATTTTTGGAGCTATGATTTGATCCCAATAGGGCTGTAGGCCCCACCCACAGCTCTATAAATGGCGTGTAAGCTCTTCTTAAGATTATTCAACTGTTGTGTAACAGCTTCTCATTATTTAATAGTGGTTTTCATGTATCAGTTAGTATTTTCTTCATATAATTGCATTTTACAGTTCTTTACTGTAATTATGACATTTGGGGTACAGAACTATGGTTTAGAGGTTTATCTACTTACATGTGTGTATACTAATTATTTCTTTCTTTTTAATTCCTTACAGTCTTAGAGAAACAAATCACTGTGAGAGATGCCAACTTTGGTGAAAGGGAAGAGGCAGAATAGGAAGGAGTGATATAACTCTGTTAAACAGAAAACACTTGAGACAAAACAATGTTTGTTAGTACAACAGAACACTACTTGTACTAGTAGACAGAAATCTAAGCCCCCTAAGAAGTCCATGGTAGTTAAACAATTATGGCATTGTAGCAAGACAACTGAAAGAAAAGGACAGGGATGTGTGTCACTTCAAAAAGGAAACAACTGGGTGTTTGAACTCAACTATTCAGGAGAGATAATTGTAGTAGTTCAGAAATATTGCTCATTGTGCTCACATTAATACATTTTTTTGTGCCAGCATGAGAAAGAAAGCTAAGCATCTAAAAAGTAAGTCTGCTCAGATGAGAATGGAGCTTTCCATAAAGTGCTTTGTTCTCATGTATTTACTATTAAGAGTAGACTGCTGACCAAGTCAAAGTTTCGGATGAACAAATCGAAACATAGAATTTATGAAGTAAAAATGAAAATGCAGACATTTGCCCACCTTACTAGTTCCAATTTAAAATTGGTCCATTGTGGCAAATGGTTGCATAGTGTGCTCAGCAAAGCCTTCTTTTCCTTTCCCAAAGAGATTTACAAATTTAATATCTCTGAAACACAAGTGGATGACACCAAGGGACTTCTTCAGAATGTTCTTCACTTGCAGAATTGAAAGACTCTGTAAAGATACGATGGACAATGCCACTGAGAGATATGAAATAAAAAAATACTTTAACATGGGCATGTAATGAGATCTGCAATGTCTGCCAAGAGTCTTTGAATAACATTTCTCTAGTCATGAACACATTTTCACTGGCTCTGAATCTGAAAGGATAAAAATGATTGAAAATGTTGAAGCCTGTCCAATTCATGATCAAACAACTTTGCTGGGTCACAGTTTAGCTTGTTTGGCTGCTGGTGTTTATAAGAGCTTTCTGCATCACATGCACATGGTTGCAGTACAACAAACAGGAAAAAGGCAGTTAGGTTAATTTATGACATTAGTTGACTAATTCTTGCACTGCAAAGTTAGATGAATTCCTACAAAATGGAGACATGAATGATGATGGCACCTTAGTTGCCCATTCAGTTCAAAAGTATGATCAGGTGTCAAAAAACACTGATTTTACTTTTGGATTGGAATGTTCTGCTAAGATTTCAGTGTCAGAAAACAGTCTCATTGAAAACTTTGGGTGTGACATTGCAAAATTTGAAGTAGAAAAGCAGGAGAAATTTGATGAGATTTGTGTCTGCTGTAAATGACTCTTTTAAGAAGTTCAGACAGTTGTGGAGACCGCACATTTGAAATTTATGAGAATGATGTCTGGCTTCAATTCATGGCTTTTTATCTTTAGAAGAATGAGATTGCTTTATTAGATTCTGTGACTTTGTGTCACTATTGTTTTTTCAAATTATGGAGCAATGTGATTCCACCTCGCTCAGTATTGAATCAGATGAGTGTGGATCCTATGCCTCCTGAGGTTCAACAATTAAACATGTTTGAAAACGTTTTGATTCAGATGGTGAAACCCTTTCAAACAATTTTGAGATTAACTTCAAGGTGAGGCAAATTAACTCAGATTCAATGTTTGGGGACTAGTAATGGGGTATATAGTGCTTGTGTAACTTGTAGTACCTTTTGTGGCTTAACTCTATTCCTGCCCTTGAGTAGTAGGTATGTAGGTAGTAATTTGTAGGGAATAGAAGGCCCAGGAACAAGGGTGAGAAGAGCGCCGGAGAAGGAGGGGATGGAGGTGGACAAAAAACACTCCCTAAGCAAGGGGGATGCAGATAGTGGAGGATTTATGTAGAGGTTGTGGGAGGAGCTATTCCCCACATTAAACCACAGGCACGGCCCTCCCATTCAATGTTTGGGGAATAGTAATGGGGTATATAGTGCTTGTGTAACTTGTAGTACTTTTTGTGGCTTAACTGTATTCCCACCCTTGAGTAGTAGGTATGTAGGTATGTAGGTAGTAATTTATAGGGAATAGAAGGCCCAAAAGATACCTCCTACAACTCACAGAAAGAATGACCCCCTGGCACTCAGGAGAG
This sequence comes from Neoceratodus forsteri, assembly GCA_016271365.2. Lineage (NCBI taxonomy): Eukaryota > Metazoa > Chordata > Ceratodontiformes > Ceratodontidae > Neoceratodus > Neoceratodus forsteri. The sequence goes on along the minus strand of CM057455.1, from coordinate 341,233,819 downwards.
GAACCCCCCCCCCGAGTAGAGGAAACCTCTGAGTACCCATGGCTGGAGGTCTGCCCATCCTCTGGGCATACTAAAAGGAGAAGGACCTAGGTTCTAGTAACCATAGCTAATTTGAGGGTGGTGTGCTTCTTGGAGAGACGATAATCCATCTTCGATCTATGGATGATGCAGATTGAACGATGATCCTGAAGTTGAGAGTAGGTCTTTTCTGAAGGAGAGATAGACTCAAAGTATGAAGTAGATCCAGGTGAAGGAGGGCAAAGGAAGTCCGAATTACCAGGATGAAAAAGTATACTTATCCCCAGGAACTGCAAGGGTGTAATGAGCAGAGGGAGCATGACTTGGATCGATAAGTTGCTAGACGGGGAATGTTGGAAATGCTATGGTATGAGAAGTCATTGGTGAATGATCCAACCTGCAAAAGATTTGAATATCAGGGTATGGTCAGGGGCCAGGAATTCGATAGTGAACAAGGAGCTGCTAAGGAAGCATTCAAAAAGTAGAAATGAGTAAAAGAAAGTCTTTGAGTACCCTGGAGATAATGGTTTGTTCTAGATCTGGGGACGAAGCAGACTGAATGATGATCCTGAGGATAAAGGGTACTTCTTTTCCATAGGGATGGTAGAATCCTAAGTGTGGAGCAGATCCAGTTGAAGAAGGGCTAATGTAGTCCACATTTCTAGGGTGACAAAAGACACATGTCCAAAGGGATCATAAGGGTATAATGAGTTGGAAGAGCATAATTTGATTGCTATAAAACCAGACAGTACACTGTGGGATTTATGATGATTTGTAAGGTTATGGGTGACTGATATAATTCATGTAAGGTTTAATGTTCAGGGTAGTCTGTAAGTAAAGACGATTAGTGAACGATAAGTCACTAAGTAAGCATCAAGAGTAAACTGATTAGAGGAAAGTTTGAGTGACTGATGAAAGTAATGCTACAAGTGATTAGTACATGAATAGAAGATGATTTGTGGAAGCAGTCCAGCTGGTAGCCTAGTGTATATGGGGAATGATTGGAAATTTGATATGGGGGATGGATGACTTCTTTGGTGATGATGTTCGTGACTTTGTATGAAATTACTCTGCTGGTACACTGCCTGAAGCAAGTGCGGGTATTGTTGTGGTGTGATCGTCTAGGAGATACACTGAGCTGGCATATGATTGGTTAAGTTTACAGGTAATCCTGATGCCTAAATATTTGAGAGGAGCTTGGATGCGGATATTAGGAAGGGACTGTAGGCTGAATTGGTAGTGAGATCAGTTAGTGTAAGATGCCATAGAATATTAGCGTTATGGCCGATTAAGACAGCTTTGGAGGCAGACTGAGTTGGTAAATTTGTCTTGACTGTTACAGATTGCAGGATAGGAATTGGGAGGGCCAGTTCTTGATGATGGTCTTTACTGCCGAGATTAATGAAGGTAATTCTAGAAGAGGCTGAGGAGTCCTCTGGAAGAGCACTTAATCCAGCTGAAGGTACTCGGTGAGAAGGTGCAGATAATTGTATAAGGAATGGCGGTGTCTGGGAGTGAAAATGATGGTTTGGATGACGTGGAGTTATTAATCAGCTTGGCGGTGGAGATTCCACAATGAATATTCAGGAAGACATCTGTGAATTTCCTAAAACAAGCAATGACCAGTGGGGAGTAGGAGTTGAGTGACGTGGTCAACAGAGTCGGTAGTAGCAGAAGGAGCTGCAGAAAGTAAGACAGATGATGCTCATAGTTGAATGGGTTATCATGCGATTCCTGGTATCCATAGAAGGGATACTAATTACACAGTCAGGGCACAGCAGAGGGATTTACATCCTTTCCATGTAGGAGGATAGCCATGAGAAAAAGTAGACAGAGAAATCACCATGATGGAATGGACAGGAGTCAGAGGGTATATCCATTAGAGACTGAGGAGATCTTCCTATGTCCAGGTGAATGGGATTTTGTGAATGATCCTGAGGAGCTGGTTGGGCAGTGTATAAAAACTCCATGATGATGAAAGAGTCTGTGAGGCATGTTAGCTGAGGAATGTTTGCTGACTGTGGTATTTCTCCAGTGTAATGGAAAAGTGATCCAATGAGAAGTGGAAGGGTACAATTAGAATGGCCAGAGTAGAAGTATGAAATGAATAATATGGAAGAGCAGTTGACCTAGTAGGAGTATGTTCGGAGATAAAGTATTAGGCCCAAAAAAGCCACAGGAAACAGCATGAAGCCCTAAGCCTGCAAGGCAGAGCAGAAAGGCAGTCAGTCAATTTGGAAGGAATTCCAGATTGAGTCCCGAGGAACTGGAGGAACTAGCCAAGGATGGCGATGAGCTAGGCAAAGCTGGATGATGAACTGAACAGGAAGGAATGGAACCGGAGTGACCCCTGCAAACAGCAGCAAGATGCAGAAAGGCTGTAGCAGTCACTAGAAGATAATCCATGGAGGTCAAAAAGCATAGCTCAGCACTCAAATCATCAGGGTTGAGATACTGTAGTCCCACGTCCAGAGATGGAGTCAGTGAACTACAGAAGTTAAGAAAGGAGCAACCTAGTATGAATCAGGGGATGCATTAAGAAGCAGATCCATTAACAGGCTACCATGCCCGATAAATGGGGAGGAGACCCACAGTCTATGTTGTCAGGCAGAGCTGAGGGGTGGAAGGCAGGTGGAGGGGAAAGGCCCCATTCCCGAAGGGAAGTGGCAACCTGCATCAGGTAGAGGAGGTGAACAAAGGACACATCTATGCAAGCTCATGCTAAGAACCAGGCAAGGTGGGCTGGAATAAATGCTGCAGGCAAGGAGACTTGGAGATTGCTAGCAGTAGGAGGTCTGGTTCCAGAAGGTCATGGCATCAGATAGCAGGAGGAGAAGGAACACATGGGAAGCAGCTGAATGGAAGGACATGCATCCATGCAGGACATTTGATGCATGATGGTCCTGACCAGATGTGGCTCTTGAAGGTAGGACAAGAGAGTACGTGGTGCAGAAGTTCTGTTCTAGAATGGAAGTGGCAATCCACCTTGGGTTGAGGATGTAAACATGGGAAAACAGTCGATTTCAGATTTAAGCTCCTAGCTATAGAAATCAGCAAATGTGACAATGAATCAAGGTTGCAGATGAGGTAAGATGGAGAAGGCAAGTTAGGCAAAGTCATGTTCCTGGAGGGAAGTAGGATCCAGGCAGCAGGCTGAGACCACATAAGTTGAAGCAGTGAAGCGTAGACACAGGTTTCCATCAGGGTGGTAGAAATGGATGATGGTGACTTGGGCAGCCAGGCAGAGATAGAATGATGAGGGGACATGGGGTAGAAGAGTTCTGTTCCCAAAAGGAGCAACAACTGGTATGGTAGAGAAGCTATGGTACAATGTGTAGACTGTAGACATGCCTCTCATCCCTGGTAGTCTGGCGAGCTAACCTTCACTCAGTGCTGTCAGCAGAGTTAGGGATGGAGGATGTCAGGTTGGTAAGTAGTAGGAGTAGTGAATGTAATGGAATCCCACCCCCAGTAGACAGGGGAAGCCTACCTTCATTCAGCACCTCAGAAGGTGCAAGTTAAGAATGTAGTCCAGAATACTGCTGGCATGGGCTGGCTAAGACACAACACTGCTGATGAGGGAGAGAGAGAGGAGATGTAGTACATGAAGCGGGTATAGAGCAGTGAAATAGTGGATAGCATTTGAAATGTAAGTATAATAGCTCACAGTAGTAGGACTGAGATGCACATATCATGGTGGGTTAGGTAAGCTGTGATAGCAGTAGTAGACAGGGTAATTGGTCAGGCGCAGACAATGAATAGAAAACTGGAGAACAGTGAAGGATCAAGGTAGCATGAAGAAAGCTCTGTACCATAAGGTAGCGATGATTTGTTAAGCAGAGGTCTGTCATGGAAAATGCAGCCATGGCGAGTTCCCTAATCCCTGGAGATAGGGTGAAACTGGAGAAGGCTACTGTGACATAGACTTTCAGTTTGCTGCATCAGAGAAGCAGCCTAGGTCAGATTGTTCCCTTGACCTGAGGATAGAGCTAGGTAGTTATAGTAGGGTACAACATTGGCTGTGGATGTAGTTAAGCATCTCTTTGGTGACAGTGTAAGCAGTTACTACATCAGCTCTGAGTTCTCATATTGGGGACAGCCAAGGAGCATGGTACATTCCTGCAAAATGATTAAGTAGGCCTAACCTCCCTCTCCCCCCCCATTAAACTCTGAATGATAGGATGGGGTACTGTAGTACGTGAGGCACAATTCTAATAATGAGTGTGGTGGGAGAACTTCGTAGCTCAGCAAGAAGTAGTTAGCAAGGCTGTCAGGTAATTACGATAGTATCGCTGAGTGGGCCTGCACTGGAGTGAGACTGTCGGTAGAAACTAATCCATGGTGAGGTGAGAGTAAGCAGTGAAAATGAAGCCAGGGAAATTGATGACTGCTGAGGGGACAGAAAAATGGAATTGTAAGTACTTACTGTTGGGGTGTTGGTAAAGCAGAAGTAGAGTCCCGTCATCTCTGTGGATTATGTTGGAATTGAGTGAAAAGGTAGGCCTGACTAACCGGAGGTTCGGAGCAGGAGAAGGAGCGACAGATATGGGGGCTGTGGAAGGCCAGGTTCCAAATAGAGTGGTGAAAATGCAGTGGTAAAGTAGAGTATTATCCAGGGTTGCCAGAAGTGGTTGCGTGTATGAGTCCGTGAAACTAAGTGTACCAGGTAGCAAGGTCAGTGCTGCCGGCGACAGTCCTGGGATGCATACAGGAACAGGAAGGGAAAGCTAGCACGGGACCAGGGGAGAAGAGCCAGGATGCAAGCAAGTGTTGGCTGTGAGCAATAAGAACACCCAAAAAAGAAATGAGGGAGGAAGAGAACAGGGAAGACCAAGACAACAAAGGAGGGGTGGAAGGAGCGAGGAGGTGGCCGAAGAGACCAACTAGAACAGAGCACAAAGGGAAAGGACAGAACACAAGGAAGGTAGGGGAGACAAGAGGGAGCTCAGAAAAGACAAATTGGCAGCAGGTAGCAGAGAAGCACAGCCGCATGAGCCAGGAAAAACACTCCCTAAGCAAGGTGGGTGCGGTTAGTGAAGGATTTATGTAGAGGTTGTGGGAGCAGCTATTCCCCACATTGAACCACAGGCACAGCCCTCCCATTAAAATGGTAAAGTCCTTGAAGGGTTCAATCATGTAGCTACCTTTGCCAATGAAAAGGACTGTGAAACAGTTGCTCAAAGTGAATTTAAATTATTTTAGTTAATTGTGTTACTACAAAACACAAAGCTATTTGGCAGAATATTGTAGATGTTTGTAAAATTCAGGCAGCCCTTCATTATCTACCTACAAATGTTGTTTACTCAGTCTTTCAAGTGGATACTTTTGCAGTTCTGAACTGGTACATATTGTGGGTGAAAGAAAAGAACCAATGATTGAGAGAGTTTCTGCAGCACTTGACGAGGATATATATGGACAACATACTATCCATCTTCTTCATGAAAAGATCCGGTAGTAGATAATTTGGAGTGTATCAAATGAAGCAGGTCAAGGATGAATTGCTCAGTGCTTGGGAAAGCACTCTGTAAGTGTGATGTTTTCCTGATTTGTTTCCTTTAGGTACTGGATGTTGAGCAGGTGAATGTGAAGTGAGGATATCAGGAGCAGACTACAGAACTTCGTGAATACTTAGTGTTGAGCCTGGATTTGATCGATATATTTAATACTTGTTTCCCTTGTGGAAAAGTGGAGTCAGTATTCTATCTGTTAGTTTTACTCATACCTAGTGAGTCACTCATAGCCTGGCAAATATATCTGCAAAGGAACTTCTGCAGAAGTTTGAGGACAAATGTAAAGAAGTGACAGCCAGTCTGACTACCATTCTTGCTAACAAGTGAGGTATCAAAGAGTACTGGTACAGATAATGTAGTGATTTGATGTGCATGCTTAGAAGTATGGTGCTCCAACTTGGTTTGTAACTCAAAGTTGTGCTGAGTACAGCTGGGAGGAGTTATGAGTAATTTGGATTTGGGCAAACTAGGACTTGGATGGTTTGAATGCCAAAACACAAGGCAAATTTGTTCTCTTGATCCGGTGATGGTTTGTCGTTATTTCCATCATCGGTTTCTGTGTTTGATGGAGTTAATCAGAAACAAGCATAATCCCTACCTAGAATGACTAGAGCATTATTTTTAGCAGGTAAAGTATCAGAGTTGTGGAGCTCCTCACATTAACATGCTATGGGTTAAGGATGCTCTTTTGATTGGTAATGCTGGCAGCTCTGTTATCCTCCAGTTCATTCTGAAATATGTGACTTGCCATCTTCTGAATACAGTTGATAATCCATCACTAAGGAAGCTTGTTGACAAATTTCAGACTCTGAAATGTGGTACTGTGTATAGCTTGAAGACAGTGAGGAGTGGGAAGCAATGGTACAAAATATGTTGATTTGCCTTCCTCTGATGTGTTACACCTATTGCAGTTATTCATAATGTCTTTTTGGAGATCAGACATCATTTAAAGTCTAAGTCCCAAAAATGGCTGTATGAGTTGCCACATACAGAAGAAGAAATAAACATAAATGATTACAATGCTGTTCTTCTTTTGATGTGGCTGGCAAACATGGATGTGCAGTATGTGGTGAATAATTCCATTGCACATGCATACTGTGCAACCACATACATTACCAAGCTTGAGCTAATGGCGCTTCAGGAGATGTGAGAAGAAATGTCTGCTTCAAGATCTTTGTCTTCCTGTTTGTGGTCCTTGGGCCTGAAAATGCTCTCTCATAGAGATGCTGGAGCCTATGAAGCTAGTGAAAGATTAATAGGCATATTATTGTTTGGCAAATCAGCAGGAATTCACCACGTTGATGTGAATCTGAAACAGAATCATCTACGAGTGCTGAAGAAATTGAGAAACTGACTAAATGTGACCCTAAATCAACAGATATACAGGCAGACCTCATCAATCTGGAAGTGTTGGTGACTGACCTCTTTTTATGGATAAATAATTAACGGATTAATGATGTACTAGATATACTGATTTCATCTCCAGTAAATTGGACTACGATTTGGAAATTTGCACATGGATCTATTGCACCTTTTACTGTAAGTGCACTAAGGAAATTTTTATTTCTACTCTAACTTTATTAAATTGCAATTTTGAAAGAATTAATTGTTCATGAAGAGTGTCCATGTTTGTAATTCAGAAATATGAGGGTGAAAATACTAATAGGTTTGCTACATATATCCAATCACTTTTCGCTATGTGTCTTGATTGTGAAATTCAACCCCAGGAATTTGTGTCTGTCAAAAGAATATACTCAGGTCCACTGGATTCCAAAGTGGACATAACAATGAAGTCAATAGAAACCTATAACTATCTTATGTCAAATAATTATAAATTTGACAAATGATATTCATCTGGTTGACTTTTTGAATTTGGATTGTTATGATAATAGGACTGAAGAGAATCTGAATAATAAATGACAACCAGCTCCAACTGCATTACCATCTTGTTCCGGTGATATTGGGGACTGCAATGAGTTAGATAATACCGTAATCACAGAAGTTCCCAATTTTATCTCATGGAATATTGTAGGTCTAAAATCTAAACTGGCTGACTCATGTTGGCAGGACTTTATATCAAAGTTTGATATTATATTGTTTCAAGAGACTTGGGCTATATCGGAAACTTATATTAATGGTTGTATGCTACTCCATGTCCCTGCTTTGAAGGATAAAACATTTAGAAGACCTAAAGGGGGCCTATCTACATATATTAAAATAAGAGAGGGTATTCGAATTTTAGAGTATATTTCACCGAGGAATGAAGTTTTGCTTAGTGTTGAAATTTGGGACTCTTTCATTTTTTTGATAGTTAATGTGTATTTTCCACCCAATTTTCACCTTATAGCTGAATATGTCCCTTGCTGCAGTTATCTCTAGAAATTGACTCCCTATATTTAAAATATCAAATTAATATCATCATAATAGGGGGAGATTTAAATGCCCATATCGCCAAGTTTGATAACCTAGACACATTACAGTCCCAGATTTATATGGGGGATATTGAACTTAGGGATTCTGCAGATACTATAGTTAATGGAGCTGGTCTTAAAATGATGGATTTTATTAATAATGGCAACTATCTCATCTTAAATGGGAGAGGAGAAGGCGACCAGGATGGAGCATTTACTTTTTTTTCCCTGAATGGGAGGAGCATCATAGACTATCTGATGATATCTCCAGAAACCTATAATCATTTTCATAGATTTAAAGTTGTAATGATGCCTGAAACTGATCATGTGGCTCTATTGGTCAAGACAGATACCATAAAAGACAGTGCTAGGAATACTTCAAATGTTTTATTGCCATCTTCTCTATCCCTTAGAGGTAAACGTAAACTCATATTGAATGATAAAAATATGGAAACAGCAGCAGATATAATATATTTTCCTAGAAAGACCTCATTACTTACATTATTTTATGATAATTGTTCAGTGCAGCATATAAATAAACAGTTAGAGGTGTGTTATCTAAATATTAAACCTGCAATTTATTCTCATACAAACGTAACACCAAAACTGATTACTTGGTTCGATCAACAATGTATAGATGAGAAGCATAGATTGGGAATTATGATTAAAAAAATTATCAAAAATTCATCCAGAGCCAATATAATAAACCTTAATAGAGCAAGTAAACAATATAAGACATTTTTAAAATATAAAAAATATGAGTTTACCCAAAAACAATGGGCATACATGTTAGAAACCATACAAAAAAAAAGATGCAAAGGCCTTTTGGTTATTAGTGGCAAAGGGAGTTAAACTTTATGAAACATCTATGACAGTTTACATACCAAAAGAAACCTGGGTTTCCTATTTTTCAGAGCTCTTTACTACTAATCTAGACTCAGGAGATTACCTCAGAAGTCCGAAATGGATGCTAGTTGATATCTATAAACCTCTGGAATTTTCTTGGATAGATGTTAAGCAGGCGATATCTAAATTGGCTAATAACAAGGCTCCTGGACCTGACTGTATCCCAGGAGAAATTTATAAACAAAATATGAATTTTTGGATTCCTTTTTTGTAAATTTTTTAAATATTTGCCTTCGAGAAAGATATGTTCCCTCCTCGTGGCGTAAAAACATTATCATCCCGATTCATAAAAAAGGATCATTTCAAAATCCAAAAAAACTACCAGCCCATAAGCCTTGCTGATACCAGTAGTAAAATCTTTACCAGAATTTTATTAAATAGGCTACAGATCTGGGTCAATAAAGCCAGCCCTCTCTCAAATTTTCAAGCTGGTTTCCGTGACAGTTTTTCGACGTTAGATCATATTTTTGTTCAGGCCCATTTAATTGAAAAATATAAATCATACAGAAAAATGAAACTTTATGTTTTATTTATCAATTTTTGTGCAGCATTTGATTCTGTAGCTAGACATAACCTCTGGAATATTTTCCTCGGACGTGGTTTATCTATAAATTTTCTAAACCCCATTTTTTTATTATACTCTGAAACAAGTACAGCGGTCAGATATGATATATTGGGTAATGACTCAGAATATTTTATCACAAATAAAGGGGTCAAACTCTTGTTTAACTTCTATATTGACTCTTTGCTTTCTTTTGATGCATCACTTTCCTTGGATTCCCCTAAAATTAACAATGATCACATCCGCACTTTACGCTGATGATTTAGTTCTCTTCTCCCTAACCCAAAAAGGACTTCAGATAAAATTAGATCAACTTGAAACATAAATGTGAACATTTAAATTTGAGAATTAATCTTGAAAAAACAAAGATAATGGTTTTTGGAATCAAACCCCCAAAACCAAAAATAATGTTAAATAACTCACAAATAGATGTAGCTACTTCATAGTGTTATCTTGGCATAAAATTCTCCTCAACTGGTTCTTGGAATACACATATCAATGGCCAAATTAATAAAGCCAAGTGTGCAGCAAAAGCTCTCCTTGGCTTTAATCATAAATATAGAGGACTATCAGTAGTTCCAGCTATCAAAGCGGAAGAATCTAAGATTACCCCGATTCTATTATATGGTGCCGAAATTTGGGGAGTTAAGTTTAATCCAAATTTAGAGATATCATTATCCTACTTCTATAAAGCAATTCTTGAAGTTCCCCAATCAATGGCTAATGTGATAGTAAGAGCTGAACATGGCAGAATTCCATTGGCAGATTTAGTTAACCTCAGACTCCTGTCATACTGTCTTAAGATTCTTAATAATCATAATAACAATCTATTAAAATTCTATCTTAAAGAAAAACAAATATGGTACTCTACGGGATTTCTCTCACCTTGGTTAAGAGCTGTAGTAACCAATTTACAAAAGTTAAACTCTATGCACATTTGGAGAGATCATCAGAAGGGCATTTTAATATCCAGTACCTATAGAGGCAAATTAAAAAAAAAATTGACATTGCTCTTAATAGCCAACTTCAGTTGGTCAGGCTTCAGAAACAAGCTATATGGCTTGGGAAGAATACAATAGATTCACTAATAAAAAATTACTTACTTCTTCCTGTAGCTCCGAATATTTGTAAAATGATAACATGGGCAAGATTTGATATAATTAATTCTAAATTCACATATTTTAATCACTTTCCTCCTCTAACTAATACAATAACAATGAATGTCCCTGTAACAAAGGGTTTAAAGAAACATTTCATCATATTATAATACAATGTCCTCTGTATAATAAGAGGAGAAATTTGATTTTAAATGATTTTTTATTAAGATACTGTACCTTAATTTGGATTATGATCCAATACTTATTCTGCTCCACCCTGGGACAGTGGAAGATGCAATTATGTGTTTTAACTTTTTTTCAACTGTAATTAGTCTTAAAAAAAGGCTTATTGTAGAAGATTACAACAAAAATGATTATTGATATTATTCTTAGACAGCAGGAGTGTTTTTATGTATTTTCTCTCTTTTCGCATCTGAATATTGTAATGTCCAAAATTTAAATTTTTTGGAAGAACAATAAACAAATTTGAATTGAATTGAATTGAGGTACTGTGAGGCTCAATGAGACATGCTGCATTAGTATAAGTACAAAACACAGGGCCCAATTTTATAACACAGTTAGACTGCAGCCAAGGGATTTGCGGCAAAGAGTTTGACGCAAGTGGTGACTTGAGTCAAATATTGTGGCAAGCGCAATTTTGTAAGTCACATGCTGCAAAAGTCCTTCCACAAGTCCCTTGCACCAAATGCAGGGTGCTAGACTAGCATCCGCATGGTCTAACTTTGCATCCGTGGAGGACCTATTTTATGGGGCTTGTACCAAACCTTTGGTGAAAGCTGCCGTAAAGTGAGAAAATTGTCACAACTGCACCAGCCCTTGTAAAATCTCACTGTGCTGTGTCCAAGGGCTTTGGGGTAGCTGCACCAAAAACTGCAGTGGATGCAGGGCTTTATACAAGCCCTGCATCAGACCTGAAAACTAGGCCCATAGCCTTTATTACAACAGTGGCTAATTAATTAAAATGACTCAAAATGAATTTTATTATCTCTCTGCTTACTTTATTGACTTTATTTGATACTTAGTAAAGTCATGTTTGTAAAGCATGCATGAAGACGTGCATTTTTTAAAGTATTGCATAATATCTAATTGCCTTCTAGTGCCTGGTACTTGGGCAAGTATGAACATTTTAATGACCAGAATGCTGTCAATGTAGTTTCCCATCTCTGCTGTACTGTACTGTTCCAGATACAGCAGAACATACAGATACAGCAGGCAAGGTTGGAGGAATGATCAAATGTATGCAGCTTAGATTCAATGCAAAGAAGTGCAAAGTAATGCACCTGGGAAACAAAAACCCAGGGGAAGAGTGCACAATGGGGATGAGATACTGACAACAACAAAAATGGAAAAGAACCTGGGGATGTCATATCAGATGACCTAAAGGTGGACCAGCAATGTGAGAAGGCAGTAAGGAGGGCTGGTGGGTTACTGGGATGCATGGGGAGAGGCATTACCAGTAGAAAACAAGAAGTTGTTGGCCCTCTGTAGAGACAGTGGGTAAGACCACATCTGGAGTACTGTGTACAGTTCTGGAGACCCATTCTTCGCAAAGACATAGAAAGGGTGGAGGATGTCCAGAGGAAGGCAACCAAAATGGTGCAGGGTCTGCACCAGAAGACCTATGAAGAAAGACTAAAGGAGCTTAAGATGTATAGCCTCGAGGAAAGGAGGGAGAGGAGGGACATGATAGAAACTTTCAAATACCTCAATGGAATCAACAAAGTCCAAGAGGGTAGCATCTTTCAGAAAAAGAGATGTGCAAGAACAAGGGGGCACAATTTGAAGATAGAGGAACGGAACTCAAAGGTAATGTGAGGAAGATTTCTTCAGAGAGGTTGTAGATGCATGGAATGGCCTTCTTGAGGAGGTCATAGAGTCAAAAACAGTGGGGGAATTCAAGAATGCATAGGACAGACATAAGGCAATTCTAGTGGGGGGTAGGAGGAAGTAGGCTGTTGGTTAACTAGGATCTGCAGCTTATCCGTTAGGTAGGGAAATGGGCAGATTAGGTGGGCCAAGCGGTCCTTATCTGCCATCAAATTCTATGTTTCTATGCAACATTGTTCAGACTCACACAGGCTTCTGAAGTAGAGATGGGGCAGTGGGGGTGGATCAGATTGAGAGTTCTGTGTAGCCTCATCAACTTATGTGGCAGTATCTTTCTGGCATACAATGTCCACAGAGTCTTCATCAGTTAGAGGTGAACAAGTTTCTAGTGTATCCTCCACAGCAGTGAACTGCCATGTGGTGAGTGTCTCAGAGACAGAGTTGGGTAGGCATTGGATTAAGACCTGAAGCGCTGGAAGGGGATACAGTGGGGTCAATGTTTTCAGTGTTACCTGCTGCACTGTCAGACATCTCATATTTGGGATGTGACAGAATCTGCACATGCTGCCAGCAGTTTTTAATAGTGGTCTCTGTCCTCCACGAGCTGTGTATGAACAGCAAGACCTGATGCATGGAGAATTTCAATTCCTGACTGAACTCAGCACATGAAATGAAATGCTTACACAGCTCTTTCTTGTAGAAGCATTTAAAATGTTTTTTATAATGCTGTCATCCATTGACTGGATGTGGGAGGTGGTGTTGGGAGGGAGAAAATGCAGTTTGACATGGGACAGGTTTGGGGGTGCTGTATGGCTAGTCACATTATCCACCAACAAGATAATGTGTCTCAGTTGCAGTCTTATTCTTCAGTTACAGTCAGTTATCCACTCATTAAACTTGCTTCCCATCATCCATGCTTTGCTGTTCGCTCAGTATCTGGCATGAAGTTCAGGGTCAAAATCACTGCAGAAACACCTTAGCTTCTTTGCTTTGCCAATGACAAAAGGCTTCACTTTGTGTGACCCATCAGCATTTGAGCATATTGCAGCACTTAGTCTGTCTTTCAAGTTTTTTTTGTGCCAGACACAGGGGCTGATGACCATGTGCATGTTGGACCTAGCCTGTAAAACAGACCAGTCTTGTCAAGGTTGTAAAAGTCTCTGGGGCTGTAACCACTCAAAAGCTCCTTCAGCTGTTGCTTCCCAGACACAACAGCAGTCTGATCTCTACTGGTGGACTCTCCTTCATGTTTTACTGCTCAGCCCATGCCTTTTTCTGAACCCCTGTATCCAGCCACAGAAATAAGGAAAATCATGAACACCCATCTGGTCACTGAAAAATGTTGCCTTCTCGATTACCATGGTATCCAATACACTGCCACCCTTAGCATTCATTTTGGAGACCCACTGATTCAATCTGCCTCAACCTCCTGATATTTACCAAGATGCATGCAAGTCAGTGCTGTGGAATTGGAGGATGCTGACTACCATCTTTTCCTGGTTCTCCAGATATCCAAGCAAGTGGAACAGCCAAGCTTAAGCCAGAATGCCTTTAAGGCATATACAGTCATATTACAGTGGGTGGAATATGGGTTTGTCTGCTTCAACAGACACAGCTCTCTGTTTTGGGAGATGGATATTTCCAACTGATCACACTTAGTTGAACTCATGCTGCTACAGAACACTGAACAATAGCCACAATAACTGACAGCACAAAGCCGCACTTTAAAACAGGTGATTGTCAATGCATTCAGGCCTCGTTAACTCTGGATTAATGAGTTAAATGTGCTAATAGTATACCTATTGTGCCAGCATGAACATCAATGGATTTGGATGCAGAGACATTCAGATTAAGCAGATTTTTTTCCATTTGCAGCCGAAAATGTTCAGAAACCCAGGTATTCAGTTTAACCAATAAATGATTAAAAAGGTCTGACTGTACTTCGTAATAATCTGGTTGATACTATCCTCTTTGTGCCATTAAATAGTCGGAATTCTGTTTGTTTGAAATTGCCCAGTGGTTTAATTTCAAACAGTCAGCTACTGGAGATAATAAGAGAGGATATTTTGCTCTCTTAAACAGAGAGGGATTTCTGGTGAGACAACAGAAACCATGGCTGATTGACCATATGAAGTTACTTGGTGCTACATCTGAGAAGGCTGAGCTTTACTACTTTGCATTACTTTTCCTTTTTAAGTCATGCAGAAAGGAAGAGCAACTCAAGGAGGGATATAAGAACTATCAACAAGCTTTTGAAGCAAGTGTAGATAGTATCACGTATACAAACTGTCAGCAGTATTTGGAAAGATTGCAGTTAGAAAAAGAACAAGAAGAGAGCGCTTGTGCTGAAATTCAAAAAGATACTCTAGAATCATCCCCAGAGCATGTCACAAGAGACAGTTTGCAAGTTAGGTGACCCTTTACCTTTACATGATGTAACTGAACTTATGGATGAAGTGACTGATTGTGTGGAACAGGTTTTCCATGGAAAAGTACATATTGCCTTGACAGGGGATAGCTTAAATGTACAGCAGGACAAAATATATGATTTGATGATTGCAGATGTTTCTCACGGACTAACACACGATGCAATTATTTGTAATTGCTCAGCACAGAAACTGCTGGGTATGTTTGCTAGTGGAGTCGCTGGCACAGGAAAGTCATGTCATTCATGCCATTTGTAGTAAAATTGGGCCTCCCCTCCACAGTCTACCTTATCTTGTGAAATTACAGCTCTAATTGGATTAGCAGCTCATAACACTGGTGGTGTGACTATGCACCCTTTGTTTATGTTGCCCCTTGAGCATGGCAGAACTGGTAAGTATTGTAAACTGCCTGGGTAAGTGGCTCCTGCACTCAGAGATCTATTTACTGATTTTAAAATGTTAGTGGTGGATGAAGTACATATGGTTTCAGAATGTCATGCATACTTCCAATCCTTTGAGGTGGGTTGAGATTGTGGAAGGTGACACCAATGTCTGTTTTGTAGGAAAGCTTGTAGTAGTCTTCAGAGATCTACTTCAGGCAACTCTGTAAATGGGAAACCTATCAGAGTTGTCCTTTGACTACAGCAGAAGCAATGAAAATTATAGGTTGCATTGACAGTGTGTGGCATCTTTTCAGATATGTGGAGTTGACAATAAATATGAGACAGAATGAGGAGCACACATACAGGGATCTGTGGTGTGATTTAAGAGTTGAAACATTGTCTCAATTTGCTTTGAAAGTGTTGGAATCTCAATTGATCTGTAATGATGGAGATTCTTTTCTGACAGCAGATGATGCATTTTCAGCATTATTTCACAAAAATGCCAAACCCATTTGTTTAATGCCCAAATTGGCTTCTTATGATGCTTTCAATATGATTATACTGTGTGACCCAGAGCAAGTCACTTAACTTCCTTGAGCTCCCAGGTCGCACCTGGAAACAAGCTTCAGCTTATTGTGCCTTTCCTGGTTAAACAATTTCCCCTTTCCCCTTATGCTGCAAAGGGAAGGTAGTTCTCTGATACAGCTTCCATCACCAGATCATATTGATGGTGCTTGCATCTCCAAACTTCTGTAAGTCTGTCAAAGTTGCTCACTTGAAAGAACTCAGTATGGATGTCTAGAATGGCTGGACATGGTAGTGTTCTCACTGTGTGTAGGAATGCCTGTGTAATACCTTGTCAAAAGCTCTCTGTTGAAGATGTCTAGTTAATTGTGCCATGTGTAACATTGTTGACTTTCAATTTGGTGATCGAAAAGTATCTGCAGAACACATTCTTCTGAAATTTGATATGGTTGACACTCCGCAGATCACTGAGAAGATTTCAGTGATGTTTCAACTTATTTGAGATGTTTATGTCATGAGAAGAGCAGTTTCCATTAACCGTTGCATATGCAGTATCTGTTCTACGTCTCAATGCATGACTCTTGATACTGTTCTCATTGACATTGGACAGGATGGCCCGGATATTCAAACTGCGCCAGGCTGTGGTGCAAGCCTAGGTGCAGCTCAACTTTGTTGCGCACGGGTGTGGTTTGGGCGATATTCAACGGAGCTGCACTATGGCGCAACAGCTTTGAATATCGCACCCTGGCCACCCCCACTGTGCATGGCACAGTGGCACTGCATCAGTGCAAGTGGACAGAGTGGAGCATGGAGATGTGGTGGTGCTAGTGCCATTGCACCATGCACAGCACCTGCGATATTCAAACAGGGACAAGCAAATGGGGCCATAAGTTATGCAAGGTGCACAGGGGGCCATTTGCATCTCATTACGGCCCCATTTGATACATAGATACATAGATACATAGACAGTGTCAGCAGATAAGGGCCTATGGCCCACCTAGTCTGCCCATTTGAGCTTGTAAGTTCAGTTTGTTTTCCTAGAAGTCTATTTCCCCTTACCCCTGACCTCTAGAATTCCTTTATGTCTATCCCATGCATTCTTAAATCCCGTGATTGTTTCAGCCCCCACCACTTCCTCTGGCAGGATGTTCCACTTGTCCACCACCCGTTCTGTGAAGAAATTCTTTCTCATGTTTCCTCTGAATCGTCCTCCCTCCAACTTCATCCCATGCCCTCTAGTCCTGAAACATCTTTTTCGCTTAAAAATAGTGTTTTCCTACACCCTGTTCCTCCCTGTAAGATATTTGGATGTCATTAGCATGCAGTTGCGCGGATCTCCAATGACTTGCACCTGCTGCCCTGCCAGGCAGCAGCTGTCGGGGACCAACGCCCCCTGCAGCCCGATCGCGGGAAGTCCCGTAAGATAAAAAGTCCAATATCCCTGGTGGTCCAGTGGACCTCTATTTGCCCCGATCGCGGGCATCACTGTATCCCCCAAGTCCAATATCTCTGTGGTCCAGTGGATCAGACTGAGCCTGATTGAGGGCATCATTAATCACCCCTCCCAAGTCCAACATCCCTGGTGATCTAGTGTGCCCCACCCACCTGCCCACTGGCCCACCACCCGCTCCCTCCGTCAGCCGGCGGTGGCAGCACCACCGCCTGCCCCCCACTGCCCACCGACTGACAGCTGGTAGGCTGCATGCCCATTGGTTCACAGCATGAGCCAATGGGCATGCAGCCCATATTTGTACTACTCAGTCAAGATATGTGAATGAATTCATTCACATCTCTGGACTGAAGTGGGGGTACATTAGATCACCAGGGATATTGGACTTGGGGGGAGTAAATTGATGCCTGCGATTGGGGCACATAGAGGTCCACTGGACCACCAGGGATATTGGACTTGGGGGGAACACAGTGATGCCCACGATCGGGGCACATAGAGGTCCACTGGACCACCAGAGATATTGGACTTGGGGGGGAATACAGTGATGCCCACGATCGGGGCACATAGAGGTCCACTGGACTTCCAGGGATATTCAACTTGGGGGGGCCATTATAGATGCCCACGATCGGGGCATGGGGGCACCACCAGGTGCGGCAGGAACTCTGGTGGCCACCCACAGGTGGCAGCTGCTGTGTTGTGCCCTGCAATGCAGCAGCTCACCTGTGGGTGGCCATCACTTGTTCCTTTTTTTGGGGGCATAACTTTGTGCAGGCACAGGTAGGGGTTGAGCATGCATGACTCTGCACAGCCCGGGCTGAATATCAGGCTGTGCAGGTTATACATGGGCACGCCCCCCCCCCACCTCTGCCTGCATACATTATTGATGTGCTCTGGTGCATCAGGATTTGTGCGGTGCACTTTTCCCTTTTAAATATCACACCAGGGTGCATCAGTGGGTTGTGCATGGTGCAAGACTGTTGCACCATGTGCAACCCTTTTGAATATCTGGGCCGATGTCTTTAAACCTGGCATGCATCGTGTTGCTCTATCTTGAGTGCATACTTTAGTTATAATTACTGATGACCCCCTTTATCAAATGGTTAGACCCTACTTTTAAATGCATCAATAACCCAAAAATGGGTTATTACAGTGTTCTCAAAACTTTCTTTTGTGGTTTCTGTTACTGATTTGTAGTGCAGCACCTCATAGGATATTATTTTATGTGTGGGCAGGCCAAACACTAGAACAAACTTGGCAGTTCCTTTTTTCCATCACGGACAATACCCACTGATCCTTTGCCTCTCACTGTAATGCCAGACAACTTTTTACTGTTTTTCAATAATAATCTGGTTGATTCTGCCTTTACAAATTGTAAAATCTATCTGGTTAAAACTGCCTTTCATACCCTTCGAGTGGAGCTTCGACAGGCAGTGGCTGGTTGCACCAGGAACTGACTGTGACTCACTTCTGTGGTGGATCACACTATAATGCAAAGAAAAAAGAAATAAAAATAAAAATGAAAAAAATGCCTGCACTGGTAAGAAACAGACAGTGTGTGCATATATATGCATATGTGTGTGTGTGTGTGTGTGTGTGTGTGTGTATGCCTGACAGCACATCCACTAACTTTGACATCACTCAAGTGGAGAGGCAAACAACTCCCTGCACCAGCAATTATAAAAAATAATAGATATGCAACTACGTTCTTATGGATTTTTTACACACCTTCAGTGTGTGATGACCTCATAAACCTCTTGAACTTCGCTCTTGAGGTTTATGGGTCATCACACACCTCCAGTGTGTAAAACAAATCCATAACACACAGTTGCATAGCCATTATTCTCTATAGTTTACATCTCATTCAGCTTGATAAATCTAAAATCAGAGCAGAAAGAATCTGTGTATTTGAATAAAATCATTTGAGTCGTTTCTATCAGACAGATTTACCAGTGATTCCTTTTTATCCAGACGTATCACCTGTTAAAACATTTACTGATAAGCATGCTCCAACACAAGAGAAACTTTCTGTGGCAAAGACCCACGTTAGGACTGGTGACTCTAGTACTGCACTGGTGTTTCAAGAAAGTTCTGCATCAGTATCAGGAATTCTTACACCAGCATTTGAAAATACTACTGGCATCAATTGTTATACTAATAGCATTGTTCAAGCATTCCTGTCTCTTGATCCTGCGATGCACGTTATCAGTCAAGTTCAGAATAAGACAGTGGTAGATGCTTTTCAGAACTTAGTTTCTGCAGTGACTGCTCATAGAGACCAAATTCACAGTTGTACTGATATACATATGGCAGTATCAACAAAGCCACTGTGTAATATGTTTGCCACCAATCAGCAACAAGATGTACTGGAGTTTTATTCGGCTTTAATTGATACTGTGGACCTGTGAAAAAAGTTCAAATTCAAAATTTGTTTCAGGTTGATTTTTTTAGAGTGTTTGCTTTGCCAGCAATGTAAGAGTACAACTATAGAATGATGTAGCAATGAAACGCGACTCAGTTTATCTGTTCCTAAGATGGCAACTGTGTCATCCCTAAGTTTATTTCACAATGCTATTACAGAACAGTGTTTTACAAATTGTGGTATTTTTTTAATCAAAACTGTGGATTTGGAACAGTGCTACAAGTATTTTGTTATTATACTCCACCGTTTTGATTCTGTGGGTCACAAAAATAGATACAGGCATTACAAAATGTTCTTCTGGTGACGTCTATTTCTCAGGTTTTACATTTGTAACTCGTGCCATGATCTGTCACTTTGGCCCAGTCAGTAAATCTGGCCATTGTGCAGTATGGCTGCATCAAGCACAGGCTGAATTGAATGTGATGATGATGCTGTTACTACATTCAAATATTGACTACCTTGGAATTTGGGAAACAGACATTCTGATTTTAGAATTAAAGAGTGTAAGCAGTCAAGTAGTGTGATTCCATAGTTGCACACAAAAAGAATACACAGTAACCATTTAAAATAATTTGAAAGTAGGGGTTTCACTGGGACTATTTTCATCTGTTAGGAACATATATATTGCTAAAAAAATTGTTTTTCTCTTAAAACGGTTTAGGATTCTTTTTACTTAACTTGTTTGTAGGCCGTTATGATTTGGAATACAGTTCAAGTAAGCTTTCTTAAATTGATGGATTTGTATTTTGACCACATTAGTTTTTAAACTGTTTAAAAGTTTAGGTTTTTTTTTATTTAACTTGTTTGTAATCCTATGTGGTTTCAAGTTCAAGTAAGCTTTCTGAAGGTGCTGGACTTGTATTTCAACCACAGTAGATTGAAAATGTTTCCTATACCGGGAACTGTAGTCTTTTACTGGTCTTGATAGTGCACATAACACGTTTAAATTACTGTGTAAGATTTGTAATGGATAGATATCAAAATGCACACTACATATAGTTGTACAGAAACATGTTTGATTTCACTGTTTGAGGTACATAAATAAAGCTGTATGAAAGTCTGTACAGTTAAGGAATGTGTAGTTTAGTTAATAATGATGTGCAAAGCATTTCTTCCACAGATGTTATGCTGTTCCTTTTTAATCTGCCTCCGTAATGTCTATATTTGTAACAATGTTACTATGTGAATAGCTATATTTATAGTCCTGTATATTTTTCTTTAAGTTAAATACAGTTTAAAGATGTTCTACATGTCCTTTTATTCTGTTATTTTCTGAAGTTTGATATATCCTATCAAAAGTATTTATTTTTACTTACTATGGTTTATATTTTTTTATAAATAGGGTTGCCACTAATAGGCAACCAAAATTGTCAGATGGCCCTGATGGAAATGAGCAGGGAGGAGGAAATAGGGTAGGGGAAGGGGCGGGGCTTGGTGAGGTCACAGGAGGAGTCATCCAAGTGTCATTTGATGCAGGTGCAGGGGTTTGGTTTGATTGATAGTGGGAGGGGTCAAGTGGGGTCCTGATTTGGGGTCTTGAGGGGGTTTAAAAGGCAACACAACCCTCAGGTAGCCCTCTTTTCCTGGGAATTTTATTTGGTATTCTCAGCACTTCATTGCAACAGGTGACTTCCACACCAAGATAGGTAAGGTAGAGGCCTATAGGCCTCCATCAGGCCTATTGGCCATGTGGAGTCCTGGCATGGTCTGCTAGTTTAGTGCATTGTTTGTAATTTCATTTATCTTCCAGCCCAGGCTGGCTGGTTTTATCTATAATGCCATTAAATACTATAGAGTGGTTGCTGACAAAGATTAATAGTCTGCAGAGAGTTTTTTTGGTAAGTTTTGGGGGATATCGTGGAGTTTCTGGGGTAAAGGGTTTTCTCAGCTTGATATGGAGTAAAGCTCTTGCTCGAGTACAGTCTAGGCTGATCTATCAGCCACAGTTCACAGTTTGTTCAGGGAGAAATTGAGGGATTAATCTTTTATTTGGTGTTTCTTCTTTTTCCAGCATGGTCGGGAGTCGGTGGGGAGATCCCATCGTATCCTGTGGAGAGGAGCAACAGAGTTTTTGTGAGCAGGGGGAAAACATTGTTGTATCTCGGTGGGTGGCTCCCTGGCCTGGTGAGTGCTGTTGGGGGACTGGATTGGCAGTTGGCATTTACAGTGCAGCCATGTGGTTGGAGTGGCCATGTGGCATGATGAAGGTATGGGCTGCACCGAATGGCCTTCAAGGGTGGAATCTGCATGCAAACATCATAGTTTTTTGCTGCTCAGGGTGGGCAGTGACAGGAATTGGTGTTTTTCTGGTTCTAGAAGAGCCAAGCCATGTGGTGGTCAATTCATGGGAGGTTTGTGTTGCTGCGACAGGTAGCGAGTGGGGGAAGGAGCCAGACCTACAAGGCACAGATACATCAGTGGCTGCAGGCAGGGCAATTGTTTGGTTGGGAATAAAAAAAAAAAGAAAGAAAAGGAGAACAAGGGTCTTAGGGGCTAGGTGCATACACCTGGGGCCCAAGTCTGCATGTAGAATCCTCTGGGAGGAAAAAGGATGGCCCTGCCGGCATGCAGCAGGGCAAGAGGGGGAGCCATGGTGAGGTAGGCCAAGCCTGGATTGGGGGCAGGAATCGCTTGATGTGGTTGCATATCATGCAGTTGGGCTGAGCGGTCTAGAAAGAAGAAGGTGGGTGGGGGGAGCACCAGGTGGCTGATTTCTGCTGCTTGATGGGATAGCATGGGGAAGGGCACAGCCTAGGGCCAGGGTGCCTGGTTTTCACAGTTTGGGCTTGAGTCCAGTGGGGCATGGTTGGGGGGTGGTCTTTCTATCCGAGGTGTTTTGGTGGTACTAGAACTGGGTGGGTCTGCTCGGGTCCATGGGGGTGTTTCTGGTCTTTGCTCGAAGAAGGGGCCCTAAAGGAGTGGCAAGTAGTGTGTGGCAGGGCCAAGCCCTGGCAGAGTGCATACTGGAGTTGGCTGGGTGAAGATTGGGGCCAGCATTGGGGGTTCCAGCTGCCATGTGGCCTGACAGGCAAAAGGGCTGCGAGGCCTAGCAGACGGGGCATCTCCCCTCATGAAGACATAGAGGGTGGGTCAAGGGGCCCCTGGCCACTGGAGTGCTGGAACAGTTTTGGAGTGTGGGTTTTTGGAGCAGGGCACAAGGCAGAGGCACACCCACGTGTGAGTGGGTAGCCTAGTGAGCATCAAATGGCCTCCCGGGTGAGGTGGCAGAATGGGCCCATGGACAAATCGGGGCCCACCTAGTGGTCTGGAAAGCAATACCAGGATCCGGTGCAGGGGGACCACTTTTGCTCTGCCAAGTGGGCTCTGGGATGTGACTTGGGGGGGCCAGCTCAGCCAGTGGCAATGGGGAGAGGTGAGGCTCTCTGGAGCCAGAAGTGAGGGAAATCGCAGCTTTTGGGGTGAGTGTCAGGCAGATGGGGGCATAAGGTTTCCTGGCATGAGGCTACCCGTGGGTGCCCAGAGGGGACATGAATCAAGGGGTGGCCGAGGGTACAGTCTTTAGGTGGGGGGCCTGGGTATGGGTGCACAGGACATTCACTGCTATTGCTTCCATATATTCTTCAGCAGGGAGGATGGCACTGAATAGAGCCCCAATTTCCAGTGCCAAACTGAGGGAGGAAGCATCCAAGCTGATAGACAAAATAACAGAACTCATCGAGATGGCCCAGCAGCAGGAGGAGGAAAAGGAGAGGCGACAAGGAAGAGAAAGGAGAGGGAGGGACAGGCAGGCAGGAGCAGGGGAAGGACGAGGCCATGAGGAGCTGTGCCCAGCCCCTCACCTGTTCCTCTGCCAGAACCCGCACCAGTGCCAGCTGGACCAGGCCCTAGTAGGAGTAAGGATAATGCAGATTTGTCAAGTGAAGGTGACCTGAAGGAATACCTGGAGGGGCTACTCAGTGATATGGGAGAGAAGGGGGTAGAGAAGATGGAGAAGGCACTGCAGGTGATAAAAAAAGGGAGCAAGGAGGGTGCGGGGGCCACCAAAGATCAAAAAAGGGGGAGGAAGCTATATGAGGGATCACCAGGTTTCACTCTAGGAGACCACATTCCCTCCTCCATTAAAGAGAAGATTTGGAAGGGGGGAGAATGTGGATATCTTCGGGCTGGTGGATGAGGATACAGCTAAGAAAAATGAGCAGAAAGAGTCAGTGGGAAAATCTGAGATGGCAGTGGCACTGGCAGTAGATGGGCATAAGAAAGAGAAGGCCAAATATAAGGGAAAAAACATAGACAGATGGCAGGTGGGGTTCCTGATATAAAGCACGCTGGTGCTATAGAAGCAACCAGAGTTAGCAATTCCCCTCCTGACATATATGGCTATCATTCAGGATTCTTTCAAGGCAGAACTGGGGTATGGGTGGCTAAAGTATGATGAGACATTCAGGAAGCAGATGGTGGCAAAAGGGAACCTCAGGTGGGATTGCACACACTCAGAGCTGTGGGTGCAAACTTTATCAGGTCCAGCAGGAGGGCCCACAGGGGAACATAGCAAGAAGAGTGCACCCACCCCGGTGGCTAAGACATGCTGGGGGTACAACAGGTTCTTGTGCACCTGGACAAACTGTAAATTCTTGCATGTGTGCTCCCAATGCTTGGGTCTGCACCCAGCAGCAAGCTGCTGAGCCGGGGGGACTGGGGTACCCAGCAAGAAGGGGGCAAGGCCAGGACCAGTCCTTTCATGGGAGCAGGAGTGGCAGTGGGAGGGGTAGGGGGGGCACAGCAGGGGAGGATACAGTTCCAACTATGGGTGGAATTGAAGGCGAATGGGGAGAGGGGTGCTGTTTTTTTTTCCCTGGCATGAATCTCCATAGTTCAGGAGGTGGTTGAGGCCTGGACATGGGGGTACCTGGACACAGCCAAGGCCATCTTTCTGCACCAGGGTTTCAGACAGGGTTTTCAATTGGGTTTTGAGGGGGTAAGGAGAGTGATGAGGGTGCAAAATTTGGGATCAGTGAAAGGGAAGGAGGACATAGACAGGGAAGAAAATCTGGAAGAAGGTACAAGCCAGAAGGGTGGAAGGCCCTTTCCCCGACCACCCCTGCCCCACCTTCCAGATATCTCCATTGGGGGTGATACCAAAGAAGCAGAAGCGGGAGTTTTGACTTATCCACTACCTATCTTACCTGGAGGGGCCTCAGTGAAGGAAGGGATCCCTGATAATTTATGAGTGGTGTCATACACACCCTTGGACTAGGCAGTGTTAATGATCAGGGCAGTTGGTGGGGGGCATGGTTGGCGAAGATGGACATAGAATGCACTTTTCAGCTATTGCCAGTGAGGCCCAAAGACTGGGATCTCCTGGGGTTTCAGTTTGAGGGTGGGCTGTATTTTGACAAAACAGATATATAAAAGCATTTGGACAAATACATTCTTTAGGGTGGTATCCATAGTTATTATTAGTAAATAGGAGCTCATTTTGGGCTTTTTTGGCTCTCTTGCTCCTATCCAATCCTAGTATGAATCCTAGCATGAATCCATGTCAATGGGTTGCTCTGTGGCATGTGTGACATTTGAGGCTTTTAGCTCCTGGGTGCAGTGGGTTTTTAGGTGGAGATATGGACATAGGCGGGTGGCCCACTACTTGGATGATTTTCTGATTATCGGAGGTGACAGGGCAGAGATGGAGGGGGATGTTGGCTGATTTTAAGGAAATGTATGGAACCATAGGTATCCCACTGGAAGAGAGTAAGACCAGGGGGCCAGCATGCAAGCTGCAATTTCTAGGGATAGAGGTAGATATTGTGCAAAAATGCTTCCGCCTCTCGGCAGACAAGGTGGCCCGACTTAGGGGTCTGTTGGAGCAGGTCAGTGGGAGGAGGAGGGTGCCGCTGGTATTGGTACAACAGCTGCCAGGACATCTTCATTTTGCCTGCAAGGCCATAAGCCCAGTCCGAGCTTTCACCCACAGGTTGGCGAGGGCAACAGGGAAGGTGAAGATGCCACACCACTGGATGGACATCACAAGAGGGGTGAGGGAGGATTTGGGAGTGTGGATGGAGTTCCTGGATAATTACAATTGGGTCACATTCTGGTGGGAGGACTGGGCCTATAACACAGACCTCGAGCTGTACACTGATGCCTCGGGGGCCCTGGGAATGGGGGCCTACTTTAGAGGGGATTCGATTTTGGAAGCCTGGCTGAGCACATGGGGGAGGTGTGTTTGCTGAAGGACATTACATTCCTGGAGATTTTTCCCATCCCTGTGGTCCTGAGAGTATGGGTGATGGGATGAGAGGGAAGCGCACACTGTTCTGGTGTGACAATAAAGGGGTGGTAGAGGTGATAAATAGACAAGGGGGGGGTTACAGATGCAGTGGGCAGAATCATGCGGCAGCTGGATCTGTTGTGGTGCAACTGAACTTGTCATTTAAAGCGCAGCACATTGAGGGCATCAGAACAACATCGCTGACAGTCTTTCCTGCTTACAGTTGAACAGGTTCTGGGAATTGGATCCATGAGCAGCAGCACGCAGGACTAGGGTTCCAGACCAGCTGTGGGAGATTGCAGGGGAAAAGCCAGATGGCTGTACCAGAACTCATGGTCTGCCAGCACGCTGAAAGCATATGAAGGAGTGTGTGGGGCCTTCCAGGAGTTCTGGGCCAGGGAGGGGCTGGAGATGGCTGATCCGGTCACAGAGAACCAGGTAAAGCAGTATATGGTCAAACAATGAGGAGAAGGGATGGCCCACACCACCATGGGGGTGCAGGTGGCAGGGATAGGCTGAGTCTGCAAGGACAGGGGGTGGCCGGACACAACCATGGGTAGGGCTGTGACATGGATGCTCATCAATTGGCAGAAGGGCCACGGGGTGAGGATGGTCAGGAGGCAACCCATAGCAGGGCAGCTACTTAGGAGGTTGATAGGGGCACTACAGTATGTATGCACATCGGCCAAAGAGGCTGTCTGTTATGGGCTGTCTTTGAGATCATGGTTGGGAGGGCTTTCAGGATTTGTGAGGTAGTGGGCCTTAGGAAATCAGATTGGCAAGGGGGTCTGCAAGCAGGCAAGGTCAGTTTTGGGTAGGACATGGTGGTAATATGGCTGGTCAGGTCAAAAACTAATCAGCTGGGCAAAGGGGAGGCCATGGTGCTGCAACAGCAGGCACTCAGGGAGGTTTGTGCTGTTAAGGAACTGGAGGAGTATGGGAGAACCCGGGGGCAGGGAGGGGCCTCTTGGTTCAGACATGGGTACAGGAGCACCATGACGGGTTTCCAGGTTGGGGGAGTCCTTAAGAAGGCGCTAAGGTTTTTCCGGGAGGATCCGGGCATGTTTGCCTCACACTTGTTCCCGATCAGGGCAGCTTCAGTGGCCTTGATGTGAGGTGGGTCTGAACAGGAGGTGAAGGAGGTGGGTGGTGGAGGTACAGCTGTTATAAAAAGGTAGTAAGGTGCTGACGATAATGGTTGTCCCACTTTTCCCCTTTACACGGCAGGAGCACAAAGACACATCTGGATTATGAGGAACTCCTTTTTTTATTGGGACGAAAAGTTTGCAGCAACCAGGAGTGTTGGGACACAGACGGAGATGGAACGCACAAAAGTACATTGGAAGGGAATAAGAGGCAAGAGAAGGGCCCAGTTGATGCCGCTGTTGGAGGAGCTCAGGGTTCAGTGGAGCAGGCCGGACATGCTAATCATATACTTAGGAGGTAATGATTTGGAGGAGACCCCATGGGGTGTAATGATGGATTTGGAAAGGGTAAAGGGGTGGTGGCCGAGGGTGGTGATCAGCTGGTCCGAGATTACCTCCCAGAGGGTGTGGTGGCAGGTCAGAGAGGTTAGGGCAGTGGAGAAGAGGAGGAAGCTGCTCAACAGAAAGGCGGCCAGGGTCATGATTGAAATGAGGGGGTGCATATACAGCATAGGGATATCTATTTTAATGCTCCTGAAGTTTATAGGTAGACGGGATCCACCTTTCTGAGTTTGGCATGTGCCTGTTCCTATGACCCATAATAGACCTGGTTAGGGAAGGTGAGAAGAAAGGTCCTAAGTACTAGCCTGCAAGAGAGGAGCTCCATCTTCCAACACCAAGCTGGAGACTGGTCAGTGGAAGAAAGGGGGGGGGCAAGAAAGGAAGGGGTAGACAGAAGGGGGGGGGCAGGGCAACACGGGCTTGGGTGAAATGGCACCCAGGCTTGGAATTAAAAGGGGGAGAGGGGAAGGGGATAGACTAGGGGTTGGATCTTAGTGTCTGGACCTAGGAGGGAGGAGGTCCTGGTAAGTTGGTACCTGGTACTGGTGATGTTGTGGGGGGGTCGGATCTGGTGTCTGGACCCTGAAGGAAAGAAGCAGAAGAAGAGAAGGACCGGGAAGTAAGATCAAAGAATATAGAAGAATGGACTGTTTTTTAAAAATGTATTTTGAACTGAAACAGTGAAATGTCAAATTTTACAAATGAAATGTAAATATTATATTGGTGTTAAATAAACTGTTGCCAACGAGCATCCAATCTAGGAGGTGTAGCGAGTTTTTATTGCCAGAAGGGATCAGATGACAATATACAATTTTGTATATATAGCATTTGCCACAAATGACAGGTGGCTGTTTTCCTGAGTTTTTGATTGCCACTTTTGTGGGGTTGATCAGGAATGTTCCAGATGACTATACTTCCTTTTCAGTTGTTGTTATGACATTTGGTACTGGTTTTTCATCTACAGTACTTCAGGTAAACAATTTTTGGGAGGATACAATTGGTGTGATTTGCAATTTTTAATAATGGGCTGTGTTTGATAAAAGTGTTCACAATGCTTTGTTGTCCCTTCTACTTCTTTCTTCATAGATATGTGATTTCTGAGGTTGGAAATATATGTCTGGTATACATTGTGACTTCATTATAAGTGGCAAACTTGAACTACTTTTCTTTCTAAGAAAGTAAGAAAATTTATGGCACAAAAATACATTGAAACCCATTAGGGCCACCAATGCAGAAAATCACAAAGCCTACAAATTTAGGGAATGCATTATTAGGGTTGTTATGTGTAATTCTCATGCACTGTTATATATTTTATTTATTATTTTATTATTTTTATTTATTAAATTCTCAGATTACAAGTGCCTTTGAACTGGGGGCTCATTTACAAAGGTACCACGTCAGTGGGTAACAGAGGACAACATACTGTACATGATTTGGGAAGACGGTGAGTAAATGAATGGAATGTTTGGTTACATTACATTTGAGGACAGCCATACAACTAATACAACATATTAGAGTTCATACAAATTCAAAACACTTCAGGTAGTACAATTTAAGGGATAATGCTTATTGTACATACAATGTAGGATAGGATTTTAGGCATTTTACTTTTTTCACAATGACTTAAACTACACAGCCAAGAGGCCTTGTCAGGAGCCCGGAGAGCTGGGATGGTAGAGGAGAGCATAAGGACCAAAGGAGAAAAGTTGAACATGAAAAGTGTAGAAAAGTATAAGGTGGGAGAAGGTGAGAAGGGGACAAACTGGAGAGGTGTAGGGGTTGGACAGTGGTAGTTGGGAAGTAAAGGTAGGGGTTGAGTGCTGTGGTGTTTGCCACAGCAGCTTAGTGCAATAGTTGGGCAATGTAAACAGGTCAGCCAGATTCCGATTAGGTTTGGCAGTCACAGCTACTGAGCGCAGCTAGGTAAGCCTGCAGTGTCCACTTAAAAGGGCCAATTTTGGATTTGGCCAGTATGCCGCAGCAAAGGGAGTACAGCCAGTTGGGGACACAGTACTCAAATGATCTTTGCCCTTGCAAGGTACAGCAGAAGGGGACCTTGAAAGGCTGGTTGATTGTTCCTCTGGTGTGGTGGGGATTTGTTGATGGGCACAAGAGGTTTTGGACACCTGGGGGGGCTAGGCTTAAGGATGTTTTCTTGGCAAGCAGGCAAGTCTGGCACTTCATTGTGCCATGAAGATTGAGCCACCCAGCTTGGGCATATAACTCACAGGTGTATGTGAGTTGGTAGGCCCCTGTGACAAGCCTACAGGCCTTATTTAAGGCTATTGAGATTCTTTTAAGGGTGGAGTCTATCACGGCACCATATACAGCCAGGTTGTAATCAATTATGGAGGTCACAGAGCTATGCACTGCAAGTCTGAGTGCTTCCTCAGTCAAGCAGTGTTTGTGCCTATAAAGCAGACCTATTTTTACATTGACAGCTTTGGCCACTTGGTCGACATGATTTGCGTACGATAAGTTGCTGTCTAGTGTAACATCTAAGTATTTTAATGTGTGGACAAGATCTAAATGGCTGCTGAGGTTATTTCATATTGTGAGTTGATGTGATCTGTGCTTGTTAAGTGGGGTTGCGAATATCATGGTTTTGGTCTTTTTGTAGTTCATGAGTAAATTATGATTCATGAACCAGGTCTCAACTACAGAGAAATTCCTCTGAAGCTGCTTCTCTAGTAATATTGGGCCTGAATTACTTGTAAAGAGTACTGCATCACCCGCATAAAGGAGAATACTGCCTTAGCATGCATAGGGAAAGCAATTCAGAAAGTGGCTAAAAAGCAGAGGGCCAAAAATGGATCCTTTTGGGACCCCCGTTCACACTTGATGGCTTTCAGAAAGTATCCTTTTTAATTTTACCTGTTGCATTTTGTCCGTGAGATAGCTACTGAACCAACTAATGGTGTCAGAGCAGAGTCTGGTGCAAGACAGTTGTTCAAGTAGCAATGCATGGTTGTCTGTGTCGAATGCTTTGGTAAGGTCTGTGAAGGATGCTCCCGCAAATTACCCATGGTCAAGTGCCTTATGTTTGTACCTGGTGAACTCAATTAAAGCTGTGGTGGTGCTGTGTGACTTTCTAAATCCATGCTGTTGGGGGCATTGTATCTGGCATTTGTCCAAGTATTCTATGAACTGATCAGATAGAATGTGCTCAAGTGCTTTGGACAGAGGGGAGAGAATAGATATGGGGTGATAATTTGTATATGTGGCCCTGTCCCCATTTTTATGGACCAGTTTTAACATGGTGGCTTTCCATTCCTGGGGGAATTTGGCAAACCTTAATGAAAGGTTTAGGATATTTGTTAGTGGTGTAAGTATTCCGTCAAAGGTGAGGGCGACAAGTTTGAGATCTAGTGTATCTCCACTGAATCTCAATTTACCTAATACCCATTGTAGGTACTTTTTGCATCTTTTTCGGTGTTGATTTTGAAATAGAAGGGGGGGACAGCGGTTGGAGTTCATCAACTTCATTGTTGATTTTCTCTGTTGCCGCAAAGTAGTCGGCAGAAGTACGTTACTTAGGTCTGTGAATGCAGAGTTAAAAGTGTCTGCAATTTCTTTCTGGTCTTGGGTAATGACTCCATTTATGTCTAACATGGTCAGTGATGCTTTATTAGATCTCCCAGTCAAGGCCTTCATATTGTCCCAGAAATGTCTGCCATCACCGCAGGTGTTGGTCAGTTCCTCTTTCAAGTGACAAGTTTTGGCAGTTTGGATAGCCTTTGTACAGGCACTCCTAGCCTTTTTGTAGTTTTGAATATCAGTCTGTTTGCCTGTGGCTCATGCCTGTTGCCAAAGATTATCTCTGTTGTGCATCAGTTCGATAAGGGGCGGTGAGACCCATGACTTAGTTGTGCTCTTAACCTTGTGTTTCCTGATAGGGGCATAAAGATCACGAGCTGCATTAATCTTGTCAATGAAGCAGTCGAGAGCTCTGTCAACATCTTTATAGGATTCAATAGAGGACCAGTCTTGTTGCCTGAGGTGAGATTTAAGGGTGCAAGATGACCCTTTTTTAATACTCAACCCATAATAGTTTTGGTGTGGGATTTTTCAGTTTTGCTGGACCAGGAACACAGGATGGGGAGTGGTCACTTATCGAGTTCGGGAGAATGGTGGTATTTGTAATTTTGCCCTGATGGCAGGTAAGTAACCAATCCAGTAGTGTACATATCCCAGTGTGGTAGTTTGTTCTAGTGGGGATTCAACCAGTTGTGCTACATTAATGGAGGAAATGGCATCTCTGTAGGGGGCTGCGTTCAGGGACAACCAGTTAATGTTAAAGTCCCCCACCATTAAAACCTCAGAATTGTGGTGTAAGCTGTTTAAATAGTCTAATATCATCTTAAAGCCACTGGTGTGTTCTTTTATTTATTTATTAGAAAAGTTGTATTTACAACCTTTGAGTCATGGCTCAGTTACAAAGGCACCTTGTCGCGGGGGGGAAGGAGGTAGACAGAGTTACATAGTGTGGTTACAACCGTGAGAACAGTACAGGTGCAGAACATTAAACATAGAGTACACATAGGTTACATAATAATGTTACTTATAATAGGTTACAGTCATATACAATGTACCCAAGGGTTACATTGGGGGTACAGCCCTGGACATACTTAGATAATACCTGGAGAGGGTGGTGGTAGGGATTGGGAGTGGGATGGAAGGGAAGGAGGGGAGAGGATAGGCTGTCCGGAGGATGTTGTCAAGTCAGAGAGGCCTGACAGGAGGATCCCACAGTGGGATTAATTAGGTGCATCTACAGCAACGAGCATCAAAGAGATGGTTCCGGAGGGTGATTTTGAAGGGACCAGTTTTGGCAGTGTCAATGATGCATGATGGGAGGGATCTGAACCAAGCAGGAGCTCGGTAATGGAAGGACCTCTGGGCTAGTGAGGTCTTGGTTCTATGCACCAGAATGGTGGCCTTGACAGAGCTACAGGTGGCAACAGACGAGGATGCACACCATAGGGAAGCAGAGACCCTTGGGGGGAGAGCCCTAGAAGAGATTTTTTGGTGAATAGGCAGGTCTGGTAATGCAGACACTCCTCAAAGGTGAGCAGGTTGGTGGTGGAGTAGAGCAAGCAAGTGTGAGAGCAGCTAGGGGCTCTGGTCAGGTGCCTGCAGGCCTTATTGATTGAGAGCTGGATTTTAGTCAAGGCGGTATTGTCTGCCGGAGTGTAAATGGGCAAGCCATAGTCCACTAGCAACAGGACTGAAGAGGTGATGGCCAGCCAGAGGGCAACTTGGGGGAGGCAGTCTCTATGACCGTACAGTAGGACTATCCAAGAATTTATGGTGGAGGATAGGGCATTGATGTGGGTGTGGAAGGTGAGAGCCGAGTTGAAAGTGATGCCTAGATATTTGTAAGAGGTCACTTGCTCCAACGGTTGCAGAGTGCTGGGGAGAATGAAGAGGGGGCTATTCTTGGCCTTGTTTTGGTGATGGGAAAAGAGCTTTGACTTAGTCTTCTTTAAGTTAATGACAAGTCAGTGGTCAAGGAACCACTTTTCAGCTTGGTTGTAGGTGTGTTGGAGGGATACCTGGAGAGAAAAGGGATTGGGGTGGGGGGCAAAGAGAACTGCATCATCGGCATAGAGGAGAATTTTTCCTGTGCAGGAGCTGAGGAGAGTATTGAGGTAGAGGCTGAAAAGTACAGGGCCCAGAATGGAGCCCTGGGTTACCCCGGAATGAACGGGCTGGGTATTGGACAGGGAGCCATTTATCTTTACATGCTGGGATCTAGCACAGAGGTAGCTGGAGAACCAGGCAAGAGAACCAGTGGAAAAGCTGAGTTGGTGGAGAGAGTCGAGCAGGAGGGGGTTACAAACAGTGTCAAAAGCCTTGGAAAGGTCTATGAACACTGTGCCGGCAAGGTTGCTGGAGTCAAGAGCAGAGTGCAGGTATTGAGAGAACTCCAGGAGAGCAGTTGTAGTACTGTGTCCTGGGTGGAAACCATGTTGTTCTGGGCACATTATGTCATATTTGGCCAGGTACTCTGACAGTTGAATAGACACTATTTTTTCTAGGGCTTTAGAGAGCGGGGGGAGGACAGAGACCGGACAGTAGTTGTTAGGTGCAGACTGGTCTCCACTCTTATGTATAGAGGTGATTTCGGCTGATTTCCAAGCACTGGTAAACTGACCAAGGCATAGAGACCAGTTTAGTAGGTCTGTAGGGGGGACTAGGATGACATCCAAGACCAGGCAGAGGATCCTGGCATCTAGGAGGTCACAGCTGGGGTTGTTGCTACCAAGGGCTTTTAGCAGGTGCAGCCTGGCTACATGGGGAGATATAGTGTGCAGGTAGAAAGGAGGGTGATCCAAGGCAGGAGATATAGAGGCAGGGATTGGGTCACTAAAGTTGTTTGACAGAACAGAGCTTAGGGCTGAGAAGGTAGTATTGAGGCAATCAGCTATGTGAGTTGGGTCTGTAGTGACAGTGCCATGGATGGAGAGCTGGGATGGTGGGGGAGAGTGTGTCTTCCCATTAGGCTCTTTCATGCTGTCCCAGTAAGTCTGGATGGAACCCCAGGTGGATGCAAGGGTGGTCTAATAGTGTTCTGCCTTGGCCCGTCTAATGGCCTAGGTGCACTGATTATGCACCACATTGTAGGCTTGTCTATCAGCCATCTTGCCTGATTCTATGGTGATGTGCCAGAGAGTATCCCTATGCTTAAGTTTTTGGATAAGGGATGGGGAGATCCATGCGGCATTTTGTTTTTTAGTACGGATTCTGGTGTGGGGGGTGAAAAGGTCGCTGGCTTTGCTGAAGGCATTGGTGAAGAGGTCTAGGGCAGAGTCAATATCAGGGGCATGATGGATGGGGGACCAGTCCAGCTGTGCTAGATGCAATCTTAGCTTTCTGAGACCCCCTGGGTGTAGGCGCCAGTGCAAGGTGGCCTGGGACACAGGTTTCAGTATGGAGGATGGCCAGAGACAGAGGACAGGTGAATGATCACTAAGTGAGTCAGGGAGGACATTGATATCCCGGATTGTATGAGGGCGGTTCAATAGTATTATGTCTAGGAGGGTGCTGGAGCCACTTGTCCGGTTGAATCTAGTGGGCTGGGTGACTAACTGGGACATGTCCAGGGCAGTGAAGGAGTCCCTGGTATGGGAGGCAGTGGTACCAAGCCAATTGACGTTATGGTCACCTGGGATGAGTTGCTCGGCTTTGTGTGATAGGGAGGTGAGGTAGTGGAGTAGGAGACTGGACGCGCTGGGTTCTGTTGCCTGAGGCTATGTGGGAAAACCATGAGGAAAGTGGGCCCTGCTGGGTCAGGGTAATTTTAAGAGTAAGGGCTTGGGGTGCCATAGTCAAGCTTGGGGCAGGGAGCGATAGCTTATAAGGGCCCCCGCATGTAGATTGTGGACACCCACTGCCAGTTTACTAACTCGGTCTTCCCCTGAACAGGTATCCAGGAGGAAATAATGGAGTTAGGGGTTGTATTGGAGAGCCAGGTCTCTACTAACGCAATAATATCGGGTTGGTGTTGTACAACCCAGCACAGGAGAGTGGTAGATTTCTTTAGAAGGTTGCATATGTTCAGTGAAATGCGGAGACCAGCTCCAGAGTAGGGTATGGGAGGGCTAGTTGGCATAAGCCCAGGGTTTGGGTGTATATTCTCAGAGAGCAGTAAGAGCAGAGTGATTAATCTAATTAGGGGACAGTGGTGACAAGGACCCTTAGTGTGGTGCCGATGTGAGGTCCTAATAGTAGGGGTGCAGGGGAGGAGTACGGCATGGAGGGTATGTATGGCAAGGAAGAAGTTGGTCCAGGATGGGCCCAGGAGGGCAGAGGGAGTGGGGGTGTTGGTAGGTGGTGGATACAGAGGAGTTGGAGGAGTGTCCAAGTTGGGAGGGGGCTGAGCTGTTTTGGGGGTGGCTTAGGGGAGAAATGCTCGGGTGTGGAGGGTGGGGGCACAGGTCGGGAGGAGTGGTCTGAACCAGAAGAGTAAACTTGAGCAGGCCTAGTAGAAGAGCGATGGTGCCCATTGTCATGTAGTAGGTAGCTGGAGGTAAAACTAAGCCAGCAATGGTGTGCCAGCTGTGAAATTAGCTGAAGCACAGGGCAATTTGGGTAAAATGCCTGGAAAGAGTTACTGTAATATTGCTTTACTGTGTGGAGATGGCAATGACAGTAATTTAGTGATATCGTTGAAAATTCAGCTAAGGCAAAGGTGCCAGCTACTGGGATGGTTTGGCTGTGACTGGGTATGTCACCATAGGCAGTGGAAGTGTCAGATTTGAAAGGGTACATAGTCGAATTAGGGTGAGGTCCCTAACAATAGGGCAGGTTACAGCAGAAATTGAGTGGAGTTAACTGGAGTGGCTGGAGAAAAACTGGAGAGCAAATGTGCAGCACTGTGGGTGAGATTGCTTTAAAAAGGGATGGTAAGAAAGTGGGTCAAGCCAGGTATTGAGGACAGGAAGGCCAATAGCCATAAGAATGTGCAGCAGTGGAGTGACCAATCAGCTGCTAGGATGATGAAAGAGGCGGAGCAAGGGTCTATTTAATACTGTGAGGAGGTGGGGAGGAGGTGGGCAAAAAATTCAGGCTAGACTAGAGGCTTGTAATACACTAGTTAAACTGGCAGGTAAAGTAAGACCAATTGATGCATAACATAAGTAATTACATTACAACAAGCATTTGTCAATGCCGAATGTTTGCTTGCATGGGCATGTGTCACGGGTGTATTAAAGTTATGAGCCTGTGTTAGCAAAATGCAACATAAGCTTGACAACTTTTTTGGTTTTTTGCCACATGTTCAACATAGCCTCCTTATGACCCCACCTCATGAGCAACAGTGGAGAAAATGTTCAGCTCCTGCCCGAAAGATGGTTTAGTGCAGCAACTGTGAAATCACATTTCAGGATGCTGTGAGGACACATCTGAAAAATGACAGCTGTCATATTCATGAGGTGCTGTGGAAAAATTGCCATGCAGAAAATTTTGAGTCATAACACATACAATCTGTGTTTGTTTCCATGGACAACTACCCAAGAAGAACACTTGAATGTAAATATGGAATGTGTATGGGCATGGTTAGATCACCCTGTTAACACTGCATGTCTCAAACAATTACAGAAGTACAGTCCAGCAAAGTACACCACTTTGCTGGACTGTGTTTGATGTGTGGAGGTTTTCTGCCTCGAGTGTGGTGCTAGCAAATGGCCGAGACGCTTTAGATGCGGTGGAGCTTTGGGTTCAATTATAGAAGTAAAAGGGTTAGGGAACTTACTGCTCTGACAAGCCTTTCTAAAGTCCTCACAAGCCACCAGGACAGAGAAACAGCAACAGAGGTGTGGACACGGATGCCCGTTGCAGTCAACCCACCCAAAACAAGATTAAATAAAGGGACTTACCTGCCGCAGGGTGCCTGGGTAGATGTCCAAAGCGGTGACGCCAAGGTACCTGTAAAATAAAACATAAAAAGGGTCACAAAGGATCCACAGCTCTTAGGGGAACCAGCAGGGCAGAAAGGAAAGGACAGAAATAAAACTAATACTTATCTGATTAAGGTCGGTAGAAGCCCTCGTTTTGTCAGACCTGCAAAAATATAAGAGAAATAGATTAATTAGATGAAAAGCAGTAAGAAGGCAGAAGGAGAGAGGGTGAGGTTAGGAAAAGGAAGCTCAGCTGTGACCCTTTGCCCTAGTGGTGGCTGAGTGGCCAGTAATTTATTTAGTAGCCTGAGTGGGCTAGTGGAGGTTAGGAGCCCTTCTGTAGAAATAAAAGTAGTATTGGTGGTCAGTGGGGCTTGGAAATGCTCTGTAAGGGGGGTACAACATAAAGATAGCCCTGGTGGCCCAGTGGGCTAGCCCCGATGTTCTGATGCCAGCATTTCTTTTAAAATAAATTTTAAACCCTTCCTGGGTCTGAGGGGCTTCCCTGAGCCCTAGTTATGCTGTGGGCAGTGATGGGGAGTTTATTTGTGGTGACAGCAGAGGAGCAAGTTGGACTGCTGGGCAGCCTGCTGATAGCGCGACCCCACTATAGCAAGAGTGCCTGCCGGTGCTGTAGAACTTCCAGCCCACATGGAGCTTAGGCTGCAGCCTACTCTGCATGGGTGGGAGACAGAGAAAGGTGTGAACCAGCAGGAGGTGGAGGAGGCATGTAATGAAAGTGCCTCTTCCCCAGCTTCCTGATTGCCACTCTGCCAGCAGTTTGTTTTTAAGTAATTTATGCCCTACAGCTATGGGGCATAAGAGAATTCAGACAGGGCACAAATGAAGCCAGTGGAAGGTGGAGGAGGCATATTAGAAAGCGCCTTCTCCCCTCTTTTTTGATAGCCACTCCAGTGGCAATTTTGTTTGTTTAAATTATGCCTTACAAAGCTTAAGAAGGGCAGCCAGGGGGCAGGAGAGCAGCAAGATGCTGCTGTAAAGTAAAGGCACTCTGGTGGCACTGGTGAGATCCATGAAGCATTGTACAAGGAGGCAATGGGGCTGAGGAGGAGTGTGCAGGGCAGCAGCAGCCACAGCATTAGTGAGAGCTGGGGGGCCTGTAGAGTACAAGGCAGAGGCTTGTACAGTGTAAGGTGGAGGCGCCACCAAAACTGGAACCCACATGGCAGCAAAAACAAATGCAAAGCGGGGGTGGGTGTTAAGAGAGAGTGAGGAGATGGCATGAATGCCATGTAAATAAAAGTCATACGGC
Organism: Neoceratodus forsteri; assembly: GCA_016271365.2. Classification (NCBI taxonomy): domain Eukaryota; kingdom Metazoa; phylum Chordata; order Ceratodontiformes; family Ceratodontidae; genus Neoceratodus; species Neoceratodus forsteri. The sequence goes on along the minus strand of CM057455.1, from coordinate 341,195,877 downwards.
TTATTGAAATAGACAGAAAGGAGGATAAAATAAAGAGCCACACTGTGGTGGGTAGCAAGCCTCAACAGCCTGTAGCAGAAATGGGGGGCGGGTTAAGGAAAAGAACCATAGCCACATAGGAGGCTGAGGGGAAGCCAGCACTGGTAAAATGACATCACGCTCTGGGATGCTGAGGGGGTGATGAGGCGGCAGAACCAAAACAAAGGAAGGGCAAAAGGGAAATACAAATGGGACCGACGGTGGAGGCCAGAGTGACAGAGATGAAGGAGTTAGGGAATGGAAGGTGGGGAAAAAAGCACAATGTAGGAAGGGGAAGAAGTAGATGTTAGCAGCTGGTGCTTTCTTTGAGGTGACAGTCACTGTTTTTTTTCTTGGGGGTGTTGCTTATGCAAATGAGAGGAGTGAAGCGCACGCTCTCATTGATGCAGTTCATTTCTGTCAAGTGAAAGACAGCTCCCGCTGTGAAATTCAAATGGCTGTCACACTGGGCTTCACCATGCATTGGTGTTTCAGGGTTGCACCCACAGTGCAGTGCTCTGCACTGGACTCGTTCGTAACACACCACTGAAATGCGAGACTGTCCCAAGGTGTTTCTTGCGCAACAGTGCAAGCAAACAGAAAAATGGCACAAGAAAGGAATTAAATTCACCAAAAACATGCCTGTAGCACCGATACTGAAAGAAAGAGCACAATCCTTTCGAGAAACAGAAATAAAGTGCTGTGTGCTTGAAAATGAATAATTAATAGAAATTGCTGCACTGTGATTATCAATCCAATGTGCAAGCACAATAAGCAAGTCTCAAAAAGATCCCAGGAAGTCCAAGAGAAAGTAAACAAATTTTGCCTGGCAAACTAATGTGGGACAAATAGCCAGACCTTCAAATTGCTAAAAATGACATAAGTGGCAGAGCCAAATTCATTTAATTTAACAGGAGATGAAACCCTCAAGTAAAGCTCCTTACTGAGCCACTGTATATAAGTAGAGCATCAGAACATCCCCATTCGGGGCATCTTGCATTGGCTGTGAAGCTGAAAAGGCAGAAATGATATGTCGGTGCTCAACGACCTGCTTTGCAACATGATAAACTGTTCACCTTTGTGCAAGCAGGGATGTGTTAAAGGGTTGATATTACTACACACCGAGATTAATTTTTAACAAATGGGGTCTTTATCCTGCACCATTTACTTTGAACCAACACTACTATGTATGGTGATACTGGGCAATAGTCCAGAAATAAGTGACTATTCCATTCAACAGCTCGTTCACACTGCACCTTGCTTTAGTGGCTACTTTGACTTTTGAGTGGCATATTTTGGCCTCGATGAAGATGCGAGTTCCAATATGCTGACTTTATGTGCTGCAGACCTGTGGGTCTGTCAGCTGTGTAGAGGTATAGAGTGGAGACTTTTGTTCTTTTCATGCCTAGCCCTAAAATATCAACCCTTTGACAAATCATTGCTTGCACAAAGGTGAACAGCTTATCTTGTTGCAAAGCAGGTCGTTGAGCACGGATATATAAATTCTGCCTTATAAGTTTCACAGCCAATGCAAGATGACCCAAATGGGGATGTTCTGATGCTCTACTTATATAGAGTGGCTCAGTGAGGAGCTTTACTTGAGGGTTTCATCTCCTTTGAAATTAAACGAATTTGGCTGTGCCACTTTTGTAATTTTTAGGATCTCAAAGGTCTGGCTGTTTGTCCCATTATAGCTTACCAGGCAAAATGTATTTATTTTCTCTTGGACTTCCTGAGATCTTTTTGAGAATTGCTTATTGTGCATGCACATTGGATTGATAATCACAGTGCAACAATTTCTATTTCATATTCATGTTTTAAGCACACAGCACTCTGTTTCACTAAAGGATTGGTGTTGCAGGGATGGTTTTTTTTTTTGGTGTATGCAATTCCTGTGTTTTGTGCCATTTTTTTAAATACATTTTCTAGATAACTGGGAGTTGACTAGTTTGAACATTTTAGAAGGTAAAGTGTAATTGAAAGAAACATGTACTGATAAAAAGACAAGAATTTATTTCAAGTTTTCCTGACCTGTGCTGGTGTGTTCCCCAGGTGGGGGGTTGGGGCATTTGGTTCCACCTATCCTAGCAAGGCTTCACCACTACTTGAACATACATGCTCTAGTGCAGTGATCAGAAGGATCCAGGAACTGGGACCAGTTTTTCCTTTCCTTGCACTGTGAACCAAGTATGTCTTTTTTTTTTTAACGGATCTCTCTCTCTCTCTCTCTCTCTCTCTCTCTCTGTCTCTACCACACACACACACACACACACACACACACACACACACACACACACACAAGAGTGTCCCTGTTTAAAGTATACAATTAATAGGTAGTTTAAACTATGGGTGCTAAACATGTTAATATAATTGCAATAACACTCTTGTCATAAAGGCTGCAGATTGCAATCCCAGAACCACAACTTTCTAGTAAGAAAAGCATGCATTATATCGAATCAGAGATGTTTCTCTTGTTTGTGAAAGGTGTTCATTATATGAGTAGCACAGATCAGAGCAATCCGAGCAAACAGGAATAATATCAAATCACAGCATCCATCATATGCATATACATTAGTGACACCACACCTACATAATAATGTTCTCTTTCAGCCATAACTAGACCAAACTAGTTCTCTATTAAAGTTAAGTTAATACCTAAAGAGACTTATCAAAGTGCATGTACAAACAGACATTATGCTGCTCCAATTAATTTGTAAATGTATAAACAGTCGGACACCTCATTCGTATATGAAGGAGTACAGCAAAAAAGGTTTTAGAAGTGCACCTTAATATATTCAGCATCAGTATACCACTCCAATTTATTTCCTAGGAGTGCTATTCAGCAAACAGAAAACCTTAATCATCCTTATTGAGAAAAATGGTTTAACAATCGAGTATGGAGACACATAATGATTCTCTAGGCCAGTGATGGGCAACCTGTGATAACCAAAGGGCCACAGGTGCGGCCCTCAAACACCCCTGAGGGCTGCAGAACCTTGTGTGACCCCCACAAGACCCCCTTTACCTTAGAATCAATCAGAAATTACAGATTTGATTGTAATAAACTTTAAGAAAAGGATTGGAAACTTCATTAAAAATTGTAAACCACATTAAAAGTATTAAATACTGTTCAAAATATTAAAGAAATACTGTATTTCAATGAGACTTCTGGGTGACATATTTTTCTAAAGTTCAGAGTAACTCCACTGAACCTGACTGCCGACTGTCATACACAGCTGCTGTAAATGAGAAAGTTAAACAAGCACCCATTCCCCGACTTTCAAAACCCACAAACCTTATTGCTGGAAATTGGTTCTCTGACCTGCTTTCAGCCACAACTTCACCACCAAAGTTGTTTGAAACAATAAATAAATTAAATCAAACACCTGACTTGTAAAAAACACCCACCCACAAGCTGTTGAGCTATACCCGACAATACCCAACCCCCGACTTTCATCCACTGCAGTTGTAAACAAAGAGATAGGTGTCCAACTGCAAAATTAATTCACAAGTTTCTAGCATTTAAACTTCAGTGCACATTCAGTCACAACAAAAGTCACCATGAACACACAAGCAGTAAATTTACCAGACAGCGTGTGTGTTTGCTCAGACCACGGTGTACTATAATTAAAAGAACAAAATGTTTTATTTGGACTGTCATCCACTGCAAACTGTTCCAATCCTCTGTATTCCAGCTCCTTGCAGAACTTGGGCGCCATTTCATAAAAATAGAAATCCAAGACAGTTAGGTAGGGGTGTGTGTGTGCGTGTGTGCGTGCGTGCGTGTGTTGTGTGACAGGTGGATGCAGCAGACTGCAGACTAGGGAATCTGGAGAGAGCTTATCTGAGCAGTACCTGACCCCAGACTTTTACCAGCAGCTGTTTTAAACCAGAATAAAGTAAAATGAGCTTTCAACCCCCACCATCAATATGATTTCTTCACGCTCACTATCTCCACGGCAATCAAACACCTCGTTATCTCCTCGGAGCTTAATAAAAGTGATAGTTTCTTTGGGGGGATGGATGCAGGGCCGTAGGTTTCCCACCACTGCCTAGGCCACTTACAGAGTTCCCTCTCAAAACAAAAAGGACTCACCAAATGCCAAACAGCAACTGTAAGTCAGAAGGGGAATACCTATCACATCTCCCTCATACGACTGAGAATGTAAAAAAGAACAAAAGAGCCCCAAATTGTATTGAATATAAAGTTGTACGAAGGGGGGAGAACATACCTCAAACCAGAGTTTCCCCAGATCTGAAGTTACATCCATGTCATTAGAAAGGATGAGCAGTAGTTATCAGTGCTGGCCCAACACTCCTTTCCTAATTTGGTGTTCAAATGATTTAGAACAGTAAGCGCAAGCCATCTAGCCACCTGAAAGCTCTTTAACCGTTCCAGGGACAAATCCCTCTAATGTTTAGGCAGCAGATTTTTAAGTCTTTTCGACTCTTCATGACAGAATTAACTCTTTCAACCTCGGCAACATAAAATCCGGTTCACCAAACCTCCTTCATTTCTCCAGGCCCAAATTTATATTGTCACATGAGAAAATAAAAAGAGAAATAAAATTAATGTAGTAAATTTGGCAAATCTGGTGCTTATTGAACCCCCCCCCCATGGTATCATACCTTCTTAAACTATAAATTAGGCATTTCAACACATGTAGTGCATATGAGAACCTCACCAGCATTCTCATCAAAGGTCTCCTGGTTCCAGATAAAAGGACAGGTCATCTTCCAAAGACTACTGAAAGTTGCTCTCCTATTGAGCAATAGGCAGTAAAATCTGTTGGTTTGATATAAAATTACCGACAGTGTGTCTCTCAAGCAAACAGCTCCTTGTCAGCAAATTATTAAAAAAGTTCAAAAGTGCTAAAAAAGATTACCACTGTGAGTAAAATACTAAAATAGGAAAGCTTTCATTTAGCCAATTTAGAATTGCCAAGGAATACAAAATATTTCATCATAGGAATCAACAGAGGAATAATACTGAGCTAAATGGACTTTCGTCCTATATGCTTGCCATCTAGTTCTAAACTCTAATTTTATTCATATATATATCCCATCTAGTTTTAAACACAGCAGTTGTTTGGCTGGCCACAACCTCCAATGGTAGTCTGTTCCAGTCATGTACAACTCTTTGGTTGAACCACCATGTACTACGTACTTTTTTTCTATTTGGTGCTGTTAACTGCATAGGATGAGACCTAGTGTTATATGCACTTTTATTCAATTCAAGACCAGTAATATCCCAAAGATCATCATTTTTCCAAGCCTTGTACACTAAGCACATATCCCCTCTTTTCCTTCTCTCCTCCAGGGATTACACATTCAACTCAATCAAACGGGTTTCATAATTTTTCTCTGCCATATTGTGTATTGCTTTAGTTGCTCTCCTCTGAACTCTCTCCAACAATGCAGTGTCCTCTTTTTTATATGGTGTCCAAACCTGGGCACCAAATTCCATAATTGGTCTAACCAGTGATGTGTACAATGGCATGATAGCAGTCCTACTCCTAGATGATATATGTCTTAATATGCAATTTAGGATTCTATTTCCTTTTTGGGCTGTTTTTTGACAGTGTGATGAAAAAGACATATTGCTAGAAACTGTAATACCCAAATCTCTTTCCTCATCTATTGTCTTTAATATTATATTTCCTAATTTGTAGGGTATTTTTGGATTTTCTATTTCCCAAATGCATAACAAAACATTTGTCACTATTTAATGTCAATTTAGATTTATTTGTCCATATATCTATGTTATCAATTGTATCTTGTAAGTTTGATGAATGCTGACTAATATTTATTTCTGCACCTATCCTGCAGTCATCTGCAAATTTTTGTATCTAAACGGAATCATGTTTTATTTGAAGAGATTATACATATAGATTAAACAAGCAAGGGGCCCAGCACTGAACCCTGGGGGACCCCACTAGTCACCCCCAACTGTTCAGAAAGCTCACCTCTAATGCACACACATTGGTTTCTGTTCTCCAACCAATTTTGAACCCAGTTTATTATGTATGGATTTATAGTCAATTTACTCATTTGTTGTAATAATTCTGGGTGGGGGAGCTTATCAAAAGCCTTAGAGAAATCAAGAAATAACACATCCACCGGGATTCCCATATCTAGTCTGTCTATAACGTTGTTATAAAATGCCAGTATATTTGTCTGGCATGACCTACCCTTCACAAATCTATGTTGAAATTGGTCAATAAGATGATTTAATTCCAGATAGATCCAGAAGCAAATGATTTGATACTTTTTAATGGACCAACATAGATGTAACAACAAGAACAAAGTGCTCTAGCTTTCAGACCAACCAGTCCTTCTTCAGAAGCTAATGGCAGTTGTTTAGAAAATACAATACTTATAACAGCTAGATCATGCAGAAAAAAACAGAAAAAATCCCCATTGGTTTAAAACACTCATTTAAAAAATACAGAAGATGATGTCAGAGAAGTTTAACAGTACCATACTGCCTTCAGCCAGGAGGGACCCTGGGTCAAAGGTGCTTGGTGGAACACACACATACAAAGAATCCTACTGCATATAAATTTAATTGACATAAGATAACACTGCTGAAGCAGATGACTCCTAAATCAAGCTATGTCAATTGAATTTATATGCAGTGGGATTTTTTGCATGTGTGTTCCACCAAGCACCTTTGACCCAGGGTCCCTCCTGGCTGAAGGCAGTATGGTACTGTTAAACTTCTCTGACATCATCTTCTGTATTTTTTAAATGAGCATTTTAAACCAATGGGGATTTTTTTCTGTTTTTTTTCTGCATGATCTAGCTGTTATAAGTATTGTATTTTCTAAACAACTGCCATTAGCTTCTGAAGAAGGACTGGTTGGTCTGAAAGCTAGAGCACTTTGTTCTTGTTGTTACATCTATGTTGGTCCATTAAAAGGTATCAAATCATTTGCTTCTGGATCTATTCTTGCAAGTAGCAATACGGCAACTACTAAATCTAGATTTCAACATGAAAGATACCAGAATTCACCGTAGAATATGGCAGTTACATAATATCAAGAAGAAATTGGCACAGCTAGACAGTGACATCTATTTTCTAACCCAGTGCAAGAGGAGAAACATAATCTCTAAAGGTCTTACTATTTGGAATCCATTAAGAAATACAAACAATTCTACATATGCAGAACAACTCTGTAATAGGACCTCTGAGAAACTGAGAAATCACAGGATTCACATGTCATATGCCAAAAAAGGTGTTCTGAACAAAGAGTTTGCTGAAATTGTTACCACTCTGGAAAGGATGTCTGGGGAACCTATTCAGGACATCTTGCGAGAGATACACATTAAGTACCAAAGGACCTTAAGAAAAGCCATGTTTATGAAAAATAGGAAATTGGATGCCCTTCAACATACCATACTTCCTAACAACCATGAAGAACATAATGGAGTCACTGAACAACAACACAACACAACACAGATGGGCACCGTTCAGTTGTTAATTTGTCCAACCACACACTGACTACTGGAGAACTAAATGTACTTTCAAAGGGCCTCACTTTCTGCCCAACAAAACCACTGGATAAATTACAGTTTTGTGGTGAACTGGAGGAATACTTCTGTAGATTGAGACTTAAAGAATTCTTTTATGGCAAGGAAGAAATCACTGGTAGTGAAGGCAGTGCAAACAGCAATGATGTAACAGATAAGAAAAATAAATCTGAATTTACCCCCTCAAGTGGACGTAACAAAAAACTAGACAATTACATTCATTGTTTCCACCAACAAGTCAGTGGTCAGATCCTTACTAGGCAAAAACAGGCCCATTATAACCTTTCTCCGCTGGAACGGAGAGCTATAGGGACACTGAAATCAAACCACAACATTGTCATCAAAAAAGCTGATAAAGTCTCTGCAGTGGTGATTTTAAACAGAGAGGATTATATTAATGAAGCTAATAGACAACTAACAGATCTTACATACTACAGAGAACTAGAGAGTGACCCCACTACAAGATATAAAGATGAACTACTTGGCTTAATTAGAACTTTTCCAGACCATGTCCAAGAAAAACTAACTGACCTCATCCCTGCTGAACCCAGGCCAGGGACATTCTACATGCTGCCTAAAATACATAAACCTGGCAATCCGGGAAGACCCATAGTCTCTGGTAATGGTACCTTGACTGAGGGGATCTCAGGGTTTGTAGAGACCATTTTGAAACCGCTGGTTATGGAAAGAGACAGTTATATCCAGGACACTACACACTTTTTGCGTGTACTTTCTGGTTATAAGGATTTACCACCTGATATCATTTTAGTGACAATGGATGTAACATTCCTCTACACTAATATTCCACACACAGATGGCATTGCAGCATGCCTTAAATACATACATGAGAAAGGACCGGAACAAAACATCAACCCTGAAGTGGTGGGGGAACTTATGGAATTCATTTTGACACATAACAACTTCAACTTCAATGGTAAACATTATGTTCAAACTATGGGAACAGCAATGGGCACCAAAATGGCTCCACAGTATGCTAACCTCTTTATGGCTGACTTGGAGGAGGATTTTTTAAGGCAGTATCCCCACAAACCACTAGCTTATTTCTGTTACATTGATGATTTGTTTATCATCTGGATGGAGGGCACAGATGCACTCAAAGATTTTCATCACAAACTTAATTATCTCCACCCTACCATAAAGGCTACCCTGGAGTACTCTACCACCAAGGTTAACTTTCTGGACACCACAGTCATCATTAAGGATGGAACCTTACATACATGCATTTACAGGAAGCCAACAGACAGACAGAGATATCTGCACAAGAAAAGTAATCACCCAAACCATACAAAAAAATTTGTCATGTACAGTCAAGCACTCCAATGTCACCGTATTTGTTCAAATGAGGATGACAGAGATACACATTTGGCTATGTTGAAAAACACCTTTATTGAGCAGGGACACTCTTCCAGGGAAATTGACAGGATAACAGAACGGGCAATGCAAGTACCAAGACAACAACTACTTCAATATAAAGAAAAGATGGCTACAGACAGAATACCCTTAGTAGTCACATATCATCCAGACCTTGAATGTCTGCATAAGATTATTAAAGACCTCCACCCAATATTTAGTGAGGATAAAACCCTTAATTGTATGTTTAAGGAACTCCCACTACTATCTCTTAAACAACCACCCAATTTATCCAGCCTAATTATTAGGAGCAAACTTTCACCAGAACAGAATACCATGTCACACAATGGCACACGACCCTGCAATCAATGCCCCTGTAAGACTTGTGAGCTCATTTCTACCTCAGACTGTGTGGTTACATCACAAAACAGACAATTCCAGGTGCATGGGAGTTATACATGCACATCACAACATGTTGTTTATTTCATTCAGTGCAAGAGATGTCCACGAACAGGTTGTGTTGGAGAGACATGCCAACAGCTCCGCACTAGGATGAACTCGTAGAGACATACTATTACAGCAAAGAAGACTGAAAGAACAGTGGGGCACCACTTCTCCCAGCCTGACCACTCAATCTCAGATATGTCAATAATGGTCTTAAAAGGAAATCTCAAAAACACACAACAGAGACGAGCTTTTGAGATTAAACTTATTTTACATCTCAATATGGTAGCAGATGGGATGAACGTTGATCTTGGTTTTATGGGACACAACAGAAACTGACATCCACAGATCTCTTCTTCTTCAGACTGACATATTATAGGACTTCAGCATGTGTGGGATGTGGGTGCGTGTGTGTATGTATGTATGTGTGTGGGTATGTGTTGTGAGGTATGCGATATAACAGATGTGGGGCTTGCTGTCACATTGAGGTAGGCCTCTATTTAGATACATGGAGTTATAGTGTGTTACTATTCTTACTTCACACACATAATGAATATTAATTCCTCCTTACTTTTTATCTTTGCCCGGGGATGGGATTGATTCCATTGCACCATATTCAGATTACCTAGCCTGCTACTGTACATACAGGAGTGTTATCATATACTGTCACATATATTAAAAAAATGTTTTTAACTCTGTACATATTGGGGTGTGTGATCTCATTTGCATGAGGGTCCTGGACAGATCTTTTTACATTAGGCTACTATTGTAGTAATTTGTGGATATGTAGGTATGTTAGACCTCTGGTCTTACACACATACTTTATATTTACTTCTAGTTACCTTACCCTGGGGATGGTGGCAGGTTTATTTCATGGTAGTTCTATCCAGAATCCTTGGAAATGTTACTATGCAGATAGTAGTACGGTTAAATAGTGTCACATATTTGCTCTGTAGGTATTAGGAGACATTAGCCCTTTTACTTAGGATTTCATGACAAGTTGAATTCCTTTGGGGAACAATTGCAGTGACTGAAGTGAATAAAGGTTCACTAGGAGAGAGAGTGTGTGTGTGTGTGTGTGTGTCTGTGGGAGGGGGGAGAGACAGAGAGAAAAAAAGGGGGGGAGAGAGTGAGAGAGACAACATCTCCTTAAAGCTATGTATCTCCCCCGCCCACATTATGGTGATGTGGGGTGGGGTAGGGTAGGGTGTATTGTTTGTATGAAGAGGAGGAGAGAAATTACATTTGTATATCTTTTTCAGATTCTTTAGACACTTGTGGTACATCAAGTTGTTACATTCTCAGTATATATTGACATCAGTACATATCAGGCTACATGGTCTTAATTCCTTGAGGTTCCTCGACTAGAGTTTTTTGTTTGACACTAATATTGTCAATTTATATTTAAATTATCATTTATACAGTCTTGTCACTACACTAGAGGTTTTTGAAATTTCTTGAGCCTTATATCTAGCTTGAGAGTACAGCTGGGTGACAGGTCCGGCTAGGTTTTACACATCACACAGTGTGCACTGATGTTTTTAAGACAACTTTAATGGTAAATTCTTGTCTATAATGCAGGCATTGAAACTTCTTGAGCCCTAAAACAATCTTAGTTTGCCTTTAATCTGGGTGGGGGTTGCCTTTTAGTAATCACATCCTTATACAAACTGTGACACTCATAGCTAGATTTAGGAGTCATCTGCTTCAGCAGTATTATCTTATGTCAATTAAATTTATATGCAGTAGGATTCTTTGTATATGTGTTCCACCAAGCACCTTTGACCCAGGGTCCCTCCTGGCTGAAGGCAGTATGGTACTGTTAAACTTCTCTGACATCATCTTCTGTATTTTTTAAATTAGTATTTTAAACCAATGGGGATTTTTTTCTGTTTTTTTCTGCATGATCTAGCTGTTATAAGTATTGTATTTTCTAAACAACTGCCATTAGCTTCTGAAGAAGGACTGGTTGGTCCGAAAGCTAGAGCACTTTGTTCTTGTTGTTACATCTATGTTGGTCCATTAAAAGGTATCAAATCATTTGCTTCTGGATCTATTCTTGTAAGTACCAATACGGCAACTACTAAATCTAGATTTCATTAATTCCAGATATTCATTTATCTTATCCTTTAATATTCCCTCCAATATTTTGGAGGGTATAGCAGTAAGACTAATAGGTCGATAGTTTGCAAGATCCATCTTGTTTCCCTTTTTAGAGATTGGGATAACAATTGCCAATTTCCAGCAATCAGTTACTTCCCCTGTATCCAATGATTTTTGAAATATGTATGTTAATGGGGGGGCTATTATCTCTGCCAATTCTTTAATTACTTTTGGGTAAAAACCATCAGGATCCGTGGATTTGTTTGGATCTAGTTTAGCCAATCTTTCTTGGACTTCAATTTGTTTTAATACTATTCTATCTTTTGGATTTGAATCAGATCTTATAGATGGATATAACCCCTTTTTTTATTGTAAACTATCGAAAAATATTCATTTGCTGTATCAGCCATTTCTTTATTATCCGATGTAGAATCCACATTTATTTTTTTAATGGTCCTATACTATTTGAGTTCCCTTTAATGTTATTTATGTAAGCATAAAAGGCCTTATGATTTCCTTCCAATCTGTTTGCTAAGTTTATTTCATAGTTTATTTTAGCCTTCTTAATTTGTTTTTTTATTAAATTTGTTATTTGTGTATATTGAATCCTAGTTTTGTTTGATCTATTTGTTTTCCACTTTTTATAAAGCCTGTTTTCTATTTATTATTTTTTTGATTTTAGGTGTCCACCACTGTATTTTTTTATTTCTTAGGGTATACTTTTGTTTGACAGGAATGTTTTCTATTTCTTGCTGTTTAATCTTGGTGGAAAAAGTTTCCCATATATCATTTAATGATTTGTTGTCAAAATCTTCTTTCCACTGCCAGTTTGAGAGGTTAACTTTCATCTTGGCAAAATTTGCTTTGCCAAAATCAAAGGTAACTGTATTTCCCCTTTGTTTATTTAGTGGTTCAGCTAATTTAAATTCTACTTTGGAATGGCCACTTGTACCTAAGGGTGCAGTTGTCTTGCATTCACTTAATATATCTCCCATATTTGTTAGAACTAAGTCCAAAATATTTTGTCCCCTTGTCTGATCTTCAACACGCTGTACTAATCCAATTTGATCACATGCATTTAAAAACTCTCTCTCTAAGAGTGTTACTGTGAGTGATGTTCCCCAATTTATTCCTGGTAAATTTAAATCTCCTAGGACTAATATTTTGTTTGTTGAATTTAAAGACAACATTTTTTCAATCAAACTTTTATTGTATTGTGGAGTTGATGAAGGAGATCTATAGATAAGTCCCAATACTATTTTGGTGATATGTGGCGGTATTATTTTGACCCATAGCTGGTCAATCATATCATTAGACATAGTTATTTCTTCTGACTTTATACTATTTATTATATAAAGGGCCACCCCTCCCCATCTCAATATAAACTAGACTGTTTATATTAAGTATACCCAGCTATGGCCTGATCCCAGTCATCATTTACATCCCACCATGTCTCTGTTACTGCTGCTATATGTATATTTTTAGCAGACAATATATTTCTAAGTTCTCCCATTTTATTTTTCAAACTTCTAGCATTTAGAAGCATGCAATTCCAAGTATTGGGTTTATCTAATTTATTAACATTATTTCCTTTTTTTGTGTTTTCGCTTTCTTGTCCCCCTTGCCCCCTCTCATTTAGTTTAAATCAATCCTAGTAACTTCTTTAAATCTCTTGGCTAGGTATCTAGTCCCTACCCTCTCAAGATGGAGTCCATCTTGCTTGAACAAATTTGGGTCACTAAATGCCGCCAAATTATCCAAGAATTCTGCTCCTTCTTTTCTACACAGATCTCTTAGCCATCTATTCAACGTATTTACTTTAGAAGTTTTAGCTAAATGATAACCAAATACTGGTAATATGCTGGATATTATTGTACTTCCCCCTTTTTGTTTTATTTTAACTAGAGTGTTCTGGAGGTCTAGAAAAATATCTTGTAAGTTTCTGTGTTCAATAACATTTGTCCCTACGTGCAATAACACCAATGGGTTTGTATTATTTTCCAGAAATCCATCCAAAAGTGGGCATATGTTTTGTATTTTTACTCCTGGTAACATGCTCATTGTAGTATATTAATTTCTTCCTCTGCATAGCATAGTGTCCATACCTCTAATCAAATAATCTCCTATTATTACTAAATCCCTATTTTGATGCTTAGTTTCACTATTATCCTGAATTTGTGCCTGCGAACTTGGTTCATGGATAATCTCGGTTTTTGTTTCTCCAAGATCTTCAAATTGTAGTGCTGTGAATCAATTTTGTAGTGTTATGGGTGTGCTGTTATAAATTTGTCCTCCCTTTTTCTAGTTTTAACTTTGGTTACCTTTGCCCATTCTTCTGTTTCCTGTTCTAAACTTAAATTTGTATTTTGTTTCCCTACATCCTTACAACTATTGTTTTCATGTTCCTTGCTTCCTATTTGGGAGACCATAGAGTCAATAAATTTCTCCAAACTGACAATCTCTTCATTTTCTGATTTTGTTTCTAACAAACATGTAATTTCTTCTTTCAACATCTCTACCAGTTTACATTTATCACAAATGAATAAATCAGCTTGTAATCCTCTCGTGAACATTTGACACTAAGTGCACATTTTAAAAGGGCCTTCCATTTTTTTAAAATTTTGTGCTACTTACAGACTATGTATGTGACCCAGCTCCCAGCCTCTTCAGTGGACACAGCAGACACGCATGTTGTTCCCCACCCCGCTCTGCCCCGCTCACTACAGCAGGCTTTTTAAGGCGTGCAGGACCAGGAAGTGATGACGTGCCTCCCTCAAATCACTTGCTCACTTCAAAGAACAATAAGAGTTTTAAATAATACACTCACAAGCCCCACTCATGCGTGAGGTCTTGTGGTGACAGAAACCCCAAATATATTAGTCCCAGAAATCAAAAGCTTGTTTTAAACTGTGGAGAAATTTTCCCTCAACAGTGATTTTAGCTGTAAGGATTAACTCCCTTTCTCAAGTACTGGTTTGAATTCTCCCACCCCACTCACTATAGTGGGCTTTTTAAGGCATGCAGGACCAGGAAGTGATGACGTGCCTCCCTCAAATCTCTCGCTCACTTGAAAAAACAATAAAAGTTTTAACTAATACACTCACAAGCCGCACTCATTCATGAGGTCTTGATAGTAAAAATGAGCAAACCTGCAAGTAAACACACAGAGAGGGGATCGGAGTAGTGTGCCAGCCACCTTGCAGCTCCATGCCAGGCAGACAGCATCAACCCAGCACTTAAAGTGTGGGAATTGAGGACTACAGAAGTTCACACAAGTGTGAAAGTGCCATATAGAATTGGCGCCTTAGCAGAGGTGAGTCAACATAACAAGATGAAAAGAAAAAAAACAAAAAACAAAAAAAAAACATGTATCATGCCAGGACTGAGAGGGGGCTGGATGCTGTGGGTGGCAGATGGAGGGGGCAGGGAGGCAAGAAACTCAAACAGGAGGACAGGACACAAGGCAATTGAGGGAACAAAATATATAAGAAATGACTGCATGGAGAGGGGGGTGGTGGCGAGGATTTCTGCACTGGGGAATGGGAAGGTGCAGAGAGGGAGGGTTGACCACTGAAACACTTGTCCTCCAAGTGAGGTAAAAAAAAGTAGGGGTTTCCCTTTCTTCATCTTGGCAATGCTGCTCAGCTGTCTGTTGGTAATGATGGAGGCAGCATGGCAGGTGAGATGGAGAGGTAGGCATTAAATGAAATAAAAAAAGTAACACGTAGCACAACATGCATGTAAAGTGCAGACATGTTTCAAGCACTGATTGCGAGAATGGTGTATACTCCACTGGAAGTCAGTGTCAAGGCAGGGCATGGTGAGCAAAGTAAGAGGTAGCATGCATGTACCGTGGAGACACATTTCACACAGTGATTGAAGCGGACCTTTTCTTTGAAGCCAACGCCACTGCTTTCAATCTGCTGCTATACACATCTCACACCTCCATTGGTGCATATGGGATGCACCCTGCAGATTGAGCACTTCACTGGCTGGAACAGGCACACACCTCCAGCAAGTCATATTCTCCCAAGATGTTTCTTGCACATGCACACAAACAAACATAAAAATTCAGTCCAGAACACAGCACAGAAAGAGATTTCCCCAAGATCAGGAAGCACCAGGAGTTGGAAAATCAGCTGAGGAGCAGAAAATGCCAGTCAGTGCCTGGCTCCTCCACTGGGTGTCCAGTCAAAACAGTGGCATTCAAAACCATGAGTTTTGGAGGTCCGGTGTGTACCTGAATCTGTCCGGGGGTCAGTCGGGTGGTCTGTCAGCTGTGGCCAGTTCAGAGAGTGCCGGGGCCACAGCAGCAGCTTGGGAAGCCTGCAGATGGGCTGTCTGAATCTGTTCCGGGGTCAGTCAGGTGGTCTGTTAGCTGCGACTGGCTTGGAGAGTGCTGGGGCCACAGCAGCAGCTTGGGAAGCCCACAGATTGGGGGACATAGACTGAAACCACAATGAGTCCTTTGTTTTGAGTCCCAAGCAATAGTTTAATTGCCAGTGCTTGGACATTGTTACTTGTGTCTAGTGTGGGAAGGGTGTGTCCCTGGAGGGTGTCCTTAATATAAATGGCACATCCACTTCCCCGCTTACTAATCGTGTCCTGTCTGAAAAGAGTGTAGCCATCTAAAGTGATTGGTGTATCTGGGATCTTAGGTGTGAGCCAAGTTTCCAAAATGGATAGTACATCAGACCTGTGTTGGGTAACCCAAACCTGGAGTGCATTAAATTTGGATAGCAGACTACAGATATTGATTGATGCCAGCTCAAGGCTGCCTTGCTTTTTACTTCCCACCCACTACCTTCTTGAATGTGATCCCTTGTGTACGTACATCGCTGTTACTGCATCATGTAAGCCTTTATACTAGGTCCATGCATTTAGCATTGTTTAGTAGCAACCCTAATCACCAACCTCCCAACCCTTACACAATGCTGCTGCTTCAAACACTTCCTGTTTAAAAGGTTTCATACTCACAATTCATTATTACTATTTAAGGTCATAGTACAGCACACTCAGTTTGTTTCATTGTAAAGTAACCACACACTGCATTTAAATATCTATTTATTTCAAGGAAGCCCACAAGACTGTTAACACTTCATTTATTCATGACATATATTTCATTTATCAAATCATGTTCTATATTCACTTTCTAAATGTAATATGCATGTACTGACAGTGTTTGTTTCAGTAACTGTTCAGTTTCTTCATGAAGTATGTATAGATGTACTGCATGTAGTGTAATGTTGTGTTAAAGGGAAAATCTAAGTGCTTCCATTTAACAAGATGGTTATACACTAATAGTCACCATCTGTACAGCAAGATGCAACAATATCATATACATTATTCATCAGCACTTGTGTTTGCTGGGGGAAGGGGGAAGGGTAGGAAGGGCAACTGCAGAGTAGGGGTGCTAGCTGCAAAACCAAGCAGACTCGATAGACCAAATGGCCTTTTCTTCTGGCAGTTTCGTATATTCATATGTTCATATACTGTGAGTATATGTGTGCTGCACAACTTTACTTATGAAGGGCAAAGGAGGAGGAGGTGGGTGATTAGGGTTGCTGCTAAATAATATTGAAAGTTTGGAACTAGTATAATGGCTTACATGATGCAATAACAGTGACAAACCTACACAAGTGTCACATTCAAGAAGGTAGTGGGTATATAACTGTGCATGAGAATTACACATAACAACCCTAATAATGCATTTCCTAACTTTGTAGGCTTTGAGTTTTCTGCCTTAGCAACCCTAATGGGCATTAACATAGTATTTTTACATAAATTATACTGGTCTGTATTATATTATCTCCATGAATTAAGTAGTCAAACTACTGAATATCACTGACTGCCAGGAGTAAAGGTATTCCTTGGGTCCATTGGGTCATGGTTATCTTTAATTTCAAAGTGCAGGACTTAGATGTTTTTCCTTTGTGAAAATAAGCTCTTACCTAACTGAACAAAGGTTCCCTAGTAACTGAGGAAGATCACAGGATGAGGCAGCAATTGTCTGCAGTGGCAAAATCTCATTCATATCTGGTCAGTACGATTCCATTCACCCCACCCTAAACTTTATGAACTAGTCCCCTCTCTCTCTGTCTGTCTCTCTCTCTCTTTAAACTTGCATATAAAATTGTTCTTTTGTTAACAACAACCTGCATCTGTAAGTGATTCATACATTGAGATTATTTATGTTGGATGAGCAGTTTGGGCTCCAAAGAACATGTGTTCAATGATGCTTTGTGGTAGTGGTACACAAAAGCTAAAAGCACATCTGCTCATGGTGCAAACACAGATTTTCCAGAAAGGAAATCATAACAATCTTACAAAGCATTCTTAGCCAGATCACGAGTTAAACTCCAGAATCCTCCAAAACCACAATGACTCAGCTGCACTGTATTTATTCTTCGCAGTTGACAGTTCTAATGAACATAATTTACAGCTAACACAGATATTAAGTTTTATAGATCAAGTGTATATGCTATTTTGATAGTAGGTGGTATTGTGCAGTAGTGTATATTATAGTTATGAGCTTCTGTAACTTTTCAAATTCCTCACTGAGGGAACTCCATGAGTGGTGTCATAATGAACAAGTACTGTCATGAGATTTAGGGGGTTTGTATGTTAGTGCTTATATTGTACCTGGTTGTATATTAGCTATAAGTGTTTGGCACCTCATCTAATAGTTTCACAATTTAATTAAGTTTAGGAGTAGGAATTTGTTATACTCAAAAATTAAAATGTAAAGGAACTTAGTGTTTGTGCTCCTGATGGCTAGAATTCAGGCAATGCAGCATATTGTATATGAGATGTAAAAAATACCAAATAATATGCAACTTATTTTACTTGCAATCCACTGGGTGAGATGATAATGTGTGGTTGCACTAAAGGGTACACTGCTACTGCTATTTGTCTCCTATGGAAATTTCAAAAGAACTGCTGAAAGGTCAGAAGGCTAAATTGTGGTGGGTGGGGGAATACACTAGTAAGCTGATTGAACTGTGATTTAAGTGTTCCAAAAATTAGTACGAGAGCACCTCAGATAGAAACATTGCTGAAGGCTGAAAGCTGTCCCTGGTTAAGAATCCTGGAGGCCAAAAGCATAAATGCATAAAAAAGAAAGCTGCAGCTAATGAGATGGGGGAAAACTGAAGGTGTGACTTATTCATTTTATGGACCTATACTGGATATAGTTTGCTAAGATGCAATGTTTCATTGGATTATCATGCGAACTGAGATGATGATGCATTTAAGAATAATCCTGATTTAACAGACCTAAAATCCAAATCTTTGGTGCTCTAGTGGATCAACTTTAATCTGGGAAGAAGGATTTCTCCAGGTAAATTAAATTTAAATTTTAGAGCACTTTTAAGATTGTATTTCATAGCATCAAGACTGGCAGTGAAGTGCTGTGGTTAGAGTCCCAAGCTGTAAACCTGGAAACCAATTTTTGAATCTAAACACCAGCACAAAGGCATTGTGTGACACTTAACCTTCCTGTATTGAACCAGTATTTGTCCTGCCACACTTAACTTTCTTCTACTACTCTGTACCTCCCTCCATCTTTCCTCCTCCTCTATGTGTGCCTGTTAGCTTCTACAACTGCTCATGGCTTATAAAGCACTCTTAGATACATTACTTTGAATACTGATTAATAAAAATTGTAGAAACTTCATTAGCTTGAGAAATCATATGCTGTTTGTGCAGCACTGGGGGAAGGGGTTATACTGACAGTGGTATGCCATCCTTCAGGTGAGATGTTAAACAGAGGTCCATTCTGTCCATCTCTAGTGCCATCCAGGAGGGTGTTCTGGTAGAAGTCAAAGACAACCACCATCCATTTTGCAAGAGTAGGGGAGTTTTGATTTAAGAAGTCAAAAGAACAGAAATCATACAAATCAAACTTCATACAACATCATACCATACGTAAGAGAAAATAGAGGGAATCATGACAGATCACAAATGTGAGACAAAATTCAAACTATAACCTGTTACCCATGGTGACACACAGTGTATATACGAAAGTAAATACTACAGTGTATGTACTAAAAAGTAAAGGGGGAGGACAAGAGGCACTCTGGGTCACCTTGGAGACAGGGAATGGAATCACAATCTGCACAGGGGTTGTATACAGACCCCAGTCTCAAGGGGAAGAAATGGACAAGAAAGTGATAGAGGGCATTCTCAAAATGGCTGAAAAAGGGGAGATACTGTTGATGGGGGACCTGAATATGCCAGATGTTAACTGGATGACATGGACTGCAGCCACATCCAAGAGCAGGGTCATTCTCAATGCCCTACAGGGGGCATGCCTTAGACAGCTAGTGGTGGAACCCACTCAGGAGGGAGCAATATTAGACCTGATACTCTCAAATGAAGAGAGGATCACTAATTTAGAAGTCAGTAGACATCTGGGAACAAGCTACCACTGCACAGTGTGCTTCACAATAAACACAACCATGGAGACAAGCCATACAAAGACAAGGATAATGGACTTTAGAAGGGCTGACTTTGGCATAATGGGTAAATACCTGAGGAATGCATTAGCAAATGGCCAGAAAGGAGGGGTGGAAGAACAATGGAGAACAATCAAAACTGCCATCATGGAGGCAACAAGCTTTTGTGTGAAACAAATAAAGAAAATGAAGAGGAATAAAAAAACACTATGGTTCTCAAAAGAGGTGTCAGGGAAGGTTAAGGAGAAAAAGGCTACATTCAAAACGTATAAGGAATCACAGAAGAAGCATTACAGGGAACTGTATCAATTAAAGCAGAAAGAAGTGGGGAAGGCAGTCAGAAAAGCAAAGGCCCAAACCGAGGAAAAGATAGCCAACTCAGTTAAGAAGGGGGATAAAACCTTTTATAGGTACATTAGGAAGCATAGAAAGGTGAAGGGAGGGATAGTGAAGATAATAAAGGAGAGGAGAGGTGGGCAGAGGGAGACAGTGAAAAGGCAGATATACTGAATGAATACTTTTGCTTAGTATTCACAAAAGAAGAAGAGAAGGAGTTACCTAAACCAAACAGTAGAAGCACTCTGGGTAGTGGGGTTGATGCCAGTCCATTTACAGAAGAAAGAGTCCTGAAAGAACTCCTAAAACTCAAGGTGGACAAAGCAATGGGGCCTGATGGGATTCACCCTAGAATCCTAAAAGAACTAAGGGAGGACCTAGTGACACCACTAACCACACTGTTTAACAAATCATGGGAAGATGGGGTGGTACCTGAGGACTGGAGGAGGGCAGATGTGATTCCCCTTCACAAAAGTGGGAGCAAGACTACAGG
Organism: Neoceratodus forsteri; assembly: GCA_016271365.2. Taxonomy (NCBI): domain Eukaryota; kingdom Metazoa; phylum Chordata; order Ceratodontiformes; family Ceratodontidae; genus Neoceratodus; species Neoceratodus forsteri. The sequence goes on along the minus strand of CM057455.1, from coordinate 341,175,123 downwards.
AAACTACAGACCTGTTAGTTTGACCTCAGTGGTGGGGAAAATGATGGAATCACTTCTGAAAGAAAGAATAGTTCAGTACCTAGAGGCCAGTGGGGCACAGGACCCAAAGCAGCATGGATTCACAGCAGAAAGGTCATGTCAGACGAATCCAATTGATTTCTTTGACTGGGTGACCAAAGTAATAGACCAGGGAAGGGCTGTGGATATGGTCTACCTAGACTTTAGCAAGGCATTTGACACAGTCCCACACAAAAGATTAATAATCAAGTTAGCCAGCCTGGGAGTGGGTCCCAGGGTGGTAGCCTGGGTAGCAAACTGGCTGCACAACAGGACACAGAAGGTCATAGTGAATGGAACACATTCTGAAGAAAGGGGGGGGTTACTAGTGGAGTACCTCAGGGCTCAGTACTGGGTCCAGTCCTCTTCAACATCTTTATAGGTGACATTGCAGAGGGTCTGGAAGGAAAGGTATGCCTCTTTGCAGATGACACAAAGATCTGTAACAGAGTTGATACACAAGGGAGGGTAGAAAGGATGAGAAGGGACTTGGCAAGGTTGGAGGAATGGTCAGACATATGGCAACTTAGATTCAATGCAAATAAGTAATGCACCTGGGAAATACAAATCCAGGAGAAGAGTACGCAATAGCAGGGGAGGTACTAACGACAACAATAATGGAAAGGGATCTGGGTGTAGTCATATCAGATGACCTAAAGCTGGGTAAGCAATGTAAGAAGTCAATAAGGAGTGCGAGGGGGATACTGGGATGCATAGGGAGGGGCATCACAAGTAGAAAAAGGGAAGTGATTATCCCTCTGTACAGACAGTTGGTGAGACCCCATCTGGAGTACTGTATGCAGTTTTTGGAGACCTCATCTATGCAAGGACATAGACAGGATGGAAGCAGTCCAGAGGAGGGCAACTAAAATGGTGCAGGGTCTACATCAGAAACCATATGAAGAGAGACTGAGAGAGCTTAATATGTATACCTTTGATGAAAGGAGGGATGGGGGGACATGATAGAAACTTTTAAGTACCTCAAGGGAATCAACAAAGTCCAGGAGGGTAGCATCTTTCAGAAAAAGAGATGTGTAAGAACAAGGGGGCACAATTTAAAGTTAGAGGGGGATGGCTCAGGGGTAATGTGAGGAAATTATTTTTCACGGAGAGAGTGGTGGACACATGGAACCACCTTCCTGGAGAGGTTGTGGGGTCTAAAACAGTGGGGGAATTCAAACATGCATGGGACAGACATAAGGCAATTATAGTGGGGAGTTGCAGGAAGTAGGCTGTTGGTTAACTAGAATCTGCAGCTTATCCAATAGGTAGGGAAATGGGCAGACTGGGTGGGCCAAGTGGTCCTTATCTGCAGTCAAAGTCTATGTTTATGTTTCTATGAAAGAGTAGAGGAATTTTAAGAAATCCAAATAGATATACTGAAGGAAAGAAATCAATATAACAAAGTGAAATCAAAAGAACAATTTGTTTAGGATACCGTAAGTCATATATACAGAACAGTTAAGAGACCAAATACATTTATATTTATAGGGATTAGGATTAACATTATCAAGAAAAACAAACTGTAAAAAATGTGAAAAACAAAATTTATTGACTAGGCATTGCTCTGCTTCTATGCTAACCCCCATTTGTTAATGGGGAATCCCTATAAAGTCTGAAGATTGCCATACGACATTATAAAAATTCCTCAGCTTTGACAGTCATAGCAATAGGCCCATATGATGCTTCTTGAGAAATGTTTTTGTTTTAAGGTTAGTTGGCAACATGCATATGATATATGTTATCTGAAACATGCAACAACAACCCTCAAAGTAATTGGAGGATCATTTTTTCACTCAGGGGGAATATCCCAGACAAGTGTTTGATATTTGAGTGATTTAAGAAAGGGTTCTTTCCATTTTTCTGCAAACAGTGACCAAAATAATTGCATGAAAGGGCAATTTATATACAAGTGTGAGACGGTTTCAAGCCTCTGTGGAGTTGAATCTCTAGGACAGTTCTGCTCCTCTATTACCTTAAGTTTATTGCTATTTTTAATTGTTAGGTACACATGACAGCTCAACCAAACAACATTCTACGTACTAACTGGGATTTTGGGCTCTATTAATTGTTGACACACCTCCTTGGTGTCATGTACTGAACAAATCTGGAATTGGGGCCCCATAGAACTATAAGGCTGCAGAATGAACTGAGGAAGACCTCTTCTTGCTACTTGTATTAAAACACTTTAGTTATTTTACACTTAAACATGTTCTGAATGGTCCCTTAATATAAATCAGAATCTGTGGAATTCATTCTGTTTAAGAATACACTTTTTAACATGGAGTAAAGACAGTAACAGAGTTATAGTATTTAAGTGCCATGAAACCCACATTTTTTGGATGGAGGCAAGGCCAGGTGTAAAATTAACAAAAATAAGGATACTATAAAAATGCTAAGGGCTGTACCATATTTAGTCCACCCTGTGCAACTGGTAGGTAAGTTTGGTCCCTTTTTATGAGCTTTAGGTGGCTGCCCCAGATGATTTGAAAAAAATGGCTAAACAAAGATGTTTCCAATTCTGGGAGAGGGGATACACATAGCAGTGATATAAAAATAATTGCAAAAGAAATGTCCTAATAACATAATTCCTTTTCTTTGTTGACATGTTTCTATGTTTCCAATGTCAACTTTGCATTCCCAATCACCACAAGTTTTTACCAGTTATCCAAAGCTGGATTCAGTTATCCAAAGGTAACACCCACATTTTTCACTGGGGTCTGTGAATAAGGGATGCCCACAAATGTGTGATGTGGATGGATACATGATCAAGCTAAAACCATTACTTTTATTCCTATTTATTTGTGAAACCTAATACTGCTTAAAATGCATTCAGATGTTGTAAAGCTCTTATATCAGATGTGTCATCCAGGACAGATATGCACGTATTGTCTACATAAGGAAGAACAGATACAGGGGCATTGTGTGCTGGTGGAAATAAACCTCTAATTGAAGGTTTGGTTGCAATTTTCCTAAGGACTGGGCCCAGGCAGAATACATGTAAAACAGGAATACATGGACAGCCTTGTCATATGCCACTTTTCATAGGAATGCAATTACCCAGGTAACCATTTATATTCATCTGAAGAGTAACAGTTTTGTACAAAGTATGATGCCAATTTACAAAAATTTTAGGAAGACCAAAATGGTGCAAAAATAGAAAAAAAGAATGACTCTGAAATAACATCAAATGCATTTTTCTGGTTAATAATCTGTGCAATGTTCATTAAATCCTTGTGTCTACCTGCTTAAAAAATTTCCCTTAATAGAAAGACAATTTCCTGGATTTTCCTCACTGGCAAAGGGCAGTCCTGAAGCTGGCTTTATAGACTACCTGTCAAAGTTAGCAAACATGTGCACACATTTTTGCTAGGATTTTAATGTCAGTGTTAGTAATACTGATAGCTCTCCAAGTTTTAATTTAATCCTTTGCACCATTCTTATGCAAAAAGAAAAAAAAAGAAATCATGACTGTATGAGACATAGAGGAAGATAACGTTCCCTTATCAAGACACCATTGGAGCACCAAAGCAAGATCATCATCAAGCATTTCTAAGAATGTTCTGTAAAACGCTTTAGTGGGACCATGGCTTCCTGGGGCTGTGTCCATAGATAAAGATTTCATATCATACAGTTTTCCTCCCTCCTGATGTCTTTTGTTAAACTTAATTTATCATAAGGAAATAGAGGGGGATAGTTGTATCTGCTAGAAAAGCATCCAGTGCAACAGAAGATGGACCGTCTGTCCTAAAGGACTTAATGGATTTCTCAGCATAAGTAAGCATTGCTTAGCTTGTGAAAAAAAAAACTCTGCTAAGGGGAATTTTGGATATGACATGATTCTTTTCCTAACCCTGTCCTGGCAATTCTGGAACCGGTCTGTTGTGAACTTCTTACACTGACTTCTACATTTGTGTGCTGCTTTTAAAGAAATAAATCTACTGCATTGAAATGTCTGCATTTGCGTTTTTAAAGGTTGGATTTGTGCTGATAAATTTCCTATGCCATGACAGTGATCAGAAATCTATCTGTAAAACTCTAATACCTCTTATGTTAGATCTTACTGATCAATATGTATCATATTCAGTAAGCTTTAAATGTGCAGACAGGAATTGCAAGGTGGATTTAAAAATGTATTTTGGGTCCTCCTACCATGTAAGGAGATCATCAGTAACATAAGGATAACTGATTTACAAGCTGCAAATGTGTCTCAAATGGTGTCTAATACTTTCTCTTTTGAAATAATAAACTGTTGTTAAACTTCCATGAACCTTTCAGTGCTTGGAGTGACTGTACAGCCCCTATGCTGTATCTTAGCAAAAAATTATCTGAAGTTTCCACAGGGTGGGTAGTTACCAAAGCTATAAGCAAATATTTGGACAAAAATAAATAAGCAATACTTGTTGATAAGTTGCCCTTATAAAACATATTCTCACCTCATATATGGGTAGACCAGTAGACATCTATCGATACTCAAGACAGCATTTTTATATAAGCTATAATATTTAAACAGAAACACAATATAATTTTTTTTTGTAAGGAGTGCTCTATATAATTTTTTTTGTAGTGAGTCCTCTATCTGCATTGGATAGCTCATAGTTAAAATCTCCCCATATATTGTATTCAGATATAGATTTATTTTAGAATAAAGGGCTATATGTGCAAATTGCCATCTGAAATAAGTGCTGTGCCATAGACCGAATCCATAATTTTGGATAAGGAAAAATATGTGGCTTTAAAAGATATATCTAGGCCAGCATAAGTTTCCTCTGAAAGAGACCAACATGAAGTGCCCCAGGCTTAGGCATGAGTGTAGCCACACACATATATCAAGCATAGTTCTGAGCTATGTACTGTATCTTGTAAGAAAATGATAGTTACTATATATCTAATAAATGTAGGATGGAAAATATAGTCTTCCTTCTTTTAGTGTTCTTGATACTGTTAACATTAAAAGTGCCAACACAGATGGGTAAAAAAAGGATACCATTTATGAACTGATGTTAACAGGAGAGTTGAACTAATGGACCATCATGCTTTCACTTATTTCTCCAACCATTATTGGCCATGGCAAATTTTGTTTTCCTTTTCCATGCTCAGGAACAGCTGGAAGTGTCTTAAGCCTCAGAGGACTGTTCCCTCTGAGAGGATACTAAAAAAGAAGCATCTGAGAGCTCACCTTCCAAATCCTCTGATTTCTTCCCACCTTGTAAAGGTTCATGCCTGTTTTCTAATAACAATTCCTCTGTTCTTAAAACCTTACTGGTCGGTTGGGAAGTTAACCCCTTTCTCTGCCTAGTTAACCATTTGTATCACTTTCTCTGATGATGGGGGAGGTGGAGGGGGAATAATTCCCAATGGGGCTTCTTGAGCAGCTGGTGGGTCCTGTAATGGTGTGTCTTTGCCACCTTGATCTGGAACCTCATGGGGGTGGGCATGGGGGTTCTGTATTAGTTAGTATGGGGGATCTTGACCATTTAGTATGGCAGCTCTCAGGAGTAAGTACTGCAGCCTCTTCTACCTGGGCAGTACTTTGCCTCTATTGGGCTGAGGATCTTAAACTCATAGGATATATGGGTTTAGAAACCACCATGGGACCCAATGATCCATACATTTGGGCTTCTGAGATCAGATAATCTTGGTGAACCTTGTATTTACTATTGTGGGCAACCCAGGGGTGATTCTTAAAACTGTGACCTCTTTCACTGTAGAGGATACACCTACAGTATATAAATTTGGATACGAGATCTCTGGGTGTCCAAATTTTCCATACAATCTACAGCAAAGTTGATTGCTCCCACTGCTTAAGTGCTGTTGAGAGCTGCATTTATACCATGTTTTAGGTTGTCTGTGGTAAAAACATATGCCCTGGTCTCTCCCTATACAAAAACTACTTGGCAGGAGCTGGAGATCAATCCCATTTTGTCATAATTTATCTTTAAATTTCCACCTCCATCCTGATGTTCTTGGTACAGTATCAAGAACTGACTCTGGGTTTCCCAAAATATCACACTTCTGTTTAACCCAGTAGCCACTTTGATCCCATCATTTCAGAACACGATGGTTACAAACTTAATGGCTTCTTTTGTTAAGGGTATAGCAGCAAAACTAAGGAGACCAAATCTCTGAATCTTTCAGGATTTGAGACTTTGCCAACAATGCTCTAAAGTGGCTTAGGTTTTAAAACTAGCTTCATAAACTGTGTCCCCTGGAAGATGAATTAAAGCTTAAATCTAAGAAGCCAAGAAGTCTGTGGACTCCTTAAACATGTTCTTTTTTTTTTTGGTGTTGTTTATCCAGAGTCTGCCCTTGTCATTGGACGTCTCCCATGCCCACACCACTGGGAATTTAGATGCCTCCCCTCAGCCCCTATGACTTACCCCTTGTCGTGGGGGGTGGGGAGTGACTCAACCCAATGACCAGGATCCAGTTCAGGGGTGGTGCCCCCCAGTGGTGCGGTGAAGGGATAATCTTCATCCTTAAGTGGACTCCATTTTTAAGTAATTTTCTCCCCTACAGAGAGGGTGTGTGTGCAATATCTGCACGCACTTCTCCTTGCACCCGCACCATCTCCGCTCCTCAGCTTGCATTGTTGGTACATTGCCCACCAGCCTCTACTAGGGGCCAGAAGCACACTGAACACTGATGTCCCCCACCCCTGAGGGGGAGAGCAGTCCCTTAGATGCTCAATCCCTCTCCTCCCCTGCCAAATCCTGGCTGCCCGAGTCCGTTCCCAAATCAGGGTCACCAGCATGGCGTGAGGTGTGGTGTCTGGTGCCTCAATCATCAGTGCCACTGGGCCAGCTCTTAAACATGTTCTTTGTCACATAGATATGACCTGGGATGGTCTCCAACCCTCCCTGATATTTCAGCCACACTGCATTTCATTTCCTCACTTAGTGATGTTGGGAGTGTGGAAAAAAAATTAGCAAAACTTCTGTGATGAGTCCTGGATGTTCCAATTAAGGGATCTTCTGGGTCAGGTATAGAAGAACTCCTTTCCTCCAGCCTATCTAGTTGTGAAGCCACAGAGTTGGTTACTGATGAGTTCTTTTAAGTACCTGCATCAGCCCTGAGTTGAGAAGAACTTGCAGTATCAGCAACTATGATTACCACATTGTTACTGAGTGGTGGTCTGGCTATAGTTGGCATATCTACCACTGTGCCTGTAGCTGGGACAACAATTGATATTGGCTCTGGGCCTGTAGGGGGATCAGGTGAGGACAGTCCAGCCTGTTCCCCATTTCCCGTATGGTTTCCTTAAACATGTTTCCAGATAAGGGATCTTCTGGGGGTCAGGTGTAGAAGAACTCTTTTCCTCTAGCCTAGCTGGTTGTGAAGCCACATAGTTGGCTGCTGATGAGTCCTTTTAAGTACCTGAATCAACCTTGGGTATGAGAAAAACTTGCAGTATCAGTAACTATAATTACCACATTGCTACTGGGTAGTTATCTGGCCATAGCTGGTTTAACCCTCCTACAAATGGGGGTTCCCAAAAAGTCTTCCTTGAACTTGCCTAAATGCTCACTGCCAGGCTGGTGTCCTGCGTTCTAGCCATTTAAATGTTATTTCTAGAGAGTGCCTCTAAAGCCTCTGTGTACTGTCTCTTTAAGAGCTGCCTGGTTTGCAGTTATAATTGATCTGGAAGGGGGGCTGAGTGTTTCCATGCTTGAGTCTCACCCAGGCTGCCTGATAATCACTCCATTTCTGCCATTGCTAATTGCGTAGGGGGAGCTCTGTTAGAAGATGTAACTGTTTGCTGAAAGTCTATTAGAGAGGTAATGATAATGTAGTTTGTCTAACCTGTCTTCTTTGCAGCAAGGACTGTTCAGTTTATCTCCACCATCTTGGTCCTGAACTGCCGAACTGGACCAATCAGTACTATGGAGACTCTAAAATGGAGCCTGCCTACAGGGGCTGTGTGGGGCAAGACTTGTAGGAATTGTAGTTTTGAGACTTTGGCACCAAAATGCAACTGAAAGGGGAGCCTTCGTTGTGACTGACAGACAGATCAGCCAATTGGACCTTTTGGATTGAAGGGAAATTCACAAGCTACCTGCAGAGAAGGGGCAGAATTGAGATGGAGCTGCAAGAGCGAGCAGCTCATGGAGCTGCTGCCCATGGGGTAGCGTGGGGACTTGGCGGGAAGGCTGAGTCTGGCCTGCCTGCCTTCAGTTCTTCTGCATGGGGAGATAACACCAGCTTTATTTTGAACCATGTCTCTGAACCATTCTTTGGTGCCTCGAGTTACGGGCACTGTGAACAGAAGTCAGATCTCAATTGGGAATGGAAGAAGCAACAGCTCAAGACAGCCAAGCATCCATCTGCGTAGTTTGCGTGGGAGAACTGTGGAAAGGCCTAGTTCTGGCCTGTATGCCTGCCTGCTGCCCCTGAGAGGGAGGAGAGAATTATTTCAGACTGAATCTGAGTTTTGTGAGAACAGAGCAAGCCGCTGAATTGAGACCAGGCTCAACCTGAAGAAGATTGAAGATTTGCTGAATGCGATCAGCCTATCACGATTTCCAGCTACCCCTAAACTCCTGGTGTGTGCAGAGACTTTGCGATTGTGACTGGAGAGTGATTTGCCTTATATAGTAGAATCCCTTACATGTACATGTGCTGTGTGTTGATAGTGGGTCATGATTTGGTTCTCCAATGTGTGAATTGTGTTCTGCTTGCTGGAAGCTGTATCAAGCCCAAACAGACTGATTCCACGTTCATCTCCATTCGGCCTGGGCCTTGCCACACTGGCCCTGCCAGACTACCCCACTGCACAGAGAAAGTCATCTATGAGAGACCTGCCTGGGGATCAGCCCCCTGCTCCATGCTTGAACAGGAATGACGCTTCGCGAATCATGTTGGCCCTGCTTCTCCTGGCACTCCAGATCAAACACCTGCAGTCTCAATTTTTTTCCAGCCTGTATCCAGTCTTGGGTATCGTGAGTAATCATCAGGGTAGCTCCCTGCAGCAACCGCTTAATCAAAGTGTTTCATCTGATTGTCTTGTTGTTTCTTTTCCTTCACGAACTGAGCCCTCCGGCTCTGGATTACAAATAATGTGTATTGTGCATGTTATTTCTTCCATCACAGGGTCCCAACCAGCTGCGACACCGGCCTACCCCGGGCAACGATTCTGGCTAGCCCACCTCTTCTCCACCTGGGTACCAAGAGTGTGTGACTGTTTAGGGACTCTGAAGTGCATGCATAACTATTTGATGGGTACAGCCTTTAAGCAAATCAGCCTGATTACGCCCCTCCCTTGTTCAAGTCCCTTCAATAAATCAGATCTAACTCTTTTTGCATTTAACCTGACTGTGGTTCCAGTTTGTGCTCAAAGTACTGTACTGTTGCTATGTGCTCTGCATAACCTTGTTTTACAGGGGGTCTCTAGGGTTGAGCCAGAGGAATCAGCCCTAGTGGTAAGTGCAAACAGTGTGGGTACTTATATGGTGTACCAGGGGTATTGTGAAAGTGATTATTGTGTATTGTTCTGGCCACTAGAGGGGAAAGAGGGGGGTTACAGTATCCCAGAGGGCTGTGCCCAGGTTAGCTTGACCACTACCAACCCTGACCTCCGTGTGGAGGCAGCTGTTTCAGAACTCAGGCCCTTTAACCTACTACTAGCTAAGCAGTCAGGGGTAGTAGCTCTTGGGATAGCGCCACCTAGGGGTTACACTGGCATATCCACCACTATGCCTATAGCTGAGACCACATTTGGTATTGGCTCTGGGCCTGCAGGGGGATTGGGTGAGGACAGCCCAGCCTGTTCTCCAGTTCCTGTATGGTCTACTAGGCTTTCCGGGGCTTCAAGCCTTGCACAGTGTCTGTTCTCACCTCTTCTAGAGACTGCTGCAGTGCAGCCTTTGGCACTTCAGGAATTATGGCAGATTCAGCTTGGGCAATCTGACTCTGGGATGGTTCACTCAAGTCACTGTCCCCCTCCACTACCCCTAGCTCTGCACTGATATTGGGGTTTTCCATCTGGGGCACAGACTATGAGGTCTGCATGCTGGGCTGGCTTTTTGTGAACTCTAGTGTCAAATGTAACTGTAAAGAGGCACTTGCTTTGTTATCTTTGTCACATTCTTGCAGCACTGAGACTGTACTGTCCATATGTGCTTGTGCCAGCATTTCAGCTTCAAGCTTGATTTTGCCAATTTTTAGTGTTACGAGGATTTATAGACATATTGTCTGGAGGGTTGCTGCCTGCAACAGCATTTGTCTCAGTGATATGAAAGCTAATTACATTAGCGTTTGTTTCAGCATTATTGTGTTGGGTTGCAGGGGCCAGGAATTGTATCACTCTGCCTGCAATTGTAATTGGGAGATTACCTGACATCCATCCTTTGTTGTCTGGGCATCAGACCCAGCCAGAGTACTTCAGTGCCTCCTTGGGAGGAGGTTGGATGTTTCAAGGTCCCATCTGTGTCCTCCTTCCTTACAGCCACAAAGTGATTGCTGCTGTGCACGGGGAAGTGGTGCCTTTGATATTCAGACCTTTGATCTGACAGCACATCAGTTGGCTTGTCAGACACCATACTGGGGGCTCTGCCAGAAGTAATAGCATTTGGGGAGACTGCTGGAGATTAAACTGGAGGGCTAACAGGGATATTCAACAACAATGTATTTATTAGACCTAGAAGCTAGAGATAGAAAGTGGGAGCAGGTAGGTGACTGGCAATTACAGGCCAGTCAGACAGACTTATTTAATGGGGAAGTTAATGGAATCCCTCCTCAAGGAAAGGATGGTAGGATATCTTGAATCCAGTGGCTTATAAGACATGAGGCAGTATGGGTTCACTGGGGGAGGGCATGTCAAACAAATCTGATAGATTTTTTTGACTGGATGACCAGGGAAGTAGATCAGGGTGGAGCAGTGGATGTGGTGTATCTAGATTTCAGGAAGGCCTTAAGAACCATTCTACATAGGAGACTCATAAACAAGCTGGGCAGCATTGGAGTGGGACCAAAGGTGGTAAACTGGGTAAGAAATTTGTTAGGTGACAGGAGATAGAGGGTAGTGATAAACAGAGCTCACTCTGAGGAAGGGAGGGTGACCAGCAGGGTGCCACAAAGATCAGTACTGGGACTGGTCCTCTTTAATGTCTTTATTGGCAACATTGCAGAGGGACTAGAAGGGAAGATTTGCCTTTTTGCCTATGACACTAAAATATGCAATTGTAAGACACTCTGGGGGGTGTTACAAAAATGATTAGCTATCTAAGAAAACTAGTAGAGTGGTCAAGGCTATGGCAGCTGCGTTTCAATGCAAAGAAGTGCAAATTCTTGCACTTGGGGCACAGAAACCCAGAGGCATGGTATAAAATGGGGGGTGTAGTATTAATAAACACCAAGCATGAAAGAGACCTGGGGGTATTCACATCTGATGACCTAGAGCCAGGCGGCCAGACATCGTGACAAATCAGTGGGGAAGGCTAGTGGGATGCTAGGGTGCATAGAGAGGGCTATCACCAGCAGAAAGAGAGAGGTGGTGTTACTGCAGTATAGATCACCGGTGAGACCTCAGCTAGAGTACTGTGTCGAGTTCTGGAGGTCTCATCTCCAGAAAGACATAGACAGAGGTGAGGCGGTCCAGAGAAGGACAACTAAAATGGTGCAGGTTCTGCTTTAAAAGCCCTATGAGCAGAGGCTAAAGGATCTCAATATGTACACCCTGGAGGAAAGAAGAGAGAGAGAGAGAAGGGATATGCTAGAAACCTTCAAATACCTCATGGGTGTAAATAAGATACAAGAGGGAAGCATTTTTCAGAAAAAAAGATGCTCATGTACAACATGACATGCAATGAAGCTTAAGGGGTAGACTTAGGTGAGATGCAAGGAAATACTTCTTCACAGAAAGGGTGGCAGATGCTTGGAATGGCCTCCCAGCAGAGGAGGTAGGGGCAAAAAAGGTAATGGGATTCAAGAAGGCATGGGATAAGCATAAGGGAACCTTATTGGAAAGTAAAGGAGGGGGGTAAAGCCAGAGATCCAGTAGGGTCTGCAGTGTTACAGTATGTAGGGTAAATAGGTAGACTAAGTGGGCCAAGTGGACCTTTTCTACTGTCAAATTCTGTTTCTGTGTTTCTAATCTTCAATTGTATCCTACGCATCAAACAGATTATTTAAGAGATTAGGACAACTGATACCTGTGGTGACGTTCACTTCAGCATCTGTGTGTAGCTGTTTTTTTCCTCTAGGTAAACTTTCTTCCTCTGTTGACATTGCTTTCAAAAAGGCTCTTTTTTGCTCCAGATGTTTATCCAGTTGCAGCGCTCCTTTAGCAGTAGTTGACTGCTGCTCCCGATCTATATCATTCGTCAGTGGCAGGTTTAAAGGTTGGTCTGTATCCATAATTTCTTCCTCCATAATTAAAACTTTCTGAGGAACAATGTCCACATTATCCTCCTGTGAAATGCCGGCAGGGAGGGAGGATGGTTCCCCTGACAGCACACCTCCTTGCTCCTTCTCTCCTGGCTCCATCATCCATCCTGCAGGAAACAGAATACACCTCCTAGGGAGAGTAGGGGCAATTAATTAACAGAAACATCAAGCAATACAGTCAAACAAGTTAAAAAAAACAGGTACAAATGTATTGTGAAAATTAACAAGACATTATGAGAAAAACAAGTGAAACCCCAACCATAAACAATGAATCTTGGGAATAGAAAGTAACTTTTTATCCCTCAAATAACATTTCAGTAAATTATCATGAACCAGCTTTGCAGTTACAGTAGGTAGAATTTCCTGCTGCCAAATTGTGAAAACACATCAGGCCTGCCACAAATGACATTTGCACATAACAAAGCAAATCTGTAAGGACCGATGTGAAAAATGGTTCCAGGCCGTCGGGTAGATGCCCAGGAGTACCATTTCATAAGTAACAGAAAAAAAGAGAGTACATTGCCACATGGTGCTCAGATGGTTTCAGAAAGACAAACTAGTGGGACAGTCAAATAAAAAATGGGACTAAGTTTCTAGAATCCCAGAACAGGACCTTCTCGGACAGACCCTCTCAGCCTGAGATTTATGTTTCAGGGAGTCTTTAACAGCCAATTTGCCATGCATACAGAGACACAAATTATCCTATATATAACAAGGGAGGGCTTTGTTAGTAAGTTGAGAGACAGCTAAGTCAATACTATCAGGTGGGCAGAATTTCAAATCAAGTGTGGGTGTATGATGCCACTCAATGATGTGGGAATACAATGCTTTCCTGTGGAACTGAGCACAGTCATCAAGTGTCATATGCCAGGTCAGTATCTTCTAGACAATTAATCTGATATAGAGTGGGACAACGTAATCATAGTCATGGCCAGGGGGCTGCTCACTATGGGTGTGTCAATAAGTCAAGAAAAGTAACAACCAATCCTCCAACAAGGGGACCCATAGAAATGAGGCACCCTGCAGGGCAGAAGTAACATTACTATGGATGAAGACACTGTAAAAGCACACAATACAATGTACTATGCAAAGTCTCCCTTGTTTCAGAAGTAGATAAGTCATGTCTCTCTTAATCAGGGTGAGACATGATCCCCACAGGCCCTGGAAGAAAACACTCAATAACCTGGTCTCTGAGGAAGGGGGGAGTGGAAATACCACACTAAGGTAGGTAAATCAAGGCAATGACAAGGTCTTAATTAAAAATACCAGTTTCAGTTTAGACAGGTGCCTAGTTTTCCACATAGCTAACACATTCTTAGCCTTGTGAAGACAAGCCTCCCAATTATAACTTACTGCGACATACGGTTATAATAAATGACCAATATCCTTATAGGAGTGGTCTGAATGGGGAATCCTAGCAACATGTGTGTAATGTGTAGTAGAAGAAGCACCTAAAGGTATGGCCACACTTTTAACTAAATTTATTTTAGAGCTGGATGTGGCTTGGGGTGCAATTTGGCATGATTTGTTCCGGATTATAAAACAGGATCGTTACAGACAAACTCAATTTAAGATACTATATAACGTCTACTTCACCCCTGTTCGGTTACATCATATGGATCATCAAGCTCATACCAATTGCCACATTTTGTGGCACTGTAGCAAAGCTGCTCCATTCTGGTAGGCAGTTAAATCACTGTTTGATCCCTCTCTTGATTTGGATTTTCTTTTTACTCCCAAAATTTTTTTTTTGAAATTAAGTCAACTTTATTATTTTCAAAGAACTAAGCATCCATCCACAGATCAATGATACAGAACACTGAACAAGGAATCCCAAACCCCCCAAACCTCCCCCCAGCCCCAACCCCCACCCTCTCCCCACACGAAGTGTGTATAACAGTCCAACAAAAAGATAGCCCAGGAAATAATACATAAATGACATACCATATATTATAGATGCATGTGGTGGGAAACCAGACTGAGCTCAGAAGGAAATTAGTTCAAATACAGGGCATAGAGTTTGCCCCATTTCTTATTAAAAAGTGGCAGATAATGACAGGAACTGGCAATCAGATGCTCAGTCCAGAGAGAAAAGGAAAGCTCATGCAGCCATTCACAATATGAAATAGGCGATTGATCCAGCCAGTGTCTAAGGACCAGTTTCTTGACAGCCAAGGAAATGATAACCATATGGTATCTCCTTTCCCTGACCAGGATATGGGAGTAGTAACCAATAATACATACTTCAGGGGAATAGAGGCCTTTCAGCCCCAGGAGGGGATTGATCCATTCTTCAATTTGAACCCACAGGGGAGATACCTTCTCACAGGACCACAGAACATGCAACAAGGAACCATCCACTTTGCTATATCTGGAGCAGATAGGAGAAGGGAGGTGACCCATCTTAGCCAGTTTGACAGGGGTACTGTACATATTATTTAAGATATTATATTGGGTAAGTCTTAACCGATCCTGAGTTAGGTAAGTGTAGAGATCTTTCCAAAGACGTGATCAATTGAAGGTAAAGTCTGACATCAAAGTTTCCCATACCTTGGAGCCAACCAGGGGAGAGGAGTGGGAGGTGGTAAGCAGACACAAGTATTTACGGGAGATGCCATGGGGTTTAAGTGCTAGTTCTTGGATCTGATTAAGGAGGTTGTGGAGTACAGAGCGTTTCAGAGAAGGGCCAGACTGTTGCAGTATCAGATGTTGCAGTTGGTAAATTTTGAAGATGCTTGCTGTGTCCAACCGGAATTTCTCTAATAACTCCGGAGAAGTTGGAAGAGAGTTCTGGGAGTAAAAGTCAGACACTCTGAGTTCCTGAAGAAGAGGAAGCCAAGTTGGAGTCAGCGGGTGATCCCCAATCTTGATGTTTAGGTTAGAAAAGATAGGCAGTGAAAAGTCTTTAGAGGAAGACGCTTTCAGAGAGATGCAAATTTTTGAGAAGACTTTAATAGAGACACCAATTGGAGAAGAACACAGTGAAGCCAGAAGAGATTTCCAAGGAGAAAAAAGAATGGCGTCAGGAGAGAGATTATGAGGAGAAATCAGATGGGATTCCATCTGTAACCAGATGGGAGTATAATCATCTTTGGATATAGCTTGGGGAGTGGAAAGCTATTTACCACACTTGCAAAGGTGGCTGACCCAGTAATAGAATAATAAGTTGGGTAATAGAAGTCCACTGGATTCTTTAGGGAGCCCCAGCTTAAGGTAAGAATGCCTAGGGGACTTATCTAACCAAATGAAAGAGGTGATAAGTGAATGGACACAATTAAAGATGGGGAGAGGAAGCCAGATATTGAGCATATTTAAAGGGTAGAAAAGTTTAGGGAAAATATTTGTTTTAGTAATGTTAATCCTACCCCATAGCGAGATTGAGAGGTCCTTCCCTCTTAATAGATCATGCTGTATTACAACCAGTATGTCTTCTAAGTTCAGTTTCTTCATTAGAGAGGGATCAGTAGTTAAAAATATTCCAAGATATTTGATGAACTGGGAAGACCATCGCATACAGAAGGTAGAGAATTCCTGACTAAGATGGTTAAGGAGAAAAATTTCAGTTTTATTGAGATTCAGTTTGTAGTTAGAGTAAGGGCTAAACTGGTCGATAACTTTCAAGGCTTCAGTAAGAGAGGCAACAGGGTTAGAAAAATGCAGTAAAATGTCATCTGCATATATTGAGAGACAGTGTCAAGTTATCAATGGGGATGCCTCGTATGTTAGGGGAAGTGTTAAGGCATCTAATAAGTGGTTCGAGGTACAAATTAAAAAGGAAAGGGGGAAAGAGGGCAACCTTGATAGGTGCCTGTGTATAGGGGGAACGAAGAGGAGAAAACACCATTGTAGTAAATTTTAGCAGATGGGGAGGAGTAGACCACTTGAAGCCATTGCAAAAATGAGGAAGGAAAACCCATTTTCCATAAGGCTATCCATAGAAAGGACCGATCAACTCTATCAAAAGCCTTTTTGGTGTTGAGAGAGATTAGGGCAACAGGAAGAGGAGAAGCTTTGGCTAACTGAAAGAAGTGACATATATTGCAAAGGTGATCAGCAGAAGACCTCCCAGGAACAAAACCAACTTGTTCTGGACTGAGCAAACATGACTACACCTTTCTGATTCTCATAGCAAGAATTTTGGCTAGGATTTTAATGTTGCAGTTTAATAAGGAAATAGGGCAGTAGCTCACAGGATGAGAGGGATGTTTATCTGGCTTAAGAAGAAGAAGAAGAACTATAGTGGCTTCTAGGAGGAAGGGTCTAAGGACTTGGCTGAAACCATGAATTGATAAAGGCGAAGCAGAAGAGGGGACAGGTCTTTAAGGAAAAGTTTGTAGAAGTTCGAAGAAAAGCCATCTGGGATGGGTGCTTTATCTAGAGTTAAACTGTTGATGGCAACTTCCACCTCTGCCAGGGAGGTGGGGTGGAAAGGAAGGTTTGGTGATAATCCAAGAGGTGAGGAAGTGGAACAGAGTCTAGATAGGATGATATTTCCTCAGTGGTTGGTGGGGATGGACGACTACCATATAGAGTAGAGTAGAAGTTTTCAAAAACTGGGGAGTGTTTTTATGGAACCATCTGGGGCAGAGACAGAGGGTATGACTCTTGAGGCCTCTAACTTCCACAGAAGAAGAGCAGGTAACCGCCCTGCCTTCTCTCCTTGCTTGATATATTTGGAGTGGGCCTTTAAGATGGTATATTCCGCCCTTTCCTGCAAGAGATTAAAATATTTGTCCCAAAGGGACACTAAGGCCGTAAAGAGTCTGGGGAGGAAGAGGGGGAGAGAGAAATTGCTCAAGAGAATGAATTTGGGCAAGTAACGATAGGGCTTCTGATTCTCTATGACTCTTCTGAGTGGAGGCTAAGTGGATAAATTCACCCCACAAGAAGCATTTTAAGGCACACCATTCATGGTCACTCCTCGACACAGTATTCTGATTAGAGGTGGTAAAGGACTGAATGAGAGTTGATATCCTGGAAATGACATGGTCATCCTTGAGAAGTTGAGTATTTAGTTTCCATGAAGTATCCCACTGTAGAGCAGTATCAGGAGTGAGTATTGACCAAGCCACAGCATGATCAGAGAGCACAGTGGGTTCCAGGCCTGCATTACACAGACCGGGAAGAAGAGAGAGAGGCTGGTGAGAACATAATCCAGCCTAGAAGAGATGTGGCGTACCACTGAGTAGAAAGAGTAGGTGTGGGACAGTGGGTTGAGAACTCGCCAGGGATCGCAGAGACCCAGTAAATCCATAAAGTCCCACAGAGCATGCTGTGCTGATGAGAGAGGTTTGAGGGGGTAGTTGGAACGATCATGATCTTGGGTGGGAGGATGGTTCCAGTTCCACCCATAATCGAGGGACGAGACAGGTATGGGGCCAGTTTGTCTGTTAATTCCATAAAGAAAGCTGGGACACCTCCCACTGGCCCATATACACTGCCCAGGACCAGTTCATGGCAGTCAAGCAGGCCCTTAATGAAGACATATCTTCCCAGTGGGTTGGATATAACTTGGTCCACCTGAAGGGAGATTTTATGATTCACTAAAATGGCAACACCTTTACTTGAAGACGAATCTCCAAAGGCAAACACCTGACCAATACCCTCCCTGTGGAGCTTGATAGCCTCATGGGAGAGAAGATGCATTTCTTGAAGAAACGTAATATGAGCATGAAGTAATGAAATATGCTTTAAAACCTGGTACCTTTTGAGTTGTTCTCTGATTCCCCTGACATTCCAAGTCAGAAACTTAATTAGGCTGCTAGCCATATTTGCAGCAAATAGAATAGGTAATAAGGTGATTGATAGCAGGGAAACACACTCTGTCCCACCCCCCAGGACCCCCCAACCCCATCCATCAGACAGAAAAATCAACTTATATAAAAAGGCAACAAGTAAACATTGTAACTTTGAAAACCATATAAGGCTAAGGTTAGGAATACCCCATGAATCACAATAGAGAGGGGGCCAGTAAGGTCCCCCCCAACCCCTGCAACACCCATTAGCTAAAGTAAAATAAATCATTGAATGAACTTTAGTAGGTATCCCTCCCCAGAACCACCCCATCTCCCCAACCCAAAAACTATTTACACTGGTCCTTCGATCTGAAGGGCCCCCAAGAGCAGGGCAAATAAGATGATCCATAAGGACCAACCCAATAAAGCCCTGAGTACTTCTACTCCACTGCAAAAGAACCTGAGAGGAAGATTGAATAAGAGCAGGGAGGGAATGACAAAGGCATAAGGAACCGAGCTAACTTTGAAGGGGCGTTCCCTTCCCCAGGTAGCAATTTTTATTCCCATGCCCCGATGTAGGGAAGGATGAATGGTATGCAGGAGGAGGTTCAGGGCCAACCCCCCCACTTTCCAAGACGTGAGGCACATCTGACTAAAGGACTAACCATCCCAAGTGGCCCCCCAACCCACCCATCTACCCTTTCTATAGCAAAACACCAAACAGCAAAGGTAAAAAAAGGCAGTTTCGTTAGACCAGCAGAGTGAAATAAAGACCTACCTGCAAGGAGGGAGCCTTCAGTCTGATTGAAAGATGTGGGTCCACCAGTGAACGTCCCAGACCAAGGCATGGAGAGACAGAACCAGGAAGGAATAGGAAGGAAGGAAAAAAAGTGTGTGGGGGGGAGAGATGGGATAGGTTCATGGTAGTAACAAGGGGGAGAAGAAATATAGGCATGAGAAAACCTGATTGAAGGGAAGGAAGAGTCGAGGAGAGGAGGAAGGGGCAGGATAAACTAGGGCAGAATCGTGGGGGGCAGAGATGTCTGAGAACCAGCAGAATCAAATTTAGAAGGAGCTGCAAGGAGTGTACACCGGTGGACCCAAAAAACCAGAACATAGAAAGCAATTAATGTATTACCCCATCAGCTAAGTTAGGCAAAAAAGACCAGTGGAGCTGATCATTACAGGACAGCAGCCCCCTGAAGCACCAGAGAGTTGGTACAGTCAAAAGTGTGCCAGAGGGAGCCAAAATAAAGTAGGACATGGTCCACCTGGATTTCAACCCTCTGGAATGAATTAACCCAATCCAAAATTCTGTGGTCCCTAGCAGCAGATTGAGGGTTCTGGATAGGTCAAGTGGAGGAAATAGCAGTCCCAGGATATTATACAGGGTACCAAGCCCATTCCAGGAAAGCCACAGGAAGCGAGGCATCCAGAACATACCAAGTGGGAGTCAGGGAGGCATAGTTCACGCCGCCATCTGAGGCCAGATTAAGCAGAACGAACTCCATGCAGACAGTCACACTGAGGTAAGAAACCAATGCCATCAGAATGCAGTAAACTCAGAACTGTAAGGTAAATACACTGGGCTAGAAGGAAGCCAGTCAAGGGGTCTTAAAGAGATCAGGCAACCAGATGGCAAGGTCGACTGAGGCTTGCGCTGGAGAGTCGTAGGAGTGCCAGGTGCCAGCAACATGGGCCTGCAAACGGGCCGGATAGTCATCCAGAACTTCAACCCAGCTGCGATGAGTTTATCTACAATCAGGTGAAATGCAGTCCATTTTTGCTGAGTCTCTAGTGGGAGATCCTGAGTGAAGTGTAGGCATTTCCCCTCCCATGAGATTGCTTGCAGGTCTCTTGTCTTGGTCAGGATGTGTTGCTTCTCCAGATAGTTTATAAACTTGATTATTATAGGCTAGGGAGGTGCAGTATCTGGTGGCCGAGGACAGAGGGAGCTGTGGGCTCTTGATGAGGTATGTAGGATTGTGAGGAGAGGGGCCCACAACTTTGTTCAGGAGCTTTTGTATGAAGGGGATCATCAAAGAGCTTTTCTCAGCTTCTGGCAGCCCAAAAATTAATATATTGTTTCTACGGCTGCGGCCCTCAAGGTCCTCAGCCTTAAACTGGAGCTTCGTAAACTGTTGCTGTAACTTGTGCAATTTGCGATTGGTTTTATCCCACCAGGACTCAAAGGAAGTAATACACACTTCTGAATCAGCGATCCTGCAGCCCAAGTCTCCCATGTTGGATCAGAGAGAATTTAATTCCGCTGATATATCTGCAAGTGTCTTTTTAAAAGGTAGTTAATACTTGATGGAATATGTCTTCAGTTAATGGTATAGCTGAAGTAGAGGATCCAGGTTGCTTAGTAGGCTGCGAGGTTTGTGCTTTGTATTTCTTGGCCTGCTTCTCGGGGGTTGCTGGTGGAGTATGCCGAGGAGAGGCCTGTCTCATGTCTGTCTCCATCACGGCTGGTACAGTAGATGCTGATTGCAATAATCCAAAAAGGGAAATCCAAGGACAGTAGACAGGCAGCAATCAGGCTATATGGTTACTGCTCTTGTTCTGAAGAGATTAGCAGTCGATTAATGCAGATGGATGAGTTGGATGACAGGAGCAGACGGGATGAGCTGCTATGACACAGAGCAACACGTGATCTTCTTTACTCCTGAGATTTGCTTATTGGGATGGTAGCAGACCATTTCTTTTACCTATCAAAGGAACTACCTAGCCCTTATTGCCACTGCTGCAAAAAATTATACTTCTTATACATTGGTTAGATGCTACAATCCCATCCTGGACAGAGTGGCATAAAGAACTTCTCAGTGCCTTAAATCTGGAATTACATATAGCCAGTGTCATACAAAATAGGGCAGGGTTTCTTGCAAAATGGGACCCTCTCTATGCATGGCTTTCTTCAGTTTAATTATTGGTGTGCATGCATTTTTACTTTCCATTTTACATGTTAATTTATACCGTATTAAGAATCTATTTTTCATTGGCAGTGTGTTTCTTATGTTGAAGGGTAGAGGCATTGTATTCAGGGGTAGTTTTGCGTGTTCCTTTTTTAGGTATGTCCATACCTGCTTTTTTTATGTGTGTTTTTTCTTCTTTTTTTATGCAGTATATCAATTTTATAGCTGCTCTGTATTTGGCTGTTGTGTTTTTGCTCCCTTTTTCTTTTTTATTTGTCTGTTTATTGCTGTCATTATATTGTATTGTAAAACTTCAATAAAGTTTACTTAAATGAAAAAAAAAAGCCGACTTCTGGTTCAGCCCCCCACAAGAGATGGCAGCTTAGATCAAAGTCTCCTACCTGCTCTAGAATAAATATCCTCCATCTAACGCTCAAAGGCGGTGAAAAAGGAAAAATACAGCTGTATACAGGTAGAGGAGGATATCACAGATGTGCACCAGCACCTACAAAAACACAACTTATTAAAATGGAAAGTGATGCTGAGTGATTGGACTCGGAGGCTTCTAGGCCTGAAACCATGCTAGACCCCAAATCACCAGGTCATTGGAAAGCTGCACTAAAAAATCCTCGCAACACATAGAAGCCAAAAAATAAGAAAGCTAAGCTAGATCTCATATATCAAGAGCTACTTTCTTTTCATACAGAAGTAAAACAGTTGCATGGGGAGCTCAGAAAGGATGTGATGCAATTAGAGCAGCCGGCCAATGATACAGAACATCAGTTAATGGCCATGGAGAACAGGGTAGATGATTTAGAAACCCAAATACAGTATTTGCAGCAGCAACAAGAAATTTTGGAGGTGAGGCAGGAAGATGTGGAAAATAGAGCCTGCAGAGAAAACGTTCATATCTACTGCATACCAGAGGGCTCCGAAGGCTCCAATATAAAAGAATTTGTGGAGTCATTACTTTGCACTGCCATAGAGATACCAAATGACTTGCAGCTGAACTTGGAGAGGGTGCACCGGGCCTTAACTCTAGAACCTACAGACCTCACAGCTCCTCCCAGATTGATCATTGCCAGATTTAACAGTTACTCAACTAAAGAGCAAATACTGATCCCAGCTTGGAGGAAGCAGAAAGTGTTTTATGGTCGGAAACTATTTTATCTTGATCATGATTATGCTCTGAAGACCATGAGGCTCCGTCGGCCTTACCTGCCTCTGCTACCAGTGATTACAGCTGCAGGACATAAACTTTTGACTCTGTACCCCGCCAGATTAATTGTACATCTTCCTGAGGGGAAAAAAATAATTTACAACTGCACAGGAGGCTAAGATGGAACTCTCTAAACTGGGCTTAAGTTTTCCAGATCAAACAAAGCCTGCAGCAAATTCTATTTCCAAACATCCGAGATGGCAGACAGGCTAGGGCAGCAATACAGATGAGAAATGCAACAACAGAGACCCAAAATGAGTACTGGCGACATTTCGTCAGATGGAGAAGACTTCTGAGATGGGGAAGACCTGAGAGAGAGAAGAACACTTCTAGCAGATCTTTAGTTATCTGAAGGTCAGTGGAGGGGGGTTAGGGGAAATCTCTGGGCCACTCCTGACTCTAGGCCTACTAGAATTTGTTTAACTTAACATGGCAAAGGTATAATACAGTGGACCACTTGCCGAGGTGGTGAGGGAGTTGGGTCTCATCCCCCTCCCCCCCTCCAGGGCTTATGTTCTGGGACTGGGTTCTGGGGGGGGATCCTCCATAGAGATACATCGTGGAATAATCTATAATGATAATCTATATAATTTGACTTAAGTATCCTCTCCTTTATTTGTTAGAACTGCTAATGGCACTGGATTACAGTGAGGGTTTTATTGAATGGAAGCAGAGACTTAAACTGAGTGGACATTTACTTTCTTTTAGATCATGGGGGCGTTTATCTATACCAATCTAACTGTTTATTTTCTACTCCTAAATTTTATTTCAGTTGGAGCAAGAAGAAGCTCCCAGGAGGACACAGGCAATGGAGACCTGGACATTACCTCCTATCCTGTTGGGATGGGTAATATGCTGGGAGACCACACAGGAAATATAGGGAGGCCAAGGTTAGCCTCCCCAGCCTTGGAAGCCCTGTTTTTTTCTCTTGTACTGAACTTGAAATACAGTTTTAACAGAATGTTGTTGAGTTATTGTTACCTTGGGCACAGTTGCTACAAGGGGTTATTAGTTTATTAAGGTGGTTGTGTTATAATTTAAAAAGAGATACATCTTGGAATCAAATAAGTTGCAAGGTTGGAGAAGAACTGAAAACTGGTGAACTGTACACCTCTGGTTAGGCAACAGAACACAGGCCAAAGGGCACTGATCGAAGGACTGGAGACCAGGCTGGTGGAGAGAAGGGAGAATTTAGATTTTTTAAGAGAGATAAAGCTCATTCTCTGGGATTTTTTATGATGGCTAGTACACCATTTAAAATGTTATCACTGAATATAAATGGGATTAACAGTCCAGTCAAAAGGTCTAGAATGCTTCAGTATATAAAACAGCAAGGTCCTGATGTGTTTTATCTCCAGGAGACACATTTATCTCCTTCAGAACATTTAAAGTTGGCCACTGGGGGGAGATATAAAGTGTATGCAGCTCCAAATAAGATGGGGAAGTGACGAGGAGTTGCAATATTGATTCCTGCTACTCTCCCTCTGGAGGTGGGAGCTGAATATGCTGACCCCACAGGATGCTATGTCTTTATTCAGGGAACATTATATGGTGGGGACGTTAATTTTGCTAATGTATATCTGCCTTCTGCCTCGCCACCAGCCAGACTGAGACAACTTCTTGGGTGACCGATGGATATACAGAAGGGGCTAATGCTTTTGGAGGGGATTTTAATATTACTATAAATCCTAAATTAGACACTTCCCATCCTCAAAAACATAGACGGTCTCCCACACAGAGACTGCTGTGCTCCCAGATCCCAGCCCTGGGACTCTAGGATGTCTGAAGACATTTTTACTCTAGAAAGGAAGGATATACATTTGAATCACCGAGGTTCAAGACATCTTCCAGAATAGATTATTTTTTATCTCGGTAGAACACCTAGATGTCCTCTGAGATTTATCTTTAAATGCTAGGTTTCTATCAGATCATACACCATTAATGTTAAAATTAGATATAGGGTCCACATGCAAACAGTGCCTATGGAGATTGAACCTATCTTTGCTTAAGGAACAGGAATTTAGAGACATGATGATACAGAAAATACCCCAAATTATTCAGGAAAATCAGACACTACAGACTCTGGCTACCATAGTGTGGGATACATTAATGGCTGTAATCAGAGGGGAGATAATCTCCTATGCCTTACATAAACTAAAAATTCGGGAGTGTAGATATAGGCAGCTCCAAGCCCGTTTGAGGACTTTACAGCAGAACATGGGACAGAGAGATGAGGAGTGGGAAAAGGAACTACGGCAAATCAAGAGACTTACAAGCAATTATTGACTACCAGATCCAAGCCAAACTCGATCAGTTAAAAATATATTACTATGAGGGGCCCCAGAGGTGCAAGGAATCTGGCTAAAAGACTTTGTGGATACGATCAGGCAGCAACCATAACTAAGCTGAAAGATCCTAACTTCAGAGCTCTGAAAAACAATACCCCGGAGATTCTTTTAATTTTTCAGAAATGCTATAGGGAACTGTAAGCTAATCTCTCTACCCCGTGGAAAAAAGTATATAGTGTTTCCTCTCAATGTTACATTTCCCTAAACTTACCCAAATTCAGCAGGAGAGATTGTTATCCTCTCTTACAGAGGGAGAAATAAAAGGGCAGTTCAACTGGCAAAAACTTTGAAATCCCCGGGACCTGATGGTTTTCCTCAGGAATGGTATAAGGCTTTCCTTCCAGCCCTTCTCACTCTGATGAGATAAGCCTATGGAGAGGTTGAGGAAGGAGCCCCTCCCCCCCCCGATCTCATGGGCCTATGTGGTTATAGCTACAATACTTAAGCCAGGTAAGGACCCACAGCACCCAGACTCATATGAGCCAATATCGATTCTTAACTGCGACTATAAGCTATATATGTCAGTCTGGGCTAAATGGATGGAAGATATTTTAAAAGGCATCATTCACCCGGATCAATCTGGGTTTTTAAAGAACAGACAAACATCAGATAATATGTGTAGAGTTATTCACCTATTAGATCACTTTTCCAAGCATTCCCTCCCAGTGGTTATAGTTGGCCTGGATGCTTACAAAGCATTTGATCAGGTGCTCTGGAGAGTTCTATGGTGGGTATTAGATTGTTTTGGTTTCCTGGAAGAGTTTATTAAATGGCTCAGTAACATACATACAAACCCACAGGCCTATATTAAAGTGACTGGGAATATGTCTTTACCTATACAATTTGAGAGGGGCACTAGGCAGGGGTGCTCGCTTTCACCCTTGCTATTTGCTCTTTATATAGAGCCTTTGGCAGAGGCAATTTGAGCCTCCAGAGAAGTACAGGGAGTGGAGTTGGGGGGAGAAAGCTATCGGACAGCATTATATGCAGATGATGTACTACTCACATTAACAGATCCAGAGTCATCCTTAATAAAGGCGTGGCAAATCCTTGAGGAATTTGCAGAGGTCTCTGGATATGTGGTTAATGCTGCAAAGACGGAGGTGCTGGCTCTTAATTTTGTACCTTCTCATACTCTGAAAATGTTGATGCCATTCAAATGGAGGAGTACAAGACTAAAATATTTAGGGATCTTTCTGCCTTTAAATATATTAAATTTGGCCCTAATAAATTATGAACCCCTTACTTTGAAAATAGATGCAGATATCCACAGGTGGTCTCAGATGAGATTCCCCTGTACTCTAGAATAGAAACAATACAATACAACATATTACTGAGGCTATTACATCTATTTCAAATGACCCCTCTGCTCCCCTCACCATCATACTTCACCTCCTGGAACAAGATTATTTCCAGGTTTGCATGGGGTGGCAGTAAGCGACGATTCAGATGGTCTCTTACAGTTATCAAAAGATAAAGGAGGTCTGAATCTTCCTGACCTGAGACAATATGCTATTGCAGTATGGACAACTAGGATTCTGGCTTGGGTAAATCTGGGCATCCAGACACCTTGGAAGAAAACAGAATGTACCCTTAATGATTTGCATGACCTACAGTGGATGATATTTACCCCTCTTTCATCTCTCCCAAACCTAGTAGATTATTATATGGGAGCGCAGCAGACTTTAGATATGTGGTACAAAGTCAGGGTCTTACCAGATTTGGAGCTGCTATTCTATTATTTGAGGCTTTTAATGGCAGAATCAGAATTTCTTCCAGCCCAGCTCGATCTGACTTTTCAACAGTGGCATAGAAAGGGCCTTTTGTTTATATATCAGTTCTTAGATAAACAGGGGGTAGTCCCTTTTAATCAACTTCAACAAGAGTATGGTCTCACCCAAGGGAGTATTATAGACACTTACAAGTCTGAACATTCATTATGCACAGGGATCCAGTAAGGAGATGCTTGCCAAACCCTTTCCTCCCTTTGTTAAATTTGATTGTAACCTCAATGCAGGGGACCACTTGGCAACATTTGATAGGTTTACTATATATAGAGGCCTCCAGGAATTTATAGCTGATTCCTCTGAGATGACATTAGAGGCATGGAATAAAGAATTACCTGACAGAGTTTCATTTGATCAATGGTTGAAATATACCCGTCCTTTGCTGGGGGTCTTTCTGGCCCTGTTTTGGTGGGAATTTGCATGGAAAGCCCATAATAGATATTTTAACACTCCAGCCAAGCTTGCAAAAATCTTCCCGATATTGGGAGGGTGACTGCAGCAGGCAATGTGGGGAAAGGAAGGCAGACCATGTCCATATCTTTATTTTTTTATTTTAGCTTTTGTTGACCGGGTAAGTGCACTAGACAAATCCTGCCTATTTTCAGGCACAACCCGGGGGAAGGGGATACAGATGAATGCCAACTGACTTTTGAAACCAGATTAAGCTGTTGGTGGTATTTATAGTGAATGAGGGAAATCTGGCCAAGACACCGGGGAAATTCCCCTGCTCTTTTCGATGAGTGCCATGGGATCTTTAACATCCACCTGAACTACCACCAGTCCAGGCAGATGGGACCTCGGTTTAACGTCTCATCCGAAAGAGGGCACCTCAGAAGTGCAGCACCCCTCTCATGCTGCACTACAGTGTCAGTACTGGGATATTAACCCAAGTGCCAGATGTGGGAACTGAACCCACAGCCCTCTGATCTCCCGGCCTCAGAGGCGAGTATGCTACCTACTGAGCCACTGACACATCTTCTGGGCTTGTAGTAAAATTTATCCTTTTATGCAAGAGGTAGCATTGGCACTAACTGAAATATTTGGCCCAGAACTTAAACTTACACCGGAACTGGTCTTGCTATCAGTATCACCAGAAGGTTACAGGGAACAGAGAGGCTCCCTTCTATTTTCTTTCCTATTGATGGCTAAGAAAGTGATAACAAGGCGCTGGCAGCAAACTAGACCACCACTGATAACAGAATGGCATGACATGGTGGTGGAGCATTGTATAATAGAATTAATGGTTGCAGGGGCAATTGGTAGAGCTGCTCAGTTTGAAATATGATGGAGGGCCTGGGTATTTTATAATTCAGCCAGAGACTCTGAATATATCCCATGATGATGACTTTGATTGTTAACTCTGGGAAAGGGGGTGAGAATGGGGCTGGATGGGTTTCTAGAGTACACCAAATGTGTATTTTAAAGCTGTTAATACTGGAAAATGTATCAATGTTAGAAATGAATAAGTTAGCATGGAATCAGTTTTGTAGAATGTGCCATGTGGCATATGTATTGAAGCTTGTTGATCACAGAGATGTTGGCATGAAGGTAATATCAAACTGTTCTTGTCCTTATACTGCTTATGTAGCAGATACACATTACTGTACCTTAAGAAAAATAACGCATAAAAATAAAAAAAGAGCCGGATGGGGCTGAAAAGTCTTTCGAGACCAGGCTGACCTGATCTCAGGACTCCACATCCCCTAATAGAGTGCAAAGATCATCAACACAAGCCAGTATGCATAAATCTGGGGTCTCCTCTATTATCAAAATTCCCCAGATAGAAGGAGAGTGGTGCAAAAGCTGATTAGAGGGTCGATAGAAAAAAATATATAATAAAGGGCTTAAGGGGCATCCCTGCTGAATACCTTTCATGTGTAGGATATGCCTACCCAGTGAGGAATTAACACAAGGAACCAATCGGGCCATTGCATGTAGTAAATGTATCCAAGACACAAAGACAGGGGAAATGCCATATAGGTGGATGACATCAAAGAAATAGGAGTGGTGAACCCTAACATAAGCTTGTTCTTGATCAAACGAAATTATGTATCCTGGACACAAGCCCAGGGAACTGCTCTCATATGATTACCTCAACAACAACAGGTTATCTGTAAGCTGTCATGTGGGAACAGCATAGCATTGAAAAGATGAGATTACAGATTCCACTGCAGATGCCAATCTGTGGGCCAGCACCCTAGCAAGAATCTTGTAGTCTGTGTTTAAAAGGCACCAAGGTCTCCAATTACCCAGTATAGACCTCTCACCCTTTTTGTATAGAAAGATAAACAGGGTTTCCGTAAATGAGGGGGGACACCATACTGAAGGTTAATACTTGGTTAAAAAGGGCCCATAATGCAGGGGCCAAATAATCAATAAAGAGTTTATAAAATTCAGGTGTTCAGCCATCAGAACCTGGGGCAATACTGGGGGGGTGGCAAACCTTTAATTGCCCCCACAACCTCTGACAAGGATACCATAGAAACATAGAAACATAGAAGTTGACGGCAGATAAGGACCACAAGGCCCATCCAGTCTGCCCATTTC
This sequence comes from Neoceratodus forsteri, assembly GCA_016271365.2. NCBI lineage: Eukaryota > Metazoa > Chordata > Ceratodontiformes > Ceratodontidae > Neoceratodus > Neoceratodus forsteri. The sequence continues at coordinate 341,146,131 of CM057455.1, read as the reverse complement.
TTTTTCTGCCTTATAAATGTGCCATCGGCCTTTGCTCTGTCAGTGGCCTATCTATTCATAGTCATTTGTATTGCTCCCTTATGCCTATCCCATGCCTGTTTGAAGCCCTGCACTGTATTCATAGCCACCACTTCTTGTGGCAAGCCATTCCATGCATCCACCACCCTTTCTGTGAAAAGAATTCTTCACATTCCCCTTAATCGGCCTCCTCTAATCTCATGCTGTGTCCTCTTGTCCTGCTATTTTTCTTATATTTAAACATGTTAGACTCTTTCACCTTGTTTATGCCCTTAAGGTGTTTGAATGCCTCGATCATATCACCTCTCTCCCTCCTTTGCTCAAGGGTATACATATTGAGCTCCGCTAATCTGTCCTCATATGTCTTCTGATGCAGTCCCTGCACCATTTTGGTTGCCCTTCTCTGGACTGCCTCAATTTGGTTAATGTCCTTTTGAAGGTGTGGCCTCCAATACTGCATGCAGTACTCCAGATGGGGCCTAACCAGTGTCTTGTACAGAGGGATTATTACCTCCCTCTTACGACTTGTGATACCCCTACTAATACACCCTAACACCCCTAGCCTTACCTACTGCTTTAGAGGTCTGCTTGGATGATTTTAGGTCATCAGTGATGATGATGCCCAAGTCTCTTTCTTCCTTTGTGACTGCTAGCAACTCCCTCCCAGCCTATAGGTGGCTTCAGGGTTTCTCTTCCCTATATGCATGATTTTGCACTTCTTTGCATTAAATCCCAGTTGCCACTCTTCTGACCATTCTGCTAGTTTATCCAGATCTCTCTCATTCTGCCCACCCCATCTGGATCATCTACTCTGTTGCAGATCTTGGTGTCATCTGCAAACAGACAAGCCTTACCTCTAGTCCATCTGCAAGGTCACTAATGAAGATGTTGAAGAGGACTGGCCCCAGGACTGATCCCCTGAGGTACCCCACTTGTGACTTGCATCTCTTCTGACTGTATACCATTTACCACCACCTCTGTTTTCTGCTCGTCAACCAGTTTGCCACCCAGTTGACCAACTTCTGACCCACCCGAGCCTACCCAGCTTATTTATCAATCTTCTATGTGGAACAGTGTCAAAAGCTTTGCTGAAGTCAAGGTAGGCAACATCAACTGCTCCCCTTGGTCCACCACTCTGGTTACCCAGTCAAAGAAATCTATGAGATTAGTTTGACAGGACCTTCCTTTGTAAACCTATGCTGTCTTGGATCCTGTGCCCCTATGGATTCCAGGTGTTGCACTATCCTTTCCTTAAGGGTGCCTCCATAATCTTGCCCACTACTGAGGTAAGACTGACGGGTCTGTAGTTCCCCGCCTCCTCCCTGCTACCACTCTTGTGGAGCGGGATCACATGAGCCCTTCTCCAGTCTTCTGGGACCTCTCCTGTGCTCAGAGACTCACTAAACAATTCTGCTAATGGCTCTGCTAGTTCCTCCTTTAGCTCCTTAAGTACTCTGGGATGTATGCCATCAGGTCCCATTGCCTTATCCACCCTGAGCTTAGCAAGCTCTTGTAGGACCCTTTCTTTTGTGAAGGGAGTAGTGCTCACCTCCCTCCCCCCTGTGTCCATGATGCTGAGCTGTGGGCCCTGCCTACCTTCTCTTCAGTAAATACTGAGCAAAAGTATCTATTTAGGATAGATGCCTTTACAGGGTCCTCCTCCTCACATGCCCTTTTCTCCATTAAGCTTAGCAATACCCCTCTGGACTTTCTTCTTTCACTAATGTATCTATAGAAAGTCTTGTCACCTTCTTTACTGTTCGTGCTAGTGTTTCCTCAGTTTGGGACTTTGCCTGCCTTACTGCCTTACCTGCTTCCTTAGGGCAGTTTGGTATGCCTCCCTATCTTCATCCCGCTGTGTTCCCTTATATTTCCTGAAGGCCAGCCTTTTGGTTCTGACCTTTTCTGCTACTGTATTTGGAGAACCAAAGTGGTTTCTTCTTCTTTGCACTTCCTTTTCTGTCTAACACAATGGGATGTTGCTTCAAGTATTGCATCCTTAATGCTTGCCCACTTTGCCTGTACCCCTCACCTGTGTTTCTTTTTGCCAGGGCTAGCTTAACTCTGTTGGCCATCTTATCAAAGTCAGCTCCTCTGAAGTCCCATATTTTGCCTTGGAATGGGATGATTTAAATGTAGTAGCCAAATTGAACCACACCATGTGATGATCACTGGCCCCAGGTGACCTTCTACCTGGAGATCTGTGATCCCTTCTTTGTTAGTCAGTACTAGATCTAGGATAGCCCTGTCTCTTGTGGGTTGCTGTACCAGTTGTTTGAGGCCCTCCCCTGCAGGGAATCCACTATGAGTCTAGTTCTGGCAGATGTTCCTGCTGGTATTGACCAATCTGTATCTGGCATGTTGAAGTCTCCCATTATCAGAACCTCCCTTTAGCTGTCATGTTTTGTATATCTTCTAACAGTAATGTGTCTATGTCCTTCCTCTGGTCTGGGGCCTGTAGACAACCCCAGTTCTTATGGCTGTCCCATTTCCTGTTTCCAGGTGACCCACAGTTCTTCTGGCTCTTATGTGTATTCTGAATTTCTGTAGCTTTGATATTTTCATTAACATACAGGGCCACTCCTCCCCCCCTTTTTGCACCTCGGTCTCTTCTGAACAATACATAGCCAGGTACTGAAGTCTCCCAAGTGTGGTTACTGGTAAACCGCGTCTCACTAATTGCTACTATGTCCAGTTTAGCCTCTGACATTATTGCCTGCAGGTCTGGGATCTTATTTCCCAGGCTGTGAGCATTTGTGTACATGATTTTCCATTGGCCAGATTTTGGTGTGTTAGTTGTTGGGTGAAGTTTGGCATTACTCCTATGCGTCATATGGGGAGACAAACCTTTTTTCTTACCTGGTGATGCAAATGAACGGCAAACATGCTGAATTCCTGTTTGACCACTAGCTGAGGGGGGAGGGGTGTTCTTCCCATTCGACGTATGGGGTGCTGCACCCCTCTCCCATTTGCAGTTTAAATATTCTGCAAAGACGTCAAACTTCTGCCCCAATGCACTGACTCCCTCTTTAGTCAGATGCAGTCCATCAAATTTAAAGAACTTTCGCTCCCAGAACTGTTGCCAGTTCCCTACAAATCTGTGTCCTTTTTCCTGGCACCAGTCCTTGAGCCACGTGTTTAGCTCCCCTATCTACCCTTCTCTGACCTTCCGTCCATCTGCTCCCTCTCCCAGACTGGCAGGATCTCAGAGAAGGAGATGCCGGACGAAATAGATGATAGTTTGTCACCCAGCCTAGTCAGGTGTTCCTTGGTCTCCACAACTGACCAGCTGGCGAGATCATTAGTCCCTATGTGTACTAGGACATCAATGTTTTCTCCTGCTTTGTGAACAATTTTAGCATGCGGTCAGTGTCTCTCCATGCTGATGTACCTGGGAGACATCTGACCATCACCCTGGCTGAGATGGGTATCAACTCCTGAATCATGGAGTCTCCTATGATCAGAAGTTTTTGGATTTCCTTTGTGCTTGTTTAGTTTTGGTTCCTGATTTGGGTGTGTTTTGTTGTGCTAGCTCCTGTGCCGCAGTGTTCTGCTCTGCAGTGTCTTCTGCCTCTTTTTTTGATTTCAGAGATAGAGGCAGATACCTGTTTGTAGTGTTTATATGGTTTTTGGAGGTAATGTGTTGGAGAGCAGAGAGTGATGGGGCACCTGATTTGCTCCTCCTAACCACCTGCCAACCTCCTGGACCAACTACCCTCTGCGGTCAAGGTTTTTCTGTTAGATGCTGGGGAAATGGCAGGTGGTTCTTATAATGTATTTCCTCTTCAATATGAAATTTGAGGCATGCAATCTCTGCCCATGCTGCCCGAGCTGAGCCCTAAGATCTCCAAAGGCCCAGCATGTAGGACAGTGTCCTAAATCCTGTAAGACTGTCCTTCTGAAAATTGTTCCACAGTACCTGCAGTTAATGAAATCCATTCCAAATAAGTTGCTGGGTTTGTAACCTAGTCAGAGTAATGAGAAGGAAAAAAAAAGGAAAAAAAACAAGTAATGGTTTAATTGTGCTTTGTTTAACTTGTTATAACAAGTTAAATTACTAGTGCCCTGTAAATGAGATCACCTTGTGGAGGCTCCACTGATCTGCCCCTTCCTGCTCTGCCACAGGAAATGTCACAACTGTGGTACCCTATAAAAGGAGTGTAGCGTGGGGTGGTTGGGGATGGGGGTGGGTGGCTGGGCCCTTCCCCTGCCTAAAAAGAAGAACCACGGACGAAAGAACAAGGAGGTAAGAGCAGAAACAATCAGTCAATAACAAATGCAGTAACCCTGAAAGCTTATCCTAATGTTAGATAAAACTGTAAAACCTGTAAAGCACCACCTGTAATAATTTCAGAGAAGATATACATGTAAGAAACACTTTGCTCCAGAGAAAATAAAGCAGTAACAGAAGATATACCTTGCAAAAGACAATTTGAATCAGAAGATTACAGGAGTAATCTGTTAGCACACACCTGTAGGCACACCTTGTAATAATGCAGAAGAAGGTATACCAGCAACAACAATTTGAATCAGAGAAAAAAATAAAGCAATGAAATGTTAGCAACAAACAGTAGCAATCCCTGTGAGTAAAAAATAAAAACACCACCACACAGTAAATCTGCTTAGCCAAACTAAATCTTAATCCTTCTCCCTTGCTCTGGTAAGTTTCTCTACTCTGCCTTTCAAGCAGTCTTAGAAGGAAAAAGCTCAGGTGAAGCTAGGTGCCTTGGCCAGCAAACCAAGTCTTCTACCTCAGTTGGGTCAACAGCACCTGTGTACTGTGAGGTAGGGGAGGAATGGGAAAATCAAAGCCGGTAAAGGGAGCATCATCAGGGGAAGGAAGCGAGCCAAATTTACATTGGACATGGGCATGCACAATATCCATGATGCCCTCAAAAGTACTGGTAGGTGCGTCAGCTTCAGAGGACCACAGGGCCCACATACAGTATATGTGCTCTGCAATCTAGAAGCTCAAGCTTTAAATGGATCCATTAATTGTTTAACTCCTTGAATACAAAATTTGGATTCCTTGTCTAAGGGCAGGGCCCTCTCATACTGATATGACAACATTTGTGATTTAAGAGAATCAATGTCCAAAGTAAAGTCCCTACCAGTGTTATGCATGTGAGACATAAGCTTCTGTAACTAATGCCTCAAATCCAATTAATGTAAATGTTGAGTGGTGTGGCAGAATCATGCCTCCCTTTGGAACAATGATCTAAATGCACATTTGGAGTCTTCCCACCAAAGTACAAAATCATTATAGGCATAGAGGATAGGCCAGCGGGCATGAAACACAGCCAACGAGCGGGACCGTACCTTCTGGTTATCCAGTAAGGAAGCATTGAGTCTTCAGGGCCGGGAGTCAGTAGCCGAGGACAACCCCATTTCACACTGGCAGCTAACAACCATATGATCAGAGATTTCAACAGGGGTGGCAGATGACTCACAGAAACCCAGAACCCCCTCGAAAAAAACAAAAAATCAATTCTGATCATTAACCGTCCCTTCCGAAACATAGTGGAAGGGGAACCGGACAGTATCTCCTGACTATCTTGTAATGGGGCTGTCGTGACCATATTTTATAAGAAGACAGAGTTACAATAGACTTTGGATGAGTACCCCCCCCCCATCAGACAGGTGCATCCCACAACTGAAATCTCCACCTTAAAGGACCAGCCTAGTGGTGAAAAGGTAAGGCTGTACAATGTGAAAAAGCATAATCCTCCATGCCTTAGATTGAAGGGCATGCACATTTATTACTTGTAGGGAAAGGGTGCCCAAAGCTAAATCTAAGAGGAGTCCCCTTCCCGGAGATAGGTAAAGTGGTCTGTTAACTGTATATTCAAAATCTCTGAGAAGGATCCCCAACCCTTCACATGCATTGAGCCTCAGGGACCAAAAGGAAGGACCCTGCTGCCAAGAGATCTGAACAGCAGAGAGTTTGTGTGGCATTTTAATACTTGTACCCTGGAGGAAAAGGATGTCAGTAGGTAAAGTCTGCAAGATAGCAAAGGTGAGCAACCATTTCCTATGGGATTATATACTATTGATGATAGAAAGGATAGGGTATGGTTTCATAGTTTCATACTTTGTGTTTCAAGTCCTATCAGCAGTAGGCCATAAGCAGACTTGCCACATCAGTGGAGATAATTCCATTATCTTTCCTCCATATATTTGTCAAGCATACACTTGAAATTTTCCATTGTTGTAGCTCTCACAACATCAAGTGGCAACATATTCCACTCTCTAACCACCCTTTGGTTATACCATCTCCCTCTTCTATGCGTTCTGTAGTTCTCTCCTAATAGCTGGTATGGGTGTCATCTAGTTGCCCTATCTAGTACATCTTTTTTTCTTAGTTCAGCACACTCCCATAACATTTCATCACAGAAGCATCTGTATGTGTAACATAGGTTTCCTCTCAGGTAATGGTAGGACATGGAATAGAGGCCTAGTTTACACAGTCTGTCCTTGTAATCCATGTCCTTAACTACACCAGTCTTCGTCGTATATCTGCGCTGCACTCTTTCAACTAATTTACCAGTACCTATTTCCTGTGGGACAGTTAGGGGTACACCATACTCCAATATTGGCCTTACCAGGGATCTGTAAAGCGGCAACATAACTCCCTCGTGCCTACTCTTAATATTTCTCAGAATATTTCACATTAATCTATTAGCTTTTTTAACCATTTCTGAGTTGTGTTTGCTGAATGTTAACATGTCAGATATTATGACCCACAGTTCTCTTTCAGATTTGGTACTAGCAATTGTTACATTGTTCAATGTGTATTTAGCTCTTTTATTGTTAGCCCAAAAGTGCATGACCTTACACTTGTCCACATTAAAACTCAAATGGTGCTTAACAGCCCAGAGTTCCAATTTGGTCAGTTGGTCCTGGAGACTGACTGTTGCTTCCTGGTTATTAACCACTGCTCCCACTTTTGTATCATCTGCAAATTTACAAATCCATGCACCATCAGAGACCTACGTGGAAACAATGAACAATTTAAATAGTAGGGGACCCAGGACAGAGCCCTGAGTAACCCCACTTGTCACTCTGCCCCAATCTGAAAGAAACCCCCTGAGTTGGACCCTCTGAGTCCACTCACTAAGCCATGCTTTTATCCATAAACTTAACTGCCAATGTACCCCTAGGTCCATTATGGTCTGCATCAATATTCAATGTGAGACAGAGACAAAAGCCTTGGCATAGTCTAAGTAGAGGATGTCCATAGGGAGACCACTGTCCAAGACCTGGCTGACTGATTCAAAAAAATACAGCAGATTGCTAGTACATGATTTACCAGCCTCGAATCCATGCTGACTGATATCTATTACTTGGAGATGTCGTAAGTCCTTCTCCAAGAGATCCTTTACACAACTCTCCATCACTTTCCCCACCACCAAAGTTATACTGATGGGCCTATAATTATTAAGTTGCATCTTATTCCCAGCCTTAAATATGGGTGTAATATGTGCAGATCTCCACTCCTCAAGTACTCTACCCTCTCTTAGTGACCTATTAAACAACACCCACAGTGGTCCAGTCAATTCATTCACTAAGGTCTTCAGAAACAGCGAGTGGTATCCATCTGGTCCCCATGATTTAGAAGTCTTTAGTTTATTAAACTTCTCTCTGATTTGCATTTCTGTAATTCCTAAATCTAAATGTTCCTTCAGTCTTTCTGCCTGCCCTAGATCACAGCCCCTACCAGGTGGATATGGCCTGAATATTCCCATAAAGTATTCATTAAAGGCTTTAACTACTGTACTTCATCTTATTTTACCAGAATTCTATCACCCACCATTATATTAGTTATGTGGTTGTTACTTTTCTTCAAACCCCATGTAACTGTAAAAACTCTTATAATTATCTTTGTTACACTGTGCCAATTTCAGCTTCGCTTTTGCCCTAGCTTTTCTTATGTGTAGTTTGCACTTCTTTGATATCTGTGTGAATATTAGTTTCCTACTTTCCGAGGGATATGCCCTAAACTTTTTGTACACTCTCTTTTTTTTCTACCAGTCTATGTATGCTTTCATTAAACCATGTGGTTATACGGCCTTTGCCATCGTATTTAACCACTTTAGGTACAAATGTTTTTACGCATTCCTGCACTTTTGTATTTATTCTATCCCAGGTTTCTTCCAGGTCTAACAATTCTAAGTCTGCTTCCCAATTCCTTACCTGCAAAAACTGCTTTATTATGGTACGTAAGTGTTAAGGGTTAGGTGGGGAAGTCCCTGCCCTGCTGAGCCTGGGAAGAAGTTCTACTTCTAACTTTTTTTGAAGATTGAAAATCCACCAGTTCTTCAGCATCCGATGGACCATCTTTATGAGAAGAGGCCACATAAGAATCAGAACCAACCCTTCATCTTCGGTATCCCCCCATTGCATAGGGGAGGCCAGGGCAGAAAATTTATTCTGCAAGGGGAAAGGCAGACAAAATTGTTGCCTTAGATTTCCCTTTGGATCATCTACCACACTTCTTGGTTTGACGGGAGAAAATACTCACTCACTGTGGTGGTGGGGGGGGAGGCATGGAAATCAGAGAAGCCGTAGGTTGGGCAGACAAGCTGGCCAGTTCTGTAAGGATCGTGGTAGACTCCATAGAACTATTGCTTGCAGGGAAATGTAGGGAGGTGGAAGGAGCTATCTGTTCCTCACATGGGGGATCCATCTGGGGTTCCTTATTTTGTTGGTCAGCTGCCTCACCCTCAGCTGACACCAACGACTGGTTCTGAGCAATAATGGTTTCCTGATGTAGGCTATCAGACCTGTTGTGCAAAGTCCAGGGTCACTGGAGAAAGGAGTGGCCCTGTTCCTTACATAGGTTACATGTGAAAGGGTTAGGGCAAGAATGTGTAGTGTGGCCAGAACCCAGGTAGTTGTAGCACCGAGCCGCATCAAACACTGAACTCAGGTGAGTGTGAGCCCCATACTTATGCCAGTTCTTTGTTTGTCCCAGAGAGAAACAAATCCCCTTATCCCTCCAAATATAGAAGCTGCCTGGGAGGTGAGTAATACCCATGGTGGTCTAGGGGAGTCTGACCTTAACCTTCCATCCCCCTGTCCAGACCTGTTCACTGTCTATAATGGGGGTGGAGGAGTCCAGTACCTCACATCTCTTTTTAAGCCAATAAGTCCTGAGAACTGAGATTGCAGGGGGGACACTTCAGGGTAACAAAAGGGGGTATTTCTTTATGGAGAGGGTGGTAGATACCTGGAATGGGCTACCAGAGGAGGTGATGGGGGTGGAAACAGTGTCCAGGTTCAAGAGGCTTGGGACAGGCATGAAGGGTTATGGGGGGTGGGGTGGGCTCACAACAGTGAGGCAGGTAGTCTAACAGGGGAATAAGGGCAGCCTAGATGGACCATGGGGTCCTTTTCTGCCATCAGGTTCTATGATTCTATGAAATAATGTGAGAGGCATTCAGGCATTTATTGTGAAAAGCAAAGTTACTGTTTTAGCAGTGGGCTTAGATAAGGGGATGTCCACAAAAGGAACCACACCGGAAGCTCTCCATCAATTTATGATATTTAAACCTAAACCTGTCCACAGAAGTGAATGTACAGAAACTCATATCAAAAGATTCCTCCCCAGGGATATGGATGATCGCATACAGGTCAGATGCTAAATATCCCAATGAATCTTTAAATAACTTTCTAATAACGTAAGTTGTGTCTGGCAGAAAGTCTAAACCCCCGGTAACGGAGCCGAACAATGTTTCTGCATTGTACCTGGTCTTGAGTAGCTGTGAATAAATCAGACATTTTAAAGTAAGTGTTAGTGTGAGCAGAAGACTAAACAGCAGGTGATATTGGATCTGCAGGTGGAATGGTGACTACAGGGGCAGCATCCTCAAACAGAAAAGAGTCGAAGAGACAGTGTGCAAAATTTTAACCCTATCAGCAGGCAAAGGAACACCTGCAGAAGTAGTTCTCGATGGGCTCCCACCAGTAGGTGTTGATACTGCTCATGAAACACCATGAAGGGAATCAGAAGAAAGGGGGGTTGGTGAATTGGAAGAAAATTGATTTGCTGCTGGAGTCCAAGACACTCCACTCGCTGCCTTCAGCTAACAACAAAGCCTCAGCAGAACATTTCTGCAATTGCTTACATGCTGAAATTGACCACTCATTTTGCCCCAAAGATGTGGGTCAAAATTGTGGGGAGCCTACAGGACAGTCATGAGCTTTAGACCCTGGCAACTGAAACAAAAGAGGCTCCAAGTAAGCATTAATCCATAACGAAGGTGGCATCTGATGGGGAGTTAATGCATGGTTGGGACCGTTGTGGCACGAGGCTGCAGGTCAAGTGCCTACAGTGACCAGCCATGCATTAACTCCCAATTAGATGTCACCTTTGGAGTGGATTAATGCACTTTTAACATGGCAAGTGCAACTGGGCTATTTGTCAGATGATATTTTCTTTGCTATAGAACAGTAATCAGCAGAAACACTTATTTAACCTTTACAATTATGGTGCTCGTCTCTTACTTTTGCTGCTTTTCTGTTGCTGGAACTGTGTGTGTGCACTTTGATGACCCAACATCGACTAATATAGTGGTGACAACTTTTTCTCATCTTTGCACTCTGCTGTACGTATACATTTTCGCATAACACTGTGCTTGCAGCTGCAAATTTGCTACTTGTGCTGCCTACTCTTTTTCTGTACCCTCATTTGTATTTCATATTCCTGCTCTGCTGCATTCTGGGGAACATGTCACCCGTGCATACCTTGATATCTTCCACAAATAACACTTCTATTCTCCGCTGGGTGTACACCGTGAACCTCACGATTAGCACCAATAGGTGGCAATTTGTTACATCTACACCACTTCTCATCTTGATCACACTCATCTGTTAGTCACCTGTGCTTCCCACTGCTCTTTTCCATTGCTCAGCGACTTGTATTATTTGAACTTATTCGCTCAGTGCCTCCAACATAGCATGGTTCCCCATTGTTTCCTCTCTCTGGACATCTACAGTGCCCACGCCGACACACTACTTTCTGCAGTTCCTCTCTTGCCCTGCCACTTCACTTTTCTGCTCTCTTCGTCACGCCACCTATTGGTCGACATATCTCTACTCCCCTCACTCCTTGCCTACTTCAATGAGCTCGTTCATGCTCTCAACAGGGCATTATTGTTCTGAATGTTTGGAAGCAACACAGCATTATCATGCTATAATGCCGTGTTGCTATTGTGCCACCTGACGCAATTGAGCCAATTCTGCTCCTTGTTTCCGATCCTCTGATTTTGCCCACGTTACAACAACATATAGAGATCAGCAGTCCCATGAGGAGCACTAGGTGAATGCTCACTAGCATAATCCACAGCAGGTGCTGTGGAAGGCAGCAAGGTAGAAACCATTGGGGGCTGCAAAGCAGCAGCCATCTATCCAGGAGCCAGCAAGTCCACCTCTTGATTTTGGGACAGCAAAAAATCTGGAACTCAGGGAGAAGCTCCATCTAACATCTTGGGCACAGAAGCTGAAAAAAGTATAGTGTTGGACTGGCTCTGATCTGTCTAAAGCAGGGTGTCCGAGGCAATCTATGATACAGATGCAGCCACAAGCTTCTGCTTTTTCTGAGCATACTCCTGCTCCTCGTTATCCAACAACTGCAGCAAGTGCCATCTTGGGGAATCCATTTCATCCTGAAGCTGAGTACTTCAGCCTGCAACTCAGCCGGCATAAGTACTCTCTGACAAGTAAACTCCAGAACACACTCAGACAATGACAGTCCACAGGTAGAATCTCTCACACCAGCACTTCCAGTAGAAACAGAAATCACAGCCTCAGGTGTAGTTGAGACAGGGTATGAGGCTCAGTCCCCTGCCTTTAGTATCTCCATGCACTCCAACACTTCATGTGCAGCCATCTTGGACAAATGCCAAACAGCCTAGGGACCCCTACCAGGGAGTAGGGATCTTCCATGGTGTCCTGGACAGCATTCCTCTTCCAAATAAAACTAGTATAAAAAGCAATTTTCTATGGCCATCCATGGGTGCTGATGAGCAGAATTGCTACCACTACACATTTACAGTTACTACACTACCCACCTCTCTTACTGCATAGAAAGTATTTTGAGATGCAGTGCACATGAAAAACACTATATAAACAAGACTTTTTTCTGCAGACACAGTTTTTCAGTGCTCACTGACAAGGGCTGTTCACTTTACTGTTGGAAACAGAACACAACCAAACTGCCTGGTGGTGGTTTCAGTTAGTAAGCACACAGCTACACAAAGAAAGCCAACCATTCACATTTAGGGCAGGATTCACAAAAGAGATGTGCACGGTACGTCCAAGATGCACCAGCACATCCTAAAAATGCGAACTGGTGTGATTCACAAAGTGCAGAGATGCTTTGGCGCATCCTGGATGCGCTGTGCTACCACGGATGTGCCAGAAACAAATAATAATGATATGCGGCATATCTGCAGAGGGCATGTAGCTGCATACATGGTGCATCCCCATTCACAAAGCAAAATGAATGCACAACCACAGTGCATACACAGTGCATCCACCCATATGCGCACTAAGGAGATAAGTATAAAAGGAGTAGATATAAGTGCAAGCCCCCAGAAGTTAGTCGGCAAGATAGCAGCAGCAGCAGCAAAAGCACCAGCAGCAGCATCAGTGAGGTCATAGACATGGAAAGGGCACCATTCATGATGGAGGGCATGATAATGGGGCTGAGGAGATAGGCAGACCATCAACATGGTGGCGGAAGGCATCGTAGGCAGCCTGCCCGCAGCGGTATCATGCCAGAGTCACACTCAAACAGCTGACTGACACCGAAACAGTTGGCTGATACCGCCTGAACAGGGCAATCCGGAGGCAGCTGTGTGAGCTGTGCCATGATGAAATGCAGGCACCCACCTGAACTGGTAATGCCATATCTGTGGATGCCAAGGTGACAACAGCATTGTACTTGCATGCCATGGGTACCTTCCAGTGGCCATCTGGAGACACCACTGGCATATCTCAGCCGTCCACATCCTGAATCCTCACCCAGTTCCTCACCACACTGCTCCCACATGCTTTGGACTTCATTCGATTCCCAAGCACACAGGCAGAGCAGACAGAAGCTATGCAGCAATTCCACAGGGTGGCATGCATGACAGGCATGCTAGTAGCCATTGACTGCACACATGTGGCAATTTGTGCACCACCTGGCAATGAGGTGATACCATACATGAACCACAAGGGGTTCTATTCTGTCAACTGCCAGGTGGTGTGCAATGCCACAGAGCGCATCAGCAATGTCTGCACCACACACCCTGGGAGTACACATGATGCATTCATAGAAACATAGACTTTGACGGCAGATAAGGACCTCTTGGCCCACCCAGTCTGCCCATTTCCCTACCTACTGGATAAGCTGCAGATTCTAGTTAACCAACAGCCTACTTCCTGCCACCCCCACTACAACTGCCTTGTGTCTGTCCCATGCATGTTTGAATTCCCCACTGTTTTAGCCCCAACAACCTCCCCAGGAAGGCAGTTCCACGCATCCACCACTCTCTCCATGAAAAAGATTTTACATTACCCTGAGCCGCCCCTCTATCTTTAAATTGTGTCCCCTTGTTCTTACACATCTCTCTTTCTGAAAGATGCTACTCTCCTGGACTTTGTTGATTCCCTTGAGGTACTTGAACGTTTCTATCATGTCCCCCCTGTCCCTCCTTTCATCAAGGGTATACATATTAAGCTCTCTCTCTCTCTTCATATGATTTCTGATGCAGACCCTGCACCATTTTAATTGCCCTCGTCTGGACTGCTTCCATCCTGTCTATGTCCTTGCGTAGATGAGGTCTCCAAAACTGCACACAGTACTCCAGATGGGGTCTCACCAACTCTCTGTACAGAGGGATAACCACTTCCCTTTTTCTACTTGTGATGCCCTTCCATGCATCCCAGTATCCTCCTGGCTCTCCTCACTGACTTCTCACATTGCTTACCCACCTTTAGATCATCCAATATGACTACCCCCAAGTCCCGTTCCATTTTTGTTGTTGTTAGTACCTCCCCTGCTATTGTGTACTCTTCTCCTGGGTTTTTGTTTCCCAGGTGCATTACTTTGCACTTCTTTGCATTGAATCTAAGTTGCCATATGTCTGACTATTCCTCCAACCTTACCAAGTCCCTTCTCATACTTTCTACCCGCCCTTATGTATCAACTCTGTTACAGATCTTTGTATCATCTGCAAAGAGGCATACTTTTCCCTCCAGACCCTCTGCAATGTCACCTATAAAGATGTTAAAGAGGACTGGACCCAGTACTGAGCCCTGAGGTACTCCACTTGTGACCCCCCTTTCTTCGGAATGTGTGCCACTCACTATTACCTTCTGTGTCCTGTTGTGCAGCCAGTTTGCAACCCAGGCTACCACCCTGGGACCCACTCCCAAGCTGGCTAACTTAATTATTAATCTTTTGTGCGGGACTGTGTCAAATGCCTTGCTAAAGTCTAGGTAGGCCATATCCACAGCCCCTCCCTGGTCTATTACTTTGGTCACCCAGTCAAAGAAATCTATTAGATTCATCTGACATGACCTTCCTGCTGTAAATCCATGCTGCTTTGGGTCCTGTGCCTCGCTGGCCTCTAGATACTCAACAATTCTTTCTTTCAGAAGTGATTCCATCATTTTCCCCTACCACTGAGGTCAAACTTACAGGTCTGTAGTTTCCTGCTTCTGCCTTGCTCCCACTTTTGTGAAGGGGAATCACATCTGCCCTCCTCCAGTCCTCAGGTACCACCCCATCCTCCCATGATTTGTTAAAAAGTGTGGTCAGTGGTGTCACTAGGTCCTCCTTAGTTCTTTTAGGATTCTGGGGTGAATCCCATAAGGCCCCATTGCTTTGTCCACCTTGAGTTTTAGGAGTTCTTTCAGGACTCTTTCTTCTGTAAATGGACTGGTGTCAACCCCCCTACCCAGAGTGCTTCTATTGTCTGGTTTAGGTAACTCCTCCTCATCTTCTTTTGTGAATACTGAGCAAACGTATTCATTCAGTATCTCTGCCTTTTCACTGTCTCCCTCTGCCCACCTCCCCTCTCCCTTATTAATCTTCACTATTCCTCTCTTAACCTTTCTATGATCCCTAATGTACCTATAAAATGTTTTATCCCCCTTCTTAACTGACTTGGCTATTTTTTCCTCAGTTTGGGCCTTTGCTATTCTGACTGCCTTCCCCACTTCTTTCTGCTTTAATTGATACAGTTCCCTGTCGTGCTCCTTCTGTGATGCCTTATACTTTTTGAATGCAGCCTTTTTCTCCTTAACCTTCCCTGCCACCTCTTTTGAGAACCATAGTGTTTTTTTACTCCGCTTTGTTTTCTTTATCTGTTTCACACAAAGGCTTGTTGCCTCTATGATGGCAGTTTTGATTTTTCTCCATTGTTCTTCCACACCTCCTTTTTGCCCATTTGCTAGTGTATTCCTCAGGTATTCACCCATTTTGCCAAAGTCATCCCTTCGAAAGTCCAGTATGCTTGTTTTTGTATGGCTTGTCTCCATGGTTGTGCTTATTGTGAAGCACACTGTGCAGTGGTCGCTTGTTCCCAGATGTCTACCGACTTCTAAATTTGTGATCCTCTCTCCATTTGAGAGTACCAGGTCTCGTATTGCTTCCTCCCGAGTGGGTTCAACACTAGCTGTCTAAGGCCTGCCCCCTGCAGGGCATCGAGAAAGACCCTGCTCTTGGATGTGGCTGCAGTACATGTCATTCAGTTAACATCTGGCATATTCAGGTCCCCCATTAACAGTATCTCCCCTTTTTCAGCCATTTTGAGAATGTCCTCTATCATTTTCTTGTCCATTTCTCCCTTGAGATGGGGGTCTGTATACAACCCCTGTGCGGATTGTGATGCCATTCCCTGTCTCCAAGGTGACCCAGAGTTCCTCTTGTCCTCCCCCTTTACTTTTTAGTTCTGAAGCTTTGATCCCTTCCCTTATGTATAGAGCTACTCCACCTCCTCTTTTCCCCTCCCTGTCCCTTCTGTAGACTGTGTACCCCGGTATGTTGACATCCCAGTCATTGTTCCCCGTGTACCATGTTTCTGTGACTGCCACAATATCCAAGTGTTTATCTTCCATCAAGGCTACTAGCTCAGGAAGCTTGTTTCCCAGACTATGGACATTGGTACTCATTGCCCTCCATTTAATGTTGTCTTCATCCTTTTTCCCCCATGCCTGCTGTTTTTGCCCTTGTCTATTTTTCCATTTACCCCTGTCCTGCCCTCTGTTGAGCACTGTACCTCAGTGTTTACCTTACTACCCGTCATATTTTGTTGGGGGAAGCTTGAAATTTCCTGCCTCTTATTAGCACCTCCCCCCATGGCTAGTTTAAAAGCTTGCCAAGGAAGCATTTAAACCTGTCACTTAGGATCTTGGTTCCCTTCATTCATATGGCACCAGTCAGCCCTGTGCAGCCAGTTTGAGACTGGGAACATCCCCAGCTGCTACCTAGTGGGTGAGTGGGGCATGAATACATGCCCACATAATGCACACTGTTGCGTCACATATATCGGGGGGTGCAGGTGTGGGGCAGCGATAGGGACTGCACAAGGGCACATGCCTGTCACAGGACAGTGGGGGTGGGCATGCTGTCGGGCGGTGCACAACAGGGGCAGTGTTGCAGCGCAACACAGCACGGGCAGTGTCGTGATGCAGAACAGCAGGCATGTGCGGCAGTGCAGAAGGCACTACACATGCCCAGGCATGGGCAACCACAGGGCAATGGAAGGCAACCAATGCTGTACAGAACAGGAGCAGTCAGTCCCGGATGCAGGCATGGTCAGGTGCAGGGCAAGACAGGGCAGCCAGGACACTTCAGGTGGTGGTTAAGGAACAGATGCTATGTCAAACCATGGTAGTATAGGGTTGCACAGGGAGTTGGGCCACAGGGACAGAGGTGGACAGGCAGAAGCTGCACCTGCATGGAGTGATGGAGGGGGGTGTGGGGCATTGGATCACAATGCACATGCATGCAGGGTACTAACAGACTGCTTTGTCCCCCCACAGGTGATGCAGCATATCCCCTCTGCCCCTGGCTGCTAACCCCGTACTGCCATCCAGGCAATGAGACCGAGGAGCAATACAATGAGGCACACATCGCTACATGCACTATCATCGAGCGTGTGTTCGGCATGCTGAAGAAGCACTTCAGGTCCTTGGATAGGTCTGGTGGTGCCCTACAATACAGCCCAGAGAAGGCCTGTGGCATATTCCTGGCCTGTTGTATGCTACACAACATGGCCATTAACTGTGGAATACCCCTCCAGGCTGAGAAGAGCAACAGTTCTGGGGAGGAGGAGGAGGAGGAGGAGGATGTGGAGTAGGGGCCCTTTGGTGGTGGTGGTGGTGGGCAGCCGACCATGGAATGTAGGGACCCATGTCTGGCCACTAGGTCTTGGCAGCACAGGGACACCATAGTGGAGGAGCATTTCAGGGACCGAAGGTGAGTATCACAGGAGGGCAGCACACAGCAGACACACACACACACACACCACAGGTGGTGGTGGGGAATGACACACATATGCGCAGATGGCTGCCACACAGTGGATACACAGTACACTCGAGAAGGGTGGCAGACATGCACAGATGCACACAGAAGGCCAGACATGGACAGGGGGGACACAGAGTCAGTGTTGGGTATGGCAAGGATAAGTGTACTTCCACCAGCACACATGCACAGCAGATACAGGGCCACACTCATCACACCCATGCCACACAGCACAACACCGGTGGCCCTGGCCATGCACAGTGCACCACACAGGTGCCCTACACAGGTGTTGTCCTGGGGCAGATATGTGTCACAGCATGCCACCCCAGGTACTGTCAGCCTGGTGTGTGGGCTGCAACAGGCGCATGTTACAGGAGCCATGTTTACCAAGGCATCAGCAGGAGCCACCACGGCCACCACGGACATGTGGGAAGCCTCACCCTCACCTGGTGGTTGCTGAGTCAGCGCCACTGGCCTCGGGGTTGGGGGGGTGTCCACCACCCCTGGTGGGGTACTGAAGCGAGACCGTGAATGGGTACTCACCGGTGTATTGTTCCCAAGACCCAAGTTGGATCCGAGGGGTGTCAGGGATGGCTAGGTGTGGTGACGACATCAGCGGCAATGGGTTCACCTGATGCTGTGACCTGGGGGTGCGAGAAGCACTCCTGGGAGTGCGGCTGGTACCCTGGCATCCAAGTGGCTCAATGTGAGCACTCACTACCTCAAGTGAAAGTGCCATCTGCTCCAGTGCAGCGGTCATGCCCACCCGCATTTGGTGATCCTCGGCCAGCCACTGGGCATGCCACAGAGATGACTCATGCTCCATGACCAGCTGTATCAGAATGCCCCTGATCTCTGCCCTGAGGGATGCCCTGAAGGACACCTGCCCTTCCACGGTGTCCTACAGAAGGCATACATAGCCCTCCACCTCATCAGTGAAGAATAAAACAGGGGGGCAGTGCCGATGAGTAGGTGGGGTTACGGCCTGCTGTGATGCATGCACAGTAGGTTGACACTGCTCAGCAGTCTGCTATATGGGCAGGGACTGGGCACAGGCATCCACTGCGCACCCAGGGATGCCCACATCATGGTCCCCTACCACTTGCTGTTGCTCCACAGCATCCTGCTGAACAGTGGCAGTAGTCCCTGGCCCCACAGAAGCACCAGACACATGGCCACCAACATCTACCATTATGGGAGGTTGTGGTAGCCCTGTGGGGGTGCATGGGGCCACAGAATCACCAACGCTACATGGTGCCACCTATGTATGCACCTGTGCCACAGCCCAACCGATGTTGCCCGTATCCCTCCATATCTGTGTGGCATCTACATTGCTGTCATCATATGCCCCCTTCGTTCTGGATGCCAGACCCAGCAGGTCATCTACAATGTCGACCCTGTCCATAGGGTCCCTGTCAAAAAGACCCAGAAACCTGATCAGCCATGGGTTACCATGGCCACCTGCTGTGGCACCAGCTGCGGAGGGGTCAGATGGGTCTGCACCATCCTTCACCATGGCCAGGGCTGCGGAGGTGTTGGATGTACCTGGCATTGGCTCCACCTCAACCCTGACTGAAGGCGCAGTATGATGGTCCAGGCTCCTCCTCTGCTGGGTCATCGGGGTGTTCCCTGGACCCTGCAGTACCTGTGAGGTGTGACGGAGCTGAAAGAGAGAAGGATAACAAGGTTAGTGACATGTGTCAATGGTGTCTACAAACAGGTATGAACAAGAATCTATGTACGTGTGCCATTGGAGTGCCTGACCTACCACATAAGTGAGTGACACCCCTAGCGGCCACTGCCATGCACAAGCACCAGCGTTGCCAAACATGCACTGTGGCTGGTATTGCTGCCCAGGGACATGTGTGGTACAGCACACCACTGTGAGTGTTGGCCTCCCCACAAAGCACACCACCCACGGGAACAATCTCCCAAGCACTCACCTGTGCCACCCTGGCAACTCCCCTTGCTCCCATGTGCTACACAGGGGTGGCACACCATGTGTCAACAGCACAGTGTTGGCAGACAGGGCTGGATGTCGACATGCGCAGTGCACAACACATGGATACTATACAGAGCATGGTGAGGCATGTCACGGCACACATGGCAAGCACACGCATGTCACCACAGGTAGTGACAAATGAATACTCACAGTGCTGTGATGGACTGCTCCCAGTCTGGAAGCCACCACCTGGAACATCCATCACTGTGGTCCAGCCCATGCTGGCAACCAGCCTCTCCTCATTCGGGGTGAGGCGCAATGCTGTCTGTGGCCCACCCTGTCACCCCAGGTAGGCCCGGATGGTGGTCATCTTCTCTTTGGCCCTACTCTTCTCATCATGAAAGTGCTTGCGACACTCCTTGGGGGTTCTATTATAAATGCCATGGGCAGTCATGTGGTGGGTGGCCTCCTCAGAAGCCTCATCCCTGCACTGGCGGCTGCCACCCCTGCCAGCCATGATGCTCTGCCTTGGGAAGTAGGCCTCCAGCAATACCCTGTCCTCATCCACAGTGAAGTTAGGACATCTCTGTCCTGAAGCGTTGTCCTGATCAGACATTGTGGCTGCTGTGGCGGCAAATGTTGCAGGCATCAGCACTGCTCAAGCAATTGTGGCTTTGTGCCAGCTTGTGGCAGTCAGAAGCATATTCACAGCCCTCTGGATGCCTTCAAAACCCCTGTCTGCTGTTGCTGACAAGCTGTACAGAGATTGATGTAAACAAACCTACCTTCAAGGCTGCAATACCTGTAGGTCACCTGTGGATTGGGGAGGTGCATTCAGGAGCATTCATAGCCCAGCACATGCAAATGAGGTTTGGAGCAACAGTGAAGAGATAGTAAAGCAGGTGTGATGCCCCTGAATTTGGCAATGAGCTGAACTGAGACTAGTGGATGTGAATTGCATAACTTCCCCCAGCTCATCTCAATCTGCATTGCGCAACTGGGGCATTGAACGCATGCCCCCATGGTGCATTCCCACGAATGCATGATCATTATGGTGCATTTGCCGAATGCGGCACATGTCATACAGTGCATCTCTCATGCATGCACGACGCATTGTACAGTGCATGCCATGCATACTGCATCATGTGCACTTTCAGTGGTAGCGCGATTGCAGTCAACATTGCATGTCAGGCGACATACGCCATTGGGGCTGTGCAGCATGATCTATGTTAGGAGTGTATGGCGCATATGTGTGACATTGTGGATATGCACCACGTCAGCCCGTGGCGCATGTGTAGCTGCATGTGCCATCCACAGTGTGCCATTCCCAATATGGTGGTTCCACGCAATCTGTGCATGTACGACCCGGTCATGACCCCTGACCCTGTTCTCTCACCCATACTGTGACTACTATGCATGTGCGGTGCCACACAATTGGCAGCTATCACACATTGCCATACTGCATTCCTGTGATGCACGGCCCATTGCTTGTTGGCCTATCATCCATGTGGTGCGATCAGGCCAGCACAGCTCTGCAGTGTGTGGTGTGCACACCTGCTCCCTCTAATATCCACAGCAAAATTCCACACACCCAGTCAGCTGGACCAAAGTCCATAAATTGGGGAGAGTTTGAGTTGGCCAACCTGGTGGCACTGGTCATGCCACTTGAGGGGCAACTCTTTGGCAGCCAGGACCTCCACACACCACACTCTGCTGTGTGGGCAATGGTGGCAGAGTGACCTGGAGTGGAGGACTGGGGTGACATGCATGGGAAGCAGTGCAGGCACCGCTATGGTGATCTACAGTGGAGGGACCCTGACAGGCTGCGCAACCTTTGGGACCAGGCATGCAAGGGGGCAGTGCCACGCCCAGGTATGTCTCAACCCTGTTACTTCCACTCTATACAGCTACTATGCATTATGGGGGGTGGGTGTGTGTGCACTGCCATACACACACATGTGTGACATGCCCAGCTGGTGGTGCATGTGTAGTGTGACCATGCAAACCGTGCTTTGCCGTGTGCACCCTGGTACACCTCAGGGGCATTGAAGTGGCACTGTGGCAGGCACCTCATGGTGTCCCCAGTGGCATGGCACACATCCATCTGCACACTGACATGGTGGGTCACTGTTTGTGGTGGTGGCAGTTACTTCCCACTGCCCAGGGTGCTGTTCCATTGGGTCAGTGGGGGGTAGGTCCACCACTGCATTCTGGCAACAGTGCTGTTGCTGTGGGTCACTGGGCAAGGGGGGTGTTTGGTTATACCTACGGTCATCTCACGGTACCGGCAGACAGACAGAGGACCGCGGTGCAGGTGGCAGCCAGGGACACTAAGGCCAATGGTGGAGGACAGTGGTCTGGCTGTGTGGGTGCAGGTGACTGTACTGCATGTGCTTCCACTGTGTGGTCATCTGGGGGGAGGGGGATTGCCCACAGTGGGCCTTTGCCGGACACATGTGCATGTCCATGTGCTGCCCATTGTGCACACACTTGGGGTGTCGCTTTGGTGGCATGTGCTTGGGCCACTGTCTACATGGCTCCCATGTGTATGTCCACCATGTCTGCATCTGCTCAGGGCCATGGGCACACTGCAGTGCTCCATTGGTGGTCAGACAGGGCGTGCACGGTTGTTCACCCAGTTGGCATCTGCACATATTGTTTGGGACATGGCTGCATGCCGCTCTGTGTGACACTCTGCATGCACATGAGGGCCTTATGCTGTCCCAGTAACATTACACAGTCACTATGTGTCTGTGTATGCCAGTCTGTTGCTGGTGTGCTGTATGCATGGCAGGCTGTCGGCCATTGCCATGGGGGCAGCCTCCATCACACTTGCATGGTGGTTGGAGGGGCTATGGTGTGGACCATGGCACTGAGTTCCTGTTGTCTGTGTCCCCACTGTAGGTCTATGCAGATGGCCTTCAGGACGGCAGGGAGAGCATTCTGGCTTGCATTGCAGAGGACCATTGTGCCACTCTTCAGAAGGCAGGGGGAGTTGCTGTGGGTCATCAACCTGCTTGTGCGGACACTGCGTGCAGGGGGCCACCGGGGAGTGCACAGGGCTGCACCCCTCATGTCCTGTAGGCTATTGTATTCCCTGTCCCCTTCCCAACATCTCCTGTCCTTTCATTCATTCCCTGTTCCTCCCCACACCTGCCACTTCCCTGTTTTACCAGTTTATTGCTGCTACTGTTTTGAGTCCCACTGAACTGTACCCCTGTTGTTTTGTTCCTATTGATATTGTTGCTGTTGTTGTATTGTTTAACTTGGTTAAGTAAATGTTTTGCGATTGTTGCCAGTGTCTGTGGTCATTCATTTTATTTTGTGCTGGTGCCCTGTTGTGCTTCTTAAGTTCCCCACTACCCTTGTTTCCATTTGTGCATTTGCCACTGTGGAATTGTGCATTCATGTGCCATGTCCACCTTTCATGCCCGCCACAGTGTGTGTATCCTCTGTGTTGTGTCTGGACTGTTGGGTGGCCTTATAACATGCTCACTGGCACACTGCCCCAGTTCTGTGTGTGGTATAGGTGGTTTTGTTGTGGTGGTTACCCTGGTGCTGTGCTGCTCTGCTTGTGGTCCACAGTGCCTGTGGGCATGTTTCTCCTACGCAAGCCATGGCCTGCGGCCTGTGTGCCATTGTGCCTGTCCACCAGTGTGTGTGCCTGTGTTGCAGCTCCCATGTCCACCCTGCTGTGTTCCTGTGCACTGGTCCCTGCTTGGCTGCCTCTGCCATGCTGACTAGTGCACCTCTGCTGCTGTGCCACACCTTGACAGTCACCCCTGTGCATGTCAGCTGTGCCTGTTGGTCCCCTGGTGCTTCCAAGTGTCACCACATGTACTCTCTCTCTGCACCCTGTCTGCTTTGGTAGGCCATGCTCTAGCCCTTTGGCCTTGGGCGCAGTCCCTGCTGAGCAGTTCAATGGCACCCAATATGTCATTGCAGTCTTCCCCTGTTGCTCCTGTGTCATTGTTGAGTTGCTCCTGATTCATTGTTTTGTGGTCTGTGGTGCTCCTGCACATCCTGGATGTACTGGGGCAACTCAGGTTGCGTCATGGCACTTCAGTGGTATTCATAGTGGGGATGTGCAGGGTCCTTCCTGTGGCACATCCTTCTGTGAATATCACTGTTTGGGCATGGCACATCTCATTTGCCCCGGCACATATGAGATGTGCCGTACACAACTGCTTGTGAATCCTGCCCTTAATGTTCAAGCCTGCAGTCCTGAAGTATGGCTCATATATTTGACAGTCAACATTTCACTAATTCACCCTTGGAACATCTTTCAAAAACTGTGCCAGGAATGAGTTTAAGAAATATTGGACTTCAAATAAATGAGCCGTACTCAAGGATGGTAGGCTTAAAGATTAATTGTGAATGGTCAGCTTTATTTGTATAGTTGTGCACTTACAAATAGAAGCTACTGTCATGTGGTTTAGTTGTGTTTGGGATTTTTTCTGCTTATTAAAATTAAGTACATGTGCATTTCCAATGTAGTTGTAGTCTGTCTTAAGTTAACGAGTCCCCTTAAGGTTTTTTACTAGCCAGTTCACCTCCTAGTACAGGAAAGGTTTTGGGGCTCACAGTATAAAAAGCTTCAGACACCAGGTCTCAAGGCTTCCTGTCAGTCTACCCTTTCAGGCAATGCATGGATTGCTAGTGCAACAGAAATTAAAGCACAAGTGGTACTAAGAGGTGTCACGCTGTCCAAAGCAGAAGCGGGACCGTACAGAAAATGAGAGATGGAATATACCTAAAGTGGAAGCTATTACCTATTATTTTAAATAAAAGTAAATCAGAATTCAGGAGACATCTTGACACACAACTATAAGAGCAAAATGATATTAGACAATGCACATAAACTCCGGAGCTACCAATGACCTCCAGCCTTCTCAGCTCAGTGTCATTCTAGTATAAACCCTAGGATGAATTAAGGTGCCAGTGCTGCTGAGGGGTGCAATGTTATAAGTCTAACTTTGCCATAATTTCTTTAATCTTCTGAATGCTTTCTTTCAAGCATTTCTCCATTCTGTTTCCCGGATTGTAGGACCATACGGAGTGCCAAATTGCTTGATCAGCAAGAGAGGACAACAGTGAGAAATTAGCTTGTGTTATCACTGCTAACTACATACAGGACCAAGGCAATGTAATACAGTGCAATCATTCCTTCCATAAAGCATCCAGACTACTATAGACCAATGAATAAAATGGCAATTACAGTTGATATAAAATTCCTGATGCACAGGATAACAGAAAGGCAGTTTGCAAGAAGGGCAGTATGTATGCTTTACCTATTTCTGTTATATTCTGCCCCCGTTAGTTTGGCAGTTCAGTTAATTTATGGAATCCAGGGATATTGGGCTCTTTAAATGTTAAGGCTTGTAGCTATTTTGGTGATTGGGTGGGTGTTGGGGTAGGTTTTTGAGGTTTTAGTTTTGGTTGTGTGGATGGATGTTTGATTGGTTAGGGTTGTTTTTGCTGTATTAGTGATGTGGTTGGATCTGAGTGACTGAGTTAGTTAGTGGTTTTGGGACCTCTGGTGGGACACCATGTGTCTGGGGAGACTGGGGGGCCTGGGGTGGGTTTGGATGGTGTATGGGGAATCCCTAATACTTGATCTGTGGCCCTTTACTGACCTCCCTGTGTCTACTACTACAGCACGTTGCTGTCATGAGGTCAGAATAAATAGGAGCCATATGGATCATTTGAGGAGGGTGCCCCCTTCACCAAAGGAGGGGGCAGGATCAAGGTAGTCAGGTGTAGAAGGCACCCTGGACATCGATGGGACCTTGGGAGAGGTGAGACATGTTTGGTCCCCGTCCCCAAGGATTCCACCAGACCAAGTGGGCAGGTAGTCAGAGAGGCTACCCTCTCTGCCAATCCCTTGAGGGCAGTACTATGCAATGCCAGATCAATAAGGAACATGACCACAATTATTGCGGACTTGATTTCCTCAGTCAATCTGGCTTGCATTACTAAGACCTGGGTGGGTGATGATGCTGACCAAGTTTTAGAGGTAGCTGCCCCCGGTATATGGTAGTGCACTGCCCCAGAGTGGAACACAGGGGTGGGGGAGTGGCCATCTGTTTTAGATCTGAGCTTGGCTTCTCCGTGCACCCAGTGGGAAAACCGGGTTCATTTGAATGTGTGGCCATACGTAGAGGTCCGGGCACAGGCTGTATGATTCTCATAATTTACCGCCCCCTGGGGTAGCAGGTGAATTCCTACAGGGAGTAGCCAATTTCATCATCGGTGAGATGTTGGAGTCCCCCTGGTGTTTGATCCTGGAGGACTTCAATGGCTGGGCCAATGATGAATCATCTAGGCTAGGTTACATCTTCCTCCAGGCAATGTCATCTCTGGGCCTGACGCAGGAAGTTTCCTCTGTGACCCATCAAGGTGGCCATATGTTGGACCTGGTTTTCTCACTGGGGCTTGAGGTTAATAACTTCAAGACTGATCGGGTCATTTCCGATCACTGCACAGTGGGGTTCTCATTCAGGGCCCCCCCTGAGAGCCCTCCCTCTGCAGAGATGGTCAGCTATCGCCCTTTGAGGGGTTTGACCTCGGAGGGATTTCTGACGGCAGCTGACCTATCTAGTGTGGTTAGTGCATGCGTTGGGGGTCCAGATGAGGCTATTGCTACCTATAATAGGGTGTTGGCAGCTACTCTGGACTCCCTCGCACCAACCTATGTATGACCCAGATCCTCTCACTTGAGGACCCCTTGGTTTGATGGGGACCTCGAGAGGATGAAGATCATGGGTCAGAGGTTGGAGCACTGCTGGCGGAGGTTTGGGCTGGAGACAAATAGACTGGCCCTGCGCTCACATTATACTGAGTATCAGGGGGTAGCACTCTTAAGAAGGCAGAGTTCCTGTCCAGAGAGATTGCTGCCAGGAAGAATCGACCAACTGCGCTTTTTTGGACTGTGGACAGCCTTTTAAAACCAGCCTGTCTTCAGCCGAAAAATACTTTTTCTGACGCTCTTTGCAAGGAGTTTGCTCTATTCTTCTCAGACAGGATGTCCGCCATCCAGCTCAGTGTTGTGCCAGTAAGCCCTTCTGTGGCCTATAGTGATCATCTGGGTCACCCACTGAGCACTCCACCTAGTT
This sequence comes from Neoceratodus forsteri, assembly GCA_016271365.2. Taxonomy (NCBI): domain Eukaryota; kingdom Metazoa; phylum Chordata; order Ceratodontiformes; family Ceratodontidae; genus Neoceratodus; species Neoceratodus forsteri. The sequence continues at coordinate 341,119,538 of CM057455.1, read as the reverse complement.
GGGGGGGGAGTTTAAACCAGTGGAGGCGTCGGAGATAATCAGGGAGGTCTCCAAGTTAAAGCACACATACTGCAAACTGGATCTGGTGCTGACTCATTTCTTGATGAAATGTGTTGACACTGTTGGCCCAGTGTTCACCTTAATTGTCCAGTGCTCCCTGTCAGAGGGGATTGTTCCAGATGCCTTGAAGGAGGCATGAGTTTGTCCCCTCTTGAAGAAGTCTTCTTTGGATCCTGATGTCAAGGTGAAGTACCGTGCCATCTCCAACCTCCCATTTTTAGGAAAAGTTGTCAAGAAGGTTGTGGTGCAGCAACATGAGGAACACCTTGTGGCTCTCGATCTCTACAAGCCTTTCCAGTCTGGTTTTTGTACAAGGCATAGTATGGAAACCTCACTAGTTCGGGTGCAAAATTACCTCCTCAGGGTTAGAGATCAGGGGGAGTGGACAGTTCTTGTCCTCCTAGATCTCTCTTCAGCCTTTGACATGGTAGACCATTGTGTGTTACTCGACTGCCTTAGAGAATTTTGTGCACTCACTGGCTCTGTCATCTGCTGGTAGGAGGCAATGGGTAGTGATGGAGAATTGCTCCTCCTCCTCTAGCCTACTGTCATGTAGAGTACCTCAGGGTTCTGTCTTGTCACCAATGTTGTTTGCCATGTATATGCTGCCCCTGAGTGAGCTCATTAGGAAATACAGCTTTGGGTTTTCATTGCTATGCTGATGATATCCAGCTGTATTTTTTCTTTGACCATGGAACATCCAGTGTGGTGCAAGTACTTAACAACTGCCTCACAGAGATCAATGATTGGCTGGCCTCCAGCTGGTTGTGACTGAACCCCAATAAGATGGAGGTACTGGTGGTGGAGTTGAACAGAGGATGGAACAGGGTGACTTCTGGTGCCAAAACTGGTTTATTCCTGGGATCTGTTCCACTGAAGGCCTCGTCTAGGGTGCGAAACCTCGGCGTGACCTTTGACAGTGGTTTGATGCTTGAATCTCAGGTGTCATCTGTTGTCCGGACCAGCTTTTACCATCTCAGGAATATCACCAGGGTCAAGCTCCTAGTTTCATCTATGGACCTCCCCACCTTAGTGCATGCCTTTGTGATTGCTATGCTGATGATACCCAGCTGTATTTTTTCTTTGCCTGTGGAACATCCAGTGCAATGGAAGTACTTAACAACTACCTCACAGAGATCAATGATTGGATGGCTTCCAGCTGGTTGTGACTGAACCCCAATAAGACGGAGGTACTGGTGGTGAAGTCGAACAGAGGACGGAACAGAGTGGCCTCTTGTGTCCAATAAGACAGAGGTACTGGTGGTGGAGTCAAACAGAGGACAGAACAGGGTGGCCTCTTGTGTCCAAACTGGTTTATTCCTGGGATCTGTTCCATTGAAGGCCTCCTCTTGGGTGGGAAACCTTGGCATGACCTTTGACAGTGGTTTGATGCTTGAATCTCAGGTGTCATCCGTTGTCCGGACCAGCTTTTACCATCTCAGGAATATCACCAGGGTCAAACCCCTAGTTCCATCCATGGACCTTCCCACCTTAGTACATGCCTTTGTGATGTCTAGACTTGATTACTCTAATGTGCTCCTCCTTGGGGTCTCAGGGGGGCAACCTCTACCAGCTGCAGTTGATGCAGAACACAGCTGCCACACTGTTGATGGGGCAGTCAAAATTCTGCCACATAACCCCGGTGCTGCGTGCACTGCACTGGCTGCCGGTGTGGTGGAGGATACTCTTCAAGGTGGACTTGATCACCTATAAGGCCCTTCATGGGTTGGGCATTGGCTATCTGTCGGATCTTCTTACACCTGCTGCCTCGGTCTGCTCCCTCCAGTCCTCCTCTAGGGGCCTCCTGGCGATTCCCAGGACAAGGTTGAAAACTGCCTGTGAAAGGGTGTTCAGTGTCACTGGCCCCATCCAGTGGAATTCACTCCCTCCATCTGTTCAGGAGGCCCATTCAGTTCAGGTTTTTAAGACCTGCCTCAAGGCCCTTTTGTTTAATCAAGCCTTCCCGGACCAGACATACTAGTTATTTCGGGAGTCCCGCCTTTTGTTCTCACTTCTGACTATTTATTTTAGAGAGCTTTGTGTCCCAAATAACATATTTATTGTATGCTGCTTTAAAATGTTTTTCCTTTTATTATTAATATTAATTTTATTTGATATTATATTCTATTGATAGAATGCTTTTACTGTACAGCACCCAGAGCCTCTGGGATTGGGTACTTGGAAAATAAAATTTGCCTTGCCTTGCCTAGAATGCATACATGGTGTAAGAAGACAGATAATGTCTGAGACAGGGTTTTTCTCTAATGTTAAAAGAGTGGTCTCTGATCAAGATTACCTGGGGATACTTTTGTTATTCTTGGGGCTCCCATTGCTTTTATTTAACTGCTATATTCCACCATCAAGAAATAGGAAACTCCTAAATTACATTGGGGATAGACTAATCAACTCAGTCAGAGATGCTCAATTGGACTATCCCAATGCTTTTCTTCTACTCACTGGAGACTTTAATGCCAGAATAGGCTCATTTGATGGACTATGTGAGAATTCAGTGTTGGGTTGTATGTTTCCAAATACTGGCAGAGCCAAACGAGTTACCTCTGACTTTAAATATAATTGTAATGGTAGCAAATTAATAAAATTTATGAATGACAATTTGATCTACCCTTTAAATGGTAGTAGTAGTAATATTTTTATGTGTTTGACCTTCAGGTCATTATAAATTAATATTATAAAATCCACAAACTACACATCATATTCACACATACATTTTAAAAGACAGAAAAAAATTCACATGCAGTTTGCTTATACAGACCAAAGACATACACATATTTATTACACTACTCATTTTATAAACCTAATAACCCCCCGTCCAATTAACATTATTTCATTTTTTTTATAAATCCAGTTTATATATGTTGCCATATCTATAGCAATAAAATCCAGAGGTGGATTCATTAAAATCCTCAATACCTCTTTTTCTAATAGATGATCAGTCTGGCAGTATGGGGACACAATTTTTTTCCCCAACTCTACATATTTTGGACAGTACAACATCAAGTGTTCTGAAGTTTCCAGACATTTTATACCACAATTGCAGTTTAGATCCTGAAATTCTGATTTAGCCTTTGCATATAAATATTGTCTATACTTAGATGGATACAACTCTAATCTGAACTTTGTAAATAGATATCTTAACTTTTTATCAGTTAAAAAGGATAAATATGGTTCCTTAATATGATTTATTTTATTCTGTGCATACCATTGATACATTTTTAATTACCTGATTTTTTCTATGTCCTCATTGGCTGAGACACTGGTCAATTTATTTTTGATCAACTGTTTGTATTTTTTTGAAATTGTTATTCCCTTCTGTTGATCACACCATAGATGATTTAACCCTATTTGATTTAGAATATGGATTGTTTGATTTAACCAAGGTGATGATAATCTTTGAGATATCCAGCTTGCTTTCTCACTCAGACATTTGAAAGCCAATCTATTTGATTCTAGATTAGAGCTTTTTATCCAATACCTTAAGTTTGTTAGATATGCTAAATATTTGATTTGTGTTCTTCCTAATTCAGCCCTTACAACAGCCGCTGGCATAGAACAAGGTACTCTCAGTAAATTTTTGCATAAATTATTAAATGGTTTCTCTAATTTTGCCACATTATCATCAAGCCACACTTCTATGGCATACAAAGCAATTGGGTTTAATTTCATTTCTGCTGCTTTAAGAATTGCATCAACACTATACCATCCATATCTTGCATTGAATTTCAGTAGACCATTCTTACTTTGTATTAATCTATTTAGTGTACATATCCTTTGCTTTGTAAATTTACCATTATTAGAAATCTGCAGACTGAGGCATCTGTATCAAGATACTAATTGAAGCTGATTATCATTAATAAACCATTTAAATGTTGATGACTTCTTCCCAATTATCATTATTTGAGTTTTATTCATATTTATTCCTAACTCATTTTCTTTACAATATAATTGAAGTTGCTTTAATTGTCTACCCATACCTATAGGGGAAAGTGAAATAAGAACCAAATTGTCGGCATACATAAGAATTGGTATCATAAAACTAGCCACTGCAGGAGTGTGGCTGGAAATGGAAACAAGTTTTTCAGGGAAATCATTTATGAATAGGTTAAATAGTGTTGGGGCTGAAATACAGCCTTGTTTCACACCTTGGTTTGTTGGAAAAGCCTCTGTTAAATTACCAGCCAAGTCATAACATATATATGTCTTATTTTCAGAATATAATTGTATTATTATCCTTGGAATGGTCCGATTCAACTTCATATCCATTAATTTTTGCCATAATAAACACCTATTCACCCTATCAAAAGCTCCCTGAAAACATACAAATGTTACATAAATAGGGATTTTTTTTCTCATAGTACTTCTCAATGATATGTGTTAATATGAAACATTGATCCACAGTTGAATAATTTTTCCTAAATCCTGCTTGATAATCATTCAATATATTTGAACCAGACAACCAAATTTGTATTCTGTCTAATAAAATTCTTGTAAAAATTTTACTCAGACTATCCAATAGACTAATAGGTCTAAAATTCTCTGGTAGTTCAGGATTACATTTCTTGTGTAATGGTATTATTATGTTATACTTCCATGATTTATAGATGTTATCACTCTCAATTATTTTGTTAAATAATATTGCTAGTAAACTACTCCACCACTCCTGTTCTATTTTATAAAGGAAAGAGGGGACTTGATCCACACCTGATGCCTTATTTAATTTAGTAGCTGATATTGCCCGAGAAACTTCAGAAGGTGTTATATTCAATGCAGATTGTGACTCATTCAATTGTGTTAGAAAATGTTCTTGTATTCGTTCCTCTGTCTCTTGCCAGAATAATTTCTGGTAATACGTAATCCAATTTGCTGCTGGAATATGTGCTATAATATTCTGAGTGAAATTTCCCATCCCCTTTGCAACTTTAATCCAGAAACCCTTTATGTCCTCATTTGTTTTTATTTGTAACATAGACTTCCACTGCTCTTGAATAAACAAATCCGATTTTTAATCAAAAGACATTTATATTCCTTCCTTTGATTATTAAGGTATTGTATATTTTCAGTTGTTTTATTTTCTTGTACATTTTTAGTTAGTTTATTAAGATACTTTTTAAATTGTTGACATTCCCTATCATACCAGGAGTAATCCTGTCTACGTTTAAATTGTTTATATAATAAGGATAATACTTTATCTGTAATGGCCTGTATTGAGTCTTGGATCTCTATTACTGTTCTTTCTTCTGAAATATTCTCTGCAATAATTTGGATTTCTGACAAATTTAATATTGTTCCAATGTCTATATCCAGCTTCACGGAATATTGAACCCGCCTTTGATTAATAATCTGTATATCTGCAGAGTCCTCCCTTTGTGTTCCCAGACTCCCATCTAACTGTAATTCTACTGTTTTTTTATCCCACCTGCCATCCCCACTGAAGCCACACCATTGGGAGTCGCAAATTAAGCCAGTCTCTGCCAGTGCCTTACCTGTTGATCCCGGTCCCTCCATCCTGCCTCAGATACCCCCGGGCGGGGTCAGGGTAGGGGTGGACCTCTGAATCTTGCATGTGTCAGGGTCCAAGGTCACAGGCAGGCACCAGCACATCGAGACCTTGGCTCAGCACTCCATCTTCCCAGCTCCAGTGGGGGTATTTCCATATTTCTGTGGGACGCTGCGGGCCCTTACCTCAAGGCGCGAGCACCGACATTGGCAGCGTCCCTCCCTTAGTCCCTGAGGTGGATTGGTTGCTGACCTACGCCCTCAACCTATCATGCCCTAGGGACCCCAGCTTGCCATCGCACCCCCAGTCTTCACCAGAGGTCACCACTTGGCGGGCTGAGAAACCCTCCCTCCCCTGGAGAAGGTGAGCTGTCGTCAGATGCTCTAGCCTGTCTCTCCCCCGGCCAAATCCCAGTGGCCCGAGGTTGCTCCTAAACCTGGGTCACTGGCATGGTGCAAGGTGTGGCATCCAGCACCTCAACCCTCAGTGCCACTGGGCCAGCCTGTAATTCTACTTTTAATGGATAGTGATCACTTTCAGGACATATTATCACCTCAAAATCTTTTATATTATAATACTGCCAAGGTAAAATACAAATATAATCTATCACACTTGCTCTTTTCTCACTCAAATATATAAAATAGGAAGTATTCTTTCCCTTCATACTACCATTAAGTTTAATTAGACCATGTTTCTCCAAAATCTTAAACAAATTCCACCCCTGAATATTAGTCTTTCTATCCTTCGTGTAACTATGAGATATTGAAATACCCTTTAGCAATTTCCTCGTAAATTGACCCAATCTGACATTAAAATACCCAATCAACATCACATTACAACCTGGGTATTTTTTTCATAATATTGACCAGGTAAGAATCTAATTCCCCCCAAATTAAATTTGAGAAACGTTTTGTATTTACAGGTGGGCAATACACATCGATAATTATATATATATATATATCATATCATCTCAACTACAACTATTATAATATTATTTGAAATAAGTTCTGTTGCTCTAATTTTAACACTCATTGTTATTTTAATAAAAGTTACTAACCCCCCCCCGATGGCCTGCCATATTTTTTATTTTTATGGGCTTTCGCTTCAAAAGAGGCAAAGCCATTTAAATGCAGCTCTTCTATTGCCCAAGTCTCCTGTAAACAGATTATAATATTTGCTAAAAGGAACTTCTTTACATTTTCATCCAACAATTTTTTGGAAACACCAGAAAAGTTCCAGGACATAATAGAAGTCTGTATTTTATCCCCCTCTAGGACAACCTCCTGTTCTTCATTGTTTGCCTCAGACAGTCATTCCTGTGCTTCCTGTGTAAAAATATGAAACCTATTCTGTACTGTCACACCACATTCTATTTGATGATTAGAAACATCATTTTTCCATAGCTCCCCTTGGATTAACCTCCGGGAGTTTCCATATTGTTCTACTTCCTCATGTGTGTATAGCCATATACCCATTTTGTTAGTTTTCCTAACTGCTTTTAATATCAACTGCTGCAATATTTGATCCCTGACAGCAAAATGTATTTGACCTTGCTTTGTATAGCCAATTTCTATATATGCCCATTTAACACCTACTTTTCCCAATCTAATTCCCAGAACTTCAGAGATTATATAACACACTTTCTTCAAAAATTGGGATTCAGTTTAACTTGGTAAATGATCAACCCCATGGATTGATAAAACATATTGTTTTTCTTCCACTACTTGAATTTGTGTGTAGCATTCCTGCATTGCCTGAGATAATTCTACTTCTGTCAGAAACACACTTTCAGGGTTGTCTTTGAAGTCCTTCTTCAGTATTTGTTCCACATCCGTAACCACTCTAAGTTCAATATTTCCATTTGTATGCCTCTGTTTCCCAAGCCATCTTGCAATTTGTTTATCTGATATCAGTATTAACAAACTAAGATGGCCCTCAGTCTCGAATTTTGTAACTAAAATAATGCTGTTTCTTCCTTTTGGGATCTTATAAATATGTTCCATTATTTGTATAGCCATATCCCACAATACTTCTTTTTCTGAAAGATCAATAATATCTATCCCTGAACAGACTATCATGGCTTCATTCCCTGAAAGCCATATTCCTGGGTTAATTTGATAGGGGTACTCCCAATTTTGGAGGTGTGTGGTACTTGAATTGTCTCTGTCAGCATTAATAACAGTACTGTACCTGATGTTCTTTATTTTTTCACTATAGACCATATTTATCAACATCTCTATCCTATGTGGCTTTTTCTCTATCATACTATCTGTCCTTTTTCTCCTACTTTTGTTATTTCTTCTTCCCTTTTTCCTTTTTAGTTTTTATCTTTTTAATCATATCGATGTTGTGATGGCTTTCTTGTATTGTTTGGGAATTTATTCCCACGTCTTCTTGTGGCTTTTATAATTCTTTTAACTTCTTTTCCTCTTTTCCCTTATTTTTCTACATTTTCTTTCCCTCAGTACAGACCCCCACTCCGGTAAAAGGGTTTTTTCTTGATCCCCCTGTTTACTCATTTGTCCTATATACATAGAATCCTCCTCAGAGCCCATCTCTTTTTTAGCTAATTCTCTAAATAGATTTCTTATCAGAGCTTCCTTATATGCCATTGTGGATTTTCAAGAAGTAACCTCACCTCTCAATATGTGTAATTGTTCTAACAAGAGAATATTATCCATATGCGGATCTTTAAGAGCTGTTAATAATCTTGGTGTAAAAGGCGTTTGGTAATCCCTTATCTTTTCCAGTTCTTCCTTGATGCCATGATTTATACTTTTGTGATTTGTTTCAGACATATCAGTGTCCTGCACTTGTTGTTTAGAATGGGCCCCTAGGGACAGTATTGAATAATCTAACTTTATTTTTGTTATAGATTTTGGAAATGGTTCCAACTCAAACTCAGCTGAATTATGTAGGGAGATTTCATACCTCAAATTTCACTTTATATTTTATATTTTCACAGAGTCTCTAGTTAGTCTGTCTGTCACAGATGTCAACATAGATATCAGATTCTCTTCCCCTTGATTCATCAAATCTAAACCATCCTATATAGCTTTCTCCTCTATTACTTTCTCTGTCTTATCCAATTTTTGAAACTCTTTCTGGTGTTCTGTCTGGTGTTCTTTGTGAAGATTAGGTGTAGATGTACATAAAAATATATCCAAAGTACCCACATTTCTCTTCTTCCCTCTGTCCTGATCTACTTTTTGACTATCCTTTTTTTTGTCCTTTTTTCCCCTTCCCCCTTTTTCTCTGTATTTGTAAAATTTTCAGGAATGTCCAGATTGATATAACTAATCTGGGAGCCACTCTGTTCCTCTTGTTTTTTACAGTTCATCATTTTTCTTTTAAACTTTTGCTGAGATTGTTTGCTCTTTTTGGTTTTTAATTTCTGATCCCCCCATTGTTACCTCTAGTCACTACAACAATATTCCAGTAATTACTATCACCAGCTTAATACAACAGCTACAATTTTGCATAAAAATCTAAATATCAGTACAATAGATAATTAAACAATTGGTTACTGAATCAAAGCAAGTTTCAATAGACTAATTTCAATGAACAGCCGATATAAAGTCCAGTAGCTCATTTATGATAGTCCAACTTTTTAAATCTTCTCTCAGCTGTTTACCCAATCCTTCTTATTCTCATTTAATTCAATACATTTATCTGTGACAATATTGTTCAAAGTTCTTGAAAGAGTATGTTGATACGTATCTTAATCCTTTTTGTCCTCTTCTCCGGCTTCACAAACCCAAATCGCAGGAGAACACTTTGCGACCCTAATTAAAACCAGTCAAATCTGAGAGTAGATATCCGAGGTAGATTTTCAGGGTAGCTTTCCAATAGTCAATCCCTTTTAAACTGTACCAGTACTTCTTTATACTGTTTGCTTTGTCCACTAAAATAGATTAAAATAAATAGATCAAGACCATAAAATAATTGGACAGGGAAAATTTAAACACTACCTAAATACACTTAGAAACAAAAAAAATAAATAAAAATTATTCTCACAAAGTTACTAAACACCGCAATACAATTCTTTTGAGCATAAAAAAAGCATACACGGGATTTTAAAAGTATTCTACTTACTCTCCCAGTCATGCTCAGAAAACATTTCAGTCGCATATCATTGCTTTTTAATTCACTTTCCACACTAGCTCTTGACCTTTATAGTAATTTACTAACTCTCCCCTCATTTTTACCTGACAGGATTTTTATCTATTATAGCAATTACCTCGAGATCTTTAGAATTGCTCATAATCACTTTCTCGATCTGCCAGGGGATACAGGCCTGGTTAAACAGACTCCGCCAAAGAAAGACAAAACAAATTCAAAGGTTTGCACAGGGAATCTTTTGCACAAAACGCTGATTCAGCTCCCATGTAAAACAAACTTACTGGCAGTAGAAAAGAGAATAAAAAACGCTCTAGTTGGAAGGTTGAGATATACCCCAATCTTTACCCTCTACTAAGTTCAAGTTCAAGCTTCTCTCTATTCCATGCCAGAAGAAAATGGTGCTTGAGGGAAAAAGAATGCCATGCATGCGCTTTATGCTTCAGGGTCATGTGAGAGAGTGATCCAATAGGAGATATACTTCCTAGTTTTCCTGATTTTCTAATCTTCCCTAATCTTTCCTTTATCTATTTATTTATATATTTATATAACTTTGTTTATGCTCATATGATAATCACACAATACTTGTACAACATTTAAATCATTAAACACTGTAAAATGTTTCTCCATATATGAATGGGATAGCAATTAATATCAAGTCAAAAAACACGAAACACAAAACACCAGTTCCTATACAATTTCTATACAAATATTAAAATGCTCTGGTGATATTATGCTTTTATTTCAGCTGAAAACAAGAGGAGTGAATATTGCCGTCTCCAGCTCTCCTATTAAACTGCTTCCTCCTGCTTACGGTGTTGGCATTCAGGGCCACTAAGCCTCCATGGGCTCCTCTGGACTTCCCAATCCCTCAGCAGGCTTCTCCATCTTCAAATTCCATACTACTAGAGCGGGAAGGCCAGAGGCATCCGAACATTACACCACAGACCTCCAATAAACTCAAGCGCTTAGACGGGCTGGAAAGGTCAGTGAAACAAAAAAACATAAATATATAGTGGCAATGATGGTATACCTTTTATAAAGTTTTTTAAGGCTTTTCACTGACTCTAGCTATTGATACTCCTCTTCAGTACCTTAGTGCCCACTTGAGCCTTCCATGTCAAATAAGTACTGACCCCTTTTAAATGGTAGAACCCAGGGTGGTAGTACTGGTTCTCCCTCTTACTTTTCTAATAACAGTTCCTCGATAATCAATTTAGTTCTCTGGCAAGGCCCTCCACTTTTTTAGGAGGACCTTGCTGTTGTGAACAGAGTTGAAAGTGATCATTTCCCAATTGTTTTGTGTAAAATGATTAAAGTAGAGCAGGTAATTTGTCCAAGGCCCACTCCTATTACAATTAGATATTCAAGAAAATTGGAGTGGATATGGATGTTGGAAGAAGGTGTGATAACTTTAATTTCTTTTTTTATAAATTCTTGGGATTGCACTATTTCTGATCCCCACCAGATTTATGGATATCTAAAACTTTTTTTTAACACCTTTGAGGCCAAATTATATAAATCTATAACATTCAACTCAAAATTTTCAACTGTACCTGGATGGTTCGACAATGACTATAAAATACAGAAAAGACTCCTATGGAAAATATCTAGAAAAGCCAAAACAACAGCAGACCAGACTAGTGCAACTGAACATAAGGTAGCAAAGAAACAATACAGGGTTTTAATGAAGCAAAAAAAGAAACTTTTCAGTGAACAACAACGGGGCAGAATGCATGTAGCTGTAGAAAACAATGATACTAAACTTTCTGGCTCCTAGTTGCCAAAGGGTATAAGGGTTAGACTAATGATTTGGTTCTTCATGTTGAACCTAAAGGATGGGTAGAGTTCTATGGCAGAATCCTATATGATCCTAGTCTGGAAAGTGTCTGGAACAGCATGGATAAGAGAGATATAGAAATTCAACATGTTTCTTTTTCAAAACAAGAAATTGTCAAAGCAATATTGAGTCTTAAACACAATAAAGCCCCAGGCCTTGATAAAATCCCAAGGGAAGCCTTTTTATGTTCAGCCATACACTGGGAAGACTTTCTGGTTCCCTTTTATAATGAATGTTTTTGGAATAATTATATACCAGATTCATGGGTTGTCGCTATCATTTTACCAATTCATAAAAAGGGTTCAAAAGAGGATCCTGCAATGTATCACCCCATAAGTCTGTTGGACATCTTAGGCAACATTTTTGCAAAAATTCTATTGGCAAGACTCAGGAAGGAAATAGAATTAATGGGGGGGGGGCTTGCTCCATCTCAAACTGGCTTCCATGGACACTTTTCAACTTTAGATAACTGTTTCATACTCCCCCACCTAATTGAAAAATATTTAGTAGTTAGGAAACAAAAATTGTATATGGTCTTTGTGGACTATAGTTCTGCATTTGACACAATAAATAGGTCAGCTTTGTGGGACATAATGTTAAATCATAGTATTTCCCCAGTCCTTGTTAGCAGTATTAGGAATCTTTATTCAAATATGTGGTCCCAGATCTGAATTGAAAATGTTTATCAAGTAAATTAGTTACCAACAAAGGTGTAGGACAGGGATGCATACTGGCACCCATGCTATTTTCCATTTACTTGGATACTTTATTAATTGAATTATAGGTTTCTCAATCGGATTCTTCTAAAATTGGTTCAAATATCTGCTCCTCTCTTGCTTATGCCAATGACCTGGTACTATGCTGTCTCGCCGTTTCAGGTCTTCAGAAAAAACTAGATTTATTAGCAATTGTTTCTGATTCTTTATCTCTGAAAATAAACTTAAGTAAGACAAAAGTAATGGTTTTTGGTGCTAGAAATACCAGGTATCTGGAAACTGCTGGGTGATCTTCTGGAGATAGTTCCTATGTATATGTAGTTGAGCATTTATTACTCATATAACGAGTCCTGGAGTTGACATTGTGATTACACACTTACCAAAACTAACAGAACCACTAGGGCTCTGACAAAATTTAACCATGCTTATAGAGGATATTCCCTTAGACCTCTCCTATATGCTTTGCATGCAACATTTAATGCTCAATCCCTTTATGGGACAGCTATTTGAGGACTTCACCCCACTGATAACTTAGAAAAAACTGGCACTATACTACACTACTGCGGGAATGTAATGGGTTGCCAAAAATCAACTCCTGTCTCTTTTGAAAGGGCAAAATTGGGCATTCCTAAATTGCAAGCTCTGGCCAACTCTAGGATAATTAATTACTGGATATGAGTGTTAGGACTGCCTGATGAAAGATGGGTGAAAATGTGCTTATCAGAGAAAGAGGTTTGGGTGACCAGAAGCTCAAAACAATCAACCTGGCTTAAACATTTCTACAGACTCCTGGATAAATATTCACTCTTTTTTCTTGCATCATATAGACAACAAAATGCGGTCATTAGTAAACAATATAGACCTTACATGAAGAAAAAAAAAATATTGCAATATTATAAAGACTTGGACATGGCCTGCATTGCAGCATCTAATTACTCTAAATGGTATACAAATAGCGTAGACTCCATGCCTACAGATTTTATCTTGATATTCTGGAAGACCCTGATATTCGTAAGACATACACAAGATTTACAGTATGTTAGAATTGTTTGAATTAAATGTAAAAAATGCCATATATAAGAAATCTAGGGATCCTAAAGACACCTTTTTTATGAACAAAAAGAAAGAGAAGATCTGTCTCATGTCTTTTTGAGGTGTACTTGGAATACTAAAATCAGGAACAAGTGGCTTTTGCTACTGATAACTGGTATTTCTATGACTAGTGAATCAGAGCTAATTCGGGTGTCCCTCCCTACCGAGGATACAATTATACATACTAGGTGGGATACTCAGAAGGGTTGTGCATGGCACAGCACAGTTTCACCATGCGCAACCCACTGATGCACCCTGGCACGATATTCAAAAGGAGAAAGTGTGCGGCACAAATCATGATGTGCTGGGTCACATCAGTAATGTATGTGGTGCAAGTTGGGGGGGCATGCCCATGCATACTCTGCACATCCTGATATTCAGCCCAGGATGTGCTGAGCAGATGCAGGTGCAACTCCTACTTGCGCCACACACAGTTGAGCCTAGAAAAAAAGGAGCAAGGGCTGGCCACCCACAGGTGATCTGCCATATGACAGGGCACAACATGGCAGCCACCAGCTGTGGGTGGCCACCTGAGCCCTGGAGCCAGGGTCTGTCGGCATCATGCCACCCACCACCCAATCGCAGGCATTGTAATAATATTATGATCCCTGGTGGTCCAGTGGACTTCTGCCAGCCCGATTGTGGGCTATGTAATAAGATTACCATCCCTGGTGGTCCAGTGGACCGCTGCCAGACCGATTGCGGGCACAAGTCAATCATATACAAAATAAGGACTCCCTGGTGGTCCAGCGGTACCCCCTCCCCACCCGCCCACTAAGCCCCACCACCTGCACCCCATCAGCAGTGGGTGGCAGCTCCCCACCTGCAAGCCACCCGCCCGCCCACTGACTGACAGCATACAGTACAGCTGTATGCCCACTGAGTCCACAGCATGGGCCAATGGGTGTGAAGACCCGTACTGTACTACACAGTTCGATATGTGAATGGATCCATTCATATTGGGACTATGATACAGTACAGTCTGCACATGCCATTATTGCCTTCTGGACCAATGAATCGCTGTACTGCCACTTCGGTTGGCGGTGGCCAGATGGCTTGCATGGGGAGCTGCTGCCCACTGCTGATGGGTGGGGAGCTGGGGTGAGAGGCTCAGTGGGTGGTGGGATGGGGGTACCACGGACAACCAGGGAGTCATTATTTTGTATATGATTTACCTATGCCCACGATCGGACTGGAAGCAGTCCATTGGACCACCAGGGAGGTTGCCATTATTACATAGCCCGTGATCGGGCTTTGGGGCGTTTTACCCCCGAGGGGCAGGGAGTGTCAGTCTCCGACGGCTGCAGTCTGGCAGGACGCCAAGTGCAAGCCACCAGGGATCGGTGCACCTGCATGCAAATGGGGCCATTATGACATGAAAATGGCCCCATTTGTGCCTTGCATGCATAATGGCCCCATTTGCATACCCACCGCTGAATATCATGGTTCCTGCACCTAGTGCAATCGTACTTGCGCTGGCGCATCCCCCTGCTCCTCACTTGCCACTTGCCCTGGTGCAGTGCCACTGCGCCATGTGCAATGCGGGTTGCCACTGTGCCATATTCAGTGGTGCTGAGCCATGGTGCAGTACCATTGCTTATCACCCAGGTCATGCCCAGGTGTATCCCAGTTGCGCTGTGCCCAGGCTTGTGCATCAGCCTTGTGCAGTCTGAATATCCCACCCATAGTGGGGAAATTTATTTTCCTAACTGGAAAAATAAGGAGAAAGAAAGTAATCAGTCCCTAGGTTCTATTTTGCACTGGTCTGCGGTATCTTAGTATTTAGTGCAACGTCATACTGTTACTGGTTCAGATTTACACAAACATTGAATGTAAATTTTTGTCCTTGTTGTTCTCACTGTTTTGTTGTCATTTTTTATGTATGTGTGTATTTTGTGATAATTATTATTAAAGATTGAACAAATAAAATGAATGCGTACATAATGTCCGCTTTGTGTTTGTTTACCTACAGTAGTTGTAGGATATGCAGTCACAGATTCATAGATTCATAGAAACAGCCGGCAGATAAGGATTGCATGGCCCACCTACAGTAGTCTGCCCATGAAAACCCCCACGTAGTGTCATCTACTGGGAGCCCTCAAACCTGCCCTTTCCATCCCTAGTATACCCATATACTTAACCCATGCATGTTTGAATTGAGTGATCATTGCCATCCCAACCAACTCCTCCAGCAAACTATTCCAGCCATTCACAACCCTCTCAGTGAAGAAGAACTTCCTTGCATTACACTGTTCCCTACCTCCCGACAACTTCATACTGTGTGCCCTAGTGTTAGAAGCTCTGCTCTGTTGAAACAGACTTTCCACCTGTGCCTTGTTAATACCCTTTAAATATTTCAAAGACTCAATCATAACCCCCCTTCTTCTCTTGTCCTCCAGGGAGTACAGGTTTAATTCCTCAAGCTTCTCCTTATTGGTCATCCCCTGTATACCTAACATCATACTGGTAACCTTCCTCTGCACAGCCTCCAATATGTCTTTGTGCCTGTGGAGACAGGGCCTCCAAAACTGCACACTGTACTCAAGGTGTGGTTGTACCAGTGATACATAGAAGGGAGAAGCACCTCTCTCCTCCTGCTCTCTTCTTATGCATCTGAGCATTTGATTAGTTTTTCTCACTGCTTCCCCACACTGTTTTGTCACCTTAAGGTCATCAGTAATTATTACTCCCAGGTCTTTCTCCTCCTTTGTGACCTCCAGCACCTCCCCTTCAAGTGTGTATTCTGCACTTGGGTTCCTGTGCCCCAAATGCATAATTCTGCACTTCTTTGCTTTGAACCTCAGTTGCTACCTCCTGGACCACTCCTCCAACTTCCTCAAGTCTGCCGTTATCCTGTCCTCCTCCTCCTCCCATATGTCCCCCTGTATGTGAGCCTGATAGCTCAGTGATTAGAGCAACAGTCAAAGTGAAAAAAAGTGATGGGAAACACAGACTCAACAATATGAGTCTAATAGCTCAGTGGCAGAGCATCAGGATGGTATTTCAGGGACATGGGTTTAATTCCCAGTGAGTGTAGGTCACATTCTTTCTTACTCATTACAATTTGTGCTCCTATTACTCAGCAGTGACTAATACTGCACTACTAACTGTTTGCCATATCAGTTGTTCCATGTTGCTGGATATGCAATTAAACAAAGTGATGGAAACCATGTGAGCCTGACAGTTCAGTGGTTAGAGCACCAGGACGGTATTCTGTGGGCCTGGGTTCAATTCCTAACTGGGTCGCATTATTTCTTTCTCATTACAGTTTGTATTTTTTAAATCTCTCTCACCACACACATGCATTTTAAAGCCTAAAACCTGGTGCAAAGCATAATTGGTATGCAAATCTTTGTACGGGGTGCAGGAGGAAAGTGGTATTTGAAGTGTCTCACATTAAATTCTATGCTACCAACAGTTCATGTACTACCATTAGTCAAAACACCAAAGGAACTAAGAAATGCCAAAACAATCATTCTTATTTTGCCTTAATTTTTTCTATCTCCTTCACTGTCTTTCTTTTTTTTCATTCCATTTCCGGACTGTAGGTCACTACTGAATGCCAGTTTGCTTGATCAACAGCACATGGTGATAGTGAGCCATCAGCTTGTGCAATAACTGCTAAAAGTGTGTTATACAGAGAAAACTAGCACCAAGTGTGAAGAGCCAATAGGTTCTAACTCTGAATATGTACACTGATGTCATAAACCACAAGAGTGAAGCTCAAGTGCTTTATGACAACACTGTACCCACGAAGTGTGAGAACCAAGCTTGTTCTTCATACTCATTTTTTCACTAGCCGCACCTGTAAATGGAACTTTTGTTCCAGTGTGTTTACTCATTAAGCCAATAAATAAACAAACAAACAAACAAATCACTAGTGCAATGAAATTAGGCCAAGAAATTGACCCTTCATTTTTAGGGCTGCAGTGGATGGAACCCTGCAGATCTCTTGCTATCAAAAAAGGACTTTGCATTCCTTTTGACTGTACAACATGTTGAAGTTGCACCACAGTCACTTCTATGAAGCACTCCATTCATTGTCTCCATCAAAAGGCCCACTGCACTATTTTTTACTTAAATAAAAAAATTTGCGGCATTCTGATCTTGACACCGGGGGACTGGGCACCCCCAGTGTAACTCTTATGTTTCTGATGGGGGTGTGTGGGGTGGTGGGTGCTGAGGGTCAGGTGGGGGGGATATCTCTAATTTAAGAAAAAATTAACAGCAGTCACAGCAGAACACGACACATTCCACTGTGTCCAAGATGGACATTGTAGTGTATTGAGCATGCGCAACTACTAGCACATGCCCAGTAGAGTGCAGTGGCTATATTGGACACAGCAGAGTGTGCCCCCACCTGCCCCTCCCATCTCAGCACCCACCACCTCACACCCCTGCTAGAAACATAAGAGTTACACTGGGGGTGCCCAATCCCCCAGTGTCACGATCAGGATGCCACCATGCTTTTTTTTCATATTCCCCCACCCAACCATCCATCACAGTACCTACCCCCCCAGAAGCATAAGAGTGACATTGGGAGTGCCCAATCCCCCAGTGTTGCCATATGGAATCCTCAATTTATTTGTTACATATTCCCCCACCCAACCCTCCTTCTCAGTGTCCATCACTCCACCCCACCCCTAGAAATATAAGAGTGACACTGGGGGTGCTCCATGCCCCAGTGTTGCCATCTGGAATACTCTTTTTTTATTCATATACCCCCACCCGAACCTCCCTCTCAGCACCCACCATCCCACTCCCACCCCCAGAAACATAAGAGTGACATTGGAGGTGCCCAATCTGCCAGTGTCACCATCCGGTATCTTTGTTTTTTTTGTTTTTTTTCCCTTTTTTAAAACCTTGTAAAAAGAAAACCATCCATCAACGTCTTTTGTGGCTGTTCCTGTTCTCCCACCTGACCCTCCCACTCAGCACCCCCCAAGCCCTTACTTACCGATCAAGGGTCCAAAGTCAGTCCTCTCTGGACCACAGACACGTCTTCACTCTTCAAAGCTGGACTGCGAACTGAGGAAACAGGCATGCAGTTCAATATATTTTAATGGGGGTTTGAATTTAGTTCCATAACATGGCCATTTTTTTCATATTTTTGCCTCAAATTTTCAACATGCCTTCTTTGGGACCCCACCTCATGAACAATTGCACTGTCATTTGGAAGATCTGTCCCAAAAGGTGATTTAGCAGTCCCTGCTCGAAATCACATTTCAAGCAGGAGTTAAAAAATTTCTCTGCCCTTGTTCGTAAGGTAGGGTCATAAGAAGACTATGTTGAAAATTTGGTGTAAAAATATTAAAAAAACAACAAAGTTATGAGCCTATGTTGAATTTTGCGAATGCAGGCTCGTAGCTTTGGTAATTTGTAATATCTTTCCCCCAAATTCACAACATAGCAATATCTTTACAACATGTCATGAGTGTGAGCTGTCATTTTTTAAATCCTGGCCAAAATGTTTTTTACATCCCAAAAGGTGATTTCATGGTCCCTGTGTGAAATCACCTTTCAGGCAGGAGCTGAAAACTTTCTCTGTCCTTATTCACGAGGTGGGATCGTAAGAAGGCTGTGTTGAAAATTTGGTGTAAAATATTAAAAAAACAATAAAGTTAAGAGCCTGTGTTGAATTTTGCTAATGCAGGCTTGTAACCTTGGTAATTTTCAATATTTTTACCCCAGATTTACTACATAGCCATATGTTTACAGCACCTCATTAATGTGAAAGCTGTCATTTTTCAAATCATGGCCAAAATGTTTTTTTCTACATCCCGATAGGTGATTTTGTGGTCCCTGCAAGAAATCACCTTTTGAACAACAGGAGTTGAACATTTTCTCTCACCTTACTCATGAGGCAGGGTTATAAGAAGGTTAGGATTTAAATTTAGTGTAAAATTATTTAGAAAAAGTTATGAGGCTATTCTGAATTTTGCAAATGCAAGCTCGTACATTTGGTAATATTCAATCTTTTTACCCCAAATTTTCATCATAGCTATGCTTTTAGAGCACCTCATGAATGCGGCAGCTGTCATTTTTCAACTCCTGCCCAAAATGTGTTTTTGCATCCCAAAAGTTGATTTTGCTGTTCCTGCATGAAATCACCTTTACGCCAGAAGTTGAACATTTTCTCTGCCCTTCTTCATGAGGTAGGATCATAACAGGGCTTTGCTGAAAATTTGGTGTAACAATATTACAGAACAACAAATTTATGAGCCTATGTGACATTTTGCAAATGCAGGCTCATAACTTTGGTAATTTTATATATTTGTACCCTAATTCCTAACCTGCAGCCCTATCAGTGTGGGACAGAGGTTGGTTTCACTGTACAAGACTCCAAGCATCTTCCAGCTTCATTTGGTGGTACAATGTTGTTGTTCCACCAGAGTTTGAGTCTTATATTAATGTTTTAATAATTTTTTTTCTCAAGAAAAAAAGATGGCCACCATATTTGTCTCAGAAATACAGCAGCATTGTAGAGTTGGTAACAGAATAAAAACTCATGGTGCATAGCATAGAAGGTACCTAGACATGTAGTTTTGACAAGTACGAGAATATTTTTTATTAACAGTAGCTGAAACTATTAACAGTAGCTGAAAGAAGCTTTTTAGAAAAAAAAAGGTTTCATTGCTGTGCTGCTTTAAATGTCATAATACAACCTGATTCTATTTTTATTTGTTTTTGTTAAGTGGAGCAGCATTTGAGGTTCCTAGTTCTCTACCAATAAGTTGTCTAGATGAATTATTGGCTTGTCTGTTTTTGATTTCATGTTTAAAAGCCATTACCACAAGCAGCTCCTGCTTGCAGCTGCAGTTGCTGAGTGTTTGAAGATGTTCTCAGTGTTCTAACATTGAGAACAGCCTTTTAGAAACACCAGGAAAAGTTATTCAACGTGCATTATACCATAATTACTCCTTCAATAAAGCTTCCAGTGAGTCTATTACAAATCTCTTTGTGAGACATCCATTACAGCTACTGCAACATGCCTGAGAATCAACATAATAACAAGCATTTGTCAATGGCGAATGTTGTCTTGCTGGCATTGGCGTTGATAGTGCAGGAGTTAGAGAGATACATAATAGGAATGGCAGTGAAGTATTGAACTGACACCAACCCCCCCCCCACCCTGCAGAGACTGACAGGCATTGGGGTGCGTCTTTGGGTCATCGGCCATAATGCTCACACCATTTCACCTCACTCTACCCTGCAGACACTGACAAGTGTCATGGTGTGCCTTGGGGTCTTCGGGCCTTTTACTCACCCCATTCCATAAGGAAATATAGTATGTTGAGATGGGTGCAGTATAGGAGAACGGGGTGAACTCTGGGGCTGAAGACTCCAAGGCACACCTCCATACCTGTCGCTGGCTGCAGAGTGGGGTGGAATGGCATGAGCATTACAGATGATGATCCCAAGTCACACCCCAGATGCCTGTCAGTCTCTACAGGGTGGGGCGCTACAGTTGGAAACCCCTATGCTCTAGGCATTTATTGGTATTTTCTCTCCAAATTTTCAACATGGGCTTTTTGTGACCCCACCTCATGAACAGTGGCACTGTCAGTTCGTTAGCCCAAAGGTGATTTTGCACAGTGACTGTGCCATTTGGTGCCACAGGTGTGAAACACATTTTGGGCAGGATGTGAAAAATGACAACTGTACCATTCATGAGAAGGTGTAAAAAATGTAATGTTGAAATATGAAAAATTGAAGTCACGAGCGTGCGTAGAAACTGCACAACACACGCCTGTAAAGCAATTATTTTTGAGATTTTGTTAACCACATTTTCAACAGGCATTTTGGGACCTCCCCTCATGAACAGTGGCACTGTGATTTTGTTAATTTGTCCCAAAAGTTGATTTGCCACAGTGATCACACCATTGTGTGCCACAGGTGCGAAAACACATTTCAGGCAGGATGTGAAAAATGACAGCTATACTGTTCATAAGGAGGTGTGAAAAAATGGCAATGTTGAAAATCTGGAGTGAAAATATTAAAAATTGTCAAAGTTACGAGTGTGCATGGAAACTGCACAATGCAAGCTTGTAACAGTCATTTTTGGGGATTTTTTCACCAAATTTGCAATATGGGTTTTTGGATCCCACCTCATGAACAGTGGCACTGTTGTTTCGTTAATCAGTCTCAAAAGGTGATTCCATGCAGTGACTGTGAAATCACCTTTCAGGACCAAGTAACGAGATGACAGTGCATGTGTTCATGAGGCAGGTTCCCAAGAACCCCATGTTGAAAATCTTGTACCAAAATTCTAAAAAATGGCTGAAATCTCCACTTAAGTTGAAACCCCCCATTGCCTGCCATTATAAAGCTTACCGCATTTTTTTAAGTTCCTGTTCGACTTTTGAAGAGTTCAGACGTGTTCCCGCTCCAGAGAAGATTGCAGCCCCAGCCCTCCGGAGGTAAGTATGGGGTGAGGAGGTGCTCAGAGGGTAGGTGCAGATTGGAGTAGGGGGTGCAGCAGGATGGTGAGGGACCTTTTTTTACAGGTAAAAAAAAGAAACCTGACTTCATGGGAAGGTTTTCTTTATTTACAGGTATAAACAAATAGTTTGGGGCACACTGGGGTGGACTCCCAGTGTGTCACGAGTTTGGGGGGAACATGATGCTAATGGGAATTGGGCACCCCCATCAGCAGAGAAAGTGTATGTGGGGGGCATGATGCCAATGGGGATTGGGCACCCCCATCAGCAAACAAACTGAACTGGAGGGGACATGCTGACATGGGGACTGGGCATCCCTGATGTTGGCTTTGTGGGGATTGTGTGGCTGGTGGCAGGTGCCACCATATTTATTGGAATGTTTCACCAGGAAAAACA
Source organism: Neoceratodus forsteri (assembly GCA_016271365.2). Classification (NCBI taxonomy): domain Eukaryota; kingdom Metazoa; phylum Chordata; order Ceratodontiformes; family Ceratodontidae; genus Neoceratodus; species Neoceratodus forsteri. Next base: position 341,097,359 of record CM057455.1, on the reverse strand, counting down.
TGTAATGGAGCCTTGTCATCTGACGCTCCAATGAGGAAACTGCACCTCATTGGAGTGGCACATTTGTTTAATCTCCGTGGCTCTCTTTGAAATTGCTGTCATTGCCAGCATGCTTACTGATTGGCGGCTGAGGGACGCACCAACTAAAGCGTTCCCTGCATTTGCCAACAATGACACACTTCTGAACGTGCTACTACTGCAAGATGTTGCTTGTGCACATGCAAGACAACATAAAAAGGCTTATTGTAAGAAGGGAAGAATGTAGACTGCATAAACTAAACAAGAAGATAGATAATGTCAAATTTGTTTGTTTTTTGTAAATCTCTCCAAGGCATAGCCATGCATTCTAAAGCCAAAACCCTATGCAAAATATACTGGAAATGCAAATCCTTGTGTGTGTAGTGGGGTAAGCTGCATAGGAAATTTAGCAACTGGCACTACATTCTGTTGACCATATCGCCACTTGGACATCATCATAGTTGACTCACACATGTAATATAATAATCTTTAAAATCTGCACAAAATTGCAAGTCAAATATACATTGAAAGCTATCACTTGACACCAAAAAATGAAGAGTGGAGTGGGGATTCCTCTAAGTACACCCTCTGGGGGTAGCAGGTAGTATCAGAAGGTGCAGAGTACTGTAGATGGAGTAGGAGGAAAGCAGTCACTGCCCCCATTGAGAGGTGTGGTTTAGCCTTGTTGCAATTAATAGTACCATTGGGGTACTGTCCAGAATGCCCCATGGCAGGAACAGATCTCTGAGGGGGAAGCCATCATTCAGAGGCAGCTGCCTCATTAGCTACACTGGCCACCATCAAGAACTCTTTAAGGTCTTCCCTGGTCAGGAAAAGGTACTCTCTGGCTATGACCAGGCACCCATTTGGTGAGCACTAAAGCAGTGTCTAGCCCATAAGCATGCAAGGGATATAACCTAAAATCCTGATCAAAGGATTGTGGCCCCAAGGTAACATGCCCAATTCACTTTTGTTGTACCTCACAAGATTTGTTCCTGGTGCCTATGAATTAAAGTGGAGCTTGACTGAAAGAACCAGTGATGTGATTGTATGAGGCTATCCATGGTGCTTTATGGGGGGTGGGGGGGTGG